>CM073519.1:16602500-19216250 GCA_037074615.1 Leucaena leucocephala
GGACATTTTTTGTAGCAATTAATGCCAACTGTTTCTGACACATGTCTATGCATCACTGTGAATGCTAGTTTACAGTAGTTCAAACAGCTATAAACATGTCCCTAGAGCATAATGAGAATGGTCATTTTCCTTGGTTACGTTTGTAGCGGTTACAACTATTATAAAATCAGGCATATGAACCATCTTTAATCTATGGGGAATTTTGCAGCCGTTTAAACTTCCAGTAAACCAATGATCACTTATTTACTTATATTTTTGCAACAGTTTAGACCGTTGGAGACTATTCACGTGCTGTGGCGCGAATTTTAGTAGCGGTTTTAATCGCTGCAATTTTATTCTCGCCTTATGGCGCCATATTTGTAGCGGTTGTATCTACTGTAAATGTCTCTAAAGACATTATTTATAGTCAAATAGCTATAAATTTATAGCGGTTCATTGTCAAACTGCTACAAAATGATACTTTAATTAGTTTGCCCCTGACCGCTACAAATGAACCGTTGTAACTCTCAATTTTTTTTCTAGTGCTATAACTAAACATATGAACCCAATATGAATAATTATAAGAGAAAACTAAATATATTAAACAAAGAACACTAAATCTCAAATTGAAATAATAAATTACAAGGGTTTG
Organism: Leucaena leucocephala; assembly: GCA_037074615.1. Classification (NCBI taxonomy): domain Eukaryota; kingdom Viridiplantae; phylum Streptophyta; class Magnoliopsida; order Fabales; family Fabaceae; genus Leucaena; species Leucaena leucocephala. Next base: position 16,603,132 of record CM073519.1, read on the forward strand.
ATAATAAAGGTGTCAATTGAAACCCTAGATTCAATATATACAAATCTCAAAACCTGAATCTAGAAAATCATAGATTTATATAAAGGAAAAAATCAAAACATAAAATTGTAGAACTCGTAACTCTAAAGGACAAAAACTCAAGTCACTACATCTCTCCTCAAGAACTTAGAAAGAAAGGGAAGGAATTGTGAAAAGGATGAAGAATATGGTTGTGATGGTGATGGTGATTGGTGTATTGAATGGGGGAGTCTTGTGATCCTTTATATAACTTTTGGGAGTGAGTAATGTTAATGTGATCTCTTCATTGATTTGCTTTCCAAAAGATAATAATAATCTTCATTTTTCTTCATTATCATTCTACGCTGACATCTTTTTCAATTCTCTAGAGATAATATTTTTAACTCAAATATTCTATAAACAATTCAAAAAAAAAGTAATAGGATAAAAATATAAGACAATTAATAAGAAAATAGGAAAAGATAACACATTTATCTATTATCCTTTGATTAAATTCAAATGTTAAATATTAAAGAATTATCTTTGAATTAATTCAAATGATATTGAAATAATATAATATTATCTTAAATGAATGAATTAAAATAATACAATATAATATTAATATAATAGTATATTAATAGAAGTATTTTGATTTTCTCTAATTAGATATTATAATTTCCTCCTATAGTTTGAAAATTCCCCAATTACCCTTACTCATGTATATAATATAATATTGTTGATTCAGAAATTCTGAAATACATAAAAGTAAAATACCTTCACACAAATTAATTTAATCAAGAGAAATAATAAAATCAATAAAAACAAATAAAAATAATATTTTTAATCATTTAATTCATATAATCAATTAAAGTATAAAATAGCCACAACTATTATGGTAGTGCCTATTAAATATGATAAAATTTTTGAAATAAATAAGAAATAATATAATAAAATAAGGATTCATCATAATCCTCTATTAGTTGCTACGTAATGTAGAGAAGATATCGACTTTAGTAGACTGAATCCGAAAATACCATTACAAGGGTGTGTGTGATTCATGAAGCTTGAAACCATTAACTGTACATTTGTAGGATGGAATATCTTTTTATACAAGTGAAATTAGGCTAGAAATATGTTTTAAAAGTTTGTTTGATAGAATAGAAATGAGTATATAATTGATATTTTTTTTATAACTTAGGGTAAAATAGTCTAAAATATTTTTTTTATAACTTAAAAAAAGTTAAAGTTGTCTAGGAATTTTATAATTGAGGTACATTTCTATTATCTCAATTCCTAACTTTTATGATAGAACTGAAATGACCTAAAATATTAAGAGTAGAAGTAGATGTGATATCTATTATACCAAATAAGGAAAGTAGAAGAATCTATTTTTACTTTCATTTTTTCACTTCTATTTTTCTGGAACCAAACATGACGTAAATGACATAGCTCTAATAAAATGTTTGGTGGAATATGCATGGGAATGAACGACCTTTGATGAATAACGTGGTGTGGGTCCTAGGGTTACGTTTTCGTTGCCGATGCAAGAAAGTACAGAGAAACTGGTGCGAGTACTATTTACCAAAATAGTTAAAAGATTATTTTTATTTAAGATTATCTGCCTATTAAAATATTTTTTTTAAAATATTAAATTTAGACCATCTAAATTAAATTTAAATAGAATAAATCTGATGGGGTGTTCATCTGATGAGCACCAAACGCGTTCCGGGATTGATGTGTACGAAAGTGAAGGAAAAAGCGAGGAAATAGCTCTGCTGAGAAAAGCCACAAACGTGGAAGAAAGTAAAGTTAGATTTCACGAGTAGTGAAAAGGCAGCAAGTTGACCAGAATGTGTGTGTGGTTTCTGGGTCGATTTTCCGAGTTGAAGGCATGAAGGTAATGTTTATGTTTTCTTTTTCTTTTTCTTTTTGTATTGGTAATGATTATGTTTATATACGTACGTTCAGTTCCACACACACACATATATATAAAGGATGTTGCATGACGATTATGCATTTGAAGCACTGAACAATTTTGAACGTTTTTTAGCATACATTAGAGGAAACGTCAAAGGGAAAAAATATACATTAGTAGAAATTAAAATTGATTACTTTTTTTAAGTAAATGGAATAATATATCATTATCGATCCTTAGTATGAACACTTCAATGATGTAATATTTATTGTTTTAAAAAAAACCTCTTAATCGAAATAGTCACTAGGCCTAGCAGTGGTTACTTCAAATGTATGCCCTAAGCTTGGACGGTTACCCCTTAAAAAGAGTAATATTTAAATAAAAACGGTATAAATAAAAAAAATATTCATTTAGAATTATACATAATCTAACAAAACAAATTTATTAAAGCACAAATTTGATAAACTGTTATATTTTAAGTTTAAAATGAGGCCTCAACAAGAGGGAAAAAATAAAATCCAACTCAATTAATTTGTCTAAGACTCTTACCTGAATTAAATAAAGAATCCGATATTCACCAATTCACTAATCTAATAAGTTAGTTCAAATTCGGTCTTAATATACCATACAATTTAAAGAATGCAGCGCCAATTAATTGTTGCAATATTATAGCCAGCTATTAAAATGTCTTACTTACAAATAACCAAAGTAGATTTGCTTCAATTTTGTTTAGTCCTTCTTATTTGCAAATTCTTCTTTTTTTACAAAAAGACAAAATGCATTAAACTTAAAATGTCTTCCAAATAATCAAAGTAGCATGAACAAACAATAGAAAAGTATGCTGAAAAGAAGTAAAAGACACCACATCTAAATTAACAATAGAGAATTCTTTGATGTGATTGAGGAGATGATCCCTGAGATTAAGGGTGAGCACGGGATGGGTTAGGACTGGGACAACTTCATTCCATGTCCTATCCCAATATAGTAAAATATGCCCTATGTCCTATCCCATCTCAAACATGTCCCGATACCGGGACGAAAATTCCGGATCCCAATTTTTTTTTAAAAAAAAAATACTATAAGCTTAAATCAACATTACTCCCTCTAAATACCAACATTACTCTATGATATCAACAATTGATGACAGAAGATGTGAAAACAAGAAGAATAAAATTATAAAAATACTATTGCATCAAAGTAAACTTCAATTCAGTCACATGCTACAAACTGAAATCAGCAAACATGTGATGACAAACTAATAGAACATTGATGACAGAACCGTTTGTTTAACTCCCTCCTTGTTTTGCAAAGGCTACAAACTAAAATTAGCAAGAGCACCTTTCACTCAAAATTAGGTTATCTAGGTCATATTCTTAAAAGAAAGTGTTCTATCTATGACACGCAAACATTAAGTTAGAAATACACTGTCGAGGCATTGATGCACATGATGATACAAGAAACAATAGAATGTAAGTGCTTGCATTAATATGCATGACTATTTGTTCATGCACTTAGCTCTAAATTTAAATATATGTAAGCAAATTTATGTCATTAACATAAGTTGTCATAAAATACATACACCACTCAATAAAACTTTGAACATGGTGCAAGTTAATGGCTACTAGGACACTGCTTTATGATGCATGGAACAACCTTCTCCTTGCTTGGCATATAAGAATAGTTCACCATTAATTGTAGCATAAGCTATGTTTCTTTCTTCATTATCTTCATCTTCTCTGTTTTATTTCATTGCTTTTATGGCCATAATGCACTTTTCTCTGTGTACGCTCAAACTATCTATTGTAAGAGTCTTATTTTCTTCATTTGAGGAGGCTATTTATAAGCTATTATTAATTATTAATATTGAAAAGGAATCCCACCACTACTACTTAGTTTCTACATATCTCATGCATGCCAAAAGTCATAGACAACTGCATTAGCAATACAATACTAGTGCTAAATTTACAAGCTCCATAACAAAGGCTGAGAAAAAGGTTGCATTCCAAATGTGCATTCTGGTGATAATAAATTGCAACACTGTTTATTCCCCAAAAACAATTGGATGATGAGAAAATAAATGTAACTTGAAAGTAGACAAGAACAATGGAGCACTCTACCTCTTCAAGAACAAATTTCTTGTCTATGAAATGATTAGTGTATCTCTAACATTTAGTGACTCATTATCTATCTCTCTAAGAAAACAATGACAGTTTAAAACATCATTAGATTTATGGTTGCCCCAACAATGAAGGGCTCCATTAATAATCGACATGACAGATCACTACCAAATAGTAAATGATAACTTAAGCAGCAACAACTAAAGCATATAATCAAAAGTAGACAATTTGGTAAATGAGATGGAATTCTTAAGCAACAACAATTAAGGGACAACAAAATTAGGCAATGAGATCTTTAGGAGGCAAAGGATCAATCGAGGAGGAGTGACGTGGGTCTGAATTGACTACAGAGAAGGAGCGACAGAAGAGGAGCAACGCGATTTTGAACCTACTATAGAGGAGGAGCGAGTGAGTTTAAGAAAGAATTAGGTGCTTAATGACTAGGAGGACTGATTAAGGCGGTGAGGGGGATTCACCACTAGCTGACAGGGCGAGTGGCGACGGCGACTGGTGGCTGGGGTAAGGGCATGAGGTAGTGAGGGTATGAGTATGCTATGTGGTGCTAGCTAGGGTTGGCTGAAACCTGCAAGTTACGACTATGAGAGTGAGATCTGCCATATCATCTCACACTTCATGTATGTAATAAATAAAAAAATAATAACTTCTAGGACGGGATGGGAGGACCCAAGGGTCGTGCCGAGACTTGTCCCATCTCGGTACATATATTATCCCATCCCAATATTTTTCCATCTCGAAATTGGGACGGGAATAAAATGACCAACCATACATGAGAGGGAATTATGTCTTAAAAATGCAGCTTAGAAATGGAGTATCAACAGTGATTTTGAGAGATCTTAATGAAGTACCTTGGAGGAGGCTAGATCTAAGAATCTAAAAGATAAAAGCATGTAGACTATTAGACAGGAAAAGGAGACCTAGTTTAGATAGATTTTCCCAAATGAACTCCATTCCTTGAAGGCAAATATACCCATGACAAAAATGTGAACTAGCCTTCTTAAATTTGTGAAGAAAAATATGCCCAAGTGAGATGGAGTAATAGCTTAAAATGCTAGACTAGATAGATCAGAGACATCCAAAATTTCTTTCATCATTGTCTGTGCCTTAACGACCATGATGCAATACTTCATTCATATGCTTCTAAATTATGCCAAATAAAAAAATTATCTATTGACTGGTGTGGAAATTACAATCTTAAACTAGTTGAATCTAGGTAATCCTAATCCATTATTTGGATTCTGCAAGGGTGAGCTAAAGAATTTGAATTCCAATTAAGCTAAATCACAAAGATCTAAATAATGGGTAGGCAAAAAATAAGTGAAGAAGAGATTCTTTTTCATCACATCTAAAGACACAATCATAGTAAATATTAAGATCAAATGTTGAAGAATATCATTAGATGGAATAGCATTGAATGCAACAATTTTGTGGAAGATGAAGATTCCACACAATTTTTTATAAAGCTTGCCATGAAGGTTGAAAATAGGAGTCCATATTGGTCAAATATAAAACTCCATCTTTGACCTTGTAAACACTAGAATCATAACCACTCTAATAAAAAGAATCTAGGGAATTCAGCCCTTCAACTTCAATAGCAAGGATAGATTCAGCTATATCATATCATAATTCCTTGTCTGTAAATTCCAACTTGAGATCTATATCATATCATAATTCCTTGGGCTATCCATACTTCTTCACTCTGATCATTGTTGATTCTTACACAACAAAAAAAAGAAAAGATATGTCACGTCCCAAAATTTAGACCGTGACCGGAACAGAATATGAATAATTTCACATTCTGAAAGATGTCACGTACTCCATCGAGCTCGGGTAACTAAGGTGCACTAAGGACTAACAGTATTGCTGTTAACAACCAGCGTTCTGTATTCCGTCCTTTCATAACATTTTCATCATGTGTGGAGTTTATTTCACATGTAATAATCTCAACCGTTTCAATGCCATAACTGTTGGTAAAAACCACTTTGAATTTCAGAAACCCTAGCATGTACATTTAAAATCAAGTTACTGTGAAAACATATAAAATTCGCATAGGAATATAATTCATGAATAACATCAGTTCAATGCCACTTTTTCCAAAATCTTTTCAAAAGCTTATTCATCCATAATCAAAATTTCTTTGTAAATCATTTGAAAGAAAATCCCTTTTAACAATTAAAACATGAATTCATAAAACAACTTTTCATAAATCATAATTGAAATTCAATATATTCAATGAAATAGCAATGCAATTCAAATATTGATTTTAGGGAACGTTATTTACTCATCCGCCACGCTCTTAACCCTTTTCTCTTTTTAGTAAAATAACTTCCAAAAATTTCCACTTCAAAATTTTCTGATAGACCAAAAATAACGTATTAAAATTAAATTATCTTCTTAATAATCCATAATCATGTCCCCATGCCTAATTTATAACACTAAAAAAATAAAAGGTGAACTTAAACTCTAATCCCCATTTTTCTCCAAATAAAATCATGACAATTTAAAGGATAATAGAACTTATCACTCATTGGGAACAAATCAAATCTTTAAACTTTATAAATTATCATCTACCTTTCCCTTTTCTCCTTGTCAAGCTCAAATTCTATAAATTTAACTGCTATCATAGCAACAATAAGTATTGATATACACAGCCAACTTTGATTCTTTTCTCTAATTTCAATCAAGAGGTTGGAAGACTTTATTTCAACTAAATCCTTGTATATAAAGAACATCTACTTCCATAAATATAACTATGCTAATTTAAGCATATATTCTCAAAATCATCTATTTATGAATTTCAAGAATATCACCATAACATCCAATTTTAACGTAGGAGAACAATTAACTTGTATTTCCTTCAATGTATTAAAATTTCAGCTTCAATATTTCAGCTCATCAAAAATCATTTAAATCCTCTCACTTTTCTTTTAAATAACCATTTGATCTTTAAATCCTTTTCCCAACAATTTTCCAAGCATCAACGTATAATACGCTTCTACGCCATGCACCATTCATAACAATCACCACCAGTAAAGGATTGAAATTAAATACATATCCACACACTTTGAACCCATATTCAAATTCAGAATCTTAATCAAAATTTAATATTCCCTTATTCAGCCCAACACTCACATATCAACAATGTACTCCATATATATATACATTGACATTTCAGCAACACATAATATATATATATATATATATACTCACATGTCCTGTTCGTTTCCAATGTCAATAATGACATATGACAGCAGCTTGACTATGCATATATATATCCTTCCCATTCAAACAAGTTCCTTACCCTTCATATATACACGCACATTAGCAACCATTCCAACTACCTATACAGTGTTGTGTGTGTATATATATATACACGGCATTCGCTGTAAAAACCATTTCCTGCAATCGCAATACCCTCAACAGAATAGCAATAGCAACAAGCATAATCTATATATATATCAACATCACAACGACTAATGCCTTTTCTCTGCATTTTTTTTTCTTTTCTCACAACAACCAAAATGCGCAGGAATATTATAGCAGCTTGCTGGAACGATAAGGGAGAGGATGTTGAGGAACTTACCATGCCACACACAGTGGTTCCTAGAAACAAGTGCAGGAAGACAGAGGCAACAACAAATGGTAAGCACTAACTCATGACATTCTGAACAGCTACTGGAGAGAAGCTCACTGTAGCTATTGCAGTAACCAGCCACACGCTCACCGACAGAGTTCAACCCACTGATTCTAGTCAAGATCCAACTCGCCACACACCTCCTTCACCGTCAACAACCACCTCTGTTCTCTCTCTCTGCTCTGTCACCTCACAACTTCCTCGTTCACTGTCGCTCATGAATAGAGAAAGAGATAGAGAGAACCACGGTGATGACAGAGCAACACGGTGTCAACGGTAGCGACTTAGGCCACAAAGAAATGTGAAATCACTCATCAGCAACCCACTTGCGCGAAACTTCCTCACCCAAATCCTCTGCTCTCTTCGCCTCCACCGTCGACTCATTCTCAACTCCATATATCAAACAGCTCCAGCGCGACAGATCAAGCGATGACTGGCCACATGACATCATCTTCGCTCTGCTCTCGCCGTTTCCCCCTTTGTGTTGCCGATGGATTCAGAGGATACTAAAGGGAGTACGGCGTCTGCAACATTTAAAGGGATCAGGGGCATTATGGTAATTTCCCCTGTTAGGAAAAAGAAAAAACTGCTTTTTGCACTGGCCAGGGCTTGAACACTGGATCTCTGCTATTAACTCCAGTTAAGCGACCACTCAGCTAAAGCCTCCTCATTGACATTCTATGCATCGAATATATACATATCCCATGGTAATTAATTTAAAATATAAAAATTCCTAGGCATAAAAAGATAATTAACGAGAACCCTTTCAGTTTTACTTTTATATGTATTCTCTCCTTTATTGCATATATATTTAATTATGAGATAATATAATCTTTGGCGTTGTAGCTCACTCAATGTATGGGACACCACTTGTTGTTCTGTGTCAATGTCTAAACCAGTGACCCCCTTTAATGAATCCCTCAAATCAATGTGGTTCTCTCCTTTTTCTGATAAGTGATTTTTATTTATTGTTATGGTGGTTGGTGTTCCAAATGTTGGGAAGTCAGCTTTGATTAATTTAATTCATCTAATTGCATTATCTCACTTTCCAGGTAAAGATTTTGCATAGCAATTGAAAGTTTCCATTTTATTGAATGTCAAACCGTCAGATTTTTTTTGTTTGTAATTTGGTCAAGGGAATGGCATTGGTGATGTTTTAATTTGCTTTGATAGTGTAGGAGAAGATGAAGAGAGCTACTGTGGGTCCACTGCATGGTGTTACTTAAGATATTGGTGGATACAAGGTCTAGTGATCTGAATACCATAATTTCTTTCTTTCTTCTTGATTTCCCCAATTTATGTTTGCAACATATGTGTGCACACACGTACACTAACATGTTCCTTCACTTCTGCACTTAATTGCCCATGGGTATTTTTTGATTCGTTCCTCCATTTGATAAACATGAATTTAGCTAGAGCCTTAGAAGTGTTGTTCTTTGCATTCTTATTGTTGGTGTATGAATTAAATCCTTGTATTTGTTGTGGCTGTTTGGATTTGCTGTATTTTATTACATCATTAAGTAGTGTAGTTATTTTAGTTTTTCTTGTCTCAATTCTCTTTATGATATAATAATGTATTGGCTTTCTCCAACCCTTTCAGTCTTTTTGTTTGTCATTAGTCGTCTTTGGTTTGGTTAATGATGTGTATGGGTATATGGTTAAACTCTGACCCTGACTTAATTAATGCTAAGATAGCACATCACCCGAGCATTTATGTCTTAGATACTCCTGGGGTACTGGTTTCAAGTATCCCAGACAAAGAAACAGGGTTGAAGCTGGCTCTTGCAGGTAGTAAATCAATTAAAATGATCTATCATAAATTTATTTTTTACTGTTGTTTTGTTATTTGACTATAAGTTATCTATGTGCTAGCAGGATCTGTGAAAGATTTAGCAATGGGTGAAGAGCGTATTGCTCAATACTTTTTGGCAGTTTTGAATACCCGAGGAACTCCAATTCATTGGAAGCACCTGAACAATAAGAGAATGGAAGGGATTCGATATGAATATGAGGAAAAGCATGAATACAATTTGAAAAGCCTTAAGCAAAAGAGAGTAAATCTGCCGAATAAATCTGAAGTGGTTTATATTGAGGTAACATACCACATTTCTCTTATACACCTTTTTAGAAAAGGATTTGTCTTATTTTTCTTATTGTTCAAGAACTTATAAGGTATATGCTTAATTATAAACTTCAGCTAATTATAATAGAAGAGGAATTTGATTGTGGCTGTGCATAGTAGTGTAATGTTTTTTTATTAAAAGAAATAGGATTTTAAAATTTCCATCCCATCTCGATCTCGGTCGGGATGGGACATTCTTAAGACAGGATAGAACATAGGACACAAAATACATTATGTATACTATATTGAAATATGATATAGAATAGAGTTGTTTCGGTCTCGATCCATCATATGAATACCCTTAGTATCACTCTAGCCACCATTCAACTTATTCATTCTTTATTCCTTCTTTATTCCACAGCTATTTCGTTCTTCTTTCTTTTCGTTACAATCATTAGAAAACACAATTTAGGTTTGACCAGAAAATTCAGGTTTTTCTTTATAAAAGGTAATAAGAAAACAAAAGAAGAGATAGGCTTTGCAGTTTCCGCCGAGGCGTCCTTCCTCCACAACTTGTTTTCTTTTTAAGTGTTGGTAATGATTTTTGGATTTCTTTTTTCCATTTGTCTAAAAGGGAGTTGCCATTGTTGAATGAGGAAACTGCTGTGCCTGAAAATTATTTTCTAATCACACATGTTATTTTCCAATTGGAGAATATATATACAAGTTTTTTTAACTTTTCAAAATACCCAAATAATATATTCTTCTTGTTATTAATATAAGATATAATTAGAGAGTTAATTTTATTTTTAAATATATATCTATTAATATTTCTTTAATAATATTCAAATAATAAGAGAAGGAAAGAGATAATTATATAAGATAATTATAGTATTTAAAAAAAGTCATATTGTATTATCTAATTTAATTAATTTTTTTAATTTAAATAAATTAATTAAATAGGTAGTAATTATAGCTATAAACTCTTTTTAAAAAACTTTTTAAAAAATAAAAAGAACTATGTACGCTAAACAAAGCTAACATTTCGACAATGTTTTCTCGATCACAAGGATATCGCTTCCTCGCTGTAACAGCTGCGGCAGCTTGAACGAGAACGTTGTCTACAGTATGAGTAACCCACCAAAAATGGCCATGTTTTTCCTCTTACTCTTCCTAATCCTTTTCACTATCTGCGTCACCTCCTACACTCCTGATGATAACTTGGCAGTAAACTGTGGTAGCTCCGGCAACTCTCCTTCTTTAGATGGCCGGAATTGGACCGGAGACTTAGACTCTGAAAGATTCTCTCCGATGGAACAATCCAACAGCAAGACGGCCAAGGCACTTGGCAAAACAATCCCTTACAACACAGCACGCCTCTCTCGCTCCGAATTCTCCTACTTGTTTCCTGTCAAGACTGACGGCCAAAAGTTTATTCGCCTATACTTTTACCCAAATTCCTACAACAACCTCGACGTCCTCCGTTCCAACTCTCTCTTCTCCGTCAGAGCAGGATCTCACACTCTTCTGCAAGACTTCAATGCTTCATTCGCAGCTTACGATGCTGGCGAAGAAACCATTGTGCGAGAGTACTGCGTCAATGTTTATCCCGATGATGAGATGCTGAGCTTAACATTCACTCCAAAATTATCTCATCCAAACACTTATGCTTTCATCAACGGTATCGAGGTCATTTCCATGCCCACCTTTCTTTATTACACAAACCCAGACAACCAGGAGGGGATGATACTAAATGGTGGAAATAAACAGTATTCAATCAAGAATAACAGAGCTCTGGAGACTGTGTACAGAATCAATGTTGGTGGTAGGCAGATCCCTTCCGAAAAGGATACTGGCATGTTTCGGAGTTGGGACAAGGATAATCCGTACTTGGAAAGTAGTGAGCGTCCATACAGTGTATCAACAGGTTATGGTTGAAAGCCATGTTAGAAAATAAGCCTCTCAATTCATAGTATAACCAACCCAAATTATAACATACTCAAATATAAAACCTATATGAGATGCAGCGAAAGACTTAAAGTTACCTCTCGATATTAGCTTAATTGATCTAAGGAGAACTGGGATCAAATAGAATACCTGTCAAAAGAAGACACTGTCAGATAAACAACATGTTCTTCTAGCTAGTGATTAGGCACAGCGATGATAACTTGTTTTCAGCCGTCACCAGTGGGGAACCTTTAGAAGGAGAGCTGAGAATTAGGTTTCGCTCTAGACTCAGAAAGAGATCTCACGGTAAACTCAAGTGCTAATTTCCACCATCAGAAAATTAACCTCAAATAAATTGAGTCAATAACCCACCTTAGACTGGGCCCAATGACTACGGGTCACACTCATAAATATTTATTAATTATCCTAATTAATATCTAAATAGGTTATAATAATAAATATCCAATGTTCTCCCACTTGGCCAATATACTCAATGTCATTGCCCTGTCTAGGTAAACTGATGTCGTGCTACAAGAATCAAGGTGATAAGTCCCTTTTTATCGGGTATTACCTTCCATGTATTAAAGGTAGCACTATCACTTAATGGGTAGCACTATCACTTAATGGGCTCAATGTTTATCAATTTCAATAATAAAAAATGTATACAATCACAAATTGAAATGATAAACCACAAAATATAATTTTATTGCCCATACCTCCACTAATCAAAAGTATAACGAAGTCCCATACGAGGTACATGTGTGACAAAAATATTCGGCTTCAACCTTTCATCAAAGGATCAGCCAATATGTCCAATGTACTGATATGTTCAACGGAAACTTGGCCATCCTTAACCCTGTCTCTCAAGCAAAGGAATTTAAGTTCAACAAACTTGCTGCGAATTTTATTCCTTTTGTTGTTCGCTATGGCCACCACAGTTACGTTATCACAGTACATTCTAATTGTCTTAGAGACTGAATCCACAATCTTAAGCCCCAGCAATGAAATTCCTTATCCAAATAGCTTGTGAACTTGCTTAAAAACATGTAATGTACTCAGCATTACCAATAGAAGGAGCTATTTGAGTTTGCTTAGCGCTTCTCCACGATATAGCTCCTTCTGCCAATAGGAAGATGTAGACTTGTTCGAGTCTACGGGTTATGGCTCTAAAAAATTTAATAGATAAAATTTAATTAACAAAGAGTATATATAAATTCATTACAGAAAATTTCAATGATGAGGCAGTAGCTGAGTGGTTGAGGGCAGTGTAATTGAACTGAAGGTCCTTAGTTCGAATCCTAGATCCTGCAGAAGTTGGATTTTATTTTCATTTTCAGATGTGTGAAGTTACCAAACCACACTTTGTCCTTTTCATTTCTGCCATACGCTTTCTCTGCCATTTTTATGCAGAGTTTTCATAAGGGAGTGAGATCAGAGGAAGGCACATCAAAGCCTCATGACATTAAACCACTACTGCTAGTACACAAGCCGTCACCTTGTATCAGTTACCTTTCCTTCGTCCGTGTTGTCACTGATGGTGTTGTCATTCCCTCTGCAATTGCTATTTTTATTTAAGGAATGGAGTAAGAGCGGGAATAGGGAAGGGTTACGGAAGGTGAAAGAAAAAGAAAGGCCCTCGGTGGCTGTTGTAGGAGTGTGTCGCCTTTTGCCATCGATCGTTTGGGGCATCGTTGTCAAGAGCGGTCGCTGTTCTCATTGCTGTTATCTACTATCACTGTAGTAACTTTATATCTTCAGCATTCGCTTCTACTCAATGCTTCGCGGGTAGGGTGTGTGATCTCTAGATCTATAAAGGAAAGGAAAAATGGAATAATAGAGGATGTTGGAGCTGCATAAACCTCCATGGAATTTAGACAGTGTGTGGTATGTTGTTAGAACTTTCTTTTTCTATTGTTTATGTGAACATTGTTGCTGTGAGTGTGTATTTATGGGCTGCTATTTGGATATATGTATATATATGAAACACTAATCCTACTGTGGACTGTGAGCCATGTGTGTTTATTTATATTCATAGCGATGGATGTGCAGCAGGTATGTGATTCTGTGTAAAAAAAATATATTTAGAGAGAGTGAGAGAGAAGCGAATCCGTGATGTTGGGTGGAGCATAGCTTCTGTCATTAGGAATGGGATTTTGCCTTGGACAACAAATGAATATGTATATGCATGCCTTAATCGGTCAAGGAGAATTGTAGAGATATTGGTGGGAAATTCTTGAAACTGTACATGTGTGGCTAGGAAATAGAGGGATGTGAAGTTAATATATATTAAACTACCATATCATATTTTTAGGTTCAAAGTGGCGTTAGGAACAATGTTACAGGAGAGGGAAATTTCAGGTTATATATGCATGTCCTGCTGCTGTATATGGCATCATAGTACAAGATAGAATGTTACATAAATGTTAATTATGAGATGGAAGTTTGAAGTATTTTTAAGGAGACTTAAAAGAATGATTTATATCATGTTTAGTTGAGGTGTTTACATGGGATTTATAAGGGAGGTATAAGGCAACATGTATTCTATGGATACAAGATTGGGAATTTGCAAAGTTAACTTATTGTTAGGGTTTTTTCTTCTCTAAACATAGATTTTGGTGATGGTTATAATTGTTACAAATATTAAATCTGTTTGAAATATAATTTTCGAATGTAAGCTTATGAAATATCTTATTTCAAGAAATTTAGGAAAATGAAGGGAGAACGATATCCTGAAACTTAGAGCAAGGGTAAACTATATCAGATTATTGCAGGTCAGTGAATAACATTCCCTAAAATTTATATTTTCAAATGCATTGTCATTTCAAATGTTGAATTTCAAATATGAATTCTGAAAAGCAAATTTTATGAAAGTATGGTTTAAATCATTAGAAATGATTTTCTTTCAATTGGGTTACAAAAGAATTATGATTATGTATGAAAATGGATGAATAAGCTTTTGAAAAGAGTTTGACAAAAGTTGCATTGAACTGATGTTATTCATGAAATATATTCTTATGCAAAATTCATATGATTTTACAGTAACTTGATTTTTAATGTACATGCTGGGGTTTTTGAAATTCAAAGTGGTTTTTACCAACGGCTATGACATTGAAACAGTTGAGATTATTACATGTGAAATAAACCCCATGCATGATAGAAATGTTTTAGAAATGATGGAATACAGAACGCTGGTTGCTAACAGCAGTACTGTTAGTCCTTGGTGCACCTTGGTTACTCGAGCTCGACAATTAGTGGTAGAGCCACCAGAATTATTTCGTGGGATTTATTCTCGGGACAGTTAGTAGCCTTGAGCCATGAGAATTATTTTGTGGGATTTATTCTCGTGACAGTTAGTGGCCTTGAGCCACCAGAATTATTTCATGGGATTCATTCTCTCGACAGCTAGTGGCTTCGAGCCACCATAATGGTTATTTACCCTCGTGGACTTTATGTCCACGTCTGTTTTTGTTCTGTTGAAGTCCTATGAAAAGACTATGGTTTTGAAAGAATTATTTTACATCAGTTGATTTAAAATGATTATTTTAAATTATTTCTTTGAAACAATAATATTATGGAAAGATTATGGTTTCAAAAGAATTACTATTAAATGATTGATTTGAAATGGTTATTTCAAGATTGTTTCCCTGAAAGAAAATGTTTACAGAAAAAATTGCATCAAATTAAGAAATATTATGGAATACATTTTCAGCATGATTATGCATTGTTTACTTCCGCATTCTTTTATTCATGTTTTTGGGACGTTATTCATGAGTAGATTAGTTTGGCCTCAGATAGTGCAGGTGACCCTAATTCTCCTGCTGAGCAGTGAAGAGTCTCATCACAAATCCGAAGCTTTGTTTTTGAACAAAAATTGATTTTAATGTAATTATCCTTATTATGTTATTTTGATAAAAGGGTAAATGATCCACATAGACCTTAGAAAAGATTATGTTTATTTTTGGAAAATGTTTTGGAAACTTTGAACGTTGCATTTGAGGTTTTAGACTTTTAGAATGTGATACTATTCATATTTTGTGCCGGTCACGGTCCAAATTTTGGGACGTAACACTACGTATCCTCCAAAATCTGAATCTGAGTATCCAATCATGTCTAAACTGTATGTTCTCCTATATGTGAGCATGTAGTGTTTAGTGCCTTGTAGGTACTTAACCACCTTCTTTGCAGCTGTCCAATGTGCTTCCCCAAGATTACTTTGATATCTTCCCAACATACCCACAGCAAAAGCGATGTCAGGTCTTGTACAAACCTGTGCATACATTAAGCTTCCTACCGCTGAGGCATATGGGACCCTTTCCATCTATTTCCTATCAAGCTCAGTTTCAGGACATTGACTTAGACTAAACTTGTCTCCTTTTTCAATAGAAGCCATGTTAGATAAACAGTTATTCATCCTTAATCATTCAAGAATTTTGACAACGTAAGCCTCTTGAGATAAGACTAAAAGATATTGGGTTTTATCTTTATGGATCTTTATGCTAATGACATAAAAAGCCTCACCCATGTCTTTCATGTTAAAGCTCTTGAACAGAAACTGTTTCACCTCATGTAATAGTCCCAGATTAATGGTAGCAAGTAGTATGTCATTCACATACAAAATCAAGAATATAATTTTACTCCCACTAGCCTTGTGGTATATACATCATCCATGATGTTCTCAATGAAACCAAATGATGTGATCACTTCATGGAACTTCAAGTACATTGCCGTGAAGCTTATTTCAAACCATATATTGATTTCTTCAACTTGCACACCAATTGATCTTTACCTTTTGTAACAAATCCCTCAGGTTGTTTCATGTAAACTTCTTCCTCCAATTCACCATTGAGGAAAACAGTCTTAACATCCATCTGGTGTAACTCCATATCAAAATGGGCAACCAATGCCATGACGATACGGAATAAATCTTTCTTAGATACAGGTTAAAAGGTTTCACTATAATCAATTCCTTCCACTTGAGTGAATCCCATTGTAACCAACCTAGCCTTGTATCTATCAATGTTACCTTGTGAGTCTCTCTTGGTTTTGTAAACCTATTTATAGCCAATGGCCTTAGACCCACTAGGCAACTCTACATGTTCCCAAACATGGTTGTTTGCCATGGAATTCATTTTATCAATCATAGCATCATGCCACAACTTGGAGTTCACACTCCTTACAGCCTGAGTAAATGACAAAGGATCATTCTCAACACTTATATCACAGTCAATCTCAGCAGAATACACTAAATAGTCATCAGATAATACCGGTCTCCTCTTTCTAGTTGACCTCCTTAATTCAACCTCTTGGGTTAAACCAGGTTGTTGAACAATGGCATCCTCTATCACATTTTGTGGTGGTTCTACTTGTGTGATAGGTTGACTATCAGGTATGTGTCTATCTCATTCAGAACCGTCAACTTATGCCACAGGGTCTACATCACATTCAATGTCAATCCCAACAGTGGGATGATCATTAACTATTGATGTTCCCTAATGAATGATATCAGTGGTTCTCTCTATATGATCATCCAATGGATAATCACTCCCACTAATCACATCATTCTTAAGAAACTTGGTATTCTTAAACTCTCCAAATCTTGTAGAAGGTGGAGAACAATAAAACTTATAACCCTTAGACCTCTCTGCATAGCCTACAAAGTAAGCTCTACTAGTCTTAGGGTCCAACTTCTTCTCCTGTGGATTATACACTCTTACTTCCGTAGGATAACCCCATACCTTGAAATGAGTTAAATTGGGTTTCCATCCTTTTCAGATTTCAAAGGGTGTCTTAGACACTGCCTTTGTTAGAACCCTGTTCAATATGTATGTGGATGTCTTAAGTGTTCCTTCCAAAGAGAAAACAACAATTTGGAGCTACTTATCATGCTCCTAACCATATCTAGCAAGGTCCTATTTCTTCTCTCAGCTACACCATTCATGTCAGGTGATCCAGGCATAGTGTATTGAGCTACTATACCTTGCCCTCAAAGAAATTTAGCAAATGGACCTACTGCTTGTCCTTCACTAGTGTATCCGCCATAATACTCACCACCACGGTCTGATCTCCCAATCTATTTTTCTACTTCTACTTTATATTCCTTGAAAGCATCTAGTGCCTCATTTTTATTATAAAGCATGTAAACATACATGTATCTTGAGTGATCATCAATAAAGGTGATAAAGCACCTTTAGCCATGCACAGTCAAATCAGGGCAACAAATATCCGTGTGTATAATTTCTAGCAACTCAAAATTTCTTTTAGCGCCCTTATGTGACTTATTGGTCTGCTTTCCCCTTATGCAATCCACACAAGAATCAAACTCCAAATGGTTTAAAGATGGAAGAATTCCTTCTTTATTTAACCTTTTGATTTTGTCAATGGAGATATGACCCAATCTCCTATGCCACAGGCTATAAGAATTCTCATCGATGACACTTCTCTTAGTACCATGCGAAACAGAAAGAGATTGAGGCAAATCACAAACAATTTTAAACAAACCATTAATCATAACTAAGTTCTCAATCAAAACAGAATTATTTGTCAAAGTCATATGTTTCTTAGAAAGAACTAGATGATAATCAAATGGAATGAGCTTTGACATAGAAATCAAATTCCTCTTGTAAGAGGGAACATAAAAAACATCATAAAGTTCCAAAATATTTTTATTTTAAAGATGAATGCGAAAAGTTCCAACGGCTTTCACAAGATCTCATCTCCTACTGCCTGAAAGGACAGTTTCCTCATTGGGATGTGGAGACCTACTTGACAGAAAGCCTTGCATGGTAGTCGAGATGTGGATCATCGAACTAGTGTCAATCCACCAAGTGTCATCATTAACGCTAGAAAAGTTAGACTCAAAAGTAACACACGATGAAAGCATACCTCTCATCTCCATTATATGCTGCCCCATACCGCTAATGCCTATAAGTCTCACAGCACATAGTTCAGACATGATGGCACTACCCATCTGCTTGTCTGTCGGCTTAAATTGCTTATCTAAGGCTTCTAGGTATCCTTTGGTTGTGTCGCGCCTAGGGACTGTTCCCCTAATGATCATAGTGATCCTTTATTTTATAAGTAGAAGAGATGATCGGTTACTCTGCTCCCACATATTATACATTTCCTTTGCCTCTCTGTCATCAGGGGCATCATCAGGTCTCAGAGGTTTATCAAACCTCAAGGCATAATCCAAGTCCAATAAACCAAGCTGCAGCAAAACATCATCTCTTCAGCCAGCATAGTTAATGCTACCATCTAAAATTGTTTTGTTGCTTATATCAGCCATAATCCTGAGCGTAGCAATTGAATATATAAAATGAGAACAAACAAATACACAAATAAGCTCACCGTAATAATTTGAAACAAACACAAGTCACTGTGCCATATATGCATGCTTAGCTTAAATGCAGCATGCAAGCAATATAAATACGTATCACTAATGTCTACCTGTGGGTAAAGACATTAGCATAGCCATGTATTTATCTCAAGTGGTGGAATTAGAACGCATTCGTAATTTTCCAATACCTGTGGGTTAATTAGAAAATAACGAGGCCATTCTATCCCACCCTAATTAAATGTACAATTATGAGATATCTACCTGTGGGCAAAGATAAATCATAGCTATATATTTAATTACAAATGATATTTTAAATCCATATATGATTAATGAATGCATGCAACAAATTAAATAAACAAGGATGCTGTAGCTACTCCTCAAAGAATTGCACACTAACCACAAATATCATTCATGTGCATTGAAAATCCAAATACACACAATTTAATGGAGACATTAATTATCCCCATAATTAAATTTATAATCATGAGATATCTACATGTGGATAAAGATAAATTATAACTATACATTTAATTATTATTAATTTTTTAAATCTATGTGTGATTAATTAATGCACGCAATAAAAATAAATGAGGATGCTGTGGCTACTCCTCACAAAACTGCATGCTAATCACAAATATCAATAACATGTATATAAATCTAAATATGCACAACGGAATGGAGCATTTAATAAATTAATTGAATCAACAAAAGTGACTAAATAATTTAATTAAAATTCTCTCACTATTTCATACACCCAAAAAATGTCTAATAAATTAATTTCAACTCAAAAGATTTTTACAAAAATTAAATAGTTAATTTAATTGCCTTGGGAGAAATTAAAAACAAAATAGGCAATTAAATAACATAAAAATTAAAAATTTGTAAATACCTTTTCCCAAAATTAAAATAATAGAGAAATTAATTTAAACATTTACCGTGCATGAAATAGTAATTAAACTTTTCTAAAAAATCAAATTAAATGGCCAAAAATAATTTTCTGGAAATAAAACCAAGTGGCCCATACTTAAAGGTTCAAAAATAGGGCCCAAAATAATTTTCATAAATAAAACCCAAAAGTCCAGGCCCAAATCCGTTTCCCAAAAAACAATTGACTTCAGGCCCAAAACTGACGACCCAATTGCAATGGCGACCCAGAGAACAATTTAAAAAAAAATTGATACAGTTACTGCAGCCCAATACACTGTCACGACCCAAAAAAAATTTGTTATTGGTAAAAGCTGGCCAGAACACAGAAATTTTCAATTTTTTTTGAACAGTATGACCTGCAGCTTGAATAAAACTGTGCGTTTTGGGTCAAGGCCGAAAAGCACAATTTTGGCTATCCGTCCTCATTTAGTCGGGTTAGGTTAACCTGACTCAGCGACCCGACTGCACGATATTGCAGCCACCACGCGCTGTCTGAGCAGCACTAAACACCGGCGACTTGAGAGGATTGTTTTTTGGTAGTCGTCATCTCCAGAACAGTAACCTCGATGAATCCTCTTCAGCCATTGCCAGCGACCTGGGCTCCTTTGGCAGTGGTTCTTGCCGCGGCATTTCACAGCGACTCTCACGGCCATGTGACGATGATATGAGAGACTCACAGTGGCATCGACATATCTCCTCCAGCAGATGACGCCAGCAATGTTTCAAGAGATAGTCACGGCAATGCTCACAGATGAGCAACAAACCTGCAATGAATCACTCTTGCCAGTTTCTTGTGGTCATGGCTCTCTCTCAGTGATTGCTCTCCAGTGGTCAAGATTTTTTTTTGGTTTCTCTCATCGTCGCAGAAGGAAGAATAATGGTTAAAAAATAAAAACAAATATATTATAATCCATATATCCCATATTCTATCTCATGAATACAAAAGATCAATAAGTAAGGTAAGAGTGATCTCAAACAAAGCTCTGATGCTACATGTTAGAAAATAAACATCTCAATCATAGTTTAAACAATCCAGATTATAACATACTCAAATATAAAACCTATATGAGATACAGCAGAAGACTTAAAGTTACCTCTCGCCATTAGCTTGATTAATCTAAGGAGAACTGAGATCAAATGGAATGCCTGTCAAAAGAGAACACTATCAGATAAACAATAGGTTCTTCCAGCTGGTAATTAGGCACAACGATGGCAACTTGTTTTCAGCCGTCACCAGTGGGGAACATTCAGAAGGAGAGTTGAGAATTAGATTTCGCTCTGGACTCAGAAAGAGAACTCATGGTAAACTCAAGTGTTAATTTCCACCAAAAAAAATTTAACCTTAAATAAACTGAGTCAATAATCCACCTTGTATTGGGTCCAATGACTACAGGTCACACTCAAAAATATTTATTAATTATCCTAATTAATATCTAAATAGGTTATAATAATAAATAACCAACAAGCCAATCTACAGCAAAGATTATCAAAATTATTTTGCACCTGATGAAGTTTACATGACGGCCCGAAACTATGGAATGAAAGAAACATCCAAATATAATGTGACTTGGGAGTTTCAGGTGGATTCAGAGTTTTTTTATATGGTGAGATTGCATTTTTGTGAGTTTGATGAACAAATTGAAAAAGCTGGAGAGAGAGTTTTTCATATCTTCATTAATGATGCTTTGGTGGAGAGAATTGCGGATGTGATGATGTGGACTCAGAGTCAGAGAATGGCTCCTGTTCATCGGGATTATGCGGCGTCAATGATGCCGAGCGATGGAAGCTTGAAGAAGCTAAATCTTTCAATTAAGTTGCAACCAAGCCTATTTGCAAGCACTTACAGAAATGTTTTATTGGATGGTATTGAAATTTTTAAGATAAGTGACTTCAGAAACAATCTCGGAGGTTCCAATCCCGATCAACCTTCTTCTCCCTCGCTGCTTCTCTATTGTTGTGGGGTCAGCTTCCGGCTTCATTCTACTCTCTCTTATCGTTTTGCTAACTTATTGTTTATTGGCTAGAGCTGCCATCAACAAAGGAAATTCACGGTGGGGAGCAAAACCAGAAATGCCGTCAAAAACAAACAAATCCTCACTATTATCACCAGATTTGTGTCGGTGCTTTTCAATAGGCGAGGTAAAAGCAGCCACCAATAATTTCGATGATAGTTTAATTATAGGTGTTGGAGGGTTTGGTAGTGTCTATAAAGGCTACATTGACAACGGTTCAGTTCCTGTGGCAATCAAACGGCTCAAACAAGGTTCACAACAAGGGCACAAAGAGTTCCAAACTGAGATTGAAATGATGTCTCAACTTCGTCACCATCATTTAGTATCTCTCATCGGTTACTGCAACGATAACGACGAGATGATCCTTGTCTACGAGTTCATGTCTCGTGGGACCTTTCGTGAGCATCTTTACGATTCTGAAAACCAACCACTTTCTTGGAATCAGAGGCTGGAGATTTGCTTAGGTGCTGCGCGAGGACTTCATTACCTACATACAGGGGCAAAGCATGCAATCATTCATCGCGATGTCAAGTCGACTAACATTTTGATAGATCAAAACTGGATGGCCAAAATTTCGGATTTCGGACTATCCAAAATAGGACCTGCGGGTATTCCGAGATCTAACATTAACATAAGCACGTTAGTGAAAGGAAGCATTGGATATTTGGATCCAGAATACTACACATGTCAAATATTGACGGATAAGTCAGACGTGTATTCATTTGGAGTTGTCATGCTTGAGGTATTATGTGGGAGGGCTCCAATTCTCCGTGCGGTGGAGAGGGAGTGGCAAAACCTCGTAGAGTGGTTTTGAAGAAGTGTTGACAAGAATGAGATTTATCATACTGTGGATCCGATATTGAGGGAAAGTATTACGCCAGAGTGCTTAAAGGCATACACTGAGATTGCCTTGCAATGCTTAGCCAATAATGGGAATGAACGGCCCTCCATGTGGGTGATGTGATGTTGGCCCTTGAGTCTTTGATGGAGACGCTACACAAAGCAGAGAAGACAAAGCTTGGCGGGACTCAAAATGAGGATATTATTATTGTTGAAGAAGAATTAGTATTCAAATATTGAAACTTGTAGATCAATGTAGATAGATCACTTTGTCAGCGTCCAACTAGCCGCCCCGGAATGTCGTTCACCAATTTCAAAGTTATTAATGGCATGCACCATTATTACAGAGGACACCAATATCATTTTCTTTTCGGTTTCCAATCTTTTTTTCTTTTTTGTTCAAACATTCCAAAGTTATTGCATCATCCAAGCAAGTTGCAAAGCACAAAATACTACAGTAAAAGTAGGTTTAATTGACTTTTCACACTTATTGGTTAAATAGAAAAGCGTTAAGTAACTTGAGGCAGGATTGAGCAAGGACTTATTTTTTACATTTATTATGTTGACTATCAAATAATAGGTAGATGTCAAGGTTAAATTTTGTCCCAAAAGTTATTACATAGGACATAGGAACAATGTTATTCTAAAATGTTTATAATATAATATCATCATAAAAGTGTTAAAAATAGAGTAACGTCACCTTGACAGTTAAAAATATTAACAATCAACATTAATTTTGTAATAGTTCGGGCAATTTTACTCTTTTTTCATACTTCTAGGATGATATTAAATAAAAAAAATGAAATACTAAATTATGATGTTATTGGGTTTTCATATTATATATAATTGCCTTTAACTTCTTGTTAATAATGTGCAAATTAAAGGATTAAAGTGTAAATTTGTCTAAAAAATTTTCGCTCAAGATCAATGTTGTTTCAAAAGTGTTTTTAGATTTAATATTGCCTTGTAAGTTTTAAAACGTGGCAATGTTGCCAATCCTGTTAAAAAAACTAACATTAACCCTTACAAAATTAGCATTAACCATTAATATTTTTAATGGAAAAGGTCAATATTACTTTATTTTAACACATTCGAGAAAACTTTGAATCCAAATGTCTTCTAAGGTAACTTGCTTGTGAATAAAATTTCTGTAATAAATTTGTACCTTAACTCCAAATTAAATGTTGATTGTTGGAAATTTTATTGATAATATCGTGCTAAGGCATTTAACAACCTTTAAGATTTGTAACATTCATGATTATATTGTTTACAATTTTCATCTTTATTACTAAGAATGATTCTGATAGAAATTGATTAAATATATACTGTTGTAATGAATATATATGTGTGTGTAGAGTTTGAACTCTAGTGAACCTAAGATGAGTGCTTCTAAATTAAGAGTTGATAGAATTACTTTTAGATCACTTGAGATCTATCTACAATTGTGGACACCAGTTAATATATATATATATATATATATATATATATATATAATATCAGATAGCTATTAACTGGTGTCTAGATCAGAAAGCAAATAGCCTATATGATGATGATGATGATGAGCGTTTTGAGATTCGTAGACCTTGTGGTCATGATTATGAAACGATACAAGTGAACATCTTAAACCCAGTAAGAATGACATATGCATGTTACATCCACTGTAATTATTTTAAAAAAATAAAATAAAATTTATTTCACAGTTATCTTTAGAGAACCGTCAAATATATGACCCTATTTGACAGTTATAAACAGTCAAAAATATAGGCGCAGAGTAAAAATGACATTTCCATACTTGATGGTTTAAAACCGTCATGGGGGCAAAAAAAAAAAAAAAAAACCCATCAAGTATGGCTAACCCTATAGTAGCAAAAGTTAAACACATGGCGCTTGGTGTCTGTATAATTAGAGCTTTAAATATTCAAATCGACTAATGAATAAAATTGAAGTACATATCTATCTTAATTTGATAAGAAGATGCTTTCAGTCTATGGTTAGTAATACGAAGAAATGATTTTCGTTTTTTTTCCTTCTGTTTTTCCGGTGGCTTACTATTTGGTCTTATTTTAATTTTAAAAAGGTATTGGATGATGCATGATATTTTTCAACAAAGACATAATCGGTAAATTAGTTGAGAGGTCTACTCTGGATGAGCTATTAAATATGTCAACATTTGATCCCTAGTTTACAAGCTTATTTTGAGAAAGCTGACACGGCATCCTAAGGAAAACACTTCTTTAAATAAATTATCTAGTTAAGCCAACCCATAATGTAGTTTTTAATTCACAGTTACGAAGAACAATATAAATCAAAATTCAAGGAAGGTTTCATTGAGTAGTAATGCATGAGGGAAGTGAACCCAAGACGGACGGCAATTAAGTGGCTTCGAGCAGGAACCGAGGGTACAAGTCCTAGCTATATTTCTTTTAGTTCTATTTATAAATGACTTCAAACATATTTCACATGAATAAAAAATAATCACAAATCTTGTTAATTATATTATAAAATTCAACAACTTTCTAACTTTATTCTTATTTAATATACATTATATCATATGGAAACAAATTTAACATAATAATAAATAAAGGTAAAATGATACATTCATATAAAAAAAATTCTCTCTGCCTTATAAATATGATTAAAATAAACATTATATTTCTATTCTATAAATAGGACCATAGATGTATAATTAATGATGCCATTTACGTTTGTTTTCCACGTATTAAAGATGTTCTTTCTCAATTATTTGTAAAGGGCCCATCGTCCATATGTAGTTTCACGTACGATAACAAAACCCATGTTAAACTTAAATTTGTGCGTGGAGCTCATATTTCTCTTAATGAAACAAAATATATTCTGATACTTAAAACTCTATTTAATCATGGGTTCTTATCCTCACACTACTAGAAAATAATAACAGGACTACTTTACTGTGGTTAAATGAAAAATACTGTAAAAAAAGTTGTCTTTTAATTACAGTTTTTCAATTAAATGCCATAAAAAGTCTTTTATGCCATTTTTTCAAATAATGGAGGTTTTTCTTTTTTATGAAGGAGTTACATAATGGGACTGTTGAGTGTACTCTGATAGCAGGTCTGCGATCCACATTGCTACAAACACAATCTTTCATGAGAGAACTAAACATATAGATATTGATTGCCATTTCGTCAAAAGAACAACTATTGGCAAGAATGATAACTTTTGAGCACGTCCAATCTGAAGAACAACTCACAGATATCCTAACTAAGGGACTTGGTGGTTCACAGCATGAGTACATTCTCAGCAAGCTAGGAACTTGGAAATATTGGTTTCCTAACTTGAGGGGAGTGTTGAATAGGATGAGTTATATATTTTGCTGGGAAAGGTGTTTGAGAGGACTGATAGTATAGGCATGAGACTAATCAATAATAGGCGTAAAATTGAATACCACGGTTATATGGTGTAAATATTATATACTCACGAATATCAAGTGAGCTCGATTTTAAATATAGTTCACTAAGGACTAATAGTACTACTCTCACATCCCCGAAAATTAAGGGGCGACCAGTACAGAATATAAGAGAACTCACATTCTGTAAGATTTTAAATATCATAATTAATATATTAATAATCTTAGACATGTATAAACTATTTTATTATTTATTATATTTTAATATATTTATACCTTTCAAAATCTTAAAGCCCATGCCATATACAATTATTTATACATCTCAAAGAGATAAGAAAGAACAGGAATCCTATCTATAGACTACGTGGAGCATCTATAGGTTTTAAACAAACATGAAAGCCTTCTTTGTTTTGCTGGAGGTACAAGGTCAGTGGTACTGTCTGAGGCCAAAATAATCTACTGGTGAATAATGTCCTATTATTAAAAATAATTTAAAATACTGAAAGAAACAATTTAAAAAGTATATAAATGTGAATAATAAAGCTCGTTGATGAATAGAAATTTCTAAAGTATAGAATCATAGCAATAATGAGACTGTATAAAATCATTAATCAAATCAATTTAAATATCTAGTCAAACATTTTATTTAAGGAAATCCATAAAACGATAATCCTCAAATCCCATCTTTCCATAGGACTTCAACAGAACAAATACAAGCATGGACACACAGTCTACGAGGGTTACTAACAAATCTGACGTGGTTTGAAGCCACAAAAACATGCGTGACCACACAGTTCATAAGGGTAATTAACCAAGCATAGCACAAGACCACAAAAATAAGTGTAAGTACGAGACTCACGAATAACAAACGCAGGTATGAGACCAAAGAATAACAAGCGTGAAAATGAATCCTCTAAATATCCAGCGAGCTCGAGGTTAACCAATGTGCACTAAGGACTAACAGTACTGTTGTTAGTAACTAACTTTCTGTATTAAATCCTTTAAAAGACATTTCCAAGCATGCATGGGGTCAATTTAATATTAATAAAGAACAAGATATTTCAATGATAAAATCTCATAAAGAGTATTCCATAATCAATAACCCCAGCATGAAAATCAAAATAAATTCTCTAAAGATTTCTTTCAGTTCATACACGTTAAAATTCTTTTCAAATAATAGGAATTCTCACAAAAATATTTCAGAGTGAAAATCATATTAATATAGAAGTTTACAAAATATATTTCAGAATTTTCTTTGTTCATTCCATAAATAAGCGTGATGATATTATAAACCATTCGAAAGAAAAATCAATGACAATAATCAAACTCTTAATTTATATAAATATGTTTTAAGCAAATTATGCTTAAAATTGATACTTTAAATAAAATGTATCAAGTAGAAAATATTATTAAAAATATTACCATCATGAAACTTTATTTACTCACATGTTAACTCCCGAGAACTTCAATTTACCTTTTAAGTAGACTCCAAGAAATTCTTCCATATAGCTACCTAATTATTTAAAAGAAATGACTTCTATTAACTTTAATTTTACACAGTCCTTCAATCTCTATTTCAAATTTCTTTATTCTATTACCATCCTTTTCAAATATGCCTTGATCAAAAATTTCTCCTAACATAATAAGCAACAACGATAGAACCAAAATAATGCAAATCACCTTAACTTACTCATGCACCAATGTTATTATTCCCTTAATCACTAATATAACCTTGATCACCCAGGTTATAGATTTATACACACTAAAATATAATTTCTCTACCACTGAAATTTTACTTTGTTGTCCAAACAATGCATTCAAATTTCCTTTAATTTGATTCAACTTATTTTTATCCATAGCTAAATGCCCAACAAGCTTCAAGTCTCCATCCTTTTTAAATAAAGTTTGATTATGTAACAAATTAGAATAAATTTATGGCTAACTGTAGTAAAATTTCACCTTTCTTCCAACCATTTCATCAAATATATAAAATGCATTAAAGTTATTATCATACAACAAAAGTTCTTACCTTCCTATTCTTTCCTCCAAATATACGCAAGCATGAATCCAGAGCGGAACAGAAAAAAATGGAGCATAGCTTATTTCCTGAACAGCGGCCAGACGAACTGAATGAAAAAGGAAAAAGGACGGCAGACGTGCAACGGTCGAGTCAATAGCCATAGCTACTTAGACAACAAAAGCAGGTAGCAACACATCAATGACAGTTTTTAAGTGAGGATAACAAATCTTCTTCCCTCTTTCTCGTTGTACGCTAACGGGGAATGGGAAAAGAGAAGTGATATGATTTAAAAAAATACAGAGGGGTATTTGGGTAATTTCATGCCATGGTCTAAAAAACGAAAATGAAAATCCACTATAGAAGGAGGTTGGAATTCGAACTCTATACCTCAAGGTTATGCCACTGCCTCTAAAACCACTCAATCACCAGCTACATTAGTGCTTAGATGCAAGAAATAATATATACTATTAAACCTGTATTGTTTATCTATTGATTTTCTTTATTAGTATAGGGTCATTATAACTACTGTTAGTAATCAGTGTTCTGTATTTAATCATCTCAAAAATAAATTTTCAAGCATGCATGGGGTCAATTTAATATTAATAAAGAATAAAATCTTTCAATAATGAAATCTTATAAAATATTCCATAATTAAGGACTCCAACGTGAAAATCAAAATAAAATCTTAAAAGATTTCTTTCAATTTAAATGCAATAAACTATTTTTAAATAATAGGAATTTACATGAGAATGTTTCAAGAGTAAAAAATCATCTTAATATAAGAGTTTATAAAATATCTTTTAGAATTTTTTTGACCCATTTCATACATAAGCACGACGATATAATAAGCCATTCGGAAAAAAAAAAATCAATGACAATAATCAAACATTTATTTCATATAAATATGGGCATATTTTTTCAGAATGTTAAAACATTGAAATATTGAGAAAATGAAATTTAATAATGATAATTTTAATTAAATTTCCTTGACAAAGAATATTTTAAAAACAATATCATGGGATATTATTCACTTACCTGCCAAGCACCTAATTCTTTACTTTTTTAAGCTAAACAACTTTCAATTATTTTTACTTCTTAATTCTCTGATATCCCAAAAACAATACATTAAAATTCTAATTATATTTTTGACAATCTAGAATCATATCTCAATGCTTAACTTTTAACACTTTAAAATGGAAGGAGAACTTACACTTTAATCCCCAATTTTCTCTAAATAATATCATGACAATTCAAATGATAATAGAACTTATCACTCATAGTTAACAAATCCAATATTTAAATTTTAGAAATTATCCTCCACCTTTGCCCTTTCTCCTTGTCAAGATCAAATTCAATAAATTGAACCACTACCATAGCAACAATAAATATTTGTATAGATAGGCAACTTTGATTCTTTTCTCTAATTTCGGTTGAGAGTTTGGAAGATTTTAATTCAATAAAATCCTTATATATAAAGAGCATCCAATCAATTTCCACCCACTGCTTCCATAAACATATAAATATGCTAATTTAAGCATATATTTTCAAGATCATCTATCTATAAATTCCAATAGTATCACCGCAACATTCAAATTTCAACGTAGAAGAACAAATAACTTGTGTTTCCTTCAATGTATATAAATTTCAGCTTCAATATTTCAACCCATCAAGCATCATTTAAATCTTCATCCTTAACTTTCCAATCACCATTTAATCTTCATCTAAATTGCCTCTCACCATAACTAGATATACTTGCTTCACTTAAATATAATTTGCAGTACACTATAATTCTAAAATAGTGGGTATGCTAAATTTTTCCCTTACAAATCTTAGCTCCAATATGAAATCATCATCACCCATCTTCCTTCCTATCTCATGCACAACCCACAGAAACAACAAGAAGAAAATAGTTATAGATGAACACATATCCACACACAACAATATTAATGAAAGGGAAGCTTGCAAACTAACTTATACCCATGGCAACAATTAGCACAAACACGGACCAAAATATAAGAGGAAGGAGAATAGTATCTGAAAGTTTTAGTACTTACAATAGCGACAGTCGGAGGCTTGTGATTAAACGTCGATGGTAGAGACTTAGGCGTGTTCATCAGTGATGGATTGAAGAGACGAAGCACCCCACAGCTGTAGATCAAAGAGAAAAGGGAAAGACCTTCCAGCGAGATTTGAACAAAAAAGAAGAATGATGGCAGCTATATGACGCAGAAGAATGAAAGCATAGTTACCGGTGACAGCAACACAGATGACAGAGGCAAACAAGATCACATTCACATTAGGTTTTCAGGGAGTCGCGAAGCTTATGTTGCTCGGTTCTGTCTCTCTCTCTCAATCTATCGTACAATTGAAAGAAAGGGAAGATGCTTATTTGAAAACACAGAATGGCAATTTTGTAATTTCACACAATGGCTGAAGCAAAATTGAAAATACACTTTGAAAAGGACTAAGATTCGAACCTTAAACCTCATACTCCTACTACCATCCTTAACATCACTCAATTACCAACTGCTCTTTGTGCATTCTTGCAAGAATTACTACAATTATCATTGAAATAATATTATTTATTTTCTTTTTCTTATTTAGGGTCATTGCATTCTTCTCCTCTTAAGAAATTCAATTCTCCAAATTTAAAAATGTACTAACCTTAATTATCGAACAAGTATGGGTACCCAATCCACATCTCATTCTTAACTTTCCAAGTAAGTTCTTCTTTTAAACGGTTACACTAAAAGAATCTTCTTTTGATCTCAACTTCTTTACTTGTTTATCAATAATAGGCACTAGATCCTCATCATAAAATAAGTCTTCATTTACACTGACCTTTTGATATTCAATAACATGAGAGAGATCATATAGATACTTTCATAGCGTTGATACATGAAACACTAAATGAATATCAGATTGTTCTAGTGGTAAAGCTAATTGGTAAGCTACAATACCTATTTTATCTAAAATCTCAATTGAACCAATATACCTTAGACTTATATTGTCATTCTTTCTGAATCTCATAATACCTTTCATTAGTGAACCTTTAAAAATACCTTATCCCCAACCATGAACTTTAATTTTCTACTACAATAATCAACATAAGGTTTATGCCAACTCTGAGCTATCAACAATCTTTGCTTGATCACATTTTATCTTCTCTTTAGCATCTAGAATCAAAGCTGGTCCTAAAATCGTTTTATCACCAATTTCAAACCATCAAATTAAAGATTTATATTGTCTAGCATACAATGCTTCGAACAGTGCAATTTGAATATTTGCTTGATAATAATTATTATTATAAGCAAATTCTACTAATGGTAAATAATTACCTAACTTTCACCAAAATCTAAGATATAAGAACTCAATATATCCTTGACTATTTCAATCATTCTCTCATATTGCCAATCAGTTTGTGGGTGAAATGTAGTACTAAGATTCAATTGTGTACCCAATTCTTTTTAGAATGTTTCCCAAAATTGAGAAATATATTAGGGTCCTATATCAAAAATGATAAACGCCAATACTCCATACAAGTGCAAATCTCAGCAATATAAATTTTAGTATATTTAGATGCATTGTAAATAGTCCTTACCGGAAGAAAATGGGCTGACTTAGTTAATCTACCAACAATCACCTCGATAGAGTCAAAGCCCTTAGCAATACAAAGCAAACCAATAATAAAATCCATTGTTATATTTCTCATTCTATTAAGGTATTTCCAATATTGGAATTGTCCTACAGGTTTCTAATGCTCGGCTTTAACTTTTTAACACACCAAACAACGCGCAACAAAGTTTGCTACTTTAGTTTTCATACAATGCCACCAATACAAGTGTTTCAAATCTTGGTTATTGAGGGGTGAATAGTAAGCAGAACTAAACTTCCTCTAAAAATCTATCTTTTTAGATCTTGTACATGAGGCACACATATCCTACCATCACACCTTAAAACTCATTCATAATCAATCGTGAATTCCTTATTACTTCCTTCTTTGACCAAATCCCTCAACTTGTATAATCTTGAGTCAGAATACTGAGCCTTTTTAATATATTCAATTTAAAGAGGAGTGAGCTTGTATACGAGCTAAAAATGCTTCTTTATCAATAATTTCAAATTGAACTCCTTATTGCACAATTTTATGGATTTCCTATACTAGTGGTCTTCTTTCAACGCTTATATGAGTCAAACTACCTATAGATTTTTTGTTTAATGCATCAGCTACAATATTCACTTTGCCAAGATGATATAGAATTATGCAATCATAATTCTTTAGCAATTCCATCCACCTTCTCTGCCTGAGATTTATGTCCTTCTACTAAAAAATGTACTTGAGACTTTTATGCTTAGCGAAAATCACATAAGTCTCATCATATAGGTAATATCTTTATATCATTAAAGTGAACATGACTACTACCATTTCTAGATAATGTGTTAGGGTAATTTTTTGTTTATGCTTCTTGGGTTTTCTTAAGACAAGCAATTACTCACCTATTTTGCATTAATACACATCCTAAACCCACCAAGAAGGTATCACAATAGACTATGTATCCCCAGTTCTTGATGACTGCTAAAAAATGTACTTGAGACTTTTATGATCATTGAAAATATTGTAAGTCTCACCATATAGGTAATATCTTTATATCATGAAAGCGAACATGACTACTACCATTTCTAGATCATGTGTTAGGTAATTTTTTGTTCATGCTTCTTGAGTTTTCTAGAGACATAAGCAATTACTTGCCCATTTTGCATTAATACACAGCTTAAACCCACCTTGAAGACATCACAATACACTATGTATCCCCTATTCCTGATGGTAAACTTAAAACTAGATTGAAAGTCAAAGACTATTTTAATTTTTAAAAACTTTCTTTGCACTCATCATCCTAAATAGATGTCACATTCTTCTAAGTTAGCCTAGTTAATGGGACATGTATTATTGAAAAATCATTTATAAAATGACCATAATATCCTGCAAGACCTAAGAAAATTTGAATCTCTATGGCCGTTGTAGGTCGTGGGTAATTTTTTCTTCCTCTACCTTGCTAAGATCAACCTGAATATCATCTTTAAGCAGAACATGACCCAAGAAACTAACTTTGTTTAACCAGAATTCACATGTGGAAAACATGGTATAGAGTTGTTGCTCTCTTAACTTTTGTAACAACAACCTCAAATGATGTTCATGATCCTCTAGATTCTTTGAACACACAAAAATATCATCAATAAACACAATTACAAACCTATCAAGAAATGGTTTGAACACCCAATTTATCAAGTCTATAAATGTTGCAAGAGCATTTGTCAGTCCAAAGGACATTACTAAAATTCGTAATGACTATTACAAGTCTTAAATGATGTCTTCGAAATATCTTCCTTCTTGATATTTAATTAATGATGACCTAAATACAAGTATACCTTTGAAAGACATTGTGCTTCGTGCAACTAGTCAAAAAGATCATCGATACAGGGAAATAGGTACTTATTCTTTATTGTTACCTTATTAAGTTGTTAGTAATCAATGTAAAGTCTCAAAGACCCATATTTCTTTTTCACAAAAAGGATTGTGCATCCCACATAGAAGTGATAGGTTAGATGAACCTTTTGTTTAACAGTTCTTGTAGTTGGGTCTTTAATTCCCTTAACTCTAAGGGTGTTATCCTATAAAGAGAAATTAAGGTTGGTTATGCACCTGGAATAATATCAATACCAAATTCTATCTCTCTATCTGAAGGTAATCCAATCAATTCCTTAGCTAAAACTTTAGGAATTGTTTGTACAACTAAAATTTGATCTAGACTGATAGTAGACTTATCAACATCCTTCACTATAGCTAGAAATCCTTGACAACCCTTTAACAATAATCGTTGGGTTCTTAAAACAAAAATTAAGTTAGTTTGCCTTTTGTACTTCATCCCCTTGCATACAAATAACATCATTATCACCTAACTATAATCTTGTAAAAACGTACCAAAATTCTTAAATTAATTTCATGCTTTATATTTAACATTCTACAATCCTTAATCATATTATAACACTTGAAACACCAGTTTGACATTCTTAAATTATCAAGATAGCAATTGATGATCAGTTACAAACTTCAATACTTAATAATTTAGACCTTAAAGTTGTCACCAACACCCATCAAAGTAATTCACACCATACATCATCTTTAAGCCTTTAGGTGCTCATTATGTTTTAGTTCCCTCTTAAATACACTTGCAGAACATGTTTAAACATTAAAGCAGCAGGTATTTTCAACCCTTAACTCCCATATTCAAAAATTCCTCCGTAATTAACGACAATTAACCAATTACATATTTGAGAGTGGTGTTCCAATCATTTCTTTGAAACCATAATAATTGACTTCACTTAAAATTTCCCTTCAAAATCCCATCTCAAAGCTTTAGTATTTAAAATAATTTATAACATTCAACTCTAAAATCAAAAGCTATCTATCCCAAACCATATAGCCCCTATTTTGGCTTTGACTGACCAGGGGTAATCAATGCTTTACATCACTAAACAAATAATTAAACACCTTTATACCACAAACTTGATATATGTATTTAAACGAATTTCACTTATTTTAGCTTAAAAGCTTAAGACTTCACAGAGTTTTAAAATCAGTTCCCAGATTATGAATTCATTGCCTTTACCATTCCAAAGTATTTTCCAGAGAGATCAAAATCATAATAACCAAAACACTAACCATTACCTTAATTTCAAATGACCAAAGCTTTAAAATTTAACCAAAATAAGTCTCTGCACCTCTTTTTAATACCTTTAAGAAATTTCCATAGGTTCTTATTGAGCATCAGCACCCGTGAATTTAAAAAGATCCAACTTAATGAGTTCTAATAACTTGACTGAAATGTTATCATCTTCAGTAACATTATGGGTTTCTTATTGGATGGTTTGTCTTTAGATAGGATTTCTTGGAGGGGTCTAAAGGGTAGACCTTCCCTAATCCTAGTTATCTTATGACCCTATCTTATTCCTTTAGGGACAATTTACTTTGCTGAGCGGAGCCTCTTTTCGAAGTATTATTGCTTCTAGAACTTCTATCAGCTAGTAGAAGTCTTGGCCATATTTCTCTATACACATAGAATCATGAAAAATATTCAATCCCAAATGAGAGGGATATAGCAATAACATGATTAAAAGAACTTTTAGACTTCTTAAAAAGGTCTTCAATGATACCTCAATCATAATTATGCTTGGAGTCATAATGATAATTGAGACCCCACTAAAGCATCCCTACTCCACATAGCTATAAAAGACGTATGCTTTAATACCAAACTATCATGCCCCAAAAATCAAGGGGTGACTGGCACAAAATATGAAGAATTCATATTCCTTAAGACTCAAGTATTTATACATAATAACTAATTAAATGATTAAAATAAATATCAAACATGTATATATAATCTATCAAAATGACAATGGCAAACAAGATCCTGTTTATAAACTAAGTGGAGAATCTAAATTTTAAAGATAATATATTTTTATAAGTTTATATATACATTCTATAAAAACTACACAAAACATAGCATTAACTTCATATCAACAGAGAGGGTCTCCGCTATTCAGTTAAAGCAATAGGGCCAATAGTTCTATCTGAAGCCAAAATAATCTACTAATGAATAATACTTTATTAATAGAAATAAATAAAATACAGAAAGAAATTATTCAAACATATGTATCTTTGAATAATAAGACTTGAAGAAAAATATCAATTTCTAAATTATAAAATTATAGCAATAATAAAACTATATAAATATCATTATTCAAATCAATTCAAATTGCCAGTAAACAATTTATTTAAAGAAATCAGTTTAAAACGATAATCCTAAATCTCATCTTTTTGTAATACTTCAACAGAACAAATTATCTGGCTGAGACACAGAGTTCATGAAGGTAACTAACCATTCTAGCGATGCTCGAGGTCACGAAAAACTAGTGCAAATATGAGACCCATGAATAACAGGCGTGAGAATGAATCCTATGGATATCGGTGTGAGTACTATTCTCATGAATATCAAGCGAGCTCGATTTTAACTAAGGTGTACCAAGGACTAATACTACTTTTATTATTAACCAGCATTTTGTATTCAGTCATCTCAAGAATCAATTCCCAAGAATGCATGGGGTCAATTTAACATTAATAAAGAACAAGATATTTTAATACTAAAATCTTATAAAAATATTCCATAATCAAGGACCCCAACATGAAAATCAAAATAAAATCTCAAAAGATTTCCTACAATTTAAATGCAATAAACTTTTTTCAAATAATAGAAATTCACATGAGAATATTTCAAAGTGAAAAATCATCTCAATATAAGAGTTTATAAAATATCTTTTAGAATTTTCTTTACCCATTCCATTCATAAGCATGACATCATAATAAGACATTCAAAAAATAAAATCAATGACAATAATCAAACCCTTATTTCATATAAATATCGGCATATTTTTCCAAAATGTTAAAATATTGAAATATTGAGAAAATGAAATTTAGTAATGATAAATTTAATTAAATTTCCTTAATAAAATAATATTTTAAAAATAATATTATGACACATTATTCACTCACCTGCCAAGCTCCTATAGCAGAATAAAAAGAAAGGGATGATATTGATTTGAAAACACATAGTAGCAGTTTTGTAATTTGACAGAATGGCTTAAGCAAAAATGAAATTGCAGAGGTCTAAGACTTGAACCCTGAACCTCATACTCCTACACCATATTTAACATCACTCAACTACCAACTTCTCTTTGTGCATTCTTGCAAGAATTAATACATATATCATTGAACTAATATTATTTATTTATTTTCCTTTTCTTTACATATATTGAGAGATTGTGAGTATGCAAGGCATATTTGGATTAAGTTATTGGCACTACAACAGTGCCATCTTTTGTTGTTGTGTTTATTACTGATTAGTTTGCTTTGAATTTAAAGAGACAATTGGGCAGTCTGGGGAACAATTGAAACCTTATTTAGGGAGTAACTATTTGGAAGTTATAGTTATGGAGAAATAGTATTGTATTTAACCTAGATGCCATGAGACCTAAACAACTATAGCTGGTTACTCTACAAATATGGAAGAAGTATGTGTAGGCCTATAAGAAAGATAATATACATAACCTCTCTCTTTCAGAGAATATGAACTGGCAACTGCCTCCTTTAGATTGGGTGAAGCTGAATGTGGATGGAGCCATGGCAATATCCAATAATAAAACTACATGTGGGGGGTGTTAAGGACCATAATGGCAAATGGATATATAGGTCCACATATTTTATTGGAATATGTGTTGTAGCTGAGGCGGACAAATGGGCTATGTTTAAGGGGCTCCACAATGTATGGGACATATATCGTATCCTTACTTTAATACTCTTATATGATCCATTAGTAGCATTTGGAACCACTTTAGGATCCTTTAAAGTTGGAAACAAGAATCTAGAATTTTTGTAAATTCCTCTTAGGTACTGTTCATTTAGCATTTTTTAGAATTTTACCTAACTTTAAAAATTCATATTTAAATTTATAAACTTCCAAATGAGGTGTTTCCAAGTCCCATTGAAACCTCTTTAAGATATATTTATGTGAAAAATAATAACTAGGTTCAAAAGTTACTATAGAGTTCCCAGTAAATTCGCAAATACATACTGTTCATATGGTAATTTTTCCAGTTTTCCAAAATTAAACTCTTGACTTTGAAAAATCACCATAAATTCGTTTCTTATCCAAATTCGGTGTACTTAATATCCAATTAAATATTATGATGTTAAATTTAAGCATGCTAAGTTGTAGAGTTTTATTCATACAATATCATATTCAAAATATGGTGACAAGCTCATTGCCTCCCAACAGAACTTACACAAAGTACTCTTTGTTCCATGTTTACATAACATAGGTTTATCTAAAACAACCAAGCATGCTTCAAACAACATCCATTGCCTCTTTTCTTCTGGAATGCTTAACACCTAACATGGTTTAATTTTAAAAAGAGTGAGATTTCTAAAGAAATCCTAATAGCAACTGACACAACCTTTAACATCATTAAGCAATTATCCAAAGCATGCTATATGATATAGGAGCCACATAATCATTCTCATATTTTGGCATCCTCTAACATGCATTTTTCATGACATCTTAGCAAGGAGATTACCACATCATCAAGTCCATCAAGCTTGCATATCATCACATAATATCATGCTCAACCAAACATCATAAACAACAATACCAATAAATAATTGCAAGACAATGATAAAGTTAGAGGTGTTGCTACCTCTTGGAGATCCTTTTCTTTCCTTGTTAACTTGAAGTTCTTTAGGTACACAAATTTCAAATCCTAATTAGTGAACAACAATTTCATGTCATTACAACTTCTCAAACATAATTCAAATTTAAAAACCCTAACTACCCTTTCTTGAATTAAATTAGGGTTTTATTTCTCCTAAACACTAACCTTAACTCTTGGGATCCTCTCCTACACAATTTTTGATAAGGAATCCAATGGTGTGATCCAAATTTTGAAATCTTTTCATCTCCCATACTCTCCATACGGACAGAAACAAAAATTACAATCTAGGTTTTTCAAGAATTTTCACTTTGATGCTTAAAGCTTCCAATTAGGGTCTTCTTACTTTACCCTACACAAAATTACATTTTGAACACATTGGAGGCCTTAAAATCATCATATCCCAACCCTAAAACAAAGTACACAAATCTGGACAGCAAGTTATTTCAAGAACAATTCCAAGATATTATAGATTTCATGAGCTTAAACATGTTACATATTATCCTTTTCAACTTGTCTTTGCTATCCTTATCATAATTTTCATCTTTTCCTAATTTGGGCAGCATATCCCCTTATAAATCTATGGTTCCCAACCCCTAACAACCATAATTTCAACTTCCAATTAAATCACTAAAAGCTTGGAAGCATGCTTACCTTAGTATCCTTGAATTTTGGAAGGTTAGAAGTTTTGATCTTGGCTTGAGTTTTAAATTGTCAAGAGTTTACCCTATGTAAAGAGGGCTGCACGAAATGGAAACCTTGTTAAGGGCTATTTATAGAGCAAATTGAAGGGAATCAAGGGCTAAGATTTAATTCTTAAAATTTTGATCAAAGGGCTAGGATTTATTCTCTTTTTAAATGTAATCATGACAACTTTTGAGTTGTCTTCTTCTTTTCACTTCTCCCTTTCATGTGACGCCAACTCAAGGCTTCTTGGAACTTCATGGAGTTTCTTGAAGATTTTTGGAGTTCCTTGAATTTTATCCAATTTTTTCAGAATTAATAGGTACCGATTCTGGTGGTTTTTAGGAAAAATAAATTATTTAACGCAATGATATTTTCTAGAATACTCTCTAACCCTATTTAGCCTATCTAAAATCATTATTTACCCTTTAAATATTTATCCCTATTTTCTTATAATTTTCTGAGATCTTTTTATAGTCTAAATACTTAACTTTTCCAGATATCTCAAAAGAAACCATAATACGATAAAAAATCATATAGGGGTATTTTTGTCATTTTCCCTTTATAAAAATGTCTTAGAACCTCATTTTCCATTTTATGAAATTTATTAGGATTTTTGTGAATATTTTTCAGAACTATCATTTTGGTCTCGAAAACCTCTAAAATTACAATTTTGCCCCTATTTTAGTTTGGACTCGTACTGGCTATTGGACTTTGACTTAGCCCATAATAACCCATATAAATTCATTTTGAGCCTTCTGGTAAAATTTCATGGTCTTTGGTTTAGATCTGATGCTTCAACAAATAAAATCCTAATTTTTTTAGAGCAGGTAAACAAGCTCTTAATATTCCTTTAAATTATATTTACAATTATCTGGACCTCTTTTGGGAGTGTGATCTTTTTTACAATCTCCCATAATTCAAAAAGTATCTTCTATTATAATCTCACATAATTCTGAAGTCCAGACGGTCTCCTAAAAATTCTAAGTAATTTTCTTAGACTTAACAAATTTTTATCAATTAATCAGGATATCAAATCAAAATTCTATCGTCTCTCATACAACCCAAAATTTTGTGCTTTTTCTCTTGGTATTTTTAGATCTTAAATCCAGACCGGATTATTTTGGGCTGAAGGTACAATTTTTGTAACTTTTCACAATTTACATTTAGGTTCCTTGAACTTTTTCATATTTACAATTTAGTCCCTAAAGTTTTGTCTACTTTGTACTTTTGTCCATAATACTTTCTAACTTTACAAGTTGATCCTTATTCAGTCGATAATACCATTTACATTTCTCTAATCATTTTCTTAGCTAAAAGCTTATGGTTTTCTGGCTAAGGAATTTTTAGGATGTTACAACATAAGGTATAGGAAGGTGATACTTGAATCAGATACAAAGTGCCTAATTGATATGTTGGAGGATAAGAATACAATGCAAAGAAGCATCTTATTAGTTGAGCAAATCGAGGATTTTATTTGTAGAAAACGGGGATTTAAAATTACAGTTTATACCGAGATATGCTAACCAAGTTGCTAATACCCTTGTAAAGAAAGGCCTATCTAGACCTACCACAGTTCAAGTGTCCTACAATGTTACGTGATTTAGAAAACTCATAATGTATATGATTAAATTGATCAGTAGTGTAACTTATTTTGATTTTGAGCTACCTCTCTTGTATAAAAAAAGTATTATTCAATTTCATTAGGCATATTTAGATTGACCAAACAGAGGAAGTAGTATACCATAGAGATTAAATTTTAACCGTTAAAGTTTAATATTTTACAAAATATTATAAAAAAATAGAGAAGAGAAAAGAAATAAAGTACAAAAAAGTAGAATTTTTCAGCTTGTCTCTGCCTAGAGATGTCTACAGTATGAACCCTTACAACTTGGTTTCTTGATATTTTTTTTACGTTACAGGCAAGTTTATATAGGTTTGATATCGGTCTCCTACTAAGGTTAGGGCACAGTCCTAAAGTTCAAAGAGCGCTTAAAGGAACTTAAGAGATTACCTACTAACTTGTAATCTTATAAAATATGAGCTCATTTCTTAATATATGTGTACATTCTCATTCGCTTCTTGATAGTTTGTTGGCCGCCAAGGCACGATGTATAACTTGCTTTTCTAGTACAATCAACTGCAGGATTATGAGGTTTAAGGGATTTGTAAGAATGATGTTTTTGGGAATTTGACTTTCCAGCCAATGAGGTCAAATATTGAGATCCATAGAACTGAACAAGTTCAGATCGCCCTCAGCCTCATCATCAACGAGACAGCGGTGGCAGGAGTCAAAGGCTGCAGCAGTGGCCATGGTGGTGACCGCGACTGTGATAGTGCTATTGAAAAGAGGGGTGCTCTCCCATGATTGAGAAGCAGCCCTGCAATCTTGAGGTTTGAGAAGTATTATGAATGTCCTCACAAGAAGAAAGAACAGGGAAAAGTTCCGCCTCATCCCCATTTTATTCACTCTCTGTTTCTAGCTTTGAGTCGATATTCACTAGCACAACTTTAGATATCTCTATGGATGGATGCTAAAAAACGTGTATGTGTATGTGTGTGTATATATAACATTAAAAAGAGTAATATTTAAATTAAAAATATATTAATTTATAAGTAAATAAAACGTTCATATATAAGTCATATATAATCCAATAAAACAGAATTATTAGAGTATAAATCTAATGGGCAACTATTTTTTTTAACTTAAAATAATATTATTTCATGATCATTTAAAAAAATTATAAAATTCAACATAATCAACTCATCCTAAATTCTTGATTGGATTAGTTAAGAATTTGTTCATTGGTTCACTACTAATATATTCGATCGCATCAGATTAGATTGATAAATACATACAAATACACCCACACACACAACTTTTGAATAGTACATATGAGGGAATAATCAATAGCCATATGCATAATCAAGAATATCATCCATGAGTAATGCTACTCAACTTTTGAATATTGTGTAATACATAAAACTCATGTATCCACACACAAACCGTAGAATTTAGGACAGGTTAACGTTTTAAAGACCTAAATTTAATAACAAAAAATATATTAAAAATAGAAATATTTTCATAGGACTAAAACTCACCGTTAAATTTTAAGGATTTATTGTAATATTTTACAAAATATTATTTAAATAAAAAATATTGTTCCAGTTAATTTAGTAATTTTCTTATATCTTATAGTAAATTCATAAAATAAAATGATACTTTTATTCATTGAAAGAAGTTATATTTTTAAAATTTTAGTTGAAAAAATATATAACTAGAAAATTTATTTAATATATCTTTATGAGATTGAAATTTGTTATTATGTTTAAACATTTGCAGAATAAATTTATTTGTACTCATATATATATATATATATATATATATATATATATATATAGATTGCCAACTTTGTACTTATATATATATATAGCATTAAATCACGAGGCACATTTTGTAAAATATGTTTAAACAGAGATAGCCCACCAATGCCAAAAGGGTCCACAACGTGCATTTCTTTCAATGGATTCCATACAAAATTGAGACACATCATTAGTACAAGTTGGACCTATTCTTTTTTATTTTTTGTTAGAAAAATTTTTAGAAGGGAATTAAACTCACTCATGATATAAGGTTAAGGCGAAGTCTTACTTCTTCCTAGATAATATTAATATTAGATAGTGTGAACTGTCAATTACTTTCAAACATAAATTTAGAAAATTAATTAAATGATCTTTGGACCACCACTTTCGAGGCACATGCTAATCCAAGATGCTGACAAAAAATAAATAAAGAAAAAGGGGCCACTTATGTCATATCCTAAATTTTTCTCTATCCGTATAGTACTGATAGCGGAAAGAGGTTTGGAAAGGATTATGATGAATATAAGAAGAAATGATAAAGGTTAAATGAGTCTTCAAGAAAGAAAGGGACCTAAACAAAAATTAGAAAAGTTAAAGGTCAAAAGTTAAAGTAGAAACAAAAGTTAGGCCAAAAGCGGTAATTTTCAAAAGTTTAGGGACCCAAATATAAATAACCAGAAAGTCAGAGACCTAAATGTAATTATGAGAAAGTTGAACTGAAAAAGGTTTAAAAATACCCAGAATCAGATTAGACTCAAATTTTACCAGAAGATAGATAAAGTTATTCTGATCAGTTTAAGGAGTCACAGAATTTTGATTTAAGGTCCCGATTAATTGATATAAATTCTTGAAATTAGAAGGAATTATTGCAGTATTTTTCAGATCTCAGAATCAGATAAAACTTTATCGTAAACTCTTATATTTAATATATGAATTTATAAAACTGACAGAGTTAGAAAAGGAATCCTATAGAATTTTTACGGGATTTTACGGTAGAATAAAATACCTGATAAATAGGATCGGGAGAGTTGTATTATGAATTAGGTCATAAAGGCAATATAGGGAATGAGCCCATATTAAGGTACAAATGGAACCATAGTAAGCCCAATATGATGACTAGACCGTTAAGCGTGCCAGAGTCAAGAGCAGTCCAAGAAAAGTGCAAAATTACGAAAATGCCCATTGATGCCTGGATTGTACCAGAGATAGATGGAGGGCATTTTGGTCATTCTGAACAGGCCAAAAATGTGTCATATAGTATAAGGAGGATTAGTTAGAGCCCAGACACACCCTAAAATAGTATACAGAGGGGTAAAATGATGAATATACCCTTAGGGCTAATATAGTGCAAGACAGTGAACTAATGGCATTTCAATCATTTGCCAAGGGATCTATAATTAAGTTATGGCTCATTACAATAATGTTAATGGTAGGGAGAATCTTGATACTAGATTTAAGGTTAGAAAGTATATTATGAAAATTCAGAAAAATTAGATGAAGAAAACAGTCCAGTTTTTGGAGAATCAGACTGAGTCGGCACCGAATTGGACTAGAATTTTCTAGAGCTTCCTCCCCATCCCCATGAGGTGTCCCTTGTTATGTCATGGATGATGTCACAATTACCTTTTTGAAAATGAAAAATTCAAGATTAAATGTAGGCCATTAGATCAAATAGTAACTAAATCAATCTTGGCCATTAATTTTTCATGGATTTTGGCTATAAATACCCCCTCAATTCTGCAGCAAAACTGTGAGCCATGAACCCTTATGGAAACTCTTGCAAAATGAAAACTCAATTTAAGACAAAGAAGATTCAAGGTACCAAAGTTCAAGCAAGTTATAGATTAAAAGTAAGTAATCTCTCCTAGCTTATTTTCCTTTGATTTGGGAGCTTGAACTTAGGATTTTCATGAGGAAAAAGTTAAGCTTTCTCTAAGGGGTGGTTCTGCCCAAAAACCTTATATGAAAGGGGAAAGAAGAAATTAAAGTTAGAAACATATGCTTGAAGCTTAAACAAGCTAGTTAAGTGATTGGTTGTTGAATCAAGTTGATATTTTTAACTTTGCCATGGTGTACCCTGTTTAGTATGCACTTTTCATGAGAGAAAGAAATGGAATTTCAATTATTTAATGCTTCCATTGAATTTATATGATATTTTTGTGTAGGATTGGAAATATTTTGAACCTTGGAAACATTAAAATCTCAAGGTTGTAGTTGTTAAAATCCTTCACGGTTACTGTTCACTCGCATGAACAGTGATTATAATTTCATGATTTTGATGGTTCTAATAGTTTTAAAATGAAAATTTTTGTGGGGTAAAGT
This sequence comes from Leucaena leucocephala, assembly GCA_037074615.1. NCBI lineage: Eukaryota > Viridiplantae > Streptophyta > Magnoliopsida > Fabales > Fabaceae > Leucaena > Leucaena leucocephala. Next base: position 16,648,031 of record CM073519.1, read on the forward strand.
GGAGAAACAAGTATGGGAAGCATTAGATTCAAAATGATAATTTTTGAAAGAATTGTGTGCATGTGTTTGGTTCTGTATAGCAGGCCATGAAGGAGCTAGAATTTCATGATTCTAAGTTCGTAAATGGATTCAAAAGATGAAATTGTGTAGGGTAAAGTTAAGACATCAATTGGTTCAAGAGCCAAGTGGATTAGTGAAGATTATAGAAAGTTATGATAATAAAGAGTGCAACAAGGTTAGTCTTGAACATGGTTGGAGTTCATGAGTCCTAATGAATTATATGATGAATATGAATATTTTTAGGACTTTGAAACCTCTATGAAGATGTTGATAAGTGATTTACATAAAGGCTTCATGGTTGGAAAGCTAGGGAGCAAGTGCAAAAGATCAAGAGGAAAGCTTAAGTGCAAGGTAGTAAACTTATCTCTATATGTGCTTGATGTGGTATGCTTATGTATTGACATGTATATAATATTTGAATTATGTTGTGACATGATAAATGATGTTGAATGTATTGTGAATAACATGTTTCCATGGCCATGCATTTTATGTATGAGTATATAGCATGATGGCATGTCACTAATCAAAGAGAGTTTAATGAAATTACATATCATGCATTAGCATCCATTTTGCATATTTAGTGGTAATGTTTGCTACTGAAATTCATTAGAATCTCACTCTCCCATAACCAACCAATTTAGGTCAAGCATGATGGAAAATGTATACATAGAGAAGAGTTAAAGAATGGAAGAAAGGAATGGAAGTAATAGAGATCTTATTATATGCTATGAATTATCTATGTATGTAAATGCCATGTAAGGTGTCTATTTATGTGATAAAACTATTTATAATAATTGTGACATATGTACATGATGTATATGAATATTGAGAAGTTTATTTGATGGCTTATACATGTTGAAACAATTATTGGAAGTGAAAGTAAAGAAATTGAAATGGTCAAAATGTAGGTCCTAAAGCAGTTTTGTTGTGGCTTCAGTTTGACCTAGAAAATGAAGAAATTATTTCACAAAATTTTATGAGCCTATAGTACACATCTAGAGATTTAAATTCATAGGTATACCACTTCATTTGGATATGTATAACAAGAGAAATGAATTTCCAAAGTAAGGGACCGGAATCTATCTTCAGAATTTTTGACTAAATGAACAATAAACTTTGACGAATAAACTGTATTAATTGGTTAATCATTTAGTCCGAAAATTATTTTTTCCTTAAATTTCAAGATGTTATCTTAACGTAGCTTTTTGAAAAACTTCATTTTGATTTTTCTAAAATTAATTATGATTTTTTGAATTTCATCGCGTAATCTGGAATACCATATGAACAATAACCTGAGAAAGAGAAAAATTCCAGATTTAGCTAATGGACATCCAAAGACTTGTAAGTGGTTTTAAATGCTACTGATTGGTCCCTAAGATGTATAAAAGTAAGGATGTTACAACTTACTATAAAGGAAAAAAAACTTATGGGACAAATTTTGTAACATCCTAAACCCTTATCTTATATTAATTATAGAATTAATTTGAGTTAATAGATGTTTGGACACCTTTTAAAATTATGATTTTATAGATAAAATTATATTTTTAGATAAAATAATCTAAATACCTCATTAATATGTATAAAAAAGTTATGAGAAATAATAATATTCCTTTCATAGATAGAGTGTGTGTTTGGCAACCTGTCAAACCTAGATTTGGCTTAAAACCTAGGCTTAGAGAAATTTCAAAACAAACAGTCATATTTGTTCAAGCGGGCTTTTGGACTAAACCATGGTTTAAAACTAAGGTTTCAGATAAGCTAGTCAGAGTAGCTTATGGAACAGTAAAAGAGCTTATGAACTAACTAATTATTATATTACCCCTACTTTTTCTTACACCCTCTCTCCTACTTTTTCTTACACCCTATCCCTTTTCTTTCTTATACCCTCTCTCCTCTCTCCTCTCATCTCTTATCTCTTCTCATTTAATACTCATACCCTTTTTCGTAATTTACCAATAATAAAAGTACTTCTAGAAATAACTATCCAAACACTCATTTATTCAAAACTACTTTTTTTTCATAAACTCTTATCCAAAAGCCATTTTCTATAAGCTGCATAAAAGCTCTTTTTTTTCATAAGCCCATTTCCAAAATCCTATACAAACGGCCAGAATGTCCAATAACGTAACTTTCATTTGACTCCATTTCTAAGTTTGATACTTTGTTCTTTCAAAAACGTCCAAATTACTGTTTATATATATAAGATGAAGAATAACATATTAAATAATCTTTATCACTCATATAATAATTTATTTTTATATAAATTAAATATGTATAAAAAGTAATACTGGTTCCATTTTTTAAAAATAAAATTTTGACAACTAAAAGTTGTCCTCACAATACAATATCTATAAAATGCACAAAATAGCTAAAAAATTTTAGACCTCTATAAATATTATATCACCCCCTCGTTCATTCACTCCCATATTTCTTTTCCTTGATTTTCTCTCCTTCATCTCTTTCCTTAAAATTCCATCTCCTTTTCTCCTCCTCCTCCTTTTTTCCATGGTAAAAAATTATTTATTTTATATATCTTTATTTATTATATTTATCTTCATTTATAGTTTACTAACATACTTATATTTTTTTCTTTCAATTTTTTCTTTATCTCAGCCAATCCAACCACTTCTTTAACTTATGAATTAAAGTTTAACACTATAAACTATATCATCTCCAATTCTTGCATCTCTAATTCAATTACCTCACTGGTACAAAATATGCTTTTTAAAGCCCCATTTTTAAATTGGTCCTTGCGGAGACAGTCTAAAAAAATAACCGGTGGTATTTTTGCAAATAAGATAAAATAATTACACCAGATTAACATGTCACTGATGTAAAATATAATTACTACGCTGAATACTAATATCAATAGGTGTAGATTAGCTACGTCATATTCTGACTTTTCAGTTTCTTGTCTATGCTTTCCCACTTCTTTTCTTTAACTTCTTCAGACTTTACGGAGAAGCTTTTAGAACAAATGAAATGTGACATTTTTATAAATAAGATGAAATATTTATACCATATTTAAATTAAACTAGTGTAAAATATATATATCCGGTGTTAAATATACTTTCTATTTTGACTCTTCAGTTTTCTGTCTATGCTTTACCGCTTCTTTTCTTTAACTTCTTCATACCTTACAGAAAAGCTTTTAGAACAAATGAAAGGTGGCATTTTTGTAAATAAGATGAAATATTGACACCAGATTTAAATTGAACTGATATAAAATATATATAATCGGTGTTAAATATACTTTCTATTCTGACTCTTCAGTTTGATGTTTACGCTTTCCCGCTTCTTTTCTCTGTACCTTCTTATGCCATTCATTTCACTTCTTCAGTTCACAACATTTGTACTCATTATGATAGAAGGCCAATTACATTCTTTGATATTCTTTTCTAAAATTGTTCTTATTCATCAACCATATGTATACTATTCCTATGATCAATATTTTTGTCTCATCACTTTATCTCTATTTTATTTTCTTTTCTTCTATATGAATGCTCCAATGGCTTCTTCCTCATGCATACCTCCTTCTATGTCACACAAAAGAAATAGAGATAATTTTGAAGATAAATATCCCGACCCTCACCCTATAGCTCATTCTCCTCTTCCCCTGGTTGTCATTCTGATGAAGCACCTTGAGGAACTAATCATGCACTTTAATGCTCTAGAGGACTCAGTGGAAGAAATATCTCAGAAAATTACTAGACTAAAAGACAGATTCAGAGCTTTCTACTCAAAAGTTCAACACCATCAACAACATGATAGCTTCTATCATCCTGTTGATCTTACCCACTCTGATGAATCCCAATCCTCCAAGTCTGATAAGGTGTGAAAGCCAACAATCTTTATCTTCTACCCCTCCTGTTTTATTTTTTGTACTTAATGAAAAAAGGAGAGAATATATTATACATTTTGATAGATATTGTGTTTGGAAATTTCATACTTTTCATGTAAAGTTATTAGTAAAGATGAATGAATGAAGTTTCTTATTCTCTGAATGAATAAAGTTTCTTGTTCTGATGACATGTTGTTCTTTTAGTTTCAAAAACAAATGCAATAGCTTGAAACCGGACATATCAATGTCAGGTGTAGAATATAATAATCGGCTTAAAAAAAGTTATTTCTACAACAGTGTTGCATTTTATCCGGTGTAGATTTGCTTATGAAATATCCTTTAATTTAATTTTATTTTGAACTCCTTGTCTCGAGAATTGAAGATTTATGCAATACTGGCAGTACATTTTCTTGTTATTTATGCTAGATTCATTACTGTCATTTACTTGTTTTATTTGATTCATTGCTGTAAGCTAGGCTTTCTTATTTTCTATTTTCCTAGTTTTTTAGTCTTCCACAAATATGGATCGTAGTTGGATAAATGCTAAATGAACAAGTATTGTGTATGCTAAGGGGGTGAAGGAGTTTTTGGATTTTGCTAAATCGAACAGTGATAATAACAATGGAAGGTTTTATTGTCCTTATGTGAGTTATTTGAATGAGAGAAAATAAAGTCCTGCAGATATGTACACTCATCTAATTTGTGAGGGATTATACAAGAGTTACACAGTATAGGTATGACATGGTAAAAATATGGAAAGGTCGAGTACATTTGAATAGTTAGAATAGACCTTTAATGATGACATGGATACTAATGATCGGGTAAAGGACATGATTCATGATATTAGAGATTATGCTTTTATGCGGTCACATACATATGGTATTATGTGTAAAGATGCAAAAAACCTCTATACCCAGGGTGCAGAAAATATAACCTGTTGAATACGGTGTTGAGAATGGTAAGTGTGAAAGCACGGCATAGGTGGAGTGATAGAGGTTTTTCATAATTGCTTGAGTTGTTGTAAGGCATATTTTTAGAAGAAAATATGTTATCCAAACACTACTATGATGATAAAAAATAATATGTCCTTTAGGTATACTTTGCAAAAAGATTCATGCATGTCTAAATGATTGCATACTATACAAGAAAGATTTTGAAGATGAGGAGAAATGTCCAATATGTATTAAGAAGGAGGTATTCAATATACGGGCCATGATCTTTTGTATAATTAATAAGTTTCTTGTATACAAAAATTTGTCAGAATATAGTGTTAAGGGCCACAAAGCATGTCTCATTTGTGAGGAAGGGACTTGCTACTATCAACTTCGTCATGGAAGAAAGACAGCCTACCTAAATTATAGGAGATTTCTAAGACAAAGCCACGCATACCATCGACTAAAGAAAAAAAGTTGTGGCTAAGAAGTTGAAAATGCTCTAAAGTTATTGACAGGAGAACAAGTTTATAAAAAGGTGAAAGACATCAACATTACTTCCAGTAAGACTACCAAGAGAAGTGAGAAAAATATATGGAAAAAATATTTGTCTTCTTTGAGCTTCCGTATTGGCAACGTCTTCAGGTAAGACACTGTATTGATGTCATGCATATGGAGAAAAATGTGTGTTACAGTATTTTTGGAACACTTCTTAACCTACCTAGTAGTTCTAAAGACGCTTTGAAAGCTAGATTTACAAGAAATGGGAATACGTGAGGATTTATATCCAAGGCTAGATGGTAAAGGGAGTTATTGTGTTGAAGAGATTAGTATTTTATCCAAGGATAAGAGAAGAAGTATTTATGAATATTTATAAGGAATCAAAGTTCCCTTTGGTTACTCATCTAATCTTAAGAAGATTGTGTTGATGAAAGATTTGAAATTAGGGTAAAAGTCTCATGATTGTCATGTCTTGATGCAACAATTACTCCCAGTAGCTCAAGATGATTTGAGACACATTTTAACTCGACTTTGCTTCTACTTTAATGCTATTATGCAGTAAAGTCCTTGAGATTGGAAAGTTAGATGAATTGGAGCACGAGGGTTATGTTATTTTGTGCCAACTTGAAAAAATATTTCTTCCAGGCTTTTTTGACATCATGGTACACCTCATCGTTCATCTAGTGTGAGAGATAAAACTGTGTGGCCCTATATACTTATGATGAATGTACCCATTTGAAAGATACATGAAAATCCTTAAAGGTTACATGAACAATCCAAATTGGCCCGAGGCATCCATTGTTAAAAAATATATTTTGAAGAAGCTATGGATTTTTGTTAACATTAACTATCTAAATTATGACTTACCGGTTCTGCTAAACCCCGTGCTAAATAGGGGTCAACACGAAATGTCAGTGAAGAGTGTTGATCGTAATGAATTACAGCAATTACACTTACACATCTTGAATAACATTGATGAAGTTCAAAACTATATAGCTTATCATAAAGAGCTTTTCTAAAAACAAAATAATAGAATGATAGAGCAAATGTTGATTAGAGAACGCAACAAATATTTTGCACATTGGTTCAAATAGAAGGTTGAAAATGATGATTGTGTATCTGATTCAGTTAGATGGTTAGCATATGGTCCTAAATTTAATGTGACATTTTGGAATTCATTTGGCATCAACGGGTATTCCTTTTATACTAAGTCCCTAGATGATAAAAGTAGCATGCAGAATAGTGGTGTTATGTTAGTAGCTGAAGATATGCACTTCTCTAGTTCAAAAGACAGCAATCTTAAATTAGCAGTCATCCCTTATTATGGCATCGTTGAGGAGATTTTAGAGTTAGACTACACTAAATTTATAGTTCCTGTATTCAAATGTAAATGGTCTAATGTAAACAACGGTGCTATGGTGGATCGGTTAGGATTTATACAGATTGATTTGAAAAGTACAAGTTTTAGGAATGAGCCTTTCATTAAGGTAGACCAAGCAAAGCAAGTGTTTTATATCATTGATCTGACAAATAAAAGATGGTATGTTTATTGAAAATCGTGCCCTAGGGGCCAATCATTGTCTTATGAACATTATTGATTTATGAATTTATTAATTGTGTTATCATATTATTTGCATGTTTACTGTGATGACCATCCTTGGATAATTCATGATCTTATCCTAAATGTCCCTGGTCGGTCATCTATGCGGGAACACAGATGAAATAAGACCAGTATCACTTTGAAGATATATAGAGATATAAATCAAAGTCATAGGCACATGTAAGAGTACAAGGTATTGGATCGACCCGCTATGAGAGAACTGCATGGGTAACGTCATAAGTTTCTCTCATATACAAACCATGTCAATATGCCCTTTGACCTGAGATCATTATGGATTCCTACATGACAAACACTCAGCTTTGACCTAGTCAAAAGTCACTTTTGACCGAGTGATCATAAAGACTATGTTCGGGCTTACTGGGTTTTCATGCGGAGGAATGTGAATGGTCAAGATGGAATTTGTCCCTCACATTCGTAGAGAGATATTACTGGGCCCCTCGATGAGTGAGTCTGAGAAATATATGGCCATATTGTAATAGAAAGGTAGTTCCATTTCTATAGTCAGACTACTCAGGGATAAAGAAAGTAACAGTCAGGAATAGGAGGATGACATTATCCATGCCTCAACCATGACCAAAATATCGCGCGACAAAAGGGACATGTTACAGTTTTATAAAAGGTTACATCGTTTAATGATCCTCATATAATTTGGGTAGTCGTTATGTCTTGCTAAAGACCGCTTGCGACTTGTGGGCCAGTATAACAAATGGCCCACTGTCAACTTCATATGGGCCTACAGGGTCGCACACAAAATACCCCAACACGAGCTATGATATCCAGATTCATTAAATCTAAGACATGTCCAGATTCAATGAATGATCCAGGGTGGATGTATATATTTATTTATATTTATATTCGTATATATATATATATTATATATAAGAGATATATGAGATTTAATTTATAAGGATACATTAAATCTCTATCACGTTTGAATTTGAAATTCAAATTGATTGGATATCTCATATAAGAGATATTTATATGATTTAATTTATAAGGATATAAATTAAATCCCTATCACGTTTGAATTTGAAATTCAAATTGATAGGATATCTCATATAAGAGATATTTATAAGATTTAATTTATAAGGATAAATTAAATCCCTATCACGTTTGAATTTGAAATTCAAATTGATAGGATATCTCATATAAGAGATATTTATAAGATTTAATTTATAAGGATAAATTAAATCCCTATCACATTTGAATTTGAAATTCAAATTGATATGATATCTCAAATTTGATTTATGAGAATAAATCAAATATAGTTCAGTCTTATCTTTATTTAAAGTTAAATAAATATGTAATTAAATCTGTGGGACATATTTAATATTATTTATTTAATTAATTTCTTATAAAATTATACAATATATGATATTATATTAATTTCAGAATTAATATAAGATTAACTCCAAAATCCAATTCGATAGACAGAAAAAATGCATAGTATCCTATATATCTGATTTAAGGAGTTGCGTATTTAGAAAGACACACAGAGAACACAGAAAGGCCAAAGGGGAATCTGTAAAAGGTTTACAGATAAGAAACTGCCGAAATAGAGACGGAGAGGAGGAATTCTTGGGAAAGCCCTGGAGGGACAAGAGACGCTAGCATGTCGTTCGTGGTTGGAATGATGTTCGTGTGGATACCAGTAGAGAAAGTCGACTTGAGTCATCGACTTCTTGCGATCGAAAGGGAGCACGAGCCACAGAGAGAAGCCGTGAATGTCATGACCAGAAGCTGTAGAAGTCACTGAGGAACACTGAGGGTAATACTTTTTCCCACTTGACTTAAACACATACGATAGATCCTGGCAAGGAATGGAAAAATTTTTAAATTAATTTCTACTGCCTGTCTTCCAATTCCTTGCAGTGGTATCAGAGCCATGCCGTTTTGTGTTTAAGTTAGGCTTGATTTTTGATTCATATGATATGTGTTAGTCGTAGCCGATCGTATGATATGCGTTTTATGTGTGACATATAAGGGATCCATATTATGTATGACAAAAAAGGAATGTAAAAGGGAATTGAAATCAGTGGTAATACGTTTTGATTTGATCAATTAACGTAGATGAGGTCCAAGAAGACCGCCGTGGCTACCTGTTTGTAGTGCAACATAACCATAACATATGTTATTTTGTGAATGTTTTAGATTTGAAACATCAATTGCCCTACAATTAAATCTGAATGTTGATTCTTGAATGCTTGGGTATGCTGAACAATATGGCTTTAAATTGTAAGTGTTGTAATTTTTTTAAATATGACCTGCATGTCGTGCCTTCCTATATATATACTCTCAATGTACTTTCTCTTCTCATCTCACTCCCCTCGAATGTTAAAAGAGGTTTCTATATGTAATTTCCCTTTTCTTACTAGAGAGCTCCTCTCATTGGCTTGAGGGGACTTAGGATAGGTGAGCCATATTGTATCATGTTTAATTATGTATCTTATGATTAAATTAGCACATGCATATTACTTGTATGAGATACAAACTGAGAAACATACATTCGTATAAGCCAGATAGTTAAATTAAGCCCTCTAAATGAAATCTTAAGTCATAATGCCGTCAATTTATGAATACTTGTCAAAACCTCAATCGCTCAATTGTGGACTCCACCAAAGTGGGTGCTTTTGAGTTATCTTGGGGAGATAAGCAAGAGTAATGGTCCTACTCTCACATGTTTATTATTGTTTGATTTAATTGAGATTAACAAAATGGTTTTGGGTCTTAAGGCATTAGATAGGATTAAAAACATGCCAGATCATATGATGATAGGATCCCATGAACATCTAAGAGTTACATTTGATGTAATTAGTAAAGGTGTTACCTACCTAAATAACTTAATTTAAGCGTTCTGCTAAAGCGGACTTAAGTTTGAGTCAAATATAGATCTTAGCCCACTAACTATTGCATTGAGGGTTGTTTATTCAGTGGGAGATTGCTAATTAAATTGCATATTTTAATTGTAAAATCATGATGACTCGTAATACTGCTACAATATCGCTGTGATCTGTCCTTGAGAAGGACAAACTCAATGGGACAAACTTTCTTGACTAGTTTAGGAACTTGAGAATTGTTCTCAAGCAGGAAAGAAAGGCACATGTCTTAGATCAACTTATTCCTGATGAGCCAGCGGTCAATGCTCCTAGAGCTTAGAGAGATGCTTACACAAAGCATAAGGAAGACTCTGTCGATGTGGGATGCTTGATGCTAGCCACCATGGTTCTAGAGCTCCAAAGAGATCTGGAACACATGGAGACTTATGAGATGATTGTACATCTCAAGGAAATATTCCAGTAACAGGCAAGGCAAGAGAGGTATGAGACTACTAAGGCCTTACATTCCTACAAGAAGGCTGAAGGTGCATGAGTCAGTACTCATGTCTTAAAAATGAAGGGGTACATTGATCACCTTGAGAGGCTTGGATTTCCCATGAGCCAGGAGTTAGCTATGGATTTGATCTTGAACTCACTCCTAAAAAGTTATAACCAATTTGTCATGAACTACAACATGAACAACATGGAGAAATCTATTTCTGAACTGCATGGGATGCTTAAAACTACTGAGCCCAGTCTTAAGAAGAAGCCCAGTAGTGTTTTGATGGTTCAGAAAGGAAAGGGTATGAAAAAGAAAGGCAAGGGGAAGGGTCATGGCTCATCAGGTAAGACCAAAGAGTCAGGCAAGCCCAAAACCAAGCCTGTACCAAAGAAGGCAAAGCCTCTTAAGGAAGGAGTCTGCTTCTTCTGCAATGAACCTGGTCATTGGAAGAGGAATTGCAAACTCTACCTCGAAGATATGAAAAAGAACAAGAAGGATAGCGGGGCTATCGCTTCAGGTATTTATGTTATAGACATTCATCTTTCTACTTCTACCTCATGGGTATTAGGTACTGCGTGTGGTTCTCACATTTGTACAAATATGCAGGGACTAAAGGACAGTAGGAAGCTGAAAAAGGACGAGGTTGACCTACGAGTTGGAAATAGAGCAAGGGTTGCTGCGTTAGCTGTAGGCACTTATGAAATAGTTCTGCCCACTGGGCTTTTGTTAGTTTTGAACAATTGCTATTATATTCCTGCTTTAAGTAGTAACATTGTTTCACTTTCTTATTTGGATGAGGAAGGTTTCACTTCCATTGCTGGGAATAGTAGATGTTCTATTTATCGTAATGATGTTTTCTATGTTCATGGTGATTTGCATGTTGATCATTACATATTAAATTTGGAATAACCCAATCATGGAAATATCTATAACATAACCGCCAAAAGGGTCAAATCAAACGATTTGAATCCCACATACCTCTGGTACTGTCGTCTGGGCCACATAAATGAGAAACGCATTTCCAAACTCCATCAAGATGGATTTCTAAACTCATTTGATTTTGAATCATATGACACTTGCGTGTCTTGCTAGGAAAGCTGACAAAGTCACCTTTCACTGGGCACAGTGAGAGGGCCACTGATTTATTAGGCCTCATACATACAGATGTGTGTGGACCGATGAACACAAATGCCAGAGGAGGTTATTCATACGTCATAACATTTATAGATAATTTCAGCAGATATGGGTATATCTATCTGATGAAATATAAATCTGAGTCTTTTGAAAAGTTCAAAAAATTTCAAAATGAAGTATAAAACTAGCTTGGCAAAATAATTAAAGCCCTTCGATCTGAGCAGGGTGGTGAATATTTGAGCCAAGAGTTCATAGATCATCTTAGGAGTTATGGGATAGTCTCACAATTGACTCCTCCAGGGATACCACAATGGAATGACATTTCTGAATGGAGGAATCGAACACTATTAGATATGGTTCAATCTACGATGAGTCAAACAGATCTTCCGCCCTCCTTTTGGGCTGTGCCCTAGAGACGGCTGCATTCACACTCAATCGTGTTCCATCTAAGGCAATTGAAAAGACTTCGTATAAGATATGGACTGGGAGGACGCCTAGTTTATCTTTCCTTAAGATTTGGGGATGCGAGGTCTATGTTAAGTAACAAGCCCCAGACAAATTAGCGCCCAAATCCTCAAGGTGCCTTTTTGTGGGATATCCTAAGGAAACCAAGGGATATTACGTCTATAACCCTACTGATAACAAAGTGTTTGTTGTCAAAAATGGTATCTTTCTCGAACAAGAAATTATCTCTAAAAGAACCAATGGGAGTAAGATACACCTCGAAGAAGTTCGAGAGTCACAAGACACCACAGAACTGCAGATGGAAAACAGAGAAGACTCACAACAAGTTGTTGAGACTCAAGTCACTCAAGGTCCACGGAAATCTAATAGGACATGACTTCAGCCTCACAGACATGGATTTCTGATTTCTGACAGTCGTGATGTGTTGCTCGTTGAGCATAATGAGCTGACTACCTATCGATAAGCTATAGTGGGACCAAACTCTGAAAAATGGCTTAATGCCATAAAGTCTGAAATGCAATCCATGTACGACAATAAGGTTTGGACCTTAGTCGACTCGCCTTGTCGGGTACAAGTGGGTTTTTAAAGAGAAAATTGACATAGATGGCAATGTAAATGTCTTCAAGGCACAACTGGTTGCAAAAGGATTTACTCAAACTCATGGTATGGACTATGATGAGACCTTTTCCTCAGTTGCAATGGCCAAATCAATTAGAATTCTCTTTGCCATAGCAGCATATTATGACTATGAAATATGGCAGATGGACATCAAGATAGCCTTCCTTATTAGAAAGCTCCTTGAGGACATGTACATGACACAACCTAAAGGGTTTGTGTATTCTGAGGACTCTGGTAAAGTGTACAAGCTTCAAAGGTCAATTTATAGACTGAAACAAGCCTCTTGGAGCTGGAATCATCATTTTGATGAAGTAGTCAAAGAGTTTGGATTTCTTCAAAACATCGATGAACCTTGTGTGTACAAGAAAGTTAGTGGGAGCACAGTTGTGTTTTTGGTACTCTATGTCGATGACATCCTACTTATTAGGAATGACATTCCTACCTTGTAGATTGTCAAGCCTGTAAGGAATTGGAAGACACGCAGCGGAAATTAATTTAAAAATTTTTCCATTCCTTGCCAGGATCTACCGTATGTGTTTAAGTCAAGTGGGAAGAAGTATTACCCTTAGTGTGCCTCAGCGACTTCCACAGCTTTCGGTCACGACGTTCACAGCTTCGCTCTGTGGCTCGTGCTCCCTTTCTGATCACAAGAAGTCGACGACTCAGGTCGGCTTCCTCTACTGGTATCCACACGAACAGCGTTCTAACCACGAACGACGTGCTAGCGTCTCTTGTCCCTCCAGGGCTTTCTCAAGAGTTCGTCCTCTCCGTCTCTATTTCGGCAGTTTCTTATCTGCAAACCTTTTGCAGAGTCCCCTTCGGCCTTTTTTTTTGTGTTCTATGTGTGTTTCTCTCTTTTTAAAACGCAGCTCCTAAATCAGATATATAGGATGCTATGCATTTTTCTCTGTCAACCGAATTGGATTTTGGAGTTAATCTTATATTAATTCCGAAATAATACAATATCATATATTGTATGATTTTATAAGAAACTAATTAAATAAAATAATATCAAATCCGTCCCACAGATTTAATTACCCATTTATTTAATTTTAAATAAAGATGAGACTGAACTATTTTTGATTTATTCTCATAAATCAAATTTGAGATATCCTATCAATTTGAATTTCGAATTTCAAACGTGATAGAGATTTAATTTATCCTTATAAATTAAATCTTATAAATATCTCTTATATGAGATATCCTATCAATTTGAATTTTGAATTTCAAACGTGATAGAGATTTAATTTATCCTTATAAATTAAATCTTATAAATATCTCTTATATGAGATATCCTATCAATTTGAATTTCGAATTTAAAACGTGATAGAGATTTAATTTATCCTTATAAATTAAATCTTATAAATATCTCTTATATGAGATATCCTATCAATTTGAATTTCGAATTCAAACGTGATAGGGATTTAATTTATCCTTATAAATTAAATCTCATATATCTCATATATATAATATATATATATATACGAATTTATATATATACGAATATAAATATAAATAAATATATATACATTCACCTGGATCTTTCATTGAATCTGGACATGTCTTAGATTCAATGAATCTGGACATCATAGCTCGTGTTGGGCTATTTTGTGTGCGACCCTGTAGGCCCATATGAAGTTGGCAGTGGGCCATTTGCTATACTAGCCCACAAGTCGCAAGCGGTCTCTAGCAAGACATAACGACTACCCAAATCATATGAGGATCGATAAACGATGTAACCTTTTATACAACCATATCATGTCCCTTCTGTCACGCGATATTTTGGTTATGGATGAGGCATGGATAATGTCATCCTCCTATTCCTGACCGTTACTTTCTCGATCCCTGAGTAGTCTGACTATAGAAATGGAACTACCTTTCCATTACAGTATGGCCATACATTTCTCAGACTCACTCATCGAGGGGCCCAGTAATATCTCTCCACGAATGTGAGGGACAAATTCCATCTTGACCATTCACATTCCTCCGCATGAAAAACCACTAAGCCCGAATATAGTCTTTATGATCACTCGGTCAAAAGTGACTTTTGACTAGGTCAAAGCTGAGCGTTTTGTCATGTAGGAATCCATGATGATCTCAGGTCAAAGGGCATATTGACATGGTTTGTATATGAGAGAAGCTTATGACGTTACCCATGCAGTTCTCTCATAGCGGGTCGGTCCAACACCCTGTACTCTTACATGTGCTTATGACTTTGATTTATATCTCTATACATCTTCAAAGTCATACTGGCCTTATTTCATCTGTGCTCCCACATAGATGATCGACCAGGGACATTTAGGATAATATCATGAATTATCCAAGGATGGTCATCATAGTAAACATGCAAATAATATGATAACTCAATTAATAAATTCATAAATCAATAATGTTCATAAGACAATGATTGGCCCCTAGGGCACGATTTCCAACAAAGTCTTGGTTAGGAAAGTCTTTCTCGATGAAAGACTTGGGTGAAGTCACCTACATCCTAGGAATCAAAATCTATAGAGATAGATTTAAAATACTTCTAGGACTCAGTCAGAGTACATACATAGACAAAATACTGCATAGGTTCAGTATGCACAAATCAAAGAGGGGTTTCATACCCATGTCTCATGGTATTCACCTCAACAAATATCTGTGTCCTAGTACATCTGATCAGCGAGGTCGTATGAGTAAAGTTCCATATGCCTCAGCCATACGATCTATCATCTACGCCATGTTATGTACTCGATTGGATGTCTTATTTGCCTTAAGTATGACTAGCAGATATCAACAGGACCCTGGTGAGGGCTATTGGACTACTGTCAAGAATATCCTTAAGTACTTAAGAAGGACTAAGGACTTATTTTTGGTCTATGGTGGATTGGATGACAAACTCTGTGTAACTGGTTACACAGATGCGAGTTTTCAAACTGACCAGGATGACAAAAATTCACAGTCTGGATATATATTCCTCCTCAATAATGGAGCAGTAAGCTGAAAGAGCTCTAAGAAGGGCACTGTAGCAGATTCTACAATGGAAGCTGAGTATATAGCAGCATCAGATGCAGATAAGGAAGCCGTTTGGATCAAGAAGTTCATCACAGAATTAGGGGTGATACCTACCATCTCAGATCTAATAACTTTGCTCTGTGACGATAGCGGTGCCATTGCACAGGCCAAAGAGCCTAGGTCACATCAAAGGACCAAGCAATACTCAGGCAATTTCATCTCATCAGAGAAATCAATGATAGAGGTGATATAAAAATATGCAAAGTAGCAAGAGAAGATAATGTTGCTGATCCTCTAACAAAGCAGCTTGTGCAGGCAAAGCATGAGCATCATGTTAGGTCAATGGGAATTAGTCAAATTAATGATTGTACCTAGTGTAAGTGGAAGGTTGTTAGAAATCGTGCCCTAGAGGCCAATCATTGTTTTATGAACATTATTGATTTATGAATTTATTAATTGTGTTATCATATTATTTGCATGTTTACTGCGATGACCATCCTTGGATAATTCATGATCTTATCCTAAATATCCCTGGTCGATCATCTATGCGGGAACACAGATAAAATAAGACCAGTATGACTTTAAAGATATATAGAGATATAAATCAGAGTCATAGGCCCATGTAAGAGTACAAGGTGTTGGATCGACCCGCTATGAGAGAACTGCATGGGTAACGTCATAAGTTTCTCTCATATATAAACCATGTCAATATGCCCTTTGACCTGAGATCATCATGGATTCCTACATGATAAACACTCATCTTTGACCTAGTCAAAAGTCACTTTTGACTGAGTGATCATAAAGACTATGTTCGGGCTACTGGTTTTTCATGCGGAGGAATGTGAATGGTCAAGATGGAATTTGTCCCTCACATTCACAGAGAGATATTACTGGGGCCATCGATGAGTGAGTCTGAGAAATATATGGCCATACTGTAATGAAAAAGTAGTTCCATTTCTATAGTCAGACTATTCAGGGATCGAGAAAGTAACAGTCAGGAATAGGAGGATGACATTATCCATACCTCAACCATGACCAAAATATCGCGTGACAAAAGGGACATGATATAGTTTTATAAAAGGTTACATCGTTTAACGATCCTCATATAATTTGGGTAGTCGTTATGTCTTGCTAGAGACCGCTTGTGACTTGTGTGCTAGTATAACAAATGGCCCACTGCCAACTTCATATGGGCCTACAAGGTCGCACACAAAATAGTCCAACACGAGCTATGATGTCCAGATTCATTGAATCTAAGACATGTCTAGATTCAATGAATGATCCAGGGTGGATGTATATATTTATTTATATTTATATTCGTATATATATATTATATATAAGAGATATATGAGATTTAATTTATAAGGATAAATTAAATCCCTATCACGTTTGAATTTGAAATTCAAATTGATAGGATATCTCATATAAGAGATATTTATAAGATTTAATTTATAAGGATAAATTAAATCCTTATCACATTTGAATTTGAAATTCAAATTGATAGGATATCTCATATAAGAGATATTTATAAGATTTAATTTATAAGGATAAATTAAATCCCTATCACGTTTGAATTTGAAATTCAAATTGATATGATATCTCAAATTTGATTTATGAGAATAAATCAAATATAGTTCAGTCTTATCTTTATTTAAAGTTAAATAAATAGGTAATTAAATCTGTGGGACATATTTAATATTATTTATTTAATTAGTTTCTTATAAAATTATACAATATATGATATTATATTAATTTTGAAATTAAAATAAGATTAACTCCAAAATCCAATTCGGTAGACAGAAAAAATGCATAGCATCCTATATATCTGATTTAAGGAGTTGCATTTTCAGAAAGACACATAGAGAACACAAAAAGGTCAAAGGGGAATCTGCAAAAGGTTTGCAGATAAGAAACTGCCAAAATAGAGACGGAGATGAGGAATTCTTGGGAAAGCCCTAGAGGGACAAGAGACGCTAGCACGTCGTTCATGGTTGGAATGCTGTTTGTGTGGATACCAGTACAGGAAGTTGACCTGAGTCGTCAACTTCTTGTGATCGAAAGGGAACACAAGCCATGGAAAGAAGCCGTGAATGTCGTGACCAGAAGCTGTGGAAGTCGCTGAGGAACACTGAGGGTAATGCTTCTTCCCACTTAACTTAAACACATACGATAGATCCTGGCAAGGAATGGAAAAATTTTTAAATTAATTTTCACTGCGTGTTTTCCAAATCCTTACACTGTTACTCTCTAAGGAAAAAGGGTTATTGATGATGATGATTCAATTTGTAAGACCCTTTCATTTTCAGTAGGTTTACTAAAATTAAATGAAGAAGAAGTGGACTCTGATTGATTTATATGTGATTGCATATATTGTTTTGATGTAATAATAGCACAAGTATATTATTCTGATTGTATATATTATTTTTTTGTAACTTACAAGTGATGGGTCAATAAAGGATTATTTAGAAAAAATAACCACAACATTTAAACCGGTTGTACATATTATCTGGCGTAAAAAGTGATCTGAGAACTTTTTTACACTGTTGTACATGTTATTCAGTGTAGAAATTATTTTGAATTTCAAAATATTAGTCGTTTCATATTCAAAATATGATTTTTACACCGGATTTAAATGTTAACTGGTGTAAAAAGTCTTAAATGAAAATACTTTATCGAAAATCGCCCCTTAGCGCGTCTCTTCCTTTCTCATTTCTTAGGTTGTATACAGTCAGTTTTTACGTCGTCTATCATTACACCAGTCGTCGTGCTCTGTGGTTTTCATCTTGCTTCACTATGATTAGTCATTCTTTTCTATTCTCGTTCTCATTGTGCTTTGCCATATATGTGTTCTTAACACTTATTTTCTCGTGTACGTGCTTCGCCTTTTACCTGTTCGTTGAATCTAGGTTTTGTAGTTTTCTGTAATAAATGCTTGCACTTCTTTCTATCGATAAATACTTACACTTCTTTCATTGTGGTTAGTCATTCGTCTCTATTTACCATGTTTATTTTTTTATTGCGTATATAGAAATAGGGGTAATGATAATCACAATGAGGCTAGCGATACTCCAAGCTACTCTAAGCAAAGGAAGGGTAGAAGTACGATGCAATTGAAAGACATTTTGAAAGATAGGATGAAAGGGAAATTACTACTGATTAAGTTTGACACATGTTGGAACCCAATTGGTGAACATAAGACAAAGTATATGAGTTATGTCAAGCTCATAGCACGCAACAAGACTAACATTGCCATGCATACTTGGGATACTATTGATAATTGCGTGACTAATCAAATTTGGGACTCTATCCAAGTATAAGAACTGCCTATTATATATTTTATGCAGACCAATACCAAAAAGTACAACTATTTGTTGATAACTCTACTTTCAATTGAAATTATTGTAGCTCATTTACGATGTCCCAATAATGAAGTCTTGAAGAAGAACACGTTGTCTTATTGCGTTGAGCGTTGGAGGGCATTCAAGACACAACTAGCTCGTCAGTATATGCATGGCCGAGATAAAGATGGTCAGCCTCATCCTTCTCCATGCAGCAAGTATCAATTCATTGACGAAGCTACTTGGAAAGAATTTCTTAGGCTTCAGACTACTCCAGAAGCTATGGTGAGTTGATATGTTATGAAAAAGGAATCTTGAATTTCCCATGTTTCTTCTTTTTGTATGTATTGGGGATTAACTACTTCAAGTCTTGTAGAAAAAAAGAGCAAAAGCCATTGAACACGCTCTCAAGAATGATTGCCCCCACACAATATCTCAAGGGGTTATACGAAGGCTAAAAGAGACTTGTTAGGGGCCAAGAAAAAGAGACTGGAAGAGGATGCTGAGTCTGATCCTAGTATTACTCTTGCTCCCCATCTCCAATACATCACAAAGATAAGTGGTTATACGCTCATGAAAAAAGGAACGAATCATTTACAAGCGATCACGCTAGCATGATTGCGACAAAAATTGTAAGTACTACTTATATTATTTGTTTTAGTAGACTAATTATATAATTTCTTATGTTTGCTCTTTTTATGTTATAGGTTGATCTTAAATAACGAAGAAGCCAATGGCTCCTTTAAGTCAGATGGTAGGAATAACATCTTGATTGTTGCCACGGGCAAGTAAGAGCATGGGGGTTATGTCAGGGGAGTTGGAGGAGGTGTGGGTATAAGAGATTTTTTTGGTGCATCTCCACGACATTCCCCATATATCCCGAGGGCAGAGTTGGAATCATTGTTATCCACAATGAGGGAAGATGCTAAGGCAGAGGCTTGAGCAGAGGCTAGGCACAGACAGAAGCTTCAATTTAGGCACAATTATAAGAGGGGTTGGCAAAGATCAAGAAAGAAATGTTCCATGTATTTGCGTTGCCTAGGGATTCAGTTATGGGTGACACGAGGGCTGCTGCCTTTGTTGACCATGTAGATGTAAAATCTGTTATCACTCCTAGGAGTGAACTAACCTCTGAGTGCATCCAAGTGTTTTTAATGTAAGCCTAATTTAAATGTAAATATATGTAATAACAAAATTCATGCAAGCTGAGTGTTTGCATTAACTAACATCGTGTTTTTATTAACTATAGGTACATACAAGTTGAGTTGGTTTCTAAGGGCAAACAAGGTTAGTTCAGATTCCTATGCCTATTTTATATTTATTCAAAAGGGACCTCCCAATCTTCAAGACTTGAGTACATTGCAAGGAAGCTTGGTGAAATCGATATTGATTGTTTCTTCGCACCATATATGAAGGAGTAAGAATAATAATATTTCAGTTTTTTTATACTAGGTTTATATTTTCTTAATGCTAATAATCATTATTGTTTAATTATTTTCTACAGCAATAATTGGCAATTGATCATACTTATAAAATTTTCTTCTTATGCTCCCTCCACTACAAGCCATCGGTTGATGCCAAGAAGATTATGAACATGTGAGTTTTCTTCCTTACAGAACAATAGTGTTTGTAATAAATTAAATATGGTCTTTGTAATAAAATGGTTACTAAGTTCATAACTTTAGTCATAGGGCTTTGAGGACGTTTGCAATTGCAAGGGGTCTTAAGAAAGCCAACTCGGTGAGCGACCCTGAATGGATCACACCGAAGATAATAAAAGTGTTAAGTCTTATGCTCCACCCAGTTTTTTGCTTATGACACATAATTTTGTTCATGTTTATATTACAGAGTCAAATGCAACCCAAAGAAAGCAACTTGTGTGACTTCTACATGGTTGGACACATGATCAATATCATATTGTCAAATAAGACTTACTTAACTGAGGAGGTAAATTGTGTTTTTAATTATTTCATATATTTCTGGTTAATTTAATATATCTTAGTAATACTTTAATTTCTTTTATTTTAATTTGATGTTTTAGATGTTTGATCAATCTGACTTATTTTCTTAACAAGATATTAAGGACCTGCGTAATATTTAGGCTGAATTTTTTTGTTCAAATCATTTCTTCTCAATATTATTTGTCATTACCATAATACATTTTTTATTTTTCTGTTCTAATGATTGTATTTTTTTATTGAATTTTATTAAATGAATAATATAATGAGCAATTGAAGATCTGTCTCTACCATCTTGAACTTTGCCTCTATTGCTATCTCTTTGAGTTTATATATTTGAGCAGTTTATTCATGAAGCTTCAAAGGATGTGGTTAATGAAACATTGAAGAGGTCATTTTTTCAAAATACACTTAAACTGGACAAAAAGAATACCGACAGGAGTAGAAACAGTATATGTAAATATGACAATATATACACCAGCTGTCTTTATAGTGAGGTGTAGAAAATTCATTAATCTACATCGGGTGTAAATGCAACTGGTGTAAACAATTCATTAATCTACACCGGGTGAAAATACAACCGATGTAACAAAGTCATAAATCTACAGTAGCCATTCAAAAGAGATATGTTCAACCAGTGTAGATATTAGCAAATTCTACGCCTGATTTCAAAAGGGACCAGTCTAAATTTTACTCTTTTTACACCAGTGAACCGCCCGATTTAAAAAAATATACATTTTCTAAACGATCCGTTTCTATACCAGTCATTGTCTGATGTATATTACCATTTTCAATCGATTTAGAAAGCATTTTTTGCACTAGTGCCTTGTCAAATTAAATTAAATTTATATGATACACTCATAATTTAACTACTTATTATTTATCACAATATATTTTTATATATAACATATAATACATTGCTAATTATACATATCAACATAATCATCTAATATAATCTATTTAATAGTTTCTTAATTAATAATATCATATTTTCTAATAATAAAAAAATTAGATTTTTACTTTGTTTTACCTGGAATGAATATTCTAACGGTTTTGTAACTGCTAGAAAATAATAAACTAGGAAAAATTTACCCAAATTCAAATTATGGACTCTAAAAGCGGGAAAACTTTTAGCTAAATTCAAATTTAGGAGACAAATTTCTAGCGTGATCCTAAAGATTTTATTTCCTGCCAACGAAGATACCCACCAAGAACTTTAATATTCTTAAATTTAAATATTTTATAGCGGTTCTCAACTGCTACTAACGTCATCTCTTTGTTTTCTCCTACCACATTTTTTGTAGCATTTTACTAAATTGCTAGACAACCCAGCATAGGTTAATGGTCCTTGACGTGCGTATTAAGTGTAGGAAGGAAAAGCGGCGACAGGTTTTAAACACAAGAGTCAAGTGGTGGCAGCTAAAAGGGGAGAAGAGAGAAACTTTTAAGAGAACTATGTTAAATGAAAGGATTTGGGAGGCGCAGGAAAATGCTAATATAATGTGGAAGAAAATGGCTGAGAAGGTCCGAGCAGTTGCTAAAGTAATTTTGGGAGAATCTAAAGGTTTTGGTCGACAAGATAAAGAGACTTGGTGGTGGAATGAGGACGTACAAGCGAAAGTTAAGTCCAAGAGAAACTGTTTCAAAGCTATACACTTATGTAATAATACCGAAAATTGGGAAAATTATCGTTTAGCTAAGAAGGACACTAAGAAGGCGGTGAGTGCAGCTCGATTTAAGGCGTTTGAGGAATTTTATAAAGAATTAGGGACAAAGTCAGGAGAACGAAAGATTTATAAGATTGCAAGAAACAGGGAAAGGAAATTGAGGGATTTGGATCAAGTACGATGTATTAAAGATGAAGAAGGCAATATTTTGGTTGCAGATAGTGATATTAAAGAACGGTGGGAGACCTATTTTTACAAATTGTTTAATGACGAGGAAGGAGGGTCGAGTTATGAGTTAGAGGATTTAACAGGAGAAGTTGAACCAAATTTGGCATTTTACCGTAAGATCCGTGTTGGCGAGGTTAAAGAGGCACTTAAGAAAATGGAAAATGGTAAAGCTATTGGACCTGATGGTATTCCTATTGAAGTTTGGAAGTGTTTAGGTGAAATGGGGGTGGTGTGGCTTGCTAAACTTTTTAATGTGATATTAAGTTCTAAGAAAATGCCGGATGAATGGAGGAAAAGTACTTTAGTTCCTATTTATAAAAATAAAGGGGATATTTAAAATTGTGCAAATTACAGGGGGATAAAGCTTATGAGTCACACTATGAAGTTGTGGGAAAAGGTAATTGAACACAGGTTGAGATTAGAGACTGATATTACTGAGAATCAGTGTGGTTTCATGCCAAGTAGGTCTACAATAGAGGCAATTTATTTATTAAGGGGGTTAATGGAAAGGTACCGGATTAAAAGAAGAGACTTGCATATGGTCTTCATTGACTTAGAAAAAGCATATGATCGAGTGCCAAGAGAGGTGCTTTGGAAAGCTTTGGAAAAGAAAGGTGTACGTGTGGCATACATCAAGGCAATAAAAGATATGTATGAGGGGGTAACAACTACTGTAAGAACGTCTGGGGGCGAAACAAAGGATTTTCCCATAAGGATTGGTCTACATCAGGGATCAGTCTTGAGTCCTTATCTATTTAATCTAGTAGTGGATGTTCTAACTAAGCCTATTCAAGAAGAAATCCCTAAGTGCATGCTTTTTGCGGACAATATAGTTCTTGTGGCGGAGTCAAGAGAAGAGATTAATTTTAAACTTGAGTTATGGAGAAATATTTTAGAGTCGAAGGGTTTTCGTCTGAGTAGAAGTAAGACGGAATATATGCATTGTAACTTTGATAAGAGACAAGTTAGAAGTAACTTGGAGTTCAGATTGGGAAATCAAGTTATTCCACAAATAGATAAGTTCAAATATTTGGGATCAATAATACAGAAGGACGATGAAATTTTGGAGGATGTTAATCATAGAATTCAGGCTGGGTGGTTTAAATGGAGAAAGGCTACTGGGGTTATATGTGATCGAAAAGTACCAGATAAAGTAAAAGGAAAGTTTTATCGCACTGCTATAAGACCAGCAATGCTTTATGGAAGTGAATGCTGGGCTTTAAAAGGACAGCAAGAGCATAAAGTTGGGGTAGCTGAGATGAGGATGCTGAGATGGATGTGTGGGCATACAAGAAAAGATAAGATTCGTAATGAACATATACGGGGAAGAGTTGGAGTGGCACCTATTGAAGAGAAAATGGTAGAGAACCGTCTTAGGTGGTTTGGACACATACAAAGAAGGCCAAGAGATGCGCCGATGAAGAGGGTGGATCAAATAATATGGACACCGGTTAAAAGGGGTAGAGGAATGCCAAAGAGAACGCTCAAATAGGTCATTGAACGGGATCTCCTGGTCAATAACCTATCTAAAGATTTAGTTTTCGATAGAGCACAATGGCGTCGTATGATCCATGTAGCCGACCCCATTTAATGGGATAAGGCTTGTTGTTGTTGTTGTTTACTAAATTGCTAGAAAAGTTCTAGCATTGTGACTACAAAGCGTAGCGGTTCTCTATAACTGCTAAAATCTGTTTTCTAGCACATGAATTTATAATGATTTATCCAACTGCTAGAAAAGTAGTTTCTAGTGTTCTAACAGCTAAAAACAACATAAAATAAACACTACAAAATACCTATTTTTTTTTGTAGTGTTGCTTCATGGTAAATTGATTGCTAGTGACAATTTTTTCTTTTATATATTATGAACAAAATAGTGTTCACATACCTTTGGATATAAATTGTTGACTTTTCAAGAAACAAAAAAAAGTAACTTGATGAATAATTGCTAAAAACTCATATATATATATATATATATATATATATATAAAGGATATTTATTTAAAGCGAGATCTATTACATGGTACGTAGTCGTCAAACATGCATAGATCGCACACGCAGACTCGCATGCAAGCCTAGCTTACTAGACATATATATAGCTAGTAGTGTAGTAGTACACATCTCATCTCTTACACAGATTTGGCCAAGAGACTGTTGAATCTCCTCGACGCAGCAACATGGCATACACATTCACAAACTTTTGTGCCTAACGCATCCTTAATCTCAGCGCTATAACCTGTTTCCTTATCATAGTACCTGTTCCAGAGCATCACTCCTCCAAAGTTTGAAGATTTCGTCACGCTCGGAAGAACCTCAGACTTGAGTTGTTCTGGTGATATGTAACCATTTGATGCTGCAACTGGATTATTTGATGCTACTAAGCCAAAGAACACTGAGGTATTGGCTAAACCTGGCTTTGATGTCCATTTCGCCCATGATTCAAGAAGCTTTGTGAAGTCGCTTCCTCCTAAATATTCGCACTCAGCCCATTTGCCGTAGTATAAAACCCAGAGATAATCAAAAAGACCTGTATCAATAGCGCTTTCCAAGGAAGTGGTATCGCAATGTGGGGCTCCTGATATGTAAATCTTTTTGTCTTGCGTCGAAAAGCCATTGATCGCCTTCACAAGGTCCTCCCATGGCTCGGAGCTGTATTCAATGTTGGCAAGATCGATGCCATCTAAGGACACCGCTCCAAGAGGGCCTGATTCGCCGCTGAGAAAGTTATCGTAGAGATACTTTGCCAAGGAATTGGGGTCATCGACAGCATCTACTTCCACGGAAAGCAACACTTGGACGCCTTTGCTTTGACAGTGATAAATTTGCGACGATAGGGCTTTGCAATTGCCAGAAGGACAGTGGTCTCCCAGGACTAAGGTTATGCTGCTGCCGGACACATGGAGGTATGCGATGGCGATGATGTCGTAGAGATCAGAGTCGCATGCCTCAGTTAAGGTGCCTTCACCAGATTCGGCGTATTGTCCCCAGTACACGGCGATTTTGCCACCAGGGATGGTTGGGGGACAGTCAACGGCATGGGAGGGTTTGGTGATGATGGAAGACAATGTGAGGATAGAAAGAAGGAGAATGAGAACTGGTTTTCTAGAAGCCATGATCGATGGTGAAAAGGTGAGATTGAGATTTTTCTTGTTTAAGTTGTGGTTTCATGGTGTCATGGATCGTGCCTATTTATATAGATAGGGAATGGGAAGGGCAAAGGAGCCGAAAACAATTTCACTGGTTGAAATCGTTTCGTTTTAAATATAAAAATTTAAATTAATTTATTTTTTAAATTTATAATATTTTTTTATACTATCCTTATTAATTAATGATGGGGTTTCTAGAGAGGTATTTTTTTTATATTAATAACACATGGCTATTTTAATACAAATTATTAAAGAGATATTTTATATATAAGTAATTTTATAAATAATTAATTTAACTAATTTTTTTAATATCTATAAATTACCTATATAACTTCTATAATTAAAATGGGAGGGAATATTACTTATAATAGCCAAGTGTATTACATGGCCGGTTAATAAATAAAACAATTTTAAGAAAATAATATAAAAATGTCACATAAAACAATGTTATTAATCACGTGTATTGCATGGGCGGCTAATAAATAAAACAATTTTAAGCAAATAATATAAAGAAAAGTCACATACGTATCATCTCCCGTGAGGTTAAAGCGAATTTTTTATTATATAAATATTAATAATTATTTTCTTTTAAATATTCTCCGTTAAGTTTGTGATTTTACACATCGCCTTTAGACACGTACTCCATTCGCAGGCATGGCTCTACTAGTATATATGACTGAAGACACTGTTAAGAGGTAGAAAAGGAAAGCGGAGACTGGAATTTTAGAGGACATGATCAGTCACGACCTGAGGATAAGTAGGTTTTAGAAATCGTGAAAGGTTGCCTAAGAACTCCTATGCTTAGTAGAATAATAATTAATTTTTTATTCATATAACATATACTCCCTCGTTCCTTTTTATAGCATTTTGCATGTTTTATTGATAGGATATACTTTTAGATATATGTCTAGATATTTAATATATTTTTTATAACTTTGTATTTCAGTTAGAATCAATTATATGTCTTTCTTATTTTTTTTTTCTACTAATTCTCTCTCATTCACATTTTCTATAAATAAAGATTTTTTTTAAAAAAATTACAATATTTACATATTTATTATCACTAATTAATTTTAATCAACTTTTTAAATAATTTTATTTGGTTATTTATATCTTATTCAAATAAATAGGAGGAGTATAAAATAAGTTTAATATGAAAATCTTTCCATAATATATTTTCTACTATAAGATTGCCTCGGGATAAGAGTATATATGAACATTCAATGGAGCCAAAATCTTATGTTCATTGCCTATATATTTAATGTCCGTTACTTTAGTGTGATAAGTGAAAGGAATTGGAAGACACACAGCGAAAATTAATTTAAAAAATTTTCCATTCCTTGCTAGGATCTACCGTATGTATTTGAGTTAAGTGGGAAGAAGCATTACCCTCAGTGTTCCTCAGCTACTTCCACAGCTTCTGGTCATGACGTTCATAGCTTCTCTCCATGGCTCGTGCTCCCATTCTGATTGCAAGAAGTCGACGACTCAGGTCGGCTTCCTCTACTGGTATCCACACGAACAACATTCCAACCACGAACGACGTGCTAGCGTCTCTTGTCCCTCCAGGGCTTTCTCAAGAATTCGTCCTCTCCGTCTCTATTTCGGCAGTTTCTTATCTGCAAACCTTTTGCAGATTCCCCTTCGGCCTTTTTGTGTTTTATGTGTATGTCTAAAACGCAGCTCCTAAAATCAGATCTATAGGATGCTATGCATTTTTTCTCTCTCTATCGAATTAGATTTTGGAGTCAATCTTATATTAATTCTGAAATTAATATAATATCATATATTATATAATTTTATAAGAAACTAATTAAATAAATAATATTAAATCTGTCCCACAAATTTAATTACTATTTATTTAACTTTAAATAAAGATGAGACTGAACTATATTTGATTTATTCTCATAAATCAAATTTGAGATATCATATCAATTTGAATTTCAAATTCAAACGTGATAGGAATTTAATTTATCCTTATAAATTAAATTTTATAAATATCTCTTATATGAGATATCCTATCAATTTGAATTTCAAATTCAAACGTGATAGGGATTTAATTTATCCTTACAAATTAAATCTTATAAATATCTCTTATATGAGATATCCTATCAATTTGAATTTTAAATTCAAACGTGATAAAGATTTAATTTATCCTTATAAATTAAATCTCATATATCTCTTATATATAATATATATACGAATTTATATATATACGAATATAAATATAAATAAATATATACATCCACCCTGGACAATTCATTGAATCTGGACATCATAGCTCATGTTGGGCTATTTTGTGTGCGACCTTATAGGCCCATGTGAAGTTGGCAGTGGGCCATTTGCTATACAGGCCCACAAATCGTAAGCGGTCTCTAGCAAGACATAATGACTACCTAAATCATATGAGGATCGTTAAACGATATAACCTTTTATACAACGATATCATGTCCCTTATGTCACGCGATATTTTGGTCATGGTTGAGGCATGGATAATGTCATCATCCTATTCCTGACCGTTACTTTCTTGATCCCTGAGTAGTCTGACTATAGAAATGGAACTACCTTTCCATTACAGTATGGCCATGCATTTCTCAGACTCACTCATCGAGGGGCCCAGTAATATCTCTTTACGAATGTGAGGGAAAAATTCCATCTTGATCATTCACATTCCTCCGCATGAAAAACCACTAAGCCCGAACATAGTCTTTATGATCACTCGGTCAAAATTGACTTTTGACTAGGTCAAAGCTGAGCGTTTGTCATATAGGAATCCATGATGATCTCAGGTCAAAAGGCATATTGACATGGTTTGTATATGAGAGAAGCTTATGACGTTACCCATGCAGTTCTCTCATAGCGGGTCAGTTCAACACCTTGTACTCTTACATGTGCCTATGACTTTGATTTATATCTCTATATATCTTCAAAGTCATACTGGTCTTATTTCATATGTGCTCCCCCATAGATAACCAACCAGGGATATTTAGAATAAGATCATGAATTATCCAATGATGGTCATCAGAGTAAACATGCAAATAATATGATAACACAATTAATAAATTCATAAATCAATAATGTTCATAAGATAATGATTTGCCCCTAGGACACAATTTCCAACAGTAAGCCCATATGATGTCAAAGCATCATAAAACAATAGGTGTTAGTTTCATTTAATTAACATGATATTTTATTTGTTCCATTCGAGGCATCATTATAATCAATATTTTAAAAAAAATTATAACAATAATTAAAAGAGATATTTAATGATAATTTTATAAATAACTTGGATAAATTTATATTTTAACATCATTTTTTAACTACAATAAAAATAATACTTTTCATAGAATTTTTGTATTTTTTTTAAAAAAAATATTATGAAAAGTATTACCTTCATTAATAGCGTCGATATATATAAGGTATTAATTGTATTTTTTAGTGTATATATATATTGGCTTTTTATGCACTTTTTATGATGGTTTTTCAGTTAACCGTCATAGAAAAATATATTTTTTATTTTTTATTTAATTTCTTATTCTATATTATTCTGCCGTTAGCAAGATAAAAATTTTGAATTTTTGTTATTTTTCTATTTCTTTTTTTTTATTTACCTCGTATCATTTCTAATCATTTTAAAAAAATAATTCTATGACTAATAAAAGCCAATTCTATGACTATCCTGCAGTTAACAAAAACAAGAGAAGGGGAGAGATAAAATGTATCTTAGATCCATGACTAGATTGATTACTATCTCTGTTTAAAATTATAAGGCATTATTTGAAGTATCATGTTAAAAATATAAGCCACGTCTTTCAAAGTGTAATTATAAGGTTTTTTCAAAGATGCCATTAAATGTAGGGCGTAAATTAATAAGGGTTTTTTGTTTTTTTTATTGAGACGCCTGTTAAACATGGAAAGAATGTATAACCTTTTTTTTTTTTTATGAGTAAAAGAATGAATAATTTAAAGGCCATTAACTAACTCATTAGTTAAAAGTTCCTTATAAGTTTAAACGGAGCTAGGGAATATATTCTTGAGAGTAATTATTGCCCAACTAATACTACTAAATCAGGGAGAAAATGGAAAATACCATTTTTTAGAGACAAAAGTAATTCTTATTATACTCTTTTATATCTCAAATATAAGTTATTTTTAACTAATTAATACGTACGAATAAAAATAGTTAAACATATTAAATTTATCATAAAATTTAAATAATTTTTAATATTACTCTTATTAATTATACTAAACTCTAATATTTTTATTAATTTTTACTCTCTTATATTATTCTTATTAAATATGGATATAAAAAAAATAATACTCCTTAAGTAAAACTCTCAAATGTTTTACAAAAATAATCCATAATACATTCTAGAAGATGTCATGGAAGATGTCATGGGAGGGAGTATATGCATGGCCGCCTTATCCATTTCTTACACTAGAGAATCATAGAGAGAGTGTATATTAACTAATGAAGTCAAGTATAATAGAATGAGTTTGTTCTTTATAATGTAGTAAAATAAGATTTAAATCCCAATTGAAAATGTACACATGTAATATTTCAGGGTATCTCTAATATTATTATATTTAATATGAGGATATTTATACTTAAAAATACAGAGAGTAAATAAATATCATAATATTTTGGTCTAAAGTGATAAAATAAAATTGTTTAACGCAAACAAATTTAAAATAAAATTGACTTATGAACTAATATCTTTTAGTCTAGAAAATAAAAGTATAATACTTGTCACTGTTCCTTCACGTCAGATAACATTTTTTTTGCCATTTTTATTTTTTTTTTAATTTTTTCAACTTAACTTTTTTTTTATCCAAACTCCCTTTTCAATGTACGAAGGGTCGTTCTATTTAATAACGATCAGACGGGTGGCCAAATTGAGGGCGAAAAAGGCAAGGCTGTTATTCAAAATTATTGAAGAACTGTAGAGGTAATTATTTATAAGGGAATTTGTTTTAACTGACTAATCCATCATCAAAGTTTCCATGCAAAATTTGCTTCCAACTTTTTGGCCTTTCTCCTTTTAGCAGAGAAAATTGAATTTTCTATTTATAGTTCCTCCGGAAACCTAAATTTTCCAGAAGTAATTTTAAGGTAAATTCTCTAGTATGCTTATCTAAATAATGAGTATTTTTATGTATATTTATCAAAAATTGATGAAATGATCTTTGGACCACCACTTTCGAGGCACATGTTAATCCAAGATGCTGACAAAAAAGAACGAAAGAAAAAGGGACCACTGACTACAAAAGAAAAAGACTCTTGGGGACATAACTTTTGTAACATCCTGCACTCTTAACCTATAGTAATTAGATAAATAATTGGAGTTAGTGGGTGTTAAGATACCCTTCAAAACCTAGATTTTACAGATAAAACCATGGTTTTTATTAAAATAATCCAATCACCTTATATTTTTTATAATATTTTTTTACGAAAATCAATAAACTATCTAAAAATTAATTTCTTTCCATAATCAATTTTTCACCAAAACTAATAAACTATCTAAATACTAATTTTTATTCACAATATATTTTTTATTAAAATTATGATTTTGGTATAAGTTAGGGAAACAACTTCTAACTGTGTTTGAATTAGTTTTTGGAGCATAGAGTTTTTATGTGAGAATAGATTTTGTGAAAAAAACTATTTTATATTGGTGTGTTTGGATAAACTTTTGAAAAATAGATTTTACAAAAAATTGTTTGTTAGAAGGGGCTCCCCTAACTTTTCCAAAACCATTATTTCAGTAAAAAAAATAGATTGTGGGAAAAAAGTTAATGTTTGGAAAGCTTAATGATTTTTATAAAAAAATTGATTATGGGGAAATTTTTTTTGAATAGTTTATTAGTTTTCGTAAAAAAATGGATTATAGGACAAAATTAGTATTTGAATAGTTTATTGCTTTAATTAAAAATTGATTGTGAAAAATGAGGGGTGTTTAAATTTTTTGATCAAAAACCATTGTTTGGATGGGAAAAATAATTTTTTCACAAAAATCTATTTTATGCAGAATCTATTATACCCATAATTTATTGTCCAGAATCTATTCTACCATAATCTATTCTCCAAAATATATTATATCTAAAATCTATACTTCAGAATCTAATTCAAACACCCTTAGGTTATGAGGTGAAAGTTATGAAATGAAATTTAGAGTGATAATTAAGTAAATTGGGGTTTACAAATCATAGTTTTAGGTAAAAATTGATTTTGGAAAAAATTAGTGTTTAAATAATTTATTGATTTTGGTGAAAAATTGGTTGTAGAAAAAAATTAGTGTTTAGTCGTTTATTAGATTTCATAAAAAATGATTATGGGGAAAATAAATATTTAGAAAGTTTATTTATTTTCGTGAAAAATTAATTATAAAAAATGTGAGGTATTTGGATTATTTTATCCAACACCATGATTTGGATTAAAAATAAATTTTAATGGTTAAATGTAGAGGTGGGCACGGGATGGGACATGACTGGGATAACCCTGTCCTGGTCCTATCTCGATATAGGACACGGGATGTAAAATGCGTCCTCCGGATGGGTTCAGGAATTCTCAAACTCTATTTTAAAAAAAAATAAACTACTAGATATTTTATGTACATCCTATATATTAATACCATATAATCAAAATATAAAAAATAATAGAAGAAATTAAATTCTCTTTATTATGATTAACAACTTAAAACAATAAATACTATTAATTATACTATAAATTCTATTACTCTTTCAATTTTTTCAGTTCACCAATTGAAGTTACTGCTTCATCTGTAAAGAAACAAATACATGTAAGGAAGAGAAAAATACAATCATCTAATAAATAATATGTATAACCAATACCATTTTCTATTTATATTTTTTATAAAAAACAAATAAAATAAAAATATTTTTTATTTAAAAAAAATATTAGAGACGGGACGGGAATCATGAGGGTCAGACCGAGACCTATCTTGTCCCAACCCTTGGCCCCGTCCTATCCCAATCCTTCATGGGATGGGACGGACCCGTCCTGAATTGCTTGAGACCTGATTGGGACAATCTGGGATGGAAAATTTTGTGTACCCCTAGTTAAATGTAGATTATTGAAAGTTTAATTTTCAAAAATTGAAATATTTTAAAATACTATATGAATACTTAATTTATATTTTCTCAAAATATAATTTATATTCTTTAAAGTTATAAGTTTATTTTTTTAATATTATATTTTTTCATGCAAGGATCTCAATAAATATTTTTTTTTATTTTTATGACCTTAGGAACACCCTTCCCTCTCCTGCATATTTTTTTTATTTAACCAAGATATCTCTAAGTCACTTTGGGTATGAAACAAAACTCTTTTGAGACTTAGAGTACTAAGGGTTTTTCTTTCCCAATAAGTATACTTTTTAAGATTTTAATTTGTGTTTTCCTCCTTATGAGGGTGAGACCACTTTACACCTCAACTAACAAATTTTTTATTATCTCATGTTAGAATCCATAATTAATGATATTTTGATAATGTTAAAAGTAACTCAAATTATTTCTGTAAAAGATCATTTAATCAATCAAGTTATTTTTGTGTTTTTAAATAATGCCAAAAGTGACAGAAAACAATTGAATGTTTGATTATTGCCAGGACATTGCTCTTTGTTATTAGAAAGAAAGTCAATTAATTAATTAATGAGTATCTATTAATCCATTAACTGTTCGATTAATGTCATGAAGTTGCTCTTTGAAATTGAAATGATAAATCAATTAATTAATTAATTATAATTAATCGATTGCTTATTCAATTAATTTATTCAGAATTATTTTTCTTTTAGTAGAAAATAAACTCTGTTAATCAACTAGTTAATTGATTAACCTATATTAATGCATTAACTATTTGATTAATTGATTAGTTATTCAATTAATATATATTAATAGATTAATTGTTCGATTAATATATTTTTGTATCAACTTCTCTTGAGACATTAATCGACTAAGGATTCGATTAATTTGCACTAATCAATTATTTGTTCAATTAATATATTTTTGTATCAACTTCTCTTGAGATATTAATCGACTAAGGATTCGATTAATTTACATTAATAGATTAGTTGCTCAATTAATACTATAAACTTAACTAATACATTGAAACTACTTGCATCCTTCTTTGAACTATATGTGTTTGAATTAATCACCAAGTGTGCTCTATTTCTCATTAATATTTATTGATCAATCTCTAGAGAAACTTACCTTGTCAAATTACAACGAATTTGATTGAATATTCTTACACAGTAATGCTCTGTTTTCTATTCTTCTGATTAATTGAAATATTGATTGAATTAATAATGTTCAATCGATTAATACAGTATAATTTTTAGAAAGCCAGATAAACCTTATTAGAACTTGATTTTAATAATATAAGTTGATTATTAATTGTTCATACCCTTAATCAATGCTTAAACTCCTGATAAACCTTTTGAGATTGAGGTGTTCAGAAAATGCTAAAATTTAAAATGATGAAGACTACATAAACGGAAACTTGCTACATCTGGCAAATCATTAAATACTCACCTACTTACCAATGACTCCTTTACTCCAACGGTAACAATGGTTAAAAGTTTAAGTCTAAAGACTACCAAATGAAATAAATGATATTTAAGGAAGACTCAACATTAATGAAAAGAAGACAAACAATAACGACTGGATTTATTACACTTTTTAATTTTTCATTCATTATTCTGTAACCCGATATTCTTGTGCTTTAATGTTATCATCATATATACTATGTGAGAGATATTGATAAAAATTTTATTCATTATATAGACTTAAAAGAATGGATATCTTAAGTTGGGATTGTTACCTTATAGGAGATAAGGGGAAGTGATTGAAAGAATCACTAATTGTATTAAGGCACAAAAAGCCCGTTTAAATCTTGGGGTATAGTTGAAAATCTTAGAAGGCCTCTAGGGACTTGATGTAGGATAAGTGGATTGGTCTGAACTATGATAAAATGTTTTGTGTTGATTCTTTTTATCATTCGGTGATATATTTCTAATCTCTAATCTCTTTACTCTATTATACTCTGGTTGTCTTTAAGATTTTTAAATTTACGTTAAAAATTTCAAACACCTAATTCACCCTCCTCTTGGGTGCTACTAATGAGGATCAGATGTCGCTTGTCGTTAGCACTCAAATTGTTTACTAAAATAATCTTTATATAGTATAGAGGTCCACCTAAATCGTATTCTTTGCAAGAAGTCAATGCGTAGCTTAACTCTATATTTGACTAAGTGTGATAAGGAATAATAGTAGAAGAGCAATTAATTAATATTTTTTAGAAAATAAAAGGAGTTAATAATAAAAATAAAATAAAAGTAATAGTATATAAGGGTATCACCAATAAAAAGAGCGCTCCTAAAGATTGATGCGTAGCTATCATCGTTTAATAATATATTAGAGTTATAACAATTATATATACTAAGTCCCTAACATGCAAAATCACAGACAATCATCATGATCATAATCATAAAATTCCCAATTATACCTAGATCTAACATACAATTGTATCAAGAATGATTAGTGAAGATCCATTTAGCATGTGATAAATTAAACGATAAATGATTTGTTCATCTAACATAGATATTCAATAGAAAATCCTATAACTAAACATGTGAATCCAATATGAACAATTATAAGAAGAAACTATAGATATTAAATAAAGAATGTTAAATCATAAATTGAAATAATAAATCATAAGGGTTTGATCACAAAGGTGTCTCAATCGAAACCCTAGGTTCAACATATACAAATCCCAAAACCTAAATCTAGAAAATCATAAATTTACATAAAGGAAAATATCAAAACATAAAATTGTTCAACTCATAACTCTAATGCACATTAACTCAAGCCACTATATCTCTCCTCAAAAAATTAGAAGAAAAATGATGGAATTGTGGAAGAGATGGAGAACATGATTGTGATGGTGGTAATTGATGTGTTGAATGGAGGAGCCTTAGGGTCCTTTATGTAGCCTTTGGGAGTGAATCTTATTGATGTGTGTCTCTTCACTGATTGGCTCTTCAAAAGATAATAATAATCTTCATTTTTCTTCAGTATCCTTTCAAGTTGTCATCTTTTTCAATATCTCAAAAGATAATATTTTTAAACTCAAATATCCTACAAACAATTCGAATAAAAAGTAATAGGATAAAAGAGATAAAATAAGTAATAAGAAAATAGTAAAATATAACATATTTATCATTATCCTTTTATTAGATTCAAAAGTTAGATATTGAGAAATTATTTTTGAATGATATATAATATAATAGAATATTATATTAAATGAATTAATTAATATAATAAAAATATAATATTAATATAATATTATAAATTACTCTTCCTCATGTATAAAATATAATTTTGTAGTAGTTGATGTGAGTGATAATCATCATTTTTTTTAATTTCCTAAAATACATAAAAGCAAACTACCTTTATACAAATCAATTTAATCAAGAGAAATAATAAAGTTAATAAAATATAATAAAATAACATTTTTAATCATTCAATTCACATAATTAATTAAAGCACAAAATAACCACGAACAATAATGTCTATTAAATATGATAAATTTCCTAAATAGATAGGAAATAATATGATAAAATAAGGATTCATCAAATTCCCCATACTTAAACATGTGCACCCCTGGCCAAAGCAATGAAAGACATCATGTTAGGCACTGAAAACAAATATAGGAATTAAACAAGTTCGAGCATGAAAGTGATAATTAAATCAATCAAATCCTTCACGTCAGCGATAGTCACATAATTGTAAATGTAATAAGAACAATCTCTATGAACATAATTAAGACAGAGGAACATAATACAAGAGGGTACACTCAGGTATATATCTATTTCACTCATCTCACCTTTTATTGGGGTTCTTTCACTCAAACCTTCCTATACTAACCCCTACCATAGGCTTGTAAAAGTTCTAAGTCTATATCATTAGTTACATGTATATTCTTTAATCAAGAGGACTTTATAAGCTTGTAATGTTGGAAATAGGCTGCATGGAATGGAATATGAAGAATATAAATTAGTATATACATGTAATAATTAATAGATAGCATGAATTTATATCATAAGAGATGTAGATGTGGTAATTGTACTAATAAGAGCTGATAATGATGCATTTTCTCTCTCTTTTTTTCCTTTTCTTTGCTTTTTCTTCACTTTCTCTATTTTTTCTTGCACTATCTTTCTTTTCTTTCTTTTTCCTTTTTTTTGTGTTTTATCTTTTTTTTTATTTGGCACCTTATATATAAAAGATATAGCAAAATATTACAATAACAATGATTTTCTGACATGAATAAAAAGTTTATTTCGTAAAGATGTTCATGCATATATAACTTTCTATGATAGAAAAATAAACGTGATGGTCTCAAAGGGGTACTAGGGATATAATATGTATAAGTGCTTGTGTTTGGGATAAAGGGGTTTAGAATATGATGGTGTCGATCATTTTAAAGAGTTGCACATGAGTTAGACATTAGATAAGAGAACTAAGACAAGTTCTAAAGAGTAACTAGCATAAGAGGTACTCACTCAATTTAGGAATTTAAGGCCGAGAATCCTTTCAACAAGGCTATCTCTCTTCATTCATGTTCATAAAGCCTCATTGAAGACTTCAACTATTCTCAATGCATTATATTACCTGTTTCTATGATAACTTTCAGAATATTGACTAACTGAACTATAACGATCAACAATGGACTTGAAAGATTCATACTTGTATGAGTGTAATCAAGATGATATTTTAATTTAAAACATGAGTGCTCAGAAGCATAAGCGTTGAAAATTTTTGAAAAATAGGCATTCTCAAGAGCTCAAGCAAATAGTCAATCAAATTCATTCCGTGATTCATTCCTTCACCCATACTTAAACTATGTGTTATCCTTAACGCATCACTAAAATATATAATAAAGGGAGAAGGGAAGATGGTTAAAGAGTTATGTGCTAAGAGAGGGTATTTTATTCAAAGAAAAACTAATCTAAAACTAAGAAATATGTAAAATGCAACATATTCTAGAAAATTATTAAAAGACATAAAGCAATAAATCTACCTTTTACTATTGGGATTGTTCCTCCATCACACTTATTTCAAACAATAAAGCTCAGAATATATAGAATGATAAGAAAAGGAAAGAGACAACCAAGTGTTTTTATGCCGCTTGAGGGTCGTAAAATTGAAATTCTCATCTATGATGAGGAATATGTTCTTATGGAAGTGTACCTTATTTACACAACTTTCTCTAATTGTTTGGGGTGGTGGCTCAAGGTCAATTTGTGGAGGTGCCACAATATATGAAATATTGTGATCACCATAAAATTCTCCTAAGGGAAGTACTTACAAGAGATTCAACAAACCATACGCAGTACCTTTTCCAACTCTAAGTGTGGGACAAGAATCAAAATACTTGAAGCCATGAAAAGACATCAAGCGTGTAAGATTAGTAATCAATACACCAGAAGTGAGAACTCTATAAGAGATATAAGAATACAAGTATTTCTCACATCCAATAAAATCAATAAGACTCCCTTTAGTAAGAGTCTTAACTTCAACATGAGGAATTGAAATATAATCATCAGTGATTATTTCTTTATCGTGTCGTAAATCACATGATAATATCTCATTCTTACCAGCACCCTCATTTTTATCATCCTGAATTGTAGGCATAATATTAATAGCTACCCCTTGATCTAATAAAGCCTTATTAACATGTATTTTCCAAATAGTGCAAGGAATTGTGAAAGCCCCTGCATATTGACATTTAATTGGAAGTTGAGGTTTGAAAAGGGTATAAATATTATAAGAAACTTGGACTCTTTCATTTGGTCTAAACATATAATAATGGGTACACAGGTTCTTGATGAATTTGACAACTCTAGGAATGCCTTTAAGTAATTCTAACAATAAAACATTCACCTCAAGTTTGCTAAACAAGTCATAAATCTCCTTATCATGTTCCTTATTAGCATAAGATTTAGGGAAAAGAATACTTACCTCTTTACTGATAGTTAGGGAAGTCTCTACTTGAGCTACCTCATCTTTCTTGAGTAGTTTTTTCTTTTTCAAAATTTTTGATTGCTTGGACACTTCAAAGATATCTTTAGTAACGTCTTCCACACCTTCAATGATGTGGTAATTGATATTTTTAGTAGCATCTTTAGTGATACCTTCAGTAGTGTTTCTCCCATCATCATTTTCCAAGAAACCCACCTTTTTGCCACTAACTAGGGTAGCATACCTTGAGGCTATTTTGTCAAGTTTGGCATCTATAATAGCTTTCTCTATATTAAACCAGGATGACAAGTTTGAGAGTTGAGAATTAACACTTGATACAGTAGAGGTTAGATTTGATATCCTTTTAAGAACTAATGTCATATTATCATTCTTGTTAGGTGAGTCTTGGATTGGTACATATGTACTAAATGGAGGCTCAAAGTGGAGTCTATGTGGTGGGAAGAATGGTTCATGATATAATTGAGTTGGCAATTGACCAATGTATTGTTGGTTACTTATGACAAATGATCTAAGAAATTCTCAAACCTCGTCTACAGTTAGGTCTAACAAGTCTCCTCCCACTGCACCATCTATTATTTTTCAGTCTTGCTCTTTCAATCCCCTATGAAAATATAGTATGAGGTATTCATCAGGTATTTTGTGATGTGGAAACTTGTACAGGATGTATTGGAATCGATCCCAATATTCAGCAAAAGATTCATGGATATTCTATGCAATGTAATATATTTGCTTTCTTGCCTGATCCCATGAAATATTATAACCTATGAAAGACTGGGAGAAAATAGTTAGATTAGAATTATATTGATGATGATTAAACCAAGTCATCATGTAATTTAGAAAAGGAAACAAAGAAAATGTGAATAATGGAAAAAATTTAAAAAATTGAAAATATAAAAAATTAGAAAAACTTATTCAAATGTCCAAATTTGGCAAAAATAGGTGAGAATTAATAGCAAAAGCTATTAAAAAGTTTAGAATGTGGAAAACTTACAGAATGAATTTTCTTAGATTTTTCTCGGCAAGTCAGAAACAATTCTAGCAAAATAGTGAGGATCAAACTGAAATTTATCAAACCAAAAAAAAACCTAAAGACTAGACTCTACTACACACTAAGAAAATAAAAGTAGAAAAAAGAAAACAAGCTTAATTAACCTAAAAATCAAGGGAATTGACTCCTCAACAATGGCACCAAAATTTAATGTTTCTTGTCATTAGCACTCCAATTGTTTACTAAATTAATATCTATATAGTATAGAGGTCAACCTAAGTCGTATTCTTTACGTGAAGTCAATGCATGACTTAACTCAAGATTTGACTAAGTGTGATAAGGAATAATAGTAGAGGAGAAATTAATTAATAAATTTTAGAAAATAAAAGGAGTTAATATAAAAATAAAATAAAATAGTATAAAAGGTATCACCAATAAGAAGAGTGCTCTTAAGGATTGATGCGTGGCTATCATCGTTCAATAATATATTAGAGTTATAACAATTATATATACTAAGTCCCTAACAAGCAAAATCACAGACAATCGTCATAGTCATAATTATAAAATTCACAATTATACCTAGATCTAGCATACAATTGTACCAAGAATGATTAGTAAAGGTCAACTTAGCATGTGAAAAATTAAACAATAAATGATTTATTCCTCTAACATGGATATTCAATCAAAAATCTTATAATTAAATATGTGAATCCAATATGAATAATTATAAGAGAAAACTAAAGATATTAAATAAAGAACATCAAATTATAAATTGAAATAATAAATCAAGGTTTGATCATAAAGGTATCTTAATCTAAACCCTAGGTCCAACATATACAAATATCAAAACCTAAATCTAGGAAATCATAAATTTTTATAAAGAAAAATATAAAAAAATAAAATTGTTCAACTCCTAACTCTAAATCACAAGAACTCAAGCCACTACATCTCTCCTCAAGAACTTAGAAGGAAAATAATAGAATTGTAGAAGAGATGAAGAAGATAATTGTGATGGTGGTGATTGGTGTGTTGAATGAAGGAGTCTTGAGGTCCTTTATATGGCCTTTGGGAGTGAATCATTTTGATGTGGGTCTCTTTATTTATTGGTTCTTCAAAAGATAATAATAATATTTATTTATTTTTAGTATCATTTCAAGCTGTCATTTTTTTCCAATATCTCTAAAGATGATTTTTTTAAATTCAAATATCCTACAAATAATTCAAATAAAAAGTAATAGGATAAAAGAGATAAAATAATTAATAAGAAAATAGGAAAAGATAACATATTTATCATTATCCTTTGATTAGATTCAATGTTAGATATTGAGGAACTATCTTTGAATCAATTTAAATGATATATAATATAATATTATATTAAATGAATTAATATAGTAAAATATAATATTAATATACTATTATAAATTACTCTTCTTCATGAATGAAATATAATATAATTTTGTAGTAGTGGATGTGGGCTCTAATCATCATTTATTTATTTTTCCTAATTTTCTGAAATACATAAAAGCAAACTACCTTTATGCAAATCAATTTAATCAAGAGAGATAATAAAGTCAATAAAATATAAGAAAAAAATATTTTTAATCATTCAATTCATATAATTAATTAAAGCACAAAATAGTCACAACTACTACAATAATGCCTATTAAATATGATAAATTCCCTGAAATAGATAAAAAATAATATGATAAAATAAGGATTCATTAGGATCTTTGTCAAAAACTTACCAAGTTAATAGAGGGAGGATTTGAAATGTTTATGACGGGGATAAATTAACTTCTTTCTTGGACTTCAAATCAAATAATAGAAGGATGACATTTTCACCTCCCAGACAAAGTAACTTAGGGAGCTATTGAAAACGTTTGAATTGGATCTAGCAAAAAGTGTTTCAACACCTATGAGTATAAGTATAATGCTAGATAAAGATGAGAAGGAAAAAGTTTTTAACATTAAAAGATATTGTGGAATGATTTGATCACTTCTATACCTCACTGCAATCAAACCAGACATACTATTCAGCATAGGGATGTGTGCAAGATATCAAGCTGCTTTAAAGGAATCACATGTTGAAGCTATAAAGAGAATAGTCAGATATCTCATCGAAACCATTGATCTTAGGATATGGTTTTCCAAAGGAGGAGCATAATACTTTAAGCATACTCAGACTCTGACCACGGAGGATACAAAATAGATAGGAAAAGCACCAGTGGACAATGTGAATTCGTTGGTGATTATTTAGTCTCTTGGTTTAGTAAGAAGTAATACACTCTAGTAATATCATCAACAGAAGCTGAGTATATAGCCGTTGGAAATTGTTTTACACAAGTACTATAGCTCAAACAACAACTCGAAGATCTAGGAATACATTTGAATAAGATTCCAATTCTCTATGATGACACAAGTACAATTAGTTTGTTAAAGAATCATGTACTTCATTCCCAGACTAAGCACATTGATATTAGTTATTAGATATCATTTTTTAAGAGATCAAGTGCAAAAGAAAGATATAAAAGTTGAATTCATCCCAACTCATCTTCAACTAGCAGATATATTTACTAAACCGCTTGCTCAACATCAATTGAACTATATCAAGAGAGAATTAGGAATGTT
Source organism: Leucaena leucocephala (assembly GCA_037074615.1). NCBI lineage: Eukaryota > Viridiplantae > Streptophyta > Magnoliopsida > Fabales > Fabaceae > Leucaena > Leucaena leucocephala. The sequence goes on from CM073519.1 coordinate 16,690,530, forward strand.
AAATCCTAATGAGTTGTAAGGATTCTGCTTCCTTAATAAACTAACTGAGTTTATTTTTCTTTAAGCTTTCTCAAGCCTTCATTTTTCTCAAAACAATGATGATTCAAGTTGTTAACTTAAGTTTTAGAGTGTATAGTTGCATTTTTGTAGAATGCTCTGTTATTGGATTGGAAAACAGAAGCTGACAAAGGATAGATTAATCAAACACTTTATCAATTAATTAATGGAAATAACTTTATTTAATCCAACTATTAATTGATTAATTGTATTCTTCTTTGTGAAATATCCAGTAAATGTCTTATTCTTGTGAAATTAATCGATTAACAATTCAATTAATTGAGATTAATTCAACATCTAATCAATTAATCAATGTTGAATATGTGTTAAATGTTATTTTTCTTTTAATTAATAGATTAACAATTCAATAAATTATAATTAATCGAATAATAAATCGATTATTATGTCTAAAAATGTGTACATATGATAAAATTAATCGATTAATGGGCATTAATCGATTAACGTTGAGTTTTATTAGCAATTAGTCACGACTCTTCAATATTCAACTCGAGTCCTAATCGACTAAACCTCTTTTTCTTTCACCTTTAATCTTTACAATTCCTCAAATTTGTTTATTGGATACCTTGCACACACTCCATAGATCAAAATCCACCAAAAATCACTCACAAATTTCTCCGTTTCACCATTTAATCGGTAAAATCCCTTATCATTTATGGTAGCAATGGCAAGAACAAAGACAACTAATCGAGGCATGTCTGAGCCTAATCTATCTAATTCTCCTAAGGTATCAATTTTTTAGGACAAGAAGAAGAAATTTCAACATAAGGTGGCCAAGGATGGTCAAGATGTCTAAAGGTAAAAGTAACAACCAGTAGAGCAAGGTAACTATAAAGGCAATAACCAGGGATAGAAGCATAGTGCACATTTCTAAGCCTTCTCTCAATCTTCTTCAAAGAGAAAGACAAGATCACAACAACTTAATTCTGACATAGACTCTGATCCTAAATTCACTACAATGTTAGAAAAGATAGTGAAGACTGCTACTAAGTCACTTATCAAGAGGCAAAAGACTCCAAGGAAGGGCTCTATAACTCTAGCTACTTCAAGTTCTCAGCCTTCAAGTTTACCTTTACAAGGTAACTTGGATTTATATGTTGATTTGGTAAAGTTTAACTCAGACTTTAGTGAAATAAAATGTTACCTTGTAGTATATATTGATATTGCTGCACTTAAGGCATACTAGAAGATCAATTGGATTAGATAGAGCCACTACAACATTTTGAGAGTTGGCTTAGGATTAATGAAACATATAGTCTGGATGCAGTCAGAAGATTTTGCTACAATATAGAAAATTTTGACACATTGGATGATGATGAAACGATTGTGGATAGCTATCTGACTATTAGATTGAAAGGTTGGGAGATCAAGTTGAACTTCAATTCAATTAATTAAATGATAGGTGCTCCGACATCAATACAAATGAAGACTAAGGATCAAGTCAGACTTATCATATTCTTTTGTAAATTAACAAGCCTTTCCTTGGGTCTCTTTTTCACCCCGATTCAGATGTGTGATTTCTATCGCATCATTCATGACATCTACTATTGATGCATTATCATCAAGTCCAACAATTTCACTTATCTCAACCAACGGACTACCTCATACTGGCTTGGATAGTCAGTGGGGAGAAGCTCAATTTAGGAGCTTTCATCTATAGTCAAATGAGGAAATTATGTCTCAACCGATCAAGGACCACCCATATGCCTTATCCTCAACTTGTCTCCTTTTACCTCAAGTGTTTCAACATTCATCATCTAGAAGGAAGAAAGAAGGAACAAATTGAAGCTTTTAGGAAGTCTCAACTGCACAAGATGAAGATCAAGCTCCCTTATGATACAAAGAAGGGATTAACTCCCAGAGATATTCAAGACAAGCAGCATATGACTAGTGCTTCCCTTCCTCAAGATGAAGGGCATTCCTCTACTGGACCTCAAATCTCTACTGCATCATCAATTATGGGTGCATCTATACAAAGGTATCTCTAGACTGAGTTTGTAGAGCTAGAAAGCAGACTCAATACCTCTAAGAAAGAAATAGACATCAACTATGAGAAGAGAAGCTATGGGAGCTAAACACTTCTAGAGAGTCATATCCAAAATTTCCAAGCATTCAAGGAGGAATTTAAAGATAGGCAAGATGCTAGGCTATTCATCAGGAGGTATTTGATTTGAAGAATATTTTTCTCGCTTATCTGAACAATCTTATACCTTCTATCTCTGAGAAAGAGCACAGAGATCAGCCACCTACTTTAGAGCCTCAACATGACCAACATGTTCCATCTTTTAGCATTGATCCTATAGTCCATGTCCCTTCACCATCTTAAGCCTTAGTATCTATAACCCCTACTTTTTCACTCATTGTACCCCTTCCTTCTATCTCCACCGAACTTAGCCTTCCATTACCCTACTTCCAATGATTATTCCTTTAACTTTGACACTAACCCTTTTGGATGATGTCAAAAAATGGGAGAGAGGAAATAATGAGAAGAAGAACGATTCATCCTTTAAGTCATTTGATTGACTATTGTTTTTGATTATATTATAGTTTCTTGTATAACTTATGACTGATGTATATATTATTTCAATATATTCAAGTTATGTTAATTATGTTATATTTTAATTAATGATTATCTCATGTTAATTATTTTCATTCACTTGGTTTTGTCATCATAAAAAAGAGGGAGAATATTGAATCCATACTTAATGATATTTTGATGATGTCAAAAGTAACTCAAATTATTTCTGTAGAAGATCATTTAATCAATCAAGTTATTTCTATATTTTTAAATGATATTAAAAGTGACAAAAGAAGAGTTAATCAATTAGTTAATCTATTAATTATACTTAATCAATTGAATGTTTGATTAATGTCAGGACATTGCTCTTTGTTATAAAGAAAGTCAATTAATCGATTAATTAGTGTCTATTAATTGATTAACTGTTCGATTAATATCATGAAGTTGCTCTTTGGAATTGAAAAGATAAGTCAATTAATCGATTAATTCTAATTAATCGATTTTCTATTTGATTAATTTATTCAAAACTATTTTTCCTTTAGTAAAAAATAAACTCTATTAATCGATTAGTTAATTGATTAACATATATTAACTGTTCGATTAATTAGTTTAGAATCATTTTATGAAAATCAAATCTAAATTCATTAATCGATTAGTTATTCAATTAATATATATTAATGAATTAATTGTTCGATGAATATATTTCTATATCAACTTCTTTTGATACATTAATCAATTAAGGATTCGATTAATTTATATTAATAGATTAATTATTTAATTAATATATTTCTATATCAACTTCTCTTGATACATTAATCGACTAATTATTCGATTAATTTATATTAATAGATTAAGTATTTGATTAATATTATAAATTTCACTAATATATTGAAACTACTTGCATCATTCTTTGAACTATATATGTTTAAATTATCACTAAGAGTGATTCTGTTTCTCATTAATATTTATTAATCAATCTCTAGAGAAACTTACCTTATCAAATTATATTGAATTTGATTGAATATTCTGATCAGTATGATACTTCATTTTCTGTTCTTCTTACTAATTAAAATATTGATCGAATTAATGATGTTTAATCTATTAGTTAATCGATTAATACAGTATATTTTTTAGAAAGCCATATGAACCTTGTTAGAACTTGATTTTTATAATATTAGTTGATTATTAATTATTCATACACTTAATCAATACTTAAACTCTTGACAAACTTTTGAGAATGAGTGTGTTCAGAAAAGATTAAAATTTGAAATGATAAAGGCTATGTCAATGAAAACTTGCTACATCCTGTAAAGTATTAAATGTTCACCTAATTACCAATGACTTATTCACTCCAACAGTTACAAGTTTGAGTCTAACAACTACCAAACGAAATAAATGATATTTAAGAAAGACTCGGCATTAATGAAGAGACAACAAACAATAACGACTAGATTTATTATACTCTTTAATTCTTCATTCATTATTATGTAACCCCGATATTCTTGTGCTTCAATGTGCATCATCATATATACTATGTGAGAGATATTGATAAAATTTTCATTCATTATGTAGACTTAAGAAATTGGATCTCTTAAATTGGGATTGTTACCTTATAGGAAGTACGGTGAAGTGATTGAAAGGATTATTTATTGTATTAAGGTACCAAGAGCCCTTTCAAATATTGTATAGTTGAAAATCTCAGAATTTCTCTAAAGAATAGACGTAAGACAAGTAGATTGGTCAAAATCAAGATAAACTATCTTGTTTAAATTCTTCTATCCTTACGTGATATCTTTCTAACATCTATTCTCTTTACTCTATTATAATGTGGTTGTCTTTAAGATTTTTAAATTTACATTAAAAATTTCAAATACCCAATTCACTCCCTCTTGGATATTTCTGCCAAGACTAACATCTTACATGTTTTTCTGTTTCCATGTGATGAGTATAATTTTTAGTTTAGCCTATTTGGGAAACCCCCAAACCATAATTTTTGAAACACTTTTACGTTAAACTCTTCTCATATGCTTATCTAAAATCAATTTCAAAAAGGTTAATCCAAACACCCTCTAGATGAGGTGAGTTTTTTTCATTTAAATAGGTTCTTGATATGAAGTTGAAGTAGTTTGAGAAGCCTCTCATTAAATGACTTTGAAATACTTCCTCATCTTGATGATCATGTTTTGTTCCCATGCTTGAAAAAGAGTTGCTTTGACTGCATCATTTTATCTCTTACAGTATGAACCCCACTACCATGTTGTTTCTCAAAAGTGCCACCCTACATAACATAATGCGTAACTTCAATTCCAAATAATTGAACAACTTGTACAAGAAAAATATCACGGAAGGATCCCTTAAAATGCACCCATCATCGATACGGCAAATTTTGCATATAATACAATCCGGTCCTTATTTAATTTTTTAGATAGATTAAAAAATTAAATTAATTAATTAATTATAATTAATATAAAACAAAATTAACTAATTTAGATAGATTAAAGAGTATGTAGATTGATGAGACACAATTGTAAATAACGGTCCATGCTAAGGTAAAAATGAAAAAAAGAAAGAAATCAAAAGTAAATTTTATTGACTGTGACAGCTCTAAGGGCTGTTTGAGGAGGGGAAGGGATGGAAAATTTTGATAAAAAAATAGATGTGATATAAAAGAGTAACAAAAATTAATTAAAAAATTTTAACTCTATTTTTCTAATTTTCTTAAATCATATCAAGAAATATTTTTACTCTTTTCTCTCCCTTCCAAATTTCACATACCAAACAGCCCTTAAAGGATAACTGGGGGTGGCGAAATGAAAGAATTCATGGAAGTGGGGCCAAAAAATAGATTTAGCAATTTTTTTAAAATTTGGGTGGGGGTATTTGTTTTTTGGGGGGTTGGGAGAAGTCACCCATGCTATGAATGTAATTCAATTTTTTAAAATTTAACCATCAACAATCTATAATGATTTTTCTATGTATGACATGACCTTTGGACCACCACTTTCGAGTCACATGCCCATCCTAAACTCTTAACATAATTAGATAATTAATTTGAGTTAGTGGATATTTGGATACCCTTCAAAATCAAAATCAAGGTTTTGTAGATAAAAATTTGATTTTTGATAAAATAATACAAACACCTCATATTTTATTGGTGTATTTGGGTTAGCTTTAGAAAAATAGATTTTGCAAAAAAAAAAAAACGATTGTTAGAAGTGGTTTCCCTAGCATTTCTAAAATCATAGTTTTGGTAGAAAAATAAATAGATCATAAAAAAAATTAGTGTTTGGACATTTTATTAGTTTTTGTTAAAAAATTGATTGTTGAAAAAAATTAGTATTTGGATAGTTTATTGCTTATAATGAAAAATTGATTATAGAAAAAAATTAGTGTTTAGATAGTTGATTTTCATAAAAAATTAATTATAGAAAATGTGGGATATTTATATTATTTGATCTAAAACCATAGTTTTTGATAAAAAAATATTTTTTCACAAAAATCTATTATACCCAAAATTTATTCTATAGAATATATTCTCTATAATCTATTATACCATAATCTATTCTCAAGAATATATTCTACCTAGAATCTAATCTAAACACATCCTTAGGCTATGAGGTGAAAATTATAAAATGAGATTTAGAGTGATAATTGAGTAAATTGAGGTTTACAAATTATAGTTTTAGGTGACAAATTGATTGTGAAAAAAAATTAGTGTTTGGATAATTTAATAGTTTTTGCAAAAAATTAATTGTAAAAAACAATTAGTGTTTACATGGTTTATTCATTTTCATAAAAATTTGATTATGGAAAAATTAGTGTATAGATAGTTTATTAATTTTCATAAAAAAATTGTTTGTGAAAAATATGAAGTGTAAGGATTATTTTATACAAAATCATGATTTGGATTGGAAAATAATTTTTAATGGTTAAATTTAGATTATTGAAAGTTAAATTTTCAAAATTTGAAATATTTTAAAATGCTATATGAATACTAAAAATTATATTTTCTCAAAATATAATTTATATTCTTTAAAGTTATAATTTTATTTTTTAATATTATATTTTTGTTTCTGTAAAGATCTCACTAAGCAATTATTTTAATTGTATGGCCTTGGGAACACGTCCCTCACTTACATATTTTTTGTTTTTATTTAATCTCTAAGTCACCTTAGATTTTGAAGTAATCTCTTTCAAATTTAGAGTATAAAAGGTTTTTTCCTCTTAATAAATATATTTTTTAAAATTTAAAATTGTGCTATCCTTCTTATGAGGATGACACTGCTTTATTTCTCAATTAATAAATTGTTATTTATCTTACATGCTTTTCTGCTCCTATATGATGAGTACAAGTTTCGGTTTAGCTTATTTAGTAAACCCTTAAACTATAATTTTTGAAGTACTCTTACATTAAACTCCTCCTCTATTGTTATTGAAAATCTATTCCAAAAAAGTTAATCCAAACACCTTCATGATGAGGTAAATTTTTATCCATTTAAATAGGTTATTGATTTAAAGTTCAAATGGTTTGAGAAGCTCTCATTAAATGAATTTGAAATACTTCCTCATCCTATCTTAAATATAGTGCCTAGTTAGAATATTATTTAAGATAATTTCACATCAACGAATACTGTCCAAAATAATCATTTTTTCTCCAATAAGTTGATCATTCAACTTGATGTTCATGTTTTGTTGCCATGCTTTTGGCTGCATCATTTCGTCTCTTACAGTATGAACCCCACTACCATGTTGATTCTTCAAAATTGCCACCCTTCATAACATAATGCGTAACATCAATTCCTAATAATTAAACAACTAGGAAAATATCGTTCGTTTGGCAAAAACCTCAAGAAAAATATCACCCTAGGATCCCTTCAAATGCACCCATCAATGTGGCAAATTTTGATTATAATACTACATCTAATTCTTAATATAAGAGTTAGTTATTTTTTAATAAATTAAAAAATTAATTATAATTTATATAAAATTTAATTAACTAATTTATATAAATTAAATAATAAATAGAATGATGAGACACTATTAAAAATGAAGTCCTAGGACTAAAAAAAAGAGACAAAAATCATAAGTAAAATATATTGACTGTGACGGATTAAAAGGATAACTTGGGGTGGCGAAATGAAAGAATTCATGGAAGTGGGGGCCAAAAATTATGTTTAGTAATTTTTTATCAAACTAAAAATGACAAAAATTTATTAACATGTTTTTTTTTGTTGTGGGGTTATGAATGTAATTATTTATACAGTATTATAAAATATTTCAATTTTTGAATATTTAACCATCAACAATCTAAATAATGAGTTTTTTTTATGAATAATTAACAAAAATTGATGAAATGATCTTTGGCCCACCACTTTTGAGGCACATGATAATCCAAGATGCTGACAAAAAAAGAAAAAGAAAAAGGGAACACTCACTACAAAGGAAAAGGACATGACTTTGTGACATCCTAAACTCTTAACCTATAGTAATTAGAGAATTAATTTTGAGTTAGGCTATGAGGTGGAAGTTATAAAATGAGGTTTAGAGTAACATTGAGTAAATTGAGGTTTATAAATCAGTTTTGGGTAAAAAATGGATTGTGAAAAAAATTTAACATTTAGATAATTTATTGTTTTAGTAAAAAAATTGATTGTAGGAAATAATTAATATTTTGATGGTTTATTGATTTTTATGAAAATTTTATTATGGTTTATTGTTTAATTTTCTTCATATGAATTTTTATTTTTTTAATTAAAATATTTATTTTTAAAAAAATAAAATAAATTGTGAATTCTTTATGAGGTGAAAGTTATAAAACGAAATTTAGAGCGATAATTGAGTAAATTGGGGTTTACAAATCATAGTTTTAGGTAAAAATTGATTGTGGAAAAAAATAGTGTTAAAATAATTTATTGATTTTGGTGAAAAATTGATTGTACAAAAAAATTAGTGTTTAGTGGTTTATTAGATTCCGTAAAAAAATAATTGTGGGGACAAAATAAATATTTAGATAGTTTATTACTTTTTGTGAAAAAATGATTATGAAAAATGTGAGATATTTGGATTATTTTATCCAACACATTTGGATTAAAAATAATTTTTAATGGTTAAACGTAGATTATTGAAAGTTTAATTTTAAAAAATTGAAATATTTTAAAATACTATATGAATACTTAAAATTTATATTTTCTCAAAATATAATTTATACTCTTTAAAGTTATAAGTTCATTTTTTTAATATTATATTTTTTCATGCAGGGATCTCAATAACTAATTTTTTTTAATTGTATGGCCTTGGGAACACCCTTCCCTCTCCTACATTTTTTTTATTTAACCAAAATATCTCTAATTCACTTTGGGTATGAAACGAAACTCTTTTAAGACTTCAAGTACTAAGGGTTTTCCTTTCCCAATAAATATACTTTCTAAGATTTTAACTTATGTTTTTCTCTTTATGACGGTAAGACTGCTTTACACCTCAACTAACAAATTGTTGATTATCTCATGTTAGAATCCATAATTAATGATATTTTGATAATGTTAATAGTAACTCAAATTATTTTTGCAAAAGATCATTTAATCAATCAAGTTATTTCTGTGTTTCTAAATAATACCAAAAGTGACAAAAGAAATTAGATTAAATTAATCGATTAATAATACTTAGACGATTGAATGTTTGATTATTGTCAAGACATTGCTCTTTGTTATTAGAAAGAAAGTCAATTAATCGATTAATGAGTATCTATTAATCGATTAACTATTCGATTAATGTCATGAAGTTGCTCTTTGAAATTGAAAAGAAAATCAATTAATTGAATAATTAATTGATTAATTATAATTATTCGATTGTCTAATTTATTCAGAACTATTTTTCCTTTAGTAGAAAATAAACTCTATTAATCAACTAGTTAATCGATTAACCTATATTAATGTATTAATTGTTCGATTAATCGATTAGTTATTCGATTAATATATATTAATTAATTAATTGTTCGATTAATATATTTTTGTACCAACCTCTCTTGACATATTCATTTATCTTCAATATCCTTTTAAGTTCTCATCTTTTCTAATATCTCTAAAGATAATATTTTTAAACTCAAATATCATACAAACAATTCGAATAAAAAATAATAGGATAAAAGAGATAAAATAATTAATAAGAAAATAGAAAAATATAAAATATTTATCATTATCCTTTTATTAGATTCAAATGTTAAATATTGAGAAATTATTTTTGAATGATATATAATATAATATAATATTAAATGAATGAATTAATATAATAAAATATAATATTATTATACTATTATAAATTACTCTTTCTCATGGATAAAATATAATTTTGCAGTAGTTGATGTGGGCCATAATCATCATTTCTTTTTTCTAATTTCCTGAAATACGTAAAAGCAAACTATCTTTATGCAAATTAATTTAATCAAGAGAAATAATAAAATTAATAAAATATAACAAAATAATATTTTTAATCATTCAATTCTTATAATTAATTAAAGCACAAAATAGCCACAACTATTACAATAATGCCTATTAAACATGATAAATTTCTTGAAATAGATAGAAAATAATATGATAAAATAATGATTCATTAAATTCCCCTTATTTAAACATTTGCACCCCTAGGCAAAGCAATGAAAGACATCATGTTAGGCATTGAAAACATATAGAGGAATCAAACAAGTTCGAGCATGAAAGTGATAATTAAATCAATCAAACCCTTCACGTCAGTGATAGTCACATAATAGTAACAATAAGAACAATATCTATGAACATAATTAAGACAAAGGAACATGATACAAGAGAGTACACTTAGGTATATATCCATTTCACTCATCTCACCTTTTATTGGGGTTCTTTCACTCAAACCTTCCTATATTAACCCTTACCATAGGCTTATAAAAGTTCTAAGTCTCTATCATTAGTTACATATACATTCTTTAATCAAGAGGACTTTATAAGCTTGTAATGTTGAAAATAGGCCACATGGAATGGAATATGAAGAATAGAAAGTAGTATATGAATGTAATAATTAATAGATAACATGAATTCATGTCATAAGAGATGTAGAGGTGGTAATTGTGCTAATAAGAGCTGATAATGATACATTTTTTCTTTCTCTTTTTTTTTTCTTTTCTTTGCTTTTTCTTCACTTTCTCTATTTTTTTTCTTGCACTTTCTTTCTTTTCTTTCTTTTTTCCTTTTTTCTGTGTTTTTCTCTTCTTTTTTATTTGGTACCTTATATATAAAAGATATAGCACAATATCACAATAACAATAATTTTTTGACCTAAATAAAAAGTTTATTTCTAAAAGATGTTCATGCATATATAACTTTCTATGATGGAAAAAGAAAAATGATGGGCTCAAAGGAGATACTAGGGATATAATATGTATAAGGGCTTGTGTTTGGGATAAAGGGGTTTAAAATATGATGGTCTCAATCATTTTAAAGACTTGCGCATGAGTTAGACATCAGATAAGAGAACTAAGACAAGTTCTGAAGAGTAACTAGCATAAGAGGTACTCACTCAATTTAGGAATTTAAGTCTAAGAATCCTTCCAACAAAGCTATCTCTCTTCATTCCTATTCACAGAGCCTCATTGAAGACTTCAACTATTCTCAATGCATTACGTTACCTGTTTCTATGATAACTCTCAGAATATTGACTAATTGAACTATCACAATCAACAATAGACTTGAAAGATTCATACTTATATCAGTGTAATCAAGATGATATTTTAATTTAAAACAGGAGTGCTCAGAGGCATAAGCATGGAAAAATTTTGAAAAATAGGCATTCTCAAGGCTAAATCAAATAGTCAATTAAATTCATTCCCTGATTTATTCCTTTACCCATACTTAAACTATGTGTTGTCCTTAACACAGCACTAAAATATATAATAAAGGGTGAAGGGAAGATGGTTAAAGAGTTATGTGCTAAGAGATGATATTTTATTCAAAGAAAAACTAACATAAAGCTAAGAAACATGTAAAATGAAACATATTCTAGGAAATTATTAAAAGACATAAAGCAATAAATCTACCTTTTACTATTGGGATTGTTCCTCCCTCACACTTATCTCAAACAATAAAAATCATAATATATAGAATGATAAGAAAAGGAAAGAGATAACCTGGTGCCTTTATGCCACTTGAGAGTCTTAAAATTGAAATTCTCATCTATGATGAGAAACATGTTCTTATGGAAGTGTACCTTATTTACATAACTTTCTCTAATTGTTTAGGGTGGTGACTCGGGGTCAATTTATGGAGTGCCACAATATACAGAATATTGTGATCACCATAAAATTCTCCTAAGTGAAGTACCATAAGAGATTCAACAAACTACATGCAGTACCTTTTCCAACTCCAAGTGTGGGACAAGAATCAAAATACTTTAAGCCATGAAAAGACATCAAGTGTGTAAGATTAGTAATTAATACACTATAAGTGAGAACTCTATAAGAGATATAAGAACACAAGTATTTTTCGTATCCAATAAAATCAATAAGACTCCCTTTAGTAAGAGTCTTCACTTCGACATGAGGAATTGAAATATAATCATCAGTGATTATTTCTTTATCGTGTGATAAATCACATAATAATATCTCATCCTTACCAGCACCCTCATTTTCATCATCCTGAATTGTAGGTGTAACATTAATAGCTACTCCTTGATCTAATAAAACCTTACTAATATGTATTTTTCAAATAGTGCAAGGAATTGTAAAAGCCCCTGCATATTGACATTTAAATTGGAAATTGAAGTTTGAAGAGGGCATAAACATTAGAAGAAACTTGGACTCTTTCATTTGGTCTAAACCTACAATAATGGATACACAGGTTCTTGATGAATTTGACAACTCTAGAAATGCCTTTAAGTAATTCTAACAATAAAACATTCACCTCAAGTTTGCAAAACAAGTCATAAATCTCCTTATCATATTCCTTATTGGCAGTTCTCTTAATCATGGCATAAGATTTAGATAACAGAATACTTACCTCTTTACTAATAGTTGGGGAAGTCTCCACTTGAGCTACCTTATCTTTCTTCAGTAGTTTTTTCTCTTTCAAAATTTTTGATTGCTTGGACACTTCAGAGATATCTTCAGTAACGTCTTTCACACCTTCAGTGATGTGGTCATGGATGTTTTCAATAGCATCTTCAGTGATACCTTCAGTAGTATTTCTCCCATCATCATTTTCTAAGAAGCTCACCTTTTTACCACTAACTAGGGTAGTATACCTTGAGGCTAGTTTGTCAAGTTTGGCATCTATACTAGGTTTCTCTATATCAAACTGAGATGACAAGTTTGAGAGTTGAGAATTTACACCTGATACAGCATAGGTCAGATTTGATATCCCTTTAAGAACTAATATCATATCATCATTCTTGTTAGGTGAGTCTTGGATTGGCATATTTGTAGTAAATTTAGGCTCAAAGTGGGGCTATATGGTGGGAATAATGGTTCATGATATAATTGAGTTGGCAATTGACCCATGTATTATTGGTTACTCATGACAAATGATCTAAGAAATTCCCAAGCCTCATCTACAGTTAGGTCTAACAAGTCTCCTCCCACTACACTATCTATTATTTTTCAGTCTTGCTCTTTCAATCCCTATAAAAATATAGTATGAGTTATTCATCAGGGATTTGGTGATGTGGGAACTTGTACAGGATGTGTTGGAATCGATCCCAATATTCAGCAAAAGATTCATGGATATTATGTGCAATGTAGTATATTTGCTTTCTTGCCTAATCCCTTGAAATATAGCCCATGAAAGATTGGGAGGACATGATTAAATTAGGATTATTTTGATGATGATGATTAAACCAGTCATCATGTAATTTAGAGAAGGAAATAAAGAAAATGTGAATAATGAAAAAAAAATAAAAATTGAAAATATAAAAATTAGAAAAACTTACTCAAACGTCCGAATTTGGCAAAAATATGTGAGAATTAGTAGCAAAAGCTATTAAAAAAGTTTGGAACATTGAAAACTTGCAGAATGAATTTTCTCATATTTTTATTGGCAAGTCAGAAACAATTCTAGCAAAGCAATGAGGATCAAACCGAAATTTACCAAACTAAAAGCTACCTAAAGATTATACTCTAATACACACTAAGAAAATAAAAGTAGAAAAAAAGAAAATGCGCTTAATTAACCTAAGAGTCAAGGGAATTGACTCCCCAGCAACGACATCGAAATTTGATGTCGCTTGTCGTTAGCACTCAAATTGTTTACTAAATTAATATATATATATATAGTATAGAGGTCAACCTAGATCGTATTCTTTATGTGGAGTCAATACATGACTTAAGTCAAGATTTGACTAAGTGTGATAAGGAATAATAGTAGAAGAGAAATTAATTAATAACTTTTAGAAAATAAAAGGAGTTAATAATAAAAATAAAATAAAAGTAATAGTATATAAGGTATCACCAATAAGAAGAGCGCTCCTAATAATTGATGTGTATCTATCATTGTTCAATAATATATTCAATAATATATTAGTAAAAATCCACTTAACAGGTGATAAATTAAACTAGGGGTGTCCAAACATGTCCCGTCACGATCCAGATGATTTTGGGACAGGTCCGTCCCATCCCAAAAAGAACTAGGAAGGGACAGAGGGAAGGTCAGGACGGGACGGGTCTCAGCCTGACCCTCGGGATTCCCGTCCCGTCCTGACCCTATTTTTTTATATAAAAAATATATATTATATTATCTTATATTTCTCACTTTGTACACTCTTCTCAAGCTCTCCGTCTCTCTTTTCTTACACTTTACTTGCTCCTAGTCACAGGTCTCGCCAATAGCCACTCTCATACAAATATTTTTACTTACAAATATTTCTATATAGATATTTTTATTCTTCCTTACTATTATTTTTTTCTCTTATTTGGGTAAGTTATCATTTTATATTAGGGAGGAATGTTTGTATTTAAAGAAAATTGACGTGGTATTTTATATAGAATAATTTATTAAGATAAATTTATTATAATATTTTTTTAAAAAAAAATCGGAAATTTCCATCCCATCCCGAACCCCGTCCTGGTCCTATCGGGACCGGGACAAATTCGGGATGGGACGAGACACGGGACGGGGTTGTTCCGATCCTGACCCGTCCCATGAACACCCCTAAATTAAACAATAAATGATTTGTTCATCTAACTTGAATATTCAATCAAAAATCCTATAACTAAACATGTGAATCCAACATGAATAATTATAAGAGGAAACTAAAGATATTAAATAAAGAACATCAAATCATAAATTGAAATAATAATTCAAGGGTTTGATCACAAATGTGTCTCAATCTAAACCCTAGGTCCAACATATACAAATCTCAAAACTTAAATCTAGGAAATCATAAATTTTTATAAAGGAAAATATCAAAACATAAAATTATTCAACTCCTAACTCTAAAGCACAAGAACTCAAGCCACTATATCTCTCCTCAAGAACTTAGAAGGAAAAATGATAGAATTGTGGAAGAGATGAAGAAGATGATTGTGATGGTGTTGATTAGTGTGTTGAATGGAAGAGCCTTAGGGTTCTTTATATAACCTTTGAGAGTGAATCATATTGATGTGGCTCTCTTCATTGATTACCTCTTTAAAAGATAATGATAATCTTTATTTATCTTCAATATCCTTTCAAGCTATCATTTTTTTCAATATCTCCAAAGATAATATTTTTAAACTCAAATATCCTACAAACAATTCAAATAAAAAGTAATAGGATAAAAGAGATAAAACAATTAATAAGAAAATAGAAAAAGATAATATATTTATCGTTATCCTTTGATTATATTCAAATGTTAGATATTAAGGAATTATCTTTGAATCAATTCAAATGATATATAATATAATATTATATTAAATGAATGAATGAATTAATATAGTAAAATATAATATTAATATACTATTATAAATTACTCTTCCTCATGAATAAAATATAATATAATATTATAATAGTTGATGTGGGCATAATTATCATTTATTTATTTTTTCTAATTTCCTGAAATACATAAAAGCAAATTACCTTTATGTAAATATATTTAATCAAGAGAAATAATAAAGCCAATAAAATATAAGAAAAAATTATTTTTAATCATTCAATTCATATAATTAATTAAAGCACAAAATAGTCACAACTATTATAATAATGACCATTAAACATGATAAATTCCCTGAAATAGATAGGAAATAATATGATAAAATAAGGATTCATCAGGATCTTTGCCAAGAACTTACCAAGTTAATACAGGGAAGATTTGAAATGTTTATGATGGGAGAAATTAACTTCTTTCTTGGACTTCAAATCAAACAACAGAAGAATGACATTTTTATCTCACAGACAAAGTACCTAAAGGAGCTATTGAAAGAGTTTGAATTGGATCTAGCCAAAAGTGTTTTAACACCTATGAGTACAAGTACAATTCTAGATAAGAATGAGAAGGGAAAAGTTTTTAACATTAAAAGATATTGTGGAATGATTGGATCACTTCTATACCTCATTACAATCAGACCAGACATACAATTCAGTATGGGGATATGTGTAAGATATCAAGCTGCTTCAAAGGAATCACATGTTGAAGCTATAAAGAGAATAGTCAGATATCTCATCAAAACCATTGATCTTGGTATATGGTTTCCCAAAGGAGGAGCACAATACTTGAAGCATACTCAGACTCTGACCACGGAGGATATAAAATAGATAGAAAAAGTATGAGTGGACAATGTAAATTCCTTAGTGATTGTTTAGTCTCATGGTTTAGTAAGAGGTAATACACTCTAGTTATATCATCAACAGAAGCTGAGTATGTAGCCGTTGAAATTGTTTTACACAAGTACTATAGCTTAAACAACAACTATAAAATTTGGGAATATATTTGAACAAGATTCCAATTCTCTATGATGACACAAGTATAATTAGTTTATTAAAGAATCTCGTATTTCATTCCTAAACTAAGCACATTGATATTAGATATTATTTTATAAGAGATCAAGTGCAAAAGAAAGATATAAAAATTGAATTCATCCCAACTCATCTTTAACTAACAGATATTTTCACTAAACCGCTTGCTCAACATCAATTGAACTATATTAGGAGAGAATTAGGAATGTTAAATCCTAATGAGTTGTAAGGATTCTGCTTCCTTAATAAACTAATTGAGTTTGTTTTTCTTTAAGCTTTCTCTAGCCTTCTTTTTTCTAAAAACAATGATGATTCAAGTTGCTAACTTAAGTTTTGGAGTGTATAGTTGCATTTTTATAGGATGATTTGTTATTAGATTGGAAAATAGAAGCTGACAAAGGATAGATTAATCAAACACCTAATCGATTAATTAATAGAGATAACTTTATTTAATCCAACTATTAATTGATTAATTGTATTCTTCTTTGTGAAATATCCAGTAAATGTCTTATTTTTGTGAAACTAAGTGATTAGCAGTTCCATTAATTGAGATTAATTGAATATCTAATCGATTAATCAGTGTTGAATATGTGTTAAATGTTATTTTTCTTTTAACTAATAGATTAACAATTCAATAAATTATAATTAATCGAATAACAAATCTATTAATATGTCTAAAAATGTGTATATCTGATAAAATTAATTGATTAATGGGCATTAATCATTAGTTAATCAATTAATGTTGAGTTTTATCAGCAATCGGTCACGACTTTTCAATATTCAACTCAAGCCCTAATCGACTAAACCTCTTTTTCTCTCACCTTTAATCTTTACAATTCCTCAAATTTCTTTGTTGGATACCTTACGCACACTCGATAGATCAAAACTCACAAATTTCTCCATTTCACCATTCAAGTGCTAAAATCCCTTACATTTATGGTAGCAATGGCAAGAACAAAGACAACCAATCTAGGCATGTATGAGCCTAATCCATCTAATTCTCCTCAGACATCAATTTTAAAGGCCAAGAAGAAGAAATTTCAACATAAGGTGGCCAAGGATGGTCAAGATGTCTCAAAAGGTAAAAGTAACGACCAGTCGAGCAAGGTACTTGTAAAGGCAACAACTAGGGATAGAAGTATAGTGCACATTTCTAAGCCTTCTCTCAATCTGCTTCAAAGAGAAAGACAAGATCATAACAACCTAATTCTGACAGAGACTCTGATCTTGAATTCACTGCAATGTTAGGAAATACAATGAAGACTGCTACTAAGTCACTTATCAAGAGGTAAAAGACTCCAAGGAAGGGCTCTACAACTCAAGTTCTCAGTCCTCAAGTTTACCTTTACAAGGTATCTTGGATTTAGATGTTGATTTGACAAAGTTTAACTCGGACTTTAGGGAGAGGAAATGTTGACCTGTAGTATATATTGATATTACTACACTTAAGGCATACTAGAAGATCAATCTGGATTAGATAGAGCCACTACAACATTTTGAGAGTTGGCTTAGGATTAATGAAACATATAGTCTGGATGCAGTTAGAAGATTTTACTGTAATATAGAAATTTTTGACACACTGGATGATGATGAAACCATTGTGGATATCTATCTGACTATTAGATTGAAAGGTTGGGAGATCAAGCTGAACTTCAGTTCAATTAATCAAATGATTGGTACTCCGACATTGGTACAAATGAAGACTATGGATCAAGTTAGGCTTATCACATTCTTTTATAAATTAACAAGGCTTTCCCTGGGTCTCTCTTTCACCTTGAGTCATATGTGTGATTTCTATCGTATCATTCATTAATCTACTATAGATGCATGATCATCAAATCCAACAACTTCACTTATCTCAACCAACAGGATTACTCCACACTGGCTTGGATAGTCAGTGAGGAGAAGCTCAATTTAGGAGCTTTCATCTATAGTCAAATAAGGAAATTATGTCTTAACCGATCAAGGACCACCCTTAAGCCTTATCCTCAACTTGTCTCCTTCTACCTCAAGTATTTCAACATTCATCATCTGGAAGGAAGAAAGAAGGAATAAATTAAAGCTTTTAGGAAGTCTCAACTGCACAAGATGAAGTTCAAGCTCCCTTATGATGCAAAGAAAGGATTGAGTCCCAAAGACATTCAAGACAAGCAGCATACAACAAATGCTTCCTTTCCTCAAGATGAAGGACATTCCTTTACTAGACCTCAAGTCTCTACTGCATCATCAATTATGGGTGCATCTATACAGAGGTATCTCTAGATTGAGTTTGCAGAGCTAGAAAGCAAACCCAATGCCTCCAGGAAAGAAACAGACATCAACTATAAGAAGTGAAGCTATAGGATCCAAACACTTCTCGAGAGTCATATCCAAGATGTCCAAGCATTCAAGGAGGAAGTTAAAGAGAGGTAAGACGCTAGGCTATTCATCAGGAGGTATTTGATTTGAAGAATATATTTCTAGCTTATCTAAATAATCTTGGACCGTCTATCTCTAAGGAAGAACACAAAGGTCAGCCACCTACTTTAGAGCCTCAGCATGACCAGCATGTTCCATCTTTAGCATTGCTCTTATAGTCCATGTCCTTCCACCATCTTCAGCCTTAGCATCTGTAACCCCTACTTTTTCACTCATTATACCCCTTCCTTCTATATCCACTAAACCTAGCCTTCCAATACCCCTACTGCCAATGATTATTCCTTTAACTCTGGCCCTAACCCTTTTGGATGATGTCAAAAAATGGGGGGGAGAGGAAATAATGAGAAGAAGGATTATTCATCCTTTAAGTATATTGATTGACTGTTGTTTTTGATTATATTATAGTTTCTTGTTTATGTTCAAGGTATGTTAATTATGTTCTATTTTAATTAATGATTATCTCATGTTAATTATTTTGATTCACTTGGTTTTGTCATCATAAAAAAGAGGGAGAATATTATAATCCATACTTAATGATATTTTGATGATGTCAAAAGTAACTCAAATTATTTTTGTAAAAGATCATTTAATCAATCAAGTTATTTCTATATTTTTAAATGATGCTAAAAGTGACAGAAGAAGTTAGATTAAGTTAATCAATTAGTCAATCAATTAATCATACTTAATCAATTGAATGTTTGATTAATGTTAGACATTGCTCTTTGTTATTATAAAGAAAGTCAATTAATCGATTAATTAGTGTCCATTAATCGATTAAATGTTCAATTAATTTCATAAAGTTGCTATTTGGAATTAAAAAGATAAGTCAATTAATCGATTTATTCTAATTAATTAATTGTTTATTTGATTAATTTATTCAAAACTATTTTCCTTTAGTAGAAAACAAACTCTATTAATCGATTAGTTAATCGATTAACATATATTAATGCATTAACTGTTCAATTAATTAGTTCAGAATCATTTTACGAAAATCAAATCTGAATTCATTAATCGATTAGTTATTCACTTAATATACAGTAATGAATTAATTGTTTGATGATATATTTCTATATCAACTTCTCTTGATACATTAATCGACTAAGGATTCGATTAATTTACATTAATGGATTAATTGTTCAATTAATATATTTCTATATCAACTTCTCTTGATACATTAATCGACTAATTATTCAATTCATTTATATTAATGGATTAATTGTTCGATTAATACTATAAATTTCACTAATATATTGAAACTACTTGCATCATTCTTTGAACTATATATGTTTAAATTATCACTAAGTGTGCTTCTATTTCTCATTAATATTTATTGATCAATCTCTAGATAAACTTACCTTATCAAATTATGTTGAATTTGATTCAGTATTCTGATAAATATGATACGTTTTCTGTTCTTCTTATTAATTGAAATATTGATCGAATTAATGATATTTAATCTATTAGTTAATCGATTAATACATTATATTTTTTAGAAAGGCATCTAAACCTTATTAGAACTTGATTTTTATAATATTAGTTGATTATTAATTGTTCATACACTTAATCAATACGTAAACTCCTGATAAACTTTTGATATTGAGTGTGTTAAGAAAAGATTAAAGTTTGAAATGATAAAGGCTATGTCAATAGAAACTTGCTACATCCGGCAACGTATCAAATGCTCACCTACCTACCAATGACTTATTCACTCCAACAATTACAAGTTTGAGTCTAATGGCTACCAAATGAAATAAATGATATTTAAGGAAGAATCGACATTAATAAAGAGACAACAAATAACAACGACTGGATTTATTACACTATTTAATTCTTTATTCATTATTCTATAACCCGATATTCTTGTGCTTCAATGTTCATCATCATATATACTATATGAGAGATATTGATAAAATTTTCATTCATTATGTAAACTTAAGAGATTGGATCTCTTAAGTTGAGATTGTTACCTTACGAGAAGTAAGGTGAAGTGATTGAGATGATTACTTGTTGTATTAAGGTACCAAGAGCCCATTCAAATATTGGGGTATAGTTGAAAATCTCATAATTCCTCTAAAGAGTGGACATAGGACAAGTAGATTGGTCCAAACCAAGATAAACTATCTTATTTAGATTCTTCTATCCTCCTGTGATATCTTTATAATATATATTCTCTTTACTCTATTATACTGTGATTGTCTTTAAGATTTTTAAATTTACATTAAAAATTTCAAGCACCCCCAATTCACTCCCTCTTGGATGTTTCTGCCAAGACTAACATCTTACATGTTTTTATGTTTCCATGTGATGAGTACAATTTTCAATTTAGCCTATTTGGAAAACCCCCAAACCATAATTTTTGAAGCACTTTTACGTTAAACTCTTCTCATATGTTTATCTAAAATCAATTTCAAAAAAGTTAATCCAAACACCCTCATGATGAGGTGATTTTTTTTCATTTAAATAGGTTATTGATATGAAGTTGAAGTGGTTTGAGAAGCCTCTCATTAAATGACTTTGAAATACTTCCTCATCTTGATGATCATGTTTTGTTGCCATGCTTGAAAAAGAGTTGCTTTGACTGCATCATTTCGTCTCTTACAGTATGAACCCCACTACCATGTTGATTCTTCAAAATTGCCACCCTTCATAACATAATGCGTAACATCAATTCCTAATAATTAAACAACTAAGAAAATATCGTTCGTTTGGCAAAAACCTCAAGAAAAATATCACCCTAGGATCCCTTCAAATGCACCCATCAATGTGGCAAATTTTGATTGTAATACTACATCTAATTCTTAATATAAGAGTTAGTTATTTTTTAATAAATTAAAAAATTAATTATAATTTATATAAAATTTAATTAACTAATTTATATAAATTAAATAATAAATAGAATGATGAGACACTATTAAAAATGAAGTCCTAGGACTAAAAAAGAGAGAGAGAAAATCAAAAGTAAAATATATTGACTGTGACGGATTAAAAGGATAACTTGGGTGGCGAAATGAAAGAATTCATGGAAGTGGGGGCCAAAAATTATGTTTAGTAATTTTTTATCAAAGTAAAAATGAGCAAAATTTATTAACATGTTTTTTTTGTTGGGGTTATGAATGTAATTATTTATACAGTATTATAAAATATTTCAATTTTTGAATATTCAACCATCAACAATCTAAATAATGAGTTTTTTTTATGAATAATTAACAAAAATTGATGAAATGATCTGTGGACCACCACTTTTGAGGCACATGCTAATCCAAGATGCTGACAAAAAAAAGAAAAAGAAAAAGGGACCACTCACTACAAAGGAAAAGGACATGACTTTTGTGACATCCTAAACTCTTAACCTATAGTAATTAGAGAATTAATTTTGAGTTAGGCTATGAGGTGGAAGTTATAAAATGAGGTTTAGAGTAACATTGAGTAAATTGAGGTTTATAAATCAGTTTTGGGTAAAAAATGGATTGTGAAAAAAATTTAACATTTAGATAATTTATTGTTTTAGTAAAAAAATTGATTGTAGGAAATAATTAATATTTTGATGGTTTATTGATTTTTATGAAAAATTTATTATGGTTTATTGTTTAATTTTCTTCATATGAATTTTTATTTTTTTCAATTAAAATATTTATTTTTAAAAAATAAAATAAATTGTGAATTCTTTATGAGGTGAAAGTTATAAAACAAAATTTAGAGTGATAATTGAGTAAATTGGGGTTTACAAATCATAGTTTTAGATAAAAATTGATTGTGGAAAAAAATTAGTGTTTAAATAATTTATTAATTTTGGTGAAAAATTTATTGTGAAAAAAAATTAGTGTTTAGTGGTTTATTAGATTCCATAAAAAAATGATTGTGGGGACAAAATAAAAATTTAGATAGTTTATTTATTTTGGTGAAAAACTGATTATGAAAAATGTGAGATATTTGGATTGAAAATAATTTTTAATAGTTAAATGTAGATTATTGAAAGTTTAATTTTCAAAAATTGAAATATTTTAAAATACTATATGAATACTTAAAATTTATATTTTCTCAAAATATAATTTATATTCTTTAAAGTTATAAGTTCATTTTTTTAATATTATATTTTTTCATGCAGGGATCTCAATAACTAATTTTTTTAATTGTATGGCCTTTGGAACACCCTTCTCTCTCCTACATTTTTTTTTATTTAACCAAGATATCTCTAATTCACTTTGGGTATAAAACGAAACTCTTTTGAGACTTAAAGAACCAAGGGTTTTTCTTTCCCAATAAGTATACTTTCTAAGATTTTAACTTATGTTTTTCTCCTTATGACGGTAAGACTGCTTTACACCTCAACTAACAAATTGTTGATTATCTCATATTAGAATCTAAAATTAATGATGTTTTGATAATATTAAAAGTAACTCAAATTATTTCTGTAAAAGATCATTTAATCAATCAAGTTATTTCTGTGTTTTTAAATAATCCTAAAAGTGACAAAAAAAGTTAGATTAAATTAATCGATTAATAATACTTAGATGATTGAATGTTTGATTATTGTTAGGACATTGCTAAAAGTCAATTAATTGATTAATGAGTATCTATTAATCGATTAACAGTTCAATTAATGTCATGAGTTGCTCTTTGAAAAATGTCAGGATCTTGTTCTTTAAAAAATTGATTATAGGAAAATTTTAGTATTTTGATAGTTTATTGATTTTCGTAAAAAAATAATTGTGAAAAATGTGGGATATTTGTATTATTTGATCTAAAACCTTAGTTTTGATAAAAAAAAATAATTTTTCACAAAAATCTATTATACCCAAAATTTATTCTATAGAATATATTCTCTATAATATATTATATCATAATCTATTCTCAAGAATATATTCTACCTCCAATATAATACAAACACACCCTATGAGGTGAAAATTATAAAATGAAATTTAGAGTGATAATTGAGTAAATTGAGGTTTACAAATTATAGTTTTGGGTGAAAAATGATTGTGGAAAAAATTAGTGTTTGGATAATTTAATAGTTTTTGCAAAAAATTAATTGTAAAAAACAATTAGTGTTTACATGGTTTATTCATTTTCATAAAAATTTGATTATGGAAAAATTAGTGTATAGATAGTTTATTAATTTTCATAAAAAAATTGTTTGTGAAAAATATGAAGTGTAAGGATTATTTTATACAAAATCATGATTTGGATTAGAAAATAATTTTTAATGGTTAAATTTAGATTATTGAAAGTTAAATTTTCAAAATTTGAAATATTTTAAAATGCTATATGAATACTAAAAAATTATATTTTCTCAAAATATAATCTATATTCTTTAAAGTTATAATTTTATTTTTTAATATTATATTTTTTTTCTGTAAAGATCTCACTAAGCAATTATTTTAATTGTATGGCCTTGGGAACACGTCCCTCACTTACATATTTTTTGTTTTTATTTAATCTCTAAGTCACCTTAGATTTTGAAGTAATCTCTTTCAAATTTAGAGTATAAAAGGTTTTTCCCTCCTAATAAATATACTTTTCAAAATTTAAAATTGTGTTATCCGGATGACACCACTTTATATCTCAATTAATAAATTGTTAGTTGTCTTACATACTTTTCTGCTCCTATATGATGAGTATAAGTTCAAATGGTTTGAGAAGCTCTCATTAAATGAATTTGAAACACTTCCTCATCCTATCTTAAATATAGTGCCTAGTTAGAATATTATTTAAGATAATTTCATATCAACGAATACTGTCCAAAATAATCATTTTTTCTCCAATAAGTTGATCATTCAACTTGATGTTCATGTTTTGTTGCCATGCTTTTGGCTGCATCATTTCGTCTCTTACAGTATGAACCCCACTACCATGTTGATTCTTCAAAATTGCCACCCTTCATAACATAATGCGTAACATCAATTCCTAATAATTAAACAACTAAGAAAATATCGTTCGTTTGGCAAAAACCTCAAGAAAAATATCACCCAAGGATCCGTTAAAATGCACCCATCAATATGGCAAATTTTAATTATAATACTATATCTAATTCTTAATATAAGAGTTAATTATTTTTTTAATAAATTAAAAAAATTAATTATAAATTGATATAAGAATTAATTAATTAATTTATATAAATTAAAAAATATATAGATTGATGAGACACTATTAAAAATGAAGTCCTAGGACTAAAAAAAGGAAAAAAAAATCAAAAGTAAAATATATTGACTGTGACGGATTAAAAGGATAACTTGGGGTGGCAAAATAAAAGAATTCATGGAAGTTGGGGCCAACAATTAGATTTAGTAATTTTTTATCAAAGTAAAAATGAGCAAAATTTATTAACATGTTTTTTTTGTTGGGGGGTTATGAATGTAATTATTTATACAGTATTATAAAATATTTCAATTTTTGAATATTTAACCATCAACAATCTAAATAATGAGTTTTTTTATGAATAATTAACAAAAGTTGATGAAATGATCTTTGGACCACCACTTTTGAGGCACATGCTAATCCAAGATGCTGACAAAAAAAGAAAAAGAAAAAGGGACCACTCACTACAAAGGAAAAGGACATGACTTTTGTGACATCCTAAACTCTTAACCTATAGTAATTAGAGAATTAATTTTGAGTTAGGCTATAAAACGAGGTTTAGAGTGACATTGAGTAAATTGAGGTTTATAAATCATAGTTTTGGGTAAAAAATGGATTGTGAAAAAAAATTTAACATTTAGATAATTTATTATTTTAGTAAAAAATTGATTGTAGGAAATAATTAATATTTTGATGGTTTATTAATTTTTACGAAAATTTTATTATGGTTTATTGTTTAATTTGCTTCATATGAATTTTTATTTTTTTTCAATTAAAATATTTATTTTTCAAAAAAAATAAATAAATTGTGAATTCTTTATTTGAGTTATTATATTTTGACTAAATAGAGTGTAGATGACTTGATATTTCTAAAGTATGCAATTATTTCTCCTCAAATTCAATAAATATTTTTTATACAAGAAAAAGTTTAGATAGATTTAGCATCGATTTCCTACTAAAGTCAGATATAACATCAGTGTTTAGAGAACGTTTATAGATAATTTACAATATTATATACTAAAACAGCCCTCACAATAACAATAGAAATCGAACTCATATCTTTATAAGACAGGAATATATTTTTTATTATCTATATTAATTTTTATTGTCAATTCAAGTAATACTTGCATATTCCTAAAATACCAATTTATCTATACTTTACCTATCAACCCACTAATTTTTAACTCATTGTCCACTTCAAATATTTTTAATCTCCATACCAACGAACTAACTTCAATTAATTTATTATTTTCAAAAACTAAAAGTGCTTGGGGTTTTGTAATTTCCTTATTGTCCCTCATGACTTTCTCTTAATCCCTATTCCTTCAATCTCATAAGTAAAATATTTATTTTTATTCTAAATATAAAACTCAATCTATTTTATATAAATTTTTTATCTAAAATATTTATATTGATTATCTATATTAAGGTAGCTCCTAATTAATGAAAATAGTTTTAATACACATGATTAAATAAAATAAATTTATATTAAATAAATAATTTAATTAATTTTTTTAATATTTATAAATTAATTATTTAATTCGTACAGGAGACAGTACATTTTGCAAGGCCCAACAAGATCTTCTCTGCTTTCCTCTTGCATATCCGCCTCTTTTTGATTCTTTATATGTACGTTGAACATCTCACACCCACGAGCAAAATATTTTCTATAAAACAATTTATTACCATCCTTATAAAACCCCTTTTAATATAGTTTTTAATATAAAACTATTTTCTAATACATTATTTTTTTTCCACCACAACACTCCCTTGGAGAAGCTTCCAGTCATTTTGTCAATATGTTTAGGGTTTTATTAATATATAGTTCATCTCCACCATGAAATCTATTTCCTTCAAAACCATAATATCTTACCATTTTTGTTTTCCCTATATGCCCATATATTTTCTTATTAAAAGTAATATTATTTAAAATATTATCAAATATTAAATATAGTAATATCTCTTAATAAAAATTTAAATATTAATTCATTATATTATAAAAAAATTAATATATTTTATTAGATCTAACTCCAAGTAATAATTAGTTTTGATTTTTATTTGCCGTCAATTTATCCACTAGTAGGTCTGTTGTAGATTTTACTCATTTTCTTGGGGAACGCAATGTTATTGAAGCATAGGAGTAGGCAACATTCAAGAATCTTAGATTTGCTTGGCTCCTAATATTTAAAAAAATTATTCTTAAATGATATGCTAATAATATAATTAATATGTTTAAAAGTGGAAGTGATAACAAAGTTTGCAGTATGTTATTTATATAGATTCAAAATCTAATGATGTATTTGTAAGATTTAAAGTTATACTATATCATTGTGGGAGTATAATCATCTTACCCATGCTCTAGCAAATAATGTTTTATCTACAACTTCTCTATTGGATTTATGTTTGCCACACTACCTTAGTTTTCTTTTTATATATATATAAGAGAGTACTAAATCCTAAAAATAAAATAAATTATATTCATGATAAATTTAATCATAAATATTTTGAATATATTAAATTCATCAATTTTATAAGATACATGTAAACTACAATAGATATAGAAAAACTTTATTTTATAAAAGTATTCTTAACTTGATTAATTTTTTCAAGATAAATTGTAATTTTAAATTATATTATCTACACATAAATTCTTTAATCTACATAACTAATAAGCTACCTTGTTATCTTATATTATTTTTCTTCAATCTATGAATAAGATAATTCACATCAAATTCGATTATAACCTTCTTGTATCATTTTTTCCACATGCTTTATAATCCCTTAAAGATATCTCATTTTACTACATTAGCTATACCATATAGTACAATAAAATATATAACTTTATATAACTATTTGTTACTATGGTCTTATAACACCTTGTGGACCTTAGTTATTAATAAGTGTATGTGATTTAATTCTATTTAGCATTATTATTGTTTTAATTTTTGAGCTTAACCCTCTTTTGTAATAATAATAAAAAAAAAAAAGCAAAACCTTATAAACTGTTGCTACGCAAGTGGCCCTGTGAATTTAGTCTTATCCAAACGACTTCGTCCGATTGACATGAAATGTGTGTAGTATCTATCATTAACTTATCTTTTAGAGAGTATTAAAAAAACTTTATTTTTTAGAGTGCAACCTCCCCTAACCTAACCCATTATATATATACATACATATATATATATATATATATATTATTTTTTAATATTTAATATAAAATATAAATAAAAATTTAATATTAATTTTAAATATAATATCTATTTGTATATTTATCTACTTTTTTAAACTTACTCTATTAATACTCCCTCAACAATAATTAAATAAGAAGAAGAATGAAAAAATTAAAAAAACTAATTAAGATATTTTAAAAAATATATACTAATTTGATTAATTTTATTAATCTAATCAAATTAATTAAATAGATCATATAATAAGAACTTGATAACCTTGTTCAATTTTGTGTGAATAATAATTATTTGATTGTATTATTTTACTATATACTTGTAATGAAATACATTGATTTTATATTATTAAATATACTTTAATTATTTAAATTTTTAAATTTATCTAAAATTTTAAATTGATTTGTTAACATAGTTATGGTTTTAAAACTCCAACCAATCAAATCATTGAATTGATTAATTATTCATTTAGCTGATTTGGTCAAGAGTCTTAAATTGATCAATTAGATTAGATTTTATATTTTTTCTCCTATTTTTGAGCCTATGTATTTTTAAGTTTAAAAAGAAAAATGAAAATGTAGTAATATATTAGATTCTTGCTTTAGTAATTCTATTTTTATTAGATTATACATGGTACATGAATATTCTATTTACTTGTATATTCATATTTTTTATTTAAATACTACTCTTTTTCAATTTATATACACATATTTTTGTTTCTTTGGTGAAAGATTTTTATATCTTTTAATTATATTATATTATTTTAATTATAATCGGATTTATCAGTTCAATTATACTATTGACACTTAAATCACTATATAACTAATTTAATAACTGGTCCAATTTGCAGTGCTTTGATAATAATTAAGCATATAAAATTATATAAATGATTGATTCCCATAAATTAGGAGAGAAGATGCCATATTCATAATTTATTTAAACCCACATTAATTATTTAGTAAGGATGAGTTATTTTTTTTGGCCAAGGTGAAGTCAGAAAAGGTATTCAAATCTTTTTAATTAATAAAAGCATTCAAATTTTTCTAAAATAAAGTCCTAGTGATAAAGGCTATCAATTTCTTGACATCAACATGTGAGCAAGGGCACCTCTTTTTGCTTTTCATGACCCCCTTTTTCTATTTTCTTGGTGTTATCATTTTCATGTCCATGTACTGTAGGTTTTATCAAATTAAACAGGAAACATTAAACCCTCCCCTTCCCCTCCCTTCATTCTAATCGAACAGTTCCTCAAGGAAGAAAAATATGCGAGTAGGGGCATGTATTTATTTTGCATTTAGTGCATATAAAACAATCAAGGAATATGAAAATGATAATTAGTCAAAAATTCTACTTACATAAAAAAAGTTAATTAGTCCAAAATTCAAAAAAGTATATAAAAGGTGGCAGCTGGAAATTGGCAAGACGACAAAGTGACGAGCCCACTTGTGCCATTGTTCTTGAACCAATCAGCTGATGATCCACCTCCCCAGTACCATCATCATCTCGTGATTTACCTTTCCAAATTCTCACTTTCAATCGATGAACAAATCATAGATCCATGGCAACAATATGATTCCGCAAACTTATTGAGATATCACTGAATTCATTTTCTTCTGACTATGCCAAGTGAACGGAATATACAGAGAAAATACAACTCTCACCCAAAAAATTAGGGTTCATGCGGAAATTGATCAGGCTGCAGAAATTTCTTATTCTAATCACAATCTTATCATTTTATTTCAGATCGCAACTCACTATTATACTTTATTAAGATACACAAAGTGGTGGTACAAACCCAGAATTACATATACACGGGAACTGAAAGCATAGAAACAGAGAAAAAAACACCAACATCATCATAATCAGATCACAATTAAACTTAAAATCTTTAATCAACAACAATAAACTTAATAATTTCTCAGCAATTTCTAGTGAAATCACCGCATTTTTGTTTCGGAGCGCCTCCATTTGCAGAGGGAAGGCAGTTTCGGTATCCTTGATTTTGAGGACAATCCACAGAAGCCTGATTACTGTTCGGTGTCCTTCCGGTGACAGATTTGCTCACATCGTAAAGCATTCTGGCTACATGAGAACTCATCGGGAACTCCGAGGCGTCGTCGATTTCATCGCCGACAAGGCAGTCGGCGGAGCTGCACGCGGCGGTGACGGGGAAGTTGTTGTTGATGAGGTTCCCTGAAGTTGCCCTGCTCAGATCTGCGTGGACCTGTAGTATCATACACATGAGGAAGATTAGTGAGTGTGTCTTCATTTTTGCTGCTCAAGAGCTTTATCTGTTACTGAGTTTTGTTTATTCAAAGGCCATGGTCGTCTATTAAAGCAAAGACTTGAAGAAGACTTGTTGAAAAGTAAACCATTGAGATAAAGTGATTTTTCTCTGGCGGAAAAAAATAGTGTTTTTCTAAATAAATAAATATCTATTTGGTATTTATTGCTATCACTTTATAATTTAAATTAAAAATATTACCTAATTCTTATTTTTTTATTAATTTTTATTAAAAATAGCAAATGTTGATTTAGGGCCCGTTTGGATAGGATTTTAAAAACGGGTTTATGAAAAAAAAAAGGCTTTTAAACAGATTATAGAAAAGGGCTTTTGGAGAAGAGATTATGAAAAAAAAGTGGTTTTGAATAAATGAGTGTTTGGATAGTTATTTATAGAAGGGATTTTATTATTGGTAAATTACGAAAAAGGGTATGAGTATTAAATGAGGAGAGATAAGAGATAAGAGGAGAGAGGAGAGAGGGTGTAAGAAAGAAAATAGAGAAAAAGTAGGAGAGATGAGAGAGGGTGTAAGAAAAAGTAGGGGTAATATAGTAATTAGTTAGTTCAAACGTGGTTTACTGTTCCAAAAGCTACTCTGACCAGTTTTTCTGAAACCTTGGTTTTAAACCAGAGTTTAGTCCAAAAGCCCGTTTGAACAAATATGACTGTTTGTTTTAAAATTTCTCTAAATCTAGGTTTTAAGTCAAACCTTGATTTAAAATCAAGATTTGGTACCCTCCCAAACAGGCACTTAGTAATTTAGTTTATACATACATAGCAACCGTGATGAAGAATTTGAATAAACTATTATTTCCTACTTCTCTTATCATAAATATAAAAATTAAATAAAAAATTTATTTTAATTTTAATTATAAAATCATAATCTATTTTATCTTTTAAAATTATAATTTTACCTTTAAAATATTTATATGTGATTGCATATATTAATTTTTTTTATTAAAGGTAGTTCAAATAAATATGATTAAAAAATATTTTAGAGAAACTAATATATAATTATTATAAATAATTAATTTAAATAATTTTTTTAATTTATTTAAATTAATTAAATAGATTTTATGTTAAGAATTAAAAATAATATATGTTTTCATTAAAAAAAAAATATATAACCGTATGATAATTTTATAGTTTTATGAGATGTAACAAATTTTCAGCTAATGATTGAGGATAATACACACATATATAGTAACATGTTATCCATATTAACATATTCATTGGCTTGATCCCTGCATCGCTTACATTTAATAATATCTAGAATTCTGCAATGCACAGGAGGAGAAAATGTAGGACAAAAGAATCAAAGGAAAATTATGGTTATTAGGCTAAAAATTCAAACTGATATATATTCCATATACAACCTATTTTATGTGGTAATGTCTATTTTAAAAATTGTATAATAATTTTTTTTATTTTTAAAATTGAAAAGGATCTAAAAAATCAGAGAAATGAACCATACAATTCATGATAATATATATGATTTTGAAAAATTTGTAAACAAATTCTCATTACTTTTGGTAATTGTTTCATTTTAGACAAGTCCTTTGGTGCATCCGTGCATGAAATATCAGAATGTAAAAAAAATTTGAAATGAATAGAATAAAAATAATTAATAAAAAATTACAATTACAATTAGGCAATGACAAAGTTGTGCGTGTATATGTATTATTATTTTTTTAAAAAAACTCTTTTTTATGGATGCTATCTTGCTGACAACGGCCTCAGATTTTTTTTTTTTAAAAAAAATTGATCTCTGATTGTTCTCTATTGAATATAAAAATATATCTCTTTGTGTAGAAGTTGTGAAAATAATTTTATAAAGGATTAAATTAAGTTTTTATCTTTATCATAATTTATAATTTCTTATTCTAATTTATCTTTAGTGGGGTAAGTATATAAGGATATAAAGGTGTGGTGGGATATCTCATTCAAGAGGACAAGGCAGTGTGGAAAATGGATGTGGTAGTGCTTTTGCCAAATGTGCCAACCAAATATCACATTATTGCTAGATATTATTATTTAGCCCTTCTATTGTAATAAGAAAATAGGGGTGGTCACATATGGGTGGAAACTGGGATAATCACATCTTATATTTAGTCTTGATACAGTGTACAAGACACATTTTGTGTTTTTATATCCCATCCTATCTTAAATATGTACTAATCTTGATTGGGATGGAAAGGGACACAATATATCTCGTATATATCGGATATTGTCTTAATTTCAACCCTTTTTATAATCACCCCTATTCTTTACTAGCAATTTCCAATAAAGGGCTGATAGAGTCCTTGATAGCCGTGTCAGCTCATCTCTAATATTTTGCTAGGGTTAGGTTTTTTAAGAGTTTTCTTTGGACAGTTATATGGTCTGCCTTTTTTTTTTTTTTTTTGTATATTTCTCTTTGTTAATTTTAATGAAATTACTGTTTTCTCTAATAAAAAGATGGTAGTGCTGTGAAACATTATTATGGGTCAAATGGTAGTACGTCAGAAAAAAGTGTTACAAGACATTGGCTCTATTTAAAAACTTTTTAAATCGTAATTTTAAAAAAATTTCTATCCTCAATTTTAATTTTAAAATAAATAATTATATTTATTTAAAAAAAATAGATTAAATTGTAATTTAAAATTAATATTTTAGATAAATTACTATGAGTAGTTTGTAAAATAATAAAAAAAATTTATAGACCATCAAATTACTATTTTACTATTATTTTTCTCCTTTCTCTTATTTCCTCTCTCCCCTACTTCTCTCGCTACCTGTCGTAGTTTCATTAAAAAAGCTTTAACTCTGTCATCGCCGCTTGGTCTTCGTCTTCTCCTCCCTCTGATCATTATCATCACCCTCTGTTATCGGTAGATATAGTCATCGTCACTACTTAGGGTCAGCATCTCTCTATCATCGCCTTTCGTTTGTCATTACCTCAGTCCCTCATTACCCTCCTCTCTCATCAGCATCGTCACCCTTGCTGATGTCTTCACCTCTGCCAGTCGTCTCCACTTTGCTGTCCGCCTTCGTCTTCATGAGAGAAAGAAAATAAATGAGGATGGACAGTGTAATGTATGTGGGGCTATTTTTTTTATCTCATATCTTTAGTAATTTATCAATCATAAAAATTCTTCTGTTAATAACTATCTGAATACTCATATTTTTAAAATAATTTATTTTTTTTATAATCTATTCTCTAAATGTTATTTTTTAAAAACTGTTTAAAAATCTTTTTTTTTTTTTACAAACCTTTTTTCAAAAGTCCATCTATTAATTTTTTTAAAAAAATTAAAAAGCAGGTAAAACCAGGTAATGTCGCCCTGGAGTTAGTTGACCGTTAATTCTCCTGTTTGACAAACTTAGTTAACACGTGGCAAGTAATTATTCGGTCCTCTGCTCATTTCCCCCATCCTCTATTCTTCTGCTCGACTTTGATCACTGTGTAGCCTTTTTCTGAACCACTGATCTTCCAGGATCGCATCGATGGTAATCCTCGTTTTCACGGTTGGGTCTAGCAACCCTTTGATTAACCGTTTCAAATCGGGTTGAACTCACTGGGAGATGTGAACCTGGCCTTGATAATATCTCCTAAACAATTTCGGGACTTCGAGGTCGTTGAACGGCAAAGACCCGTTGGAGAGCAAATAAAAACGACGCCCCTCTACTCCACGTATTGGCCTTTCATTGTAGTTGAGGAAGAAAGGGAAAGGAGAGTGAGAGGGATTGATGGGGTCACTGAAGAATAAAAATCAACTTGAATTCAGGCAACTCCTTCTGCAGATCATTGACTGCGGCCTCTTTCTTTTGAGCCAAAGCTTTTGAAACTCTGGATAGGGATGAAAATATGTCAGGTCAGGCTAGGCTTTGACCTTAACAGGTTTGGCCTATTAAGTGTCGATTTAGCCTGAGTCTGGCCTGTGGCCTGTTATAGACTATTTTTTTTTTATTTAAACCTGACCTGTATAAATGCATGGCCTTGCCTGAAGCCTGTTTAAAAAGTCTGATTTTTTTAATTATACTAATAAGCTACTTAACAGGCCTTCATAACAGGCTTTCGTAACAGACTCTCATAACAGGCCCCTTAACAGGCCTGTTAAAATAAAATTCAAGAATAAAATGTATAATAATACATATTAGTTTAATAGTTTGACTATTGTATTGTGTTCAATATGTGGTAGGTTTAACACCTATTTATTATATTTTAATATTAAATAAATTTTGACTAACAGGCCCAGGCCACCTGACAGGCCTAATAGGCTTCGTAAGAAGCCTGAGCCTGGCCTCTTAAGAAAAACAGGCTTTCAAATAGGCCTGAGCCTGTGTAGTTTTCTAAACAGACTAGATTAGGCCAGGCCTAATGTAGGCCAGACCAAAGGCCCTTGACAGAGCCCCTAGCCTGTTTCCATCCCCAGCTCTAGATTCAGCTACTTCAAGTCTTCAACAGGCAGTTGCTCAGACAGTTGGGATTGCGCTTTGTAGCATTGTTGAAGTTCCAACCGTAGATTCTTTGCTCTCTCCTTCCACTCAGAGCCTTTCAAGTAGGTGCACTGTTTAATTAAATAAAGCATTCCAATTTTTAAAAGCCGGACACTCCCCTTTCTTCTTCTTCCTCCGTCCCTTTCCTCTGAGAAGAAAAGCCCGGCGTTCCCAAATTCAAACCCGCCAACAGCACCGAACAATAAGACGATGGTATTTGGAATGAAGAAGCGAATATGAGATAGGACCGAATAATAACTTGCCACATTTCAGCTAAGTTTGTTCAATCATGAGAGTTAACGGTCAACTAAGTCCTGTGTTGAAAAGGGCGACATGGCGACATTAAGCCAAACTAAAAACATGGTTTTCTAAGAATTGATCATTCATACTAAAATCATGATTTCAAATTAAACTAAAAACATTGTTTTCTATTAAACTAATTTTTTTTATTAAAATCATCATTTTTCTAAAAATTATTAAATACATTTTAAGAGATGGAACATTGAATAGTAACCTGTTCAGATTAATTTTTAAAAAATAAATTTTGGAAAGAATAGATTTTAGAAAGAATAGATATTAAAAATATAGATATTTGGATGATTAGTAGTAGAATCATTTTTTATATTAGTAAATTACTGAAAAGGATATAATTTGATTAAAATTAGGAGAAGGTAGAGAAGAAAGACAAGAGAAAAGAGAGGAGAGATTGTAGAGAAGAGAGAGGAGAGATGAGATAGGGTGGAGAAAAGATATGAGAGAGAAGAGAGAGGGTAGAGATGAGAGATGGGAGATGAGAGATTGTGTAAGAAAAAATAGGGATAAGATAATAATTGGATAATCTATTAGCTCTTTTACTGTTTTAAAAGTTAATTTCAGTATTTTATTCAAAACTATGGTTTTAAACGATAGTTTTGGCTAAAATCACTTCTGGACAAATATGACTGTTTGTTTAAACTTTTCCAAACTAAAATTTTGCTCCTAAAAACTTTTTAAACTATAGTGTCAAACACACACTAGATATACTAGAAACATGCAAAACACTCTAATATGTTCTATAAATTTTATTTCAGTGCATTTTTGCCTCCACTATTAAAGAGATTAATTTTAACCGTTTTATATTGTGTTAAAATATAAATTTATTCTAAAAAATTTTAGTCAAGATATTCTAGTTTGATATTTTTTTAGCATAAAAGTAAAACAAAAAAATATAGAAATTAACAAATGCTAGGGAAACTCGTGAGAATTGTTAAAATACGTAAATGATGAGATTAATTTTAAGAATAATCACATAGATATAGTATATTATAAATATAAAAAAATAATATATTGAATTATTATATTATTTTTTGAGAAGAGCATATTCTCCATAGAGGATAGCGTACTCTAATGAGCCCAGAGCCTGGAGTCCTTAAGCATTGAAGTCCCTAGGAGCAGATTTGACCCCCAAAAGAAAAAACGAATATAAAGAGCAGCCACAGAGAAGTTTGATTTTCCTTTTTCTAGCCTACCATAGCCATTCAAAATTATCATTATTTTTTTTATAATTTTCTTAATCGTCGAATTATCTATTTTTCAAACCAGTACGGCTGGCACCAAAGGGTTCATCAATCAGGTCAAGTGTTCACTGTTAAATGCTTTGTGCTTTTGTCTAGACTTGAACGTTTACTCTCACAGGCTACATCCTGAAAACTACTGTCTACTACCATCCATAGCAACTACTGCTCCTAATCTTCTTTTGGTTTCTATTTTGTCTCTGTAGAATTAACTTCCGTAAGGCCAAACTTCGTCTTATTCACCCAAACATGATCTTCAATAATCATACCATTTCTGCATCATCATGGACCATCTTCTTCCTCCTCTGTTTTACCCTGTTTTTACCTTCCATGCTTGCTTCTTTTTACACCCCCTTATGATCTTCTGATCATCAACTGTGGCTCCTCCGGCAAATCATCGGGAAATGACCGGACATGGACCGGAGATATCGACTCAAAGTTCTTATTGAAACGACGAATCTGTTGCAACTACAGCATTTACTCAATCTCCTTCTGTTCAACAAGTGCCTTACACCACAGCTTGTCTCTCTCGCTGTAAATGTTAATGTTAAATATTTTTATTAATTATTATTATTATTATTATAAAATATCTTATTAATTCAAATAGATAGATTCTACCCACATATTATTATATTATATTTAAAAATTCAAAATTTTAAATATTATAATAATTATAATATATTCTAGATATTATAATTTCTTAATTTAAATAATTTTTTTTTATTATGGCATTTGACTCAGTTGTATCAAATCTGATTTATGATATTATTCAATCAAATTATTTATTATTATTAACCTTGATAGGAAGTTATAAAAATATGATAGATTGATTTAAGGTTATAGCAAGTGATATTGAATCAAAATGATAAAATAGATACATTACTCTCCTAAGGTTTCCCTAACTGGTGCGACTATTCCTAAATATTATTGTGCATATATCTTCCAATCAGAATAATTCCTAATTATTATTTTTTGTGTTCTTCTGACTTTGTACTTTGTGTTTCAGTATTTGCTATATAAAAGCTAGAGCCTTATGATTTTCTACTTCTGATCAACTAACATGGCAAGAGGTATTTATTTAAATCTTCTGTTGCTACCCTATCTCGTGAATCGTGTAATTATTTAATTACTATTTAGTTATGTATTTGCCCAATATGTGTTATCAAAGCCCAAGTTCTCTATTCTCCTATACCTGTAAAGCTTCGGGAAGACAGAGTCATGAGAAGTTGTGGACAACTTGAGTGCCTCAGACATCTTCATATCCAACTTAAGGGGAAGTGTAGAAAGAAATAACCAAATGGGTCTATGAGTTACTAATTGGGCCTGTGAGATTTTGGGCCTTATATATTCCTTAGTTATTAGGCTTTGTATTGTTTTCTTGTTTTAGGTAGTATAAATAACTTGTTCTTATTTGCAAACTGTGTACAATTTGGAGTGAAGGGTGAGACATACGATTATTTGGAGTGTGTTCAATTTTTAAAAATTATCACTTTATTATAGTTTTAGTCGTGACGTTCGAGGAGATATCAACGATAAGCAAACTTGATCTAAATCTCAAAATGAGTTTTCCCTTTAAAGTCAGGTTTGGCTCTTAAAAACATTTTTTAAAACTATTTACATTTTATTTTATTTTTTTAAAAAAATAAATCTTATTCAAATAATTTTTATTTTTTGTTCAAATTAAAATATTTTTATTAAAAATAAAATAAATCGTGAATTTATTTAGATGCTAAATTCTTTTATTTTGATTGGACAAGGTTCAAATAACATAATATTCTTAAAGTATGTAATTATTTTTCACAAGAGTAAATAAGTGATAATAGTGAAACTTGAAAGTGACACGATGTTCTTATCCCTAAGATTGATCATCCTATGTCTATCTAGGATTTCAGGCTGATTTTTTTGTGCAACTATGCTTCAAGATTATAACTAAGATAGTTGCAAATAGGTTGAATGTTTTTATTGACAAGCTTGTGCAGCCTAACCAATGCAGTTTTATTAGTGGACAATAAAGTAGTGATAACATCATTCCTGCTTGGGAAGCCATCCGCACCATGAGAACAAAGAAAAGGGGAAAAGGCTTTGTTGCTATAAAAGTTGATATGGAGAAAGCTTATAACATATTAGATTAGGACTTTATCAAATTCACCTTATGTAGCTCGGGTATGAATGGAGATTTCATCAATTTAATTATGAAATGCATATCCACTACTACAATGAATGTGTTATTGATGTGCTCCTTGATCAAAATTGAGAGATAAAGAGAGAAGATAGAGGGAAAACAGAAGGGAGCTAGAAGAGAAGAAGAAACAGAGAGGGATGAAAGCTAGAGAAGTCAGAAAAATGCACCTGTCTACTATTGTCTTATTTTATCTATCTTGTTACATTTGGTATGTTGCTATTTATAAGCTACGGTCATAGTAATCTAAGGCCATAGTTACAATAATTGTCATATTAATTACTTACAGTAAAACTTTATAACAATACCCCCTTAAAACAACCCTTGTCCTCAAGCAGGGAATTGCTATTGTAAATTGTAAAAAGAAATCTAGGAAGCTTCTTCCTCCGGATATCCCCTCTACTGTATCAAAACTTCAGTGATAATTCACTTCTTTTTCCTTCCAACTCTAGTAGCTAATACTTTCTCAGGATAATGAGAATTAGGTACAGTAGGATAGTCAACAAGAAGGTGTCTTTGTTTAACACCAGGATCTGGACAAAAGCTTCAACAAAGATACATGAAATGTAAGGTGAACCCTGGACTCAAGAGGCAATTCTAATCTGTAAGCTACTGGGCCAATCCTTTCTATCACCTTATACGGTCCATAAAACCTAGGAGCCAATTTTTGAGTGCTTCTGGATGTTGTAGAAATTTACCTATAAGGTTGTAATTTTATGAAAACTTACTATCCTAGTTGGAACTCGGTCTGATCTTTTAGCATATGCCTTCTGCTTCATATTATTGATAGATTTGTGTAAATGATGTTTTAGAACATCTAGCATCCTTTCTCTTGCTTCAAAACTCATATCCATAGCTTCCATGATAGTTGATCTAGGAATATAAGGAGAGTAAACTGGGGGTTTCTAGCCATACAATAATTCATATGGGGTTGCTTTGGTGGAAGTATAAAAAGTAGTATTATACCACTATTCAGCCAAAGGCACCCAATGATTCCACTCCTTAGGATTTTCCTAGAACATACATCTCAATTAGGACTCTAAACATCTATTCAAGACTTTAGTTTGGCTATCACTTTAGGGGTGATATGCCAAAGATAATTTCTGCTCAATTTTTAGAACCTTGACAAACTCTTTCCAAAAATTGTTGATAAAGTAGGGTCCCTATCACTAATGATCTTTGCTGGGGAACCATGAAGCTTGTATACTTGATCAAGGAAAACTTGAGCAAGAGAGGAAGATGTAAATAGGTGAGATAAACTAAGAAAATGAGCATACTTAATAATCTAGTCAATTATGACCCAAATCACCACTTTCTTATTAGATTTAGGGAGGCCCTCTATGAAATCTATAGATATACTCTCCCAAACCTTGTTTGGAATAGGAAGCAGCTGTAGCAAACCCGGAGAAGCCACTATCTCATATTTACACCTGGCATGTGTCACAACTATTCACATAATCTTCTACTTCCTTTTGAAGATTCTTTCACCAAAATAAACCACGAACCTTCTGATAAGTTGCATTAATCCCTGAGTGGCTCCCTTAAGCACTAGAATGGAGCCATTTAAGAATTTGTTGTCTAGTAGTAGCAATATTTCCCACAACAATCTTACCATCTTTCTGCAAAATAGATCCATCCCAGGAAAATTTCCCCATTAAACCATCACCTAGCTATTTAATATATGTCAAAATAGTTGCTATCGCTAAATCAGTTTCCTAAGAGCTTTTAATCAAGTCTAAAAGCTCAGGAGAAGCAGTGTCAAGTGTTATTTGCAAGATTTGAGAGCCATGCAGCCTTGAAAGAGCATCTGCTACAGAATTATCACTTCCCTTTTTGTACTGGATCTCATAGTCATACCCCATTAATTTAGCTATCCAATACATCTGAAAGTGTTTTTTAAGCTTCTGTCCCAACAAATATTTAAGACTTTGCTAGTCTATTCTGATGTTAAAGTGAGATCTCTCTAGATATTAATGCCAATTCTCCACTACAACAATCAGTGCTACAACTCCTTCTCATATATTGAGAGCTTAATATGTTGAGCTACCAATACCTTGTTAAAAAAGCAATTGGCTATCCTTCCTGCATGAGAACATCCCCTACCCCTACCCCACAATCATTTGTATCTACCACAAACATTTTAGAAAAATCTGGTAGAGCGAGTACATGAGCTAAAACCAAGGTGTCCTTCAGTTTTGAAAAGAAGCACTAGCTTGTTCAGACCATTGGAAGGCATCCTTATGTGTGAGTAAAATCAAAGGAAGAGCCAACTCTCCATAACCCTTAATAAACCTCTTGTACTAACTATCCAGCCCAAGGAAACCCCTTAATTACTTCACACTCTTGGGTTCTAGCTAATCCACTACAACTTAAATCTTTTTGGGATCTATTGACACCTTTCTGATTGCAATAATATGGCCCAAATATTCCATATTTTGAGCAGTAAAAGTACGCTTACTCATCTTGACAAAATACTAGTTGTCGTGAAGAGTTTTCAACACAGTTTCCAAATGAAAACATGTTCTGCCATTGATGAACTATAAATGAGAATATCATAAAAAAATATCAACACAAATTTTTGAAGGAAAGGCCTAAATATGTCATTCATAGCTCCTTGAAATGTGGCTGGAATATTGGTCAAACCAAAAGGCATGACCAACCATTCATAATAACATGAATGAGTCTTAACAGCAGTCTTGTGGCAATCTGTAGGGACCATTCTAATATGATAGTAGCTAGCTCTCAAATCCAGTTTACTAAACTACTTGGCTAAATGTAATTAAACCTAAATCCTCCACCAAGTGAATTGGATATTGGTTCTTGATTGTGTGCTTATTTAATTCTCGATAATCAATACACATTCTCTAAGGCCCATCCTTCTTCTTAACCAGAACAATGGGAGCAGAGAAAGGCGAGCACCTCTCTTGCAATAACCTATTCTATAAAAGATCCTTAATACGCTGCTCAATAATATCCTTCTGTACAATAGAGTA
The DNA here is from genome assembly GCA_037074615.1 of Leucaena leucocephala. NCBI lineage: Eukaryota > Viridiplantae > Streptophyta > Magnoliopsida > Fabales > Fabaceae > Leucaena > Leucaena leucocephala. Next base: position 16,732,232 of record CM073519.1, read on the forward strand.
ACGATAAGGCTTGAGATTGATTGAGTTTGTTCCCTCTTGGAGAACAATAGGATGATCATGACCAGGTCTCAATGGTGGCAAGCTTTAGGTTCTTTGAATACATCCTCAAACTCAATCAAGATCTTTTGTACCCCTTCTTGAGACTCAACTATCTTAGCTTGAATCGCAAAATAATGGAACCCCTTTTCTTCTGGAGGGCGTAGAAGCTGAACTAGAAACATATGCTAATTATTACTACCATGGGCACTCAACTTGGTTATGGGTACTATATCTAAGGTCTTAGGACCTACCGCTTGCGATTTACACAGTTTTTCCTTATACAGAGATGCATAGCCATATGATCATACTCCTAATAGGTGTTTCTGATGGCCCTCAACCATTCCAACCTGAATATAATGTCATACGTGTGCAAATCAATAACTCTGAGTGCACATTCAAAGCCCATACCTTGCATTCTCTATCTAAAGCCCTTCCAAACCCCATGAACCTTAAGCTCATGCCCTTTAGCCACCTGGACAAAAGATAAGTCACTATTATGTTCCTTCCAACCTAGCTTCCTTGCTAAACTGTGATCAAGGAAGTTATAGGTACTTCTGTTATCTATTAACATATAGATACCCTTCTTGCCCACGTTCCTAGCAATTTTCATACTCAATAATTTCTTCCCCATTAATGGCATGCAACAAAATTAGGGGAATTGACTTATCTGTGTCTTCAACATGAGCTGCAAAGCAATCAAGGACTTCACTCTCGTTTTCAAAAGCAATAAAATGTAATTGCATCTTTTATTTTTTAGGATAACGGTGATCACATGAAAATCTTTCATCATAGTAAAAGCATAGGTTCTTTATGCAATACTATGCTTCTTCCTTAGCCTTGAGCATCTTGATGGGTTAGATATATCTCGCCGGGTTCTTGGGGTCAAGATCGAGATCTTTAAAAACCACTCAAGTCCTGTTAGTTTATAGAGGGGCCCCACTGTTTAACAGGGCATTCTTGTAAGAGTTTGACTGAGCCGTTGATACTGTGGCCTCACAACTTGCCTCCCAATTCTTTCTCCAATAGCCTTATTATTGTGTTAACTTACTACGATCTCCTAAATTCTGGCAAGCCATCGTGCTTCTACTAGCATCTGGGAATTGAATATCTATATGGAGTACATTATTTCCTCCTTCATTGCTCCCACGTATGTATCCACTGTTGGAAATTGTGCCCTAGGGGCCAATCATTATCTTATTAACATTGTTAATTTATGAATTTATTAATTGTGTTATCATATTATTTGCATGTTTACTGTGATGACCATCCTTGGATAACTCATGATCTTATTGTAAATGTCCCTGGTCGGTCATCTATGCGGGAGCAGAGATGAAATAAGACCAGTATGACTTTGAAGATGTATAGAGATATAAATCTAAGTCATAGGCACATGTAAGAGTACAAGGTGTTAGATCGACCCGCTTGAGAGAGCTGCATGGGTTAAGTCATAAGCTTCTCTCATATATAAATCATGTCACTATGCCCTTTGACCTGAGATCATCATGGATTCCTACATGATAAACGCTCAGCTTTGACCTAGTCAAAAGTCACTTTTGACCGAGTGATCATAAAGACTATGTTCAGGCTTAGTGGTTTTTCGTGCAGAGGAATATGAATGGTCAAGATGGAATTTGTCCCTCACATTCGTAGAGAGATATTACTGGGCCCCTCGATGAGTGAGTCTGAGAAATGTATGGCCATACTATAATAGAAAGGTAGTTCCATTTCTATAGTCAGACTACTCAGGGATCGAGAAAGTAACGGTCAGGAATAGGAGGATGACATTCTCCATGCCTCATCTATGACCAAAATATTGTGTGACAAAAGGGACATGATATAGTTGTTTAAAAGGTTACATTGTTCATCGATCCTCATATGATTTGGGTAGTCATAATGTCTTGCTAGAGACCGCTTATGACTTGTGAGTCATTATAGTAAATGGCTAACTGCCAACTTCATATGGGCCTATAGGGTCGCACACAAAATAGCCCAACACGAGCTATGATGTCCAGATTCATTGAATCCAAGACATGTCCAGATTCAATGAATGATCCAGGGTGGATGTATATATTTATTTATATTTATATTCGTATATATATAAATTTGTATATATATATATATTATATATAAGAGATATTTACAAGATTTAATTTATAAGGATAAATTAAATCTCTATCACATTTGAATTTGAAATTCAAATTGATATGATATCTCATATAAGAGATATTTTCAAGATTTAATTTATAAGGATAAAATTAAATCTCGATCACGTTTGAATTTAAAATTCAAATTGATATGATATTTCATATAAGAGATATTTATAAGATTTAATTTATAAGGATAAAATTAAATCTCTATCACGTTTGAATTTGAAATTCAAATTGATATGATATCTCAAATTTGATTTATGAGAATAAATCAAATGTAATTCTGTCTTATCTTTATTTTAAATTAAATAAATGGGTGAATTAAATCTGTGGGACAGATTTAATACAAACACTATTTATTCAATTAGTTTCTTATCAAATTATACAATATATGATATTGTATTAATTTCAGAATTAATATAAGATTAATTCCAAAAATTCAAGTCTGTGGTAACACGCATAGCATCATATATATCTGATATTTAGGAGCTACGGTTGGGACAGATAAAAAAGTGTGAACGGGAATCCGCAAAAGGTTTGCAGATAAGAAACTATCGAAATAGAGAAGGAGAGGACGAATTCTTGAGTAAGCCCTGGAAGGACAGGAGGCGCGAGCACGTCGTTCGTGGTTGAAACGCTATTCGTGTGGATACCAGTAGAGGAAGCTGACCTGAGTCATCGACTTCATGCGATCGAAAAGAGATCACGAGCCGCAGAAAGAAGCTATGGACGTTGCAACCAGAAGCTGAGAAAGTCGCGACTGAATACTGAGGGTAATACTTCTTTCCACTTGACTTAAACACATACGGTAGATCTTGGCAGGGAATGAAAAAAATTTTAAGCTAATTTCTGCTGCGTGTCTTCCAATTCCTTACAGTGGTATCAGAGCCATACCATTTTGTGTTTAAGTTAGGTTTGATTGTTGATTCATATGATATGTGTTAGTCGTAGCTGATCATATGATAACATGCGTTTTATGTGTGACATATAAGGAATCCGTTTTATGTATGACATATAAGGAATCTGAAAGGGAATTGAAATCGGTGGTGCATGCATTTTGATTTGATCAATTAATATTCATGGGGTCTAAGAAAAATGAATTCAGATTTGTGATTATTTATAAAACAAAAAAAATCTCGGGCCGCTGCCCCAGACCCCGCTCGCTAACCGGCTAGCGGAACCGCTGCCCACTAATCAGCTAGTGGGATCGCCGCCCATTAACTGGCTAGCAGGACCGCCGTGGCTACCTGTTTATAGCGCAACATAACTGCAACATATACTATTTTGTGAATGTTTTAGTTTTGAAACATTAATTGCCCTTCAATTAAATCTGAATATTGATTCTTGAATGTTTGGGTATGGTGAACAATATGGCTCTAGATTGCAAGTGTTGTAATTTTTAAATACGGCCTGCGTGTCGTGCCTTCCTCTATATACTCTTAATGTACCTTCTCTTCTCATCTCACTCCCCTCGAATGTTAAAAGAGGTTTCTATATGTAATTTTCCTTTTCTTACTAGAGAGCTCCTTTCATTGGCTTGAGTGAACTTAGGATAGGTGAGCTATATTGTATCACGTTTAAATTATGCATCTTATGATTATATCAGCACATGCATATTACTTGTATGAGATACAAACTGAGAAACATGTATTCTTATAAACCAGATAGTTAAATTAAGCCCTCTAAATGAAATCTTAAGTCATAATGCCATCAATTTATGAACACTTGTCAAAACCTCGATCACTCAATTATAGACTCCGCCAAAGTGGGTGCATTTGAGTTATCTTGGGTAGATAACCAAGAGTAATGGTGCTACTCTCACATGTTTATTACTGTTTGACTTAATTGAGATTAACAAAACAGTTTTGGGTCTCAAGGCATTAGATGGGATTAAAAACATGCTAGATCATATGATGATAGAATCCCATGAACATCTAAGAGTTATATTTGATGTAATTGGTAAAGGTGTTACCTACCTAAATAACTTAATTTAAGCATCCTGCCAAAGCAGACTTAAGTTTGAGCCAAATATGGATCTTAGCCCACTAACTATTGTATTGAGGGTTATTTATTTAGTGGGAGATTGCTAATTCAATTGCATATTCTAATTGTAGAATCATGACGACTAGTAATACTGCTACATTATCGCTGCGATCTATCCTTGAGAAGGACAAACTCAATAGGACAAACTTTCTTTACTGGTTTAGGAACTTGAGAATTATTCTCAAGTAGAAAAGAAAGGCACATGTCCTAGATCAACCCATTCCTGAGGAGCCAGCAGCCAATGCTCCTAGAGCTAAGAGAGATGCTTACACGAAGCATAAGGAAGACTCTGTCGATATGGGATGCTTGATGCTAGCCACCATGGTTCCAGAGCTCCAAAGAGATCTAGAACACATGGAAGCTTATGAGATGATTGTACATCTCAAGGAAATATTCCAGCAATAGGCAAGGCAAGAGAGGTATGAGACCACTAAGGCCTTACATTCCTGCAAGATGGCTGAAGGTGCATCAGTCAGTACTCATGTCTTAAAGATGAAAGGGTACATTGATCATCTTGAGAGGCTTGGATTTCCCATGAGCTAGGAGTTAGCTACGGATTTGGTCTTGAACTCACTCTTGGAAAGTTATGACCAGTTTGTCATGAACTACAACATGAATAACATGGAGAAATCTATTTCTGAACTGCATGGGATGCTTAAAACTGCTGAGTCGAGTCTTAAGAAGAAGCCTAGTACTGTTTTGATGGTTCAGAAAGGAAAGGGTATGAAAAAGAAAGGCAAAGGCAAGTGGAAGGGTCATGGCTCATCAGGTAAGACCAAAGAGTCAGGCAAGCCCGAAACCAAGCCTGCACCAAAGAAGGCAAAGCCTCTGAAGGAAGGAGTCTACTTCTTCTATAATGAACCTGGTCATTGGAAGAGGAATTGCAAACTCTACCTCAAAGATCTGAAAAAGAACAAGAAGGATAGTGGGGCTATCGCTTCAGGTATTTATGTTATAGACATTCATCTTTCTACTTCCACCACATGGGTATTAGATACTACATGTGGTTCTCACATTTGTACAAATGTGCAGGGACTAAAGGACAGTAGGAAGCTGAAAAAGGGCGAAGTTGACCTACGAGTTGAAAATAGAGCAAGGGTTGCTGCGTTAGCTGTAGGCACTTATGAATTAGTTCTTCCCACTGGGCTTTTGTTAGTTTTGAATAATTGCTATTATGTTTCTGCTTTAAGTAGTAACATAGTTTCACTTTCTTATTTGGATAAGGAAGGTTTCACTTCCATTGCTAGGAATAGTAGATGTTATATTTATCGTAATGATATTTTCTATGCTCATGGTGATTTACATATTGATCATTACATATTAAATTTGGAACAACCCAATCATGAAAATATCTATAACATAACCGCCAAAAGAGTCAAACCAAACGATTTAAATCCAACATACCTCTGGCACTGTCGTCTGGGCCACATAAATGAAAAACGCATTTCCAAACTCCATCAAGATGGATTTCTCAACTCATTTGATTTTGAATTATATGACACTTGCGAGTCTTGCTTGTTAGGAAAGATGACAAAGTCACCTTTCACTGGGCACAGTGAGAGGGCCACTGATTTATTGGGCCTTATACATACAGATATGTGTGGACCGATAAACATGAATGCCAAAGGAGGTTATTCGTACTTTATAACATTCATAGATGATTTTAGTAGATATGGGTACATCTATCTGATAAAGCATAAATCTTAATCTTTTGAAATGTTCAAAATATTTCAAAATGAAGTACAAAACCAGCTTGGCAAAATAATTAAAGCCCTTCGATCTGATCAGGGTGGTGAATATTTGAGCCAACAGTTCATTGATCATCTTAGGAGTTATGGGATAGTCTCATAATTGACTCCTCTAGGGACACCACAATGGAATGGCATTTCTAAACAGAGGAATCGAACACTATTAGATATGGTTTGATCTATGATGAGTCAAACAGATCTTTCACCCTCCTTTTGGGGCTATACCCTAGAGACAGTTGCGTTCACACTCAATCGTGTTCCATCTAAGGCAATTGAAAAGACTCTGTATGAGATATGGACTTGGAGGACACCTAGTTTGTCTTTCCTCAAGATTTGGGGATGCGAGATCTATGTTAAGCAACAATCCTCAGACAAATTAGCGCCTAAATCCTCAAAGTACCTTTTTGGGAGATATCCTAAGGAAACCAAGGGATACTATGTCTACAACCCTGCTGATAACAAAGTATTTGTTGTCAAAAATAGAATCTTTCTCGAACAAGAATTTATCTCTAAAAGAACTAGTGGGATAAAGGTACACCTCAAAGAAGTTCAAGAGCCACAAGACACCACAAAACTGCAGATGGAAAATAAAGAAGACTCACAATAAGTTGTTGAGACTCCTCAAGTCACGCAAGGTCTACGGAAATCTAATAGGACACGACTTCAGCCTGATAGATATGGATTTATGATTTATGACAGTCGTGATGTGTTACTCATTGAGCATAATGAGTCGACTATCTATCGAGAAGCTATAGTGGGACTAAACTCTGAAAAATGGCTTAATGCCATGATGTCTGAGATGTAATCTATGTACGACAATCAGGTTTGGACCTTAGTCGACCCATCTGAAGGTGTAAAAACTGTCGGGTGCAAGTGGGTTTTTAAGGAGAAACTTGACATGGATGGCAAGGCACGATTGGTTATAAAAGGATTTACTCAAACTCATGGTATGGACTATGATGAGACCTTTTGCCCAGTTGCAATGGCCAAATTAATCAGAATCCTCTTTGCCATAGCAGCATATTATGACTATGAAATATGGCAGATGGACGTCAAGACAACCTTCCTTAATGGAAAGCTCCTTGAGGATGTGTATATGACATAACCTGAAGGGTTTATGCATTTTGAGGACTCTGGTAAAGTGTGCAAGCTTCAAAGGTCCATTTATAGACTGAAGCAAGCCTCTCAGAGTTGGAATCATTATTTTGATGAAGTAGTCAAAGAGTTTAGATTTCTTCAAAATATTGATGAACCTTGTGTGTACCAAAAGGTTAGTGGGAGCACAGTTGTGTTTTTGGTACTCTATGTCGATGACATCCTACTTATTGGAAATGACATTCCTACCTTGCAGATTGTCAAGTCTTGGTTAGGAAAGTCTTTCTCGATGAAAGACTTGGGTGAAGCCACCTACATCCTAGAAATCAGGATCTATAGAGATAGATCTAAAAGACTTCTAGGACTCAGTTAGAGTACATACATAGACAAAATACTGCATAGGTTCAGTATGCATGAATCAAAGAGGGGTTTCATACCCATGTCTTATGGTATTCACTTCAGCAAAGATCTGTGTCCTAGTACATCTGATCAGCGAGGTCGCATGAGTAAAGTTCCATATGCCTCAGCCATAGGATCTATCATATACGCCATGTTATGTACTCGACCGGATGTCTCGTTTGCCTTAAGTATGACTAGCAGATATCAACAGGACCCTGGTGAGGGCCATTGGACTGCTGTCAAGAATATCCTTAAGTACTTAAAAAGGACTAAGGACTTATTTTTGGTCTATAGTGGATTGGATAACAAACTCTGTGTAACTGGTTACACAGATGCGAGTTTCTAAACTGACCAGGACGACCAAAAATCACAGTCTGGATATATATTCCTCCTCAATAATAGAGTAGTAAGCTGGAAGAGCTCAAAGCAAGGCACTGTAGCAGATTCTGCAATGGAAGCTGAGTATATAGCAGCATCTGATGCAGCTAAGGAAGCCGTTTGGATCAGGAAGTTCATCACAAAACTAGGGGTGATACCTACTATCTCAGATCCAATAACTTTACTCTGTGATAATAGAGGTGCCATTGCATAGGCCAAAGAGCCTAGGTCACATAAAAGGACCAAGTATATACTCAGGCGATTTCATCTCATCAGAGAAATAATGGTAGAGGTGATATAAAAATATGTAAAGTAGCAGGAGAAGATAATGTTGCTGATCCTCTAATAAAGCCACTTGTGCAGGCAAAGCATGAGCGTCATGTTAGGTCAATAGGAATTAGTCAAATTAATGATTGTACCTAGTGCAAGTGGGAGGTTGTTGGAAATTGTGCCCTATGGGCCAATCATTGTCTTATGAATATTGTTGATTTATGAATTTATTAATTGTGTTATCATATTAATTGCATATTTACTGTGATGACCATTCTTGGATAACTCATGATCTTATCTTAAATATCCCTGGTCGGTCATCTATGTGGGAGTAGAGATAAAATAAGACCAGTATGACTTTGAAGATGTATAGAGATATAAATCTAAGTCATAAGCACATGTAAGAGTACAAGGTGTTGGACCGACTCACTATGAGAGAGCTGCATGGGTTAAGTCATAAGCTTCTCTCATATACAAACCATGTCCCTATGCCCTTTGACCTGAGATCATCATGGATTCCTACATGACAAACGCTCAGCTTTGACCTAGTCAAAAGTCACTTTTGACCGAGTGATCATAAAGACTATGTTCGGGCTTAGTGGTTTTCCGTGCGGAGGAATATGAATGGTCAAGATAGAATTTGTCCCTCACATTCGTAGAGAGATATTACTGGGCCCCTCGATGAGTGAGTCTGAGAAATGTATGGCCATACTGTAATGGAAAGGTAGTTCCATTTCTATAGTCAGACTACTCAGGGATCGAGAAAGTAACGGTCAGGAATAGGAGGATGACATTCTCCATGCCTCATCCATGACCAAAATATCGTGTGACAAAAGGGACATGATATAGTTGTTTAAAAGGTTACATTGTTCATCGATCCTCATATGATTTGGGTAGTCATAATGTCTTGCTAGAGACCGCTTATGACTTGTGAGTCATTATAGTAAATGGCTAACTGCCAACTTCATATGGGCCTATAGGGTCGCACACAAAATAGCCCAACACGAGCTATGATGTCCAGATTCATTGAATCCAAGACATGTCCAGATTCAATGAATGATCCAGGGTGGATGTATATATTTATTTATATTTATATTCGTATATATATAAATTTGTATATATATATATATATTATATATAAGAGATATTTACAAGATTTAATTTATAAGGATAAATTAAATCTCTATCACATTTGAATTTGAAATTCAAATTGATATGATATCTCATATAAGAGATATTTACAAGATTTAATTTATAAGGATAAAATTAAATCTCGATCACGTTTGAATTTAAAATTCAAATTGATATGATATTTCATATAAGAGATATTTATAAGATTTAATTTATAAGGATAAAATTAAATCTCTATCACGTTTGAATTTGAAATTCAAATTGATATGATATCTCAAATTTGATTTATGAGAATAAATCAAATGTAATTCTGTCTTATCTTTATTTTAAATTAAATAAATGGGTGAATTAAATCTGTGGGACAGATTTAATACAAACACTATTTATTCAATTAGTTTCTTATCAAATTATACAATATATGATATTGTATTAATTTCAGAATTAATATAAGATTAATTCCAAAAATTCAAGTCTGTGGTAACACGCATAGCATCATATATATCTGATATTTAGGAGCTACAGTTGGGACAGATAAAAAAGTGTGAACGGGAATCCGCAAAAGGTTTGCAGATAAGAAACTATCGAAATAGAGAAGGAGAGGACGAATTCTTGAGTAAGCCCTGGAAGGACAGGAGGCGCGAGCACGTCGTTCGTGGTTGAAACGCTATTCGTGTGGATACCAGTAGAGGAAGCTGACCTGAGTCATCGACTTCATGCGATCGAAAAGAGATCACGAGCCGCAGAAAGAAGCTATGGACGTTGCAACCAGAAGCTGAGAAAGTCGCGACTGAATACTGAGGGTAATACTTCTTTCCACTTGACTTAAACACATACGGTAGATCTTGGCAGGGAATGAAAAAAATTTTAAGTTAATTTCTGCTGCGTGTCTTCCAGTTCCTTACAGTGGTATCAGAGCCATACCATTTTGTGTTTAAGTTAGGTTTGATTGTTGATTCATATGATATGTGTTAGTCGTAGCTGATCATATGATAACATGCGTTTTATGTGTGACATATAAGGAATCCGTTTTATGTATGACATATAAGGAATCTGAAAGGGAATTGAAATCGGTGGTGCATGCATTTTGATTTGATCAATTAATATTCATGGGGTCTAAGAAAAATGAATTCAGATTTGTGATTATTTATAAAACAAAAAAAATCTCGGGCCGCTGCCCCAGACCCCGCTCGCTAACCGGCTAGCGGAACCGCTGCCCACTAATCAGCTAGTGGGATCGCCGCCCATTAACTGGCTAGCAGGACCGCCGTGGCTACCTGTTTATAGCGCAACATAACTGCAACATATACTATTTTGTGAATGTTTTAGTTTTGAAACATTAATTGCCCTTCAATTAAATCTGAATATTGATTCTTGAATGTTTGGGTATGGTGAACAATATGGCTCTAGATTGCAAGTGTTGTAATTTTTAAATACGGCCTGCGTGTCGTGCCTTCCTCTATATACTCTTAATGTACCTTCTCTTCTCATCTCACTCCCCTCGAATGTTAAAAGAGGTTTCTATATGTAATTTTCCTTTTCTTACTAGAGAGCTCCTTTCATTGGCTTGAGTGAACTTAGGATAGGTGAGCTATATTGTATCACGTTTAAATTATGCATCTTATGATTATATCAGCACATGCATATTACTTGTATGAGATACAAACTGAGAAACATGTATTCTTATAAACCAGATAGTTAAATTAAGCCCTCTAAATGAAATCTTAAGTCATAATGCCATCAATTTATGAACACTTGTCAAAACCTCGATCACTCAATTATAGACTCCGCCAAAGTGGGTGCATTTGAGTTATCTTGGGTAGATAACCAAGAGTAATGGTGCTACTCTCACATGTTTATTACTGTTTGACTTAATTGAGATTAACAAAACAGTTTTGGGTCTCAAGGCATTAGATGTGATTAAAAACATGCTAGATCATATGATGATAGAATCCCATGAACATCTAAGAGTTATATTTGATGTAATTGGTAAAGGTGTTACCTACCTAAATAACTTAATTTAAGCATCCTGCCAAAGCAGACTTAAGTTTGAGCCAAATATGGATCTTAGCCCACTAACTATTGTATTGAGGGTTATTTATTTAGTGGGAGATTGCTAATTCAATTGCATATTCTAATTGTAGAATCATGACGACTAGTAATACTGCTACATTATCGCTGCGATCTATCCTTGAGAAGGACAAACTCAATAGGACAAACTTTCTTTACTGGTTTAGGAACTTGAGAATTATTCTCAAGTAGAAAAGAAAGGCACATGTCCTAGATCAACCCATTCCTGAGGAGCCAGCAGCCAATGCTCCTAGAGCTAAGAGAGATGCTTACACGAAGCATAAGGAAGACTCTGTCGATATGGGATGCTTGATGCTAGCCACCATGGTTCCAGAGCTCCAAAGAGATCTAGAACACATGGAAGCTTATGAGATGATTGTGCATCTCAAGGAAATATTCCAGCAATAGGCAAGGCAAGAGAGGTATGAGACCACTAAGGCCTTACATTCCTGCAAGATGGCTGAAGGTGCATCAGTCAGTACTCATGTCTTAAAGATGAAAGGGTACATTGATCATCTTGAGAGGCTTGGATTTCCCATGAGCTAGGAGTTAGCTACGGATTTGGTCTTGAACTCACTCTTGGAAAGTTATGACCAGTTTGTCATGAACTACAACATGAATAACATGGAGAAATCTATTTCTGAACTGCATGGGATGCTTAAAACTGCTGAGTCGAGTCTTAAGAAGAAGCCTAGTACTGTTTTGATGGTTCAGAAAGGAAAGGGTATGAAAAAGAAAGGCAAAGGCAAGTGGAAGGGTCATGGCTCATCAGGTAAGACCAAAGAGTCAGGCAAGCCCGAAACCAAGCCTGCACCAAAGAAGGCAAAGCCTCTGAAGGAAGGAGTCTACTTCTTCTATAATGAACCTGGTCATTGGAAGAGGAATTGCAAACTCTACCTCAAAGATCTGAAAAAGAACAAGAAGGATAGTGGGGCTATCGCTTCAGGTATTTATGTTATAGACATTCATCTTTCTACTTCCACCACATGGGTATTAGATACTACATGTGGTTCTCACATTTGTACAAATGTGCAGGGACTAAAGGACAGTAGGAAGCTGAAAAAGGGCGAAGTTGACCTACGAGTTGAAAATAGAGCAAGGGTTGCTGCGTTAGCTGTAGGCACTTATGAATTAGTTCTTCCCACTGGGCTTTTGTTAGTTTTGAATAATTGCTATTATGTTTCTGCTTTAAGTAGTAACATAGTTTCACTTTCTTATTTGGATAAGGAAGGTTTCACTTCCATTGCTAGGAATAGTAGATGTTATATTTATCGTAATGATATTTTCTATGCTCATGGTGATTTACATATTGATCATTACATATTAAATTTGGAACAACCCAATCATGAAAATATCTATAACATAACCGCCAAAAGAGTCAAACCAAACGATTTAAATCCAACATACCTCTGGCACTGTCGTCTGGGCCACATAAATGAAAAACGCATTTCCAAACTCCATCAAGATGGATTTCTCAACTCATTTGATTTTGAATTATATGACACTTGCGAGTCTTGCTTGTTAGGAAAGATGACAAAGTCACCTTTCACTGGGCACAGTGAGAGGGCCACTGATTTATTGGGCCTTATACATACAGATATGTGTGGACCGATAAACATGAATGCCAAAGGAGGTTATTCGTACTTTATAACATTCATAGATGATTTTAGTAGATATGGGTACATCTATCTGATAAAGCATAAATCTTAATCTTTTGAAATGTTCAAAATATTTCAAAATGAAGTACAAAACCAGCTTGGCAAAATAATTAAAGCCCTTCGATCTGATCAGGGTGGTGAATATTTGAGCCAACAGTTCATTGATCATCTTAGGAGTTATGGGATAGTCTCATAATTGACTCCTCTAGGGACACCACAATGGAATGACATTTCTAAACAGAGGAATCGAACACTATTAGATATGGTTTGATCTATGATGAGTCAAACAGATCTTTCACCCTCCTTTTGGGGCTATACCCTAGAGACAGTTGCGTTCACACTCAATCGTGTTCCATCTAAGGCAATTGAAAAGACTCTGTATGAGATATGGACTTGGAGGACACCTAGTTTGTCTTTCCTCAAGATTTGGGGATGCGAGATCTATGTTAAGCAACAATCCTCAGACAAATTAGCGCCTAAATCCTCAAAGTACCTTTTTGGGAGATATCCTAAGGAAACCAAGGGATACTATGTCTACAACCCTGCTGATAACAAAGTATTTGTTGTCAAAAATAGAATCTTTCTCGAACAAGAATTTATCTCTAAAAGAACTAGTGGGATAAAGGTACACCTCAAAGAAGTTCAAGAGCCACAAGACACCACAAAACTGCAGATGGAAAATAAAGAAGACTCACAATAAGTTGTTGAGACTCCTCAAGTCACGCAAGGTCTACGGAAATCTAATAGGACACGACTTCAGCCTGATAGATATGGATTTATGATTTATGATAGTCGTGATGTGTTACTCATTGAGCATAATGAGTCGACTATCTATCGAGAAGCTATAGTGGGACCAAACTCTGAAAAATGGCTTAATGCCATGATGTCTGAGATGTAATCTATGTACGACAATCAGGTTTGGACCTTAGTCGACCCATCTGAAGGTGTAAAAACTGTCGGGTGCAAGTGGGTTTTTAAGGAGAAAATTGACATGGATGGCAAGGCACGATTGGTTATAAAAGGATTTACTCAAACTCATGGTATGGACTATGATGAGACCTTTTGCCCAGTTGCAATGGCCAAATTAATCAGAATCCTCTTTGCCATAGCAGCATATTATGACTATGAAATATGGCAGATGGACGTCAAGACAGCCTTCCTTAATGGAAAGCTCCTTGAGGATGTGTATATGACATAACCTGAAGGGTTTATGCATTTTGAGGACTCTGGTAAAGTGTGCAAGCTTCAAAGGTCCATTTATAGACTGAAGCAAGCCTCTCAGAGTTGGAATCATTATTTTGATGAAGTAGTCAAAGAGTTTAGATTTCTTCAAAATATTGATGAACCTTGTGTGTACCAAAAGGTTAGTGGGAGCACAGTTGTGTTTTTGGTACTCTATGTCGATGACATCCTACTTATTGGAAATGACATTCCTACCTTGCAGATTGTCAAGTCTTGGTTAGGAAAGTCTTTCTCGATGAAAGACTTGGGTGAAGCCACCTACATCCTAGAAATCAGGATCTATAGAGATAGATCTAAAAGACTTCTAGGACTCAGTTAGAGTACATACATAGACAAAATACTGCATAGGTTCAGTATGCATGAATCAAAGAGGGGTTTCATACCCATGTCTCATGGTATTCACCTCAGCAAAGATCTGTGTCCTAGTACATCTGATCAGCGAGGTCGCATGAGTAAAGTTCCATATGCCTCAGCCATAGGATCTATCATGTACGCCATGTTATGTACTCGACCGGATGTCTCGTTTGCCTTAAGTATGACTAGCAGATATCAACAGGACCCTGGTGAGGGCCATTGGACTGCTGTCAAGAATATCCTTAAGTACTTAAAAAGGACTAAGGACTTATTTTTGGTCTATAGTGGATTGGATAACGAACTCTGTGTAACTGGTTACACAGATGCGAGTTTCTAAACTGACCAGGACGACCAAAAATCACAGTCTGGATATATATTCCTTCTCAATAATAGAGTAGTAAGCTGGAAGAGCTCAAAGCAAGGCACTGTAGCAGATTCTGCAATGGAAGCTGAGTATATAGCAGCATCTGATGCAGCTAAGGAAGCCGTTTGGATCAGGAAGTTCATCACGAAACTAGGGGTGATACCTACTATCTCAGATCCAATAACTTTACTCTGTGATAATAGAGGTGCCATTGCATAGGCCAAAGAGCCTAGGTCACATCAAAGGACCAAGTATATACTCAGGCGATTTCATCTCATCAGAGAAATAATGGTAGAGGTGATATAAAAATATGTAAAGTAGCAGGAGAAGATAATGTTGCTGATCCTCTAACAAAGCCACTTGTGCAGGTAAAGCATGAGCGTCATGTTAGGTCAATAGGAATTAGTCAAATTAATGATTGTACCTAGTGCAAGTGGGAGGTTGTTGGAAATTGTGTCCTATGGGCCAATCATTGTCTTATGAATATTGTTGATTTATGAATTTATTAATTGTGTTATCATATTAATTGCATATTTACTGTGATGACCATTCTTGGATAACTCATGATCTTATCTTAAATATCCCTGGTCGGTCATCTATGTGGGAGTAGAGATAAAATAAGACCAGTATGACTTTGAAGATGTATAGAGATATAAATCTAAGTCATAAGCACATGTAAGAGTACAAGGTGTTGGACCGACTCACTATGAGAGAGCTGCATGGGTTAAGTCATAAGCTTCTCTCATATACAAACCATGTCCCTATGCCCTTTGACCTGAGATCATCATGGATTCCTACATGACAAACGCTCAGCTTTGACCTAGTCAAAAGTCACTTTTGACCGAGTGATCATAAAGACTATGTTCGGGCTTAGTGGTTTTCCGTGCGGAGGAATATGAATGGTCAAGATAGAATTTGTCCCTCACATTCGTAGAGAGATATTACTGGGCCCCTCGATGAGTGAGTCTGAGAAATGTATGGCCATACTGTAATGGAAAGGTAGTTCCATTTCTATAGTCAGATTACTCAGGGATCGAGAAAGTAACGGTCAGGAATAGGAGGATGACTTCTCCATGCCTTATCCATGACCAAAATATCATGTGACAAAAGGGACATGATATGGTTGTATAAAAAGTTACATCGTTCATCGATCCTCATATGATTTGGGTAATTGTGATGTCTTGTTAGAGACCGCTTGCGACTTGTGAGTCAGTATAGTAAATGGCCCACTGCCAACTTCATATGGGCCTACAGGGTCGCACACAAAATAGCCCAACACGAGCTATGATGTCCAGATTCATTGAATCTAAGACATGTCCAGATTCAATGAATGATCCATGGTTGATGTATATATTTATTTATATTTATATTCGTATATATATAAATTCATATATATATATATATATTATATATAAGAGATATTTACAAGATTTAATTTATAAGGATAAATTAAATCTCTATCACATTTGAATTTGAAATTCAAATTGATATGATATCTCATATAAGAGATATTTACAAGATTTAATTTATAAGGATAAAATTAAATCTTTATCACGTTTGAATTTGAAATTCAAATTGATATGATTTCTTAAAGTTGATTTATGAGAATAAATCAAATGTAATTCCGTATTATCTTTATTTTAAATTAAATAAGTGGGTGAATTAAATATGTGGGACGGATTTATACAAATACTATTTATTCAATTAGTTTCTTATCAAATTATACAATATATGATATTGTATTAATTTTAGAATTAATATAAGATTAATTCCAAAAATCCAAGTCTGTGGTAACACGCATAGCATCATATATATCTGATATTTAGGAGCTACGGTTGGGACAGAAAAAAAAGTGTGAACGGGAATCCGCAAAAGGTTTGTAGATAAAAAACTGTTGAAATAGAGACGGAGAGGATGAATTCTTGAGTAAGTCCTGGAAGGACAGGAGGCGCTAGCACGTCGTTCATGGTTGGAACGCTGTTCGTGTAGATACCAGTAGAGGAAGCCGACCTGAGTCATCGACTTCTTGCGATCGAAAAGAGATCACGAACTGCGGAGAGAAGCTGTAGACGTCGTAACCAGAAGCTGAGAAAGTCACGACTGAATACTGAGGGTAATACTTCTTTCCCCTTGACTTAAACACATATGGTAGATCCTGGCAGGGAATGGAAACATTTTTAAGTTAATTTCTGCTGCGTGTCTTCCAATTCCTTACATCCACCAAATAAGCTTCACCCTCACCTTGATTGTGTCAAATTTGGCATTGAGCTCCTTCAACGACCTTGTCTATTGAAGATGTGTTAACTCTGTCATCAGCTTCTCATATGATGGCCCAAAGGTCTTCTTCAAGAGCTCGTGGACAATGTCGTGCATTTCTTGCAACTCCTAATAAAAAGAGTGCCCCATCATCTGCATTTCATCCCATAAGTCCATCACGGTTTCTTACAAATCATCGACTTTCAACAACCGTTGCTCAACATTTTGTAGCCAAGTGAGAAAAATGCACATGTCTACTATTGCCTTAGTTTCTCTATCTTGTTACATTCAGTATGTTGTTATTTATAAGCTACAATCACAATTATCTAAGGTCACGGTTACAGTAATTACTTATAGTCACATTAATTACTTACAGTAAAACTTTATAATAGGTATGAATGGCCAAAGTGGTGACACCTTTCAACCTACTAGGGGAGTGAGACAAGGCGATCCACTAAGCCCATACCTCGTTGTTCTATGTATGGAAAGACTTGGCCAACTTATCAAAGCATGAAGTTGACAATGGTAGGTGGAAGCCCCTTAAGTTTAGTACTAGAGGTCCTTTGCTCTCCATCTATTCTTTGCAGATGACTTGATCTTATATAGTGAGGCCTCAATGGTACAAATGCAGGAGATCCGAAACATAATGCAATTCTTTTGTATAGTTTCTGGGTATAGGATAAATTTGCAAAAGTCAAAAGTCTTTGTGTCCTCTAATGTGCACTTCAATTGGGCCTTGGAGTATAGTGAAAGGCTGGGAATTACAATCACCTCGATCTGGGAAAAATATCTGGAAGTTCCTTTATTGCACAAAAGATCAGTGAAGATGACCTACGCTCCTATTATCCAAAGAGTACAAGGAAAGTTGGCTTCTTGGAGAAGTATATTTTTTAGTATGGCGGGAAAGACAATTTTGATCAAAACTGTGATATCTTCCATTCCTTACTATCAAATGCAAACAGCCCTTCTCCTGAAAAGGGTCCTTGCTGTAATTGAGAAGATGTTTCTTTTGGAATCAAAACCAGGATGACAAAAAGTTACATCTTATCTCTTGGAATATGATCAAGGGAAGGGAAAGATAACGGGGGGGGGGGGGGGGGCTAGGAATCAAGGATCTCCAAACCAAAATGTGGCTTTTATGATGAAGCTCTGTTGGGGCCTACTAAAAAAACCCAATGCTCTTTGGGTCCACTGTTTACGCAGCAAGTGTGGGTGTGGTACTGGAAAATCCCAAAAGCCGTCAAGAAAAAGAGACAATCAGCGGCTTGGAGGGGTGTTACTTCGGTCTGGGATGACTTCTGCAAAGGGGTTGGAAGCAAGTTGCGGAGTGGTTCTAACACGAATACTTGGTTTGGGCTCGTCTTGAATTTCCTCTCATGCATTATGGGAACAATAATGTAGACTTCCTCAACCCAGAAGCTATGGTCAGTCAGTTTTTGAACAATAGGGTTAATTGGAATGTGGAAGAATGGAGAAGATACCTGCCTAATTGGGTTGTTGAAAAGATTAAACTGGTTAGACCTCCCATCCAAACTGTACCCGATGTGTTTTGTTGGAGAAACTCCTCCGATGGCAATTTTAGCATCAAGGCAGCCTATAAGTTGGTCTATAGTCGAAATGGTAAATCTGAGGGGAACGACCGGCATAAGCCATGGCACCTTCCCATCCCGGAGCGGGCTAAATTATTTTTGTGGCAAGCTTTTCATGAGAGACTTCCCACAAACGTAGTCAGAGCTAATAGAGGCATTACAAACCATTGTAATGCTTCATTTGAGTGTTCTTGTGACGAATCCATCTTACACCTATTGAGTGATTGTGATATTGCACAACGAGTGCGGATGCATTTTATTGACCTAATATACTATTCTATATTTTTCTATGGTGATTTGCAGGTATGGCTAAAATGGAATTTGACACAACCCGGGAGCAAGACGTTTTACCAGGTGGGCCGTGGATGAGACTCTTTGGTCTTATCTGTTGGTCCATTTGG
The DNA here is from genome assembly GCA_037074615.1 of Leucaena leucocephala. NCBI lineage: Eukaryota > Viridiplantae > Streptophyta > Magnoliopsida > Fabales > Fabaceae > Leucaena > Leucaena leucocephala. Next base: position 16,751,413 of record CM073519.1, read on the forward strand.
AAGAACAGATGTAGGAAAGCAATAGAAGGTGTCAGCATCCAACCAAAAGAGATTGTCTTCTGCACGCTACACAAGGTCATGGAATCAGCAGACATAGGACGCTACAGGCACAAAATTTTCAGAATTCCAGATTGTGTGGAGGCCAGATGGCGACCACCTCCTAGTGGATATGCTCGTGTGGACGTTGATGGGTCCCAGAATAACCAGAGGAAAGCAGCAGGTGGAGACCTACTTCGCGATGAACAAGGAATGTGGATAATGGTATTTAAACAATGTTTTGGATACAATTCTTCTACTGCAGCTGAACTGTTTGCTATTCAGGCGGGTCTGCTCTATGCAAACAGCTAGGATTCACCAAAATCAAGCTACACACAGCCTCCCTTGAGGAGTTACAGCTTCTTCTCTCAAGCAACCTTTACCCTTTCTCATTTTTTCAATCGCCATTGTTTGGTTGAATCCTCTTGTAATGATCTCTCAAGCCATATCCTTATACATAATGCTGACTTATAATTAGATCAGAATCTAACAGTTCAAAACCGTCGCTTTTGTAAAACAATTAAACACATATATATAAGAACGGACACCACACCCAAAAGAATTGAGTGTTTAAGAGTTTTTCTAGGATCTTTAAATTAAAAACTTTTAACAGTATAACAGAGTGTAAGTGTGTTTGAGTAAACCAAACAATTTTCACAATCACAAATGTATATATTGAAACTTGAAATTAATTTACAAAAGGAAGTTTTAACTATAAAACTGTAAATTGTAAAGAGTTAAAGGATAGAGAAACTGCAAATTGTGATTTATGCTGATAAATTGTGATTTGTTGAAAATGTTAGTTTTGTGTGGGGCCGGGTCTTGCTTAGTGCGAATTTCTTTACCTGAAGCTATTTTATATTTGTGGGTGAGAATCTGAAATATAACTTCCGTATTGATACTTTATACATATGATTAATTTATTGCCTATGTGGATTGGCGGATATAATTATTATATTGTAGATGCTTTCTTACAACTTTTATTGACCTTATTATGTGACTATTTTGATTGGATGTTGATGATAGATTATTGCTAGTACGTAGCATGTTTGTGCTTGGGTTTCTTGATTTGGGAATCCTTATACTTGAGGGACTTCAATTAGGTATGCCTTGTGCATGTTGTACATACTATCTACAAAGTCAACTCAATCCAAACAAGGAGGATTTGGCACTTTTCAAAATGACCTAACCAGAATTCCAAGAGACAGTTTGTCTTCTTTTTTTTTTTTAATTTATTTTCTAAGCATATATATGTTTTATTGGAAACAATTATATTCGAGGAATGAGGGACAATTTGTTCAAAGTATTATTGGACACTAAACGTGTTATGTGAACTCTTCTCCTAGTTAAGATTCAAAATTTAATTTGCTATTATTAAAAGTGAGCTGATCCACCTTTGCTGGATTAAACCCAAACCAATAGGTATTGGGATAATAGAGAGAATGGAGGAAATATTTTTTCTCCTTAATTTTCAAAAGGAGAAAAATATGGGAGTAGGGAGTTAGAGGTTAACTCCACTTTTCTCACCATAGAAATGATATATACGGATGAGCACAGAAAAGAAAAAAGAGAACTTCCATTTTTGACACCGCTCTGCTCTTTTTCTTCTGCATGTTTGACGCTCTGTCATTTTCTTCTGTGGGTGTCATTTGCTATAAAATGTACCAAAATCTATATAAGGTGCTCCGGTTATGTGTGGGTATCTTAGTGGATAAGAAGACCATCTTAGGTACGCCCGAAACCTTATAGTTATGTTGTGAGGAACTAATAGCTTTCATTAAACCTAACCCCTATGAGTAGTTTATGTCTTTTTATATGGTTATTTTATTAGGTCAGGTTTGAGTATTGTCGAGTCCAATTTGGTGCAACTCTTTCAAAACGTTTTATATATTTATATAGACTGGAATTTTAAATTTGTGATTAAATGGCTAAAGTCAATTCCACTATGATCAACTCCTATTAATCCAAGACACAGCTTATGTTAAACCTGAGTAATGTTATGTTTTAAGGCACACCACCCTCTTCTTTTGTTCTCTTCTCTTTTGTTTCCTCGTGTTTTTAACGTTCTCCTACATTTTAACAGTGATCAAGATCTTGTCTGAAATTAATAAAGAAAGTGATAAGAGATCCTCAAGGATTTGCTTGAGTCTATTGCACATCACCATTGATATATCACTTTGTAAATTACGCTGCATAAACTTATTAGTCCAATATTGTCAGGAGATTGAGGAACAAAGTACCCTGATTACCTTGTAACCAATTAATCATTAGACAGCCAGAAGGAGATAACCAGAAGAAAAGAAAGTACAGAAGGAAAGGAAATAAGGTGTACAAATAGAAAATTAGACAACAAATTCCACATCTCTTCCTAAGCCCTAATGTTCAACTCTTTTTTGATACAAAAGAAAGAGGCTGGGAACCTAAAACAAAGCTAACTAAACTAAAGGGGAATTCAATGACATACAATTTTGATTAACTAAGGTCCAAAAATCAGTTGGATACACTTTCAAAATAGCAGAGTTTGTCAACTCTTTCTTTACTGGAGCATTAGCAACTTTATTTTGTTCCCTTGAGATATAATAGATTTGCATATCATAATCCATCCTCATCATATTCCGAAAATGTAGGAACATTAAACTACAAGTGTTCCCTGTATTATTTGTCAGCAACATATTGACTAAATTTTTTGCGTCTGATTCAAACAACTTTTTTTAACCCAAAATTCTAAGCCAAGTTTAGACCGTGGTATTTTTGTACCATTTTGAAACATTCATGTGTATTTTTTTGTACCTAAAGAAATTTTATGATGTCAGATGTGTATGAGGGAATATTTTACTCGTAGATTTACACCTTAGCCCTATATTAATTTGCAATTCTTTTTTCATTTTTGAATTAAAAAGAAACAATTTTATTAAAAAATAATTAATATAATATTTAGTTTCTCAAGTTTATACAAATTTTAGTTTTAATATCTCGAGTTTTAAATTATAGGTTTTAGTTTTTTAAAAGGACAAAATTGTTCTCATTTTTATTAAATTACAATGACCAATGTTTTAGACATAAACCAACTTGAGGGACTAAAGCTTATAGTTTAAAATTCGAGTGACTAAAACTAAAATAAAAGCAAATTTGAAGAATAAAAAATTGTATTAGCCCAAAAAAATTAATCGAATCAATATCAATATTTATCTAAATATTTTTTTTGGTTCAAAAGAGTCAATTTTATTAATCCCAAACAAAGAATTACAATCACCAATAGCTAAAGCCAAAAGAAAAAACCACCCAAAAATATGTATTAGTACAAGCTAAAACACAAACTCATATAAAAGAAAAATACAACCATAAGCAAACATGAGAAATTGTACACATTGTCTTTTAGCCAATTCCTGATCTGGTGCAGCAACCAATCTCTATCCCTCCCACATCAGCTTCGATCATTAGTTTATACTCTAAATATTAAAAGTTAAATTTTGAACAACAACGACAAAGTGTTGGACAAAACAAGACAATGTGCATGTTTGGGCAATTCCTAAACTTAGGTTTTAAAAGAGCTTCTACCCTAAATTTTAATTTAGAAAATTTTTAAAACAAATAGCTATATTTGTCCATAAGGGCTTCTAGATCAAACTATAAGTTAAAATTATAGTTTTAAATAAGCTCGTGGGAATAATTTCTAGAACAGTAAAAGAGTTTATGAATTACCGAATTACTATTTTATCCATATTTTTTCTCACACTCTCCCTCTTCTCTTCTCCCTCTTATATTCTTTCTCTGGTGCTCCTCTTCTTCTCTGTCAGTTTGTTGTCACCGTCGTCACTTCTCTGGTCTCCTCTACTGTTGTTGCTCCTCCCCTCCATTTGTCAGTTCTCTCTTCTCCCTACCACTGGTGCTTTCGCTTGGTCTCTGTTCATCATCTCACTGGCCGCCTGTGTTCAACAGGAAAGAAGACATGGTGAATAGTATAGTGAAAAGTGCGGTGACATGATGTGATGGATAATTATTTTTTTATTTAATACATTTTTTAGTAACTTCCCAATCACAAAAGTACTTCTGGCAATAATTATCCAAATACTTATTTATTTAGAACTATTTTTTTCTATAAACTCTTCTCTAGAAACCATTTCTAAAAGCTATCTAAGAGCTATTTTTCAAAAATCTAAACTATTTGAAATATTATAAATATTTTGTAATGGGGTAACAAAGAAAGAAACATCTTTTTGACATGACTCTTAGGTCTTAGGGACATGTGTCTAATAGGCATGTCTATTGTCCTTCCACAGTATATAAAAAGGATTGTTGACGAAATATTATAACAAATGGTTGTTAAGTAATAACAGATGATTGTTGAGACTTTATCTTTTTACAGATTTTGTCCTAGTGTATTCTATTATCTTTTACTAGTTCTGTCACATGGTATCCTTATAGGAAAAGTTCATTCAATCCTGGGAGTATTGTGTCACGTCCCTAAATTTGGACCGTGACCGGCACAGAATATAAGTATCTTATATTCTGAAAGCCTAGCAGAATAAGTAAAACATTTAAATTTTCCATAACATTTTCAAAATCATACGAAATCTTTCCTAAGGTTTATGCGGAGCATTATCCTTTCCAAAATAATACAAGTTCTTAAGAAAGTAATTACATCAAAAGTAGTATTTGTCAAACAATGCTTCGGATCGACAACGAGGCTCTTTACTGCTCAGCCGGAGGATTAGGGTCACCAGCACTATCTGAAACCAAATAATCTACTCGTGAATAACATCCCAAAAACATGATTTAAAGAATGCGGAAATAAACAATGCATAATCATATTGAAAATGTATTTCATAACACTTCGTAATCTAATGCAAACCTTTTCGTAAACATTTGTATTTCAGGGGAAATAACAATATGAAATATTTGTTTCAAATAAACTATTTAAAATAATCCTTTTAAAACCATGATCTTTCTGTAGGACTTCAACAGAACGAAAATAGACGTGGACACATAGTCCACGAGGGTAACTAACCATTCTGGTGGCTCAAAGCCACTAACTGTCGCAAGAATGAATCTCACAAAATAATTCTGGTGGCTTAAGGCCACAAACTATAGCGAGAATGAATCCCACTAAATGATTCTAGTGGCTCAAGGCCACAAACTGTTGAGCTCGAGTACCAAGGTGCACCAAGGACTAACAGTACTGCTGTTAGCAACCAGCGTTCTGTATTCTGTCCTAAAGCGTTTCTATCATGCGTGGGGTCCTTTTCATATGAAATAATCTCATCATTTTAATGTCATAACCATTAGTAAAATCACTTTAACTTTCCAAAAACCCCAGCATGTATATTAAAAATCAAGTTACTGTAAAATCAATATTTCATGAATAACATCAGTTCAATGCAACTTTTGCCAAACTCTTTTCAAAAGGCTTATTCATCTATTTTCATACATAATCATAATTCCTTCATAAACCAATCTCAAGAAAATCATTTCTAACGATTTAAACCATACTTTCATAAAATTTGCTTTTCGAAATCTATATTTGAAATTCATCATTTGAAATGACAATGCATTTGAAAAATATAAATTTTAGGGAACGTTATTCACTCACCTGCCGCGTTCCTAAATCGCTACTCCTCCCACCAAACACTTGCTGTAAAGTCACTTCTCAATCCCCTGATATTTTGAAATAGTATATTAACATTCTCTTCAAATTCTCAGCAAAACTAATTGCCCTTAGCCCACAACTAAACATGAAGACAAACACTTAATCCTTTACACACACATAGCAACAGAACTCATTTCTTCCTTCATTCTTCTTACTTTCTTCTTGCAATTTATAATAGCATTTCCTTATATAAATATATCATTTAGCCTCCAACACCGCAACATGGTTCTCTGATTTAAGAACCCATCTTTATACGTATATATATATATATACATACGCATAATAGTAAAAGTCTCCAATCACTTCTCCTTTCATTAATTAGCAATATCCATGCCTAGGTGCAAACAGCAACCATATCCCAAAGCACATATACTGCACACCGAACACCCTTGCACACAAAATGCACACACAGCAGCAGCACAACAATATATATATGTACATTGTAGTAGCAACCCAGCATGCATCCAAAGATATACACATGGCAACAGAAACCTTCTCCCCTAACCACGCCCAAATCCATAAGTTCATAACACCAGAACCATAAGCACGGTCACAGAGAAATAAGGAAAAAGGGTGAAACTTACCACTCTTATCGCACTTGGAATTCACGGTAACAGAACCACAGAACTAAGCAGAAGAAAATGATAGTGCACAGCTTCAATTCCCTTCCTCTATCAAACACGGCAACAACCTAAAATAGAGAAATACGATGACACAGACAGAACAGAGTGAGCTCTATCACTCAGCAGCCACTTAAGAGGAAAGATGAAACTGCATATTGAATGAGGACCAAGAAGCTTACCACTTCACTCCCCGAACGGATCACAGCAGAAACAAGACAGAAATTGGAATCAAAGACTTGCTACAGTAGCATATGATTGCTACAGTAGTACAAAAATGGGGCGGATAATAGCTACACAGCGATGACGTTAACCATGAAGGTGGTCTACTGGAAGGAGTATTCACCGGCGCTATAACCTGAACACCGAACCCGCGACACTCCTGCGCCCTCCACTCAAACTCTCGCTGCCGATGGAAGAATGGAATGGGAAAGGAATACCTCAAATATAAAGGCGACCAGCAGAACTTCTGTGCCATGCACTCCCTTCCCTGCGCCATGCGCTGTGCTAAAACCAAACCCCTCTCACGTCACGCTGCAAATCCTACCGTTTCTCTGCAGACAGGAAGAAAATGGGGGGGAAAGTTGGGATTTGGTAAAATGGACAGAAGGGCAAAAGGGTAATTTCACGCGTCTAAATAAGCAAAATAATCACTCTTCTACACCTGCTGGGATTCGAACACGGGCCAAACATTTTCCTTTCAACTTTTAAACCATTCGGCCAACACTTCCAATACAAGATATTCTACAATGAAAATACATATATCTGAAAAAAATCCCTGATCATAACATTCTTCCCCTCTTAAAAAAAATTCTGTTCTCCGAATTTGAAAATATACACACCTTAGCTCTCAAATAATTGTGGGTATTTGATCCTCATCACACCCTCCAGCTCCTAAGTAGCTTATTCCTCTGAATGATTTCGCCATAACACTTTTACTGAAGGAATCTCCTTTGACCGTAACTTCTTTACTTGTCGATCAATAATAGCTATCGGATATTCATCATATGACAAGTCTTCATTCACTTGAACCTCTTGATATTCTACAACATGAGATAGATCATACAAGTACTTCTGTAGCATCGATACATGAAACACCGGATGTATCCCTGACAGCTCTGGTGGTAAGGCTAATCGATAGGCTACCGCACCTACTTTATCCAAAATCTCAAAGGGGCCGCTAAACCTCGGACTTAACTTACCCTTTTTACCAAATCTCATAACCCCTTTCATTGGCGACACCCTTAAGAACACTTTATCTCTGACCATGAATTCTAATTTCCTACGACGATGATCTATGTAAGATTTCTGTCGACTTTGAGCCGTCAACAACCTTTGTTAAATCACTTTCACCTTTTCTTTAACATCTTGAACCAAATCAGGCCCTAATATCATTCCGTCTCCAACTTTAAACTATCCAATTGAAGATCTACACTGCCTTATGTACAACGCCTCAAATGGTGCCATTTGAATACTTGATTGATAACTATTATTATAGGCAAACTCTACTAACGGTAAATGTTTGTCCCAATTTCCACCAAAATCTATGACACAGGAACTCAACATATCCTCAACTATTTGGATTGTCCTCTCTGACTGTCTATCAGTCTGAGGATGGAAAGCCGTACTTAAATTCAATCGAGTGCCTAATGCTTTCTGAAATAATTCCTAAAATCGAGAAGTAAACTGGGGCCCTCTATCTGAAATGATAGACACTGGGACTCCGTGCAAACGCAAAATCTCCTCAATGTAAGTCTCGGCGTATCTAGCCGCACTGTATGTCGTCTTCACTGGTAGAAAATGAGTAGACTTGGTCAATCTATCAACAATTACCCAAATAAAATCAAAACCTTTAACAGTACGGGGTAATCCCATGATAAAATCCATAGTTATGTTTTCCCACTTCTATTCAGGTATTTCCAACCGTTGTAACAGTCCTACCAGCTTCTGATGTTCCGCCTTAACTTGTTGGCACACTAAACAATGTGCAACAAAATTCGCCACATCATTCTTCATACCATGCCACCAAAACAACTGTTTTAAATCTTGGTACATCTTAGTTATACCAGGGTGGATAGTATAGGTAGAATGATGGGCTTCCTCAAGGATTAGCCTTCTCAACTCCTGAACTTGTGGCACACAAATCCTACCCTCGAACCTCAAAACACCTTCTTGATCAATCACAAATTCTGAATTACCTCCATCTTTAACTGAATCCCTCAACTCGCACAACTTCAGGTCAGAATATTGAGCTTCCTTAATCTGATCATTTAACGAGGAACGAGCTTGCAAATGAGCTAAAAATACTCCTTTATCAGCAATCTCAAATACGACTCCCTCTTGTTCAACTTTATGAATCTCCTGCACCAACGGTCTTCTTTCACTCTTTATATGTGCTAAACTATTCATACACTTCCTGCTTAAAGCATCAGCCATAACATTCTCTTTCCCCGGATGGTACAGCATCGTACAATCATAATCCTTTAACAATTCCATCCACCTTCTCTGCCTGAGATTCAAATCCTTCTATTCAAAGATGTACTTAAGACTTTTGTGATCCGTGAAAATCTCACAAGTTTCACCGTACAGATAATGTCTCCAAATCTTTAAAGCAAACACCACCGCATCCATCTCTAAATCATGAGTTGGATAATTCTGCTCATGCAACTTAAGCTTTCTAGAGGCATAGGCAATAACTCGCCCATCTTGCATTAACACACAGCCTAGCCCGATTCGAGAAGCATCACAATACACTGTATACCCACTAACTCCTGAAGGTAAACTTAACACTGGAGCAGAGGTCAAAGATTCCTTTAACTTTTGAAAACTTGCCTCGCATTTCTCATCCCACACGAACTTCACATTCTTTTAGGTTAGCCTTGTCATCGGAGCTGCTATTCTTGAAAAATCTTGAACAAAACGGTGATAATATCCTGCAAGTCCTAAGAAACTTCGAATCTCAGTTACCGTAGTAGGTCGTGGCCAGCTTTTAACTGCCTCAACCTTACTAGGATCAACATGGATGCCATCTCTCGACACCACATGCCCCAAGAAAATGACTTCAGTTAACTAAAACTCACACTTGGAAAGTTTAGCATAGAGCTGATGTTCTCTCAATCTCTGCAACACTATCCGCAAATGATGTTCATGATATTCTACACTCTTGGAATAAACCAGGATATCATCAATGAACATGATCACAAACTTATCCAGGAATTCTCTGAATACTCGATTCATTAAGTCCATGAATGCCGCAGGAGCATTTGTCAAACCAAAGGATATTACTAAGAATTCATAATGACCATAACGAGTCCTAAATGTTGTTTTTGAAATATCTTCCTTCTTAATCTTTAACTGATGATACCCTAATCACAGGTCTACTTTTGAAAAGTATTGCGCTCCTTGCAACTGGTCAAACAAATCATCAATGCGTGGTAATGGGTACTTGTTCTTTATTGTCACCTTGTTAAGCTGTTAATAGTCAATGCACAATCTCATCGATCCATCCTTCTTCTTGACAAATAACACTGGTGCGCCCCAAGGAGAAGTACTAGGTCATACAAACCCCTTATCTAGCAATTATTGTAACTGAATCTTTAATTCCCTTAACTCAGACGGTGCCATCCTATAGGGCGGAATAGAAATTGGCTGCGTACCAGGAATGGCGTCAATACTAAATTCTATCTCTCGATCTGGGGGTAATCCTGGCAATTCCTCCGGAAAAACATCAGGAAATTCCTGAACAATAGGAATTTGGTCTAAACTGACAGTAGGACTATCAACATCTTGGATTATCGCCAAAAATCCCTGACAACCCTTAGCCAACATTTGCTGGGCTTTTAAAGCAGAGATTAAGTTTGTTGGCTTATCTACTTCGTTCCTAAGCAACATAAACAAAGTTTCACCCAGAACGTTAAACTTTACCACTTTCATGTGACAATCAACAGTAGCATAACATGAAGCTAACCAATCCATGCCCAGTATTACATCAAAGTCTATCATATCAAGGATCATCAAATTGACAAAACTTTCTCTACCCTCAACAGACACTTCACAAGATTTGTGCACTTGTGAAACTAACAAAGATTCCCCAATAGGGGTAGCCACAGTGAAAGGACAATCAAGTCAGACCGAATTCTTATCCAACATCTTAGCAAAGTATTTCGAAATATAAGAATGTGTCGATCCAGGGTCAAACAATGCATAAGCTTTTTGAGAACATACAGAGATAATACCTGTGACCACATCATTAGAAGCCCGAGCATCTTGCATTGTCATCGCGTAAACCCTAGCTTGTCCTTGGCCTGAAGGTTGTGCTCTCTTCTTCGGAGGTCGTCCTGATGTACCTCTACCTACTGAGGCAGAAGTTACTCCCACAGACGGAACTGCAAAGGTAGTAGGGTGGGGAGAAGGTCGAGTTGATCCATAGCTCGAAGTTGATTGAGCAAACGGACACTCTTTCTTCATTTGACCCGGTTGTCCACAACCATAACATACCCCCAAGGTCTTTAGACAAACCCCTGAATAGTGCTTCCCACACATAGTACAGGTAGGCCTGGAATAATTAGAATGGCTCCCTCCAGACTGAGGTCTAGTACCTCCAAACTTCAGTCCCGAATCAGGAACGCCCACAGAAGATCTATAAGATCTGGGCGCTGGCCGCATATCAGCTGACGAGGGTTGGTCCTGAGGGCGGTTACCTTTAAATGAAGATCCTTGGAACCTTTCACTCCCAGTCTTCTGCTTCTTAGAAACCCCTTCTTCTTCCATGTGCCTCAACTCAATTCTCAAAGTACATTCAACCACATCGGCATAAGAAGCAAAATGATTCAGCATCGGGGCCACAGCATCATGGATATGTATCGGTAATCCCTGTATAAACCTGCCGATTCTATCCCTCTCTGACGGAATCAAGGTAGATACATACGATGAAAGTTCTGTCTGTCATACTCAGCCACATATATCCCAGAAGTACATTTCAACAGAAGAAATTCTTTAACTCTAGCATCCTTCTTGCTCTGGGGAAGAAAACATTTTAGGAAAAGATCCTTAAAATTTGCCCATGACAATAATGATACTCTATCCCCCTGAAATCCTAGTACCATCTTACTCCACACATTCGCAATCCCTTCAAGTCGAAACAAGGCAAACTCCATGTATTGCACATCTAGGCATCTCAAAGCCCGGCATCTCTTCTCAATTCCTTCCAGGAACTCTATGGGTTCCTCTCGAGAATCAAACCCTGAGAACTTTGGAGGATCCAACTTTATAAACTCTGATAGCCTGACTGCTATAGATTCTTCCTCTATAACCTGGGGTGTTCTTACTTGAGTCTCGTGCCTAGAGGACGTAGAGATCTCAGGAAACTATGGAGGAGATGGTTCTGCCTCAGATAAAATTTCTCGAAGGGGTCTAAGGGGTCGACCTCTCTGAGCCCTAGCTCCCTTATGACCCTGTCCTCGACCTCGAGGAGGCACATCACTTTGCTGAGTAGAGCCTTGATCCGAAGCCCTAGAGCTCCCTCTAGATGGTACACGTCTAGGCGACATTTAACTATTCATAAAACATAGAAAATATTCAGTTTAAAAAAAAATAAATACGTTTTTGAAATCATAGGAAAACTCCACTTTTGAATTTCTTTTAGAGATCTTCAGAGATGCCACAACTATAGTTATGCCTGGGTTCATAACAATAATTAAGACCCCACCGAAGTATCCCTGCTCCACTTAACCATAGAAAAACTAGGATCTGATACCAAACTGTCACATCCCTAAATTTGGATTGTGACCGGCACAGAATATAAGTATCTCATATTCTGAAAGCCTAGCACAATAAGTAAAATATTTAAATTTTCCATAACATTTTCAAAATCATACGAAATCTTTCCTAAGGTTTATGCGGAGCATTATCCTTTCCAAAATAATACAAGTTCTTAAGAAAGTAATTACATCAAAAGTAGTATTTGTCAAACAATGCTTCAGATTGACAACGAGGCTCTTTACTGCTCAGCCGGAGGATTAGGGTCACCAGCACTATCTGAAGCCAAATAATCTACTCGTGAATAACGTCCCAAAAATATGATTTAAAGAATGCGGAAATAAACAATGCATAATCATATTGAAAATGTATTTCATAACACTTCGTAATCTAATGCAAAACTTTTTGTGAACATTTGTATTGCAAGGGAAATAACAAAATGAAATATTTGTTTCAAATAAACTATTTAAAACAATCCTTTCAAAACCATGATCTTTCTGTAGGACTTCAACAGAACAAAAATAGACATGGACACACAGTCCACGAGGATAACTAACCATTATGGTGGCTCGAAGCCACTAACTGTCGCAAGAATGAATCCCACGAAATAATTCTGGTGGCTCAAGGCCACAAACTGTCGCGAGAATAAATCCCATAAAATAATTATGGTGGCTCAAGGCCACAAACTGTAGCGAGAATGAATCCCACTAAATGATTCTGGTGGCTCAAGGCCACAAACTGTCGAGCTCGAGTACCAAGGTGCACCAAGGACTAACAGTATTGTTGTTAGCAACCAGCGTTCTGTATTCTGTGCTAAAACATTTCTATCATGCGTGGGGTCCTTTTCATATGAAATAATCTCATCATTTCAATATCATAACCATTGGTAAAATCACTTTAACTTTCCAAAAACCCTAGCATGTATATTAAAAATCAAGTTATTGTAAAATCAATATTTCATGAATAACATCAGTTCAATGCAACTTTTGCCAAACTCTTTTCAAAAAGCTTATTCATCTATTTTCATATATAATCATAATTCCTTCGTAAACCGATCTCAAGAAAATCATTTCTAACGATTTAAACCATACTTTCATAAAATTTTCTTTTCGAAATCCATATTTGAAATTCATCATTTGAAATGACAATACATTTGAAAAATATAAATTTTAAGGAACATTATTCACTCACCTGTCGCTTTCCTAAATCGCTACTCCTCCCACCAAACACTTGCTGTAAAGTCACTTCTCAATCCCCTGATATTTTAAAATAGTATATTAACATTCTCTTCAAATTCTCAACAAAACTAATTGCCCTTAGCCCACAACTAAACATGAAGACAAACACTTAATCCTTTACACACACATAGCAACAGAACTCATTTCTTCCTTTATTCTTCTTACTTTCTTCTTGCAATTTATAACAGCATTTCCTTATATAAATATATCATTTAGCCTCCAACACCGCAACATGGTTCTCTGATTTAAGAACCCATCTTTATACGTATATATATATATATATATATATATATACGCATAACAATAAAAGTCTCCAATCACTTCTCCTTTCATTAATTAGCAATATCCATGCCTAGGTGCAAATAGCAACCATATCCTAAAGCAAATACACTGCACACCGAACACCCTTGCACACAAAACACACATACAGTAGCAGCACAACAATATATATATGTACACTATAGTAGCAACCTAGCATGTATCCAAAGATATACACATGGCAACAGAAACCTTCTCCCTCAACCACGCCCAAATCCACAAGTTCACAATACCATAACCATAAGAACGGTCACAGAGAAATAAGGAAAAAGGGTGAAACTTACCACTCATATCGCACTTGGAATTCACGGTAACAGAACCACAGAACTAAGGAGAAGAAAATGACAATGCACAGCTTCAATTCCCTTCCTCTATCAAACACAGAAATAGCCTGAAACAGAAAAATGTGATGACACAGACAAAATAGAGTGAGCTCTGTCACTCAGTAGCCACTTAAGAGGAAAGATGAAACTGCATATTGAATGAGAACCAAGGAGCTTACCACTTCACTCCCCGAATGGATCACAGTAGAAATAAGACAGAAATTGGAATCAAAGACTTGCTACAGTAGCAGAGGATTGCTACAGTAGCACAAAAATGGCGATGGATAACAGCTACACAGCGCCGACGTTAACTATGAAGGTGGTCTACTAGAAGGAGTGTTTACCGGCGCTATAACCTGAACACCGAACCCGCGATACTCCTGTGCCCTCCACTCAAACTCTCGCTGCCACCTCGCTGTCGATAGAAGAATAGAATGGGAAAGGAATACCTCAAACTTAAAGGCGACTAGCAGAACTTCCGTGCCGTACACTCCCTTCCCCGCGCCACGCACTGTGCTAACACCAAACCCCTCTCACGTCATGCTGCAAATCTTACCGTTGCTCTGCAGACAGGAAGAAAATGAGGGGGAAGTCGGGATTTGGTAAAATGGATAGAAGGGCAAAAGGGTAATTTCACGCGTCTAAATAAGCAAAATAATCACTCTTCTACACCTGCTGGGATTCGAACACGGGCCAAACATTTTCCTTTCAACTTTTAAACCATTCGGCCAACACTTCTAATACAAGATATTCTACAATGAAAATACATATATCTGAAAAAAATCCCTGATCATAACATATTGCTTCTTAATTTACTGAGGAATTGTGAAATATCTCTTAAAGGCAATATCTTAAAAAGCGACTCAAATTATATACTTTGTTATTTTACAAATTTCACAATACATTTAAGAGATACTCACATGGTATTTCTGATTAACACCCTTACCGCCTATCATGACCTTGAATTTAGACATCCTATAACAGCGATCTTCCCCTATCTTCCTTGCAAGATGGTCGATGACGACATATTCATCCATACTAGCAAGCATACGGAAAACCTACTTATCGAAGACAACAAGATCAAATGATTATAACTCTTTGATTGGGTGATAAAAATCATTGTTATAGCGCACAACCTCCTTGGTGATTACCCTGTAAACCTTGACAGAACCAACTCCCCCCACCCCCCCCCCAAAAAAAGAAGCTTTAGAAAGGTTATGCAAGCTAACCACTTCCCTGATGACCTCGATGCAATATCGCTTTTGGTTGTGTATAAGGATGAATGGTTGGGCAAAAACTGGTTTTGGAGAGAGAGACTAGGTCGCTCAAGGCCCAAAGAAGAATGAGAAGAACATATGCCCTCACCTTTCACTTGGCCTACAACTTTCTTCTTTTTGTATATCCAGATTTGCCCTGGTTGAAGAGGTATTTTAAAAAATATTTATTACAGTTATCATGTATCTGTTAGTAAATTTATTTCGGGGGAGGTTTTTCGTTCAATGAATTCATGATTTAATATGTATGTAACTTCCTCAAATTGCAGCCACATTGACAATACCCATTAATATGCGTTAGACAAGTGGATATTTCCCTTGGGGTTATGAATTCTTAAGTATGTTAAAAATTATGGGGTGCATGATAGTTTCAATATATATATATTAATATACCCTTTTATATATGTGATAACATATGATTTTACCAATTTGGTTTGTGAAAAATTCTAAATTAATTCAGGGGATTATATGATAAAAATTCTTATTTAATTAAATTGTTATTCAATAGTTACTAAATATAATTTGAGATTTGAAAGTGTGGGGTACCTAAGATGTAAGGCATCTTAAAAAAAAGTCTACTAGCCTTATTTTATAATTGTAAAGTTATGAGTTGTGATTAAAAATGAATAAAGTGCAGGCCTTATTATTTGTTATTGAAAGCAAATTTTGTGGATAATATAATTTTTGTATTGCTTGAAACAAGCATTTATAAGGGAATACAAATTTAATAATTTATATGCTGGAGAGATAAATATGTTTAATTTTCATTATTTGTGGCTATATTTATCTTAGAATAAATATACATGATTTATTGCAAGAATATATTTTAAATCTCACAAGGAGCATGAAATATTTGAGGAGTACCATAAATGTCGGTGTTATGTACAGAGCCTAAATTGTTGAAACTTCTTGGCAAAAATTTTGGGTAAAACCAAAACTTAGTGTTGATAAATTGTGTTTGTTAAATGGCAATAACTTTTGTTAACAACAAAAATAAGGAACACTTAGTGTTGACGAGTTATAATTGTCAAATGACAATAAATATTATTTAGAGAATAATGATGCAACTGTTTGATATACTATATGAATAAGCATGCTTAGTAAAAAATTATAGAGTTATCTTAATCTATTTGTGAGGTCAAAATAGACATATTAGAACCATTAACAAAACCTTAGGAGAAAATAAATTATTGAAA
Organism: Leucaena leucocephala; assembly: GCA_037074615.1. NCBI lineage: Eukaryota > Viridiplantae > Streptophyta > Magnoliopsida > Fabales > Fabaceae > Leucaena > Leucaena leucocephala. The sequence goes on from CM073519.1 coordinate 16,767,822, forward strand.
TTAAACATCGAAAGGAATAGGACTAAAGTCAGTTTGATTATGACAGCAATGTCAACCTAACCTTTGTGATTGGTGATCGTCTGAAAAAGATTCAATGGGTATAAACAAGTCGTTAGTTAGTTTTATTAGCACTAAAATATTATTATTGGCATATCTGTGTGCCAAGTATTATCGGTCTAGGTTTAGTTTATAGTTCGTAAGACCACTAAATACAATAATTATATCCATATGTGTAACTCAGCTAATGGTATTTTTTTTATTTATGTGGGGAGATTGTTGAAAATATTATAAATATTGTGTAAGGGTATGTCAAAGATAGAAGCGTCTTTTTGACATGACTCTTAAGTTTTGGGGACATGTGTCTAAAAGGCATGACTCGTCTCATTCCACGATCTATAAAAGGGATTATTGATGAAAGATTATAACATGTAGTTGTTGAGTAATAACAGATAATTATTGAGATCTTTCTTCTTTTACAGATTTTGTCCCGCTGAGTTATACTATCTTCTACCAGTTATGTCACCATGTATCCTTATAGGAAGAGTTTGTTTAATCATAAAGAGTGTCGCTTCCTAATTTATTAACTTGCAAAATATTTCTTAATGATAGTATCCTTGGATACGATTCGAACTAGATACTTTATTATTTTACATATTTTGCTAACAATAACAAACTGAGATAAAAAAATATATGAAAAAACTTTATAAATAAGGTATATATTGATACTATTCATTATTATTTTTTAAATATCAACCTCACTTATATTGGGTTCTAGGTTGCCGTTGTTTCTAGCCCCTTCACTATCAACAATATATAGGGCCTATTTGAATATATTTTTAGAAAATGACTTATAGAAAAAAAATTTAGATAGCTTTTGAAAAATATCTTATGGAGAAGAGTTTATAGAAAAAAATAATTATAAATAAATTAGTGTTGGGATAGTTATTACTATAAGAGATTTTGTGATTGGTAAATTTTTAAAAATGGTATAAGATAAAAAAATATTAATTATTCATCAGCTCATATCACTGTTCATCGTCTTCTTCCCTCTTCTTCATCGCACCACGTTCATCTTCTTCTTTCCTCTTCATCGTTGAACAGAGACAGACAGAGAGGAGAACACCACTAGGCTGATGATGCTGAAGAAGACAGAAGAGCTGAACACAGGCGAACAGTTGACGAAGGCGAGGATGAGAGAAAAGAGAGAGAGAGAGAGACTGCAAAAGTACTTATGTACGCTTCTTCTACTGGAGAGAGAGAATGACCACGACGAGGAGAGGAGGCAACTGGGCAGAGGGAGGAAGAGAGGAGAGCAAAGAGAATATGGGGAAAATTAGGGTAAAATGGTAATTTGATAATTCATAAGTTCTTTTACTGTTTCAGAAGCTATTTCCAATAGTATATCTAAAACATAATTTTAATCTATAATTTGATCCAGAAGTCCTTTTGGATAAATATAAATATTTATTTTAAAATTTCTCTAAAATAAAGTTTGGGTCATAACCTATTTTAAAACTAAGATTTTAAACTCATTCTAATATGCACATAGTTACCAGATAGTACCAACGGGGGTTTATCCGAGTGGTAAGCATCTCGGTATTGCTTAAGCGATGTCTCGAGTTTGAGCCTTGGCGCAAACAAAAAATCCTCATTGAGAGACTCACCCAATATAGCAGGTGCGCGACGCGGATCAGATCCATATATAGTTAGGGTAAAACTCTGATAAACTAGGTGGGTAACTAAAACAAAGAAGTTATGATATAGTTTCTGCAACATCATTTTCATTCCCTACAAAAAAGAACCATCAAAATTGATTTTTAATGTGATCTTTAATTAGCAGAAAAGTTGAATCCTTGTGTAGTTTAGTTCTTTCGTTTACCTTCACACTTCTTATCTTTTAACAATTCCTACTGTCCCAAATAGTCAGTGGCAGCGACTGACCGTAGCGACCTGAATTGAATTGCTCTATCACAATCCTTGGCCATTTTCTCTGGTTCTTTATTTTGCAGGTCCCAATTTTGACGGTACTTAAATATAGCCGATAAAATTAGATTAAACATGCGCGAGACTAGCCTGCCAATTTGCCATAAAGGGAAGGGATCCGGTCGGTTTTTTTAACCCGCAACTTTACTACATTATTTTTTAAAAAAAAAACTTGTTTTTTAATTATAAGGCCTCATTTTTACTAAATGAGCATTGAATTGTTTTTATGGTTTGAAGAAAACTCGGACCGTAATTTTAAGTACACAAATTTACCCAAAAAATTGAGACAAGAAAAACTAATTCATTTAAGATCAATTATTCTCCCCATTAATCTTCAATCAATTAACTATACTTTTAAAATTTTATAATACACAATTTAATTCAAAATTAGTATAGGTTGACCGATTTAATATTTTCAATTTATTTATTTGTAAGTCACAGTCAATAATCTTTCATTGATCTTCAAAAGTAATTAATGGGGAGAATTTAAAAATTTATAATAATCATAAATAATTAATCAATTATAATTTGTTTTTCTTACTCCCCTGTGTAATGTACAGAAGAAATTTCTAGTTAAAATCTAAAATTAGATGCAAAATAAAATAGTATTCAATATCCACATATCTAAAATATTAAATATAAAATTTAATCATAAATATCCAACATATAATCAGTTAATTTTTATAAAATATAAAATGGCTAATAAAATAAAATATAATCTAAATAATCTCAATGAAACATTATTTATTTAAAAAACTAATTGAAGTGAATTAAAATATATAAGAATATGACGTATTATCAAGAACCTAATATAATTAAAGAGGATAATTGAATAAAATTTAATCCCTATAAAACACTTTAAATTTAATATGAATTTTTTAATTATATTATATTATTTTAATATAGCCAATCTGACCTTGTGTTGACCCAATCTAACTCGCTAGAACTATTATCTTGATTGGTTCAATATCCGGTTCAGTTTTTTGAACTTTGGATTATTTTAAGCCAGTGAAATCTGGTTCAATAGATATGAAGTAATAATGGGTTATATGACAAAAATGCTACCTAATGGTACAAATAAACTATAAGCACATGGGATGTATCATTTTTTCCGTTTTGCATAAGAAATTTTAATTACGCCAAACTTCAACCTATGGCCGACATGATCTTCTTCTGTTTTTTGACCCAATATTGATGGCCACATTTTTTTTTTGTAAAATCTAAATATTAATTGTTAAAAATTAATTTTTATGAGATATAAAAGTTATCAAAATAAATTTTAATAGATCTAATTATCTATTAATTATGTATGGCCACATTTCTAATTCTGCTTTCTACCTAATCAAGCTGAATTTTTCTTGCACACTAACATTTTGTCTCATTAATTCGTCAATTCATTACCAAGATCCATTTTTTCAATGGATGAATTCAGTGAAGACAAGAATCGCCGCCTGATTGGCTGCTATTATCCCAAGTGCTTGACTCCAATATATATACTTGTGCAAACTAACATGGCTATAAAATAAAAAAAAAATAGCCAACTGGATAGCACCATGAATTTTTGGAATAATTATATCCAAAAATTTATAGTCTAAATGTTAAATTAGTTTTAAAAAAAATTATAATAATTTCTCAACATTGAATGATTATTACTTTCTATAAGATTTAATAATATATAAGAGTTAATTAATTAATATATTAATCATGATTAAAAATAAATTTATATTATATACTTCTTAATTTATCTAAATTAATCAATTAATTCTTATATTAATTATAATTAATTGATTTATTTAATTTTTTTAATCTATATAAATTTATTAACTAAATCTTATATTAAAAATATGAAGGAATAATATATTTTAAATAATAATTTTTAAAATTTAAATAAATTAAAAATATTTTTTTTCTTTTTTATATATCAATCACCTAAACTACAATAACCTAATTAAAATCAAATAAAATTATAATTAACGACATGATAAAAAGTAAAAAGGATTACAGGGACATAAACAAAAATATGGTAAAACTATAAAGCCCTGTAGATTAATTTTTCCTATTTTTTCTCAAAAAATTTATTTACAACAGGTTGAATACTTCCTAGACACTCTCAAACCCAGAAATAGTGAAATACGAGTATATATAGATGAAGATGAAGACACAAATCAAGCAAGACACTCATAAATGTATCAGAAACCTCAGACAAACTTTTTGATACTAGTAATACTTTCTCTGTAACTGAATTCCACATGGAATTCATAATTATTCTTACAATAATTACTATATATGGATCAAAGCAAAGCAAGCAAGAACAACATATGGATGAAAATTAAACCAAATTCACATCATCACAACGATTAATCTAAGGACAACAAAGTAATTAACCAAAACTCAGTGATTTTCTGAATCAGCAACCTCGGGTGTAATCGGAACAGCGTTGTCTCGAACCACCTGGGTTTGACGACGGAAGGCAGCTCCGGTAACCTTGATTTTGGGGACAGTTCACAGAAGCCTGATTCCTATTACCTGTTTTTGAAGTCGTAGACCTACTGATATCATATAGCATTCTTGCTACACGCGATTCCACCGGAAACTGAGCCTCCAGGTCGAAGTCGTCTCCAATGACGCAGTCTCCGCCGCCGCATACGGTGGTGAAGCTGCCGTTGACCTTCTCTGAAGTTGCTCTACTCAGATCTGCCTGAACCAGTATCATCATCATCATCGTCAAGAATAGCAGAAAGATTAGCTTGTTCATCTTCGATTATGTCTCTCAATCAATCTGCGTCGCTTGGAGATTCTGTAGATCGATTCGCTTCGTCGGTCGGAGAAGCTGTTTGTTGAACCTGGAAAAGATGATGGATTTTCATTTATTATAGCTGGAAACCCTTGCCAACCTTTGCATCAGCGCCAATATTTTATTTAAGTGGATCAACTTGTGAAGAATTTTTTAAATTAAATAAAAAAAGGAAATTCTAAATGTTCTGCTCTGCTAATTTTATTTAATCTTTAATTTAAAACATCCGTAATTAAATTGATATAATTTAGAAAACTTCTAAAATCTAGTATCTATTATTAAATGGAAAACATTATCTTCGATATTTTAATTTCATGCTAAATTTTATTTTAATCTATTAATTTTATAAAATATTTTTTTCAATTTTCTAACATACATTAATGCCATTAACAAAATGCTGGTTCATAATGTTGTTGACCAAACTACATATGTTCTCTAATTTTAAATATAAAAAATAATTAATTAATCATCAATTAATATCAAACAGACATAATTTTTAAAAAAATACAAAATACTATTGACGAATAGAAATAATGAGAGTCGTCGTTCAAATTTATTTCGGAAAAAATGAACGCAACGCAACAAGAGTGCAGGACAGGAAGTGGTTTGGTTGGGTGGTGGGATTGGACTTTGACAATTATGATTTATTCAATTTAATTATTTTTAAATTTTTGAAAATTACTACATGATGTATGATATGTTTGGAAAAATTGCAATATTTTAATTTTTCATTTTTATAATATCCTTTGATGGCAAAAAAGTATTATACTTCACTTTAAAATTTATTGATTCTTAATAAATAATAGAAAATCACAATTAAAACAATTTTTTGCCTATATATGTTTTTGGACTGAAAATCACCACTAAAATAAAAAAACATAAAAATTAAAGCACAGTTTCTGGAATTCAAAAGACGAGGGAATACCTTCAAATATTCACATGTCACTTGAAAAAAAAATGCCGTGGACCTATACATTCCCATTTGACGATTATATGAATTATTGAAGTTTGATCAAGTGGCTTATATCAAAATATATACAAAGGACGTACATATTATTATATATATTTTATAATATCAAACCCATACCCAATATTTTTTTAGATTATATTATAAAATATCCGAACAAGTGATTAATTTAATTTTAAAATTTATAACTATCTTTATAACAAAAAAAATTATAACTATTCTTCTTAATATATATATATATATTTTTTAAAATTTAAATTTAAAATTTAAAAATATCTAATGAGACATTACATATTATTAGATATTAATCACGTCTTAGGATTGTAATTTTTAGTTTTAAATTATAGAAAATTAATGTGAACAACCAAGTACCAACCGACCACCCACCATCAATTATTTTCTTAGTAACTGCAAAATAATATTTCAAGTATATATAGAAGCAAGGGGCCATAATCCTTTCCATGGGTGATTGAGTTTACTTTTCTCTCAAATTCTACATACATACAAATGTATATGCAAATGAAATATTATTTATATTTTTTTAAAAAAAATCAATCATTTACTCTATATAGTTTTGTTTCGATATTAATTCTTAAAATTTAATTTGTTCAATAAAAAAATAAAATTTAATTTATTCAACTTAATTTTAAGTTTCAATCATCCCTTCACTTTTTATCAAAGTATGCAGTTCTTCAGAGATTAAATTATAATTAAATTATAAAATGTGAGAACTAATAAATTAATTAAATAATTAAAATTTAAGAGATTAAATTTCAATAAATTAAATTTTAAATATTGAGTTATTATTTAATTAAAATTATAAAAATTAAATTATTAATATTCTGATAAACAAAATGATAGAATCAAACTAACTAATTAAAAAGATGGGTATAAATGAAAGAGAGATTCTATGAATATTTTAAGGTTTTATGAAAAAAAATTAATATAAATCATTTACTAATATGTATTACTAATATTCTATTCTCAACCCGCCATAATACAATAATAATAAAATTTTATGTTATATAATATATAATATTTTATTTTTATTTTTTATATTTATTTATTATTTTAATTTTATTTGTAATATTATTTTATCTATATTTTTTTAATTTAGTATGATTTTATTTATAATTTTTTTAATTTAGTATAATTTTATATATAATTTTATTGCTTAAATATTAAAAATTATATTAAATTAAAAAAAATTATGAATAAAATTATACTAATTAAAAATATTATAGATAATATTATTTTATAAATAAAATTAAAATATTTAAAACAGACAAAACAATCAAGATATTTGTACGAAAGCCGAAGAACAGGAAAAGACATAAAAGGCCCGGAATCATTTAATTAACATGCCGTCCTGCATTGTTGACCCACATTTTAATTGTTAATTTCTGATTTTTTTTTTGGAAAATGGCCAAAAAAATTCTAAAAATAAAAAAAATCTAATATTTACAAATAGGGGTGTTTACTGATCAGGACGAGCCCGAGACAACCTTGTCCTGATATAGGACATGTGACACATTTTTTGTCCTATATCCCATCTCGTCCCGTCCCAAATATGTCCCAGTCTCCTTCGGAACCAGGACGGGTCAAAATGAGTTCGAGAATTCCCAAACTTTTTTTTAAAAAAGAATATAAAAATATTATTTTATAAATTATTGTATATAAAAAATTATAACAATTTTCTCTAAATATTACTATTACATATGATTTACAAAAGAAAATAAAAAAAAAATTTACTCTTCATTAAATATAATTTATAAAAAGAAAAAGAGAAAAAAAAGTCAAGATGGGATGACCCGAGAGTCATATCGAAAACCATCATATCCTAATCCTAATATTATCCTATCCTAAAAAGGATTTATATCGATCTATTTTAAAATATGATAGATCTATCTCAAAATCTCTAAGACCAGAACAGATCAATCGAGACAAAATACCCATGAACACCCCTATTTACAAATGGCACGTTCGTGGCAGATCTATTTTGACATTTTAAATTTTTAGATAAAAACACAAAAATGGCCTCCTTATTGAACAAAACAATCGTTTTTTTAATAATAAAAGAGAGACCTTATCAGCTACTCTTGGTGCTGCTTAAGGCAGCTCCAGAGCCCTTCTCGATTAAGTCTGACAACCTAATTTTATTACCCTTCCACAGGCAGCAAACAAGAGATCCATCAGAAAAGAAGAAAAGGAGGAAGCCGATGACGTTGGCGAGCGCGTGACGGAGCGGCTTATTATTATTTCCGAAACTGCGTCGTCTCTATGGACGAATATTGAACCGATACTATCTGGTCGGAAAACCGAAATTCCACGCTAACACCATGAAGCTAACGATTATAGATTGAACAAACAAACAAACAAACAAACAATCTAATTTTTGCAAGCAACAACAGAGCTGGAATAACAAAAGACAGAGGGGCGACGGAGGTGAATGAAGATTAATGAAACCCCAGCCGAAGAAGTGGGCAGCAGCGAAGATGTCCGGCGAATGATGGTGGCGGGGAATGTTCTTCATTCATTAATGGAGAAGAGGAGGGACATGGCGTGATGATCTTCATCGTGGGTTGTTATAATGAATGTTTCCAGACAAAAGATATCAATGGAAGGGAAATAAGATGATCCAAACGGAAAAGGCCAACTGGATGGAAAGTAGGGGTTGAATCAATTAAGAGAATGATGAGGAGAGTTGATGGTTCTATTTCAACCTGGAGGGAGTTACTGACCATGACAAAGAATTCATTGGAGTCGGGAGGTATGGGGATCCAGAGGCCGTCGTGGGTGCAGATCTGGAGGCCGTTAACATCGTTCGAGCGAAGGACGGTGGTGAAGGAGAGAGCAAGAAGAGGGAAAGTTTTCAAGTGGAGAGAGAGAGGGGGGGATAGGGGATTGGGATATTTTGATTTTTTTTCTTCCCCCACAATTTTATTATAGCATCTATATATTATTTATAAATATTAGTGTGTGTTTGGTATTATAATTAAAAAGATTTTTTTTTTAAATAAAATTTTAAATAAATAGTTATATTTATCTATAATTTTGATTAAAATTATAATTTAAAATTATAGTTTTAAATAAATTATTGAAACTAATTTTTAAAATATTAAAAGAGTTTATGTATTATCTAATTATTATCTTACCCTTACTTTTTCTTATACCATCTCTCCTCTTTCATCTCTCCTCTATCTTCTCTCCTCTCTCCTCTCTCCTCTCTTTTCTCCACCCTATATTTTTTTTATTCTCTATACTCTCTCATTTCTCATCTTACTTCTCTACCATCTCTCCTCTCTCATAATTTAATTAAATCATATTTTTTTTAAAATTTATCAATATGAAAAGTGATTCTACTACTAATCATTTAAATATTTTAATTTTTAAAATCTATTCTTCTCAAAATCTATTCTCTAAAATCTATTCTTCTTAAAATATATTCTTCAAAAATTAATCCAAACAAGTTCTTAGAGCCCTAACTTAAATTTTAGTTAAAATTATTATTTTTTTTTTTGCCATAATTTCTTATCCACTTTTTGAATGATCAATGTTTTTTAGAATATTCATTAAGAGAGACTATTTTTCCTCCAGAGTTTTGGTTATTATTAATAAGTAAGGAAAGTTAGTAGTTGTGTTGAACTTTGGGACCATATAAACCAATCTTGGTCCCAAAAAGTAAAAGAAGTCCTTCTATTGTCGTTTTTTGAATTTTCAGTATTAAAAAATAATTTAAAATTTATTTTCTCTCTTTTCTCCTCAATTATAAATTAATAAAAGTTATCCTAAACATTCGCTTTGATGAGTTTAATAAATTTCCCCCCTATAAATAAGCACTAATAAATTTAACCCAATTAACTATCTAAAATTTAACCCAATTTTCTTTTATACTTATATGATATAATGATGGATTAAGCAAAGTGTGAAGGAGATTAACCCTATTCTTCACCAAACGACAAAAGCTAACTAATTATGAAGATAAGTTAATAAGATAGTACTAATCAATAATTAATCATAATACTATTTTTTAAGTTTTAGGGCAGATGGAAGCATGAAGGAACCTGCCGTCAAACAAGAAGGCCAGAGCTCACCAACCATTCTTGGAAAATAATTTTTATGAATACAAAAAATGTTAATAAAATATAAGAATAAATTATACTAATTTTTTTAAGTTTTATTGATATTATTTTATTATAAATTAGAAGTAAAACACAAAAATGTTAATTTAATAAAAATTAAAAGTAAAACAAAAAATGTTAATTTAATAATTGCACATTCTAAAACTAAATTTCTTCTTAAAATAAAGAGTAAATTGAACGTATGTCCTCGATTCTTTTACGGAAATGTAAAAAACATTATAATATTTTAAAATAAAAAAGGAGACAGGAGTATTGCATGGTTTAATTTATATTTCAGAATTTTTTTGCATTTAAAAAAATAGAAAAACTCATTTTGAATTTAGTAAAAAAAAATTAATTGTTTTCGTATTATTTTTTAAAAAAAATATTTAGTTACAATAAAAAATAGAAGGAATATATATAATCTACTCAATTTTAATGTAACCCAAAGTAATAATAATACTAATATACATGTAAGCCCTCCCAAACATACATATAATTTAATATAGTAGTATTTAATTAAATTTGAGGATTGTCAAATTATTTTGTAGTAATTCATCATGCTATTAGATTCTTTTTTTTTTTTAAATAAAAGTAGACAATGTTTGAATTCTCCCTCAAACTTATGTTAGTGAAATCAAATCTTGTTTAATTGAATCAACTACCACCACTAAACTTACAAATAGTTTTACAAGATATTGAAGTTTACATATGAATTCCGGAAAGGATTTCTTTCCTACTTAGAGAAAGAGATAGGTATTACATCTATAGGTATTGTTAGAGTTGATAATTTGGGTCCAACTCACCATTTTATAGTGGGTTTGGCAACCCATTTTAATGCGGATCTTTTTAACTCGCACCCGTCAAACCCGTACCCTCGGCAGGCTAACCCGCCAGGCCAGGTTGGCGGGTTAGCCCGTTTAACCCGCTTTTTTTTTTAATTTTATTATTTATATTATACTTTATTAATTTTAGAGTTTTAACCAAATTAAAGTTTATATTATACTTAATTTATGTTAACTTTATCTTATTGAGTCATTTCTTTAAATATATATTTTATTTTTTTATTATTTTACTTGTGATATTATATACGGATAGTGATAAAGTTAAAGAAATAAATATTTTGATAATTTTATATCATACTTTAAATCCAATTAATATTGATACATATAAATGATTTTTTTAAAAATATATATATATGAAAAGATTTTTTTTTAAAAAAAATAATTTAAAAAAAACTGGCGGGTTGGCCAACCCACCTTGGCGGGCGCGGGTTGGTAGTTTACCAACCCCCTGAAAGAGGGTTGGTTAAATCTGGCTCGCTTTTAGGCCAACCCATATTTGGCAGGTTAGCCTGTATTTGCAGGTCTAGGCATTGTTTTAAAAATCAAATTGACTAGAAGGTATGATTAGTTGGGCTATTGACTCACAATTTGAACTAAAACGCCATTTTTATGATCAAATTAGATTATACTGCACTTGAGTTACTATTGAACTAAAATCTAAAATTAGACTAGAATTTGGAATGATTTTTTGAGAATCGAATGAGGTTTTAGTTGATGTAAACAGAAGACTATTTTTTTTTAAACAAAGAACATATAAAAGAAATTGACTCTTTCAAAAAATTTAATATATTTTTTTATATATAAAAATTTAAATAAGTTGAATTCTAAGACTTATTAAGATTAAAATATATTTTTAGAATTATAAATAAATTATTTACTAATTTTTGTTTGCTAAAGGTCCACGTACCTTAATTTTTTGTCATATAATTTATAGTCATATGGTGTTATTATGTACGCGTTGAACCATTAAACTTAGTATAAATTTTTTTATATTTATTTAATTATTACATGACTACCATGGTTAAACCCCGGGGTCGGGCATTTAAAACATTGCTTGCCTAAAGCCTCCTCCTTTGACTAATGATACACTAATTTTAAAAAGCTTAAACCATCACTTTGAAGTTTGAGTCATGAAATAGTCCAAACAACAAATGCCAACTTGTTTTCCTAGTAGTAGCACTATCTTGTGGGTTTGGAGCTATCCTCTTCCTCTTCTTCTCCTTCCTGTTACCCTACGGCGACGTTGTACTGGCAACTAGCAAACGATCAAGGCTATAATTATCAGAAATCTTTCTTTCTCTGTTTTCTACATGAAACTCCGTTGAGTTTTCTTCACCAACAAGGATGAACCTGATTCGTAGCCCCACCACCACCACAACCACAACATTCTTCCTTTCGCTGTCTCTGTTTTGCCTTTACTCTTTTCTCCTCGTCGTCGTCGATTCTTACGATCCCGTTGACCTGTTTAGCATCAAATGTGGCTCTCGTGGAAATTCTTCGCTAGGGAACAGGATTTGGATAGGAGACATCGATTCAAAGCTCTTCCTATCTTCTTCACAAGACAAATCAATTCAAGCTCAACCGATCAATCAAGCTCCTTCAAATGTTCAGGTCCCATTCAACACAGCTCGTCTTTCTCGCTCTAACTTCTCTTATTCTTTCCCTGTAACTCCAGGTCAGAAATTCGTTCGCCTTTTCTTCTACCCAGCTTCATACCCAGGTTTTGATTCGTCTAATGGCTTCTTCACGGTGGAATCTGGTGGGTTTACTCTTCTCAAGGACTTCAACGCTTCCCTCAATGCTCTGGCTGAACAGAGCAACACCTTGATAAGAGAATATTGTGTCAACGTTGATGAAGGTGGGAGGCTTAACTTGACCTTCACTCCAAACTCAACGCACCCTAATAACTATGCTTTCATCAATGGAATCGAGATCGTCTCCATGCCTACTGATCTTTACTACACAGATTCCGATGGTCAAGGGGTTCCATTTGTGGGTACCGGAAGCTTTTTCACAATCGGAAATAACTCTGCTTTGAAAACAGAGTATCGGCTCAACGTGGGTGGGCAAGCAATATCTCCAGATCAAGACACAGGAATGCTCAGAACCTGGGAACAAGATTCTGCTTTTGTGATAGATCCAGGATATTTGCCTGTTCAAATTGCTCCTGTGAATCTAACTTACACCTTGGAACCTGATTATACAGCTCCTGTTGATGTCTATAAAACAGCAAGATCTATGGGAAGAAACGCTACTTGGAACAAGGCGAATAATCTTACTTGGGAATTCTCTGTTGATTCTGGGTTTAGCTACTTGGTTAGGCTTCACTTTTGCGAGCTTGATCCGAACATTACGAACCCTAGTGACAGAGCGTTCTTCATCTACATAGCCGGACAGGTGGCTGAGGAGCACGCCGATGTTCTGAAATGGACGAAGGAAAGAGGGGTTCCGATTCGCAGAGATTATGCTGTTTCTGTTACAGGAAATCAGAAGACGGCGAAACTTTTGCTCCAAATGCATCCTCTCCCAGTTAGCCAAACTCTTTACAGCGATGCCTTCTTGAACGGACTGGAGATTTTCAAAATCAGCGACCCACAAAGTAATAATCTCGCCGGACCTAACCCTGACGTTCCCCCTCGTTCTCTGACACCACCGTCAATGAATAAATCCACAAAAAGTAGCAGTAATACGGCGACGATAGTCGGTGCCGTCGTAGGTGTGGTTGCCGGCGTCGTTTTACTCTCCATTATTGGTGCTTTCTTCCTCATCAGACGAAAGAAGAGAGTCAAGGATTCAAAGTTCAGTGACACAGGTTCCAAGTGGGGTCCACTGTCGCAGTCAACGGCTAAATCCTCCTCCACCACCACTGGCTCAACTCTGCCGTCTGATCTTTGCCGTTACTTTACAATCGCTGAGATCAGAACCGCCACCAACAACTTCGACAAACTCTTCATCATCGGCGTCGGAGGATTCGGAGACGTTTACAAAGGGTACATCGACGACGGCACCATACCGGTGGCCATCAAGCGGCTCAAACCGGATTCACAACAAGGTGCCCACGAGTTCCAAACCGAGATTGAAATGCTCTCACAGCTTCGTCACATTCACCTGGTATCTCTCATCGGTTACTGCAACGAGAACAACGAGATGATCCTCGTCTACGATTACATGGGTCGTGGGACCCTCCGGGATCATCTCTATAACACCGATAACCTACCTCTTTCATGGAAGCAAAGGCTCCAGATTTGTCTCGGAGCAGCGAAGGGATTGCATTATCTTCATGGAGGCGCGACGCAGACGATCATTCACCGTGACGTGAAGACGACGAACATCTTACTGGACGACAAATGGGTCGCCAAGGTTTCGGACTTCGGACTATCCAGAATCGGACCCATGGGCATGGCGAAGGATTACGTCAGCACAGTGGTGAAGGGTAGTATCGGGTATTTAGACCCAGAATATTACAAACGCCAACGTTTGACTGAGAAGTCCGACGTGTACTCCTTCGGCGTTGTGTTGTTTGAGATATTATGCGCCCGGCCGGCGCTGCTCCGAACTACGGAGAAGAAGCAGGTGTCACTCGCTGATTGGGGCAAGCATTGCTACCAAACGGGCACGCTGTCTCAGATTGTGGACCCAGCTTTGGTGGGAAAGATATCGCCGGAGTGTTTGAGGAAGTTCGGCGAGATAGCAGCGAGCTGTCTGCTGGACAATGGGACCCAGCGGCCATCCATGAACGACGTCGTATGGGGGCTGGAGTTTGTGTTGCAGCTGCAAGAGAATGCAGAAAAACAGACGATTATAAGTGAAAGTGGAAGGCTGGAGTTTAATAAAGGAAAGGACTCTGTGGAAGGTAATAGCCGCGAAGACGATTTGTTCAGTGAAGGGGCATTTTCGGAATTGAACAAGGGTTATAGTGGAGTGAGCAGCAGCATGATGACAAGCAGCAGTGAAGGGCATAGTTATGGAGGCACTAAGGAAACAGATAAGTTGATGTCAGCTGCGAATGTTTTCTCAGAGATCGGAGGTCCACAAGCACGATAATGGAAGTGTTGAAGAAGCTTGATGAAGGTATAAATTAATTAACAAGTCTAGTGTTTGGTTATGGGGTTTTAATTTTCTGGAGATTTATGGTGTTAAGTTTGTAAAGGTATATGTAAGTTGTAATTGTCGGTCATCTTCCTGAATTGGTAAAAGCATACAAAATTTGCTAGTACTGTTAGAGCAGATTATTTCCATGAAAACTCTTTTCTTATTTTTACTTTTTTGTACAACACAAAATCACTTTAAACAAGATAATCTAAACACAAAGGTCATTACGATTGTGTGGGTAATTATGTATATAATCAATAAATGAAGCGAAAACCATTTTGAATATTTCTAAACTTTCCTTCACTTTTTAACTTTGAGAGAGTACTTATTATTTTTTCTATTCATAATAAATTATTTAATTTTATTTTGTTAGTATAATTAGTTTTTGTATAAATGCAAAATATGTTAACAAAATAAAATTACTTAAGGGTTGACATGCTAACAAATGATTTTTTTTATACAAAAATTTTGTAAAAAGGTTGAGTTCAGTCACAATTTAAGGACATAATAAAGTATCTCTTCCTCCTAAGTGATATAATATCGGGTAGGACGAGTTGTCAATTATTTTTAGGCGTAAACTTATACATATAAGAATTATAATACTTTTCCAAATATCATCACAATAAAATAGTATTCATCAAAAGTTAAATATATTTTAAATGATCGTATATCTTATCCCTTTATTAGTTAAATCTACAGACGATGGTTTGTTAACAAATGATTTAATAAAGAGAGAAGACAACATACCACTATATTTTTATATATAAACTATTTATAGGAAAAAATATTTTTAAATATAAGTCAATTGTAAGATAATTAATGATTTTTTTTTAAATTTTATTCTTATTAAATATAAATTACTTATAAAGTAATTAATAATACTTTCTTTAATAGTTTCTTTAATAGGTAATTAATAACACTTTCTGTAATAGTTTCTTTAATAGGGGTAAATATAAAAAAAATTATCAATTTAATACATTTCTTGATGTGTAAGGATGAACATAATGATAGGTATGGTGTTAAAAATTGAGCAAACATGTATTTGGTATTAGTGAAATGGAGTGGAGGGGAGGGGAGGGATTTTACCTATTTTTTCTTATTTTAGTTTCTAAAATTTGAAGAAATTTTTCCTCCTCACCCTCCTCACTATAACCCTCCGGAGATTTATAGAGAAAATATAATAATTTGGTATGCTATGACTATTATACCTATAAAATATTTTAATATTTCCACACTACTCTTCACTCACCCCAAAAGCTCCAGCACAAAGCGATCATTTCCACCTTCATCCACAATCCCATGCCGGCAAAACTACCTTCAACAACGACGGCAGTACATAGTGACACATTAAAAATATTAATTAACTATTTTTTGCCATATATATAACAATTAATTATATGTTATTATTATATCTAATTAATTTTGATGAGAATAAAGTTATCTAATTAAAAATATTTTTTCTCTTTTTTTCTCTAAAACTAAACAATGTAATATCAAAATCTCTCCTCCCTAATCAATATAAATAAAGTAATATTAAATCTCTCTCATCACATTCCCTCTATTAAAACCAACACACTCTAAAAGTATAAATATTTACAAAATATTTTCTCATAAATCAATTCATAAAAAGAAGGAATGTGTATTATATATTGTACAAAAATATAATATAAAAGATAAAATAAACCATATATGCATAAATAAAATAACTAAATTATTACATTCAATTCTAAATATAGTAATTAGGATTTACTTTGATCATAAATATAATATCTAAATATTTTTTAAAATTATTATTATTGATTGCATATATTAAAATATTTTTATATGGGATAGTTCTAATGCAAATTATTAAAAAAATATTTTAGTGGAACCAACTCATATTTTCTTAAAAAAATAACTATAAGCCACGTGCGTATATATTAGGGGTGTACATGGATAGGGTTGGGTAAGGTAACCCCCCGCCTGGTGCTCTGCCCGAAAAAAGTATGAGCTACATTTTGTAACCCAATACCCGTCCCTACCCAGTAAAAGCCCTAACTATTTTGGGTTGGACATACCTAAATTGTGATGTTCTGCTCATATTGTGAGAAAAAAATCCGCAATCATGAACTTATAAAATAATATTATATTTATATCTTCAAGAGTTAAATAATATATATAATTCACTAAGAATAAAGTAACAAAAAGATAGTAATTAGAGTCTTAAAGTCTATTGCATATATAAAAAAAATATTAAAATATGTAGAGGTCGGATATTTGTAGCGTTATTGCAACACCAAAAATCGAATACTTAGCAAGTAAAGCAGAGGAGCAACTTTGGTATCTATATAAATATAAAAGTTATGCTTAATATTTTAAAAATGAGTAAGGAGAGTTGTTAGCTAAAGTGAAAAGTGTAAAATTACAAATAAAATAAGTTAAAAAAATTTTAAAAAATAATAAATATATATAGGGTTGGGCTAAATGGGCAGGGCAGCATACCCTGCCCTGCCCGACACTTGGCCCGATCCAAATATATTTTGGATAACTTTTTTAGGGCTGGGATGAACAATTTTTTTGTGGACTTAGGCAGATAGATTGAGCTATAGGTATTATGAATACTCCTAGTATATATGCATGACAACATTTACCTTTATCTAAAGGCTTAAAAACTGCTCATACAACCATAAGGACAAAATTTTTAGCCGAAAAAGAAGTTAAGCATGGAATAAATGAAATTCATCATGCAACACAAATAGCATTAAGACAATTAATTTAATTAATTTTTATAATTTTATAAATTAATTATATAATTTCTATATTAAGAATCTGAAGAATAATTCACATAAAATTTTTGCACTTTCTTATCACAAAAATACGTTAGACAAAGCAAAAGCATCACCTTGTCATAAACATCTATTAGATCTATTTTCTACATCACCTTACAAAACCAAAAAGAGTCTTGGTTTACTAATAAAATTTGAAACAATGCATACTTACATGCGAGTGCTAAGTGATTTAAATAGTTACGAATCTATAAATACAAAACACATGTATATATGTATCCAAAAAGATGCACATATATATTTTTTGGAAAATTACTTTAAAATCCTATAAAAAGAATTTAATCTTTAAAAAAATCTAAAAAATGAGTACCATAAACATATTATTACCTATTGTGTTGACATATCATTACAGATTACTTAGGTTAAACTTTAGATAAGTTAATTCATTTTTATTAGACTTGTATGTCATTCTCTCTATATTTTTTTTAAAGTATCGATGTTTCATACAAAAAAACTCTTGCAATATATTTCTCTTGTCTTTAATATATAATTTAATTAAAAATTTTATTTTAATCATAAATATAAGATATATTTTTTATATTTATTATTATTTTAAATTATTTTTATTGATACTCTCTCAAATATAATTAAATAAGAAAGAAAGTGGAGAAGTTACAAAATTGATTAGGATATTTTTAAAAAATATATTATATTAACTAATTTTATTAATCTAATTAAATTAATTAAATTAGTCATATATATATATATTATATTAAATACAGTAGAAGTATTTGGGTTTAGTATGGAAGAATAGATATGTCTATCTCCGTACGTATGGGATGTAAATAATTAATAGACAAGGATGGACCCTCTTTCGTCTTTTTCCACAGCAGAAGTACGCTCCAAGATTTTTTTTTCTTTTAAAAAAGGCATTCAGTGGCATTTTTTTCAATTTTTCTCAATCCCTTTTTAAAAAATTATATATAGTCTGATCTCCCCTTCTCACTTAGGCCTCAAACGGCTTTCTCTATATCTAAACCACCTAAAACAATTTTTTACCATTTTCATAATGCATATTTCATTACTAAGTTATAATTAAACCAATAAACATTGAACAAATACATCTATTGAGTTAATGATCCCTCCAATTCAACTACATGGAGAATCTTAACTACTACTTCATTGACTCCTTCCAAATGCATAGGGTCCCCTTTTGAAGAGGGAAACAAAAACTGACAAAACAAAAAGGAAAATATCTGAGCAGTAATCTCAAAGTTATCAAACAAATAACATGAATATCAAAGCAGCTAATCTTTCACAAGATTCACAATGCAAATTTTACTCCATACCACTAGCAATACTAGAGACTCACAAGTCATCTTGAATTGTATAAACTTACAATAAAACAAGCCTTATTTCACTAAATAGAATCGGCCATATAGATTACACGATGCTATTATATTTTAATAATAATTAAATCTTTACATATATTTGACCAAAAGATCTTATTCAATAACCCCAAAGTTAAAAATGAACACAGACGATGTTTGACTCAATTCTTGTCCACAACTTCAGCTTCCTCAGTACAATAAATTGCTTCTATGATATGACTGCAAAAAGGAGCATGAATAACCTTTATAATCTACTCTGCAATGGTCAAATGAACAGAATTGTAACAGATAAGTATGGCATCCTTCTATTTAAAAGGAAAATTAATCTGCAGGTTCAAGGCATATTGGATTTTTTTAATTTTTCTTTTTGGAACAATGACATTCAGAAAACCTCAAATTCGGAAAAACCTTACAAAGGCTCAAGAATTTCACAGTTATTACTTATGCTTCCATTAATTACAATTCAACATTCCTAACGTTACAACTTTGGGTATTGGTCATAAAAGAAATTATCAGAATCAGAATCACCAAAGGCGTGTTATAATTAACAGGAGATAACATGATAATTCTTGAAAACATTGTTTATATAATCAACTGGTAGTCCAAATTATAATATTTAGAAGGTTGAGTTGTAAATAACGGAAGAGTAAATGTTAATTTTTAGGCATGTAGATCTTTAATCAATGAAATAAGAATGAATATATCAGGAAGTTGATGCTGTTAAACTAACAAATTAGAATGGCAACAGATAAAAAAAAAAAAAAGATTGATTTTAAGAAAGTGAATTGTACCTGGAAATTCAACCATTGATGTTTAGCAGCTTAGTTCAGAAAAGCAATGTATGGCACATGTTGGACTTTATCATTATCCTCTCCATCACTCACTATCCTGATCTTGAAAGATTTAGGCATCGATCTGATCTCCATCTCGCGAAGACCAGCAACAAACTTCAGTCCATCAGGAACTGTCTTCAACTTGTTGAAATCAACTATGGCTAATCGATAAAGATTAGGAAAGGCGTGATCC
Source organism: Leucaena leucocephala (assembly GCA_037074615.1). Classification (NCBI taxonomy): domain Eukaryota; kingdom Viridiplantae; phylum Streptophyta; class Magnoliopsida; order Fabales; family Fabaceae; genus Leucaena; species Leucaena leucocephala. The sequence continues at coordinate 16,787,806 of CM073519.1, forward strand.
TCTATTGTCCACTCCTCTAAATTAGGCAGACCACGAAGTAATAGAAATTTCAGCTGTGGAAACCCATTTTGTGAGCATACCATTTTCTTCCCAATGAACATTTCCCATCCACTTAAGAATTTCAAGTTAGGCTTTTTCCCCAATGTCACCATTGGATCATCCACTAATCTAGAACCCCACAATGTTAACTTGGCAATTTTTCGAGGGAACAAACCGATTTATGGAAGCCTTTCGATCCACCCTTCAAACCCCACAATGTTAACTTGGAAATTTGTCGAGGGAACAAACCGATTTCTGGAAGCCTTTCGATCCACCCTTCAATTTGTAGCTTGTGAAGAGAAGGACAGCCTAACACCAGTTTTTCAAGATCAACTACATTGTCAGGAAAAAAAAACTTATCTGTCCTTAATGACAAAGATTGAAGGAAGTTCAACTTCTTGTTTGGAGGGCTGAAAATTTCACTAAACTTTTGAAAATACATTGGATCATTTAACACCAATTTTCTCAGCTTGCTCAATTTCATTAAATCCTTTACATCACATTTCTTGGCTGGGAAATTTACCAGTGTCTGCAAGTTGACCAGATCTTCCAATTGAAGGATGTCAATTGAATTCCCACACCAATTGGGAAGATATAGATGTCTCAACCGTTTCAACTTACATATGACAGTTGGAATCTGTACAGTTGAATCCCCAGTTACTTTAGTTATAGTTTGCAAATTTAGGGTCTGCAAATTCTCCAAATTGCCTATTGAAGACGGCAATATTTGTAGATAAGTTTTCTTTAGATTCAGAAACTTCAAAAATAAGAGATTCCCCACTTCTTTTGGCAAGCAATCTCCCTCTTTTCCCTTTATTCCCTCAAGATCTAAAACTCTCAGCAATTTGTAATTCTCAAAAACATTTTTGAGTAACCTAGAGTCCCCCAATCTACATTTCTTTTCATGAAAATACAGCAGAGATCGAATGCCTTTATTTTCTTTCTGATCACTTGGAATCAAATGATTGGCATTCTGATCCAAGAAGACAGCAAGTTGGCGAACATGGTTTTGCATCCATCGTGTTAGTTGAAGAGGAACCATCGGTCCCATTTTTTTGGGAACCACCAATAACATGGAGAAAACCTTCGTCTCTTGCTTTATGCAAACACAACTCACGCATTAAGTCATGGAGTCAGCAGGTTTTAATCCTTCCACTTGACCCCATCTGACCAACTTCAACCATGCACCTGCTTATCAAATTATTTAGATAGAGTTCTGCGAGACGTTCCATTGTCTCCTCTCTTTCAATCTCATACTCAGATGAAACTACACCTTCTGCAACCCATAAGCGAACTAACCTTTTTGTTGGTATTTCACAGTCTTCAGGAAATTGGCTTAGATAGAGGAAACAAGGTTTTAGAAATAAGGCAAGTCAAGGTAACTTAGAGCTACACGTCAGTCAACCTTGACTGTCTTTCAAGTGCCTCTCCACTTATTAGGTAAGAATTTATACGCTTATGTACCATTTCCCACTCCACTAATGTCTCTCTTGAAGCCCAGAGACTTCCAAGCACAATGATGGCCAAAGGCAAACCAGCACATTTTGCAGCCATATCTCTGCCTAATTTTTCAAATTCATGATCAACTCTGGACTCTGCAAATATCAGATAAAGGTACTCAGTAACAAATTGCCAGCCGCACTATAGGACATACAGAAATTCTCCTAGCTAGCTAATGCATATAATAATATTACAGAAAAATAAGCTTTACATTATCTCATCATTCTTTACATATTCAAAGACTTGCATTAAAATGATGAGATTAAATAATCATACATTCATAATAACCACCATTAAGTCATTATTCAAATATAATTTAGTAGAGTCGTAAGTCAACCCTTAAAATATGACAAATGTAATTTCAGATGCAGACAACTTTTCTACGGTGTCCTGGATCCCATAAGCTAGTTAGCCTCCAACGAACCACACAAAGAAAAAAGCACCGATTTTACATCATATTATGGATCTTATGAATCTTAGGCTGTCACCATGAGAACAGTATTTCATAAATGAATTATGCATACGTGAAGATTAAGAACATCTTATCCATATATGTTGCTAAGATAGCTTATAGGGATGCTTCTAGGAGTTCCAGTGTTAATGGCATATGAATAGTTTAATTTTGCCTCTAAGCCCTTCAGTTCAACTGCTATTTTAATCCATAATCAGTATAAATTTAACACTTTATCATGAAGAACAAAGTTAATGTTATGAGCAGAAATTTTGTGTTATCAATATTGATGGTCAACTAAAACTTTCAATGATACACAGGTCTTAGAACTAGAAATTTAGTGCTATCGGTGTTCATAGTTAACAAATATTTTTAATGTTACAGAGAATAATCTTTCAATGGAATCAATTTCAGTGGGTCTTGCTATTATGTAAGGACAACATGGTCAACTTAACATACAGTATAATTAGCACGGCCACCAATTATTCATTGCTCAAGGGCATAAAGTGATCATGTTCTTTCAAGAATCATTATCTCAACTATAAATTAGTAGAAGATGGCCACAAGGCATAAGCATAAAAACATGAAAATATCTCCACAAACCATGTGGTTCTGTATTCCATTGGCCAGCAACCAGCTACCTTCCAATGAATCATGCAATATAAAGAAAAGATCTGACATCATATTATGCATATGGGAAGATTAAACATGTCTTGTCAGTGTATACTGCTAATAGAGCTTATGATAGAATTGCTTTGACTGGTCAGATATATAAAATTGGAAGTAGCAGATACATGAAAGAGGAAAACCACTTTCTGCTGCACAGGATGTTGACCTAAAGTATCCTTCTGTTTTGGAGAAAGAAACTAAGCATTAGAGTTAATTTATGGTGGCTATAGGCCTGACCGAGGAAAGGGTGTTTTGGGGTTGTGATAATTACTTTTTGGACTTATAATAGTCCTTGTTTTCTCAAGGGAAGGGGAGGACTTGTTTTGTAATCTGAGTTTGGTGAGAAGAGTGGCTGGTCTCTCGAATACTAGCTAGGGGTGGAGGAAGGTCTATTTCTTCATCATCTTACCTTTTGTTTCAGTGTGCTAGGTCCTTCTGTATCATTGTGAGCTTAGTTTGAGTTATATCCTGCTGTAATTTTCCTTCTATTCTTAAGGAGGCATTATTTTGCTTAATCAATATCAGTTTCAGTGTTGTTTTATCTGCTATTTCTACCTTGGTCCCTATCAGCTTATAGGGATGCATCTATAAAAGATTCTGTGCCAATGACATGTGAGTAGTTTAATTTTTCCTCAGTCATTTAACTCAACCAATATACTAATGCATAAGCAGTAGAAATTTTGGACACTGCCGACTAAAAGTAAGTTAATGCTACAAGTAAGAATTTAGTGTTATCAATGTTGATAGTTAACTCAATGTTACAGAGGATATTCTTCCAATTGAACCTTTTCCAGTGGGCTTTACTAATATCTAAACACAAAAAATGGTCAGCTTAACATGGAACAACATAATTTTATTTTCTGAATGCACACAAGTAGTGTTAGTGTGACTAATTAAAGTCGAATTTCAATAAAATTTAACAGTTCCTTTAACAAACTGCAACATTTTATATGTGTAAATGATGAAATACTTAAAATAAGTACAAGTAGGCAAAGCGAGCTTGCTTATTAATTAATACTTTCAATTACCTGAATAATCTCTTCTTGGAAAAGCTTTTCTCATAAACAATTCCCAGCTTTCCGCTTCATTTAAACACCCTAATTAATGAAGCGAGCCCCCAGGACCCACGTGTGATGCTAAGTCTTTATTGCGAGATGTGAATACAATCTTACTGTGGCTATTTTCTGATGGGAATGCAGGACTTAGAAGGTCCCATGCATCGTTTCTCCAAATATCATCCAAGATTATCAAACATTGCTTCTCCTGCTGAACTTTATACAACTTTTGTGCTAACTCTTCTTCTTTCATGTTCAATATCTCATCCTTCTCCTCTTTTGATGGGGAAGTCAATTTAATTAGAATTGCCTCCCAAACACCTCTCTTCTTACATTGTTGAGATATGTAGGACCAAGCAAAACCCTCAAAGTGACGCCTAATGTCATCGTGATGCACCCATCCCACATATATACACAACTCGATGATGCCTATCATTACTCAACAGCCATCTTACTACTTGGTTTATGTCCTTATCCAATCCAACAATATACTCATCAACAATATGAGAATATGAATATCTCAGTTGCCTTTGCATGTCATTAGCAAAATTTGATTCTTTCTCTCTTGTTGCATTCAAACCATAAGTTTGTGAGCTCCTTGTGAGCTCAGATATCTCAGATTTGATGGATTCAATCTCAGAACCAACATGGTGAAGATGTTTCATTCTGGCCATAGGCTTATAGTTACAGAGGACACAATTTTCGACCACATACTCAGTTTTATAGGCTATATTCTTTATCTCGGATACCCAATTCCATATACTCTCATCTTCATGTTGCCTTTACTCAGCATCTCTGAGGAAACATTTCATCCGCTTCAGTTCCACTTGCATCTTTTTGACATTATCACCCACTCCGTGTAACAACTTGGCCTCCTCAATCAGAAGATCACCAAGTCTCTTTACTGCAAAGGACACAACTGACTCAACCATTCTGTTTCTTAGGTTTCTTTCTGGAATCAATAGAAAGAGAAAACCTGCAGAAAACTTCATCTCAGCAAAATATTACATCTAAGTTGATAATCCTATTTATAATACAAATTTATAGAATACATGAGGTTCACTTCCATTCAATTGGTTTTAATTTAATTCTCCAACTTCATCAGTTTTTAGTTAACAAAATGGTGGGAGGATACTTGTTCTGTAATCTCTGTGACGATCAATAAGCTCTAAACAACAAAGCTTTGACTTTCCCAGGTAGTAGTCATACATATTAGAACAGATTTTGAATTCATTATAACAATAGCATCATTGTAACCTTAACTTGATATAAAATATTAAAATCCTTAGCAAACTGCAACACAAAAAACTTGTCTCGAGAAATTATACATAAGTTCACTTCAATTATAACATGAAAATTTTGGCAATCAAAAGCAGGATTTATTCACATCTTTCAAAGCAGGCTACATTTGAATTAAAGGGGAGACTGAATTTGAGGATCGGAATCATAAACACAAGGATTTAATTTCGTGCACCTATAATAGACACGAAAACATTACAGTTACGGAGAAAAATGGAAATATGAGACTCCTTACATAATTACAGTTCCCATAATATTTCATTTCCCAAATAAATCCCTAAAACTCTCAGATTTACATGGAGCACTGTACACTAAATGGGTATTGAGTTGCATACTAAACAATCTCGTGCACGAACTTGTACACCTGATCTCTGTTCCAAGTAAAACACAGAAGAGAGACAGAAGAGACCCATCAAACCTGAGTTCTAACTCGTATGAAAGAACCCGTATATTACCATATCAAGCCTAGTAAGAGAAAACGAGTTCACTGTGGATACTCTATATAATGACAAGATCAACTCAGACTTGCGGGCAGGATACTAAGATGTAATAAATTACTTTTTTTATATATAAAATCTAAAAGAGATTTCAACAGTGGTTGATCTTTAATGCTCAAGAAGTTGATTCAATAGCATTGAACGAAGTGAAAATCATGGAAGATAGATTTAGCAGAAGCAACAACACACCTTATTTTTATTGGCCTGAAGCGCGATACAGACCACCTTTAAGATTTGGATTTCCTTGGCGAATGGCGAAGTCAAAGCGGCAACATCTTCCAGCAAAGGTGTTGTTCAGCTGAAAATGGCAACGCAACTTCGAGGAAGGAAACATAACCCCCACGCAGGGCCATTTCCTTTTTTAATGTTATCATTTTTGAGTTGACGTTGGATCTCTCTTAGGAACACAATTTAATCATGTTCTCCCTCCCAAAGTAACATTAAAATTTGAGACAATTACATCCTATGTTCACGAAACTACCCTCTTTGTCTGAAGATTGTCTTTTGTACCACATCAGTGTTGTTGTCAACTTGCTGACTGAATTCGTTATAGAAATTTTGGCGCTGTCACTTACTGGATTCACTATTGACTTGCTGTACGGAGACATGAAAATGAAGAAGCTAACGAGGCACTTCAACATATAGGGAGTACCGTGCTTAGTGATATAGGTTCTAATGCCAAGAAGATAAGGAGATACGGAAGGAACTTCATCCTCTACCTCCGTCTCAATTTAGCGCTCTCCCTCATGGTAGCCATTTTCGACTTGCTCTTTTCTTCCTTCTTCTATGTATGACGAGGAGGCATTGGTGAAGCTTTTGGTTCAATTTGAAGAGAGGGTTATGCATTTTAAGATATGGTATTTTAAATTCATTTTGTGCAATATGAATATTTGTGCATTTTGATTTCTTCTCTCCTTTTATCCCATTTTGATTCTTCTCCATCGGGTAAGAATCTTTTTAGAGGTTTGATGGTTATATTTAACTACCGGTTAAAAAATTGATTAAATTTTTATATTTATGTACAAGCATCTAATTTTACATTTTAATTTACTGGCGTTAAACTAATACTTGTAATAATACTTAGCTGCAAAGAAGCTATTTTTAATTATTTTAAAAGTAAAGATTTCTTAAAAACTTGTTTCACTGTCTCAATTCCTTATTCGAGACTTGTTATTACTTTAACCTCAAAAATATTCTCATCTTCTAACTCAATCAAATTCAACGAAGAGAAAAAATTGTGGAGCACTGTAATCCGTAAGTTCTTATCTTTTATAAACCGTTTTATATATCCATTTAGAATGGAAACACATTCATTTGAATAGATAACTTTAAATCTTGCATATTATTTCTTTAGTCTAGTATTTCCCACAATTAATAGTGGCAATAAGCTTTTGATGAAGGGATAAGTATTTGCTAAACGAGTGTATATTTTGAGAGTTATTTTATCCTCATATTTCACTTTGTTGAATATTTTTGCCTAGATATAGATTGTTGACTATCTGTATGAGAAATAAGCAAAGTTTCAAGAAGGAGGAGTATCTTAGAAATAACGATATGACTAAAACAATGACAATAATGACGGATAAGTAAACATTGCCTGGAGCATTGGAAAAAGCTAATACATATACTTCATCTTTTATGTTGCTCTTTTAACTAAATATATAATTATGTTATTATTAAAAATATTTTAGTATCAAACTTTATGTCCAAAGAATATAAAGAATATTTTGAGAGCTCTAAGTTTAAAAAAGCATATTTAATATAGTAATGTTATCAATTTAATTTATATTTATTTTTAGGAAAAAATAAAGTTATCATTTGATTGAAATATATATGTTATTATAACTTTCTAATGTTATATATATATATATATATATATATTCTATAATTCATTAGTAGATTTATGCCTTTGCTGTAACTATTAGATTGCTACAAGTTAAGGACTTGGAGCCTTTAAATAATTAGGCATATATAAAGTGATTGTAACACTGCTTTCTATATTTTCTCCCCTATTTCTGATGGGAACCTAAAGGGTAATTTTGTCACTTTGCATGAAATTAGTCAAATGGAGAAATATCCAAACGAAAAGAGTTACAGGTTCAACAGGTTACAATGTATTTTTGGAGTTCATTCTAACATATTAAAGACCCAAAACACAAATCTATACTTGGAGAAGGCAAGTTGAGCCATGGTGTTTCATGTTTAGACCCAAATGCATGTTTTAATGTACTATAAGAAGTCATGAGCAAGAATAGCTATTAGAAGGTCTTCATGGGTTGGAATTATGTTTGTTTAGACCTACAGGAGATATTACGTGAAGACCAATATGATTAGAGTCCATTAATTTTATTTAGGAGAATACTTAGGTCCAATATCTTATATCCAGTGTATACAGTAGTCTAATTATGTGTATGTTTAAGAACTGCTAAAATTTAGGTTTTAAATTTAAGTTTTAGTAAAATCTAGATTTTAAAATTTTTTAAAACAAACATGTATATTTGTTCAAATGAGTTTTTAGACTAAATCATAGTTTATAAGCTGGTCATATTAGTTTATAGAATAGTAAAAGAACTTATGGGCTAACTAATTACTATATTACCCTTACTTTTTCTTACATTATCTCTCTCCTCTCTTCTACTTTTTCTTACACTCTCTCTTCTCTCTCTTTTCTTTTCTACACTCTCTCTCCTCTCTCCTCATTTAATACTCATACATTTTTTCATAATTTACTAATAATAAAAGTACTTTTAAAAAAAACTATCTAAATACCCATTTATTCAAAATCATGTTTTTTTTCCATAAACTCTTCTTTAGAAGCCATTTTCTAAAAGCTACCTAAGAATCTTTTTTTTTTATAAACTATTTTCTAAAATCTTATCCAAACAAACCTATATTCTACCATGTATCTTATTTTTAATTTATTTTATAATTTTCGTTCTTCTAATAAGGCCATAGGCCAAGAGTCATTATTAATTTTTTAAGTAAGTCAAAACTTTAGTATTGGCCATTAAACTTCCTCCATATACATTGCCAAGGATCCAAGAGTCATTATTAATTAGTGTTAGATGAAATTTAACTATTAATGGTATATTAGGATTTTATTTATTATTATTATATGATTAATATTAGAGCTTAAGAGCCTAAAGATATTATTTGATTCCATTTAACTTCCATCTAATCATATTGTCTTCCTTGATCTAATTTAGCTCATTTCAAATATTTATTTTATCCATAGAGTCTTATCCATTCTGTAATAACTAATACAACTGCAATTGCATGCTTGATAATATTTATTCTTACAACATAACTATCCTACCCCCAAGTAGTAAGATTGAGTTGCTTATATTTTCAATAACTATATTTGATCATATTTTATTCCTTTATTACAATCTATATTATGCAATCCAAAGGCTTCCTTAATTAGGGTATATATGGGCTTGTATGGCTGCAATATCATCAGGAGTCAACAAAATCCTCTTACTTTGTCAAGGGTTTATGAATGCAAACATCATTGCATTTGGATCTTGACTATGTGCAAGTTCCAAAATGTGTTCGGCTTCATGAAACCCATCGACACCAAATCGACTCAATTAACCACTATAAAAAAAATGCCTTTTAGGGGAGACAAAAGTCACTACTAAAAGTGTAAAAGCGCTGCCAAATACTTTTGAAGACAATTTTTTTTTTACCATATGTGAGATTGTTTCCTATAAGCATTGACAAAGATAATTGAAAGTCGCCATTAAATATCAATAATTATTAGCGACTAGTACAACATAAAGTATCAAAGTGGAAGTCACTACCAAAAGCAAAGTGTTGCTATCTAAAGTGAAATCAACGGCGACCAAGTAAGTCGCCGCTTAAAAGAAAATCAGTGATATCTTAAATTGTCACTACCTAAAGTGGAATCAGCGACGACTTAATCGATACTGCCTAAAGTGGAATCTCCACATAAACTATTTGTTGCTGCTAAAAATAAATAGTTTCTTTTAAATTCTTTTTCCTAATTTTTTTAAATAAAAACATGTAATGTGCTAACAAATAAAATAATAAATAATTGTATGAATCAAAATCTAATAATATTAATGAATAATTATATGAACCAATTACTTAAATATATTTAAAGATAAAATAAAATTGTTTAGTTGAAACATAAAAATATTATATAGAATGAGTAATACTAAGAGTAGAAGTAGGCGCCTCTTGTTGGCTCCTCTACATTAAGATAGTAAATTGAGTTTGTATCATTTTCTCCACTTATTCTATTAGTCTTTGCTTAAATTACACAAGCTCTTCTTCCATCGTTACATACTTTGTTTCTATTTTTTTCTCTCTTATCTTAAATTCGTTTATCAAACTCGTCCCGCAATCAAGTACACACACTTTACACAACTAAACTATCACTAGATTGAATGCGATTTCTTTTCCTTGAAGGCTTCAATCCATATGTTTTCCCTCTTGCAAACCCTAACCTCTTACCAAAAACAACTGCTAATATTTTATCTGAGATTATTCGAACATCACTCTCTAAATCTTGATCTTGTTGCTCAAAAAATTTGTGCATACTAACCTATAATAAAAACATATGAAACTAATAGATTAAAAATAAAATTAACACAATAAAATATAAAACTATCTATTCAACGTGTGGGTCAACCCACACTATTTATTTATATGATATCTTCCTAATATGCGTTATCTCCTACAATTGGTCAAGAGGTGTCGGTTGTCCAGTAGTAGGATCTCTCAATAAAAGAATAACATACAAGAAAAATTAAATAATATTTTTTAAACAAAAAAGGATTAAAAACTTAAATTATAGTAACGATAGATTAAACTTACTACAGAATAATCAATCTCTGGAAATTATTAACGACCACGAGTATGCTTAGTTATTAGTTTTTCTCGGTTTAACATGTTTTTTGTACTTTTATTCTAGAACAAAATTTGGTAAATAATAATAATTTAATTATTGAAACAAAAAAGATAATTCATTTAAAATGATAGTAAGGTACCTTAAACATTTTAGCCTTAAAGTATATTAATAACCGCTCATAATCTTGAAAACTAATAGTTTAAAGAGGAGTAACTAACCTATCATCATCAGTTTCATATTTTTTATAGTGATAGTGTAGGTTGGTCTTCTAATTTTTGAATACATTTTGCAAAATAATTGCTATAACTATCTGAAACTTTTCTTCAATTACTGTAACATCATGTTTAAATTTATCCTAAAACAAATAAATATAAATATTTTATATATATAATATTAATAAATTAAGATAAATATAAAAATTTGACATAAATAATACCTTTATTTTTAAAATCATATCATAACCATATTTTTCAAAAATATTATTCCAGTTACATCCACCATACCTACAAGAGACTGTAATTTTAAGAGTTAAAACATAATAGTTAGAAAAATCTTGTTTCTAGACCAATTTCTTTTGACATATAATATGAAATTTTGGCTCGTATCTTTACTCCTTGTGCGGTCCTCAAATTCAAGCTAATAGACTTGTAAACACCTTTGTGCTTATTGATTGCATTAAAAGAGCCTATCATTCATATTGAATAAAAACAATTAAATGTTACATGTCATATAAATCAATTATTATAAAATTGGAACAAATTTACCTATACTACTATTTTGAATATGAGGAGTAGGGAAGAGTTGGCATGCATATTCTTAAGTTGCACTTGCAATTATCAAAGTAAAATAACATGTCTTGATTGGAGTGGAGTATGTATCTCCACTATTTATGTTATCATAAGATGCAGAGGAACAACCTTTTCATACCTTAATCTCTCTTTAATATTGATATATCTTATAAAAATATATATTTTATTTATGAAATAGTAACTAATCAAATTTTAAAAGAACATTTAGGTTATCAAGATCAATCTACGTATTAATAAAATCTATTATATTAATTAATTTTATTGAATTGAATTTTCTATCACACTATCAAATGTTTCAATATCTTTTAATTCATCATTTTATTCTATTTTATTTTCTAGATCATTTTATTAATATCAAAATTATCAATAAGATCCTCTTTAATCTCAATATATATCTATAATTTGGAATTTCCATCTTCTATAAAATATAATTAACCGTTTTATATTTCTAGACATAACTTAAATATCTCACATGGTTAATTATTATTGGAAACATCAATTTTTAATCTCTAAATAGATACTTCCAGCTTCCAACTCAAACCACATAACTTATTCATATACTAAGAGTCCATTTGGATAAAAAATTGAAAAATAATTTATATAAAAAAAGAGATTTTTAGATAGCTTTAAAAAAGGGCTTCTAGAAAAAAGTTTATGAAAAAAAATTCTTTTGAATAAATAAATATTTAGATAATTATTTACAAAAGTACTTTTATTATTGATAAATTATAAAAAAGAGTATGATTATTAAATATATGAAAGAAGAGAGATAAGAGATGAGATATGAGAGATGGAATAAAAGAGAGATGAAAGATGAGACATAGGGTAGAAAAGAAAAGAGAGAGGAGAGAGTATAGAAGAGAGAAAAAAGAGGGTATAAAAAATAGGGATAATATAGTAATTAGTTAGTTCATAAACTCTTTTATTATTCCATAAATTACTCTAATCAGCTTATCTAAAATATTAGTTTTAAACTATAATTTAGTCTAAAAGTTTTTTTGAATAAATATAACTATTTATTTTTTAAAAAAATTAAAACTATATTTTGCCTAAATCTAGATTTAACCTAAGTGCCTGTTTGCCCACCCAAGTCTATGAAAAAAAAAGTTCTACCCAACTTGATAAATATAAAGTAGGGTTAGGCATCAGGCTGCAAAATATAACCCATACTTTTTTTGGGCTGGGCACGGGGCAGGGTACCCATGAGTACTCATTCTCTCCCTAGATGCTACACTTGGAAGGGATAATATGATAGCTACTAGTGACTAAAAGATTAATTTAAAAATATAAGTAGTTAAGTAAGTAAATTGCGTCTTTTAATATTTATAATTATATTAATTTTTTTCTTTTTTTGTTAAATTTATTAATAATAATATGATTACATTATAAATTATAATTATTTATTTTACTTTTTCTAGATGCTTCATCATTGTTAATATTTGAGAAATTGATACAAAGTTACAGTTATAAATTACTTAGATTTCAAAACTTTTTTTTATATGCAATGAATTTCAATAATTTAATTATTATATTTTTGTTGTCTTATTATTATAGATATCATTTAAATTTTGAAGACATATAAATATGATATTATTTTAGAAATTTACAATTACACATTGTTTTTCACAACATGAATATGGTATCATAATTTGAGTATGCCTAACCCGCCCATACTCAGCCCAAAATTGTTAGGGCTTTTATCAGCTAAGGCAGGCTATCGGGTTATAAAATACAACCCATATTTTTTTTTGAGTAGGGCACCGAGCAGGTGATTGCCCTGCCCATAAGCACCCATACTATTCGGTAATATATTAGAGAGAGATTTGTGGAATTAAATATATGAAAATTACTCACAAAATCCGCACCTGAAAATTGCGGGGATTTGATTTCTTGATTTTATTTATTTTACTTTATTTGTTTAATGTATTTTGGGCAGCTCAGTTTCATTATTTTGGGGTTTATAAAAGTATAATTAGGGATCAAATAAACAGTAGCATCTCTTCTGCTAGTTCCGATAATTAGTTTTGTTATTTATTTTTGTTTTTACATAATTATTTTTAATCATTTAATATTTATATTAAATATTTATAGTTATTTAAATTATAATTTTTATGAACTATAAATTATTATATGAATAATTGAATTTTTTTTAATATTTTTATTTTTTAAATTAGAATATAAATTTATTAATACAAACTTATTAAAAATAATATAGTCATTTGTATATTTTATTACTTAATTGTTTATTACTTTCAATCAACTAAATATAAAATTTCCTGTCAAACTATTTTATTTTTCAGTATGAACCAAATATCTACTCCCAGTTTTTTGTTCCATTCTCTTCTTTTTCATTCCATCCCTCCATTGCACCAATGTACCGTTAATATTTCAGCTCCCCATTCTCTAAATAAATTTTCAAGTGGGAATGATGGCCAATTTTCCTTTAATGAAGGAAATTCTATTTTATTGTTTTTTTTAACCAGGATTTTGGTTCTCGAATTTGTGCCCCTCTCTCGCCGAGTAGCCGCCCCTTCTCTGCAAGTGCAAACAACAAAATAACGCAGATCATACCTCACTCTTCTCTCCCCTCTGCAGACCTCAATTCATCGTTGACGAAGTTGTGCGACGTCGAGCGACAGACTTTGCAGACCCCCTCTCCCTCTGTAGCAGTTTCCTCCTCTGCAGACCTTTGTCGTGATTGGTTTAAGTTTCTGCAGAGCCCTCTGTCCGGCTAGTTCTTGCTTTCTATTCTCTATTCGCCGAATGCATCAGGCCACTCACTGATTTGAAATCCATTGTATCTCATTCATTCGAAGCACTCTTCCTCTTTCTCGATTCTAAGCCGCCAACTACTACTTCCAAATTCTAGGCCAGGCCGTCGCTACTAGAGGTTGTATCTGTTTTAGTTTCTCTTTCAGGCCAAGTTCAAGATGTGGAGGTCGGCATTTGCAAGACAAGCCTTTCAGAATTTCAATTCTTCCCGAACTCGAACCTCTAAGGTGATGGTGGCTCTCTCTAACTCAGTAGACCTGGTTCAATCTTCTGATTTATCTGCACGGTATTGTCTTCAAATGTCCTATCTTTGCAAGAACCCTCGATTTTTTTCCCAGCATTCAGCTGAACACTCTTATTTTGAAACGCAAATCACTAATTCTAGCAAGGAGGGGTCCATTCATGAGGTTCCAATGCATTTTTCTGAGGGTAGCGATGAATATGATGGTACTCATATGGGCAATGATGTCTCTCTTGATCATGGGCCTCGTGAGGTTTCTCTTGAAGAAACTGGCTGTGTGAACATGGATATTTCTGCTTCTGGTTTTGACCAGCAGGGGAAAGATGTCTACGAGATAGATCAGGAGAAGTTAGAGAATGTGCTGTCTCTTCTCCAAAGTAGTCCTGATGGATCCCTGGAATCGTGTCTTAATGACATGGATTTAATTCTACATGAAGAGTTTGTGATTAAAGTACTTCAAACCCATCTAATTGCTGGTGACAGTCTTATCCGATTTTTCAAGTGGGCTTGGAAGGGCAAATCGTTTAAGGTCACCACTGCTGCTGTGGAATCTCTTGTTTTGGCTGTATGCTCTCTTCTAAGGAAGAAAGAGATCTACTCCCTATGGGATTTAATTAAGGATATCAATGAGAAAGAGAAGGGGGTGTTGAATGTGGAGATTCTCAATGAATTGATAGCTTCCTTCTCAAAACTGGGCAAAGGAAAAGCTGCGTTTGATGCCTTCAATAAGTTTGAGGAACTTGGGTGTGTGCCAAATGCAGACACCTATTATTTTACTACTGAAGCTCTTTGTAGGCGATCATTTTCTGATTGGGCTTGGTCTGTGTGTCAAAAGATGCTTGATGCTAAAAGCCTGCCCGATGGGGAGAAAGTCGGTAAGATTATATCTTGGTTTTGCAAGGGGAAAATTGCTAAAGCTGCTCATGCAGTTTATGTTGTAGCAATAGAGAAAAAGCTGCACGTTCCAACCTCTTCTATCAATTTTTTGATTGGTCAACTTAGTAAAGAAAATGAAACGGTACAATTAGCTTTGGAGATGTTAGAGGATATTACTAGAGAAGATAAGAAACATGCAATAAAGCCATATTCAGCTGTTGTTCAGGCCTTATGCAGAATCAAAGATGTTGATGTGGCCAAGCAATTGGTCTTAAGAATGATTGCAGAAGGTCCACCCCCAGGGAATGCTGTTTTCAATTATGTTATTACAGGATATTCCAAAATTGGCAAAATGGAACAGGCATTGGAGATGATGAAACTAATGGAAACTAGAGGCTTAAGACCAGATGTATATACTTATACTGTTCTTATAAGTGCCTATACAAATGGTGGCGAGATGGAACAAGCTCAGAAAGTCTTCACAGAAGCCAAAAAGAAGTATTCTGAGTTGAGCCCTGTAACTTACCATACTCTAATACGGGGTTATTGCAAGCTAGAACAGTTTGATAAGGCTTTAGAATTATTGGCAGAGATGAAGAACTTTGGTGTCCGACCAACTGTTGATGAATATGAGAAGTTGATTCAATCTCTTTGCCTGAGGGCTTTGGATTGGCAAATGGCAGAGAAGCTCCTTGAGGAAATGAAAGAGAATGGCTTATATCTCAAGGGTATAACTAGGGCCCTAATTACAGCAGTCAAGGAAATGGAGAAAGAGGTTGTGGAGACCCAAAAAGATAGTTTAGTGGCTTAGATGCCTGCGGGCTCCAAGAGTTGGCATGAACTTAATGTGAAAGGCCTAAGACGTGTATTTCTTTTCCAATTTTTGCTTCATTCTAATACCTAGTTATTATTTTAATTCTCTTTCGATCTAAAGGAAAAATTATTGGTAGGAAGTTAAGTTTTGATGGTTGTAATGTGAAGTTGGTGTCTTTAATATTTAATAAAGCAGTTCCGCCTATGTTTCAGGGTTCCACCAGTGTTGTCATTGGCATTCTGGTTACAACTTTAGTATTAATTTTGGGATGGCATGCTAAGCTTTCGTTTCTTCTTTTGGCTTGGACTGGGGAAACATTGATTGCCTATTTTTTCATGAGTCCCTAAGCACACACAGGAATGAAACGAATAAAATAGAAATGTGCGAACAGAAACTGAATGACTGTTTGTAAATGAATCGATTATTTAGATACTATACTATATCTTTGTTTCATATTTAGGCTTTCTGTTAATTCATGATTGCTGAATCTCCAATATGCAGAAAAATGAATGTTACATTTGCTTTTGATTGTAATTGGAGCTCAAGGTGGATGTTTTTGGGACTAATAGTTGTAACTATAAATGTTATCATGATATCTCAGGTATGCTGACCATCTTATTCTAGTTTCATTATTAGATATATGAAATTGCAGTGTTCATTAACTGCATTTATGCAGGCTAGTGATTCTGTATGCTTTGTTATACCTGAGAAGGAAGTAAAAGCTGTTGCTGAAGCATTGGAATCCAAATTTTGTCAAGCATTGGATCTGGGTGTCTATCTCAGGTGCTAAGTGAAATTCCACTATGAGCTGATTATTATTGTGCTTTAAGCAATTATGTTGTTCAATTATGTGGACATTTTAAGTCAGATATCAATGACTAAGAAGGACTTGAAGATTATATATACTTTTGTGGATATGCAGCTTTCTTGAAAACTGAATGACCCCTTTGTCCATCATGCTCCTATTTATTACTCAGGGTTGCTAAAGGTTTCCAGGCTACAAATATCTTACCAACACTAATAGTAGAGCCTTGCTCAGGTCAATATTGAACCAAATCCTTATAAAGTAGGGATTGTTGATTTTATTTCAAGATTACCCCATGTGTTATGCCTAACCTTGAGTTTGGTTTCCTTGGTGTCTTCAAGATAAAATCTTACTGTAAACCAATAGGAACTTAAACTTAGTGGGTAGTTAATTGAATTTGGAATTTATCTATTATCTCTATTATATAATTTTTCCAAGAGAAAAGGATTGCCGTTCATGTTGCTATGATGGCACTAAGCGTCAATGTTGCAAAATTTTAGCGGTGGGTTGAGCAATTTATTTACATCCTGTTAGATGCATTCCGGTTCAATAAGTATATGTAGTTGGGTGATGTTGTAAGGCCTGTCAACTTATATTTTGTTACTAGTAGTGTCTGTTCAGTGCATTAGGACATCATGATTTACCCTAGTAGTGTGATGGTTTATTGTTGAAGTTAAAGTTGACATGTTAAAATTTATTTTGGTAAAGTTTATTTCATCAGCTTGATTTTACATTTTTACTTCACTCTTGCAGTATCTTCGTGTTTCTTTTGAATTTATTTATGGTCAAACTTGTTATCAAGATACAGGTTAATATCAGTGTTGGTGTGCTATAGCTCAAGGTTGTAGTGAGTACAATATCACTGTTGTTGTTAAATGAGAAGATTGTATCAAGGCTCTTCGAGCTGTTCATTTAAGATTTTATCTGAAGAACCGCCATAGTGATTGGCATCAGGACCTGGTTCAATTGGGATTAGGTGCAGCTTATTTATGTTTATTGTTTTTCAGTTTGAAATTACAAGTTGCATTGATAAGTCAATTGGAGAATTGAAATCTTACCTGCATATTGTCTCCACAATCAGATAGCAACCGGAATGTGATGTCATGAAGTTGCATATACGTTATGGGTTCAGTTATAAGAAAAATTAGGTTCAAGTTTCAATTAGGAGAAAATATAATTCTAATTGACATGTTTTTTTTTTGTAAATTGGTACATCATGTCATATCAAAACTTCGGTATTATGAAATTAGTTCCAGTTAAAATTCATTTTTCTTACTTTGTAGTATAAAATAAATCACTTGAAGTTATTGTATTTAGTATAAATTATATATTAAGCTTAACAGTTATATCGATGTAGAACCTGTAAATTAAATCTCTTATTTTCCATTTTTTTTGGTTCATAATATCTACTGATATGAGGTTTTAGCGATGAATCTTTACTACGTGACTTGCCTCTGAGTTAGCATTCAGTAATACTTTATAATGCCAATACATCTGAATAAGCAACTGAAGTTGCTGACCGAATATTGAGTCAGCTTAGCTTTATTCATGGAGTAATGTATTACAGAGAGCATATTAGGGTTTACAATGGATACCCTAATATGCGTTCGCATATCAGAATTAGATTATGAGTGATATGATTCTATTAGGAGGGAATCAAGGAAAATAAAATGATAAAGGATTACAATCTGATCCTAATATTATTAATTAATTAAACACATTAATTAGATCTAATTGGGCTTGAGCCCAATAGCCAAGGCCGTCTTCTAACACCCTTTCAAGCTAGAGAATAGATGTCATCATGTCAATCATTCCTAGTTTGCTTCTCAGCTCTTCAAATTTGGGTCGAGGGATTCATTTGGTAAAAAGGTGATATATGCTACTATTTAGAATATGTTTGATTTTTAGAGAGTATTACTTTATTGTAATTCTAGTCGTAGTGCTTGGGGAGATATCATAGTTCCTGTATGCCTAAATTTATACCTGAAGGCAATTGACAATTCACCTTGTCTAATATTAATATTGTCTAGAATAAATGTAGATTTTGTCTTGCAGGTGAACTTAATTTCTTTTTAAAAAATTTTATACTAAAAAAAATTTGGGCTTCACAACAGACTTGGGGAGAATGTCTGCCACTTGCTGCCTTGTAGATACATAACTAACACCCACAATTTTTCCTTCTATCTTCTTATTGATGAAGTGTGGATCTATCTTCACATGTTTTATTCTATCATAATGGATAGGATTTTTTATAATCTTGATTGTGGCCATGTCACAAAATAATTTCATTGGACCTGCATTGGTATAAGTTCAGCTCCTTGAACAATCTTTCTAGCCATAGCCCTTCACAGAGGCCCAATGTCAAGGCCCTTAGTTCTGCTTCAGCGCTATTGGGAGAAAGTTTTTTTTTTGGGTGCAAATTGTGAGAAACAATTGATTGCTTCTTGCTCCTCCATGTCACAAGATTTCCCACACAAAAGTACTATATCCTATGGTGGATCTTCGGTAAACTTTAGAACCTGCCTAATCAGCATCTGAATACACTTCAATTCCTCTATTTGCCCCCCTTTTAAAATATAGTCATTTGCCGAGTGAGGATTTAAGATACTTGAGAATCCTATAGACAGTAGTCATGTGTTCTTTATTTGAGAACTGACTTACCGCACTCACTGCATGAGTAATATTTGGTCAAATATGTGATAGCTAGATTAGCTTATCAACTAATCTTTGGTATTTCTTCTTTTCAACTAGTGGGATTTTCTTGTTTATTCCCAATGTCCGATTCAATTCCATGGGAGTATCATAGGGCTTGCAGCCTAACATTCCTGTTTCATGCAATAAGTCAAGGGCATACTTCCGTTGGGATACAATATTACCTACAGTTGATCTAGCAACTTCCATTCTTAAAAAATACATAGATCTCCTAGATCTTTTTCAAAAAAATAATAAAGTCCTTATGTTTTATACCAATTTTGAATAAGATCTTTGTAGTTTAATTTGTTTGAATTTTGCCTTTCTTCTCTAAGGTATTAAATCTGTTACTCCTTGGGCTTATGACACCGTAGGTGTTAGCTGAGTTGGATGCTGACATTGCACACGCATGGATGTATTTATCCACATAGGCTATGTCTAGTCTCACTCTTTAATTTGTCCCAAAAAAAAAATCCTTATCGGCGCTTCTTTCTTGATGATCCAAACCATCGTCTTCTAGTTCCCCTGCCTTCAATTCCTTGCTTCAAACTGTTTGTTGATTCTAGAGAGAAGCGCCAATTCAAGCCACCATCCTCCAATTCCTTGCTTTTTCCTCCCAAACTCATAAAAGCCCTTACCACCAGTGCGTCGTTATCTTGCTTCACCATTTTGTTTCTACTCATTGATGTTAGTTTTGCGTTTGATTTTTGAGAATGCTCATGAAAGGAAGGAAATGGGTGGAAAAAGTTTTGAATTCTTTGTTTAATGCTGTTTTTGTTTCAAGTATTGCGCTTCGATGCAAAGTTATTTTTTTTCCAATTTTTTTTTAAATCGAATCCAGACCACCATTGAACACCATAAAGCATAAGCCAACACAACAACTGTTCAGAAATCATGACCCAGAAATCAATTGTTCACAGATCTGGAGGGTGTGACAGTATGCTCTTGATGGACGGAGGGAGGGAATGGATAGATCTGAGGGCCGACGGCGAACGGGGACACTTGCTGCGTTGCCATCGAAGATGTTGCCGTTGAAGTTGCCACCGAACTGACCGAAGCTCCGTTAATCGTAGTTTCTGTCGGCAAAGAGGGATGACCCTATCGAAGTTCTCTTTAATTGCAGTTTCGTTGCTATTACCTTCAATAGTGGCTTCCTTGGCCTAAATGAGGAAGAGGACAAAAGCCGTTCGTGCCGGTGGAGCTCCGAAGTTTGAGCCACTGAGATTTTCTGAGGTGACGTTGTTGTCTGAACTGAGAGGAGGATGTGCACGGCAAAGGTTGGCGAAGATGGTGGTGGAGGTCAGAGGTCGCAAAGATGGTACAAGGAATTGAAAACTTCTCGGTCCAAAATTGAAGATTGAAGATGGCGGACAGTAAGAAGCGTCAAGCGCGACAATAATGTATTCTTTATTTTATTAGGGACAAAGAGGGAGAGAAGTCACAGCCTTCCTACGTGGATGAGTATGCTAAGTGTGTGCATGATCAGCATCCAACTCATCAATATATATCATACCACCTCAGCTAACACTAACGGTGTTAAAGGCCCAAGGAGTGATGGGTTTAACAGACTAAATTAATAGGACTCACTTCAAACAAATTAAACTATAGGATCTGATTCAAAATTGGTTCAAAACATAAAGGATTTGGAGATTAGTTTTCCCAATCCTTTATTTCAAATTCAGAGGCTAGTTCCCCTTTTAATATGTCAATCTCTAACCTGTCATCACCTGTAAGTATTATATCATCAACATAGACAATTAGAACTGATAGCTTACCATCTCTCTGTTTGATGAAGAGAGTGTGATCTGTTATAGCCTCCCTTCTTGATGGCTTGAGCAAATCAGGCAAACCATGCCCTTGGTATCTGCTTTAATCCATACGAGGATTTTTTAAGTTTACACACTTTGTCTTTGTTCTCACTATTCTTGAAACGAGGAGGAATTTCCGTATATACTTCCTCTTATAGATTACCAATTAGGAATGCATTTTTCACATCTAATTGATGCAATGGCCAATCAAGATTTGCTTTTAGAGAGAGAATTATCTCGATAGTGTTGAAGTTAGCAACTAGCTCAAATGTCTCCTCATAATCAATCCCATAGGTTTGAGCGAACGCTTTAGCTACAAGCCTTGCCTTATGCTTGTTTAGACTCCCATCTGGATTATACTTATTTGTGAGAACCCATTTACACCCATCTGTACGTTTCTCCTTTGGCAACTTAGTGAATTCCCAAGTTCGATTCTTCTTTCGTGCCTCTATCTCCTCATAAATTGCCCTTCTCCAAGCTGGAGTTTTTATAGCCTCATAAAAATCCTTTGGCACTTTTTCTTGTGGCACACTAGCTGTAAAAGCCTTCATAGTAAGAGATAATTTATCGCCTGAGACGAAGTTTCTAATAGGATGTTTAGTGCAGGATCTTACCCTTTTCTCAGTGCTATTGGCTACCCAAGGTCATTTGGCTGTGGATTTGAGGCAGGAATGGATGATTGGTCTGATGTGAGCTGTTGTTCCTCCCTTGAAGCTTGTGCCCTCGTCTCTTGAGATTGTCATGCTGCTTCATTTTTAATTGTTTCAGTTTCCTGGACAGGATTAGATTAATCCTCATTGATGTCAGGTGGGTTAGGTACAGTTCGATCTGATCTTGGTGGATGTTTAGGTGATCTAGAGGCTGAAAATAAGCGGATTGAGCAATTTCAGGTTGGGAATAGGAGGGTTGGACATGGTTCAAAAATGGGCTATTCATAACTGTCTCTCTCCCCCTGAATGACAATTTTCAGTAGTAAGGTTCCTATTCTACGAAAGAAACATCATAAGAGACATAATATTTTCGGGTAGGGTATGGTAACATTTGCAACCCTTCTATGTGTGTGAATAGCCAACAAACATGCACTTTTGTTCACGGTCACCAAGTTTTGAGGCATGGGAGTTATGAACAAAGGTTATGCAACCGAAAACCTTTAAAGGAAGTGAATGGGTAAATTTGGTGAAAGGAAATATATCAAGGAAAACTTGATGTGGAGTGCAAAACAAGAGAGTTCAGGTATAACTCCAGGGTTTAGAGAGCGTTTATAGGGAATTTACAAAATTGTTTATTAAAGGAGTAATTACAACAATAGTAGTAATAGAACTCGTGCTTTTATAGAGTACGAATATATATTTTACTATTTGTGTCAATTTTCATTAACGCATAAAATTTTTGAAAACATTTGGAACTTTAGATTTTTCTGAGTAAATAAGGCCAAGTCAATCAGGTATGATCATCTATAAACATCACAAACCACCGAGGCACATTTGTACTAGGAATTTTTCATGGCCCCCACACTTCACTGTGAATAAGATGAAAGGGATGGGTTGGCTTGTAAGGGCAGGTAAGTATTTCGCGTATGCTTAGCAAGTGAGCAGGTTTCCCAATGAAAGAAAGATAAATTTTTATTCAAAAAATGAGGATAAAACTTGGATGACTGAGTTGACTCTCAAGCACTTGGATCGGATAGAGTTTCGTCCGTCATTGTCGTGTAAGCTTGGAATTGGCCGAACTAGACATTTTCAGCCATTTAGGCTCCTATACCATGAAGTTGCTGATCAAATATTTGAGTTAGCTTAGCTTTATTCATGGAGTAATGTATTACATATATAGAGAGCATATCAGAATCATATCAAAATCAGATTATTAGTGATCTGATTCTGTTAGGAGAGAATCAAGGAAAATAAAATAATAAAGGATTACAATCTGATCCTAATATCACTAATTAATTAAACGCATTAATTAGACCTAATCAGGCTTGAGCCTAATAGCCATGGTCGCCCGTCTAACAGCAACTGCGCTGCCTGAGTTATAAATGCCCAACTATAACTTCTTCCTATTAACATTGGTGGGAACAACTTTTTGTGTAGAATTCAGACTGTATCCTTTAACAAATAATTAGAGACTAATTTTTTAGAGACATAAAGATTATTGAAATAAGTTTTATTTCTTTTAATAAAGTTTTTTTATACATATAGCTTAGTTTGAACATAAAATATCATATTTAAGAGCATATTCATCTACCCTATATATATAAGTCATTTTATAAATCTATAGCACATTTAATATTTTCTCAAGAATACTCTTAATATGGATATTTATAAGTAATAAGATTGAAGGAGATGAGTAAGATTAGATTAAAATTTATTAATTTTTTATTGGCCAGAAAAAATTATTATATTTAATTAAGGACATTTTCAGTAAAATGTGGTAATTTTAAGAACAACTAATTTTAACTTTCCCGGTTTGAGCAAATTAGTGTCGTGATACTTAGAAAAATAAATGGGGAAGTATATTTATTTCCATTGATTTTTTCGCCTATTACTGGCTATGTAATCTTTTTCTTTTTTGCCATCTACTAGCTATGCATTCGGGTATATATTAGTAGTACACATTGGACATCGAGTAAGAGAAGATAGATTAAACATATTTGAATAGAGGCAAAGTTAGAAAATCTTTTTAATTTGAAAGAGATTTAATGAGTTAAGTTAATCACAGTGATACTCACAACTGGCTAATCATGTTCGTGAAAATGTTGACCTGTAATGGGAGAACTTCGCTACCACCAAGTAATTATCCCGGCTGTATATCCACGATTCGAATAAGATACGACGAGTTAATCAGAATGACTTGTAGCCAATCGATTCAAGCATTTAGTGGTGGTGAGTTATATTTTGGATCACATGCATCGAGTATATTTGTGCCATACTTTTCAATAAAAAAGAACTCCATATTATTTGCCTGCAATATAACTTGCCATTTGAAACTTAAATAAAGATAAATTAATAAAGCACTAAAATAAACATGATTAGTGTTATTAATAACCATAAGAACTGCAATTACAAGCTTGATACTATTCCCCAAGTAGTGTGATTCATCAGTGGCTTAATTATTCAAAAGCTTGACTTAATTAATTAGGGTATAAGGCTTTTATGCCTGCAATGTCATCAGAACCCAAAACCCTCTTATTTCTTCCAGGTTGCATAAACGGATACATCACTGCATTTGGATCTTTACTGTGTTGAAGTCCCAGAAGATGCCCGGCTTCATGCAAACCTATCCAAACCAAATCAAATTGGCCCGCCGGTGTCGAACTCTGATCACTCCATTTCTCGTCAGCGTCATAGTGAAGCCTACCATCAGTTGGTGCAAAAGCATGTGCCAAAACATGTCCGGGGCCGTCGAATGGCTTACCGTCCCCGTGAGCACCGCGATAAAAGCCGATCACGAGGTCGGTTTTCTTGGTAACAACCTCTTGGAATGAAAATTTCGTGGCCCCAGACCATTGTGCGAATACTACAAGAAAAACGTCCCTAATTGTAGTTAATGGCACAACGTCGGCGCCAGATTTAAAGGTGTAAGTGAGGTTTCTCTTAGAAGAAGGCCATTTAGGTTTTCCTGAGAAAAAAGCGAACTTTGAATCATTGAGAAAGCTCGTAGTACTAAGCATTTCATCGGCAACTCCACATCTAGGTCGATCCATCGCTTCGAGTGTTTCATGATCAAGTTTTCCAGAAACATTAAGGCTAAAGAATTCTTGAAACTTCTTTATTCCTGACTCCATAACATCATCATCATCATCATGTTGATGACGATCATCATCACTAAGATAGCCATATGCCTTGAGGTAACTCTTAGCAAAAGCAAGACGTTCATGTGGTTTCAAACTTCGAGGCTGAACCATGAAGTTTTGGAGTTGGACAAAAAGAAAAAGGATGAAAACCCTAGAGAGAAAGGTTTGAGTTGTAGAAGTTGCCATGGCAGAATATGAAAAGAGAATTAGGAACAGATGAGTGCAGGTTTTCTTTCACAAGTTTTTCTGTGTTCGTAGAGGTTTATATACATAAAATTTACCATATATATATCAAATACACTTTAATCTCATCAGTTAGGAAACAAACTAGATTTTTTTGAAGTTGATAAGGTTGATTTAATTATATGAAAGTCATGCCCAAGCGTCTGTATATCAAGCTGTTGGAAATAAATATTTTATACTCCAACCATCCATATACACATGTTAAAGGAGGATTTTATGGATTGGGTAATTTTTAATACAAATAATTAAAGAGAGATATTTAAGGAAAATTAACACATTTTTTTAAATAACTAACTTAACTAATTTAATTAATCTCTATAGATTAGTTATTTAACTCTTATATTTAAAATTAGAGCAGTAGTAATACATGGTACTTCTTCACTCGTGTGTATTTTAGTTGGATGGTTAGACTTAGTCATAAATATAATATCTTAATCTATTTTATATATAATATTTATCATTTTTTCTAAATTAATTTACCTAACTTATAAATTAATATATAATATAATGTTATATATAAATATTTTAGATATATCATGCTATATTAGTTAAATATAACTCTTATATTAAAGACGGAATGAAGTATAGTTTGAGTGAGGAATATTGTCCTATTTTTATTCTATGTTAATATGTTACTAGTATCTATTATTTATTAACAATTCTTCTATGTAATAAAATCTCCATAATTATTGATCATAATCAAGTTCAAATTTTGATATTAAATGTTTCAATGCAAATTCAATCTTCTTTGGTTCATTTTAATTTTGGTGTAATTCTATAATTTACTTTTCTTTTAAAAACTAGTCATGAATGTGATATGGTCTTACACTCGTACTCTTTTAAGATGATTTGAAATATTTGTAATAATTCCTCAATGAATTATCAATTTTTTCATTGTTTTTCATTTTATAGCTGACTGCAATATTTGGTACATGGATGGCTATTGCAGAACACACCTTTAATTACTTAGAGATGGCAGTATTTCTATTTAGTCACATTTTTTATTTGCATTAATTTTGAAATGAATCAGTTACTTTTTTTTACTTGTCAATAAAAGATTTAGGATTCGTTTGATATAAATATTTAATACCCATTAAAAAATGATTTTATAGATATAAAATATTTTTATATTTCGAAATAAAAATTAGTAAAGGTAAATACTAAGTAATGATAATATGAATCTAATAAATATTTTATATATTCACTAAAAATAGATTTTTTTTCTTATTATGAATTTGGCTCATCTGAATGGGTCCCATCACCAATATTTTTTGAAGTTGTGCGGTCCCCACACCCTCACCCTCACCCTCACCCTCACCCTCACCCATCTCTCTCCCTCCTCATGCAATATATTGTAAAGAAGAGAATTTGGCTTCAAAACGGTGAGTTTAAAGGTAGCGGAGGAGCAGTAGAGAGAATAGGTAGAGGAGAGAAACTGGAAGGAAAAACAATATGTTGTAAAGATAGTGTGATTTTATATATGATACCTTTTGATATTCTATTGGTATGATTTTTCTGAAAAAGCTATGCATTGTGGAAGCCGATAGTATCATCACTTTCTTCTTTGTCACCATTAAATTTCATAGGCAATCATTGTATGCTTGAGAACGAAATGGTCAAAGTTTTAGACCCCAATCATTGGACGTTTGATTCTTCTTTGTCACAAAAGAGCCCATAATATGTTTGATCAAATGACTAAGAGAAGCAGATGTATTATCCCTTAATAGCATATGCTAGTGTGTTGCTATTAGCTTTTCTTACAACTTTTTGAATTTGTGGGTATAACTTCATCTGTATTAACATACATACGTATTGCAGGCCTCGGTTTCCTTCAGTTTTGCAACTTAAACAGCTTCAGAGCCAAATTCATCTTAAGTTTTTCTATCTACATAGCTTGTCTGTTCCTCAATAATTCAATGAGTACACAGCATTCGAAGGCTATGGCCATGTCCACAGTATAAAATAGATAGACTAAACCAATCATAAAAACACATAAGCATATAAGAGTCCTTCTGTTTACTATATGTTTGCATTGTTCATGAAATCTTTGCTTTTGAATGACAGTTCAACGACATGATCAACGTACCATTCTCATCAGAAGCATTTGTGGTTGTTATGCTCGTACTGTTCTTGGACGTGGCACCACGCAAGAATTAAGGACAATTAGACTCAGAAAGATAGAGGGATGCACTAGTGGGACAAGTTCAAATCATACAAGACAAATACAAGGAGGTAGTTGATAGTATTGTTGCATCGTTGAATCTTTGGAAAGTGAACATCCATGGCTATTGCAGTGCCTCTCTCTCTTAAAGAGCATACCCATGTAGATGCCGCTAGTTTCATCGCATCCTCCATCACCAGTAGATTTCATGACCAATTTTTTCATGAAAGCTAGGACAAATAAAATTTGGTATAATGATCAATATGTAAATTTTTGTCTAAGCACACATAAGCTAATGGAGTTTTATAGAAACAAATAAGCTTTAGGATGAAAAAATAATAGGCTATCAAAACAATGTGCACCATAAGTTTTTTCGAATATTGGGTTTATGATTGAAAAAATAATGCTCTATCTAAAAAAAGTTTGTTTTCAAAGTTTTATCAAATCACTCAAATTCTCTGCAATGATTGGTTGAAAACAATGTACACCGTAAGTTTTAGGTTGAAAAAACAACATGCTATCAAAACAGTGTGCACAATAAGTTTCATCAGATATTGTTTTAAAGATTGAAAAAACAATTTGTTTTCAAAGTTTAATCAAATTACTCAAATTCTTTGTGATGATTGGTTGAGATTCACAGAGCCATTAATTAATTCCATGAGTTGATGAAACACAATATTATAATAATTTTAAAAGGTGTGATTTGAATCTCAAGATGATCTGACATATAGTTGTTTACTGTGTCTCATGAACAATTGAATTGTGGTCCATAACCCATAGAACAAAAACAACCTCATCAAATGCTTAAGTTCCTTTTAAATCCCAAACTAATCTCTTTCACGCACACACAAAACTAATAACAAGATAATATTACATAGCATCATGAAAATAAGTGCCTTCATTGGTGCCATTCGATTCCCATTGGCTAGTTTTTTCAAATGTTTTCACTTACATCGCTGGATTACCTTTTTTTTTTTGAAATAAAAGTAAAAATATATTAACAACTAAAGCAGGAGAAAATGAAACTCTGTATTCAATGATGTTAACCTGTAAAGGATGAGCCTGTTTAACTAATATATCAACACATTTACAAACTCTGTATTCAATGATGTTTTTTGGCTCCACGGTTTCAATTATTGTTTTGACATCTGTGTTAGATTCTGGTGAAGAAAGAAGCCATAACATTAATCGCTAGAGGCTTACTTTTTGGGACATTACTGTTCACCAATAGATGGAACATATGCATGTTGCACAAATGGAGCTGGCAAAGAAGTTACAACTTTGGAATAACCAATCTACATAATCAAATAAACTTGATTATACAGCCTATTACGGCTATTAGTTAGCAAAATGTGCTAGAAAAATTTGATACCATGTAAGCATAAAGACGTTTAAAAACTAAAATGTCTCAGAAATAAACCATAATCCCATTGAGCAAGACATATAATTTTAATTATTTGCCTTCA
The DNA here is from genome assembly GCA_037074615.1 of Leucaena leucocephala. Lineage (NCBI taxonomy): Eukaryota > Viridiplantae > Streptophyta > Magnoliopsida > Fabales > Fabaceae > Leucaena > Leucaena leucocephala. The sequence continues at coordinate 16,816,668 of CM073519.1, forward strand.
TAAGTCCATGTAATCTCTTTTTTACCAGATTATTACAGCAAAAGTAGAAGGAAAATTGAAAGGAAGGAAAAAATATTAACTTTGCAGTGTGTCCAATTTCTACACAATTTCTAGAACCACAAAAATAAGATGAAATTATTACCTATACCATTCCGAACACCTTAACATCACAACTGCAGAGGATAATGTCCTTCGTGGAGTCCACCCAAATGTTCAATATGTCCATTCATTACGGTGGTTCAGAAGAAGAACAAATCAATCGGTACCTTTATGACCACAAAAGCACTAAGTATCAACATCATATGAATCATGTCAAACAATTCTAGAAAATCTTAAATTTAATATATATTTTTTGTGTTCTATTGATCTAATTCTCTTAAAAAGTAAACTACTATGAACGCAACTAGCGTCATACTTTCTTCTTTATCACCTTTAGATTACATGAGCCATTTCATCATGAAACCCACTGCAATTGTCTAAACACACATATAATGGTGTTTTATATATATGGTTAAGTTCTAAGGTGAAGAAAACAATTGACCATCATATGCGCCGAAAGTTTTAATACATACTAGGTTTATGGTTAAAAAACAATGGGCTGTCAAGATGTTGTGTTTTCTATTATCGTTCGTAGATTCAACTGGTAAAAAGATAAGATATGTGACTATTTAGAATATGTTCGATTTTTAAGAAGTACCATTTTATTGTAATTCCAGTAATAACGCTTAGGGAGGCATCCTAACTCCTATGTGGTTAGATATATCCCTGAGGGTAATAGACGGTTCGCCTTATCTAATATTAATATCGTTTAAGAGAAAATAAGACTTTACCCTACCTTTAGATCGTGGGTGAGATAACTCCTTTCTAAATATTTTTGTACCAAAAAAATAAAAAAAAATAACTCAATTTCCTTATGATGAATTGTTGAAAATGTAACATTTTAATAATTTTGAAAAGTGTGATTTGAACCTCAAAATAATGCCCCACATATAACTATTATCGAGATGTAATAGGTGGTTGAGATTAAACAACTAAAGTAATATAATTTTAAAAGTAATAATAGTGTACTCCCCGCACTCGATATAAAGAAATTGATATTAGCATAAAATATAATTAATTGGTTTTATTGCAAGATGAATGGCTCGTCAAATTACTGTTTTCGAGGTCCCATCAAATTCCTTATGATGAACAGCTGAATTTTAATTTTCTTGCAAGAGTGGACAAAATGTAACATTTTGATAAACTTAAAAAGTATAATTTAAACGTCCAGATGACGTGATATAACTGTGTTCATGGTCTCATCAATAGTTGAGATTAATTAAACAACTAAACTAACATAATTATGAAAGCAATACTGGTTTGCTCCGTACGCTTGATGTAAGAAAAAACTTATATGAATATAAATATAATTAATTTATTATATAATTATTTATGTTTCCTTTCATATAAAAAACGATTCCCTTCTTATAGTTATATGAAATTTGACTAGGACCATCAATGTTTCACCATCACAGGAAAATTGACTAGGATCAATCATAGGATCACGTAAACAAACAAAAAGCCATAGGTCATGTTTGGAATTTTATTTTCTTGAGAAAAAAAAAACACAACTATATGTAATTTGAGCAAGTTGAACCTAATTGAGAATAGTTCTCTCAATATAAATTTTCCAATCCACAAAATTTGAACATTTGGCTTCTCTTAAGAATTGAATCCTTTATACTAGATCCAACCATTTTAATTACAAGTAACATTTGACTCCGCTTACCATACCCTCAACAGCTTCTAATGGTGTGCCCCAAACTAATTTACTTTCATTCTATGAAATCAGGGAGACAGCAATTTCCTTAATAGATGTAGAGGATCCCATATACAATATTTTGCAAGAATATTAGATTTACCATTCTAAACTAACATGGAAAGAGGTAAGAAGGTACAAGAAGTACATCTAACTGTAATCAGTAATCACTTTCTTCTCATGTTACATTATCCATTGCAATGCTAAAAAGAATACTTGCTAATCCAGTTCAATCACTGGAAAGAATGTAACCAAAGAATATCTATTGGGAAAAATTTTCCCCATCTTTCTATCCGATAATTTTCCTCGGAAAATCAGTGAGTGGTATAGCTTTACTGCCCGGGGTTTAACCCCAAAGGCAAATCTCAAAAGACTGTAACATCATCTACAGAGTAACAAAATTATCTCTATATCCCCACATAGAATGGGATCCAAATCTTGAGTAATCAAGTGACAAAAGGTCGCCGGCCACTTACATCTGTTCATCTTTTGCACACAAGCGTTCTGAGCAAAGAAATATTGAAATGGTTTTAGGTTGAGATAGATATATAATGAGAAAAGGCTCTATTGTACACTAACTAATTCAGAAGTTTGTGAGTTAACTCAAATCCAGCAGCAAATAGCATCATGGAAAAGGAATATTTAAGAAAAAATCTCAGCCAAATATAAACAGCAGCTAAAAATGAACAAACAAAAGAATAATGTAGCTTACAAGAAAAACTTATCCACAAGGGAGATGATTAATGTTTAATTGAATGATAATTGGCCTATCTAGTTAAATAAAAGCATTTTGTTGGTCACAACTGTATATTTCTACCACACACAATTTTTCTATTAGAATGATGTCCCTATTTGTTAACAACCAAGGGCTTGCTGAAGTAATATTAATCAAAAGGGAGAATTTAATGAACAGTGGCTTCATTTTTTATTCTGTCAATTGACTTCAAACAACCACCTATTTGAGACTGGTGGGGACTTCTGGCCAACTCTATAATTAAACAACTTTAACCGCAACAATGACAAGTATAAGCATAACTCAGAAGATAGAAAAGAGAAACCGCATATAAGTGAATAAAGCCCCATATGGGAACTTTGGTGGTGACATGCAATGACAAGAAATAACTGAAACAACTCGATGTTAAGAACTAAATTTCCAGTATTTGATAAACCAGAATGATCAAACAAGATTTTAAGCACACCCAGATCCAGTACTGCACAGAATTTGTTTTAGCATATGGCAAGAAGGTAAAGTTTCTTACTCAAATATTCATAAGCCAAGATCATTGAAGTACCCCATGCTGACATGCTGACAAATCTTGGACCTAATCCTCTATAAAAGCCCTTCCATCCATCCTCACTGATTAGATCTTTAACAACTTTTTTCACACTGCTTCTGTTTTCATGTCCCATCACCTGAAGTGCAAAACAGATTGAGTTATAACAATTAAGAAGGCGGTGACCAAAATAAGTGAAAAATGTTTAAGAAACCAAGTTGCAATTACATCATATTCACAAATTCCCCTTTTTCTTTCAAATTCAAACTTCTTGCAGAGGAATAGATGCCCTATCGTAGCCATAACCACTCAATTAGAGCAACAAGCAGTGGCAATCCTGCAAGTAAACTCTTCAATCATGTTTGGCATGTAAAGATTACCTTCCCAAGATATTAAAAACCCGTTTATAATATGTTTAAGTGTATATCATATATGAAAAGCTATAAAGTTTATCTGCTGGATATCTCCTAATTTGATATGCCTCCTGCTTACATTGTATACATAACACATGGGTTTCACAGTCCTGAGGAAATTAAGATACGTGTAACCAAATGGAACTAAGGTCTACATTCTTACAAAGGGCAAGGTCTGGCAGAGAAAAGGAGAGAGAAGGTAGGAAAGACAAAACAATTAGCCAAAGCACCATAGAAAAGAAACAAAACAGTCCGGCCAAGTGCAGGAAGGCTAACAAGGAAAATAGCACAGAGATATTATTGACCCCAGAAAGAAAAATGTAAAGCACACAAGACTTTGATCCACATATTGAAATAAGTTTATCTGATTTACAACAAAATATGGGAATTTATAAGGGAGAATATAGTAGAAAATCATTTAAGATGGTTCAGACACACGTACAGAAAAAGCCAATAGAGGCACTAGTGGAAAGTTGAGCAAATCATTTTTAACCCTATGAGGATAAGAAGAGGAAGACCAAGAAGTACACTCAAGGAAGTTATCAAACATGATCCCCTAGTAAATGACATATTTAAAGAGTTGGTTGTTGATAGAGTAAAATAAGGTGCGATCCATGTAGCCAATACCACTAGATGAGATAAGGAATGTTGTTGTTATTGTTATTGTTGCACTATAGAATATGGGCAACAAGCCTACCAGCTAATTCCAGCAAACAGAGTATATGAGGGACTAAGGGATTGAGATAGAGAGACTAAAATTTGGACCAGCACATATTTTACAAGTTCATCAATAATGAAGCATGCGGATGAGAAGCATGACACAAATGAGGGTATAAGCATATTATGGTGGAAAATTTATCATAAGAATAAGCTAAAAGGGAAGGCGACAAACAGAAGATTGTCAAAAGTAGATTCTCTTTACATATGATTGTAGAATTCCTTACCTTGATAGAATGTTGAGAAGAAAAAAACAATTCCAAAGGTTATGTTGTCATCACAATGTTTAACAATTAATTCTTTCAAATAGTTTTAACAATGTTTAACAATGATACCTAAGGAGCATCCTTACAGTCTAGGCTTCCAAAAATCAACCTAGAAAAGGATCCAACTAACAATACCATCACACATACATTTAAGAGAACACAATAAAACATAATTACTCTCATATATTTTTCAGAGAAATTAAGTTTTTTAACCTGCTTTTTGAACGGCCGTTAAAAGTTCATAAAAATAGGAGGTTTTACTATTCTTATTGATATTTGACTACAACCTGGAACAATTTTATAGAAGATAGTAAAAGTAAAGTTTGGCCATTTACATAAAAAGACACCTTCAGAAACCTTTTGGCAAATATTTCACCATCATTAAACAGCAGAGAACATTGTGAGAAAAGTAGAAATGGAATAAGTAAAATAGCATCCTGAAGCAATCATTAACATGCTTTCAAAAGTATCTCATCAGAACAATTTTTAGAAGCAAGCAGCTTAAGATTTTACCAAACACCTAAAACTACTATTTTGAAAAGGCATAACTAGAAGCACATGTTTCATAAGTAAATAAGGGTATGAAACAAAACAAGAAAATGCATCTGCATTTATCTCCACAAATAGCAGTGAACTTAGATGATAGAAGAGACATGATCATCATGGTTATGAATACCTGTAATCGTGTCTTAATAGTATCCACTGGGGCCGTAATGCAGGATGCACTTGCAGCAGCAATAATCCCCCCAGCACCCTGAACTAATATTAATTTGTGCAGACTAGGAGTTCCTTCCTTATGTTCAGTTCCACGTCCAACAAATCTGGAAAAGCAACCATGAGATATGATCTATCACGTTCCCAGAAAATGCACAGTAATATACTTACAAAAAAAGTTGACATGTATGTTATGTCCTATACAAGAATATTAAGTTGGGGTAGCAGAGATGAATATATTGAAATAGATGCGTGGACATATAAGAAAAGATAAGATTCATAATGACTATATATGAGGAAGAGTTTGTGTGGCATCTATTGAAGAGAAAATGGTAAAAAATTGTGTAAGAGGGTTTGAATATATATAAAGAAGGCCATTGGAGACACCTATGAGGAGAGGGGAGCAAACAAATGAGTCTTATGAAGAAGAGTAGAGAAAGACTGGAGAGAAACTCAATTGACCTAAGTTTGAAACCTTTACATGCAGTATGAGAATGGAAGCTGGATTAGGGATTTTATAAGAAGATTCGGCTTTGCTCTTTGTACCCTAGCAGAGTTGAAGGGGATTTTGAAAGGTTTGAATTTATGCTGGTACTTAGGATACATGATGGTAATCTTCTGTAGTGACTTGATCAAAGCTTTGGCTCTCATCGCTAGTGAACATTTAAGGCATCACCCTTTGATCAATTCCCTTAATGGTGATATGTAGGGAATAATCGTGTGCAGTTGATCAGTAATAAGCATATGTTCGGAGAGTTGAATGCTTGTGTTAACTGGCTTGCCAAACATGCTCATCAAATGCTGGAGAACTTAGTTATTTTTTATATCCCTCCTATGGAGGGTAGGAAACCCTTAGATAAAGATATGTGTATGGAGTCTAATGCTCCTAGATCCTGATCTCTTTCCTTGTGTGGCTTGAAGCCATAGCCTTAGTATTAAAAAAAGAATGCACATGCCGTCAATACATCATAATTAACATCTCGATTGAGGATAATGAAGACCTAATTATATAATAGGCTACCTTGAAAAGAGTATATACGAGGGTTCAATCGATAGATCTATAGTGCTATTTAGTTTTCCCTATCCTTTACAAACATAGATTTTAAATATGAAACATGTAAAGTGTCTTTATAGTTTGAAAGATAATGTGTTTAAAGTTATTCCTAAGAAAAACTGCAATTACTATGGAACCAGAATTCAGTACTGATAACAATAATTCAATGTTAATAACATATACCTCCAAATGAACTGTTGGCTAGAACCATAACTTGCCCACCATACAGCGCCTGATGGTGAATAAGTCATAACTGATAGACCAAACCCTCTATACAATCCCCTAATGCCATCAGATCTTAACACCTTGCGAACAATATCCAAACCTCCACTATACCGAGCATGGCCTGAGTATCCTTGAACCATCATCTTTTGACTAACCTGAATAACATTAAGGTACTTCATATACTAGAAGAAAATCCTATAAGAGGAAAAGAAAGAGCTTAATGAGCAGGATAATTCCTAACACCATACGGTTTAGTATTAAGTTGATACAATGAACTATACATACTTTAAGCATCAGAATTCAGAACGTGTAAGAAGTACTTCAGACTTCCATACACTCTACACATTGAAAGGCAAAAGTTACAGAAGCCAATAAAACCATTCATACAAAATAAATGTTTTCTTTTATTGAAAATTTATCGTTGACACCCCACCCCTCTTATGGAAGCATCAGCAGAGCACCATAATGAGAATACAGATACTAATATCCCAAATAAACGGAAAATCCATGATTAAAAACCTTGCTTCAGTCCTACTCCCAAATATCCTCCTATGCATTTGCGATTTCTAAAACCAACCGTTGATCTCAATTATGTAATGTAAGCTAAAAAGAATACAGAAGCAATAAGAACCATAGTAGAGTTAGATTAAAAATTAAGGGTTCAGAAGAAAATAAAATCAATTGATATTACTTTTATATTATAAGAAAAATAATAATAATAAGTACAATAAACAATCGCAAAATCTTTTAGTTAACAAATAGAGAGCCAGTGAATATGTTTCAAGTTTTTTATCATAGTAAAAAATAAATATATCATGATTGTTGAGCTGTATAGATATTCCATGTTTGCCAGCACATGTACTTGAAAGAAACACTATAAACATTGTGTGTGTTTGTCTTAGAGTGTGATTTTAAGATGAAAAATTTAATCATTCATGCACACTTCTCATAAATTAGATCATCATACCACATCAATTGGAACAAACACTGTTTGAGCCACAAATGATGATATCATGCCTGCAACTCCATTTGCTAAGGCTGCCTGCGTGGATTCAGATAGTTTAAATGGTTCAAGAACTCTTATGGCAGCCACCTTTGAGGTCTCTAGGGCAGTCATAAATATGATTCTGCCAGGAACTGAACCAGTTATGACTGTGCCAACGCCTCTATAAAGACCAGGAAAGCCATCTGATTTAAGCAATCCTTTTAAAACAGAAAATGCATTTCTCTCTACAGAATCCTTTGAAGCAACCTGCAGTCTTGTTTTCAGAACAGAAACTGGGTAGAGGGCCACTGTAATTCCTGTAAAGATTCCAGCTCCAACAACATAAAATTTAGGTTTGTCTAGCCTGCAAATTGAGTCAACTAAATAAGGATACAGAGCTTGAAGAAAAATTCTTATAGCACTATGAGCTAAACGCAGTCATCAATACCATAAGATAAGTTAAAAATATGCAAGGTCTTGTTGAGTTTTATTAAGAGTTGGCATCCATAGATTGAAGATTCAGTAAATAAAATTCACATAATAATGGAATTAAGTCAAATTCCATTGTATTTAGAAATCTCAGGATACTGAAAGCAATAATCCAGACAGAAGGATGCATGAAATTTTCAACCAGATAATATTCAAATAAAATTTTCAATTGAGTCGAATGAAACAAGACAAAATAAAACCCTCTTGTGAATGAAGAATACAGTCCAATGACTCACTGTACATAGAGATTCCAGCTTTTAAGCAGCATAAACAGAACTCCAGCAGTTCGTATTACCAATGCAAGAAAAACTGTCGTCGAATACTGCTTACGAAAGTACAGCAATAATTATCCGTTGAACAAGAAAATGCATAGTAGCTGCCGAATATCAATCATTTCCAACAATTTAATACTACAAAAGGCGCCGCAAATTGACTAAACTACCCAACCTCATCAAATTCATCGATTAAAACTTCATCTAAAGAAAACTAACATACAAACCAAAATCAAGAAAATGTACTAGAATAAACAAAGAAAATGGCAAAACAAGAAGAAACCAAACATACTTATCCCAGTTAACCTCGGTCAGGCCAAAAGAATTAGGCCTCGAATCGGATGCAGCCATTTTACTCTTCCGATCCAAGATATCAAAGAGAGCAGATGGAAGACGAAATCATTACGCTCCGTAGCAAACTTCTGAAGAAGCAAATAAGGAAATCCGAAGTAGAAGGCTTATCAGATGCAAATGAGACAATGACCGAAGAAGGTGAGAGGAAAAAGAGGAGAAATCCCAATTTCTTGGAGCGAAAACAAAGATGATCTGAAGAAAAATCTTTCTTTGAAAAAGGGTTGGTTTGGGGAACAAGAAAAAGGCTGCGCTTACGCGGCGTTTTGGCGAAATTCTGGAGAAACGGTAATGAGGCGAAACTCAGTGAAGGCGCCAACGTGGACCTGCCATGTATCCACAGCAGAAATTCATGCCTTGAGAGATTTGAGGGATTTTTTTGGAGGTTATATTATTACATTGTAATAAACTCTAGTTTATTAACTTAGCAAAATAAAAAGTAAAAGAAAATAAATAAATAAATAAAAACTCTACTTTATTACCGCTTCCATTTCTTGTTCAGATTATTACCGCGTCCATGCAAATATTACTACATATCTAGAATATCTATTATATATATATATATTAAATATGTTTAATATTTTTTTAATTTTAAATATAAATTTATTTAACTAATTTAATTATATTAAAAAAATATTTAAATTAATTAATATAGTATTTTTTTAAAATATTCTAATAATATTTTTTTAATTATCTTCTCTTTTTTAATTTTTACAGTTTAAAATATAATAATACTTTATCAGTATTTATATACAGTTATCATTTAAATTTATTAAATTAATATTTTCTATTAAATTAAATTAATAGAGTTAAGATTATAAGATTATAAGATTATAAATATACTTCATAAATTTAAGGGAGTAAATTAAAAATCTATACAAATTTAAAAGATCAAACATATATTTTAGCATGATAAATTGATGATATTAAACGAAATAAATTGAATTGAGATTTTATATAATTATATTTAAAATAAAAAAATTTAATTAGATTCTATATTTAAAATTTAAAATTTGAGAGAGTATTAAATTTATAAGCAATATTCATCAATCCTGAAAAAATGTAGGTCCTTTCAAAATTTGTGATTTTTGTATACTTACAACTTTTCCCACAACTAAACACGTTTTTTAAATTACCAAATTTAAAAGGGGTCACGCGGTTCATAGTTTATTACTTTAATCTAAATAACAATATGATTTGTTACCAACTTTATATTATATACAATTAAAGTTAAAAAAAATATGATTTGTTACCAACTTTATATTATATACAATTAAAATTAAAAAAAATATAATTTTATACCAACTTTATATTATATACAATTAATGTCCTTACAACCTTATTTGTATTTCTTCACGAATTTTAACGAGATTGACTTTTTCAAAAGAAAACGTAAGTTAAATTATCTGTTACATGCGTTGATTGGATAAGAAAAAATATCTAATTATATTAATTGTTAAGAGATTTCATATTTATGAATTGTAAAAAATATATTTAAAATATAGAGAAATTTGAAATTTATTTAATATAATTTACACAATGTCTCACCCATATGATCTGATAGAGAGAGAGAGAGAGATTTAATGATCTTCCAGAACCAATTTATGTAATTATTAATTAAAAAATAGGAGTTATTCATTTGCCGAAAGACAAAAAAAAAAAAAAAAGGAGGAAGAAGATAAGATATTACCAAAATTCAAATCAACAATCATTTCAGAACCACTTCTCTAATATTTTTAAATTCACCTCAGAAAAAAAAGTTCTCTCTCCTTCTATCCCTTGTATATTAAACAGCCAGTTAAAGAAGCAATATCAACAAAAAGAGATCGAATTTATTAACTTGTTGCCAAAACAGCAAGTCATGACTCATGAGATACAAAATCATTTATATATGTGTGTGTTTATATACACATATCATTGTTTTAATTTTATACATAGCCAGATACCTTCATAAGCATGATTCTGGACCAATCCTTCCCAAGGAACTCAAATATTTTCTACCTGTTATTGCATTATATATCTTCATGTACTATACATCTAGCCACTCTTTACACAAAACCTATTCATATGAAAGATATGGGTACTTATCAATTTGGATCCCCTAAAGCGCATTTTGCCCCAAGTACGGAGAGAGAAAGATAAAAAACAAAAAGACTCGTCTCACTTCACTTCTGCAGGGGTCTGATGTTGCTTGTCATTAGCGCTCAAATTAATTATTAGTTTTAACCCTATGTATATAGGAGCTAACCCTAGGTCGATCTCAAGGCAGAGTCAATGCGTAACTTGATTATGATTAATTAAAGTGATTAAGGAATAAATATGGGTAGAGGAGAATATTCAGCAAGAAAATAAAAGAGTTAAATGATACGATTACCAGTAAGTTGGGCATTCCCAAGGATTGATGCGTGGCTATCATCGTTCAATAATATATTAGAGTTATAACAATTATATATACTAAGTCCCTAACATGCAAAATCCCAGACAATCGTCATGGTCATAATCATAAAATTCACAATTATACCTAGATCTAGCATACAATTGTATCAAGAATGATTAATGAAGATCCACTTAGTATGCGATAAATTAAACAATAAATGATTTGTTCCTCTAACATAGATATTCAATCGAAAATCCTATAACTAATCATGTGAATCCAGCATGAATAATTATAAGAGGAAACTAAGGATATTAAATAAAGAATATCAAATCATAAATTGAAATAATAAATCACAAGGGTTTGATCACAAAGGTGTCTCAATCGAAACCCTAGGTCCAACATATACAAATCTCAAAACCTAAATCTAGGAAATCATAAATTTGTATATAGGAAAAGATCAAAACATAAAATTGTTCAACTCCTAACTCTAAAGCACATAAACTCAAGCCACTACATCTCTCCTCAAGAACTTATAAGGAAAATGGTGGAATTGTGGAAGAGATGAAGAAGATGATTGTGATGGTGGTGATTGGTGTGTTGAATGGAGGAGCCTTGGGGCCCTTTATATAGCCTTTAGGAGTGAATCCTGTTTGGTGTAAATCTCTTCACTGATTGGCTCTTCAAAAGATAATGATAGTCTCTATTTATCTTCAATATCCTTTCAAGCTGTCATCTTTTCCAATATCTCCAGAGATAGTATTTTTAAACTCAAATATCCTATAAAAAATTCAAATAAAAAGTAATAGGATAAAAGAGATAAAACAATTAATAGGAAAAAATAACATATTTATCATTATCCTTTAATTAGATTCAAATGTTAGATATTGATAAATTATCTTTGAATCAATTAAAATGATATATGATATAATATAAGCAATCAGAGATAAGATATAATTAATATTTATCCTCTTGCTTTGAATCTTGACTTGTGATTGGCTCCTCTTTTGTGGGCTATTAATTATTTCCTATTCTTCCTGAAAATCATAAAAGATAAAAATATCTTCGCGCATACCAGTGTGATAATAAAATTAGTAAAAATACACGAAAATTACCTTTTTAGTTATTTAATTCATATAGTCAACTGAGGCACAAAATAACCATAATTATTATAATAATATCTATTAATCATGATAAATCTCCTTAAATAGATAGAAAATAATATGATAAAATAGGGATTCATCAAATTCCCCCACACTTAAACCTTTGTACTCCTGGGCAAAGCAATGAAGAACATATTGATAAACATTGAAAACAAGTAGAGGAACCAAACAAATTTGAGCATGAAAGTGATAATTAAATCAATCAAATCCTTCAAGTCAGCCTGGTCACATAATAACAAATGCAACGTGATCAATATCTATAAATACAGTTAAGACAGAGGAATAGGATAGAAGAGAGCACACTCAGGGATATATTCTTTTCACTCATCTCACATTTTACAGGTTCTTTCACTAAATCCTGCCTATACTAGCCCCTATCATAGGCTTGTAAAAGTTCTAAGTCTCCATCGCCAGTTACATGTGCATTCTTTAATCAAGAGGACTTTATAAGCTTGTAATATTGGAAATAGGCCACGTGAAATGGAATATGAAGAATAAAAAGTAGCATATGCATGTAATAATGAATGTATATCATGAATTCATGTCATAAGAGATGTATAGGTAATAATTGTGCTAATAAGATGTGATAATAGTGCCTTCTTTATTTCTCTTTTCTCTCTCTCTCTTTTTCTTGTCTTTGTTTTTTTTTTCTTTTCTTCATTTTTTCTTGCACTATCTTTTCTTTTTTTTTTCCTTTTTTCTTTTTCTTTTTTTTTGGCGCCTTGTATATAAAAGATATAGCACAATATTTCAATAATAATGATTTTCGGACATGAATAAAATTTTTATTTCAAAAAGATGTTGATGCATATATGACTTTCTATGATGGAAAAAGAAAAGTGATGGGCTCAAAGGGAGTGACTAGGGATATAATATATAATGGGCTTGTGTTTGGGATAAAAAATGTTTAGAATATGATGGCCTCAATCATTTTAAAGGATTGCACATGAGTTAGACAGCAGATAAAAGAACTAAAACAAGTTCTGAAGAGAAATTAGTATAGGAGGTACTCACTCAATTTAGGAATTTAAGGCCGAGAATCCTTCCAACATGGTTGTATCTCTTCATTTCTATTCACAGAGCCTCACTGAAGACTTCAACTGTTCTCAATGCATTACATTATATGTTTCTAGGATAACTCTTAGAATATTAATTAACTGAACTATCACAATCAACAATGAAATTGAAAGATTCATACTTGTATCAGTGTAATCAAGATGATATTTTAATTTGAAACATGAGTGTTCAAAAGTATAAGTGTGGAATTTTTTTGAAAAATATGCATTTTCAAGAGCTTTCAGACAATCAATCAAATTCATTCTCTCCCCCATACTTAAATCATGTGTTGTCCTCAACGCAGCATTAAGGCATATATCAGAGGGAGCAGGGAGATGGTTAAAGAGTCATGTGCTAAAAGAGGATACTTTATTCAAAGAAAAACTAATATAAAACTAAGAAATCTTTAAAATGCAACCTATTCTAGAAAATAGTTAAAAGATATAAAGCACTAAATCTACCTTTTACTACTGGGATTGTCCCTCCCACACTTATCTCAAATAATAAAGCTCAGAATATATAGAAGAATAAGATAAGGAAAGAGACAACCTGGTGCCTTTATGCCGCTTAAGGGTCTTAAAATTGAAATTCTTATCTATGATGAGGAACATGCTCTTATGTAAGTGTACCTTCTCTACATAGCTTATTCTAAATGTTTAGGGTGGTGGCTCGGGGTCAATTTGTGGAAGCACCACAATATAGGGAGTATGGTGATCACTATAAAATCCTCCTAAGTGAGATTCTTGCAAGAAATTCAACAAACCACAAGCAGCACCTTTTCCAACTCCAAGTATGGGACAAGAATCAAAGTACTTGAAACCATGAAAAGCCATCAAGCTTGCAATATTAGTAATCAAGACACTAGATGTGAGAACTCTATAAGACATATAAGAACACAAGTATTTCTCATATCCAATAAGACTTCCTTCAGTAAGACCCTTAACTTCAACATGAGAAATTGAAATATAATCATCAGTAATTATTTCTTTATCGAGCGGCAAATCACATGATAACACCTCATCCTTACTAGCACCCTCATTTTCATCATCATGAATTGTAGGCATAACATTAATAGCTACTCCTTGATCTAATAAAGCCTTATTAATAATACAAGGAATTGTAAAAGCCCCTGGATCTTGGTATTTAATTGGAAGTTGAGGTTTAAAGAGGGAAGAGACATTAGAAGAAACTTGGACTCTTTCATTTGGTCTAAACCTACGTTTATGGGTACACAGGTTTTCGATAAATTTAGCAACTCTAGGCATGCCTTTAAGTAATTTTAACAATGGAGTATTTACCTCAAGTTTGCTCAACAAGTCATAAATCTCCTTGTCCTGTTCTTTATTAGCAATTCTCTTACTCATTGCATAAGATTTAGGGAAAGGAATACTTATCTCTTTATTGATGGTTGTGGGAGTCTCTACTTGAGTAGCCTCATCTTTCTTGAGTAGTTCTTTCTCTTTCAAACTTGCTGATTGCTTGGGCACTTCAGGGATGTGTTCAGTAACGTCTTCCATACCTTCAGTGGTGTGCTCATGGATGTGTTCAATAGTATCTTCAATGATATCCTCAGTAGTATTTGTCACATCATCATTTTCTAAGAATCCTACCTTTTTACCACCTTTTAGTGTGATGACATCTAAGGATTTAGGATTGATGACAGTATTGGAGGGGATGGTCCCTCCATTCTTCGCTTGTTGCTCGTGTAGAGAGTTAGCCAATTGAGTCATATAAGTTGATAGATTATCATACTTACTACCTAAGGTAGCACAACCCGAGGCTAGCTTGTCAAGTTTGGCATCCGTACTAGATTTCTCTATATCAAATCGGGATGACAAGTTTAAGAGTTGAGAAGTTACACCTGTGATAGTAGAGGTCAGATCTGATATACCTTTAAGAACTAATGTCATATCATTATTCTTGTTAGAAGGGTCTTGGATTGACACATATGTAATAAATGGAGGCTCAAAGTAGGGTTTATGTGTTGGGGAGGACGGTTCATCATATAGTTGAGGTGGCAATTGAGCCATGTATTGTTGGTTTCTTATGACAAATGATCTAAAAAATTCCCAAGCCTCATCTACATTTAAGTCCAATAAGTCTCCCCCGCTGCACCATCTATTATTTTTCGGTCCTGCTCTTTCAATCCCCTATGGAAATATAGTATGAGGTATTCATCAAGTATTTGGTGATGCGGGTACTCGTGCAGGATGTATTGGAATCGATCCCAATATTCAGCAAAAGATTCATGAATATTTTGTGCGAAGGATGATATTTGTGCTCTTGTCTGATCCCTTGAAATATTATAACATGTAAAAGACTGGGAGTGCGTGATTAGATTAGGATTATATTGATGATGATTGTTAAACCAAGACATAATATGATTTAGAGAAGGAAACAAAGAAAATGCGAATAATTAAAAAAATCACGATAAGAAATCAAGAATCAAGGGAATTGACTCGCCGGCAACGGCGCTAAAATTTGATGTCGCTTGTCGTTAGCGCTCAAATTAATTACTAGTTTTAACCCTATGTATATAGGAGCTAACCCTAGGTCGATCTCAAGGAGGAGTCAATGCGTAGCTTGATTATGATTAATTAAAGTGATTAAGGAATAAATATGGGTAGAGGAGAATATTCAGCAAGAAAGTAAAAGAGTTAAATGATACGATTACCAGTAAGTTGGGCGTTCCCAAGGATTGATGCGTAGCTATCATCGTTCAATAATATATTAGAGTTATAACAATTATATATACTAAATCCCTAACATGCAAAATCCCAGACAATCGTCATAGTCATAATCATAAAATCCACAATTATACCTAGATCTAGCATACAATTGTATCAAGAATGATTAATGAAGATCCACTTAGTATGCGATAAATTAAACAATAAATGATTTGTTCCTCTAACATAGATATTCAATCGAAAATCCTATAACTAATCATGTGAATCCAGCATGAATAATTATAAGAGGAAACTAAGGATATTAAATAAAGAATATCAAATCATAAATTGAAATAATAAATCACAAGGGTTTGATCACAAAGGTGTCTCAATCGAAACCCTAGGTCCAACATATACAAATCTCAAAACCTAAATCTAGGAAATCATAAATTTGTATATAGGAAAAGATCAAAACATAAAATTGTTCAACTCCTAACTCTAAAGCACATAAACTCAAGCCACTACATCTCTCCTCAAGAACTTATAAGGAAAATGGTGGAATTGTGGAAGAGATGAAGAAGATGATTGTGATGGTGGTGATTGGTGTGTTGAATGGAGGAGCCTTGGGGTCCTTTATATAGCCTTTAGGAGTGAATCCTGTTTGGTGTAAATCTCTTCACTGATTGGCTCTTCAAAAGATAATGATAGTCTCTATTTATCTTCAATATCCTTTCAAGCTGTCATCTTTTCCAATATCTCCAGAGATAGTATTTTTAAACTCAAATATCCTATAAAAAATTCAAATAAAAAGTAATAGGATAAAAGAGATAAAACAATTAATAGGAAAAAATAACATATTTATCATTATCCTTTAATTAGATTCAAATGTTAGATATTGATAAATTATCTTTGAATCAATTAAAATGATATATGATATAATATAAGCAATTAGAGATAAGATATAATTAATATTTATCCTCTTGCTTTGAATCTTGACTTGTGATTGGCTCCTCTTTTGTGGGCTATTAATTATTTCCTATTCTTCCTGAAAGTCATAAAAGATAAAAATATCTTCGCGCATACCAGTGTGATAATAAAATTAGTAAAAATACACGAAAATTACCTTTTTAGTTATTTAATTCATATAGTCAACTGAGGCACAAAATAACCATAATTATTATAATAATATCTATTAATCATGATAAATCTCCTTAAATAGATAGAAAATAATATGATAAAATAGGGATTCATCAGGGTCACAATAAAAAATGGGGCCCACCCTTTATCTGTATCTTTCTTCTCTTCGAGCGAACATATATGATCAAGAATTCATCAAAGAAATAAGAGGACGAAGAGCGAAGAGGAGAAGAATATTGGGAAGGTGAGGAGGTTGAGAGAAGCAGAATTAGGGAGAAATGGGTAAGTATCAGGTGGTGGCAACATGCACTCGTCACCATTGAAGTAAACCTTATGAGGGAAAGCCCAACCCTGCTTGAAGGTAAAAGTATCCTTGTCCTTCCTCATAAGTACCTCAGATTGAACGTTCCCAGATGGCCCAGCTTCCATTAACAGGTCATTGTAAAACTTCATGCCATAGAACATAGCAGTATCATCTGCAAAACAAAACCACTATAATGTATTCCTGGTACAATATAAGAATTATATATATTTTCAAGAAACCTCCTATCAAAGAAAATTATATATATATATATATATCTTCTATTTTATATTTTATTCCTCGTGTCTTTAATATAATATCTATTTAACTAATTTAGTTATGTTAATCAAATGAGATAAATTAGTTAATTATAATATATATAATATGATTTTCTTAAAATATTCTTATATAATATTAAGTTATATATTAGTTTATAGGTTATGTAAATTAATTTATAAAAAATATATATTAAAACTTTATATTTAAGATTAAATTTAACTTTTTAATTTATTTAATAAATGGGTTGTTTTATAATTGCATATATTAAATGGGATAGAGCATAGATTATTTTATTATTGCAATTATACAGAGAGAGTGAGTTTATTTTATTTTATTTTTAATTATTTTCATCAAGGGGAGGTTCATTAAAGGGAAAGAAACCTTGGTATTTTGAAAGCATATTTGGACGAATGAATATTTTTTGAAGAATTGGTTAAACTTAACTACAAATTTTATTGGCCATAATATAAGGACCCCATATATTTTTATACACAACAAATATTATTACTTTAAAGTATTTTATACACACAAAAATATCAATACTCAAATTCAATCTCTATGAGTAACGAAATTTCTAAATAGATATCTTTAACCAATTTTTTAAATATTTGTTGGCTGTGTGAGCTCTCTTGGCCCCACCCCATCCTCTTTTTTTGGTACAAAATTTTTAAAAAGGGTTTGGGTTCACCCACAATCTAAGAGTAGGGCAAAGTCTTCTTTCCTCCTAGATAATACTAATATCGGGTAGGGTGAGCTGTCTATTATCCTCATGTGTAAACCTAGACATCCAGGAACTAAGATGCCTCTCTACCCCATCCTCTGTTTCTCCCATTTCCCCCTCAAATTCTGCTCTGTTTCCCTTTCCCTCTCCTCTGTTTCTACACCTTTTTCCTTAAACCTACTTAAGTTACATTAGAACAAGTGTATGTTAATGTGTCTTGTATCAAATCCATTTCAAGTTCTGGGATTTTTACTCTTAGGACAAGAAACAATATTGCAGAACAATAAAGCTGATATATATATATATATATATATATATATATATATATACTTACTGACAGACTCATAGGGAACAAGAGGCTTGTAATCAAAGCTGAAGACTTGAGTGACATTGTTGAGATTTGGATGTTGAACAGCAAGAGTCCAAAGGGTGTAATTCATCTTGTAATTGAAATTTGTTATAGCAATCTTCACTCGCCAATAGTCTTTGTAGTTGAGCTTCACGTGCCAGTGTACTCTGATAGGGCACATGTGATGGGTACACTGTAACAATTGGTCGTTGTCTTTCTTTGTACTGTGAAGCCCTTTATCTCCACGGAATTTAGAGCCACTCCTATATGTTACAAACACACAAATAAATAAACCCAAGTTAATAAGTAGATTTGATATTTATTTTGGGTTAATACTACATCCTAATCTTTAATATAAGAACTAATTAACTAATTTAAATAAATTAATAAAATTAAATGAATTAGTTAATTATGATTAAATATAAATCATCAAGACGAATTCATATTACAGAATCCTTAATCTACGTAAATTAGGTGACTATCTCTCATATTTGTTATAATTAACTTATTTATTTAAATTTATAATTTATCTAAATTAGTCAACTATATTAAGACCCAGAGGAGTACAATCTTTAATCCATCAAATTTTTCTTCATTTTGGTTTCCTTAAGTTTTAAGTTAGGGTTTTGGCCCATCTAAAGGTAAAATAGTTCATTTTTTTGTTAAATTATAGGAACTAATATTTTAGATAGAAAAAATTAATAGATAAAAAAAATAGAGGAAACTTGAGAGATAAGAAATTGTATTAACCCTATTATTTTTTTAAAAAAAATATATCATATTAACTAATTTAACTAATTTTTTTAATTAAGTAAATTGGTTAAATAGATCTTATATTAAAAATAAAATAATTAATTAACTAATTTATATAATTTTTGTAATTTATCCAAATAATTTAAATAATATTTTTTTAAAGTTGTTAGTTGAGGGATTTGAGATTTGTGGAGTAACGTACTTGACACAGTTCTTCTTGTTCTGGCAGCCACAAGCACAAGCGGAACAAGGCGTTATTGTTTCATTGTAAAATGATGACAAAAGACACACAACAACTTGGGTTCTTTCTTGCAAGGAATTGTGAGTAAGTGCAAGTTACATTCCATGTCACTGCAATAATAAAATAAACACATGAGAGAAGTAATATTGATAAAGGACATTAGAAATTAAAACCACCCTCAAAGATTTTTAAAAAAAAATAAAAACAGAGAGAGAACTATTTTGCAAGTATCTGAAATAATAAATAAAAGGAATAAATCAGAAATAATCCTAAAAAATAACGTCACAATAATTAAAGAATTGCTCCTAAAAATAAAGGAGTAAGGAACATGCGACTTGAAGCATCACTCAACCAACATTATTAATAAATAATTAATTCAACTAATTTTTTTTAATAATAAGATAGAGTAACGAAGGAACTTACTGAGTGCTTGAGTCTTTCTGCGCTTATCAGGAGTAAGAAACACAGTAGAAGGAACAACCTTAGCAGGGCCACAAGTATAACCAGGGCCAGGAGCAAGGAGAGTGAAGTTCTTAGGCAACTTAACAGTCTTATTAGAAGTGCCACCTTGGCCTACGCTGACCTGGAAGGAGGAGAGGGCCCCGGCAGGGTCCTGGCCCCACGCGGGGACGACCCCGCCTTTACAACAGTTAGTGAATTGCTGGTTGTAGGGTACCCCGGGAAGGAGATCCACCACAGTTGGAGTCTTCTTGCAACAATGAGGAACATTGCCTTTGAACTTGGAACAGTCACCTTGCTCTGTTGTCTGAGCTCCAACCATTGACCAAATCACTTCCTTCTTTGCCCATGACCACTCTAAGGTCCATCCTGGGTTCATTATGTGACGGTACATTTGGAAGTTGTGCATTGTTACTGTTGCCTGTTTCATCATTTTCCAACTTCATCACATATCAGTGTGTGTGTGTGTGTATCAAGAAAAATCATTCTGCAGTATCCATATATAGTAAAAAAAAACACAAAGAATGAAGCTCGTGATTCAATTCAACCATGTGTGGTGAAGGATAGGAAACCGGGTATGTTCCATTTATCATCAAGATACGATGAGCACTTGACATGTGGGGCCCACCAAAACCCCTATCTCTTTTTTGTCTCTATATATATGACTTTGTCTAAGAGGATGACCTAGTTCTTATGGTCATTTTTAATGAACAGTTGAGACAGCAAATTAAATCAGACAAAGCGCGCGATACTTTACTGGATCACATCACCATTCAGTAATTACACGATTGTGATTTTGTTTGATCATTCTGACTGAGTGGACGATAAAAGTATCTCTCAAGAAATGAAAGATAAATAAGAGAAAAAATAAATAACAAAAGAAGATCAAGAGAACCTTTCAGCTGACATACATATATATAATGAAGACAGAGTCATATAACTTGAAAAACTAAGCACACAAAATCACTTTCTCAATTCCCTCTGCTCTTTTTTTCTTTTTATTTCATTTCGTTTCACTGTTTCCATCATACAACAGTAAAAATCCCTGTTATTCTCACCTCTGAATAACGCAGAATCTCCAGAAAGAAAGGAAAATTCAGCTGGTTCATACGAATAATATTGACATTGGATCTATATCAGTATTACTGTCTATTCATATATCTAAATGATCTTTTTGAAGTACTTACCACATAACCATCAGGGGTCCAAGACATGACGTCCCATTTGATCGTTATATTTCCATTCGGATCCAAAGGATCATAAGCCCCTAATATATAAATTCACCACAAAACCATACATTATAAGCATCAGAAGAAAACAAAAAACCTTCAGCAAACTAACAATGATCACCTGCATGGGAAGAGAAGAGCACAAGAAGAGACAGAACTGAGAGAATAATAAGAAGCCTCATTATTATTGTTGCAGTGATGATTTTTGAGCATCATGAACTGTTTCTGCAGAGAGAGATTATTATTAATATGGCTTATGGAATCGATGAGTTTGTGTGTAGTGAAGAAGAAGGTTGAGGTTGAAGCGAATGTATGTTGAGAGATGGCTGAGGCTTACCTAATGGTTGTTACATAACTTAGTTGGAGATTCTTAATTCGATACAGTGAACGACAGGGTTTGAGTTATAGATATTTTTTACTTATTATAATTGCCATATTTTGAAGTAAAGGCCACTCGCACGCACCAGAATAGGTGGCAGCTAGCCGTAGAGTGAACTTAACTTTAAGAGTATATATGGTGGCATGCCATGGCATAGCTAGGCTTAGTATGCATAACACACTATTCTAATAATCATAGTATTAAAACTCAACCCACTAGATCAACCAACTTATATTTTATATTTTTTCCCTCCTTTTGTTGTCCTAAAATAGCATTTTGAGTTAAAATAAAATAACAATATATCGTATTTATAGTTTATTAACTATATTTTGTCGGATAATATCTGATTTATATATAAATATTTTATTCAGTTATAAATTAATATTTTTTTATTTAAATATTACTCTATTCAGCGTTAAATATGAATATTTTTTAAAAAATTAATTAAATTATATTATTTAATTATAATTGAGTTGACCCTGAATAACCACGATAGACTATTAATAATTAAATAATTGTCTCAACTAGTTCAATAACCAGCGTAATTTTCAATACCTTACTAATGGTAATAAAAGAATAAGAGAAATGATCTTGTAGAAAAAGAAGGCTAGCTTATATATAAAAACTAATGCTGCAAAGAAAATTATGAACGGTCTCTTTAATAGAGTTTCCCAATCAATGGTGGCCTGGTAACCTCCTCATTATGGTTTTGGTGAAGGAAAGGCATAAGTTTGAAGCAACCTAGGAGACATGGTACTAGGAAGTTATTTCCTATTTTATTTAATTATTTTCAAGAAATAAACGTCTCAACTACTGCTTCATCTATATAAAGACGACCTTCAATGATCAAAACTACTACCCATCATTCAAATGTTCTCTCCACAATCTTTTTGACACTCAAAGTAGAGACAAATAAAAAAAATCTGAATATGTGGACTCTCACACTGTTATAAAAAGATTAAATAAATTATACAGACTTTTATTAAAACTGTATAATTATTGCACCTATTTTCAAAACTTAAACCCACAATTATTAAAAATGTTAATGTGCAAATCTACCCACAATATTTCTCTATGCACATTTAACATCATAAAATTTTGATTCGAGCAACAATTTACATGAACGTTCCCAAATACCTCACGTTCATTAAGGGAGGTGGGACCCACATGTTGTGTCACATTTAAATAGATTAGGGGGAAAATACTCATAAATTATTATCCTATGGTGCAATTTGCTCATCAAAACTAAAAAAATTGCAAAATTTTTCAATATGTAACATAGGGCATATACTGGCAAGAGTTGACTGTAATGGAAAAAATACGTTGAATTCTTTTAGGGTTAAAGTTGTAAAATGTTAGGAAATTTTCTACGAATGAGCACATAATATTCAAAAGGTTTTTTGAGTTCTAATATGATCAGGGCAGTATAATTTCATATCATGTCTACCACTCGCCATTCAAGAGGTTAATTTTAATTATTAGTTAACTAATTTATTGGTGTGTCATGCCCATGTGCATCCACATAATCTTTTATTTTGAATTAAAGTATAAATTTATCTTAAAGTTTACACTTATTAGCGTTGAGTATTCAAAAAAAAAAATCAGTTCAATGTAGCTCCGACCATTATTGAAGTTCAATTTAACTGTTAATTGGCTAAATATACTAAGATATTCAGTCCACGTGTTATCTACTTCATTTTTTCTAAGTCAAATTTATAAATAAAAAAATTAAAAAAAATACATCCCTCCAAACTTTACCATTATTAAAGTATTACTTTCGGGAGATCATACTTTAACAGCCTCTCAAAAAATAATATAAGATAGTCACATATATTATCTTCTTATATTTATAATATAACATTTGCTCGTAGTTATTCTTAAAATCGACCCCATTGTTCACATTTTTTCAAGAATTATCATGAGTCCCTTACATGTGTTATTTTTTACATTTTTTATAATATACTTTTATGCTAAAAAATGTATCAAAACAAAGTATAATATCTGGATAGAGAGAGCAATGCTTTGTTAATAGAGGAGTTTGAATGGATTATTTCTTTTAATTTTTCTTATTTACAGATATAACTTAAAAAATAAAATAGATGACATGTGGATTGGCTAGCTTAACATATTTAATTAACTGACGGTTAAATTAAACCTGAATAACAGTCAAGAAAATATTACAAAAAAAAATTGGATACCTAGCGCTCATAATAAAAACTTTTAGATTAAATTTGTACTTTAACCTAAAATAAAAGATAACATATACATCACATAAACATTACACATCATATTAGGCAACTAACTATTAAAATTAACTTTTTTATTGATAAAAATGCTACGCAATTATATTTTAAGGACATATTAGAATCCAAAAAACACTTTCGGGTACTGGGTGCTCCTTCATGAAAATTTTTGGGGGTATTTTAGAACCTTAACCCAATTCTTTTAACATCAATTGAATTGACTTATGCATCAATTAACAAATGTATCCTAAATCAATTCATTAGCAAATGTATCCTATATTGATTACAGGTATTAAGAGTGTTGAGCTAACACTACAAAAAATCATTTATTTGGCGACAACTTTTTAGCAGCGACATAAAAAGTCACCACTAAAAATAGCTCTTCAGCGGCGACATAAAAAGTTGCCGCTAAAGACCTATTTGCAGCGGCGACTTTTTATGTCGCCGCTGAAAGTAAGACTTTTAGTGGCGACTTTTTATGTCGCCGCTGAAAGTAAGACTTTTAGCGATGACTTTACCTTGTCGTCGCTGAAGCTCAAAAATAAAAAAAAAATTGTCCACACTTTTCTGCAGCGACAATTTTTGTCGCCACAGAAGGTTTGATTTAGCAGCGACTTTTGTATCTTTCAGCGACGACATGTGTCGCCACTAAAAGTGTTCATACAAATTTTTTAAGAATTAAAAGCCTATTTTCTTAAAAAATTTAAGAAAAATAGTTAGAAGTTATTAATTACCCAGAAAATTTTATTAAAATTCTCTAATAAATTGAAGAAGTTATTGAGAGAAATATCATTATTTTATTAAGTGGATTATTTTTAAATAATTTTTTATTAGAGAAGTTAAAAGTTTTCAAACAATTTTTTCTCAATTTTTTAAAAATTAAAGAAGTTATTAAGTTGAAGAAACTAATAAAAAAATATTATTATTTTATGAAATGAATTATTTTTTAACAATTATTTAATAAAAATAAAACTTTTAGCGGCGACTTTTTTGTCGCCGCTGAAAGTTTACTTTCAGCCGCGACTTATTCTTGTCGCTGCTGAAGATCAACCCGTCTAACAAGAACAGCCCGCCTAGGCAATGATTTTAAAGGGAAAAAATAAAAGCGAGAGAAGGCAGCGTGAGGAGCAGTGGGGAGTGTGAGTGGCGTGAGGAGCAGAGGGAGTGCGAGTGGCGTGAGGGCAGAAGTGCAGATCGGAGAAGAGATCGCGACTTCATTGCTGCTACAGCTGGGGATCGGCGTTTTCTTCGTCTGAAAGAACAAAGCAATTTCTACCCTAGCTGCAATTTCCATCGCTAACCCTTCTTTGTTTAGATCTCGGCAGCTGGAAGCTTTTCTCCTTTCCTTTCTATTCTGGATCCGGTTGGGTGAGTTCTCTGACTCTAATTTCTCTGTTCTGTTGGAGTCTAATTTTGAATCCCATTAGTATCGCATGCTCTTGTGGCCCTTAGTAAAAACCGGATAAGGATGTGTTATTTATGGGATGTGTTGGGTGTGTTGAAGTTCTGAGAGATAATTACCAGTTGCAGAGAGAAATAGATTGTGAGTAGTTTTTGTGTTATGGAGACAATGCAAGAGATGGCGGCACCGCGCATTGACGCAGACGCGATATCTGTGGTGGTGTCGGCATTCTTGGCATTGTGTGTCTCTGGCTATAAAAGATTCTTTAGCGCTTCATCTTGTTCACAAACCCCACAAAGTCTATTCATTCGCTCACTCCTTCTTTCTCGATTTCTTCTCCAGCTTCTTACATACCCATTACCATGGCTCAGGTGCTTCATCCTCCCCTGTATTTTCCTTCCTTAATTCTCCTTCTATTTCATGCTCTCCGCCGTGTGGTTTTGTTCATTATAATTCAATTATGGGTCTTTATTTTTCTTCACATATTTGTTTCTAATCTACTGTTCTATTCCATTTTTGGGTTCTCGCTCATTGTTTTGAATATTTATGCTGAACTGGGGTGATTTTCTGAGCTATGAGGATTCCTTGAAGTGTAGTTTGATAGAATTTTGGGAATGAAATTTAAATAATTTGGGACTATCGGAAATTCATGGGTTTTATCTTAGATTTTGAAATAGCTTAGAAGGATCAAGGTACCCTCATATGGGTGTTTTTGCAAAGTTGTTGAACAGGGCTATTTTCAGCTGTGGCTTGGGGATTAAGGTGCCTTAACTGATTGGTTATCTTTCAATTATCCTGAGCTACTGGGAGCTCTTTGATCTCTAAAGTTAATCATAAATTCACAATGCACTAGCATGATGAGCTCTTGCTTTTCTTTACCTTAAAGTGGGACAAAAAAAGGTGGTACCAATTCTCGTTCAATTAAGAATTCCAATATATATATACACACACACACATTTATGTTTATGTGTGTATGTTTCTCATCACACTCGAGTGCATGATATTTCTATGATATGAAGCCACGTGTCACTTTCATGATGCCACCATTTGATGTTGCTTTTACCTTTTTTATTAACTGCAGAATCCATATTTACTCTGCTGATCATGAATGCAATGAAGTGAGATATAAAATGTGAAACTAAACAGGTATGGCATTGTTGATATATTGTATAGTGGTGATTGTTATTTTAGTAGGTAAAAATATTATGTGAGATAGGAATCAGGATCTGATTCTTCTGCTCAACATGATGTTGTGTTGTATATGGGGAATCATGGAGTTGGAGAGAATACATATAATTGCAAGTATAATTATAATTGCAATGAGTCTTGTTCTTCATGTGGAGTTTGAAATAAAGAACTACACATAGTTTGACACAGGGAACTACTCATACTGCTCTCTAGTAACTTTCTCTAGTTGTTAATTTTTCTTTGCTCTCTAGTTGGTAGACTAGTGTAGGCAAGTATGAAAGGAAGCACATATACTTATACTGTTGTAGCCTGTAATAATTGATAATAAACCATAATTCATTTTTTTCACAATGAGATTAAATTGCATAATTTAGTTTAGTGTATATGATATATCCCTATTTGCTAATTAATTTTTCTTTTAACTCAATAGCCAAATTCCTTTAGTTCATTATCGAACATAGTGTACCGTATACCTGCCGATTGCTATATATTCTGGTTAAGTATTGATCTTTTTCCCACATCATCAAATGCAGTGTGTATTCTTTTCCCTGGGTTTTATGAATATTTCTGCTTTCGGTGGTCTCCTCAAAATGTTTTAGGTAGCTGTGTGATTTGAAAATTTATAGTATAGGTTGTAAACTTGCTGGTTAACTTGTCTTGTTTGGCCTGTCTTGTGAAGATTTCTCATTGGAGTTAAAGGGAAGAAGGAATGTATGGAGGTAAAGCGTGCAAAGATGGAAGAAGAGCATACAACATAACGTAAAAAGATATAAGAAGAGTTGTGTGCAATTCGAGCAAAGACTAATAAAACAAATGGAGCAAATGATACAAGCTCAATTTGCTACCTTGATGTAGATAGGGAAACCACATGTGCCTACTTCTTCTACTCTTAGTATTTGTTATTTTATATAATGTTTATGTACAAACTACACAATTTTATAATAATTTTAAATATATTTAAGTAATTGAAGTAATTTGATTTTTTATACGATGATCGAAATTATTTATCAATATTATTATATTCTAGTTTATTTAGTTATTTATCATTATTTTTGTTATTAAATTATATTTTTTTCATATAAGAAAAATACTAGAAAAGAATTTAAAAAATAATATTAACTTTCAGCGGCGACTATCTTGTCGCCACAGATTCCCCTTTAGGTGGCGATTTTATGTGTCACCGCTAATTATTGACATTCAACGGCGACTTTTAATTTTTGTCGCCAATGTGCATAGGCAATAGTCTCATAGGCGGCGACTTGGCTGCGAAAAAATATCGCCGCTAAAGATCTGCAGTCGCCGCCGAAAGTCAATTTTTTTGTAGTGTAACAAGGCCCTAAAGTTGGAAGAAAACTCATTTCCATTATTGAATCTAAAATTGTATATTCATCTTATCATACAATACGCGCACACACATATATAGGCCATTGCAGACAGACTTAAGCAATTGTTATAAATTTAACCAATTGTGCCTATTAGGCTTATTACAAATATTCCTAAATCCATCACTCCCCCTTAAGTTAGATGCTAAAAATATCAACAGCTCTCAACTTATTGAGAAATTTATTCTACAAATCTCGTTCAACTACCTTAGTTAATATATTAGCTTCCTGTTCTCCCAACTTTATGTGCTGCAAATCAATAAGTTTCCCTTGTAGCATTTCTCCAACAAAATGATAATACACTTCAATATGTTTAGTACTCTCATCAAATACATCATTGTTGGCAATATGGAAAGCTGACTTGCTATCACAATAAACATTCATTGGACTTAACTTCAGTATTTAATTCTTTCATCAATCCTACTGCCCACATAATATCTTATACAACCATTGCCAATGCTCAGTGTTCACCTTCAGTAGATGATCTTGAAATTGTGTTTTACCTTTTAGTTTTCCACATAATGAGTAAGTTCCCCAGCTTCAACAAATATCATGTCACTAATTTCCTTGTGGTTGCGTATGAAGCCCAATCAAAATCACAGTAATAATTGAGAGGTTTGTCTCGATCTACACTTATCAAGATCCCCAATCTAGGTTTCTACTTCAAATATCTTACTACATCCTTTGCTGTAGCCATGTGTGCTTTCATTGTTCTGCATATAGTGGCTAAGTATGCACAACAAAACAAATATCAAGGCGAGTTGATGTCAAATATATCAATCGTCCTATTAACCTTCTATAACTCCCTGGATCTTTCAATAGGTATATATCCTTATCCTTTCCTTCTTCAAATGCCCTGAGTTTCAAAGTTGGAGACATAGGGATACTCAACAGTTTGTAGCCACTTAGCCCTGTATCTGCAAGTAAATCTAGCATATATTTCCTCTTATACAAAAGCACACCTTTCTTAGATCTAGCAATCTCAATTCTAAGGAAGTATTTCATCATACCTAAATCCCTTATTTTAAAAACATTGTGCAAATAGTCTTTAACTTCTTTTATCATATTTTCACAACTACTAGTAACCAACAAATCATCAACATAAACAAGTATGATTACTATGCCATCTGAAAATTGTTTGAAGAACAATGAATAATCATTTTTTCATTGAGTAAAACCTCCTACAATTAATGATAATATCAACTTACAATTACATTGTTTAGAGACTTGTTTAAGCCCATGCAATGATTTCTTCAATTTACAAACCATATTATTTTGCTTAGGCTCAAAGCCCTACGATATAGTCATGTAAACCTCTTCTTCTAAATCTCCCTACAAGAAAGCATTGTGAACATCCATGATATAAGTTCCAGTCATTCATCACTGCCATTTTAAGAATTAACCTTACTGTAATTATTTTTACAGCTGGAGAAAATGTCTCATGATAATCCACTTCTTCCTTCTGATTATACCCTTTAGCTATCAACTGAGCTTTAAATTTATCTGTTATGGCCTAGAATTTTAATAGATAAAATTCCACTTAGGAAAGGAATATGTATATTTGGTGCAGGAAATATCAATAGGAACATGTTATCAGAATGGTCTGGGGCAGAGAAGTTTAGCGTGAGGTCCCCTGTTTGAACCCCAGTGCCTGCAAAAGGGAGAAGTTATTTTCATTTTTCTAACACGTGAAATTACCATTTTACCCTCTGTCCTTTTTATTCAATCAACAAGCTTCCTTTTCGCCATTTTCAGACTGACAGCGAGGTTGGAGACAGAGGAAGTTCAGAGAAGGTCACGGGTCCTAGGTTCGGCCGCCGTGAGTTCCTCTTTTGTCGCCATGTCGTTGTTGTTGTCAACTATCATTATCTGTGTTAATGTTGGTGAGGGTGGCTGTCGTGGTGTTCTCTTCTGTGCCGAGCTCAACAGCTGCTAAGATTTCTGTCGCCTGAGCCCTAGTTCCTGCCAGTGGTTATGCAACTAGAAGCTTATATTCTTCTCTATTTTGGGTTGGTGTCGCCGTCACCATTATCACGCTGTGTCATTAGTGCAGTGGGTGTATGTCAGGATACTGTAGCAGCTACAGTACCCGGAGCTTCTTCCCTGTCTCTGTTTGGTTTGCTATGGGTTGGCATCGCTGTCTCTGTTGATTGGCATCCGAAGGAGCACCATTGGGCTTTCTTCTTTCTATTTAAGCAGCGTTCATCGACTTGCCACCATTGAAGCTGCTGTGTGTGGTGAATGGCAGTTAGCACTTTCCTCCTCCGTTGCAGTGTTATGTTGCAGTGGTTGTGGTAGTAAGTACAAGTCACTTTCTTTCTTCTGAAAATTCATAACGGGATATGGGTGCATGATAGTCTGTTGCTCTGCTTGGCAAGCCGTGAGGATGAAAGAAATAGAAATGGATGAGAGGGAATGGTTATGGCACCTGAAACTGTGTATGCGAGTGAATGTCTGCGTATATTTGCTTGTCGTGCTGTGTGGATACTGGTAACTATGACATTGATTTCCCATAGTTGGTTGTGCTGAATGCCGAGAGTTATGGAGTGGTTTCAATCTCGATTGAATGTGTATGCGTGCGCCCTGTTTGGTTTCTATTGTGTGTGATCATCCTTTAGCGCTATGAGTGTACTTACAGATATATATGCATTGCTGTTAAGGTTATCAAACGAAGGAATAAGGAACTGTTTATGATTGAGGGAACATATTCATGCTGATATATCCGTGTTGCTGTTACACTGTAAAGATATGTTTTTGGGCGTTGCATTTTATTGCTTTTGGTTGCTCTATTTCTGTTAAGAATACAGAATGATCACGGAAGCTAGGGTCAATATATATATGCATTGTTAGTTCTGGAAATTTTTGTTGTGGATACATATGTATAATGGGTTTATTACCTGGCAGAAGTGAATTGATGGAATTAGGAAGCAAAGAAGAAACTTGGAATTATAGTTGGTGTTCCTTGGAATCTGTTTCAGATGTGTAATATATATATTAGTTGAAGGGATGAAAGGGGTATCTGTTGCTATGTATGCATGTGTGCTGCTGTGTTGGGTTGATGTGCAGATAGCTATATTTCAATTTTGTGCAAAACTGAATTTGAGTTTAAGTTTTGGAAGGAAAGAAGATTTGAAAAGCTATGTTTTGGTTGTATGTGGAATGTGTTCAATTGAGATTGTTGCTGAGTTTATTAATTGTGGTTATAGGGTTTTGTCTTAGTCTCTGTTTGGCAAATCATTGGGATATGGGCTGTCGGGATTTCAAATAATTAAACTTGATGTTTGGTGATGCTTGCTACCTGGGTTAGTTGGAAGCTTGTACCGTATGGTCGTATGTTTATTTGTTTGAAACAATGTTGAATGGTTAGTGGTATGTGGTTAGCTGAAGGTATAGATCAAGGGTGATTGTTTCTGTTAAAACTTTGAATAGAATATTAAAATACTATTTCTGAATACCAGGAGATTGAGAAGCGAATTAATTGAAAGCGTCTGGCTGAAAAGAGTAACAGTTTAGGAGCATGACAGGTGAGTGAATAACGTTCCCTAAAATTTACATTTTTCAAATGCATTGTCATTTCAAATGATGAATTTCAAATATGGATTTCGAAAAGCAAATTTTATGAAAGGATGGTTTAAATCGTTAGAAATGATTTTTTTTCTATTGGTTTACAAAAGAATTATGATTATGTATGAAAATGGATGAATAAGCTTTTTGAAAAGAGTTTGGCAAAAGTTGCATTGAACTGATGTTATTCATGAAATATATTCTTATGCGAATTTCAGATGATTTTACAGTAATTTGATTTTAAATGTACATGCTGGGGTTTTGAAATTTAAAGTGGTTTTTACCAACAGTTATGTCATTGAAACGGTTGAGATTATTACATGTGAAATAAACCCCACACATGATAGAAACGTTTTAGGATGGAATACAGAACGCTGATTGCTAACAGCAGTACTGTTAGTCTTTGGTGCACCTTGGTTACTCGAGCTCGACAGTTAGTGGCAGTGCCACCAGGATTATTGCATGGGATTTATTCTCGCGACAGTTTGTGGCCTTGAGCCACCAGAATTATTTCCTGGGATTCATTCTCGCGACAGTTTGTGGCCTTGAGCCACCAGAATTATTCTGTGGGATTTATTCTCGCGACAGTTAGTGGCTTTGAGCCACCAGAATGGTTAGTTACCCTCATGGGCTGTGTGTCCAAGTCTGTTTTTATTCTGTTGAAGTCCTAAAGAAAGATCATGGTTTTGAAAGGATTGTTTTAAATGATTTATTTGAAATAGTTATTTCATATTGTTATTTCCCCTGAAATACAAATGTTTACGAAAAGGTTTGCATTAGATTATGAAATATTATGAAATACATTTTTCAGTATGATTATGCATTGTTGACTTCCGCATTCTTTTAATCATGTTTTTGGGACGTTATTCACGAGTAGATTATTTGGCCTCAAATAGTGCAGGTGACCCTTACCTTCCCGCTGAGCAGTGAAGAGCCTCGTTGTCGATTCGAAGCATCATTTTTTATAAAATTACTTTTGATATAATTATCATTAAGAAACTGCTTGTATTATTTTGAAAGGAAGGTAAATGCTCCACATGGTCCTTAGAAAAGATTTTGTTGAATTATGAGATACAATTTATTATGGTTTTTATTTCAAAATGTTTCATTTAAAGTTTGAAACTATTCATATTCTGTGCCGGTCACGGTCTAAATTTTGGGACGTGACAGTTTGGTATCAGAGCCAAAGTTTTTCTATGGCTAAGTGGAGCAGGGATACTTCGGTGGGGTCTTAATTATAGTTATGAACCCGGGCATAACCATAGTTGAGGCATTTCTGAAGATCTCTAGGAGAAATTCAAAAGTGTTATATTTTCTTATGATTTTGAAAACGTATTTTTCTTGAAATTAAATAATTTCTATGTTTTATGAATAGTTAAATGCCGTCTAGATGTGTACCATCTAGAGGGAGCTCTAGGGCTTCGAATCAAGGCTTTGCTCAGCGAAGTGATTTTCCTCCTTGAGGCTGAGGAAAGGGTTATAGGGGAGTTAGGTGTCGGGGAAAGTCGACCCCTTAGACCTCTATAAGAATCTTATTTAAATTCAAACCATTAGAATCCATAGTCCCTTGTTAATTCTATATTATATAGGCATGAGCTTATGAAGAAACCCGTAGCGTTACTGAAACGGATAATATTTTAGTCAAGTTATTAGAATGCATTAGGTTGGACTTTCCTAAGTTCACGGGTTTTTGTTCTAGAAAGGAACTTGTGGAATTTTATTTGAGGGCATTGAAAAAAGGCGTATAAACTTATTTTGAGTGGATTTTGAAGCTTTGATTAGACGAAATCAAGTTAATGGTTAGTATTTTGGTTATTATGATTTCAGGTTCTCCTGAAAGTACTTTGGAATGTTAAAGGCTATGAGTTTCGATCTTGAAAACTGATTTCAAAACTCTATGAATTCTTATATTGGTAAGCTAAGAGAAATAAAATTTGTTTAAATACATAATCCAAGTGTGAGGTATAAAGGTGTTTAAATGTTTGTTTAGTATTGTAAACCTTTGATTACTCCGGTTAGCCAAGGTTGAAACTTGAGTTTAATGGTTTGGGATAGATAGCTATTGATTCTAGATCAGAAGTAAAGTGCTCAACATATTTTAAGTTGGGATTTTAAAGAGAATTTTGGTAAAGTTAATTATTGTGGTCTTAAAGTAATGCGTTGGAAATTTTGAACATGAGAGTAAGGGTTGAAGATACTTATGTTTAAAAGCGTAATCATGTGTTACAAGTGTATTTAAGAGAGAACTAAAATATAGTGATCACCTAAAGGCTTAAGGGTGACGTATGGACTACTTTGATGGTGTTGTTGATAGCTTTAGGGTCGTAATTAGTAGTTAGTAAAACTTGTAATTGATTATATCAATTGTTGTTTTAATGTTTTAAGAAGGTTTAAAACAGTGTTCAAGTGTTATGGTATGATTAAGGACTTTAGAAGGTTAAATATAAAAATAGAGATTGATTTAAGGATTTGATATACAGTGATTTTAATAGTTGTTCAGTAACTCCAAGAGTACGGAGAATCATGAGTAGCATTTGCAAATAGTATTGCAAATGTTGAGAGAACTGCGGCTTTATGCTAAGTTTTTTTTTTCAATTGTGAGTTCTAGTTGACTAAAGTCACTTTATTGGGGCACGTGATCGAAAGACTATATTCAGGTTGATCCTAGTAAAGTTGAGGCAGTCAAAGGGTGGCCACGACCTACTACGGTCACTGAGATTCGTAGTTTCTTAGGCCTTACAGGATATTATCACTGTTTTGTTCAGGATTTTTCAAGAATAGCGGCTTCAATGACAAGATTAACTAGAAGAATGTGAAATTCATGTGGGATAATAAGTGCAAAGAAAGTTTTCAAAAGTTGAAGGAGTCTTTGAATTTTGCTCCTGTGTTAAGCTTACCTTCAGGAGTAGGAGGGTATACAGTATATTGCGATGCGTCTCGAATCGGGTTAGGTTGTGTGTTAATGCAAAAGAAACGAGTGATTGCTTATGCCTCTAGAAAGCTTAAGACGCATGAGTAGAATTATCCAACTCATGATTTGGATATGGCCGTAGTGGTGTTTGCCCTAAAGATTTAGAGACATTATCTGTACGGTGAAACGTGTAAGATTTTCACATATCACAAGAGTCTCAAGTACATTTTTTAACAGAAGGATTTGAATGTTAGGCAAAGAAGGTGGATGGAACTATTAAAGGATTATGAATGTATGATTATGTATTATCCGAGAAAAGCTAACGTGGTAGTTGATGCTTCAAGCAGAAAGTCTATGGATAGCTTGGCTCATATAAAAGTGGAAAGAAGGCTATTGGCACAGGAACTTCATGAAGTGGAGCAAGAGGGAGTTGTATTGGAAATTGCTAATAAAGAAATGTTTTTAGCTCATTTGCAAGCTTGTTTTTCTCTAAGTGACCAAATTAAGGAAGCTCAGTATTCTAACTCGAAGTTGTGCAAGTTGCGGGATTTAGTTTAAGATGGGAGTAGCACTGAATTTGTGTTTGATTAAGAAGGTGTTATGTGGTATAAAGGCAGGATTTGTGTGCCACAAGTCCAAGAGTTGAGAAGACAGATTCTTGAAGAAGCTTATCTTTCTTCTTATACTATTTACCCAGGTATAATTAAGATGTATCAGGATTTGAAACAATTATATTGGTGGCATGGTGTGAAGAATGATGTGGTGGATTTTGTCACGCGTGGTTTGGTATGTCAACAAGTTAAAGCGGAGCATCAGAAGCCTGTAGGACCATTACAACGGTTGCAAAATACTTGATTAGAAATAGAAAAATATAACCATGGATTTCATCGTTGGATTGCCCCGTGCAGTTAAAGGTTTTAACTGTATTTGGGTGATTATTGACAGATTGACTAAGTTTGCTCATTTTCTTCCTATAAAGACGACGTACAGTGCGGCTAGATACGCCGAGATTTACATTAAGGAGATTTTGCGATTGCATGGGGTCCCAGTGTCTATCATTTCAGATAGAGGGTCCCAGTTTACTTTTCGGTTTTAGGGAATTATTTCAGAAAGTATTGGGTACTCGATTGAATCTTAGTACTACTTTTCATCCTTAGACTGATGGACAGTCAGAGAGGACAATCCAAACAATTAAGGATATGTTAAGGTCCTATATCATGGATGTCGGTTAAAGTTAGGATAAGTTTTTGTGGTTAGTAGAATTCTCTTATAATAATAGTTATTAAGCAAGTATTCAAATGGCATTGTTTGAGGCATTATATGGAATACAATGTAGGTCTCCGATTGGATGGTTTGAAGTTTGTAAAATAATGATATTAGGACCCGATTTGGTTCAAGATGCTAAAGAGAAAGTGAAAGTGATTTAACAAGGTTAGTAACAGCTCAGAGCAGACAGAAATCTTACGTGGATCATCGTTGTAGGGAATTGGAATTCGTGGTTGTAGATAAGTGTTTTAAGGGTGTCGCCAATGAAAGGTGTTATGAGATTTGGGAAATGGAGAGAGAGATGCGAATCAAGTACCCATACTTATTCAATCTAAGGTGAGAATATTTTTAAATCCGGAGGACCGAATTTTCTTAAGAGGGGAAGAATGTTATGGCCTGGAATTTTAATAGATAAAATTCCACTTAGCAAAGGAATATGTATATTTGGTGCAAGAAATGTCAATGGGAACATGTTAGCAGAATGGTCTAGGGCAGAGAAGTTTAGCGTGAGGTCCCCTGTTCGAACCCCAGTGCCTGCAGAGGGGAGAAGTTATTTTCATTTTTCTAACACGTGAAATTACCATTTTACCCTCTGTCCTTTTTATTCATTCAGCACGCTTCCTTTTCGCCATTTTTAGACTGATAGTGAGGTTAGAGACAGAGGAAGTTCAGAGAAGGTCACGGGTCCTAGGTTCGGCCACCGTGAGTTCCTCTTCTGTCGCCATATCGCTGTTGTTGTCAGCTGTCATTGTCTGTGTTAATGCTGGTGAG
This sequence comes from Leucaena leucocephala, assembly GCA_037074615.1. Lineage (NCBI taxonomy): Eukaryota > Viridiplantae > Streptophyta > Magnoliopsida > Fabales > Fabaceae > Leucaena > Leucaena leucocephala. The sequence continues at coordinate 16,853,060 of CM073519.1, forward strand.
GGTGGCTATCGTGGTGTTCTCTTCTGTGTCAAGCTCAACAGCTGCTAAGATTTCTGTCGCCTGAGCCCTAGTTCCTGCCAGTGGTTATGCTACTAGAAGCTTCTATTCTTCTCTGTTTTGGGTTGGTGTCGCCGTCACCATTATCACGCTGTGTCATTAGTGCAGTGGGTGTATGTCAGGATACTGTAGCAACTACAGTACCTGGAGCTTCTTCCCTATCTCTGTTTGGTTTGCTATGGGTTGGCATCGCTGTCTCTGTTGATTGGCGTCCGAAGGAGCACCATTGGGCTTTCTTCTTTCTATTTAAGCAGCGTTCGTCGACTTGCCGCCATTGAAGCTGCTGTGTGTGGTGAATGGCAGTTAGCACTTTCCTCCTCCGTTGCAGTGTTATGTTGCAGTGGTTGTGGTGGTAAGTACAAGTCACTTTCTTTCTTCTGAAAATTCATAACGGGATATGGGTGTATGATAGTCTGTTGCTCTGCTTGGCAAGCCGTGAGGATGGAAGAAATAGAAATGGATGAGAGGGAATGGTTATGGCACCTGAAACTGTGTATGCGAGTGAATGTATGCGTATATTTGCTTGTCGTGCTGTGTGGATACTGGTAACTATGACATTGATTTCCCATAGTTGGTTGTGCTGAATGCCGAGAGTTATGGAGTGGTTTCAATCTCGATTGAATGTGTATGCGTGCGCCCTGTTTGGTTTCTGTTGTGTGTGATCATCCTTTAGCGCTATGAGTGTACTTACAGATATATATGCATTGCTGTTAAGGTTATCAAACGAAGGAATAAGGAACTGTTTATGATTGAGGGAACATATTCATGCTGATATATCCATGTTGCTGTTACACTGTAAAGATATGTTTTTGGGCGTTGCATTTTATTGCTTTTGGTTGCTCTATTTCTGTTAAGAATACAGAATGATCACGGAAGCTAGGGTCAATATATATATGTATTGTTAGTTCTGGAAATTTTTGTTATGGATACATATGTATAATGGGTTTATTACCTGGCAGAAGTGAATTGATGGAATTAGGAAGCAAAGAAGAAACTTGGAATTATAGTTGGTGTTCCTTGGAATCTGTTTCAGATGTGTAATATATATATTAGTTGAAGGGATGAAAGGGGTATCTGTTGCTATGTATGCATGTGTGCTGCTGTGTTGGGTTGATGTGCAGATAGCTATATTTCAATTTTGTGCAAAACTGAATTTGAGTTTAAGTTTTGGAAGGAAAGAAGATTTGAAAAGCTATGTTTTGGTTGTATGTGGAATGTGTTCAATTGAGATTGTTGCTGAGTTTATTAATTGTGGTTATAGGGTTTTGTCTTAGTCTCTGTTTGGCAAATCATTGGGATATGGGCTGTCGAGATTTCAAATAATTAAACTTGATGTTTGGTGATGCTTGCTACCTGGGTTAGTTGGAAGCTTGTACCGTATGGTCGTATGTTTATTTGTTTGAAACAATGTCGAATGGTTAGTGGTATGTGGTTAGCTGAAGGTATAGATCAAGGGTGATTGTTTCTGTTAAAACTTTGAATAGAATATTAAAATACTATTTCTGAATACCAGGAGATTGAGAAGCGAATTAATTGAAAGCGTCTGGCTAAAAAGAGTAACAGTTTAGGAGCATGACAGGTGAGTGAATAACGTTCCCTAAAATTTACATTTTTCAAATGCATTGTCATTTCAAATGATGAATTTCAAATATGGATTTCGAAAAGCAAATTTTATGAAAGGATGGTTTAAATCGTTAGAAATGATTTTTTTTCTATTGGTTTACAAAAGAATTATGATTATGTATGAAAATGGATGAATAAGCTTTTTGAAAAGAGTTTGGCAAAAGTTGCATTGAACTGATGTTATTCATGAAATATATTCTTATGCGAATTTCAGATGATTTTACAGTAATTTGATTTTAAATGTACATGCTGGGGTTTTGAAATTTAAAGTGGTTTTTACCAACAGTTATGGCATTGAAACGGTTGAGATTATTACATGTGAAATAAACCCCACGCATGATAGAAACGTTTTAGGATGGAATACAGAACGCTGATTGCTAACAGCAGTACTGTTAGTCCTTGGTGCACCTTAGTTACTCGAGCTCGACAGTTAGTGGCAGTGCCATATTTCATGGGATTTATTCTCGTGACAGTTTGTGGCCTTGAGCCACCAGAATTATTTCATGGGATTCATTCTCGCGACAGTTTGTGGCCTTGAGCCACCAGAATTATTCCGTGGGATTCATTCTCGCGACAGTTAGTGGCTTTGAGCCACCTGAATGGTTAGTTACCCTCGTGGGCTGTGTGTCCACATCTGTTTTTGTTCTGTTGAAGTCCTACAGAAAGATCATGGTTTTGAAAGGATTGTTTTAAATGATTTATTTGAAATAGTTATTTCATATTGTTATTTCCCCTGAAATACAAATGTTTACGAAAAGGTTTGCATTAGATTACGAAATATTATGAAATACATTTTTCAGTATGATTATGCATTGTTGACTTCCGCATTCTTTTAATCATGTTTTTGGGACGTTATTCACGAGTAGATTATTTGGCCTCAGATAGTGCAGGTGACCCTAACCTTCCCGCTGAGCAGTGAAGAGCCTCGTTGTCGATTCGAAGCGTCATTTTTGACAAAATTACTTTTGATATAATTATCATTAAGAAACTGCTTGTATTATTTTGAAAGGAAGGTAAATGCTCCACATGGTCCTTACAAAAGATTTTGTTGAATTATGAGATACAATTTATTATGGTTTTTATTTCAAAACATTGCATTTAAAGTTTTAGGCTTTCAGAATGTGAAACTATTCATATTTTGTGCCGGTCATGGTCTAAATTTTGGGACGTTACATTATTTATGTCACCATTTTATTTGTACTTAATCCGAAAGACCTATTTACATCCTATAAGTTTCTTTCATTTAGAAAATAGGACTATTTCCCATGTGTGTGTGTGATTACTTTTGAGAGCTTCCACCTCTATTCTTGTTGCTTTTACCCATTCATCATTTCTTATGGCTTCTTCATAAGTTTTAGGTTATGTAACAGAATCAAGTTTGCACAAATAACATAAATAAGAAGGAAAAACATTTTGATATGTCATGTATTTCTTCATGGGATATAAGCAGGCATTCTAATTACTTTCCTTTTGATCAATTGCAGCCAAATTAAACACATAAACCTTAGACCAAATAGATAATTTTTTGTCCCTATTAGACCTCACCCCAATCTGAATAACAGAAGTATTATCATTTATTGGACTCTCTTCTATGTTACTATTTTCTTGTTGTACATGTTCTTCCCCTACACATTCTATTCTTGTAGGATTATCCAGTTTAATCAATTCACTATGAAATAAAAATAGTTCTCTTGTTTCTTTACTCACTCCCCCTTGATCCAAGGTTGAGTTTCTTTTTAAGGGAATTTTTTCCTCTAAAAATCTGGCATTCCTACTTATCAATAGTGTTTTAGTTTTCAAGTTATACATCAAATATCCTTTATGGTTATTAGGATAGCCCAGAAATGCACATAGAACATATATGGGCTGAAATTTATCTTTAGAGTTCCAATCAGTTGCATATGCTAATAAACCAAAAACCCTTAAATCATCCAAATTAGGTTCTTTCCTAAATACCTTTTCGAAAGGGTTTTATATTTTAATATTTTAGAGGGAATTATATTTCCTAAATAGGTAGCCATTTTCACACACTCTCCCCATAACCTACTTAGCATCCATGATTGAATCATGAGGCTTCTGGCTATTTGTATCAATGTCCTATGTTTTCTCGCCATGATACCATTTTGTTCAGGGGTGTATGGACAAGAGGTCTGGTGGATTATACCACATTTATTCATATAGTACCTTAAACTGTGATTAGCAAACTTAGTTTCATTATCACTCCTTACCTTCTTTATTTTATCACCAAATTGAGTCAATATATAAGATACAAAACTTTTTACACAATCAAAAATACCAAATTTATTTTTTAGCAAGAAAATCCATGTTGATATTGAAAAATCATCTACACTAATTAAGAAGTATTGATGTCCTTAGTGTGTGGGTGTCCAATAGGGTCCCCACACATCCATGTGCACCAATTCAAAACACAATTGACTCTTAATACAACTAGATGTGAAAGGGAATTTAGTATGCTTGGATTGAATGCATATTTCACATGCTTTATTCACTATTGTGCTTGTATCACCAACAATGCTCAGATGCTTTAGTACATAAATAAAAGCATGTCCAAGTCTATTATGCAACAATGTCATGTCAAAAAGTTTGTTTAACTTTCTATTTGTTATAGTATTGGCAGAAGCATATGTTCTGTCACAATCCAGTACAAATAGTTCTCTTATCAATCTACCAATCTTCTTCTTCTCCTTTCCATCCCGGAGATCTTGCACCCTACAATAATCAAGAAAGAATACTACCTTATATTTTTTTCTCTAGTTAGCCTAGGTACTGAAATTAGATTAAACTTAAGTTCCCATGCATACATCACGTTCTCTAAAATTATCTCATTATTTAATCATATTGTTCCTATATGTGTGACCTTTATGCGTTCTCCATTTGGGAATTTAATATTCTGAATAGGTCCATTATTTGTTTTATATTCAGAGAAAATACTTAAATTTCCTATCATATGTGTGGTGGCTCCTGAGTCTAAAATCTATTGATTAAATTATTGCATAGAAATATTGAGGTTAACCAAACCTGTACCAATGCATGCACTAGCGTCCCCAAGTCCCTTTTCAGCAGGTCAAGCAATTGGTAGTGGTCAAGCAATCTCGTATGTCTGAGGGGTGGAGATACAGAGGATGGACGAAACTGATCCATCTTCCACGGTGGTGTGTTTATCACCCATTTGTAAAATAATCAACAACGAATCCTACTGGGATTTCATGGTATGTTAATGAAGATATATTCATGTTTAAATGATGATGCTTTACTGATTCAATGGGCGCGCCTTGGATTTCTAGCTGATTTAATCGGTGATGCTTTTACCGATTCTGTGGGTGCTTCTTGGATGTTTGGTGGATTTACTGGCAGCAAGGTGTGTTAATCAGCAGTAGACTCACGTTAATCCGCAGTGCTTTATTGAGTTTGTGGGTACGTCTTGGTTTTCAAGTTCATGCTCTGGTGGCTCAACCTTAAGCCATCGAGTTCTTACATTCTTCTTGCTCTTTTGCAGTAAGTCTTGCATTTATTGGGTACTAGTCTTAGATCCAAGCAGGCTCTGATACAATGTTGGCCTAATAATGCCTTGAAGTTGGAAGAAAACTCATTTCCATTATTGAATCTAAAATTGTATATTCAGCGTATCATACAATATGCGCACACATATATATAGGCCATTATAGACAGACTTAAGCAATTGTTACAGACTTAAGCAATTGGGCCCATTGGGCCTATTATAAGTATTCCTAAATTCATCAAAACAGTTTCTATCCAAGGGCAGTCATAATAAAAAATAACATTTTAAAAAAATTAAAATATATTTGTTACATATAATTAATATAATTTATTTATTTAATATACTTAAATTAGTTATCCAGCCTTTATATTAAAGATCTAAGGTAGTATTTTATAGTTAAAACCGCATTATAGCCTATTGAAATGTCAAGAGAGTAACAAGTTCTCAAGACAATGAAGACATCATATTTAAAGAGGTGTTTGGGAAACAAGAATCACTTAAAATAAACTCTTTTGTGTTTTATGAGACAACTCATTTCACATATTTACCTTAACAAAATTACTTAAAATAAACTAATCCAAACACCTACTTAGCATAACATCAATATCAGCAAAAATGGTCAGGATCAATAGTACTTGGATCTTTGCATATTTATGAGGCAACATCTACTGGAAAACCAGCCAATTCATTATTGCAGTCTCAAACCAGGAATCAATTTATGACAAAAAGGTTTTGCCAGCATATATAATATATTTACCTCAATCATAGAGCATATTAATAAATGAGCAAAACCACAAAAAAGCGTAGAAGTTAAAAACTGCTATTGCTCTTTTTACTGCCAGATATGCACGAGTCATCGTGATAGTAAAAATGAGAGCACTGATATTGATTAAACTAACATAAATTTTTTAACACATACAAGGAATAAAAAATATGGAATCTTGTAATGTTCTTCCTGCTGTTACAGTCCAAAAACCACGCGATGGAAAAGAACACAAATAATCTTAACGATTCACAAATAACAGCCAGCAACTGATATATATTTGAATAACAAAGTTACAAGCCACAAAATACTACATATAGTAACGAGACTGAAAATCATCAACCAAATAACATCCTTCCACACACAATCTGATCTACTTAGTAGCGAGAAACTTCAAGGCAAATCATATCGACTTACGAGAAAAGATGCTTCCAGAAATACCACACAGGTGTTTATACCACAAGTTAGTAGTGAATATATACTCTGGTGCTTCTACGACCTCAATAGTAAATACTATTACTTCGGAAATTAGCCTTTGATAAAGCAGCTATGCATATTAAACAAGAAGAGAATGGGATTTTCAATTTCTCAGGAAACAAACGGAAACTAAAAATGAGAATCGAGAATAAAAAAGATGAGATCAACCTGAAAAAAAAGTTGCAACTATTCACTCATTTAGATCTTTCGGAGTTATTTCTTTGGCTAAAGTATAGATTCCTTTATTTATATTTATATCAAATTTTATTTTAGTCTTTTAAATTTAAAAAATATATTTTTAATTATTTAAACTTAACACCATTAATCTCATTTAATAAAAAATATTCACTCATCAAATTTAAATTATAACTACACATTTTTAAATTTTGTCATATTTATATTAAAGGAAATAAAATTTAGACATGTTTTGTCAGCATATAATTATTGAATCACCATTTTAAAATTGTTAAGTCAACATTTTTCCTTAATCAAATTAACAGTATTAAATTTAAAAAAACTAAATATATACTTTTTAAAATTGAGTGACTAAAATAAAAATTAATACATATATAAATGATCAAATCTATATTTAGTCATTCTTTAAAAATGGTCTTTAAGGTTTGGGGAAAAAAAGGCTTCGGACGCATATGATTTCCAAGTTTAAAAGTAGGGGTGTTCATAAAGCCCGCGGCCCTGTATACCCACCCGAGCCTGCGAAAAAATAGCCCTGCCCAACCTGATAAATATAGGGCAGGGCCGGGCACCGGGTTACAATATGTCGCCTATACTTTTTTCGGGCTGGGCACCGAGCAGGGGGTTGCCCTGCCCTGCCCTGCCCATGGACACTTATTATTTTATTTTATTTTTTACTTTTCTCCCTAGATACTATATTTGAAAGGGAGAATATGATAGTTACTGATGACTAAATGGTCATTTTAAAAATATAAGTAGATAAGTAAGTAAGTTACGTCTTTTAATATTTATAACTATATTAATTTTTTTTCTTTAATTTTACTAATCATAATATTATTATATTATAAATTATAATTATTTATTTTATTTTTTTAGATGCTTTATCTTTGTCAATATTTAGAAAATTTATACAAAGTTACAATTACAAATTACTTAAACTTCATAACTTTTTTTATATGCAATGAATTTCAATACTTTAATTATTATCTTTTTGTTATCTTATTTTTAGTAGATTATATATATTATTTAACTTTTGAAGACATATGAATATGGTATTATTTTATAAGTTTATAATTACAGATTATTTTTCCCAACATGAGCAAAGCATCACAACGGGCCCGCCCAGCCCGCCCATGCCCAGCCCAGCCCAAAATGGTTAGGGCTTTTATCGGGCAGGGCCGGGCATCGGGTTATAAAATGTAGCCCATACTTTTTTCGGGCAGGGCACTGGACAGGGGGTTGCCCTGCCCAGCCCTACCCATGATCAGCCCTATTTGAAAGTGTCACAACTCACAAGTATTAACCAGAAGAATATTCTTCTATAAACAAGTACTTCAAAAAATTATATAATAATTCCATAATTAAAAACAAGTTGTTTAAAACACAGAAGATTCTTCCATGGGGCATGCTTAAAGAAATCTTTCATTGCACGTTGTCACTGCATGTTGCTGATTCTTCCTGCAGCTGACTGAACAATCTGTATTCTTTTATTTATTTGAGCATATTTGTTAGTCATACAATTCAAAAGGATATATCCTAATCAAGTACATTTCCATTTTTTTTTAATTCAAACTAGCAACTTATTCGTTAGGCAATGTCCAACAAAGAAATGCAAAAACAACGCCACAAGAATTTGAAAAATTTTAAATTTGATCAAATATTGATCTATACTGGGCAACAATAAATAAGTTATAATACATAAGTCCTCTATAACCTCAGATAGAAATGACCCTGCGATCTGTACTTCCATCGAACAAAATCAAAAGAAAGCAACTCCCTAGACCACTGTATTTTATTAGCTTCTCTACTCACTTAAAGCAGTAAGTTTTAAAAAAAAATTGCAGCCAATAATGCTGCATATTGTAAGTGTCATCCAAAGCAAGTTTAAACGGAGCAACACTACATAAATAGATAGCGCTTTTAAGTTTCGAGGCTGTTGAAAGCAAATCAAAACTGATTTATGCTTTCCCACTAGGGAGAGAGCCTTTGGCAGGAGGGTTAAGCTCATCCCAAGCTTCAATCCAAGTGACCATGGCGTCGGCGAGCTTGTCAAAGTAAGGATCTACCTTGGTGAGCTTGTCCTTGACTTGCTTGGCGAGTTCAATGTAGCACTTTTGCACGGTGGTGGCCTCTTTTGGGAGATTCACATTTTGGAAGAAAGGGATGATCTCTTCCTGCCAGAATATGCCTTTGTACTCTTTCCTCAGGTTCACAAATGGATTGCTAGCCTTGCTGTGATAGATATAGGGAAGACCGGTTTTCACTCCTAATCCCAAATGATCTGTGATCACCTGAACAAACAAACAAACAACCAAAATTTGCATATCTTAGATTCTTAGTTATTTTCAGATTTTTGTTCCCTCATAAGGTTGAGTTTCTCAACATGTCATGAAGAATAAACAGTAAAAGATTGAATGGAAATGAAAAAACAGTAAATGGAACCACAGAAACAAAACAAAAACTACAATTGACTGCGTGTTTAGATTGGCGTCTTAAAGTTTCATTCTGACATTTTAACAGTGATTTTACAGTTTTACTTAAAGTATATGAGATGAGTTTTGTCTTAACTTGCATGAATGTTCTTATCAGTCTCAAATCCAAAGAAGTCATGAATAGACAAGATTCAAAAACTAACCTTGGTGCACCAGCCAGCCCACATGTCATCGTAGCGTCCAATAGGCTGACCGTCACCCATGAGACCAAAGTACATGGCCGGTCCAATAAGCTCACGATCAAATGCCAAGTTCATTCCACACATGGGGAATAGAGTTCCCTTTGGTATGGTCAGAACCGCATCCACATACCTAACAACAAACATAACGATAATACTCAAACTCATACTCAAGTAATAAAATATTATAGCATGCATAAGATAGCTAAATTTCAAGTGTCTAAACTCTCAGTACGTACCTAGTGTTTCTCTCAAGAGGCTTCACCAGCTGTGTAGGTGCATCATAGTCAGGGATGTTGAGCCAGAGACCATGAGAAACAGCAGTTGGAACACCTTCACGGAGACTGAAAGGGTAGCCACGAACAAAATCTGCACCCTCACGGTAAGGATCATATAAGGTGTTGAAAAACAAGGGAGTGGATGGGCAAAGAAGGTTCTTGATATGCTGTTCCAGTGCATTGATCTTCTTTCCAGAAGGATCGCTAGCAACCTAAGCCATAAGAGCAATGGCAACATACATTAGACGAATTATAAATCCTTAACAGAAGCAATAGCAAGTTTAATAAATTAATGAAATCCTCAAACATTATCAAGATATTGCAATTTATGTCAATAGCAGATCAGGACTGAGATCTCAGTATTCCATCAGATGCGAATAACGCAATCCATTTTTTATCAATACAGAAAGAAAACAGAAGAAGCAATTCCAATATTTAATTTCAAAATGAATGTAGAAATGCAAAGCGATGAAACACAAAAACACGAATAGCGTGAATATCTCTGGTTTTTTCAAAGACATTGGTCCCATTAGCTATGGGTCCTACCGGAAGGTGGATCCCGCTGTATCTTAGAGACACTGTATCTCTGTTCAAATGAAATCAATCAACTAGTATAAATTTACGAGTACGTAATATATAATATGTTAATCTTATTTTTTAAAGTGTAATTAATATTTTAATTTTATGTGTGATAAATTTTATTTATAATTTTTTTAATTTAATATAATTTTAACTGTAATCTTTTTAATTTAGTATAATTCTTAATATTTAAGAAATAAAATTATATTAAATTAAAAAATTATAAATAAAATTATATTAAATTAAAAAATTATATTAAAAATAACATCATGATATTTACATAAATAAGTCTGGTTGTTTCCTAAAGTAAAGAAGACAAATTTCAGACAGTCTGTCAAATACAGAGCCAATTTTCAATAAAAGAAAAAACAAAACAAAAAACAAAAATCCAAGACAAAAACAAAAGAAAATCATCACAGATTTCACTGCTGTACACAGTAATTTTATCACCTGAATTGAACAGTGTGAATAGATTACTTCTACGGTCAGAACCAATCAAAAAGCAAGAACAACAATAATTCATAATCATAACAAGAAGGACAAGAAGGAGATCCAGATTCAAAGGCATCATAAATCATCATCTGAGAGAAGAAAGAAAGAGAACTCACAAAGCAGTCATCATCGATCGTGTAGATATACTTCTTCTTAGACACCATATAACCGAAGCAGCGGCAAGCGGAATCCTTGAAGGAGATGCAGGAGGCCTTGGGACCAAGGATCCGATTGATGTCATTACGATTGTAGAGCTCGTAATCGAAGCCAGAAGGGACGGTAATGGTCTTGGTAGGATCACCGTCTTGGACGATGATGAGATGATAAGGCTGGAAGAAAGGCCTCCACATCTCGAGGAAATCGAGATTCCTGATAGTTGGAATCACGATATCGAGCTCATCCTTGAGAAGCGGCGTCGGTGCTATGGAAGCATCAGCCATAGTTGCAGAGCAGAGAGTAGAGAGAGTGAGGGAAGCAGAAATGAGAGTAGCTTCGGCCTTCGAGGAGGAGGAAGGAGGAGGAGTTTGAAAAGGAATATAAGAAGGGGAGAGATGGGAGGGAGTCACGTGCGAGGGAAGATGGATGCACGTGCGGAGGCGAGGTTATCGGCACGAGTGAGGGGGTAATAGAGAGACGTGTCGGGACGATGCAGGCAACGCTGACCCCTTCAATTCAAATATGGGTTTGCCGTGGTCTTTGGGATTTAATTGGTTGGTCACTCATCAATGAGCGATGGCTCAAAGACTTTTGGACTTTATCAGTTATCACCACCAATGACAAAACAGCTGGATAATAATGGAATTTGATTGCAATATTTGTTCTTGTCTGATTCTTCTTTATTTTTGTGTAAAATAAATTATTTTTTTAATTTTTTTGTTGGAATTAATAATTATATACAGGCTTCCTCTTTATTCTCCAAATATAAGGCAGAGTTTAATTGAAATAAAAATTGAGTGACATTTTTTTCTTAATTTTTATTAAAATGCCACCAGGGGTGTGTTTACTAGTTCCATTGGTCAAACCATCCCAATTGGACTTGGTTACTTTGAGTTGAAGCAAGTCAGGGCGAAAAGTGAAATCAGCCTAATTTGGCCTACTCAGTATAAAATGATATTATTATAATTTAAATAATTATTGAAGATAATAAATATAAGAATTAAATAATTAATTTATATATTAAAAATTAATTAAATTAATTATTTATAATAAACTACATATTTCTCTCCTACGTGTCATATATATTAAAAAATATTATAATTAATTAATTATTTATAATTATTATAAATTTTTATTATGGTTAAAATTTTAAAATATCATAGAAATTTAAAATTTAATCTTTGAAAGATCTTGAGTTATGTTACAATAATTAATCTATAATTCTATTAAAGTGGGGTTCAAAATCTTTTGAAGATTAAATAAAATTATTTATTAGAATTATTTTATTTGAAATAATCAAAATTATATTTTTTAACTGAAATAGGTATTATAAAATTTTAAAAGCATAATTGATATGTATTAATTTTTTTAAAATATTTTATTATTTTCTCTATTGATAAAAAACTATTTTAATATATATAATCAATATGATAGTTTGTAAAAAAATTATAAATTTAGAAAATAAATTATATTGAAGGTTTTATATTTAGGATTAAACAAATAACTCAACTAGTTTGAAAAAATCATATAAGATTTAGTTTGATCAAATTATGCCAAATTATTATTCAATGATAGTATTTCTAAATATAAAAATTAGATAACTAAATTATATAAATTAAAAAATTAATTAAATTAATTATTTTTACGTGTGTATATATTTTTTTAAATTATCTCTTTTAATAATTTGTATTAGAAATTACTTCTTTAATAAAAAATTTATTAATATCTACAATTAATAGGGAGAGTTTTAAGAAATAAACTATAAAATTTTAGAAATAAAGTAGATTAAAATTGTATATTTATTATCAAAATAAAATTTTTAATAACTCTTAAAGTTAGAACTAAAGAAAATATTTTATAAATATAAATTATGACACATGACAAATAATATTTTTAGTCACTTCTTTTTTGGAGCTAAGTATACCAATTTGAACAAGCATTGGGCTAGGTCCGAGGAGTTCAACCAATCAAGAAAAAAGAATGTCTCTACTTACTTTCCTCTCCACTTATTCTCTATTTCTTACCACTACCATTATTCTCTATTTCTTACCTCTACCATTGAACCAATTTTTAATGGTAGAGATAAATAAATAGAGAGTAAATAGAAAAAAAGATAAATGGAGATATTCTTTTCTCCAACCGTGGGTTAGAAAAAAGTTTACTCAAGATTGATTGTATTGAAGCCGAGAATTTAGGTGCAAGGGATGTTAAGCTTGGTAAAGTACATCTCTAATGAGAAGTTTCCAATTAATACTCCCCACTTCTTCTTCTTTTTTAAGTCATAAAAAAATAAATTATACATATTAAAAAGCTAGTTAAAATTTAGTAAAAATAATAAATATAAAAAAATATAATTTTTTAAATATACTGTTATCTATAGAGAAAGGGCGTGTGGGAGAATGAGTAAGAAAAAATGAGGGAGAAATAATTACTAAAAAGATGTATAATTAATTAAAAATAAAAAAATATATTAAAATTTTATACATTTTTAAAGTATAACTTATAAAAAGAACCATATTTGTTTAAAAAATTGTAACTTAAAGAAAAGGACCAAACGAAATAAATATTAAACTAAAATTTGATTGATGGATCCATCAATAATCAATATTAAGACTCTATTTATTTTAATTATTTATTAATGATTATTGATTCGATAATTAAATTTAGGTGTATTCCATACATTGGGGGATTCAAACTTTAAGGGTTTATTTGCAAAAAAATATTGTGGGCAATGAATTAAGTTAATACGTTATTCAATATTTTAATTAAATAATATCATAGCCCAAGAACTTGAGGGCAAGAAATATTGTGCAAGCCGTGGTTATTTTTCTTGCTTTTTTTTTATGTTAAACCAAACACTTCTCAATATTTACTTCCTTGTCTCACGGTCCAAATATGTTGTTGATAATCAATGATTGAGTATTCATAGTCAGATTAATAGGAAAATGACAAAAAATCTAAAAAATTAATAAATTATAAATAAAGTTTGTTAACAATAATAGATATAGTATTAATAATAGTTATATTGATATAGCATTAATAACACAAAGTTTTATTTTAGTATTTAATATTTTTCATACTCTTTTTCTTCCATTTTTTTAACATTAATTGGCATGGTAATATACAATTCAAAAAATGTTAATATATTATTAGTTACATATATAATTAATTAAAATGTATATAAAATAATATAATATATTTTTAATATCATATAAAATAATATATATAATTTAATTTCATTGATATGCTATTAATAATGAATTGAACCAGTTAATATATTTTTATATGACATTTTGTAAACTTTAGTGCAGGAGTACTCAGCTGTAAACAATTACTAGTATTCTTTTTATCAAAGTGTTTTTTGTCCATGTGAGAACTTTATTTTTCTACTAAATTGTACAGTATTTGTCTACTCCTTTACTTAAAATTTTGTTCACCTTTGTTTATGAAACGCTTGAATTTGTTATTAAATTACCCTTATTCCTCTAAAGTGAAACTTTGGTTAGGGTGTGTTTGGATTAGCTTTTGGAGAATAGATTCTGGGGAGAATAGATTCTGGGGAATAGATTCTGGGAGAATAGATTCTGGAAAGAATAGATTTTAGGAAGAATAGATTATGGAGAATAGATTTTGGGAAGAATAGATTATGAGAAGAATAGATTTTGCAAATAGAAATGTTTGGATGATTAATAGTAGAATCACTTTTTATATTAATAAATTACTAAAAAGGGTATGATTTGATTAAAGTATGAGAGAGGAGAGAGAGAGGAGAGAGGAGAGAGGAGAGAGAGAGGAGAGGAGAGAGGAGTGAGAGTATAAGAAAAAAATAGGGGTAAAATAGTAATTAGATAATCTATAAGCTCTTTTACAGTTCCAAAATCTATTGAAAAATAGCTTCTTCAAAACCATGGTTTCAAACCGAGGTTTTGCCCAAAATCAATTTTGGATGAAAATGGCTGTTTGGCAAAAAATTTTGTAAACCGAGGTTTTGTTCCAAAATCAATTCTGGACAAAAATTGATGTTTGTGTGAAATTTTTTCAAACCGAGGTTTTGCTCCAAAATTGATTCCGAAACGCTATGCCAAACAGGCCCAATATCTGGAAGGGTCAAATTGTAATAAAGTAATGTAATGGAGCAGGGAGCGTGGAGACTCCGGCAAATAAATTAAGGGTGTGTTTGGATTAGCTTTTGGAGAATAGATTCTGGGAGAATAGATTCTGGAAAGAATAGATTTTAGGAAGAATAGATTATGGAGAATAGATTTTGGGAAGAATAGATTATGAGAAGAATAGATTTTGCAAATAGAGATGTTTGGATGATTAATAGTAGAATCACTTTTTATATTAATAAATTACTAAAAAGGGTATGATTTGATTAAAGTATGAGAGAGGAGAGAGGAGAGAGGAGAGAGAGGAGAGAGGAGAGAGGAGAGAGAGAGGAGAGAGAGGAGAGAGAGGAGAGAGGAGAGAGAGAGGATAGAGAGAGGAGAGAGGAGAGAGAGAGGATAGAGAGAGGATAGAGAGAGGAGAGAGGAGAGAGAGGAGAG
The DNA here is from genome assembly GCA_037074615.1 of Leucaena leucocephala. Classification (NCBI taxonomy): domain Eukaryota; kingdom Viridiplantae; phylum Streptophyta; class Magnoliopsida; order Fabales; family Fabaceae; genus Leucaena; species Leucaena leucocephala. The sequence continues at coordinate 16,868,415 of CM073519.1, forward strand.
AGAGAGGAGAGAGAGAGGAGAGAGGAGAGAGAGAGGAGAGAGAGGAGAGAGAGGAGTGAGAGTATAAAAAAATAGGGGTAAAATAGTAATTAGATAATCTATAAGCTCTTTTACAGTTCCAAAATCTATTGAAAAATAGCTTCTTCAAAACCATGGTTTCAAACCGAGGTTTTGCCCAAAATCAATTTTGGATGAAAATGGCTGTTTGGCAAAAAATTTTGTAAACCGAGGTTTTGTTCCAAAATCAATTCTGGACAAAAATTGATGTTTGTGTGAAATTTTTTCAAACTGAGGTTTTGCTCCAAAATTGATTCCGAAACGCTATGCCAAACAGGCACTTACTCTAACTTCTTGTTACGTTACTAAAGAAGAAAAAGAAAAACCAGCAACAGTACCTAAAAAACAAAATCAACATCACAGAAAACCAAGGGTGTGTTTGGATTAGCTTTTGGAGAATAGATTCTGGGGAATAGATTCTGGGAGAATAGATTCTGGAAAGAATAGATTTTAGGAAGAATAGATTATGGAGAATAGATTTTGGGAAGAATAGATTATGAGAAGAATAGATTTTGCAAATAGAGATGTTTGGATGATTAATAGTAGAATCACTTTTTATATTAATAAATTACTAAAAAGGGTATGATTTGATTAAAGTATAAGAGAGGAGAGAGAGATGAGAGAGGAGAGAGAGAGGAGAGAGAGAGGAGGGAGAGAGGAGAGAGGAGAGAGAGGAGAGAGAGAGGAGCGAGAGGAGAGAGGAGAGAGAGAGGAGAGAGGAGAGAGGAGAGAGAGTATAAGAAAAAAGTAGGGGTAAAATAGTAATTAGATAATCTATAAGCTCTTTTCCAGTTCCAAAATCTATTGAAAAATAGCTTCTTCAAAACCATGGTTTCAAACCGAGGTTTTGCCCAAAATCAATTTTGGAGGAAAATGGCTGTTTGGCAAAAAATTTTACAAACCGAGGTTTTGGCCCAAAATCAATTCTGGACAAAAATTGATGTTTGTGTGAAATTTTTTCAAACCGAGGTTTTGCCCCAAAATCCATTCCCAAACGCTTTCCCAAACACACGCCAAATCAATTACCAACAAACAATAAAGGCAATTTTTTTATAAAGAAATTTTTTAAAAGGGTTTTATTTCACCCATGATCTAAAAATATGATAAAATCTCCCTTTTTCTTAGGCGATACCAATATTAGGTAAAAAGAACTGTCAATTTTCCTCATACATAAATCTAAGTATAAAATCTTTCTAAAATATAATTATTATTAATACTTAAACCCATTTTGTATACAACATAAATAAAAAAATAATATTATAAATAAATTTAACTATGGTAGAAAAAAATTTACTAAAATTTTAAAAAAAACTTATGGTTATAAAAAGATTTTTCTTAATAAATAAATAATTATAATAGAAAAAGAATAAGATGAGTCAAATTATTTAAGATATATAAATTGCTAAATCTTTTATAAATTGTATATTATAACTAAATAGATATTAGAGTATACTTGATTTTATAATATAAATATCACACTTTTCTATAAACGTGTATATTAATTAATAAAAAGGTAATAATATATTTTTTTTATAAATATTCTTAAAGATATTAAAAATTAGATTAAAGGGTATATATATATACATAATGTAAGAGTCTATGCAATTTTAATAAAATTGAAAAAATAATTAATAATTTAAAATAGTCTATCATTGATATTTAGAATATTATCCTCAAAACTAACTCCCATAATTAAATTCAAATAATATATTATATAATATTAGAATATGCATAATAAATCTTACTATAGCAATATACAAATATTCTACATATATATTTAAAAGAGAACGCTATACAGTTGATATAACTTTAATCAAATCTTTAAAGTTTTTCCTGTGGTCCTAAGATGAGAATATAACCTAAAAAATATTAATAAAAATAGGGTGAGACAAACGTTTCAGTAACAAGCAATTATACTCATCATGCATACTAGCATATGCTCATGAATTGTCAAGTGTGACATCACAAAGTGCAATATATAAAATATAACATATTATCATCATAAAATAAAATTGATAACCCATTCAAATTTCTCACATCAATCCAACTGAACCGCCTTATTCTCAGCGACCAAACTCATGGGCTAGTATAACTGACCACTCAAAAAGTTAACAAATCAAATGGTATAGATAGGCCAAAATCTACAGAGTACCTAATTGGACTATGGGTTTATTCTCCCTTAGTAAACATGTGGGAGGTGTTGCAGCCCCTCAGTAAATAGGTAGAGTACGTTCCTCAGTAAACTGGTTGGACAAAAGCCAACTATCGAGCTCCAATGAGAGATATACCACGTGGTAAAAATACAACTTTCTCATAACCAATCTCCAATATATAATTCTTAAAACAATCATATTAATCAAAATCTCAATAGTTTGATAATTAATAATATCAATAAATATTACAATAAAATATTTTTTAATATAATAACTTTTTTCAAATTTTAATCTCAATATAACAAGTTTCAAATTTCAATTTAAACTTTTTAAATTAAATTTTAAATTCTATAAGACTATTTTCAATAAAAATTATTCGAGAAATTTTCTCAATATAATCATATTAATATTAATATATATATATATATATATATATATCAAATCACTCACAAATATTACATTAGCACACACAACGAGTAGAAAGTAGTTATCTCTCGCCTAAATATATAAATAATTACCACAAAAGATCTTAAAGGTAAATCTTGACTTTTGGTGAGTTGAACTAAGGACGTATTTGGAAGAGAAATATATGTAAGATTTATTGGGAATAGGAAAATGATTGAGAGGGAGGACTAAAAAGAAAAGAGTACTCAATAATCAAATTTAGGGAATAATTTAAAGCTTTAACTCTATTTATAAAGTCATGATAATAATTTAAAATTTAAATAAATATCTAGATCTGAACATAAATTCTAATAATTTCTTAACTAATAATAATAATCAAATCAAAAAATCTTAAGTAAAGATAATGGTAGAATAATTCAAATATTCTATTTTATTAAAAATAAAAAAAAAATACTAAAATATAATAATTTAATTAGATAATATTTTTAAATTATTGATAAATAATATTTTTAATTATATTTAATTATAAGGATAAAAATTAAGATATTACATTAGGTACTCAGAAACTAAAATATATTATCAAACACCACAATTATAACTATAATAAAATAGTATTTTTTAGGAATATAATTACTACAATAGCAATTGAGAACAAAACTTTCCTAACATTGACTTCCAAGAGCTTAAGTAGAGAAGATTGGCGTGCTCATATAAGCCATAAGGTGTTTGGTTACGTAGCACATAGCAAATATAACTAACCTAACTACTTGCCAAATTATTGCCTTATCATTTCTGGCTTAGCTTAGCTTCCTATATATATTGGTCTTTTATTATTGTGTTAGGCCTCACGTCTCTTTCTTATGGGTTTTAGGTTCATCCACACATCACTTTGCCATCTTTTGACATTGCGTCCTTGACCATCATATTAGGGATCTATTTAGAACGGGTCATGGGTCGTGTTGAATTCTAGTATAACGTAAAATATTTTATAATTCTTTTAATATTTTAAAATATTTTTTTAGTTATGCCAAACATTCTAAAATATTTTATAATTAATTTAACATTCTAAAATATTTTTTTAAGTATGTCTAATAATCTAAAATATTTTATAATTTATCTAGTATTATAAAATAATTGTTTAGGTACATCTAGTAACCTAAAATATTTATAATGTAATTTTATTTTTAAAGTATCAACATTTTCAAGAGGACCTTTACCATTGAAATATTTTTCTATGAGTAAATTTAATTTTAACATTAACTTCCAAAAGGGCATCCAACACATAAAAATATTTTTTAATAGTACTTTTAAGGTAATAGATATACTTAAAAAAATTAAAGTACTAGATAATTATAAAATGCTTTAGGGTACTAAAAGGGTCTAAAAAATATTTTGAAATACTGGATAGACCATAAAATATTTTAAGGTGCAAGATGCAATCAGAAAAATATTCAAGAGTACTAAATACATTTTAATCCTATATAATTTATATTTAAAACACTCTAATTTTTTTAAATATTCAAATTAATTGTACTTAAATACTTTATAGGCAAATCTATAGACATTGACAAATTAAAGATTTCACTGTAAACAAAATTATGAAAATGCATTTTGAAATGGAAATATATTGTTAGGACCAAATCTGACTGTGGAGAACAACATGAAAGCAATGCAAAAACTGTTTTAACCGTTAGGATGAACAGCTAGGCTCGGTTACCCGCTGGGGATTCTACTTTTTCACTTTGAAAGTACCCTCAAAATGTTTGTCCATAATACCCTCACTTTGGATTAAATTTCACGTAAATAAGCATTGAAAAATGAAAATAATCTATCGAGAAAAAGTCATTGGATTAGACTGGAACAGGGCCCCACAACTATACAAACACTTAGGGTGTGCATGGACAGGACAATTCTCTGCATGGTACCCTATCCAAAAAAATTATAGGCTATATTTTACAGCTCGATGCCTGACCCTGCTCTATAAAAATCCTAACCAATTCGGGCTGGGTATATGCTGGTTGGATATAGGTGGGTTAGGTATGCCCAAATAGTGATGTTCTACTCATATTGTAAGAAAAAAAATCTGTCATCATGAATTTATAAAATAATATCATATTTATATTTTTAATAGTTAAATAATATATATAATTCACTCAAAATAAGATAATAAAAAGATAGTAATTAAAGTCTCAAAGTCTATTACATATATAAAAAAGAAATATTAAAATATATAGAGGTTAGATATTTGTAGCGTTATTATAACATAAAAAATTGAATACTTGGCAAGTAAAGCAGAGGAACAACTTTGGTATCTACATAAATATAAAATTTATGTTTAATATTTTAAAAATGAGCAAGAAGAGTTGTCAGTTAAAGTGAAAAGTGTAAAATTATAAATAAAATAATTGAAGAAACAATTTTTAAAAAATAATAAATATATATATAGGGCTGGGTCAAATGGGCAGGGCAGCATACCCTGCCCAGTGCCCGGCCTGGCCTGACAATTGGCCCTGTTCGGCCCTACCTAAATATATTTTAGACAACTTTTTTAGGGTTGGGTCGAGTGATTTTTTTGCGAACTCATGCGGGTGGACCAAGCCATAGATATTGTGAACACCCCTACAAACCCGTGTTCTTGTGAATTCACCTTCATAATACATTATGCACGCCATTTAATATTATTAATATTGATTTTTTAAGTTCTTAAACTATATATTTTTATATATTAAAGAGATTAAATTATATGTAGTTAAGTAGCTTAATCATTTAATATTATATATTTTATATTTATATACTTTTCTTATTTAATTATGAAGTAAAATACTATACTTACCCTTATATTTTATCTTAATTACATATACCTTCCATCTATTTTAAAATACATAAATTAATCTAAATAGTTATCTCGGTTGAAAACTATTCTAAATAAAAAATATATTAATGTGCAAGTAAAATGAAATATCCAAATATAAATTACACACAATATAATAAAATAGAGTTATTAAACTATAAATTTAACTAAATATATATAATTTTAATTTAAAACGATATAATTTTAGACTTTGTAATAGAGGATAAAAAATATAGATCCAACCCAATCAATCACATCCAGAACTCTTCAATGAACTGGTTAAAAAATTAGTTTATTAGTTTATTAGTATGACATATTGACTTAGGTTGAATTTTAATATTATCTTAAATTTTTATAAGTTATTTATTTTAATTTTTAATTTTCAAAATAACACACAAAATAGAAATACGTTTTCAGTTACCATTTTCAAAAGTAAGAATTAAAATTTTGAAAATTTTAAAACATCTATTGCCTAAACATTTTTTTACAATAATATAGTCAATATTGATATAAATAGAGTATCAATCAATCACTAACTATATTTTTAAAATTTTATAATACTTAATTTAGTTAAAATTTTAAAATTTTAAAATATCATAGAATTAATTTGGGTCAATCCTAGAATTAAAATATCATAGAATTAAAATATCATAAAATTTAATTTGGGTCAATCCAACTCAATCAATAATTCTAATCAATTATCATACTTTAATTTTTAAAAAAATTTTGAGTTATATTATAGTAATTAATTATTAATTTTATTAATTAATTCTATGATATTTTAAATTTCTAATTATAATGATAATGTATAATAATAAATTACTTTAATTTTTAATTTTTTTGAACTAATGATAGTAATTAATCAGTAGCATATTAACTAATTCTATAATAGTTATAAACATAATAATAATTCATAATAATTATAAATAATTAATTATAACATATTTCTTCTTCTTTTTGTTTTTTTTTGTACAGAACACAGGCAAAAAATCTCTAGTTTATGGCAAATCATGTTAAATCAATATTATTTTTCAAATTTCACGTAATGTATGGGAGATTCACCTAATTATTAAACTTTTTAAGGCATCAAAACTAAAACTCAAGGAAGGTAAAAAAAAACCAAAAACTCAAGAATAATGTTCATAGACCTTTTTTTTTTTATATATATATACAATGTTCATAGACTATTTTTTTTTATTGCCCACCCAGTTCACCAGAGTTTTACCCCGACTACATTCGGATCCGACCCGCGTCACGCACCTGGCTATGGTAGGTGAGTCTCCCAACGGAGATTTTCTGTATACGTTAAGACTTAAACTCAAGACCTCGTTTAAATAATACTGAATCGTTTATCACTCGGACTAACCCTGTTGGTTGTTCATAGACTATTTGATATGAGAACAATGGCACAAAAACTTGAAGCCAACTCGAAATCTTTTTTTTTTATCCTCATTCCAGAGTTTCAAAAGCCCATTGTAGAAGTATTTAAACTGGGCTAAAGCAAACAATGGGCTTAGCCCATATATCATTAGTGATTAATTTTGGGCCTTTTAAAATGGGTTTAGACAGGTAAGTTGTCAGCCCGCCACTATAGCATTATAATCTTTCATAAATTTGAAAAAAAAAATCGCAATGCTTAACCCATAATATATAGATTCAACTGATGAATGGGTGAGATATACAATCATTTGAAGTGTGTTCAATCCTTAAGGAGTATCACTTTATTATGATTCTAGTCATGGCGTTTTGGGAGACATCCTAACTCCTAGGTACCTAGATTTACATTTGAGAATAATAGACGACTCGCACTGTCCGATATTAGTATCGTTTAGGAGAAAATGAAACTTTACCCTACTCTTAGATAGTGGGTGAGCCCAACCCCTTTCTAAAAATTTTGTAACAAAAAAATATTTTGCCATACTTACCAATAAGAGTTAAATTTAGCAAAAACGACTAGTTTATCACAATATGGCTAACTAAAATTTAAATCTCATTAGGAGATATGCCTATATTTTTTCTCTCGATAGTACTTCAAATAGGATTTATTAAAAATACTTATGCTTAGCAAAAAACAATTTCATGGTTCTTCTACATGATTAGAATTTGGGATAATGGACTTAAAAAATATTTAAATTAATGGTTTGCTAATATTCGGTATAATAATTTTTTATATCGCTAAATTATAAATAATTTCTTCAGGTTTTGGGGAGGGTTTGCATAAGTAGCTTGCTACTAGGGCTCTCAAGTGTGTCCTTTGCGTTGCACTATTGCACGGCCTAGGCACATTCCAAAAATTTGATTATAAGCATTGTGGCTAATTTTAGCCAGTGCACATTTGGTCTTTACATTTTATGTAATATTTTATTTTTAATCTCTTAATTTATAGAATATATTTTTTTAATTATTTAACCTTAGCAACACTAGTTGCCAACATTAAAATTTAAAATACTGATAAAACATTTATAAATATTGATATATTTAGTTTAATTTTTTAAAAGAACAATTATTAGTACAGAAAATAATTCGTTTGAGACAAAAATATTATGTTAGAAGACTAAAAAGATATTTTATAAAATTAACTGATTAAATTGAAATCTTATATAAAACTAGAGGACTAATTATCTTTTTTTTTAATTTTTTTAAAAGAAAATATTTATATCAAACACAATGATTATAGATGGTAATATGAGTTGAGCCTATTAGTTCAATCCGCCAAAAAGTAGTAGATTGAGTTGACAAAATGCTAATCTATTTTGAAAAGATTTTTTTTCAGCCCAAGCCACCAGTTAACTCACTTTTTTAATTTTTAATTTTTATTTTGATTATAACAGAAAAAGTTGTTGCTTTGCATTTAATTTAAACATAACCTTATTGTATATTAAGAACTTGATTTCTCATTTTTTTTATTGGTTAATTATTTTTATATTGATAGAATAATTAGGTAAAATATATTATATATTTAGATTTGAAAGTTTTGGGGTTAATTTAATTATATAATTTTATAAAAATATAGAGACAATTTAAATCTAGTATATAAAAGTTTGAAAATGTAAAAAACAAAACAAAAGGAATGAGAGGGGATGACAAGTTTAGGTTAGCAAAATACCAGCGAGATGTTTTCAACCCTCCCTATCAACCCGTAGCTCGCCCCGGGCCAATTAATAATCAATAATAATTCATTTTACAAGAAAAAATATTATTTGAATTTCAAAATTGTAAATAATAATTTTTTACAAAAATATTTATTATTTACTTATCAAATATAATCAATAGCTATTAAAGTATAGTAAATAAACTATCAAGTGTTTGGATCGACTAGCTGTGGTTATTCCATCTTAACTATTTCAAGCACTGGACATGTATCTATGATAATTATTTGAAGGTATCGAGATTTTTCTATTATGGACTTATATTTTCATAAACTAGACTAGTCAGTTGTTAATAACGTTGGATACCTGTGGAGAAATGTAAAAAGAGTTTAGAAAATAAAATTAATTTAAATTTTTAAAATTCAAATAATATTTTTGTAGGAATATTTCATTTTACAAGGTGGAAAGGTTATAAAAAGAGAAAAGAAAAGGCAACAATCATCATTTATGGGCGCTTGAACATCACACTGAGAAGCTCAAATAAATATCTTTTTTTTTTGTTGTCCACCCAGTTCACCAGAGCTTTAAATTAGAATATTTGAATAAAATAGAATATGAATATAATGAATATAATATTATTTATTTAAATTTTATTTAATATATTTAAAATATTGTTCACCAGAGCTTTGTCCCGACTATATCCGGATCTGACCCGCGTCGCGCACCTGGCTATAGTGGGTGAGTCTCCCAACGGGGATTTTCTGCATATGCCAAGACTCGAACTCGAGACCTCGCTTAAGCGATACCGAGCCGCTTACCACTCAGACCAACCTCCGTTGGTAGAAGCTCAAATAAATATCCGTGCCTAATATTGCAACACAAGTGAAGTTTTGAAGTCCATTTCGAAGCCCAAAACATATGAAAAATCCAACCTAACTGGCCCATTTAAATATAATTATTTTAAAAATATTTTCTACATTCACTTAAAATTATAATTTATTTTATTAGGAGCAATACTTGTTCACTAGTTTTTTTAATTTAATTTCTTTTAACTAAATTTGGTGGGCCAATGTATTACAAGAAACTTGGAAAAGTAATTATAGAGCTTATTTAAAGCATGACTGGCTCTATATTTATACAAACAATCATCCATACGTTTTCTACTGAATTCAATTGACTTTTAACCGATTCCATTCTATTTTTATAATAACTCTCAAACATTATTAAAAAAGAAAACATTTCTTCTCATAAAAAACTCCCAAATAATATAACGTTCCATTTTATTCCACCTCATTTCTCTCCACCCTACATTCCATCCTAAAGTCCCAAGCATACCCTAGCGGCATAGACACCTACATTCGTATATTCCTTGGGGCCAATTAGAGGCATCCAAAAGGCTTATTAGCACTTGGTGGGCTTCAAACTCACAACCAAGATTAATTGGGCCATTGAGACCATTCCCTAAAAATTTGGGCTAAATACTTTGACAGGGCTTAATAAGCATTAGCCAGTGCATCGGCCCAAAATGAGAGGCCCAAATCCTATCACTTTATGAAGGAGGGCACGGCATAAAGGGTCAAATCCTCTTAAAGAACCTATAGTGCTAAAGTTTAGTTAATAAAAGGGTGAAATAAAAGACCAATTTGATATATGTTTGATTTATATAGAATATTATTTTATTGTAGTTTCAATTATAACATTTAGAGAGATATCTTAACTTCTAGATACCTACATTTACGTCTGAGAGTAATTGAGAGTTCGCCCTACCTATTATTAGTATCAGTTAGGAGAAAATGAGATTTCGCTCAATTTTTATATCGTGGGTAAACTTAACTACATTTTAAAAAATTTGATAACAAAAAATCCTCTTATAGAAAAAATGAATTAAATAACTAATCAGAGTAATCACTCGCAATATATTAAGTTAATATTTAAATTTTTATTAAAAAATATTTATATTAAATATTTAATAGTATCTTTAATATAATTGTATTCATCAAGAGAATACATATATTTAGAAAAAAAAACATCAAATCTAAACTTTTAACCATATATATGTGTGTATAAGAAAAGAAGGTGAAGACGCCCGCGAGTGTTAACTAATAGAGCATGTCAATGACAAGTTATCCAATTTCAGCGCTACCCGCTCCCACGGCATGCTTTGATGTAATTATTGATGCATTGTATTTTTTTAAATTAGATTTAAATATTATTAGCTGAATGTAACTCTTTTAAAAGGGTTTATAACATTTATATTTATTCAAACTTAAGAACTCATATTTATACTCATAAATTATTCTTATAGAATCAATACCTATTGTGTTTATTACCATTTTTCTTTTTTATTTAATTTCTTTTAACTAAATTGCTGGGATAATGCATTTTATGAAACTTGAAAAACTAATTACTTCCTCCATTCTTAATTATAAGCATTAGATAGGAGTTAAATTTATTCATAAATATAATATTTTAATTTATTTTATCTCTTAAATTATAATTTTTTTCCAATATATCATTATATGATTGTATTAAGAGATGTTTATCAAAGATAGTTTAAATACACATTATTAAGTAGAATATTTTAAAAAAATCAACAAACAATCATTAAAATTAACTAATTAATTTAATGTTTTTAATTTATTTAAATTAATTAAATATATTTTATAATTAGAAATGATGATTGTATATTATTTATATTTTATCTATAGCAAGTTTTGCCCTATATGCATACAAACAATCATCTAGCATTTTTCTGCTGATTTTAATTGAATTTTAACATGTTATACTTCCCATGTTCAACGAGACATTTTATGACATTTTAAAATTTATAAATTATTGTCATAATCAAGGAAAAAATGAACGTAACAGGATCGAATTTCATTTCATTTTTCTAATCAGTTAGAAAATTATATATCATACAAAAATCAAAACCTACCCACTTTTCTATGTCAGATCGTACATATACACAAATAATGCCCTATTTAGTAAGATGAGAAACTCTTATGTGCAATCCATTTGGCGCTTCAACTCTAGGAAACTTCATTAGTTTTTCTCCTCCAACTTCTTCCCATCTGCAATATCATCAACATCATTTTCCAGATACATTATCAGAAAACCGATGAATTAAGATCAAGTTTTTGTACAGGTAAACCGATGAAATTAATCACCTGTATCTGGTTACAAAGTAGTGTAAGAAAGTGCAAATTTCCGCGATCCCCAATTCTTTCCCTGGGCACTGCCTTGTGCCTCCTCCAAATATCATAAAGTAGCTTTGTGATTCTTGACTCTTATCCTGCATTTTGCAGTTTTAGGGTTATTAATTAATAAATGAATATGCTGATATCAAACTTTTTTGTTGTGAACTAGTATGAACAGAGAGGAACAAGTGGGATCGGTGGGACCAACCAGCCATCTCCATGGGTTGAATGTTAGTGGTTCAGGATAGAGAAATGGATCATAATTGATCTCTCTCGTATATACGTATATTCTCCAACCTTTGGGAATCAAGTGGCCTGAAAATATAATCATCATAGGTATGATTCAGTAATAATCTAGTTATTTTCTGAGGATTACATGAATGCAAGATGATGATTCTGGCAATATGGTAATAGTGAAGTTTGTGAAAATGCTTAAGCCAATGGAATCCCATTTCAGAAAAAGTAGTAATCATAATGGAATTGTCTATTTGGGGATGTAGTACTTGTGGGGGAATCCTATGTGTATTATTGCTCTCATAAAGATGAGTTTTCTTTCATATTACAGTTTTATTATTAAAAACAAAATCTATGGTACTCATAATTTATTCATATCTTGCTTAGGTAATAGTGATGATACAGACAATTAGATAAGTCCATTTTCAGGTTCATCTCACAGTGCATAACACTGTCAACTGAAGAAGATGCTGGTATGAGACTTTGTGATTTTTTAAAAAATATGTTGGGAGGAGTGGGTCAAGTTGAAAAAGTGCATCTGATAAAATTTCTGAATCTTGAAAATTGGTTTGGTTCAGTCAATTTTATCTTTTTATTGACCAGGTACATTTAACATCGATTATGCAGCACAGATCCCAGTTATGCATATTTAATAGTATTGTAAATTATAAACAAAAGTGCATGAAAGAAATCTTAGAAGTCAAAAACATAATCTTGAGCCCATGAAAGAAGGAATGATATATACAGATTCATAGTAGAATGCATGAAACTCTCACCATTTAATTCCATGTCTTGAGTAGTTTTTCTGAGAACCCCATTAACTATTGTAGCCAATCTCGAGGTCTCAAAAATAACCTGCAAAATGAACAGAAAGTAGACCAACACAAAGGTTTTGATCAAACGTTCTTGCACAATCCCAGACAAAAAATCTTGCAGAATCAGTATAAAAAACTGACAAGTGATGCTCAAACAAGCATATATTTCTTACCGCACGAGTAAATCTCATTGACTTGAGATCGTTACAGTTAATTGGATCATCTAACTTTTTCCTTTCTCTTATAGCTAAATGCTCCTTCTGTAAAAGACATTAACTGCACAGAGTCAGAACAACAAAATAAAACAAACATAAATACGCCTCTACAGTCTACAACAAGCATTTTTCAACTTTTTTTTTTCACTCACTCTGAGTTCTTCAAGAACATTAGGATGGTCATGGAGGTACTTGACTGCCATCATTGATGTAGTTGAAACAGTTTCATAACCAGAATACATTATTGTTATTATGAGATCAATGATCTCTTCATCACTTAGTATGTATCTATTATCTGCCTTTTGCATCAAGCATCCCAGCATATCCAGGTGAGTTTCCTGGGAAGTTCTTCTTTCCTCTAGCAGCTGACTCAGAATTCTGATAATTTTCTTCCTTGCCTGCCAGACATGGTGAAAACTGTTATAAATAACTGAAAACTGAGAACCGAAAACATTCGTTGATTGTAATTTTCATTTGAACATAGTCTAAGACAAGCATCAAACCTTAACACCACGTCTATAGTTTGTGCCGGGAAGGTCAATGGGAAGTGAGAGGGTTCCTAAAACTAACTTGAAGAACTCTGTCATGAACGGTTGAGATATGGAGCCTGATTCAATACTAGCAATTTGCTTCAGAGATGAAAGAAAGGCCATCTGCAAAAAAAGAAAAAGTTGCAGAATATGCAGGTAAAAAACAAAGCCTTCTCTGAAAACATTAAACTAGTAAATACTAATTTTTTAATGGAAAAATCTGAGCAGTAAAATAACAAAACAAAAACCTCTTTGGTTTTGGCTTGAATGTTGATGACTTTGTTATTCCAGTTGCTGAGGTGGGCTCTCATGAACTCGTCAATTTTTGGTAAAAGCTGATCTCTGATCATGGTGGGGCTTATCAAAGAAAGCAGAGCTCCTCTCATGTACTTGTGAGTGGAGCCTTGAACAGCTGCAATATTGCATTTGCCTAAGATATCTAACATGGATTGAGGGTATCCAGGAACAAGCCCTTTTGCTTCATTCATTAGGATATATCTGTTAAGCTCTGCATCCATGGACACAATAGTAGGACACCCCAGTATGTGGGATTTGAAAAAACCGCCATACCTGCCGTTGTCAAAAGGGGAAAAAAGGTACAGTCATTACTTTTGGGGTAAAAAGTACATGAAATGAATAGTGTTCACCTCCCACAACCAGTTAAACTGATTTGAAGAAAAAAATAATAATAATTTAGTAATAAAGTCTTAGAAAAAGGCTTTGACAAATTTGATATGAGATTACTGTTAAACCAAACTCTGTTACCATCTTTTTCCATTAACTAACTTCTCTGTTGGAAATGTGAAAAGTTAGACCTATCGCATACTGAAAATTGACCCAAAAGCTTAATTACAGAAACCCCAGAGACCAAAATGTTGATAACAGAGGGAAACCTTGTTCAACACAAAAGACCTAGAAAGTGAGGGGAACCTTTACGGATGAAGCATTGCTTTTACCTTTCTCTCTGTTTTTTCATGAAGTTTGGGCCATGCTTAAGAAACTCTGTCGTTTCTCCAAATACTGGCCAACCCATTGTTCCCAGAGGCAAACCTTTCTTCATGTATTTCACTTCATTCCATTTCAGCAAAACAGAGCAAAAACAGAGCCCTAACATCACACCCACAATGATTGCCATGACCATATCCATTGTTGGTGCCACTTCAGAACCAAACCCAATTTGTGGACAGAAACTATATTTTGCTTCAAATTCAGATTTCAGACACACACACATATATAGGCCCCTTGAGTCACCATTTGCAGAGAAGCAGAAAAGCCACAGAGAAAAAGAAAGCCAATATATAAATATAGAAGAAGAACCCACTATCTGCAAATGAATAATAATGGAAGACTAAAAAAGAAGGGGAAAAGAGAATTGACTTTTTTGAAGAATTTCAGTGAGGTGAGCCAACCACCACTAAGTTCCGCAGACATTTGGAGTCTGCAAACAAAGTGTGAAGTACATATAAAGAAAGGGAAAAGAGAAAAAAAAAAGGAAAAAAAACCTGAAACCCCTTTGGAGATTTCAAGCAACAAATAATAATTGTTTTCACAAAAGGAAGAGAGGAAAAAGGAGAGCAGGTTAGCGGGCCGGTTGGAATGATGTTGATTGAAGATAGTTAAAATCAGGACATACTATAAACTAATTAGTGGATATTTATATTATTTTTAAATTTTAATTTTAAAAGAATTTTTAATTTAAATCATAGTTTAAAATTATTTTAACTAAATAGGGGTAAAAAATCTACAAGTGTTTATGGATCAAATCCTAGTTCAAATTTAGATTTCGGGTAAACTGATAGAAATAATTTATAGGTAGAAAAATAGTTTATAAGCTGTTCAATGACTATTTTATCTATATTTTTTCACTCTCTTCTCTATCTCCTCCCTTCTATCTCTGGTGTTCTCCAATGGTCTAACTCCTCCCTTTTGTCTGTCATCTCTCTCCTCGACGACGACTACAACCATCTCCATCAGAAGGTCCTCGCTTCATATATATGGCTTTAGATCTGTTGCCCTCGTTGGTCATTGTTGAGCTTCATCGCCCCCTTCCATCTTCTTTAGCTCTGTCACACCGTCGTCGTTGGGTCACTATTCTCTCCTTGTGGCGAGTCACTTTCTTAGTCTAGGTCTCCGTTAGCCCTCGTTTTAGATTTCTATTACTACTCTCGATGTCAGCCATTGCTACAAATCCTGCTATCATTGTTATCTTTTTCTTATTCAAATGTTAACTGTGGAGGAGGGAGGGCGGAGATGAACAGTGCTCGCACTATTTTGTTTTACATATACCATTTATAGTAATTTATCAATTACAAAAGTTATTTTAATAATAACTATCCAAATATTTATTTATTTATAATCACTTTTTGTTCCATAAACACTTCTTTAGAAAAATTTATCCAAAATCACGTTTAAATCATTTTTCTTTATAAGAGTTTCTCTAAAAACTAATTCAAACGGGGTCTTTCCTTTATATCCAATAAAGTCTTGGGTTTTGTTAAGAGATTGTGATTATATAATGTTGTAAACAAAAAGAATTATAGAGTACAGGAGTATATTTTTTTTTGCAAAAAATGGAAAAAAGTCCCCACATTAAAATTTTTATATGTAAGAAGTATATGATAAATTTGTATACACATAAACTATTGATACTTTACAAATTTTATACACATAAAGTATTGGTATTATGATTTAGGTTAATTTTAAAAAAAAATAATGGCAAACTTTTCCTCAATTTTTCCTTTTTCTTCATAAATTTAATTTTTATTGTAAAAACTAAATTTAATTTTTGTAAAAATTTTAAGTTAAATGACTAAATTTAATTTTTTTTATTTTTAATTCTTTAATTGAAATCTTGAAAAAATATATTCAATTTTTTATTTTTTTAAATATTTTAATACTAAGTTATTATTAAGTTTTATCATCATTATTATGAAGTCCTAATTTAAAATTTTGAGTATTTTGATTATATTTTTTAAAAAACTTATTAACAAGTTTTTACACATTTAAAAATATAATTTAAGGTTTTCAGTTAATTAATTAACATTCTTACATATGTTGTAAATATCGGAAATTTAGTAAGAAAAATGTTAAACTCAAATTCTAACGACTGTGTGTAGTGACTTGTAAAAATCAAAGGTTGAACGTAAAAATTATCATTATAGTTCTTACAAAAAAAAATTATCATTCTAGTTGTAAATGTTAGAAGCCTGATGTGAAAAATATGTAGATGACGTTACGGGATCTATACTCTATAATAACAATAACGGTGTGTGTGTGTGTGTGTGTGAGTCCCTCCCTCTAGGGAGGGGTTTAAAAATTGTCTTAATCAAAAAACGAAAAATAGTTGATCCCAAATTTTAGCAACTTATTTAATTATTTAATGACTTGTAAAGTTTAAAAATTTCACATTTTAGTTATCACTTTAATTGTTATTTTAAGGCATTTGTAATTCATTATCACATACAAAAAATAATTATATATGTCTTAAATTGATATTTTTTTCCAAATTTGCTTTTATTAAAAAAAATCTCTTTACATTTACAAATTATTCTCACATATCTCTTATTTCTCTCTTTCCAACAAAAATTAATTAGGAGTAAAATTAAAAGAAAAAGTCATTATTAACCCTCTAAGTAACTTATATTTAAGATTAAACTTTTTTTTTTCTAAAATGACTTATAATAAGGACTAGAGTGGTATAAATGTGGGAAGTCTAGTGTGAAAATATTTAAAGCCAAATTTGGATGTTATTTGCAAACATTGTGGATTTAAGTTATACACTTATACATGTTGAGAGCAAAGGGCAAAAATATTTGTAAAAGTATACAAAATACATCATATTTTAAAAATATTAAGAGGGAAACGATTGACCATCTTTGTGTTTTATCTTAATTAATTATAAAAACCTATTCTACATTTTAAAAATATGCACTATAGTCCAACCTGTTGGCATAGTTAGAAATAATCTTAAAAATATTATGAAATAATATTTATTCATTATAATTTATATTAGAATATGTTTTTTATTTACTAATATACACCTCACTAAAATAAATTCCCTATTCATCTAATATGATCAAAATTATATTATTTTTATAATCTTGTGAAAGAAATTAAATAATTTTTAAGTCAATATTTGATTTTAAAATAGTAATAATAAAAATAAATATGTATGTTAAATTTTAAAAATTATATAATTATTGAACTTTATATATTAAAAATACTTAATCAATATATATTTTGAATATAAATTTGAAACTATTTTAATGCATGGGAATTTATAAAATATTTAAAAATATATGAATTTAAATTTTACTATTTTGAATAAAAGAAGTTGTTGAGATGATTGTCAAATAATATTTATGTTTAATAGTGGTATTTTGGTAATAAAATAGTTTAATAATTTAACTTAACAGCTAATTAACTTTTTGGGTAAATTGAAAATGAATCTTACAAAATAATTGGGAGGCATGTATAACATAAGTTTTCATTTTATGAAAAGTTTATATATTTTTTTGAAAAAAGAATGAAGATCTCTACAATTGATATCAAATATTGAGGAGAATAATATATTTTACTAAAATGCTTCCTCTTGAAACACATAAATAATTTAAATAAATTAATAAAGTTGGTTAAAAGTATAATAAATTTAGTTAAAAGTAGTTGAAATTAATTATGTCCATGGTAAAAGTTATTTTCCAACAATTCTCTTATTTAATTCCATTTAATGTGCATATGAAAAACAAATATTAGTGGAGGATAGAAGTAAAATGTTAAAATTAATAAATTATTAATTGAAATGATAAGCGACATTATCATATTAGAAGGAGAAAATAAGTTCTCATCTCAAGAAAACGTATTTTTTTATTAGGAACACTAATTTAAAAAAAATTAAAGTAATGTTTCGGTAACTAAAGTTATTAATAAGTTAAATAAATTGTATATAAACTTATGATAAAACATTATGAAAGTATTCTATATTATAATTTTTGAAATCGATTATCAAAAATTCATTTTTAAAATTCAATAACCATTTTCTTATTAAATTTCTATTTACATAACATTATTTAAAATAAGATTTTTAAATATATTTTCTTAAATTAAGAAATGTCTATAAAGTTTATAATTTTTGTTTCATATATCGTTTTATTAAACTTCCACCTTTTACAAGTAAGAATTGTAATTTTTCTATGTTTGAGTTTCATAATACTCATCAAATCTTAAATATATTAATTAATTGAGGGGTTAATTTGATCTTAAATATAAAATTATAATTAATTTTATTTTTTAAATTTATAATTTTTAAACTATCCTTATTACTATGTATAAATATTAAAAGGAGATTTCTATCAATAAAATAATTTTTAATATAAATTATCAAAGGAATATTTTGGAGACATGATAATATATTTTTTATAAATAATTAATTTATTAATTTCTATAAATTATAAATTAATTATCTAATTTTTATATTTTAAATTAGAGGAGTAATATTTTTAAGATCAATACAAGACCTTAGTCTTTAATGAGTATATATTTTTAATTATTTTTAGTATTTAGGGATAATTATTTTTAATAAAAAGTTTCCGATCTGCCAGTTTTCCTAATCTTTTTGCTTTGAAGATGTTGGAGCTATGAATAGAAAAATGGGAAGAGAGAAAAATGATGAAAATAAAAAGCACATGGAGAGCACCCATTGGAGGACAAAACAAAAGTTAGTGTGTCTTAGTCTCTCTCATCACTCTCACATGTGTCACTCTAAATAATTTAAATAATAATAATAATAATAAGTGATGGAGGAACCAAGCCCCTACTCCATATACACAACAAGAACACGAGAGTGTGGTTTGGGTGCCTATCCAAAATATGGTTTTAACAACTTTGGTAATTAACTAATTTATATTTAAATTAATGAACTTAAGTATGAATACATTTTCTAGCATAATTTTCCCACTATAAACTTGAAGTTCCTGAAGGGATATATCTGATTTTTTTTTTCTTGATTTAACCATACCATTAGTATCTATATAATTTTTTTAATAGAAATGAATATAGACTATAGAGAGGAGATGTTGATATAAATAAACAAAATAAAAAATAATAATTTAATTTATATATACTCAATTAAAACTTAGTTATTTTCTAAATTGAGTCAATACAATCTATGCTTATAATTTTAATTCGAATAAAATTTAATTCTTAAATTTTAGTTTAATATAACTAAGTATTTATAATTTTAGTCTTCTAAAATTTTAGTTTCTATATTTTAAAATATAAAATTATAAGAATTAAAGTTATTATTGGAATATTAGGGACATTAGCCATTGAAATTTTAAAAGAAAATTGTTGAAAAAACTTCAATAATAAAATTTATTATCTAAAGATATGTATCAAGACTTGTGCTATTGAGTAAGTGTAGGTCATTTTCAACAAGTGTTATTTTTATTTATTTTATACAATATATCTTTAATTATATTTATGTTCAAATATCTTATATTTTGCATATATATAATTCAAGATAACTAAAATTACATGCAACTAAAAATGTGTTATATATGCTAAAGATATATTGTATTTAAATTTTTAAATTAGTTCAAGTTATCTTTAAATAATAATTTTTTATGAGAAAATTTTCAATTTTTTTATTTTAAACATTTAAAATTAAATTGTCCTAAGTCAAAACTTAAAGGTTAAATTGCATCAATTTAATTGACTTAATTATAGGATCAGATAATTACTTAAATTTTTCAATAAAAAAATATGAACAATTGCGATGAATTATAAGGCTTAAATTCAGTACACATACATTTATGTTCTCTGGGAGAAAAGGGAATAAGCATAACATTTAAATGTTAAATTCGTCGTGACGTGAATGCTTGCCCACGAGTGAGAAATCAGAATTCAGAACTTGGTTCTCTCTTGGGTGTTGCTTTGAAGTTTCTGACAGTTTCAGCTTCTGACACACTGTATATCCTACGAAACCATAACCCCAATTTCTGCTTTTGACTTTTTCAACTCTTCTTTTGGGGTTTCAAATCAAAAGTATGCATTGTTTACGTCATACAAGGATGGTGAATACTGAATGAACAACTAATACGAGTGAACGTGTATATAATAAACATATATGTAAATTTACAGAAGATAATTTAGGTATTCGAATATTTAAAAGGATATATTAAAAAAGAGATTCAATTTATCTTTTATAAAGTTAAATAAAAAGATCAAATTACTTTTAAAAATATTAAAAAAAAGTAGGAGAATGAAATGTGAGAAAAAATTTAGATTTTTTGAACTAAGTTGCTAATGGCCTTGAGTGCTTAAGGGTAGTACTACTATTATTTATGGATATTGTGCATCCATGTACAAGTACTATGGGAAGAAGAATTTATACCAATAAAAAATATAAATAGATCTAATTTTGACAAGTTAGATAGTACTAGACTTCTTCTCTAACTCTATAGTCGTTGGGTGGTTGCTACAAGTGATTTCTTTGACCCCATAGCGTTCGCCTCATTGTCGTCGAAGAGTGTCGAATCTAATTATAGTACCATCCAAGCTCAAATATGGTAGCTTTGTCACTGTCAAAGCTCACTGTACATACTAGACATGGATGAATTCCTAATACAGTGGTGTATTATTAAGGCTAAACTTTGTATCTTTGATCAGTTAGTATGCAGAACAGACATATTGTAACCTTAATGTCTGTTGTCAATAGCGTGAAATTTTGTCTAAATGTTTAGTAACATTTAGTTGATAATGTTGAACAAGTTGTAGTAGGAAGATTGTGATGCATATAGAATGTATTTGCAACTTCTATAATGAGATTTACAACTTTAATAATATGATTTGCAACTTCCCTAAGACATTTACAACTGAAATTACAAGATATTATTTTTGGGTTTGTAACTTCTACAATAGGATTTATAACTCATCTAATAGAATTTGCAACTTTTCTTAATACATTTACAACTAAAAGTGCATTATAATTGCTTTTGAGTTTGCAACTCCTCTAATGGGATTTGCAACTTTAATAATAGAATTTGTAACTTTTTCTAATACATTTACAATTAAAATTTCAAGATATTGCTTTTAGGTTTGTAACTCCTTCAATGGGATTTATAATACCTCTAATGAGATTTATAACTTTTTCTAAGACATTTATAACTGAAATTGCATTACAATTGCTTTTGGATTTACAACTCCTCTAATGTGATTTGTAACTTCAACAATAGGATTTATAACTTTTTTTAAGACATTTATAACTGAAATTGTAACTAATAAATAGTTATAACTTACTACACAATTTCATTCAATGACATTGACCACTTATGGCATTTACAAAAACTCATCATGCCAATGATAACAATTACATTATATGTAATAAAATGACAACAATATACATTTTGAGTTTACAACTAGCAATTAACCCTTGTATACAAAAAATCACCTTGCCCATGACAACAATTACTTAGTTTAATGACTTGTAGGTAAGTCTTACTATAAACATTATGAGTCATGCGAAAAGCTAGGGACTGCTCTTTCACCAATGACTACTCTTTCCTTTGATGTCTTCAAGTATTGGCTGGGACTAGAATGTAATCTCAGATGGCACATGAAATGTTCTTCCTTGATAGATTGGTTCTAGATTTTCACCCGCATATGAAAACAATGTCGAGACTTCAACACCTGACTAAGATAATCTTTTCTTTAGTAAGGAAAATGTATTCAAAATTGTATAATAAGTTATGACTATTTATGAGTTGCAATTTCAGTTGTAAATGTCTTTGAGAAAGTTACAAATCCCATTGTTCGAGCTGTAAATCCTATTAGAGTTGTAAATCCTATTAGAGGAGTTGTAAACCCTGAAAGCAATTGCAATTACTTTGTTAACGAGTTGTAAATATCTTAGAAAAAGTTATAAATCCCATTGTTGAAGTTGCAAAACCCATTAGAGGACCCCATTTTGTAATGACTGTGTCCAAATGTTCTATTACACATTTATAACTAAAATTGCAAAATATTGCTTTTGAGTTTGTAACTCCTGCAATGGGATTTGCAACTATTCTAATTGGATTTGTAACCTCAACAATGAGATTTACAACTTTCTCTAAGACATTTACAACTCTCTAACGAAGTAATTATAATTGCTTTCGGGTTTGCAACTCTTCTAATAGGATTTGTAACTCCTCTAATTAGATTTACAACCTCAACAATGTGATTTGCAACTTTCCCTAAGACATTTACAACTATGAAATTGTAACATTTTGCTTTTGGATTTATAAATACTGTTGCTCATGTTATAAATCACATTATAGGAGTTGCAAACCCCAAATCCATTAGTTGCAAGTCCGTTGATATATACAATTGTTAATGTCTTAGGAGAGTTGTAAATACCATTACTCTTATTACAAATCTCATTGCAAGATTTGCAATCCCAAACACTATTACTCATAGGAACGTTGTTACAGAAGGTTGTTAATGCCTTAGGGGAAGTTGTAGATACCCTTGCTCATATTGCAAATCCCGTTGTAGGAGTTGCAAACCCCAAAATAATTAGTTGTAAGTCAGTTGATAGGTATAATTGTTAATGTCTTAGGGGAAATTGTAAATATCATTGCTCATATTGTAAATCCCATTGTAAGCAATTCAATAATTATCAGCAATTCAATAGACATAATACATAATTTTGCTTGCACAAAAACAAATTGCAAATCAATCAGACATAAGGATTTTATCTATGTTTGCTTTCTTGTACAACACCACACATATCTACACATGCAATCATTAGATGCATAAGGATTTCAAGTTCACATTCTAGAGTATAACAGTTCTTTCCAGGAAAGGGGATAAATAGAGAGAGGGAGAGGCATTGATACAGACTCCTTCCAACTGGATGGCGATGGTAATGGTGAAGGAGAAAGTGAAGCTTTTGGAATAAAGTGTGGGAACTGGGTAATTGGGTAGATAGATGGGCACGAGTTTCATAATGCTTCGCTGGCGATATGCATCTACAAAGAATATATAAGTCTATCGCCATTGAAATTTGTTAGAGCACT
The DNA here is from genome assembly GCA_037074615.1 of Leucaena leucocephala. Lineage (NCBI taxonomy): Eukaryota > Viridiplantae > Streptophyta > Magnoliopsida > Fabales > Fabaceae > Leucaena > Leucaena leucocephala. Next base: position 16,892,016 of record CM073519.1, read on the forward strand.
TATTGAACTATGAAAAAAAGCTAAATGTTCCAAGCACATATATGAAGCCTCCAAGACATACCAATAAAGTACATTGGTCTGTGTTCTCAGATAGATATGAGGCTTGCGCTCTCAGCCTAATTCTCTCGCATTTTCTTCAAAAACTTCCAGGGTTAATTTGGTTTTATTACCCGAATTTGCAAATGACAGCTTGAACCTTCTGTCCAATTTATCCTTTTAGATATTCATAAGCCTATTTTGTCATTTTTAACTTCAATTGGTATTTTATTGTCTTTTTCTCTTTAAAATAAGTCATACAATTTATAATTTATAATTACTATTTTTTTTTATAAATTTTGTATTATAAAATGAAGAGTTAAAGTGTAATTCTGCTCCTTAAGTATGTAGTTAGGTAAAATTGACATAATCAAGTATTCACTACTGCAAAAATGCTTTCTAAATCAGTTTAAAATGGTACTCTACATCGGACAATGATCCGATGTAGAAATGGATCGTGTATAAAGTGTACACATGTTAAACAGGGCAGTTCACCAGTGTAGAAGAAATATTTTTTTTTAAATTGGACTAAAAATTAGGTGTAGAAGGCTATTCTTTTACTAATACCTATACATGTTGTAAGGACATCCGGTGTAGATGAATGCATTTTCTACACTGGTTATGTGAATGTCACCTGTAGATTAATGAATTTTTACACTGGGTTTGTTTATGTCCGGTGTAGATTAATCCATTTTCTACACCTCACCATAATGACAACCAGTGTAGATATTATAATATTTATATATTGTTTCTACACTTTCCGGTATTCTTTGTCTAGTTTAAATATATTTTTAAAAAATGAGCCATTCAATATTTTATTGCCTCCATCCCCTGAAGCTTAATGAATAAACTGCCTAAATATATGACTCAAAGAGACAGCAGCAGAGACAGAGTTCAAGATGGCAGAGATAGAGTTCAATTGCTCATTATATTATTCATTTAATAAAATTCAATAGAAAATGCAACAATTTGAACAGAAAAATAAAAATATGTATTCAGTGAAAGATAAATACTATTGAGAAGGAAAGAATTGAACAACAAAATCAGCCTAAAGATTGTGCAGTCCTCAATATCTTATTTAGGAAATGGGTCAGGTTGATCAAACATTTGAAATATCAAATTAAAATAAAAAAAAATTAAGGCATTACTAATATATATTAAATTGACAAGAAATATGAAATCATTAAAAACATAATTTTACCTTCACAGTTATGCCAATCCTATTTGATATGATAATATTGATCATGTGTCTAATTATATAGAAGCCACACAAGTTGCTTTCTTTAGGTTGCCTTTGACTCTGTAATATTAATATGATAAAAATTATTTGCCATCAGCAAAATATGGAGCATAAGACTTAATACTTTTATTACCTTCAGTGTGATTCATTCAGGGTCCCTCACCAAGTTGGTATGCTTAGACCTTTTGCAATTGTGGTCGTCCTCATAGCCTTATGACCAAAGTTATAAAGTTATTAACCAATTTATTACAAAGACCATTGTTCTGTAAAGAAGAAAATTCGCATGTTCATAATCTTCTTGACATCAACCAATGACTTGTAATGGAGGGAGCATAAGAAGAAAACTTCATAACTATGCTTACATAAGATGATTAATTGCCAATAATTGTTGTAAAAATTAATTAAAAAAGAATGAGTATTATCATTAAGAAAATACAAAACTAGTATGAAATAAAATGAAATATTATTATTCTTACTCCTGCATATATGGTATGAAGAAATAATCAATATCGATTTCACTAAGCCTTCTTGAAATGTATTGAAGTCTCAAAGTTTGACAGGTCCCTTTTGCATAAATTTGAATTGGGCATAGGAATCCGAACTTACCTTGTTTGCCCTTAGAAGCCAACTCAGCTTGCATGTACCTACAGTTAATGCAAACATGATGTTAGTTATAAGAGTTGAATCTTTTAAATTAGACTTATATAAAAAATATTTGGATGCACTAGGAGGTCAGTTCATCCTTAGGAGTGATAAAAGATTTCAAATCCGTATGGTCAACAAAGGGCAATGCCCCCACGTCGCCCATAACTGAATCTATAGGCAATGCATCCATATGGAATATTTTGTCATATGCTAATAAAATCACACGTTGTATGGCACTCAAAGTGGGAGGTATGGGAAGTTGGCTTAGGGATAAAGTGACTTGATCCTTAACAAGATGTTTTGGCCACAATATGAAAGTCCCCTTTGCTGGACTTACTGTCTTCACTTTATCAGTGGGAATTGGGAGAAGAGCATATTTAATTATCACATCTTCAACTATCACTCTTAATTGGTCGTCCTAAATTTGGATGTGGTGGGTAGTTGCCCCTAAGCTATAGATGGAACCATGTGCCACTAACTATCTAAGAGGATCCTCCACATATAGATCACAAGTTTAGCATCCCCTGACACTGGTTCCGCCATACAACAACTCCCTTTAGTGCTATGATGAGCTGTATTTGAGAGCCTTTAGGGGGCACTTAGCTTCTGTTGCCTTTATGTCATCATGGACAATATTTCTTCCTTGAGCTTTGCCAACCCCTCTTGTAATCGTGCCTCAATTGAAGCTTCTGCATATGCCTTAGCCTTTGCCCTAATGGTGGATAACAACTATTTTAACTCTACCCTCAGTACCACATGTGGGGAATATTGTTGAGATATTTCAAAGTAATCTCTTATACCCATACCTCCTCTAACTCCCCTAACACGGCCTCATGCTCTTGTTTGTCCGTAGCAACAGTCAATATATCATTCTTACCATCTGACTTAAAGAATCCATGGGCCTCTTACTGTTTATGATTAGTCTATAATATATAAATAACAAACATAAGAAATAATATAATTAGTCTACTAAAATAAAATAGTAGAAGTAGTACTTACAATATTTTCTATAATAATGTGAGCATGATTGCTTGTATATGTTCCACTCTTTCTTTGGTGAACGTACAACTATTTATTTTCACAACATATTGGAGATAGGGGAGCAAGAATAACACTAGGATCCGACTCAACTTTTTCTTCTAGCCTCTGTCTTTTGGTCCCCAACAAGTCTCTTTCAACCTTCATGTAACGCCCTCAAGACATTGTGTGGGGGCAATCATTCTTGAAAGTATGTTCAATCACTTTTGTCATTTTTTCTACAAGACTTGGAGTAGTTAAAATCAATACATATGATAATATGATACATTTACTTTCGCTGCCAACACATACAAAAGGAAGCAACATGAAAAATGTAATATTCCTTTTTCACAACATATACACGTAGGACACAAATTCTTCCTAATTAAGTAGCTTCGTTAATGAATGCCCTCCAATACTCAGCTCAATAAGATAATGTCTTCTTCTTTAAGACTTCATTATTAGGAACATTGTAAGTAAGCTGTAATAATTGCCATTGAAAGCAGAGTTATTAACAAACAATTGTGTTTTTTGGTATTGCTCTGCATACAATATAAAATAGTTAGTTCCTATACCTGGATAGTATCCCAAATTTGATTCTTCACATGATCATAAAAAACATCTCAAGTCTATTGGGCTTGTTGCGTGCTAGGAGGTTGACATAACTTATATATTTGGTCCCGTGTTCACCAATTGGGTTTCAATATCTGTCAAACTCGATATCATTTTCCCTTCTTTCCTACATTTCGCAATGTCTTTCAATCATATCGCACTTGTGTCCCTCCTTTACATAGAGTCACTTGGAGCATTGCTGGCCTCATTCTTATTAACACTACCCCTATATTCCTTTATACGCAATAACAAAATCAAATATAGTAAATAGACTTAACCTTTTTCCTTCACCCCATCAAAATACACAAAACTTGTTCATTTAGCATTTATCCGTGGAAAGAAGTGCAATCATTTATCACAGGAAAACTAAAAAACCTAGATTAAATGAATACGTAAACTGCGAAGCACGTACATGAGAAAAGAAGTACCGAGAAAACGTACAAGGCAAAGCACAAGGAGAACGAGAATAGAGAAGAACGACTAAGCACGACAAAGCCGCACGAAAACCATAGAGCATGATGATCGGAATAATGATAGAAGTAAGAAGGAAGACTGAAGAAAACCTAATAAATGAATGAGAGAAGCGCCAAGGGGCAGGCTTTGAAAATCATATTTCTAAACCTGACTAACATTATAACTGGTTTTAAAAATTATCTACTTATTTTCAAAAATGCCACGACTTATATTTTGAATTTCAGAAGACTTTTTACATTGGATAATATATAAATCTGATGTAAAAAATATTTTAATTTATTTACAAAAATGACACGTTCAGTTTTTTATATCACTTTTTACACCGGATAACATTTACATACTGTGTAAAAATGGTTTTAATTCATTTAAAAAAATTCCACAACAAGGTTTTTACACCTGATAACATGTACATCCGTTTTAAATATTGTAGTTATTTTTCCCTCCAACTCTTTTATTACCCCATCCCTTGAAATTACAACATATATATACAATCATAACAAGAAACTTGTGTTATTATTACATTAAAAACATATATGCAATCATAACAAGAAAATTAATTACATTCTTATTGTAACATCCTTATTTTCATACATCTTAGGGACCGTTCTATAGCATTTAGAACCACTTACACGATCTTTGAAGTCCATTAGCTAAATCTAGAATTTTTACTCTTTATGAGTTACTGTTCATATGGTATTATAGATTCATTGACAAACTTCAAAAATCATAATTAATTCTAAAAAAATTAAAATGAAGTGATTTAAAATCCTACTCAAAGATAACATCTTGAACTTTAAGAAAAAATAATTTCTCAGACCAATTGACCAGTCAACTCTAACGTCAAATTTACTATTCATTTGGTCAAAAATTCTAGAAATAGATTTTGGTCCGTGACTTTAGAAAATTTATTCTCTTAGTAAACATTAAAATAAGGTGTTCTTGGTGTCAAAACTAAACTTGACATGTTAACTAAATATCTATAAAATTTTATATATTTATTCTATCAGTTACTATTTTTCTTTACATATTGAACATTATTATTCAAACTTATCATATAACATCATTACATATAAGAATTCTTCATGTAATATTTATACTATCCAATCCTTAACTTCTCTTCATGCTTCTTCATCTTCTTTCATTATTCATAAACCTATTGGGATTAGGATTACATGGATAGGGTGAGATTTTTGGGAAAATCTCAGTCACAAATAGTACTAAACAATGCATGCATTAATGTAAATACTTGTGCTTACTTGTGAAAGTGTTAACGTTATATAATGTGCATGCTTCCATGTAATATATGAAATATAATTGGCCAAAGTAATCATAGGAATAGAGCTTCAATCATATACACATATGCAACACAATTCAACATAACCAAAGTACAACCAAGCATAATATCCAATACATTCAAGTTTAGGATAATGTACTACCTCACATGCTTGACCTTCATTTACTTTATCTTTTCCTCTTCCTTCTTACTTCTCTTTGATGTGTGGCTACCTCTTTTGAGTCCACAATCAAATCCTAACATAGCATTATTACTCATCTATTACAATTTAACTTTCTTGAACATTGAACTTGATTTAATTAACATAACTTTATCTAATCTTTACTAATTGACTTAGCCTTTAAATCAATTGATGTATTAACTTTACCTAACACAGTTTTACCTTTTGAATCCATTTATGAGCTTAGAATCATGAAATTCTAGCAGCTATGTACTGTTCTAGACATACTTGCATAACTCCCTTTTTTCTTTCAAAAATTCTCATTTTGATTCCAATGCTTCCAATACTTGTTTCTCTCTCTACTTTATCCTACACAAATTTTCATTTTAAAATCATTGGAAGTATTAAAATCATAAAATTCTAATCACTGTTCATATGAGTAAATATTAATAGAGAAAAATTTCAAAAATTACAACTTTAAATTCTAATGCTTCCAAGGTTCAAAACCTATCCAATTCTACACAAAATCATCATATAAATTCAATGGAAGTATTAAATCATTAAAATCCCATCTCCTTCTATCATGAATAGTATAGGCTAAAAGGTCTCCTTCTTAGCAAAGTCAAGAATATCAACTTGATTCAATAACCAATCATCTAACTAGCTTGTTCAAGCATCAATCACATAACTCTAACTTTAATTTTTTCTTTCTCCTTTCATCTAGGGTTTTGGACATAATATATACCCTATAGAAAGCTCAACTTTCTTCCATAGAAATCCTAAGTTCAAGTATCTAAATTAAAGAAAAATAAGTTAGGATAAATTACTTACCTTAATTCCTAATTAGCTTGAACTTTGATCATTGAATTCTTCTTTATATTAGCTTGAGTTTGCATTTGGAAAGCACCTCCCCAAGGGTCCTCTAACTTGATGCAAAGTGAAGCAAAAGGGAGGGTATTTATAGGCTTGCGAGGTGGTAGATGGATTGCCAAGATCACTTTGTGCACTATTTGATCTAATGGCTTATATTTGCTCTTGGATTAAACTTACCATAGAAGCCAAAAGATGACATCATCCATGACATCATCAAGGGATACCTAATATCAAATATGACAAAATTCTAAGGGAAAGAAGCATTTAAAAAAATTCTAGTCCAATCCGGTACCCGCTCAATCCAATTTCCTAAAAGCCATACTGTTTTATGAATATAATTTTGTTTGAGATTCTATAATTTGTTTTATGATCTTAAATCTAGTATTCAAATTCTTTCTACCATTGACATTCTTATACTAGGTCTAAACTTAATTACTAATCCCTTTATAAATTACTAAAATACCCCATGGTTATTCTTTATTGACTTTAATATCTCTAGGATATTATCGTCTTTTCACACATCATCAGAGTATTCCTTGACTTTGGTCAACTATTTTGAGAACTCTTCTTGACCATCTAACCTTAGTCAAATGATCAAAATACCCTTAAGCTATCTCTTACTCAATAGCACAACATAGTGGCATACTTAGTGGTATTTTCGTAATTTTATATTTTTCTTGGTCTTTATTAGCACTAATGCATATACTGATCTGAAAATATTATTGGACATATAATGCACTATTTTGGGTCTTCTACATAGTCCACTGCCTTCATAGGTTCAACTCCTAAGAAATTTCTTGAAAAACACTTATTGGGAGTATTAATTAACTGTAAATTCTATCATAAATTCTATATAACATCTTTTTGAGTTATATCAGTTTCATAAATTCTCATATTAATTATAAGAATTTACTACTGAATTTCATTTTATTTTGATGTCAAGAGGATACTGTACTAATTCTCTATCTTCATAAATTCATATCAATTTATCGAGACCTCAAATCAAAATTTTGTATTACGTTAAACTGATCAGAATAATTTTTTCTATTTACTGAAAAAATTTAGGACTAAAATGATTCCTAGCAGTTTTGTGCCTTTTTCAGCTTAACTTTTTATAATTACAATTTTGCCCTTGAAATTTTCACAATTACACTTAATAGGCCAAATTTTATATTTACTTTCATTTTTCACCATGGAATTTTTAGACTTTTCAGTTTAATCACTCTCTTTCTTCAAAAACACCATTATGCCTTCAAGGACTTTTACTATTTATAATTTAGTCCTTGTACTTTCATTATTTGCAGTTTAGTGCCTAAACATGATCTGTATACTTCTATGACTTCTACTCAATATGGCCTAGTAGCTTACCTATTTTAGGTTACATATTGGGTTTCTAGGCCTAAATCATTGTCTAGTCATTATCTTTTATTCTCTATTCTTTATTACAATCCTTTCCAAACTTTTTTCCTCTATCAGTCTTATACAGATAGGTAAAAATTAGGATGTGACAATTATACTACATAAAAAACATAAAATACTCATATACAAATAAATTATAATCCACTTATTCTTCATTCAATTTTGGTAAACCTACTGAAAAGAAGGGGTATCACAAATCGAATAATCATTAACAACCTTTTTTCCTTGGAGAGCAACAGACCATCTTTTATTTGCTGGATCAGTGATATAGAATACCTGCTTTGCTTGGTCTGCCATAATAAAATGTTCATCTCCAAAACTTAAAAAATTTAAATCAACTACTATAAATCCTAACCGATTGACAATAACACCGCTGTTTGCTTTAGCACACTTGCATTTGAACACGGGAAATATAAATTTGGATTATTCCACCTCCCAAATCTCTTCAACAATACCATAATATGGGATGACTGCTAATTTAGGATTGTTGTCTTTTGAACTAGAGAAGTGTATAGTTTTAGCCACTAACATAATACCACTATTTTACACGCTACTTTTATCATCTAGGGACTTCGTACAAAAGGAATACCTATTGATATCAAATGAATTCAAATATATCACATTAAATTTAGGAACATATGCTAACCATTTAACTGAATCAGATACATAATCCTCATTTTCAACCTTCTGTTTGAACCAATGTGTAAAAGATTTGTTGTGTTTTCTAATAAGCTTTTGCTCTGTCATTCTATTATTTTTTTTGGGACAAGCTCTTTATGAACAACTATATAGTCTTGAACTTCATTAATATTATACAAGATATGTAAGTGTATTTGCTACAATTTATTATGATCAATACTCTTTACCGATATTCCGCGTTGACCCCTATAGGGAAACCAGTAAAGTTTACTTTAGTCAGGTAGTATTGACAAAAATCCATAGTTTCTTCAGAAACGTATTTTTGAACAATGGATGCTTCAGGCCAATTTGGATTCTTCATATACCCTTTAAGAATTTTCATGTATTTTTCAAATGGTACATTCATCGTAAGTATATAGGGCCATACAGTTTTATCTCTTGCACTAGATGAACGATGAGGTGTACCATAATGTCAAAAAAGCCAGGACGAAACAATTTTTCAAGATGGTACAAAATAACATAACCCTCGTACTCAAATTCATCCAACTTTTCAGTCTCAAACTTTGCCACGTATAGCATTGAAGAAGAAGCAAAGTCGTGTTACAATATGTCTCAAATCATCTTGAAGGATTCCTCAAATAGCCACTGGGAGTAATTGTTACATCAAAACATGACAATCATGAGACTTTTGGCAGACTAATTTCAAATCTTTTATCGACACAATCTTATTAAGATTAGATGAGTACCCAAAGTGAACTTTGATTCCTTGCAAACACTCACAAATACTTCTTGTCTTATAATTGGATAAAATATTAATCTCTTCAACACAATAACTCCCCTTACCATCTGACCTTGGATGTAAATCCTTATGTATTCCTATTTCTTGCAGCCTTCAAACCGTCTTTAGAACTACCATGTATGTTGAGAAGTATTCCAACAATGTTGTCACATACATTTTTCTCCACATGTATGGCATCAATCAATACAGTGCTTTACATGAAGATGTTGCCAATATGGAAGCTCAAAGAAGACAGATCTTTTTTCATATATTTTTCTCACTTCTCTTAGTAGTCTTACCGAAAGTAACATTGATGTCTTTTACCTTTTTATAAACTTATTCTCCAGTCAATGGCTCCAGAGCATTTTCAAATTCTTGACCGCCAAAATTTTTTCTTAGAGATGAGAAGTTAATAGTAGCAAGTCCATTCCTCACAAATCGGATATACTTTCTGGCCCTTAACACTATACCCTAAAAAATTTTCGTATGCAAGAAAGTCATCAATTATACAAAAGACCATGGCCCGCATATTGAATACCTCCTTCTTAATCGCATTAAAAACATCCACACCTTCCCATAGCTTCTTCAAATCTTTGATCAAGGGTATTAGGTAAATGCCTATATCATTTTTCAGTTATTTCGGTCCTAAGATCAAGATATACAACATTACATACTTGCGTTTCATACACAACAAGGGAGATAGGTTATAAATTATCAAGAAGATGGACTATGAACTATGTATACTACTAATTCTAGCATAAGGGTTTATGCTATTTGTACTAAGTCTAAGCCTTAGGTTTCGTGGTTCATTACCAAATTCGGGAAATAAGTCATCAATATTCTTCCATTACAAAGAATAAGCCAAATGATAAAGCTTTCAATCATAAATCCTTTCAGTCGCATGGCATAATAATTTTTGCATAATCTTCATTAGCAAAGATGAGTTTAAACCTTGGTATAATTGGAAGATACCATAATACCTTTGTAGGAGAGTTGTTTGATATGTACCTTGGTGTCTTATATATTGGACACTTCTTCTCATCTTTAAACTCTTTCCTGTACAATATGTAATCATTTGGGCATACATGAATATTTCTATACTGTATGCCTAAAGGACATTATTTTCTTGGGAGAAAGACAAAAAAAGCCCATTTGAATTTAAAAAGGATAAATTGGGCCTCTGAATATTGAAAAGGATAGATTGGGTAAGAAGCCCAATCTGTCATTTGCAAATTTATGTGCAAAGACCAAATCACCCTTCACTTTCCCATTGTTTTGACAATATGATTTACAAGTTTGCCAATGATATTTATAACTCTGACAATGATATTTGCAACTCGTATAATAGTATTTATAACTTTGACAATAATATTTGCAATTTTGATAATGGTGTTTGTAATTTGGCCAATGGTATTTGTAACTTCCATAGTGGTATTTGCAATTTCAACAATGATGTTTGTAACTCCTACAATAGAGAAGAAGCAACTTTGACAATATGATTTATAACTTTACCAATAGTATTTATAACTCTGACAATAGTATTTGTAACTGGGAGAAATCCAATTTTGGCAATTGGGAGAAACACTATAGCTTCAACTAAGTGGAGTTGCAAATCCCATTATAAGAAGTTTTAAATCTTGTAGGTGAAGTTACAAACCCATTTGGTGAAGTTGCAAATCCCCTAGGAAAAGTTACAAATCCCATTGGGAGAGTTGCAAATAATATTAGCCAAATTGAACACTAAAATACTGTTGTAAATCTGACAATGATATTTACAACTCCTATAATAGTATTTATAACTTTGACAATAGTATTTGCAATTTTGACAATAATGTTTATAAATTTGATAATAGTATTTGTAGCTTTGACAATAGTGTTTGCAACTTTGCCAATGGTATTTGTAACTCCCATAGTAGTATTTGTAATTTTAACAATGATATTTGTAAGTCCTGCAATGGTATTTGTAACTCCCACAATAGAGAAGAAGCAACTTTGTCAATGGGATTAACAACTTTGCCAATGTTATTTGTAACTCCCACAATAGTATTTGAAGCTTTGCCAATAGTATTATCAAGTTTATCAATTGTATTTATAACTCCTAGTATTTGCCACTTCGACAATGGAATTTTCAACTTTACTAATGGTATTTGCAACTCCCATAATGATATTTACAACTCTCATAACAGAAAAGAAGCAATGATATTTGTAATAACTTAAACTATTAACCGATTGACATTTTGACTTAGTTAATCACTTTTTAATGTTCAATTTTTGTAAAGTTCCCTTAAAGAATGAGATTTACAACAGTATTTTAGTATTCAATTTGGCTAATATTATTTGCAACTCTCCCAATGGGATTTGTAACTTTTCCTAGGGGATTTGCAACTTCACCAAATGGGTTTGTAACTTCACCTACAAGATTTACAATGTCTTATAATGGGATTTGCAACTCCACTTAGTAGAAGCTACAGTGTTTCTCCCAATTGCCAAAATTGGATTTCTCCCAGTTGCAAATACCATTGTCAGAGTTGTAAATACCATTGGTAAAGTTGTAAATCGTATTGTCAAAGTTACTTTTTCTCTATTGTGGGAGTTATAAATATCATTGTTGAAATTGTAAATACCACTATGGGAGTTACAAATACCATTGGCAAAGTTACAGACACCATTGTCAAAATTATAAATACTATTATCAAAGTTATAAATACTGTTATAGGAGTTGCAAATATCATTGTCAGAGTTGTAAATATCATTGGCAAACTTGTAAATCGTATTATCAAAACATTGGAAAAGTGAAGGGTAATTTGGTCTTTGCACATAAATTTACAAATCACAGATTGAGCCTCTTATCCAATCTGTCATTTTCAATATTCAGAGGCCCAATTTGTCCTTTCAAAATTCAAATGGGCTATTTTTGTCTTTCTCCCTATTTTCTTTGCATCATAGTAGCGTTTGGGTAGCACATTTTCTTCTAGAAACATGTCTTGCAACAACTAAAGCAATTCTATAACTCTTTCACCCCACCTGTGCCGTGCTTTCACACAATCTCAACACCGCATTCAATAGGTTGTATTTTTTTGTACCTTGGGTATAGAGATTTTTTTTGCATCATTGCACATATTACCATATGCATGTGATGGCATAAAAGCGTTTTCTCCAACATCATGAATCATGTCTTATACCCGATCACCAGTATCCATGTCATCATCAAAAGTCTATTCCACATATTTAGATGCACTTGACCTTTCCACATTTTCACTATGCCATATCCATACCGTGTAACTCTTGCAAAACCCCTCACAAATTAGATGAATGTACATATTTGTAGGACTTTATTTTCTCTCATTTAAACAACTCACATAAGGACAATAAAACCTTCCATTGTCATCATCACTATTCGTTTAGCAAAATCTAAAAACTCCTCACCTCCTCAAAATACTCAACACGTGTTCGTTTAACATTTATCTAATTACGATCCATATTTTTGGAAGACTAAAAAATAAGAAAAATAGAAAATAAGAAAACCTAACTTGTAGCTAATTATAGGAGGGAATATATCAAACACAAGTAAAAGAACTCACCAATTCAAACAAGTAAATGCTATCAATGAATCCACACAAATAACAGCAAAAGCTATCGCTAGTAGTGCATAAATTTTCATTTCTTGAGACAGGGAGTTCAAAACAAAAATCACTGTCTATAAAGGGCCGATAAGACTTAAAAGCGTGAACCCGTGAACAATGAGAGATGGGAGGTGCAAATAGGGTTTTGATTAAATTAAAGTGTATTTGGTAAGCAAATCTACACAGGATAAAATGGAACACTGGTGTAGAAATTACATTTTTCTAAACCGGACATATATACAACCGGTGTAGAAAGTATATTTTATACCTTCTATGAAAGTATTAGGTGTAGTAAGTATATTCTACACCAATCACTTGTACAACCGGTGTAAAATATTAAAACTTAATTATTACATAAACAAATATACACTGAATAAAATTTGTATTTGGTGTAAAAAATGTGATAATCTAAAACTGACATTGTCATGCCCGGTTTTAATCTTATGTATGTTTTTTTGTTATTGAAAAATAAAAGGAACACTATATCATCAGAATAAGAAACTTCATTCATTCAATTTTACTAATAACTTTACATTAAAAGTTTGAAATTTCAAAAAAAATATCTATAAGAATATATATTATATTTCTTCCTTTTGTCATTAAGTAAAAAAATAAAATATGAGGGACAGATAAATCTTGCAAGCTTTCACTCCTCAGAGTCAGAGTTTTGGGAGTCAGAGTAGGGAGGATCAAGAGGATTATAGAAGCTATCATTCTGTTAATGGTGGCGAAATTTGTAGCGGGAAGCTCTGAAATGATCTGTCAGTCTATCAATTTTTTGAGTCAATTCTTTCACGAGTTCTCCAGGCCATTGAAGGGCATGATGAATTCTTCAAGGCGCTCCATCACAGTTACAACCAGGGGAGGAAGAGAAGGAAATAAAGGGTAAGAGTCAGGATATTTGTCTTCAAAATTGTCTTTGTTTCTTTTGTGCGACGGAGGAGGAGGTGTGGTTAAGGAAGAAGTTATTGGAGGGTTCAAATAGAAGAAAAAAAAAAGAAAACAGAGATAAAAAGACGAGACAAAAAGTACTGATCATATGAATGGTATACATATGATTGAGAAATAAGAACGGTTTCAAAAAAGAATATAGAAGAATGCAATTGGCCTTCTATCATAATGACTATAAATGTTGAGAACTGAAGAAGTAAAATGAACGGAAAAGAAGTGGGAAAGCATAGATAAGAAACTGAAGAGTCAGAATATGATGAAGCTAATCTACACCTATTGAAATTAAATCCGTTGTAGAAAGTATATTTAACCCTATTTATAGAAGTATCAGGTGTAGTAATTATCTTTTACACCGGTTATATGTACATATGGTGTAAATATTTTATCTTATTTATAAAATGTCATTGGTCATTTTTTTAAACTATCTCTGCAAAGACCAGTTTAAAATAGGGCTTTAGAAAATATATTTTGCAGTATTGATTTTAGAGCGCAATATTCTCTCAACCAACATACTTATTTTATTACACGGCAAATGTCACCTAAAACTAACGGATTAATGACGTTGATCGTTATTGAGCTATAAAACTAATGGATTAATGACGTTGATTGTTATAGAGCTTCTTTAATTGTCATTTACTCAATGGCCCGTAACTAAAGACATTCAAAGCTGCTTCAACATAACTGGAAGCTCCAATTTGAAGCAAGCAGTGCAAGACATGATGATGACCCTGTTAGAAAGAAGAAATAAAAGAGAGGGAGAGATGACGGTGTTAGGGCAGAGATCTACTGTCTGAGAGAAGGCGACCAAGAGAGATGATGAGAGCTGAAGATCTTGTGCCGTGAGTGATGAGCGAGATTGAGAGAGAGCAGAGGTGACGCCGAGGCTAAGAAAGAGCATAAGCAAGAGAGATACGGAGGAAGCGTTTCATGATTAGTGTTAATTTTTTTTTTTAAAAAAAATTTTACAACACGAGAAAATTAGTTATTACTTTTAACAGGATACTTAGAATTATAGAATTTATTTGTTTTTGGATAATTTTCAATTGTTTCTTGTCCAAAAATATGGCATTGGAAGATGGATTAACTCTAAAGGAGAAAGAGTTAAATACTTAGCTTTCTGCTAATCACATCAATCAAATTAATAGGATTGGATTATTTGGAATTTAGCCTCTCGATGCGAAACCTTTCAGCAATCAAAACCACATGCTGTATGATTTTCAAAATCATGACCTTCTTTCTACTTTTGCATCACTGATTACGAAAATTTGCACGGTCGAAGAACCGCACGATGACATCTTTTCCCTTTTATTTGACCCCTCTGTTATATTTAATTAATATGTAATTGACAAATGTGATCTTATTTATAACCACTTGATTCGCCATTGTATGGCTAAAAAAACAACTGTAATATGAATATCATTAAAATCCACTTTTAGTCATTCGGTCGTATCAATGAAACAATTTTAACTGATTTAATCAAGAGTTCTTAAATAGTCATTTGAGTTGAAAACATAATTTAATTTACTTCCCCTTTTACTGAGCTAGAATTAATATTATTTTGAGTTAAAAATTATATTTGTTCCTTAAAAATTTTGTTTTATTAGCTTTTGTACAGTTTATACATAAATATTATATTTATTTATAGATTAATATATATTTTAATTTAAATATTTATTTTTCCTGATATATATATATGAATACTTATATATATTACTTAAATTATAATATTTTAATTATAATTAGGGTGACTATGATTTAACCATAATTAAATTATTGGCCTTTAAACTATTGTCTTAATTGATTTAATGACCATCCGATTTTCAGTGATATGAGCAATTTTTTCCCAATTCTAAAATTGTGATATTATTGTTTCTTATATACGAGCAATTTTTCATAAGTTTTTTTTGTTAAGAAAATAATCCTTAAAATCATGAACAAAAGTTTCAATGTCAATTTTCCAAGGACATTTGTGAAGCACACATGAGTAGACATTAACAATACAGAGGATGGTGGGCAATCATAGTCATTGGATCATGATCATAGTGTTAAAAAATGTCATTTTCTTTGGGGTGTTGTTTCTGACCAATATTTTCACGAAAACTTAACTATTCAGCAGAGTGTCGTCGTAATCAGGTAGCCACCATGATCATATTATTTCATAGGAAACTCTGTGGAGCTGATCAATCCATGATATTAGAGGGAGAAATTAAAAAAGACATTATTATTATTATAGATAATCTCATTAAACTTCACAACTTTACAATAAATTCCCCCAAACTCTTACATTTATACAAACAACTCCTCTATTAGTAGTAGTTTTGTTTATTTCTTATATAGTTTATGGGGCTCATATGTATACAACTCAAAATTTGAGGAATTTATATAAAAAACTATTTTAAGGAACTATATAATTGATGGTTGAGGATCCACACAAAAAATTAAAAGTCAAGGTGTGTTTCTTATTAAGCTTTAAAATTTGAAGGAATTATTGATACATTATTGAAAGTTTAGAGAAATTTTGTGTAATTTAATTATTATTATTATTTTCTTTTGTTTTCCTTAAGGGGAAAAACTCACCCCTCGCTAGGGTTTTGCATAACACTGACTATTCCAATTAGTGCGTGTGTGATGGATGCATCCGTACAGCTGTGAAGGTGGTTAGGTGTGTACATCAACGGGGATGAGTCTAATCAACTTTTTTTTTATGATTATAAAGGGACATTGGAATTTTGTTTTGTGATGGAAATGTTAAAGGGATTTGATCAATAAAGTTTTAACAAATTAATACACATGCAAATATGATAATTAGACTTTTAGTAACATAACAAAATTAATTTTTTTTTACTGAGATTATATGAGCTCCCCCCCCCCCCCACCCCACCCCCCAATTTTCTTAAAATTCATACAAAGTTTACTTGAAATTTAATATATCTTCCTGTCTTCCATGATGATTTCTCTATTTCTGTTCATCCCCTTTTTTCATATATATATATATATGTGTGTGTGTGTGTGTGTGTGTGTGTGTATTTATATATATGATTTTTCTGCCTTTGCTTGTAGGAGATGGCTTTGTCTTCAAGTGATAAAAAAGTGGGATGGATGGTGACTTGAAAAAAACTTATGGATCCATAGGGGGAGATGAGCAAAAAAAATGGCGTTAAAGGAAAAAATGCAGTCCCACTACAAAAAAATTGATTTTTAGCAGCGTCAAAAGTCGCATATGAAAGTACTAAAGTCACTGCTGAATACCTTTAGTGGCAATATTTTGTAACAGCCAAGTCACCGCTTATGAGACTGTCGCCTATAAATATTAGTGGTGACAATTGAAAGTCGTCTCTAAATGTCAACAATGATTTCAACGCTGAAAGTTCAACATAAGTCGTTGAAATGATTGTTGTCAGCAAAGACAGGGCAAAGTCGACAACAAAAGTTGCCGCGTAAAGTGGGATCAGTGGTGACAAATAAAGTAGCCACCTAAAATTGAATCAGCAGCGACTAAAATTGTCTCCACCTAAAGTTTAATCTGCGGCAACATGAGTTGTCGCTACCTAAAGTGAAATATGCACAACAATTGCCGCTAAAAGTTAATATTATTTTTTAAATTCTTTTCTCTAATTTTTCTTATATGAAAACATGTAATTTAATAAAAAAAATAAAAAAAAATAATAAATAACTAAATAAATCAATATATAATAATATTGATGAATAATTCAGATCATCCTATAAAATATCAAATTACTTCAATTACTTAAACATATTTAAAAAGAAAATAAAATTTTTTAGTTTATACATAAACATTATATTGTAGGACCAATACTAGAAGTAGAAGAAGTAGGCGACTACGGTTGCCCCTTCTGCATCAAGGTAGCAAATTAAGCTTGTATCCTTTACTCCATTAGTCTTTGCTCGAATTGCATACGCTCTTCTTCCATCTTTACACGCTCTGCTGCATGCTCTACCTCTATTTTTTCTCTCTCCTCTTGAAATTTTTTTATCAAACTCTTCCTGCAATTGGGTACACACACTTTGCACAACTAAAATATTACTACATTGAGGGCAATTTCTCTTCCTTGAAGGCTCCACTCTATACCATTTCCCTCTTACATACCCTTTCTCTCTCATCAAGAATAGTCGTTAATATTTCCTCTGACGTCATTCGAGCATCACTCTCTAAATCTTGGTCATGGTTATGAGAAAGTTGGTGCATACGACTCTATAATAAAAACATTTAAAATTATTAAATTAAAAATAAAACTAAATTAAAATAAAATATAAAATTATAATGCATACATGACAGGGTATGGGTCAACCTATATTACTTGTCCATCTAATGTCTTCTTAGAATGCATTATCTCCCACAACTGGTCAAGAGGGGAAGGTTGTCCAGTAGTTGGATCTCTCTACAAAAAAATAACATACAAAAAAAAACAAATAATATATTTTAAAATAAAAAGGATTAAAAACTTAAATAATAGTGGTGATATATTGAGCTTACTATAAAATAGTCAATCTCTACAAATGATTATGGAATACAAGTATGTTTAGTCATTAGTTTTTCTCGGTTTATCGTGTTTCTTGCACTTTTGTTCTACAACAAAATTTAGTAACTAATAAGAATTTAATTATTGAAATAAAAAATATAATTTATTTAGAAGGATAGTGAGGTACTTTAAATATGTTAGTCTTAAAATATATTAATAACCATTCCCAATCTTAAAAGCTAATAGTTTGAGGAGGATCAACCAATCTATCATCATGAGTATCATATTTCTTATAGTGAGAGTGCATATTGATCTTTTAATTTATGAATGCATTTTTGTAAAATAATTGATATAGCTATATGAAATTTTTCTTCAGTAATTGCATCAGCAGGTTCAAATTTATCCTGAAACAAATTAATATAAATACTTTATATAATAATATAAATAAACTAAGTTAAGTATAAAAATTTGACATAAATAATACCTTTATTTTCAAAATCATATCTTAATTATATTTTTAAAAAATATTCTTCTAGTTACCTCCACCATCCCTGAAAGAGACTGTGGTTCTAAGAGTTAAACCACAATAATTAGAAAAGTCTCTTGCTTTTGGACCGATTGTTCTTGACATAGAATCTAAAAATTTGACTCGAATCTTTGCTCCTTTTGCGATCCTCAAATTCATGTTAATAGACTTATAAACTCCTCTGCTCTTGTTGATTGCACTAAAAGAGCCTATCATTCATGTTGAATTAGAACAATTAAATGTTACATACGATGTAAATCAATTAGTATAAAATTGAAGCAAACTTACCTACACTACTACTTTAAGTATGGGGAGTAGGGGAGAGTTGGTAGGCATTTCCTCAAGTTGTTGTTATAGTGATTGAGGTAAAATAATAGGTCTTAATTGAGGTGTAGAGCATATACCTTGGCTATTTATGTTGTCATAAAATGTAACATAAAGACCTTTTCCACCTCGACCTCTCTTTAATACTGACATATCCCACAAAAATATATATTTTATTTAGGAAGTAGCAATCAATCAAATTTTAAATAACAATCAATCAAGAATTAATTGACATATTAATAAAATTTACCATATCAATAAATTTCATTTAATTGAATCTTTCGTCACACTATCACTTCTATCAATGTCTTCTAATTCATCAGTTTGCTTTATTTCATTTTCTATGTCACTTTTTCCTTTAGTATCACTATCAAAGTCATCAAAGAAGATCCTCTTTATCACTAAATCTAGTTTCAATAGCATTATTTTTATTTATTTGTGATGGTTCTCTTTGAGCTAAGGTGTTATATCCTAAATTTTCTCTATCTGTGTAAGACTAATAGAGGAAAGAGGTTTAGAAAAGATTGTGAGAATGAATATAAATGAAAAAAGATGATTAGATAAAGGTATAAAGAAGAGGGACTAAATTGAAAAGTTTAAAAGTTCTATGGTCCAAAATGGTAATTATTGAAAGTTGATCTGGAGAAAGGCCTAAAACTGCCCGAAATTAGTTTAGTCCAAAATTTTCTCAGTAAATAGAGAAAATTAATCTGATCAATTTGACGCAACACATAATTTTGATTTGTAGTCCAGAAAAATTGATATAAATTTCTAAAGAAAGAAAAATTGATACAGTATCCTCTGAACCTCAAAATCATATTAAATTTGGAAGTAAATTCTTATAATTAATGTAAGAATTTATGAAACTGATAGAGCTCAAAAAGGAGTTCTGTCAAATTTATTATAAAATTTACAGTGGATTAAAATACCCGATAAATATGTTTCGAGGAAATTTCTCGGGAGTTGAGACCATGAAGATAGTGGACAATGTAGAAGGTCTAAAATGGCATCTTATAGGTCCAATAATATTTTTAGATAAGTATGTGGGCCAGGGGTAACATAGACCTAGAAAAATATAAAATTACGAAAATGCCACTAAGTGTGCCACTGTGTTGTGTAATTGAGCTAGAGATAGAAGATCATAATTTTGGTCATTTGGACATGGTCAAACACATCAAGGGAAGTACATGGATGAATAATCAGAGTCTATACATACTCTGATAAGATGTAAAGAGGTGTGAAATGATAATTATGTCATTAGAGTTAATTTAGTGCAAAATAGTGAACCAAGGGCAGTTCAGTCATTTGCCAAGGGATCTGTAATTATGTTTAGACCCAGTCCAAGAATGTCAATGATAGAAAAAATCTGGACAATAGATTTAAGGTCAGAAAATATATTGTGGAATCTCTGAAAAATTAGATTAAGAAAACAATCTAGTTTTTGGAAAATCGGACAAAGCTGGTACCAGATTGGACTAGAATTTTTCGAGATGCGTCCTCCCTTTGCAATTTTGTCACATGGGTTATAAGGTGTCCTTTGATGATGTCATGGATGATGTCATCTCATTGGCTTCTAGGGCAAGCTAATCCAAGATCAAATATGAGCTATTAGATCAAATAGTGCACAAAGTGATCTTGGGCATCCATTTTTTATGGAATTTTTCTATAAATACCCCCATTTTTCTGCACAAAACCGTGGCCCTTATAACCTTTGGGGAGGTGCTGCTCAAATGAAAAGTCAAGCCAAGACAAAGAAGAATTCAAGGACCAAAGTTCAAGCTAGCTAGGAATTAAGGTAAGCAATCTATCCTAACTTATTTTTCTTTAATTTGGGGGATTGAACTTAGGCTTTTCATGGAAGAAATATGATGTTTCTCTAGTGTGTATATGCTGCCCAAAAACTCTAGATGAAAGGAAAAAGAAGAAATTAAAGTTAGAGTTATGCGACTGATGCTTAAACAAGCTAGTTAGATAATTAGTTGTTGAATTAAATTGATATATAATGCTTCTGTTGAATTTATATGATGATTTTGTGTAGGATTGGATAGGTTTTGAACCTTGGAAGTATTAGAATTGAAAGTTATAATACTTGGAATTCTTCTCTGTTATTGCTCACTCGTATGAATAGTGATTGGAATTTCATGATTTTGATGCTTCTAATAGTTTTAAAATGAAAAGTTATATAGGATAAAGTAGAGAAACAAGTATTAGAAGCATAGGAATCAAAATGAGAATTTTTAGAAGAAAAAGGGTGATTATGCAAATCTGTCCAAAATAGTATATAGGAGATAGAATTTCATGATTATAAGCTCATAAATGGATTCAAAAGATGAAATTGTGTAGGTTAAAGTCAAGACATCAATTGATTCAAATTCTAAGTCCATTAGTAAAGATTAAGAAAAGTTAATGTAGTTAAGTAAGCTCAATGTTCAAGAGAGTTAGTTTGTAATGAATGGATGGTAATATTATATTAGGAATTGATTGGTGTGCTCAAAAGAGGCAGCCACACATCATGAAGAAGTAAAAAGGAAAAGACAAAGATAAAGTAAAGGAAGGTCAAGCATGTCAAGTAGTAAACTTATCTTAAACTTGTATGTATTGAATGTTATGCTTGGTTGTGATATGGCTATGTTGAATTGTGTTGTATATGTGTTTATGATTGAAGCTCTATTTCTATGATTACTTTGTCCAATTATATTTCATATGTTACATGGAAGCATGTACATTACACAATGTTAACACTTTTAACAAACAAACACAAGTATTTATATCAATGCATGCATTGTTTAGTACCGTTTGCTACTGAGATTTTTCCAAAAATCTCACCCTATCCATGTAATCCTAATCCCAAAAGGTTCAGGAATGATGAAAGAGGGTGAAGAATCATGAAGAGAAGTTAGGGATTGGATAGTATAAATGTTACATGAACAATTGTTACATGTAATGATGTTATATGAAAAGTTTGAACAACAATGTTTATGATGTAAAGAAAAATAGCAAAATGATGGAATAAATATATAAAATTTTACATACATTTATTTAATATGTCAAGCTTCATTTTGACACTAAGAACACTTTATTTTGATATTTATACAAAGAGAATAAAGTTTCCAAAATCAGGGACCATAATTTATTTTTAAAATTTTTGACAAAATAAACAGTAATATTTGACGATTAAATTGCATTAATTAACTAATTATTTGGTCAATAAATTATTTTTTTCTTAAATTTCAAGATGTTATCTTCAAGTGGCTTTTTGAACCACATCATTTTAATTTATTTAGAATTAATTATGATTTTTTGAAGTTCATCACCGAATCTGGAATACCATATGTACTGTAACTCGAGAAGAGTAAACAATCCACATTTAGCTAATGGACTTCGAAGGTCTTGTAAGTGGTTTTAAATGCTACTAATTGTTCCCTAAGACATACGAAAGTAAGGATGTTATATTTTGATATCAGAGCATAAGTTTCTGGCATAATATAAGACAGTCCTTATACCCTAACTCTAAGTAGTAAATACTTTATTAAGTTAGGGTATTTATTGGGATAATTAGTATTGCTTATTTAAGTAACTCCTATAGAAGTAGATATGGGATTTCATAAAGTTAAGTCAGTGCCATCAATTAATAAGGGAGACCTCCAACCAGTAATGATATATAAAGATGATGTACATTCAGACTTTAACCCTCCTTTAGATAGTGAAGAGAGTTAAGATAGTAGTATAGGGGTTCGATTAGGGAGGTCTATAGTAGAATATCCCATAGATATTTTTGTAGACTCAAATCTATAATCTAGAGATTATGTAGAGATTCAGCCGAAAGTTGTGTGTGAATCAGATGATGCTAAGTTTAATAGCTCTATATAGTATGAGTTTATGAAAGTTCCCTCTAACCCGGATGTAAACTCTATTCCTCTAATGAGAGGACAAATTATAGCTGAAGAATCTGAGTACTAGTACTGGATTATAGGTAGACCAAATATTATTCCTCCTCTACCAGAGTTTGATGATAGATTTAATATGAGTAACATACAATAGTCTTTTAATCCAGAGATCCAGTCTATGACAGTCCTTTCATATTCTCGTAGTCTTGGAATATATGACTATACAGATAAATATCAGTGTGACGCTCCTGGTCTTAATCAACCCTATCTTTCTTTGTTAAATACAGATAATGTTAATTATATCAGTCTCAAGTAAGTTGTGGAGAGTGAATTACTCAGTATAAGTTAAGGGATAGATAGAAGTAGAGATGAAGAGTAGTCAGTTTATCTGTATTTCCTCAATGCCATAGCAAGGATGATGAACAAATATACAATAGAGGGTATTGACCTGAATTAGGTTTATACTCTAGAAGATTGGCATGAGATAGTAGTGAGCTAGATATTACCGTATACTTTTACATGCAACATAGAGCTAAGTGAGTTTTTGGCAAATGATTCGCTAGCTGATATACAAGGGTTTAGAAAATAATGTAAAAGAGTTTAAGGGTATTATAAATAGTGTAAAGTAAAGTAATTACATGGATGTATGATAGTTCTCATGTACCCTGAATATGTAGTTGACATGTATGTAATATATGTACAAATGTTATAATGACATGAAATATGAGTTTTGATATTATATAATGAAATGATAGTTGGTTGAACATCTTTGTAAACATGTTTCCTATTTAATTTGCTTATGATAGATAGATATGGATGAGCTTCAGTGGACTCAAGCTCTTCAAAGTCAAGAATAAGAATTGGCCATTGCTATAGTAGAGACTGGACAAAGAACATTAGAAGAGAATGTTTAGAGAAAGCTATGTCCAAGTTACGATGTGAAGATATTTTGGTCACGACTAGTAGTCACAGAAAAGTAAAGTTGCTATGAGTTAAGACATGCGTCACGACAAAGATTTACATGTGTTTTGGTCGTGATGAGTAAAGACCATTGGTCACGAAGGGAAGTTCCAGAACTATTAGGTCATAATGAGTTAGGTCATAGGACACGACTAATGTGCACAGAGTAGTTCAGGTCGTGACGTGAGAAGACCTTTGGACTTGACTGAAGGGCACAGAGCTGTCAAGACGTGACGAGTAGATTGAGATGGTTGTGACTAAAGTTCACAGAGAATATGAGTCTCGCCTAGCCAGCACTCAGGTGGCGACTCGAATACACAGAGACTTGATGATGAGAATGAAGATGTCAACCTCACTGAAGTTTATCAGTTAGAGGTTTAGCACAGCGCGCAGGCAAGCCAAATAGTACAAGATATTGAGAAACAAAAGATCAATTTAAGAATAGGTTCAGAAGTAGATCATCCATATAATTATCAGGAGTTAATCTATGTTACAAAAGACTTTGTTTAGCTAGTCTTTACTGAACAAAATATTTAGAAGTTAGAATGAAACTTTTCTATAAATGAGCCTAATACATGGCTTAAGGTTAGAGACATGATAGTTAGATAGAGAGTTATTCT
Organism: Leucaena leucocephala; assembly: GCA_037074615.1. Lineage (NCBI taxonomy): Eukaryota > Viridiplantae > Streptophyta > Magnoliopsida > Fabales > Fabaceae > Leucaena > Leucaena leucocephala. The sequence goes on from CM073519.1 coordinate 16,916,575, forward strand.
TCCTAAAATAGAGGGATCCTATCATGAAGAAATAGTAACCTAATAGACCTAGAGTGGAGCACCCCAGGGAGCAAAGGTAATAGCACTAGATGATGAATAAGATCCATATGACTTAAGTTAATCAGGTTCAAGAGAAAGACCAGCCAGGAACCCTAATCCAGTCAAGAACAGACTGAGATTGATACATAGATAGAAGAAGTTAAGAGATAGTAGAGAGATACAAAAGTTACTTCATATAGATGGAGGTTGATCCGCTCACCTAAGAAGTTTTCTTGTATAGTTTTAAGAGAAGCATTCCTTTCAATTAGATAAAGATGAGCGTGTGGCTAAGGGTTAAAGCAGAAAAAGAGAAATCCTTTGATGAATAACTAGCCGAGTTCATCTACATGAATAATGAGAGTTGAATGACTGAGAAGTTAGTTCACAGATTGAATTCTGTGTTATAAAGAAAGAATTTTTCTCAAGTAATAATAGAAGTTCAATAGAGCGGTAGATGTATGTAAGATTAGAAATATAAATGTATGATGTATAAAGAGAGGAATGTATCCACAAGTTCAAAGATAAAGAGACTCCCTAATTTAAGAAAGAGTAATAAGCGAGAGTCAAATAAAGTAATGAAGGGCTGAGTCTATACCCTAGTAAGAGGGTAATATGGCAGCCTAAGTTAAATGAGTAGTTATATCAGGTTCCTGAATAAATGATCAGGATTTAACGATAAAAGAATACTTTAAAGTTTACCTAGTTAATTGTTTAATTACAGTGTGCATATGATGGATAGTTGAACAAATTATGTGATGAGGATATGGCTTATGTTCCCATAAGTGATGATGAATAGTTGCATATCCTTGCAGTTGTCATATGATGACACACATGTTAGAGTATACTTAAATGATTGCATCTTCATGCATATTATGCATTTTAGAGTATGCTATGGTAAATGAATACTCTCCTTTCGCATTACATGCAGGGTAGAGTAGATATAATGATAAAGGTTTGAAAAAAAAAATGTATTGCTCTCATCCTATACAACATTGCAATTAGATAATTCAACTTAGTAATGATAAAGCAATAAAAAAGTGATAAACGAGATAGTTAGCAAGTTAATTACTAAAGAATAGATTGTGAATTTAAGACTAGACAATGATAGTCAATTAGACAAAGAATGAGATTAGAGATGAATGTTAGTAACAAAGATGTAGACATATGATTACAATACTCAAGACATATCCCTTCAGTAGGGATATGATACATAAATGATGTACCATGAAATGAAATGAAATGATATGTAGTTATGAAAGATGATGTAGTTCTAAGAAGGAATTGTAAGAAATTGGAAGACACGCAGCGGAAATTAATTTAAAAATTTTTCCATTCCTTGCCAGGATCTACCGTATGTGTTTAAGTCAAGTGGGAAGAAGCATTACCCTCAGTGTTTCTCAGCGACTTCCACAGCTTCTCTCCGCGGCTGGTAATCTCTTTCCGATCGTAAGGAGACGTCCACAGCTTCTCTCCACGGCTCGTGCTCTCTTTTTGATCCAAGAAGTCGACTCCTCAGGTCGTCTTCCTCTACTGGTATCCACACGAACAGCGTTCCAACCATGAACGACGTGCTAGCGTCTCCTGTCCCTCCAAGGCTTTCTCAAGAGTTCGTCCTCTCCGTCTCTACTTCAGCAGTTTCTTATCTGTAAACCTTTTGCAGATTCCGTTCGGCCCTTTTTGTGTTATGTGTTGTATTCAAAACGTAGCTCCTAAAATCGGATATATAGGATGCTCTGCATTTTTCTCAACCGAATTGGATTTTGGAATTAATCTATATTAATTCCGAATACAATATCACATATTGTATAATTTGATAAGAAACTAATTAAATAAATAATGTTTATATTAAATCCGTCCCACAGATTTAATTCACCTATTTATTTAATTTAAATAAAGATAAGATTGGACTGTATTTGATTTATTCTCATAAATCAAATTTGAGATATCCTATCAATTTGAATTTCAAATGCAAACGTGATAGAGATTTAATTTATTCTTATAAATTAAATCTTGTAAATATCTCTTATATGAGATATCCTATCAATTTGAATTTCAAATTCAAACGTGATAGAGATTTAATTTATCCTTATAAATTAAATCTTGTAAATATCTCTTATATGAGATATCCTATCAATTTGAATTTCAAATTCAAACGTGATAGAGATTTAATTTATCCTTATAAATTAAATCCTATATATATCCCTTATATATAATATATATATATACGAATTTATATATATACGAATATAAATATAAATAAATATATACATCAACCCTGGATCATTCATTGAATCTAGACACGTCTTAGATTCAATGAATCTGGACATCATAGCTCGTGTTGGGCTATTTTGTGTGCAACCCTGTAGGCCCATATGAAGTTGGCAGTGGGCCATTTACTATACTGGCCCACAAGTCACAAGCGGTCTCTAGCAGGACATAACGACTACCCAAATCATATGAGAATCGATAAACGATGTAACCTTTTATACAACCATATCATGTCCCTTTTGTCACGCGATATTTTGGTCATGGATGAGGCATGGATAATGTCATCCTCCTATTCCTGACCGTTATTTTCTCGATCCCTGAGTAGTCTGACTATAGAAATGGAACTACCTTTCCATTACAGTATGGCCATACATTTCTCAGACTCACTCATCGAGGGGCCCAGTAATATCTCTCTATGAATGTGAGGGACAAATTCCATCTTGACCATTCACATTCCTCCGCATGAAAAATCACTAAGCCCGAACATAGTCTTTATGATCACTCGGTCAAAGGGTATAGTGACATGGTTTGTATATAAGAGAAGATTATGATGTAACCCATGCAACTCTCTCATAGCGGGTCAGTCCAACACCTTGTACTCTTACATGTGCATATGACTTTGATTTATATCTCTATACATCTTCAAAGTCATACTGGTCTTATTTCATCTCTGCTCCCGCACAGATGATCGACCAGGGACATTTAGGATAAGATCATGAATTATCCAAGGATGGTCATCACAGTAAACATGCAAATAATATGATAACACAATTAATAAATTCATAAATCAATAATGTTCATAAGACAATGATTAGCCCCTAGGGCACGTTTTCCAATAGGAATAATGTCTATGTAAATGAAGTTAACATTTTCTTGCAATAAAGTTAGATTGCTCTTGCGATTGAGTCATATTACTCTTGAGATAAAGCCATAAAAATGGACAGTGCATCTCAGGTTATAGCTATGTCCACTAAATGACATGTACATATTATGACAAATATGTGTATGGTAGAGCCTATATAGCTCTTTGAAGTATTAGATAGAATAAAGTTATAAAAGATGGGAATGATATGAGAAATTTTTGAGTGATAGAGGAAATGAGTGAAGTCTCAATAGATAATATTGGCTTTCATGATCAGTTGTGGGGAATTATCTGTTGAGTTAGCAACTAAGTGAAAGTGACTAACCTTGTAACTTAGTCTATTGGTTTTAGGTCTTCCACAGATAATGATACAGTACAATAGAATTGCAGTAGATTTTGAAGGTTCATAGTTAGATCATAGCATGGCTCACAGAGAATAGAATTTCAGGGTCACAGTTAGATCCTGAAGAGGTTGATGGTTGATCGCAGTAGATCCTGAAGGTCACAATAGACCTAGCCTAATAAAATGAATAAGCCATAAGTATAATATTAATTTGGAAACACGATTACTAAGGACAAGGTTAAGGTAGGGAAGCTCCAAAGTTGGTTAACTCATAATAGATAGAGTACCCTGATGTTTGTTTCAGATAGCTTTATTATTATCATGGATTGAAATCATAATCTTCTTATACGAAAAAGTAATTAAGTGATTAGAGTTAAAGTTTTTAGTCCTAAGTAACATATATTTAAGTCTGTAGATAATATGCTTAAGGAATAGAAGAAAAGAATATCTCTTGAGATATGAGAAGGGGTCAAATAAGAACAGAGAGTCCTTAAGATGAGATTACAGAGAATAAAAATGAGAGACAAATAGATCTTTCAGATGAAGATAAAGAGATTAGAAGGCCAGATAGACCCAAGAGAGATAGTATGAGAAGGATCTAAGATAGTAAAGTACTAGGGTTAGAGACTATTAGTACCAGTGCTTCATATTTTTATCAGTATTTTTAGTTAAGCGTGCTTAGGCAAGAATAGCCCAATGATAGGTGACCCCCTGGGAAGTGATGAGAAAGGGTGTAAATACCACAGAAGTTTGATATAGATGCACAAAGTTATGTAAAATAATATAAAGAGTTAAGAAGAGTTAGAAAGGGTTATGAATAGTAAGTGACTATAACCCTTATGTCAAGTCCAAAAAGAGTGTATTTGAAAGGAAAGATTTAGAAAAAAATTTCTCTAAAGCCAGCAAAGTTGTGAGTTAAAGAGAATATTAGACTTATGGTATCTCAAGATATGACATGAAAAGGTGAGATACGTTATGGTAAAGCAAAATATGTCATGATACAGCCAGAAATGACAAGATACATCATGATATGTTATAAGAAGCACATAATGAGATACACTATGAGAATCATGTAATGTGATACATGATGAGAAATATATATGGAGAAGTATAATACCAAATAACTTTGTAGCTAATTTTGTAAACAGTTAGATAGGCTCCCTTTTAGTAAGGATAAGATGTTTCAATGTTATGCTACAGATAAAATACCATATAAGAGCTTTTAGTCCTAGCATAAAATGCCAGGAATCATGTTATATTTATAAAATATGCTAAAGCTCCATGTGATGGAATTGTGCAAGCTCTGAGTGTTAGAGTTATGCATCTTAAGGAAAAGAATGCTTGAGCTATGATGTTAGAGCTTTGCATTCATGAGCAGGGGTATAGTCCTGCAACATTTTGGCCAGACATTATGCATATTAGAGTATGTGCTCCTACTTAGCTGTAAAGTAAAGAAAGAATAATTGCATAAGTTTTCTCTCTATACCATGATTAATGGTTAAAAATGATATGAGCAACTAGTAGAATGATGTAATTCTTAAGAAAAAGAAATATGATAATACGAAAATGAAATATGAAGTTTTGCGCATATTCAGAGAATTTTGCTAGATGCTCATATGAGTAATAAGAGATATACACTAAAAAGTATGATGAGTAGTTGACAAAAACTCTAGAATACAATAATATTCGAGAGAGTTTGATATGAAAAAAATGGACACTATTCACAAGTCTAGTATAGTGAGAAGTCCATAAACGAATAGATGCATAGCCAATAACAGCAAGTAACAAAATAAAGTAGAGTTCAACTGTGGTTGAGTTGATTTAGAAAAACAGAGTAATAACAACAAAGATATGAAGATCTGCGGATATGGAAAGTACTTCGCTAAGATGTCAAGATAGAAGATAAGAGATAGATACTCCAATCCTTAGTCATAAAGCAGAAAAGGATATCTATCCAAGATAGTTAACTAAGGTGATAAGTAAATTTTAAAGACAAAATTTATTTTAAGGGGGATTAAAATATCATATCCTAAATTTTCTCAATCTATATAAGACTGATAGAGAAAAGAGATTTGGAAAAGATTGTGAGGATGAATAGAAAGGGAAAAATGATGATTAGATAAAGGTATAAAGAAGAGAGACTAAAGTGAAAAGTTTAAAAGTCCTATGGTGCAAAATAGTAATTATTGAAAGTTGAGCTGGAGAAAGGCCCAAAACTACCCAAAATCAATTCAGTCCCAAATTGTTTTAGTAAATAGAGAAAATTACTCTAATTAGTTTAACACAAAATTTTGATTTGAGGTCCAGAAAAATTGATATGAATTTCTAAAGAAAGAAAAATTAATATAGTATCCTCTGGACCTCATAATCAGATAAAATTTAGTAGTAAATTATTATAAATAATATAAGAATTTATAAAACTGATAGAGCTCAAAAAGGAGTTCTGTAGAATTTATTATAGAATTTACAGTAGATTAAAATATGTGATAAATATATTTCAGGGGAATTTCTCGGGAGTTGAACCCATGAAAGTAGTAGACCATGTAGAAGGTCCAAAATAGAATCTTATAGACCTAATAATATTTTCAAATAATGTAGCTCAGGGTTAACAAAGACCTAGAAAAATACAAAATTACGAAAATACCACTCAGGGTGTTACTACGTTGTGTTATTGAGTTATAGATAAAAGAAAGGCATTTTGGTCATTTGAATATGGTCAAACACATCAAGGGAAGTACATGGATGAATAATCAGAGCCTGTATATACTCTGATAAGATGTAAAGAGGTGTGAAATGACAATTATGTCATTAGGGTTAATATAGTGCAAGATAGTGAACTAAGAGCATTTTAATCATTTGCCAAGAGATCAGTAATTATGTTTAGACCCAGTCTAAGTATTTCAATGGTAGGAAGAATCTAGATAATGGATTTAAGGTCAGAAAACATATTGTGGAGTATAAAAAAATTAGATTAAAAACGGTTTAGTTTTTAGGAAATCGGACTGAGCTGGTACTGGATTGGACTAAAATTTTTCCACATGCTTCCTCCTTTTGCAATTTCATCACATGGCTATGAGGTGTCCTCTAATAATGTCATGGATGATGTCATCTTATTGGCTTCTAGGGCAAGCTAATCTAAGATCAAATATGAGCCATTAAATCAAATAGTGCACAAAGTGATATTGACCATTTATTTTTTATGGAATATTTCTATAAATACCCCTATTTTTTTGCACAAAATCATGGCCCTTAGAATCCTTGGGGACGTGCTACTCAAATGAAGAGTCAAGCTAAGACAAAGAGGAATTCAAGGACCAAAGTTCAAGCTAGTTAGAAATTAAGGTAAGTAATCTATCGTAACTTATTTTCTTTTGATTTGGGGAATTAAACTTAGAATTTTCATGGAAGAAATATGAGATTTCTCTAGTGTCTATATGCTGCCCAAAAACCTTAGATGAAGGAGAAAGAAGAAATTAAAGTTAGAGTTATGCGATTGATGCTTAAACAAGCTAGTTAGGTGATAGTTGTTGAATCAAGTTGATATTTTTGACTTTGTCAAGAAGGAGACCTTTTGGTATGCACTATTCATGATATAAGGAGATGTAATTTCAATGCTCTAATGCTTCCATTAAATTTATATGATGATTTTGTGTAGGATTAGATGGGTTTTGAATCTTGAAAGTATTGGAATTGAAAGTTGTAATGCTTGGAATTCTTCTTTGTTACTTTTCAATCGCATGAATAGTGATTGGAATTTCATGACTTTTATGCTTCTAATAGTTTTAAAATGAAAAGTTTTGTAGGTTAAAGCAGAGAAACAAGTATTAGAAGTACAGGAATCAAAATGAGTTTTTTAGAAGAAAAAGGGTGATTATACAAATCTGTCCAAAACAATATATAGGAGCTAGAATTTCATGATTCTAAATTCATAAATGAATTAAAAATATGAAATTGTGTAGGATAAAGTCAATACATCAATTGATTCAAAGGCCAAGTTCATTAGTAAAGATTAAGGAAAGTTAATGTAGTTAAGCAAGCTCAATGTTCAAGAAAGTTAGTTTGCAATGAATGGATGATAATGTTATGTTAGGAATTAATTGGTGTACTCAAACGAGGTAGCCACATATCATGAAGAAGTAATAAGGAAAAGACAAAGATAAAGTAAACGATGGTCAAGGATGTGAGATAGTAAACTTATCCTAAACTTATATATATTGAATGTTATGCTTGGTTGTGATATGACTATTGAATTGTGTTGCATATGTGTTTTTGATTGAAGCTCTATTTATATGATTACTTTGGCCAATTTTATTTGATATGTTATATGGAAGCATGCATATTATACAATGTTAACACTTTCACAAGCAAGCACAAGTATTTATATTAATGAATGCATTGTTTAGTATAGTTTGCTACTGAGATTTCCCCAGAAATCTCATCCTATCCAGGTAATCCCAATCACAAAAGGTTCAGGAATGATGAAAGAGGGTGAAGAATCATGAAGAGAAGTTAAGGATTGGATAGTATAAATGTTACATGAACAATTGTTACATGTAATGATGTTATGTGACAAGTTTGAACAACAATGTTTATGATGTAAAGAAAAATAGTAAATGATGGAATAAATATATAAAATTTTACATACATTTATTTAACATTTCAAGCTTTATTTTGACACCAAGAACACCTTATTTCATTGTTTTTACAAAGAAAACAAATTTTTCAAAATAAGGGACTATAATCTATTTTCAAAATTTTTGACTAAATGAACAGTAATATTTGACGATTAAACTATTTTAATTGATTAATTATTTGGTAAGAAAATTATTTTTCCCTTAAATTTCAAGATGTTATATTCCTTAAATTTTAATATGTTATCTTCAAGTGGTTTTTTGAACCACATCATTTTAATTTTTTTAGAATTAATTATGATTTTTTGAAGTTTGTCGCCGAATCTAGAATACCATATGAACAGTAACTTGAGAAGAGTAAAAAATCTACATTTAGCTAATGGACTTCCAAGGTCTTGTAAGTGATTCTAAATGCTACTAATTGGACGTTAAGACATACGAAAGTAAGGATGTTACATAAGGTCTGAGTTTATCCATCTTCTACATATAAGTTAATGAAAATATCATCAGGTTGTGTGGGACCGCATGGTAAATATTTAAGTTTACCACCAATTGTTGATAAACTTCTTTATTAACTATAGGACAATTGACCCCACTATCATCAGTATCATTCTCAGTTGGTACATTAAACAAGTCACGTGGGTTTGTTTTGACAACAATGAGCCAACCATGTGCAACAATATCATTCACATATAAAACTTGCTCATCTTGAAATATTAGAATAAATTGTTCATTAGTTTGTAATGAATATCGCGTGTTGATAATTTTGAACCCATACTTATCAACCTTATATCCTTTGTCATAATGCGCCACATTCTACTAATGACACTTAAACAAGTATAATTTTTTGTTGCCTATGTAAGACAACTCATAAATATACTCTAACACACCATAACATTTTTTCTCAGTATTAAGGTCATCACCCTTAATCACAATACCATTGTTTTAGTTTTTTTTTCTTTTTGCACGATCTTTTGTGTGAAAACAAAATCCATTTCCTATGAATATGGAATAACAATTGACCATCGTCAATGGACCAATTGATAAACTTATGAGTTCATCATTCACATGGCTATGTAGACAATAATATCACCTTTGAAGACAAAACTCATTTGTTAGATATCTTATACTAATGTAATTGCTAGAAATACCATTCTCAACATATTATAACTTACTCGTGAATGAAACCATTGAGGAAACTCATATTGGCTTTATTCACTCCTTGATCCTTGGGTTTCAAACTCTGTTATATATTCCTTAAAAATTTTCATAGCTATAAGAAACATATACATTATTATAAATAAATTCTCTTTAAGTTAGAAAAAATTACTCTATAAATGGTCAAACTTCTTCATAATTTTGGAGCACATACATTCTTGCTTGACAGTACTCTTTATAGGAAAGAGAAATTGACTCGCAATGTCCCCTCACTTGACCACTTTTCTTAAATATTAAAAACTCAGGGTTGATATCATCATTAGTATCATTATTCCTATGTGGCACATTAAATTTCGTAGGAAAATCTTTCAAATATCTTGGCAAAACATGAGACTTTCATCTACCAAGTATCCTTCTGTAATTGATCCTTCAGGCTGAGTTTATCGCGAACATATGATTTGAGTGTCGGCAATACCTAGTGAATAAAAATTAATTAACCTTCTATAGTTATTTATGAATGATAAATATACAATGATATTGACTTATGTTACCTTTCTATTGGATATATCCAACAATATTGAGCTGGTCCAGTAGCTTTTCATTTTCTGCCAAGTGTATTGGCAAGTGAACCATCACATCAAAAAAAGCAGGTGGGAAGATAGTCTCCAACTTACACAATATCAATATTATTTGACTTTGAAGTTTGTTAAGTAGGTCACAAGTCGAGCACTTTGAACAACGATTTTTGAAAAATATTCCTAACTCTATAATTGGTTCACACACTTTAAAAGGTAATAACCCATGTATTGTAATTAAAAATATCTCTTGAAGTAACACATGATGATCATGACACTTCAAACCAAATAATTTTAGCTCCTGAATGTTGACACATATTGAAATATTAGATGAAAAAATTATCAGGCACTTTTAAGTTAGCCAAGAATTTTAAAAGGATTTTTTTATTTTCAGGGGACAATGTGTAAGGAGCAAGAGGAATAGAAACATTATTACCATCTCAAATGGGTGCATATCACTCCTAATGCCCAAGTCCATCAAGTCGTACCTACTTTTAATTGTATCCTTTGTCTTTCTAACCAAATCCATCATCGCGCACACAATATTATAAGAAACATTTATTTCTATATGCATCACATCAAGATTAAGCCGTATTAGTAAATTCTTCCAATAAGGCAATTGAAAAAAATACTTATTTTTCTCTAATTGTAAGCATTATTATGTGTATGATACTTTCATTTTGTACCCTTCCCAAATGACACATCACCCAAGTGTTCTAGTCGCTTAAGTACTTCATCTCAATGGCATTGGTAGATCTATATGCTCTTCTTTACCATCAAATGATACCTTATTTTTACGACATAGGTGATTTTATGGAAGAAAGTACATATGCCCCATGTAAGACAACTTACTCCTTATCGAAATACAATGTGTGTCTTTGTGGCAATATGGACATACATGTTTACCTTTAGTTGACCACCCTAAAAGGTTTCCATATGCGATAAAATCATTTATAGTCCACAAGATTGCTGCAAGCATGATGAAATTTGATTAAGAATATGCATCATATGTCTGTACCCTACTTCCCACAATTGTTTTAGCTCCTCAATCATTGGTTGAAGGTAAACATATATTTCATCACCTAGATACTTTGGACCAGGAATAAGAAGTGTCATCATAAAGTATGGACTTTTCATACAAAGCCATAGTGGTAAGTTATATGGTACTAAGACAACATGCCAGATACTATGATTGGCACTCATATTCCCAAAAGGTTGAAATCCATCACTTGTTAAACCCAATCGAACACTTCTTGGATCAGCAGAGAAGTTAGGGTATTAGTGGTCAAAGTGTTTCCAAGCTAAAGAATCAACTGAATGTCTCAGTACATCTTCAATTGAGTGTTTCTCCTTGTGCCACCTCATTTCTTTAGCTGTATCTCTTGACATATAAAGTCTTTATAGCCTAGATGTTATGGGAAAATTCCTCAAGACTTTATGTGGAACCTTCTTCCCTTTCTGTTTGTTTAAATTCCTTCTAGGCATCTTACACTTAGGACATGATTTTGCATTTATATGCTCTCCCCAATACAATATGCAATCATTCTCACAAGCATCAATTTTATGGTAATCTAAACCTAGATCATGAATTATCTTCTTAGCTTCATAGAATGACTCTAGCACTGAATCCCTTTCTGGGAGAATTTCTTTTAACAAGCCCAATAATACATCTATAAATTTATTACTCCAATGGTTAAGGAACTTCACTTGAAGCAACTTTACAATAAAAGAAAGTTTGGACATCTTGACACAACCTACATAAAGTTCAGTTTTAGTATATTGTAATAAGCAAAGAACCTTTTAGCCTGAACAATAGGCTCTTCGCTCTCATAGTCACTAGTATTTGTATAATCCACACATGGAACTCCATATGCATCACATAGTATCCTTACAAAGTTCTCATTATTAGTATCATTTTCTATATTATTATTAGAAGTTCTACAATCTGTCTGAAATCTTCTAATTTCCCCATGCAACTCCTACACCTTTAACTAATTCAGAAACCCTTGCTCAAAAAGTCTGTCATAACATCTCTTCTTACTTTAAATATAACATTCATGCATATTTTACAAGGGCAACAACATATTTGATTTACCATACTAAGTTGACTAAATGCCTATTCTAGAAAAGCATCCACTCCTCCAATATATGATCGGTTGCCTCTGTCTTTAATATGTATCCAACTTTTATCCATTTATATTCCCTAAAAAGTTAAACCTAGGATAAAGCAAGAAAATCCAACAAACATATCCATATATAAACATATGTGGTTCCTCAGAAACACATTATATGTATAAATAAAATCAACTAGAGGCATAGAAAAATCTAATTCCAAGCAACTTCATTAAAAAACTACGCAAGCCTAAATTCAACTTTCAGATTTAGTTTATAATCATTTCCAACCTTGTCATAAGCACTAGGTAAATACATATACAATCATCCACGCAGTGACAAATTCATACTTATATATTAACAATCATTCAACAAACACACAACTTGCCTTCATGACTTTTTATTTTTCAATCAATAATCCTTTCAGTTCTTTTAAAGCAAACTTTTATCTTTTCCAATTCCAAATTAATGAATAAACAGTTTTTGCATTATAATTTGGTCAATGTTATGTTAATCACGGTTAAAAGCTTGTTTTAGTTAAAATTCCTTCTTCGAGAGCAGGAGAGACAAAGATGAAATATAGTAAGAGAGACTCACCTTCTTCGACGACTTCAGTTGCAGAGCCCAACAGAAAAAGTATAGTTTCTTTATTGCACAACAACCACTAGGCTAAATGGAAAAAGGAAACATGTTGGTGCATTTGCGACAATAGATGAACGATGATAGAGTCACTAGCGACAGTAACTCAGTTGACAGAAGCAATAAAATCACCACAACTACCATGATCTACCCAAAGAAGAAAGTCGACAGTGGACCAACGGACAATAGTGATGCGTTTAGTATCAGATAGCTTAGGAATTTACTGAACTAAACCAAAACAATATTTTCCCCATTTTAAGCTTCAATTTTCATTGGCCAAATTAACCCCAAAACTCACAGATCGAGAAAACCAAAGCTACGAATGAAATCAGAGGGCTCACCTTAGTAGAAATCCACTGTTGCGTACACTCTTCAACCTCTCTTCCGACGATGGTGGTCTCCGATTACTCTGCAGACTCTTGCTCTTGTTTTCTCACTTTCTTGCTCTGTCTCACGCTGGACTCTCACCTGTTAAAGCGAGGAAGTTTTTGGGCGGGTGTCCATTTTTTCCCTTTTAGGCAGGATGAGAAAATGAATAGTGATAGGAATGTTAAATTTACCAAGTTATTGACCTTATGTGGCAACAATTGGTGTTGATGTTGAAAGTAAGACTTTCAGCGTTGACAAAATAAAGTCATTGTAGAAACTCAGGAATTTCAGTGGAGACATTGCAAGTTGCCGCTAAAAGTCTACTTTTAGCGGTGACTGATTTTGTCAGCGCTGAAAAGTCGTTGCCAAAACTCTAATTTTTTGTAGTGCCTTGTTCATTGTATTTTACTATTAACAATATAAAGTGCATATAGAATTCTTTTTTAAACCATGAATAAAGCTAATTAATGTCACTCACAAGTTACTTACTATGATATTAATTATATTGATTTGAGAATAAGGCAATTAACGACAAGTGGCTTATGACCACTTGGACTATTGGTGTTGGAATTATTATGCAAAGTGTTCTAAGAGATAAAGAGAATATGATTGATGAATTACTAACTCAGAATTAGAAAATTTTTCCAATGAATTTATCAATATTATATCTATAGTTGATTAATTACTAGAACAATCAAATTCTTGTTCAATCTCCTCACGAAATTTATATAGTATTGATATATATATATATAATTATATATCATTCATTAATATTTATGTTTTATTTTTAGAAATACGACATGCATGTATTACCTATATTTTGAATACTGAGTTAGATGAGTTAATAATGAGTACCGGGTCTTAATTTTCTTTAAAATTATGATCTTTTTATTAAAAAATAGCATATTAGCAATGAAGGTTAGGGATGAAATTTTATTTCATTACTAATCCATTAGTCCGTGGCCATATTTAACAACGGATATCAGTGACATAGTGATAACATTGCAATAAAGTGGCATATTTGAAGTGAACATATGACAATGATGATGCCTTGGTGATGACATGGTTATCATGTGGTGATGAGGTGGCAATGGGCCCATTAGGTGATGTGGAGGTGGGTCCGAAAATTTGTGAGGGATTAATGACGAAAATCGTGCCGTTAGTTGGAATAACTTATCTCTAAAATTACTGATTAGAACATGAACTTAGCGACGAAAGTTTTTTATTGCCAATTTGTGACGGAATTGCAATTTTTTTGCAAACAAATTAGTGACAGTATTTTTATCGATAGACTGATTTTGTCACTAATCCATTTTGTAATGAAATTATCCTAATTTAGTAATGAGAATTTTCATCGCCAATCCATCTTTAATGTAGCATTTGGGTGAATTCTAGGTTGATAAGGCATGCTAATTGACTGGTTGGTGCTAATTAACATGTTGAAGGGATGATAATCAACACTACTACTTGAGGTATCAGTTGAGTGCGCCACAATCAGATGTGGCATTAAACAATTGGAACAATTCAAAAGATTACAAAAACTTAGATTTTTTGGTGTGGAGAGAGAGGGGGGAAATTTTAATGGAAGGGAGAGGAGAGTAGGGTTTTTTTACGGAGGGGAGATGGTTTGGAGTGATAAAAAGAGAAGAGGGGAGGGGTTTTAAGTTGTAGTCCACGACACAACCAAAAATGGCGAAACAGCAAAGGATGTGCAGGATCTACATCTAGAAAAAGAGGTGTACGGTTTCAAGAACTAAGGCTAGACTGGTGATGTCTCAATTGGCGGAGAACAAGACGCAATGACGGTAAGCTGTGGGGTGGTGGATGTGACATGACGGTGAGCTCGGCGTGAAAGGAGTGTGGAAGGAGAGAGTCGCATTTGGAGGGAAGATGGAAAGAGGCCAGAGTAGTTTGAAAATTTAAAAACTAAGTATGGATATCATTGTCAGGACATATGACAAAATATTAACCCTCCCCTCCAAATCCCCTATTTTGTAGGGGAGGGGAGAGGGAAAATTTTAAAATGAGCCTCTCCTCTCAAAATCCCTCTTATCAAACATTGTGTAAAGTTTTGAGGGCTCAGATACAACAATCTTTTTTCTCGAAGGAAATGTGACTATACAGCTCTCATCTCTTTTATTTGAGTTTTATCCATTTGAATTGTGATTAAAAGTTGATTTGTCAAATCAAAATTTTAAAATCATTAATATTTGCACCTATCTTGGCAAGCATCAATGTAACTTCATTGCTGGGAGGTAGAGCAGCAATAACATCATCATAACCCAAGAAGTTATCCACTCAATGAAAAATAAGAAGGTCTCAACGGTTTGTTAGCATTTGAGGTGGATTTGGAAAGCTTATGACCGGTTGGCCATGGCATTTTTCCAATGACACGCTCAAATGTGTGGTCAACGAGGATAATTTTGTGTGAAGTGATCATGGCTTGTATCTCTAGTTCCTTTTCCCAAGTGCTTTGGAATGGGGAACCGATTGAGAAATTTAGCTCATCAAAGGGTATTGGACAAGGGATCCTATCTCACCATACATATTCACCTTGTGTATGGAAAGACTATGCCATATTATCAAAGATTCTATTGATAAAGGTTTGTGGACTCCCTTTTACACTAAGATTCTATTGATAAAGGTTTGCGGACTCCCTTTTACACTAAGTTCAAGTGGTCCACTAATCTCACATATTTTCTTTGTTGATAATCTTGTCCTTTTAAGGAACCTTCTTATCTGTTAGATGTGATGGTTTAATGTATCAATAAAATATGTGAAGCACAGGTCAGAAGATGAACAAAGACAAGGAGAAAATATGTTTCAAAAAAATGTTAACTTCTCTAGAGCAATGGATGGGTGTTAGACTAACGAGTGACTTGGGAAAGTACCTGGGTATTCTTATTCATAAGTGGGCATCTTACGCCCTCTTTGCACCCATCTTGGGGAAAACTCATAAAAAGTTATCAGGTTGGAAAATATAGTTTCTTAATCTTGAGGGATGAGCAAATCTCGAAAAAAATGTTCTATTTGCTCTTCTATCCTATCATATGCAAACCATGTTGCTTTTGAAATGCCTTAAATACCTTGAGGGAACAAGTAGAAAGTTCCTGGGAGATGAGAATGAGGACATAAGAAAACTCCACCTCATATCATGGGAGCGATTTACAACAGATAAAAAAAATTGTGGTTTGTACATCGAGGACTTAAGGAAGCATAACGAAGGTTTATTTTATGATGAAGCTTTGTTGAAGCTTTTATCAGATAGAGAGGTGCCATGGGTTCAAGATTTGAGATACAAATACAAATGTTGTGACATGGTCGTGCTAGCTGGAGGTTGAAAAAAAGTTAACTCCTCTCTAACATGGAAAGGCATTTATGTTGTGTGGCACTCCTTTAAAGGGGATTGGGAAAGAAAATTGGGAATGGTCATTCTACTTCATTTTGGTTTGAGGATTGGTCTAAGCTAAATGTTCCTATTATTGACTTGTTTTCGGATATGAATGGCTAATTAATATAAATGAGAATGTAGTAGATTATGTGACTTATTGGAGGAATGAGACAAACAAAAACCAGTTGTTGGCTTCCCCAATATACTATTGATCGACTTACTTGCATGTGCACACCCACCTTGTGAGGAGAGAGATAATAGATTTTATTAGAAACATCCACTGATGGTCTTTTTTTGTTAAATATGCATATCATTTTCTTTTTGCAGGCAATCGTCAAGCTATGGACAATGTCTGGAAGCTGCTTTGGAGACGGACAGTACCAGAAAAAATAAAGTCTGTGGCTATTCCCTCACAGAAGAATAACTATAGTGGAGCTCAGTGTAAAATAGGGTAAACCAAATTCTATGACCTTTAATTCTATATTTATTGACTTTCTTCTTAGAATTGTCTACCTTAAAGATAGAAAAAGATTGATCAAATTCTATTAAGTTTGACTCTCATGATGCTAGTTACGAGTTTGAAAAACGTTCCTATTCCTTCTAAATTCTAAGTTTTTTTTTCTTTAAATCAAGATTTAAACCATAAATTAACAATTTAATTTGGATTTCTGTTTTTTAAGATTTTACACTATTATTATTTTCTTTAGATTATTTTATTATATTTTTATGACATATTTCTTTTCATTTTGCCTTCTAAATTCTAAACTTACCATACAAATATTGGTAAGAAGTTGTTGTTATTCATTTTCATTTAAGATTTTCAGGAATTTTCTAAATAGCTTTTTATTATTTTTTTTTTCGGGCATATACATACACACACACACACACACACACATATATATTCGTACGAGTAAAGTACTGCCATGTTCATAATTATTACCATGAAATAGACAACTCTAACCATGACGTGATCATGAATTAAATCTCAACATGAAATGGAAGTTTTATTCAGCTTTTCAATAAGGAGAGGTCTCACTCATAAATATGGACATCTTAGACATGTTTGTCTTGGTGTTATTATATAATTTAAATCAACAATAATACTGTTAACTTATTTTCTTTTTCATATCTCCAATTTATTTTTATTTTAAGCGTTGGAAATTGCCACCATGAACAAGTGTTATAAATTTATAATTAAAATCGCATGAAAGACAATTCTGATTGCGGCTAATTATATACTATATACTACATAGTAGGAGAAATGATAATAATTTATTAAATATTATTTAATAGAAAGAAGAAGTATGAATCTTAAATTTGGAATTGAAATGCAGAAAAAAAATTACATAAATAATGTTACAGGATCCATTCTGTTTGTGTTGGGAGGTATCTTTGTGTGAAACTTGTGGACAGGATAGTGAATTGACAAATGGCCTAACAGGGACCATTTATTGGATTACAATTATTAAGAAACAAATAATTGAGACTAATGCTGTCGGATCAATCATAGTAACCAAATAAAATGAAAATAAAATTAAAGAAAAAAGAAGAATTAAATAAGAAATATATATTATATATATTGAGAGCCATTGGGAACTATAACATAATGGAACAAAAAGATAAAGATGTGCGTTGTTAGGTGGATCATTGAAGAGATTCACAGAACTACATATAGGATATGCAGCAAAATGGATTCTTTTATTTTTTTTTAATTAGTTTAAAAAAGTCTATTATTTTAAATGAAAATGGTTCAGTTGGCATAATTTAATTAGAATATATAAATGTATAAAAATATTCCTAAATATATAAGTTAATTATTGAAAATAATATTAGGAAATGGTTTAAGGATAGGTAGTCCAACTATATATGATTAAGCAAGATCAACCTAATTATAATTAAAATAATAATTTAATTAAAATACATAAAATATTTATATATAAACATGAAAAGAGTATAATATCTAAATAAAAAGATGTTAATATATATATTTATATATAAATTACGCATAATTCAATAAAACAAGATTTATATTAAATAACAAATGTCATATATTTTTATTTTTTTTTAAAATAAAAAAATGCCATTTTATGCTCAATAAGTATAAAATTAAATCCAAGCAATCTGTTTAATAGTTTATTAGTTTAACAGTTAACTTGAGTTAGGTTTTATTGCTATACTAATTTAAGTAAAATAAATCCGTTTGAAGAGAATCCAAATAACATACATAGAGTGTATAAAATATTTGGTTTAGAGAGAGAGAGAGAGAGTGGTTCATATAATTAATAATTCATATGGCACATTGGCAATGGTCGAAACAGAAGAGAGTGAAAAAGGAATGTCTACCACCCACACGCACACATGCAGCCTTTTCACTTTGTTTTAATTTCCTTCTTCTTCTTCTCTCCTTCTTTCTCTTTCTCTGATCATTTTTCTTTGTTGGCCATCACTCTTTCTGTCATAAATTAAAGGATATTAAAGGATAAAGGTGTATGTAGCTTAATTAGTACTTTAAAATATTTAAAAGTATAATTATTATCCTTAACTAATTTAGAAAGTATAGTCAGCATCTTAAAATATTTAAAGGTATAATTAGCATCTTAAACTAATTTTAGAGATATAACTAGCACTCTAAAATATTTAAATTAGTATAAGTATACTATTTTATTGACAAATATATAAATTTATATCTGATCCATATCATGTGAGCTTTTTATTTTAATATATTATTATTTAAAATGTCACATGTATCATATTGTTTAAATAAGATTACTGAATAAATTCTAAAATTGACATTATATAGAATTAATATGTAAAAATTATGAAATTTTATAATTTATTTAATACAACTTATTAAAGTAATATTATACATGTGGCTTTTTAAATAATATTATTTTGAAATAAAAAATTTATGTAGCATGTATCAAACAATTATTAGCCAAGAGGTAAAATTACACTATTTAAATACTTTAGAATGTTTATTGACTATCTAAAATTAGTTTGATGTGATAATTATACTTTTAAATATTTTAATGTGATAATTGCATTTCTAAAATTAATTAGAAGTGCTAATTATACCTTAAATATTTAAATATTTTAGATTATTAATTATTTTTTTAAAATTAGTTTAAGGTACTGGATGTGATTTTATTCTATATTAAATTATAGAGAGAGAGAGAGAGTTTGTGATGTACAATGCCACATCCTCTTTGACATTTTGTTCTCTTGTGCTTTTCTTTCTGGGAAAAATAACATTTAGGTCCCATGGAAGAAATCAAATGTCAAAAAAGTCCCAATAAATAACATAATTAATGTCAAGTCCCATGGGACTTGAGATTAATTTTTTTCAATTGTAAAAAGATATAACTGCCCATGTGACTTAATCCTTTCCTCTCTTCAATGCAAAACCAAAACTTACACTGACCAATCGGATTCACATAGACGAGATGAAGAAGATGAGTAAAGACGACAATGTTAAAGTCATATTCGGTGACCCCAACATCTCTATCATCCTCTGTCGCTGCAGCAATACCTGCTACCTCAATATGGTACTTTCCAAGGCGTCTCCAACTACTCATAGCTCCTCAGCCTACGATAGGCTTCCCTTAGCCAGTCCTACCTCCTGGCATCGATGACCCATCAACTCCTCATTATTATATCTATGGCTACCAAGTGTCTCTATCAGATATATTTCTAGGTGCATGTTCTCCCTTTTCTTTCACTGATTTGTTGTCTTTGTAGATTCAATGGGTGATTGGTGATTAATATTATTGACTATTTAATTCAAAATTTCTTTGATTTAATGCTAGAATGAATGATTTGAAATGGTTTTAATTGTATACGATCCAACTTGTTGCTACGAAATGATTTCATTCAGTTAATTGGGCTTATTTGTTTTGTTAGTTTAATTTACAGAAGTTTATCTTTTTTTAGTTTAGTTGAAAGTTGAAACTAATTCTTTATTTTTGCATGGAATGATCTAAATATACTGTAAACTTGAGCTTACTTGCAAATGCATTTTTATGAACTAAATTGGGAAAAGAATTCTACTGATACTATTAATCTTTAAGAAACAGAGTTCGAGAAAAATATTAGACCATGTTACATGCTAGATTTCCTAGATTGAGGCAAAAACCTTAGCCAAAGAATAGATCAATAAATCTGTGAATGTATAGGGGAGAAATTTGTAGATTATGCATATCTATGTAGTATCATACATATATTACTTATAATCAATTAATTGGATAAATGAAAATCATATCCTATCAGGAAACATTGAAAGGATGTACGTTAATGATCTCATTCTGATTTTATCATGTTAAATAAAGTGTGCCTTAATGTTCAGACAAATGTTTATTTCACAATGGATTTTTATCATATTACTTACACTGGAATTTTCACAATATTGCTAACGTTCAATATTGGACTCTAAAATTGTTTTGGTTTGTCTTTCATTTATGTATGTTAATGCTTGTTTCAGTATAATTTAGTTTTAAAATAATTACTTACACTATAATCTTCACAATATTGCTAACTGTTAATTTAGGACAAAAAGGATATTGCAGGAGGAAACAAGGAGGTGTCAATGGCTTGTTTTGTGACTCGACTATTATAGAGAGGGTGAAAACATTGCATTTAAAGTAATAGAAGTATACACTATAGTAAATCGCCATCTTACTTCAGCACTACATATATGGTTCGATAGAGATTTGAGTGTTGCTAGAAGAGTCCTTGTGAGAAGCAGCAGTAACACTTATTTGCACAAGCTTGTCAAAGTAACACTTGTTAATTAGATCACCAGGGCTTCATTTTCCAATGAAGAAGCTAATAGGTTTACCTTGGTTGCTTGTATATTTTTTTGTGCAAATGCATTACACACTCTCTCCGTTTCTTTTTGTAAATAGCTGTGTAAAGTCATGATAGTAATATTTTGTAATTTTTCCCATTGCTTTTATGTTTGATGTAAAGAAATGGTGTAATTGTCAGTCCCTTATAATAAGTTGTAATGTGATATAGAGATTGGTCATTCAACTTGCTAAATTGCTGCATCCATATTCTTATATATATTTAAGTCCTAGGCCTTTGTAGGGTCATACTTAGTTGATTTGAGTGTATAAAACAATTTCTTATTTTGGCCCTCAAAGAAAAATAGTTTATGCTGCTATTTGGATTGTTGTCAAGCTTGTTTGATGCAGGTGCCATAGCCTTCAACAAGAAATATATGCCAATGTGATAAGTAGCTATCATATAATGTATTGCAAAAAATTTTAAGGAATATATAGCACTGTGTATTATCCTATGTTATTAGTAATATGATATTTGCTTCTTTGATGGTTGTATTTTAGGTTACTTTTCTTCGATATTCTAAACAGTGGAAATATAGGGTAAGACGAGCTGTTATTATATTACGCGATAGTTATTAATATAAGTACTTGAGTTATTAATATTATATGTTTAGTACAGGTTGTCATTACTGAAGTGTGAGCTATAAAAGGTGACCAATGTAAATATGGACATTGTGTTCATAGCATGATTTTTTTATTATTTGAGTTGTGGTTTAAATATGTTTATTTAGGGTTTTAAAAGTATATTTGGTTTGCAATAATTTGTGATGTGTTTACTTGAGTGTAGTAAGAAAATATGAAGATTAGAAAGCTTTTTGTAAAGTGTGAATCACATATCATGATCTGATATGCGAGGGTAAGATGAGTTGCTATTATAGTATGCAATAATTGTTAATATAAGTGCTTGAGTTATTAATATTATATGTCTAGTTCAAGTTGTCATTTCCTGCAGGCTTGATGAATTGTTTAGAAGTGGGAATGTATGATCTATGTCTCCTCATGCTTTGGGAAATGATAATTAAATATTGCCACTAGTGTCTTATACTAATAAAGCATCTTTAAAACATGTCAACTTGTTATCTTGTTAATGAAAGAATTTTATCATGATAGTAAAAATAACTTAACCACTAAAAAATAACTTACCTATGACAACAAAAATAACAAGTCCAACACTTAAAAATAATAACATAATATTGAAGGAATAATAACCCCATGGTGAAGGCATAACAACTTAACCACTGAAAAATAACTTACCAATGACAGTAAAAATAATAACTCCAGCACTTAAAAATAATAACCTCATATTGAAGGAATAGTAGTAGGAAATAATAACCCCATAGTAAAGGCATAACAACCACTTGTAAATAATAACTACCCAATGACAACAAAAATAACAACTCTAACACTTATAAACAATAACCCCCTAGTGAAGAAATAACAATTTAACCAATGAAAATAGAATAACTCCACAACTGCAAAAGTAATAACACTATAAGGGAAAATAAACAACTTAACAAATGAAAATAGAACAACCCCATAACTGCAAAAGTAACAAGACCAGAAAGGAAAATAAAGAACTAGAAAAATAACAAGTCTAGAATGATTAACAACTTCCAATGAAAATAGAGCAACCCCATAACTGGAAAAGTAATAAGTCCATAAGGGAAAATAAACAACTGAAAAAATAACAACTCCACCACTACAAAATAATAACCCAGTAGTAAAGGAATAACAACTACTTCATAATTCTTCCTAAGAATTCCACAGACAGAAAGTGCAATACCCTTACTATCATAACACCTTGATTGAAGCAGAAAAAATAGACTGTAAAACATAACAACAACACCAACAACAAATGATAACTTCATGTTGACAAAATAATAACTTCAGCATGTTTCTTCCCATAATCATTCTAGTCAGAAATAACTTTATATATATGCATTTTATAATTACATCAGTTATTGGTAGCAAATATAAAAAGAGTACATCAAATATAGTCACCTACATAAAGATTCACCATACCTTCCAGACATATTGATATTGATCAATGTTATAAAAAATTACTTTCATCACTGTGTACAAATATTTACAAAACATAAATCATTGTGCTACGTATTTACACATGGCCACTCCCACTTTCTCCATTAAATATTATAAAATGCTCAACTCCTTCATCATTAACATGTCAACAAATATGTGTCGATCAAATCTAATAGTGAATTTCATTACAATTTTATCACTTACTTTCCTAACAAGTGATGCTAGTAATATTTTGAACTCATAATACGTTATGTCTTCCTTTATGGATATTGTTGTTACTTGACTACCAACATATGTATGACCTTCTTCATCATTTTCAAATTGTCCTCCTATATGAACATAACAGAATAGATGATTTCTAAATAAACTCGCCATCAGTAATGACAACCTGTACCATACATATAATATTAACAACTTTAGCACTTATATTAACAACTATCGTGTACTATAATAACAACTTACATTGCCTCACATATCAGATCATGATTTGTCATTCACACTTTGAAAGAATATTTCTAATATTCATATTTTTCTTACTATACTAAATTAAACACACCACAAATTCCTACAAACCGGTCAAACCTAGAAAGCCAAAAGGGAAGGGCATGAAGCCCTTTTAGCCACACTCGATGCCAATAAAACCCAACTGCGAACACACTATACAAGCCATCGTACGATGTCTTCCTCCTCATGATTTCTCCTATTCTTTCCATACCAGAATGCATCATGTCCCATTTTCTCTTTATTGTTTTTAATTTCATAAGGGCAATTATATCTTTTTCCAATTGAAAAAAAATCATCTAAGGTCTCATGGGATTTGAAATTAATTATGTCATTTCTTGAGATTTTTTTGTCATTTAATTGTTTCCATGGGACCCATATATTATTTTTCCTTAAATGATCAGTACTTTTTCTTATATATATAAATATATATATTATTTTCAAAAAAATAATTGCACTCTGTTATAACTTTAATTTCTCTCTCTCTCTCTCTATATATATATATATATATTAGACAATATATGACCTATATACTATGTGACTTCACATGCCTATATACTTCAGTGGACTTTTGTATAACTTAGATTTGGGTCTACCCTAGGCTTCAATATAGTTAGAGTGTAACTAGAAAGTATGAGACCCGACGTAGTTTTAACTTCTTGTTCTAAATAAATAATTTAATTATTAAAATATTCTAATAACAACTGAAAAATTAATTAATAATAATAAGTTTTAGTATAATATTTGACAATAAATTTATATTATTTAAATTTTTTAATAATTAAATTCTTTTTTTATAATTTCATAATAATTTCACTTTCTTTTTATTATTTCTCTCCTCTTCTATTTGTTGTCTAGTAATTACACAAAAATCTGGATATGCATTTGACTCTTGAAGCCTATAATATAGTTTAGAGTAATAGCATGCATACCTATATATAAACATTATGTCTAGAGTTATCTCTTTAAAAACATGAGATTTGTCCTTCTTGTTTATTCGCTTCTCGTGGAGTTGTCTTGTAGTTCAAAATCAGAGATCATGTGTTGAGGAAATTTGATACAACCAATACACACACACACACACACACACACACACACACACACATATGCTTGGTAGCCATTCTGATCACGGCTCTGTTTTTGGCTGATTCTAGCTATACGTTGAATATAATGGTGCTTGTCATGTCACTTCTCAAAGCAAAACTTGATCCTTTCGGATAATAGTGGTTTGATTGAGTGAAAGAAATTTGATATATATACTTTTTGAAGGTTTTACATAGGTATACGTGTGGATCCTATATAATGAATGATTGAACTTCCCTCTCAGAACTGGGACATATAATCCAATTGGAAACAGTTTGTTCTGGGAGTGTTATTGATGGAATTCACCCCACAACTCCTCATGTTTCATATACTACTACAAAATATAGTTTCTTCTTAGTCGTATTAAATCTCCACTTGTAATGGGTTTGCACCCTAATCTATTAAGAGTGAATCAAGTGTAACTCAACAGAGGTCATAGTCATGACCGGTTAGGGAAAGATATATATTAATGGGGAGCTAGTGAGCTATCTTTTATCATAGACCTAATAATACTCTTGAATTTTTATTAATGGTAGATCAATAATAGTGAATATTAGATAATTGTAAAAGAAAACATTCGATCTTTCGTTTTACTTTGCTTAGGTATACTATAATCATCAACTTTTGTTTGTATTGTTGTTGTTGATATGACCAGATCGTTCATGAACCATCTCATTCAGCTTTTATCAACTATCTAAGTTTCTATCACTACGCTGTGGGGAGTACAACTTGATATATGTGTGTGTGTATATTCACCTAAGTAGCTTATATATTTATTATTTATTTTTTAACAAAACACCAATTTGTTCAATTTTAGATAGGTCCCAATCAAATGCTATCTAATTTGTTTACTATGAGCAACAATAAAATAAAACAATTGAAACAAGTTATTTCCCAACAAGAAGTATTTAATGAAAAAAGCTATGATAAGGAAAAAAAAAACAGAGAGAAGAAATATTCAATTGTTGCTGGATTCAGCCCAGCAGATCCCTTTCAAAGTGCACATTTCAGTTCCACTGAATGAAAGGGTGAGTTTCAGTTTATTTAGGGAGGCGTGTGTGGTTTAAGGTCTCAAACGCACCGTCTCATGAGGTTATAAACTAGTAGATTTAACCCGAAAAGCGTGTCTTTCCTCAGCGATTGGATAACGTGAACGGTCCAGATGAACGGACGAGAGATACACCCCAAGACCAGAGGATCATTATGCAACACACGCCCATATATATTATAGGCCTCAAAGAACCAAGTTGAAGGCCCAATCCTTTCATGAGGCTCATGGAAGAAACCCAATTAATGTATAAAATATTGAAATGGCTATGCCTTTAGCACTTGGGGTTACCCCTATGTTCAATTGGTAAAAAGGTGAATTATACGATTATTTAGAATATATTCGATCATTAAGGAGTATTATCTTATTGTGGTTTTAGGCACAGCGCTTGGGGATACATCTTTGCTTCTAGGTACCTAGGTTTATACCTAAGGATAATAAACAGCTCACCATACCCAATATTGGTATCGCCTAAGAGGAATGGAGATTTCACTCTACCCTTAGATCGTAGGTGAGTCCAACCCCTTTTTAAAAATTCTTGTAAAAAAAACAATTGGGGTTGGATTTAATTAAAAGAGTTAGTCTTTCCCATTTTAACAAATTAATATTTGAATTTTTATTATATGATTTACCTATATTTAGTGTCAAGCAATTTTTGGAATAAGATTATATTCAATAAAAATACATATATGCTTAGCAAAATAAAAAGAAATGACTGCCTCTAGAGGGCGTTTGGTAACCCTTTCAAACATCACTTTTGTGTATTTTAATTAAACTAAACCAAACACCCATTAAGATTAATTGACTATATATTTTAATTCTCATATAGTTAGTAAGAGTCATAACTTACGTGAATTTGAACACTTTTATTGATATGATAATTTTGTTAATACGTGCTACAAAAATATTTTTTGAGCTGCTAGAGATTTGAACTGTGTCTTGAAATTATGAATTTATTCATATTTTAATAATTTTATAACAAAAATAATAAGGCAATATTATTAATGGTGGCTTGACTACCTAAATTCCTTTCCATATTTATGTGCACTTCTTGGTTGTTCCCACATATTGAATAATGTGTTTATTTGAGATTGCAGCATTCTCCCCTTGATGATAAGAATCCAAGGATTATTTTTAATATTAAAAAAAAATTCTGCAACATTAATTAATTAAGAAATCTTAACCAAACAAAGTCCGAGTACGTAATTAATTGTCTTGAACAAACCATGGGAAGACTAACAACTTAATTATTTAAGAAAACCATCACTAAAAATGTTAAACAACCATTTCAATCACGATCAAAGGACAGGCTGACCAATAAATCTCAATTATCAATATTCTATTATGAGCTCTCAACAGTTAATTGCTTATATATAACGACTTAATTAATTAATAAATTAAACTTGTAACAATTTTTAGTAGTTCTTGATAATTAATTAATTACTTAATTAAAACTCACGATGGAACCAAAATGCTTGAAGCCAACGCATTGCAAAAAGATTCTTGACTTTATGGTCGAGAGTGGCTCCACACTTCACAAGGTCAAGCACCCCACCCCATGTGTTATAGGTCCCCATTTCATTTCCTTTGATCCTTTTGGATCGAGTCCGTAGTGCGTTCATTTGTCTTGACTTGTTTTTTCTTCCGTTCCCACCGATAAAACCTCGGTATTTTAATTACCAACAAAAGTCGGTTCACTTGGCCAATAAGCACGCATGCAATAATCCATCTCCCAAGAAATTGAACGAGTTCAAATTTTACTGTTGACATAAAGAGTGTAGATATTCATTATCGTATGTTAGAAACTTGTAAAGACCTCCATAAGTGTTATTCAATTCATAAGATCTGATGAGCTTTCAAGATCAGGGCCTTACTTAAGCTATATTTGACACGGACATTGATATAAAGAATGGGGATGCCACACATCATTGGTCATAAACTTACAGTGAGAACTTTTGTAAGCATTATTCAACTAGTCGTGAGATCTGATATACCCTAACTCTGATAAGTTTTCTTGGGGATTGGAAGGAATCCTTTCTTGGTGGTATATTATTCTCTTGGCCTTTAAGCCCACATTAGGTAACCCCATGTTAGAGATAGTACCAAAACCCCATGTGAAGCTGTGATTAATTATGAGGACGAAGATGAAGCAATTTGTGGGGCTACCCTTTATATATTGGGATCTCACTGCCTACTATATGCATGTTACCCCCTCGTGGGAATATCGTAATCGTCCTAATTGGTACGAAAACAAAACCCCATTGACAAGTACTTACCACTTTGTTTTTTTCTGAGGCCATTTTAATTTTTCCAATTTGTTTTTTGGTACCTTCCTTTTTGCTAGCTAGCTATAACTCGTACCCCATATTCTCTTACATATCAACCCCACACAAACACCATTTACATGTATTGGCTTGTTCATGCAGTTCCAGCTGCTGGATCCTAATCTTATCATCATCTCACCACATGTACCCTTGAGCTTGACATCTCTCTCTTTAATTTGACATCGACTTTGATATTTTCTTTTATTTTACTTATTATGGACGATGATTATGACTTCATATTTTACTTACAGGACCTCGGCCAAGTGAGGTAAGAGCAGGATCATCAGTTGAAAATGTTTAGTTCAAAAAAAGTCTTAAATGCCATTAGGATCCATTACTTTTAGAGAATCATTAGCAGAGAAATTAAGTTGTTCTTAGTCTGTGTTTGAATTAGGACAAATTCACACAGGATCAAGTTTGAGTTAGGAGTCCGAAATTCTGGGTTCATGCTTTGTTCAAAATATATGATGATATATGTTGTGGGGTATGATATTTTCTAATATATAATATAATAAAAACAAAAGATTGTGATGTTTTCGCACTAGGTTTTCAGGAATTATAACACATATCCGTCAGATGGTCGCTAAATTTTCAGCATGCCAGAGTTAATAATCACGGATTTAACTAAAAGTGTCCTTTCATAGACTTGCTAATCAAATAATAATGTTGCACTGTTTCGTACAATTAAGGTTTAAGGAATTACAGTATACATGTCAATGATTTTACAAAATTTTCAAAGTGTGTCAGAGTTAATTACGACTTTAAACTGTCCTTTCCTGGACTCTTACAAAGTTTTGTGATGATATTTCGGAAAGAATAATGGTCCCAATAATAAGAATATGGGCTAAATCAGTGATGAAAATTCGACCTCTCAATCAAATCCAAATAAGGTTCTCTTACAAATCACTGTCCTGGGGTTTCCAAATTAAGATTTGAAAATAATGAAAAAGCATGTAGTACAATACAATGCCCAGCTTGCTGTTCTTCGAATCAAATGATCAATCCACAATTCATATTGAAAATGATTGGTTGATGAAGCCTTGTGCAAATTGATTCCCTCTTGAAAATGATATTTCACTTTTAGCTTCTAGTGGATCCTCATTGTAAAATTTGAAGAATGAATTGCTTTCTCGATGTCTTAAATATAATTAGTACAATTTGTTTTACTCCATTCCCTCCTATTTATAAGATTTAATCTATTGTTCTTTAAAACAAGACTCATTAGGTACAAAATTGGGTTAATGCCCAATTTTGTCTTGGAAATTTTTTAGCGGTGAATATCAGAATTCTTTTTTAGATCATTATTATCCCATATATAAGTGTTTAAAAATAAGCAATGTCATTATTAGTAGTAAACGTTAATTTTTTAACATTTAGAGTAATTTTACTCATTTTTAACACTTTTAAAAAAATATTAATCCAAAAATAATTTAAAACAAAATTGGATCTTAGGCCTACAAATTTTAGTAAAATATTTATAACTCATTTTTAAAATTAATGTACTTGTCCCTCCTTTGATCATAGCTTAAATAATGAATTTAATTTCATTAAAGATAATTTTGAATAACTAATTTTATTAATTAAAAAAACACTCAAAAAGAGGTTTTTATAAAAAGGAGTAGAGGAATAAGATTTTATGTTAAATTATATAGTTTAAAGTGAATCGTATTATATACATATCTCATAAATAGTGCAAATTTATATAAATTGTATATTTTATATTTACTTTAATAAATGGACCATCCTTATTACTTATGGATGGTGCGATTTGTTTTATATTTTTTTTATTGAAATAATCATATAATTTTATGCATTAAATTGCATAAACTCTAAAATGTAGTGCTCTTCATAACTTGCAAATAAAACATTTACTATAAACTTTTGTTTTTTGATACATATGATGAGTTAGAACCGATTATGTATTGTATATATGGATTTTAAGAAATTAGTGGCAATATTATTGTTAGACATTTTATATTTAATATTAACTATATATAGATGATGAATTTTGCTAGCCATATTTACTGAATAAATGCATTTTTCTTTTCTGGACTTGAGAATTAATTATCATTACTCCATCCGATTGTTAATATAAGAACTAGTTAGATGTTAGATTTGATCTTAAATATAAGACCTCAATCTACTTTATCTCCTAAATTTATAATTTTTTCTAAGGTATTCCTACTAATTGCATACATTAAGGGTTTTCCATTTAAGGTAGTCATAGTGAAATATGGCATCTTAGAAAAACTAAAATATATTTGTTACAGATAACTAACATAACTAACTTTTTAACCTATATAAATTAGTTATCTAACTTTTATATTAAAAATCCAATATAGTATTATTTTTGTTTAAGAAGAAGACTGGTATTAACTGACAAGTTATTAGTTGAGGGCCAATAAACTATAGGTTCATAGGGTAAGCGATCTCATTCTCATAAAGAGAAAAATATAAGTTTAAATATAAGGCAATATACTTATTGAGAGAGGTGAAAAGCTCTAAGTCACAAAAGAGGATAGGATACTTTGATTTATATTTATATATATATATATATATATATATATAAGAATGGTATTAGAATATTGTTACTGTGCGCATTAGGAACTCAATAATTGATCAAAGTAATAAGAGAAAAAGCTTATATAGCCATAACAGAAACTGTTATATAAATTAACAACCAAGGAGGCTTTATTGTCTGGTGAAGTGGTAACCAGCCGAGTGGCATTATATATATATATATATATATATATATATGGGGGATTGTATGTGTATAGAGATTTTTTTATATAAAAAAGTTTAGGTGGGTTCGTATCGGTCCCCATACAAAGTTAGGGTACAACTTTAGGGTTTAGAGAGTATTTACAGGGACTTACAAGATTGCCTACTAAATGAGCCTTCATAACGGTAGTAGAAATCGAACTTACGTCTTTATATAATACGAGTCTATTCTTTATTATTTGTGCTAATTCTAATTTCTGTATAGATTTTTCATTCTTGACTAGTCCACTTGAAATTTAATAAGTCTTCTCATGCAGCCCATTATTGGTACAAGAAAACATGGGGAGCACAATTGCAGCATCCTAAGTTAATAATTACTGATTTGTGATTCTGAAGATTTATATTTTTAGTTATCATGTTGACATCATTAGTTCTTATCTACACACCAAAATTGGATTTAGTGCTTTGGATGATATCTACATAGATATAAACATGTAAATTGTATAATAATGAAAAAAATAATTGAATTGGTAAGTTTAGAAATAATGATTATTTTTATTAAAAAAGAAAATCCTAAATTTTAGAAATGAATAATTATTAAAGATTTGTTAACAAAAGAAAGAAAGAAATAATAAAACACATAAAATAAGAAAGTGATGACTAAAATGGAACCCAACGCAAGCCGAATATATGTCAAAGTAAAATATTAATTCCAAAATTAACTAATGTAGGCTAATTTATAGAGATTGAAAATTTTAGTTCAATTACTCATTTATAAAAAAATTTAAAATATCTGCTTTTATTTCTCTTCTATAAAATACTAATTTTAATTATTTATATTTGAACTACCCTTTAATAAAAGCTATTTTAATATGTATAATCAATAGAAAGTATATGGGGAGTTCGTGTGAGTGCATAAATGGAAAGTTTTTAGGAGAGTTAACTCCAATTGAGCTAGATAATATTTGAGCATAACCCAATCGGATAGTCATATTCATACAAGAAAGAATAATTTAGATAGAAAATTATAAATTTAAAAAATAAAATATATTAAGATTTTAAATTTATAACTAAAATAAACAATACCCTTACTTACTCCTATATTTTTCATCCTTGCGGTCCTTGTTAATTTGTTTCAACACGTTTTTTATATATATTTTTAATTCTAAATTCAATGTCCATATTAATATCAATATTATATGAAATATAAAGAATCTATATCAATTTTTTTACTTATAAATAATTATATATAGTAAGAATTTTTTTTTAAGTTTTCATATAAAACATAGGTCCATATTTTGTCTAAATTTCTTTTGGGTTCAATCAAGTTTTATAGTCCAAACTGTTTGCATGGCAAGGCCCAACAGTCCTTTTTAAATCATTATTTGTTTAGAAGAAAGCCCATTCATTATTATTATCATCATCATTTATTTATTAAGTTTTCTCAAACCAACCAACAAAATTTGGCATGGTAAATAAGTGGATCTTTTAACTATGATATTTTAGATTTAAATAAGATTGAATCTAAAAAAAAAATATTTTATTAGAAGAAGCAAAATCTACTTTAGTCTACCAAATAAACAAAGTTTTCTTAAACCATTATTATTTATTTATTTATTAAGAGATATTATAATTAATTCTGACAAATAAAAACATAAAATTAAAGAGTGAAGCCTGTGACAAGAAGCTGAGTTGGCAAAAAGTATCTCTACTTGATGTAGCAATTATTTAAAATTTGATTATGATACTATAATTTATCAGATCTGGAAAATTAAAGGCTTTAGAGTATGGGTGTACATGAGCAGGGCTAGGTAGGGCAGCCCTTGCTCAGTACCCTGCTCAAAAAATATATGGGCTATATTTTACAGTCCGATGCTCAGCCCTGCCCGGTAAAAGCCCTAACTATTTTGGGCTGGGCATAGGCGGGCTAGGCATGGGTGGGTTGGGCATGCCCAAATAATGATGTCCTGCTCATATTATAGGAAAAAAAACTACAATAATAAATTTATAAAATAATACGATATTTATGTCTTAAAGATTTAAAAAAATATCAATAATCAACTTAAAACAAGACGACAATAAGATAATAATTAAAGTTTTGAAATCTATTACAATTAAATGATCTTCAGTCATCAGTAGTCATCATATTCTCCCTTCCAAGCGTAGCATCTATAGAAAAAAATAAAAGAAAAACTATTATATATTATGAAATAAAATATATAATGGAATTTATTAGCTTTAAAATAAAAAATTACCTACAAGCTGAATGAAATTTTCTGTTTCATCAAAATTATCGAACTCCCAAAGCTTGTCAGCTAAATCATTAATAGATTAGCCAGCTTGCAGCCAATTTTGGCTACAAATCAGTGCTTCTGTCATTTTATAAGACAAAGAGCTCCTGTAATGATCAACTATACATCCCCTAGTGCTAAAGGCGAACTCAGAAGCAACTGTAGAAATTGGAATAGCCAATACATCTCATGCCATATAAGAGAGAATTTTATATTTTTGAGAATTAGCTTTGTACCATAATAGTATGTCAAACTCAAATGCAGAAGGGATTTCATCTCTTGAGTTAATTACAATATATCTATCTAACTCAATTTGAGGATCTGTTGAAGTTCTTATTTTCATAGATTTTAACTACTTATGACATGGACCCTCAGTATCATCATCATCATCAAAAGAAAGCAATGAAGTTGCACCTGTTGAAACAATCCCTTATTTAATAGAAACCCTTATAGAGTACTCATCAAACAATCGATACAAACAATCTTTTACCCTCTCCTTCATAAGTGAACATACTTCGGGGTCATTGTAAAGGACATCAAACATATGATTGACATAGGCTAGTTTATAACGATGATCCAAAATTATAGCCACAAATAATAACAGATTCATATTATCTACTTGACCCTAATACTTGTCATATTTTGCCTGCATACTGATGCTCATGTCTCTCAAAAAATTATTAGCTCTGTTCATAATATTCTTTTGCAACATTTTATGAACACGTGCAATCTGGTGGAAACATTCATTTGAAGTTACAGAAAGGGAGCTTGAAAATTTCAATGTAATGTCATCTTCAAGAATTTGATGAATATCTTAGCATTATCCCAATCATCACCAATAGGACCAGAGAAGTCATCTTGGCCATGCCTAGCACCACGCCTAGAATTTGAAGCACTGGAGCTAAAGTGGAAAATATAGTCATTATCTTTATCACGCATCCGCTCAAATACTTTTTGAAATTTCATCGCAGCTTCCAACATCAAGTATGATGAGTTCCATCGAGTATTTATATCAAGACAAACAAGGCTTTTAGTTTCTATTTTTTAGCTTATGCCCAAGTTTTGAATTTTAAGAAGCGTGAAGGAGAAGAACGAACATATCTAACAGCACTTCGAATGGCTTCAAAGCTATCCTTCATCTCTTTGATCCCTTCATTAACCACCAAATTAAGGACATGGGCACAACACCTTAATTGTATATAATCCCCATCACAAAGTAACCCCTTCCAACTCCTTAAACGCCTCTTCAGATATACCAAAGCCATGTCATTAGCTGAGGCATTATCCATAGTTATGGTGAAGATATTTTCAATCCCCCACTGCAATAAGCATTGCTCAATGGTTTTTCCTATAGTATCACCTCTATGATTTTCAATCATAACAAAATTCAAGATCCTCTTGTGAATCTTCCAATCCTCATCAATAAAATGTGCTGTCAAACACATATAATTGAAATTTTGGCATGATATCCAGAAGTCTGTGGTAAGGCAAACACGCTTTGCACTTTACTGTAAGAACTTCTTCAACAATTTAACTTCTCCAAGATATAACTGCTACACATCCCTTCCAATTATTGTTCTTGAAGGGATTGGAAAGCGGGGCTCAAACTCATTCAATAATTTCTTAAATGCAGGCTTCTCAACAATTCTGAATGGTTGCTCATCGGATATAATAAATTCAACTAAAGCCCTCCTATATCTCTTCTCATTATATAGATATGCCACCATCGACCTTCCTTGACTACTCGACCCCCCAGACAAGAGACTTAACATGGATTGTCTTCTATCTGTAGTAACCTTGTTTAGGTTCTCTTTACACTTTGGGATATGCCTCAATAAAGAATGTGCCCCATGGCGATTTGAATCAGCCTTATAGGTCGTATGGTAATGCTTGCAAGCTAGTAAGTGCTCCACATTAGTTTCTTCTAATGGCAATCTAACAAAGTGATCCCACACCTCTGATTTGTGCTTGGGTTCTCTTTCCTTTCTCTTTGTACCCCTACATTCCACATTAGTTTCTGTTTGTGTTTGGCTGGTGGGAGTGGGAGATTAAGAAGTAGGAGGGTGGGGATAGGTAAGGAGAGATTGAGAGGTAGGTGGAGGTGACATAGGAGTATGGTCAGAGTTTAAAGTTGAACTAGGTTCATTATGGATAGGACTAGGGGTTGGTTCAATAGAAGTTTTAAAAGTGGTTGAAGTTGAAGTATCCTCAAGAGAGGATGACGATACTTTAGAAGCTTGATCATCCATGTAAACAAAGTATATTCAACCTGAAATTAGCTATGGAAACCTCAAAATTAGCCAACCATTTAAATGCAATTCAATGCAATTCTATGTATATAGCAGTGCAATTCAATGCAATTCCATGTATGTAGCAGTGCAATTCAATAACTAAAAACACTTAGGCATTGATGATTTACGTGTGATCCCATATCCCATGTATGTAGCCCCAAGAATGAAATATCAGTAACAATTAACAAATCAACAAATCAAATGAGTAGCTACAAGTTGTACTATAGCCATCATTATCTGTAATAGATCAAAATTTTTGGTATGTTTGGAACCAATATAAACAATGAAAAAGGGAGAGAAAGCCCCTTTGACAGCAACGAATAGTTTATTTCTACCAAATTAAACATTAAAATGTTATGCTATACAATGTGATTTAAAATAAAAGGATTTTATTTCATTTTCATTCATCTTTATTCTTTACTTGAAAAAAAAATTGTCACTCTACTAAAACTTTCCATTTAACTCATGAAAACAAAACATTGAGCTGAATATTTAGCATCTTTAGTAACAAAAACACTAGCTTGCTTATCCAGACGACAAATAATACCAGACTGTAAAGTGTTAGCTGTTGTTATTGATGTTGTAGCCTACAACATCAGTAACAACAGCTAACACTTTACAC
Organism: Leucaena leucocephala; assembly: GCA_037074615.1. NCBI lineage: Eukaryota > Viridiplantae > Streptophyta > Magnoliopsida > Fabales > Fabaceae > Leucaena > Leucaena leucocephala. Next base: position 16,952,724 of record CM073519.1, read on the forward strand.
TTATCAGTAAACACTCAACACTTATCAGTAAACACTCGATAGCTATATCAAACTAGCAGCTACCACTTTATATTTACAGTTTATACTTATCAAACTAGCATAAACACATGGCAGTACAGTTCCTTAAGTTATATTCATACTTCATAGATGTCAACACTCAACAGCTAACACTTTACACTTATCAAACTAGCAGTGGCATCACAAGCAAAAACAAGGAATCAAGGATTAACTATAAATCATTAGAAACAGAAGAAAAAGAAAATGATCAGAACGATGAGAACATAGTGTAGCCAAATACATGCATCCATTCAAGAATCCTAGGTTAATAGGAACGGTGAGAACATTCCTCTGTATAAGTTGTCAAACATTAAAGAGGAAAGGTAATCAACATTCAAATTACACAACGAAGAGGAAAGGAAATCAACATTCAAGAGTTCATCTGTCCAATTTGTGCCTTGTTCAACTCCTTAAGAGACAAGTAGAAGACAACTAGAAGAAGAAATTAACTCAATGAAGTCAACTTACACAAAGGAACTGTAAAAAGAAGGAGATGTAGATGAAGAGACAAGGACCTCAAGTCTGGCACGCGAAGAGCAAGAATTACCTGAACTCACTACAAATCCAAAATTGACAAGGTTAGAAATAGAGGATCGTCAAGAAATCTGGACTGCAAACTCACAAGAGGTGTAAATGGAGACCCAGCGATAATAATGGACAACTCTGACTCTGTCGCTCTAAATCTGAACCCTGGACGAGAATGGACAACAATGGAAGCTCACTGGAGGGTAGGGAACTGGTGGCTCACTCGCTCTATCACTTTGAATCTGAACCTTGAAGGAAAATGGACAACAATGGAAGCTCGCTGGATGGCTGGAGGGTGGGGAACTGATGGCTCGATGAATTAGAATTAGGGAAAACACTCACGCTAAACGATTGAAGGCTGAAGCTAAAGAAGTATTCTGAACCCTTGCGGAGAAATATTTTTATGTATTAGTAAAAAAAATAATATATATGTTCGGGCTAGGCCAAAATGGGCAGGGCAACATACCTTACCCGGTGCCCTGCCCGACGATTAGCCTGACCCAAATTTGCCCAATTATATTTTGGGCCAATTATTTTGGGCTAGGCAGGGCTATTTTTTACCGGGCTCAGGCGCACTGGGTATCTTGAACACCCCTACTCCAGAGTAATCACTTTCGGTACTGGAAGGGCGGTTTTAATTTTACAACTTTTTTCAAAGAAAATTATATTCTTTTTCTTTATGATTTACTCAATTGTAAAATGGTAGCTCGACGGGCTAAAAACAATGCCACCCCATTTTGGGGTGGGTTGTGTCTCTTTTTTTTATTATATATTATTAATATTATTATTTATTTTATTTAAATATTATTTTAAATACTTTTATTATTGAATACTAGTAGAGATAATTACTTATTTGTTAATATATGTTGACATATTATAATTGATTAATATTATGTTAATATTTATTTAGATTTATAGTTATAAAATTTGAGATTTTTTTATAAAAAATAGAAATTTTAAGAGTATATTATTAAATATTTTTTAATTAACTAATATAACATTAGAAATTTTTTATTAGTATTTTAAAAATTTAAAAATAATTTTTTAAAAATATTAAAAATTAAAAAAATAAAAAAAAGGGCCGGGTTGCACGTTAGCTCGGCCCCAAAACGGGGAGGGCTTGGGCTGTGCTTTAACGAGTTGCCTATTTTTTATGGGTCAACTCATTTTCCTACCTCTAATCCAATTTTTATAAATAATTTTTTTTAATTTAATTTTCATGGTCGGAATTTTGCCAATATTTTTATCATATATGTATGTTAATTTTACTATATTTTCCATTTTTATATATTTTAAAAAAATATTTTTTACATATTTGATTAATATATATCATACATATTCAAAATATTGAAAAGTTAAAAGAATATTGATAAAATTTCAACAGCAATTACTAAATTCACAAATTATAAGAATTTTATTCAGAAATTATAAATTATATAGATTAAATTAAAAGTTAAAGGAAAAAATATTTTTTATTGTAGAAAAAAATGAAATTAATATTGTATTTTCCCTAATGACTCATTAATCGTGAGTTGGAATGTTGCCGTTTCATAATTTTTTTATTGCGAGCGAAATTTGAATCCTCCTTGAATCTTTTATTTTTTTTAAGGAAAAAAATAATAAAGAAGATATAATAATAATAATACATTTTTTATAGGAATTCTTGATTTAGGATTTTGAAATTTAAGAATTATTTTTTTGATATTTTCTTTTTATATAGTAATTTCAATCTACAAACATTGAGAAGGAATTTTTTTTTTAAAAAAACTTCTTTTGGGAATAAAAAAGTGATTCAATACGACGACTAAATTACAATATACGACGGGCCCAAAATACCCTCAAATCACCAAATTCATATATATTGAAACGGTGAGACATAAAGCCAAACTTTGTCGTTTCCGTTTTCTACATAACCGTGAGATATAAATAAACCAGATCAAATTAAAGTCTCAGACAAGATTGAACTCAAAAACCTGATAGTTTTTTTTACACAAGATATTAATTAAAATGTGAGTGATCTGGATCCAGGATCATCAATATTCATTCAGTTATCTTTCTCGCTAAAGAAGTGGTTGATCGCCGGCATGACCTCCGGTGGCCGTGTTCGGAGGAACCTCCTCAGGCCATGTTCTGCATATCTCTCTCCCTCCTCTGCATTTTCCAACACCCCCATGCTCCGATGAGCTTTGTTAACCCTATATATATATATATATATATATATATACATATATAATTCAGAACACGAAGAAGAAGAAGAAATATCATTTAATATTATATTATTAAGAAAACCTATGGAGAAATTCGAATATAATGAATGAATATACCTAACGTCAGGGTTTAAGAAAATGTTCCTTGTTAGCTGAAACACGCATATACTCGTCACGAACGTCATCGCCGCCAACAGCGGGTACACCTACAGAACAAAATCATAAATAAAATTTATTGAAAGTAAAGATCCAATTATTTTTTGCTGAATTATTATGAGAAAAACGGTTTGATTTATTATATTTTTTCAAGTCAACGGGTCATGAACTTCTCTGAGACATATATTTAGCGCAATAATTTTTATTTAAAATAATATATATATATATATATATATATATATATATATATATAGCAGTAGACGTGATTAATCCATTATCAGCAGTATAAATATATATATCACTGATAACAAATAATTAGAAATTGAAATTTAAACTTCCACAACACCATTAATAACTATAAAAAAGAAAGAAGAGAATTTAATTAATGATTAAGAGAGAGGTTAGGTATTTAAATACCTCAGGTTTCATCCAACGACCCATTTGACAAAAATGTCTGAACCTTGCTGCTTTTTAGAACCACAAAAAGGTATTCTTGTACAGGCCAAGAAGAAGCAGATCGATTACTAAATATTTTTCTCTCTTTCACGATCTAAATTTCTGTGTGCTGAAGTATATATATAGGGTTTGTTAACTTAGAATTTTGTATTGTACGTTACAGGAAGATTTAGCCAACTTGATATTTCCATGCAATTATGTTTTTGTTTACTGTGGGCTATGCATGAAAGAAAATAATTTGACTTTTCGCAAAACCAGGGGCTTTGCCACTTGTTTTATTATTTCGTGTTGTCTTTTGATGATTTGGAAAAGAATAACATTTAACCTTAATAGACTAGATTGATGGAGAATTAGGGTTTGACCAAGAATGATGACGATGCTATGACTAGAATGTTCCATTTGGTTTGAATATCCAATGTTATATGAAGGCAACAGTAATTAATATGTGAGTGGGAAATAATTTAAAAGAAAGAAACCAAGACCATCCACAGTAACATTTTCTTGTTTTGAGAAAAATGGAATTCCATTATTTCTATGGATTATAGTCTATTTAGTTTTGGATTCTTTTCCTAATATTTCAAAGTTTTCGACAAGGCTAAAAGATAAGTACATGAGTAGGTAAATACTAAGGATAAGATCAAGTTGAAATATTCGCATAATATGATAATTAAAATTCAACATACGTTGATTAATCAAATTAATAAATCGGTAAACTAATTTTTTTATTGATTAAATAAAGAATTTTAGATAGATCAATATTGTTAAATTTTATATATTTTTTCATCTTGCTGAATTTAAAATAACGTCGTTTTGAATTAAAAAAATAATAGCTTGTGGGATTTGTAGTTTAGTAATTTTTTGTTGTTGATTATGTGTAATTTATATTTAATTATTTCATATACACATGGATTAATATATTTTTATTTAAAAATTACTCTTTATTGAGTTATATAATTTTTTATATTTTAATTAAATTATATTATTTTGATTAGGTTCACTCTGATATAATCACAATTATATTATTGACCTTTGAACATTATCTTAACCAGATTAATAATTAGTATAATTTTTAATATCTTAAATATTGGTATATATGAGAGGCCCAAGAAAACAATGGTATGGGTACATGTATCCAAAGAAAAGTATGAATTCAAAACGTTTAATTTTATGGTTGAAAAAAAAAAGAACTTTAATTTTATCTCATGAGTTGGGCAAGTTCATATATCGCCCTGTGTGATAAATCTGACATATAGCTTTTAGCTGAGACACCAACAAAATTTTCTTTACAACAGCACATCGCACATGTACATTATATATGCATTTCCTTTTTCTTTTGCCTTTGAAATTAGAGGGGAGGCACTAATCCCCTCAGTTTATAAGTAGAATCTAACTTGAGCTCGTCTTTTTACCTGTATAAAAACTCTCTTATCATTAAATAACAAGGTACTCCCTCCAATCGATTTTATAATATATTTTTAACTAATTCAAATATACTAATAAACAGTTAAAAAATATTAAATTTATCATAAAATTTAAATGATTTTTTGATATTACCTTTATTAATTATACTAATCTCTAATATTATACTAATTTTTATTCTCTTTCACTACCTTATTAAATATATATAGGCATATATGAAAAAAAAAAATACTTAATGCATATTGAAAATATCAAAATATTTTATAAAAATGATAAAAAAAACACTTAGAAAACTTCTTCTAAAATGTACTTGAGGGAGTAATTGGCTTATTTTTCTTTTAGGGTTAGTTTTTTTATATAAAAAAAAATTAGGTGAATTCGATATCAATTCTATACTAAAATTATGGCACAATGTTGAGCTAATATTAGCTTTTTTACATATGAAGAAAAAATATTGAGATAAAGCGCTTACAAAAATGAATGGGCCCAAAAAAACATGCAGTTATTAAAGTTCAATGTCGTCTTGAAATGTTACAGTTATGTTTGTTGGATAGGCTTTTGAAACTCATGCCCCAAGAAAAGGCTTTTGAAATTTGACTTCTGAACACATAGCCCAATGTTTTGTTCACTCTCGTGTGGGTTAATGGTTGGGCCTCGTGCAGTAGGATTGAGCCCAACTGAACTGGAAGTGGATTATCCCCACTAAGTAGAGAGATCACTATAATTATGGGTCACCAGATTGAATTTGAATATTTTTAAAAGATTAACATCATTTTGCTAATTCTTAGAGTTTGATTTTTTGGTTCTTATAATTTTTGTTTCAATAGTTTCTTTTGTCTAAAATGTTAAGTCCCTATATAAAAAATTAGCGCAAACTCCTAAGCTTGAGAAGCACATGGGGGGTCAAATTCCAACATCATGCTCCTAATATTATGGGGATATTTTATTTATCTATTTGTTTTTTCTGAGCAATTTACCGAGTGAATCACGTGAGGCTTGTTCACATTAGTGGGTCATGTTTTTAAGTAATTTCCTATTATTTTGCTTTATTTTAGTATTGAATAATGGGGAGTGCTTGAGAGAGATTTGGATAGTATGAGAAAAATGAGGGGAATAGGTTCATGTCTCCATATTATATAGGACCATGCTGTATTTATTTTACATACGTGGAAAATCTAGTAAAGCATTCTCAAAAGATATTTTATGTTTCCTTTCATTATTTCTTCTTTTATTTTTGGTACCAGAGCTAGTTTTGTGAGTGAGAATTATTTTTTTTTTGCTCGCTTCAACGAAGGTCTCAAATGGAGGACATTTAGAACAGGATGGAAAAGCTTGTAGGCAACAATTACAAGTATTAAAAAATGTGTATAGAGGCATACCTTCAAGATTAGGATTTATAGAAGTTAGTTGCTGATGATGATACAATGCCTCATATGTTCTTGGGGCTAAGTCATGACGAAAGTGGAAGATCAAGTGTGGAAATGCTCTCTTTGCTTTGAGGACATCTATAGCAAAGAGTCCATTGATCATGCTTGTGACATTACTTCTCTAAAGGAAGTTTGGCAAATGCTCAAATGGTTGTATACCAAGAAGAACACATCAAGGTTGGATAATGGGTTAACAATGTTAACATAAGGAGGTATGTCAATTTCAGAATACTTTTTACAAGTTAAAAGTATATGTGCTAACATTTTAGAGATTGATGCAAATGAAAAGATTAGTGAAGCTCATTTACGTCATTGTCTTATTTGTAGTTTGAAAAAGGAGTGTCACTTCTATATAAGGCTAGCTGACACAACCTTGCATTGAAGAGTTAAAGAATTTTCTCTCTAATTAAGAAGCCGGGGCAAGAAATATGGGTGAAGAACTTTGAGATAGATGATATTCTCTTTTTGAAGGGAAGACCAAGCCCAAAATAGTGTATGGAAGCAAGAATAAAGAAAATTCAAGTGTAGAAGAAGACGGAGACTTACTCACTAAGAAGGCTATCACATGCTTTAAACTTGGCAAGATTGGGCACATAAAGAAAAATTGTCAGGTGAAGCTTTCTAAGGCCATCATTGCATGCACAAGTGAAGAAGATGAACAACTCAAATAGGATCATTACTTTACCATTGAGGTTATTGAACAAAAGTTAACCCAGCTTTTGTCAACTATGCCTACAACAAGGAGGAGGAATGGATCATTGATTCAGGTTTTTCTCACCATGTAATTGGGAAATAAACTTTGTTTTCAAAAGTGCATGAACAATATGAAGAATGAGTTATTGCCATTACTAATAATTCTACTCATCTAGTAAAAAAAGGTGTTGTGATGATTGATATGGCTAAATATGTAAGAATAAAAAGCTTCAAGTTGCATGATGTTAACCTTGTTCCAGGTTTGACTAAATCTAGTTTTAGTTTCTCAAATTATTGATTCTAGAAAGTATGTAGTATTTGGCCCAAAGGATGTAAAAGACCTTGATAATGTGGAATAAATATTTATTGATATTGTTTTCTCTAGTGAGAAGAAAGGCTTTTTATTTGTTATGCCATCAAGATAAGCATATGTGAAGAAGACAAACTAAACTAATAATGTTACAATTGTTATAGGAGATTTTGTCAAAAAGTTTGGTGGATGGAATATGGCCTTGAAGAATGTTCACAAAGATGTGATTTGTCCAAGTTTCCATTATGGCGAATCACATATTCCTTTCAAAAGGTCAACAAATCAACAATGTAGGATGTTTGAGTTGGTTCATACATATTTGGTGGGACCAACAAAAACACTAAGCTATATATATGTTAGCTATATATATGTTATGGAGTTGGTGGATGACCAATTGAGGTTCACTTGGGTAAAATTTTTGAAAGAGAAGAGTGAAACGCTATCCAAGTTTGTGAAGTTCAAAGATGCTATTGAAAAAGATTTTGGAAAAAAGATAAAATGTCTTTGTAGTGATAATGGTAGAGAATACATGTCTAATAACTTCTTTCAATATTGTGATGATAACTGTATCCTTCATCAAGTTACTTGCTCGAATACTCCACAATAGAATAAGGTTATAAAAAGAAAACTTGGTTACCTCACTTTAGTTTGTTTTTTATGGCTACATAATAAGAATATTTCTCAAAAACTTTGGGCAGAAGCAGTTCAATGTGTGTCATATGACTAATAGGCCATTATCTTAGCTAGGCACACAAAAATATACTTTTGAGGTTTTATATGGTGAAAAGCCAAATATGAATTATTTTAGAGTATTTGGTTCTATATTCTACGTTAGGGGTGTGCATGGGCAGGGCTGGGCAGGGTAGCCCCCCTGCCCGGTGCCCTGCCCGAAAAAGTATGGGCTGCATTTTGCAGCCCGATGCCCGGCTCTGCCCGGTAAAAGCCCTAACTATTTCAGGCTGGGCATGGGCGGGCTGGGCACGCCCAAGTCATGAGTCATGCCATGTTGTGAGAAAAAATGCAATTATGAACTTCTAAAATAATACCATATTCACATGTCTTTAGAATTTCTATATCCCTCGCATTCTTCTCCTGCCATATAACATATTAAGGGATTAACTAAGGTGTAGAATTTAAATTAACACACATGCATTGATCACATTTTAACTCAATTGTCAAATCAAAATACAGGCGAAGATTGTTATGATGTATATTTATATTTACTTGACAAGGATCCAATGAACAATTACAAGATGATTTATTGATAAATGATTTTCTCTTAAGAAAAAAGTACCACATACGATTATGATTTTGCCAGGGGTGTAGAGAGAATAGATTATACACAGGTCAAGATCAACAAATAGATACTCACCTTATAACCATCATCAAACATTGAGCGAAATGCATCAAAAGACGCAAGTAGGCAGATTCTGTGAGCATAAAACCGCTTCCCTGCAGTGAAGATTGAACACAACCCAATAACTAAGCATTCTACCTGATGCTACAATAAATCACATTTTGAATAATTTATTTTCAAAGAAAAAGGTTTTAAGGAAGGAAAAAGGTTCATGAGGGGCATCAACCTTCAACCAAAAATGTAACATTGGACAATGTAGCATTGTTAACATACTGCTCTCCCAAATAGACCTGCAAGAAGAATAGTTTATTATTGTATGCATCCAACTTTATGAGACAAATTATTGTGGAATGGTCTGCAGGAGACGTGAGGAAGAGAAGATATGTGTGAGGATTCTTACAAGCGCAGGCATAGTTGATATCAATTATATCATATAAAAACTAATATTGGATCAGCATATGTAACTAATTACATGGATCATTTATTTATCACAACAAATTGTTTACTGGATATATACATCAACTTTGAAACTTAGCAGGCATACCTTAAGAAGAATATAATATGATAACTAATTATTGAATCAGTATATGCTAGCTAATTACATTGTTTACTCAATGAAGATTCTCTGAATTCTGATGACTCAAACAGATATTATCCAACCAAACCCAACCGTACAAGCATAGATTAAATGGAATTACACTAGCAGCAAATCAGCAAAAGGAAAAGAAGAAGAAAGAAAGCAATGTCTTGCTAGCTTTCGAGAGGCTACAGTCTCTCCCAATTGCAGACTAAACTTTCGGCTTTCACTGTATAAGGACATTGATGAGGACCCAGCAATGCGCTTAGTTTACATGAAGTAAAATGAGCTACTTCATATGGTATTTAGTTCAGGTGGTTGTACACCTTATCAGCTATTGCTTCTGGGTGGGTTTACCATTTGCTCCTTAGGTGCTCATCAAGTATACAAAATTACAACTTACAAATATTTTTTTTAAAATAAAAATGTATAAGGCCAGACTTCTTGTCCAATCAATCAAACACCATACATGCCCCAAGATGGGGGAAACCAGAAACATATATTTCAAAATCAATCCATCGCCAGCCAATTGTAGCACCTATATCAAACAACCATGTACTTTTTGAGCTAGATGAGTCTGTGCTTCTTTATAGAAAGGAGAAAAAAGCGATTAATGGGAATGGAGGTATGAGGCAAAGCCAACAGGATATAAGCCTACCTGAGGTGTTGGAGATGGAGGCATAGCATCTACAGGAGATAGAGTCATGGCTTTCTTGGCCAACTTGCATAAAGCTACAGCACCATCAAGTTGCTGCTTCGTACTAGAAGAGCCAAGACGCCCAATGAGCAACTCCAAACCTGCATGAACAGATAATCAAAACCATAGGCATAGGAAGGATTTATGCAACAAGAACCATCATGAATCAAAGATCAAAATTATGAAATGGATTAGATGGAGCATACCATTGTTATCAATGAATATTAATCTCTGATCATTCCCAGAACAAAGATGAGCAAGAGCCAAAGCAACTCGTCTTTGAATAGCCTTTTCTGAAACTCGCATAAGATATAACAAATGATTCAGGACCTACATGGAGAAAAACAGAGAACAAAGAACAAAGAGAAATAGGAAAAGCAACATCAATTGATTTAGAGAACAACGAGAAATACATCTTTACCGAACCCCTTTACATATTACATCAGAAAAAGGAAATGCAACATTGAAACATGAAAAAAGTTTTACCATTGAGACCATTCTGGAAACACGTTATTCATTTTTCTTGTTCTAAAATAGATGACACATAAGAGATCCAGATCAGCGTCAGATTTGAACAATAACAGATAAATTCAATAAATGCAGAGAATGGGAAAGAATAAAAACCACAACAACAAAAAAAACCAAAATGGAACATTTAACAACACTTAACAGAATCGAAATTATATCATTAATCGAAATAAAACCAAAATTTTAGTTTGGTTCGATAAACAACAAAATTATATCATTGATATTGAAGAAGAGGAAGTGCGAAAACAAAAGGAATGTAGAGATCCACTAAAGGGAGGATTAAGGAAGCAACCTTGATTTAAGCTTGAGGGCTGGGCAATGTTTCTGGACTACGATTTTTTGTACTGAGCAGATGTAATTCCTCACGCTGAGGAGTGAGAGAGTAGAAACTGGGTTGATGCAGAAAAGAAAAAGGCACGGGGAACTGAACGGTGATGCTTCCTGTGTCGGGCTAATGGCGATGAAGGAAGAAAAGAGAAAGGCGACCAGCAGTGAGAGCGGCGCGGAGGGAGTTACTCTGAACTCTGAAGGTCGACTCGCAAGATGCATCATGCAATAACATAGATACAAAAGCAGAAAGCAATCTCCCATTCTAGGGCAAACTTTGAAAAAAAAATATATAATATATATTGGGCCGGGCTGAATGGGCAGGGCAGCATATCTTGCTCGGTGCTCGGCCCGGCTCGGCCCGACATTTAGCCCGGCCTGAAACAGCCCATCCATATGTTGGACTAATTTTTTTGGGCTGGGCCGGGCTATTTTTCCTCAGGCTCGGGCGGGCGACTCGAGCTTCAGGCATCATGCACACCCCTATTCTACGTTATTCCTAAGAGCAATTGGACCAAACTTGACCTAAAAGAGAGGAAGTGTGTATTTGTTAGTTATGAAAGGAAGGATTAAAGGTGCATGAACCTGAAGACAAAGAAGTTCACTACTTTTAGAGATGTGGCGATGAGGTGTTGATGCCATTTCTTGCTCCAAAATTTGTTGCTCTTGGCGATGACAAAGACAATTTAGAGAGCTTATTTCCTGAAGCAAAGGAGCAAGCACCTTGTAATGAAGAGATAGAAAATAAGTCACAAATTGGTAGAATAAAATATGGTGAAAAAGTTGTGAGCTAGTAAACAAGGGAGAAAAGGTAGCCACACTACTTAAATGATTATGAGGTAGAACTTAACAATTGTTCAATGATTGCATGTTTCTTTACAACAATATTAACTGTAGAATAACCAACAAGTTATGACAAAGAAAAGGGTTATCTAGATTAGGAAAAAAGTAATGTAAGAAGATATTGATGCTTTGGACAAAAATGAAATATATGATTTGGTACCCAAACCAGAAAATTGTGGGCTAAACACCTGAAAATAGGTTTTTCCTATTGAAGAAGAATTGAAATGAAACTATTGATAGGTTTAAAGCTCACTTGGTTGCTTATGGTTTCTTTTAAAGTTATGATGGTGGCGAAGATGGTGACATGAGGATTATTTTCTTGCTTTCTACTTTTAAAGGTTAAAAATTGTGGCAACTTGACATAAATAATATATTTCTTTATAAAGAATTAGATCTTGAAATATTTATGCAGCAACCCTTGGCTTTGTTTTTGAGAAATTTTCAAATCATATTTGCCGTTTGAAGAAAGCACTTTATGGCCACAAGCTTGGTGTGGTAAAGTTGTTCAATACCTCAATTTTTGTGGATTTAGAGTTTCTAATTTAGATTCTAGTCTATTCATAAAATCAAAATCAAATGTGCATTTTGTAGCATCCTAACTCTAAACATGAGATACTTCACACAATTTCACAATATATGCTCACTTTTACTAAAGTAAATAAAGGAACCAGCTAAAATATTCATCAGACGATATGATAACTATGATATGAAAATGTTAACCGAAACTTACTAATATCATGGTTATAAAAATCAACCTTACCTTCCTATTATAACCATGCTAGAAAAAGGGATCAACCCTATAACATGGTTATATAAAGCTCATAATCTACCTGATTGATAGTTATATACCACATAACAATAATAACAATAATCTAACAAGTTCAACTTCCATAAGTCAAGAACATTCACTAGATCCACTTAGTCAAATTCAACCATAGTTCAATTGTGTATCTATTATCCTCAGGGAAGCCAATAGAATAATTAACATGAGTAGACTAGAAAATAAACTAACGGTCCAATGACAATAGTCTGATAGAATAAACACTCAAAGTCCACAACCTAAAATTGATAGCCACTAATCTAACATAAATTCATAAGTCCCAGGTGGCAAATTAAACAAAAATGAAACATAATAATGTTATGGGGAGTGGTCACTAACGTGACTTGATGCCTCTAGAGCCTTCTTTGTCTGCCTCCTCTGCTGCTCTAACTTGAAATAGGAAATAACAGGGTGAGACCACTATCTCAGTAACATGAATTTCTAATCACCTTGCCTACCAATACCTTCATGAGGTGCTAGGTTTGACTACCATTTAATACATATGGCAAGCATCAAGAATTCATAACATGTACCGTTATAAACAACATTCAAGACAAGTAAATAGTACCATTAGTCATAGGAAAATTAATAGTTATTTGCATTTATTTCATGTTCAATTCTCGCCTTATAACCTCCTTATAATTGTCCATGGGCTAAGTTATAGACCATGTAATTAGCAACTCTCATAAGTTTCTCACCTATGTGATACAGATCATCCAAAGTTGACAAAGCACACACTTGCCATGGGTTCTTCTAGAAAAAGGGCATGCTTTCCTAATGGTTTTACTTTCCAATATCCTATTAGATTTATTGCCCTTAGGTATGTTCCATGGAATACTTCTGGAGTTTTATAATAAGGGTGTGTTGCCCTCTTAACAGGCTAACCATAGTGCACTATGGAGGTAAAACATGTGGTCAAAGTATAATCCCAATCAGATCACCTCCCTCGATATCATATATTCAATCATATATCATTTTTATCACAACAGGATTATAATACTCAGTAATCATCTTATATTTCTATAGGTTTATATAACAAACATATACAACATAGTATATTCATTATCATAAGTTTGAGTTACATGTTCTTAACACAAGGATCTACATACAACATGATCATGCTTTTGTACATTAGATCCAACACAACTTATTCAAGTGTAACAAACCACATTAATAAAAAAGAAGAGGGGTCCAATTCTGGACAGTTTGTCATGACAAACCATAGGTGTTTCCCTAACAAACCCTCATCTTCGCTATGGTGAAGTTGCTCCACTTTGTTACAACGAAGTGTACAAAGTGAAATAGAGTGAAACGACATGTTTTAGATGCTTCGCCATGGAAAATGGTACGCTACACATTTGCTGGTATTATTATATGTTGATGATATGATAATAACTAGGGATAATGAATCATAAATTTTAACTTAAGGGATGACTAAGTATGGAAAATTTATGGCAGATTAGTTGTTTTCTTGGCTTAGAAGTTGAAAAATCAAACTTATGATATATTTTGTCTTATAGAACCTATGCAAAAAGTCTCTTAAAGGTTTCGGCACGGGGGAGTAAAGAAAAGGCCACCATAATAGAGCCAAATATGAAGTTGAAGAAAGATGAAGAGAAACCATTGAAGGATCCAAGAAAGTTCTAAAAACTTGTTAGAAGTTTGATTTACCTGACCATTATAGGACCTAAAATTCCATACTTTATTGGTGCTATTTCTCCATTCATGCAAAGTCCAAGAACTCCTCACTTGGAAGCGGCCAAATGAATTATGTGCTATGTGAAAGGAAGTATTGATTATTGTCTTTTATATAAGATGTGTGACAGTTTTGTGTTAAGTGGATTTACTAATTTAGCTTTTGTTGGAGATGCAAATAATAGACACTTAACTTCAGATCATTGTTTCCACACTAGCTCAACTATAGTTTATTAAAGAGGTTGATTGGGATATTGAGCGACATTGACTGTATTGTGCAAATAAAATGTGATAATGTAAGTGCCATCATACTTGCATAAAATCCTATCTTTCATGCAAGAATGAAGCATATAAAGGTGTGCCAACATTTTGTGTGTGATAAAGCCTTGAGTGAAGAGATTGAGCTAACAAGTGTTCAAACTAATGCTCAAGTGGCAAATATATTCACTAAAGCCTTGGTGAACCCTAATTTTTAAAGCTTTTTAGGACACTCTTGGAGTCACTTATAGGAAGTTTGACTAGGGCAGGGTAAAAAATTAGCTTAAACTCAGCTTGAGTGTAAAAGTAGTTTTTCCTATTATTTGTTTTCTTTTACTATTGAATAATGGTTAATGCTTGAGAGATATCTAGAGAAAAATGTGGGAAATAGATTCATGGCTCCATATTATATAGGACCATGCTATATTTGTTTTATATACACAGAAAAATCTAGAAAAGCATTCCCAAAAGATATTTTACATTTCCTTTCATTATTTCTTCTTTTATTTTACCTTATAATTCCATAAGAATTTTGGATATGAGTTTAATGACATTAACTCTATTAACATCATTAAGTATATAGAGTAAAACCAAAACTCATTAAAAGTATAAGGATCCAAATTAACACTCATTAAAAGTATAAATGAAAAAAATTTCTCCCAAAATTGGGGCAAAGTCCCCATTTGACAACTTTTTTTATTAGAAGGACTTAGTACAATATTCTCAATGGGTGGAACTATTTGAAGACACATTTTTAAATATGTGCAAAAGTCTTTAATATATAAGTTATTTGCACATAGTTAAAGATATGTTGCACATAGTTAAATAAAAGTTGCACTTGGTGAAAATGATTGAACCCTCTCAAATTAGTGAAATTAGATTTGAAAGGAAAAAATATAGTAGGAATTCAAATGTTGGAAATAAGATTTTGTTGTTGAAAATTTATTTTTCAACTCAAAATTGATTTCTTTGTCCTTTATCACGCATTGAAGTTGCCTTTTCTTTTTTCTTTTTATACTTTTAATGGGTCTTGGTCCCTATGCTTAATGATGTTAGCAAAATTAATATCGTTAAACTAATATCCAAATCTTTATAAAACTATAGGGACTGATATTTTTTGTCGCAGAAACTATGTGGACAAAAATTATGATTTAAAATTATAGAGATGAAAACTAAATTTTGATCAAATTGTAAAGACCCATGATAATAATAACTATTTTAAAAGTATAAACTAATTAATACCATTAAAATTTGATTTAAATGATCTAGAACTGCAATGGAGAGAAACCAAGCTTTATAGATCTACAATCTATATTATATATATATGAGTATATATTAATATATATTTCCTTAGGTGAAAATTAATGTTGATATATGGGTTAAGGTGCACCAAACAACCTAGACTATTTTTTTTATGTATATTCAACACCTAAAGTATTTAATAAATATAGATTTAATATAGATATCATATATAGATTTAATACATTAAATCTATGTAATCTATATATAGATTTGATATAGATTATATATAATCTATATTAAATGTACATAATCTATATAATGACTAAACTATTTTCTTTTATTTAATTAAAGGGCAAATTCATAGTGGAGGAGGAGCTAAAGGACCCTCAAGAGGATAGGGGCAGCATGAAAGAACCAAAGGGGGATCTATGGCAGGAAAAGAATGGCGATGGGATGAGGCCCTTGCTGGACATTCTGACGGATATAACCAATAGAGTCGTGAAGCAAGATTGGGCCCACTACGTCTACCTAAGGATATCACCTGAAAAACAAGTACATATGATATTAATATTATTACATTAATTTTAAATTTTTTATTAATATTATTACATTTTGTTTTACACCCTCGCCCGAAGGAATGTTGGCAACGTTAGGCAGCAGACAGTGCGGCATAGGGATGGCTCTAGAGCTTCATTGTCGCCTACCATGAAATAGTAAGTACATTAAAATTATAATTTATATATTGTGTTTGTGTATATAATTTGTAAATAATTATGTTTTCATTTAATCTATAGAAGACAAAGCTCTGATAGGAGCGGGGGTCATGCTTACATACAGTGAGATCTGGACCTTACTTGTACATACCGTAGGACAAGATTCCTCCGGCAGATGAGGTAGCGAAGATGAAGGTATATAATTAATTAAATAATGATAGTTAAATTTAAATATTTAATATTAATTATTCTATGTTAATTTTGATAGGCCCACATGGCTCAAGTGGATACTGAGCTGTTAAAGTCATATAGGTAGGCCTTGGGTCCTACTGTATCATTGTTGATAGTTTGCTGCTGACTGTAATACCCCACTTCATAACTAGGCTAGACTGCTCTAGTGGTGCTAAGCCTTCACAGGCCTTGGGGACTTCTCAGTTTAGAGCTGCATTTAGACAAGTATGGGAATGAACTGCGCTAAAGTCCTTGAGTTAAACCCTAAGGTGTGAGACGAGATCATATGAGGATTAGGGGAGGATTTTAGACAAGCAATAGAGGATGATGTTAGACAAAGAGTTATCACGAAGGTCCAGCGGGAGGTTACCTAGCGTGTCCAGCTACAATTTCACAGCCAGGTCGACCAGTTTCTTATAGTCACTATAGTCATGGAACCTCTAAATATCTAGCTACCTCTAGAGTGGCTCGAGCCCGACCAACCTGGCTTACCCCAATAGCTCACCTAACCCACCCCACCCTAGTAGCCCAATGAGGATGAGGCAGATGTTGGCCACACCGATGATTCTTATATTGTTTAATTGTAATAAATTAACTACAAATATTGTATAATATTTTAATTTTAATGACATTTTTTATAGTGTCTATACAATTTTTTATTGTTAATTTTAAATAAATATTGGTTATTACTATTTTAACTTATATATTGTTTAAAAATTTTAAAAATAATTTTTCTTCCAAGTGTGACATTTCTAGCAGTAATTAACCACTAGAAAACTCCTCTCAAATTTAAAACGCTAGAAATGTTCAGGATGGATGGAAATTTGAATTTTAAAAATGGTCAAACTTTTTTAATAGTTAATAACGCTAGAAATTTCCAGTAAGAGCAAGAGCAATATATTTGTAGCAGTTATAAACTGCTAGAAATGTAACCACTAGAAAATTTTGACTGTTATATAGCCATTGGATCCCTTCTTTAAATGCTAACAACTTCATCTTAAGTTCATTTTAACTTCTGTTTAAACTTTCCTTCTGAAGTGTTAACAAGATCTAAGCTTTCCCTTTGAAATGTTAATGAGATTTGAGCAATACTAGTGATAAATAGGTTGTGGATGAACTTGTATCAGTTGACTCTGCAATATTTAGACGGACTAAACAATTTCTTGGATTTTGCTTCTGCTAATGCCTCTGTAAATGGTAAGATAATGTGTGCATGTCCATAATATAGTTTCAAAAAGTGGCATTCAATAAATGTTATTATATAGAATTTGATATTTAAACCCTTCCCACAAAAGTATATTTTTTGGCAACTACATAGGGAATGACCAGATATAATTGCTATGTCAATTCTTGTAATTTCATGAATGAGAGTATGAACAAAAAGAATATGATGCTGTGAATGATGCTGTGTGTGATATTTTTTACATTCATGAAATTATGGAGCCAGATGAAGTAAATGAGCCTCATCTGGAGTTCATTAGAAATGAAACTACATGGGAGTTTTTTGACCTCATAAATGAAGCCATAAACCTCTTTATTTTGATGCACAAAGTATTCTAAGTTGTCATTCTTGATAAGACTGTATCATATCAAATGCATGTGTGGTATGACTGAGAAGGCGATATTCATGCTGTTGGAGTTATTAGGAGATGATTTCCCTCACTTTCCCTCCATCTTTTTATGAGGAAAAGAAGATTATTAACAAATTTGACTTGAACTACAAGAAGAGATGTGTAACATCCCAAATTTTTCTTATCTATATAAGACTGATAGAGGAAAGAGGTTATAAAGGGATTGAGATTGTAATCAAAAGAAAAGATAATGATTAATATAAGTTTTAAGCTAATGAAAGATAGAAGGTATAAAGTTGTAAAGTAAAAGGGGCTAAATTGCAATTTAGTGAAAGTCTAATAACTAAATTGCAATTAATGAAAGTTTCAAGGACATAATAAACATTTTGGAAAAGAAAGGGACTAAAGTGAGAACTCTAAAAGTTCCATGGTGCAAAATAGAAGTAGACATAAGGTTTGAGCTATTAAATATAATTATAAAAAGTTGAGGGAAGTGCAATTTCTAAAAGCTTAGGGGCAAAATGATAATTATGGAAAGTTAAGACAGAAAAGGCCAAAAACTGCCCGGAAGAATTTTAGTTTCAAATTTTACCATAAAATAGCAAAAGTTATTATGACCAATTTAACACAACACAGAATATTGATTTGCAATCCCCATAAGTTATTAATTTCTAAAATCGGGAGATTATTACAGTATCCTCTGGACCTTATAATCATATAAAATTTGGTAGTAAATTCTTATAATTAATATAAGATTTATGAAACTAACAGAAGTAGAAAATGAGTCTTGTAGAATTAATTAGAGAATTTAAGGTAAAATCGAACACCAATAAAAGGTTAAAGGAAATGTAGAGAATTTTTATTAGGACTTCTAAGTCTCAATAAATTATGAGACTTGCATAAAATTTATTTTATATTAGAATAAATTTTTAAAAATATCATAACCAATAAAAGAGGTATCTAGAATTTATCTCAAAATCAGGGTAATTTTAAGATATCGGTATAAGAAAAATACCTTAGGATTTATACCAACAAGCTATTAGACCTAAAATAGGCCCAATATGAAATCCTAGATAAGCCCAATAAGCCCAAGAGAAAATCTTAGAGCTCAAGTCAGATTTGGATAATTTAAAAAGAAAGAAAGAAAAGAAGATAATTCAATAGATAATATGATGTGTTTTGTGAGGTGTCCTTATGGGACCCACAAGCCTTCCAAATAGTGCCAAGAAGGAGGAAGAAGCATTATCCCATGTGCTTCTTTGGATTAAAATAGTATAAGAATTTATATAATTGTGATTAAGGTTAATTAATCTGAGAACCAACCAATAAGATTCAAGATTAAGGAGTTGTAATAATTAGTTGAATGAGGAATATTTTTATCCCAAGGTGCCAAAGTTTTGGCTATAAATACCCCTCCATTTCCTTGCAACACCGTGAGCTTGGAACCCTTGGAGAAACTGTGGCCAAATGGACACTCAAGCCAAGACAAAGGGAGATCTAAGGCACTTTAGTTAGAGCTTAAGGTATGTAATCTTTCTTAGTTTATTTGTAAATATTTTGGAAGGATGAGACCTAAGTTTAAATGGAATAAAAGTGAGATATTCTATTGTTGATGGTACTGTCCAAATCTGGATAGAAATGAAGAAAGAAGAATAACAAGATAGAAGAATGTAATTGATACTTAGACAAACTAGTTTGATGGATAGTTATTGAGTTGAGTTGATATTCTTGACTTTGCTCTTTCTTGAGGCCTTTTGGACAAGGCTATTTTGTATAGAGAGATGAAATTTTAATAATCTAATGCTTCCATTGAATTTAAAAGATGATTTTGTGTAGGATTGGATAGGTTTAGAACCTTGGAAGCATTGAAATTGAAAATTATACTTTTTAAAAGTCTTCTCTATTACTATTCACATGCATGAATAGTGATTAAAATTTCATGATTTGATGCTTCCAATGGTTTTAAAATAAAAAATTGTGTGGGATAAAGTAGAGAAACAATTATTGGAACAATTGGAATTAAAATGAGAATTTTTGAAAGAAAAATAGAAGTTATGTAATTATTTTCAGGATAGTGTATAGCTGCTATAATTTGGAAATTTTAAGTTCATAAATGGATTTAGAAGGCCAAATTGTATAGGTTAAAGTCAATATATCAATTGATTCAAAGACCAAGCTAATTAACAAAGATTAAAGTTACTCTAGTAGATAAAGTACAATGTTTAAGGAAGTTGAATTGAATGAGTTAATGGTAATGCAATGTTAGGATTTGGTTTGTGTGCTCAAAGAGGGCATTCACACATCAAGAAGTAGGAAGCAAGAGGTAAAGGAAAAGGATAAGGAAAGCAAGGAGTATGAGGTAGTGAACTTATCTACTTGTATGCTTATATTGTTTGGATGTTTTATGTGATGTTTACTTATTTTGATGATGTGAAATATGTATGATTAAGTGATGCTCTGTTTCTTTTTATTATATGGCCATATTTTGTAATTAAGAGACATAGAAGCATGTAAGATATCATTATGCAAGCATGTGCATCAAGTGTACACATATTAACATCAAGCATATAGTTGCATATATTGTATAGTTTATGTTTGCTACTGGGATTTCCTTTGAAATCTCACCCCCTCCATGTCACTACCATAGCAGGGATTTCACATGAGGAGGAAGATGAAGTGGCATGAAGAAGAGATAGGAATTAGTTGCATGATGTATGCGTATATATAAGTAAAGTTAGTGGATAAAATTTGTCATTGTGAACAATAACTAATAAGGAGGTAGGGACATATGAGATGTGATTAAAAATAGTAAATCCTAGAATAAATATATGAAATTTTACCTACATTTATTTAACATTTCAAGCTCCATTTTGATACCAAGAATACCTTAGTCCGATGTCAATACAAAGAGAATGAAATTTTCAAAGTTGGAGACCAAAAACAGTTTTTTAGAATTTAACCAAATGAACAGTGATCTTTGATGATTAAGCTATATTGATTGGCTAATCATTTGATCTAAGACTTATTTTTTCTTAAAGTACAGTATGTTAGCTTCAAGTATCTTTTTGAACCACTTCATTTCCAGTTTTCTAAAATTAATTATGATTTTTTGAAGTTTGGCATTTAATATGGAATCAACATATGAACAGTACCCATGAAGATTGAAAATTTCAGATTTTGTAATTGAACTTCAATGGACTTGTAAGTGGTTTTAAATGCTATCGAATGGTCCCTAAGGCATATGAAAGTAAGGTGTTATAAGATGTATACCCAAATGACTGTATGTTGTATTGGGGAGATGATACAAACAGGGAGATTTGGAAGCGATGTAAGACATCTAGGTGAAAGACAATACTGAAAGGGAAAACATAAGAAGAAATTGGCCAAAATTCAAAGGTACAATTTATTGCAATAAAATTTGTTCCTTATTATGTATCTAAATGAAATTTAATGCAGTTCTCAATACATTGGATTGTTAAGTACTTTTTTTTGAAACCACGATTGCAAAGAATGTATATGTCAACAAAAATGGCTGAGCACATGAGGTGGCAGGTGATTGAACAAAATTTGGAGGCAAGTTAAGATACCCATAAGATTCAGAGGAGTAGAAAGCATTTGACAAGACATTTCTAGACTTTTCCAGTGATCCTAAAGTGTCTATCTTTCATTAGTAATGAATGGTTTTAATCCCTTCAGAAGTATAGGAACAACCTACATTATTTGGCCAGCGGTGTTAATTATGTACAATCTTCCACCTTGGATGTGCATGAAACATAGTTTATTTCTGCTTTCCACAATCATTCGTGGCAGGAAAGCACCAAGGAATGATATAGACATATACCTGCAGTTGTTGATATGGATATGTGTTTTTCTTGGTTTGGGAACCTTGTCTGGTTGGAACATGCATGCTAGGTTGAGATGTCCAGAGTACAACTTTGACCTTGTACCATATCACTTTCCTCACAGTCACAAGTAGTGCTCATAAGGCAATGATGATTCCTTTATTTCAAGCACATATTTATATTACAACGGATTCATTTTGATGGAAATCAAGAAAGGAGAGATCCCAATATTAATTTTTCTAGTAGGGATGTCCTGTGGCAGTTACAAGATGTTGACATCCAATTTGGCAAGAATAAGGATCCCGAATGAATAAGAAGATGATCTCGTGGAACGTCTGGTCCTCAGTATATGCAGTGGCAGAAGAAAAGCATATTTTTACTCTTCTTTATTGGGAATCTAACTTGCTACACCAAAGTTTAGATGTTATGCATATTGAGAAGAAAGTGTATGATAATATGATATATACGTTGCTAAATGAAGTCGGAAAGTCCAAAGATCATCTTGTAGCTAGAAAAAAATTTATGGGCCTAGGGAATTAGTGATCAGGCTTAGCTTGATGAAAATAACAAGTTCTAGCCAGCTAAATTCACCTTAATGAAGCAGAATAATGATATCTTCCTTTCGACACTGAATAACATAAAAGTGCATGATGGATATTCTAGCAACATCTCAAGGTGTATTGATCTACATGCTAAAAAGGTTACTGTGTTAAAGAGCCATGACTCCCATGTTCTCATGCAACAATTACTTCCACTGGCTTTGAGAAACACACTTCCTTATGATGTGTCAGTCATTTTGGTGGAGATGTGTTAATTTTTTAGGAAGTTTATGTGAAGGTCTTGGTACCTGCAGAGCTCAAATAGCTACAAAATCAAATAATTCTTACACTTTGTCACTTGGAGATGATATTTTCTCCATTATTCTTCACTGTCATGGTCTACTTGACCATCGCCCTTATACGAGAAGCAAATATTGTTGGGCCAGTTTAATAATTTGCATATGATCAGATATTACTCATACTAAACTCTGGAGTTTATGGCATATGTGGGACGAGATGTTATATTAGCAGTAGTGACACTGACATATGTTTTGGAGGAGTCACTTACTATGGAAAGCTGATTGACATCATTGAGTTAAATTACCAGTTTTTCACCTTCACGATGTTCAAGTGCTCGTGGGCAAACATGACAAATTCATGGAGACTTAGCACTAACCACTTGTGGATCACCTCTCTTAATTTCTCTAGGCTCATTCATACAAGGAAATTAGAGGATAACGAGCCATATATTCTTGCATCCAAGGCATACCAAGTTTACTATGTATAGGGCGAGAAATATAAAGACTAGAATATGGTCGTCCACCTCAAGCCTCATAATCTTTATAACATAGGTGATGGTGGCATTACTTATGACAGTGAGTCATTCCAACTGATGAATTTTGAAGACTTCTTCCCTCGTATATGTCTTTTATTAAATTATATAGTACTAAATATTTCCCTAAAATATTGAATAATTCTAACAATAATTTTTTTAATTTCTTCTTCCAGGCAAGATTATGATCAAGAATAATTTAATCAATTATCTCTATCAGTCATGAAATAATTTCTTTGTATACATAAATTAAATATGTATAAATAAATCAAAAGTGGTTCAATTTTTTAAAAATTAAATTATTTACATTTATAGCGGTTCTAGGAATCGCTATAAATGGTTTCAGATTTACAACTGCAACAAAAAGCACAAAACATCTAGAAATGCTACCCATACCTATATATCACCCCTCATTCATTCACTCTCACATTTATTTTCCTACCTCTCATCTCCTTCATCTCTTTCCTTAAAATTCTTTCTTCTCTTCTCCTTCTCCTTCTCCTTCTTTCTTTAGATAGTAAGAATTTATTTTGTAGATCTTTATTTATTTTATTTATATTCATTTATAATTTATTAGCATACTTATATTTTCTTCTTTTAAATTTACTTTCTTCATCTTAACCAATCCAACCACTTCTTCAACTTATGAATTGAAGTTCAATATTACAAACTATCACATCTCCAATTTGTACATCTTTAACTCAATTACCTTAACAAATTAAATTAAACTCATATGATACAATCATAATTTAATTACTTATTATTTATCACAATATATTTTTATATAACATGTAATACATTGCTAATTACACATATCAACATAACCATTTGATATAATCTATTTAATTTTTTCCTAATTAATAATATCATATTTTATAATAACTAAAAAACTGATTTTTATTTGCTCCCATAGAATGAACTTTCTAGCTGTTACAAACTGCTAGAAAATAAAAATAAAACTAAGAAATTCATATTTTAGAGCATAAACAAAGGAACAATTTTTCAAAAATTTAAATTTTGGTGCCACATATTTTTAGTTGTTCCCAATTGCTAGAAATTATAGTGTCATCATGAAAATTTTGTTTCCTACCAACTACTAGGAACTGCTATAAATATTCTAAAATATAAATATTTTCTAGCCATTTTCAACTGCTACTAACGTTAGCCCTTTGGCTCCTCCTACCACATTTGTTCTAGCATTTTACTGAATCGCTATAAATATTCTAGTGTTTTAACCACTATGAGTAGTAGTTTTCTAGAATCGATAGAAAATATTTTCTTATACCTGACTTTCTTGCGATTCACCCAACCGTTAGAAAACAAATTCTAGGTAGTTAAAACCGTTATAAATACTATAAAATAACCGCTACAAAATATCTATTTTTTTTTGTAGTAACATGCTTGATTTTCTCTTTCTCTCTCTAAACTCCTTGTTAATTCACCATGGAAGCTTCACGATTCTCTCTCCCTTTTTTTGATGGTGCGGCACGAAAATGAAGAAGGGAAATGAAGGTAGGATGGTTAAAAAGTAAATTAAAAATTATTAACCATGTTTAATAAAATTTAGTGATCCATATTTCCTAACCACCATTTTTCTTCTAAAATTTGGCCCAAATAATTTTTAATAATTCCCCTTCATAATCATACCTCCAGCCTCGCAGTTCAACTGATTTATTGAGCTTGGTCTTGATTTATTTGAATTTTTGTGCTTATGGCAGCAAATTTACCATTTGACCCTTACTTTCTTAGAACTATATCACTTGGTAAAATCCAACGTCTGTTATACATAATTTTCTTCTTTAATTAAATTATTTACTTTATAAGATATTTTCTCAAAACTTTTCCGGTCATACAACCTCTAAATACTTTTTTTGAATTGTTTGGAAAATATGCCTTTAATTTTTAAAAATTACCTTTAAACTTATTTATGCAATTTTTACTTAATAAATCTCTTCATAAAATTTATAGATACCCAAAATACTTATTCATAATTTCCCCCTAATTTTCTAGGATTTTGGCATAATTTTCAAATTTATGCATCCATTTATTCATTTGAAATTTTACTCGAAAAAAAAATGCTTTTTAAGCTCATGATTATTTTTGAGGAATTTTATTGTTAAATAAAATAATTTACGCCTAATAAATAACTTAAAAACATATTTTATATTTTTCAAGTTTTTTCTTAAATTTCTATGCATTTTTCTATAATTATACTTAGTGACCTAAAACTTAAGCAAATTGCACTTTTGCCTAGCTTAATTTGTCATTCATATAATCCTCTTTAATATCTCTTGAGAGTATTAAAATAGCTCATAATTCCATTCTAGCTTAAAATATTATCTGGATCACATTTCAATTTTGGCTACTATTATGTAATTTTATAATAATGGAAGTCTCCTGAATTTTCAATAATTATAATTTTATCCTTATACACTTTTCATCTTCTATTTCTAACTAAAAGTTTTCTTCATTTACATTTGATTCCCTATTCCCTTTTATCTTTACCCTTGAAACTTTTTCAATGTCTCTAAAAATATTTATATTTTTTAAATAAAAGGATGTCAACATATTCAGCATGGTTTTCTTAAAGACAATTTGACAATATTTTAAGAAAATTTTATTTATTTCATGGTGTAAATAATTTGAAAATTAGTTATAATATAGAAAAATGAATTGTTTTGATTGTGTTAATAATCTTTTTAGACTAGATTTTGAAAATTATTTAGGTGGTAGGAGTTATAATATTATATTTAGGCAATTATCATGCTATCTTTTTGTTCCTATCAATTGAGTATAGACTATATTTTTTTTTCATATTTTTTTCCCTTTAGCATATATTTTATCATTCTTTTTCTATTTTTGTTGTGTAGCTATCAAGTTTTGTTGTGGCATATATTATAGTTGTGTCCTAGGCTCAAACAAAAACATAACTTTTTTTCCCTTTAAACATTGCCTTCAAGGTGTTCGATGAAGGTCTATAAGAAATTCTTTTTCTATTTTCAATTTGTAAGTGCAAGTATATACCCTCTCTAGTTATGCTTTTACTTCATGTAATGTGAATGAGCTATATTTCATTCAAAATTTGTACCTTGGTGCCTACAAAAGTCCTATAGCCATAATGAAACATGAGATTAAATGCATCTAAAAGAGTGTCATAAAAAAGTAAGTATCATATCCCATTTAGCATGAATTTTTCAAGAGAAAATAAAATTTATAGTTCTGTTTTAATTATGTTTTGTGTACATCGTCACTTAGCACGATATTGTGTTCGTTGTTTAGGTTTGTAATTTCTTATATACAATATGCTAGAGTGTCTACAAGAGTGGCTCGGGAAGCAAAGAGGATGAATAGAGGACCAAACTATATATATATATATATATATATGGTGTTCACATCACAACAGACAATAACACTACAGGAAATCAACATGGCATATAGTAGTACATCTAATTGTTCTCTCAAATAGTTACACACACAGAGGATTAAAGTGCAAGTGAAATATATTAAAACCGTATTAATTTAGGGGATGGTGATTATAATTTGAAGGATCACTGAGAATATTGTAATTCTGCCTCAATGCGGGAACCATTGTTGAAGAAATGAGTGCGAAACTCAGAATATGAAATGGGTTTGTATAAAGGAGGAGTGGCTGAAGTGATGATAGAGTTCTCAGGTTGTATGACGCATTCATTTTTAGGGTTCACGAAATATGCCGCTGTTGTTCTTGCTGTGTTTGCGTTTGTCACCACTCGATGTTCAGCACCAATCATCTTTCCATTACTAATGATCTGAATCAATAACAAAATAAAATTTTCAATTTCATCATTATAAACCTGATTACATTTCAATGTCCAAAAAGAAAACGAAGTTATCTGTGGCTAAATGTTTTTTTTTGTTTGCCATTCAAAAGTATATAAGCCATGGTTCTCTGTTTTCAATATAACTTGGTAGTACGGATATGTGTATTTTTTTTAAAATATTAATATAATCTTTAGTCTCTTAAATTTATCCTCATTTTAGTTTTAGTCTCTCAAATTTTAAACTGAGTTTTGATCTCTAAAGGGTAAAATAGTCTATATTTTTATTAAATTATAGGGATTAATATTTTAAATTGAAATAAATTTAAAGGACAAAAATTTTATTAAATCAATATATATATATATATATATATGAAATGAGTTTCACAGTCATAACTCATCAATAAAAAATTAACTTACTACAATTTTTATAATATATATATATATATATATATGATATATTAATAGTGGGATTCACAGTGGCATCAATTATTGTTTCGAAGAATCTTGAACTTTGCACAAAGTAACCATGCATGAATGATGTGTCAAAATATATAAAATTGAAATTAAACAAAATTTAATATTATAGTCATGGGGTGGGATGACTGGTGAACTGGCTAATTGATTCTGGGAAGTATTGAACACTCAAACAAAATTTAAATTAAACAAAAATAAGTAAAAAAACAATTGAACTAGTTAAAGATTACTAAATATTTACTAGTAATAATTGATAAATTAAAAATATTTTTATTTAATTTAAAAATATGACATATGACTTGTTCGATTAGAATTTGAGTCTGACTGGATTAATAAACTATGAATTAATGTCTCTATCAATCAATTCGATGATGATTCAGTTTTCAAATTATTATTTAAACTTTAAAACCATCAAGATTAACATGAAATATAAAAGAATATATGCTGCCACACATTTCAGAAGCTTGTAAAGTGCATCCTAGGCAACTTGCACATAGCACCCTAACTATTACATTCTTTATCATAAAAAATTTAATTAAAGAATTTACTTTCATTTTAAACATAGACTCTCAATCTTCTATATTTTTATTTAATATTTTTTCTCAAATTATTCTAATGAAATTTAAATTTTTTCTTAATATGTGATATATGCTGTAAATATCTTATAAATAGGACTAGAAGAATATATTTTAAATGCATGATAGGTGATACAAATATATACCTGCAAGAGAAGGCCTATGTTGACCACAAAGGCATTGGGAATAGGGTCAACAGGGATCCATTCTCCATCTTTAAGCACTTGAAGAGCATTAATTTCATTTGGTTGGAGCAGAATGGTAATAAGTGTTGGGTCTTTGTGTTTCGGAGATC
Organism: Leucaena leucocephala; assembly: GCA_037074615.1. NCBI lineage: Eukaryota > Viridiplantae > Streptophyta > Magnoliopsida > Fabales > Fabaceae > Leucaena > Leucaena leucocephala. Next base: position 16,981,190 of record CM073519.1, read on the forward strand.
CCAACGTTAAATTTGGTTGTGGACATGGCGGATAATGGTGAGCCATAATTACAGGATTTCCACTCAGTTCTCCACTGAAATAATCTGGCTTCAGTCCCAACCCTTCAGCAAGCATCTTTAAAATCTTCACTGCCAATATTCTTAGTTCTTGTGTGTATTTCCTGACAATTTCCCTAACAAGAGATTAAAAAGAGAGAGGAAAAAAAAAAAGAATCCATTAGAATTTAGATCAAAACTGATACCTTACACTTGACGTTTTTAATTGTTTAACCATCAAATAATTCCAACATACTTGACTATTTTATTGTAAAAATCATCAAGTTAATGTAGTAACATCCCAATATGCTAATGCTGTAACTTTATTTCTTGATGCTTGTTATTGTTTAACCGTCTAATAATTATTCCTTATTTGACAGTTAAAAACCGTCACATATAGGCTTAGTAGTTTAAATAATACCAGAATACTTGATGGTTGTTAATGATGAATTCTTGTGTGTATTTCCCCAACAATTTCTCTAACAAGAGATTAAAAAGAGAGAGTGGAAAAAAGAATCTATTAGATCACGTTAGTAATTATTGTAATTTGCATATCCTGAACTGAAATATTCTTGAAATGTTGGTGACTATTAAGGCATATTCCAAATTCGGACGATCATTTCAAAACACAGATTTAAAAAATTATTTAACAATATATCCTGAAAAACTCGACATCATACTACTACTTATAGAGAGAACAAAATTATTGTGGACGTCAATTTCTTCATTAAATGGTAATGGTTGGTTCACGTGATTCACAATATTTTATTATCAACATCGTTGTCAAAACACTTAGGATGGTGACCTTTTAATGATATTATCAAATTGAAAAGCAAGTTTTAAATTTTAAAAAGATGTATGAGAAGGAATCCACTACTCATCCAGCTAACAAATATTGTACTGATCAGAATTAAAAATCAAATTCAAGTTGGTCAATTAGAAAAGAAACTATAGATTATTGCATATAGCACCTTTCAACTTTTTATTTTATGTCTATTACTTTTTTCCCTTTAGAATTTGACAATAAATCTTCTTGAACCTTTAACTTTGTAGAGAGACGTCATATGTTGTTTATTAGTATATTATTTGATTGTTAAAATGAAGTCTGAGAGAGAAACATAGCTCCATTAATGAAATGATGGACTAATGAATGGTAAAGAGGATAAATGTTTAAGGTATTTATTATTATTATTATTATCAAACTTTGAAGATTCAAGAGACACAATTTTTTGAGTTATATACAATGTTTAAATATATATATATATATATATATATATATATATATATATATATATAGTGCAAAGAGATTTGTGAACTTTACCTGTATCTTGCGGGTTTCTGGGGCCAAAATTCCATGTATTCTCCAGAAGGAGGACAAGGGTGTCTTAGTGTATCTCTCCAACTTTGAATTGCTTCTTTTCTGTAAATCTCACTGCTTGTATATAGCCTGCAGATTCCATTTGGGCTTTTTGAACTTTCATCCATCTTTTCTTTGGGAGGCATACCATGGAATTCTTTGAAAATGTTCAGTGTTTCCTCCATTAATTCCTCAGAAACTCCATGGTTGATCACCTACTTCATAGTATTCTTTATGAATATTATACACACATTTCTAACATATATAAAATCAAAGCGTGCATTTAGTTTTCATTACTTCTCGGAATTCAGATTTAAACAACACCTACTTGAACAAGCCTTCAAATTCTTATAAATAAATAAGAAATCTAATCATGTTGTCAAAAAAAAAAAAACTGATAAGCTAGCTGCTGGCTGATAAAGGAATATTGAAGATATAGAAAATGGAAAATTTGAATCAGATGGAACCTGGAAGAAACCATATTCCTGGGATGCTTTCCAAACGAGGGATAAGGTATCATGAGGATGACGATCAAGTCGCCCAAGATCAATGACAGGGATTGTGATTTTCTTGCTTGAAGCCACGAGGAGCTCACCGGGCCGGCTTTCTGGTGGCTGAACGTGAGATGATGGCACTGATGAATGCAGATTAAACCAGCTGGCCACTAGCATCTCCTCCATTTTCATGTCCATGCTTTAGTTAGCTTTAAACACAAGAGAGAACAAAATATAGTAGAATATGTCTTCCTTCCCCAAAGCATAGTGGGGTTAATAATGTATTTATAGAGTGTCAGGTAGATAGACGACATGGCCATACAGACATATTAGGTAGACAAGTAGACATAGCCATTCAAACATAATCCTCCCTCTCATCCTGGAAACTAGAACTAATTTATATAGATATGAAACAAATTTTATTTGTAAAATGTGTTTTGTTTTTCCTAAGGTACCATTTTTAATTATTTACACTCAATACTATTTTAATATGTACAATTAATATAGAATTTAAATTTGAAAAACAAAATGGGGTTAGGTGAGGGGAAATTTTTCTGAGTTAGATTTAAAAACAATGAGAATAACTGTGGAGTCCAATTTAAGAGAAATAACTATTAAAAGGTCACAAGAAATCATCAAATAAATAAAAAATCTCAAGGGACTTGAGGGTGAAAGATTCTATTTATGAAATTATGAAGGTACCCTTGATGAATTTTTAAAAAGACCGAATTAAAAAAAAAAAGGATGGCTATCTTGTGCTAAAACTTCTATTAGCGAATCCCTATCTACTGACTACCTTTCACCGACATCTCTATGCGTCTTGTTCTCATTATCGTTACTGATAAATTTATATTTTTATATATTTATTTATATTATTTTAATAATTTTTTATTATTATTTTAATCTTTAATTATATTAGTTATGTATTATTTAGATTAATATATCGTATATTGAATTAGTGATTAATAGGGCTATAATTGTTATATTTTTATAATTTTTCTAAAATAATTATTTTTAAAATAAAATATATTACATTATTATAATTTGTATTTTATATATTTAGAAGAAATTAAAAATTATAAATAACAATAAATAATCATAATTTTAAAATTTTCACAAAACGATCCATGGGCCAAAAACTATGCAATTTGGTCCATTAGTTTTTTATTCTCTTTTTTCCACATCCACTTAACGATCTTTGTTATATCTTCAGGATCAGGAGTTAATGTAATATGATAATGGTGTAATGTAATATTCTAATATAAATATAAAAAGAGTTGTTATTTCCAGTACCCTCAGGCATCTTATCAATGTTAGCACTCTCACTTGCCAATTCCCTGTAAGTAAAACTCTAATACAAAAGTTATGATATCATATCATATATTAACAAAGTTGTCATTTATACTAGTAACAAGTTGTCACTAACACAAATTATATCAGGGTCAATACCCAACATCTATACAAAAAGCCATATTTACTTGGCAATTAAGTTACAAATGGGACTATTCCTAATTATAAAAAGGTTACAAACTAAAATATAATTATAATTAAACTCAAATTAGGCACAAGAAAGCCCTGGCTTCTTAAGGTGCTCAACTAGTTAACTGTTCTAAGGATTCAATGAGTCAGAAAATGGTTAAGCGTTTAGTTGGACTCATCTGTTATCACGAACCTAAACTTGACAGAATTATAAATATTGTTAAAGCCCCATTGCAAACTACCCTATTCTGCTTCGTCAATGGTACATGAAGGCTCCAAAAATTGCAATGCTTTCTGATAAAGAATTCATTGAAGAAAGTCGAAGAGCGCTAGATACTTTCAAACAGAAACTAAAGAACCAAAAAAGCTTCCCTTTCAATTCCCTAATCAGCTCCAAATCAAGTCAAAACAAAACAAAACAAAACTTAACCAAAACAACAAAGAAGAAAGAAAAGAAATGAGATGGAGTAAGCTAAGCTGGTTTCGCAACCTGAAATGGAGGAGAAATTGAAAGAAAACCCTAATCACTTTAAACTGAATCTGGCTATAGTTAGACAACTCAGAGGCCGATATATGCCGGTGTTTCTTCCTTCATCTTCTTGGTGGCGAGTAGCAATAATGAGAACGGAGACGCGAGAGGCAGAGAGACGTCGGTGAAAAGGTAGAGTGTGGTCAACAGAGAGGGATGGGCGAATGAGAGGCAGAAGCGCCAAGATATCCCTCCCATTTTTTTAATTCAGTTGCTTTAAAAATTCATCAAGGATACCTTCATAATTTCACAAATCGAATCTATGACCCTCAAGTCCGTTGGGACTTTTTATTTATTTGATGATTTCCAGGGACTTTTTAGTAGTTATTTATCTTACATTGGAAGTCTACAGTAATTTTTCCTTAAAAAAATTGGAGAAATGAGGTTATAAAATTTTGATAAAGAGAATATTTAAGATAAAAGAGTAAGAAAAAATAAAAAAAAAACTTTTAACCCTATTTCTATAATTTTTTAAATCTAACTTAGAAAATTTTTTTCTCTTCACCCCTCCCTCCAAACCGCTCCTACCAAATAACCCTTAAGATAAAAATAAATCTGTTTTATTAATTTTTATATTTAGAATTAGAGAGAGTAGTAGACTAATGGCCTATTTGGTTCAAGGAAAGGATTGAAATAGGTTGATGTATAATAAAATAGAACAAAATGGTGATCGAATTGATTATAGAGGAGGAAATATTCCTTGTTATTGATTTCGTTTTATGTAGGTGTGTTGATCCCCATTAAAGGAAGGAAGGAGGGGCATTCAGAAAACAATCATATTTCTAAAAGAATATTATTTAAACATGCAAGATATAGAAATGCAATAGGAATCCATAGAAACAGGCCCTATATATGTTTAGGCATAGCTTTAACATGTTAAATATTTATTTGTGTCTTGGTTAGTTTCACTGAGTCTAGTGATTTACTTTTACAAGTAGGGATGACAGTGGGACGAGAAAGGATAGGGTGATGAGTTTTTCAACACACGTCTCTATCCTATTCTTCTTTATTTCTCATACTTATTCTATAATTTTACTATGTTTTAACTTTATCATTCCATAAGTAAATCTACGAATATTTCTTTTAATTATTGTATCTTTTTAATTAGAGGTAACTGTATTTAAAGATTTAGTTGGGTAGTACGTGTAGGCATATATATATTTTAAGGAGAATTTAAATATAGGTTTATCATGTTGTGAATCGCTATCTCCTTTTATTATATCCAATTCTTATGAATAATCTATAAATATTCTATTGTAGTTCTAACAAGTTCTTTATTGAAACTAATATTTTATCTTTTAATAAAATATTTTTAAAATTAATTCAATATTTATCCATATATTATTAGAACATAAAAATCATATTTAAAGCAATACTTTAATTAGTTTGAGAAAAAAATAGTAAAACTACCTATTTAATATTATAACATAACATTCTCGAGACTTGAACCAAAAATATTTGTCAAAGGCTGATTTATACCCAAATTGGTGGGACGTATTTGATACTCGGTGGTTGGAATTGAATTAAGATTCCCTTTTATAAGGGTACTTAAATTGTCACCCAAGGTGGCCTTTAATTAACAAGGGAAACTCCTAGTTAGCCTTTCATTAACAAGATATTTAATATATTTTGAATGAATCTATTTATCAAAAATAGTTAAATTAACCTAATTATTTTAGAACTTATGTGTGAGAGTTAATATAATATTTAATCCATCAAATTTATTTTAATTTCACAAATTTTAAATTATGAGTTTTAGTTTTTTAAGAGGCAAAATAGTTTAGGTTTTTATTAAATTATAAAGACCGATATTTTAGATAAAAAAAAATTTAAAGGATAAAAATCTATTATTTAAAGTTTATGGGACTAAAATTAAAATGAGAATAAATTTTTGATGGACAAAAAATTATATTAACCCTATATGTATATATATATAGGTATAGTGTACATTTCAATAACATTCTTATACAATATATCCATGTATCAATAAATATCTAATCATCTTAAGTATCTTGTGTTTACCAATAAATCAATATATATATATATATATATATATATATATACTCCCTCAAGTTATAAGGAACAATCTCTCTCATACCTCTCATACTGGTGATCCTAAATATAAAGAATAAATCCTTTTTGTTTAAAATTTTAAACTGGTATTTCCATTTTTTCCTTACTAATTCCACTTATTATCTCTCTACAATAAATTTTTACTCATTATCTCTCATGCACTCTCTATAAATAAGGGTATAATTGAAAACACACACACACATCTTACGGATATATTGTCTTTAACTAAATTTAACTAATATTTTGAACCAAGTGATTTTAGTAGTTGTTTCTTATAAAAAGGGATTAGAGGGAGTATATAACATGATGTCAGTGTAATTAAATGTGATTTATCTACAATTGTTTGATATTTCAATTGATTCTATTAGTGCCATTAAAATTCTCTCATGCACGCATGATTACCTTTAACATTCCCTCTTGCGTAGCCTTGTGTTCTTGTGTCTTAGCTTTCTCTCAGAACTCAAAATGTTCTGACATGGTTGATTATATTATAGAGAAAAACATTGTTTTGAGAATTCATTTAAGGCTACAGTTTTCTTTAGCCAATGCTCTAAACCCCCTACTTTTCTCTTTTAGTGTATGTCCTCCTAAGAGTTCATGTTTGGTCTTTTTCCTGAAGCATCATTGTTTAATTTAGATTCATTTTTTCGAGAACCATTTTGTGTTCTTGTTCTATGTATTTGTTTGTTTCTGTAAATGACTTTGGGTTTTCTGTTTAGTGATTCATTCCTCTTGTGTTTTCCATTAAGTAATTCATTCTTTCAAGAATCACTCAAAGTAGTTTGATTATAACTAATTCGAGATTTTCTATCTAGTGTAGTTTCCCATGTTATTTAGTTTTATTGTAATTATATGTATATATTAATTTTATATTTATTATGATTTTTAGGGTTTTCTATTCCCTATATGAAAATGACAACTAAATAGTAGCCAATAACAAGTTTCAGAAAATGATAACTGGTTTCTCACTTATTATTGAGATTTTTTATAATCAAATCATTCTTCAAAATCTCATAGTAATTTTCTCCTTTTTTGTCTATGCTTCGGCTTTCTCTCTAAACATATTCTGACAAATAAATTTATTATAAGAAATTATAATTTTTATTTATAAGTCATTGTATGACTCACATTTTTCACTAAATATACTTCATAAAATATCAAAACCAAATATTTTGAATAAGTCTAGGCGGCCAGTGAAGATTTTTTATTAAAAATGCGAAGACGTACTTGATGAACAACGTTGATTGCCATTTAAAAATTAACAATATATATATATATATATATATATATATATATATAGACAAGTTAGGAAAAATATTGAGATGATGATGAAAGCAGAATAATAAATTCAAGTAGAAAAGAATAACTTGATCAATTGTCACTATATCATTTGGTGTAAACATAAAGAAATCTTAACTATTTAAATATCAATTATAGCAACATTTCACCTGCTCATGTTTCTTCTTTTTAGTATAGTTTCCCCCCTTATTTCAGGTTCATGCATGTAGACGCTAAGCCCTAGCTACAACTTGCAATTATTGTCTCTGCAATAGTATAACTCAACATTAAGTTATATATATGATGTCGAACTTAATTGGTGAAATGTTCCTCAATTTCAAAGGGCTTGGCTTAGCTGAAACGGATTTATATATATTCTTTTTATTCTATTTATAAGGTAGAGAGAAGATCTTTTTAGTCCTATTTATATAAGTCTTATCATTAAATTTGTCACTTCACATGAATATATAGTTTTGCCTTTAATTTATTTTTGTGTAAATTATGTACTCTTACTATAGAGTATATATATTAAATAAAAGTAAAGTTAAAAAGTTTTCAAATTTGTAGACAGAAAGTATGAACTGGATAATTGGTTTTATGTTATACTCCTCTGGTTCTATAAGATCTAATTGAAGTGTTGATATTGGTCATAAATATAAGAGGTATTTACTATATTTATCAATTTTTCTTATATTATTTTAATTGATACTCCATCAATAATAATCAAGTAAGAGAGGGAGATGTGGGGTTAAAAAAATTGTTAGGGTATTTTAGGTAAAACATGATATATTAACTAATTTAACTAACTTTTTTAATTAATCAAATTAGTTAAATATGTCATATATTAAGGACAGAAAGAGTAGTAGTTATTTTTCTAATAATTTAAGCAATTATTTGAAGAAAATCACAATAATAGGGTACAAAGTGAAATAAAGCAATGACATTCAAGAAAAAGGCAAAACTCATGATTAATGGAAAATTCCAAGGTTTTCAAAACAAGATTGATACTCGAAACATTGGAAATATTATGTTATATATTTTTTAACTTGTTCATGAATGAAATTGTAGTAATTAAAGACATCACCTGACCTAATCTGTTGTGCTTATGTGAGATAAAAAAAACAAAGAATGAGTTAAAAATATCTTAAAACTTAGTCAATAAAAATTGGTTTATTTAATTAATAAAGATCATCCCAAATATCTTTCAAAGTTGAAATCCTTTTGGTAAATAATTCATTAAAACTTAGCTCAACTAAAGTTTTACCCTAAAATCATAAAAGCTCAACATGACATGCATATTTTCTTATAGAAATATTTAGTAAGTTAATCAACCATCAATCACTTAATCAACAAATTTAAAAATCCTTGACAAACATAAACATAGAGAAGGGAAAAGAGTTGTACAAATTAAACACTTTGTGCCTTCACTGAAAAGGAAAGAGATAAGAAGTGGACATGGCCTATTAGTGCAAACCTAAAACAGAGAGGTCTTGAACACTAGGTATATAGCTGTAAAGGAAAGTTATATCATGTGATGTATAATTATTAGCGCCACAAGGAATCATTCTTTAATCAGGCCTAAATTAAGTTGACCAGTCTTTTCAGACACTATGAAAAAGAAACGCTCCCTCCTCCTCCGTTCCTTATTATAAAATATGTTTAACCGAATCTCTTTGATAAGAAAAGTAGTTAAAATTAATTAAATATAATTAATATGTTAAAAATGTAATTTTTCTTCCAAAAATAGCCTATTGATGGGGAGAGAGTGTATAAGAGTAACTGTCATTTGATGAAGAAGATGAAGACTTCTCATTTGATGAAAGTCTGGCGCTCATGGATGGTATGCTATGCCAACATAAGAAGCTAACTGTCAAACTTTGCTGTCAGTGTGTTGTTTTCCTTTGTGTTGTTTGTAGATTTGCTTAACAGTGAATCAAGATCCACAAAACGTTAGCTTATAACAAATGAAGAAAGGAAAGGCAATAAGTCATTTTGTTGTTGCACTCAAGTCATGAAGGAAAACTAGAACGAGGTACAGTACCGAGAGTGGCTTCAGTATATGGTGTTAATGGAAGCATTATTTATCGCATTTGGAAGCAAATTAAGGAGATAGGTGATGCTTCTCACAGAAAGACAAGAAATTCTGGTTGGAAAAGAGTTGAGCTAAACACTCAGAGTACGTGAAGTTCCATTAAAGGGGCCGCAAACTATTCGATCACTATCTTTTGCGTTGAACATCAGCCCAACATCATTGATAAGATTGGTAAAGGCTAGCTAGTCATATACGACGCTGTTCAAGTTCAATTAAGCCATATTTAAAAGAGGATAACAAGGTAGCTCGTCTTAGTGTTTGCTCAATGCTTAAAGAAAGTAGAAGTTCCATTAAAAGGGCCGCAAACTATTCGATCACTATCTTTTGCGTTGAACATCAGCCCAACATCATTGATAAGATTGGTAAAGGCTAGCTAGTCATATACGACGCTGTTCAAGTTCAATTAAGCCATATTTAAAAGAGGATAACAAGGTACCGCGTCTTAGATTTTGCTCAATGCTTGAAGAAAGTAGCATCCCCCATAATCCAAAGTTTAAATCCATGCTTAATGTCATTCATATTGATAAAAAATGGTTCTATCTTACTAGAAGGTCCATGAACTGTTACTTACTTCCAGATGAGGATGAGCCATACACTACATGCAGAAGTAAAAACTTTATTCAGAAGTTAATGTTCTTAGTTGCAGTGGTTAGACCCCGGTTTGATGATGAAGGGAAAGAAATATTTTTAGGAAAGATTGGTGTATTTTCTCTTATTTATGAGCAAGAAGCTAGAAGAACAAGTGCTAATAGAGTTGCAGAAACAATAGACAAGAAACCCATTAGAGTTCTGTCACTAAAGAAGTATGTAAGAGGTTCTTAGTTGATAAGGTTTTACCCGCCATAAAAAGTAAATGGCCAAGGGAAGATTTAGGGAAGACAATTTTCATACAACAGGATAATGCTAGAACTCATGTTCAAATATATATTTGACTTGTCAACCACCAAATTCTCCTGATTTGAATGTGTTGGATCTAGGTTTCTTCAGAGCTATTCATTCTTTACAAGAAAAGGAAGCGGCAACCTTAGTAGATAGCCTTATTGAGGCAGTGGAAAAATCATTCAGATCTTTTTCAGTTAGAAAATTAGAAAAAAAAAATCTTAACATTTCAAGCAAACAGGATTGAAATAATGAAATTCAAGGGATCAAATAATCACAAATTGTCTCACTTGAGGAACGATGCAGTGTATAAACAACAACTGCCGACTCAACTTATGTGTGATGCTTATCTAGTTGAAGAAGTGTGTCATTATGTAGAAGGTGTTGACGAGACACAAGTATGAAATAGTAAAAAATACTCTGCATCATATTTTGGTCCTTGGGTGTATTGGAAATTTCAGTTCTATTAATTGTTTTTTACATAGCTTTGGTCTTAGTACTTTGTTATGCACATTTTATAAGTTGAAGTTAAATTGTTGATTAATTTGCGTTTTTACCTCTGATGTTACCTTAGAATTCCCACCGAACATATGTGCTATCTAAACTTTCTTTTCTTTACATCAAAATATGAGCAGGAGTAAATATTGATGTCGAAACAGTGAAGAGAGATGTACACCTGAGTAACATGGGAATTACCAAATGTATGTATATTTATCAGGTCTCTTTCTGGCTATGCATTGAATAGGAGTATTATTGGTTTCACAAGATGAAAATACAGAGTTGAAGCCTCATTCCTTTGATGGATAATTATAAAACCTTATGCAACATAAACTAAGTGCTACTGTGAGAACAATGAGTATATTGGATGGCAATGAATAAATCATATGTAACTGAAAGAAAGTTAATTTGCTACACTGTCATAGACGAATAACATAGATAAATATCCATTAATAATGCAAAACATTGTTCAATGGTTCAAAAGGTATAGTATCCGACATGACATATATGAAGTTTGATTTTCAAGAACAGAAAAGCAAGGCAAATACTCGAAATACTTCTAGTTCAACAACATAAAGTCCTCAGTATTGTCAAAAACTCTTATTTAATGCAGCACTTATAAATCCATAAGCATCTCACGGTTATTGCCACTTGTTGTCACAGGAGGAGGATCATTGTTCTGCTCCACTTTGTTTCTTGTAAAATCGTCTTTCCCAGCAAAGGTGGTTTCCATCCCACTGACTTCTTCAGGCAACTTGTTGAGATCAAAAAGTTGCTTCCCTTTTGACTTTAGAAACTTTGCATTCTTGTCACTGCTGGAAGAGTTTATTTCTTCACCAACAATCGAATGCTCGTTGCTGTCGAACGGGTCCTCTAATATAGCATCAACATAATCGTTCTCCATGGAATCCTCTAGTGTTGGAAATCGTGCCCTAGGGGCCAATCATTGTCTTATGAACATTATTGATTTATGAATTTATTAATTGAGTTATCATATTATTTGCATGTTTACTATGATGACCATCCTTGGATAATTCATGATATTATCCTAAATGTCCCTGGTCGATCATCTATGTGGGAGCACAGATGAAATAAGACCAGTATGACTTTGAAGATGTATAGAGATATAAATCAAAGTCATAAGCACATGTAAGAGTACAGGGTGTTGGACCGACCCGCTATGAGAGAACTGCATGGGTAACGTCATAAGCTTCTCTCATATACAAACCATGTCAATATGCCCTTTGACCTGAGATCATCATGGATTCCTACATGACAAAACGCTCAGCTTTGACCTAGTCAAAAGTCACTTTTGACCGAGTGATCATAAAGACTATGTTCGGGCTTAGTGGTTTTTCATGCGGAGGAATGTGAATGGTCAAGATGGAATTTGTCCCTCACATTCGTGGAGAGATATTACTGGGCCCCTCGATGAGTGAGTCTGAGAAATGTATGGCCATACTGTAATGGAAAGGTAGTTCCATTTCTATAGTCAGACTACTCAGGGATCGAGAAAGTAACGGTCGGGAATAGGAGGATGACATTATCCATGCCTCATCCATGACCAAAATATCGCGTGACAGAAGGGACATGATATGGTTGTATAAAAGGTTACATCGTTTATCGATCCTCATATGATTTGGGTAGTTGTTATGTCTTGCTAGAGACCGCTTGCGACTTGTGGGCTAGTATAGCAAATGGCCCACTGCCAACTTCATATGGGCCTACAGGGTCGCACACAAAATAGCCCAACACGAGCTATGATGTCCAGATTCATTGAATCTAAGACATGTCCAGATTCAATGAAAGATCCAGGTGAATGTATATATATTTATTTATATTTATATTCGTATATATATAAATTCGTATATATATATATATTATATATATGAGATATATGAGATTTAATTTATAAGGATAAATTAAATCCCTATCACGTTTGAATTTGAAATTCAAATTGATAGGATATCTCATATAAGAGATATTTATAAGATTTAATTTATAAGGATAAATTAAATCTCTATCACGTTTGAAATTCGAAATTCAAATTGATAGGATATCTCATATAAGAGATATTTATAAGATTTAATTTATAAGGATAAATTAAATCTCTATCACGTTTGAAATTCGAAATTCAAATTGATAGGATATCTCATATAAGAGATATTTATAAGATTTAATTTATAAGGATAAATTAAATCTCTATCACGTTTGAAATTCGAAATTTAAATTGATAGGATATCTCAAATTTGATTTATGGGAATAAATCAAATATAACTCAGTCTCATCTTTATTTAAAGTTAAATAAATAAGTAATTAAATCTGTGGGACGGATTTAATATTATTTTATTTAATTAGTTTCTTATAAAATTATACAATATATGATATTGTATCAATTCGGAATTAATATAAGATTAACTCCAAAATCCAATTAGGTCAAGTGAAAAAAAAAACGCATAGCATCCTCTATATCTGATTGGAGGAGCTACGTTTGAAAATAACACAGAACACAAAAGGCCGAACGGAATCTGCAAAAGGTTTGCAGACAAGAAACTGCCGAAATAGAGACGGAGACTTGTGAAAGCCTTGGAGGGACAGGAGACGCTAGCACGTCGTTCGTGGTTGGAACGCTGTTCGTGTGGATACCAGTAGAGGAAGCCGACCTGAGGCGTCGACTTCTTGTGATCGGAAAGAGACCACCGTCCGCGGAGAGAATCTGTGAAGGTCGCTGAGGAACACTCCATCGATTTCTTGCGATCAGAAAGAGATCACCACCCACGTAGAGAAGCTGTGAAATTCGCTGAGCAACACTAAGGGTAATGATTCTTTCCACTTGACTTAAACACATACGGTAGATCCTGGCAAGGAATGGAAAATTTTTAAAGTTTATTTCCGCTGCGTGTCTTCCAATTCCTTTCATCTAGAACAAGATCTTTATCACAACCAGCTTCCATGGTGGTGTTCTCCCAAGATTTTGGAGTAGAGCTTTGTAATGCCATTCTCCAAGCATCAATGTTCACTTCTGTTCATTCTTCACGTTGTTTTAAACGGGCTACATCCTCTCTTCACTAAAAATGCTTCAAGCACTATGTTATTTAATGCTCCATCTACTTCAGACTAAGTTATTCAAATGTGTGTGGGAATTAGCATTTGATAATAAATATAATGAAATTAATGAGGGGTTAAGTAGGGGTAAAATGGGAAGTTAAAAAAAAATATACCCCTAAGTGTCTTTTATAAATTGAAATAAAATGTTTCCAAAAAAATGTATCCTATAATAAAGAACGATGGGAGTAATAAGTAAATTATAAGTAATTATTGATAGTTTAGGGAAAAGAAAAATGACTAAATGATAAAAATATATGATCTCCTATGAATCTCAACTTTTTATGATAACCAACTTTAGAATAATTTGTTAATTCTTGCATGGCCCCTTGATGGCCTATTTATAGACAACTTTCAAAACCTAAGGAATGGGCAAAAAAAATTAGAAAAACATTTCAAAAATTAATATGACTACAAAAAAATTGACTTTCAGCGGTAACAAAGTTGTCGCCGAATACCTTTAGCGGCGATATCTTGTCGTTGCCAAGTCGTTGCGTATAAGATTGTCACTGCCAAGTCGTTGCGTATAAGATTGTCGCCTATACAAATTGGCAGCAACAATTGAAAGTCACCGCTGAATGTCAACAATATTGACGCCATTGAAAGTTTAACAGAAGTTGTCCAATCAATGTTGCTAGCAAAGGTATGTCAAAGAAGGCGACAAAAGTTGCCACCTAAAATCGAATTAGCGGCGACTGATATTGGAGTAAAGGTAAATCTGTAGCAACAAAATAGTCTTCACCTAAAGGTGAATCTGCGAGGACAAAATTGTCATTGCCTAAAGTTGAATCTGCAATGACAATTTTATCGCTGCCTAAAGTATAATCTGCAGCGACAAAATTGTTACCGCTGAAAGTTGATATTATTTTTTAATTTTTTTCCTGTAATTTTTCTTATATGAAAAAAATATAATTTAATCACAAAAATAATAAATGATAAATAATTAAATAAACTAGAATATAATAACATTGATAAATAATTTCGATCATCGTATAAAATATCAAATTACTTCAATTACTTAAACATATTTAAAATTAAAATAAAATTTTTCAGCTTATACATAAACATTCTATAGAATGACCAATATTAGGAGTAGAAGAAGTAGGCACATGTGGTTACCCCCTCTGTATCCTATAATTGGGCACGTACACTTTGCACAACTGAACTATCACTAGATTGAGGGCAATTTCTCTTCCTTGAAGGCTCCGCTCTATACCCTTTCCCTCTTACATACCCTGACCTCTCACTAAGAACTGTCGCCAATATTTCCTTTGACGTCATTTGAGTATAAATCTCTAAATCTTGGTCTTGTTGCTGAGAAAGTTCGTGTATACGATTCTATAAAAAAATATATGAAACTATTAGATTAAAAATAAAAATAAATCAAAATAAAATATTAAACTACAATGCGTACATGAATCTGTTCAGAGTAGTGTCACCATTATTTTCCTGTTGCATGGTCTTTTGTGTGAAAACGAAATCCATTGCCTATGAACATGGAATAACAATTCACCATCATCAATGGACCAATTAATAAACTTATGAGTTCATCACTTACATGGCTCTATGTAGACAATGATGTCACCTTTGAGGACAAAAGTCATGTGTTATATATTTTATACTAATGTAATTGCTAGAAATAACATGGCTTAAAATGTTATAACTTACTCGTGAACGAAACCATTGAGGAAACTCATATTGACTTTGCTCACTCCTTAATCCATGGGCTTCAAGCTCTATTATATATTCCCTAAAAATTTTGATACCAATAAGAAAAATATGCATTATGACAAATAAATTTTCTCTTTAAGTCAAGCAACTTACTCCATAAATGGCTAAACTTCTTCACAATTTTGGAGCACATATATTTTGCTTGACAGTACTCTTCATAGGGAGGAGAATTTGACTTACAATATCCCCTAACTTGAATATTTTTCTTAAATATTGAAAACTCAGGGTTGATATCATCATTCATACATGGCACATTAAATTTTGTAGGAAAATTTTTCAAATATCTTAAGCAAAACGTGAGACTTTCATCTGCCAAGTATCTTTCTGCAATTGATCCTTCAGGCTGAGCTTTATTGCGAACATATGATTTGAGGGTCTGCAAATACCTAGTGCATTAGATTTAATTAACCTTCTATAGTTATGAATGATAAATATACAATGATATTGACGAATGTTACATTTCTATTGGATACATCCAACGATATTGAATTGATCTAGCAACTTTTGTCTCTCGTGCTAAGTGTATTGGCAAGTGAACCATCACATTAAAGAAAGCAGGTGGGAAGATAGTCTCTAAGTTGCACGATATCAATATTATTTGACTTTGGAGTTTGTCAAGTAGTTCACAAGTCAAACACTTTGAACAAAGATTTTAGAAAAAATCTTCCCAACTCTATAATTGGTTCACACATATTAAAAGGTAATAACCCATGTATTGCAATTGGAAATATCTCTTGTAATAACATATGGTGATTATGACACTTCAAACCAAATAATTTTCGCTCCTGAATGTTGACCCATCTTGAAATATTAGATGAAAAAGTATCAGGCACTTTTAAGTTAGCCAATAATTTCAAAAGGGATTATTTACTTTTAGGGGACAATATGTAAGAAGAAAAAGGAATATAAACATTATTACCATCTTCAACTGGGTGCATATCAAAATACAATGTGTGTCTTTGTGGCAACATGGACATACAAGTTTATCTTTAGTTGACCACCCTGGAAGGTTTCCATATACGGGAAAATCATTTATAGTCCACAAGATTGTTGCATTCATGATAAAATTTGATTGACAATATGCATTATATGTCTATACCCCTACTTCCCACAATTATTTTAGTTCCTCAATCATTGGTTAGAGGTAAATGTCTATTTTATCACCTAGACACTTTGGACTACGAATAAGAAGTGTCATCATAAAGTATGGGCTTTTCATACAAAGCCATGGTTGCAAGTTATATGGCACCAAGACAACATGCCATATACTATGATTGGCACTTATATTCCCAAAAGGTTGAAATCTATCACTTGCTAAACCTAATTGAACACTTTTTGGATCAATAGAGAAGTTAGGGTATTGGTGGTCAAAGTGTTTCCAAACTAAAGAATCAACTGGATATCTCAGTACATCATCATTTGAGTGTTTCTCCATGTGCCACCTTATTTCTTTAGCTGTATCTCTTGACATATATAGTCTTTGTAGCCTAGGTGTTATGGGAAAATGCCTCAAGACTTTATGTGGAACCTTCTTCCCTTTCTGTTTGTTTAAATTCCATCTAGGCATCTTACACTTAAAACAAGATTCTGCATTTGCTTACTCTCCCCAAAACAATATGCAATCATTCTCACAAGCATCAATTTTATGGTAATCTAAACTCAGATCATGAATTATCTTCTTAACTTCATAGAATGAGTATGGCACTAAAGCCCCTTTTAGGATAACTTCTTTTAACAAGTCCAACAACACATCTATAGATTTATTACTCTAATGGTTAAGGCACTTCACTTGAAGCAACTTTACAATAAAAGAAAGTTTGGACATCTTCATACAACTTGGATAAAGTTTTATTTTAGCATCTTTTAATAAGTCAAAGGACCTTTTAGCCTAAACATTAGGCTCTTTGCTCTCATAGTCGCTAGTATTTGTATAATCCACACATGAAACTCCATATGCATCACATACCATCCTTACAAAGTTCTCATTTCAGTATCATTTTCTATGTCATTACTAGAAGTTCCACAATCTGTCTTAAATATTCTAATTTTCCCATACAACTCCCACACCTTATAACTATTTCAGAAACCCTTGCTCAATAAGTCTATCCTAACATCTCTTCTCACTTTAAATATAACATTCATGCATCGTTTACAAGGGCAACTTATTTGATTTACCACAACAAGTTGACTAAATGCCCATCTAAAAAAGCATCCACTCCTCTAATATATGATATGTTACCTATGTCTTTAATATGTAGCCAACTTTTATCCATTTATATTCCCTACAAAGTTAAACAAATGATACAGTAAAAAAAATCTAACAAATATATCAATGCATAAATATATGTAGTTCCCATTTTAGATTATTTCCAATTTTTTTAAAAACCATTTCAATTTAATTTGGAGCTCCAATAATTCAATGAATTAATTATGAAAATAGTTTTCTAGTCTAACCTAAACTATTAGCTAGCGAGTTTAATTGACAATCTCATGTGTCTGTTTAATAGAAATTAAAAGTAAAGAGGTGTTGAAGATTCATCACTAAGGAGCTGCAAGACTTTTTTTAAAAGATGGCGTGGCAGAATAGAAACAATCATTTGAATAGTTTTTACATAAAAATGACTATATATATCTAAATAAATAAAGAGCAAAGGCAAAAGTGAAATCTTGTCTAAAGTTACAATAAATTAAAATTAGGTTATAGATAGAAAAAATCAAAAATATTTTACATTAAGAAATTATATCATCTTCAAATATCCATTTTACATTAAGGTAAAAGCTACACATAGGAGAAGAGACAAACTTGGCCTCTTCCTTATTTCTGAATAACCTTATGAAAAATTTGCTCATTGTCTCCTATCTCAATTAATCTATCTATTGTCTACACAATATTAAATAGTTATAAGAATAACTTCAAGAAGACATTTTCTTCAAGTAAAGCAAAAACTTAGAACACAAAAAATACCTCCTTATCAACTCTCGTGCCAGTTACTGACAATTACAGGACCAAAAACAAAAACTATATCAAGAGAACATGTGTGCATCATAATGTAGATGGTTAAAATCAACAAGTAACAAGTAGAAATTCAAACTTGTAAAAACCTGTCTCTCAACAACCTCATGATATTCTTGATTACCTTAATCCCAAAATGGTCACCTTAAACAGGGAATATTTATTTCCAATAATCTCTTGCAAATTTCCTCTCCTCTGAACTTGAAATGATACAAAGTTTCCAAGCAGGAGCATATTATCTAAAACCTAAATCAAATTTCATCATCCAGGTAATCTTTTATATCGAACGAGCATATTAGAATGTCGCAATCATTTGCCAAATCTAAACATTTAACATTTAGGCAAGATCGGTACTTCAGTCCAAGTAACGAAGCTCCAATTCCTAAAATCTGATAAACAAGATAGAAAAGACTCTGAATTGGTAGATCTACTTGGGACAAGTATTTGGAGTCCATCAGAGTGAGCCAACAGCTGAGTATTTTTGCAGGAACATATAAACGTCAAATCAAAATATTAAGAATTAGCAATCCCTAAATTCCTTCATTTTCTAATCTTTCCTCCAGAAGAAAGAAGAAAGACTCAAGCAGAAGGTGAACTAAAACTCACATTCAAATTGCCCAATGCGTAACCAGAAATAAATTAAATATCCTACTGTAGCCAATGCTAACAAGTGCAAGAGACACAATAATACTAAGAACAAAAAATTTAGAGGCTTTAGAGGTTTAATTACTTCAATAATCTTACCGATAACAACCTCTGACTCTATCTACCTCTTTTCCTTCTCTAATGGCTATAGTACACACAACCAGAAAACTTGCAGATCATAGAACTAACGATGCAAGAGGCTTTAGAGGACTCACCTCAAGTGGTAGACGGCACTGCAAAGCTTCCTCCCCTCCTCCTCTAACGATGGCAATTCAGCTGGCGGTAGCCAACAGAATATTAGTAGCAACTGAGATCTTCATAGAGAAGAATGATAGTGGATGAACAAAGGTGGACAACCATGATATGGTCACCTGTGAGTCTGAATCTGTTGCCTATACTCTTCTATCTCTCTTCTAACGATGACGACCTCCGACTACAATTCAGACTCTCGCTCTCACTCTCACTATCGCTTTCTCTTTCTCACTGTCTCTCACGCTGACTCTGATGGCTGAAGGGGAAGCAAGGTTTTGGGCGCAGTTACTCAATTTTTCCCTTTTGGCCACAGGCTAGGAAAATGAATAAGTGATGGGCGTTAAATCACACTTTCTGCAGTAACAAAAATTGTCGACATAGATACTATGATCTTTTGCGGTGACACAAAAATGTCACAGCAGAAAAGATTGCCTTTCCCTTATTGACCTTCTACGGAGACAAAATAAAGTCTACTTTTAGCGACGACTATTTTGTTACTGCTTAAAGTCTTTCTTTTACCAAATATTTTTTAGGAAATAATCCTCTTAATAAAATAATGATATTTTTCATTCAATAGCTTATTCAACTCATTAGGGAATTTTTATAAAATTTTATGGCAAATGATGATCTCTAACTATTTTTCTTGAATTTTATAAGAAAATAGGCTTTTAATTCCTAAAAAATAGCTATTAAATGATTTGGGTCTCTTTTGGGAAAATAAACTCTTTCATAATTTTATTAGCCCCCAAAATACTTATTTTATGATTTTTTTTTATTTTTCTTAATCCCAAAATATTTTTAATGATTATTCTTTCATTTATTCTTTCTCTAAAATTTCACTTTTGAGACTTTTTAATTTCAGAAAAATACTATTGAACTCAATAATACTTTATAAATCCTTTTTATAGAAGTTGGGATGTTACATGAAATGCAATAACAAAGGGCACATGCAATAGTAACTAAGAATATATATATATATATGTATGTATTTTACGTCCATTCTTTCTCCTTATCTCTCTCTCTCACACATCTCCCTCTCTATCTCTTCCCCCACATTGTCTTTAACACACACATACTAACTTCATGCTCATTGATACACATTTATAATATATCTTTCATACATATACCCTTACTACATCTTCTTCTTTCACATACATCACGTTATTATCTGTATAATCTCTTCTTATTACAATAACATGTGAAATTTCTTTATTTATTATTTAAAAATGACATTATTCAATAATTTATCTCTATATATTACATAGTTGCTTAAAAATCTCTAAATTGGGAAAAATTGTATGAAGATTTTTAGCGACGACAAAGGATACAAAAGTCGCTACTGAATCATACCTTCTGTGACAACAAAAAATTATCAATGTAGAAACTATACACTTTTTGTTGCAACACATATATGTCACCGTGGATACTATAACCTTATGTGGTGACAATATGTGTCACCGCATAAAGTCATAGAATCCGTGGCAACAAAAAAATATGGCCACTAAAAGTCTCACTTTCAGCGGTGACTTTATTTGTCGCCGCTGAAAAATCGTCACCAAAACTTTATTTTTTTGTAGTGTATATTCTCATATTCATGCCTCATGTTGTTAAATTAGGATTAATAATTCGATTTGTTGTTAAATCATGCGTTTTCCGATGGAGTTTAAGATAGGAAGGGAAACTTATTCATGAGCCAAACGCGGGCCACATCTTCTCATTTTGTTTGAGCCAGGAGAAAAAGTGAGGCAAATGTTTCTTTGATTTTTATTCTAAAACTTGCTGCATATATAATTATTTGAATCTTGGATTTTTTTTTCTTGTTGGCCTAATTAAAGGAAGAAATTAGGAATAAAGAAGACTGGGGTGATCTCCCTCCGCATTGTATTTGTGTAAGGATTAGTCCTACAAATCTACGTTACTTGGACATATTTTCCTTTGAGCGAAATTTCATGTATTTGCATAATTGGACATATACTATGTGAAATTGAAGGATTGAAAGTAAAAAAAAAAAAAAAAGAAGGGTCTCCAAATATATATTATTAATGCTTGAATAAATGAGAATATAAATAAGCTATTATATATGTAAAAATATAAGTTAATATATTAAACCTAAAATCCTATTATGATCATAATATCTCAAATTTATTCTTTTAAGATATCATAATATAATATTTAAATTTAATCTTAAATAATATCCAAATTTAATTTTAAACAATTATTTCATTAATAAAATATAATATTAATTAATTTTAAACTAACTTATTCCAACAAATATATCAACATTACGAATTTAGTAATATTTGGCTTGATTAAAAGGTTAGAAATTGATCATGATATATTCTTTTGTACTAGATTTAGCATTGCATGTGATCTGCCCTCTGGGATATCACAATACTTTAAGTGTAGCCTGGTCACTGATTATTTGCAAATAGGGATCGAAAACCCAAAGTTTCTGGTAGACAAACCCCTATAACTGTAGATATGATGATATAATATTTAAATCTAATCCTAAGTAATATCTAAATTTAATTTTAAACAATTACATAATTAATAAAATATAATATTAATTAATTTTAAACTAGCTTATTTCAACAAATATATTAACATTACGAATTTAGTAATATTTGGCTTGATTAAAAGGTTGGAAACTGATCATGATATATTCTTTTGTAGATTTAGCATTGCATGTGATCTGCCCTCTGGGCTATCACAATACTTTAAGTGTGACCTGGTCACTGATTATTTGCAAATAGGGATCGAAAACCCAAAGTTTCTAGGTAGACAAACCCCTATCACTGTAGAGAGTCACTCAAGACCATGTGGATGCTAAGAGCTATGAGATTGCTATGGATTTATGAGAAAAATAAGTTACTTGTTTCAATATGACTTCAAACTACGTTTGATTGGTGAGTTACTTTTACAGACCATGTTTGTCCACTTCCTTTTGATGCCTGCTAAAGAATGAAATTTGTGATCTTTATTTTTTTTAATTGAATTTATAAATCGGTTGTTTTATCATATATTGACTTAGTTTATTTAATGAGCTTCTAATTAATGATTTCCATTAATTTTTATGATTGTGTAATTTAAAAATTAAATATAATCGTTATGTCATCGTTAGATAATATATTTTTAATTGAGAGATAGCGTAATTAACCTTGTATCTCTAGCTAATTAGTGAGGGATTTCATTATTGTTGAATTGAAGTTTATTGATATATTTTGAACAATCTCCATATTGAGGTAAAATTTCAAATTATGTATTATATTTGTTGATTCTGTTGTCACTCTATGTATATATAGGTTATAGGCAACATCTTTATAAATAAATAAAGATAAAAAAAAATCTAGACCATCTAGATTGATTTAGACGGTACAGATAGAATGAGTTTTAGGTGTTCATCTTTTTCATGCTGGTTCTCTCATATGTTAGTTGGTATGGATCAAAGTTCATTTCAAGTTGGAGTGTGCTAATTATGTTTTTGTAGAACTTTTGGGATGTTCCATTTACAAGGGACTCTCTCAAAATTTCTAAAGATTTGGTACTATTTTTTTATAATATATATATATATATAACTTATTTTGCATTAGAAATTTGTCAACAGCTAAATATGAAAAAAA
Source organism: Leucaena leucocephala (assembly GCA_037074615.1). Taxonomy (NCBI): domain Eukaryota; kingdom Viridiplantae; phylum Streptophyta; class Magnoliopsida; order Fabales; family Fabaceae; genus Leucaena; species Leucaena leucocephala. The sequence continues at coordinate 17,004,271 of CM073519.1, forward strand.
AACTTGCGTTTGAGGGTTAAGGGAGGTGGGTTTTATAGGTATGATGTTGAAGGATCAAATTCACAAATTAATTATTAAAAAGACCCTTAAATTATAATTAACATAATGCAAAATTGCTAGTTAAACTACAAGTATTTACCATTCACATAATACAACTTTATAATTAAAAAGATATTTAACACTACTTTATCACTAAAATAACATAAATTTACAAGTAAAACAATGAGTATTTACCATTAGTGGTCTTTATTTTTTTTTATTTTTATTTTTTTGTTGTTCACCCAGTTCACCGGAACTTTATCCCTACTACATCTTGATTCGACCTGCGTTGCGTACTTGACTATAGTAGGTGAGTCTTCTAACAGAAATTAGGCCTTTAGTAACTTTTAAGGAGAAATATTGGGTTTTGTATTGTGAAATTAGACCTAGCAAATTATCCTTCAAAACCTCGAAAGAATTCAAGGCAAGATGAAGCCCAATAAAAGGACCCAAAAGATATTTTTTTTTTTGGTATAAAAGGACGCAAAATTGTTGTTAGGTATATATTCAATGTTATTGGCCCTAAATCCTCAAGCCATAATATAATAAAAAATATAAAATAAATAGGTTAGAAGTTGGAAGAAGAGAGCTTTTTTTTTTTTTTTTGATTGCCCACCCGATTCACCAGAGCTTTGTCTCGACTATATCCGGATTCGACCCGAGTCGTACACTTGTCTATGGTGGGTGAGCCTCCCAACATGAATTTTTTACATACGCCAAGGCTCAAACTCGAGATCTCGCTTAAACGATATCGAACTATTTACTACTCGAATCAATCCCTGTTAGTGAGATGAGAGCTTTGTTTTTTGTTACATGGAAGAAGAGAGCTTGACTCAACAACTTATTAAAGAGAGAAAAGTCCCAAAAGGATTGAATTAAAAGCTTAGAATATAATTGGGCCCAAAAGACAACTAATTTTTATCCATCCAAGCCCAATTAGCAATGAAGACCATATCTTGGGCCAAGTTCCTTGTGGAAAACATCCAGAAAGGGGAAGGAAGGAAAATCAGGTTCACGAAGAACCCAAAATGAATGGCTAAGTTGTACCAAAAAAAAAAAGAATGGCTAAGATGGAGGAAGAAAATCAATAGCTAGAATTTAAAGAGAAAATGGAGGAAATGATGAAGGAGGGAGGGAGAAAATGGCATGCTGTAGTAGGTGGATTTTAATTAAGTTTTTTAACATAGCTTAAATTCTTATTTTTAACACAATTTCCTCCACCTTCTTCCAGTTATTTTGGTCCAAACACAAGAACGAAGAGAAAAGGGTTTGAGAACCACTTTCGTAGAGGAAAATAATGAAACTACTTGATATATATATATATATATATATATATATATATATATATATATATATTCTACCTCATCTAAAACCACCTCTCATCAAATGCTATTCAAAAACCTTGTTCTACTGCATCATCAAGAGCTCTCTAGCCATGGTTTTAGTTTCTTGAAATGATGAGTTTGAAGGAGGATCCGATTTGGCCAAAATTCAAGAAAATAATACGCCACAGCAAGGAGAAGATTATGTAAGCATGATCTTTATTTTAAGTTAGTTGTCCTTCAGTTTTAGTGAGTATTTCTTGAGTCCATAGGCTGTTCAGAATTCTCCATTATGGTAATATTGTACTTTGAATTCAGATCCACCTTGGTGTGTTAGACTATTTGACTAGGAAATGAGGAAACTTCCTAATTAAATAAAAAATTAAATTAACATTTAATTCCTTGAGAAAATTGAGGTACAAGAAACAAACATTTCCTAAAATGAGAATAGGAAACGTTTCCGAATATATATCTTTGGAGATCCCACCTCAAAATTATAGTCTATGTGACGCTATAAATAGGATGTGTTTCCCTCACTTGTTTAGCTTTCTGGTTATCCCCCCTCTTATTCTTTTTTGTGCGGTGCTCTTGTTTTGGTTCTAACGGTTTGAATTCTGTTAAAGCTTCTAGCTTTGACTCGAAACCAACCCGGTAGAATAAGATTTTGTGAAAATAATGATATTGATCAATTGAAATATTTGGATAGTTATAATCACAATCACTTTTCTTATATATGTGGGGGTATGCTGGACTTTTTTTTTACAATATGGGGGCATTAATGTCATTTGATTTCAATTTCAAAATCCTATTTTAGGTTCTCCCATTTTAATTGGATTATTAATATTTAGAGCACCTTTTTATCCTTTTTTAAGTTGTTTTTATTTCAAGAATAGTAATGAGAAGGGTAAATTTTGAAATTAAGATGTAGTTCTTTCTACAAGTTTTCACTAAACAAAGCAATTTTGGCAGTGAGAAGGGGATCTTGAGTTTCATGGCAGATGAAATCCGTCATCATTATGAGCATCCCTAGTAGTAGAAGGAGGACGATCAAGAGAATGAGCAGCCTTAGAAGGAGGAGGAGGATGGGCAAGCCGCGTCATGCTCCAATGCACTAAACTGGCTTCGAAGTGGAGTTTGAAGGAAGGTGACTATTTTATTTATATAAAAGATTTACATCTAATTCATATATAATTAATTTTTCAATTATATGTTGCACACTCTTAGGGCAATAGGTCCATCACGAGGCTTAATGTTAAAGAGCTCTCCATGATTATTAGTAAAGTATGCTTGTACCACTGAACAATTTGAGCCAACTAACTAGAGGAGGGGCCCAGCTATATAGTGAGTATGTACGCCTAGTCGTTATGAAGTAGACCCTATTGCCCATTTATGCGAAAGACTGAAAGAAGTTCGAAGCATGGGATAAGGACGCAACTTAGGAAATGATAAATATAAAATATATTTTTGATTTAAAATAATTAATTATTTGATTAAATCTATATAATTAATATATATTCATTTATTTAATCTATATATAGGTAATATATATAATTATATAGATAGATTTAAGATAGATTATATATAAATTTAATATATTGAATATATATAATCTATATATAGATTTAATATACATTATATATAATATTAAATGTATATAATCTATATAATAAATAAAATTTTGTTATTTATTTAATTACAAGGAAATTTTATAGTGGGAGAGAAGCTAAAGGTGGATGGATACCTTCAAGAGAATAGGGGCATCATGGAAGAACTAGAGGGGCAATTTATGGAAGGAGAAGAACGGTGACTGGATGAGACCCTTGCAGGAGATTCTAGTGGATATACCTGATGGAGTCTTGGAGTAAGATTAGTCCAATTTTGTCTATTTGAGGATCTCGTTTGAGCATCAGGTACATATGATATTAATATTATTGTATTAATTATATTTTTTTAATTTTAATTAATATTTTTACATTTTATTTAAGGCCCTCTCCCTAAGAAATGTTGACAGCATCAAGCAGTAGATAGTGCGCTATAGGACAAGGTCCAAGAACTTTATTGCCAAGATGAAATTATAAGTACATAAAAATAATTTATATATTGTGTTTGTCTATATAATTTGTAAACAATTACTTTTCCATTCAATCTATAGAGGGCAAAGCTGTGACTGGAGCAAGGGGTCACGCCTACGTACAGTGAGATGTGGCCTTACCTTTACATGCTCAAGAGTGGATTTCGTTAGTTGAGGTTGAGGAGATGACGGTATGTAATTAATTGATTAATTACATTATGATAGTTAAATTTAAATATTCACTATTAATTGTCTTATGTTAATTTTGACAAGCGCGCATGACTCAATGGATACAAAGCTATGGGAGTCACAGGGGTCCACCTTAGATCCCATCGCGTCACTATTGGTGGGCTGCAGCCAACTAGAGCACCCTGACCCAGTTAACAGGCTTGGCCTCAGGCCCACATTGAGTAGGCTACTCCGCTTGGGCAGTTTTAGGCCTTCACACATGGAGGAGACCTTCAGTCAGTAGCGACATCCTATCAGACAAACCCAAGAATGAAGTCGGCCAGAGCTACTAACATGGATGAGCTGCCAGAGGAGCACATACAAGAAATGGATCATACAATCATGTGACAAGGGAAGGATATTATGGATATAAAGATGCAGCTCCACTAGTACAAAGAAGCCGCTATGGCTAAGCAAGAGTTGGTGATGACATTAGCTACACATATCTAGGTCCCACAATCCCTGGCCTAGACATGCCACCCATGCCCCTTCCCAGAAGGCCCCTTAGGCCCACAACCTAGCTAGCCTTAACCTAACCAACCCAATCAAGATGATGATGATTTTGGCCTACACCCTTGATTATATCATATTGAAATATCCTTACTTTTACCCCTTAGAGTATGTGTTTGGAAGCAATTAGATGTGTGAAAGCTTTACTAAGGCAAAAATTAAAACTTTACAAATTGGTCATAGGGTACTGTTCACTGTGCATTTTATAGATTTGGCAATCTAACTTCAAAATATCATAACTAATTCTACAAAAATTGTATGGAGGTGATCCAAATTTCTAATTGAAGCTCTTTAAATTATTTTTAAAGGAAAATTATGAAACTTTGGACATTTACTTAACCAATTGGTACAATTAAATAATTAAATCTTACTGTTTATTTGGTCAATTCTAAAATTTTCAGATTTATGCTCCAACTTTGGAAATTCGGATCTTTTAGAAAACACATCCAATTAAGGAAAACTACCCATGCTTTTAAATCTTGGGATGTGTACTATATGCTCACCAAATGTTGTGGTCAGATTCAACCATTTTCTAGGCCAAATTGGACCGTAACAAAACTTCTCTAGGACATATGAAATTACCATACTAACTTCTTTCTTTAATTCTCTTTAATTATTATAGCATTCTTGACCCATTATCTTATCTTCTCATACATTCTTATACTCATGGAAACATGCCATAATTATTATATAAAACTTTATTGCATAATTTGGCATATTACATAACATTTACATAATTGAAGAATCATACAACTCATGCTAAAACATGTAATTGTCTACTTTTCTTCTTCAAATCATTGGCTCTTCTACATACATACAATTTCATGATAATTAAACTATATTGGTTTATTAAGGGAGGGGTGAGATTCAAGGGAATCTTATTAGCAAATATTACCACTAATGCATGTAAGATAAATTCTTGGTGCATGACATGCTTACTTACCATAAATTATGCTAACATAATGACATATTTGTATGCTCAATGTTTCCTACATCATAATAGAAACATAGCTTGAATCATTCAAGTATACTTCACATGACTAAGCAACAAAGTAATCACATCAACACACAAGCATACATATTAAGCACGCAATAAAGGTAAGTTCACAACTTTGTATCATAAGGTTTTCCCTTATTCTTGAACTTACTCCCTAAACATCCCAACTAATGAGTGGCTCAACCAACTTTATAAATTCATTATCTTTGATGTCTCAAGGTCATAAACATAGCCACATTAATCATATAACTCATTAGGACCAAGAACTCATATAGCCACATAATATTGAATTTAGCCTTTCTCTTAATTATAGGATTAGTGTTCTAGCTTTCTAAAAATTATTATCATAGGCCAATCCTACATATTTTGCATGAATAATCTAAATATGAGTTTGTATTTATCAAACTCACACTTCTTCCTCATGAAACTGCATTGGCCAAGAGGTTACCCTTTCTTAGTGCCAAAATTCTACTTTTGATTCCAATGCTTCCAACTTCACTTTCTTAACTTGGTTCCACATAATTTTTCATTCTAAATCCATTGGAAACCTTAGAATTATCAAAATAATATCCTAAGGTACATAAAACAGCAAGGCTGTGGATCCTACTAGGCAACCAAGTCATGAAAATCAATCAATTATAAGCTAGAACCACTTGAACCCTACTCTTTTCTATCTTTTAAACATATATCTAACATCATGCTTAATTTTCTCTAAAATTTACAGATTCAATCAGCAGCATCAAGATAAGTTTTCAAGCTTCTCAATCCCTTGAAATTGCTATCCAATCTCAAGAATATAATCTACTACAAGATTAAGAGCTAGAGTGGTCATTTTACCTTGATTGAAGATTGATCTTTGCTCTTGCTTTTTCTATTATGCATGTTGCCTTCTCTTTCTCTCTCCTTGCTTCATTTCAGCAGAATTTCCCCTCTATTTTCCATGCTTGGCTATGCACCACTTGGGGGTATTTATAGATAAATTTTATGAGTGTAGGGACAATTATACCCCTCAAAGTCCTAATATTTACAATATCAAATAAATGGCCAAGATTGGATCCACATGCCCATCTTGCATCATTTTCTCCTCCTCTTACATCATCCTCATGATATCACCAAACTCATGTGGCAAAAATCCAAGGGGAGAAGGAAGATGAAATTAAATCTTGGCCCTTGATTTCTCTTGACCAATTAGATTATGTCACTTGCCCTCTTCTTATTGGTTCACATATCCTTAGTCATCATTAACTCATCCTCTTCCTTGCTAAATGGCTACTCCTCATTGTTCCACTTGGCAACAAGTTCCTTCTTTTGATTAGTCCACATGTGAGCGATGCGTTTTCTCTTGATTAGTTCACATGTTCTCTCATTAATTGTTTAATTAATTAACTTGATGACTAAGCATGTGACTAGGCACTCTTGAAACTTCTAACCAATAGAATCCTTCCATTTGATGCTATCTTGGTGAAAGAAGAAAATTGGAAAGTCTCTCCAATAAGCCTCTATGCAATCTTGCTTGAAATATACTTTACCTCATACCTTTTTTCAATTATGGTCTTATAGATATAGAGTGCTCAAATATTTGTCACATAATCTTTGTCTTATTGTACTTCTCTCTTTCTCTTAATAATGGCCTTCACATGGTCTCTTTAAAAGGTCATTAATGATAAAGTAAGGCAGTCAAGTTAGAATTAGCTTCCATTTTGAGATTATATTTCTTAGAAAATTCTTCTATTTAAGCCATTAGCTCTCATTAATTGTAAGGAAATTCTCTAATTTTTCTCAAGCCAAAACTCTACCTATAGGTATTTCTTTTTGAATTTCTCGTAAAATACCCCTAATCGGTAAAACTATACTTTAAATATTTTTAAAGCCAAAATTATCTTCTTTTGGGGATTAAATCAATTCTATAAACTCAAATTAATACTTAAATAATTATTCTCCATTTTTCTCCATTTGTTTGAGGCCTATACATAGCTCAAATAATTAAATATGGCTAAATAATTCATAATTAGCTAAATATCTAAAAATTCATTAAACTTCTTTCTAAGGGTATTTTCATTATTTTTTAACTCAATGGGACTTAATAATTCATTTCCCATTTTATGGGTTTTTTTTAATTTTTGTGTATTTTTCTATAATTACCCTTATTGGCCTAAAGCTTCCTGAAATTACAGTTTTGCCCTTGGTTGGGCTCAACCTCATAAATTTTCACTTCGAGGTCTCAATCTCAACCTTATGCTTGTAATTATCCTCTTTTTTCTTTCTAAGACTGTAACATCCTAATTTTTAGTTTTATTTCTAAGCACAATTTAAAATATTATTTATCAATAACTCAAAAATATTAAATAATTAAAAATATTATAGTTTAATATTTTTATTTGTTTCAATGAAACTAGAATATATGAATTATCCTACCATTATCTTAAAATTTATGATTTGATTGATGTTATTAGTTAAGAATATATTAAGATTTACCTTCAAGTTTAGATATGAAGTTTAAATTTTGAAGATATGGTTTAAATTTTAAATTACCATATCTGATAGGATTCTAACAAATTATAAAGATAATAATAATAATATAATATGATTATATTAAATAAAATAAAATGTTAAATCTAGATTTATCCCTATCTCATCTCTTTTTATTGCCATCAGCTGTCACCCATTATCTTTTTCCTTCATATCACTCTTTTTCTCTATCTGCGTAATTTTATTTTGCAGTAGAGATACACTTTCTCATCTCCTCTCCCTTTTTACTAGTCTCTCTTTTCTCATTAAGGTTTGTCATTTAGCACCATATTTCATTCCTTTTAGAAAATCCCTTCTCGGTCATGCCACCCACTCCCTCTTTTGTCAAATTGTTACACTATTACACCCCATGTCCTTCTCTTTTGTCAGGAAGTATCCTTCTCTTTTGTCAGGAAGTAATGTAAGTCACATATATACTATATATACACAAGGTGGGTTTCAACATGCTTCATAAAAGAACCATTATATATATGCTTCTCCAAACATCACTATATATACGTCTTCTTGTACATCTCATTTCTTCAATATATATATGGATCTTTTGCCAACTCACTTGAACCATACTTTTCTTCTCTCTCTCTCTCTCTCTTCTGGTAATATTTTTTCTATCTTTAATATATACATAGATATATGCTTTCATCAACCATACATATCTTGTCATCCAACCATACCACCCACGTGCATATATATACATAAAATCTAAGGTCACCTTTCTACCTTATCCTTCCATTTTTTAATAAAATAAATAGAAAATAAACTTGCTACATTATAATATGTATGTATGTATATATATAGTGGACATAAATATAGTTTATAAATAGAAAATCTATTTAGGAAATTAAAAAAAAAAAAAGAATTCAAGGCTTCAACCTAATTTATTATTATATTAAACTAATGTAAATCTAGAAGAAGATTTATATTTTTGGGATAAGCTCTAAGATTCTAGAGTAGCTTTAGAATAATCTCATGGTATTAATAAGTAATATAGTGATAGTTCTTGTGTGGTGATTTTGTATACTATCATTGAGGTTCTAGAGTAACTCCTAGTGGAGCATCAGATTGTTTATGATTGATATTATTATAAATGGGGCTACTTGACTTAAGGTAATTATTCCTTGTTTTGACAAGAGGTAACCACTTTCCACTCATTGTGTGTGCTAATGTGATATTTATGAGTGATTTGATATATAAATCTACTGATATTTATATGATTATATTGGGGAATTTTTATTGATGATTTTAATAAAAATAGTCTTGTGGCACTAGAAGTTTAATTTGGATAGTTGAATTAAGAGCAAAAACTTGTTATATATGTTATTGACATTTAAAGAAAATTATTATTTTAAGAAAAAAAATTCTATCGTGATATTTATTGATACTATTGATTATCAAGCTTAATATTTTTACTAATGTTATTACCTTGAGAATTATGCATTGGGGATTTGTGATGAGAGAGTTATATTTCTATCACGTGGTATAGCCTCTATTGAAGCTAGATATTTGGCTTTTGTCCTACCTGTTTACTGAGGAACTTGCCCCACCTATTTACTAAGGGGCTGCGACACCCTCACCTGTTTATCGAGGGGAATGAACCTATGGTCCGGTCACATGCTCTATAGATTTTGGCCGGTCTATATCACTTGATCGGTTAGCCTTTTGGGTGGCTAGTCATATGGTAGTTATCACTAGCCCATGGGTTTAGTCGGCAAGAATAAAGCGTTCGGTTGGATTGATAGGAGAAATTTGGGTGGCTCATCCATTTAATTACAATATGATGATATGTTATTTCCTATATGTTATACTTTATAAACTGTCCCACTTGACACCTCACAAGCACATATTAGTATGCATGATAAGTAGAATTCATGGTTACTGAGGCTTTTATCTCACCCTATTTTTATTAACATTTTTCAGGAGTTAGTTCAATTGCTAGTTCAAACGGGAAGGCACCAGAGACATAGTTTTGCTAGTTAAACTGTACAACATCCTCCCTTATATTTATGCGTTGAGTAGATGTATATTGCCACTATAAGGCCTACTTTTATTTATACTTTCTTTATACTCTAATGATTTTCTATTTTTTTATCGTACTGAATAATGTGTGATGGTAGGAGGCTAAAGCCTTTTAGGATTATGCATGTGACATGATGAACCCCCATAGGCTATTTACTATATTATGAGTGTTATTTAGAAATTTTGCTAGCGTTGTGGGCATTGGCGTTATTAACTTAAGTTCGTTACCTAAGAAAATTCGAATTGATAGCTTTGATGAAGTTAAATGGGGGCTTGAATCCTTTAACTATGTTAGTGGGGTTGAATTCTTTCTAACATGGTTTTACGTGAAAAAATTAAGTTTTTAAATCCATGATAGTACAATTTCATGAGTTTCACTCTTTTCTACCATGGATATCATTTTTAAAATAAGTTAAACTCTATTAACCATGTTAGTGTTTGATTGGTAGTTTTCTACAGTGTTAATTATCGATCAAGAAAAGTCTTTTATAACCATAGTAGGGTTGCTTTCAGATTTTAGTAAACTTTTTTCTACCATGGTTAAATCTTTTAAAATAAAGTAAATTTATTTATAATATTATTTTTAATTACATCATATACAAAAATGAATTTAAGTAATTAATATTAATTATATTAGAGAAGGAATTTTATAGAGACCTTGAGACTTTACTGGAGTCCTAAACATTATTTATATATTTGCCCTCAGGAACTTTCTTTATTTACACCTTAGTCCATGTACTTTCTCTATTTATAGTTTAGTCCCTTAAAACTCTCTGTATGTTTCTAGAACTTTTACTCAAAAGGACATAGTAGCCTACCTATTTTAGGCTACTTTATGAGCTTATAGGCCTAAAAATTAGGATGTGACACATGTTAATATTTTTGACAATTTTAATCACAATAAGTTAAAATAGAAATAATGTTTAATATTTGTCAATTTGTTTGATTACAAGTTTTAATTATAATTACAATTTTTGACAATGTCTCCAAATTTTTTGCTTGTGTTAGTTTAAAGTTAATATTGTTTAATATTATTTGTAAATCTTTAATATTAAACTCAAATAGATGACTTTTCCCTCTCATATTGACTTTTCTAGTGGTTAATCAAAATCTCCCTACAAATTTTGAAGTTTGAAATTCAAATTTTCCTCTGACTTGACATTTCTAGCAGTTGAAATGTTTGCCCGTTACCTTCTAAAATTTGAAATTAAAATTTCCCTCAACTGGAGAACATTTTAAGCGGTTATTTCAAATTTCAGAAGGTAACGGGTAAATGTTTTTAGTGGTTAGGAACCGCTAGATATATATATAACTGTTATTCGTGATTTTCTAGCGGTTTTGTAACTGCTAGAAAATTTTGACTATTATGTAACCATTGGATTCCTCCTTTAAAATCTAAACAAATTCATCTTAAATTCATTTTAACTTTTATTTGAGCTTTTCCTTTGAAGTGTTAATGAAATATGAGCAATACTAGTGATCGATAGGTCGTGGATCAACTTACATCAGTTGATTCCATAATATTTGACTAGACTAAACAATTCTTGGATTTTGCTTCTGCTAATGCTTCTATAGACGATAAGATCTAGTGTCCATGTCCTAAATGTAGCTTCAAAAAGTGGCATTCAATAGATGTTGTTAGATAGCATTTAATATTTAAACCCTTCCCGAGAGAGTATGTATTTTGGCAACTACATGGGGAAAGACCCGATATCATTGCTGAGTCAATTCATGTAGTTTCACGAATGGGAGTACAAGCAAAAAAATCTGATGTCATGAATGATGTTTTGTGTGATGCTTTCTAGATTCTTGAAAGTGAGGAACCAGATGAAGTATAGGGGCTTCATCTAGAGTTTGTTAGAAATGAAACTGCCTAGGAGTTTTTCGACCTCATGAACGAAGCTGATAAACCTCTTTAGTCTAGGTACACAAAGTATTCTAAGTTGTCATTCTTGGTAAGGCTTTATCATATCAAATACATGTGCGGTATAACTAAGAAGGTGATATCCATACTATTGGAGGTACTAGGAGATGCTTCCCCTCAAGCTAAATTCCCTTCATCTTTTTATGAAGCAAAGTAGATTAGTAACAAACTCATCTTGAATTACAAGAAGATAGATGCATGCCCAAACGAATTTATATTGTAATGGGAAGAGGATGCAAACAGGGAGATTTGTAAGCGATGCAAGACATCTTGGTAAAAGTCAGTACCTAATGGGAAAAAGTAGAAGAGACCTACCAAAATTCTAAGGTATAATTTATTGCAATGTGTTACTAATTATTATGTATCTAAATAAAATTTAAAGTAGTTCTCAATACATTAAATTGTTAGATACTTTCTTTTGAAACCGCAGTGGAAAAGAATATATATGTCATAAAAAATGGCTGAGCACATGAGGTGGCACGAGACTGAGCACAATTCAGATCGCAAGTTAAGATACCCATGAGATTCAGAGGCATAGAAAGCATTTGACACAAAACTTCTAGACTTTGCTAGTGATCTTACAAATGTTTGCCTTGTGTTGGCAACAAATAGTTTTAATCCCTTTGAAAGTAGCATGTGTAACACCTTACTTTTGTATGTCTTAGGGACCATTTGATAGAATTTAGAACCACTTACAAATCCATTGATGTTCAATTACAAAACCTATAATTTCACTCTTTACGAGTACTGTTCATATGGTAATTCCAAATTAAGTGATGAACTTTGAAAAAAAATAACTAATTCTAGAAAAATTGAAATAAAATGGTTCAAAAATCCAAACGAAGCTAACATCTTAAAATTGAAGGGAAAAATATTTACTTAGACCAAATTGACCAGTTAACTAAGTCAACTCTAACATCAAAATTTACTGTTCATTTAGTCAAATTTCTGGAAAATAGTTTCTGGTCCCAAACTTTAAAATTTTTGTTCTCCTTGTATAGATGTCAGAATAAGGCATTCTTAGTGTCAAACGAAGCTTGACATGTTAACTAAATACTAAAAAAATATCATACATTTATTTGATTATTTATTATTTTTAATTATATAAACTATTGTACTGCTTTTAAGCATATATTACATAAGTCATAACATATCATTCGACACAATCAATCAAGACATCTATCTCCTAATTCCTCTTCTTGCATCTTCATCTTCTTCCATCTTTGAAGAACCTATTAGTTTTAGGGTGACATGGAGGGGATGAGATGTCAGGGGAAATCTCAGTAGTAAACGGAAACCATACAATGTATGCAACTATATGCTTGAAGTTACTATGTGTGCACTTAATGATCATGCTTGCATAATGATACTTACATGCTTTCATGTCCCTTAATTATAACATATGGCCATAGTATAAAAAGAAATAGAGTATTACTTAATCATACATGCTTCACATAATCAAAGTAAGCAAACATCACATAAAACATCCAAGCAACATAAGCACATAAGTAGGTAAGTTCATTACCTCATACTCCTTGCTTTCCTTATCCTTTTCCTTTACGTCTTGCGTCCTACTTCTTGATGTGTTACTTCCCTCTTTGAGCACAAAAATCAAATCCTAACATTGCATTACCATTAACTCATTACAATCTAACTTCCTTAAACATTGAACTTTATCTAATAAAGTAACTTTCTTTAATCTCTGTTAATTAGTTTAGTCTTTGAATCAATTGATGTCTTGACTTTACCCTACACAATTTGATCTTCTAAATCAATTTATGAACTCAGAATTCACCAATTCCAATAGCTGCACACTATTCTGGACATAATTGCATAACTTCCCTTTTTCTTTCAAAAATTCTCATTTTGATTCCAACGCTTCCAATACTTCTTTATCTACTTTACTCTACACAATTTTTCATTTTAAAACCATTGGAAGCATCAAAATCATGAAATTCCAATCATTGTTCTTACATTTGAACAGTATAGAAATGACTTCAAAAATTACAACTTTTAATTCTAATGCTTCTAAGGTTCCAAACCTATCCAATTCTACACAAAATCATCTTTTAACCAATAGAACAACGTAGTCCAAAAGGCCTCAAGAAAGAGCAAAGTCAAGAATATCAACTCAACTCAATAACCAATCATCAAACTAGCTTATCTAAGTGTCTTCTACTTGATTCTAACTTTCTTTTTTTCTTTCTTCATTTCTATCCAGATTTGGATAGCAAGATTACTAAGAGAATATCTCACTTTTCTACCATTGAAACTTAAGCTTTATACTTCCAAAATGTTGAATCTCTCTTTGTCTTGACTTGAGTTTCCATTTGGCCATAGTTTCTCCAAGGTTCAAAGGCCACAGTTTTGATGAGGAATGGGAGGGGTATTTATAGCCAAAATGTTGGCACCTTGGGTCCATAATAACACCACTTTTCCTAATTATTACAATAGCTTAATCTTGAATTTGATTAGTTGATTTTTGGATTAATTAACCTTAATCATCATTAGGCTAGTTCTTGTATTATTTTATTACATTTTAACACATGATATAATCTTTCCTTCCTCTTCTTGGTGCCATGTGTAAAGCCTATGGGTCCCACAAGGACACCTCACATGCTTCTTAGATTTTCTTAAATTCTTATCTTTTAAAAATACATAAAATATTCTAAAAATTTATTTGACCACATAAAAATTTCTTGGGATTATTGGGCTTGTATAGGACATCATATTGGGCCTCTTTTAAGTCCAATAGCTAATTAGCATAAATCCCAAGGCATTTTCCTTATACCGATATTCTTAAATCACCCTGATTTTTGAGATAAATGTTAGACACCTCTTTTAATAGTTTTAAATTTTTTAGAAATTCATTATAATATAAAATAAATTTTCTACAAAGTCTCATAATTTTTTGAGACTCAAAAGTCTTAATAAAAATTTCCTACAATTTCTTTAATCCTTTATCAATGTCAGATTTCACCTTAAATTTCATAATTAATTCTACATGACTCCTTTTTTACTTAGTCAACTATGACATCAAAGTTTATTGTTCATTTGGTCAAATTTCTAGAAAATAGTTTCTGGTCCCAAACTTTAAAAATTTCATTCTCCTTGTATAGATGTCAAAATAAGGCATTCTTAGTGTCAAAATGAAGCTTGATATGTTAACTAAAAACTAATAAAATATCATACATTTATTTGATCATTTACTATTTTTAATTATAGCAACTACTATACTGCTTTTAAGCATACATTACATAAGTCATAACATATCATTAGGCACAATCAATCATGACATCTATCTCCTAACTCCTCTTCTTGCATCTTCATCTTCTTCCATCTTTGAATAACCTGTTGGTTTAGGATGACATGGAGGGGATGAGATTTCTGGAAAAATCTCAGTAGTAAAAAGAAACCATACAATGTATGCAACTTTATGCTTGATGTTATTATGTGTGCACTTAATGATCATGCTTGCACAATGATACTTACATGCTTTCATGTCCCTTAATTATAACATGCTGCCATAGCATAAAAAGAAATAGAGTTTTACTTAATCATACATGCTTCCCATAATCAAAGTAAGCAAATATCACATAAAACATCCAAGCAACATAAACATACAAGTAGGTAATTTCACTACCTCATACTCCTTGCTTTCCTTATCCTTTTCCTTTACCTCTTGCATCCTACTTCTTGATGTATGACAACCTCTTTGATCACACAAACCAAATCCTAACATTGCATTACCATTAACTCATTACAATCCAACTTCCTTGAACATTGAACTTTATCTACTAAAGTGACTTTCTTTAATCTCTGTTAATTAGTTTGGTCTTTGAGTCAATTGATGTTTTGACTTTACCCTACACAATATGATCTTCTGAATCCATTTATGAACTCAGAATTCACAAATTCCAACAGCTGCACACTATTCTGGAATAATTGCATAACTTCTATTTTTCTTTCAAAAAATCTCATTTTGATTCCAACGCTTCCAATACTTCTTTCTCTACTTTACTCCACACAATTTTTCATTTTAAAACCATTGAAAGTATCAAAATCATGAAATTCCAATCACTATTCATATGTGTGAATAGTATAGAGAAGACTTCAAAAATTACAACTTTCAATTCCAATGCTTCTAAGGTTCTAAACCTATCCAATTCTACATAAAATCACCTTTTTAAATCAATAGAAGCATTAAATCATTAAAATTCTATCTTCTCCCATCCAAAATATTGGCACCTTGGGCCCATAATAATCCCACTTTTCATAATTATTACAATGGCTGAATCTTAAATTAGATTAGTTGATTTTTGGATTAATTAACCTTAATCATCATTAGGTTAATTCTTGTATTATTTTATTACATTTTAACACTTGATATAATCTTCCTTTCCTCTTCTTGGTGCCATGTGTAAAGCTTGTGGGTCCCATAAGGACACCTCACATGCTTCTTAGATTTTCTTAAATTCTTATCTTTTGAAAATATATAAAATATTGTAAAACTTCATTTAACCACATAACAATTCCTTGGGCTTATTGGGCTTGTATAGGACATCATATTGGGCCTCTTTTAGATCTAATAGCTAATTAGCACAAATTCCAAGGCACTTTCCTTATACCGATATTTTTAGATCACCCTAATTTTTGAGATAAATGCTAGACACGTCTTTTAATAGTTCTGACATTTTTAGAAATTTCCTACAAAGTCTCATAATTTTCTGAGACATAGAAGTCCTGATAAAATTTTCTATAATTCCTTTAATCCTTTATCGGTGTCTGATTTCACCATAAATTTAATAATTAATTCGACAAGACTCCATTTTGACTTCTGTTAATTTCATAAATTCTTATATTAATTACAAGAATTTATTCCAAATGTCATCTGATTATGAGGTTTGAAAGATACTACAATAATCTCCCGACTTCAAAAATTTTTATCAATTTTTCGCGACCTCAAATCAAAATTCTGTGTTACGTTAAACTGATCATAATAACTTTCTCTATTTTATGGTAAAATTTAGGACTAAAATGCTTCCAGGTAGTTTTTGGCATTTTCTGGCTCAAATTTTTATAATTACCATTTTGCCCCTAAACTTTTAAAAATTGTACTTTAGGCCCTCAACTTTTCATCATTACACTTAATGGCCCAAAGCTTATGTTTACTTCTATTTTACACCATGGAACTTTTAAAGTTTTCACTTTAGTCCCTTTCTTTTCCAAAATGACCATTTGAAACTTTCACTAATTGTAATTTAGTTCCTATACTTTTTCTAAATTGTAATTTAGCCCCTTTTGCTTTACAACTTATACGTTCTCTCTTTCTTTGGCTTAACACTTATCTTAATCATTATTGTTTCTTCTAATTACTATCACAATCTCTTTATAACCTCTTTCCTCTATCAATCTTATACAAATAGGGAAAATTTGGGATGTTACAGCATGAGCACAATCTACAATATCTGGCCGATAGTGCTAATTTTGTATAATCTTCCACCTTGGATATGCAAAAAATCTATCTCATTTTTGCTTCCCATTATTATTCTAGGCAAGAAAGCACCAGGATAAGCATCTACCTGCAGCCGTTGATACAAGAATTGATAGAGCTGTGGATGGATGGTGTTGAGACGTATGACTTATATGAGAAGTGATTGTTCAACTTCTGTGTAGGCTTAATGTGGATGATAAGTGATTCCCCATTTTGGAAATCTTTTTTGGCTGGAACATGCATACTGGGTTGGCCTATCCTTAGTGTAACTTTGACTCCATACTGTGTCTCCTTCTGCAAAGTTACAAGTGATGCTTCATGGGATATTGATGATTCCTCGATTCCAACCACATATTTAGATTACATCATATTCACTTTGATGGAAACCAAGAAAGTTGAGATCATCCAGTTACTTTGTCTAGTGAGAATGTCATGCGGTAGTTATATGATATTGATGTCAAATTTGGCAAGAATAAGGATCCCAAACAATTAGGACGACGATCTTATGGAACATCTGATGCACATCCTATATAGTGGAAGAAGATAAGCATATTTTTCACTCTTCCTTATTAGGAATCTAATTTCATGTGCCACAATTTAGACGTTATGCACATTGAGAAGAATGTGTGCGATAATGTGATATATCCATTGTTCAACAAAGTCGGATAGTCCAAAGACCATCTCACAGCTAGAAAAGATTAATGGGCTTGGGGAATTCGTGAAGAGACTTGTCTTGATGAAAATAATAAGTTTTAGCCAGCTAAATTCACCTTAATGAAGCAGAACAATGATATCTTCCTTTTAACACTAAAGAACATAAAAGTACCTGATGGATATTCTAGCAATATCTCAAGGTGTATTGATCTACAAGCTAAAAAGGTTACTGGGTTAAAGAGTCATGACTCCCATATTTTTGTACAACAGTTACTCCCATTGGCTTTGAGAAGTACACTTCCTTCTTATGTATCAGTGGTTTTGGTAAAGTTGTGTCTATTTTTTAGGAAGTTATGCGCAAAGGTCATGGTATCTAAAGAGCTCGATCAGTTAAAAAATAAAATAATTCTTACACTTTATTAATTGGAGATGATATTTTCTCCATCATTTTTTACTGTCATGATTCCTTTGACCAGCCACCTTGTGTAAGGAGCAAAATCAATGGATATACCCTATTGAGAGGTACAAATGATCTTTTATCATTGCATTTTCAATTTCATATTTTTATTTCGATTGCTTAAAATTATTAATAGAATATTAACTTGTAGGTATTTTGGAAAATTAAAATCATATGTTATAGATAAGGCGTAACTAGAGGGGTCAATAGCAGAAGGTTATTCTGGAGCTGAAGTCCTAACATTTTGTTCAAGGTATTTTGATAATGACATGGAGACATCTTTTAACCACCCTTATCACATTGATGATTCTCCTCCTTGTCCTTGCACATCACCTTTATTTCCACCTGTCAGGAAACTAGTTAGAAGACATGAATTATTTACACTCACTCTCATAAAAGAAACTTTAGGCACACAAGCATATTTTGATAAATTGTAGCCAAGTTGAAACATTCGTGCAGTAAGTATTATGTGCTCATCAATTTTTACACTTTATATTTATCACTAACTCTAACAAATTACACTTCATTATAGTGAGTTTAGAAATTATCTCAAGCGGCAACTATGAGGGTGTACTCGTTTCGCTGATATTGATAGATGAACTCAAAACCCTTTCCCTCATTCCGTTAGACCATGCAAGAAGGTATACAACATATAATGTCAACGAGTTCAAGTTCTTTACGATTGCACGTGATCAACGATTGCTTACACAACAATCTAGAGTTTGTGGCACATTCAGGACAAGATGTTACACCAGCAATAGCAACATCGACATGCGTTTTAGAGGCATTACTTACTATAGAAACCTGATTGACATCATTAAGTTACTAGCTTTTTATTGTAAATTTTTTCACGTGCTCCTAGGCAAATATGAAAACTTTATGAGTACTCACCACTGACTACTTGGGAATCACCTCTATTAATTTCTCTAGACTCATTCATATGGGGAAACTAAAGATGAAAAGCCATATATTCTTGCCTCTTAGTCACATCAGGTTTACTATGTCTAGGACGAGAATCATAAAGATTGGAATATGGTCATCAACATCAAGCCACGATATCTTTATAACATGAGAGACGGTGACATTACTTATGACAGTGATCCCTTCCAACTAACGAATTTTGAATACTTCTTTCCTCAAGAAAACCATAATTTAGCCATTGTCAGGTATATATCTTTTATTAAATTATTTGGTAAATAATTTTTTCTTAAATATATTTAATTATAATCCTAACAATAATTGTTTTAATTTCTTCTTTTAGGCACAATGATGATAGAGAATAATAGATTCAATAATCTTTATCACTCATGTAATAATTTATTTTTCATACATAAATTAAATATATACAAATAAATAGAAACTAGTTCAAGTTTTAAAAATTAAATATTTGACATTTCTACCGATTCACAGAATGCTAGAAAGTGTATGGGAAAATAAAGCCACTACAAAATTCACAAAACCGATAAAAATCTTTCCCACACCTTTATAAATATCCCCTAACCTCTTTATTCATTCACTCCCATATTTCTTTTCCTTCCTCTCCTTTCCTTCACTTATTTCCTTCAAATTCCCTCTACTCTTCTTATCCTCCTTCTTTTTATTTATATGGCAAGATGTTAGTTATTTTATAGATATTCATTTATTTTGTTTATCTTCGTTTGTAGTGTACTAACATACTCATATTTTCTTTCTTAATCTCAAACAATCCAACTACTTCTTCAACTTAAGATTTCAAGTTCAATACTACAAACTGTCTTGTCTTCAATTCTTGCATCTTTAACTCAATTACTTTATCAAATTAAATTAAATTCCTACGATAGAATCATAATTTAATTACTTATTATTTATCACAATATATTTTAATATATAACATGTTATACATTGCTAATATCATATATTAATATAATCATCTCATATAATCTATTTAATGGTTTCTTAATGAATAATATCATATTTTATAATAATAAAATGGGTAAAGGTGCATCTAACACCCCAAACTAATTTTGGAGGAGTAATTACCACCCTAAAATATTTAAGAGTGTAATTAGCACCATACACTAATTTTAGAGGTGCGACTTGCACTCTAAAGTATTTAATAATATAATTAGCTCCCTCAACTAATTTTGGAGGTGCGACCATCGCCATAAAGTATTTAAATTGATACAATTCCACCCTTTCACTGATAAAAACAAAATTTTTTGTCTGATACATGTCACATAGACTTTTTATTTTGATACATTATTTTTTTGAAATATTATATGTGCCATATTGTTTAAACAATAGTACTAAATAAACCCTAAGATTGACATTGTATAGAATTTATATGTGAAGATTGAGAAATTTTATGGTTTATTTAGTGCAATTTATTAAAAATAATATTACACATATGACATTTTAAACAATAATGTATCAAAATAAAAACTTTATATGGCATGTATCAAATAAAAGTTAGTGTTTTTGTTAGCAAAGGGCTAAAATTGCATCAATTTAAATACTTTAAGGTGTTAATTGCCCTTCTAAAATTAGTTTAGGGTGTTAATTACACTCTTAAATACTTTAGGATGCTAATTACACTTCAAAAATTAGTTTAGCATGCTGATTGTACCCTTAAATATTTTAGGGTGCTAATTGCTCTTCCAAAATTAGTTTGGGGTGCTGGACGCACCTTTACCCTAAAAAATTAGATTTTTATTTTTTTCACCTGGATTGAACTTTCTAGCAGTTTTGTAACCGCTACAAAATAAATAACCGAATAAAAATTTGCCCAAATTCAAATTTGGACCCTAAACCAGGGAAACTTTTTAAACAAATTTAAATTTAGGCTTCATAGAACCGCTAGAAATTCTGATGCCATCCTAAAAATTTTGTTTCCTGCCAACTACTAGGAACTTTCTAGTAGTCCAAATTTAAATATTTCTAGCATTTCTCAACCTCTACTAACATCATCTATTTGGCTTATCCTGTCACATTTTTTCTAGCATTTTATTGAACTGCTAGAAAGTTTTAGCATTATACAGGTTCTCTATAACCTCTAGAAACTATTCTCTAGGACATAAATTTCTAGCGGTTGACCCAACTACTAGAAAAGCAATTTCTAGCGGCTAAAATCGCTACAAACATTGTAAAATAATTACTATAAAATACCTATTTATGTAGTGATACTTTCTACAGAAGCCATTAAAAGTTCCCTTGGTAGGTTTACCTTTTACCATGGGGCAACAAAATTAAAAATAAAAATAAAAGTTAAAAAGAAGGGTCACTTGCTATTTGACAATACAATCCACCATAGTAGAATAATGTAATATCCTTACTTTCATGTCTTAAGAACTATTCGGTAGTATTTAGAACCACTTACATGACATTTGAAATCCATTAGCTAAATCTGGAATTTTTACTCTTCACGAATCATTGTTCATATGGTATTCCAAATTTAGTGACAAATTTTGAAAAATCATAACTAATATTAGAAAAATTGAAATGAAGTGGTTTAAAAAGCTACGCGAAGATAATATCTTAAAATTTAAGGAAAAAATAAGTTCCTAACCAAATTCTTAGTCAATCAATACAATTTAATCATCAAATATTACTGTTCATTTGGTCAAAATTCAAAAATTCTTTGTACAAATATCGAAATAAGGCATTCTTGATATCAAAATGAAGCTTGACATATTAACTAAATGTTTGTAAAATTTTATACATTTATTCCATCATTTACTATTTTTCATTACATCATGAATAACATTACTGTTCAAACTGGTCATATAACATCATTACATATGACAATTCTTCATATAACATTTATACCATTCAATCCCTAACTTCTATTCATGCTTTTTCATCTTCTTTCATCATTCATGAACCTGTTGGGATTGGGATTACATCGATGGGGTGAGATTTTTAGGGAAATCTCAGTAGCAAATGGTACTAAACAATGTATGCATTAACATAAATACTTGTATTTACTTGTGAAAGTGTTAACATTGTGTAATGTGCATGCTCCCATGTAACATATGAAATATAATTGGACAAAGTAATCATAGAAATAGAGCTTCAATTATATACACATGCAACACAATTCAACAAAGTTATAGCACAACCAAGTATAACATTTAATACATACAAGTTTATGATAAGTTTACTACCTCACATGCTTGACCTTCCTTTCCTTTATCTTTTCCTTTTCCTTCTTACTTCTCCTTGATGCGTGGCATCCTTTTTTGAGTCCACAATCAAATCCTAACATAGCATTATCACTTATCCATTATAATCTAACTTTCTTGAACATTGAACTTGCTTTAACTAACATAACTTTATCTAATCTTTACTAATTGACTTGGCATTTGAATCAATTGATGTCTTGACTTTACCCTACACAATTTCACATTTTGAATCCATTTATGAGCTTAGAATCATGAAATTCTAGCAACAATGTACTGTTCTGGACAGACTTGCATAACTCCCCTTTTTCTTTAAAAAAATCTCATTTTGATTCCAATACTTCCAATACTTGTTTATCTACTTTATGCCACACAAATTTTCATTTTAAAATCATTGGAATAATCAAAATTATGAAATTACAATCACTGTTCATACAAGTGAATAGTAATAGAGAAGAATTTTAAAAAATTACAACTTTCAATTCAAATGCTTCCAAGGTTCAAAACATATCCAATCCTACACAAAATCATTATATAAATTCAATGGAAGCATTAAATCATTGAAATTCCATATCCTTCTATCATGAACAATGTAGACTGGAAGGTCTCTTCCATAGCAAAGTCAAGAATATCAACTCTATTCAATAATCAATCATCTAACTAGCTTGCTTAAGTATTAATCACATAGTTCTAACTTTAATTTCTTCTTTCTCCTTTCATCTAGGGTTTTGGACAGTATATATACCCTAGAGAACGATCAAATTTCTTTAATAAAAATCCTAAGTTTAAGACCCCAAATTAAAGGAAAATAAGTTAGGATAGATTACTTACCTTAATTCCTAGCTAGCTTAAACTTTGGTCCTTGAATTTTTCTTTATCTTGGTTTGAGTTTATATTTGGATAGCACCTCCCCCAGGGTCTTCATGCTATGGTTTTTGAGCAGAAATGGGAGGGTATTTTTAGACTTGAAAGCATGGAAATAAATAACTAATATCACTTTGTGTACTATTTGATCTAATGGCTCATATTTGCTCTTGATATTGGCTTGCCCTAGAAGCCAAAAGATGATATCATCCATGACATCATCAAGGGACACCTCATATCACATGTGACAAAATTCTAGGGGGAATAAGTATCTAAAAAAATTCTAATCTAATCTGGTACTAGATCAATCCAATTTTCTAAAAACCAGACTGTTTTATAAATCTATTTTTTTCTGAATTCCATAATATGTTTTCTAACCTTAAATCCAGTATCAGATTCTTCCTACCATTGACATTTTTGGACTGACTCTAAACTTAATTACTTATCCATTGGCAAATTACCAAAATACCCCTTGGTTCTTCTTTATTTACTATAATATCTCTAGGGTATGATCATCTTTTTACACATCATCAGAGTATTCCCTGACCTTGGTGAACTATTTTGGGAACTCTCCTTGAGTTTCTAACCTTAGTTAAATGACTAAAATGCCCTTTATCTATCTCTTGTTCATTGGCACAATACAGTGGCATACTCAGTGATATTTTTGTAATTTTATATTTTATGGGTCTCTATTAGCATTAGCCCACATACTTATCTAAAAATATTATTAGGCTTATAAAGAACTATTTTGAGCCTTCTACATGGTCTACTACCTTCATGGCCTCAACTCTCAACAAATTCTCCCAAAAATAATTTATCAGGGTGTTTTAATCCGCTATAAATTCTATTATAAATTCTATATAGCTCTTTTTTTAGTTATATTTATTTCATAAATTCTCATATTAATTATAAAAATTTACTGTCAAATTTTATCTGATTTAGAGGTCCAGATGATACTGTACTAATTTCCTTCTCTTCAGAAATTTATATCAATTTATCGGAACCTCAAATAAAAAATTCTATGTTACGTTAAATTGATTAGAATAATTTTCTATATTTATTGGGAAAATTTAGGAATAAAATGATTTTGGCCAATTTTGAGCCTTTTCCAGCTCAACTTTCAATAATTACCATTTTGCCCCAGAACTTTTGAAAATTACACTTTAGGCCCTCAATTTTTCATAATTAACTTAATGGCACAAAGCTTATGTCTACTCTCATTTTTTATCATGAAACTTTTAGACTTTTTAGTTTAATCCCTTTCTTTCTTCAAATAACCATTATGCCTCAAGGGACTTTCACTATTTACAATTTAGTCCCTAAACTTTCATTATTTATAGTTTAGTCCCTAAACATCATCTGTATGCTTTTGGGACTTTTGCTCAACAGGGCCTGGTAACCTACCTATTTTAGGCTACATATTAGACTTCTAGTCTTAAACCTTTATCTAATCATTATCTTTCTATTTATCGTCACAATTCTTTCCAAACCTCTTTCCTTTATCAGTCTTATATAGATATGGACAAATTAGGATACGACAAATAGTCTCCCCTTCCTACCAATTTATGTTAAAAGAATGAAAAAATATTTAATAAATATGGTGCTGAATGGATCCATTTTTGTCAATGATATATAAATCTATATTTGATTCATAACAAAATGGCACCTTCATTAAATTGTCTGAGATTAAAGTAATTTAATACTCCTATCTTTTATCTTTAACGAGTTGTGGTATAAACTAGGAAAAATGACATTTTGGGACATTATAAGTAGGGATAGAAACATGTCAGGTTTAGCCTTAATAGGCCAAGCCTGTTAAGTAATAATCCAGCCTAAGCTGGCTTGTAGCCTGTTAAAGACTAATTTTTTAGCATAAGCCTGGCCTATAAATATGTCTAGCCTAGCCTAAAGCCTATTAAAATAGCCTATTTTTTAATTATAATAATAGGCCTTCATAACAGGTCTTCATAGCAGGCCCTCGTAACAGGCAATGTAACAGTCCGCCTAACAGGCCTTTTTATAGATTACATTTTGTGTGATATATTATAGACTGCATGTGGACAATTTTCAGGTCGTGGCTTGTCATGGGTTACATCATATCCAAAGTGAAAAGCCTTTAGTTTGAAGGCTATTGATGTATCGGCTGCATTAATGATCAACAGTAGATGAGAATCTGAGAGAAAAGAAGGATATTTTATATCAATATAACATCAATACATATAAATAAATCTATAGGAAGTCACATATTTATAAGCTATAAATAGTATTGCTCATTTCAGGTTTTATGCAAAGCACAAGATTCAGAGTCTAATTAGAATTCATAGTAAAGGCACGTAAATATTCCTTGATATCAACAAATTATAAGAATCATGCAATGATAGAGACAATAATTAGGTTGCCTATAACTTACTCCACAGTCTAATTAGAGTTGATGGTAAAAGCACCTAAATATTCCCTGATATGAACAAATTATAATTTATAAGAAACATGCAATCATAGAAAACACAACTAACCAATCTGAAAATGCATTTCTGCATTCGAGATTTCTTAGCTTTATGAGTAGCAACTTGGAACAAGTTAGTAATATCTAGTTGGCCACTGGATAAAGTAACTAAAAGCCCTCGTATTGCGGTAATTACAAACTCGGCATCATTGCTAAACTCTTTCTTGAGCTATAAATTATAGGATACCTGAAAACAAGCATGATTAATCCATGATTCAAATTGCTTCTGAAAAATAAACAAATATGAATGTTTTGTAGAGCCATATTTACATGGGAAAAGTGTGAAATATACTATTCACTAATTGCTACATAGATTATCTAATGCCCAAATAACATATCAAACATCAACAAGAAAAAAGCAGATATATTATCATTAGTAGGCATTCCTGGGCAGCATATAAAACTAAGACATTTAATGCATCCTTCAAATGGTACTTTGTTTATTTTCATAAATACAATATTATTGAAGCTAATAATCACTATGCTGGACTGGACAACCATTTTTTCAAAAAGAAAATGAGTATTTGGGGTTTTTGACTTGCAATAGATATGTTTACTTATAATGGCAATAAAGAGTGAAGACTATAAAGACATCCATGATTCAATGAATCCTAATGGAAAGATTCATGTATCAGAAATTGAAGCACTAAGTAACTATAAGAAAGAATAAGATATTATTATTCATTTTGCCATGCCAATGTAAAAACAAGTTTTAGAAAACTTTAATATCATTTTCAAAGAATAAATTCATAAGAGCATGGTTCTAATTATTTGCCCTTATTTAGGTTGTTTCACAATCCTTATTTCCTTCAATCTTCTATTTTCTTGGGTACTAAAGACAGGAATTAGATGAAAAATAAGGAAAAACATATGATGCAAGAAGAAAATATACTGGGCACAGATTGGAAGGGAAAGGGTAAGACCGAGAAATTTCTTAAACTACATTTGTCATCAAGAAATAGAAAGGGAAAAGGAAGATTACCCAAGAAGTAGATTTTCTAAGAGTGATGAATGCAAAATGATGTTCAGGATTAATGGTGAGCTTGGCATGAACAAAGAGAAGGATGGCTTGCTTGAAGGAGTCTAACCTGGTTGGGCACTTCATTTATCCATATAAGAGTTCTATGTGAAATCCACAAAGGGCGTAAGGGCTTCTTTCAGCATGCTGAAAGAGAAGCAATATCAGCTCCACTTTCTTTCAACATTTCAGTTTATCCTTCAAGATGCTCCTCAATGGAAGATTTCTCAGTTTTAAAAGCCCACAGAGGAAGATGCAAGAAATAATTCTGTTAGGAAATAGGCTAGTCCACCCATGGTGGATTAGGCCCAGGTCCGTGAGGAGTAAAGATGGAAAGAACGATTATACTTTTGAAAAGAGAAAAATGAGGGAGTGGGCACATATAGAGGTATCCCACTCCTCCTATAAAACACACGTACATAATAAACAAAGGGTGTGGGTGATCATATTGCTATTATAGTGGTAGGTAGCTATTGCTCTGCAGATAGAAAAGAAAATGAGAGTGCTCTTTTTACTTTTTTATGTTCTTCCTTTATCTTCTGTAGTACTTCTCAATACACTTCCTTCTTTAGTGTATTTGCTATAAAATATACCAGAGTTCGTACAAGGTGCTCTGGTTGCATGTGGGTATCTCAGTTGATAAGAGACCATCTCAGGTATGCCCGAAAACTATTAGTGGTATCCACTTCAAGACCAAACACATGGATATAAAGTATAACTTTGTGAGGGATTATATAACACAGAAAATTGTAACTGTACATTATATTTTAACTAAATGTATTGTTGTAGACCCCCTGACTAAGCCAATAGGCAAAGAAATATTTGAGAAACATGTACAAGCCATTGACGTACGAAAATATAAAGTTATAGACTGTATGTAATAGTTTTTTTATTAATGATATTATGTCATTTATTTTTATTAAGTTATCTGAGTGAGAGTATACAATGTTTAGTATGTTGTACAAGTTGAAAAGGGTAGCTCTCTCACACGAGCAACCACCTTTGCTGCTAGAAAAGCGTTCAAATATGAGACATGTGTTCACTAATAAAGCAATAAGAGTGCTAATATAGTAGAGAAGAAATACAATAAATGTCTCCATGGCTTAAAAAGTGTAGTACGTTGAGATCTCATCCATGAGTAAGGATATGGATTGAACTATGGATACCCACATCCATGAAACCTGTTTCCATATAACAAATTCTTCAAAATTGATGTCATATTATATGAATAGAATTGAAGAATTTGGGTTTAGATATTATGTGTGTTTGCACTTAAGTCTGTACGGTGTAATTGATATAATCAAAATAGCATACACTCTTATAAGATAAGAGGAACATTGTAACATGTGATTCATACCACATGTGCTAAAGAACTGCAAATAGAAAGCAAGTGAATCAATCCCTGCTTTATTGTTGTGTGAGTTCCATAAAGTTATTATCCTTTTATTTATGTCCTTTGACTTTGATAGTATTGTGGAGTCATGTTTCAGCGATTGCTACTTTAGTATATATCCTATGGTTAAATTATACATGAACCAAAGGTATTATGCTAGGAAAGGTTGATTCATATCAAAATAATATATGGGTGAAAGAAAGATTATCATAATATAGATATCTATGCTAGTGTTTGTGATATTATTTTGTTAATTTCATAAGTATGGATACTATGCATAAGTGGAGGCTGTCTGAGTTATATGCTTACTCAAGAGAGATTAGATTAGCCATAAGAAAAGTGTATATAGGTAAATCTAGGACATATAAGGCATTATAACTTATTTTGATCGAGCTGTACTAAAGGGTTAGTTTGTGCTGATCTCTATAAAAGGGATTTCTAGTACAAATCCTCGAAATGAGACCTCATGCCTATACGGTCACAGCAAAGCACCAAGTATGAAAGAAGGAAGGGAATGAGATTGGACCCAAGACATCTAATGCACTAAGCATAAGTGGGGATGCTAGGAAATGGGCCAGTCCACCCATGGTGGATTAGTCCCAGGTCCATGAGGAGCAAAGATGGAAGGAATGGTTATATTTTTGAAAGGAGAAAAATGAGGAAGTAGGCAGATATAGAGGTATCCCACTCCTCTGATAAAACACATGTACAGAATAAATAGAGGGTGTGGGTGTTCAAATTGCTATTCTGGTGGTGGGTAGCTATTGATCTGCAAACAAAAAAGAAAATGAGAGTGCTATTTTCTCTCTCCTCTATTCTTCCTTAATCTTCTGTAGTACTTCTCAGTGCACTTCCTTCTTCGGTGTATTTGCTGTGAAACATACCAAAGTCCATACAAGGTGCTCCAGTTGCTTGTGGGTATTTCAGTGGATAAAAGACCATCTTAGGTACGCCCGAAAACTATCAAATCCTAATCAAGAGATACCTCTCCCATAATCTTATGGCATTGATCATAAGTTCTTGAATCCTGATTATTAATGCAGTAAAGTAAAAGAAATTGTAATGACAACATATAGATAGTGGCATAAGCACGCAAACATAATGAAGGTATGGCAGAGAGCGAAGCAGACATGAACATACGATGTATTTAGTCATTTAGGGTTAATAAGCCCTCATATAAAAATTCATCTATGATACTTGTTATAAAAAATATAAGAATAAAATTTACAACAATATGTATTAGCCTCATAGTCTTATTGTCATATTTTGTTCAATAGGTGGTGGATTCAACACCTACCTATTATACTTTCATACCAAATATATTTTAAAAAATAGGCCCAGACTTCTTAAAGAATCTGAGCTTGGACTCTTAAAAAAATAGACTTTTATATAGGCAAAAGTCTATATATTTTTTAAAATAGGCTAGGCCATAGGTTGTTAACCTATTTCTATCCCTAATTATAAGGAGATTAATTATTGTTAAAGGCAATGTTGACTAAGAAAGACCCAAAAATGGAGGGAAATAACAGAATTTCTGTTGGAAAATACAAAAGTTCAATTAGAAACAACATTGAACTATAGTTAATCTCCTTGCCGAGTTCCAACGTATATTTTAAACATAGATATTATATATTTATATATATTATTACACATTTCAAGAGAAGTGCCCATAATCTAAATTGAGAGATTACTATAAGCTTTTAAGGAAGAGATTTAATCCCTAAAACTCCTAATGATAAGTGAGTAGTATAAACATGTTGTCATTTTCTACTATGTAACTTGTCATTACATACTGCTCAGTTATCATTGGACCTTAGGCTCATAATTCTTTTCTCTAAAACTTCATCGTCATTCCCCCAATATAAATAAGCCCCTTTGACACACACACATACACAAATATATATGTATAAAGTAAGGTTAAGTTTTATTCAATACTCTAAAATATTTTTCTAGTAGTACTTCATATTCTAAAGTATTTTTCTAGTAATTTTTTATGCATCCAATACCTTAAAATATTTTCTTAATAGCATTCAATATCTTAAAGTATTTTTTTAATATCACTCAATATCATAAGTTTAAGGTGCTTATGACTATTGAGAAACAAACTTTAAGGGTAAAATTACACTAAATATATTTTAAAATATTGGTTGCTATTGAGAAAATAATTTAAAGTGATGGATGAGTCACAATTAGTTTATGATAATGAGTGCTATTAAGAAAATACTTCATCACACTGGATACATCTTAAACTTAAACTTTAAAGTAAAATACAGGTTTTATTCTCGCAAAGTTAGGACATGCTTTGGTGCCTTAAATATGATATATTGAGTTCAAATTAGGACGTGTGCATGTAAAATATTTTGTTGGAAGAGTCAACTTTAGTAATCTCTACACCATAGACAAATTAGTCTTTAACTATTAGCTAAAGGTACAACAACCTAGACTCTAAAAAACAAATACATGTTTTTTCTTCTTGTAAATTAGAGGTGCGTTTTATTATAGGTTTAAACATTGACAACATGAATTTTTCTTCTTACTAGTTTTCACTTGACCTACATGTCGTAAGCCGAATGAGTTCACATGCCAAGTGTCATTATGCTATTTCTTAGGTTGGTTTTATGTGATATTTATCATATTATAATTATTTAGATATCAATTATGATAATTAATAAATATTTTGAGTGTGGCTCAGAATCATTTTAGGCCTAGTCTAAGGTGGGTAATTAACTCAGTTAATTAAAACTAATTTTCTGATAGTAGAAATTAACAAACAACATAATTTTTCTAAATTAAGAGGGAAACATAAATTCTTCTCTGCTCACTCTCTAGGGGTTTCCTACCGGTGATAGCAATTCACAAGGAACCATTACAGTGCCTAATTACTAGCTAGAAGAATCCCTGTTTAGGTTAACATGTCTCTAATTTTAGATCCAGTTCTTCATCAAATCAACTAAGCTAATGGCAAGAGGTAACTATGTCTTCCGCTGCATCTCATATAGACATCATATACATATATGTTATAATTTAGACTAATTAGATTATGTATGAGATGTTTTTATCCAACACGTGACATCAAATCCAGGTTTGAGATTCCCTTACCTTGCTTATTAATTTTTGATCTACCTTGATAATAATCTAACACAGAATATGAGATATATGGACCTCTAGAGATCATAATTTTTTTTTATTTTTGACTGTAAACTAATTACTTTATGTATCTGTAATGTCGTGAGAGAGAGCTTGCCATTGTTTCCAGAAAAAGATGCCTTGAACTCGTTCGGAGGTAGTTAACAGCTGCAACCCCTTTTCGGATCCAAAATACCAATCTCATTTTTACTTCCCTTTGATAGATTCTAGATGAGAAGAGTGTCAGTCATTGCTTCCTGGTCATTCCACCATTAAATTCGCCAAAAAAGTAGCCCCATATAGCAAAAATTGTCCCCCAAAGGTCGCTAGTGTCGACTGTTATAGGTGACGGGTTGTAGCTATAGGTCGCTCTGCACATCAAGTCTGAGTTGGGTTAGGTTAACTTGACTCAACAAGGAATAATGTCTAAAATGACACATTTCAACTATTTCATTAATGCTTTGGGCGACTTGTTTTTGGGTTGTTCTATTTTTTTTTTGGTTTTTGGGTCGTACGCCTTTTGAGTTGTACCCAAACAATTTTTTTTCTTTTCCCTAGTGGGGTTACGTGTGTTTTGGGCTAACTAAATTTTTTTCTGTTTGGCTTCTGGACTTGCATTTTTGATCTGAACTAAATTTTTTATCTGTTTCTAAAAATGCATTTAGGCTCTATTTTAGGTCCCTTTTGGTATTATTTAAAAAAATTAGGCCATTTGATTTGATTATCTAGAACGTATTTGCTCAAATTTTATGTGTGTGATATGTTCCCTTAAATATTATTACATGCCTTCAATGGTTTAAATAAATAAAAATTAATTTCTTCATTATTTTGACATTTGAAAAAGGTGTCTACAAAATTTAATTTAATCTGTTATTTGATCACCTATTTTGGATAATTTTCTTTTGGCAATTAAATTAACTATTAATTTTTTTAAAATCCTTTTGAGTTGAAATGTGTTGAAATTAATCTACTAAACAATTTTTGGGTGCATGAAATAGTGGGAGAATTTAAATTAAATTATTTGTCACATTTGTTGATTAAATTAATTTATTAAATACTCTATTAAGTTATGCATATTTAGATTTTAATGCACATTAATGATATTTGTGATTAACATATAGTTCCTTGAGGAGTAACCGCATCATCCTTATTAAGTTATTTTTTGTTGCATGCACTAATTAACCACATATGGATTTGAAATATCAATTATAATTAAATGTATAGCTATGATTTATCTTTACCCACAGGTAAATATCTCATAATTGTACATTTAATTAGGGTGGAATAGAATAACCTTGTTATTTTCTAAGTAACTCACATGTATTAAAAAAGTACAAATGTATTCTAGTTTCATTAATTGAGATAAATACATGCCGTGCTAATACCTTTACCCACAAGTAGACATTGGTGATACGTATTTGTTACTGTATGCTAAATTTTATTAACCATGCATACATGGCACAGTGAATTGTGATTGCTTCAAATTCTAACTCATGAGCTTGTTTGTACATTTGTTTGTTTTCATTTTATAATTCGAATTGTTACCCCCATAATCATGGCTGATGTAAGCAACAAAACTATATTAGATAGTAGCACTAAGTATGCTTATTGAGGAGATGGTGATTTGTTGTATCTTGGTTTTATGAACTTGGATTATACCTTGAGGTATGAAAAACCTCTTAGACTCGATGATGCCTCAGATGATAGAAAGTCAAAAGAAAGCATGACATGTAGGAGTAGAGTAACTGCTTATCTCTTCTGCTTATATAACAAAGGATCGCTAGAAGTATTAGGGGAGCAGTCCCTAAGTACGAGATAATCAAAAGATACTTGGAAGCCTTAAATAAGCAATTCAAGCTGACAGACAAATAGATAGGTAGTGTCATCAAGTTTGAATTATGCGTTATAAGGCTTACAAGTATTAGCAGTATGAGGCAACATATAATATAGATAAGAGATCTAGCCTCTCAGTAGAAATCCTTTAAAATGGAATCGACAGAGTAATTCCTCGTACAATTGGTCTTGAACTCATTTTCTATTCAATATGATGCTTTCAAAGTCTCATATAACATATAAGGAGAAATGGTATGTAGATAAACTGCTATCCATGTATGTTCAGGCATAGACTAGATTACTGTTGAGTGGAAAAGGTGCACAAAAGGAGGCTCATCTAGCTGAAAGTTCCATTGATGATAGCAAAAGGGAAAAGAAAGAAAATGAGAAAAATAAAAGTGGAAAATCATTGATATTTCAGCTGCCAACAAAGGGAATGTCATATGCTTCTTTTATAAAAAAAAGGGGCACATGAGGGATGAGTGTCTCAAGAGGAAGTCATGGCTTGAAAAGATAGGTATGTTTACATCGTGCGTTACTTTTGAATCTAATTTTTCTAGCATTAATGATGACACTTAGTAGATTGACACTGGTTTAATGCTCCACATTTTGACTACCATGTAGGGATTTCTAATAAGTAGTTCTCCATATCTCAATGAGGAAATCGTCTTTTTAGGTAGTGGGATAGGAGATCATGTAAAAGCTATTGGAATATTTCACATAACTTTTTTTAAATAATCATGTTTTGACCTTTATAAAGCTTTTTATGTTCCTTCTTACAAGAAGAATTTGATTTCAATGTTAAAACTAATTCTATTTATTATCATTTAGTTATTTCTAAAAAACTTATGACTTTGTCAAAGGACTCTATTTAAATTGTGAACTTAGTTATGATTGATGATTTATTTAAAATTATTTTTTATTCACCTTAATCTCTTTCTATTTCATATGGTACTAAAAGAAGTGTCATCGATATAATTAAAAGGTTAAGTAAAGATAGAATTCTCCCATCTTTAGACTATTCAAAATTTGATTCTTGTGTGGACTGCATAAGAGGAAAACAAACCAATAAGTTACATAAAGGGGTAAGGGTGTTCACAATGCCCGTGGCCCGGTCTGCCTGCCCGAGCCCGCAAAAAAATCGCCCGACCCGGCCCTAAAAAAGTTACCCAAAATATATTTGGGCAGGGCTGGGCTAGGCCAAATTTCGGGCCGGGCAGGGCACTGGGCAGGGTATGCTGCCCTGCCCATTTGGCCCGGCCCTATATATATTTTTTATTTTTTATTTTTTTTTTAATTTTTTATTTATTTTCTTAACTTATTCTATTTATAATTTTATATTTTTTACTTTATCTAGCAACTCTCCTTGCTCATTTTTAAAATATTAAACATAACTCTTATATTTATGTAGATATCAAAGTTGCTCATCCGCTTTACTTGTTAAGTATTCGATTATTGGTATTATAATAACACTATAAATATCCGACCTCTACATATTTCAATATTTCTTTTTTATATATACAATAAATTTTAAGATTTTAATTACTATCTTTTTGTTACTTTATTCTTAGTAAATTATAGATATTATTTAACTATTGAAGATATAAATATGATATTATTTTATAAGTTCATGATTGCAGATTTTTTTCTCACAATATGAACAGAATATCACAATTTAGGCATGCCCAGCCCGCCCATGCCTAGCCCAAAATAGTTAGGGCTTTTACCGGGTAGAGTCGGGCATCGGGATGCAAAATGCAGCCTAGACCTTTTTCGGGTAGGGCACCGGGCAGGGGGGCTATCCTGCCCATGAATACCCCTATAAAGGGGTTAAGAGAAGTTTTGAATTTCTAGGAATTACACACATGAATATTTGTTGCCCTGATTTGACTGGGCATGGTCAAAAGTACTCTATCACCTTTATTGATAATTATTTACGATACACGTATGTCTATATGCTTTATAATAAAAGTGAGACACTAGATTGCTTTAAAGAATATAAAGCAGAAGTAAAAAATTAGATTGGGAAACTAATCAAGATTGTGAGATCAGATCGAGGTGGTGAGTATGATGGCATATATACTAGTGAAGGATAAGCACAAAGTCCATTTACTGATTTTCTTCGAGAGCAAGGTATAATAGCCTAATATACCATACTTGGCTTACCTGACATGAATGGTGTAGCTAAAAGAATAAATAGGACCTTGCTAGATATAGTTAGGAGTATGATGAGTAGCTCCATACTTCTAACTTCCATATAGAAGGAAGCACTCAAGGCAACCACATATATATTAAATAGGGTTCTAACAAAAGCAGTGCCTAAAATGCCCTTTGAAATCTAGAAAGGTTAAAAACAAGTTTAAAAATTTCAAGATATAGGGTTATCCTACTGAAGTAAGAATGTACAATCAATAGAAAAATAAACTAGACCCCAAAACCATTGTAGCTTACATTGTAGGCTATGCAGAAAGGTCAAAGGGTTATAAGTTTTATTGTCTTTCACCTTCTAAAAGATTTATAGAATCTAGGAATGCCAAATGTCTTAAGAATGATGTGATTAATGGGAGTGATTATCCACTAGATGATCATATAGAGCAAACAACTTACATTATTTATGAGGGAACATCAATATTTAATGATCCTCCCACTATTGGAGTTGATATTGAACATGATGTAAACCCTATGGATCAAGTTGATAATGTTGGACAAGATTGACACATACAAGATGATCAAATTATCACATAAGTGGGACTACCACAAAATGTGATAGAAGATGTCCCTATTTAATAGCTTGGATTAACTCAAGAGGTTAAATTAAGGAGATCAACTAGATAAAGGAGATCATCATTACCTGATAGCTATATAGTATATTCTACTAAAGTTGACTATAATATAAATGTTGAGAATGATCTATTAACATTCACTCAAGACATGGAGAGTATGAACTCTAAATTAGGGCATGATGCTATGATTGATGAAAGGAATTCTATAGAAAACAACAATGTCTGGAAGCTTGTAGAGTTGCTTATTGGGTCTAATAATGTAACATTGATAAATACAAGGCTAGGTTGGTTGTTAAGGGCTTCACACAAGTGGAGGGAATCAACTACAGTGAAACATTTTCACCGATATCCAAGAAAGATTCGTTCAGTATCATTATAGGATTGGTTGCACATTTTGATCTAGAATTGTACCAAATGGATGTGAAGGCTGTATTCCTCAATAGTGAACTAGAGGAAGAAGTCAATATGAAACAACCTGAGGTATTCATTGTAGAAAGTAAAGAATAGTTGGTATACAAGCTAAAGAAGTCAATATATGGTCTGAAATAGGCTTCACGGTAGTAGTACTTAAAGTTTCACGAAGTGATCATATCATTTAGTTATGGTGAGAACATTATGGATGACTCTATATACCACAATGTTAGTGGGATTAAGATCATATTATTGGTTTTATATATGCTTGACATTTTGCTTGCTATAAATGATCTTGCCCTATGGCGTGAGGTGAAACAATTTTTGTTCAAGAGTTTTGACAAGAAAAACATGGGCGAGTCATCTAATGTCATTGGCATAAAGATTTATAGAGAAAGAACCCAACGTCTTGTAGAATTATGTCAAGAAGCTTACATTAGCAAAAATCTTGAATGATTCAAAAGGTAAAATTGTTCATATAATGTAGCTCCCATTGAAAAGGGAGAGAGATTTAGTATAGATCAATGTCCTGAAAGTGAGCTTAAAAGGAAATAGATAGAAAGGATCTCAATTGCCTTAGTGGTGGGAAGCTTGATGTATGCATAGGTTTGTACAATGCCTAGCATCGCTTTTACTATGGGCTTATTGGGGAGGTACCAAAGTAAGCATGGGGAAGCACAGTGGAAAGCTATAGGGAAGGTGTTTAGGTACCTTCAAGGTATTAAACACTATATTGTCACGTATAGAAGAACATACAATCTAGAATTCATTGGGTATTTAGATTCAAACCTTAGAGGATGTGTAGATACAAATAAATCTACAACTGGTTATATCTTTCTTTTGGTAGAAGGAGCTATATCATGAAAAAGCGCAAAGCAAAGCAAATAGCTCCTTTTACTAGTGATGCTGAGTACATTACATATTTTGAAGCAAGTTCATAAGCAATTTGGATAAGCAATTTCATTGTTGGGATCAATATTGTGGACTCAATCTCTAAGCCAATAAGAATGTACTATGATAACACAGCTACAATGGCCATAGGGAACAACAAAAAGAATAAAAGCCGAAGCAAATTTGTTGAACTTAAATTTCTATGCTTGAGAGAAAGAGTTCAAGATGGCCAGGTTTTGGTTGAACACATTAGTACATTTGATATGCTAGCTGATCCTTTAACTAAAGGATTAAAGTCAAACTTTTCGTGACCCATGTATCTCACATAGGACTTCATCCTTCATTTGATTAGTTGAGGTATGAGAAATAAAATCGAATTTACAATTTATCATTTATAATTTATGACTGTATATATTTATGATATTCAAATTGATAATAATTGAGACAGGAACCAAATGAACATTTGAGTTCATACATAAAGTGGTACCCATTAAGTGATGATACTACCTGTAATACATGGAAGGTAATACTCGATAAAAGAGGACTTATCGCCATGATTCTTGTAGCAGGATGTCATTTAACCTTAACAGGGTAATGGTATTGAGTATACGGACCAAGTGAGAGAATGTGAGATATTTATTATATTATAATTATTTAGATATTAATTGGGATAATTAATAAATATTCTGAGTATGACTCGTAGTCATTTTAGGCCTAGTCTAAGGTGGATACTTAATTCAATTAATTAAAGTTAATTTTCTAATTGTGAAAATTAATGAACATCATAATTTTTCTAAGTTGAGAACGAAACCTAAATTATTCTCTGCTCACTCTCTGAGGGTTACCTACTAGTGACAGTAGTTTACAAGTTGTCATGACTGTGCCTAATCACTAGCTAGAGAATCCCTATTTATTTCTTCTGTGTTCTCTAGTTAACAGGTCTCTAATTTTAGATCAAGTTCTTCCTCATATCAACTAGGCTACTGGCAGGAGATAATTACAAGTATTTCGTTGCATCTCATATAGACATAATATACATGTATGTTATAATTTGGACTGATTAGATTATGTATGAGAAGTTTTTATCCAACAGGTTGTTCATATTGGGACTCTTGTTTCATTCTGCGCTAATATTATATTTTGTCATACTTGAAGTAAGATATAAACTAGATTAAATTATATTTTATTTTCCATGCAATGCATGGTATGATAAATAATAGCATGATAAAAAGTTTTATTTGATAGAAAGTGATAGGCTAAATTTATTTAAACTCACAATCTTGTAAATTTACATATAAAAAAAAAAGTATGGTTCCCATAAGAACTTATTGATTCTAATTAAGCATTAATTTCTCACGTTTGCTTGAGACAAAGATTAAACAAATATAACTAAAAAAACCTAGTAAACTGTTAGTGTTGATTATGGGACTTAAGTGGTGGCTTGGATTCTTATAACTACCATTAACTTCTAAGTGTATTTTTTCCTTTAATTACAACTAAAGTTATTTTTGCTAGTTGAAGTCTCTTAATTAATAAGTAACATCTTTTCACCACACTAAGAACATTTCAATAATATTAGCCTCTAATTTCTTAGGTGATTGCTTAATTAGACTTCACTAATAGATATAAGTCTAATTGTAGGGCTGAAGGTAATATTAATTACTATCTTTCATTGATCTTAAATTTCTAAATGTTGGAGCTTTTATCCTTTTATTCGACAGTACAAGACTTAATTCCAACGACCAAAAAATTGTCTTCATAAAACTGTGTTATGAATTCCAACATTAAAAAGTGTCTCCCTTTAACCAGTATTAACATTTTCAACATTCAAAACCGATGTTTAATCTTCATTAAGGGGTTTAATTATTGCCCAACATTCATTAGTGTTCGCTGCCTATTTTACACGAAAGGTACGTTTAATCTTAGAAAGTCACCATATTTTATTTTGTGTGGCATATAAATCTTAAAAGTAGCGTCATTGGGTATTACTTGAACCGATTCTCTACCAGTGCTGCCAACACTTTTGGCTTAATGATACCTCTTACATACAACCGCAATAAGTGATGCCATATTGGATTAGATTAAGTTACTTCGAGTAGGTCTATTAGTTGTAGAAATCATTTGATGACTCAGAATACAAGTGTCTATACCTTAAAGATGTGTGTGTGTGTGTGTAATCTAAAAGAGCAATAGTGAGACATTTTATTTAATTTTAAGAGTGTATAATGAAATGGTTTCTCCTCAACTAGGTTAACGACTAATGTACACCTCGTAGCCTAGAATACTATATATAGTTAATTATTATAATTTCAAACGTAATTATCAAAGCTTATATAACACATGCTAGAATATTCAAGTGAAAATGACTGCCAGAATCAAAAGGTGACTTAGTGACTAGTCAAATGGTTACTCCTAAACTAGGCTAGTGCATGACTAATATACACCAAATAGCTTAGAATACAAGAATATATATATATATATATATATATATATATTTAGTTACTATTAATTGACATGAAACGTAATTATATATATATATATATATATATCAAGCCTATAATTAAGTGGTAGACTCAAGATTAAAGTGAAAATGACTACAAGAATCACTAGGTGAATTAGTTAATTAGGTTTTCTTCTTGTAGCTATCTTAGCTCAATAATCCTCCTATTATTATGACGTATCTCCTTATGGATAGCTAACTCTTGGCTTATCAGCTTGGCAAACGGATGTAACACTAAAATAAATAAAGAAATTTGTATGTAATAGTGATTTTTTAATTTGAAAATTATTATATATATGCAAAATTATTATTATTATATATATATCAAGTATGAAATGAGAGTTACTTTTTTTACCCAAAAAAACAGAGAGAAAGGCTTTTCTTTTCTTTAGTTTTTTTTTCTTTTACAAGGCTTGAGAAAGGTGTTGCTACTTATAGGGAAAATAATTGTTAGTGATGTAGACAAATAGGCACAGAATGGTAGGCTTCACTTCTGATATAAAAATCTTCATGTGGGCTTTGAGGAAATTAAGAATTTGTATATTTCTAGGGGCATTTTAATGTTTACAGTAGGACATTATTTTTCAAGTGCCTTGTTTTTTCTTCATATTTTGATCTAAAATTAGAGTAGTTCTTAAAATTTTAGATTATTCAATATAGCTTATGAATATATAGTATGGATCTTACTCATTATATTTAATATTGATATTTCTGCCAAAAAAAAAATAGTAACTTAATTTATTTAGGGCTTTGTTATATATTTTTTTATCAATATGTTCCTTTTCTTTTAAATTTAAAGTAATTGACACTAATAACTTGAGGTTACAAATGAAATTGAACTCATGACCTTTTATTTATATTATTTGTATTAGTGTAAGCTAAGTGTTTAGTTGTATTAACATTTGAAGCTTAACTCTAACTTTTCAGTCATGATTTAACAGTTTATGAGGTGAATATGTAAAAGAAATTTTGGTTCAACTTGCATGAACATATTTATTATAAGTAAATCCAAACAAACACTAAGTCAACTTGTCAATTACAATGCATTCTTAAAGACAGTGGGCCAAGCCTAGCACCCCAGTTTTTGGTGGGCTGAATTATCAACCTAACCTATTTTTGTGGGGTAATTTCCAACTAAAGGTTGGGTTCGTGGGTATAACTATTTTATAATATGTAGAGATTATTAAAGTGAGAGTGTCAAAATTTATTTTAGTGATTTTTAGGCCTTAAAAATTAATCTCTCAATTATCAGTTAAGGATTATTTTCTAGTTTCTACCAAAAAAAATATTGATTCAAATTTAAAAATTAATATTTAAATCATTATAATAGTATTGATACAATAGTATAATTTTAAACATAGATATTTTAAAATGACTTCTACTTAAAAAGGGAAGAATTAAACATTGATGCCACACATTGGAGATTTGAATTAATTTACGGCTCCATAAAACAACTTTTTTTTTAATTAACACAACATATTTATCTTTTTGTAGATAAAAAAAGCACACAATGCAGGAAGAATAAGAAGAAAAAAACTAACACATCTAATTTAAAATGAAAATTAAGAACATATTCTTTTGTGTTTTGAGAGAAAATACGTACTCATACTATATCGATCATTACTTATTAATTGGAAAATATCAACAAGAATCATATTGAAAATTTCCTACTTCAATATAACTCATTTCAAGTATTAAAACATAGTAATTTAGATTCTCTCTTGTCTGAAAAATCATACGTATTTATCTTCTCATATATATATGGAATTTGATCAGTTAACATAATTAATACACTACATAATACATAAATCAAATCTATATCCTTGACAATCTAACTCTAACTCAGGATTATCCTCTTGACGACTATATCCAACAAATTCACAACCTTATGATCTATTACTTGATTGTCATATTTGATATAAGGAAAGAGAAGCTAATTATTCTGTTGATTATTTGGCCTTCCATTTACACTAAATGGGTGTTGAAGTTATTATCACGAATATTTTCCTATAGTGAATAGAGCTATTCCGTAGGAAACTTTAATTTTTCTTTAACTAGCTAGTCTCTGTATACTTTCATGTGATCTTTCATTCTAAAAGAAAAAATATCTCCTTTTTAGTTTAATATACAGTAACATATTTCCTTAATGCTTGATGAATCCGACCAAAATTTTTTTCAAACCCCAAAATAAACATACTTTTTATAGAGAGAAAAAAACTAAAATTGATCTAATCTGGTTTGAAAAATGACCTCAAAATTAAATAACCGACATAATTAATGCCTTTCATTTTCTTTGAGCACTATATCGTAAGCTTACTTTAGAAGATCTTGAAGCATCTATTAACTTTTGACGGATCCACCTTTGCATTAAACAAATGTTTCATTTGAGTTATCAAAATAAACAATGTCCGAAACCCACCAACTATGCTACTATATACAGTAAACAGAGAGATCCACGTGTTTGCTCGATGACTCTCTTCGACTAATTTACGTTACTATAAACAGTAAAGAGGCCACGTGCTCTCTAAATGACTGGTTCTTCGCAAATTGTGTTCCCCATATAACTCAAATACGAATCTTAAGCTAAGAGTTTAGTGGTTCGTTGCATTCAAATAATCTTCAAAGCACTATAAATAGATTCTTAAGGTGGGTACAGAAGCAATAAAAACTAGCTAGATAGGCATGCTTAAAGAGTAATAATATTTATTGTGATTACTTTATATTATAATCAACATCTAAAACATGGAAGGGTTAAGTGAATCCATCACCTGGCACAAGGCCATTAAAGTAAAAGCCATTTTCAAATGAGAACAACAGAAACTTCCCACGTTAGTTTTGATTATATTGAAAAAAGATTACGTTGTCCTCACTGAAAGGCTATTTTATAGACTCACCTTAGAAAGTTCCAGTATTAAATGACTATTGTGGGGGTTAACTATTTTGTAAATACCTATATTTTCTTTCAATTTTAATTTCGTATCAATACATTTTTCTTTCTTAAATCATTTAATTTTGCTCTGTTGTTAGCACTGTTAGCAGCTATATAAGGGATAATAGTGCTAACAAAGTAAAGTTATAGGGGGTGACGATGTTAATAGAGTCATATTAAGGAATTTAATTAGGAGAGAAAAACACATATATGTACAAAATTAAAAATAGAGGGAAAATATATGTAGCTATAAAATCGTTTTCTTACCTAAGTATGCAAAAATTATTTATAATGTGGCAAAAGGAAAAATTCTTGGATACGGTTTACATTTATATAATTATTGATAATTACTTCGTTTTATAAATTTTTTAGCCCAAAATCTTCTAATTTTTTTTTCTCATATATACATACATTTCACATTTAATTAATTTGTAATTATGAACTTAAGCTGTGAAAGTCCTTATACCCACTTGCTCAATTTTAATTGGCAGGACTATAGCCATGAAACAAAGGTTTGGATGATCTCTGTGATGACATCACTTTGAAGAATACAATGGAGATTTGAATTCAAAGTTCTTAGGTTCTGAATAATACCCACAAGACAAATATTGGACTGGCCCAAAGACAGGTGTGTCTCTATATATGTGTGCGGGCGTGTGTCTATATATATATATATACACATGAGCAAGAGAATCAACCAAGTCATTCAAAGAATTCGTAGAGAGAAGAACAGAGATTAGAGTGAAATTGAAAGTATGGTGGCGATCATGAGATTGAGAAGCTCAGAGAATGAGTGGCGGAAAGGCCCTTGGACTCATGAAGAAGATAAGTTGCTTACTGAATATGTCAACTTGCATGGTGAGAGAAATTGGAGTTCTGTATCAAGATTTTCAGGTACACACGTACGTTTTGTTCTAACAATTTCATCCAAATGACACTCTCCAACATATTGAAATGATATGTTCTTGGTACAGAAGAAGATTGGAGAGTGCTAGCTAGCTAGGAAGGTGAAGATGGAGAAAGAATGGCCCCTTAAGTTCTGATTCTCCATTCACTTTTACCTCATCATTATTAATGTCTTTTATTAATTTAAAGGGAAGGTGCCATGAGCACCACACACATTATGAAGGTTATCTTGAAATATATGCCTCATAGAGCCTTAGCCTCTCTAACTTCAACAACTAACTTTTGGGGGTGTGATTTTCCCCATAATGATATTTCTATTAGAGTTGACCAGCTGGAATCGGATACCTATAGAAGGTTCTAACTGGAGGGTTCTGAACTACAAGAAGCCAAGTGAAGTATATGGAGCCACCAGAATATTGACTCTTAAGTATGATACATTGTCATGAGTCCCATATGGGAAAGTTACCTTGAAATAGGGGTCTTATATGGCTTTGGGCTCTCCAACACTAATAACTAACTTTTCAAATGTGATTCTCTCAACTTGTGTCCATTACATAGGATCAAGAAATGCAATAATACAAACTAATCTATTTACTAATTACTAATATTTTTGTATATATTTATTTTGATTCATCAGGGTTGAATAGGAGTGGCAAAAGTAGCAGGTTGCGATGGGTGAACTATTTGAAACCTGGACTCAAGAAAGGCCCACTTACACCTCAAGAGGCGGGCATACTT
Source organism: Leucaena leucocephala (assembly GCA_037074615.1). NCBI lineage: Eukaryota > Viridiplantae > Streptophyta > Magnoliopsida > Fabales > Fabaceae > Leucaena > Leucaena leucocephala. The sequence goes on from CM073519.1 coordinate 17,048,561, forward strand.
ATGGAACTGCATGCTGTGCTGGGTAACAAGTAAATACAGCATTCTCTTGATCCTTACAGTTGTGTTCAATTTTAATTTGTATACTTGGACTTTTTGTGAATTGGTTTTGGATAGCTCTGAAAATTCAATATTATTTCTTTCCCTATGATTAACGTTTCACTAGAATCAAATTCAATTTTCTTTTTTTAGCATTATTGAGTCCAAACACATATAGCTTTCCCAAAACAGTCTTTTGTTGCTAAAACTATTTTCTCTAAAATTAATATTTATTGGAAAGATTTAGAATATTTTACGTTCGCACATTGATTATGATAATACATTTGACTATATATATATGTCACTATAATTTAATATAACACTAATAAAAGTATAAAAAATAATTAAACAAAAACACAAATGTAAAGTTGTAATTAAAACATTTTTTCCGAATTAAAAGGAAAAATGCAAGTTTGTTTATTATTACAGAAATTAAAATGAACATCTTATGTCTTTTATTTTATTATCTCTCGTTTCTCATCACATGGACAAAATTTCAGGTGGTCTACAATAGCTAAATACTTGCCTGGTAGAACAGACAATGAGATCAAGAACTATTGGAGAACCAACTTCAAGAAGAAAGGCCACAAGCTCTCTCACAATAAGAACCTTGAAAATCGAAGAGCAAATATGCTGCTAAGTAAACATCAAACAGCAGTCAGAGAGCAACAAACTCAAGAACATGATATGAAAGACATATCCTCTCATGTTTCTGATACAAAAAGTGATCAACCAAGCATGATCGAGACACCAGAAAACAAAAACCAAGAGATCATGAATTTAATTCAGAACCCAACTTTCGAAGATCAGTTTTACATGCCTTCGATGTACCAAGAGACGTATTTTCCATCTTCATGGACAGAAACTGATAAAGATGATAGCTTGTCGGTTAGTTTATGGAAGCTGCTTGATGCATGAGGAAAGCACAGTTCAGAAGAACCATATATAGAACTTCTCATTTCAATAACCATCTTTATACTTATTGTGTCTGCTTTATCCAAAGAGATCCAGACGTTCTACTTTATAGTGTTTTTTATCATTTAATCCTAATTGTTATATTGTTTATTGAGTTAGTCCTTCATATATGTTTTCTTGTGTCCTTTATTGGTAGAATAATTGAGTGACTTCAAGTTATTCAAGTTAGTTATGATGAGAGAAATAGGTTATGTAATTGTGCTTCATATTAGTATGTTGATGCAATAATGCATAACATATTTGAACTCTATTTGCTTCTCTTTTTCCATATTTCTATGTGCGAACTACTATGAGATCTCAAATATTTGATTTAATCACCAAAAAGTCATAAGAAGTATAAATTTATTATGAGTTCCTACTCTATAACTTATTATTATTAACTCCTAAATTGTTTGGGACTTTTATAGGCAATTAAGTACCTTATTTGGAACTCATAATAATGTCCCTATTTCTATTCTATTTTCGATATGCTTCTATTAAGAATTCCCATAACAAAAGCTGTCCCACTACATAAAGAAATAATAATAAAAAGCTGCATTAAGATTACTTAATCTCATTAATACTTCTTAACCTTGGTGTTACTACCATTCTTAAACACTCTCCTTATTTTTTATACTATTTATCGAATCTTATCATCAGTATATTGATATCCCTTCCAGTATAGTTGTCTCATCTAAGAATTTAACATCTTTATTTTATTTTTTTCTTTTTGTGAAAGTATATATCCTCTGCGCCAAAAGGCTTCAAGTTTCCTTTCCTTTTTGTTGAAATATTGGATATATTGTGTTGGTTTGTTAAGAAGAGTCAGTTGCTAACTATTTGGCTATACCTTAACCTTAACTCCACGCACACTTCTTGAGCCCTTGAGCCTAAGACAATGTAGTTTTGATTTTTAAAGAAGAAAAATACTAAATTTATAATTTCTTCTTTTTTTATATAAGTATAGGTACCCTCCTATTGGAGGTAATCTTGCTCGAGGCACTATCAGTCACTCAATGTAGGTACCTCTCACAGTGGAGATTCAAATATTAGTTCACCATATTCTAAGGGAATAATGCTCTCTGCTAGACCTAACCCCATTAGTTTTTAGGATTCTTGTGTGTTTTAAGTTTCTAGGACTGAAAGTTGTGTTAAATTGATCATGCATGTAATTGCCCTGAAATTTGGTCTATCATATGACTTTGAAATTTTCAAAATATATAAATTGATTTGCTGTAATTTTGATGTATTAACAAGATTATACTATAAATTTGTACACTAATGCTAGAAATCATAGTTAAATATGAATATTTTTGTATATTTTAATTAAATTATATTATTTTAATCATGACTAATCTAACTTCGGTTTAATCCCCATTGGATTGCTAACTGTTGAATTATTATCTTAACTAGACTTATGATTGGTTCAGTTTTTAAACATATCAGCTTCAGTCTGTTCGATTTCCTATATGACTACCAATGGTTGATCCTCGTACCTTATACTCTTCTCTATACCCTTTAACTTATCCACGTATCCATCATATCCTATATCCTACCCAACTCCATCAGATTATAGTCAAGAGTTTTGTTCTACTTACCAGTTATCAAGATAGTTTGTCCACTCCCAAAAAGCCTACAAAAAAGAAACAGGTTTCCTACTCAAGACACCAGACCTCTACATCTATACTGGTTGATGTACCTTCTTCCTATACAGGAGTTGTCTTCTCTTACAAAAGACCCTCTATTAAATCCAGATGTCCTCTTCCATTTCCATCTTTAAAAATCCAGACTCCTCCTAGTTCTTCTAAAAAAATAGAAAGAAACCCATACTAGTGACAAAGGAAAGAATGTTGTGACCGATGCAAGCCCTTCAAATACTATTAGAGCAATTTCTAGAAATATATATCATCCTCACGTTGAAGATAAAGAAACTTCTAGTGCTACTAATGGAGATAAAATTGAATACACAAAAGATGAGTCTTTAGCTCCTGAAGAATCTTCTATTCTAGAAGATTTTGCTATCTCTACTACCTTTGAATTCTCCAGTGAAAAGCATCCCTATGCTAACCTGTCTATTATTGAAGATCCCTCTTCATCAGAAGAAGGAATATAAGAAAGAACTGGAGACAATGAAGCATAAGGTGTAACATCCTTACTTTTATACGTCTTAGGGACCATTCAGTAGCATTTAGAACCACTTACAAGACCTTGGAAGTCCATTAACCAAATCTGGAATTTTACTCTTTCTCGAATTACTGTTCATGTGGTATTCCAGATTACGCAATGAACTTCAAAAAATCATAACTAATTCAAGAAAACTCGAAATGAAGTGATTCAAAAATCTACGTGAAGATAACATCTTGAAATTTAAGGGAAAATAATTTTCAGACCAAATGATTATCCAATTGATACAGTTTATTCATTGAAGTTTACTGTTCATTCGGTCAAAAACTCTGGAAACAGATTCTGGTCCCTTACTTTGGAGAATCATTTCTCTTGATATACACATCCAAATGAAACATTATACCTATGCACTTAAAGATATGGATGTGTACTACATGCTCATAAAATTTCTTGAACTAATTCCTTCATTTGCTAGGTCAAACTGAAGCCACAACAAAACTGCTTTAGGACCTACGTTTTTACCATTTCAGTTTCTTTTCTTTCATTTCCAATAGTTGTTTCAGCATGTTCAAGCCATCAAATAAGCTTCTTAACATTCATATACATTATGTACCTATGCCATAAGTATTACAATAGTTTCATCACATAAATGGACACCTTACATGGCATTTACATACATAGACAATTTATAGTATATGCTAAAATCTCAATACTTCACTTCCTTTCTTCCATTCTTTAGCTCTTCTCCATGCATACCTTTTCTTCATGCTTGACCTAAATTGGTTGGTTATGGGAGAGTGAGATTCTAGGGAATCTCAGTAGCAAACATTACCACTTAAATATGCAAGATGGATGCTAATGCATGATATGTAATTTCATTAACTTTCTTTGATTAGTGACATGCTATCATGCTATATACTTTTACATAAAGTGCATGGCCATGGAAAACATGTTATTCACAATACATTGAACATCATTAATCATGTCACAGCATCATTCAAACATCACATACATGTCCACACATAAGCATACCACATCAAGCACATAAAGAGATAAGTTCACTACCTTGTACTTAAGCTTTCCTCTTGATCTTTAGCATTTGCTTCCTAGCTTTCCAACCAATAAACCTTTATGCCAATCACTTCCCAACATGTTCTTGGATGATTCAAGATCCTAAACACATTCATATTCATCACATAATTCATTAGGACTCATGAACTCCAACCATGTTCAAGATTAACTTTGTTACACTCTTTATTGTCATAACTTTCCCTAATATTTACTAATCCACTTGGCTCTTGAATCAATTGATGTCTTGACTTTACCCTACACAATTTCATGTTTTGAACTCATTTATGAGCTTAGAATCATAAAATTCCAGCTCCTTCATGGCATGTTGTACAGAATTGAACATAAGCACACAATTCTTTTAAAAATTCTCATTTTGATTCTAATGCTTCTCATACTTGTTTCTCCACTTTACCCCACACAACTTTTCATTTTAAAACCATTGGAACCATCAAAATCATGAAATTCGAATCACTGTTCATGCGAGTGAACAGTAACTGTAAGGAATCTCAAAGACTACAACCTTGAGATTTTAATGTTTCCAAGGTTCAAAACCTTTCCAATCCTACACAAAATCATCATACAAACTCAATGGAAGCATTAAATCATTGAAATTCAATTTCCTTCCCTCATGAACAGTGTATACCGAACAGGGCACACCATGGCAAAGTCAAGAATATCAATTTGATTCAACAACCAACCACTTAACTAGCTTGTTTAAGCTTCAATCATATAGTTCTAACTTTAATTTCTTCTTTCCCCTTTCCTTTAAGGTCTTTGGGCAGCACCACCCCTTAGAGAAAACTCAACTTTTCTCCCATCAAAACCCTAAGTTCAAGCTCCCAAATCAAAGGAAAATAAGTTAGGAGAGATTGCTTACCTTTAATCTCTAGCTTGCTTGAACTTTGAAACCTTGAATCTTCTTTGTCTTGGCTTGAGTTTCCATTTTGCAAGAGTTTCCCCAAGGGTCCATGAAGCTACGGTTTGCTGCAGAATGAGGGGGTATTTATAGCCAAAATCCAAGAAAAATGAATGGCCAAGATTGATTTGGTTACTATTTGATCTAAAGGCCCACATTTAATCTTAGATTTAACTTTTTCATAAAATAATAATTATGACATCATGTGGGACAGCTCAAGGGGCACCTCAAGGGTTTAGGTGGCGTGCTCATAGTGTAAGGAACCTTCTGGAGAAATTCCAGTCCAATCCGGTACCGATCAGTGCAGTTTCACAATAACCGGACTGTGTTCTGTTCCTAATTTTTTATAATATATCAGGATATGTATTCTATCCTGGAAATTAATGTATAGGCTTCTCATACCATTGAAAATTTTAGACTGAGTATTTATCTGCCATCTATCCCTTGAAAAATGACCAAAATACCCTTGGTGTCCTTTCTTGCACTGTATTGACCCTAAGGGCATAATTGTCATTTCACCCCTTCTTGTACTGCCTCAGGTCATATATTGGCTCAACTAATCATATTTATACTATGTCCCACGTTTTTGGCCTGTCCAGAATGACCAAAATGACCTCCATCCATCACTGGTACAGTATGGGCATCCAGGGATATTTTCGTAATTTCGCACTTATCCTGAACTGCTCTGTACTCTGGCCCACTTAACTGTCTAGTCATCACATTGGGCCTACTATGGCGCCATTTGGGCCTTGGTTTGGGCTTATTGCCTTTATACCCTTTATGGCACAAATCCCAAGACACCTCTCCCGATCCTATTTATCGGGTATTCTATTTTATCATAAAATCCCGTAAGAAGTCTACAGGATTCCTTTTCTGACTCTGTCAGTTTGATAAATTCATATATTAAATATAAGAATTTACAGTAAAGTTTCATCTGATTCTGAGATATGAAAAATACTGCAATAATTCCTGCTGATTTTAGGAATTTATATCAATTAATCGGGTCCTCAAATCAAAATTCTGTGTTGCGTTAAACTGACCGGAATAATTATGTCTATCTACTGGTAAAATTTGAGTATGATCTGATTCCGATCATTTTTTGCCTGTTTTGGCTCAACTTTTCCATAATTACATTTGGGTCCCTGACTTTTTACTTAATTACATTTAGGTCCCTAAACTTTTGAAAATTACCACTTTGGGCCCAAATCTTGTTTCTACTTTAACTTTTGGCCTTTAACATTTTCTACTTTGCGTTTTAGTCCTTCTCCTTCTTCAGGACTCATATAACTTTTATCATTCCTTCTTATCTTCGTCATAATCCTTTCTAAACCTCTCTCCACTATCAGTACTATACAGATAGGGAAAAATTAGGATATGACATAAGGGCACTAACCATTCAAATCCAAGAAGCATAATTCTTGGTTCAACTTTTGATGTTTCGCCTTTTAAATAGTGTGATTATCTACTTGAATTTGGTGCATTGATCAATTCCCACATGACTAATCCAAGTCTTACCTTAGAATAGCTCCTTACTAAGTTTTTATCTTATATGACTGCAACCTGAGAGAATGGTTTACTCAGTTGAGTGAATAACAGAAACTACAACTTATCCGTTATGCAAGTCCTGAAGCATTTCTTGGAGCACTCTATTAGGATTTTCTTGGTGATTTCTATGTTATTCAAAAAATAAATTCTTAGAAATATTTTGAAATGAAGTGTTGCTCTCTGAATCAACATGATCTACAAAAACACTATACCAGGATGGCTAAAAATATTATCCTCTAGGTGGGCCTCAGAATCCTAATCTTAGGCATATTTTTATTGTCTCTCTCCCAGATGAATTACAACCTGAGCTACACAGGATGATTTCTTCCTTAAACAAAGATGTTATTCAACTTACTCTTGGAAGAATCTATCAATTAGCATTAGCCACTCTTGATAAGATGTGTGAACAACAAAAGCTTTTCAAAATCATGATGAACGGAAGCTCAAAGCTGAAATCAACTTAACATAAATCTTATTTGAAGATCAAGTGCAAGGATAAAGATAAATGCCACTGTCTAACCACGATAAATTCACACTTGTCAAAGTATAAACCTAGCAAGGCAAAAATGAGACATTGAAAGCCTCACTTTAGGTACTTCAAGAAGCGATCTTCCAGATCACCTAAGCTAACAGGTATTTCCTCTATGGGAAGAAAGGACATTTTGCTAAGTCATGTCCTAAGAAGAAGAACCAAAGGGAGATAAAGATGCATCAGTCATTCCAACATGCTTTACCCATAGCAGAATCTAAAGAATATGAAGAAGATGAGGAGACTCAATACATCTTCATATTTCTAACTCATAATATTCTAATGATAAGTATCATCCTGATCGATCAATATACTTCCTTAATACCTTACGTATAGATACAAGACTTTTTAAGCCAATCCTATTATCATTTTGGATCCTTAGTAATGTCCTAGATTGAAAACACACCAAGACCAAACACTGAAGCCAAGATCCTTCCTACTAAATATGATAAGCCTATTAAGGCTATTCCCATAATTGATATAGGTTCTTGTGCTACCATCCTTAAACCCCACATCCTACCCAGTGATATGTGGATTCCTTTTAACCAACCATTCACTAAAATTAATTTGGAAATCTTTCACATAGAACATATATATAAAAAGAATATTGGGATACAATTCTTCCCTGGATGTATTGTATTGCTTAGAGTCATTGGAAGTTATCTACCTGAAAAGGATTATACTTTTTGGATTCGATAAATTCTACAGAACAAAAGTATTATCTATTACAACGAAAGGCTTAAAGTTTAAGAAGTTTTTTAGTCCTTATGTCCTAACTCCAAGCATCTTTGAGATTAACCAGGTCCTAACTAGTTATGAAAACATTCAAGATAGACTTCTACATCTATGCTCTGACAGCAATGATCAGTTTCAACATCCTCATTAACTTTGGAAAAATGAAGACCTCTTTGTGAAGTTACCATTTAAAAAGAATGAAGATGTAATTCCTACAAAGGCTACCAATTTAGGCATGAATCCTGATGATTTGACTCTAACTAAAAAAGAATATGCCACTTTATTGGTCCGAGGTCTTATTGAGACCCAGATGTCAGGTCCCAAAATTTGAGATGTGATCAGCACATAATATGAATAAATCCATATTCTTTAAGCCTAAAACCTTAAATAAAATATTTAAAACAATAACGATATTATATATTCCATTTTCATAAAAAGGCAAGTCCTCTGTAGGAATTTTGGTAGGATCGTCTTTGTATAACCAACCTTTTGACAATCTTACAATAGACTGCCAACGTTTCAAAATCACCTGTAAATAGTGTCAAAATAACCATAATCTTATCCATAGACTAGGTGGAGCATATAAGCTTCAAACAAAATAATATAGATATTTTAGAAATTATAATTACATCAAAAGGATATTTGCCAAAAATCAATACTTCAGATCGAACGTGAGGCTCTTCACTGCTTAGCTAAAGGAATAGGGTCAAGTGCACTATCTAAAGCTAAAATAATCTACTTATGAATAATGTTCCAAAAGTATAATTTAAAATGCATAAATAATAATTTCAACATGTTTAAATATAATCATAACATTTTGTAATCAAATACAATTATCTTTTGTAAACATTTTATTTTAGGAAATCCATTTATATCAATCATTTCTTTGTAGGACTTCAACATAATGAAAATAGGCATTGACACATAGTCCACGAGGGTAACTAACTAATCTGACACGGCTCAAGGCCACAAAAATAGGCGTGGATACACAGTCCACGAGGGTAAATAACCAAGCGTAACACAAGGCCATAAAACTAGCTCAAGTACAAAACTCACGAATAACAGGCATAGGTACAAAACCTATGAGAAATAGGCATTAGAATAAATCCCATGAATAACCGACACGAGTATGAGACTCACGAATATCCATCGAGCTCAGGTTTAACCTGGTCCACACACTTGAAACAACCTTAGTCTGATGTTGCCTTGGGGTTACTTCAAAAATTTAAACCAAGGATTGCGTATAGTGCAACCTCGAGTCGTTCTCTCTGAGGAGCCAAAATGAGAAATTAAATTCCTAAGTAACTAAATGCAATATAACCTAAGCTAAATAAATGGGATTTGTTTTGATTGACTAACAAACTAAATGCAATGAATTAAAAATATATTTAAATAAAAGATTTTTGGTATTTTTAATTTAAAGAAAGGAATAATGAATGATAATGAGTGAAAAGAATAAATTCAAATGTGATTAATAATAATAAAAGAAATCCTCCAATTCAATAACGCAGGCAATCATAGCTTCAAAAGATATGGAAGTTATAAACAATGAATTAAGAATTATAATTAAGCTTTTAATCCAACAACTGAGCCACCTCGAATTATCACAAAATATTTTCTAAGTCCTAATTTATTAATTGCTATCAAAATAATAAAATAGGACTAAAGATATTAAAAACCAATGCTTAATTATAACTCAATAATTCATAAAATAGAATTTGAGCCAACAAGAGACACAACGATCCAATAATTCAAGCCACCTTGAAAAATCACAAAATATTCACGATAATCTCAATACAATGTCTGACCCAGATCAAAGTAAATGAAATTAAAGTTAATTAAAGATTAATGTCAAATGTCAAGCAAAAATTTAGTCACAATAATCCTCAATAAATACAAATAAATCATTCTAAACCTTTCTAATAATTATAAAATTAATCATAAGACCTAGGAATCATAATATAATTATTGGGTGGAGAATTAGAGTAACTTATACTCCCCTTTGATATCCCAAACTCATGCCTCTGCCATTGAATTAGAGAATTAAGATGAACTAGCCACACATAGAGATCACCACCAACTTCAAGCTTTTACTAGAAGACATGATTAACGGCAAGAGGAAATAGAGGTATGTTGCTGCAATCTATTTTGCGTCCCTGTTACAGCGTCTTATTCTTTTCTTTTGCAATTCAATTCACCACTGTGTGGCCTCTTCAATTCAATTCCTTCAATTCTCGCTACCAGCCATTGTGCTTGCGTCCTTCCTTCCCATTCAATTTTGCCTGTGCATGAATTTCTTTATTTCCTTCAATTCCTTGCGGCGTGGCTTGCTTTTCCGTGTGCATGTGTGCTTTGTCTTTCTTTCCTTTTGCAAATCAATTCACTTTGCTGGCCGCCACTCGTCCTCACAATTGCTTAAAGCAACTTAAAAAGTAGCCTAATGGGCCAAATCTCAAGGTTTGGCCCATTGGGTCTTATTTTGTAATTTCTAGTTTTATGATCCTTTGTTGTCATTTGTGAATTCCGATTTCTCCTAAATTCCTGAAATATAAAATCATAATAATGTAATACATTTTATTCCAAAAATAATTGTTTAGGATAAATCATAAAAATATGACAATTATGCCTCTATTAAGCACTAATTCAATGTAAGTCATATTAATTCAATTAGTGCACAAATAATAAAATTAAGTACCACAATGTTGACAAAAGCCCACTAAAATGATATGAATTAATATATAAAAATATGGGTTTGTCATTCACCAAGAACTAATAGTACTACTGTTAGTAACCAGCGTTTTGTATTCTATCCTTTCTAAAAAGCTTTCCAGTATGCATGGATTCCCTTTGACATGTAATGATCACAACACTTTCTAATGAAATAATCTCTAGTAAGAATACTTAAAAATTTGCAAAATTCCAACATGAACATTTAAAATAAAATATCAAAAAGATTTATTTAAAGCATACGGAACAATTATCCACATTATGAAATTCACATAAGAATATTTTATTGAGAAAATCAATTCAATATAACATTTATAACAATCCTTTTTCCAAAACTCTCTTAATTCATTTTATCACATAAACTTGGTCACTTAATAACCAAATTGAAAGAAAAACCATTTCTAACAATTAAAGCCATGAATTCATATAACTTGCTTTTCATAAATCATATTTAAAAATTAACACTTTAAATAAAATACATCGAATAACAAGTTATTAATCAAAATATTATTTTTAAGGGATGTTATTCACTCACCTATCACGCTCCTAAACCTTTACTCTTTCCAACTAAACAACTTCCAATCATTTTCACTTCTTAATTCCCTGATATCCCAAAAACAATATATTAAAATTCTAATTATATGTTTGAAAATCTAGAATCATATTCCAATGCACAAATTTAATACATTTAATCACCACCACAACAACAATAATTATTTATATATACCAACCATAGTGCTTCTTTTCTATATTTTCTACCGAGAGCTTAAAAGTCCTTGATTATACCAATCTCTATTTTATAACACCCTCTTACGCATGCTTATATATCCCAAGCTCATGGTTCTAGCATGTTAACTTCCTTCAAAATCCTTAACTTTCCAAACACTTGTTTATCCTTAAAGATCCCCAAAACAACAACTTAATTCCCTTGTAACCAGAATGTCGTTGTCCAAAACAGTGGGTAACTCTTTTCAATCTTTAAATTTCTAAAACACACTCTTATGCTTGAAATCATTGATTTAACATTCTTACTAGAAACTTCTTTCTATTTCATCTAGTTCTTTTCTATTCTCTTTTATTTTTACTTCTAGAGACCTCAGAGTTAAACAAAGGCAGCAACATTGGTTCCTGATTCAACTTTGATTTAATTTTTCAACTTTCAAAATCTGAACCCTATAGCCTTAACACCAATTACAAGCTTCCATCTACTAGAGGACTATCATTCTCATAGATATATATATATATCAGTTCCACTCAAACCAGTGCCCTAAAAACTGACAACAAGCATCACAGTATATATATATGAAAATAGTAGCCGATATATATACACACATTTAGCTTCAAATGCCTCTACTACTCCATAGCGCATAACCTACTCAATCTTTATACTCCTATCGCTCTTAAACAAGGCATATACAAGAGAAAGAAAATTAAATAAACAATAATTAGTAGCAAACTTCTAACCACTGGGACAACCGTACACATATATATACATACACACAGCATAGAGCAGCACGACAGCAATAGCAATCACTCATACACTCCACTCCCAGCTAAACACACACACACACATAGCGATCTGAACAGGGAAGCACAATAGAGATGAGATTGCTATAGTAGCTTGTGACTTAAAAACTTACAAATCACTGAAAAGAATGGTGGGAAGACATGGAGAAAGCTTACCTCAGTCAGGATCTATCCTGACATACACTATCCAAGCTCTGACAGTATCCTACACGAGCATTGCTATTATCGTGATCAAGCTCCCATCGCTGCCTCCGTCTCTCTTACTGACCCTCACTCTTACTCTTCTGTTTCAGTTCAGATGATAGAAAATGGTGATCATAGTAGCGGCCAGTCACTATTGCAAAGCCTCTCCTCTAAATCTCCTCTACTCTTTTCTCTCTCGCATATGCTCTTTGCTTCTTGCTGATCAGGAGTAAAGAAGAAAGGAAAGACAAGCGTGTTTAAAAAAATAGAAGGGCAGTTTGGTAATTTCACACACCTAAAAAAATAAAATCCCACATTCATAGCTGTTAGGATTCGAACAGGGGACCTCAAGTTTACTTGCTTTGCCTTAAACCACTCAGCTATACATATCCTTTTGTGAAAATATTGCAATAAATAATATATATCCTTTAATAAATCTATATCATATCTAAGCATTTACTAGGGTCATTACAATGGAGTCCAATTGGGTTTATTAAGCCTTTTATGTCAAAAAGAGATTTGAGCAGCTTAGGGGAAAAAAGAGGTTAGTGATTGATTATAAGCCTCAAAATCTTTTTCTACATGATGATAAATTTTCTCTGTCTAAGATAATACATTAGCCTCATGGCTACACAAGGCTAAACTCTTTCCAAAGTTTGATTTAAAACAGGATTATGGATAATTGGAATTCATATTGAAGAAAGATACAAGACTGTCTTCTGTATTCCTGACGCTCACTATCAATGGACTGTAATTCTATTTCCATTAAAAGTAGCACAATCCATCTTCTATAAAGCTATGGTAAAAATATTTGATCCCCTTCTCCATTCATCTCTTGTTTATATAGATGAAATCCTTCTATTCTCAGAAGATGAGAACTGCTATAAAACTCTCTTAGCCCAATTATTGATATAATTGAGGCATATGGAATTATGGTCTTATCAAAGAAAGGATACATAACCCAGTGCTAAATTGATTTTCTTAGAATGGTATTTCATGATAGTTTTTATAAGAGTATTTCTCATATGGCCCAATAGTTGCTTAACTTCCCAGATGACAACCTGTCGGTAAAATAAATTCAACAGTTCCTTGGCATTATCATTTACCTCTGTGACTTTATTCCTGATGTGACAAACACACCAGCCAGCTATTAAATCTTTTGAAAAAGAATCCTCCCCCACAAGGTGAATCATAGATAACAGTTGTCAAGACTTTGAAGGAAGTTAAGCAACGGGGAGGATGATAATGATAAATGGGAAGGATGATGATAAAAAATAGTAAAGGGGTATTTTGGTCAATTCACATAATAGTTGAAGCAAAAAGATGAAATTCCACTTTAGAAGGTACTGAGATTTGAACTTGGTACCTCAAGCTCATGCCATTGTCTCTAAAAATACTTAACCACCAGCCTCTCTTAAATTAATTGCAAGAAATATTATATATATTATTAAAATGGTATTTTTTTACTTATTCTTTTCTAAGGCTTGACACTAATGAGCCTGAGTCTGCCACAGATATGCTTGGTTTATAGTGTATAATTTACCTTGATGATATATATGGTAAGGTCGGTCTAATGCAAAGAAACATTAGAAAGTTCATTGGTCTTCTGGGATTTCCTAGAGGCGATAATTTTTCAATGACTTTTCTGAGTTGTGTATGCCAAACAGAAAGGGGAGAGAACCATTATAAGATTGTCCATAAACAAGGACCTTTATTTTTACTATCACACAAATAATGATAAATAGGTAAGTGGCAATGGCCATGGCAAAAGCATAAAGAGCTAAAAGGGACCAAATGTACCACTTTCACTCTTCAGGGATAGGTCCAGTTATGAAACGAACTGTGTGCTAAGGTTTCTCCATATTTTAGATGTCAATGGATAGAGTAATAGGGTAGTTGGAGAGAAGGAGATATAGCCAAAAGAAAAGGTTTAGCTATATGTTGGATATATTCAACATTGGTAGGTGTCTGACCAGGTGGGAAATCATGGTAAGAAGTAGTGAAGTATGATGTTTCAAAAAGAGGAAGATGATCCATCATCAAAATGTATCATGTTCTAGAGGTAGTTAAGAGCTGGATTTTTTGTGGTTAGTAGAAATAATATACTTAATGTTCTGGTGACCTTTAATGTGTCTTACCGAGAATTTATAGCATGAAAACCAATCTTTCTATCTGAGAAGTTAGGAATCTGGTAGTCTTATTTTTTGTATCCATCATAGATGGGAAAGTTGTATTATCTATTTTCACAATAAATTCATATGAACTTAAGTGAACATTGAATTTTTCTATGTCCTTTTTCATAGCTAGAATTTCCTTCTTCGCGGTATGGGCTTTTCTGATTCTTTGAACTATCCACTAGCATGAGCATAGTAGTGTCTTAAAGTTTATGAGCAATTAAGACTATTATCCTCCCTATCTATTGAAAGACTCTCTCATCTATTCGTTGTAATCTATCCAACAAGATTGACCATCTTGGAGAATTTACCCACTTACCTGATAAAGCTAGAGTAGGAGATACAGATATCCCTTAATCAACCTTTATTCTCTTTATCACTGCCAGTGCTATACCTTTTGAAGCATATGTTCCCTTGTTTCTAGATCCACTCCTCCTGTCAATGTGCAAAGTTCTAGACTTGACTAGTTTGGTATTCCTTCATCACCTTATGAACAGTATGTTACCCTAGAAATTACACAACCACGTATCAATTCCTACATAGATTAAGGTGTGTAAAACTCATTTTTACTTCAAAAATATTTTGTGACTGATACTAAAGCTCTCAAATACCTTTTACATGTAATGAAAAATAAATATCCTAATCTAAGGATCATATGATGTAGCTTCTACTTGTATTCCTGTCTCTTCTTCTTTTTCTTCTTGCATTAAGCTTATTGATCTTGCAAAAAAAAAACTAGATCAATACAATGATGTGATTATCAAGCATAAAGCAAATGTCACATGCTAGAAAATATTCTCATACTAAACCTAAACCTGAAGAGTTCATAATCCACATATGAGTTATATATATAAAATAAGAAAAATGCAATATTCTAAATAATAGTTCATAAGAGAATAAGGAAAAGAGGGAATTGAAACCTTTCAATGTGTACACTTTGAGACAACACTACTTCTTTCTTGCCTTAGCCACTCAATTACTATGGAACCTTTTTATATTTCAACTAATATGAGTGTTTATAGAGAAAATTAGGCAAAAGTACCACATTAAAAATTTTATTGGTGATATAAATCAAAGTATTATTATTTTGTGTGTACAAAATTTATAGAGTACTAGTACTCTATGTGGACAAAATTTACAAAATACCGGTACTCTATATTTATAAAAATTTATCAATCCTTTTCATCAATAAAATTTTTAATGAGATTTTTCTTCAATTTTCTCGCATTCAACTCCTACATATAGTAACCAAAGTAGCATCCTAGATAGAAGCCCAATGAACCTTAATAGGCATGCCAAGTTATCAAGTTATTCTTCCAATTCTAAATATAATATTTAACTTGTAGTATAATTACATTACAAACTATGAAACATCCTACTTTTAACCCCTTAGAGTACGTATTTGGAAGCGTATTTAACTAGCAAAAGCATTACTTCAGCCCAAAAGTTAAAAACTTTAAATTAAATTATCAGGTACTGTTCATTTGGTAATTTTTAGATTTATAGTCCAACTTTAAAAATTCATAAATAATTCTAGAAAAATCGTATGGAGTTACTTCAAATTTCTACTTGAAACACTTTCATAGCTCTTTAAGGGAAAATATAAATCTAGACATTTATCTTACTAATATAAATATAACCATACAGAGCATATTCTATCATCTGCTTTGTTCTAACTCCCTGACTAACCAATTACCACTGTCTTACCTTAAGCCCTCATTATAGTCCTAACTTTAATCGTTGAGGATTAACTATAGATAATTATCTTATCTATCTCTAACATGTAAATGTTAACATATCAGGTCTAGGGTATCTTAATAGTACGCATGCCGAACATGATTGTTTAAACATGCATAGGGGCTAGCACCCTTAAGCCAGTGGGAATAGGAATATATTCATCATATAGCATAATGCTAACAAGAAGATCTAGTTGACCTTTATAGTCATCATTATCAATGAATGACTAGTACCTGACTGACATATCTCATCTACTTAGTGATCATTAATTCATACCATATCTTAGATTATCTTAGGTGACTTCCTTAACTTTCTCTTATCAGGGCAAAAGTTCTTTTATTTTTCTTGGGTCTCTCATCTGTCGTATTATGCAGATATTCCCTGGAAAAATGTCCTAGCTTGCCACATCTATAACAACTTCTTGACCTACCAAGCAAAGTCTATCTCCATGGTTTCTACAACATATCTCGCATCTCTGAGGTTTTGTTTACATTTTCTAGTCATCTATTTCTAATCCTTTGATAAATTTTTGGGTTTTGATACCAAAAATGTCACACCTTACTTTTGTATATAGTAGGGACCATTTGGTAGTATTCAGAACCAATTAAATATCCATTGAAGTTCAACTACAAAATCTAAAATTTCTAAGCTTCATGGGTACTATTCATATGGTAACTCCAGATTACGAAATGAACTTTGAAAATTCATAATTAATTCTATAAAAATTGACATGAAGTGGTTCAAAAGGCTACTCAAAGATAACATAATGAAATTTAATGGAAAAATAATTCTCACACCAAATGATCAGCAGTAATTTGGTCAAAATTTCTGGAAAACATTTTCTGGTCCCTAACTTTAAAATTTTTATTTTATTTGTGTCGACGTCAAAATAAGATATTCTTTGTGTCAAAATGAAGGTTGACATGTTAACTAAGTGCTAGTAAAATATCTCAAATGTTACTTCCTCAACATAAGTACTGTTCATAGGAAGAATTCTATCTACTATACATACTACATACAATCCCAAAATCATCCATTACATGTATCATCAAGAAATATCATCATAATCATTTATTCCCCTCCTCTTATGCTTGAGAGTCCTGTTAATAACCATTGTTCTAATTATCAAAAGAAACTAAGATAACCTAAGTTAATTCTCAAGGAGCCAAATGAATTTAGTTCCTAGCAATTCTTTAAACCACAATTTATCAAATTAACCAAATGAATTGATAGAAGAATTGATTGAAAGCTTTAAAGTTTAAAATCCTAAAACTATTATTTATGATTTTAATGTTGATAATGAGATTATGAATTGAGGATAAGAGTGTTCCCTTGGAGATGGCCAATAGCCTTCTTATTCCACTAAGAATATGGAGTTAAATTGAATGTAAATGATAAGACAATAACTTGCTAGCTTCCTGAAATCATTCTCACAACTGTGTAGTTCAAATGCAAGGTAAAAATCTTCCGAATAAGAAAAGTAAATGGTGAATTAATCTTCCTGACAACATGCACAACTATGCTCTGCCATAAAATCAATTGAATTCAACATAAATAGTGACCAATTTGGCCAAATTTATAGTTCAATTCAAATTCAAAATTAGGAAGAGAAATCCAACTTGGTCTAACAAAAATTTATCACAAACTGATCCTATGTAACTCAAAGCTTAAGTTCCATCATTAATCATATTAGATTTTTAAAATACAAAATGATATACAACTAGAATATCTCAATTATCATTATGACTAAGCAATGAGAATTTGAACTCCCTTGTGTAGATTAAAGACTCTGGCTCAGTTGATCTCTAAGTGAACACAACTGAATTAGCCACACATCATTGAATCAATTCCTACTATGAAGGTGTGAGCAGAGGAATCCATGGAAGAAGCATAGTTTGAGTAATGAAGTAGGGAAGATGAAATGTAGAAGCTAGAATGGCAAAAAAAGTAGGAGTTGTAATAGAAGAAAATGATGGAGAAAGAATAGAATGAAAATTGGAGAGAGATGATGGTGATTTAGAGATGCAGAGAAGATAAGTCCACCATGTTGAGCTCTGTTTGTTGCGTCAAGTCTATGTGGATATGTTTGAATGGATGATTTTTGTGTCCAAATAGTGGTTGGGTATATATTCAGGTCTGTCAGTGAATGGGTCCATTATGTATATGTGTATAGGGGATGCCAGCCTAGAAAAGGTAATTCTTTATAGTCCCCATATGCTGTTCTCCTATCCAAATAACTATGTAGCTATAATGAATTCCTTCCCCTAGCCAACTGTCAAAACTAACTCATCTGTTACATTCTAACTGCTTCCATTCTGTTCCAACCATTTACTCCATATGGTTGTTAATAAGCATTTCCCTATAAAAGAGTTAAAAGTTTCCACCAATAATATCTAAGAATTATGTCAATTAATTCCTAATTGCACAAATTTAATATTATTTATTAATTGTCCAAAATAATAGACTTCATTTCCAGAATTGATAATAAAACTCTCTTTTAATACACTAAAACCTCTAAAAGAATAAGAGTTTATCACCTTTGTTTCGGGATGGAAATAGGTGTGATATTTCTAGAAAAATCTCAGTAGTAAATGAGACTAAGTAATGTATGCTTCAATGTAAATGCTTATGCTTGCTTGTGATTGTATCAACATTATGTAACCACTATTACAAAATAGACTTTCTAAATCCCCCCTTTTTAAACTGGTTTTGCGGAAACCATTTAAAAAAATGAGTGGTGATATTTTTGTAAATAAGGTGAAATATTTACACTGGATATACAAGTAACCTGTGTAGAAAAAAATAGCAGTGATATTTTTTTAAATAAAGATAAATATTGACACATGATGTCTCATGTAACTGTTGTAAAAAATTTAGATATGTTATATCTACACCGATTATAATTTCACCCGGTGTAATTCTAAAGAGAAAGAAAGGATTGCACTTAAATAATTGGTCTGCTCATAAACCTTAATATGAAATGCAAGGCTAGATAAGACGAGATATAAAAGCAAGCTCCGAGGGGAATGAACTCACCATTCTTAGCAAGCTCGGTAAAAACATGGTGCTTATAGTAATGGGTAATTTGCTCATTTTGATGTTGCACTGTATGGAACGTGAAGCTTATTTAAATGCTTATTTTGTATAATGTGATTTATAAAACCTTAATTTCGTATATTTTAGGAACCATTTGGTAGCATTTAGAACCACTTATATGATCAATGAAGTCAAATTACACAATCTGGAATTTCACTCTAACAAGTTCCTGTTCATTTGGCAAAACTCTAGACAAGTTATTCAACTTCAAAAATTCATAACTAATTCTAGAAAAATAAAAAATGAAGTGGTTCAAATTGATAAATGAAGGTAACATAAGCCTTTTTAAAGGAAAAATATGAATCTAACAAAACTCTAGACCAATTAATATAGTATTGGCGTGGAAAATTATTGTTCATTTGATCAGTTTCACAATTTCCAGATTTAGTTCCCTAACTTTGAAAAATTCGTTCTCTTTGTACAAATATCATAATGAGGTGTTCTTGCTACCAAAAAAAAGTTCAACATGTCTATTATCATAATATAAAGTCTCATACATTTATTCAAAGGTTAATTATTTTTCTAAGTCTCAACAATACATAACTAGAACTGAAATAAGTACTTAATACACACATTACATATTTTCATAAAAGGTAATAAGAAGAAACAAAGCAACATTGCATAATGATATCTTTATATGTTTCCATGTTCCTTAAATTATAACATATGGCCATAGTATAAAAAGAAATAGAGCATCATTCAATCATACATACTTCACATCATCAAAGTAAACATCCAACACATAAAACATCTAAGCAAGCAAAGCATACAAGTTAGGTAAATTTACTACCCTTACTCCTTGCTTTTCCATATCCTTTTCCTTTACCTCTTGCTTCCTACTTCTCCTTGAGGTGTGACTACCCTCTTTGAGAACACCAACCAAATCCTAACATAACAACATACTCATTACAATCTATTACTATCAAGTTCTAAACTTCCTAAACCAATAAGTCTTTATTTTTCTTTAATTTTGGTTAATTACTTTGCCTTTCAAATTAAATTGTTCCTTGACAATATCCCACACAATTTTTCCCAAGGAATCAAAATATGAATTCAAAATTAACAAATTCCAACTCCTCCTTGGTGCACTTGTTAGAACACAACTGTGGCAACAAGGGTTCTTTTTCAAAAATCTCACTTTTGATTTTAATGCTTTTAACTCTTGTACCTTGACTCAATCCTATACAATTTCACATTATGGACTCATTAGAAGCATCAAAATCAAATTTTTTAGTATTGTTCCAGAACAGACCTAAAAGTCTCACAAAGTGGGAAAATGGAAACTACACAATTAATTCAAGCAATAACCAACAATCTAAGCTTGTCTAAGTCTTAATTCCATGTCTCTAACTTTAATTTCTTCTTTCTCCAATATTGTACAGTTCTGGAC
This sequence comes from Leucaena leucocephala, assembly GCA_037074615.1. Lineage (NCBI taxonomy): Eukaryota > Viridiplantae > Streptophyta > Magnoliopsida > Fabales > Fabaceae > Leucaena > Leucaena leucocephala. The sequence continues at coordinate 17,069,305 of CM073519.1, forward strand.
AGCATCACCACATAGGGAATATCTCATTTTTCTTCTATTAAAATCCTAAGATCAAGCTCTTGAATTGAAGGAAACTAAACTAGGATAGATTACTTACCTTAGTTCCTAGCTAACTTGACATGGGTAGCTTGGATTTCCTCTTGTCTTTGCTTGGTTCTCACGTGGGCAGCACCTCTCTATTCCTTCTCTAACTTTACACAAATATGAAGAAAAATGGAGAGTATTTATAGACTAAAAGCAAGGCAAATGGATGGCTAGGATTGCTTTGATTACTATTTAATCCAATGGTCCATAATCCACCTTGCACTTTGTGTTGCCCACCAAGTTTTGATGACATCATGGCTTACATCACCAAGACACCTTTCATGCTAGGTGGAACTAGGGTGGGGCCTTTGGGACACCTCAGCTGCTGACTTAGCACTTTGAAAGAATTCTAGAATCTTATCTCGTAATAAACAGCTGAGATTGTGCTACGTGTCGTTAGCTTTTTCTTGAGTTTTCTTCTTTCCTTAGATTAGTGCCATGTGGCATCTTAGTGGATCCCATGAAGACACATTTCATGCCACCTTATGGATTCCGGGCAAATCCAAGCTTTATCTTATCAATTCCCCATTTATAACTAAAATCACTAAAATATTATTTTAACTCAAGTTAGACCCACATAATCCTTGGGCTACATTTTTGTACGTATTGGAATGTCATATTGGGTCTTTGATCAAGCTCTAGTACTCAGATAGCTTAATTCCTAAGAAACTTCCCTGGCAATTTACCGAAATGCCTTGGTTCCTCTTTATTTACTTTAATGATTCTAGGGGAATTATTGTCTTTTCACATTTTAACAGAATATTTCTTGACCCAGGTAAACTATTCCTATAGCTCTCTTTGACCTTTTATCTTGGGTAAAATGATTAAAATGTCATTCACTCATTTCTTAATTATTTTTATAATACATGGGCATTTTTGTCATTTTGCATATTTTCTGAATATTTTTCGACATTGACCCTTTTAACTGTTGAACTGATATCATGGCCATGGGTCTCATTCGGCATCATCATGTGCCTCTTGTGATGTCATTTGGGCCCATTCAATCCCAACTTACTTACTGCTTAAGTTTCATAATCAGATATTGGGTGTCCACAAACTCCCGTCAAAATTCACTAAAGCGTGAATAACTTTTCCTATATACCTCATTTCGAGGTTCCGTTAATTCCCTATCCTTTGGCTTCATAGGACACACCTTCCTATAACTTCTTATTTATATCTGAGGTCCAAAAGGTCTGATAAAGAATTCATATAACTTTTAGACTATCAGATAAATATCAGTTATATGGAACTCTAATAAAATTTCTGTATTAGGATAGATTAACTAACATAATTTTATCTATTTACTAATAAAGTTTGGGACTGAAATTCTTTCAGGCAGTTTTGAGCATTTTATGGCTCAACTTTCTATAATTACCATTTTGCCCTTGAACTCTTAAAATTTACACTTTAGTCCCTCAACTTTTCATAATTATATTTAATGGCCTATAACTTGTACCTACTTTTATTTTTGGCCTTAGGACCTTTCTAATTTACATTTAAGTCCTTGAACTTTCTTTAATTGCAATTTAGTCCCTAGACTTTCTCTAAATTGCAATTTAGCCCCTTATCTCTTTCTTTGGCTTAAAACTTATCTTAATCATTATCTTTTCTTCTGATTACCATCATAATCCCTTCAAAACGTCTTTCTTCTATCAGTCTTATATAGATAGGGAAAATTTGGGATTTTACATGATCTAAGGTATTTGGATACTATAATGGGTGATTTTCTTTTTTATTATATATATTTTTTTATTTTTACATTGCTTTTTAAACTGATTGTATGGAATAACTAGTTAAAAAATATATTTTACACCAGTCATATAACCGGTGTATAATATCATACTTTCTACACGGACTATATCTATACCAAAGCTTAGTTTAGTGTATAATCTTATTTTTAACCAATTTAAAAAGCCTATTTTCTAAATGTGAAGGTTCATGCTTCCATGTAACATATGAAATATAATTCAACAAAGTCATAATACAATTAAGCATAACATCCAACACATATAAGTTTATGATAATTTACTACCTTATTTCTTTACTTTCCTTTACTCTTTTCTTTGTCCTCTTTCCTTGCTAAGTGGTTGCCTTCTTGAGTCCACACAACAAAGCATAAACATCACATATTCATTCATTCATCATGATCTAATTTAATTGTCATATAAAGACATTGAACTTAACCTAATCAATTGACCCCTAACTTTCTTAATTTGTAGTTAATTGTCTTGTCCCTTGAATTAATTTGTGTCTTGACTTTACCCTACACAATTTTACCTTCTAAATCTATTTTTATGAGTTTAGAATTATAAAATTCCAGCTTTGGTACCAATTCTAGATAGAATTGAATAGCACCCTCAAGAACTTCTAAAAATTCTCATTTTGATTCCAATACTTCCAATACTTGTTTCTTTACTTAATCCCACACAATTTTTTATTTTAAATCCATTAGAAGTATCAAAATCATGAAATTCTTATTACTGTTCATGTTATGAACAGTAAAAGAGAGGGTTCTTGAACTTTCATTTTCCAATTCTAATGTTTCCAAAGTTCTAATCTTATGCAATCCTACACAAGATTATGATTTGAATTTAATGGAAGCATTAGAATAATAAAATTCCATTTCCTTGACACAATTTGGCCGAAAAGCCTTCATTTTGGGCAAAATAAAAGACACAATTTTGATCCAACAATCAATCTTCAATTCTAGCTTATTCAAGTGCCAATTATATGATTCTAACTTCAATTTATTTTCCCCTTACTTCTATGAATTTTGGTCAGTATGATCTCCAAGGCAAAACTTAATTTCCAATCATTAAAGCCTAGGTTTCAATCTTCCAAATCATATACATATCAACTAGGAAGATTGTTTACCTTATACCTTAGCTTTCTTGAATCATGGCGCCTTGATTTTCCTTCTCGAATTGCCTTTGTATCTCTTTTCTTTTGAGTCTCAAAACTTCAAGAGTTTCCCCTTTGTTTGGCGCCATTTATGAAGAATGGAGGGGTATTTATAGCCAAAACTTTGGCACTTTAGGTCCATATAACTCCACTTTTCCTAATTATCACAAGTAGTAAATCTTGAATGTGATTGGTTGTTCTCTAAATTAACTAACCTTAATCATAATAATCATAATTATTATAATTTACCATGTGAAAAAAAAGCTCTTCTTCCCTCTTTGGCTTCCAAGTGGTGAATTATGGGGCCCATTTGGACACCTCACAATGCCACCTCATGCTTCTTGAGTTTTCCTTTATTTCTTTCTTTTTTTAAAATCCATATAAAATCTATTTAATCACATGATAATTTCCTTGGCTTCATGGGCACTTATATGATGCCATTATGGGATTTTTATAAGTCTAACAATTTATTTGGCATACATCCTAAGGTATTTCCTTTACTGGATACCTTCAATCACCCTAATTTTTAAGATAAATTCTATAAATCTCTTTTAATGGTCTTGACATTTTTAGAAACTTTTTATACTATTAAATTAATTTTTTGTAAAGTTTTATAATTTTCTAAGACCCAAAAGTCCTTATAAAAATTCTCTGTGTCATTAAATCCTTTTATCGGTGTCCTTTTTTACCTTAAATTCTATAATAAATTCTACAAGAATTATTTTATAGTTATATCAACTTCATAAATTTCTATAAGAATTTCCTACCAAATTTTATTTGATTATGAGGTCCATAAGGTCCTATACAAGTTTCCAAACTTTACAGATTAATATTAATTTTTTGAGACCTCAAATTGAAATTTTAAAAAATATGCTTGACCCAATTACCACTCTCTATTTACTGATAAAATTTGGGACTGTAGCATTTTTTGGCAGTTTTAGGCATTTTCAACTCAACTTTGTCATAATTACATTTTTTGCCCCTTGAATTTGACAAATTACACTTTAGTCCCTCAATTTATCAAATTATATTTTGGTCCCTTACTTCAAATTTTGAAATATCATTTTAGTCCCTTTCTAGACATTCTGAAATTATAATTTAATTTATGAATTCACGAAACTCCATTTAGGTCCCTTGTATTCTTTATATTAAAATTTCATCAAAATGATGTTTATATCCGAAAGCATTATAACTTTATACTTTTAATGTCTTTCTTCAACTTAAAACTTATCTAACTATTATCATTTCTTCTGCTCATGTCACAGTCCCTTCCTTACCTCTTTTCTCTATCAATCTTCTATAGATAGGGAAAATCAGGATGTGAAAAACTAGGTCTTATATTTAAGACAAAATGTGTATTATCCAATGTCATCTTAGAAGAATCCACTTTGTAGCAAAGACACAAAATCAAGATCCATTGCATGGAGTTAAAGCTCAATCCAATATTTTTAAGAGGCATTACTTGAAGGCTTAATTTGATGGGCCCAGCATGGAAGGAGCTTAATTTGATGTAGAAGGAGCGGGCTAGCTTGAAGCATGGAAAAAGAGCACTCTTTCAGTTGCTAGTATGATCATCTTTGCCAAATATGTTATAAGTTCTATGCATGTCTACCTTATGCAAATTGCTAAAATTTCAGTCTTTATTTGTCTAGAAGTTGAGAGATTGCAAAGAAATTTTATATGGAAAAATAATCAAAGCTCACATGGTTTTCATCCTATTGGGTGTAATCAAATAATGAGGCCTAAATTATACGGTGGGCTAAGATTCAAGAAGTTAGAATCATTCAACAGGGCGTGTGGAGCAAAAATTGCTTGGAATCTTATCAATGGAGACAAAGGATTGTGGGTTGATGTTCTTTTACACAAATATATATTGAGAAATGAGAAAAATTTACTCGATACAAGAAAAGGGGATTATACTCTATGGAAGTTCATATCCCAACAACAACATATAGTGAAATTAGGCACAAGATGGCATATCAGGAATAGGCAATTGGTTAATTTCTTTACTAAAAAGTGGTTATTTTCTAATAAAAGTTTAAAGGAGATATGTCTTAGGCTACTTATAGAGAAGAAGAAAATAGTAAAGTGGCCAACTGGGTGGATTCTAGGACTTGGAATTATCAGAGACTTGCTGGTCTTATTCCAAGTAATGCATTTCAATATTTAATAAGTATGATTCCATCTAAGGTGGAGGCAGGTAATGATTTAATGAGTTGGAATGCTACAAATAATGGCATCTTTACTACTAAAAGTGCCTTTTATCTTATTGAGAATCAAGCTGAGAATAATTTTAGCTCTATCTATAAAGATATATAAAAGTATAGGGCGCTGAGCGTATTAGAGTCTTCATGTGGTTAACATTTAATAACAGACTTCTGACTATATGTTGGAGAAGCAAATGGTCACTAACTAGTGCTTTATGTCAATACTATAATAAAGACACTGAAGATATTTTGTATATTCTCTGGGATTATTCGTATGCTAGCCAAATTTGGGGAAAATTAGTTCACCCTAGATTTTATTATTCATTATTTAGATCACTTTAAGATATTGGTTTGCTCTAAATATTATAAGGGAGTTAGGAGTAAATGGTACTTGCAATTGGAGTCTTATATGGAGATTTTTCAATTTGGAGTATATGTAAATGGCGGAATCAATTCACTTTTGAATAAGAATATTTTAAACCATTGGACCCTTATTTGGTTATTATGTAAACTTGGAAATGATTTGTGCATATTCAACAAATTTAGGCATCTAATGATGTAGTTGTATCAAATACAAAGGTTTGGTAACCTCCCCTTTTAGAGTGGGTCAAGCTAAATGTGGATAGAGCTTGTACTATATTACATGGCAAGGCAGGATGTGGTGGGGTTATACGAGATCATTCAAAAAATTGGACAATTGGATTTACCAATCAATTGGGTACATGTAGTGTGCTTGAAGCAGAACAGTGGGCTATTTATAAAGGGTTAAAAATAGTTTGGGATCTGGGATTTAGGAAGATCATTCTTGAATCAGATGCCAATAATGTGATCAATATGTTATCAAAGCTGACTGGAGAGAGATCCACTTTATTAGTCTTGCATATACATAACCTTTTTAAGTTATCATGGGATTTAAAAATTTAAAATATATTTAGAGATCAACACAAATTTGCATATGTCTTTGCAAAGAAAGGCTTGAGTACTACGACAATTTTATATTCCTATCCTCCACATTTAGGCTTCTAGTTACTTATGAGTATTTGGGATTTAACAAAACAAAAACTTGAAGGCTTTAAAGTGGCATCCTTTAATAAGAATTTATCCATTCATTTGTAATTTTAGTTTTTTAATAAGTATTTGGGCCGAAGTCATTAATTTGTTCCTTATTTGATGTTGGGATTTTTGTAATATGCCAATCCAGATATTTTTTTAGTCTATTTAGAGTTTGAAATTTAATCAGAATTTATATTTATTTTAAAAATATTATTATATTTAATTATTTTTAATTTTAATTATAAATTATTTTAATAATTTCAACCATTACTACTGAACTCTTTCCACTCTTAATTAAATTTTCTTATCCTAAAATTGGTATTTATAGCCAATAGGAATGCTCAACCGGATTGGAATTTTCAATGGTCCATGGGTACCATTTCGATTACAATGATAATTTTCAGACGCTGAAGAATTTTCAATAAGAGAGAATATCAAAAGAATACTAATAAACAACTTTATAATAACTAGTCAGTGGTGTTACAACCTAGGTAAGAAATATGATTTCTTCTCTTTCTCTTTTTTCGAGTGAAAAGTGAATTTATTGATATCAAATGTTTATGGATAAATACAGAGAACATAATTAAAAGTGCAGGAAAAACATTACAAAAACATCAAAGATGGAAACTGTTAGTAAAATCCTTAGCATGAAATTTGTGTTCGTTCAGCGCAAGGACTTCATTAACCAGTCGATGTGCTTCTGTAATCTCTTGCAGAACAGACGGCGATTCCTGTCATCCCAAAGCTTCTTCTTCTCTTTCTCTTTTAGAGAACAGTGACTTTGATACTATGAAACAAATCATTATATTTTTAGGGCTAAAGTATAAGTTTGATTTTTATTTTAGTCATTTAAATTTAAAAAGTATATTTTTTTTCTCTTTTAAACTTAACACCGTAAATTTTAATAAAAAAAATGTTCATTTAGCGAATTTAAAATGATGATTATGCAATTAAATACCGGAAAAATATGTTTATATTTTAATCTCTTTAATATAATATTTTAATTTTAATTTGCAGTAAGCATTTAATTATATAATTATGATTTTAAATTCGGTCAATTAAAGTTGGGCAAAAAAAATCGGTCAATCAACATTTTCCGTTAGTAAAATTAACAGTATTAAGTTTAAAGGATTAAAAGTATATTTTTTATATTTAAATGACTAAAATAAAATTTGATACCAATATAAAGGACAAACATATACTTTAGCCTATTTTTAAATCTGATTTGGAAGAAAAGAAACCGAGCTATGCACTCAAAGGTTAATTTAAATCCTCATTTTATGATAAGGAATTCATAAGAGAAGGAAAACTTCTTCCTTCCCCATCCTTGTTAGATATTACGGAGAATTGATTCAAAATACTATCTAGGTCTAAAATCTGGCTTCCTCGTCAAAACACTTTTATCTCATGTCCCTGCGAAAGATGTTGATTTGGATTATGAATTATAACTAAAAAAATTCCTTGTCATAACAAGTGGCATGTCCTTATCCATTCTAATGTTATTGTTGAAGATTTTATTTGTTGTTTAATTCTTTTTTAGGGTTTTCTTTTTGTCCTTCAAACAAGATGTATCTACTTTCGATCTCTGACGCTATAAAGCCGGGGTTTGTATACATTGCTTTTTACTGAAAAAAAAAATTGCATGTTCATATCTCGCGTCACCGTGAGTATTAGCATTGAATATTATAAATATGATTTATCGATATATTCAAAAGTATAAAACAAACAAGTCAAATACAAACTCAATACTTTGATTCAATGAAAGGAAGACAACATATCAACCACTATATATATATATATATATATATATATCGTTAACCTTTGCCAGAGAAAAAGACATTTTCGTACTCACTCATTTAACTTTATTCACCACTTGACTCCTAGAATAGTATTCAATTAAATAGCAATATTAATAGTTATTATTTTTATTCCTGGTTCTTTTCTGCCTAGATACCCCGGCCCTTTTTTAGAGATTTAAATAATTTGGTTTTGTATTATTTTTTTAGTTCAATCTTTTATTTGGTAAGTTGACAGTTATATAAGACTGTTACATCAATACACAGTATAACTCTAAGTAACATTATTCATAAAATATGAATAGCGTAACTTTTTTTTTTCAAACTTCGTGTTCGAAACCACACAAATTATAGTTTTAGAAGCTCTTTTAAGAAAAAATTATATTTAGAGAAATTTTAAAACAAACAGCTATATTTGTCCAAAATGGCTTTTAGATCAAACCATAGTTTAAAATTAAAATTTTGGATAAGCTAATGAAACTAACTTTTAAAATAGTAAAATCTTTTATAGACTATCCAATTACTATTTTACCCCTACTTTTCTTACACTCTCTCCTCTCTCCTCTCTCCTCTCTCTTCTCCACTCTCTTCTCTCTCATATTTTCAATAAAATCATATTCTTTATGGTAGTTTTCTAATTACAAATATCATTCTGATAAAAATTATCCAAATATTCATTTATTTATAACTATTTTTTTTCCATAAGCTCTTCTCCAAAAGCTCTTTTCTAAAAATTGTCTAAAAATCTTTTTTTCATAAGTCATTTTCTAAACTCTTATCCGAACAGACCCTTTAAATAATACGGAACTCACACAAATATACTTTTAATTCCATACAAATATAATGAAATTTATAGGATGCTTAATCTATTTTGAATATAAAGTAAGCATCAATAAGATTCCAACCTCATTGAAAGATACATAAAAACAAAGATTATGAAGATATTTCCTTAAAATCTAAGTCTCAAATTCCAACCAATCAATGCTGCTTTATTATTAATATCATATATTACCTCGTGTCTTAATATAAGAGCTAAATAACTAATTTAGTGAGATTAAAGAAGTTACTCATATTACTAATTTGTAATAAATATAGTTGGATTTCTCTAAAATTTTATTTTTCATCATGATGGAAACCTCTTCATATATGTACCATCGATATAGATCACAAAGTAGATTAATATATTATATTTAGGATTAAAATTCAATACTTCAACTAACTCTTATATTAATGACTAGATGGAGTAACTACAATCATCATGAACACATATATTATGTTGTATCTAAACATAAATTATAGCATATGTATAAATTTCAATGAAAATATATAAGGAACTGCATTTTCCGTTAAAAAGCAAAAATTATAGAACTTATTGGTTGTACTGTTGAAGTTGGAGAGAAATAAAGAATAGAACAATATTGTGAGGCAGAATCTGAATAACTTTATTGATGGATAATTCAAGCGTAATATAGACATACAAAGACGGAAAGTACGCAACACGTAGATAGACACGGGCATTTGGGTTTTGGGGGATATGAATCAGATAATGGGATAACAGTTATCTGACTGATTCAACAACTAGTAATAAAATAATAATTAAATATACTTAATAACTAAGCAGCACGTGAGAAGCATTACTCAACATGTACAAGTAAGATTGACATACTCACAAATCAATCACCTTCCATCATTCAAGTCAATCAGCACATGATCTGTAATTCTATACCCTCCTGCGTTTCTATAACTGATGCTATCCCCACTTTCACTAATACCAGATGTCTCTCCAACCAATATATAATGGTTGAATTTCATATGAGTTATTGTAATTGTTTAACCATGAATGCTTCCTTGCGATCCTTATTCCCTCTAACTCCATTCCAATCTCTTCAATGCTAGATCACTCATCCCCTCTAAGTCTCAAGCATCTCTCAGCTAGTGAGGCCACTTCCTTCAGCATCTCCTTATTTTCATCATTCACTATGCCAACTTCAAGTACTTCGAACAATTGACCTTTCTTCACGGATGAAAGGAAGTTCATGGCAAAGGCGTCTTTCCTCTTCTGGTTTATCAAATGAAAGAGCTCTCTTCCATGTTAGTAGCTCCACAAACACCACTCCGAAACTATAAACATCGATTTTCTCAGTGAGTTGGTTCGTTTGCAAGTATTCTGGATCCAAGTATCCAAGAGTTCCTTGCAACATTGTCGCTAATTCTGTTTGATCAAGTGGAACCAACCTAGAAGCTCCAAAATCAGACACCTTGGCTATGGAGGTGTCATCTAAAAGTATATTAGAGCGCTTCACATCTCTACGGATTATGGGTATGGAGGCACTAGAGTGCAGATATGATAGTGCTTCTGCGATCTCTGCTGCTATCTTCAAACGTGTTTACCAAGATATCTTTGAAGAAGCCTTGCCTTGGTTGTGATGAATTTAATCATAAAGAATGCCATTGTTGATAAATTCATAAACTAACAAAGGAATTTCAGTTTCCAAACAACATCCAAGTAACTTCACCAAGTTCTTATAATTTATTTGAGAGAGGATAACGACCTCGTGGATGAACTTTTCAAATTTGGTTTTGATCCACAAGTTTGGACTTCTTGATCGCGATAACTTTGTTGTCTGTGGGGAATCCCTTATAAACAGTTCCATAACCTCCTTTTCCAAGGATTATCATGGTAGTTATTGGTTGCTCTTTTTAACTCCTCCGTGGTGAAGATTTTAGCTGTTTGCGAGCAAGTTTCTTTAACTGAGAGTCTTTGTTACAAGATCAAGCCGCCATTTTGTCGGAAAAAGTTTTCCTTTTGCTTCATGAGATTCCTCTTTTTGTACATCAAGTACAACCAAGACACACTAACAACCAAAGCGACTATGGCTCCACTTGTACCTACATATCAACATATTAAAGAAAGAAAGAAAGAAACAGTTTAGTGGTGGATCATACTGTGTGTGTGTTGTTGTTTTTTCCCCCGGGGGGGGGGGGGCGCGGGTCGAAAGGGAAGACATTTGGAGAACAATACTTCAATTTAATTCATGCTTGAGACAAAAAATTCAAAATTGGTAAAATAGTTTTGGGCGTTAATAATCAAGTTACATAGTTATCATTTCCCCTCAAAATTTTGAATGATTGTTTGCAAATTATTATATAGCTAGCTAGTTAGTCATAAGTAATTAAATTGTAAAAAAGAGGGTTAAATATTTGTACTTCCAAAATTTTAAACTATCTAAGATTTATTATTAATATGTGAAAAATTTTCAACTAATGATACATGGAAGATTGGGAAGGTATATTCCATAAGATTTGATACTTATCTTTTACAATTTCCTGCTGACCATATGATAATTTGCCATTGATCTTCCAAATTTTAATATGAAACATTTAAAGGGAAATGGTAATCATGCAAGTTTAAGAGTATTAAGTTACAACAGGTCTTTGACCAAAATTTTGAAATTTTGTGTTCCAAACAAAAATTAAATTAATGTATTAGTCCCAAAATGTTATTTCCCATATATATTGAAGCATACAGTAAATTGCAAATTGGTAAAACAAAATTTCAATCCCTAATATAAGAGCTATATAACTAATTTATAAAAATTCAGGCAATTAGTTTCATTAGTTATCTGTAAAAAACTATATGTTGCTTTTTTTTCTAAAATACCCTCTTTAATCATTTGCATTTGAACTCTTCTTTGATGAAAACTCCTTTAATATTTGTAAGCAATAAGAATAATTTGGAGAAAATATTATAAATTTAGGAGATAAAAGGGATTAGAATATTATATTTATTACCAAAAGAAATTCCTAACTAGCTTTTATATTTAGGTATGGAGGGAGTTTCTTTTGGGGGGAAAATGAGGACTATGAAAGAAAGATAGCGGAATTAAGAAAAATAATCAATAAGTTTGTTGTGTATGTACTCATCTTATCCTAAATATAGGATCTAATTAAGGAATTAATTTAGTCCTAAATATAAGACATATTTTCCCAATTTATCAAATATTTTCTAAATTATCTCTATTGATACTCCCTTAATAATAATCAAGTAAGAGAATGAATGAGGGAGTTAAGAAAGATAATTAATTAGGGTGCTTTAGGAAAAACATGTTATAACAACTAACTTAACTAACTTATTTAATCTAATTAAATTAATTAAATAGGTCCTATATTTAGGACCAAAGGAATAGTTGGAAATATGGTATAAATTATATAGGGAAAAAGACAATGAAAACCCATGTGAATTTGGAAATTACAATTTGGGTATATGAATATCTGAAAAGACAGATTGGGTAGGAGGCCCAATTTGTTATTTGTAAATTTGGGTTAAGCATCGCTATGGTTATTGTGAATGACGACGCTTTTGTGTCTTTTAGTCAAATGATTTACGCATTGGGGCATTCCTATTCAGCCCAATCAGATTGAGCGGGAAAGAGTAGTCATTAGTAAAAGAGTAGTCCCTTGCTTTTTGTAGGACTCATAATATTTATAATAAGACTTACAAGTCATTATATTAAGTAATTGTTGTAATGGATAGGATGATTTTTTGTATACAAGGATTCATTGCTCGTTGTAAATGTACGTTGTACATTGATGTCATTTGATTATATGTAATATAATTGCTATCGTGAGCAAGATGATTTTTTGTAAATGCCATAAGTAAAGTGGTTAATGTCATTCAATGAAATTGTTCAGTAAGTTATGACTATGTATGAGTTGCAATTTCAGTTGAAAATATTTTTGGTAAAGTTGCAAATCCTATTACTGAAGCTGCAACTCCCATTGGAGGATTTACAAACCAGAAAGCTATATCTTGCAATTTGAGAGTTGTAAATGTCATATTCCCAATTTTCTTACCTGATGTAACTGTACAATTTATTTGTAATAGATATAAAATTTTTGGAATTAACTGTATCAGATTAAGAAAGGAAATAAAGGGATTATGAACTAAGGAAAAAATAAGGACCTAGACGTAAAGTGAAAAAGATTAAAGGCCAAAAGTTAAGGTAAAAATAAATGTTGGGCCAAAAGTGGTAATTTTTAAGAGTTTATGGACCTAAATGTAAATAAGTAAAAAGTCAAGGACCTAAATGTAATTATGAAAAAGGTCAGCCATAAAAGGCTTAAGACTGTCTAGAAGTATTTCAATTCCATACTTCATTAGTAAATAGAGGAAGATAAGCTGGTTAATCTAGCATAATGCAAAAAATTTATTAGAGTCCCAGATAGTGGATATTTATCTGATAGTTTGAAAATTATCAGAAATTTTATCAGATTTCATAGAATTCAGATATAAGGGGACAAGTTACAGGAAGGTGTGCCTCATGACAACAGATGTCATGAATCTGACAGGACCATGAAAGGAGCTCTATAGAAAAAGTTATCCCTATATTAGTAAATTTTGATGGGAGTTTGAGAATACCCATTATCCGATTATGGGATTTAGCAGTAAATAAACCTAGATAGAATGAACTCAGATGGCCTCATATATGGGCTTATGATGATGCCAAGGAGGTCCCAAAACCCAGGGTACCAGTTCATCAGTAGAAGAGGCTAGTGTCCAGGAAAAGTATGAAATTACGAAAATACCCCTGGATGCCCATATCATACCAGTGATGGATAGAGGGCATTTTGGTCATCTGGGATAGGATAAAAATGTGGCACATGGTATAGATATGATTAGTTAATCCAGTATATGCCCTGAGGCAGTATAAAAAAGGGGTGAAATGACAATTATGCCCTTAGGGTTAATATAGTGTAAGAAAGGACACCAAGGGTATTTTGGTCATTTTCCAAGGGATGGACGGCAGCTAAATACTTAGTATAACAATTTCAATGGTATGAGAAGCCTAGACATTGATTTCAAACAGAATACATATCCTGGAATATTATAAAAATTAGGAACAGAAAACAATCCAGTTATTGCGAAACTGCTCCAATCGGTACTGGATTTGATTGAAATTTTTCCAGAAGTTTCCTTACATGAGAATTTTGCCACATACCTCCATGAGGTGTCCCTTGAGCTATCCTTTATGATGTCATAATTATTCTTTTTAGAAAAAGTTAAATTTAAGATTAAATGTGAGCCCTTAGATCAAATAGTGTATAAATCAATCTTGGCCATCCATTTCAACCCAAATTCATCTATAAATACCCCCTAATCAGATCACTTTCGGTATGCATGGTGAACCATAGGGAAACTCTTGCAAAATTTCTATTCAACCAAGAAAGAAGCACACAAAGTGAAGCAATAATCAAGATAATCATCTCCCTTGATTATGTACCATTATGTCATGAGAATATGCATGTTAGAGTTTGCTTATGTACCATTATGAAGTAGCTCCCATCTCATGATAACATGTTAAGCATCCAATTAATCATACATGATATTATGATTTGTGTAACTTGCTATTGGGATTTCCAATAAATCTTATTCCTTCCATATGCATAATCTTGTTATAGGTGCAGGAACTTTACATAGAAAAAGGGTAAACATAGATGAATGAGTTTGTATAATAATTCACATGAGTTACTTGACCTTATGGAAGCATATGATAGCATGTATGGTTGTATGGTGTATGATTCTATAATTCTGTTTTGAGGATATAACGGTGTGACAATGGTTAGGATGCCTTAATCAACGAGTTTGAATCTAAAATTTGGCATGACTAAAGTTAAGATACATAGATTTAAATGAACACTAAGAATGCCTCATTTGGTTAAGAATTTGAATTATTATGATTTTTCTAAGTTGAAGTTAAAATCTGGAATTGAGATGAAGTAAGCGTTTAGAGGAAGCAACATTCATGCAATGATTATATATAACAAATGAATGAATTTTTCTATGAAATTTTATGAAATTAAAGAAAACATGAAGAGCTTCAAATCCATAGGTAACATGGTTCATGTGGATAAGTAACCAAAGAGAAATGAATTTTTGAAATTAAGGTAGAGAAACTGGAACTTCCAGATTTTACTAAATGAACAGTAATATTCAACGAATAAACTAATTTTATTTGGACAAGAAAACCTCAGTTTCATATTTTCCCCTAAAATATCTATGAAATAGCTTTCATTATAAATTGAAACCACATTATTTTAATTTTTCTATAATTAATTATGAATTTTTAAAATAGGGTACATGTTCCAGAATTAACAAATGAACAGTAAAAGTGAACAGTCCCCGAGAACAATTCTTTTGGAAATAGATGTTTTCAAAGCATGTGATCATGTAATTGGTTCCAATCACTTCTGATGGAGTATAATTAAGTTTAAAAGGAAGGATGTGACAGTAAATGTCTTAGAAAAAGTTACAAATACCATTGTTAAATTTATAAATCCTATTAGAGAAGTTATAAATACCATTAGAGGACTTGCAAAACCAGAAAATGATTGCAATTACTTTATTACAGAGTTGTAAATGTCTTAGGGAAAGTTATAAATCTCATTAGAGGAGTTACAAATACCATTACAGTAGTTGTAAACTCGAAAGCAATATTTTACAATTTCTATTGTAAAATGTCTTAGGGAATGTTACAAATCCTATTATTGAAGTTGCAAATACCATTAGAAGAGTTACAAATCCCATTACAGGAGTTGCAAATATAACCTATATGTATCACAACCTGCATTTAACATTATCAACTAACTATTGTTGAACCTTTTGAAGGAATTTCATGCTATTGGCAACAAACACAGAGGTTATGATAGAGACCAAACATGACGTAAACTAAATATTAAATGTATTTTTTTATTACAAAACTTCTCTTAGAAAAAGAAAAAACTTTTTCCTAAAGAATTTCTCCCTGGATTTGAGTAGTAGTGTACCTTTTTAACATTTATACAGTGCTTTCCTTGTCGATAAGTGCCATAAGTAAAGTGGTCAATGTCATTGAATGAAATTGTGCAGTAAGTTATGGCTATTTATGACTTCCAACTTTAGTTGAAAATGTTTTAGGTAAAGTTGCAAATCATATTATTGAAGTTACAAATCTCATTGGAGGAGTTACAAACACGAAAGCTATTACATCTTACAATTTGAGAGTTGTAAATATCTTAAGAAAAGTTGTAAATATCATTATTAAAGTTACAAATCCTATTAAAGTAGTTACAAACACTATTGGAGGAGTTGCAAAACCCGAACACTATTGCAATTACTTCATTACAGAGTTGTAAATGTCCTAGTGAAAGTTACAAATCTCATTAGAGGAGTTACAAATACCATTAGAGTAGTCGCAAACTCAAAAGCAATATTTTGCAATTTCAGTTATAAATGTCTTAGGGAAAGTTACAAATCCTATTATTGAAGTTACAAATACCATTAGAAGAGTTGTAAATCCCATTATTATAGGAGTTACAAATATAACCTATATGCATCACAACCTGCCAACTACAACGCATTCAACATTATCAACTAACTACTGTTGAACCTTTTGAAGGAATTTCATGCTATTGGCAACAAACATAGAGGTTGTGATAGAGACCAGACATGACGTAACCTAAATATTAATTGTACTTTTTATTACAAAAATTCTCCTAGAAAAAGAAAAAACTTTTTCCTAAAAAATTTCTGAGAGGATTTGAGTAGCAATGCACCTTTTTAAAATTCGTGGATAGTCCTTTCCTTGTCGATAAGTGCCATAAGTAAAGTGGTCAATGTTATTGAATGAAATTGTGCAGTAAGTTATGACTATTTATGAGTTGCAATTTCAGTTTAAAATAGTTTTGGTAAAGTTGCAAATCCTATTACTGAAGTTGTAAATCTCATTGGAGCAGTTACAAACCCGAAAGCTCTTATATCTTGCAATTTGAGAGTTGTAAATATCTTAGGAAAGTTGCAAATACCATTATTAAAGTTACAAATCTTATTAGAGGAGTTATAAAGACCATTAGAGGAGCTGCAAAACCAGAAAGTGATTCCAATTACTTCATTATAGAGTTGTAAATGTCTTAGGGAAAGTTATAAATCTCATTAAAGGAGTTACAAATACCATTACAGTAGTTAAAAACTCGAAAGCAATAGTTTGCAATTTCTGTTGTAAATGTCTTAGGGAATGTTACAAATCATATTATTGAAGTTGCAAATACCATTAGAATAGTTACAAATCCCATTACAGGAGTTGCAAATATATCCTATATGCATCACAACATGCCTACTACAATGCATTCAACATTATCAACTAACTGCTGTTGAACCTTTTGAAGGAATTCTACACAATTGGCAACAAATACTGAGGTTGTGATAGAGACCAGACATGATGTAACCTAAATATTAACTGTATTTTTATATTACAAAAATTATGTTAGAAAAAGAAAAAACTTTTTCCTCAAAAATTTCTGAGAGGATTTGAGTAGCAATATACCATTTTAACATTCGTGGATAATCCTTTCCTTATTGATAAGTGCCGTAAGTAAATTGGTCAATGTTATTGAATGAAATTGTGCAGTAAGTTATGACTATTTATGAGTTGCAATTTCAGTTTAAAATAGTTTTGGTAAAGTTGTAAATCCTATTACTGAAGTTGTAAATCTCATTGGAGCAATTACAAACCCAAAAGCTCCTATATCTTGCAATTTGAGAGTTGTAAATATCTTAGGAAAGTTGCAAATACCATTATTAAAGTTACAAATCTTATTAGAGGAGTTATAAAGACCATTAGAGGAGTTGCAAAACCAGAAAGTGATTCCAATTACTTCATTACAGAGTTGTAAATATCTTAAGGAAAGTTATAAATCTCATTAGAGGAGTTGCAAATACTATTAGAGTAGTTACAAACTCGAAAGCAATATTTTGTAATTTCAGTTGTAAATGTTTTAGGGAAAGTTACAAATCCTATTATTGAAGTTACAAATACCATTAGAAGAGTTACAAATCCCATTACATCAGTTGTAAATATATCCTATATGTATCACAACCTGCCTACTACAACGCATTCAACATTATCAACTAACTGCTGTTAAACCTTTTGAAGGAATTTCAAGCAATTGGCAATAAACACTGGGGTTGTGATAGAGACCAGACATGATATAACTTAAATATTAACTGTATTTTTATATTACAAAAATTCTCTTAGAAAATAAAAACCTTTTTCCTCAAAATTTCTCGCAGGATTTGAGTAGCAGTGTACCTTTTTAATTTTCGCGGATAGTGCTTTCCTTGTCCATAATTGTCATAAGTAAAATGGTCAATGTCATTGAATGAAATTGTGCAGTAAGTTATGACTATTTATGAGTTGCAATTTCTGTTGAAATTATTTTTGGTAAAGTTGCAAATCCTATTACTAAAGTTGTAAATCTCATTGGAGGAGTTACAAACCCGAAAGCTCTTATATCTTGCAATTTGAGAGTTATAAATGTCTTAGAAAAGTTACAAATACCATTGTTGAAGTTACAAATCCTATTAGAGGAGTTATAAATACCATTAGAAGACTTGCAAAACCAGAAAGTGATTGCAATTACTTTATTACAGAGTTGTAAATGTCTTAGGAAAAGTTATAAATCACATTAGAGGAGTTACAAATACTATTACAGTAGTTACAAACTCAAAAGCAATATTTTGCAATTTCTATTGTAAATATCTTAGGGAAAGTTACAAATCCTATTATTGAAGTTGCAAATACCATTAGAAGAGTTGCAAATCCTATTATAAGAGTTGCAAATATATCCTATATGCATAACAACCTGCCTACTACAAGTCATTCAACATTATCAACTAACTGCTCTTGAACCTTTAGAAGGAATTTCTCGCTATTGGCAACAAACACTAAAGTTATGATAGAGACCAAACATGTTGTAACCTAAATATTAACTGTATTTTTTATTACAAAATTTCTATCGAAAAAAGAAAAAACTTTTTGCTCAAAAATTTGTCGTTGGATTTAAGAAGCAGTGTACCTTTGTAACATTCGCATATAATGCTTTGCTTGTCGCAATCTTTGATAATTAAGTTAGAAAAAGCCAATGCACTTTTCCTTCTGCTATGTCCTCTTCCATTATACTCTCTTTCTCCTTCTCTCAACTTCAGGCACTCACCCCATTTTTCTTCTTCTTCTTCGTTTCCCTGAACAAAAGGTGAGAAACTTCACTTAGTGAAGAATTTCATAATGATTTCTGGAGTAAGCGGTGTCACTTGGTTGGATGAAAACAGAGAAAGAGATGACCCTGCTTCTCTTGCTTCATTCTCATGCTTTTTCTTTAAATGCTTCCAAGGGTAATTTGGTATTTTTATCCAAATTTACAAAAAAAATATATTGAGCCTCCTACCCAATCTATCCTTTTAGATATTTATATATCCAAATTATCATTTATAAATTCACATGATCTTTTATTGTCTTTTTCCCTTATATATATATTATACAAAGATAAAAATACCCATCAAATTAAAAATACAAAAATTCCCATCTCAACCTCAACAATCAACTCTGACACTCTTACTTAATTCCTCATAATCAAGAACAATAATTCCACTATTTAAGAAAACCAATTACATATATATCAATAATTATCATTTAAACATTTCAACAATCACCAACATTTAACACGTCAAAAATCATAAATAATATAGTATCATCAATTCTTTTAAACAAAGCAATATTGTCACCATTTCAAAAAGCAATTGTTTTTATAAAAAAAATTGAAACAAAAATATCATCCACGTAGGTAAAATGGAAGTATCAGTGTTGAGAGCTAAGCCATATTTGCCCCACTCTCTATGAAGTCTTGTGCAAAAAAATATTTTTGTACAAAAAAAGTTTAGGTGGGTTCAGCACCGATCCCCCACCAAGGCTAGGGTACAGCCCTATGGCTCAGAGAGCACTTACAGAAGACTTACGAGATCGCCTACCAAAGGAGCACTCATGACAATGGGAATCAAACTCTCATCCTTGTGGGATACGACCTCGTTTCTTACCATCTGTGTCAACTTTCATTAGCAGCCGTGTGCAAAATTTATCATATATAAATGAAATTTGTTAACAAGATCAGAGAAACAAAAAAGAACAATATGAATAAAAGCCAATTACCTATGATGATCCTTATATATAGACTTGTTTTTGGTTTGCAATGAAAACCCCCCAAGAATGTTGACACAAGATTCCAAAATGCTGCAATTGGTCTTTGAATGATCTTTACGACATCCGTTGTCACGCCCTAAAATTTTGAGCCATGACCAGTATAGAATATGACTAAATGCATATTTCTTAAGCCTTATACCTTAAATAGAATTTTTAAAACAATAATCATAATATATGTTCCCTTTTTATCAAAAAGCAAGTCATCTTAGGAGTTTTAACAGGATTGTCTTTGTATAACCGACCTTCCAAAAATCCTACAACATACTACAAATATTTCAAATCACTTGCAAACATTTTCAAACTAACCAGAATCTTATCTATAGACTAGGTGGAGCATCTAAACTTCCAACAAAATAATACAAATATTTCATAAATTTATAATTATATTATAATTGGATGTTCCCAAAATCAATACTGCGAATAAGACGTGAGGCTTTTCATTGCTCAACTGGAGGATCAGGGTCTATAGAACTATTTGAAGCTAAAATAATCTACCGATGAATAACGCCCCAAAAATACAATTTAAAGTGTAGAAAGAAACAATTTCAATATGTTTTAAATGTAATTAACAACACTGTATAATTGAATACAAATTTTTCAGTAAAACATTTTATTTAAAGAAATCCATTTAAAACCATAACTTCAAAACATTCTTTTCCGTTGGACTTCAACAAAATGAAAACAAGCATAGACAAATAGTCCATGAGGGTAACTAACCAATTTGGCATGGCTCAAAACCTCGAAACAAGTGCAGGTACAAGACCTACAAATAATAGGTACGAGAATGAATCCCATGAATATCCGGCATGAGTATAAGACCAACAAATATCCATCGAGCTTGAGTTTAACCATGGTGCACTGAGGACTAACAATTTTGTTGTTAATAACTAGCGTTTTGTATTCATTCTTCTCAAAAAAATATTTCAAGCATGCATGGGGTCAATTTAGTATTAAATGATCATAACACTTTCCAATGCAAGAATTTCACCAATAATATTTCATAATCATAAAACCCCATCATGATCATCAAAATAAAATCTCAAAAGATTTCTTCAATTCACATGGAATAATTATTCAAATAATAAAATTCACATAAACATATTTCATAGAGAAAATCAATTCAATATAACATTTACAAAAGTCTTTTTCAAAACTTTCTTTATTCATTTGCATACATAAACATAATCATATCATAAACCAGTTGAAAGAAGGAACCAATAATATTAACAAAGTCATTAATTTATATAATCATGCCTTTAGCAAATCAAACTTAAAAATTAACACTTTAAATGGAACATATCAAATAACACATTGTTATTAAAAATATCATTTTTAGGGGATGTTATTCACTCACTAGCAATGTCCCAATATAGCTTACCCTTATGCTATTCTTCATAATATTATTCTCTCTTTATTTCCGTAGATTTCCCAAAAATAAAACATCCATAAGCTAACATATGGAAACCACAATTTAAATAAATTCAACCTTTGCAAACAACTATAATCATTCCCTAAAATTCTTGTCTTTATTTCTTTTTCCAAGCTTATCAACTCCATATTCCATCAAGAAATGCCATTCATCTCTTTTAATTCCAATGCTTTCATTTATCACAACCACAACCTGTTACTCATGATACAGCCTTCAACCACTCAACTACTAGCTTCCCTTAGTGATAGCACTGCAAGAAATAATATACATATTAATAATTTACTTTATAGGGTCATTAAATTCTTCCCCTCTTAAGAAATTTGTTCCTTCAAATTTGAGAATATGCTCACCTTTATTCTCAAACAAGTATGGGTACTTGATCTACATATCACTCTCAATTTTTCAAGTAGCTTCTTCCTCTGAATGATTATGCCACAACACTTTTATATAAGGAATCTCTTTCAATCTTAACTTCTTTACTTGTTTATCAATAATAGCTATTGGATACTCATCATTTGACAAGTCTTTATTTACATGAACTACTTGATTTTCAACGACATGAAAGGGATCATACAGATATTTCTGTAGCATCGACACATGAAATACTAGATGAATTCCATATAACTCTAGTGGTAGGGCTAGTCGATAAGCTACCACACCCATTTTGTCTAAAATCTCAAATGGACTAATACACCTTGGACTCAACTTGCCCTTCCTCATAAATCTCATAACACCTTTCATTGGCAATACCTTTAAAAATAATTTATCCCTAACCATGAATTCTAATGCTCTTCGATGATTATCCACGTAAGATTTCTGTCAGCTCTGAGCTATCAACAACCTTTGTTTGATTACCTTTACATTCTCTTTAGCATCCTACACCAAATCTGGTCCAAAAATATCTCTATCACTAACTTCAAACTATCCAATTGAAAACCTAAATTGTCTTCCATATAATGATTGAAATCGTGCTATTTAAATACTCGAATGATAGCTATTATTATAGGCAAATTCTACTAGCGATAAATGATTATCCCAACTTTCACAAAATCTATGATATAGGATCTCAACATATCCTCAACTATTTCAATTATTCTCTCAGATTACCTATTAGTTTGAGGATAAAAAGCAATACTTAGATTCAATCGAATACCCAATGCTTTTTGAAATGATTCCTAAAATTGAGAAGTAAATTGGGGCCCTCTATTTGAAATGATAGACACTAGAACTCTGTGCAATGACAAAATCTCAGCTTATTTAGCCACACCATCAATCATATTCACTGGAAGAAAATTAGTCGACTTAGTTGACCTGTCAATAATCACCCAGATGGAATCAAAACTTCTAATAGTGTGAGGCAAGCCAACTATGAAATATATGGTTATATTTTCCCATTTCCACTCGGGTATTTCTAACCATTGCAATAGTCTTGCAAGCTTCTGATGCTTCACTTTAACTTGTTGAGCCACAAAACAATGTGCAACAAAGTTTGCCACATCATTTTCATACCATACCACCAATATAACTGCTTCAAATCTTGGTACATCTTAGTTATTCTAGGTTGAATAGCATAAGCTGAATGATAAACTTCTTCTAAAATTTACTTTCTCAAGTCTTGAACTTAAGGCACATAAATCCTATCATTGTACCTCAGAACACCTTCATAGTCAATTATAAATTCTGTAATACTTCCTTCTTTGACCAAATTCCTTAACTTGCAGAATCTCAGGTCAGAGTACTAAGCATTTTTAATCTATTCATTTAAAGAGGAATGAGCCTACAAATGAGCTAAAAATACTCCTTTATCAACAATTTCAAATATGACTCCCTATTGCTCAACTTTGTTATTTCCTGCACTAGCAGTCTTCTTTCAACATTCATATGTGCCAACCTACTCATAGACTTTCTGCTTAAAGCATTGGCCACTACATTCTCCTTGCCAGGATGATACATAATTGTACAATCATAATATTTTAATAATTCTATCCATCTTCTCTATTTAAGATTCATATCCTTATTCTCAAAAATGTACTTAAGACTTTTATTATCAGTGAAAATCTCACAAGTTTCACCATACAGATAATGTCTCCAAATCTTTAAAGCAAATACAACTATGTCCATTTCTAGATCATGAGTTGGATAATTTTGTTCATGGTTCTTAAGATTTCTAGAAACATAAGCAATTACTTGCCCATTTTGATTAATACACAGCCTAAACAAATTCGAGAGGCATCATAGTACACTGTGTATCCTCCAACTCCTGAAGGTAAGCTTAAAATTGGAGCAGAAGTTAAAGATTCCTTTAATTTCTAAAAACTTCCCTCACACTTGTCATCCCAACAAATTTCACATTCTTCTGAATTAACCTTATCAACAGAGCGACTATTCTTGAAAAGTCTTCACAAAATAAGGATAATATCCTACGAGAGACCTAAGAAACTTCAAATTTCTGTGACCGTTATAGGTTATGACCAACTTTTGATTGCCTCAACCTTGCTATGATCAATTTGAATACTGTCTTTCAATACCACATGCCCCAAGAAAGTGACCTCAGTTAACCAGAATTCACATTTAGAAAACTTAGCATAAAGTTGTTGCTCTATCAACTTTTGTAACACTAACTGCAAATTATGCTCATGCTCTTCCATACTCTTGGAGTATACCTACATATCATCAATAAACACAATTACAAATTTATCAAAAAAATTTTAAATACCCGGTTCATCAAGTCCATGAATGCTACAGGAGCATTTATCAACCCGAAAGATATTACCAAAAATTTGTAATGACCATACCGAGTTCTAAATGTTGTCTTTGGAATATCATCAATACAGGGCAACCGTTACTTATTCTTTATTGTCATTTTATTAAGTTGTCAGTAATCAATATACTATCTCAAAGATCCATCTTTCTTTTCCATAAATAATACTGGTATACCCCATAGAGAAGTTTTGGTATTAAATGATCATAACACTTTCCAATGCAAGAATTTCACCAATAATATTTCATAATCATAAAACCCCATCATGATCATCAAAATAAAATCTTAAAAGATTTCTTCAATTCACATGGAATAATTATTCAAATAATAAAATTCATATAAACATATTTCATAGAGAAAATCAACTCAATATAACATTTACAAAAGTCTTTTTCAAAACTTTCTTTATTCATTTTCATACATAAACATAATCATATCATAAACCAGTTGAAAGAAGGAACCAATAATCTTAATCAAAGTCATTAATTCATATAACCATGCCTTTAGAAAATCAAACTTAAAAATTAACACTTTAAATAGCATATATCAAATAACAAGTCGTCATTAAAAATATCGTTATTAGGAGACGTTATTCACTCATCTACAATACCCCAATATAGTTTAGCCTTGCTTTATTCTTCATAATATTATTCTCTCTTTATTTTCCTAGATTTCCCAAAACTAAAACATCTATAAGCTAACATATGGAAACCACAATTTAAATAAATTCAACTTTTGCAAACAACTATAATCATTCACTAAAAACCTTGTCTTTATTTCTTTTTCCAAGCTGATCAATT
This sequence comes from Leucaena leucocephala, assembly GCA_037074615.1. Lineage (NCBI taxonomy): Eukaryota > Viridiplantae > Streptophyta > Magnoliopsida > Fabales > Fabaceae > Leucaena > Leucaena leucocephala. The sequence continues at coordinate 17,094,404 of CM073519.1, forward strand.
CCATATTCCATCAAGAAATGCTATTCATCTCTTTTAATTCCAGTGCTTTTCATTTATCACAACCACAACCAGTCACATGCATACCTATTAATATTTGAAGCTTCAAAACCACAACCATCACTTAACTCTGAAAGTTTCAAACTTTTTACCCATATTTAATTTCTAAATCTTGATCCAAATTTCAGTTTTTCCAATTCATGTCATTCAACATATATATACATAGATGCTGCAACATCATCTTTCTTCTTCTTATCTTTTTTTTTAAACAACATTACACACAGCTTCACTGTCGACAGAAAAGTATCATATATACATATATATATCAACCAACACAACAGCTTATAAATGTATATATACACCTACAGCAGTAACGTCCAAACTCTTCCCTACAGCAGCGGCATACATTCAACAAACAGAGGGACACAGAATTTAAATCACCCACTTTAATAAAGAACCAAAGCTAATAGCCACCAACAGAAGAGGAAGATCCATAAACTTACCACAATGTGTTTAAATTTCATGGAGGTTCCATAGTCAAACATCAATTATTCTTCCATTTTCCTTTCCTTCATAGACCGAAAAACCAGAGAATAAAAAGGACATCAAACTTCTAGCTTAAAGCTGTGAACAATCCATGGAGAGTAAGAGATATTTGACTTACCACACCCCCCGAGAAAGCGGTATTTTGTAGCAACAACGGAGAAGGATGTCAGAGATATGAGGTTGCTATAGTACAAGGTGTGTAAGTCACGGCAGTGACTGTGGATGGGTGATAGCAGAGAGGGCGGATGAACTTGCAAAACAGAAAAGAAAGAGGAGGAGCTTTCCTGCAACAAAGCTTTATGCAAAGAAGAATGATAACGGCAAATCAATTGACGGAAGCTCAACAAAGCTTTATGCAGTGAAGAAGAATGATGGATGAGCAACGATAGACAAAGGTTACACTGTCACCGGAAAGCATCTCAGACAGCTGGAGTTCATGGAAGCACATAGGGACGGGGTTCCCATTAACGGTTCGCGAATATTCTCTGCTCTCCCACTCACTGCCCAACTGAAGAATGAGAAACAAGAAGTGTGTTGACAATAAAATGGACAGAGGGTCATTTTGGTAATTTCATGTAGTGGCTGACAAAATAAAATTCCACTTTGGCTTAAGGTGGGATTCGAACCCCAGACCTATTACCCATGATCTAGCCTTCAACCATTCAACTACCAGCTTCCCTTGGTGATAGTAATACAAGAAATAATATACATATTAATAACATGTTATTATTTATCTATTTACTTTGTAGGGTCATTACATTTGTCTATATCTACAATTTCAGTTTATTATAAAACAAACAAGTGTATCACTAAATACGAAATTATAAGAAAAAATAAAGAAAGGAAACCCTTCAAAAAGAAAGGGAATTACCATGACATTGAACCTTCTTTGCCTCTAAAATTTTACCCATATCCATCAGTAGAATTCACACATTCGGTGTTATCCTTAAATGCATAGTCGTCTGGTTTTCCCTTAGTAACTTCACAATTTAGCACAAGCGTGACCTCATCATAGGGTAGGTGCTTTAGATGATCAAGGGAGAAATTATAAAAGTCCTTTCTCTCAAGTGTTAAATTTTGACACATTTGTATGGTTTTTGAAGCTATATGCTTGAAAATTGATACTCCTCATTCCAACATTTATGAACTTGTTTGCTGTGCTAGAAACGGTGAAAGAATTACCCAAGGTAAGAGAAGCTCCAGATTTTTTAGAATAATCTACCACTCCTGATTCATTGTCACCTTTCAAAGCGACACACATCATCACGTCCATTTGACCTTGGAGGGATATGTTACCACATTTCATCTATAACGTGGAGTCGTTACATGTGAGCTTAAACGCCGTCTTGTCTTGCCAGAAACAATCTTCACCGACTCCAAATGGGTACGGAATACTGATATTTCCACATTTTTCGGGGCAATCAGGTAGGGATAATTTAGCTCAGCTTCTTCCGCCACGGCTGTTACTGCAATGAACAGTAACAGCAGCTTGAACCACATCATCGTCACTCTTTCGTCTTGAATCTTAAGTGGGGAATATGGTTTTGTATTGTAAATATTCATTATTCTTAAGGATCACTAATGGTAAATATTCATTATTCCACTATTGTTAAAATTTAAATTATTCGAGTGATAAATAGTGTTAAATATCGTAGTTGTAAATTTGTGTTATGTGAGTAAGTAAATTGAAGAGCTTACTTAGTAATTAATTTGTGAATTTGGTTCTCCAATATTATTCTCCCTCAATCTAATTTTTATATATCCAGAGAGATTTAGCGGGACTTCAAGACAAATTCTATATTGATCCATTGTAATGTAACTTAACGTATTCGTAAATCCATGAGAGAAAAAAACTTTCAACCGCTTCTTTAGAACTAATCTCAGTTAAACAATAAAAAATATAATAAATTGAGCCAATATTGACTAAACTAGCCAAGGTAGTGTATCTTTGATATTTGGCAAGTGCATGATTATTATAAAGGTGTGAAATCTTTTCGGTTAATTATTATGTTACAAACAAAAATAATTAGGGGGAAAAATAAGTATGCACTATAACTCTATATTGACAAGGAAGAACGTTGCAATTGACGGCCCAACATTTGTGGAAAATCATGGCGTTAGGAAAGTTGAAGCTTGAAAGGTGAGACTTGGGCAACGTCGTGTGGGCATGGTCACTAGTGTTTTGGGTCTTGAGGATGGATGACAAAGGTCGATACCAAGAATTTAATGGATCATAAATTTCACCCAAATGAAACATACATGATTTTTGTAACGTTCAGTTTTTTTTTAGTAACCGTTTAATAAGTAAGAAAGGAGGATGATAGCATAATTAGAGGGAAAAGTCTTACCCGAGATTAGTATCACCTAAGAAGAAGGGAGACTTCCCCTGCCCTTAGATTGTAGGTGAGTCTAACCCCTTTCCAAAAATTTTTATATAAAAAAAAAAGGAGAAAAAGTTCTAAAAATTTGAAAAGAGGCGTTTACGATATTTTAAGACTTAGATAAATTATTTTAGGCTAAAGTTTATATTTGGTCATCTAAATTTAAATTAATTTTTTTAAAAACATTGTGGATTATTATGAGTCAATTTGTTATCAATTGGATTAAATCATGATTTGGGGCCACTTTTAAAACTATGATCTTGGCCTTAATCATGGTTTAAGAAGTGGGGAAGCCAACCACTCCAATATTTTTTTTAAAAAAAATATCATTTTATGATTTAAAACTTTTGCAATGAAAACAATGGTAATTTCGGAGGGCATGATATTTTTTTACCTTTTGCTTTCTTTTACTTGCAATTTTTACTTCTTTTTTAGTTTCAAAAGACTCAGGTCTATAATCTTTATGTTTTTTTCTTACTCTAAATTGAATGACTCTTGATATCAAATCAAAATTTAGTAAATTCAGGTATATATTAGGATTGTGGATATATCAAAATAGTCTAAATTAATTTGATAGGATTTTCTTTAATAAATTTATCTTTTAATTAGTCGGTGTGGAACTTAATATATTCTAATATCTAGAAGTTAAGGTTATACTCCAATGTTAGTGTGCATGATCACTAATGTCTTAGGTCTCATCACCTGGGACAGGATGAGAAAGGCCGATTCCAAGAATTTATTGCATGCATTGAATTTCTCCTAACCTCATTTTCTAACAGGGCAAAGACTTAGAGTTCACTTCTAGGCAAATTAGAGGCCAATTACATATTAATTACTTAGTAATTACTATAAATTTAGAAAAATTATAACTAATTCTAGAAAACTTGAAATGGAGTGGTTCAAGGATCTAATTAAAGCTCTTAATATGCTCTATAGGGGAAAATATAAACTGGTTCAATTCCTTGATCATCGTCATTTCCAGAAAAATGCACCCATAAACAGGATTTTCCCGATTTTTTCCCTAACATAAAAAATTCATATCTCTCAACATACATGTCCAATTTTAGCAAACTAGGACTTGTTTTAAAGTTTAAGTTGTGTATTATTTACTCCCGAAATCTCATGACCAAACTAACTCAGTGGCCATGTACGAACCTTCCCCATGATTTTTAAACCCTTAATATACATGTCCATTTGGTTCAACCCCATTGCAAACCTGCGATGATAATTATGATTGCATTACCAAGAAATAGATGTTTGGTTACTTTTTAATTTATTAATATGGTTTAATATGATGGTAACGATAATTATAAAAAATTTGGTAATCCCAATTTATATCTCCCCCATATAAATAAATGCCCATTACAATACATTGCATGTTTGAAGAAGTCTCATTTGCCATTCAATCTCATTTGATTTTGTTTTGGTAGTCTCCTTGGACCTCCTATTACTGCCACTGCCACCACCAACACCCCCCTCCACCACCACTACTATTACCATTACCACTGTCATTGTCATCACCGCCACCAACAGTACCAATCAACAATGGATCTGGAAAGGAGTTCCCCCCACCCCTTTTGATTTAGGGGTATTATAGACTTTTCATTGTTATTTTTGTATGATTAAATATAAAAAATAATTTGTTTGCTCAATCTTCTTAATAACATACCAAACATATTGATGGTATTAAACATTGCATCGCCCTACTTTGCATTACATCTCTAAAGATATGGGAATTGAACCAAGTCTTCATGTTAAACTCATGATGGTTTTAATTTTGAGTTGCCAAATTCAAAACATCACCAAATGTTAAATGGCCTAGCTGATAAAAGATAGTCATGGAAAGATATTATTGGCAGACATAATAAAACAAGCCATTATATAAGAGGCTAAATGTTTTCAAGGCTCTCTATATAAATTCAGTCAGTGCTGATTTATGACATAGTAATAATAAAATTATATATAGAATCTGATGATTAAGCATTTACACATTGCCAGCAGAAACATTGCTTACTTAATTAGCATCATCATACTCAAAGCATCCATCCAGGAATAAATCCATTAGCTTGTTGACCTTGTGTTGTTGCTGTCATCTGATCTGCACCCTCAGCATTATACCTGTAAATGTAATCAAATTGACACTCATCAACTCATCTATAGGCCTATCATGTGTTTATAATGTGTCACATCTTTGAGATCGAAACATTATATATATATTGTTGGAAAATTTTCACCCGTTCACGCTTGATGGATAAGCTCAAGCCCGTAACAAATGGGGCACAAATAGAAATAAGACAAAGTATGGGCAAGTATGTGTAAAAACAGTTTTATATAAATCTGTGTGCATGTGTGACAGAGAGAGACAGACAAAAGTCATAAACTAACAAAAGATAATTTCTTATTATTTGCTGTATAACATAAATGGGATTCGGATTGTGACTCCGCATTGTGTGGGTAGATTAATTACTTCATTAGATTCAAAGGTACGTTACGTTCATTTTCATTCCTTCATATATATATATGCGCCCGCGCGCGTGCATAAAAGTGAAAAGTAAACACTAGGTGCTTTGTTCGACTAGCTTTAGTTGTTCCAGTTTAACCAGTGATCTCATATTTGAGTCATATGTATGCAGTTACGATAATTATTTAGAGGTAGTGAGGTTCCCCTTATTTTGGGCCTACCCATGAATCTAACTAGTCGATTGGTACTAGCATCATATTCCCGTGGATAAAAAAAAATGTGAAAAGTAAGAACCCTTTTCTTGACTTACCCAGCACTAATTAGCCCACACAAAACTCAGTAAATATAAAATTAGTTTAATTTATACTAAATGGTGAAATTTAATAAAATAAGGATTCCATAGATTAGACTAAAAAATATCTTGTAATTAACTATTATTAAATTCAGGTTTTAATAAAATAATCATTATTTATGTTAGTCTATAAATAGAAATGAGATTATACCCAATCTGCAATGTGGGATTGCAGTCCAAAGGCTGGAAGAAGCCCTGAGAGTTTGTATTCTGGGAACCATATTGCATGCTTTGATCACCTCCTGCCCAAGATTGCCTATAGTCGTTTCTTGAATTGATCTCTTCAAGCTGCCAAAACAGTAATGTAATCAACAATAATGTGTTTCAAAAACAGGGTAAAATCAATACAAAACAGGGTGTTGAATTTTCAGAAATAAAATTGATACAAGAAAATGAAGAAGGATGAAGGAGAAAGATAAACGAGATTTCTATCGATTCTAAATATAAGAGTTAGATAACTAATTTATAAAAATTAAAAAAATTAATTAAATTAATTATTTATAATAAATGTGTATTAGTTTCCCTAAAATACACTCTTAAATCATCTACCCTTATTAATAAAAAATCCATTTTATTATCTGCAATCAATAGGGTTATGTGGGGAAAAATTATAAATTTATATAATAAAATATACTAAAATCTTATATTTAATATTAAAATAAATACTCAGCTAGCTCCTAGATCAGACAGAATACGTGGATGGATTATGAATTCTAATATTTCCAACACAAGGATGCGTGCGTGTAAATTACTAGAAGAAGCCCACAAATTTATGTTGGGTTCCAAAGAGACCTCACAGATAGTTGTGATAGGTTTTTGTTATTGTACTTCATGAGAAATAATACAAAGTGGACAAATTTTCAAATACATTACTAAACAGAAAGAATATAAATTATTATTTGTCTTATGGCACTGAGAGATAGATGTGGCTTTGGACTTTGGAGAATGTTACAGAGGAATTAATTGTCTAAGTTAACATTAAGAAAACCAGAACCAGAACTTTGAACTTGTTAAAAAGTTACCTTCATAGTTAATGCTCTGTTTGCTTCAACCAGAATCTGCTCCTGTATCAGAATCACCGGCTTGCAAGTATTAGGCACAGAAAATATTGTTCCTTTATACAAAAAATGAAAAACAAAATACTCGTGTGTAACAAGGATATATCTAGTTCTATCTTAAGGAAATTTACCTTATTTTGAAGATCGCTCAGCTGGTCCAGCATAAATTGGGTCTGCAAAGTAATATTCCGGATATTTGACAGGAATCATTTGAAGCTTATATTGGAAAATTGAAAGCTATAAACAGAATAAAAAAAAATAATGATTTCAATCATGTGTATATTTTCTTGTAGCCAAAACAAGGATATAAAATTCACAATACTCGTTTTATTTTGAGAACATGCACAAACCTTAACTTCCTGACAGTAAAAGGGAGGTCAAAGAGGTTTGTGAAGTTTATCTTTTGATAGAAGTATACAGGCAGAACTATATATATATGAGCGTAATCATACAAAGAAAATCAATTCTAAAAAACATGTAAGAAAATGATGAGGAATTTAATAATGGAGGAAACTACACTGACCTTGATGGACCTCACTTGCTTTAGAGATGAATCAAGTTGGCGCTCAAGCTGCTCCAGTTCCTTTGAGTTCAGTGGACCCAAGTCTTCTCCCAGAAGATTTCTACAAATGACACCAAAAAATACAAGAAGGCATGGCCTGAACATTGATGGATCTGAAATTGCAAGAACATTCTCCGAGGACCAATGATGAATTTTCAACATTTTAGCCTTTTAAGAAGAACTTTTCTGAATCTGATTGTTTCTTTCTGTGAATATTCTAACAGGTTTCATAAAAAAAAAAATTACAGGATCTTAACGGGCTGGGCCCTTGATGAGCTTCGGTCTAAAAGGGTCGGGCTTAAAAAACATACTCACCCTAAAACCTACTTTTCTTAAAGCCTAACCCTTAACTTGAACTGGCCAGCTCGACCTGGCTTCACATAAAGGATGGAGCTCACCCACCTAACAAGCGCGGTCCTTCAATCCTACTTCATGTATTGTTTAATGTGTAGCACTTGCATTATGCAACAAACAAATAAGACCCTAGAGAAAACGCCAACTCTTTAAAAAGCATGAAAATCTATTAAGAATCCACATATAAGGATATAAATAGACTAAATTGAGGCCAAGGAAGTAAATCATAATTTTTATAGTTTAAAAATTTTACCTTTTGCTATAAATTTTATGCATGTATGTAAGAAGTCATTATATAAGAAATTAGAGAAAAAATTGCAAATACCAGCCAAATTTACTATTAAAAACAGAAAAGATGAAACCAAGCTGTTCTGATTTATTGAGCTCTATCTTAATGATAGATGAAGAGCTTATTATGATATGATTATTATCACCTTTGGGTCCTCTGGAGAGATTCCAATCTTCCTTTCAGTTTTAAGTACTCGCGGTAACTGGTCTGTTAAGTAAGAAGATGAAAGTTTAATTAATAACTAAACAAAAGTAAATTAATCTGCAAATAGTTATAGCAGTGAATGAGACAGGGTAATTAAGAACTAATAAAGGTTAAGTAAGAGAGACCTCAAGTTCCTTGGCTGGCTTGTTCACTTCCACAGAACCATAACTGCACTTTTGGTACCTTTCAAGTGTTTTCAGCATGCTGATACATTTCACACACACAAAAAAAGAATAATCAAATAATATATTGATGGTGGTGAACTACTTACTATTATTAGTAGAACCATAATTCATTACAAAAATAATATAGACAATAAATGAAGAAAAATTGTCTTCTTCATCTTTGTGTTGAAATGGAAAAAATGAAAAAATCACCATAATTAAAGTCGATTTGTTTACTTAGGATTTTTTAGCTTGTAGATTTATGCTATGTTGTATTTTAATTGTGTTATTAAATTATCTCAAATTTAAAAATTAACGAATATGATTGGCTACCATTCAATTGTTTTCCAATTAAAGTCTTTTTTAAATACAACATGACTAATTTACCTATCTCTGATATTTTGTAATAAATACTCCCTCCATTCTTTAATATAAGAGCTAGTTAAATATTTAATTTAGTCCTAAATATAATACATCAATATTTTATTCCCCAAATTTATAATTTTTTTCAAAGTATTTCTATTTATTACACACATTAAAGAATTTCCATCTAAAGGTAATAATGATGAAAGATGACATTTTATAAAAATTAAACTATATTTGTTACAGATAATTAATATAAATAATTTTTTTAATATATTTAAATTAGTTATCTATATCTTATATTAAAAATTGGAGGTAGTATATTTGTGTGGAGAACTAGTGAAAATACAAAGAATATTTTTCATTACAATATTATGAGCACATGTCCAAAAGAAAGCCTATCCCATTATGATACTTCACTCGGCCTTTTGCTAGTCAAAATTCTTTGTGGCAGCCTTGTATGTGAAAGTTGGTCTCTCAATAAAAGCAGTTTGCTACTATTAAACAAGTTTAAAAGGATATCATCATAAAAGACTAGCCTATTGAATGAGGAGCCTCTTGAACTTCTTAGCCACGCTTCATATATATTTATATGATACTCATAATACAGTTTACAACTTTGTTAGAAGAACTTCTTTCACTACTCTCTAGTGTTCTAGTAATCGATACAAATGAGATTTGAAACTTAGAGGACCATCATTTCTAATATAAACAAAAATAAGCAATATATTCTTGTTCTTTCACATATTTGAAGCAAAATGCAAAACGAAAATTGTTGGATTCCATCTTAAACTAATATCTGATTATTTTTTCGTTTTATTTATTTTTTAAAAAATCATAATAAAAAGTTACTTTCATTTTTATTCTTCTTTCTTCAAATTAAAAAAAATAAAATAAAATATAGTTTAAACAGTTCATATTAATATAAACTCTGCAAATCTCTAACCGGAACCATGAACCAAATTGCTCTATTAATGAGATTAAGTTAGTTCAGTTGATATTTATGTGTTTTTTTGTTGCTCAAAATAATTAAAACAACGCCACAACTTAACATCTAAATCAAAATCTACTAAATATATTTAAAAACTAATGAACAAATAATTTTTCTCAATATACAATATTACTCCTCTGGTCCTTAATATATGACCTAATTGGGAAGTTGATCTTGTTTCTAAATATAAAATTTATTTTCTGTATTTATTAAATTTTTCTAAATTACTTATATTGATACTCCCTCGATAATAATTAAATTAAAGAGGGAGATAGAAGTAAAGACAATGACTAAGATATTTTAAAAAAAAAATATGTCATATTAACTAATTTAATTAATTTTTTTAATTAAATTAAATTAATTAAATATATTATATATATTAAGGATTGGAGTTGAAGGATATTATATTGTCTCTCGCCTTTATGAATTGCATCTTTAGTGAAACAATGCTAGAAACAACAAGTACATCAAGATTTGTATTGACCATATTATGCACATTATTTTAAATCAAATTTTATTGTTTCAAAATATTTTCATCTACACTATTATTACAATATTTTTATTATACGTATATATCATTATTGTCATTATTTTTTTATTCCATTATTTTTACTTTTTTTTCAAGTACATTCCGCAAATTTTTTGAATAATTATGCACATATGCACGGACGATGCCCTCTCGTTCTCTCTATTAATTATATTATATATGTATATTTATCAAATTCAAAATTTCACACGAGTCTACACATCACTCACTTCTTTCCTCCCTAATAAGAAAGATCTTCCATTTATTTATTTATGGTTCCAAACACAAACTGAATTATAGTACTGATAACTGAGTTGAGCAAGAAAGTTAACAGAAAAACAAACCGAGTTTTAGGGATGACATAAACATAGGAACAAGTCCATCATACAAAAGTAATAACAATAAGATTTTTTAATATAAAAGTGATAATAATAAAATTATAAACAAAACACAAAATAGGAAATAAAAAAGAAAGATTAAATGAGAATGAGGGAGAAAACCAGACAAAAATCCTGTCAATCATCTACACAAAGTACGAACCAGTAATCAAAAGATGAGAGATATTCATCAGATCACATGTACTATATATATTATCAGGTCTCCTATATATATAACAGAAACGAAAAGAATAAAGTTACATGATGAGATCAAATCAAATCTAAAACCTAATAAAGAACTTCACTTAATAAGCAACAGCAGAAACCGTAAAACAAAGGAAACAGCACCAGAAAGAGAAAGAAGGCGATAGATCTGATAGATCAACAAAACAATATGACAATAAAAGAAAAGAGATCAATGAAGTTATGAGGGAGGTACCTAGAAGTGCTACAGAACTCATACAGCTTGCCACGATTGGAGAAGACGATGAGGGCAACTTCAGCATCACAGAGAACAGAAAGCTCATAGGCTTTCTTGAGAAGCCCATTTCTTCTCTTAGCGAATGTCACTTGCCTGTTTATCTTGTTCTCTATCCTCTTCAGCTCCACTCTTCCCCTACCCATATCGCCTTATTACTATTTATCTTTTCTATTTCTATACGATCACTTTTCTTCCTTCACTTTCTCTCTCTGCTTTCTTCTTTCTTCTTCTTCTTCACTTAGCTCTCCTCCTATGGGGTAACCAGACGGTCCTTCTTTTCTGGGTTAGTAACCAAATGGAACCAAATTTGTGAAATAGTGGGAAAGTTGGCAACTTTGAAAGCCCTAGGGAGAAGGGCCAAAAAACAGAAAGAACAGAGAGAGAGAGATTAATCTTTCTCTTTCTAAAGCTTTCTTTCTCCTGTATTATTATCTTCTGATTTTGCATTCGCCACAAGAAAAGAAAATGTAATGGAGGTTCGGGTTGGTGTTCTTTCCAGTTTCATACAACATTCTTTTTCCCATGATGTTCTTTGCTGAGGTTTTTATGGTAAGGAAACGTTTGCTCACTCTCGCTTAAGCGCGTGAGTAGCACGATCCCCTGTGTGAATGTTGAATTATGGAAATTGCGGATTGGCGCGTAAGTATAGCTGTCATGAGCATTATTATTAGTGAATTTCACATTGTTTTTTTTTTTTTTTCCTTTTTTTCCTTTTGTAAGTAATCTGAGACACTGTTCAGTGTCTTGTGACAAGTATCATAATGTCGTCACTTATGTTAAAATGAAGCCCCCACTCGTCATGTTTCCATTGGCCCTAAATATCTGTCATAAATATAAAATTGCATTTCTGTTTTCAGAAAAAGTTTCGTTTTTGGCCAGCTTGTTTTCAGAAAAATACAGCATTATTCTAATCCAAGCAATTTTAAATTTTTTAGTTGCTAGAATGTGGGATGTCCATTAATCTAGTTATTAAATGATCAAACCATCAGAGCTTTATTATTCTTTTTCTTTTGGATAACCTTTTAAACATTTGGCATTTTTTGTTAAATTATATTACCAAGTAGACCACTAATCAACTTTGATATCAAAGCTTTGCGATCATGATACCACTGCAAAAAAATTGGCTTTTATATAATCGTTGAAAGCACAAAAGTCACCGCTAAACACATTTAGCGATAATTTTTTGTCGCCACTAAGTCGCCGCCTATAAGACTGTCGTCTATAAGCATTAGCGACGACAATTGAAAGTCGCCGCTGAATGTCAACAATCAGCGACAACATAAGGTAGCCACTAAAAGTACAATAAAAAGCAGTAAAACAATGTCGCCACCAAAGATAAAGTAAAGGCGGCGATAAATGTCACCACTAAAAGTAGAATCTAAGGCAACATAATTATCGCCGCTTAATGTGGAATCAGCGGCGATTGAAAGTGAATAATTATTTTTAATTTTTCCCTAAATTTTTAAATGAAAAGCTATAATAGGCTTATAAATATATAAATAAAATAATAAATAACTAAATGAACTAAAATTTAATAATATTAATGAATAATTCACATAACCCTTTAAAATATGAGAATACATCATTTACTAAGATAAATTTAAAAATAAAATAAAAATATTGATCATAATCTTTCAACAATTTAACTCCAATCATTTGAAGGGACTTTTTTAACTTCAACTTTATTGTCATTTATTCTGACTATATCTTGGTTGTCTGTTAGTTCGGTTTTTTCAAACTATTCTGCTTTCTCCTCCTCCTGAAAATCCAATTATAATAATTATTATAATATACTTTTATAATTCTATGTATCTCAAATATTTTCATTTATGAAAATAGAACATTTATCTACTTAAGCTTCTTTTCTTTCTACCATGAAATATGCACTCACAATTAATGACCAAAAGTTTATGCTATATAACCAAAAAATAAATTGTCAAGCTAAAATTATGATTTCAATTAGGACAATGGTTATCTATAATTTTGTCTTGGAGTTTCACCGAAAAGAAAACCCAGTAAAAAAATATGTAATTTCAAAGTGGGATGATCAACATTTCCTTGTAGCCAAGAAAGAAAATCAACAGATTGCCCTTCTATTTTTTGTTTTTAACTAAATTTGCTATATGCTGAATCACCCTGTATTAGAAGCTAACATGCCATTAAACCTCAGATTAGCAAGTTAAAGAGGAATTAAAACAGAGGAGGGGATAGAGTAGAAGCTCATTTTTCTTTTATCTTTCTTGTGAACCGATGGAAGCTCTCTTTCCCATTGAATAGAATGTGAAGGTCCCCATGCTTCAGTTACCGGCTAGAGTTGCTAAAAAAGCCATGGATACCTACAGCGACATGTCACCTCCTATTTCGCTCATAACTTTCTCCACCTTAGACAAAATATCTAATGACAACAAAACCGTGCATCAAAAAACTTTTTAAGAAAACAACAGAACGCATAATGGTAACTAGAGATTTTGTCGGCAAATATGGCAACAAGCATGTTGAAGTTCAGGGCCTTAAATTTGCATAAAGATGAGCATGGGGATTAAAACTGGAGAATAAATTATAGGTAACATGAACATACTCCTAAGATAAAGGAACATGAAAGTACATTTTCACTTGAGTAAACCCCCTGATGTGTTGAAAAAAGTGAAAGGATTAACAGAAGGAAATCACCAGATTTTACAAATGTTAGCGAGAAAAGCAATACACAGTACTATTGTCTATGTAAGTGGAAGTACCTTGGAAGGAAGAGTCTTCCATGTACTTCTGCAAGAAAAGAAAGAAGTAAATAAATTAGTAGAGTACCGTTGTCTATAGTAGAACAAATATACGTGGAGAATATGTAGTTCAAAAGCATTCTCTTTTTAGCGCTGGGATCAACACAACTACAAAAGTAATAATAAGTTTTGCCTGTATCAGAACTTTCAGGGTAAAAATTCAAGACGTGTACCACAATTTGGGACTTGACATCAATCTCCTTGGAAACTGTTTGTTGAGCTGCAACACATAACTTTAATCAAATAAAATTGATTGTGGTGGGAAATCAGAACCAATATTGATTTTATCGAAGAAATAGTGTACCCTTGTTGATCTCACAGCAATCCATTAGCAATGAGGCGAAACTAGGAGGCAAGGCAGGATAGGCATCAGTATATATTCTCAACAGATACTTTACATAGTTCGCGATTAACATACATAACTTCTAGAAAGAAGAGGAAAAGGAAATAAAATACAAGTCAAGAACTAGGGATATTCATCAAAGCGTATCGAATTAAGGAGAGATATGAAAATTAATGCATTAACATTGTTGACAGTGTATGAAGACGGAAGTACTCAAACTTTATAGCCTGATTTGTTGGTATTTCAATGAAAGCAGTCCAATTATATAACATTGCAACTTGGATAAATGCAAAAATTATCAGCAACTTGCAGCACGTTCATATTTCTATTGACAAGGAACATCATCTCAATATCAGTCTTACAAGTATCAATACGTGAACAGGGAAGGGAAGGGAGCAAAGGGAAGTCGGAGACTTGCTACAATAGAAGTGATAAGTTCCAATGGCGATGGGGCAACAGATCTAAATAGAAGAAAGATAGATAAAAGCTTTCCTAATGGCGCAAATATGAGCTCAAAGAGGAAAGAAGAACAATAGCTGATGGATCACGAAACATTTACTCATTTTGTCTCCATCGCTACACACACAATTACAGAACGGAGGGAAAGAGCTCAAAGCATCAGCGGATAAAGATCGAGAACTCACATCAATAGTCGATGGGGTAGACAGAATTGACATCAGTAGGGGATTCTTGTCAAAGATCGAGAAGCTTCTCCTCAGATATTTCTCTCAGCGAAAAAGCGAAGACAAAAAAGCGAAAAAATGAGAAGAGAATAAGAGAAGAGTAAAGTGAAGAGAGCAGAGCGAACAGCGAAAATAAATTGATCTTCAGCCGTAACAAAAAAAAGTTTCGCCGCTAAAAGTCCTTTCAGCGGCGACAAAAATATCGCCGCTAAAAATTTTCTTTTTACCAAATAATTTTTAAAAAATAATTTATTTAATAAAATAATGATATATTTTCCCTAATAGCTTCTTTCACTTATTAGAGAATTTTTTTAACATTTTCTGGGCAAATGATAACTTTTAACTATTTTTCTTGAGTTTTCTAAAAAATAGGTATGTAATTCTTAAAAAATAACTATTAAATTATTTGGGTCTTTTTGGGGAAATAAACTTTTTCATAATTTTTTAAACCCTCAAAATACTTATTTTATGATTTTTTCCTTCATTTTTCTTAACTCCAAATTTTTTTTAATGATTATTCTTTCCTAAAATACAGTAACAGATGTCATATATAATAGTAACTAAGAATGTATATATGTATATATTTTATATCCTTTCTTTCTTCTTATCTCTTTTTCACACACACATCTCCCTCTCTATTTTCTCCCCCACATTATTTCTAACACACATATACTAACTCTCACACTCATTGAGACACATTCATAATATCTTTCTTATGCACACACCCCTGCTTCATCTCATTCTTTTAAAGACATCATATTATCATCTGTATAATCTCTTATTATTATAATAACATGTGAAATTTTTTTATTTATTATTTAAACATGACATCATTCAATAATTTAATTATATATATTAATAGTTGCTTAAAACCTATAAAGGGGTAAAAAATTATAAGAAGACTTTTAGCGGCAACATTTGTTGCCACTGAAGGTGAAAAAAGTCATCGTTGAAACATACTTTCTACGGCGACAAAAATTTGTTGCCGCAAAAAGTCTTACTTTTAGCGACGACTGCTTTTGTCGTCGTTGAAAAGTGTAGCCACAATTTTTTAATTATTGATGTCCATCGGCGACAAAACGCAGTCGCCGCTAAAAGCCTTACCTTTAGCGGCGACAATTATAGTCGCCGTTGAAAATCAACTTTTAGCGGCGACTTTTTTTGTCGTCGCTGAAAAGTTGTCGCCAAAAGTTTATTCTTTTGTAGTGTACATCTCTTCATGGATTTTTATAATCTAGTTAATTGTAATGACCCTAAATTATAATCGGATATATAAATAATACCAATGAAAAAATATATGTATTATTTGTAGTTTTGTGGCAAGAGAAGCTAACAGTTAAGTGGTTGGAGACTGGGTTTGTGGTCTCTGGTTCGAATCCTAGCATCCTCTAATGTGAATTTTCACTTTTTCTGCCCCTCTGTCATTTTATATCATATCACTCCTCCTTTTCCCATTCTTCCCTGGAAGACAACGAGAGAGAGCAGAGAACCTTCTCGACCTTGCTACAATGTGTAGTCGATTTCACTTAACCTCAGCCACGATTTCCTTTAGCTTCTTTCTTCTGTGCTTTCATTGGTGACTATAGTCGATCGTTCCTCTTCGTCTTTCTTGTTTGCTTGAATCTCGGCCGCTGCTGGTTCCAAAAACTTCTCTTCTTCTCTCTCTGTTCTGCTAGTGTGTGGCGGTGTTGGAGACAGAGTGAGTGACTTGGTTGTCGTCTATCCACCTTCGACGTGTACCGCATGAGCCTCTGTCCGTCCCTGTAGTAGGTATAGAAATTTTTTTGAACTTCTTCTCTTTCCTTTTCCGTTCTGGTTCATGTCTATTGCTGTTATGGGCGTAAATTAATTTGCTGCTATTGTGCTACAAGATTTGTCTTCTTGCGTTGTTCTAGTCAGTCATGAGTTGAGCAAAAGCTTCAAATCTTTTCTTTTCTTTGGTTCTGCTATGTTCTTGAAGGAGTATGAATAAATATCTGCTTTCTTTAATTTCTGTAATACTTCCCTTGCTGAACGTTGTTTTTTCCTTCTCCATTTTGTCATGCGTCGATTGGAAAATGGTGGTTATTTCTTAAATTGATGATTGATTTGAGTTGTATCAAGGTTTGGTTATTTAATGAGTGATTTATAGCTGCAACGTATAGACTTGGGGCTGTAGATTTTAAAAAGAAATAATTTTAGAGCTTATCAAATTGAATGCACTTTGGGTGTTCGACAAAATGCTCGAAAGGAAAGGAGAATGTTGATCTAAATATGTGTTTCTCTAGTATTTTGATGGTGGAGATGGACTAGACACCATTGAGTTGATTATGATTTAAAGTTTATTTGAACATACAAATTTAAAATTTATTATAAAATGACGGTAGAAAGAAAAATAAGATAGTTATGATAAATATAATATTTAGACTTGGGAGCATGAAAGGGATAATGAGAGATTTTCTTCTATGCTTTGCTTGAATTGTCGTTGGAACTATTAATTAGTTACAGTATATGTATATAACCAATTCAATTGAATAATACTCAGGGTTGAAGGTAGGATCTTTCTTTTTGTGATATTGAGTCGTTGAAGTTATAAAAAAAATTGAGGAAGTTGGGACAATACGTACTCAAGTAATTGATGTATGTTGCTCATGTTGTTACATACTTGTAAGGGTTCTATTTTGGTGGATGAAAATACTTGGGATACATAGAGTTATAATAGAATGTTTAAAACTACTAGTCTAATTGAAATTTTGATTTAAGTATTAATATTTTATTTTTGAGAAATTAGGGAATTAAGAAGAGAATATTATTCTGAAGCATATACGCAGGAGTAAGTTATATTGGAACATAACAGGTGAATGAGTAATGTCTCATTATAATTCATTTTGAATGATATTTTAGCCATTTGTCATATTTTTTATCCATTTATAAAGTAGGTTAAATGTTAGTTAATCAAAGCAAGTTTATTGAAACTATACTTTTAGATTATTGACAATTAACTGTTTAGATGAAATAAAGATTTTATTTATGCTACTTTGATTTTTGTTTATTAAATGATCAATCATAACTTTCAAAGGAAACCTTTGAAATATTCTTTTAAACCTTTATGCTGGGGTCTTCTGTTATGCAATGATCTTTATGAGTTTATGCTATGACGATAATAATTTTGCTTACTAAAGGTAAATTGACCCCAAGCATGCTTGAAAATATTTTATGAGGACCAAATATAGAACGCTGGTCACTAACAGTAGTACTGTCAGTTGTTGGTGCACCATGGTTAAACTCGAGCTCGATGGACATTCGTGAGCACAGTATTCATGCTGGATATTCGTGGGATTTATTCTCGCGCCTGTTATTCGTGGGTCTTGTACCTGCGCCTGTTATTCGTGGGTTTCGCACTTGCACTTGTTTTCATGGCCACGTGCTACGCTTGGTTAATTACCCTCTTAGACTGTGTCCACGCTTATTTTCGTGGCTTCAAGCTGCGCCGGAATAGTTAGTTACCTTCGTGGATTTTGTATCTATGCTTGTTATTCGTGCTATTGAGGTCCTATAAAAAAAATAAAATTTACGAATTATTATTTTAAACGTATTTTCTTAAATAAAATATTTTACTGGATATTTGGTTTGATTTGATTAATGATTTTTATACAGTTTCATTATTACTAAGATTCTATATTATGGAAATTTATATTCATTTACAAGCTTTATTATTTACAATTAAATATGTTTTATATTGCTTCTTTCCGCATTTTAAATTATTTTTTTTTATAATGGGTTGTTATTCATCGTTAGATTATTTTGCCTCAGATAGCACTAGTGTCCTTATACCTCCAACGAAGTAGTGAAGGCTCTCATTACTAATCAAATCTTATAGGGGCTACACGTAATCTATAGGCAAGATTACTGTCTTCTTTTATATTTTTGAGATGTAATAATAATTGTATATGGTATAATATTTATCATTTTAAAAAGTATAAATATGTTCATACATGATTAATAATAAAATTGCTTATGTATGTCTAAAATTATTATTATATTTAAAGGCGTATAGAATGTGAGTTCTCTCAAATTAAAGGGTGTGATATTAATCGACCACTAGACCACGTGCTATTAGGTTAATTTTGAAACTTAACACATGTTTTTTAGCCAGTCATGTTATTTATAATCTATGAATAGTGTATTTTTTCCATCATTAAACTATAAATTTATTAAAATATTTACAAAATTACTGTCTCTTGTGGTCAATGGTTATTCTGACCTGAACTTTCAGACATGTAACCATTGGTCGAGTATAATTTTAGACCTATGAGGTATTCTGACCTGAATTGAAAAGACTTCTAGACTTTTGCGATGCTTCTTCAAGTGATGAAAGCCCCCAATCTCTTTTATTTACTTCAGCTAGGTCATTATTTCCACATGTATATTTGTATCTCAGAATTTGGACTCAAACGTATGTTTGTTTGTTACTAATTTCCAAGACCGCTTCCAAATGAAGGCTTTTTTATGGTTGTTTTAAAAAAAAAATAGTTAACCATATTTTATTGCCCCTCTAATAGCATCTTTGATGAAGTGGCTAAGTTTCTCTATACACAAAGTGTGAAGATGTAAAGAGAAAAGGGGTCACCTTATCTAAAACCTGTTGAGGGATTAAAAACAGCCAATGGCTCACCATTCCAGAATATTTGATGAGTTTTGTACACAAGCCATGATAAATATCACAAATCTTATCACCAAATCTCACTTCCTTAAGGCAAGCATGAACAAAAGGCCACTAATATGTATGTTGAAGAGGTCCAAAAGAAACCATAACTTTCATAAGATGTTAGGAAAAGGGTGAGAAACGAGAAAATTTCAAGAGAATTTTTTAGAAGTAGGGTTGTGGGAGTCACAATAAAGAAATGAATAAGAAGGGTTTAGAAGGTTACTAAAGTAATTTTAGGGAGAATAAAAAACTCTTGATCATCGAGATGAGGAGACTTGCTAGTAAAATGAGAATGTACAAGAGAAAGTCAAGTATAAAAAAGATTGTTTAAAGCCATATACTTGTGCAATAAAGCTAAAAATTGGGAAAGATATTGTTTATTGGCTGAAAAAAAGAGACTAATTAAGAAATTAGTGAGTGAAGCTTGTTCCTTAGTGTTTAAGAAATTTTATAAAGAGTTAGTGACAAATTTTGGTGAACAAAAGATTACAAGATTGTAAAGAATATAGAGAGAAAATTGAGAGTTTTGGATCAATTATTATGTATAAAGGACAAAGAATGTAAAATTTTGGTTGCTGATAGAGATATTAAAAATATATATGAGGGCTACCTTTACAAACTGTTCAATTATATTGATGGAGGAGGGTGTTATACTTGTGACTTGGAGGATTTGAGAACTAGAGAATATTCATGTTAGTGATCTTAAGGTAGCTCTTAAAAAAATTGAAACTAATAAGGTCGTTGGATCTGATGGTATATACCTATGAAGATATAGAAGGGTCTAGGCGAAGAGGGTGTAAATTGTGCAAGTTATAGAAGGATAATAAAGCTTATGAGCAATACAATTAAATTGTGAAAAAAAGTGATTGAACACACTTGGATTACGAACCAATTTGGATTCATGCTAAGAAGGTCTACAACAAAAGTGATATATATGGGTTAATGGAAAAGTACTAAAGTAAAAGAAGAAACTTACATTTGATTTTCATTGACTTGGAAAAAGTTTACAATTACGTACCAAGAACATGTTTTAGAAAGCCTTACAAAAGAAAGGTGTGCATGTTGCATATATTATAGTCATACAAGATATGTATGAGAAAGGAACAACTAGTGTAACATATGGAGGTTAAACAAATGACTTTTATATAAGGATTCGCATATATCAAAGATAACCTTTGAGCTCTTACTTGTTCAACTTAGTTTTACACGTTATATCTAAGCTTATACAAGAAAATATTCCTAAAAGCATGCTTTATGCTAATGATATATTTCTTTTCACTGAGTCAACTCAAGAGAAGAGGATTAACTATACTCTAAGCTTTAGTTATGAAAAATGACATAAGAGTCTTAAGGGCTTCTACTTGAGTAAGAGTAAGATAGAATATATGTATTACAATTTTGATAAAAGATATGTTAGAAGTCAATTGAAGGTTAAAATGGGATATAAAATCATTCCACAAGTGATAATATTTAGATATTTGAATCAGTTATACAAACATAATGGTGAACTTAATAGATAGTGTTACACATAGAATTCTAGTTTAAGTAAAAAAAGACTATTGAAGTTATTTGTGAAAAAAATCTACTAATAAGGGAAAAGAAAATTTTTATTGTTATGATATAAAACCAATAATATTATATGACAGTGAATACTAAACTTTAAAGAGATAATAAGGAAGAGCATATATCTAAAATGAATATATATAAAGAAAAGCTGGAATGGTATTTTTTTAAAAAAAAATAGGTAGAAAATCATTTGAACCAATTCTGATACTTTTAAAGAAGGTTATTGGATGTGATGGGAAATTAAGTAATATAAAATCCTATGAAAAATAGTAAATAAATACTGAAAATAATACTTAATAAAATTATTAAATAAATATTTTGATTAACCATTTATCATAAAATTTAGTTGCTAATAAAGTACATTAATACAATAACATTGCACCATCTATATAGGTAATAATACCTAGTGAGATAAGATTATGCTTTTTTATCATTATACTATAAACAGTAAAAAAAATTAAAATGCTGCATGTGGGAAATATTTACCCATGTGGAACGACTTTGGACTTACAAACAAATCTTTGACGCACTGAACGACTTTCCCCATATAATTGATATGACATTTTAATTTTTTTTTTTAATGTGAAATCAACGTAAAACCCAGCCGACTCCCCCATGTCCAGCCCTCTATATTGGACTCGGATGGTTTTTGCTCTTTGCCATCACATGGGACTTTGTTTTTATTTGGTACAACCATCACATGGGACTTGGAGTTTAGGGAATCGTCGCATTTCACTAATCTGGAAAGGGCCTGTCTCCATTTGTTTTCTGGGCTTTTTGTTGTTGGATTTAATGGTAGAGTGGACTAATGGTTTTCGATATTGGGCCTTCAGATAGTTTGGGCTTTCCCTTACATTCCAATTTTCTGCCTTTTATTTTCAAATTTCCCCAAGTGGCTTTTGGCAACCCAGGCCCGAAACAGTAATCCTAAAAATCAATACTGTACATTGGACAAAAACGTTATGGGCTTGATGGCCGGTTAAAAATTTGTTTTAATTCTACAAAAATGGAATTTGGACCCTTGGTTTATTTGCCAACTGATAATAAAATTAAGAAAGCTCTTTTTTCTATGAAATCATATAAGGCTCATGGTATTAATGAGTTTTTCCCAATTTTCTACCAAGCCAATTGGAATAGGGTGGGGAATTCTTTATGCAATTTTGTGATAAATGCTTGAGACATGGTTGTTTGAGACCAATGCAAACAAGACCTTGATTTCACTCATATTAAAGAGAAACCATCTTGAAATAATTGGTCACTTTAGACCTATTGCTTTGTGTACGGTGTATTATAAATATATCACAAAGGTGATTATTAGCAGATTGAGAAATGTTATGGATGAATTGGTTTCTCTTTTTCAATCTAGTTTTATAAAAGTTAGGCATATATAAGACAACATCATAGTTAGGCAAGAAGTCATGCATATAACGAAAAAAACTAAAGGAAAAACTAGCTTAATGGCTGTGAAGATTGATCTAGAGAAGACTTATGAGCGTAGATGGGACTTTCTCCATCATATTCTTAGTGATGTTGGTTTAGATTCTAGTCTTATAAATTTTATCATGGCTTTGTGTTACTTCTGTATCATATAATATGTTATAGAATGGATCTAAAACTAAATTTTTTCTCCTAAAAGAGGTCTCTAACAAGGAGATCATATCTCACATTTGTTTTTTATTTTTTGTGTAGACATATTATCTCATTTAATTAGTGGTGCAATGAGTGAAGGCCATTGGAAACCAATTTGGGTTACTACCAGCGGTTTAGCAATTTCACATCTAATGTTTGCATATGATATTCTTCTTTTTAGAGTGAATATTGAAAAACAAGCTAAATGTATGATGAATTGTCTTGATAAATTTTGATTAGCAACGGGAGAGAAAATTAGTAAGAGCAAATCTTTAATATTCTTTTCTCCAAAGGTGCATGTCAATGCAAGAAGAAAGATTAGCAACATTACAATAATGGATATTTTTGCTCATATAGTGAACTATCTGGGTTTTCTAATCATCAAAAGGAGGAAACCCATAGATTCTTTTTAGCACATCGTTGATAGAGTTAAATATTAAGTTTTATATTGGTGTATCCAATGCTAGTTTTGAAAATACCACATTCAATATGCTAGGAAGGGGAGAGACTGTAAAGGAATTTTATATGGGGGAATAGTTAAAGCTTACATGGATTCTATCCTATTGGATGGGAACATCTTGTTATGCCTAAATTAAATTGTGAGCTTGGATTTAAGAAATTAGCATCCTTTAATCGTGCTTGTGGAACCAAAATAGCAACCTAGTTAATGGTGGTAAAGGATTGTGGGTTGATATGCTATTATACAAATATATGCTGAGGAATGAAGACAGTCTACTAGATGCAAAGAAAGGAGATTCTACATTATGGAAGTTCATTTTCCAACAGCAAGACATAATAAAATTAAGCACAAGATGGTATATCAGAAATAGGTATATGGTGAATTTCTTTACTGATAATTGGTTTTTCCCTAACATAAAACTAAAGGAATTGTGTCTCTGACCAGTTACAAGTGAAGAAGAAAATAGTAAAGTAATAGATTGGATTGATTCAGGGACTTGGGATTTCAAAGACTTGTCGATATTCTGCCAAGTAATTCCTTTCAGAGGTTATTCAGCATGTTGCCACTAATGTCGGAGGCAGGTAATGATTTAATGGCATGGAATGCTATGAATGACGATAATTTTACTATTAAAAGTGCTTATTTTTTAATCGAGCCTCAATATGCCAATATATATAGCTCTATTTATAAAAAATATCTAGAAGTGGGGGGTGCTGAGCGTATTTGAATCTTCATGTGGATAGATAGCCTTCAATAACCATCTTGTTACTAATACTTAGAGAAGCAAATGGTCATCAACTAGTGCACTATGCCAATTATGCAGTAAGGATACTGAGGATATTTTACATAGTCTCCAATATTTATGCTAAGTAGCTTTGGCTTCGGTTAGTTCACCCAAGGTATTATTCCGCCTTCTTTAGAGCTTCTTTGCGAGATTGATTTGCTTTAAATCTCAACATGGAGGTGGGATGCATGGTATTAATAACTGGGATTTGAAGAGTTTCAATTTGAAAATTATGGAAGTAGAGGAACCAAGCTACATTTGATGAAGATTACTTGAAACTATTGGATCCTCACTTGATTATTATGCAAACGTGGAGGAGCTTTATGCAGGTTCAAGATGAATGTTTATTAAATGATTCAACGATGCCAAGTTCATCAAATTGGCAACTTCCCTCTTTCGGATGGCTCAAATTAAATGTTGATAAAGCTGTTACATCTGGCCAAAATAAGGCATGGTGTGGTGGGATCATTAGAGATCATTCAAGCAGTTGAGTTGCTAGATTTTTTACTAAATTGGGCTCTTCTACTGTGCTTTAAGTAGAACAGTGAGCTATTTATAAATAGCTTAAACTTTCTTGGGATATAAGATTTAAAAAGATTATACTGGAAACATATGCGAAGAATGTTGTGCAAATACTGTATAATATGAGAATTGATACATGCATCCACTTGCTTTCAAAGATACATAATCTTCTACATCTACCATGGACTATGGAAATCCGCCATATTTCTAAAGATCAAAATAAAGTTCTGGCAAATGATAGTTTCAATACCACATCAATATTTCATTCTTGTGCTTCTCATTTGACATCCCTTGTTAGTAATGAGTTCTTGGGACTTAATCCTCTTATTGAGTAGTTTCATTGTTTTGGGTATTTAACCCTTACTTATACAAAAAAAAAAAGTAAGAATTTAGACCCTTGGGTTTTTAATTTATCCAACCAATTATTTTTATTGTAAGCTTAATGAAACATCCTAATTTTTTTTATGTCTTAGGGACCAAACGGTAGTATCTAGAATCACTTTTAAGGTTATTGAAGTCAAATTATACAATATGGAATTTTACTCTACCGAGTATTATTCATTGTGTAAATTTCAGAGGAGTGACCTGACTTCGAAAAATCATAATTAAATCTAGAAAAATCAAAATAAAGTGGTTCAAATTGCTACACAAATTCATAGTGTCAAATTCCAGCATCCAACTTTATATACGTATATATAACATACATCAATGACATATCAATCATGTTAAATAATTCTTAAATTCTCTTCATGAATCTTTATCTCCTCCATCTTGAGAAGACCTGCTATAATTGGATTGATATGGAAAGGGTAAGATTTTTGGGAAAATCTCAATATCAAACGGAAATCATACAATATATGTAACTATATGCTTGATGTTACTATGTGTGCACTTAATGATCATACTTGCATAATGATAACATACATGCTTCCATGTTATTTAATTATAACATATGGCCATAGCATAAAAAGAAACAGAGTATTACTTAATCATACATGCTTCACATCATCAAGGTAAGTAAACAACATATAAAATATCCAAGCAATATAAACATACAAGTAGGTAAGTTTACTACCTGACGTGTAGCCTTTCCTCTAGCTCTTAGTCTTTGCTCTAAGGTTCATTCTTTTCATAGGTCAGAGACTATACATAGCATAATAATATCTTCATTATTATCCTATCAGTATAGCTCTACTTAACTCATACTTAACTTGAGGTAATACCCTTAATCTGACAATCCTTTAACTTTCTTTCTATCCATGGCTAACCTTATCAAGAGAGATATTCTCTACTCTAACTATTAAATTCAAAAGAATAATCCTCTAATTTATTAGAGGGATTAGAATAAATTACTTACCTTATTCCTAAGCTTTTCAAGTCCTTAAACTCCTTGGATTGCTCCTAGCTTCGCCAAAACTCCTCCTTTTTCCTTCCTTTCTTTCTCTTCCTTCCTTTCTTTCCCTCTTTCCCTTTTTTTCTCTTCTTTCTCTCCTTTTTCTTTGGTTGGCCATGGCATGGAATGGAAGGGGGTAGGGTATTTATAGTTTGAAGGAGGTGAAATGGATGGCTCATATAGAATCGCGATGAACGACTCAGATTGTTTAGCTTTCTCAAGAAGCTTCTCCTGCATCATCACGATGACATCATCATCCTCAATGACTCATCAAAAATTACATCATCCATGGACACCTCACATGCTTATGTGGCACAATGATGGGGCTCTCAGAATACCTCACCAGTTGACTTAGCATTTCTAGAGAATTCTAGAGTCTTGTCCCAGAATGAATGGCTGAGATTGTGCCACGTGTCCTTAGCTTTTTTTTCTTTCCCAAGACTCATGACATGTGGCACCTTGTGGGTCACATGAGGACACCTTTCATACCACCTCATGGTTCTGGATGAGTCTAAAGCTCTATCTGATCACTTTTCCCAGTTCTATCTCTAACTGGGTAGCTATGCTTTATTGAAAAAGTAGTAAACTACTATTTTAATGCCACTTAAATCAACATAATCATTGGGCCACGTTTTTGGACCCTTGGAATGCTATCTTGGCCTCTAATCAAGCTCAAGTACTCTGGTGGCTCAATTCCCAAGAAATATCCCTTAGCAAATTACCAAAATACCCTTAGTTCCTCTTTAATAATTCTAGGGGCATTATTGTCATTTCATACCTTGCCAGAGTATTTTCTGACCTTAGTCAACTATCCAGATAACCTTCCTTGACTGTCTAACCTTAATCAAATGACCAAAATACCCTTCACCCATTATTTAATTATTTTACAGCATAGGGGTATTTCGTCATTTTACACTTTTTCTGAACACTAGCCCCTTTGACCGATGAACTGATATAATGGGTTTAGGCCTTACTTGGCATCATCATGAGCCTCTCTATGACATCATCTAAGCTCATTCAACCATAATTTGCTTACTGCTAAGTTTCATAATTAGATTATGGGGGATCATAACCTCCCGTTAAAATTCACTAAAACGTGAATAATTTTTATCTATAGAACTCCTTTTGAGGTTCTTTTAGATCCATGACATCTGGCGTCATAGGACACACCTTCCTATAACTTTTCACTTATATATGAGGTCCATAGGATATAATAAAATTTTAAATAACTTTCAGACTATTAGATAAATATCGGCTATCTGGAACTCTAATAAAATTTATGTATCATGCTAGATTAACCAACATAATTTTCTCTATCTATTGATGAATTTTGGGACTAAAATGCTTCCTGGCAATTCTAAGCCTTTTCTGGCTTAACTTTCTATAATTATAATTTTGCCCTTGTAAACTTTTAGAAATTACACTTTAATCTCTCAACTTTTCACAATTATACTTAATGGCCCATAACTTGTATCTACTTTCATTTTTGACTTTGGGACTTTTAGACTTTTCAGTTTAGTCACTCTCTTTCTTCAAAATGACCATTATGTCCCTAAGAACTTTCACTATTTATAATTTAGTCCCTGAACTTTCACTTACTTGCAGTTTAGTCCCTGAACATCATCTGTATGCTTATAGGACTTCTACTCTACAGGGCCTAGTAGCTTACCTTTTTCAAGCTACATACTGAGTTTCTACATCTAAAAATCAAGATATGACACTTAAAATATCCTCAAGCCACTTTGAATTTGAGCTTGACATAGGGTTGTTTAAAAAACGTCTAGTCCAAATAAACCAAGTCCAATCCAACCCAAAGAAAACTAACTAGAACACAAAATTAGACTAGACCAAATCAAGTTGGACATCAAGTTAGACCAAGTTTTAGGCTAGCTTTTCAAACTAGATTGTCTGGTTTGATAAGATGCTCATATTTATTTTATATAAGAAACTTTTTTGAATAGTACGAACAATTTTTCAAGCATTACTTTTTTATATTAAATTTTTTGAAATGAGGTTAAACTCATCCACAATCTAAAAATAGGTCGAAGCCTCCTTTTCTCATAGGGTATACCAATATTGGAAAGGGTAAGCCTTTAATTACCATTAAGCTTAAATCTAGGTATCTATGAGCTAAAATATTTTCGCAAGCGAAGCGAGTAGACCATAACAAAGTAGTA
Source organism: Leucaena leucocephala (assembly GCA_037074615.1). Classification (NCBI taxonomy): domain Eukaryota; kingdom Viridiplantae; phylum Streptophyta; class Magnoliopsida; order Fabales; family Fabaceae; genus Leucaena; species Leucaena leucocephala. Next base: position 17,122,528 of record CM073519.1, read on the forward strand.
CTCTCTAAAGATCGAACATGCTCCAAATTATTACATGTCTTACCCTTTCACTAGCTAAACCTATGGACTATGGGTTTCAAGCATTACTCATTGTCCCAAGGTTGGTTCCCATTGCACTTACCTTCATCAAATCCTAGCCCTTGAGGACATGGATCATTAGATTGAGACTAATGGGCTAACTACTTGTCTAAAATGGGCATAGAAAAATTTTATGGGCTTTAAGAAAGAAGTGAGGATAAATGGAGATGTGGAATCTCTCCTAAGGACATTGAAAAATGCTTTGCTGGAAGAGTCAAAATTTATTTTGGTAACAAAATTTATTTTGGTGACTTCTACATCGTAAGAGAAATAGTTTTTAAAGTTATCGGTTAAGGGATACTATTTGATTTCTACCAAAATCTCTCTCACTCTCTCATTCCTTTTGCTATGCTTCTTTCTCTTTTGCTCATTATTATAGCTGGTGTTCCTTATATGTGGTTTGGCTATTGGTGATTGTAAACTTAGATCAATTGACAATAATATTAATATCGGCGTTTTCCAAGTAGAAATAGCATTTGTTATACAATTGCGCAAAACTTATGTTGGAGATTTCAATTTAAAAAGAAATTAAGAATTATGATGCACTTTAAAATAGGTGAAAATATAGTATGGTGAACTAACCTATAAAGAAAAATTGTTAAATTGCACTCTGTTCAATCCTTTTTATAAACAATATTTTTTCTTATGTTGGTGGTCTTATATATAAGTAATAAGTTGTATTTGTTTAAAAATTTAATGCGTATCTTCTATCTTTACCCCAATTAATTAGATGTCTCTCTTGCACTCATTCTTTTTCATTTATTTTATCACTCATTCTCACTCACCTATCATTCTCATAAATAAGGGTATATTTAGAAAATAAATTATATTTTTTACACATTTATTAATTTAACTAATATTTTAATGTGCGTGATTTGGGTAGTTATTGCTTATAAAAAATAACTCAAAGGAGTATTATGCAAAAAATATTTTTCTTTGATGTGAGAATTAAGATTCTATGGTCAAATTGGTGCTAATTAACCATCAAACAAAGTTGTGACAATGTTTTCTCTTAGTTTAATATCCAAATTGTAATTTGGGGAAATTATGAGAAGAGCTTGTTTTTATTGGTGGTCACTTTTGACTAATCATGAGCTAAAAACTCATTATTTTATTTACCTAGAGTTTATATTCTACTCTTTTTTTTTTGTTTCTTTTTTTCCTTCTTTTATTTCTCTGTGTCCGAGTTGAATCAGCAAAACTTTTCAAATCTTGCTACACTTATAAAAAGGGCATATTATGATATTTCAAATTAAATTCAATTTTTCTACCAATTACATTCAACAATTTTTCTACATGATATGTACCTTTTCAAATAAATAAATAAATAAAATTACTCATTTATCTATGTTGTTTTCAAAAAAACAAATTTACAATTCCAAGTTGGACTCTGGTTATGAACATCATTTTTTACACTATCATATTAAAAATAAAATATTATTTATGTTCTATTCCCACTGTCGTTGTAAGGGTTCATTTAGTAAGTGATATTGTAAGTCCCTTGTTCATTTAGTAAATGATATTGTAAGTCCCTTGTAAGCACTTTATATGCTATAGAGTTGTGCTTTAACTTTAGTAGAAGAATGGTGTCTAATCTACCTAAACTTTTTTATACAAAAAACAATCGTATTTATGTGCCGCAAATTTGTGTGATTAATTTTGTTTATTTGAGGTTATTAATATATCAGCATAATTTTCTTTTAGTAAAAATGTATAGCAGCATATTAATATAAAATATTAAAAAATGTAGATTTGAACATGGCAAATTTAATGCGAATTTGAATAAGCTATATCATTTAGAACGCTAGAGTTATATAGCACCTAATATCTTGATCTTGTTTTTCATGTCTCTAGTATCATAATCTTATTTGTAGTCCAATTTTACTCATAATATTTTTAATTTGGTACAATTTTACGCATAATTTTTCTAATTTAGTACAATTATTGGTACTTGATAAATAAAATTATGTGAAAATTTGCACCAAACTAAAAAAAATTATGGGTAAAATTGACTAAATTAAAAAGATTATATGTAAAATTGTACCACAAATAAGATTAGATAATGGACCTATATAAAAAATAAGATTATGATATTGGGTACTATATAACCCTTATAATAAAGATGGTTTGATGATAAGAGTATTAGAATATCATCATCTATATGTATTATAATATAAAAAAAATTAATAAACTATTTTTTAAGTACATATATGCTTTTATTGGAGGTGACAAGCATCCTTCTATTGGAGATAATCTCATTCAAGATACTGTCGGGTACTAAAATATGAATATATCTCTTAGTATGGATTCAAATATTGGTTCACTATATTATGAAGGATTAGCCTTTTCTACTAAACCCAACTTTTGATGTTAAAATTTAATTAACCATGTTCCTTATAAACTATGGATAGTGTATCTCATTTTTGTACTATATATAGTGTATAAAACTCACACTAGTTATAAAATAAAAAATTATAACAAGTAATCTCAATATTTCACAAGTCAAAAATAGGACAATCCATTCTTCAAATTTCATGTAATATAAGGGGGGGGGGACACTCCTAATTTAAATGCTAAAATATTCAGTGACAATAAATCAAATATTACAGAAATTTTTGCTTATTAATTATATAACAACGAGAGAATTAATCTAACAAGGCTAGATGAAAAAAATTGAGGGAGTGGTTCCTTCTTATTTTCTTTCCAATCTCTTATTGAGTTTAGCTTAATTAGGTGTTGTCTCACTACATTGCAATGAATAGAAGAAGACCACAGTTTGTTCGACTAAAATTGGATACAGTTAGTATAAAATGGTATACAAAATGAGTTATAATGAGAAAGAAAATTCCAACAATTGCATACTTAGGCTTCCTTTGTTTTTTTTTCTGTTTGTACATTTAAAAATAGTTTTATAAAAGTATTTTTTAAAACAAGTTTTTTGGAAAGAAAAAAATTTGTTTGGATAATTCACTACTGCAAAAAAGGCTTTCTAAATCGGTTGAAAATAGTGATCTATATCGAACAATGACCGGTATAAAAATGGACCATTTAGAAAGTGTACACTTTTTAAATCGGGCGGTTCACCGGTATAGAAAGAGTAGAATTTAGACATGTCCCTTTTGAAATCCGGCGTAGAATTTGTTAATGTCTACATTAGTTGAACAGATCCCTTTTGAATGGTTTATGAATTGTTTACACCGGTTGTGTTTTCACCCGGTGTAGATTAATGAATTGTTTACACCGGTTGTGTTTACAACTAATGTAGATTAATGAATTTTCTACACCTCACTATAAAGACAACTAATGTATATATTTTCATATTTATATATACTATTTCTACTCCTGCCGGTGTATATACTATTTCATTAACCCCATCCCTTGAAGTTTTATGAATAAACAGCCCAAATGTATAGACTCAAAGAGACAACAGTAGAGGCAAAGTTCAAGATGGTAGAGACATATTTTTAATTGTTCATTATATTATTCATTTAATAAAATTCAATAAAAAATACAATCATTTGAACAGAAAAATAAAAAATGTATTCTGGTAATGACAAATATTATTGAGAAGGAATGATTTGTACAAAAAATTCAGCCTAAATATTGCACAGGTCCTCAATATCTTGTTCAGAAAATGGGTCAGACTGATCAAACATCTTAAACATTAAATTAAAAGAAAAGAAATTAAAGCATTACTAAGATATATTAAATTGACCAGAAATATATAAAATCATTAAAAACACAATTTACCTCCTCAGTTAGGTCAGTCCTATTTGACAAGATGATATTGATCATGTGTCTAACCATGTAGAAGCCGCACAAGTTACTTTCTTTGGGTTGCCTTTGACTCTGTAATATTAACATGAACAAAATTATGTGTCATCAGCAAAAAACTACGTGGAGCATAACACTTAACACTTTTATTACCTTCAGTGCGATCCATTCAGGGTTCCTTACCAAGTTGGCTTTCTTAAGACTCATTACAATTGCAAACGTCCTCATAGCCCTATGACCAAAGTTATGAATTTAGTAACCATTTTATTACAAAAACCATATTTAATTTATTACAAACACCATTGTTATTAAAGAATAAAACTCACATATTCATAATCTTCTTGGCATCAACTGATGGCTTGTAGTGGAGGGAGTATAAGAAGAAAATTTTATAATTATGCTTACATAGTATGATCAATTGCCAATGGTTTCTATAGAAAATAATTAAATAATAATGATTATTAGCATTAAGCAAATACAAACCTAGTATGAAAAAAACTAAAATATTATTATTCTTACTCCTGCATATATGGTGCGAAGAAACAATCAATATTGGTTTCACCAACCCTCCTTGCAATGTACTCAAGTCTTGAAGATTGGGAGATCCCTTTTAAATAAATCTGAAATGGGCATAGGAGTTCGAACTAAAATTGTGTGCCCTTGGAAACCAACTTAACTTGCATGTACCTCCAGTTAATGCAAACACAATGTTAGTTAATGCAAACACTCAGCTTGCATGAATTTTATTATTATATATATTTACATTTAAATTAGACTTACATTAAAAATATTTGGACGCACCTGGAGGTTAGTTTATTCCTAGGAGTGATAACCGATTTCACATCTGCATGGTCAACAAAGGTAGCAGCCCCCATGTCACCCACAACTGAATCTATAGACAACGCATCCACATGGAACATTTCGTAAGATGCCAATTGGATCACACGTTGCATGGAACTTAAATTGGGAGGTGTGGGAAGTTCGCTTGGGGATGATGTGACGTGATCTGATAAAAGATGCTTTGGCCATAATATGAAAGTCCCCTTTGCCTAACTCCCAGTCTTCACCTCATCAGTCATAATTGGGACAAGAGCATCTTCAAATATCATGTCTTCAACTGTCACCCTTAACTGATCATCCTGAATTTGGATGTGGTGGGCAGTTTCCCCTAAGATATGGATGAAACCATGTGCCACTAACCTTTTGATAGGATCCTTTACATATAGATCACAAGGCTCAGCATCCTTTAACACCTTTTTGTCCATGCAACAGCTCCCTTTAGTACTAGGACAGGCTGCATGTGAGAGCATTTGGGCGGCACTTGGCTCCTGTTGCCTTGATGTTAACATAGACAACATTTCTTCCTTGATATTTGCCAACCCCTCTTGTAATTGTGCCTGAATTGAAGCTTCTATCTGTGCCTTAGCCTCTGCCCAAGCCTTTGCCCTAGCATCTTCTCTCACAATGGATAACAATGATTCTAGCTCTACCCTTAGGACATATGGGGAATGTCGTGAAAATGATCTAAAAAAATCTCTTATACCGACACCTCGACCAACTCCCTTGACACGACTCCCATGCTCTTGCCTGCCGGTGGCAACAGTCAAGATGCCATTCCTACCATCTAACTTGAAGGAGCCATGGGCTTCTTGTTGTTTAAGATCAACCTATAATATAAAAAGAGCAAACATAAGAAATAATATAATTAATCTACTAAAACAAAATAATATAAGTAGTACTTAAAATTTTTGCGGTAATCATATGAGCGTGATCGCTTGTAAATGATCCGCTCCTTTTTTTGGTGAGTGTATAACCACTTATCTTCGTGACGTATTGGAGATAGGGGAGTAAGAGTAACACTAGGATTAGACCCAGTAGCCTCTTCCAGCCTCTTCCTCTTAGCCCCCAACAAGTCTCTTTCAGCCTTCGCCTAACCCCATCGAGACATTGTGTGGGGGCACTCATTCCTGAGAGCATGTTCAATGGCTTTTGCTCTTTTTTTCTATAAGACTTGAAGTAGTTAATCCCCAATACATACAAAAGGAAGAAACATGGGAAATGCAAGATTCCTTTTTCATAACATATCAACTCACCATAGCTTCTGTAGTAGTCCGAAGACTAACAAATTCTTCCCAAGTAACTTCGTCAATGAATTGATACTTGCTGTATGGAGAAGGATGATGTTGATCATCTTTGTCCCGGCCATACACATACTAACAAGCTAGTTGTATCTTGAATGCCCTCAAATACTCAGCACAATAAGACAATGTTTACTTATTCAAGACTTCATTGTTGGGAATATCATAAGTGAGCTGCAATAATTTCTATTGAAAGCAGAGTTATCAACAAATAGTTTTGTTTTTTGATATTGGTCTGCATACAATATATAATAGGTAGTTCTTATACCTGGATAGAGTCCCAAATTTGATTCTTCACGCGATTATCAATAGCATCCCAAGTCTATTGGCGATGTTAGTCTTGTTGCGTGCTAGGAGGTTGACATAACTCATGTACTTTGTCCTGTATTCACCAATTAGGTTCTAACGTGTGTCAAACTCATTCAGCAGTAATTTTCCTTCCATCCTATCTTTCAAAATATCTTTCAATCGCGTCGCTCTTCTGCCCCTCCTTTACTTAGAGTAGCTTGGAGTATCGCTAGCCTCATTCTAATTACCACTACCCCCCATATTTCTATATATATAATAACAAAAACAAACATGGTAAACAAAGAAGAACGACTGACCACAACAAAAGAAGTGCAAGCATTTATCGATGGAAAGAAGTGCAAGCATTTATAGCAGAAAACTATAAAACTTAGATTCAACGAACACGTAAAAGGCAAAGCACATACACGAGAAAATAAGTATACAGAACACGTACATGGCAAAGTACAACGAAAGTGAGAACAGAGAAGAACGACTAACTATAGAGAAACAAGACGAAAACCACAGAGCACAATGATTGGTATAATGATAGATGACATAAAAACTAAGACTGCATATAATCTAAAAAATGAGAAAGGAAGAGATGCGCCAAGGGGCGGGCTTTGATAAAGTATTTTCATTTAAAACTTTTTACACCGATTAACATTTAAATCCAGTATAAAAATCATACTTTGAATATGAAACGACTAATATTTTGAAATTTAAAATAATTTCTACACCGGATAACATGTACAACTGGTGTAAAAAAGTTTCCAGATCACTTTTTATGCCAGATAATATGTATAACTGATTTAAATATTAGTTGTTTTTTCTAAACAATACTTTATTAACCCATCACTTGTAAGTTACAACAAAATAATATATACAATGAGAACAATATACTTGTGCTATTGTTAATCAAAACAATATATGCAATCACATAAAAATCAATCAGAATCCACTTCTTCATTCAATTTTGGTAAACCTACTGAAAATGAAGGGGTCTCACAAATTGAATTATCATCGTCAATAACCCCTTTTTTCTTGGAGAGTGACATACCATCTTTTATTTGCCAGATCAGTGATATAGAACACTTGCTCGCTTAGTCTACCATAATGACAAGCTCATTCCTAAAACTTGTACTTTTCAAATCAACCTGTATAAATCCTAACCAATCCACCATAACACCGTTGTTTACATTAGCCCACTTGCATTTGAACACAGGAACTATGAAATTGGTGTAGTCTAACTCCAAAATCTCCTCAACGATGCCATAATAATGGATGGCTGCTAATTTATGATTGTTGTCTTTTGAACTACAGAAGTACATAGCTTCATCCACTAACATAATACTACTATTCTGTACACTACTTTTATCATCTAGGGATTTAGGATAAAAGGAATACCCGTTGATGTCAAATGAATTCGAACATATCACATTAAATTCAGGACTATATCCTAACCATCTAATTGAATTAGATACACAATCATCATTTTCAACCTTATGTTTGAACCAATGTGCAAAAGATTTGTTGTGTTCTCTAATCAGCATTTGCTCTATCATTCTATTATTTTGTTTCTGGAAAAGCTCTTTATGATCAGCTATATAGTTTTGAACTTCATCAATATTATTCAAGATATGTAAGTGTATTTGCCGCAATTCATTACGATCAACATTCTTCACCGATATTCCGCATTGACCCCTATTTAGCACGGGGTTTAGCAAGACCGATAAGTCATACTTTAGATAAGTAGTGTTGACAAAAATCCATAGTTTCTTCATAAACATATTTTTTAACAATGGATGCCTCAGGCCGATTTGAATTCTTCATGTACCCTTTAAAGATTTTCATATATCTTTTAAATAGGTACATCCATCGTAAATATACAGGACCACACAGTTTTATCTCTCGCACTAGATGAATGATAAGGTGTACCCTGATGTCAAAAAAGTCTAGAAGAAATAGTTTTTCAAGTTAGCACAAAATAACATAACCCTCGTGCTCCAATTCATTTAACTTTTTAGTCTCAAAGACTTTGCTACATATAGCATTAAAAGAGAAGTAAAGTCGGGTTACAATATGTTTCAAATCATCTTGAAGGATTCCTCGAAAAGCTACTGGGAGTAATTGTTGCATCAAGACATGACAATCATGAGACTTTTGGCCTACTAATCTCAAATCTTTCATTGACACAATCTTCTTAAGATTAGATGAGCACCTAGAGGAAACTTTGATTCCTTGTAAATATTCACAAATACTTCTTATCTCATTCTTGGATAAAATATTAATCTCTTCAACACAATAACTCCCCTCACCATCTGGCCTTGGATGTAAATCCTCACGTATTCCCATTTCTTGTAAATCTAATCTTGCCTTCAAAGAGTCTTTAGAACTACCATGTTAGTTGATAAGTGTTCCAAAAATACTGTCACACAAACTTGTTCTTAGTAGATAAATCTTTTTTCCATATATTTTTCTCACTTCTCTTAGTAGTCTTACCGAAAGTAATAGTGATGTCTTTCACCTTTTCATGAACTTGTTCTCCTGTCAATGGCTTCAGAGCATTTTTCAAATTCTTGGCCACCAAAATTTTTTTTCTTCAGTCGACAGTATGGGTGGCCTTGTTTTAGAAATCTCCTATAACCTAGGTATACTATCTTTCTTCCATGACGAAGTTGATAGTAGCAAGTCCCTTCCTCACAAATGGGACATGCTTTATGGCCCTTAACACTATATCCTGATAAATTTTTGTATGCAGGAAAGTTATTGATTGTACAAAAGATTATGACCCACATATTGAATACCTCCTTCTTAATAACATAAAAAACATCCACTCCTTCTCATAGCTTCTTTAAATCTTCGATCAAGGGCATTAGGTAAACATCTATGTCATTTCTCGGTTGTTTTGGTCCTGAGATCAACATAGACAATATTATATATTTGCATCTCATACACAACAAGGAAGATAGGTTGTAAACCATCAAGAGGACTGGCCATGAACTATGTATACTACTAAGGCTACCATAAGGGTTGATGCCATCTGTACTGAGTCCAAGCCTTAGGTTTCGTGGTTCCTTGCCGAACTTAGGAAATAAGTCATCAATCTTTTTCTATCGCAAAGAATCAGCTAGATGACAAAACTTTCCATCACAAATCCTTTCAATCGCGTGCCATAACACTTTTTTTACATTATCTTCATTAGCAAAAAGCTGCTTAAACCTTGGTATAATTGGAAGATACCATAACACCTTTGCAAGAGAATTGTTTAATCTATACCTTAGTGTCTTACATATTGGACATTTCTCCTCATCTTCAAAATCTTTCTTGTAAAGTATGCAATCATTTGGGCATGCATGAATCTTTTTATATTGCATGCCTAAAGGACATATTATTTTTTTAGCATCATAGTAGCGTTTGGGCAACACATTTTCTTCTAGAAACATGTCTTATAAAAACTCAAGCAATTCTAAAAACCCTCTATCACTACACTCATACCATGCTTTCACACGTACTAATCTCAAAATCACATTCAATATGTTGTATTTTCTGCACCCTAGGTATAGAGGTTTTTCTGCATCATTGCACATAGTACCATATGCATGTGACGGCATAAAAGCATCATCTCCAATATCACGAATCATGTCCTCTACCCGATCATCAGTATCCATGTCATCATCAAAGGTTTGTTTTAACTATTCAGATACACTCAGCCTTTCCACATTTTCACCATGTTATACCCATACTGTGTAACTCCTGTAAAACCCCTTATAAATTAGATGAGTGTACATATCTGTAGGACTTTGTTTCCTCTCATTCAAACAACTCACACAAGGACAATAAAACATTCCATTATCATCATCACCATTCTATTTAGCAAAATCCAAAAACTCCTTCACCCCCTCAGCATACACAACACTTGTTCGTTTAGCATTTATCCAACTACAATACATATTTGTGGAAGACTAGAAAACTAAAAAAATAGAAAACAAGAAAACCTAGCTTGCAGCAATGAATCAAATCAAACAAGTAAATGACAACAATGAATCCAGCACAAATAACAGAGGTACTGATAGTAGTGCATAAATCTTCAGTTCTCAAGACAATGAGTTCAAAATAAAAGTCACCGATTGTAAAGGGTCGAGAAGACTTAAACATGTAAACTAGTGAAAATGATAGATAGGAGGCACGAATGGGCTTTCGATTAAATTAAAGGGTATTTCGTAAGCAAATCTACACTAGATAAAATACAACACCAGTGTAAAAAGAACTTTTTTTAAACCGGTCATTATATTCTACACCGGACATTGATATGTTTGGTTTCAAGCTATTGCATTTTTTTGCAAAATAAAAGAACAACATGTCATTAGAATAAGAAACTTCATTCATTCAGAGAATAAGAAACTTCATTAATTCAACTTTACTAATAACTTTACTTCAAAAGTATGAAATTTCCAAACACAATATCTATTAGAATATATAATATATTCTCTTCTTTTGTCATTAAGTACAAAAAATAAAATAGGAGGGGCAGCAGATAAAGGTTGCAAGCTTTTATTCCTTATCAGACTTGGAGGTCTAGGATTCATCAGAGTAGGTAAGATCAACAAGATGATAGAAGCTATCATGCTGTTGATGGCGATGAACTTCTGAGCGGAAAGCTCTGAAACTGTCTTGCAATCTAGTAACTTTCTCAGACAATTCTTTCATTGAGTCCTCTAGAGCATTTAAGTGTATGATTGTTCTTCAAGGCGCTCCATCAGAGTGACAACTAGGAGAGGAGGAGCAAGAACTGTAGGGTGAGGGTCAGGATTATAGCTGGTAAAACGGGCCCAGCCCGCGGGCTGGGCCCGTTTTACACTAAAACGGGGCGGGCTCGGGCTGGCAAAATGCCAGCCCGTTTTGGGGCGGGCTGTGCAGCCCGCCAGCCCGCTTTTTTTTTTTTATAAATTATTAATATTATTATTTATTTTACCCAAATATTACTTTAAATACTTTTATTATTGAATACTAGTAAAGATAATTATCTATTTGTTAATATGTATTGACATATTATAATTGATTAATATTATGTTAATGTTTATTTAGATTTATAGTTATAAAATTTGATATTTTTTTATAAAAAGTAAAATTTTTTAAGAGTATAACATTAACTATATTTTAATTATACTAATATAACATTAGAAATTTTTTATTAGTATTCTAAAAGTTTAAAAATAATTTTTTAAAAATATTAAAAATTAAAAAAAAAAAGTGGCGGGCCGCGGGCTCGGGCTGGCAAAATGCCAGCCCGTTTTGGGGCGGGCTGCACAGCCCGCCCCGCCCAGCCCGCCAGTGTTGGCGGGCTGGCCCATTTTTGGCGGGCCAGCCCGCTTTACCACCTCTAGTCAGGATATTTGTCTTCAAAATCTTCTCTATTTATTTTGTACAGTAGAGAAGGAGGTGTGCATGAGGAAGAAGCCATTAGTGCGTTCAAATAGAAGGAAAGAAAATAAAATAGAGATAAAGTGATGAGATAAAAGTACTGATAATAGAAATGGTATACATATGGTTGAGGAATAAGAACGATTTCATAAAAGAATATCGAATAATGCAATTGACCTTCTATCATAATGAGTACAAAGATTGGGAACCGAAGAAGTAAAATGAACGGCCTAAGAAGTTATAGAGAAAAGAAGCGGAAAGGCATAGACAAAAAACTAAAGAGTCAGAATAGAAAGTATATTTAACACCAGATTCCAATGATCATACTCTCGTGGAACATATTCGATTTGGAACACTCTCTGTATCGCTTCCTCGAGGTATTCAATCTTAGGAAATCTCAGGTTACTGACTCTCCAGCCTCATTTTGGTACACGATTGGAGAGTTCACTGGGCCCGTTGCTTTCTCAATCCATATTTTACACCAGTTCAATGTAAATCCGATGTCAATATTTTATCTTATTTACAGAAAGACCACCTTTTATTTGTTCTAAAAGCTTCTCTACAAGGTATGAAGAAGTTAAAGAAAAGAAGCGGTAAAGCATATACAGGAAACTGAAGAGTCAAAATAGATAGTATATTTAACACCGGTTCAATTTAAATTTGGTGTAAATATTTCATCTTATTTACAAAAATACCACATTTTATTTGTTCTAAAAACTTCTCCGCAAGGTTTGAAGTTAAAGAAAAGAAGTGAAAAAGAATAGACAAGAAACTGAAGAGTTAGAATATGATGCAGCTATTTACCCCTATTGATATTAGTATTTGGCGTAGTAATTATAGTTTACACCAGTGACGTGTTAATCCGGTGTAACTATTTCATCTTATTTACAAAAATGCCACTGGTCATATTTTTTAGAAATAAGGCTTTAAAAAGCATATTTTGTACAAGTGATTGTTTTAAAAAATTGCATATTTGAAAACAAAAAAAATAAAAACTTATTAGGAATAATTGTTCTTAAAATGAATTTAGAGAATTGAAAGAAGATGAGGAACAAAATGGAGAATGCACCAATGATAAACTGATAGTTAGAAAACTAAGAAACAACATAGACAAGTGTAAGAGACAGAGTAAAGAACATAGTCCTAAGATATATAAGAATCCATTTTTTGTCTACACTTTCTTCTAACACTACAAGAGCCTATGAGCCTGTTTGATTTAACTTATAAAAAAGAACTTATAGAAAAAATAATTTAAAAATTATTCTGAAGAATAGATTTTAGATAATAGTTTTTAGAAGAAAAATGATTATGAAGAATTAAGTATTTGGATAATTATTAACATAATAATTTTTTTATAGGTAAATTACTAGAAAGTATATGGGGTAAAATGATAAAGAAAAGATACATAGGTAAAATGATCATTACACAGTCTAAAATCATTTTTTTGAACCCAAAAGCTAGCCTTACAAGCTTATATAAAAATATAATTTTAGACTTTCAAAACTATAGTTTAGTCTATAAGCACTTCTGGACATAAATAGTTGTTTGAGTACTTTTGGACTCAATTATAGTTTGGGCCCAAGAGCACTTTTGAGTATATTAACCAAAGAAGCACTACATTTATTTATATAGGCTCTCATTCTCTTGGACATTATTTCCCTTACAAATGGACACATTTCATGCAGTTGACCAATTTTAAATAGGCACACTCATCCTCTTGGGCCTCTTTATTTCTCCAAGTGGGTACTAACACGAATTTTAATTAATTTGAGTCAAAATCTTTTCTTTTTTATTAACTAAGGTTTGGGTGAACTAAATTATGAGTTTCAGGGTTAATGTATGTCTTCAAATTCAAAAGTATTTACACATATACATATAGATCACCAACAAATAAGACTCTCACATTAACAATAAAATTTAAATTTATAATTTTATAGGTTATGATCATAATTTGAATAATAAACATATTTCCTCCTAAACTTCAATTTTTTTTGGGTACAAGTGAAAAGGCAGACGCCTTAAAACAAAAACAAAAAACTAAACTAGAGAGGAATTTAATCCCATATAATCTTTAGCCACAAGTAGCCGAAGATCAGATGGACACACTTTCAACAGGAAAGAGTTTGTCAATCCCTTTTTCGCTAAGGCATCAATAACTTTGTTCTCCTATCTGGAGACATACTGTAATCTCAGCTCCCAATTTAGCCTCATCATTTTCAAGATTTGCAGAAATATTAAGCTACCGTTGTTCCTTGCACTCTCTGTCAGTAACATATCAATTAAGTTTAAATCCTCTGATTCAATAACTAAACCCTAAACTTCAATTTTGATGGGTCTCGAAAGAGCATTAACGCTAATGAGATTCATTGGGCCATCATTTCCAACACTGAGTTATAGGCCTAGCTTTGTCTTTGAGAAACTGAACTTAGTGAATGGAAATGTCAGATGATGGCTCCCATATTTTATCAAAACGTGAAGAAGAAAAAACTTCGGCCGAATGACATGCTAGTCCTTTGCAAGGGAATTAATTTCAGTTAGTGTCCTGAATTAGAGAAATACCTTTTAAGTCTTAAAGGAATATTAATGGAATTAAAAAATTAAAGTACTTTTGTCAAAATGCCCTTCCTCTACCATGGTCATTGGCCAAAGCCTTACCATTAAACAATTGGGTCTATCTTGCCTCAATAGAATCTTATAATCTGGTGGTGGTGGCTCCAATAGTACCCAAAAAAAGAAAAAGAAAAACATTTCTACAACGAAATCTTTAGGCCAGTTGTTGTGGTAACATAGTAGAAAATGTGATTGGTAACATTTTTATAAATAAAATGCAAGAATGTTAACTTTTTACATTACCTTTATTAGCAGCCATTATTAAAAAATTTCTTTCTACACCAATTAACACAACAAGCAATGTAGATAGTTATTTAAATTATTTAATTTATTTAAAAATTTCTTTCTTCCTACACTAGTTGTGGTTAACACCAGTGTTTCAAGATAATGTCTTGGCCTAACTTGACATTTGTGTCATCTTGCAATGTTACATATCTTAGCCTTTATGTATACACACTACTATAAAATAGACTTTCTAAAGCCCAATTTTTAAACCAGTTCTCACAAAAATGATTTAAAAAATGACCGGTGTCATTTTTATAAATAAGGGTTAAATATTTACACCTAATGTACATGTGACTAGTGTAAAAGAAATGAGCAGCGATATTTTTATAAATAAAGGTAAAATATTTATGCCTGATGTACATGTGACTAGTGTTAAAAAAATCAGAGGTAACATTTTTATAAATAAAGATGAAATATTTACACCTAAGATACACGTGACAGGTGTAAAAGATGAAATATTTTACACCTGATAGAATGACATCTGGTATAGAATGTGCTTGTGTAAATATTCTATACCTGATGTACAAGTGACTAGCGTAAAAGATGAAATATTCTACACCTAATAGAATGATATCCGGTGTAGAATGTCTTTGCTATTAAAAATCTAACAAAAAACCTTAGTTTTTTAGATTCTCTATCTTCACAAATCACATCGTCATCCATGGAAAAAACCAGACAAGCGATAACACATGGTGACAGGGAAGATCTACTTTCGTAATACACCGTCTAAAGCTTACAGAAAAAGAAGACCTAGATATGTAATGACCCATACCTATGCTCGTCATTCTCTATTGTTAAAGTCTGTCATTCTCTCCTCTAAAACTCGCCGAAGAAGAAGATCCGGATTTGTGATTGTGGGTATCTATTTTTTTTTCCTTTATGGGTTTTGTTTAAATATATTTCTATTCGCTTTTAATTAAGTAAGTAAGAGGAATTGTGATGGCGTTTATGTACTGTGATGTCTTCAATTAGGTGATAGCATTTCTGGATTTTTGTTTTTGTGAATGTATTTGGGTTTTTGTTTCATTCATTTCTGTGTTCTGTTTAAATATATTTTTGTTTATTTTTGAACAGGTAACCCGAAGAAATTATGACAATATTTTGTAATGTCTTCAATTAGGTGATAACGTTTACAGGTTTTCGCTTGTGTGTATATATATGAGTTTTTGTTTCTTTCGTTTCTAGGTTCTCTAGCTTTTTCTTTTTTCATCTTTGTTGTTCTCTACTTGTGTTTTACAAGTACATATTATTTTTCATCACTCTCCTCCTTTAGATTTATGACGATGAATGAAAGAATTTTAGTACTTTAACTAGGAAACTAGTTTGGAAGCTCTACTGATATAAACCTAGAGTTTTTTTATTATAGATTTTTTTTATTTTACATTATTTTTTAAACTATTTGTATAGAATAACCGGTTTAAAAGAGATGATTTTCTACACCGATTATATACAACTGGTGTAGAATATTATACTTTCTACATAGGCTATTTCTACACTGGACTGGACTAAGGTCCAATGTAGAAGCCCATTTTTAACCGGTTTACAAAGCCTATTTTCTAGTAGTGACATGATCATAGGATATCTCCCAATCTAGCATGAGCAATCCCTTGATCTGGTCTGAAATGAGGAATGATGTGTGGCTCCGATAGGGGCGACATGCCTTTAGTGGCCACTGGCATTGGAGGCCATGGTGGAGGAAGATTTGCTTAAAAATATCAAGGGTATTTTGCAAAATGTACTTTAATTTTTAATTTCATTAAAGTCTTTTAGGACATAAATGATATTTTCTATAATTCAAGGGACCTAAAGAAAATTAAGTCCCTTCCAGGGGACTAGATTGTCGTTCTCCATAAAATTTTTATCTTTCTTTCTTTCTTTCTTTCTTTTTGCGGGGGTTGGGAAGCCTCCTAATTAACCCTCTTCTTCTATTATTGTTAATTCTCATACACACATTTATTATTTATTTAATGGGATTAGAATTACTCACAAATTAAATGAATATAAATAGACATGGATTGAATAATTGTTTTTCCCCATTGAACCACAAATTATGGTCCATGTCTTGGTGATGCTTGGAAAAGCTCAAATTTATAGGTTTTGATTCACTTGCACTATCTTCCTTAGAAGACAATGATCTTTTGGGATTTCCTTTTCGTTGGTAATTGTTTTTCAGTTTTATTGGAGAAAGTGTTAGAATTGATATCATTTAGGTAACTAGGTTTCCCCTATCATTTCAAACCATGAATAATGACGCTATATAGTCATGGTCCCCATAAGATGGGTCCTAAAAATCCTAATTTTACCATTAAATAACAGTGATAAAAATGTAAAAGAAAGGAAGGGACCACACATGTTTTTATTCTTTTAATAAATGCAACTAGGTTAACATTGATAATATCCCATTTACCAACAAATAATGCATGAACTTTAACAATAGTCACTCTTTTTTAAATAATTTTATTAATTTTGTGTTGACTTGTTGGACCACAAGAGCACTTTCTTCATTGTCATAACAGGTATATCGCTTTTACAAAGTTTATTCTTCTTTTGGTACTACCTGACACATTAACAATATACCCTCGTCCTTTATAATATTATATATAAATTAATAGAATATTAAATAATTTGAACATTTGTTTTCTTAGCCTAGGGTTTGGGTCCTCTTTCTTATTCTTGTTCATTCTTGTTTAATTCTTCATCCTTTTCGTGGCAACCAGCTGAGACTCTTCGTTTCGATAGAGATGTTGGGTCTCTTTTCCTTCTCTCTCTCACACACAAAATTGATATTAATTAAAATATAATTCGTACAATTTTATTGTAATTAGTCATGTAGTGCTAAATTTTAAGAATATTTATGCATTATATTATAGATAACTAGAATCTACTCTCCTGCGCAATACACATGACAGTACATATAGATAAATATTAAGTGCTAATTTTTAAGAATATTTATGCGTAATATTATAGATAATTTGATACTAAATACTTGATGTTAAATTTCACACAATTCTTATAAATTTTATTTCACATTATTCTTATGAGTTTCGGATCAAGTGCACAGTCTCTCTTATCTTCAAAACTTAAAGATGAATGTCATTACATCTCTTAATTTGTTTAGGTAAGCCCGTGTAATTGATTAGGTTCTTTGGTCTGATTAGTTTGATAGTTTACTATAGTAGAATGCTTGTTAGTTTGCTATAGTATAATGCTACAATTGTGTTTATTTGCACGACCTAAAATTTAGGATTTTTTTTACATAAGTAAAAACTAAATAAAGAAAATTATTCATATAAAAGTTAAATTTGGGATTTTTTTGGCATTTGTACATCATGCTTTCATGATTTGTTTGTAGTAAACGTAATGAACTAAGTCAAGTAACAAGTGGTTTATTGGTACAAAACTACAAATTTAAAAAGCTAAAAAAATGATCGATTCAAATTAATTTTAAATAGATTTTGTACTATAATTTAATCTATTTTTATATTATTTTAATATAAATGAATGGATAATATCGGCAACCTTGGTCAACACAAAGGGTTCTCCTGTGCGATGAAAACTCTTGTGGTCCTGACTCCTAAGCATGCTGATAATGACGATAATGGAGGATGCAATCCCTGAAACTGTTTCATTTTGTTTTATTCTTTTTATACTTTAAATATAATTTTTATTTTACCCTTTATACAATTTTATACGACATTTTCATATGCTTATTCTTTGCTTTATTAATTATTCATATTCTGTCATTTTTCTCTTTCCTTCATAAAAAAATATAGTAAGGAACAAATGATTTCTAAAGATGATCTTTTCTTCTATAGAATCTTGAGCAAAGTATGCACACCAATTATAGAACATGTGGATAGTTTCAGAGATGCTAATAAACGAGTTCCTATTTAGATGTATCATATCAATTGTCATTTCTAATTGGAATAATATGGGTGTACGGTAAAAAAAGTCATGGCTATCAATAAGTTATTAGTTGAGATGTGGTAAGACACTTTATCTCCATAAAGAGGAAAACATAAATTTAAATATTGAGAAATGCATTTGATGTTAAATGTGAAAACTTTTATACTCTAAAGTTAAACCTTGAAGGGAATTAGTCTCAAATCTAATTTAAGTGACTTTCAGAATACACTTGATTATTAATTAAAAAATGTGGCTGCCAAAATTCCAAAAGTCATCATTCAAAATTTTAAGCAACAAGGTTTTGTCATCAAAAGGTGGTTACTGTAACTCGAGTCACTAATTAAAAGTTTTTTACAGTGATAAACTTATCTTCATTGAGTCAAGAAATATATTTTTACCTGTGACTTTTTTCATTATCACTAAAAAATCTTTTTTTAAGGTTTGTTTGGTACGAGGAATTTGAAAGAAATGGAAGGTAAATTTTTTTGAGTTGGATTTTGAAAAATTAGAGAAATAGGGTAAAATTTTTAATTAACTTTTCTTATTATTTTATCTTACAGTTTCTATTTAGTAAAATTTTATAGCCCCACTCTAAATCCCCCGTAACGAACAGCCCTCCAAATCAAATTTAGTGTATTAGCTTGTCCCTTTGGGGGCATAGGATGATAGTATATTAGCTCGAATCAAATATAGCTTTAATATTTTCTTGTGAAGAGAATTTTTATTAGTTTGCATAATTATTTGATTTGATTTTCTTGAAGTACAAAGAAAAACATAAAAGTATTTCATGACAAATGTGGTAATAAATGAAATTTTTTAAATAAAAACAATACATAAATGAATGGGCATAAAAGTTTAAAAAGAAAAAAAAAATTATCTGCAATACATAAATGAAAAAAAAAAAATAGTTCAGCAATAACATTTGAATGGATAAGTCATAAGAGACTACAACGTATTATGGGAAGGAATCTTTCTCAAGCTTATCATCATTTTCACCAAATCCCTCGACAAATTTCTTGAAGAGCTATTCCTCTGATATTTAATATAAGACTTATTTAATTAATTTAATTAAAATAAAAAAATTAATTAAATTAATTAATATGATATATTTTTTAAACACTCTAATAATCTTTTTTAATCTACTATCTCCCTTTCTTATTTAATTATTATTAAGAGAGTATCAATAAAAAAAATTTGAGAAAAATATAATGAATATAAAAAATATATCTTATATTTAGGATCAAGATCAGCTTCTCAATTAATTTTTATATTAAGGATCAGAGGAGTATAATACATTATTGAAATTAAGTTGTATAATGGGTGGTAATTCAAGTTGTATAAAACTATTGGATTATGCAATATATTCGGGTAAAATCCCAAGATCTTAAAAAATAACATGGAGAATGGAAGGAGGATTATTATTTTTAAAGGTAAGATGGAAAGGGAATTTATTCTTACTTAGGTTACTATGAAGAATCTAACTTTTTTCCCTTTTTATATCTGGAGGAGCATCTACCATTAATTGTTAGGTTTTGATTAAAAGCATGAAGAGAAAGATGACAATTATGGGATAACCAAAATTTTAATTTATATTTAAATGACTATATATATAGTTTTTTCTTCTCAATCTAAGCATATACTCTATCAACCCATTTGGTACATGAGAACCTAGAAGGGGCAAGTGGAAGTGAAGATGAGGGGGGAATCCATGATTCACATAGTTTGGTGCATTTTGGTTATTTGCTTCCAATGAAAGTCAACTTTCGTCAATTCTTTAGCCCCGTAATGGGAACTCACATGAAAGGACCAATATACCCTTGGTTATGAGGCAACAACAATGTGGTTTATTGGTGTTAGGGACAACGATACCTTCACCCTTCGCGTTCATGACTATCGTCTCCTCATTCAAGGACACTGTCATCCAAAATTGAAGCTCCTTCAAGGTGCCTAGACTCCATTGTTCATGAGGAAAATGTCACTCTAGCTAGGTTGTTCGATTCACACCAACACATAGTGACGATTTGCGATGTTGGTTTTTCTACATGGCTCACTGATTTGTGAATTTGCTCCAATTGCAATGTTTGATGCATCCACAATTTGGCTCTTTATTTGGGCTTCCAGTATTGAGTTTGAGAATGTCAAAATCTAGTGATTCTGCAAAGGCATTGCAACTTACCAATAACAATCTAATTCAAGCTATTAACTCATCCTAATCTGAAGAACATTCTCTCAATAGCTAGATGAGACTAATTCACAACCTCGTAGTACATGATTAAACTACTCCCTCCAATTCTTAATATAAAAATTATTTTAGAGAATATATTTAATGCTAAATATAATACCTAAATTAACTCCTAAGAAACTAGTGGCTACTAACCATATATATATAATCAATAGCACACGAGGAAATAAACACATACATCAAGAAAATAGAGCAAAATGAATTAAATAAGTATACCCTAATCCATTTTTATTAGACGTGATTTAGAGTAGGAATGTCATATAAGAAGTTGAAGATTCCATTTAGAATAATGTGGTAACATAAATAGAACAGAATTGTTATACTCTCCAAGTGAATAAAAAAGATCAAATATAACAAA
Organism: Leucaena leucocephala; assembly: GCA_037074615.1. Taxonomy (NCBI): domain Eukaryota; kingdom Viridiplantae; phylum Streptophyta; class Magnoliopsida; order Fabales; family Fabaceae; genus Leucaena; species Leucaena leucocephala. The sequence continues at coordinate 17,143,628 of CM073519.1, forward strand.
TTGATAAGGGATAACTAATTAAAACACTTGAAAACATTTTTATTTTTACATCGTAGCATTTTTTGACCAGTACACCCTAGCATTGAATATATCTGGGCATCTTTCATAGTCAGAAAAATTAAGTTTCTAAGGTCTAAATCAAATATTTAATGTATATACGTGTCTTTTCAGAGCGAACCGTGTAAAGTTAAGATCATATTATAGCCTCATGCACGTGATAAGAAGATAACATCCATTTTCTCTTTTAAAGGGGCATTACATTCAAAAGTAAAGCAGCTAAGGTTTATACTTTCCAAGAAAAGTTCCAAATATAGGAAATAAAGTAGTAAAATGAAAGAAAAGATTGATGATTATGATACTTGAAACATCAAAGTAAAAAAAACAAAGAAGAAGCTATACTAACCTAAACCAAAAGTTAAAAATAGTAATATTTACCAAAAATAAGCACACAATTTGAATGTTAAGAAAGTTAAAAGAAGAAATATATATATCGGGTGATAGTGTGAAGATGTGCTATCGTAAGCCAATTAAATGAAAACAATGATCCCACAAAACAAAACAAAACACCCACCAAAACTTCAACTTGGTTTCCTTTAATCGTCACTCAATTTGGTTAGTGTGGGTCCCAGAAGTCGTACGGAATGTTTTCGAGTCACTGTTTCATATAGAGACACGAGTCACAGTGTTCCCTCTCCTCCAATCAAAGCTCGACAACACAATGTCCTTCACGCACACATGGCTTGCCCTTTCCAATCCTGAAATGACAACACAGTGTACTAAAACATAAACCTATTTTTTTCACTTTCTTTCTGGCTTTTGTTTCTTCATAAACATATTTCAATTCCTTTCCGAAACCAACTCAAACAGTTTTCTCACTCATTTCCTTCACAATTTATCAGCACAAAAATAGAAAGATGCCCATGTTATAAGCACCGCTCGTTCCCTCTTTAAGCGTTCCTCGCTTTTCCTTCTTCCTTTTTATTTCTCTCTTTAGGGTTTCCTTTGCTGCTTATCTTTTTACTGGGTTCTCTGAAAACTTTCCCTTCTCTCCTTTTCTCTCTCTCAGACAATAATTGAGAAGCAGGAGAAGAAGATGGGAAGGGGTAGGGTTGAACTGAGGCGTATTGAGAACAAAATCAGCCGTCAAGTAACGTTTTCAAAGAGGCGAAGTGGACTGTTTAAGAAAGCTCAAGAAATCTCTGTGCTCTGTGATGCTCAAGTTGCTTTGATTATCTTCTCCACCAAAGGCAAGCTCTTTGAGTTCTCCTCTGATTCCAGGTTTTGTTCCTCTCTCTCTCTCTGATATCACCGTTAAATTGATCTTTCTTCTTTGAGTTCCATATAACACACAATATAAACTTGTAGATCCTTCTCTTGTTCTAGATCTTATTTCTTATCTTCATTATCATCAACTTACCATGTTATCTATCTTGTGCTGTGAAATCCTTTATTTTTATCTGTTATTTTCTCGTGCTTCATTACTATATATTCTTTCTCTCTTATTTCAGATTGAAACAAGTATATTAAGTTTAGACTATGCTTGATAGTTTCGTCTGAAAATTTCTGACTTTTTATTACCTATGCAGTATCTTTAATCAGATAAGACAGTGAATTCCTAGATTCCAAGGATAAATAAATGAAGTTATGTCTGAGATCTGGTGTCATGCTTAGCTCTATATATAGATATGCATTTTTCTTCATTTATGAATTATTAATTATAAATTAAAGATTTATATATACCTAGACGTATGATTATAACTAAATAGTGAGATACCCTAGAGCATTGTATATATATAGGGGGTCAAGTAGCTATTCTTGGTGTAATAACCTAGTATTTGGGGATTTATCCAATATTTCTCTTTCATGCCTAATCAAAAGGAGGCCACTATTTTAAAATATTTATGTAGTTTTAATTTTTAATTTGTTGAGATATACAAAGAAGGAGAAAAAGCATGATATTTGCCCTAAATTATTCTCATAGTTATATGAGAATTATGGTTTTTGATTAGACCGAAACGTAAGGTTTCACAGAACTGCACATTGATTTTGACTTAGTTATTACATATTACTTAGTTATAATAATATGATAATTATTTTTTCAAATTTAAAACTAGTTTAGTCATAGTAACATGATCATAACCAGAATATGAGATTCAAAAGTGTAACTTTTTAAATATAAATATATGCCATTCTTTATTATTGATATCCTTGAAGTTATTATTTTTGTTTTAGTTTTGATATATAAGATACAAAAATCTCATTGAGCAAACACTTAAGCAGCAGTACCCATTTTATCCCTGAATGTTCTGACAAGATTGATCAGTTATTCATAATTTATCAAATCAATCCACATATCAATCTCATTGATCAGTTTGTTGTTTTTGTTTTAGTTATTTATTTACATTATTTATTGGAACAAATGTTATAATTATAAGAAAATTATCAGTTTGTGAGCATGCTTATTTTAAGATTGATACATTTGAAAGTACACTTATAGTGGATATAACAAGAGAAGGGGATGAGAAAATGAAGACTACCAGTTACTTTGTAGTAAAACCAATAAACTTAGGCTAATAAAATCTTATTGACATGTTCAAAGGAAACAACATTGTGTCCTTTCGTCAAAGTTAAAACAGGATAACAGATTGCCTTAATACCCTCATTTTTGTACCCTTTTTCTCAAATCCCAAAAACCAAATGTCTTTTTATGAAATGAGGCAGGAAAGTTAAGATTTAAATATCCAAAGACAGTACAGTGCTCTTAATATTATCAAGTACGAAAACAGCATATTTTAATTCTTAGTGGAATTGATTAGTGTGAGCCATTTCTAATAAAGTGAAATGAGTTAGCTTATTTGGTTGCAATGTAGTTTGAAATAAGAATATAATCTGTATTATTGCATACCAAAAGTATAACTGTACTAATTCATATGATTGAATTAAGTGGTCGTTAGGTGCAGACCAAGATGATCATGTTTCCCAGAAAATTAATGTTTCGTATACATAATACACGTTTAGGCATTATACACACACACACATATATATCACACACAAACTGACCCCCACGCACGCACATCACCAAATTTTAATATAATGCTTTTCTATTTGTCTCTTTCTCAGCTTTTCAAATCAAACTTTAACGCCAGAAAACAATTAGTTTGCTTTCAATCAATAGCCGTGTATATTGATTATGCAATCAATCAATCATTATTAATATATTATCTCCGATCTTCAATATAAGATCCATTCTATCGTGTAATTTACATTATAAGGTAGATTTTATAATAAAGACTAGATATAAAATTAAATTTATAATAGAGTCACACTGCTTACAAGTTGGGAACAATGTGGCTCCTTCTTTGAGCTCCATGCAATACACCTACTTAGGTTACAGAAATTTTGTTTATGAACAACTTGAGTTTATAATGGAAGCTACTTATAAATAATTAAACTTATAATAGAGAGGCACACTATTCACAAGTTGTGAACAATGTAATGTGGCTTCTCCTTTAGGCTCTATCAATTGCACACATATAATAAGTCATTTATATTCTATCTCACAAATATTCTATTATCAATAGTGTTCTATTAATTTATTGTTAATGTCAGTGAAACTATATTTGTCAATTTACATAGAATATAATTGTCACTGACCAACAATAACATAAGAAAAAACTTTTTTATACATAAAGATATTATTGATAATCGTTTTATTGATAAGGATCAAGTTAAGAAATATCCTTATTCGAGGACTTAAATTGAAGTGACAATTCTATAAAAGACTAAATAGCCAAGTGTTATTTTTTAAATGATATGATATATACTAAAAAGTAAAAATTATAATATGATAAAAACCGTTAATTTTAACGACAATTTCGGACTTGTTAACAAAAATATAGATTTTTAGGGGCTTTAATTTAAACTTTTAAAGGTTGATGAGGTTATGTGTAACTGACACAAGGTTTTAAAGGAGTTTTGTGTATTTAAGTCTTATGTGCATGTATAATGTTCACTCAACTAATTAAGTTCTATAGCCTCTTGATGTGTAATCTTCAAGGAGCTTATATCAGTTGAGCTTGACAGCTATTATTTAATAAAACACACTAAGCATGTTTATATTGTTCAGCTAATTCAATTTGCAACCAACTCTTACATTAAATAACCTAAACTTGAAAATATTATGACTTGTTTACACCCCTAGGTCCAGTGATGCCCTATATCCCAATTTAAGCAATTGAATAAACAAAAATATATATAAGTGAATGAAAATATTTATACCATAAACTAGTCATAATTTTTTATATACCTTTGGTCATTCATATCTAGCGCTTTTTATAAACTATATTACCAGGTGTCTAAAAAATCGACTAATTTAGATCGAGTACTTGTAGGACCCTTCGGGTAACAAGTTTTTTCAATAAGATTTAACACTGTTGAATTTAGGGCTGTCATAATTAATCATTTAATTATTTATAAAGGAAATGGACGAGAAGTCATAAAGGGATTAATGTATGGAACAAGCCTCGCTATATGTTTGGGACCACTTAAGGCACTTATTTTGTGCAAGTTTTTAAGTAGGAAGCTTATCGTTTTGTGCATATATGATTCAATGGCAAATGGTAGGTTTAACTATTGTTTTAGTCCCTTGAGATGTAATGAAATTTTGAAAGGCTTGGTTTGTTCAAAATGTAAGTAACAAATTAATAATTATTATTTAATGCATTAAATATTTTATTTTCGTGATGCTCTTCATTAAAACCTTGAATTAAGAGTAGTTCTTAAGTATCATGTTCATTTGTGATAAACAATTTTAATTTGTCACAAATTTAAGAACATTAACTAATTGTGGTGAGTTAGTTATTGGTACTTTATATATAGTAGTCAAGATGAGCGGGAGTAGTTAAATCACAACCCAGCTTTCCTCGGTCTTTGCAGTGCATTTATATCCTCTGAATAAAAAGCAACAATTGGAACTAATTAAGACACTCAAGTCCTCCAAAATGTAACTGTTCATACTGACTCTTTTTATTTATAGGGAAAGCTTGGACTTGTCCATATCACCAAACATAGTTTAAAATACTTATTTTTTATGGCTACAAATATTATATACCCTTTATTTTTATTATTTTGTTATTTAATATAATATATATTTAATTAATTTGATTAGATTATAGAACTAGTTAATATGATATATTTTTTTAAATACTAATAATCTTTTTTAATTTTCTCTCACCCTCTTTTATTTTATTATTATAGAGAAAATATCAATAGGTATAATTTAAAAAAATAAAAAATTATAAAAAATAGTTTATAATTATATTTATGATCAAAATTAAACTTTTTAATTATATCATATATTAAGGACTGAAAGAATATTATTTTTAGATGTGAAATTTCTTTTTTTTTTTGGTACAAGATGTGAAACTTCTATTATCTAACAAACCCTCCTTATCATAAGTCCAATCATCATTTAGAGTTAATTTATTTAATTATTTATCTGGGCTTATGATCTTTGTGTCATACTTAGGTACTTTAGTCCTTCACTTTTCCTTGTTGCCTGGGCTTGTCCTCTTGAGTCTCGTTCTACAATGTTTTAATGCGTCTTGGATCTCATAGTTGTTATGCCTTTTTTATTTTTTTAATTTATTTTTTGTTTATGATAATATGTTTATTTTTTGTATGGCTTGTACTTGATTGTTCACATATATAATCTAAATAGCTTAAGATACTTGGTTAGGAAATATACCTTTCATTTTTCTTATTCCTTTTAAATATGAGATTTATATTTTAATTTCTAATTGTTCATTAGTAACTTCTATAAAATTTGTTGTGTCATTTACTTGGATGAGCTATATGCCCCAAACCCACATTTTATTAACACGTTATAAGTATTTCTCACAAGATGTAATTTCAAAAATACAGATGTAAACTTTGTAAAATTAAAAAGTTAAGCAAATATATATATTTTTGATAGAAATTTTTTTAGATAATTTGAGGTAGTGAGACACAAAATGATTAGGCTCATTAATTAGGGCAAGTTTCATAGGTCAAATAATGATTGCAGATGTACAATAAAATATCAGTCTCAAACTGTCAATAGATTCTAAAGTCATATTGGGTGTCATGTGACACCATGTCTGATATGTGCATTGAAAAAGAATTTGAATATTTATAAAAAAAGAATTTGAATAAAACTTTAGAATATGTAGCAGCCTAAGTAATAACTATGATTAAAATGAGCAATCATAGCAAATATTAACTGATAGATATGATATGAGCAAAAGGTAAAGAAAGAAACAGGCAGAATGATTTTGTACTTTTGGAGATATGAGCTCTATGACGTTATATGTTTTTAGCTTGGTACATAGGTAGGAAGAATATTGCATATTTTAAAAAAATTAATAGCCTTAACGAATGCTGTAGTTTAGCAAGAAAGACATTTAAGAAATTTTTTTCTTTTACAATATAAGAAGAAGAAATTAACAATGAAGATGTTAAACAAAGTATCAACCTTCCGTGAAAGTAAGTAGGTTGGTTAATGTTTTTCGTAATTAATTTAAGTAAATTAAAAAAAAATAGATTTAATTGTGACAAAACTTGCTTTAATTTTTGTGATACCTGAAATAGATTTTTAATTTTCTGGTTGAAAATATCAATTTCATTCATAAGAAACAAAACTGCATATATACGCACACCTATATTTTCTTGTAGTTAGAATGTCCTCTTCAGTAATTAGTCTTTCACCTATGTTATATGCATGCTTAATTAATACTCCCTCCATTCCTTTTTATAAGGAACAATCTTTCTCATAGGCTATTCTTTTTTATAAGGAACAATTCCTCTTTGTTTAAAATTTTAAAGTGTTCTATTTATTATCTGCAACAAATTTTCACTAATTATCTCTCAAGTATTCTTTTTATAAATAAGGATATAATTAAAAATAAAATATATATCTTACATATTTATTATTTTTAATTAAGTTTAACTATCATTTTAAACCAAATGATTTTTGGCGGTTGTTCCAGAGGGAGTAGGTACGCTCTAATTCTTATATTATGTCATTGATATTTGTATTTCGTACGTTTTGGTTTGAAGGTGTTTTTTTTCCATTTACGTCCACATATTAATTTATTAAGATCCAAATCAAGTTTGTAAATTTTATTTTGTGGAGCAGCTTGGATGGCATTCTGGAACGATATGAGAGACAAACGCACACAGAACAACTTACTGAAGCTAGCACCGAATTGCAGGTATTAAAATCAGTAACCTTTCTTCTGCATAACCTTCTGCTCCATTTGCTAAATAACTAATTTTTAGATATTAATAAAATTATTTAAATTAAATAGTTGTAAAAAATATGTTAGTTTCCTATAATACTCATTTTAATCATTTGTATTAAAAAGTACTTTGTTAAAAAAAACTCAAAATTGAGCATAATCAAACATCTGAAAAATTAAAATCTCTCAGAAAAATTATAGGAATATGTTAGCATTATTGTTTCCTAAAATTATGTTCCAAAAAAATATAACATTTTTGTCATAATGTTGCAATAATTTTCTTTTCTCGAGATAGTAATAAATAATTTAAAGAACTTTTATGATATCAAAACGATCAAATTATAGCTGTAAAAAAGTCATGAATAATAGCTCAAAAAGTGTCAATGAAAACTTGTTCGTAAGTTCCTTCATATACAGATTTTGGTTTATAAGATTGACTGTCAATTTTATGAACTTTAGATTTTCAATTGTCTCATGTCTTCCTGTTTATATTGACGATGACGTTTAATCAACCAGCAATAATCGAAAAATTAATTTATTGATTTAGTCTTAATTTATACCTAAATTACATAATGCTAGTGCCAATGAATATAGATATCCCCTGTTACATAACAGGTGTAGGTTTTATAAGCAATTTCATATGAATTTAACATCAAAATTTAATTTGAAGATGCAATTTATATATTACTCTTTTGATCTTTAATATAAATATTGATCATAAATATAAAGTCTATTTTCTATATTCATCAAGTATTTTTTTCTAATTATCTCTATTGATACTCTCTTAACAATAATCAAGTAAGAGAAAAGAAGAAATTTAAGGAAGATGATTAGCGTATTTTAGAAAAAATATATAATATTGACTAATTTAACTAATTTTTTTTAATATAATTAAATTAATTAAATAGTTTATATATTAAGAATTGGAGGAGTATTATTAATTCTTGATAGAAGATCATTTGGTTATTGTTCCCTATATATGTAACTTCTCATTAATTATGTGTATAGGGAAACTTGTCCTTGGAGTTCTACAAACTCACCACCAAAGCTAAAATCTTGGAGAAGAACATAAGGTACTCACACTTAGATCTCTCATGTTGTGCATGTCAATGAAATAATTGTTATTTTGGGTAAATTTTAACCGTTCAATTAATGTTAATGATTTATATTTTTCTAGTATAGTGTTATGTCTGAAAATTCTGGACTATCTAGATTGACTATGGACGTTTAATATTAACTCAAAATGAGTCCTATTTTTCAATTTCTTAGTGCAATAATGCCACTGCACAGTTATTTTATAGAATATTATATTATTATTTGAAATTCAATTTCATTTCTAATTTGTTTTATGAAAGTTACTTCAAAGTTAAGATATAAGAAATTACAAACATCACTACCTATGTGCTGGAGCTGGATTTGATAAGCTTAGACTTTTCAGTTCTAAATTATTATTTTAGGCCTTTTCCATTATTAAATTATGACATAAATGAACTATTATGAATGGATCAAATGTTACCAAGTTAAAAGAATATCAGATTTAACGTTTCTTGATAAATCGTACAGTATAAACACAAATTATGAAAGAGAATAACAACAGCATCATCTAATATATATATATATATATATATATATATATATATCATCTTCAATTCAGGAACTATGGAGGACATGATCTTGATATCTTGAGTTTAAGAGAGCTTCAGAACTTAGAAACACAGATCGACACAGCTATAAAGCGTATTCGAACAAGAAAGGTAAATAATATTAGAGGAGGAACAAGATTAATTTAATAAGAATTATATAACTAATGATTAGTTTCTAGTTAATTGATACATGATCGAGTGGTCAATTTTATTATAATGCAGAACCAACTGATGAATGAATCCATCTCGGAGCATCAGAAGAAGGTAACTTTCTGTGTCGTGAATGAAACTGATACTATTTTGAAATGGTACAGAAGTTGAAATATAACTTGAATTCATGGATATAAGTTATAGCAGAAGAAACCATAATTTGGAGGATTTAAAAATCTACAGAACTAGACCTCAGTCTCATGTATTCATAACTTTGTAAGCATTGCAGCTTTCAACTGAATTTGAAACTTACAACTGAATTCTCATTCTTTGAAAACATCCTACTCTACATTGTTATCAATTAACTTATCATTATACTTCCTCCATCACCTTTTTTAAGGCATCTTTTACAAGGATCTTGCATTTCATTTTATAATTTATTTTGCAGAATATTAAGAATAATTAGTGTGTTTACCCTGAAACTGTTCCTGACAAATTAAAAAATTATCTTAACCATTAATTTAATTCAATTCCCATTAATAAAGTAAATGTTTTAGACAAATCAACTAGTTGTCTTTTCATCTATGTGAATAGCATAGGTTTTTAATAATATTTTTATAGCATTCGAGGCCAAAGATTTAAAATGCTCTTTGAAATTTTAAAATGTAAGTACAAAAGAATCTAGCCCATAATGTCAGTATCCACATGTCAGAACTCTGTATGTTTAGAAGTCCCTGAAAAGATTTCGTGACATCATATTTGCATATATGTTTTGTTTTATGATTTTCAAAATATATTTTTAAAACATCTGAACTTATCATTAAATATTTGTTCATTCTTATATTGTTTTAGACATACGGCATAAGTTTCACAAGTCTGAATTATGTTGTCCCTCAAAAACAGATCAAACCCTAATGCCATACATGAATTTGACTAACTTCTGGGCTTGGGAACTGCATTGTTTAGCTTCTCTTACAATTTCAAGATGGTTTCTGCATAAAGAATAAAAATATTATTATGGGAAAAAAAGAATAATAATGTTGTGAATATATGCAAATATAACTCTCTAGTGTGCATATGACAGGCAAGGGCATTGCAGGAGCAAAACAACATATTAGCAAAGAAGGTAGAATATAATTCACATATTCCACTAATAATGTTATGTGATCTCATGTAAGTTTTGTTGAAATTATATAAATCTTTCTTTATATTTTTAAAACTAGCTAATAAAAATATCTCTAAATGTTACTGATTAAACTCTGCAAGTAAAAGGGGTGACGATATAATTTCAGCAAAATTTAGAAGTTTTTGTGATTTATTCTTTAATTTCAAAAGAAGTTTAATTTTCTATTAAAATAAAAAGTCTCTCTAATTCAAAGAGATCTGTATAATTTTTTGTTCCTAAAAATAATATGTATTTTTTTCAAAAATAGAAAAATATTCATAAACTTTTTTGCAAAATTTGGAGAAAAAAAATACCATGAGTTACTTTGTTTTTTTTTTTGAAGACTTTATTAAGATTTTATGACTGTTTGTATATGTATCTATAGGTGAAGGAGAAAGAGAAGTCACTGACTGAAAATCCACAGAAGGAGAAGTACACTCAAGGACAAAATTTATCTGGCTTCAATGTTCCAGCTGCACCACAGCTACAACTTCCAACTTTAACTCTCGGGTATCTCTCTCTCTCTCTCTTATATATATATATGTATATATATATATATATCTTTCTCCTTCCTCTATTTCCTTCTTTCATAAACATATATTGTACACAGAATTTACTTTATGGTGAAACATGAACTTGAGATCCTTAACTGATTCAAAACTTATTAGATGATGAATATGGGAGACTAGAATGTTTGTCAAGCAGTTATTATAAGAATGATTAAGAGAAGGACAAAGTTGAAGTTCTTGTATGTTTGTCCTTATTAGATTGTATAATATTAATAAATATGTGGAGGAATTTCTGTTAAAAAAATCACATGATGTTGAGTTGTTAATTAAGTACTAGTACTTAAAAAAGTACATAAGTACTAGTACTTTCAAAAGTTACCTGTGGGTGGCAGGTTATTTGCAGAAAAAACCAAAAATTACAATATTACATCCCATTGCAATATGTCTTGCTTGATAGATATATCGGAGTTCACGCACATGAGGTTATCTTATATGATGCTCATAAGATATTTCCCCTGCTTTTGTTTGTGTGTTCATTGGTAGGAGAAAGTATTTTCTCTTAATTAATTCTTTAAATGTTTATGAAATATTTTTTTTTAAAAGAAGGAACAATACATCTTATTTTAATTAGTTGAGTTATATAATACCTAATACTTATATCTTATTTATTATATACGTCTAGTATCTTAATATTATTTATAATATAATTTTATTTATAATCTTTTTAATTTAGTATAATTTTACACATAATTTTTTTAATTTGGTACAATTTTACTCATAATATTATTTCTCAAGTACTAAGAATTGCACCAAAATTAAAAAGATTATGGGTAAAATTATACCATAAATAATATTATAATATTGGACACATATGAGAATAAAATTAGAATATTGTATGTTATATAACCCTAATTAGTTTTGTCCCAATTCTTTGTTCCATGTAAGCATATAAATTTGATAAAAACTAGACATTTTTATGCATTACATGATGTCTGTAAAATGGGTTATAGTATATTTATAAATTTTGAATAGTGTACCTTATTATAATTTTTTTATTTTATAATGATTTTACCTCTGCGGCATGCTTTATGAAGGTTTGACAAAAAAATCAGGTTTTAAAGTTTGCAAGAATTAGTTTAAAGAAGATATATATGATGGTAATTAACACGTGATTCTTATTTTTTTTTCTCAGCACAGTTATTATCATCACATTAGCAATCTTTTTTTTTTCTACTGGCCCATTTAACATTAGACAACATTAAACTCTTTTATAATACTTGTGGGGTAAATTTTATCAAAAGATAATTTAGGGGTGAAATATTATCTTTGGCGTGGAGGAATCACTAGGAAAAATTGGGGGGAGTTTCACAATTTGATAAGAAAAGTTTCTTCAGTCAACCGTGCATGCTTTATTCTCTCAATTCTTTTTGTGTGGAAAATATAGATAAAGTTTAATTGATGATCAATATTAATATCCACATACACAATAAAATTTATAGCAAATCCTACCATTAATAATAATAAATAGTATTCCCTTCGATATTAAATATTGATAGACTAGATAATTTATAAAAATTAAAACATAATTAAATTAATTATTTATATAAAATTTATATTAATTTTTTAAAATATTTTTTTAATCATTTACATTAGAAACTAGTTTTTGATAGAATTTTTTTTAATACATATAATCACTAACGTGAGTTTAATTAGGACAAATTATTATAAATTTAAAATATAAAAAATATTAATATCTTATATATAAAATCACTATAAACCTTTAGTTTATACATATTGGACTAGATGGTATTATTTTATTTTTCAAACTACATAATACAAAAGAAAAAAAAATGTAGGTTAGAGATTGACAAGAATGTTACTCATATCCCCGTAAAAAAGTTTTTTTTTTTTTTTAAATGTTCAGTTTGATTAAATATATTTTAATGGAACATTAATGTGCGATGGTACAGTGCCAGTTTACAAGCAACAGGAGCAGAAGAGGAAGAAGAGATGGAAGCTGATCAGACTGCACCCAGAAGCAACACTATCATGCCACCATGGATGTTGCGTCACTTGATCAGATAGACTATGACGTGGCACTGTATAACTCTTTATTATTATTATTATTAAGTAATTTATGACGCTATCCGTTGATGCTGAAGGCATCAATCAACAATGATAAATATCCCTGTTATAAGTTCAATTTAAGTGCTTCATTTTCCTCTGTAGCTCTGTGCCTCCAATGTTTTGTATTTTTTTTTTTTTTTGGTTTTTGGCTCAAAAGAAAATTCGGTTTTCTTTTTTATCCCACCAATTATTAAAAAACTAGATTGGATATGATATACTTACTAATCAAACTATCACCTAATCTTGATAACAATTTACTTTAAAAAATTAAATTTAATTATAATTAATTAATTTATTTAGTTTATTTAATTTATTTAAATTTATTAAATAATTTTTATATTAAAGATGGAACAATATTTAACCACCTCTGTTCATTCCAATTTTTTTTTATATAAATAGGGTAGTCAATTGATATTTTCAAGATTATTTTCCCCCGTTTTTAATCTATTTCATTGTGTGACAATTGAACCCCTACAATTCGATACATCCATGATTCCATGTAAAACATCCCATATGAACTAACGAACTCTTGCCAATTGCAGTAATATTTATATAACCTTAAAAGTCTTTATCTATATATATTTTTAAAATATAAGGATATACAAGAAAAGATGGAGATCGTTCCTACATCAACTTGTTGGTCAGCTTAAGGTGCTATGTTAATAGTATTACTTAACTTTCAATAAATTTATGGGACTTCAACTTAATTACAAGATACATTAGGCTATGGGACTTTCGCTTTTTTTTTTTTTTTTAATTTAATCAAGAGTATCCTCGAAACATTATAAACTTGAATACAAAATATTCTTACCTCAATTCTCTAAGATTTAAACTTATTTTTCTCTTTATTAGGGCAAGGCTGCTTAATCAATAAGATAAATTAATCAAATCACAAATTAAGCCAACTGGACAAATTTATGGGACTTCAACTTTTTCACCTGGGGATAAGCCCTATTTCTATCTCATTTTTCATCTTCATATTCTTCCAACAACTACCACAACAAATCTTATCCTACCTTATAAAATCAAGAATATCTATATAGATATATGACTGTCATTATACTTTATCCACAACCAAAACTTTGGATATATTTTACCATCTATCTAAAATTGCAAGAACCCAGAAATAGGAAGAATTACTCCCAAAGAATGCAAGTTTAGATCTATTATATTCAGATTATTACAAGAATGATGTAATCCTTCAATACAGGCATTCAATGTATGTGTAAATACAAAGCCGTATAGATTACTTATTACAAGTTTAGTATTCCTTATTGAATTAGTATTACTAATCTGACCAATGAAGCCACCCCCAGCCTGATTACTTTTGTTCAAGCAAATACAAAGCCGGTTATGAATGTATGTGAGTTACAGGAAATGCACGACAATTCATTACAATTAATACTCCAACAATATTTCAAATTTTACTGTTCTTCTCATCTCTTGCACGATCATCAGCAATAGGCAAATACTCCCTGTCATGGAAAGGTTTCCATGAAATAGTCATTATTGAAACAAAAAGAAAGTTATGACATAAATCTCGTCCAAATATGCAAATATAAAATACCTGAGTCTAGCACAAAGCCTTGCCAAAGCATCTGAGCCAGTTCTAGACGCAACATCCTCAATCTCCGAAGCATTAGATAAAGTCAGATTGTCTGCAAGCATAAACTCGCACAATTCCTTCAAGGAACATGCATCAGTCAGCACTGCTGAATGACCCCCACCGGCAGCTAGTTTCCTCACGTCTCCAATGCACCTACGATATAAGTTTTAGCAACACAAGTGCCAACACAATAATGAAGAAACTATAAAAATATGAATACATACCAGTCAACAGGTGATGGATACCAAGCATATGTAGATTTCCCATTGGCAGCCTGACCATAATTATTATAACCCCATCCATGAATTCTACCATCTCTTGTGGAAATAAGAGTGTGGCAATGTCCACATGCCACAAGTTGCACACCTTTTGGAATAACTAAAGCTGGAATATTTCGAAAGAATGCCTGAGAGTCATTAGGAACGCAAGAGAAGAATCCATTTTGGGGGCCAAGGCCTAACTGACCAGCTTGGCCACCACCCCAAGCATAAAGAGCTCCTTCCTCAGTCAAAGCACATGAATGCACGCCACCACATGCCACATTTTTCACAAAAATACCATCAAGGGCAACCACTCGCCTTGGCAAAAGCTCTTTTTCTCCATACTGGAGAGAAGAGTGCCCAAGTTGACCCATATTTCCGAGGCCCCATGTGTAACTACAATGTCCAAACAAAATAATCAGTATTCAATATCATGGAGTTTGATGTGTCAATATCCTATCCCCGACATGAGGGGCTATAAATATACAGAGATTTCTCTAGGTATCAAATGGGCAAAAGATAGAAGAAACTTGAACTTTTTTCTTTCTAAAACAGAAGAAACTCAATTGGTTGACTATCATCTACAATTTACATCTATAATGGAGTCCTACAAATCTGAAATTTAAAATCAAAATTTAAAAGGAAGCAACTAAAAAGAAGAAAGAAATAGAAAAGGCAATATCCAAACAAGCATGAAACAGTAGAAAGTTTAAAGTGTATAGGTTCCTACCACGTTAACTCCAGAAGTCTGTTAAATTGTATAGAAGCATATAATTTAAAGGTATTTATTCCATTTTGAATAGAATGAAAATAAAGGACATGCAGAATTTGTGGACTAAGAACTGTAGGTTGAAATGAATTAAAAATAAATGAGCTCCACTTTAGGAGTACATGCATATTCTTGCCCATAAATATTACTAGCAGGCAATAGCTACTGATAACATAGATGCACGCACATAGTTACCAACATACTATATTGAATTACAGCTCAAGATACAGGAACAACTATATCATAATCATATATGCATCATTTGCCTATGAAGCTACCCTTTACTAAAATAATTTAACTACCAACAAAAAAACAATGCTTGCATATAACTCTAGTAAACTATAGCCAAGGGAATAGGGACTTGCATAATACATGCAGCATTCCTATTGCATCTTGTCTCCTGTTGCGTGATTCCCTAATGTGTTGTGCGGATAACCACAAATCTCATGCTTAAATCTAAAACTATCTCCATCTAGAAAGTCCTTCAGGTCACTTACACCTCGCCCTTTTCAGAGATTGCTGCTGTGTGGTACTCGCCACATGACACTTTGGTAATCTTTACAAGCTCCGGGGTTTCATCAAGGAATTTTGCATAAGCAGTTATTATACGGGCCCCCTGTAATCCTTCACAAGTAACACCTCGGCCAAGTTGACCATACTCATTGTAGCCTGATTCACGAGAACAGTAACAAAGTCCTAAATAAGTATGCAGTAAGAAACCCGCACTGTAGATGCTCTTATGTTCAATGCTGTATCTACCACATGGATATATGTGCAGAGAGAAATAATACAGAAAAGCAATTTACCCCAAGCTTGTAATAGACCATCTTCAGACAAAGCGACCACATGTGCAGCCCCACAAGACACTGCACGAATTATCTGTATATAGTGTGATACAAAATGGACAATAAAATGCATAAGCATTCAATACCATAAACTAAAACTTACATTTCCAAGAAGCTAAAGACCAAACATAAGTCCACTGATGGGTGTGACCCTAACAAAAGCATCAAGTCTACTATAGCTATACAGCATCATAAAAGTATAAGATTAAATTTTATAATTCCAATTTTATAAAGTTTAACTCAATCCAAGGGGCGTTATTTGTTCATGTTAAATAAATCTCAGTATGGCTACCAACTACCAAGTATAAAGCAGGATAACAGAAAATGCCACAAGATAATACAATTTACAGAAGCAATTGCATGAAGCTGCAACAGCAACAATATTCCCTGGGCCTCAAAACCCATAAGACCCTATTAATATATTTTGTGAAAACCAAGAATGTGCAGTACATGATACACTAAATACATAAATAAAAATAATGAAATAAAAATGCATTAAAAAAGAATATAATGCTAATCATAGTACACTATAGCCCAAAATGGTAAGGCATTACCCTAAACAAAAGCATCAAGTCTACCAGACCCATGCAGCATGCATATCGAAGAACAGTCAAATGTAAGAAAAATGCATTTAATCTTTTGATAGATTGTGGATATAGATCAGACGATTCTCAGAAAGAGTCCATTCTCAGCCTTTTTTTCTCCCCCTTCATTCCATTGAAAAGTATCCTCGCAGTCTCAGATTTATTTGCAATCAAATTCAACAAACATTAACCAAGGCAACTCAAAATGCTGCATCATTATCCTAACGTATAACTTATGTTAATAAGTTAACTTTCATGAAGCCAAAACATTTGGATACCCATAAATATCCCGACATTTTGGTATCGTCAAATATCTTATTTAAAGGCATTGACATCATAATGTTGCAAAAGATGATTATGGAGATGTTGAGTCATTCACACACACGGAAAAGTGGAGATTTGGGAAAGAATCTCAATTTGTTGGGCACAAAACAAAATGAATAATGAAGGGGTGGATGTAGTTGTAGAACTGCCACTTTTTCTTGCAAAGATCAGATTGGCTAGATTCTGATGGTACAAGAAGCTTGATATAGTTTAAGGAGCTGCTTTATGGCTTTCATTATTTGCAGATGGCCCTCAAGCGAAAAGGTTAAATATAAATGGAAAACAGAGATATGATATGAGCTGCTGTTTGAGCAATAATGGTGGACTAACTTCACATGAATTATTCAGTCAGGTTCGATATATATACAGGATTCATTGCAACAGGTCTTCCATTCACATCCCTATGATCTAGGAGAGATAGGAGGGGAAAACAAACAGATTCTAATATCAGAAACCTAATGAAGACAAAATAAAAAGTCAAACCAATCTCTAATAGAAGAATGTAGAGAGCAATAATAACATTAATATCACTCTAACATTCCCCCTTAAGCCAGAGAATAGATGTCTAGTATTTCCAGCTAGCCACGCAATTCTTTAATATAGGTCTTGAGTATGGTACTTGTCTGCTGATGGGCAACTAAGGCTAATTCTATCTTCACAATAATAAAATGGAAATCTGTCTCAACATGCTTAGTTCTATCATGTCTAGGATTGTTAGCAATCCCAATAGTAGCCATGTTAAAACTTTTAGTTCTATCAACAACCTCTTAATGCACATTCCCTCGCATATGCCTAGAGCTAAGCCTTTATATTCAGCTTCTGCATTACTTCAAGGGATTATTGGTTGCTTCTTACTCCTTGTTACTAGATTGCCCCACACAAAGGTGCAATATCAAATGGCACACCTTTTATTAATTACGAAGCCTGCCCAATCTGCAACAGCATACACTTCAATACCACTAGATTCACCTTTCTAAAGGAAAAAACCCTCTCCAGGTATTATCCTGAGGTAGTTAAGAATTCTAATATAGCAGCACCTAGGGACTTTTTCAGATGATGAATGCTTTCCTGATCACTTGTAATCACAATGCAATCCATGTATGATTAGGATTGGAAGTTTACCATTAGATACCTATCGCACAAATAGTGTATGATCCATTTTACACTAACAGTGTCAAAGAAGCTTGACAACTCTGGTAAACCTATCAAACCAAAAGCTAGGATAATTGCTTCAAACCATACAGTGACTTGTATAACCTACAAAATAGAATGTTTGGTATCCCTACAGCTCATTGGCATCTCCATATACACTTCTTCCTAGTCTCCATAGGAAGGCGCTATTAGCATAAGTTGATACAACGGCTAATCTAAATTGGCAGCCAAAGGAAGTAGAATTTTTATGGTACTGAATTTGGCTACATGAGCAACTGTTTCCTAGTAGTCGATCCCATGAGTTTGCATAAATCCTCTTGCCATTAGTCCAGCATCATATCTGCTAATGCTTCAATTTGAAACCCATTTGCACCCTACCATAAACTTTCCATGAGGCAGATCAGTTTTCTTCCTAGTCTAATTTTTCTCAGGCGCTATTAATTATTCTTGAATGGATTCATTATACTTCAGATCCCTTACTACTACTTCATGATAATTCGGAGACAATTTTTTTCGAACGCAATAATAGAGAGACAGATGCTCATAAGCTTTCATAGGATACAAACTTGCTTACTGGATGCCAGGGGCATGTCATCGCTCCCTTAGTGCTATTGTCTAGCTCCAATCCTTCCTTACTCCCTTCCTTAGTGCTCATAAGTTGAGTAATTTTGATGTGCTTTTCAAGGTTTCAAGTTGATTCTAGCTGCTCTAATTTCTGTGAATGTCCTTATTTCTTCCCTGTATAGACGATCAAATCCTTAGCAGTAGATTTATCACCCTAGTCTCAAAATCCTTCTCTTCTCTCTTTCACAAGTCTGTCAATTCCAGGTGATATTTTTGTGCGTAGAGGTTTCATAAGGTTCTAGGGGTTCAGGATCAGGTACAGGTTTGTGTTTGCACGACATGGGTATTTTCAGGTTTGCAACTTGGATGATAAGGAGAGGATACAGCATCAGAACAAGCAACTTCCAGGTTATTTTCAGACCCAAAAATAATCCATTCTGTTTGAGCATTAGACAATGGCCCATTAACCATGGGCCCAACACAAGCACTATCAGACTACTGCTTGGATGGGTACTTTTGGGTAATATGGCAAAGTGTCAAAGATAGTAATTTTCATTATTACAAAGTATTTTTGTAGTGTGGGAAAATAACACTTACATCCTGTTGGAGTAGAAGAATATCGTAGCTTGGGTATCAAACTTTCCTCCACGACTGTTACGACCGAAGGCAATACACCTAGACACCTTTTGAACATGGTCGTAGGCTTCAATAAGTTTTACATCGGTGTTTGAAATTTCAAGGTCTGGCATCCAGTTCAATAAGTATGGCTAATATAAGGATAGCATCACCTCAAAATGAACTACGAACATTGTTTTTTATCACAGTAGACCTAGCCACTTCAAGCTACACCACTTTGTTGTGGTTCATTAGCACACAAACTTTGTGGATGATGCCATGACTCAAGGTATTGGTCAATATTTTGAATCAGATGCTCCTTGCATTACCACTTGTTGACAATTTGAATTTTGGCTTGGAACTGGTTATGAACGAATGGAAATGAAGTGAAATGTATCTAAATTAAACCCTAATTAATCATTATCCCATATTCCATCAAGAAGTCAATAAAAACTGAAAATCTTAAGATTTATATCTCATAAGCTAAACCCAAGTTAGCCTAGCATGCTTATCAATGAGGGTTACGAACCATTTTGCATTTTTCTTGTTCTTTACCCTTGATGGATCCCATATATTGCCATGAACAACTGGGAATGGTTTGGTTGGTTTATGTGTGCGAGAGGGATAGGTGTTTTTGGTTCATGAAGAGAAGAAATGATGGGAGTGAGTGGAAGAAAGAGAGAGAAACAAAGAGAATAGAGGGAAGGGGAAGCTAAGAGAAAATAATACAAATAACTTATGGTGTACTAGTCTAACTAATCTGAGAAACTTAAGGACAGAGGATTCAGGAGGGTGAACAACAAAGTTGGGTTTCAAAACTTACGGGCTTCACACTTGGCATACTATACAGACTGGAAAAGAAAAATAGGACAATTATCAAGACAAAATATAGGCATGAAGCTGCAAACTTTTGCAGTAAGGAACCATTTGAAACTAGAGTATTAAGGAGGAGATACAAGAAGACTATATGCTTTCTCAAACAATTCAACAAGTTATCACCGCCTGATCTTCACCTGAGAAGTACAATCTTCAGAGAGACTGTATATTATACAAAAACAGACTAATTCTACCCAGAAAATCCCAAAGAGTTCTAGCATAAGTCATTGTAATATTTCATGCTTCTTCATAGTATCTTAATGATGAGCCCTTTGTGATGGAATGAATGAGCAACTGCTAGGTAGAAACACCGTTTTGGGAGCATTAAAGAGAATTTAATTTAGTGCATGCCCAATCAAGGATTCAGGTTGAAGCATAGAAACATATAAGAGATATCCAGTTTCATGGGGGAAGATTTCATTTCATATCAAACTGAAACCATGCAGGCTCTAGTCAATGGCTAAAAATGTAATCGAGAAAGTTATGAACCATTCAAACAACTGCACAATATAGAGGAAGCAGTAATCTACAAACTTGTACTGCCCCCAAGAGCCAGAATCCACACTGTTATTAATGTATCTGAACTCTAAAGCCTAAATCCAACCCTCCAAACCTGCACAAACTTTACCTTCCACTCTAAAGACTTAGAATTACATGTGCAGCCTAAGAAAGCATACCAAGTCAAAAAAATGACCAATGGAAGAACAGTAAAACAGTAAGCCTCATCTAATAATCGAAGGACATTTGGAAACACATGGGAAAAGTTCCAAGTCATCCAATTTCAAACCTCAGTTCCATCTAGAGGATGAGGTGAAACTTCCTTTTTGGAGGGGTGTAACGATAGACCTCAAGGAGAAAGGAACGCAGAAGGGCAGATGAGGAAATTGAGGATAAAATAGTGAAGAAGCAGTTGGAATAATAAGACGGAGCGGAGTTTTATATTTGGTTTTATGAAAGCAAGGTTCCAGAAATGTAGCAATGTGTTGTGTCTTCTTATGAAGCACTTTAACTGTTCTTGTAGTGAGTGCTTGCACAGTGAGGTACTTGGCTGAATCTTTTGTGAACAAAAAAGAGAGTCATTCAGTGGGTGTGTATTGTGAGCTCTTACCCAAGAGCATTCTTCATTTTAATACAAGTACCTCAACTATTTGCTACTTTACATTGCTTATTTAAGATTACTCTCTCTAAAAGTAGGCAAGAGCAACAGATGGAAAACTATGAATTGGGGATCAAATTACATTTTTACTAAAGAGCTATATGTGGCTAATGGAGGCCTTCATTTGATGGATTCCATCCATTATCCCCGGTTAAAAAAGGTTAAAATAGCGAAGAGTAGTGACTATGTACATGATAATATTACTTTTCAATTTATAATGAGTTAAAATATTATACAATCTGCGTACCAACAAAGTTTTATCTATTAAGTTGTTGAATGTTGAAAACACAACTTGAGTTGAATTTTAAGCACTAAAAAAAAAAAATTCAGAATTCAAAACACGAGAAAGGTCAGCGATATATGCAGCAAAAATACATCTTACCGTATCAGGTTTAAAAGCACCCCAAAATAAGCGAGGAAGATTTGAAGCCTGTGGTACAAAGAAGAAATCAACTTTAATCCACCGGATATATTGGAAAAATGTACTAAATGATGAAGTACAGGAGGTGACAACGAGGACGAGAGAGGAGAAACAGGGCAAAAATAGGGAGCAAAATCACAAAATAAACTGATATTGTTCTACAGCTATAAGATTTACCTGATTCTGTCCCCAAACCCAGAGCCTTCCAGATGGCTTGGTACCATCCCTTTCACGGGGTTCTGCAATGCAAGCAGTACAATGGGCTCCACAAGACACAGATTTTACAAACTCAGACTGTAACTGTTTTACCTTCTTGGGATATTTTCTTCGGTTCTCAGTTCCATCCCCCAACTGACCGAAGTCATTAGCCCCTGCAATAAGAATACCAGTATGATATCAGTCTTGATTTAAATAATTATTTCTAATAGATTACAAACTCAGTAACCAAAGTAAATGCAAGACGAAAACAAAAAGAAATCCCAAATCTTCTTGACAACTATATGGATTTTGGTTATAACTGAGTAAGAAGGGATACAGAACACAGAAAATGTCCAGACCCCAAGTAAACAGAGACCCATCAGAGGCTACTGCTGCTGTATGCTCCCGACCACAAGCAACATCCAACCAGCGTGCATTTAAACCAGCTGGGCATCCAAATAGCTCAGGAGGCAGCTGCTTTGGAATCCGCAACTGGTCGTTATCCTCCTTTCTACCTGTCTGCCCAGATTGATTGTATCCCCATGCATAAATTGCACTCTTCCTTGGAACACTCACAGGTCGGATGATGCCAAAAATATCATCAA
This sequence comes from Leucaena leucocephala, assembly GCA_037074615.1. Taxonomy (NCBI): domain Eukaryota; kingdom Viridiplantae; phylum Streptophyta; class Magnoliopsida; order Fabales; family Fabaceae; genus Leucaena; species Leucaena leucocephala. The sequence goes on from CM073519.1 coordinate 17,166,474, forward strand.
TATCCATAGATCGACCTTAGAGTCTAACAATAACAATCCAAGGGAACCAAGTAGTTAATACAATATTTAATTGACGAGATGAAAAAAACTCATTTGCAATTTACAAGAAAAGACACATGATGTAATAATAATAATAATAAAAATACAGTCTGATGGTGACAAATTCAAATTAAAAAATGGAAAAAAAAAAAAAGAGATCTTTCCCATTGCAGTTCTTTCAAAACTAAAGAAGCCCTCAAAGTTTTTATATTCCGCAAACTTTCAGATATTAAATAAACTAGTTTCGCCACGATAAGTGGAGTAGTTAGAATCAAATGTTTGAAGGTCGGTTATATCATTTCTCAAGACGTAAAAGGGATCTATATAGTGAAAGAAATAATCCCATTACATCTACAAATAGTAGAACACTTACCGACTGAGTCCCATAAGATAAAATCCGAAGCAATCTAAATCATGAAACTTGAAAATTCTAAGAAACCAAAGAAACTTGAAAATTTCAAGAAATTGGCTTCAAGAAAATCAAAGTCAAAGCAAGTTGGGCTGCTATATAGACTCGGAGGCACCATCAGGAGCTGACAGAAGGGATTATCAACAATTTGAAATGAACTGAAAAACGAAAAGTACTATCTCACGGCAAGAAAGAAGGAAAGAAAGTTTAGTAGATTAGCACTGCACAAGGCCCTTGATGCGAGGTTCTCGAAAACGAGAAGAAAATGAAATTCAATATCAGTAAAACCGTAATCTGAAGCGAAGACAACGGCAGAAACATACCCGACTACGAGAGAAAAGAGTCAAAATCAATTGTCCAAGGAATGCAAGGAACCGTTTAAATCCAGGAAATGCGGGGAGAAACAATGGAGAGAAACCCAATCTATCGTTGCTCCGAGACCTTAGGAATTGGGGCAAGCGTAAGTAATATATTGCTTCCCGCTTCTTTAAGAATGCCGCGATATTTCAGAATTTTCTAGAGAGAAGTATTATCAATTACTCAATTTTGTGATCTTGTCAGAGATATTTTCAGGAGAACGTTGCTTATGACTTTTTTTTTTTTTTTTGGCTTTCATCATCTGAAGCTTCCCAAAGATTCGGCTATATTTTATGTTTACCTCATATTCGTGATTCATGATTTACTTACAAGTGTGGCGTATGTGCTATGTTAGGGATTATTCTTCACGATTGACTCTTAAAAATATATAATAGATTTTATATGTTAAATGGGAAAATTGAAGGGAAAATTAGAACAAAAAACCTATAATACATAATATTTATGAGGAAAGACTGTAAAAGCTATAATTATTTAGGAGGGCCAAATACCAAAAAGAAAAATTTAAAATTACTAAATTACCCCTTATCAAATCTCATTATATTTTCTCTCACATTCTATTTTAAAAATTAATATAAATTTTAAAACCTCCTACATTTTGTCCTTCAATCTCTCCCACATTATATTTTAAAACTAGTATGAATTTTCTTTTTCACCAAAATCATCAAAGATGTTATGAAATAAAGGGAAAGATAAGATATTAGTTAGAATTAAGGTAGAGAGTGAAAGAAGGAGTAGAGAATTAGAGAGAGTAAAAATTAGAACAAATATCTCTTATTCAATTTTTAAGGTTACAACATATGATATAAACCCTTTATTTATAAACAAGGCTTAAGAGTTTTAAATAAATATAAATACACATATTACCATATGCATATTAATGCCCTTAGCTTGGGTACATTTAAATGAAATAACCTCATGTCCATAGTACCCTTCAAGTAACAAGGAATGTACTTAACTTCATTTCAATATCATTTCAATATCTTCCTGTTGATTAATAACTATATTTTTCCTAAAGCAAATGATATATCAAGTCTTATATGACTATCAAGACACATAAGTGTTCCATCTGTACTAAGATATAGTACTTCTATACAAAATATTTCTTTAAAATCTTCTTGAGGTCTTAAAATAATCTTTATGTTATAAAACTAGCTAACCAATCTACAAGATTAAGAGGAGATAAAAGATGAAGACAAGAAAATGAGAGAAATATATTATATTCTTCCACTTGCTCTACAACATAAATGACATGCCCTATTTATAGGCATAGTCTTACATGTAGGTTACATCCAAACTTGAATGACAAATAGTGGGTAATAAAATTTATGAATGACCTAGTGGAAGCTATAAGCTTAATATGGTAGTGGAGGAATAATAGAGTAGTAGAAGTTGAAGTTGAGGAGGAAGAGGAAGAGGGAGATTGACATCCACATTCTAATATTCATAACACTTCCCCTTAGATGTCCATCATTTAATAATGTGACTCATTAAAAAGCTTCAATTAGAAAAAACCATGTGGGATAAAAACCTAGTGAAAGAAAAAGAGTAAACATTTAATTGATACACTCATAGTGCTACCTCATTTAAAACCTTGCTAGGAAAACCCAGTGAGACAAAACCTCAGTCAAAGGAAAAAAAATACATCGTGTATCGACTCTCCCTTTTTACAACGTCAATTGATATCCCTGAATCTGCGAAGTCTGATATCATGTATGAGCTTCTCAAATACTGTTGTCAGAAGTGACTTGGTGAACAAATTTGCTAGATTTTTTTTAGAACGGATTTGCTAGATATTAATCTCACCATTCTTTTGAAGATCATGTATGAAAAAGAATTTTGAAAAAATATGTTTTGTCCTATCTCCTTTGATATATCATTCTTTTAGTTAGGTAATCATGTAGAATTATCTTTATATATGATTGTTAGAATAATTTTACTAGATGACAATCCATAAGTAGTATGTATATGATGTATTATCAATCTTAACCATACACATTCTTGACTTGCTGCATGTATCGCTAGTATTTCTGCATGCATAAATGATGTGGCTGATATGGTTTGTTTCATTGATCGCCATGAAATAGATGTACCATTACATGTGAACAAATAGCCTATTTGTGATCTATCAACATGTGGATCATACTAAAATCTAGCATCGACATAGTCGATAAAGTCAGTGTTGAGTTCATTTGAATAAAATAATCCCATATCCATAGTACCCTTCAACTAATGAAGAATGTGCTTAACCCCATTCCAATGTCTTCGTGTTAATGAAGAACTATATCTTGATAGTAAGATAACATTAAATAATATATCTGATCGTGTGTAACTAGCAAGATACATAAGAGTACCAATTGCACTAAGGTAAGGCACTTCTGGGCCAAGTAGTTCTTCATCACCTTCTTGAGATTTAAAGGGATATTTACCTTTCTCCAAAGATCTTACAATCATCGGAGTGCATAATGGATGAGATTTATCCATATAGAAACGTTTCAAGACTTTTCTTGTGCAAGTTAGATCACATTCTTTAGATGTTCAATTTGTAGGCAAAGGCAAAATTTTGTTCTTCCCAGGTCCTTCATTTCAAACTCTTTCTTTAAGCATTTCATTGCTTTGGAAATCTCTTCAGGAGTTCAAATGATATTTATGTCATCGACATAAATAGCAATTATAGCAAATTCATTTTTAGATCTTTTTATAAAAATACATGAGCATATCTGATCATTCTTATATCCTTCTTTCAATGATATCACTAAGTCGATTATACTATATGTGCCATGATTGCTTCAATCCATATAAAGACTTATTTAATTTAATTAAGTACCATTTTCGAGAACTTGAACTGTATTTTTTAGCAACTCAAATCTATTAGGGAGACTCATATAAATGTCACTATCAAGTGAGCCATGCAAATATACTATAACAACATCCATTAGATGCAAATTGAGGCCTCCATTTATTGCCAGACTAATTAGATATCAAAAAGTAGTTGAATCCACCACTGGTGAGTATGTTTCTATAAAATCAATACTAGGTCTTTATGTAAATCCTTGAGCGACAAGTCGAGCTTTGTATCTTACTACTTCACTATTTTCATTTCTTTTTCTTACAAAAACCCAGTTATATCCAACTGGTTTTACATATTTAGGTGTAAGAACCACAGGCCAAAAACTTTTCATTTTTTAATGATTTTAATTCTGCTTCAATTGCGTCTTTCTATTTTTGCCAATCATCTCTTTGTTTCTATTCTCTAATAGACCTTAGTTCATAATCCTCATCATCATTTATTACATCAGACACTACATTATATGCAAAACTATCGTTAATGTTGACTTCATCTTGATCCCATCATATTCTATTGACAACATAATTTATTGAGATCTCATTATTTTCACATATTCCAGGTACTTGAGTTTCTCTCATCATTGAAATATTAGTGTTGTCGAAGGACTCTTCTGGAGTCACTAAATTTTGTTGAATATCCTCGACCTGGCCATCTATATTTGTACCTCCTTTTCTTTTTTGAGAATTTTTATCTTTGGAACTGATGGGCCTACCATGTTTTAAGCGTGCTTTTGGTCTATTTGCATAAGTAGATTGTCCAATAGGGACAACAGTTCTGATAGGAGCATTCACAGTTGGAACATGTGATTTTCCAGTTGCTTATGTTCTCCCCCTAATATTGGAAAATTTGATTCATCAAAATAACAATAAGCAAATCGAGTCGTAATAAATCTCCTGTTGTTGGTTCTAAATATTTTGTTATAGAAGAAGATTCATATACAACATATATTCCCATCCTTCTTTGAGGACCCATTTTAGTGCGTTATGGTGGAGTAATCGGAACATAGACCGCACATCTAAAAGTCTTTAGATGAGAAATATTCGGTTTGTGACCAAAAACCATTTGTAAAGGGGCAGCCTTGAGATAATTAGTTGGCCTTATACGAATTAACATCGCTACATGCAAAATTGCATGTCTCCAAGTAGATATTGGGATATTTGATTTCATAAGTAATAATCTTGCAATCAACTGTAAACGTTTAATTAATGATTCTGCAAGTCTATTTTGTGTATGAACATATGCTACAGGATGTTCAACATCAATCCTCAGAGACATACAATACTCATTGAAAGCTTGTGAAGTAAATTCACCAGCATTATCTAGACATATTTTCTTAATGGGATAATCCGAAAAATGTGCTCTCAATCTAATTAGTTGAGCAAGTAATCTTGCAAACGCTAGGATACAAGAAGATAATAAACAAACATGCGACCATTTTGTCATGCATCAATTAGAACCATTAAATATCTAAATGGTCCATATAGTGGGTGTATCGTCCCATAAATATCTCCCTGTATATGTTCTAGAAATGTGAGAGACTCACTTTCTATTTTTACTGATAGTGGTCTAATAATTAGTTTCCCTTCAGAACATGTAGCTCATGAGAAAATATGAGATTGTGGAATTGATTGTCTTCTCAACGAATGTTCACATGAATTCTCAATTATTTTTCGCATCATTATTGTCCTAAGATGGCCTAATCAATCATGCCAAATATTAAATTTATTCTCACTTGCACATTTCTGGTTTGTAATAGCATGTGTTTCAATTGTACTAATAAATGTGTAGTACATTCCAGAGGAAAGAGCAAGGAATTTTTCCAATGTGCATTTTTTACTAGAAATTATATCTGTGATAATAAGATATTCCTAGTTTTCTTTATTTATTGTTTCAATATGGTATCTATTTTTGCGAATATCCTTGAAACTCAACAAATTCCTGTTAGATTTGGAGGAATAGAATGCACTATCAATATATAATTGTGTTTCTCCAAGTAACAATATATTAGCTCTTCCAAACTCCTCAATCATATTTATACTTCCATATATGGTCTAGACATTGGCTTCTCGCATTGACAAAGAAGAAAAATATTTTGTATTTCTAAATATTGTATGAGTTGTTGCACTATCAACGAGACACAAATTTTCTTTATTAATGTCAATGAATGATATTCTTCATTAACAGGAACATAGCAAATGAAAAAGAAACACAAAAAAAATTAATGAAAAGAAATACTCATAATTTTATTTATTAGGATAAATAACTTCATAGTAAGTAGAAACTTTTTTTAATTGAGAGAAGTATAAACTTTATTATAGCAAAAGAAAAACATACATAATCATAAAAGTTTAGCTTATTTTTCGGACACTCCCATCACCAATTAGGTGATCAATTCTTCCGTTAGGATCGGTAAAGAAATCAACAACACCCAAATGAGTCACATCTATGTTGCCATAATCAGAATCGCTTTTTTCCCCAGCAAAATTTGTTTCCATCTTTGGCTCTTTGGCTTTATTTTTATTTTTCTTTTGAGCGATTCTTAGTATAGTTCAACTAAATGTCTTGGTGTATGACAAGCACGAGCTCAATGACCTTTGCCACCACAACGATGACATAAATTTTTAATATAATTATCATTCCCACTAGTTTTCTTTTTTGTGGTTATCATCATTATTTACCCACCTTGAGTAGGAACTACGACCACGACCATGAACACATCGACCATGGCCTCGTCCAAGTCCACATCCATGTCCCCGACCACAAGATGATTCATTTGTCACTATATTCACTTATGGGAATGCAGTAGAGCCAGTTGGACAAGATTCATGATTCCTTATTAGAAGCTCATTATTTTGTTCGGCTACTAAAAGGCAAGAAATCAATTCATAATACTTTTTGAAACCTTTTTCACGATATTGTTGATGTAATATCACATTGTATACATGAAATATGGATAATGTTCTTTCTAACATGTCATCATCAGTAATTTTCTCTCCACATAGTTTCAGTTGAGAACTAATTCTAAAAGTGCAGAATTATACTCACTGACTGGTCTAAAATCTTACAAATATAAATGCATCCAATCATAACGAGCTTTTAGAAGAATTACAGTTTTTTGGTGGTCATATCTTTCTTTTAGGTTGTTCCAAAGAATAAGTGGGTCTTTGACAATTAAATACTCAATTTTTAGTCCTTCATCCAGGTGATAGCGAAAAAAGATCATGGCCTTAGCTTTATCTTTGTTAGATTCCTGATCGTCTTCCTTGACAGTGTTTCCTAAACCCATGGCATCTAGTATCTAGAATAAATAATTCTTTCTAGTAATGTTAAGAGCCACAAACTCAAGTTTTGTAAAATTCGACATGATGATACTATTATAAAAGTATAACAAAAGCTAAATGGAGATCAAGATTAATAAGGTTGAATAATTAGAAAATAATCCAAAATGAAACTATAATTCAACATGAAAGTAATATCGAAACTCACCTTCCGATGACAGACATTACAATAATGTCAATTTCTGTAGCAGTTGTGCTAATAACGTGTTATAAAACTAGACAACCAATCCACAAGATTAAGAGGAGAGAAAAGATGAGAATAAGAAAATGAGAGAAGTATATTGTATTCTTATACTTGCTTTACAATACAAATGACATACCCTATTTATAGGCATAGTCTTACATATAGGTTACATCCAAAGTTGAATGACAAATAGTGGGCAATAAAATTCATGAATGACCTAGTGGAAGTTATAAGCTTAATGTAGTAATGGAGGAGTAATAGAGTAGTGGAAGTTGAAGTTGAGGAGGAAGATGGTTAATGTAGTAGTGGAGAAGTAATAGAGTAGTGGAAGCTGAAGTTGAGGAGGAAGAGGAAGAGGGAGATTGACATCCACATTCTAATATTCATAACACTTTATTCATTTCTAAAGATCTTAAAACTATCAAAACATATGATGGATGTGACTTATCCATAAAAATTCTATTAGACCTTTATTATATAAGACTTTTTGTAAAAAAAAATCCATATCTCAAATATTTAACCTGTACTCCAAGGAAAAACTTTATCTTCCCAAGTCTTCAATTTCAAATTCTTTCTTTGAGCAATTCATAGCTTTTGCAAACTCTTCATCTTTTTAGGAGTTTCAATGATATTGATGTCATCAACATAAATAACAATTATATCAATATAGATTGGATATTTCTATATCCTTCTTTCAATGGATATTCAGTGAGTCAGTTATACCACATAAACTTTGATTGCTTCAATAGATATAGTTTGCTCCTAAATAATGTTCTTGATAATTTGAATTGTTTGCCTATGGAAACGTGAATCCTTCAAGGATTTTCATATAATTTGATCCAAGTATATTCATGTGGATCAATTGGATTATTCTAAATCCACAAAAAGACTTTATAAGAATATCAATTTTTTGGAAAACTGCATATGCTCCTAGTACTTTAAATCTTTATAGAACTCACACATAATTTCATAGTATAGTGAGCCATAAGTTATAATCATATTCCATAGACATATCAAAATTTTCATATAAACTACTAAATTGATAGGACATGAATGTTTAATCTACCATAAAACACGTATTTTTATTATACTAACGTCACACTTTGAGTGTTTGGGCTATAAATACAAAAATTCATGTCACAATGTTGCATGTTGAGTCTTTTCTTCTATGTTCTTTTCTATTGGCTAACAATATGTGTCTTATGATAGATTTCTACACAAGATCCTCATTTGATTACATGATATTATAATCAAATTTATTGTTACGACTTCATTCTTTAGCGGTCCCATTTTCTTTTATGACATAGCTTATTGAGATATTGTTATTACTTTCAGGTACTTGAACCTCTTCTAGAGTCTTACAAATAGTTATGTCTTACCCTTAAAATGATCATCTTGATTATTTGCTCTTTTTACCTTACTTTTGGAACCCATAATTCCTCATGCTTTTGGCATGTTCCATTTTTATTTATACTAACTGGAGCTTTTTAGCTGGAATATGACAATTGAAAATTCTCATCTAGGTCAGTAATTGTATCTAGCATAAATGTTGTAATATTTTATTAATGCATATGAACTTCAAATTTATACTTCTATATTTGAGGATTTACGTTTGATAGTAAACATGCATTTCATGTATTCTATTTTCCAAATGCTCATTTTCTCCGCCTCATGTTGGGAAAACTTTACCAAATGACAATTAATCAATCATGCAGTATAAGTCTCCTTAATCTATTTGTTTTCTTTATAAACATCTTTTTGTTACGTTTAGAGACAAACAAAAAAACATTCTTATCCAACATTTATCCCAACTTTCTTTAATTATCCATCTATGTATATTGTGGTGGATTAATAGGGATAAAAAGTGTACATTCAAACTTTTAAGATGGATAAGATCTAGCTACTAACCAAGAGCCAATTACATTGGGCGAATTTATAATACATTGTTGGCTTGATGCATTCAAGTGTGTCAATATGTAAAATTAATTATCCCAATACTAAAGTAGAAATTCTATTCTCATAAATTTTGATCTAGCTATTTATGGAGGTTTTGACAAATATCTTTACTAGATAACTATGTGAAATATGCTTTTACTAAACATATAATCATTTTCAATAGAAAACTTATTGGTCACATAATCTGAGACTTATACACTCAATGTAATAATTTGAACAAATTTGCAATCTTCAAGTTGCAAATTGATGTGTCTATATGGGCATAGATGCATATTTGATACATTGTAGATGTACATGAATCCAATCTCTCTTCATAGCTAGTGATGTTCCATATTTGATTCCTTTTGAGAACAAGACACATAAAAATCATTGTTGAACTTATAAATAATCTTCTAGTTCTTTAATGAGTGTATGCATATTCTTCATAATATTTTGCATTATATATGTGACTTGGATGATCAAGCAAGCCACACCAATAGTATCTATTCAAATTAGTAAACTTTTGGTTTACTGTAACATGCTTATTAACAAGTAGTAAACTTTCCAATTTCTATAATATATGATTGATATATAAATCTTAATATGATATCTATTCGGAAGATCAATTGGGCTTTGTCAAAAAAGTATAGGAGTGAAAACTCTATCCAACATAACTCACACTAGTATTTTAATAATCTCCCCCTCAAGTGTGAGTCATATAAACTTACTTTCCTTATTCATATATTTCAAATAGGGTTAACAACATATAGTAGGCTTATAACCTATCTTTAGCTTAGAAACCCAAGTGCTTCCTAGCTCACATACAATTATGGATTTCAATGCAATTGGATTGTCACAATAAGACCATTTGGGGAACCAAAGATATGATATATTTGTGAGTTATAATTTTTCATTATCGATTTCTTTTCCGCCCACAAATAAAACTATATTAGTTCTTTAAGAACTATGTCAATTTTGATATTAGTTCTTCAAGAACTATATCATTTTTGTTTTGTTATATTAGTTCTTCAAAATTACCATCTAGTTCTTCAGGAACTTCTATATTAATTATACAATTATATTAGTTCTTCAATAACCATATCATTTTTATTTTGTTACATATAGTTCTTCAGGAACTGCTATCTTTAATTACTATATAATTTATAAATTCAATAAAAACTTGAAGAGATACATAAAGATTAAAATCAAACCACATAAAGATCACATTACATTGATTTATGATATCACATTACATAGATTTATGATATTTAAGAGGTAACATATTATTATAATATTTATCCCCTTTTTCCCTCACAATTGTCGCACAAAATTTAATTCCAATTCCAATATTTATCATATCATATCATAATTAATATATTAAAATTATATATATAATCACACACCATATATTTAAATCTGCAAATAAATTGTCACAATATATTAAAATTTTAAGATGAAAAATAATTACTTTTAGTCTATTTGATTTCATGTCACTTGTGTGCGCTTATCAATATTACAATATCAAATACTTATAATAATTTGCACATATTAATCACAATAAATTTAAAAATTAAACATGATGTATCTTTCTAAGCTTATGATTATTCCTTTTGGCTTTGCAATAACTTTAGGCAATTTAACTTATTGGCTTGAGCTTCACAATTACTTTTGATAATGAATGGATACATATTATTTAAGTATGATTATAAATTGAATGAACTAAAGAGGATTTCTTATATATTATAAAAAATTGAGAAATAAATTATATTATTTAAGTATTATAAATCATTGAATTTGGCATAAATTTATATTATATGAGAAAAATTGCTATATGTCAAAAAAGGATATTCCTAATTTCATAAAAGATAAATTTTATATTATATCCATTTATACGATATAGAAAAATTTTAAAATAAATAATTTATATTTCATCAATTAAAGGTTTTCTTCCCCCCCAAAAAAGGGAGAATCCTAACCTTTAAAATAACTAAAACCTAAATAAGGTCTACACTTTTAACTAATTTTAAATAAGGCAAAGAGACCTTATTAGAAATTTTATAATTTGATCAAATGACCATAATGCCCCTATCATTAAAAGCAAAAGAGAAGGCACGTCGATAGAAATCGCCCCAATCAACACCTATGGCAATCGTGTGTCGTAGGACATCGGCAAAATCATCCGTAACAAGTGTACGAAATCTATCAGTCTAGGTACCATCGTTAGGATCATATGACAATCATGCAATTTGGACGAATCAGTTATAGAGAGTCTTGGAGTAGAGCCTTTCGTTGGAATCCAGGTGAGAAATTTTGGGTTCGGGAAGATGACGCTTCATTTTGAAAATATGGGACATACCTGATATTACATGTAAATGATTGTGTGGACCTTCTTCTTCTTCTTTTTTTGTCAACAAGGTCAAAGCAACACCATTGTCACTTAGATAATATAATTTCAATACCAGTCAAAGTATAACATCATATTTTTATTCTTATATTTAAATATTATTAAGATGCTATTTATTAGTAAATGTCTAGAATAGATGAAATACATTGTTTACATTTTAGAAACATATGAAATTAAAAAAATATGGGAATATGATGGAAAATTAAATATGAATATATTTATTAATATTGAGTTGAATTTTAAGGGAATATTTTATGGTAATTGGAGATGATTACCTTATAATTTTGAGTATAAAGACTTTACACAAATTGGGTTAAATCATTATCTTAAATTATATTTTTTAGAAAAAAATATAAAATCAAAGAGAAAAGATTATAAATATTTATATATTACAAAAGTTTTATTTCAGCAAATGACACAAATTGAGTTTAATTATTGGGGCTCTTGAAGAATATTGATAAATGATGTTTAATTAATAAAGATGATTTTGAGCTCAAAATATGAATTTATGAGTAATTATAATTTTCTATTTAAATAAAAAAAAAGAAATGAAATGAAAACAACAACAACAAAAAAAAAAGAGAAGAGAAGGGAAAAAGAGAATAGAGTAATATTAAAACAATGGGACCCAAACACCTTTAATATACCACAAAACACCCCAACTTCCAGGCGTCCTCTCCATCCAAAGCTCCAAATACTCCAGTTATGAATATTTCATATTCCAGTGATGAATATTTCATATTCCTTCTAGCTCTATTTTATTCTCATAAAATTTTGTAACCACAATACTTATTTTCTAAATGTTTTCTACACCATGAGAGTTTTCTAGTGGGGTAAACTTTGTTGGAAGCAAAATAAGTTTGAAAACTAGGGCCAAAGCAAGTATGGATTTGTTGGTTTGAAGCTAAAGAATTAAGAAGAAAGAGCAGGAAAAAAGAAAAGAACTAGGAAAAGAAAAAACGCAGAGGTAGGGAAAATATTTTTATTTCTCGGAATAATTGCTATGAGGATATCACGTTAATACATTCAAAATGAAATATGATTACATGATTTAAATAAGGAAAAAACATAGTAATAAATTTCAAAAATAAAGGAGAAATAACTATGGAAAAATAATTAATAAAATCTACAATTACCCTAATCCTAATATATTGCTAACCATATCTTCATATCCCTAAAATTAAGGTGCAAGAAATCTGCACGTTCAAGATTTTTCAAAGCTCCACTGATTTTGGTTCCAAAATATGTTCCAAGATATTTTGAATGATATCTCCAACACTTCCCCCTTGACTCAAATCACTTGGTCCAATTAAGCCTATAAGATATGCATGCCTTTGAGTTGGGAGTGCTTTAGTCAAAATATCTAAAATCTGAACTTCAGTACTGTAAAACCTCATGATTATTTTTTCTTTTGCAACTAACTCTAAGATATAATGAAATCTCATATCAATGTGTCTAATTTTTTCATGGAACACTGAATTTTTTGTCATTGCTAGAGTTGATTTGTTGTCACAAAACAACTCAATTCCTCCTTCTTGCTTTTGCTACAAATTATCTAATATTCTTCTAAGCCAAACACACTGACTTGTTATTATAGTGATTGAAATATACTCCACCTTAATGTTAAGAGTGCTACAGTGGCTTGCTTTTTTGACATCCTAGTGGCTTTTCCTGAGCCCAAATAATAATATTTTCGTATGTGCTTTTCCTATCATGTAATGAACTTCCCCAATCACTATCATTGAAACCAAACAACTTAAAATATGTTACATAAATGTACCAAATTTCATAGCCAATTGTTTGAGCAATATATCTCAGAATTCATTTTGTCACACCATAATGTTCCTTTGATGGATTGTACATGAACCTTGACACAACACCCACCAAAAGGATATTTCTAGTCTAGTGTGTGTTAGGTATATTAAACCACCAACTAGACTTTTATATAGCTTCTGATTTACTTGTTCAGCTCTATCATCTTGTAATTTTTGCTTCAGATTCATTAGGGTCACCTTTATTGTTCAATTTAACATGTTCAACCTTCTTAACAACTCTGATGCATATTTCTTTTGACATACAAAATTCTCTATGCCCAAAAAATAATGTAACAATCCTAAATCTGTCATTTTAAACTTATTCATCATGTAGTCTTTAAATTCTTCTAACAAAGGTAGATTTGTGACCATAGAAATTATATCATCTACATAAAGACAAATAATCATAAAGTCAATACCTTGTTTCTTTATGTAGAATGTGGGCTCATTTTCACTTTTTGCAAATCCATTCTACTGAAAGTATGCTTCAATCTTGTTGAACTAAACCCGAGGAACTTGTTTTAGGCCATAAAATGCCTTTTTCAGCTTGTAGACTTTATACTCTTTTCCTTGGACTTCAAAACTTTCAAGTTGAGCAACATAAACTTATTCTTTAAGGTCTCCATTTAAATTCAGATTTGACATCAAATTGGCACACCTTCTATTTATGTTAGGTTGTAAGAGCTAAGAGCAGTCTCACCATTTAATATCTTGCTAACCATGATTTTTTTTTCAAAATTTACTCCTTGTTGTTGAGAATATTCCTTTGTCACCAAACATGCTTTATGCTTTTGGATGCTTCTATCTGCGTGAGGCTTTGCTCGAAAGACCCATTTTAGCCTTACCATGTTCTTTCCTTCTTACAAATGTATTAGCTCCCATGTTGAATTCTTTTCTATAGTTGCAAGCTCCTCTTTCATTGCCTCATCTATAGTTCTTCTCTTGCTATTTCTTGTTAGGTTACAAGGATCTAAAGCTAACATCACAAAGTCATCATGTTCATAAATCTCTCTCCAAGATCTAAACTTCCTTAGTGGCTTCTCGTATGATGATTCACTTACTGAATGATTTCTTGATGGTGTCCTTACTAGACTATTTTTAGTTGAGGTAACTAGAGTAGGCATCTTAACTGAGGTAGCAATCGTTTCCTCATTTAATAGCACTTGGAATTTGATTTATGTTACTGTCTAAGTTGTTCTCATTCCAATTCTAGCCTACATCTTCATTGATCATCACATTTCTACTAAGAAATATCTTTTCATCAATAGGATCATACATTTTATATGCTTTAGACTCAATATAATAGCCAATACAAATACATTTTGGTGACTTCCCATCAAAACTATAACGATTTTGAGGATTTACAAAAACATAAGCAATACAACTAAATATTCTTAAATGGCTTATAGTAGGCTTTCTCCCTTTCCATGCTTTATAAGGAGTGCAATCTTGTACTATTTTTGTTAGGGAGAGATTCAATAAGTACACCGCTACTGATATAGCTTATGCCTAAAATGTATTTGGCAATCCTTTCCCTTTTAGTTAACTTCTGGCCATTTCAACAAACATTATGTTCTTACATTCTGCTACTCCATTATGTTTAGAGTGTATGGTGCAGTCAATTCACATCGTATGCCATTATTTTCACAAAAGTGGTTGAATTTATTTGAGAGAAATTTACCACCTCTATCGATTAGTAGAGCTTTAATGCTAGCTCCACTTTGCTTCTCTACCATGGCTTTGAATTTCTTAAATTTCTCAAAAATTTTTGATTTGGATTTTAATAAATAAATCAAACTCATCATATTGAAATCATTAGTAAAAAGAACAAAATAATAGTTACCACCTAACGATTCAGTGTTTATAGGACCACACAAATCAGAATAGACAAGTTCAAGACATTCATTTTCTTTGCATGCCTTTCCAACAAACCATACATTTTCTCTCCAACAGTTGTAACCCATTGGTGTTTAGGTATCTATAGCGCCAATGCCATACCTCATAAATATCTTGCTCACCAACCACTAAAGTGTATTATTGCATGGCTTTGATATCAAATAGGAACATTATGTTTCTGGTTATTGGTATCCTTGCAACCACTTGGTTAGATGCCTTATGTGTCATGACACTTTCTCCATTATCAAATGTAATAGAATATCCACTCTCCATGATCTAACTTACGCTCATATGGCAAATTATTAGCAAGTTGAATATTGTCCAAGGATTTATTTTACATAAAGCAGTATTTATTACTACTGTTCCTTTCCCTCTAACCTTTATTTATATCTCATCTCTGAGTTTCATTGTCTTCTTTTGAGTCTTATTAAGCTGAGTGAAAATAGCTCTACTGTTTATGATTTGAGCACTTGTTGTCAACAAATCAAAATTCACCTTTTTCTATAGCAGGGTCAAAATATGCCATAAATAATTTTGATTTATTATCAGTTACCTCAGCAAAACTTGCTTACTTGTCTTTGAACCAGCAATTAGCTTTCATGTGCCCATATTTCTTGTAGTTATGGCATTGAATATTTCTTTTATTTGTTATCCTAAATCTGCCACCTTTTCTCCCACAGATGCTAAAATTTTTGCCTTTACCTCCTTTTCCTCTTTCACGTCTAGGACCTCTTTCATGCTCCTTTAGACTTTCACCTTTTGCTCGGAATGCCTTTTATTTGTTCTTTTCCTCTTTCTTCTTGATTATTGCCTCATAGGATTGTAGAGAACCCATCAACTCATAAAACGAATAAGTTGATAAATCCTTATACTCCTCAATGGTTGTAGCCACATGGTTAAACTTATAAGGCAGAGTCTAAAACTCATGGTGGAGGGTCTAAAACTTGACCCGAACCACTATTGATGAGCGAAGGAAGGATGTAGGCACAATTGTCCAAGCCTCCTTTGTTGTTGAGGCTGCAGTAATTTTTGAAAAAATTGAGTCATCCACTTCTTATTGGGTGAAGAACAAAGTATTTGAATCTCTTGTTCCCTTTTAATCTAGCCTCCTCATCAATCTTAATGCATCCATTCTCTACCAAGTCCTAAAGCTATTGATACTTGAAGAGAGCCTGCATTTTGACGCTCCATAACTCATAGTTTTTGCTTTTGAAGATGGGAATGGAGGGCTAAGAAATGATCACTAAATTGTTGTTGTTAGCTGCCATCTCGCCTAAGTCTAACTAAAACTTGCTTGAATACCAATTTGTTTGTTTGAAGATAAAGAACTGAGAAGAAAACACATGAAAAAAAGAAAAGAACTCTAAAAAGAAAAAGACACAGAGGTAGGAAAAATATTTTTATTGCACTGAATAATTGCTAAGAGGATTTCGCATTAATACATTCAAAATAAAATCTGATTACATGATTTAAATAAGGAAAAAATGCAGCAAGAAATTCTAAAACTAAAGGAGAAAATAACTATGTAAAAATAATTAATAAAATTTGCAATTCCACTTATCCTAATAGCTTGCTAACCATATCCTCATATCCCTAACATTAAGGCGCAAGAATCTAAATGTTGAAGACTTTTCAAATCTCCTCTGATTCTAGTTTTGAAATCTGCTATAGGATATTTTGAGTTATATCTCCAACAGGATTCTCAACAATGAGAACTATATGATTGTAGATGTAAGTGAATACTTATATTTAATCAGTTTAGAAATTGTTAGAGGAGGGATATGCTTGAATATGACAATTTTACTAATTAAATTTAAATTTAATTATTGTGTTATGTTTATTGGAGTTAGAATTGATGCTTAATTGATATTGTTGCTAGAGTTATAAATTAAAAATGGGTATTTTGTTGGAACCCTAACATGGAGAAATTGGGAGTTTTTATTAAATTAAATAATTGTGGGTTAATTGATGGTTTAAATAAGTTACTGAAGTTTAGAAATGATGGGATTTAATATTTGAATCAAGATTAGGACATTGAAGTTTAATAATTATGAAATTAGAGGTAGAATTGGGAACTTTAAGTCTATGTAACTAAATTGATTATTTGTTAAACAATTTGATATTAATGATTGAATGATTTGATTTTGAGGTCTATATGAACTGTGAAAATTTAAAATTGTGAGTGAAACTTTAAGAGTTAGAAATTGTGTTTTTTGATGGTTTGAGGAGTTTAATGTTATACATGAATTTAAATTGGTAGAATAGAGTTAATAAAATATAGAATTGTTATGGGAATGATGATTTGAGGAATAATTGATTTATGGATGTTTTTCTTAATTATTAAAGTGAGCAATTTTGGGGATTCTAGGATGATTGGAAGACAATATTATTGTTAATAATTTCAATGAGTAAAATAGAGTTATTGGATAATAGGAAAACTATGATTGCGACAAATAAATTAAGTTATAGTAGTGAAATTTATAATTTTTGGATAGATTAAAGTTAGAAGGGAGATAGAGTTTTTATTTGAAATTATATATATTATTGTGTAAAATTAGCATCTTACATATGTACATTTATACTAATTATGTATATTGATTAGGGAATTGTGATCTAATCATGGGCTCTTTATTTATAGTACTTTTATTAGCTTTGACGAGAAGTAGTCACTTCTCACTTACTATACATGCTAATAATGACTGGTTTGTGAGTATTTTTAGGTTTTTGAACTCATTAAATGCTATGAACTATATTTTGATATATAATAGAATTATTTAAAATTGAAATAGTATTGTGGGACTTGTGGTTTTGAAAATGCAATCCTTGGAACTTATGCCATTATGTTAGAATTATGAGAATTTGATTTAAATATGGATCTTGAAATCGATTACTTGTGGAGCTTATGGGCTTGATGCATATGATGGGAGTTGGTGAGAACATGATGAGGCCTTCATTGATGCATAGTGGTTATCTCTTTCGCCCTTTAGTGTATGGGGTATGCCTTAGTGGCTCCTTCTGTCACCTAGTGCATGAGATAGGCCCTTAAGGCTCTCTTTCTCCCCTAGTTGGTGTGATAGACCTTTATAGCTTATGGTTATAGTTATGGGATTACATATGTATCATGCCATTTGAAATTGTTTATTTATTGTTAATTATTATGTTACTAGATATTTGTCCCACTTGACATTTCACGAATACATGTTGATATGTATGATGAGTATGAACTATTGGTTACTAAGACTTTTGTCTAATCCTGTGGTTATTAACATTTTTTTAGGTGATAGTCTCATGCTAGTACCTTAGGGAAGGCTCCAAATGTTTAACTAGTACTATATCAATTGTGTGCATTCCTCTTTTTAATTTATGTGTTGAATAGTTGTATATTACTACAATAAGACTCATTTTGCATACTCTAATGTGATGTAATACTTTATTGGATTTAATTCTAGGAATAAGTGCTTATAGCAGGCTTTAGGCCTTAGGTTGTTGATTATGGATCCACTTTGAAATGTGTGGTATTGGGAATTTATTTATGAATCAATATTATTTAGTATCTTGGTTATAAAGTGGGCAAATGTGATGTTATTCCTAAGTTTGATGTCCAAAGGCCCATTTGGGATGATTGTGTTAACAACTGTGACAATTAGGGGTGTGAATTTTGATAACCAGGTTAGCTAGATTGTATCATCTCTTACATGGTTGTGCATATTAATGATTATATGAAGTTCTTTTATACATGTTAGCTTTTAGAGTGAGTATATTCTTTTTCTAATATGGATAAATTTGATTGGCAATGAATGTTTTATTCATCCACCACAGACCTCTATAAACTATTGATTGTTCATTTTCTATCACGGATAATTATTTAAGTGAACCCTTTTATATCCATGATAGCGTTTTGATGCAAGTTTAATTCCGTTTCTATCATGGATGATTTTGAATACTTTAATGGGACTCTTTATATCCATTATAGACTTTTGTTTTACATGGTTGTTTCTTTCTATCATGAATTAATTTGTGATAAATGAGTGTATTCCTTTTCCAACAATGATATCTCTTCACTGTAAGTGAAATTTTTTTATATCATGGTTAGCCTATATTATTATTTGAACTCTTTTAACCATGATAATGTTTTGTAAATAGTGATTGATCCATTTTCTATCATGGTTAATTTTTTGAAGTAATTATTCTTTTTAAAACTATGGGAGCTTTCAATTATTTAACAAAACTATTTTCTACCATAGTTAGCATTTAAAAGATTAGTTGAATTAAATGTGTGTTGGTTATCACAAGAAGAATTTTACACAAAGCATGAAGAAGCCTAGGAATCACAATAAAATAAACAAATATCACAAATTCTATATGGTTACTGGATCTTTTGTTCATATGATTTTTGATGTTTTCTATTGATATATCCAGACTTTTTAATTGTCCCTCAAAATAATGAGGAATTGCTTTTTAATTTTTTACTATACAAGGATATTTTAGTCTTTTAATAATATTCAGAAAATTACTAAAGTGGCATCTTAGTCTGATGAGGAATTAGCCAAAAGTATATGCTTTATTTAGTTTTTCTTATTTCAAGGAGATTTTATTAGGAATCTCCCCAAAAAAAGACAAACCCACAACCTACATATCTATATTCATTTTTCCAAACAAATCTTGCCGTGTGTAATTTTTATTATTAAAAATGTTCTAAAAGAATTTTGATAAAATTGCATCTTGGGGTTAAGTGAAATTCACCCTGTAAAAAAAATTGTGAGGGAAAAGAGGGAAGGTCTAAAGTTTGGAGTGCCACTCATTGAAAAATAAAAAAAATGAAAAAAAGAAACCAACGCATAGCCATAAGTTGCATTCAAGCTCCCATTCCTCTCTTGTTCAACTATTCCTATAACGTCCCAAAAATCGAGGGAGGATGGGCATAAAATACGAGAGAACTCATATTCCGTAAGCCTATAGACATTATAATTAATAGAATAATAATCTTAGATATGCATGACCATTTTATTATTTATCATAAATAAAAATATTTATAACTTCCAAAATGATAAATACCATACCCTATACAATTGTTTATATATTTCGGAAAGACAATAGAGGATAAGAATCTTGCCTATAAATTATATGAAGCGTATATAGGTTTTAAACAACTATGAGAGCCTTCTCTATTTTGATAGAGAAGCAAGGTTGGAGGTACTATCTAAGACTAAAATAATCTACTGTTGAATAATGTCCCATTATAAAAATAATTAAAAATATGGAAAGAAACATTAAAACATGTTAAACTGTGAACAATAAAGCTTGTTGATAAATCTAGATTTCCAGTGTATAGAATCATAGCAAGAATGAAATTGTATAAGAATCATTAATCAAATCAATTTAATAGATAGTGCAACCTTTATTCAAAGAAGTCAATTTAAAATGATAATTCTTAAATCTCATCTTTTCGTAGGACTTCAACAGAACGAATTATCTGGCATAGACACATAGTCCACGAGGGTAACTAACTATTCTAGGGTGGCTCAAAGCCACAAAAATAGGCGGAGGTGTGAAACTGATGAATAACAACCATAGGTACAAGATCTACGAATAACAGACGCGAGAATAAATCCCACGAATATCCATCGAGTTCGAGTTTAACCATAGTACACCAAGGACTAATAGTACTTCTGTTATTAACCACCGTTCTATATTCAGTCATCTCTAAAACCACTTCCAAGTATGTATGGGGTCAACTTATCATTTATAAAGAATAAAATCTTTCAATACCGAAATCTCGTAACAATATTTCATAATCAAGGACCCTAGCATGTAAATAAAAATATAATCTTAAGATTTCTTTCAATTTATATGCAATAAAACTCTTTGCAAATAATAGAAGTTCATATAAGAATATTTTGAAATAAAAAATCATCTCAATATAAAATTTTTACAAAATATCTTTCAAAACTTTCTTTTTCCATTCCATAAATAAGCATGACAGTATAAACAATTCAAAAGAAAGATCAATGACAATAATCAAAGCCCTTAATTCATATCCATTCCATAAATAAGCATGACAGTATAAACAATTCGAAAGAAAGATCAATGACAATAATCAAAGCCCTTAATTCATATAACATGCTTTTAACAATCATGTTTAAAAATTGATACTTTAAATAAATTGTATCAAGTGGCAAGATATTATTAAAAATGTTACTATAATAGGAAGGTATTCACTCATCTGCAATACTCCAATATGACTTACTCTTATTCTATGCTTTAGAATAATATTCTCTCTTTAATTCCATGGATTTCCCAAAAATAAAACAGTCTATAAGAAGGAAACCATAATTTAAACAAATTTAACCTTTACAAACAACTATAATTATTCATTATCCAAATTAGCCTATCTTTTTATAATTATTCCATATTCCTATCCAAATTAGCCTATCTTTTCCTATCCACCATTTTATCACACCTAACGAGCATCCAAAGATAAATAAGTTCATCATACTTCTCAAACTCCATATTCTATCAAGAAATGCAATTAATCTTTTATACCAAATACTTTTGATTTACCACAACCACAGCAAGTCACATATATACTTAATAACACTTAAATATTCCAGTTTTTCCTTATTGTCTTCATTTTCCTTTATAGCATTTTAACTATGAAACCATAACCTTTAATTTAACTCTAAAAGTTTCAATCTTTGCAACCATATTTAATTTTCAAAATCTTTATCTAAATTTTATATTCTTCAATTCAGCTCAACACCCATATATCAACAATTTTTTCAAACATCAATCAATATATAAACACAAACTAAGCTTTTGACTCTACTCTTCATCTTTCCCACTAATTTTTCTAACATAAATTTAAACCCAAAGAAGTATAGCTGCGATCTATTTTTTTTATTACCACCACCCAACACATTTAATTAAAATGTTCCACCCCTTTCACATACTTAAATTCCTTTTATCCAATATCATTCTCCTCTGTCTCCTCACATTTCGCATAGCTTAACAGAAATGATGTAACAATTACACACATAGAGCTTCTAGTTCAACGGAAAACTCATAGCCCATACACCAAGTCATTCTTATACCCTCATATCCTCACATACCCTTAAAAACCAGAAGCAACAATCAATTATTTTACCAAAACAACCATGGATTAAATGAGAGGAAGGACGTACAGCTTACCACACTCCTCACAGCTGTATTTCACAGCAACTAGAAAGAAGGAAAGTTGGAGATATGATATTGCTACAGTATGACATGGAAGGCATGACATTGGGGACAATAGCAACAGCGCATGTCAACGGCGCCACAGATGGCAAAGGACTAAGAATGATGTGCTCCTACAGCAACCACTAATAGCCCCTCTTTCTCTTTCACCTCTAGTGATATAGCAACGCTCATTTCCCACTCTCTCTCTGTTTCTCAGGTAAGGACGACAAGAGTAGGCGAGTCGACAAAACAGAGTAGTAGAAGAAGAAGAAATGATATAGAGTAAAGGTTCTCAGTGCCACAGACACCAACAAAGAAGAACAATGGTAGATGAGCTATGTCACGGTGATACAATACAGAACAAATGAGGAAGAAAATTTTCAAAACTGTCATATCTGTTCAACAAGGACGAGCACGACTACTAGAATGACATGGTACCTATAATAGCAGCTTAGATGATAGAGGGGATAAAGTCATGGCAACAATAGGTTTCAGGACTCATGAAGCTTCTATGCTCTTTCCCTCTCACTTATGTAGACTAAAAATGGAAAGAAGATGTTTCAGAAATAAAAATAGATAGAAAGGGTAGTATGGTAATTTCTCATGATGACTGGGGAAAATAAAATTCTAGTTTGGCTTGAACTGTGGTTCAGACCTTGGACCTCTCACTTAACTCCACTGCCTCTAACCACTCAACCATAAACTTCACTTTATCACAATACTACAAGAAATAATATATACTTTATTAAAATAGTAATATTTATCTTTGTATTTTCTAGAGTCATTAAATTCTTCCCTTTTTAAGAAATTCAATCAGATGATTTTGAAAATATACTCACCTTAATTATAAAACAAATGTGGGTACTTAGTCTTCATCTCACTCTCAATTTCCTAAGTAGCTTCTTCCTCCAAATGATTATGCCATAATACTATCACAGAAGGAATCTCTTTTGATCTTAACTTCTTTACTTATCTATCAAGAATGGCCATTGCATCCTCATCATACAATAAACCTTCATTTGCACATACTTCTTGATATTCAATTACATGAGAGGCATCGTGTAGATATTTTTGTAGTATCGATACATGAAACACTAGATGGTCCAGATAACTCTGGTGGTAGGGCTAATCGACAAGCTACAGCACCCATATTGTCTAAAATCTCAAATGGTCTAATATACCTTAGACTCAGCTTGCCCTTCTTCCCAAATCTCATGACACCTTTCATTAGAAACACCTTTAAAATACTTTATCACCAACCAAGAATTCCAATTCTCTTTGGCGATGATCCACATAAGATTCCTGTCGTCTTTGAGCTATCAACAATCTTTGTTTAATTACCTTCACCTTCTCTTTAGTATCCTAGCCAAATCTAGTCCACAAATTTCTTTAGCCCAAACTTCAAACTATCCAATTAGAGATCTACATTGTCTTCTATATAATACTTCAAACGGTGTCATTTGAATATTTGCTTGATAGTTATTATTATAAGAAAATTCCATTTAGAAAGCCTTTTTTGCAGTAGTACCACTAGCGATAAATGATTATCCCAACTTCAACAAAATCTAAGATACAAGATCTCAATATATCCTCAACTATTTCGATTGTTCTCTCGGATTGTCCATCAGTTTACGGGTGAAAAGCAGTATTGATATCCAAACAAAGCTTTTTGGAATATTTTCTAAAATCAATAAGTAAATTGGGGCACTCTATCTGAAATAATAGACACCAGAACTCCATGCAAGCCAAAATCTTAGCAATATAAATCTTGACATATTTTGTCATAGTATAAGTCGTCTTTACTAGAAGAAAATGAGCCAGCTTAGTTAACATATAAATAATTACCCAGATTGAGTCAAAGCCTTTAGTAGTACGAGGCAAGCCAATAATAAAATCCATTGTTATTTTCCTATTTCCACTTAGGTCTTTCCAATCATTGAAATGGTCCTGTAGTTTTTTTATGCTCTGCCTCAACTTGTCGACACACCAAACAACTTTGGTAGAAGCTTTAACTATCATTTAAAAACTTTATTTAATATTTGCAATATTTTCTATTAACTTGAAAGAACTTTTATTCTCCCACTATTTTGTGGCTATTCACTAACTCATCTATTTTCATATCTCTTATTAAAATATCTCAAAACAGTTGGCCTTCACTAAAACCTTGGTCTCATGGAATTAGCACAATCAACATTTAAACTCTCTTTTATATCTCTATTAAGGAACATGATGCACGTGCTTTTGAGATAGTAACCATCTTGATTTGACAATTAGTGTTTCATTAAGTTCCATAACTAACCTGTTTAACAGAAAACCCTTCTTTACATTACTTACATTAAAAAGGGATTTAACCATTAAACCACATGTTGACTAAGGCCAAAGAGTCAATTTTTCTTAAACCAAAACATAACTCACACATTTAAGATTTTACAGATAAGTTTCTCATGCAAAATTATAGCCAAAACTTGAACCTATATGCACAACTAGATTACGAGAAGCTCTTTAAATGAAACAATGTAAGGAGTCATTTTATAAACTCTTACCAAACCTTTTATATGCACCAACCAAGTCAATCTTTTTCCTAGAAAATATGGTCTAATGACTACACTTAAAGTCTAATTTCTCAAAATCTACTAGTCCACATTCAATAAGTGGCAACGTACACACAAAAGTGGAATTTAGAATTCTATTACTTCGGGTTAAATCTATAAATTCAATCCTTTAAAACTTCCTAATATAATCTAATAGAATTCCATCTTCAAGAATATTACACCATGCTTTATGTTGGACCTCAATCATGATCTAATAATTTGAATTACTCCTCTATCCAATAATATGTATTCCATATTTTCTAAACTATCCACATGTATGCAACACTTGAACCACAAAAAATATACACCTTGCAACATTATAAGAATACAATAATCAAAAGGATGTCTTTTCTTCTTTTTTTAAACATCAAAATTTAGATCTATCAAATGAATCTATCATTGCTCAACTTCAATTCTAATCCTTTGTAGCTTAAGTACACTATAATAATTAAAACAATATATCTCCTCTTAAATTAGTTCTAATTTCTAAGTACTCCCTCAAATATTATATTGGAGCTTAATAAATTCTCAAAAATAACCTCCAACTCTTTTTTCTAGCTTTAACTCAAGCATATCATCATTACTTATAAGGAATGATACATAATTGAAAACACCTTACAACCTCAAACAATATTTCAACTATGAACTAGAATAAGCATTTAACTTTCTTAAACATCAATCAAGAAGCTATACATAAATTTTCATCTTCAAAACCTTATTTTAATCCTTACTTAAATGTCTCTTTAATACTCTATTGTACCTTTGACTTGGCCAGATTGTCATTGTCTAATCTAAAAAAATAATGATTGCACCCAATAATGTAGTATAAGGTATAAACTTATTGTTCTTCTCAAATAGCATTTTTATTGGAATCCTAGTAAACTGGTGGCAAAGCTATTGAAAAACTGAGTAAAACATGGGTTTTTAGATTTAATCGAATATTGATGTTATAAAATAAGGGTGCAGTAAAGTAAATATTTTTGTATTTTTTATTAAGATAAAAATGAGTTCGATTGTGAAAGAAATATGTTAAGAAAAACTCTTGATGATGGAAACATAACTATCTTTGCTCTTAATTTGATATAGGAGGTTTGAAATCACGAAGTCTTAAGTAAACCCTCAATCAATCAAGTCCAGTGTAATAATAGTTCTTAAACTCTTTTATCAGAGCTAGCTTAAAAACTTCTTAATACCCTGTTGAAAATCACTTAGTGTGTAATTAAATCATAGGCTTTAAACAATTGAATTAAACATCAATAATCATTGACAATAGTCCAACTATCTAGAAATCAAAACTCAAATGTTTATATTAAAATCAACAATCTCATCATCCAATGTCAATTACAAATATCTAATATGAGAATAATCAATCAACATTCAATCCCTATTCATATAATGAAATCCCTAAATCTACAAATGTCAAAATATAAAATAGGTGCTGATTAAGATAGAAAACTCTTTAGTGTAGTCCATGAGCTCAAGCTATGTTATCCATCACCATGAGACTAAAGTTCTAGCCTTTCATAACTCCTACTGTGTTGCCATCGCTATCCATAATTGATACCATGAAAATGCAAAAAAAGATGACGGAAAGATTAAGAGAAAGATGGTAGAAGTGGATTAATCAGTGTACAAATGTGAAAATTTGTAGAAAGGTGAAGAAAAATGAAAGATGTGTGTGAAGGTTGTAGAGAAAATGTTGAGAGAGAGTGAGCACTGCTTTTTAGCCAAATCTAGCTACCTTCGTGTGATTGCTATTGCTTCCTTTAATTCCAGAATGACCTAATAAAAACACATAGCTTCACTAATTGTTCCTTTTAGTCGTGACCAGATCTATATTTTGGTTGTGACTTGTAAACGCAGAAATACTTTCTAGATGAAATAAGGTCGCGACCGATGGAAACTTTGGTCGTGACTAAAGACCAAACAAACTGGCTTCCTTCTTTGATCCTCTTTGTTTTGTTATTTCTTTTCTGCTCACCTTAGTCCTTAGTTCTCCTCTGAAATACCTGCAATTCAAAATCAAAACTCATTGTAAAAGTCTAACTAATTGAAGAACAACATAAATGCAGTTTGGAAGAGTTAATTTACCATTTAACCCTTTAATTAGCACATTGCCATGCACAATCACGTATTAACACAAAAGCACAATTATAGGCATAAAATGAATGGTAAACTTCCCATAAGACCCTTAAAAATGTCAAAAAAACCATATACAAATTGCATCCTATCAACATTCTTAAACCTTTATTGCCTAAACCAATGCCTCTTATTCACAAGATTCAAGCTAATGCATTCCAGAAACCCAATTCAAACCGAGCTAAGGAAAAATTTATCAGTTACCCTTCTATTACCACTAATTATCAAAGACAAACATCACTAAGACATATCCGAAAACCTCAATTTAAAAATCACTTTATGATGGCAAATAATCTTTATGTATGCATTAAATAAACTCATATGCATCCTATTCCCAGAGAAGCGGAAGTTACCACACTAAAACAAATTACAAAATCAAACTTTACAAATAAAGGCAATTATTTCACATAAATCGAGCTCATAATTTCACCATTTAATCACTCTCAAATCATTAATTCCTAAAAGTTTAATGCCTTGAAACAGCTACATTACTTCAAATCTTAAAATTTTTCAACTTCTTAAACATCATTTTAATATCTTCCTTCTTTAATAATAGCTAATGCCAAGCAAACTCTATCACCCTTATAAGTATAAAAATATTCTTTTTAAGTCTAAAATAATTTCTAGCTTCAAAAATATGATCTTATATACCTATAATCAATTTTAGATTCAAAACTCCAAGTTAATCAACATCATTCATAATACTTTTATATTTTGACATTCCAAGCACCCTCCATGGCTCTTAAAGAAGAAATTGTATAGCTATGGATTTAATGTGGAAAATTTCATCTTTAAGAATTTTAGCCTAGTCATCTTTTAAAATACTTAGGCATATCTTAACAATCTGAAATACTTATTTATCTATTTAAAGTGCCTAACAATGGTTTTCTCACCATTTTTGACCCCCAAAATATGAACCCAACAAACTTCAAGCAACATACACATATACTCTATTAGCTTAGAAACACCTTCTAATCTTCAAACTAATTTCAAATGGCAATACCTTTACATCTAAAATTTATTTTCAGATTGAACAATCATTCCTTTACCATATGTAAACAGTTTGCATGTGATAAAATCAGCTACTACAACTCTTAACTAAGGATTGAACATGATTTCTATGGTTTAATTCTTGTGTTCAATATTTTTTCTCTCTAGCTTGCCACTTTTTGCAAAAACTTATTCATCCTCTCATCTCATATTCCTCTTTTATGCTTTTTTTTAAGGAATAAAGCTTTTTCTGGATCATCTTAATCATTCGCACCACCTTGTTTACTTTTACATTCTCAAACTATTGCTCATACGCTACTAATTCTTCTACTTATCACTTGAAATCTTTATGACATCTTCACTATATCAGTGAATATGTGATACTTTTAATACAATATATATAACTTATCTAAACAAAACATAGGTACATAGACAAGGGAGGCACTGTACCACCTAAAAGGCCTTCAATGATGCCTCGATTATGATTATGCTTGGGTTCATAATGATAATCAAGACCCCAAAGAAAAATCCTTGCTCCATGTAACTATAGGAAACCTAGGCTATAATACTAAACTCTCACATTCCAAAAATCGAGGGGTGACGAGCACAAAATATGAGAGAACTCATATTCTGTAAGCCTGTACACATAATAATTAATAGAATAATAATCTTAGATATGCATGAACAATTTTATTATTTATCATAAATGAAAATATTTATACATTCCAAAATGATAAATACCATATCATATACAATTGTTTATATATTTTGAAAAGACAAGAGAGGATAGGAATCCTACATATAAATTACGTGGAGCATCTACAGGTTTTGAACAACCATGAGAGCCTTCTCTGTTTTGATAGAGGAGCAAGGTTGGCAATGCTATCTAAGGCTAAAATAATCTACTTGTGAATAATGTCCTATTATAAAAATAATTAAAAATATGGAAAGAAACAACTAAAACTGTTAAATTGTGCACAATAAAGCTTATTGATAAATCTAGATTTCCAATGTATAGAATCATAGCAAGAGAAAAATTGTATAAGAATCATTAATCAAATCAATTTAATAGCCAGTGCAACCTTTATTCAGAGAAGTCAATTTAAAACGATAATTCTTAAATCTCATCCTTTCGTATAGGACTTTAACAGAACGAATTACCTGGTGTTGACACATAGTTCAAAAGGGTAACTAACCATTCCAACACAGATCGAAGCCACAAAAACAAGCACAGGTACAAAAACCATGAATAACAGAAGTAGGTACAAGATCCATAAATAATAGGCACAATAATAAATTCCACAAATATTCGGCTTGAGTACTGTGCTCATGAATATGTATCAGGCTCGAGTTTAACCATGGTACACTAAAGACTAACAGTACTACTGTTAGTAACCAACTTTTTATATTTAGGCCTCTCCAAAAATATTTCCAAGCATGCGTGGGGGTCAACTTATCATTTATAAATAACAAGATCTTTCAATACCGAAGTCTTATAACAATATTTCATAATCAAGGATCCCAGTATGTAAATCAAAATAGAATCTCAATATTTCTTTAAATTTATATGCAGTAAAACTCTTTTCAAATATTAGAAGTACATATAAGAATATTTTGGAATGAAAAATCATCTCAATATAAAAATTTTACAAAATATTTTTCAAAACTTTCTTTGTCCATTCCATAAATAACCATGACAGTATAAACCATTCAAAAGAAACATCAATGACAATAATCAAAGCCCTTAATTCATATAAACATGTTTTTAACAATCATGCTTAAAAATTGATATTTTAAATAAATTGTACCAAGTGGTAAGATATTATTAAAAATGTTACTATAATTGGACGTTATTCATTTACCTGCAATACTCCAATATAGCTTACTCTTACTCTATACTTCAGAATAACATTATCTCTTTAATTTCCTAGATTTCCCAAAAATAAATAGTTTATAAGCTAACCTAGGGAAACCATAATTTAAACAAATTTAACCTTTGCAAACAACTATAATTATTCACTAGAAACATTAGCTTTATTTCTTTTTCCAAGCTGTTCATTTCCATATTCCTATCCAAATAAACCTATCTTTTCCTATCCATCATTTTATCACACCTAATGAGTATTCAAAGATAAATAAGTTCATCATACTTCTCAAACTCCATATTCCATCAAGAAATGCAATTCATCTCTTTTATACCAAATACTTTTGATTTACCATAACCACAACAAGTCACATATATACTTACTAACACTTAAATATTCTAACATTTTTTCCTTATCAACTTCTCCATTTTCCTTTATAACACTTATACTATGAAATTTAATTTAACTCTGAAAGTTTCAATCTTTGCAACCATATTTAATTTTCAAAATATTTATCCAAATTTCATATTCTTCAATTCAGTTCAACACCTATACATCAATAATTTTTTCAAACATCAATCAATATATAAACACAAGCTAAGCTTTCGACTTTGCTCTTCATTTTTTCCACTAATTTTCCCAACATAAATTTAAACCCAAAAAAGTATAGCTTAGGTCCATTTTTTTTATTACAACCACCCAACACATTTAATTAAAATGTTTCATCCCCTTCATATACTTAAATTCATTTTATCCAACACCATTCTCCTTTACCTCCTTACTTTTCGCATAGCTCAACAGAAATGATGAAACAATTAAACATACACACATAGCTTCTAGTTTAACAGAAAACTCACAGCCTATACACCAAGTCATTCTTCCACCCTCATATCCTCATAGACCCTCGATAACCAGAAGCAACAATAAACTCTTCTACTAAAACAAACATGGATTAAATGAGAGGAAGGACTTATAACTTACCATACTCCTCACAGCTAGATTTCACAGGAACTGAAAAAAAGGAAAGTTATGGATCTTATATTGTTATAGTACGGTGGGGAAGGCATGATAGTGGCAACAACAGTAACAGCGCATGTCAACGGTGCCATAAATGGCAGAGGACTAACAGCGATGTGCTCTTATAGTAACCATCGATGTCCCCTCCTTCTCTTCCACCTCTAATGATCCAGCGATGCTTATCTCCCACTCTCGCTCTGTTTCTCAAGTAAGGACAACAATAGCAGTCAAGTCGACAAAATTGAGCAGAAGAAAAAGAAAGAAAAAAATATAGAGTGAAGCTTCTTAATAATACTAGAAGAAAATCTTTAAAACTGCCAGATTTGTTCACACGACTACTGTAATGACACGGTACCTATAATAGCAGCTCAGACGATAAAGGGGATGAAGTTACAGCAGCAATGGGTTTTAGGACTCGCAAAGCTTCTCTGCTTTTTCCCTTTCACCTCTGTTGACTGAAAATGGAAAGGAGATGTTGCTAAAATAAAATTAGATATAAAGGGCAGTATGGTAATTTCTCATGATGATTGAGGAAAATAAAATTCCAGTTTGGCTTGAGCTAGGTTTCTAACCTTGGACCTCTCACTTAACTACTCAACTATTAACTTCACTTTGTGACAATACTGCAAGAAATAATATATACTTTTTTAAAATAAAATTATTTATCTATGTATTTTCTAGGGTCATTATAATTCTTGCTCTTTTGGTTCTACAATGGCATGAGCTACAACTCCTAACCTCTAACTTGTGAATTTTGATAGACACATCATGGCTCATATATTTATTTTGGGGCTTTGTGGCAGATCATGAATTATGATGATGGATAATTATATTTTTGTCATGATGTGTTTTGATTTTTGTATTACTTCCTATAGTCCTTAATATAAGAACTAGTTGAGTTTTTAGATATATTAAGAAAGTCAAATAATTCAGTTAATTATGAATAAATCTAACTCATCATGATGAATTCATATTACATACTCACTAATCAATCTAAATCAATTAATTAACTCTTATATTAATTACAATTTATTTATTTAGCTTCCTTAATGTCATGTCCTGAAATTTGAACTGTGACAGTCACATAATATATATAAATTCATATTCCTCAAGCCTAAAACCTTAAATAAATTGTTTGAAACGAAAATCATAATGTATTATAATTTTAAATCAAAAGGCAAGTTCTCTGTAAGAATTTTGGCAGGATCATTGTTATATAACCGATCTCCCGACAAAATATTCAAATCATCTGTAACATTTTTCTAAAATAACCAGAATCTTATCTAAGAGCAATGTGGAGCATCTATCCTTTCATCAAAATAATACAAGTGCTTCATAAATGATAATTACATCAAAAACTAGACTTGTCAAAAAGCAATGCGTCAGATCTGCAACAAGACTCTTCACTGCTCAGCGGGAGGATTAGGGTCAACTGCACTATCTAATGCCAAATAATCTACTTGTGAATAACGTTGCGAAAACATGATTAAAAAATGCGAAAATTAACAATTTCAACATGTAAAAGGTAAATCATAACATTTCGCAATTTATGCAAATATTTTTGTAAATATTTTTAATTTCAAGAAAACCATTTGAAATAATCATTTCAAATCAATCACTTTTTTGTAGGACTTTAACAGAACAAAAACAGGCATGGACATAGTCTACGAGGGTAGCTAACCAATCTGGCATGGCTCGAAGCCACAAAAATAGGCATCCACAAGGGTAAATAACCATGCGTAGCACAAGGCCACAAAATAGGCATGGACACATAGTCCACGAGGGTAAATAACCAATCAGATCTAGCCCCGAAGCCACGAATAATAGGCACAGGTATGAGACCTATGAATAACATAAGCAGGTACGAGACCTACGAATAACAGGCGCGAGAATAAATCCCACGAATAACTGTCACGAGTACAAAACTCACGAATATCCATCGAGCTCAGGTAACCAAGGTGCACCAAGGACTAACAGTACTGCTGTTAGCAACCAGCGTTATGTATTCTATCCTCTCTAAAATGTTTTCAACATGCGTGGGGTCTCTTTTACATGCAATGATCTCAACCGTTTCAAATGCAATAATCTTTAGTAAAACCACTTTGAGTTTCAAAACCCCCAGCATGAACATTTAAAATCAAATATCAAGTTACTATAGGAAATATATGAAATTCACATAGGAATATTTCCTGAATAAAAGTCAATTCAATATAACATTTGTCAAATTCTTTTCTAATACTTCTTCATCTATTTTCATACATAATCATAATCCTTTTGTAAACCAATTGAAAGAAAATCATTTCTAACAATTAAAGCCATGAATTCGTAAAACTTATTTTTCGTAAATCATATTTGAAACTCAACATTTTAAATGAAGTAACAATTTATTAAAAATACTATTTTAAGGGACGTTATTTATTCACTTGCCATACTTTTAAACTTTTACTTTTTTCAGCCAATCAACTTTTAATTATTTTCACTTCTCAATTCTTTGATATACCAAAAATAATGCATTAAAAATTAAATTATATTCTTAAAAATCCAGAGTCGTGTCACCATGCCCAATCTATAACACTTTAAAAATAATAAGCAAACTCAAACTTTAATCCCCATATTTTCTCTAAATAATATCATGACAATTTAAATGATAATAGAACTTATCATAGGTAACAAATTCAATCTTTAAACTTTAGAAATTTTCTTTCTCCTTTCTCCTTTCTCCTTGTTTGTCCAAATCAAGAGGGGAGAACAAGGCTTAGTTTATCCACAACCCTCACCTATACGCCATAGCAATTTACTTTTCAAATTTACCCAAAATACGTGTATCACATTCACTATGAACAACCATTATCTTGATAATCATTTCATCAAATAGTTCAACTACTTGACAACATCAAAATCACATTGTTTGGAAAAAAAATCCAACTTATAAAACCATTATTTTGAAAACTCAAAACATGGTCTAGCAACTTACCACTTCCATTACAACTTTAACCATTCAAGCATAAGTTAACAAACTAACATTCACACTAGCAAACCTCTTCCTAAAACTCAACCCAAAAATGGATTGACACCTACAACCTCGATTTCATATAGCAACAATTATCTTTACTCTATTTCCCCAAAGAATTCAACACTACACCTACGGCAGTAACGTTCACACAACAACATGCTTCTATTTCCTCTTTCATTTTGGCAGCATTATCACATATATATACCTTCACAGCCACGCATACACAATATATATATACATATCATTCAAAACAGCAGCATCAACATATATATGTACATGTATATGTATTCCTTCAACCATGTTCACAGCCCCTTTTTATTGTTAGATCACATTAGTAGCACCCTCAATTACATTCATAATCCTTTTCCAACATGATATCATCACGGACCCAGGTCACCCAACAGAAATTTAACCTGCTCTGTTTCCCAAAATTTTAGCTTAGATCAAAGATACACAACTATCCCTCACAGACATGGCAATAAGGAAATGATAGCCATTTTAATCCTATCCTCAAGAGCACTGATCATCATTGAAGGAACAGAAGAGAGAGAGAGAGAATAACCTCACACTAAAATGGCACTCTAAACTGTAGAGCAACAACAATTATTTGGCGACCCCCAGCACCTGAACCACAGGTGACGGTCATTGCATGTAGTGACGGAAGAAGCAGAGCCTAAATGGAAAAGAACACAGCAGTCACCAAACACCATGACAGAGTTAAACAGAGAACAGCGTCAGCAATGAATTGTTACAGTACCTGATTTTGAAATGCGGGGAACTATGACGCTGATCAACGGCACCACCACCAATAGGGAACTACCAGCAACACAATTCTAAATCAGTCGGTGAATACGCTTCTCTGCCTCTAATGACTCACAGCTGAATTCCCCCCAAATCTCGCTCTATTGGCTGAGGATGAGGCGAACAGAGAGGAATACTCTGATAGTAGCTGATACAGAGTTAGAGAACTTCCCTCAGTAAATGATTCTGTTATTCTGCCACCGGCGTCGTAAGTTCAACTTCCTTCCCTTCTTCCGTTGCCTTCTGTCTCCCTCTCTCATCACACGTCCGACTGAAGAATGCGAGGAACGAGCGTGTTGATAAAGGAAATGGACAGAGGAAAATGATGGAACATAGCAGAGATTGACCACACGGCAATGATTTCCCCGGGCATGAAGCTTCCGTCGCTACTCTTTTTCGTCTGTGCTGCCACGAAAATTAGGAGGAATGAAGGAGGAGAGGTACAGTTTATGAAGAAATAGGAAGGAGGGCATTTTCATAATTTCAGAATCCTGAAAAAATAAAAACACTCACCTTCTGTTATCTCCAGGTTTAGAACACAGGTCGCTGAAGTTAATTCCCGCCACTTGACCACTCAGCTATTGCCTCCATATTGATATTTGCTACAATTAATATATATATATATTCTTTATTAAAGTGATTTCTTATCTATGAATTTTCAGAGCCATTACACTTAATCTATAAACAAATCAAGTAGCTTTTATAATTAGGGCTTGACATAATATTAAATATAGATAATTATGTTATGGTGTTAAATTTAAGTTGTATGAAATATTGACATGAACTACATTTTCTATTTTTAATAAAGAGCTAGTTGAAAGGTTGGATTTAATTCTAAATATAAGACTTTAATCAATTTTATATCTAGTATTTATTATTTTTTTAAATTAATTTACTTGACTTATAAATTGGTATATAATATAATGTTATATATGAATACTTTAAGGAGATCATATTATATTTATTATAATTAACTAATTTATTTTATTTCTTTAATCTATCTAAATTAGTCAACTAGTTTTTATATTAAGGATTACATGAAGTAAAAATGGGTTGAACCGAACATAACCCATTATCCCCAACAAATATGGATTAGCTTATATAGTTCAAGTTGATCCATTTACCTACCTCATAATAAATCAAGTAGAGGCTAGCAATTAGCATAAATAAACTTATGTAGAGTAACAATGCAAAACTATAACATTTTGTAACAACATATATCCCTTATAATAAATATTAATCTTTACAAGGTGAAAATAGTTTAGGTAGTCTATCAAAGACCTATGTCCTGGCTTAATTTGGACCTCATATGGTCTAACCTATGTTTTTTAAAGAGTTATATAGCACCAAATCTCCTTATTTTATTTCTCATGTCTAGTATCATAATCTTATTTATAGTATAATTTTACCCGTAATTTTTTTAATTTAGTGTAATTTTACCCATAATCTTTTTAATTTGATATAATTTTACACATAATCTTATAAATTACACAAAATTAAAAAAATTATGTATAAAATTGTGCCACAAGTAAGATTAAGATATTATATATATATGAGAAATAAGTTTAGGATATTAAGTGTTATATAACTCTTTTCTTAAATAGGTTAATTTAAGCCATACAAATAGGCCTATTTAGGCAAATAGAATATGCCTATTTTCACAAAGCTCCGCCTACATGACCAATAGGCTAGTTGTAACATCCTACCTACTTAACCTAACGCTTAGCAAAATATCGCACCCCATGACTCGATTACCATGGTAATTAACTAATAAGACTATTATTTTCAATATAGAGCAGATAACATGATAGAAAAGAATCACATATACATAGCCAGGACTATAATGTTTATAACAGAAGGCACATTACCTAGCTTCCCTAACCGTGTTAGCAAAGGGTTATTGTCCTTCTAACATGATAAACAG
Source organism: Leucaena leucocephala (assembly GCA_037074615.1). Lineage (NCBI taxonomy): Eukaryota > Viridiplantae > Streptophyta > Magnoliopsida > Fabales > Fabaceae > Leucaena > Leucaena leucocephala. The sequence continues at coordinate 17,203,271 of CM073519.1, forward strand.
AAAACAATAAAATAGAGAGAAAAGTACGAGAATACATCGATAATTTTCATTAAATGAATGAAGCCTTTAAATAGGCTAATTACATTATAATTAAAAAAAATAAAAATTTAGAATAAGCCACGAATCACAATGGAACTGAAAATCATAGAACAATATTTAAAATGGGATAATGAAGACTAATTAATTCAGAATGGGGTAGCAAAAATCATGGAGTGGGGATAGTTGGATAATCTAATGAGGTAATAAATTCTCCAAAATAAATAAATTTCTAACAATTCTCCCTTAAACTAATGTTTGCAAACATTAAGTTTGAGAGTAGAGGATTTAAAAATTTAAGCCCTCCCTTGAATAAAATCTTCCATAGAACATACTCCAAGCATTTTTCTCGTACCAAATGATGGCTTGAGAGGTTTAGTCATAATGATGGCTACTTAATCTTCACTTTTGTATTACCAAATGTAACATTCCCAATTTTGACTACTAGCTAAATACGTTAAGTTGGTCTAAAAGTTAGAAAAATATGAGAATTACAGGGGCAAAATGTATAAATAAGATTCAATGTCGAGTCACGAGTATAATTATGGGAAAATACCTAGAAACTTGAGAAAAATCCATAAAAAGGGAAAAGTTATGCTTAAGGTAATTTTGAAGCTAAGAGAAATCAATTGAAGGGAAGATGTTTCGGCCAAAAAGCCTATTTTGGAGTGATATTTTAAGGAAAGAAAGAAAAAATAATTGTTAAAATTATTTATGCGCCCAAGAAAATTCAGGAAAATTTATAAGATAACATTTTGAAAGTTTAGGAAAATTATGAAGAGAATTAATTCCTAAAAAATGCTGTAAATAATTTTAAACCTAATTAATGGTAATTAAGGGGTCTATTTTGCTGAAAATTCAAGAAAAACATAGTTAAAGGTTATTCTTTAGTATAAACATTTTAGAAAAATTATTTTATAAGGTAAAGAAGTTAATTATGATAAAAAATATTTATAAAGTGTTAAGCATAAATTTTTGGAAATTATTTGCTAATTTAAGTACATGTAAAGAAAGGATAAAATAGTAATTTTACTACAAAGCCCAAAAATAAATTTGGACCAAGGCTAGGTCCAATTTAAGGAGGTAGGACGTACTCCAATTGAGGGCTTTCAGATTTTGAGTTGGATCCAAGGAAAAAAAGAAGAAGACCAAGCTTATGTTGGAAGCTTGTGTATGGGACCAAGGAGCAAAATAATTTATCTCTTGTTAAAGTTTAACTATCGCATTTAATTATATGTAATTGTACCGTGTTATGTATATTGGGCCGTCTGTATGTTGTAGTGTCTCAACCCATACCTTGTAACCTAATCTACCATATATATATAATGAAGGTTACTATGCGTACATGTTATTGTGCCTTTGACCATTCTGATTTTACCTTATTTTCATATACTTTTCTATCTTGGTATTAGAGCTATTACCTCACCTCAATCATGTTAGCAATCTCCTCTACCTCGCCACACACTGACTTAGCCTCTTCCATACGTACTAAGTCGTATTCCGTTTTTAGCTCCTCAGCCAAACCATTTGCGATCAAGTTGGATCATAGCCACTATCTCATTTGGGAATCTATAGTGTTACCCATTGAAGGTTTCGGCGTACCTGAAATCCTTTTCTAGACTCACTTGATACCCACACGACAACTAAAGCACTACAGAAGGCTCTGAATCACGTTACACAACAAATGCACTGGAAGAAACGAAGAAGCTTCAGAAACAGAGGAGGAGAATGCGTTCTGTAACAAAAGTTGCCCACCCGACTTCTATCCGCGTATGCATATATATAGACTATGGGGAGGGGAGTTAGATAACTGTATCTAACTCCCTCATTTCAAATTCAAACGGTTCCCTATTTTTCACGCAACGGGTTCCCTCCCCTGCTCCTCACGGATCGGGTTTAATCCACCATGGGTGGAGCGTCCGTTTCCTTACATCTCCCACTCACACATGGTGGATTAGATATCATGGCTCCAATCTCATTTTCTTCCTTCTTTCATACTAGGTGCTTTGCCGTGACCGCGTAGGCATGACGTCTCCTTTCGGGCGTTTATACTAGAAATCTCCTTTACAGAGACCAGCACAAAGCAATCCTTTAGTGCAGCTCGATCAAATAAATTATAGTGCCTTGAATGTCCTAGATTTGCCCATATACACTTTTCTCATGGCTAATCTAATCCCTCTTGAGTCAGTATATAACTCAGATAGCCTCCACTTATGTATAGTATCCACACTTACGAAATTAACAAAATAATATCATAAGGGACCAGTCACAGACACTAGCATAGATATGTATATTTTGGCAATCTTTCTTTCGCCCATATATCATTTTGATATGAATCAACCGCTTTCCTAGCATAATACCTTGGGTTCATATATAATTTTAACCATAGGATATATACCAAAGTAGCAATCGCTGAAACATACCTCCATAATATTGTCAAAGTCAAAGGACATTAATGAAAGGATTATACCTTTGTGAAACTCACACAACAATGAAGCAGGGATTGATTCATTTGCTTTCCATTTGTGGTTCTTTAGCACATGTGGTATGAATCACATGTTACGGTGTTCCTCTTATCCTTAAAGAGTGTACGTTGTTTTGATTCTATCAATCACACCATACAGACTTAAGTCTATACACTCTTAGTATCTAAACCCAAACTCTTCAATTATATTCACATAATATGACGTCAATTTTGAAGAATTTGTCATCCGGCAACAGGTTTTATGGATGTGAGAATCCATTGTTCAATCCATACCTTTACTCATGGATCTCATCTTGACTCACTGCACTTTTAAGCCAATGCGACACTTATTGTGTTTCTTCTCTACCATATCAGCACTCTTGCTGTTTTACTGGTGAACACATGTCTCATCTTTGAACGCTTCTATAGCATCAAAGGCGGTTGCTCGTGTGAGAGAGCTACCTCTTTCAACCTGTAAGACATACTAGACATTGTATACTTTTATCCAGACATATAAGTAATAATAAATGACATGATATCATTAATAAAAAATAAAAATATTACATACAGTCTGTAACTTTACATTTTTAACATGCCAATGGCTTTTACATGTTTCTCGAATGTTTCTTTGCCTATTGGCTTAGTCAGGGGATCTGCAACCATACACTTGGTTAAAATGTATTGTACAGTTACAATTTTCTGTGCTATATAATCCCTCACAAAGTTATATTTTATATCAATGTGTTTGGTCTTACTGTGATACTTAGGGTCTTTTGTGTAGGCTATAGCTGCAGTATTGTCACAGTGTATCAACACCGGATTGGTACTCTCGTTCCTAAATCCTAGGTGCTCGATAAATCTCTTCAGCCAAACAGCCTCTTGCGCTGCTGCAGTGCATGCCACAAACTCAGCTTCCATAGAGTGTAAAGCAATGCACGTTTGCTTCTTGCTACTCCAACATATGGCACCGTTGTTAAGCAAGAAGGTGTATCCTAAAGTCGATCTTTGTTCTTCTTCATCACCGCCTACATCAGCATCGAAATATCCGATTAGGCGTAGATCGCTTCCTTGATAACACAATGCATAGTCAGCTATGCCCTTTAAGTATCTCAAGATCCTTTTCACTGCTTTCCAGTGTTTCTCACCAGGGTTGGACTGGAATCTGCTAACCAGCCCCACGACATAACAAATATCTGGTCTTGTACACATCATTGCATACATCAGGCTACCAACGGCACTTGCATATGGAACTCTTTCCATTTGCTTTTTATCTAATTCAGTTTTAGGACACATGTCAGAACTTAAGGCCACTCCAGTGGCCACAGGGATATCCATGGGTTTGCATTCACTCATATTGAATCGCTCAAGTATCTGATTGATATAATTCTCTTGTGAAAGGGTGAGGATTCTCTTGGAACGATTCCTTTGAATCTTGACTCCAAGTATGTATTCTGCTTCACCCATGTCTTTCATCTCAAAATTTAATGAAAGCTATTCTTTAATAGCTATCACAGAGTCAAGACTATTTCTAGCTAATAGTATATCGTCTACGTATAAGGATAATATCACAAAGTTACCCTTAAACAGCTTAACGTGGACACAATGGTCTTCTTCTATCATCTGGAAGTTATATGAGGTAATCGCCTTATGAAACCTCAAGTACCATTGTCTGGATGACTGTTTTAATCCATAAATAGATCTTTTGAGTTTACACTTCTTGTGTTCAAACCCTTTTTCAATGAAACCTATTGGTTGTTCCATATAGATTTCTTCATCTAGATCACCATTCAGGAATGCGGTTTTTACATCCATCTGATGTAACTCTAAGTTTAAACTGTTTACTATTGCCAGAATAAGTTTTATTGAATTGAAACGCACAACAGGTGAAAAAGTATCCTCATAATCTATACCTTCCTGTTGTGTATATCCCTTTGTAACCAATCGAGCTTTGAATTTGTCAATTGATCCGTCTACCTTTCTTTTGATTTTGAGAACCCACTTGTTCCCAATGGCTTTACGCCCTTTTGGCAGATCAACTAATTCCCAAACTTGATTTTTCATCATTGAGTCCATTTCCTCTTTCATTGCTTTCTTCCATTCCTCTATTACAGGACTTGTTAAGGCCTCATGAACAGTGCGAGGTTCATCATCCCCTTCTGGAGTAACTAAGAGTGCTTCTCCTTCTATTTGGAAGCGTATCTTTGGAACACTTTCCCTATTACTCTTTCTGGTAGGAGCAATTTGCTTATCTTTTCTCATTTGTTTCGGTCTTTGTGTTGATCGTTCTTGGATCCCACTCAGATTGACATGCCTAGACGATTCTGGTTTGTCAATTTGTTCTGCACTGTCCTGTTCTTGAGTCTCATAAAGAGATACAGTGTGGTCAACATCTCCCCTACTGGGAAACTCTGTCTCAATAAATACAGCATCTCTTGATTCTGTTTCAGTCACTGTTCCATCTTCAATTTCACTTATGAATACATATCCTTTTGAGGGTTCAGAGTACCTTATAAAAATACATTTCTTCCCTCTAGGACCCAGTTTCCCATGTTTATGAGAATTGTCATGGATGTATGCCGCTAAGCCCCAAGGTATAAAGATGATTAGATCTGACTGACGTTTAGTCCATAACTCGTAGGGTATGGAAGTGATTGATTTTGAGGGCACACGGTTAAGTATGAAAGTTGCTGTCAATAAAGCATCACCCCAATGTGAAATTGGAAGGTTTGCCTGGGCCATCATAGACCTAACCATGTCTAGAAGAGTTCTATTTCTTCTTTCAGTAACCCCATTATGTTGAGGTGTGCCAGGGATAGTTAGTTGCCTAATAATCCCTTTTTCTTCACAGAGCTGTTTGAATTGATCTGAAAGGTATTCACGACCTCGATCAGTGCGAAATGCCTTGATTCTATTGTCCATTTGATTCTCTACTTCATTCATGTATCGTCTAAAGCACTCTAGTGCCTCGGACTTATGTGAAATCAAATAGACATGACCATATCGTGAAAAATCATCAATAAAGGTAATGAAATACCAAGCTCTGTGTCTTGCCCTCACACTCATTGGACCGCAAATGTCAGAATGGATTAATTACAATGGGTTTTCAGCTCGTATTCCCTTACCGAATGGTTTCCTGGTAGCCTTACCAGCTAGACAGCTTTCGCATAATGACATATCCATGTTAGGGATCACCCCCAACAAGCCTTCTTTAGCCAGTTTAATCATTCTATTTTGATTAACATGTCCTAGGCTAGCATGCCAAATATTCATATCAGGATTATTTGAAATAATAGCAAAGCAATCATGAACATTAAAATCATTAGCAAGATCCAAAATAAAGAAGCTTTGAAACTGAAAGCCTGAAGCATAAAATATTGAGTTGCTACAAATGTCTGCAACTTTATCATGAAAGTTTACATTAAACCCAAAGTCTAGTAAGCAAATTACAGAAATTAAATTTCGTCGGATGTCAGGAGCATGAAGCACATCATGCAGTATGAAGGTTTTTCCACTACGCAAAACAAATTTGCAAGTGCCAATGCCTTGAACCTCGATCCTTGCATTATTGCCAACGAAAAGCCACTTGCTTTGATATGGCAACCGACGGTATTCCACGAAAGATCCTCAATCTCGACTTACGTGGTCTGTGGAGCCTGAGTCAATAATCCAAGAAAAAGAAATAGGTTCTGTCAGAAAAATAGTGCTAGAAACAAATGAGGCATGTGAATTCACATAATTCACTGTTACCTTTTCGCTCTCGGCCTGTTTAGAACAGTCATATGCGAAATGTCCCATTTTCTGGTAGGCAAAGCATTTGACCTTCTTTAGGTCTAGCTTTTTCTTGCCTCCTTTCTTTCCCTTCTTCTTGAACGGTTGCTTGCCCTTCTTGGGTGGAGGACCGCCTCTCTTCCCATTTTTATGAGATTTCTTGCCCTTTTTTGATTCAGGCTTTGATTGGGAAGGACCAGTACCTTCGGTCAAATAGGCTTGTCCAGTGGCTTTATAAGCCTCCAGACATTCATCCTCTAGCTCCAAATGCTTAGCTACATCACTAAAAGTAATGATATTTTCATTATGGGTCAGATTAACTTTCATGTGATCCCAACTGGCAGGGAGCAATTTGATGACAGCCTGCACTTGCTGTTCGTCAGATAGATTATGTCCGGCTTCTTTTAGTTCACGGATCATTGTGGAGAATACGTTCTGTAACAAAAGTTACCCACCCGACTTCTGTCCGCGTATGCATATATATAGACTATGGGGAGGGGAGTTAGATAACCGTATCTAACTCCCTCATTTCAAATTCAAACGGTTCCCTGTTTTTCACGCAACGGGTTCCTTCCCCTGCTCCTCACAGATCGGGTTTGATCCACCATGGGTGAATCGTCCGTTTCCTTATATCTCCCACTCACACATGGTGGATTAGATATTATGGCTCCAATCTCTTTTTCTTCCTTCTTTTATACTAGGTGCTTTTCCGTGACCGCGTAGGCATGACGTCTCCTTTCGGGCGTTTATACTAGAAATCTCCTTTACAGAGACTAGCACAAAGCAACCCTTTAGTGCAGCTCGATCAAATAAATTATAGTGCCTTGAATGTCCTAGATTTGCCCATATACACTTTTCTCATGGCTAATCTAATCCCTCTTGAGTTAGTATATAACTCAGATAGTATCCACTTATGAAATTAACAAAATAATATCATAAGGGACCAGTCACAGACACTAACATGGATATGTATATTCTAACAATCTTTCTTTCGCCCATATATCATTTTGATATGAATCAACTGCTTTCCTAGCATAATACCTTGGGTTCATATATAATTTTAACCATAGGACATATACCAAAGTAGCAATCGCTGAAACATACCTCCATAATATTGTCAAAGTCAAAGGACATTAATCAAAGGATTATACCTTTTTGAAACTCACACAACAATGAAGCAGGGATTGATTCATTTGTTTTCCATTTGCGGTTCTTTAGCACATGTGGTATGAATCACATGTTACAGTGTTCCTCTTATCCATAGAAATGTTCCAAGAGAATCCTCACTCTTTCACAAGAGAATTATATCAATAAGATACTTGAGCGATTCAATATGAGTGAATGCAAACCCATGGATATTCCTGTGGCCACTGGAGTGGCCTTGAGTTCTGACATGTGTCCCAAAACTGAATCAGATAAAAAGCAAATGGAAAGAGTTCCATATGCAAGTGCCGTTGGTAGCCTGATGTATGCAATGATGTGTACAAGACCAGATATTTGTTATGCCGTGGGGATGGTTAGCAGATTCCAGTCCAACCCTGGTGAGAAATACTGGAAAGCAGTAAAAAGGATCTTGAGATACTTAAAGGGCACAGCTGACTATGCATTGTGTTATCAAGGAAGCGATCAATGCCTAATCGAATATTCCGATGCTGATATAGGCGGTGATAAAGAAGAACGAAGATCGACTTCAGGATACACCTTCTTGCTTAACAACGGCGCCATATGTTGGAGTAGCAAGAAGCAAACGTGTATTGCTTTACACTCTATGGAAGCTGAGTTTGTGGCATGCACTGCAGAAGTGCAAGAGGATGTTTGGTTGAAGAGATTTATCGAGCACATAGGATTTAGGAACGAGAGTACCAATCCGGTGTTGATACACTGTGACAATACTGCAGTTATAGCCTACACAAAAGACCCTAAGTATCACAATAAGACCAAACACATTGGTATAAAATATAACTTTGTGAGGGATTATATAGCACAGAAAATTGTAACTGTACAATACATTTCAACCAAATGTATGGTTGCAGATCCCCTGACCAAGCCAATAGGCAAAGAAACATTCGAGAAACATGTAAAAGCCATTGACATGTTAAAAATGTAAAGTTACAGACTGTATGTAATACTTTTATTTTTTATTAATGATATCATGTCATTTATTATTACTTATATGTCTGGATAAAAGTATACAATGTCTAGTATGTCGTACAGGTTGAAAGAGGTAGCTCTCTCACACGAGCAACCGCCTTTGATGCTATAGAAGCGTTCAAAGATGAGACATGTGTTCACCAGTAAAATAGCAAGAGTGCTGATATGGTAGAGAAGAAACACGATAAATGTCGCCTTGGCTTAAAAGTACAGTGAGTCAAGATGAGATCCATGAGTAAGGGTATGGATCAAACAATGGATTCTCACATCCATAAAACCTGTTGCCGGATGACAAATTCTTCAAAATTGACGTCATATTATGTGAATATAATTGAAGAGTTTGGGTTTAGATACTAAGAATGTCTAGACTTAAGTCTGTACGGTGTGATTGATAGAATCAAAATGACGTACACTCTTTAAGGATAAGAGAAACACCGTAACATGTGATTCATACCACATGTGCTAAAGAACCGCAAATGGAAAGCAAATGAATCAATCCCTGCTTCATTGTTGTGTGAGTTTCAGAAAGGTATAATCCTTTCATTAATGTCCTTTGACTTTGACAATATTATGGAGGTATATTTCAGCGATTGCTACTTGGTATATGTCCTATGGTTAAAATTATATATAAACCCAAGGTATTATGCTAGGAAAGCGGTTGATTCATGTCAAAATGATATATGGGCAAAAGAAAGATTGCCAGAATATACACATCCATGCTAGTGTCTGTGACTGGTCTCTTATGATATTATTTTGTTAATTTTATAAGTGTGGATACTATGCATAAGTGGAGGCTATCTGAGTTATATACTGACTCAAGAGGGATTAGATTAACCATGAGAAAAGTGTATATGGGCAAATCTAGGACATCTAGGCACCATAACTTATTCTGATCAAGCTGCACTTAAGGGTTACTTTGTGCTGATCTCTGAAAAGGGGATTTCTAGTACAAATGCCCGAAAGGAGACATCATGCCTACGCGGTCACGGCAAAGCACCTAGTATAAAAGAAGGAAGAAAATGAGATTTAAGCCATAATATCTAATCCACCATGTGTGAGTAGGAGATGTAAGGAAATGGGTGATCCACCCATAGTGGATCAGACCCGACCGATGGGAAACAGAGAGCCATTTACATGAGAACCGAGGGAATATTTTAATTCAAAACAGAGGGAGTTAGATACAGTTATCTAACTCCCCTCCCACAGGCTATATATATCTACATACATTGATAGAAATGGGCAGTGTGGTAGAACATATACTTTTCTGTTTCTGACGCTCTGTTTCTGCATTTTCTTCCGGTGTATTTGTTGTGAAAACGAACCAGAATCCATATAGGGTGGTCCGGTTACGTGTGGGTATCCAGTGTGTCAAGCAAACGATTCCAGGTACGCCCGAATACCTTCAGTGGATGGTTATTCGCTTCCGCATGCTTCTCTGTATTTTCATTTTTTTTCTGGTTATGCACTGTTTCTTTGCATATATATGTCTTAAAGTGTTTGTTTAGTGATAATATGCATAGAGCAAGCATTTAAACGATAAAGAGAAACACTTTCAATGTAAACCGAATTGAAAATTTTCATTTTTTTGAAATTGGGTCATTAAAAAACAGAGGATTTAGGACTTGAAAATGATCCCATTGCGTAGAGCACGAAAAAACAATGGAAAATGACTCCAAGAACGTCAAAATTAGACGTCAGACAGAGAAGTTATGGGTGAAAAACGAGTCGGGTCGTTGGACCCAACCCGTTTTCCAGTCGGGTCTGTGTAGACCCGGCTAGAGGTAGGGATTGACACTGTTCATCCCTAAAACGATGCCGTTTTGCCTCTTATTTTAAAAAAAAATTCTCGCGGCACTGTTCATGCGGACCGGGCTGCGTCCAGCCCAGTCAACAAAAAAAAAATTTGGGCTGTAGGACGCCCAGAAAAGAAAAATATTTTTTTAAAATTAAAAAAATCTTTTTTTTTAATTTAAAAAAATTATTATTTGGGGAAATTCTGGTGTCGACACGTGGCAGTGACACGTGGCAGCACCAGAATGGCGCGTGTAGTACACGCGCCAGAGCCGAGAGTGGGCTTCGTTCATTTTTTTTTATTTTTTCTGAATTTTTCCTTCTTGGGGCGCATGAGGGAGCGTGGGACCTCCGATTGAGGTGCGGTTTGTTCCTAAAAATCTCTAAAATCAAGATCTTTATTTTGACATATAATTTGCCTAATTTGGAGGCAATTCTGGACCTATTTATGAATATTCAGTGTATTTTCTGGCGTTTTTTTAGTGTTTAAAAATTCCAGAAAATTATGATAATTAATATGTGTTATTATTTAGGTGAAAATGACTTCATCTAGCATTGAATCTCTAGGATATACTTTAAATGATGATATCTCATTTTTGGATGAGTTCAATAACCTAGAGGAAAACCTTCAAGAGGATCCCGAAGGGGAACCTGAGGAGGATCCAGAGCAAGATCTTGATAACCTTTCTGAAGAAAACCCAGAGGAATTGATGGAGGAAGTTCCACAAGAGGAACCAGAAGAAAAAGATGATTTCAGACCGTGCTTGGAAACATTATTCCCCATCGAACCACTTCCTCTACAGCCTTTAATGGTGTCTTCAGATTTAAACTCCAAGATGGTGCCTACTCGTGAATCTCAAATTGAGGATGGAGATGAAGTTAACCAACCTCTTACCCCTATTTTGGCCATGAACATAGTTGAAAGAGATGCAACTATGTTAACAAACATGAAAGGCATTAATGGCTTCATTGGTAAATACATTGAAGGCATGACTGATAAGAAGCATACTGAATTCTACTTGAAAGTCATAATGAAATTTATAAGAGCTACAAGAGTTAGAGGAAAGCCCAATTCAGGACGCATCAGAAAGAAAAATTAACTTACAAGAATAGAATTTATATCTAACCTTAAAAAGCCACCTCGAGAGCTTAAGAAGCTAATAAAAGCAATGTTAGAATATTGTAAAACTCATATCGAATGATGTATGTTTTTACTTTAATTTCCATTACTTTACTTTGTTAAAGACATACTTTTATACTCTTTCTTTGTAAAGACTTATTATTATTACATGCCTTGTATGCAAGAGAAGCATGTTTCATTTTAATTCTTTATATGTTATGATTCATGTATAACTTTTTATAAGTGAGAGCTTTTTTAGATGATGAGTATTCTGAAAAGTAATATTTGATGAGACAAGTACTTATATTAATTTTGATAGAGAATGATGGTGTTGCTAGTGCTTGTGTGATGGGAGGTACAAATGTATTCTCCTGATCATGGGTCTAGTGATATTATTATTTATTAATTAAAAATTAATGACATTGTCACAGAACCAATATTGAACAATGGCATCAAAGAACATTATTGCTGAATTAAATAAGGGGGAAAAACTCAACGGGGAGAACTGGGATATTTGGTACCGAAAGGTCCAATATATTCTAGAAGAACAGGATGCTATTGAGCCATTAACAATGGCCATGGTAGAACCTGAGGCTGGCAATACGGCCCAGCACAGGAGAGACCAGGAAGTTCGGGCGTACCTAGAATCCTTTTCTAGACTCACTTGATACCCACACGACGACTAGAGCACTACAGAAGGCTCTAAATCACGTTACACAGCAAATGCACCGGAAGAAATGAAGAAGCTTCGGAAACAGAGGAGGAGAATGCGTTCTGTAACACAAGTTGCCCACCCGACTTCTGTCCGCGTATGCATATATATAGACTATGGGGAGGGGAGTTAGATAACCGTATCTAACTCCCTTATTTCAAATTCAAACGGTTCCCTGTTTTTCACGCAACGGGTTCCCTCCCCTGCTCCTCACGGATCGGGTTTGATCCACCATGGGTGAATCGTCCATTTCCTTACACCCATAATTGAAGGCAACTGGCTCGAATCTCACATTCATGGAACTACTCGGATTCCACCTCGTCTTATCCTTAATGAAGTATGGCCCAAAGTGAATCTCGAATATAAGGAGTGGCATTCCGTAGACCGTATGCTCGTTAGATGGCTCGCAATACAATAACTCAACTGTTGGCACGTAGCTCCTTAGCTATCGAACTGCTCAAGAACTATAGAAAGAAGCATGTGTCCTCTCTTGTGAATCAACCAAGGCTAGTGTGGTGGTGCATAAATTAGACTTGTATCAAACTCGCAAAAATGGCATGAAGATGGATGAATACTTGGCCAAAATGAAACATATTTTTGAGTAACTTGCTCTTGTAGGTGCTCTAGTTGCAACTGAGGATCTCATTCTTCACGCCCTGAATGGACTTGATGCTGAATACAATGCTATTGTAGTAAAACTACTTGATAAATCATATCTCTCTTGTGTGGAAACGCATACATGTTTACTGGCATTTGAGAGTAGACTCGATCAACTTAATCACTTTTCATCTGTGTCAATTCAACCCAATACCAAGTTACTCAATATGACAGGCCTGAACATGACTGTTACACAACTGATTTAGAATCTAACGTGAAGCCTAGCGCGAAAACCATGGCTCCTGTTAGGGACGCTCTGACGAGGATAGCCGCTAGTACTGCCATCTTTGCCAGTAACCTGGATATGAGGTAGCTGATTGCTATCAAAGGTTTTATCGTTCTTTTAATCCACCTTCTTGGTCTTCTCATCAAAACTGGTCCTATCCTCCTAAGCATTTTATGCGCCTCCTTTGTACGTATTGGATCTAGTATTAGTGAACTAAATATCAACATAGTTATCTTTCACAGCTTGTTAACACTTTCAAGATTTTTAGAAGTAGTTGGCAAAAGTAACATATCCTTTAATAATAGTTTAGACTGAGCATGAGAGCAAGGGAAAGTATTGAGCCTATACTAGTTATGCGACTTTTCACTACAGTGCAAGTTAAGATATGAGAATTACCTATGGGAGCCACATGCATCAGTTTATAGGGGTATGGTGGGAAACATGAAAGCCGGAGCATTGGCTGCTAATCCTGTTCAACATGCTTGTAGCAATCATATAGAGATCAATGTTCATTTCATTAGAGATTTGGTGCTATCTGGATGTGTCAAAGTTCAATATATTCCCGCAACTCATCAAGTGCATGATTACTTTACCAAACATCTGACTCACTTTCAGGTTCTGTATCTAAGGAGCAAACTCAGGTTGTGTAACACACCCTCATTTGAGGGGGAATGTTAAAGCTTAACTATTATACCATACTTTCCTATATTTTTCTATCTTCTCTCTTTTAAACTACTTCAGTCTCTCACCGACCTCATTTTGCTATATGCTAAACAACATTTATGGAGAGCAAGCGAGCTTGGCCGAGAGACGAAGATGATCAAATTAAAGAAGAAAAGGTTGAAGAACAAGAGATCCTTTACTTGCAATTAAATATATAGGCTAAGTTAAGGGTCTTGAACCTTATTCCATCATTATTTTCTTCAGTTGGGGAGTGTTTTATAAATGGACGATGATTAAAAATATGACTTTTAGAGAGAGAGAGTGAAGAACATGTAGCAAATCTTGAGGAAAAATGTAGGATGATGGAATATACGCTGTTTTAGTTGTTTCTTCACTTGTGTGCTAAATATTGTGGGGAAAATGAATTTTGAATCTCTGACCTTACTGTCCAATGGAGTTTATTTAATTTCCCTTAAAGAAATCTCATAGAAGTGTACAAATGCTTAAGTAGATGAGGTATATAATTGTTATATGGTTCTATGATGTTGGCCATAAGTTGGAGCTTAAATATGGAAGTAGTAAGAGTGAATTCTTCATGCAAAATTATACAAGAATTGCATGAGGGGAAAATTTATGAAGTAAAGGATAAAAGATTAGGAAAATCAAAGAAAAAGATCGCATTGAAAGAGTTAGAGTTTGGAGCTAAATGAGAGATTAATTATGCTATCAAAATGTATCAAAATGTATATTAATCAGTCCCTATATACATAACTTGTTCACTGTAAACCTTCAAATATTATAATTAATGTAATAACAATATTTATAAGCCAATTTTAACTTTTATATATAAACATTTTTACATCTCGAAAAGATAAAAGATAAAGAGGTCAGGAATCCTGCCTATAGACTATGTAGAATATCTACATGTTTTGAATAACCATGAAAGCCTTCTTTGTTTCGTTGGAAATGCAAAGTCAGTGGTGATAATATCCCATTAAAAGAAATAATAAAATACATAAAGAAATAATTTAACCACATTTACTTCGAATAATGAGGATTGATAATAAATCTCAATTTCTGCATTATAGAAATATAGTAAAAATGAATATACATAAAAATCATTAATCAAATCAATCTAATACTCAGTAAAATAGCTTGTCTAAAGAAACCAATTTTAAACGATAATTTATAAATCTCATCTTTCCATAAGACTTCAACAAAACGAATTATTTGGCATGGACACACAATCCACGAGGGTAACTAATCATTCTGGCGTGGCTCGAAGCCACAAAAACAAGCGCAAGTGTGAAACCCATGAATAACAAGAGCATGTACAAGACCCACGAATAACAAGTGTGAGAATAAATTCCACGAATATCCTGCGCTGTGTTCACAAATACCTATCAAACTCAAGTTTAATCATAGTGCACCAATGACTAACAGTATTGCTGTTAATAACCAGTATTCTATATTCAATCATCTCAAAAACATTTTCAATCATGTATGGGGTTAATTTAATATTAATAAAGAACAATATCTTTTAATACTAAAATCTCATAAACACTATTTCATAATCAGGGACCCTATCATGAAAAATTCACAAAATCTCAAGATTTCCTTCAATCTCTGCCTTCCAACTAAACTTTTTGAAATAATAGCAACTCACGTGAAATATTTCATAACGTAAGTAAGTCATTCTAACATGAGTTGATAAAAGATATTTCAAAAATTTTCTTGATTCATATGAACATTAGTATATTTTTCCAAGCTATTAAAACATGACAATACCAATAAAATAAATATAAATAATGATAATGTTTAAATGAAATTGCCTTAATAAATAACATTTAACATAATTGATAAATTGATATGGTATGACAAATGGCTAAAATATTATTTAAAAATTAATAATTATAGGACGTTCACCTGTGAACTTCCAAATATATGACTTACCTAGCTGTTTCCCAAATACATATTACTTTCTCCCGTTCATCCACTTCTGACTTATTTACTTCTTATTTTCCTCATGTCCCAGGACATAAAAGTTATTACTCTCATTATAACTTTATACAACATATTCACAATATTTCATTTATTATGACTCCTAGTTCTCTTATTATATACTCCATCCCCATTTAAGTTTATCTCAAACAAAATCATTGCCATTACTTTCAATTAATTATATAACCAAATTATGCTATATAAGAGTGCATCCAATTAATTCATACACATTACCTTATAATATATATATTAATATTCTAACTCAATCTTATATTCTCTAAAATCATCTATAAGCAGTTTCCAACAACTCAGCGAATACCACCAAACATCTTATAAGAATTCAAGATTAACATGATAATAAACAAACCAAATAACAAGAAATAACACTTATTTACTCTTATATAATAATTTATTAAATTTTATTAATTTCATTCCAAAATTTATTATACAGAACAAGTACCTCTTGTACTATAATAACCAACACATTTGTCTGCAATCATAATTTTCTTGAGTTATAAAAACCGATTTCACTTCCTATAATAAAACGTAAAGAATTGGATTAAATTTATACACAATAATTAATCAATGTTACAATCACCTATTCAATTCCATAGATTCTTTCCTCAAACATAACACTTTATTTAGATTCCCTACGCTAACATAAAATCATAGTCTTTGAATTATCAATTAAAATATGTTCCTCTGGTTCAATTTAATAATACACCCATCACACGACAATAATTCAAAATTTATCTATCAAACAATTCATCAAACACATGGTGTGCATACATTTAATCTAAGGCATAAAGCAACATAATACTTCATACTTTAACAGCTATGTATCCTTCAAGCATCAAAGTAGTCTTACAACATTCCCTAAATCCAACATCATAACGGGATTTGGCCTAAAACCAAATATAGCAGCACCTAAATCCAATCTGTTCTTTCCATAACATCATATAAAAAAATTTAACTTCAAATTCTCCTCTGTTCCCGTACACAAATGGATCAAAAATATAGAATAAGCAAAGGAAAAGGGACTTCAAACATTCCACCCCTCGTCCTTCCAATCCCACACACAACCCACAGAAGCAACAAGAAAAATAGGTACAGCTGAACACATCCACACACAACAACAGTAACAGTAACAAAGGGGAGAGTAGAAAACTAAACTATACCCATGGCAATTAGCACAAACAAGAACCAAATCGTAAGAGGAAGGAGAAGAGTATCCGAAAGTTTCATCACTTATAGCAGCGATAGCGATGTGGATGGCGCAACTACAGAACAAAGAAGAAGACTCTCCAGAACAGTAGCCGAGCTCTGAGTGAAGGAAGAGATGACAGCAGACGATAACACAATCTCTACCGATGGTAGCACGGACGATAGAAATAGAAGGAATTACAGCTGTGATGCATTTTCAAGTAGAGTCGAGAAGCTTCTTCTCTCCCTCACTGTGTTCGACGGATAAAAGGGAAAGGAGGAGTAATGTGATTTAAAATGACAGAGGGGTAGTTTGATAAATTCATCTACATAGCTGGGGAAAATAAAAGTTATTTTGGAGAGAGCTAGATTGGAACTCAATCTCACTTAAATCCACTATCTCAAACAGCCACCAACTTTTTTTTTACATAATTACAAGAAATAATACGTATGCCATTAAAGTGATATTATTTATCTATTTATTGTTTTTAGCCTAGAGTCATTATATAGTATAAAAAATTTGTTATAGATATTAAGACAAAAGAGAGTGATATATTACTATTATGCTTTCAACTCGCATTATAAAAAGATTGACTTTCAACGGTAATTTTTCTAACCGCTAAAGGTATAAAAGTTGCCGCTAAATACCTATAGCGACAATATATTATCGCCGTCAAGTCGCCGCCTATGAGACTATCGCCTATATATATTGACAGCGACAATTGAAAGTTGCCGCTGAATGTCAATCATTAGCGGTGACTTATCGCTGAACGTTTAACATAAGTCGTCTACCATTATCTTCAATAAAGGTAAGTCAAAGGTGACGACAAAAGTCATCACCTAAAACCTAATCAGCGGCGACTATTTATAGCTGCCTAAAGGTGAATCTGCGGCAACAAATTGTCATTGCTGAAAGTAGATATTGTTTTTAAATTTTTTTTCCTGTAATTTTTCTTATATAAAATAAATATAATTTAATCACAAAAATAATGATTAATAAATAAATAAACTATAATATAATAACATTGATAAATAATTTCAATCATCATATAAAATATCAAATTATTTCAATTATTTAAATATTTAAAATTAAAATAAAATTGTTCAGTTTATACATAAATATTATATAAAATGACCAATAGTAGGAGTAGAAGAAGTAGGCACATGTGGTTTTTCATCTGCATCAAGGAAGTAAATTGAGCTTGTATCATTTACTCTATTTGTTCCGTTAGTTTTTACTCGAATTGCACACGCTTTTCTTCCATCTTTGCACGTCCTGTTGCACGTTCTACCTTCATTTTTTCTCTCTTGTCTTGAAATTTTTTATCAAACTCTTCCTGCAATTGGACATGCACACTCTGGACAATTGAACTATCACTAGATTGAGGGCAATTTTTCTTCCTTGAAGGCTCTGCTCCATACCCTTTCTCTCTTACATACCCTGAGCTCTCACCAAGAATTATTGCCAATATTTCCTCTGACATCATTCGAGCATCGCTCTCTAAATCTTGGTCTTATTCCTGAGAAAGTTCGTGCATTCGACTCTATAAAAAACATATGAAACTATTAGAATAATAATAAAAATAAATCTAAATAAAATATTAAATTACAATGCATAAATGAATCTGTTCAGAATGTGGGTCAGCCCATACTACTTGTCCATCTAATGTCTTCCTAGTATGCGTTATCTCTCACAGCTGGTCAGGAGGGGTATGTTGTCTAGTAATATGATCTCTCTACAAAATAATAATATATAAAATACAAAGAATAGATTTTAAAATAAAAAATGATTAAAAACTTAAATTATAGTGGTGATAAATTGAACTTACTGTAGCAAACTCAATCTCTACAAATGATCGAGGACCACAAATATGTTTAGTCATTTGTTTTTCTCGATTTATCGTGTTTCTTGCACTTTTGTTCTACAACAAAATTTGGTAACTAATAAGAATTTAATTATTGAAAAAAAAGATAATTTATTTAGAAGGATAGTGAGGTACCTTAAATATGTCAGATTTAAAATATATTAATAACCATTCCCAATCTTGAAAACTAATAGTTTGAGGATGATCAGCCAACATATCCTCATCAGTTTCATATTTCTTATAGTGAGAGTAAAGATTGATCTTTCAATTTTTGAATATATTTTGTAAAATAATTGATATAGCTATATGAAATTTTTCTTCAGCAATTGCATTAGCAGGTTCAAATTTATTCTGAAACAAATAAACATGAACACTTTAAATAATAATATAAATAAAATAAGATTTTTGAAAAAATTGACATAAATAATACTTTTATTTTTAAAATCATATCCTGACCATATTTTTTAAAAATATTCTTCCAGTTACCTCCACTATCCCTAAAAAAGATTGTGGTTCTAAGAGTTAAATCACAATAATTAAAAAAGTGTCTTGCTTCTAGACCGATTGCTCTTGACATGGAATCAATAAATTTGACTCGAATCTTTGCTCCTTGTGCAGTCCTCAAATTCATGTTAATAAACTTATAAACTCCTATGCGCTTGTTGATTGCACTAGAAGAGCCTATCATTGAAGTTGAATTAGAACAATTAAATATTACAAGCGATGTAAATCAATTATTATAAAATTGAAGCATACTTACCTGTACTATTATTTTGAGTATGGGGAGTGAGAGGAGAATTGATGAGCATTTTCTCAAGTTGTTGTTGCAGAGATAGTGGTGAAATAACATATTTTGATTGAGGTGTAAAGCATGTACCTCGGCTATTTGTATTGTCATGAGATGTAATGAAAGACCTTTCCCACCTCGACCTCTCTTTAATACTAACATATCCTATAAACATAGACATTTTATTTAGGAAATAACAACCAATCAAATCAAAAATAGCAAGCAATCAATAATCAATCTGGATATTAATACAATATACCATATCAATTAATTTAATTCAATTGAATCTTCCGTTGCACTATCACTTCTATCAATATCTTCTGATTCATTTGTTTCTTTTATTTCAATTTCTATGTCACTTTCTTCTTCAGTATCACTATTAAAGTCGTCAAAAAGATTCTTTTCATCACTAAATCTAGTCTTAATGGCATTATTTTTATGTATTTGTGATAGTTCTCCTTGAGCTAAGATATGCGTTCGTCCAGCTTCTCTATATAAGTTGATGATACTTGTGTAGGACTTGCATGGTAAATATTTAAGTCTACCACCAACTGTTGATAAGGTTCTTTATCAACCATAGAATCATTGACCCTACTATCATCAGTATCATTGTCAGTTGGTACATTAAACGAGTCACGTGAGTTTGTTTTGACAACGACAAGCCAACCGAGTGCAACAATGTCATCCACATAGAAAACTTGATCAGTTTGAGATGCTAGAATAAATGGTTCATACGTTTGTAATGAATATCGCGTGTTAATACTTATGAACCCGTACTTATCAACCTTATACCTTTGTCATAATGAGCCACATCCCACCAATGACACTTAAACAATTATATTTTTATGTTGTCTATGTAAGACAACTCATCAATATGCTGTAATACACCATAATATTCTTTGTCAGTATTAGTGTCATCACCCTTAGCCAATATACCACTATTTTGAGTTTTTTCCAGTTACATGGTCTTCTGTGTGAAAATGACATCTATTGCCTATGAACATGGAATAACGATTCACTATTATCAATGGACCAATTGATAAACTTATTAGTTCATCACTCACATGGCTCCGTGTAGACAATGATGTCACCTTTAAGGACAAAAGTCATGTGTTAGATATTTTATATTAATATAATTGCTATAAATATCATGGCTCAAAATGTTATAACTTACTTATGAACGAAACCATTTATTGAAGAAACTCATATTGGTTGTGCTCACTCCTTTATCCATGGGCTTCAAGCTCTGTTGTATATTCCCTACAAATTTCCAAATAAATAAGAAAAATATGCATTATGACAAATAAATTTTCTCTTTAAGTCAAGTAACTTACTCCATAAATGGCCAAACTTCTTTACAATTTTGTAGCACATACATTTTTGCTTGAGAGTACTCTTCATGGGAAAAAGAAATTGACTCACAATGTCCCATAACTTGACCAGTTTTGTTAAATATCGAAAACTCATGGTTGATATTATCATCGGTATCATCATTCCTATGTGACACATTAAATTTTGTAGGAAAATCTTTTAAATATCTTGAGTAAAATGTGAGGCTTTCATTTGCCAAGTATCCTTCAACAATTGATCCTTCAGGCCAAGCTTTAGTGCGAACATACGATTTGAGTATCAGCAAATACCTAGTGCATTAAAATTAATTAAACTTCTATAGTTATAAATAATAAATATACAATGACATTGATGCATGTTATCTTTCTATTGGATACATCTAACGATATTGAACTGGTCCAGCAACTTTTGCCTTCCCTACCAAGTGTATTAGCAAGTGAACCATCACATCAAAAAAGCAGGTCGAAAAATAGTCTCCAACTTACACAACGTCAATATTATCTGACTTTGAAGTTTGTCAAGTAGTTCACAAGACAAAGATTTCGAACAAAGATTTTTGAAAAATCTTCCCAACTTTATAATTGGTTCACACACCTTAAAAGGTAATAACCCATGTATTACAATTGGAAATATCTCTTGCAATCACATATGGTGATCATGACAATTCAAACTAAATAATTTTTGCTCTTGAATGGTGACATATCTTGAAATATTGGATGAAAAAGTATCAGACACTTTTAAGTTAGTCAAGAATTTTAAAAGGGATTGTTTGTTCTCAGGAGACAATGTGTAAGGAGCAAGAGGAATAAAAACATTATTACCATCTTCAACTGAGTGCATATCACTCCTAATACCGAAGTCCATCCAGTCGTACCTACTTTTAATCCTTCATCTTTCCAACCAAATCCATCACCGTGCATATAATGTTATGATAAATATTTCTTTCTATATGCATCACATCAAGATTATGCCATATTAGCAAGTTCTTCCAATAAGGCAATTGGAAAAAAATACTTCTTTTCCTCCAATTATAAGCATTATTATGTGTATGACGCTTTCATTTTTTACCCTTCCCAAATGTATATCACTTAAGTGTTGTAGTTGCTTAAGTACTTCATCTCCAGTCAATAAAACTGGTGGATCCATATGCTCTTCTTTACCATCAAATGATACCTTATTTTTACACCATGAGTGATTTTGTGGAAGAAAGTACCTATACCCCATGTAAGACAACTTGCTCCTTATCGAAATACAATGCTTGTCTTTGTGGCAACATGGACATGCAAGTTTACCTTTAGTTGACCACCTTGAAAGGTTTCATATGCAGAAAAATTATTTATAGTCTACAATATTGCTGCATGCATGATAAAATTTGATTGATAATATGCATCATACGTCTGTACCCCTACTTCCCACAATTGCTTCATTTACATAAAGAGAAAGAAAAATGAAGATACCTAAAATACCATTTGATCTTAATAAATTCATATTCCATGATATTCTTCTAAAAATATATATAAATACCCAACCTTTTACATAAACACAGAAAAGTTCATAAAACCCTAAATTCCCAGAATCTAAACTAAACAAAATTGAATTTGTCCATCAATGAAACAAAAACGCATGTATGCATGTGGGAGAACTATATGTAATATTATATTTGATCATATATCAGTATAAGGATCTCACTCATGCTCAGAGATTTGAAATAAACTGATTGAAATGTTAGGTAGATATCGTATTTAATTAGCTCCCATATCTTGTTAATTTGGGGATAATCACTGTGGGATAATCACATACGAATTGATTGTATATTTGGTTAAATAATATAATTATATATATGAGTGGTCTCTATAGTAGAAGGAGTTAAGAAGGGGATGATGAAGGTAAAACTCCCAAGGAGAATCAAGTTGTACAAATCTAGCTAACGTTGGCAACACAAAATTCTAGTAACAGTCACAATTCGTGTTCATTTTTTTTGTGATTTTGTAATTTGGCTGTCAAGCATGTGTGTGTGTTGTGTATTGATCTCTCTTAGAGCGATCTACACAAAGAATTTTGTCTACCATAGCTTCTGTTAGGTTTGATGAACACTGGGGTTGCTTTCATTAGGGTTGTTAATCAATGTCATTCGGGTTGCTTTAATGTTGAGATTAAAGCTTGATTCCACATTTTTAATCTTCATTAATTACTTAATCAGTGATTCAACCTCAAAACCCCAAATTTAAATGGTTATAAACACTTCAAACCATAGGGTACAACAAGTCTATCGGCAACTCAACGTCGAATGATTTTGGCTTAATTTGAAGTTAGAAAACTCAAATTCTTACTCATTTTCACTGAATCAACCAAAAGCTACTCAAAATCTTCACTTTAATCACTAACCCACCCTATAATCGAAAGAAAAAAGAGGAGACAGATTGAAGAAGCAATCAGAGAACTCACCTTAGATAGCCGACGACGTCACAAGCTCACTCTCCGTCCTCTAGTCACTCCTCCAACATCACAATACTTCGGCCGTTTGCTCGTCCTCTCCCTCTGTCTCTTGCTCTTGATGTTTCCCTCTGAAGCTATCAACGCTGAGAAATGAGAAAGAGAAGGAAAACCCTAAAATATAAAGACAAAACAAAGTCACCGCTGAAAGTCCCCTTTCAGCGGCAACTATATTTTGTCACTGCTAAAAGTCTGACTTTTATTAAATATTTTTTAGGAAATAATCCTCTTAATAAAAAATGATATTTTTCCTCCTATAGCTTCTTCAACTTATTAGGGAATTTTTATAAAATTGTTCGGGCAAATAATAACCTCTAACTATTTTTCTTAAATTTTATAAGAAAATAGGTCTTTAATTCCTGAAAAATAGTTATTAAATCATTTGGGTCTAAACCTAGGGAATAAACTCTTCTATAATTTTCTAAACCCCCAAAATACTCATTTTATTATTTTTTTCTTAATTTTTCTTAACCCCAAGATATTTTTAATGATTATTCTTTCCTTTATTCTTTTTCTAAAATTTCACTTTTAAGACTTTTTAATTTCAGACAAATACTCTTAAACTCAATAATACCTTATAAATTATTTTTATAAAAGTTTAGATGTTACATGAAATACAGCAACAGATGGCATATGCAACAGTAACTAAAAATTTATGTATGTACGTATGTATTTTACGTATATTCTTTCTCCTTATCTCTATCTCACACACATATCCCTTTGTCTATCTCCTCCTTCACATTGTCTCTAACACACACATACTAACTCTCATGCTCATTGACACACATTTATAATATATCTCTTATGTACATATCCCTATTTCATCTCCTTCTTTCATAGACATCACATTATTCTCTCTATAATATTTCTTTACTACAATAACATGTGAAATTTCTTTATTTATTATTTAAAAATAAAATTATTCAATAATTTAATTACATATATTAAACAGTTGATTAAAATCCATTCAAATGGGGAAAAATTGTATAACACTTTTAGTGGCAACAAATGATATAAAAGTCACCGCTAAATACATCCTTTTATGGCGACAATCAGAAACTATACACTTTTTGCCGCGACTCATATGTCACTGCAGATACTATGACCTTCTGTGGCGATAATTAGTGTCGCTCCAGAAAAGTGACAATAAAATTTGAGTTTTTTAGCTTTTGCGGTGACAAATCAAAGTCACCGCAGAAACTTAAGAGTTTTAGCAACGACAGCTAATATCACCGCTGAAAAGTCATAGCCAAATCATTGTTTTTTTGTAGTGTAGATTGAGTAAAAACATGTTTGAAAATATTTAATTTTGAAATTTAGACTTTTCAAAATAAAATAAATTGATTAAAAATAAATTGGAAACTTGACTTCAAGATAAAAATGCTAGAATTACTTCTCCTCAATATATTTCTTGAAACTTGAATTGAAAACCCCTCAACTAGCAATTGAATGAACTCATGTTTGCCGAGGATCACAAGTCATTGAAAAAGCTATCTCAAGTCAAATTCAAATTCTATTTTAAAAAACGAATCAAATCTCTTGTTTTAGTTATTGAAAATCACAATGAAGCATAGACCTCAAGTTTACATCATTAGGTTAGTGACTATATCTTCATGACACTAATAAACTATCCATTAAAATCGATTAATTTCAAATATAATGTGTGATTATTCAAGTTCTACAATTGAAATAACTTTCTCAAGCTCCAATCAATTAAACAAAACAAGCCAAGTGGTGGCTAAGCACTTTAGTCACAAGGGAAAAACAATATATAAATATAATTAATAGCTAAAAGAGGGATAAAACCAAGTCTCAATTCATACATAAGGTTAAAGTAATCCAAGAATGAAATGCTTAGCTACTCAAGTTCATCAACAAACCAAAACTATATAAACAAATTTGGCCCATATAAAAAACTAAGAGAAACAAGAGAGAAAAAGCAATCAAACTAATGTTGAAGCTTCAAATATCTTCAAAGCATCTAACCCAAGCTTCAATGGCTCCAAGTCCTCTCTTCCCAAGCTCTCCAATGCTCCAAAAGTCTTCAAGAGTCGAAGAAGGACTGCTCCTCTACGTTTTTCCAACCTTTCAAACCTAATTTTTGCATCATTTCATGAAACACACAGTTGCATAAAATTACACTTCATTGCAGTGAAGTACACAAAAAGAATGCTCCCTGGTTGATGGCAGGCTTCACTGTAGCAAAGGGCACAGTGGCGATCTTCTTCTCTGCTAGTCTATTTTGCTGCAGCGAAGATCATGCTAGTTCTTCTTGATTCTTCAAGATCCAAACTGCCTCCAAATTCTTTACTTCTCCTTTCCATGCTTTTCTCATTCTTCAATCTTTCCCTTAACTTCACATGATCCTTCTAAAGCTCTCAAAACTTGACCCGATCTTCCTATTAATAATAGAAAAAATATAAGTTCTTCAATCATTATCAATCAACCTAAACTATTGACAATTTAAACCAAGAATTCCATGTATTACTCAAAATGCTTCAAACCACATTTTCCTATGAATGAATCCATGATAACCCATGCTTCAATCCCAAAACAAAGCAACAGAATAGGAAAATGTGTCAAAATAGTATGAATTTATAAAGGTTATCAATAAATAATGAATAGGATTCAATATTTCCTATCACCGCCAGAGAGGAATCAAGGCAATTAAAGAAGGACGACAAGAAAGAACAAGCTAAGGTGTAAGTGAAAAGGGAGAAGTTTCAAGAGGTAGCAAAATTTATTGACTCTTATATAGTTTGTGTTTGGTTGCTTGCATGTCTATCTATTTGCCATGTATGCTATAATTAGGTCTATGTACATGTAATATCTTTGCTTGAGATAGTGTTGATGCCATGTGTATTTTCTTGTAAGGTTTTGTTCTTATTTAACTATTTACATGCTTAGTTACCATTGCACTTTATATTGAGTTGATGTTTTGTTACTTAGATTCCCCCAATCTCATCCCTTTCTCCAATATACCAACAGTAGGAGCTGGTACCTCGAAAGGAAAGAACAAGCTTCTGGAGGAAAGTTGATGATAAAATCTCAAGGAAGCCATCTAGTTTTATTATTTTGATTTCCATTTGTCTATTTATGAATGTTTATATATACTTGTTTGTTTAAGTTATTGTAACTTAATTTATGTAATGATATGTAATCAATCTCCATAAGGAGAAGCATGAGAGATGAGCTCAGCTCAATACCAGGTGAGTGTTATGATAAAAGCATAGTTGAATGGATGAAATAGATAGTAGATAGTTGGTCTTATTCGATTCATCATTTTGGTAGTAAGGTTTGGCAGGGCATTAGTTTGAATTAGATTCTAAATTTTTACCAGTATTAAAGTACACATCTAGACCTTTAAAATGAGCCTTAATTTATAGTTTTTGGATATGTGATACAATTTTTTAAAGTTGAGTCAGACTTCTGGAATTTTTTGTGGAAACTTCACTATACAATTTTGGCTTAATCAAGTTTTTGGACCTAATGGATTAGCGAAGAACCCATGTCTTATGTTTCTTTCAAATAGCTCATCAAGATCTAAAAATAGAGCTTTGGACCACTAATTTTATAACTATAATAAATTAGTTATGAATTTTTAAAGTTTCAGGAAAATTCAATGCTAATGATATCCAAGTTTTAGAGAAAAAGGAAAATTCAATGCTAATGATATCCAAGTTTTAGATAAAAGTTTTTTAATTTTAAGTTTTTAGTATTCTCATGGGTACTTTTGGCTCACAAGTGGTTAGTAAATGGCTAAAGAACTATGATTAGTGACCCTAAAGTAAATTGAGACACCCAATTAATGATACCATCATTGCAACTGTCACGCAAAAAATGATATCTCAAATCAATATGCTTGCCTTATCCATGCAAAGTTGGATTTTTGGCACAAAGTTGGATTTTTGAAACTTTTAATTGCTGAAACATTGTCACAGTAAATTGTTGTTGGACCCTTCTATTGCCTTTGAAGTGTTTCAAGCAATCTTTCTAACCATATAGCTTGACAAGAACAGGCAGCAACAACAAAATCAGCTTCTATAGTCGACAAAGTAACAATTTGTTGTTTCTTTGAAGACCAAGAAATAGCTCTATCACTCATCATAAAACAAAGCCTGATATGCTCTTTCTATCATCGAGATCTCCATCATAATCAATATTAGAAAAGCCATGAAATTTGTTTGTTGGGTTTTTAAAACCCTAACTAAATTTATTATTATTTGCCCATTTATTATTGTTTTTTTATTATTATAATTATTAATATTATTATTGACTTTAATTCAAATATAATAAACGTTATTATTATTAATAAAATAACCTAATCGTTATGATGTAGTAATAAACTTAACGAGATTTCGATATATGTACATTTTCATTTATTCATTATTCAAACAATTCATTTATATTGTTACTATCCATATATATAAAATTGGGTAATGGTAAGAATAGTCAGAATGTGATAACTTTTAATAATAATCTTAACTACATACAGCAAGGCATTGAAACTTATATATAAATAGTATCCAACATTGTCGTACATGAACTATGAGAGTTAGTACATAAGATCCATCAAGATAATACCCAAAAAGTTTCTAATACAAAAATATATAACAAACTAGTCCACTCTTATTTACTAATTAGAAGGACTAAGTGGACACCCAAACCACATGGCACTACCATTCTAAAATGACAGATTATTTTTAGGAAACTAAGGAGATCGTTTTAGCGGCTATTCTGGTACAACTGGAAGACTTCCAGTCCCCGAGGGTCTTGCTGGGGAATTTAGAGGGTTGTTTTCTGGGAATATGTAGTTTTTTTTTTGTTGAGGTACAAAATATAAGTCATCCCAGAGAAAGTAAAAATTAGGGCTAGAAGGGGGTGGACTAGGCATCGGGCTCGGTGCTGGTTCTATTGGAGTGTTGGTGAGGACATTAACGTTTATATAATCCTCACATCTCCTACTCTGACCCACTCAATCCCAACAAGAATGTCAGTTATTAGCATCTAGAACATTACAAAAAGTGAGAGATAACAAATAAAAAGTTAAACCAATAATGTCCAGTTGACTTAACTAGAAAATATTTTTTGTTCCTTGCAATACAAATTTATATGAGAAAAATTGCACAAATAAAATAAAATTTCTGGGCACTATAATTTCGTCACTTGGACAGACTAGGGAGTACATTAGAGTGGATCCACAATTCCCACATAATTAATATTTTTGGGTGTTCATAGTTCGCACACAACAATTTAAATCTGGAATTTTTCTCACATAACTAAATGCAGTTAAAGAAATAAGTTATAATATAAGTAAAGAAAAATCATAAGTCAAAACTATGTGAAGTGCCATGATAGGAGGCAGGAGCAGGGTGTTATCACTCAAGTAAGAACAGAGTTTAACCTTTGCAGCAAGTCAATGTCTTCTCCCTTCTTTTCTTTTATTCCTTTCATTTCTATTTGCTTTTGGCTATTTCGGAATGTGAAACAAGTAGTGGTATATATATACTTACTATGGTTATTGTATTTACCCTATTGGTTTTTAATGAATTGGACTTGATTAGTTGTAAAGTTTATCCTTTTTTATTATTTGTTTTCTTCCTTCCCAAGACCTCTAGACACCTGACGCCAACTTACTTCATCATTTTTAACTTGCTATTCAATGCATTATTCACACCTCATCATCAAGTATCCTCCCACTTCATAAAAGAAATCTCAAATTGATGATGATTTGGCACCCGATCTGGAAATGACATCTTAAGTCTAGGAAAAAATAAAAAATCCCAAATTGATTAATTGCATTTTGAGTCATTATTTTGTGAAAATTCAAAATCAAAAATTAATTATGTATGCTTGTTTCATCTCACCTTATATTTCTTCATGGTATACCATGAAATTGTTACTTCGTTTTTTTCTGATCACTGATTGAAAGAAGTTTTCTTTTTTCCTTTTATCTAATCTCTATCAAGATTTTGAAAAAGAAAAAAAATAAATGGTTCACCTCTTATAAAAAATCAGTTTTTAAAAATAGTTGTGTCGTATGAGGTTTTGACCTTTTCAAGCAAAGTCGATTATTCTTGCTATGGGAATCAAGATACCTTACTAAAAACCGTGGATTTGCAAGATTATTTTGGTACATGTTTGCTGACTTGACTTTCCATCTTGGTAATCTGGTTTCCACATATTCAACTTGGTTTTGATTTTTTGGGTTCTTTGTATGTGGTTGTTTTATATGTGTTCAATGTATTGGATTTGTTAGTCATTTAATATGTAATGGCCTTAAAAAATAAATAAATAAATAATACCACTTTAGTAGAATATCTATTATTTCTTGTAGTTATGAATTACGAGAAGTCGGTGGTAGAGTGGTATTTGAGACGGTGGAATAGAGTGAGGTACTGAGTTCCGATCTCATCTCACTTCAGGATGAATTTTATTTTTCTAGCTTAGCTGCATGAAAGGACTAAAGTACCCCTCTTCTATTTTATGCCATCACACTTATTTCCTCTGTTTTTGGATAGCACGACAGCAAGAAAGAAGATGAAGATTCGCGATATCACCCGACAAACCCACTGCAGTTGCGATCCCATCGGCTCTCGTTGTCGTTTTTGTTACTCGCCTCCGACTGTACCGTTGTTCTTCTTTCCGTTCAGAGTTTAACCCCTACTGATTTGGGAGGTCCTTCTCCTTCCTCTTCCGTTCTGGCGTCGCGATGTGTAGAGAGAGAGAGCGACTGCTCAAAGAAAAAAACAAGTAGAGAGCATTGGGTCATCGAAGAAGGCGACCATAAAGTAGAGGAGAACTTGCTTGTGGAAGCGATTTTTTGGCCGAGGTGAGTGTCCCCCGTCGTCCCGCATTTTCGACTTTGGTTTCTACTATTTGAAAGTGATGAATCTTATTAAAGTTGGACATTTGGGAATATGATATTCAAGCCTTGTAACTTGAAATCTAGCTAAAGTCATGAGTCTTGGCTTGAGCATGTGTTGTTTCTGATTTCTCAATTTTTGGAAGTGGTTCTGTCATATTTAAATAAGAGTTAAGCAAGGAAGAATGTTTGTGAAGAGAAGCTAGAAGTTAAATTTAATAAATTGGAACCTAGCTTAAGTTGACAAGTCTGGTTGTTTCCTGTGTCTCCTTCGTTCTAGTTTGAGTTTTTTAAGGAAAAAAGGGGAAGAAGAAGAAGAAAATGACGATAGGATATTGTTTTGTCAAGTCTTGGAGTTTTTGCTTTGTGAAATCATATCTAACAAAGGTGATTTTGTGGTTCTAGATTTTGTTTTGGTTTTTGATTAGCAAATCATTGAGGTATAAGCTTGTCAGGATTGCAAGTGATTAAATTTGTTGTGGGTTATGCGTGAAGAAAGGGGGACAATTGGAAGCTTATACAAGCTGGAATTTCATTATAATATGCCTGGTAAAATTGTTTAAATTGTGATTGCTGACAAAGGTGCTGGTTATTATGGTACAAGAGGTAATTGTTATGTCTATTGAATTTTGGAACCTTTGGAAAACGTTATTTGATTGATAATTTAAGAACTGATGTTGGGATGTTTATGTTAGCTTGTGGACTGCACATAAAGTGTGCTAGTTTCGTAGATGAAAATACTTGGTATACATAGAGTTATAATATAATGTTATAACAACCATTCTAATTGAAACTTGAAGTTAAGTATTGATATTTTATTCTCGGTAAATCTAGAAAATTAAGGAGAAAATATTATTCTGAAGCACATAAGCAGGAGTAAATTATATTGGAGTGTGTCAGTGACTGAATAACGTCCCATTATAATTTATTTTTGAATGATATTTTATCCATTTGTCATACTTTTATCAGTTTATCAATTTTGTTAAATATTATTTAATCACAATCTTATGGAAATCATATCTTTTGATTATTGACAATTAACTGTTTAGATGAAATAAGGATTTTATTTATTTATTATACTTTAATTTTGATTTTATTAAATGATCAATGAATTTTAAAGAAAATTTGTACAATAATTTTTATGATGGAGTCCTTGATTATGAAATATTATTTATGAGATTTCAATATTAAAAGATTTTGTTTTTTATTAAT
The DNA here is from genome assembly GCA_037074615.1 of Leucaena leucocephala. Lineage (NCBI taxonomy): Eukaryota > Viridiplantae > Streptophyta > Magnoliopsida > Fabales > Fabaceae > Leucaena > Leucaena leucocephala. The sequence goes on from CM073519.1 coordinate 17,234,635, forward strand.
GTTAAATTGGCCTCATACATGTTTGGGAAATGGTTTTGAGAAGACTAAATATAGAATGTTAGTTACTAATAGCAGTACTGTTAGTTCTTAGTATATATTGGTTAAACTCGAGCTCGATAGATATTCATGAGCACAATACTCACGCCGGATATTTGTGGGATTCATTCGCACGCCTGTTATACGCGGGTCTCATACCTGCTCCTAATTTCGTAGCTTTGAACTATGCCGGATTGGTTAGTTACCCCCGTGAACTGTATGTTCACACTTGTTATTCATTCTGTTGAAGTCCTACGGAAAAGTGAGATTTGATGATTATCATGTTAAATGGATTTCTTAAATAAAATATTTTACTAGATATTTGGATTGATTTAATTAATGATTTTTATATAGTTTCATTATTGCTTTGATTTTATACTTTGGAAATTTAGATTCATCAAGAAGTTTTATGATTCACAGTTAAATATATTTTAAATTGTCTCTTTCCACATTTTAAATTATTTTTTATAATGTGATGTTATTCACCGGTATATTATTTTGGCCTCAGCTAGCATCGTTGATCTTTCACCTCCAGCAAAACAGAGAAGGCGCTCATGGTTGTTGAAAATCTGTAGATACTTCACCTAGTCTATAGGCTGGATTCCTGTCCTCTCATATTTTTTGGATATGTATAAATAATTGTATGTGATATGGTACGTATTTATCATTTTAGAAAATATAAATACTTTCATATATAAAATAATAAATTGGTTTATGCATGTTTAAGATTATCATTATATTAATTATGATATTTAAAGGCTTACGGAATATAAGTTCTCTCATATTCTGTGTCGGTTACCCCTATATTTTTGGGGCGTGACATAATATTTTCTTATTTAGTTATTTTTTGGGTTCTTTGTATGTGGTTGTTTTGTATGCATTTAATGTATTGGGTTTGTTAGTCATTTAATGTTTTCTCATTAAGTTGTTTGCTCTTGCCTGTTCGGTTTTCCTTATACATAAGGTTATTTAAGGTTTGTTGTTGTGTTCTTTTTCCTCAGGTATCGTCCCTTGGTCTTTCTGTTTCATTCTTCTGCAGTGACATGGTTCTTTTTGTTTCTTTTTGTTTGGGGTATAGGTATGGCTATATCTTGTGCTGCTCATCATGTTTTTTTTCTTCCTCATCTCCTGATTTTTTTTGCTTCTTCGTTTGTTCCCCTTATTTCTTTTTGCAAGTTTGTGTTTTGCTGCTGTAGAGTTGTTATGGTTATATGATTCTATGTTAGAATAGTGACACTTTTTTTCTCAGTTATATATTTCGATCTTCTTTTGTGTACTTTGATGGCCATGAATTCTTTCTTGATTTTCCCTTTTATACATCTTTCTCTATGATTTTATGCTTTCAATTAGCATCTTTGATTTTAGGTTGCTATGTTTTTTTCTTTTTGGCTCTAATCATGTAAGTTTTCCCCTTATGATTTCCCTTTTCATCAACAGGTATGACTTTCTCTCTTCACTTTTTCTATGTTTTCATTTTATATTCTTTTTGCTATTACTTCTTTTCCCTCTTGGAAGTCTTCTTCTCTCTTTAGTATCTCCATCTCAGCCTTCATTGATTAGAGAAAGGGTATTCTTTATATGGTCTCAAACAAGCAAGCCGATAGTGGTATTCAAAATTGTCCATTGCTCTTATCTTTTATGGGTATTGTCAATCTGCTTATGATCATTCTCTTTTTCTCAAAGCTTCATAATCATCTTTTACTGCAATTCTTGTCTATGTTGATGATCTGGTCCTTGCTGGCAATGATATGACTGAGATTAATCTAGTTAAGCAGCAATTACATGCTGCCTTTACTATCAAAGATCTTGGTCCACTCAAATATTTCCTTGGTTTGGAACTTGCACGTTCTAAAGCTGGCATTTTCCTCTCTTAGAGAAAGTTTGCTCTTGAGTTACTTGAAGACTCAGGTTATCTTGCTTGTAAACCAGTACTACTCCCATGGATCCACACTTAAAAATCTCCAAGGACCACGGCAAGCCCCTTACTGATCCCTTGTTATACAGACAGCTTGTAGGCAGACTTCAATATCTAACTACCACAAGGCCAGATTTGAGCTTCGCCACATAGCAGTTGAGCCAATTCATGTCAGACCCCAAAGATATTCACCTACAAGCTACGTACCGAGTGTTACGATACCTCAAGTCATCTCTTGGTACAGGAATCTTCTTTTTCACCACATCTGACTTATGTTTATGGAGCTTCAGTGATTCTGATTGGGCTAGATGTGTTGACACTAGTCATTTTGTATCTGGTTTTGCAGTTTTCCTTGGACCTTCTCTAATTTCTTGGAAAGCCAAGAAGCAAGCTACTGTTTCTCGTTCATCTTCTAAAGCTGAGTATCGTGCTTTAGCCTCCACCACTTGTAAAGTTCAATGGCTCATTTATCTTCTTTGAGACTTTGAATTATCTCATATTGATCCTGCTCTCATTCATTGTGACAACCAGTCCGCTATACACACAGCTGCAAATCCAACATTTCATGAACGCAGCAAACACTTTGAACTTGATTGTCATCTAGTTCGTGAAAAGGTGCAAGCCAAAATCATTCACCTGCTTCCTGTGCGCTTTGACAATCAACTGGCCGATGTCTTCACCAAGCCTCTACATGCTCCCAAATTTCATGAGCTCATTTCCAAGCTTGGCATGAAGAATATCAATGCTCCAGCTTGCAGGGGTGTCAACCACATAATCTTGTTAATATTGTTATTAGATAATAATCGTAACTTAATTCTGTTATGATTCTATTTTCTGTTGCTTAATTAGTTGAAAGTCAGTTGTATTATTTAATTATATATACTTGGATGATTAATAAAGCAAGACAATTCATTTTTCCCAACTGTTGCATCACATTATTGTTAGGCAACTTAGCATAACAATCATAATGATAATGGCCAAATTTATGACATCCAACATATTCTACCTTAGATTTGTCAAACTGTTGATTTTGTTCTGTGTTTGCCTTGAAATTCATCTTCTTCTTCTTTGTCGTCTCTATGGCCTCAGTCTCTTCTTCCTTAATCGTGGCCTCGGCCTAGACCTTGACCTCTGATCTACTTTTACCTCTAGAATTTGAGGAAGGGGTGAAAATGGAGCCTTTAAAGCTTGTGCCTCTATAGTTAAACTACGATTCATCTTTTACTCATGAACTAACAAAAAGCTTCGTAATCCATCAAGTGAGAGTGCTATATATCTTTCGACTCTTCAATAGAACAAACAACATAATCAAATTTTGGAGATAATAAACGCAATATGTTTTCAACGATAGTAACATGTATTGTTTCACCACATAGATTTATTTTGTTACTTATCTCTAAAGTCCTACCACAATAGCTAGTAACATATTCACCATCCTTCATCTATTGAGTTTCAAAATCTCTTCTCAAAGCTTGAAGCTGTGCACGCTTTACTCTCATAGTGCCTTGATATTTCCTCTTCAAGGAATCACATATATCCTTGGAAGTATCTATGCAAAAATGAGTTTCATATATGGGATGATCAATTACTTGAAAAAAATAATTGTTTACTTTTAAATCCTTTAGCTTCAATGCCTCTATTTTTTATGGTCATGTATTTGCAGGTGTTGCTACATCATTCTCTACAACCTGCCAATACTCTTTAGATCTCAAGAATCCCTCCATTAGCATGCTCTAATGATCATAACGACCATCAAAGCGAGTAATTGATTGCTACACAAACTTAGAATCTAAAGAAGGCATGTTGCTACAACAAACAACCCATAATTGCGTCAAGAGTAATAAGAGGAAAAATAATGTTATTGCCCTAAAAAAAATGTACTCCAAACTAGCTTTGTAGGAATTGTTTTAGGATAAGGAACTTATATATATATATATATATATCCATGTATAATAACAATAACAACAACAATAATCATAAAATTAACATGCATATTATACCCAAGAGGGCCAATAGATGCAACATATGCTATGAGCTCAAATATTGCTAGTTAATGATCACTTTTTTAAACCATATTCTTTAACTTTTAAATCAATTGCAATTCTCTCATGTAAAAAATCTTAAACTTTTCATCCCTAACCTAAGTAGTTACAATTTGCCACTGTAATTAGCCTCCCTTCCTACTTTCTTTTTAATATTTGGAAGAATATAATATTGGAAGCTATTCATCTTAGTTCTATTCGTAGCCCCACATCACTAAAATAAACAACAAAATTAGCAACAGAATTTAGTAACAGAAATTCCATCACTAATCAGTTTAGTGACAAAACTTAAGGACGAACTTTTATCATTTATTGCCACTCAGGTATATTTATTTCCATTCATTCTATTGATTCATGAGATTGTGTTATTTTATCTCTTTGGTGTTGACCAAGATTACATGGAACTAGTTGGCCAGAGTCCGTAGGTTTTTGTTTTTAATTCCTCCGTTTGTGGATCCACAACAATGCGAACCAATTGAATTAATAAGTGGAACCCTTTTTTTGAGATTGAGGCCTTTTATGTGATTATTAATATGTGTTATAACTATGAATATTAGGTACAGGTGATTCTTTAAATAGCAATGTTAGATGGGCCTCACCCTTTTCTAACATGGTTAAGTGGTGACAGTCAATAGCTAGAGAAGCAGAATCCCCCTCTTACAATTTTGGTGAGGGGCAGTATCCCCTTCCCCGTGATATATTGCTTGTTAATTTAGGAATGTGTAACAAGCAGCTTTTTATTATCATGATATGCTTGCATGTTAGTCTCGTTATTTTTCTATCATGGTTATGTATAATTATGAAGAAAAATTTAGGCTACTGCTGTTTATTACTATGGTCACGATATTATTGCGGAACTGGGATTAAGTTATGTGTATTAGAGGTAGAATGTTACAATATTAACAAGACGTATATAAAGAAATAGCAACACCTCGGGCTAGTTTCAAAATTTTAAAATAATGACTTTAATAAGTGAAATTTTTGCAAAAACCAAGTTGACTAAAAAGTCACATTTTTGTACTCAGAGAAAATGAGTTGTTAGCTTTAATCCACGCTGATTTGGGTAATATGAAACAAACTGAGACCAAAGGTGGAAAAAGATTTTATATTACTTTTCTCGTGGATTTTTCAAGATATACCAAAGTGTACTTACTTATTGTGAAATAAAGATGAGGCTTTTGAAAATTTTGTTTTATACAAGGCTTGGGTCGAAAATCAAGTGAACAAAAAGATTAAATGGGTTAGGTCAGATAGAGGAAGGGGACTATTTATTATTAAACGATTTTTGTGAAAAAGATGGAATAATCCATGAAGCAACTCCTACTTATTTTTTTGAGTCTAATGGTGTGGTAAAAAAATAGAACTTTAAAAGAAATGATGAATGTATTGCTTGTGAGTTATGTTGGACCTAATAACTTGTGGGTGAAGCTTTGTTGTCTACTTGTATTTTACAAAATAGAATACCCCAAAGAAAACTAAGAAAACCCCTTATGAATTGTGGAAAGGTTTTACACCTAATCTTAAATATTTAAAAGTATGGGGAATCTTATAAAAGTTTTATTACTTGATTCTATAGAGGAAAATTGGTTCTAAAACATCTGATTGCATGTTTATTGATTATGATTAACAAAGTGTTGCTTTTCATTTTCTTTGTTTGAAAAGCGATATTTTGGATTACAACACAAGTGTTGAAACAAAAGATGCAAAGTTTTTGAACACATATTTCCTATGAAGGTTGAGCATACACCTAAAAGGGCTAAAAATTCTTGAGAAAATTGTATTTAAATCCCATATAAGAAATTTTATTGTAGAAAAGCTTCGCGAATTTATCAAACAACTGTGAAGTCCCGTGGGACCTAGGATGAATTTGTTTGAATTGTAAAATGACATGACTGCCCCTAAGAAGAAACAACTTAAGCAATATGAATGACAACTCCATAGAAAAAAGCAACTCAAGTGAGAAGAAATAAAATAACAACTCAAACAATAGGAACGATAACTCAAGGAGGAAGGAATAACGACTGGAGGACAAAAAATAATAACGGAGGCATTTTTCTAGTGGTAGTTCTGTCATTTTACAACTCAAAAAAATTAATCATAAGTTCCATAGGACTTCACAGTCATTTGATGATTTCCCATGACTTCTCTACAATTAGATTCCTTATATGGGACTTAAATACAATTTTCCTAAAAATTTTCTCCTTCTGAAAAAAATTAAAATGAAGCTTTGGTGAAAAAATTATGGAGAAGTAAAACAAAAGGAAAGAAACTTCTTTGGAGATGTTTTTACACCTATTTAGAGATGTATAAAATTTTTTTGGAAAAAAGCTATTAAAGCTTAAATTGATTATGTTACTCAAAATAAAACATGAGTTTTGATATATTTGCCCCCAGGAGCAGAGCCTATTGGTACAAATGGGTGTTTAGGAAAAAATATTTTCCTAATGAAACTATAAATACATACAAAGCAAGGCTAGTGCCCAAGGGTTATACTCAAAAAAAAAAAAATATTGATTATTTTAATACATTTTCTCCTGTAGCAAGGCTTTCATTTATTAGAATCCTTATTGCTTTAGTTTCCATTTACAAGTTTTTTTAATTCACCAAATAGATATTAAAACTGCATTTTTAAATGTCGATTTAGAAGAGGAGATTTATATTGTAAAACTTGCGGTGTGTATTGTTCTTGGGCAAGAAAACAAAGTTTAAAACTTTGTTAAATCTTTATATGATTTGAATTAAGCACCTAAAAATGGCATGGGAATTATATCAAGTTTTGATAGAGGCTTTTCTACTAGTGAGGTAGAGGTGTGTTTATGTAAAACTTATGAATGGCGATTATGTGATTATATATTTGTATGTGGATTACATGCTAATTTTTTGTACTTCCTTGGATGTTGTGCTTAAAACCAAACATTTTTTCTTCAAATATTAATATGAAAAAACCTAGGTGAAGCAAAAGTTATTTTGGGTGTTAAAATTAAAAGGAATGAGAATGACATCTACGTTCTCAATAACATTATCTTGAGAAAAATATAAGTTTGAACAATTTGATAAAACTCTTTGGAGTACTCGTTATGATTCTAGTGCTCATTTGGTAAAGCACAAAGGAGATCTAATCGCTCAATCTAAATATGCATACATTATTAGGAGTCTGTTACATTTAATAAATTATGTTAAGCCTGACATAGTATGTTGTGTATAGATTGAGCAAATATACTCATTATCTAAATAGTGAACATCAGGAGGCTCCAGTACGAGTATGAGATACTTGAGAGGTACCATGAATTATAGCATACTATATAGTAGATTTCCTACGGTATTAGAAGGATATAGTGGTACAAGTTGGATCTCAAATTGAGATGAGACAAAATTCACTAGTGGCTATATATTCACTCTTGGTAGTGGTACTATAATGACCTTAGAAAATAATCAGTTATTATATTAATTTATTCAAAGATATATATTTTTCCTGGCAGGCGTATCACAAGAGCAAATGGATGGCTAAACGGTTAGAATCAGTGCAGTTGAGCTTGAGGTGCTGAGTTTGAGTCCCAACACCTGTAAAAGTGGGATTTTATTTTTCCAGATGCGTGAAATTACCACAATACCCCTCTTATAATTTTTATTTCCACAGCCTCTCTTCCTCTCATTTCTATTGACAGCAGTGAAAGGAAATCCAGAGGAAGCTTGGTGAGTTCTGAGATCTATCACCGTGAGTCTATTTCCCTTCATCTCCGCGTAGCTGTCGTCTACTGCTGTTGTCTGTGTTGTCTCCGGCGATTGTTGCTTTCGTGGTGTTCTTCCTCGCTGAGTGGATCTTGACAGTAGAAGGGTCTAGGAGTTTGCACAGTGTCACCTTGTCCTATCCATCTCTGCCGTATGAGCTGCCTCCACCAGCTTCATCGGTGTGCACGCTGTGGCTGCTATCACCAGTCATCGTCGTGCTGTTGCAGGTCCACCGTTCCTGTCGTCGCCTTGTAAACTTGGTACTGTAGCACTGTAGATCTTCAGCTTCCTTATATGTCTCGGTGTAGTTGCTGTAGGAGAGTGGTAAGCTGTACATCCTTCCTCTCGTTTAACTCTTGTTGGTTGTGTTTGAAAGATTGAATCTTCCTTCCCTGCTTGCCAAGTGTGTATTGGATGTGAGGGAGAAAGTTGAGTTTGTGTTGTGGGATCTGGTTACCTAAAGCTGTGTTGTGTGGTTGTTTTGTGAGCTGCTGTCCTAGTTTAAAAAAAAACAACACAGAGAGACGAGGAAGTGGTTGTTGCAGCTGTGAATGATATATGTATATATATAGCGATAATGCTATGGGAAAAAATGATGAATGTGGCTGTTGTTGATATATGTATATATATGTGTATGGATAAATTAAAGACATGGAAGTTATTCCAACAAGTTGGAATTTAAGAAAAGGAGCCAAAGAAAGAATTAAACGAAACAAGCTAACAGGAACATTGAAGCTTGATGTAGTGTGGGTTTAAGTTCAGAAAATTGCTGTCAAGCTTTACAACATGGAAAATCATTTCACTCGTATTTACTCAGACTTGGGTTTTGAGGGATGAATTTCGTGCAGACAATATGATAACTATATGTGAAATGCTCATATATAGATTATGCACAAAAGCTTTTTAATGAAATGGAAGACCAAAAAAAAATCATTACATGGACAACATATGCGCATATAATATATATATATATATATATATATATATGGAAGCTTGCTGTTATGTGCAGGTGTGGTCCCTGTTATGGGAAGAATTTTTCTAAATTGTTCAGTGGGCTTGGTTGGAGTTTTGGATGAAGAAATTGATGATGTCTAAAAATTTCTGCTTAAGAAAGGGTTTTTATATATGATTATATGAGGTGATTTAAGATGCTATCTAAAGTAATTGTAGAGTAAAGTTGAGGCTAGTTATACCCCAATGTTTGTGATATATTATATATTGTTAATAAATCTTACGTGGGATATATATCATGTTAATTGTGAGGAAATGATGCTGTTAAATGTTGAGTTTTCTTTGGGAGATAATTTCGAGAAATCTAAAAAATATTTTCCAGATTATGAAGGAAGCTACATGAGACTCTCTTGAAGAATAAATGATGATTATATGCTTGCATGATGTGAGATATTGGGATGAAGATTAAAATTTCAGATTTAAAATAAAGAAGATGATAATATAAAATCTTTGGAATTATTAAGTGTTACTAAGTGTATATGTGTGAGTTGATGCTATTGCATCAAGTAAAGGGGTAATGGATATATAAAGTGATGAGTGGTATTTCTCATGGATTATGGAGATGAAAAGTGGAATAAAAGGTGAAATTCTTAGGAAGTTATTAATTATGATTGCATGTGTCATGTTTGCTAGAAAAGAAGTTTATGTGGGCAAGTGTCCTAATTTCATCAATGAAAATAAATAGTACTTAGTATTAAAGAGATGAATGGTATTTCCTGAATGAATATTTTATTTTAGGAATTTACGTAATTCAAGAAGAGAATATTATTCTGAGGAATAGAGTCAGAGTAAGCTATATTAGAATATCGCAGGTGAGTGAATAACATCCCTAAAAAATATTATTTTTATTAATAACATGTTATTTAATATACTTCATTTAAAGTGTTAATTTTTAAATATAATTTATGAAAAGCAAGTTATATTAATTCATCACTTTAATTGTAGAAATTGTTTTCTTTCAAATTGGTTTATAAAATGATTATGTTTATGTATTAAAATGGATGAAGAAGTTTTAGAAAAGACTTTGGCAAATGTTGAGTAAATTTTCTTCATGAAATATGCTTACGAGAATTTTATACTTATTCCATATGAATTGAAGAAATCTTTTAAGAATTTACTCTATTAAACATACTGGGGTTTTATTACAAAATATTATTGATGAAGATTATTGCATTAGAAACTGTTGTGATCATTTAATGTTTAATGGACCCCACGCATGCTGGAAAGGTTTTTAGAAAGGACATAATACAGAACGCTGATTACTAACAGCATTACTGTTAGTTATGCTAGATGGATATTTGTGAAGTCTTATACTCGAGCCAGTTATTCGTGGGATTTATTCTCGCGCTTGTTATTCATATGTCTCGTACCTGCACCTGTTATTCCTAGGTCTTGTACCTGCGCCTGTTATTCTCGGGCCGGATTGGTTAGTTACCCTCGTGCTATGCTTGGTTATTTACCCTCATAGACTGTGTATCCACACCTATTTTTCCGGCCTTGAGTCGTGCTAGATTGGTTGGTTACCCTTGTGGAATGTGTGTCCATGTCTGCTTTTCGTTCTGTTAAAGTCCTAAGGAAAAATAACTATTTTGAAATGATTCTTTTAAATGGTTTTCATAAAATGAAATGTTTACCGAAATATTTGTATTGAATTACAAAATGTTATGTGTTACATTTAAACATTGTTGATGCGTTTTTTATTTTTGTATTTTTAAATTATGTTTATGGGATATTATTCACGAGTAGATTATTTGGCTTCAGATAATACAGTTGACCTTATTCATCCAGTTGAGCAATGAGGAGTCTCATTGCAGATCTTAACTATTTATTTTGGGACTATATAATTATAATGTAATTATGATTTTATGAAATACTTGCATTATTTTGTTGAAAGAATATGTTTGTCACGTCCTAAAATTTAGATCGTGATCGGCACAGAATATGAATAATTTCACATTCTGAAAGCCTTAAACCTTAAATGAAACATTTGAAATGAAAGTCATAATAAATTACATTTCATAAATCAAAAGCAAGTCCTCTGTTAGAAATCTCGGCAAGATAATCACTGTATAACTGATCTCCCGATGATCCTACAACCGACTACAAACGTTCAAGTTTCTATAACATTTTCCAAAATCAATAGAATATTTTCTAAGGACTATGTGGAGCATTTACCTTCTTTTCAAAATAATAAAAACACTTTTTAAATGATAATTTCATCAAAAGTAGTTTTGTAAAAAATGACGCTTCAGATCGGCAACGAGGCTCTTCATTGCTCAGCAAAAGGGTTAGGGTCACATGCACTATCTGAGGCCAAATAATCTACTCGTGAATAATGTCCCAAGAAAAGCATGATTTAAAAGATTGCGAAAATAAACAATGCATAAACATCTCGTATTTCAATATAAACCTTTCCACAAACATTTTCTTTCAAGGAAAACAATTTGAAATAACCATTTTAAATCCATAATCCTTTCAAGACCATAATCTTTCCATAAACATTATTATTTCAGAGATACAATTTGAAATAACTATTTCAAATCAATCGTCATAAAACAATCCTTTCAAACAGACGCGGCCAAAGCCACAAAATAGACGTTGACACACAGTTCACAAGGGTAACTAACCAACTGGCAGCTCAAAGCTGCTAACTGTCAGTGGCTCAAGACCAATAACTGTTATGGCTTTAAAAATTTATTAGATAAAATTTATTCAACAAAGGAATATATATTACTTCTGGCAGATTTTTTCAAAGGGTTGTGGTCAGCTGAGTGGCTGAAGGCGTGGGAGTTACTCTAGGGTCCTACGTTCGAGTCTCGACTGCTGCAGGGTGAGGGTTGTTATTTTGATTTTAGCATGTGAAATTACCATTCTGCCCTTCCCATCTTTTTCTCTGCACCGTACCCTATTTTCTTCAGACTTCAGAATTTAGCAGCGACACAGGCGAGAAGCAGCGGGAGCAGGATAAAAGCCTTCACGCCATCATTGCCGTGTAGTCTTCCCTTCCAGTGTTTTATCAATTCACTATGTTGGTCACCACCGTTAGAGTCATCCTATCAGTGGGTAGCCCTGTCCTTATTATAAATGGAGCATGTGAGGAATTCTGAGAGCGGTTGCGAATGGTGGGGTAAAGGGAGAGAAAAAGGTTGACGCCATTATGAGTCACTGTTAAGGTCAGTCATCGCCGCCATTGTGCTAATCGCAATGGGTGTTATCGTATGTCAAAAATAGGGTACCGCAGTTCCATTGTTCTCTGTTCCCATCTAGGCATCGATGAAGTTCTGGGATTGGGTGTAAGAAAATAGAAGGAAGGGAATCAGGAATGACGGAAGAAAGGGAAGAAGCAAGAGCGTGACACTGGAGGCTAAATTGCAGAGTCATCGGCACTAAGTGGTAAGTACCCGACTCTGTTTTATGTGTGAATGTTACGGGGGATTGGATATTCTGTGGTTGAGCTATTGGTTGAGTCATGAAAGTTTTCTTTTTCCTTCTGTTTGGGCCAGTATTTATGGCGGCAAGGAAATTTGTTCTCTGTTCCCCTATTTATTAAGACTGGGAAAGAAGATCAGTGAAGGAGCTTTTAGCGTTGGGTGGGGACCGAGATGCTTCTGTTAAGTTTGAATTATTTGTGGTAAGTATATCTCTTCTCTTCCTCCATTTTTCTGGCTGTCTGAATATTTGGGGGTGCTGTGTCTGAAAGGTGGAGGCTTTTGAGAATAATGTTGAATTTTTAGCTTAGTTACCAAGCTAGATTCCTGCGCATTTTTTTGTGATTATGGCTGCTGGTGTGCAATGTGTATATGTGTGCTATGGGGAATACTGGAAACATTGGTGTCTGGTCAATCTTTGTGTATGTGTATTGTGCGTTGCTGTTGAGGTGATAATGTGAAGGAATAACAAATTGTGCTTATGAATGAGGGAACATATTCATGCTCATATATTCGTGTTGCTGTGCACTGTGAAGATATTGATTTATGTGTTGTATTGTATTGCTTTAGGATGCTCTATTTTCAGTCAATGTTACCAAATGATCATGAAAGCTATGGTTTCTATATATATATGCATCGTTGGTCTTGGAAGTTTTTGTTTGTGGATACATATGTATAATAGGTTTATGATTTGGCAGAAGTTAATTAATGGAATTAGGGAGCAAAGAAGAAACTTCGAATCATAGTTGGTGTTCCTTGGAATCTGTTTCAGATGTGTAATATATATATATATATATATATTAGTTGATGGGATGAAAAGGGTATCTGTTGCTATGCATGAGTATATGCTGCTGTGTTGGGTTGAGGAATAGATAGCTATATTTCAATTGTGTGCAAAATTGAATTTGAGTTCAAGTGTTGGAAGGAAAGAATTTTTTTAAAAAAAAAAACTCTGTTTTGGTTGTAAGTGGAGTGTGTTAAATTGAGATTTTGTTGAGTTTATTAATTATGGCTATAGGGTTTTGTCTTAGTCTCTGTTTGGCAAATCATGGGGATATAGGTTGTCAGGATCTCAAATGATTAAAATTTGATGTTTGGTAATGTTTGCTGGGATAGTTGGAAGCCTGTACCATATGGTTGCATGTTTATTTGTTTGAAACAATGTCGAATGGTTAGGGGTATGTGATTAGTGAAGTTATAGATCAAGGGTGATCGCTTCTGTTGAAACTTTGTATAGAATGTTAATATGCTATTTCAGAATATCACGGGATTGAGAAGTGAAGGTAATTGATAGTGATTGGCTAAAATTGGAGCGTGACAGGTGAGTGAATAACGTTCCCTAAAATTTACATTTTCAAATGCATTGTCATTTCAAATGATAAATTTCAAATATGGATTTCGAAAAGCAAATTTTATGAAAGTATAGTTTAAATCTTTAGAAATGATTTTCTTTTGATTGGTTTGCAAAGGAATTTTGATTATGTATAAAAATGGATAAATAAGCTTTTTGAAAAGAGTTTGGCAAAAGTTGCATTGAACTGATGTTATTCATGAAATATATTCTTATGCGAATTTTATATAATTTTACAGTAACTTGATTTTTAATGTACATGCTGGGGTTTTAAAATTCAAAGTGGTTTTTACCAACGGTTATAGCATTGAAACAATTGATATTATTATATGTGAAATAAACCCCATGCATGATAGAAATATTTTAGAAAGGATGGAATACAGAACACTGGTTGCTAACAGCAGTACTATTAGCCCTTGGTGCACCTTGGTTACCCAAGCTTGACGGATATACGTGGGTTTCATACTCGCGACGGATATACGTGGGTCTCATACTCGCGACAGATATACGTGAGTTTCATACTCACGATGGATATACGTGGGTCTCGTACTCGCGACAGATATACGTAGGTCTCGTACTCGCGACGGCTAGTGGCCTCGAGCCGCTATATTGGTTATTTACCTTTGTGGACTGTGTGTCCACGTCTGTTTTTATTTTGTTGAAATCCTATAGAAAAGATTATCATTTCAAAAGGATTTGTTTTAGAACGATTGATTTGCAATTGTTATTTCAAGTTGTTTCTCTGAAACAATAATGCCTACGGCAAGATTATGGTTTTGAAAGGATTGTTTTTCAATGATTGATTTGAAATGGTTATTTCAGACTAATTTGAAATTGTTATTTCATATTGTTATACAAATATTTACGGAAAGGTTTGCATCAAATTGAGAAATATTATGAAATACATTATCAGCATGATTATGCATTATTGATTTTCGTATTCATAAATCATGTTTTTTTGAGACGTTATTCACGAGTAGATTTTTGGCCTCAGATAGTGCAGGTGACCCTAATCCTCCCACTGAGCAGTGAAGAGCCTTGTTGTCGATCCGAAGCGTCATTTTTGACAAAACTACTTTTGATGTAATGATCATTTATAAAGTGCTTGTATTATTTTGAAAATAAGGTAAATGCTCCACATAGTCTTTAGAAAAGATTTTATTTAAGGCATTAGGCTTTTAGAACGTGAAATTATTTATATTCTATGCCAGTCACGATCTAAATTTCGGGACATGATAGTAACCTTCCTTCGCGAGTACGAAACCCACGGTGAAATCTGGTAGCTCAGCCACTACCCTTCGCGAATACGAAACCCACAATGTAATCTGGTAGCTCAACTACTACCCTTCGCGAGTACGAAACCCACGGTGTAATCCATCGAGCTCGAGTAACTAAGGTGCACCAAGGACTAATAGTACTATTGTTAGTAATCAGTGTTCTGTATTCTGTCCTAAAATGTTTCCATCATGCGTGGGGTTTATTTCACATGAAATAATCTTAATTGTTTCAATGCCATAACCATTGGTAAAAATCACTTTGCATTTCAAAAACCCCAGCATGTACATTTAAAATCAAGTTACTATAAAAACATATGAAATTCGCAATGGAATATATTTCATGAATAATCATCAGTTCAATGCATCTTTTGCCAAACTCTTTTCAAAAGCTTATTCACTCATTTTCATATATAATCTTAATTCCTTTGTAAACTAATCGAAAGAAAATTATTTCTAACGATTTAAACCATACTTTCGTAAAACTTGCTTTTCAAAATTCATATTTGAAATCCCACATTTGAAATGACAATGCATTTGAAAATATAAATTTTAGGGAATGTTATTCACTCACCTGCCACGCTCCTAAACTCTTCCTGCCAAACACTTGCAATTAAAAATCACTTCTCAATCCCCTAATATTCTGAAACAATATATATAGTAAGCTAATACTCTAGAATCTTTCTTGAAAACCAAATAAACTTTGCAACAACCCTAATTATTCACCACAAGCTTTATCTTTATACGTACCAGGAATTATTTAAAGCATAGTCTAAAAACATCCATCAATTATAAGTTTTAAATCAGTTATCACTATTTCAGGAGCTGCCTGACTCCATATATCCTTCAAAACATCAAGCCTTGTTTTCATAAATTTGGGATCACATAATCCCAGCACATAAACCTTAGGCAATATATTAGCTTAATCACTTCTGAAAGTTATTAATGAACATCATAAACCACCAATCAACATAGCAATTACACACCTAATACCCATATACACCTCATGCTTCTGTTTCCTTTTTGTTTCTTAACACTTTCAGGTTGAACCCTTACCAATGCAAATATACACACACTAACACACTTGGATACATTCTGACTGTGCACGCATACACAACATCATCAACAACATGGGAAAGAACATGTATATATATACATTTCCTCAACTAACACTCAAAAACTGCCATCCAGCATCATAGCACACACATTCATATCTATATATCTTCACAGCACTCTCAATCATAATGCATATATATATAATCATTCATACCCGCATTGCATATATATAAATATATACATATAATTCTCTTTCAACCCGATCCCAGAGCTATACCATCCTCATGGCAGCATTCATAGTACACACTTCCAATTAATCAAACATCAAAGATGATTATCCTCCCAACATAGAGTAATACGGCATACATGCAAAGATTAATGGAAACAAAAAATAGGGCAAACAGAGGAAGGGTATGGCGACTTCACCGCATCAATAATACTTCCTGAACAGAAAGAAAAGAGCAACCAGAAATTCCAATACCTTCACAGTGTCAGGTAGAATTTACTGGGTATACTTCACCGGCGGAGATTCATACAGCTTTCATCACCGCACTGCCTAAATTCAATTGACAGCCACTATCCTGTCTCCCGTCATTCCATTGTACCAATTTCTTTATCCTGCTTGCACCCTCACACTCACAGTTTCACACGTCTACAGAAGCCAGTTGCTTGCGACCAACAGAAATGATGAACATTGAGTGCTTGGGAAAGTTGCTACAGTACCCTGAAGGCAAGGATAATGGAAGTCACGACGGAAGGAGACAAATTAGCACCTACTGGAGTTCAAGCCACCATTTTCCAATATGCCTCAACGCCCAAACCTTTTTCTCACTGATAATTTCCTTTGAAATCACACTTGTTGTTCCCCTATCGACAAATACCAAAAATGAAGCTATAAATTGATAGAGAAAGATGGGAGTCAGCGTTGATGGGACAAAATGGCAATGTCACTGGTGGAAGTAACCTAGGTTTACGATATTGGTAACGTGAAGATCTCCACTCTTCTCTCGCCACTTCCTTCCGTCTGCGCGGCTGTGGAGATTTAGAGAGAAAAAGAGAAGGGCGTACAGTTTATACAAAAAGGGGATAAGGACATTTCAGTAATTTCACGCGCTAAAAAAATAACCCCAACTTCAGCAGCTCTCAAGGTTCGAACACAGTTCAACGTAGACAGCCCAGCGCTTTCAGCCACCAAGCTACTGCCTCATCTTTGAAATTTCCTGCTATAAATATATATATTGCTTACTACTTTAGTTTTCATATTTGCAAATTTCCTGAGCCATTACAATGTCATATCCTAATTTTTCCCTATTCGTATAGTACTGATAGTGGAAAGAGGTTTGGGAAGGATTGTGACGAAGATCAGAAGAAAAGATAAAGGTTATATGAGTTTTGAAGGAAGATAATGACTAAAACGCAAAGTAGAAAAGGTTAAAGGCAAAAAGTGAAAGTAGAAACAAAATTTGGGCCCTTAAGTGTAATTTTCAAAAGTTAAGGGATTTAAATGCGAAACAAAATTTGGGCCCTTATGTGTAATTTTCAAAAGTTAAGGGATTTAAATGCAAATAGCCAAAAGTTCAGGGGCTTAAGTGCAATTATTCAAAAGTTCAGAGACCTAAATGTAAATATGAGAAAGTTGAGCCAAAACAGGCCAAAAATGCCTGGAATAAGATAAGACCCAAATTTTACCTGTAGATAGATAAAAATATTCTGGTCAGTTTAACGCAACACAGAATTTTGATTTGAGGTCCCAATTAATTGATATAAATTTCTGAAGTTTGAAGAATTATTATAGTATTTTTCATACATCAGAATCAAATGAAACTTTATAGGAAATTCCTATATTTAATGTAAGAATTTATAAAATTAACAGAGTCAGAAAAGGAATCCTGTAGAATCCTTACGGGATTTTACAGCGAAATAAAATACCCGATAAATAGGATCGGGAGAGTTGTCTTATGAATTGGGCCATAAAGACAATAAAGGAAATAAGCCCATATTAAGGCCCAAATGGCACATCATGAGCCCAGTATGGTGACTGGACAGTTAAGTGGGCCAGAGTCCAGAGCAGTATAGTAAAAGTGTGAAATTACGAAAATGCCCTGGATGCCCATAATATACCAGTGATGGATGGAGGGCATTTTGGTTATTCTGGACAGGCCCAAAATGTGTAATATAGTATAAATATGATTAGTTAGAGCCAGCATATGCTCTGAGGCAGTGCAAAGAAGGGTAAAATGACAATTATGCCCTTAGGGTTAATATAGTGCAAGACAGTGAATTAAGGGCATTTCAATCATTGTCCAAGGGATCTATAATTAAGTTGTGGCCCAGTACAAGTATGTCAATCGTAAGAAGGATCTGGATACTAGATTTAAGGTCAAAAAGCATATTATGAGATCTCAGAGAAATTAGATTTGTAAAACAGTCCAGTTTTTGGGGAATCAGACTGAGCCAGTACTGGATTGAATTAGAATTTCTCCAGAAGCGTCCTCCTTATGAGAATTGCGCCACATATCCCCATGAGATATCCCATAAGTTTTCCCTTGTGATGTTATGGACAATGTCACAATTACTTTTTGGAAAAAGTATCTAAGATTAAATGTGAGCCTTTAGATCAAATAGTAACCAAATCAATCTTGGCCATTGATTTTCCATGAATTTTGGCTATAAATGCCCCCAAATTCTGCCCAAAACCGTGAGATTGTGATACCTTGGAGAAACTCTTGCAAAATGGAAAATCAAGCTAAGACAAAGAAGATTCAAGGTACCAAAGTTTAAGCAAACTAGAGATTAAAGGTAAGCAATCTATCCTAACTTATTTTCCTTTGATTTTGGAGCTTGAATTTAGGGTTTTCATGGGAGAAAAGTTGAGTTTTCTCTAAAGTATTGTGCTGCCCAAAAACCTTATATGAAAGGTAAAAGAAGAAATTAAAGTTAGAGACATATGATTGAAGCTTAAACAAGTTAGTTAAGTGGTTAGTTGTTGAATCAAATTGATATTCTTGACTTTGACATAGTTGAACCTATTCGTTCTGCACTATTCATGAGGGAAGGAAATGGAATTTCAATTATTTAATACTTCCATTGAATTTATATGATGATTTTGTGTAGGATTGAAAAGGTTTTGAACCTTGGAAGCATTGAAATTCCAATATTGTAGTTTTTGGAATTCTTCTCTATTACTATTCACTCACATGAACAGTTATTGGAATTTCATGATTTTGATGCTTCCAATGGTTTTAAAATGAAAAATTGTGTGGGATAAAGTAGAGAAACAAGTGTGGGAAGCATTGGAATCAAAATGAGAATTTTTGAAAGAATTATGTGCAATTTCAGTTCTGTACAACATGCTATGAAGAAGCTGCAATTTCATGATTCAAAGCTCATAAATGGATTTAAAAGATGAAATTGTGTAGGGTAAAGTCAAGACATCAATTGATTGTGATGATTGAATGATTATGTGAAGTTAGGAATTGGTTGGTATGCTCCAAAAGAGGCAGCCACATGTTCAAGAAAAGTGAGAAGAAAGAAGCAAGATAAAGTGAAAGAGAGTCTAGTCTATAAGGTAGTAAACTTATCATAAACTTGTATGCATTGAATGTTATGTTTGATTGTGCTATGGCTTTGGTGAATTGTGTTGCAAATGTGTTTATATATGAAGCTCTGTTTCTATGATTACTTTGGCCAATTGTATTTCATATGTTACATGGAAGCATGAACGTTACACAATGGTAACACTTTCATAAGCAAGCACAAGTACTTGCATTAATGCATGTATTGTTTAGTATTGTTTGCTACTGAGATTTCCCCCAAAATCTCATCCCTTTCCATGTAATCCCAATACCACAGGTTTATGAATGATGAAAGAGGATGATGAAGCACGAAGAGGAATTGGGGATTAGATAGTGTATATGTTATGTGATTATTTGTTATACGTAGAGATATGACCAATGTAAGTAATAATGGTCATGATGTAATGAAAGATAGTAAATGATTGAATAAATTTATAAAATTTTACAGACATTTAGTTGACATGCCAAGCTTCATTTTGACACCAAGAATGCCTTATTTTGATGTTTGTACAAAGAGAACTAATTTTCCAAAGTAAGGGACCAGAATCTGTTTTTTAGAATTTTTGACCAAATGAACAGTAAATTTTAACGAATAAACTGTATTAATTAGCTAATCATTTGGTCTGAAAATTATTTTTTCCTTAAATTTCAAGATGTTATCTTCACGTATCTTTTTGAACCACTTCATTTCTATTTTTCTAGAGTTAATTATGATTTTTTGAAGTTTATCGCTTAATCTGGAATATCATATGAACAGTAACCCGAGAAAGAGAAAAATTCCAGATTTAGCTAATGAACTTCCAAAGACTTGTAAGTGGTTCTAAATGTTACTGAATAGTCCCTAAGACGTATGAAAGTATGGATGTTATAGAATAGATGCTCCACCTAGCCTATGGATAAGATTTTTGTTATTTTGAAAATGTTTACAGGTGATTTTAGAAAGATATGTAGTCTGTTGTAGGATTATCGGGAGGTCAGTTATACAACGATGATTCTGCGAAAATCCCTACAGAGGATTTTCCCTTTTGGATTAAAATGTAATATATACTGATTATTGTTTAAACGTTTTATTCAAGGTTTTAAGCTTAAAGAATATGAATTTATTCATATTTTGTACTGGTCACTACTCAAATTTTGGGACGTAACAGGTACAGTAACATGGAAATTAGCCAAACGAAACATACTAGCAAAATCCTCTTGGTATTCTGAGTTTATTGCTATGGTGTTGGCTAGTAGTAAGGCTAAATGGTTGAAAAAAAATCTTAATAAATATTCCATTGGGTGAGAAACCAACACCAACAATGTCTTTGCACTATAATAACCAATGTGTGATAACTACAACTAAGAACAAAACATTTAATGGTAAAAATAAACACATTCGATTGAGACATAACATTAAGGCACCTGCAAAATAATGGTGTAATCTCAATCAATTTTGTGACATTAGAAGTGAATCTAGTATATTAGTTAACAAAATCTCTTGGGAGGAAACATATTATTGAAACCTTAAGGCCAAACTAAAGCCTATATGAAATTAACTGGCAACCCAACTTTTGTGATTGGTGATCCTATGAAGAAGGTTCATGCATGATTGACTAGATGCCTAATATATTATCATGAGATGAGAGCTACTTCATAATAATACATAAGCAAACTCTAACATGCATATTGTCATGACATTAGTTGCAAGGAGTTTCAATCATTCATACTTCATAAAATTATAGTTAGGTATTCTTGCTACCTCTTAAGGTATCCTTGTCACCCTCTTCTTGAAATAGTTTTCTTCCCACACAAACGTCAAAACCTAGCCATTACAAATTAACATCAAGTTACAACTCAACTTCAAAATGATTCCAAGACTAGCCGATGATTCAGACTATTTTCAATTATTCAACATGCCTCCACTGCTTTGTTGAATTGACTATATTGTTGAGGAGTCATCTTCTCCTTCAAGGTAACATTCAGTCCTTTAATCATTCTTTCTGTCATGCAGCGTTCATCGTCCACTTGCCAAAGATAAGTGGAGTATTGAGAAAGACGAATGAACTTGCCTAGATATTCATCAAAAGGCTCCTTCTCTCCTTGCCACTGTACAAGGAATTCAGCTTCCCTCTCATCAAGTACTGACTGAGGAAAGTATTTCTCATAAAATTGTTCAAGAAACACTTCTCATGTAACATGAATGTTCCTAACCTGTAGCAGTAGTTCAGTGTTCTTCCACCACCAGTATACATCTTTCTCTAACTGATAAATGACCATCTGGCTTTTCTTTCAGATGGATAGTCGAGCACTTTGAAAATCTTCTCTAGTTGACTGATCCAATCCTCCACCCTTTGAACATCAAATGCCCCTTCAAATGTTGGAGAATTATGCTTATAAAACTTTGTCATCCACTGCTAAATACTAGTGGAATCAACCACCTGTCCAGTCTGCCTAGGTGGCTCTGTCAGCTGCTGCACCATCTTTGGTTCTATATCAGCTACGCCTACAGACTCTGGATGCCTTAAATTTCCTACAACTTCTGCTATTATGGCAGCATCTTTCTCCTGATCAATTCGTACTTGAGCTGCTCGCATCTCCTCAATCATCTTTTACTGTTGCTCTAGACGTTCTAGAATTATTTGATTAATATTCCCCAGGTTTTGTGGTTCTTCCGATGACACAGTCCTTCATGTTCGTACCATTTTATTTTACTATATAAATAGGAGAGAAATATAATAATTAACATAACTTATATTTCATTCAAAACATGGTATACAACAAGTTTAGTAACATTACACAGATCTTTTATATAGCGCTTAAGTACATAGATAACATCATCATTCATAAACACATAGACAACATTATCATTTATAGGTATAATTGTAAAATTCCCTTTACATAACAATAATTAACCACCTTAAATCATTTTTACCAAAATGAGTTACAAACTAACCATGATAGAAATAAATTTTATTAATCACTTGAAATTTATCATGACTAAAGAAAGAAAACTTTACTTCTAAAGAATTAACCATGATAGAAAAAGATAAAGCCACCATCAAGTACTATCATGGTTACTGGAGTTCAACTTATTTTAAAAATGTTATCCATGATAGAAAAAAATAAAACTTATATAAAGGTACTATCATGGATATAAGAGATCTACACAATAATTGCATATAAAACTATGTTAGAAATTATTCGCCCCACTAACATGGTCATACGATTCAAGCACCCAATTAACCCCATTATCACAATCATCTCGAATGGGTCTCTGGGCATCAAACACAAATAATATTTCATAAACCTACTTCACAACCAAGATCCGATATAATCCTCATTCATAAATAAATTCTCAATATCCCATATTCCAAATAGTGGATCCACAATCAACAAATCACAAGTAACAGTTTAGGGCCTTAAACCCACTATCAGCACATATTCCCAACATCAAATACAAATAAAATATCACATCATATCAGGATATGCAAAATGAGAGCTACTGTGGCAATATATAACTATTTCACACATAAATCAAGAGGAATAGGCTATACAATTGATATAGCACAACTCAAGCCTCTGAAGCCTTCCCTGATGTCCTAGCGCGAAACTATCACCTGAAAAATGTTAATAACCACGGGATGAGACAAATGTCTCAGTAACCAATAATCCTATTCATCATGCATACTAACGTGCTCGTGAGGTGTCAAGTGGAATAGTTAATAAAATACAAGAGATATAAAATAATACATCATAATATCATCAAATGAAAATACCAACTCATTTCCTCCCATCCAATCAACCAAACTGCCTTATACCTGCCGACCGAACCCATGGGCTAATGATAACTACCATATGAATGGCCAATCAAAAAGCTAACCGGTCGAGTGTTATGGATTGGCTAAAATCCACAGAGCACAAAACTGGACCATGGGTTCATTCCCCCTCGATAAACTGGAAGGGGTGTCGCAGTCCCTCGGTAAACTGGTGGGACGAAAGCCAACCATCGAGCTCCAATAGAGACGATATCACGTGGTAAAAAGATAACTTCATCATCACCAATCCCAATCACCATATATATAATTATCAAGATAATCGTACTAATCACAATATCAATAGCTCAATAATCAATAACTTCAATAAATACCATAATAGTATTTTTCACAAAATAATAACTTTTTTCAAATTTCAATATCAAGATACAACAAGTTTTTAATCTCTATTTGAACTTTCCAAATCCCAAAAGACAATTTTCAATAAAATTATCAATCAGTTTTTCTCAATATAATTATATTATCATCAGTAGATTTATATATATCAAATCACTCATAAACATCATATTAGCAGACACAATAAGTGAAAAGTGATTACCTTTCTCAAAAGCTAACAAAAATACTACAAATGAGGAGCCACGGGCTTAGCTCACAACTCCCTAGTCAATCTACATAGTTTATATAAATGTGTATAAATATGTTGTTAATTTGACACAACATATACTTTTAAATAAATACTCACATTTCTCTTTTAACTTTATTTTATTTAAAAACTATTAATTCAATACCATAACTAAATTTCTCTATCACAATTACACATCTATTTTCTAAATTATCATTTTCATGATAATCTTATATTGCCTTAACCTTATTATACTCATATATATTCTCATATAACATCAAACTCCTCAAACAACCCAAAAACCCCAAATTTATAATCCTTAAAGCTTCACCCAAAATTTCAAATGCTCACATTTCATAATCAACCTAAAAAATCAATTCTTTTAATCCACAAAATACACTCCAATAAGTTAAAATAAATCATTGGATTCAAATCTAACAAACCCAATATCATAATTCATAATTTCTAATCAACCTCTAACTTTAATTTACTTAAATCAACCACTAAATCCTCCAATTATACAAAATCCTTAAATTCCTTAACTTATGATTAACACTTAACATACTAAACTTTGAGTTTCATCATCAATCAAATTGCTAAAAAATCAATTTAATTATATAAATTTAAAGTTCCTAATTTTTACCTCTAATTTTCAAATCTCATTCACAATAAGTAAATCTTTATTTCAATATTAAATCACATCATTTCTAAATTTCAATAACTCATTTGCACCATTAATTAACCCATAATTATTCAAATCATTTCTAAAAAAATGCCCATTTTTAATTTACAAGCTCTAGCCACAATCTAACTCGATTAAATATCAATTATACCTCCATTAAACATAACCCAATCATTAAACTCAAATTAAATTAATAAAATTTTTATATTAAATAATCTCTACTCTCTACATTTAAACCCTAACTCTAAACCTCTTAAATAATGCAAATAGAAAAATTCTAAACCGATTAAATACAATTATTCACTTACCTCTACAATTTTATGGTTCTCATTTATTGAAAATCTACACTTATTTCAAGCCCTAATCTTCAAACTTACTTTGCTCCCAACAAAAATTATATCTCTGAAGAGCTCTCATTGAGTAGAGAAATATTTGGGAACTAATCATTATACTTGGAAGATTTTAAGAGCAAGAATGAAGCTCCAATGAGTCTTGAAATAGACAGAAATGGAGCTCGAATACGACAGAAATGGCGAAAAAGAATAAAAAGAAGACGCCAACTAATTTTGTGTACATATGTTTGATATATTATAAAAAAAACAATGTGTGCCCCAATTTTCTTTTTATATTATATTATATATATTATTACAGCGTCATGCCTTCTGCTTCTTCTTTTTTTATTAATTAAATTTCCCTTCTTACAACGTCTTGTCATTTTTTTTCTTCTTTTTTTCCGTCTTTCTTTTGTTATCTTTTTAATAGAAACAATATTTTTTTAGATAAACTATTTTAACTTATGTAATTAAATAAAAATTTTATCTACTATAAATTAATTTCTTCTAATACTACTTAAATCCTAAAATAAAAATAGGGATATTACAACAATCATTACACTACACTTTCTTATAAGTAACTCTGATGAACTCTTGTACCATAAATATCCAATATGGGATGCTTTCATATGGTTCTTCCTCAAAATACTAGTCCAATCCTATTCTCCAAGTCTCATTGAGAGGTAAGATATCATCCATAATATTGGTCCAGTCTCTAAGGGTAAGAGTGTTTGGATCAAAAGCTTGATAAGCCTCTCATACTCTGGTTATAAAATCTATGTAAATCCTGTAGTCTTGGTCTACCTCCCTGGTCAAAAGTCATCCTAAGTCATATAATTATTTGGCTAACTCCATAGCTTTCTCAAACTGCTCCTCATTCATATTTCTTCCTATTACTAGCTTTATGCTTTGGTTGTCCAAATGTATCACCACAACTGGTGTCTTTAGTTTACCAGGACTCGTCATATCTGTTTGTTTTGGTACTTGGCTAGGTCTTGGAATATCTACATTAATAGACTGTCTAGGTGTATATTATGTGGTACCCACAATATAGGAGTAGAACTCATTAGATTGTACTGATTGAGGGTCTGCTACATTTCCTTCATCTCTCTGTACTGCATCAACTTCCACACTAGGGTCTACTACCTCTAGAGGTACAACATTTAAGGCAAAAAAGCTGGGATAGGTTCCTCTAATATATTAACATCTGATGCACTATCCATATTATTAGACCCCATTGAAGAATTATCTGATCTATCTAATTCTAAATCACTAGAGTCTGGAACATGTATTACTTGAGGGACCTAATAATCAGGATCATACTCTATCATAAAGACCTCATCTGAGTTCAACCCAGACTTATCTGAACTAAACACCTCGGGCATAGGGTCTCCTTCATTCACTGTAGTTTTTAACCTGGTCTTGTATTTAGTAATCTTTGTCCTGCAATACCTAACTTTAAAAATTTATAATTAAATCTAGAAGTATTGAAATGGGGTGGTTCCAATTTATAATAAAAGATATTTCATTTAAATTTGAAGGAAAAATATAAAACTAAGGTTTCATTGTCCAAATATAATCAGTTTATTCGTTGAAAAATACTATTCATCTGATAAATCTAGAAGTTCCAGTTTCTTTGCCTTAAATTGAAAAATTCATTTCTCTTTGGTTACTTGTCCAAATAAAACGTGTTATCTATGGATTTAAAGCTCCAGATGTGCTCTTTAGGTCCATAAAATTTCATAGAAAAAATCATTTATTTACTATATGAAATTAGTGATTGAATGTCACTACCTCCAGTTGCTCACTCTATCTCAATTCCAGATTTTATCTCCAACTTAGAAAAATTATAATAAATAGAATACTTAACAAATTTAGACATTCTTGGTGTCCATTTAAAGATCTGTATCTTAGATATTTTCATACCAAATTCCAATTCCAAAATCATTGGTTAAGTCATCAAAAGTATCGTCATAAAACTACTGCCTCATAATATAGACACACTATATCATGCTAGGTATCCCATCAAGTTATTATCATAGTGCCAAATGATCAACATAACTTATTACATAAGTTCAACCATCTATATTTACCCTTTTTTCTTGAGATGTTCCAGTACCTATAACATGGTTATGCATATGGAAAGAATGAGATTTCATAGAAATCTCAATAGCAAGTCATACAAACTATAATATCATGAATGATTGATTAGATGCCTAACATGTTATCATGATATGAGACCTACTTCATAATAATATATAAGCAAACTCTAACATGTATATTGTCATGATGTTAGTTGCAATCATTCATACTTCATAAAATTATAGTTAGGTATTCTTGCTACCTCTTAAGGTATCCTTGTCACCCTCTTCTTGAAATGGTCTTCTTACCACAAATATGTCAAAACCTATCCATTATAAATTAACATCAAGTTACAACTCAACTTTAAAATGATTCCAAGACTAGGTTTTCATTAACTTTTTTTCTTTTTCCATTTTATATTCTATACTTCCATCTTTCTAAAATAAATTCTCATGATTCATTTCCACACAATTTTTCATGTAGAATCCAAATATAAAACCAGAATTTCCAAAATCAAAACACACCCTTGGCTGCTGTACAGAACTGAAGTGACACTCTTATTTTCCAAAAATTCACATTTTGATTCCAATGCTTCCAATACTTGTTTTCCTACTTTATCCCCACACAATTTTCCATTTTAAACTCATTGGAAGTATCAAAATCATGAAATTCCAACATATAAACAGTGATTCATACAGTAGCAGCCAAGAAGACAAAACCCTAACTACATGCATACTTGAATTTCCAAGCATATACCACTTGATTCTAGCTTCTTTAAGCATGTCTAAACCATCCATAACATAAAAATCATATTCTTATCACATATGGACAGAAATTCCAGCAGCACCCTCAAGGGAAATATGTCACAAAAACCCCTTAAAACCAAGAGCTAACTTGCTAGATTAAAGTCCAAGAACAAAAGAGCTAGTTACCTTACTTGTTGCTCTAAGTTGTAGGCTTCTTTCTTGCTTCAAAGAAAATTTTGGCAGAGGTTCCCTAAGGTACTCAAGAATGCTGAACAAGTCTGATTTGGTGGGGTATTTATAGGCAAATTTGGGTAAAAATGGAAGGCCAAGATTAGTTTGGTTACTATTTGATCTAATGGTCCATAATTCACCTTTAATCAAGCTTGCCCTAGAAGCCTTATAATGACACCATGCATGAACTAATTTAGGGCTGTGTTTGGCTAAAGAAAAGTAGATATACTGATAGGAAAAATTTTAGTCTAGTCCAGTACCGATCGGAGCAGTTTCACAAAAACTAGACTATTTTATATTCCTAATTTTTATAATATTTCATAATATGTATTCTGTCATGAAAACCAGTGTCTAAGTTTTTTCTACTATTGAAATTGTTATACTGAGTATTTATCTACCAATCATCCCTTGGAAAATGACCAAAATACCCTTATCGCACTTTCTTGCACTATATTAACCCTAAGGGTATAATTGTCATTTCACACCTCTTTATACTGCATTAGAGTATATACTGGTTGTAACTAATCATCCATTTACTTTATTGGATGTTTTTGACCTGTCTATAATGATCAAAATGCCCTCCATCCATCTCTGGTACAATCTGGTTATACAGGGGCATTTTCATAATTTCACACTTTTTCGGGGTTGCTATGGACTCTGGCCCACTTAACTATCTAACCACCTAACTGGGCCTCTTGGGATGCCATTTTGATCTTTGATAATTGATATAGTCCATTATCTTTTTGGCACAAATCCCAAGAAACCTCTTCTGAAGGTATTTATCTGGTATTTTATTACACTGTAAATTCCCGTAAGAATTCTACAAGGTTCCTTTTCTGAATCTGCCAATTTTATAAATTCTTATATTAATTATAAGAATTTACTATAAGGTTTCATCTAATTCTGAGGTCCAAAAAATATTGCAATAATTTTTCCTCACTTCAAAAATTTATATCAATTAATCGGAACATCAAATCAAAATTCTGTGTTGCGTTAAACTAATCAGAATAATTTTCTCTATTTACTGCTAAATTTTGGGACTAATATGATTCTGGGTATTTTTAAGCATTTTCTAGTTTAACTTTCTCATAATTATATTTTTGTCCTTTAACTTTTAATAAATTATATTTAAGTCCCTGAACTTTTAATAATTACACCTTTTAGCCCAACTTTTGTCTCTATTATTTTTTGCCTTAAACCTTTTATAATTTTTACTTAGGTTCTTAAACTTTCCTTAGTTACCAATCCCTCTCTTTCTTTCCTTAATCTGATTCAGTTTACTTCAAAAATCTCGTATCTATTACACATAAACTATACATATACATCATATGAGAAAATTTGGGATATGACATGGGGTAGTGCTAGAATACATTTTTGGTGACACTAAGCAATAGCTCTTATTGATCTCATAATCCTACAGGATGTATAAATTGAAGGTACACTTAATGAAACCAATTATACGAATGTGGAATAGGCTATAAGATTGTGGCAAAATCTCTAAAGTATTAGCTAAATACTAGGTGTGCACATGGCCATTTTAACGCACACAACTGCCATTAACAACGGAAATGTGAAGTTATAACCTGACTAATAATGCCTCTAGTATATACCTAAGAGTTAGTAGTTCATAGAAGCAGGCTTCATTAACACCTCTATGTATTAAGTGTTATTCATCTAAGTCTAGTTCATAGTCCAGATGACCACATGTGGGGTTGTTGTGAATTTATGTGTGGGTGTGTCAAAAAAAGAATCACACATTGCTTGATAGTGAGAGAGTCCAAGGGTATAAATATTAACTTGTCATCTTGGGCTAGAAAATTGGCCAAGAGGAGAAGTCTCCTCGCACGAGCAACAATGGGTCATAGGAGGCAAACATAGTGAAAATTCAGGGATTCCCCCTACGTGAGTTAAATGTGTATTGGACACTTTTTATCGTGAATATTTTACTACAATACAAATAATTTGTACCTGAAAATCCTCTTTTTAATGGCTTCAAATCTGTTGACCGCATGCTTTCAAATGTGGGATTACTTTATTTCTTCATTAGTGCGAAATAGGAACTTATGAATTTGTAGTAGACCTTTGATATGAATTTGAATACAGGTTAAAGTATTATATGAATCCTTTAGACTACTAGACTAAATTGTGCTGCATATTACTATTTAATATATTTGTTGATTTATTTTATTACCACATAAGGGCTCGTCTCTCTAAACTATTTCCTACATTTGGAATGTAGAAGGGGTATGATGCCTACTTAACTCGCCTACACTAAACCATTCTCCACTAGCCTAAAAATGGAAGATGTTAGGTAATAACCTTGCTCTAAATTACAACCCAGTTAAGTTATAAAAGGTACAAGGTAAATCCAAGACTAAGTCCTAAACTCCGTGAGGTAAAAGGGAAAGGATAAGGGGTGACTTCACTGAACTATAACTTAATAATGGAAAGTGGAGTTAAATTATGGTCTACTTATAATGATATAATGAATGTATGATATGCTTTTTTTATAACAAGACAAGTTCATTAAAACATAAACAAAATGAAGTACAACATATTAAGCCACTTTACATAATTAAAGAAGTAAAAGAATCGAGTGTCTCAATGCAAAGAAAAACAACAAACAACTGTAAAAAAAACAAATTGAGAAAAGCAAGTATTAAATGATTAGTGGATTCAATGAAAAGCCCAATTTGAAGCCAGGTTGTAGGAAATGAGTCATAACCCACTCCGCTTACCAAAGTCCTCAATGTTCCAACCTGTGTAAGATGACGCAAATACATGCTAAGCATGTGACGCACTGATCTTCAGGTTGATATCCAGAGACAAACGCCACCACACTAGCTAATCCAGCAATATGCTTGAGGACTAGTAAAAAATGTGGTTAAGATATTTTTAAAATATTTTCTAGTCATTGGGATCTTATATCTCCCCTCTTACCCCTGTTTAACAATTTCAAGTGATAGCTCTAGAGATGCAAGAAAATCCTTTTTTTTGCAGTGGTGATCCAAAATTTTGGACATAGAAGACAAGAAAGTAGCTTAAATTAGCAGCTCCTTTAATCAGAAATCTCATAAATGTGCAAGGAAGGAAGAATGGTCTTTAGAGACTAAATTACAAAGTGATAATATTTTAGGGATTAAAGTGTAAATAAAGTAAGACTTAAGGGAATTCTCAAGGGTTAAGAATGAGAAAAAAATAGTTAAGGACTAAAGGTTATGTCAGACGCCTCAATGAGACAATTTATGAGGCTAACTTGAGCGTGATAAAATTGTAATTTCAGACTAATAGGAGTAATTATAGAATATTAAAAAATTCCAGAAAAATTTTAGAAAATGGGAAATAACTTATTAAGTCCCATTTGATATTAAAAATTATGAAATTACTTCTAGAATATTTTTTAAGGAATTTTTATATATTTGGCTAATGTTAGATTTAATTATTTGAGCTATGTGGAGATCTCAAAAAATTGTATAAAATGGGGATTAATTATTTGAGGATTAATATGAGTTTATAAAATTTAGTTGATCCCCACAAGTTGAGAGGTTAGCTTTAAAAATATTTAAAACCTAATTGTGCCAATTAAGGGCATTATCTGGGAAATTCAAAAATAAGTATCATAGACTGAGTTTTGGCCTGAGAAATATTAGAAAATTTTCCCAAAATTAAAAAAGAGGTATTGGCATGGACAGAAGAATTTTAGAGCAAGGAAACATAAAAAAGCATTTACTGAGTTTAAAGTATTACTTTGTGGCTGAGTAAGACAATTACAATTTAACATCCTCCATTTGTCATTAGTAGCCCATTAATGCTATTATGTGAAGGAATTTATGAAGAGAGAAAAATTAAGAGAATAAGATAAAATTGACTTGACAAATATTTAAGTCTTCAAGGAGATCGAAATTGAGAAAAGTCTTCGATAGAGTGCATTTTAGACAGGATAATTGGAAGATTGTTGCATAAGCT
This sequence comes from Leucaena leucocephala, assembly GCA_037074615.1. Classification (NCBI taxonomy): domain Eukaryota; kingdom Viridiplantae; phylum Streptophyta; class Magnoliopsida; order Fabales; family Fabaceae; genus Leucaena; species Leucaena leucocephala. The sequence continues at coordinate 17,266,468 of CM073519.1, forward strand.
TGTCCTAACACTCATTCCTTCTAGAATGGCACCACACGTTGCTTTATCATTAGTTAGAAGTTGCAAGAAGCCTATTCATCAATCTAAAAGTGCTTAGCTTAGTCATCAACCTAGTTTGATTATCCATCAATCTAATTTAATTTAGGATTTTATTTTGAATGCCAAATCACCCATTCATTAATTAAGAGTTTATATGTAGACCAATTGGAAGAAAACATGTGGATGACATGTGGGTCAATTAGGATTAAACAAGTAGGTATATATGGACCAATAAGAGATAGACAAGTACCATTGTAATTTTTATGCAACTTGAAGGGTAAAGAGATAACATGACCATTATAAATAGCCAATCTTCCCCTCCTAATTTCAAAATTTTTGGTCAACCTTGAGGGGAGGAGTTTTTGCAATTGTTCATAGTGAAAAGAGGAAAAAGGCACTTTGAACACCAACCAAGCTTGGAATAAAGGTAAAGATATAGTTTAAGTGCTTAATTTGATGAGTAGCTTAATCTTGATTTTAGTTGGTTTAAAGTTTGAAATCGTAAAGTTATGTTGCTGGAAGAAATTGATATATGAAGGGGAAGATGAAATTGATGTTAAAATAATGTTTAAAGGCTAGAAAGAAACAAGAATAAAATAATTTTGTGATGAAAATGGAAAGAGTCAAACTTTCCCTTATCTTTTATAAATTTTGGTTTTGGACTAGTTGAAAGGAAAGGAGTTGGATTTTGTTAAATTTGAGCTTCAAGATGGAATCTATGTAAAATTATCCTTGCTATAACTACTATTAATTTCTTACACCTATTTTATTCACAATATAAATCAATCACGATGTAACCATGAATATAAATGAATTCTTTAATTTTTGAAGAATTAACTATGGTAAAAAAGAGTTTTATTAAAATTTAAAAGAAATCCTACCATGATTATAAAAAAAAAACTTTTTTAAAACCACCATTCTAACACTATCATAGTTAATAGAGTGTAATTTTTTTTAAAAAGATTATTTATAATTGAAAAAAGTAAAACTTATATTAGGATATTATTATGCATATAAAAGCTTTACATAACTTTTATACCCAAAATCACGTTAGAAAATATTCAACCCCATAATATTGTTAGAGAGTTCAAGTTCTCGATTAACACTATTATTATAGTTATGAATTTCAACTTTTAACATGGCCCTTTGGGCGTCGTAATTGGGTGAATAACACTAAAGCCCATAACCCAAGATAAAATTCTAATAATACTCATAATATAGTAAATAGTCAATGTGAATTCATAAAGTCACATGTATAATCCTAAAAAGTTTGACCTTCTACCATCACACAATATTTAGTGTGCTCATCAAAATAGAAAATTAGTAGAGTATAACAAAAGTATGCCCTACAATGATAATATACATCTATGTTAGATTCTAATATTTTGATGATAACAATTGAGAAATGATTTCAAATGTATTTTAACTGATAAAGAGCATATATCGATAAGGGGATTGATCAATAAGCTCTTCGATAAATGAGAAAGAAAATTGTGAAGAGAAACTGATTTCCGCAATACATTTATTGAAGACTTATTTAATAAAGTTGTTTATTGAAGAAGAAGCCTTTAATAAGTTAGAAAGTAATTTAGTGTGATATGAAAGTATTTATCAAAATACTCATTGAAAAACGTATTGCTTGATAAAGATTTCAATCAGAAAGTTTTGTGAAAAATTATTTTTGAAATAAATTTATATAAGTCCTAATCGATACATGGATTTATCAATAAAACATGCTATAAATGATGAAAATCTAATGTTTTCTCTATTTTAAGTGACCTATCAATTTATCAATAAATTATTGGATAAATATTAAATTTATTAAGAGGTTCAAATTTTAAAGTACAAGTATTATTTGTTTTTGGACAAAGCAAATTAATTGGCTTTGTTTGTTTGCAAAAGGGTAGAGGCACGCCTTGCTTGTTCTGTTGCTTGTAGGGCCCACACCCCCTCTGTGACTGAGACTGACTGTACCTTAACTTTGTCCAAGTCCAAGTCGTTCTTTGCTTCTCTGAATAACCAGAAGGACTAAAATAAAAGGTTTGACTTGTAAATATGGCTTTGGCTGGTCTTACACTCTACCACTGTTAACTTTTTTTTTAAAAAAAAACCCCATATTTTGCCCCTCATTGTTTGACGAATTATATATAAAGAGCGTGCGCTCACACTAACACAGATATACATACACACAAATGTGTTATATTAGTTATAGGTATACTCTTATTTGAGATATTATAAGATATTATAAATATTTTTTTCTTAATAAAGATTTAAATATTGATTATTCATATTATAAAAAATCAATATTTTCTATTAAATTTAATTCTGTTAATTAGTAGGGTTATATATAAACAGTGTGTACCACGGTTTTGGAACCCACAGGTTTTTTTTTGCCTAACACAGCAACTTGAATTGCCCAAGAAGACAATAACCAGTAAGCAGTGGGAGGGACATGTCCCTCATTGTCTAGTTGGGTCACATCATTGAGATATTTGAATGAGTGTGGAATGTTGTATGAAATATGTGTGCTTAGGTTTACGTTTAAAGATAATAAATAGACTATTTTATTTGATATTGGTATCGTTTATGAGAAAATAAATTTTCACTCTATCTTTATATCATGGGTGAGCGAAAACTCTTTTTAAAATTTTTTGTACCAAAAAAAATCTGAACAATAAGTTATACTCACTCTATTATTTATTATTATAAAATCAAGTTAAATTTTTTTTAAAATATTAATTTAACTAAATAAAGTACTTTAAAATATTTATATTTAATTTTTTTCTCTAAACTAATTTGTCTTACTTATAAACTGCTATATAATATAATAATATTTAATATATTTTTTAATTAAATAATTTATTTAGCTTTTTAATCTTTTAAAATAATTAATTAGATCTTATAATAAGAAAATAATATTATTATAAAAGAATTATGTGTACGTTTTAAATACAAAAACTTAATTATCCACATGTTCCATATATTTGTAAAAAATGCTCCTCTTTCTTCATTTGGTGGGGGAAATTTTGGAGGGGAGCTAATTTTTCTAACATATTTTTCCTCATAGATTTTGTTATATTTTACTATCGCCCATAGCAAAAATAAAATAAAATAAACTCCTAAACATCATTGTGTGTTTCAATATATTAGAGCATCTAGATTATGGGCCCGTTTGGATAGGATTTTAAAAATGGGCTTATGAAAAAAAAGAGCTTTTAAACAGATTATAGAAAAGGGCTTTTGGAGAAGAGATTATGAAAAAAAAGTGGTTTTGAATAAATGAGTGTTTGGATAGTTATTTATAGAAGGGATTTTATTATTGGTAAATTACGAAAAAGGGTATGAGTATTAAATGAGGAGAGATAAGAGATAAGAGGAGAGAGGAGAGAGGGTGTAAGAAAGAAAATAGAGAAAAAGTAGGAGAGAGGAGAGAGGGTGTAAGAAAAAGTAGGAGAGATAGTGTAAGAAAAAGTAGGGGTAATATAGTAATTAGTTAGTTCAAACGTGGTTTACTGTTCCAAAAGCTACTCTGACCAGCTTTTCTGAAACCTTGGTTTTAAACCAGAGTTTAGTCCAAAAGCCCGTTTGAACAAATATGACTGTTTGTTTTAAAATTTCTCTAAACCTAGGTTTTGAGCTAAACCTTAGTTTAAAACTATGGTTTGGCACCCTCCCAAACAGGCACTATATTCATATTGTGAAGTAGGGGTGGTCAATAACTTCCCATCCTCAGTTTTGGTAATACAAGGATGAATTTGTCCTGTCCCGTAAAAGATTATGATGGGTTTAAAAGTATGTCAGGACAGGACAAGTCTTGACACGACTATCGAGTCATCCCGTCCGGTCCTGATAGATATATTTTTTTTTTTTCAAAAATAATATACCCTCCCTCCTCCAGTCCACGACCCCTCTTATTCTTCTCCCTCAATTTCACTTTCAGAGCCCTAGCACTCTTCCTCCCCCGGTCAGTCTCTTGCCGCCAAGTCACCATCTAACCCTTCCTTCCATCACTCCGACACTCCGTCAACACTCCGTTGTGTCTCAGACCTACGTCTCTCCTCATCGCTCCTCCTCGGCTTCATACCTGCTTCATCTTCACTTGCGACTGTCACTTGCTGCTTCAAACCTGCTCCGCCATCATTCGCCTCAGTACATCATTGTCGTTCAAGGTAAGTGACTTTCCTTAGGCATAATATTGCGCCTGTTTGTAAAATAGGCTAAGATGTAGATGGAAAATTTAGTAAGTTTACTTATCCCTTGTACTCTTCAGCTGTTCATCTATTGGTAGACAATAAGAAAAACTAGTGAATGTCAGAGAACGAATCCAATATTCATTTTAAGATCATGTGAAGATTGGTGTTTTGTTATTGGAATCATCTTTGATTGAATGAATTCTGATTCATCAGCTAGCTACTAGAGTTGTAAGCATACTGTTAGTGTCTGGTATGTTATCTTTTCCTAAAGTTTGTACCCTTATTCTGTGTATGGTAGGGTAAAAGGGTTAAAATTTGAATCTATTGTGATGTTTTGCTATGTAAAATGATTGCTTAGAGTTTATCATGACCAAATCACTTCTTTTACCTTGTTGAACTCGTATTCATCTATAATCTCAATATAAAAATTTACTCATGACATTCTTTTTTGCTAATTTTTAACCAATTTCTTCTGGTCCCTCCCCCTTCCCCAAAATATTTTAGGAACCTATGAAGAGCAGGCATCCACAGCTTCATTATGAATCAAAATTATATATGCTTCTTCAAGGAGGAAGTTTTGGTGAGTTGCTTTTATGCTTTAGCTTTTTGTAACTAGGGATTCTTAAAGTGTTTGCTAATGTGAAAATTTCATTTGGTAATTTTGAAGATACACATGAAACATATGATCCTTTCTTTTGTATTTGGATTCGGGAGTTTAGTTATACATATGCCCATTGGCCCAGAACTATACTTCATTATGAACAGAAGTACAGAACCATTATTCTTCTCAAAGTCATGCCTTCAAAACAAAACAAAAGAAGTTGAAAAAAGAAAAGAAAAGAGAGAAGATTTCTTTCAAGTTATTGAATTTGGCTTTTCTTCAATGAAGCGGGGATTCCTCACCTCAAGTGGTTTGGAGTTGATGGAGACTAGAATGTTATGGTTATTGACCTTCTTGGGCCAAGCTTAGAAGATCTGTTCAATTATTGCAATTGGAAGTTCAGCATAAAGACAGTGTTGATGCTTGCTGATCAATTAGTAAGTCTACTTGCAAAACTATTTTGAATAAGGTGTCTTAGACAGAGGTACTAAGTTTTGATATTATTATTATTGTCATTTTCAGATTAATAGAGTTGAATATATGCATTCAAAAGGATTTTTTCACTGTGACATAAAGCCTAACAATTTTTTAATGGGTCTAGGGCGCAAAGCAAACCAGGTAAAGGAGTTGTGCTCTCTGATGGCAACTCCAGTTTACACTTCTCTGGTGTTTTTCTTTTAGGGGTTTTCTTTAGTTTATCATCTTAACTTCTGTTGGCTTTAATTTTTGTGTCATGGACAATTTAACCAGAGGATTTCTTGTTCTCCACTGGCTTGCTTTCTTCTCTTCCATATTAAAAAGAAAAAGAAAGTACATTATTTTGTCAATTAAAGAAGTAATAACATGATCATTAGATTCTGATAAAAAAATCTAATAACATGATCATTAGATTAGTACCTAACTCGCTTATCATGGCAGGTTTATATCATTGATTTTGGTCTTGGAAAGAAGTTTAGGGATCTGCAGACTCATAAGCACATACCACACATACCATACGGGGGAAATTCATTTTACTTCAGTTGTGTTTTAAAATTCATTTTATTTTAGAATTTCTAAACCCGTCCCGATCCCGATTAGGTCATATTCGAGATGAGGTGGGATTGTTCTGGTCCCAACCCGTTTCGTGCACACTCCTATTGTGAACTAAAAAAATAAAATTTGTTAATTTGATTTTCTAAATATATTATTATATTAATTAGAAATAAAAAAATATAAAAATTCTTCACCAAAAACATAAAAATATGAAAATTTGATGAAAATTTTTGCTTAAAAATTTTATTAGCCAGAAAGACTTAAGTTCTAGTACTTATACTTTTTGTACATAAAATCCTTAGAATACTAGTATTTTCTATATATGAAAATAAATCATGTCCTTTTGATAAATAAAATTTTTAAATACAAGCTTTTTACCAATAGTAAACTCTCATAAGATTAATATGTTGGAATGAGCTTGAACTTTCATAATTATTCAATTTCAATAAAGATGTAAATTAATTTATATAATATAGAAGTAAAAAAATTATAAATTAACATACAATGGTAGAATAATAAACTAGTTATGACCATCCCTCCCTTCCCCTCACCTTTTGAATGAAATAAAGAATAATTAAACATCCCTCCTCCCCTCTCCTCCAACAAAACCAAATAAATGTAACAATGGAAGCACTTTCTCCAACAAAAGTTGGTTCACCCAGTAAGAATTTTTTCATAATTCATAAGGTAATGAATTCAAATCTTAGTGTTAATATGAGAATCTTGTTGGTAGGCAATATATAAAGTAAATGCTCTTCAAATTGGCCTTAATATCTCATTAATGAGATTTTTCTGAAATTTTTATATATATATATATTTCTAAAATTATCTCTATTGGTCTGAAATTTTTTAAAAATTATATTTATGTCCTTTGATTTAACTTCATATGTTGTGTCAATACTATTAATACAACTCTTCTAACCTTAAAAATATGGGATTTTACACAGCTCGTATAAATCCTTGAAACAATTTGAGACATCTAACTTTGGATTTTCTTTGATTATACGTCCACTATTTTCAATACACATATTCCGAGCGTGTTTGGTACATCTCTTGAGATTATACCTTGAGGAATAACTAGTTTATTCCACATATTAAGTTCTCGAAGATCGTGACAACATAATAAGCCAATGAATTCATATTTCTTACAACTGCACTCAATTGTTTCATCTTCTGAAATATAGGTAATCTTGTGATCTCCCATATCTCCCATCACACACACTTTTTATTCAAATATTTTTAAACTTGATTATGTTCCTTGAAGAATATGTTACACGACTTCTCATATTCCTTTCTAACTCGAAGAAAGATAGCTCTTGTATATCTTTCTCTTGCATTTTTCAACAAAAGAATATCTAAATTTAGTGGTGGTATTGCTTGACTCATTTCACAATTCTCCTCCAACTCCTTGTATGTTATGTCCTCTATCAACCTCTCAAAATTTCAAAAGAAATCTAACACATTTAATGTAGACTTCATATAACCTCTTAATCGACCATTGAAACTTTCACTCAATTGGGTTGTTGTAGCTCCTGAAGAAAAGGCATATCGCCCATATATTGATGCCTATTTTTCTCTTTTTTAAAACAAACTTTTAACCATTTATTTTGACAAAGGTCATACTTGTCAAGCATTGACTCCCATGCATTAAGAAAGTCATTCTCATTCTCATAATCACATATGCAGCTTTTAAAATCTACAGCAAAAGAATCTGATTTCGTGTAAACATGATTAACATGTTTTTATGCATTTCGTGAGAGATGCCAAGCACACAAACAATGATATGATTCAGGTAAGACCTTCACAATTGCTTTTGTCATTGCTGGATCTTGACCGGAAAATATTGTACTCTGTTTCTTTCCACAGATAGCCGTTGTAAAAGTTCTAAATAGACACTTAAATGATTCACTAATGATTCACTAGTTTCATCATATAATAATGCAGAACCAAATATTAAAATTTGTCGATGGTTATTAAATTCAGCAAAGGGTGCAAATGGTCTCACGTTACAGTTTGTACTATAAATAGTATCAAAAGATACCATATCTCCAAAATAAAAATAATCTACAACCATTTTTGCATCAACTCAAAATATATTGTGATCTGATTTTCAACATCAAGTTGAATTTCATAAAAAATGACGGATTTTCATATTATTTTGATTCAAAATAATGAAGCAACATATAAGCTTCGCTATTTTTCATTTCTGTCATCTTCTTACTAGTCAAATTATTCCTGATATCTTTAAGAGTGCACCCAACATTCTCTCGTCCTCCAACTTGTCGGCTCAAAAATTCAAAAATTAATCTTTGTCGTATACCAGACTGATATGCCTGCTCAATTTGAGTTGCTTGAGCACTAGAGATCTTTCTCTGAGATGACAATTCAGGCTTGCTCTTAGGAGTAGCTAAAACATGATTTTGTTCATTCTCAAATGATGTAACTACATATTTTCTATTTGCTTGCCGATTAATAATCATTTGAGTTAGACCATCAGTTCTCAAATCTCTACGAGCCTTTTTTCCTTCATAGCTTTGACTCGTTTAAATCATTCTTTGAAGTTAAATATGTTTCATTTACTTCATGTTTTGTAAAATATTCATATCATAATAACTTAGATATTAAAAACTAAGAAACAACAAGATAAAAAAAAAAAAAAAACTCGTAAGGCATTTGTTAACAAAACAGTGATATTTTATTGAAAAGGTAAACATCAACCAAAGCATATATTAATTGTCCTCACCACCAGCCATGTGATTTCGATAAGCTTTAAGAGAGGCGTGAAGTCAACACGTACGGGAATCAAAGTTGGGTTCTTAGGCGTCGTCCTGAATGATCACTCCACTATTGATAAGAAGCCCTAAAATCACTCAATAACTAGAATCGAAACAAAAGAATCACACAAAAAATCCCCTGCCTCTTCCGTGTTCGTGATCCGCACAAAGCTATTTCTATTTTTTCTAAAACAAATTCAGGAAATTTTTAGCCTAAACGGTGGTTAAGTGAAGAAGGTTAAGTAGGGGTTGGGGTTAAGTGCTGACCTGGACAGCTAATGCAGGTGGCAGGTTCTTATTGGTTAACTTGACAGACCTGGCCCAAGTACCTTGGTATAAGTTTGTATATTTAGACCAATTGTATGTAGAACAGGTCTAAAAAGTCTAGCAATATTTATAAAAATATCACTAGTCACATTTTTAAACAACCTCCATAATGACCAGTCTAAAAAATACAGTCAAAAAGCTTATTTTTTATTAGTGTTACAAGATAGAGTAATGAGTAAGAAAATAAACTTACTTCGACATGATTAAAAGAACTATATATGCACACATTTTAGTACTTAAGTGTTTTTCTCATTACTGTAAAAAAAATAAAGTGACATCAATCAAGTTTCCATCAAGGAGAAAGAATGAGTAAACTAATAAAATTATTATTTTCGTTCTAAGTTCTTTCGTTTACTCAAGACTATAACACCCCTCAAAATAAATCATGAAACATACTTAACAATTAAACTACCAAACCAAGAAGACTTAAACTGGCATATAAATGTCAAAAAGCTTTTCCAGCATTAATTTAACAATATAGTCATCACCCAAGATCCTATCTTGAGGAACCTATTACATGTATACCATAAAATAAGCAGTGATTTGAACATTAACAGTAAAGGAAGCTTTCATTGCTTTTAGGTCCACATCAATCCAAATCATAATTTGAACAGCAATATAGGTTGATAAAACTTCAAATGATGAGTAAAATCATCCGTATAAAACTACTGTTAATTAAGTGACAACTATAGAAATCCCTAAGAAAACTCAAGATTCAATATATCACTAGATACCCCATTAGGGTACTACAAAATAGTATTAGAATTTTAAATACGCCGTTCTACTTGCTTAATAACAATAAACTCCACAGCTACAAAGTTTACATATATATATATATATATATATATATCAAGGACAAAAAGAAATAAGGGAGTCTAGTTGCAAGGTCGTAGGGAAGAAGGGCACTACTTAAACGATTTTCTAAATCGGTTAAAAATGGTGATCTACATCAGATAATGACTGGTGTAGAAACAAACCGTTTAGAAAGTGTATACTTTTTAAATCGAGCGATTCACCAGTGTAGAAAGTGTAGAATTTAGACCGGTCCCTTTTGAAATCCGGCGTAGAATTTGCTAATGTGGTTGAATAGATCCCTTTTGAATGATTGCTATAGATTTATGACTTTTTTACATCAGTTGTGTTTTCACCCGATGTAAATTAATGAATTGTTTACACCGGTTGTATTAACACTTGGTATAGATTAATAAATTTTCTACACCTCACTATAAAAACAACCGGTGTATATGTTGTCATATTTACATATTGTTTCTACTCCTGCCGATATATATACTGTTTCATTAACCCCATCCCTTGAAACTTCATGAATAAACTGCCCAAATATATAGACTCAAAGAGACAGCAGCAGGGGCAAAGTTCAAGATGGCAGAGACATATCTTTAATTGCTCATTACATTATTCATTTAATAAAAATCAATAAAAAATGTATTTTGGTAATGACAAATACTATTGAGAATGAATTATTTGAATAAAAAGCTTAGCCCAAATATTGCACAGGTCCTCAAATCTTATTTAGAAAATGGGTCAGATTGATCAAACATCTGAAACATCAAATTAAAATAAAAAAAAATTAAAGCATTATTAATATATATTAAATTGACCAAAAATATATGAAATCATTAAAAACACAATTTACTTCCTCAGTTAGGTCAGTCCTATTTGACAAGATGATATTGATCATGTGTCTAACCATGTAGAAGCCGTACAAGTTGCTTTCTTTGGGTTGTCTTCGACTCTATAATATAAATATGAACAAAATTATGTGTCATTAGCAAAAAACTGTGTGGAGCATAAGATTTAATACTTTTATTATTTTCGGTGTGATCTATTCAGGGTCCCTTATCGAGTTGGCTTTCTTAAGACCCCTTGCAATTGCAAACATCCTCATAGGCCTATGACCAAAGTTATGAACTTAGTAACCATTTTATTACAAATATCATATTTAATTTATTACAAACACCATTATTTTGTAAGGAAAAAACTCACATGTTCATAATCTTCTTGGCATCAATCGATGGCTTGTAGTGGAGGGAGCATAAGAAGAAAATTTTATATGCTTACATAGTATGATCAATTGCCAATGATTGCTATAGAAAATAATTAAACAATAATGATTATTAGCATTAAGCAAATACAAACCTAGTATGAAAACAACTAAAATATTATTCTTACTCCTATATATATGGTTTGAAGAAACAATCAATATCAGTTTCACTAAGCCTCCTTGCAATGTACTCAAGTCTTGAAGATTGGGAGGTCCCTTTTGAATAAATCTGAAATAGGCATAGGAATTCGAACTGACCTTATTTGCCCTTGAAAACCAACTTAGATTGCATGTACCTCCAGTTAATGCAAACACTCAGCTTGTATGAATTTTGTTATTACATATATTTACATGTAAATTAGACTTACATTAAAAATACTTGTACGCACCTAGAGCTTAGTTCATTCCTAGAAGTGATAACAGATTGCACATCTACATGGTCAATAAAGGCAGCAACCCCCGTGTCACCCACAATTGAATCCATAGGCAACGCATCCACATGGAATGTTTCGTCAGATGCCAATTGGATCACACGTTGCATGGAACTCAAATTGGGAAGTATGGGAATTTTGCCTGGGTATGACGCGATGTGATCAAAAACAAGAAGATTTGGCTATAATATGAAAGTGCCCTTTGCCTGACTCACAGTCTTTACCTCTTCAGTTAGAATTGGGACAAGAGCATTTACCCACAATTGAATCCATAGGCAACGCATCCACATGGAATGTTTCGTCAGATGCCAATTGGATCACACGTTGCATGGAACTCAAATTGGGAAGTATGGGAATTTTGCCTGGGGATGACGCGACGTGATCAAAAATAAGAAGATTTGGCTATAATATGAAAGTCCCCTTTGCCTGACTCACAGTTTTTACCTCTTCAGTTAGAATTGGGACAAGAGCATCTTTAAATATCACGTATTCAATTGCTACCCTTAATTGATCGTCCTAAATTTGGATGTGGTGGGCCCTAAGATATGGATGGAACCATGTGCCACTAACCTTTTGATAGGATCCTCCACATATAAATCACAAGGTTCAGCGTCCTCTGACACATTTTTGGCCATGCAATAGCTCCTTTTAGTGCTAGGATGCGCTGCATGTGGGAGAATTTAGGTGGCACTTGGCTCCTATTGCCTTAATGTCAACATGAACAATATTTCTTCCTTGATCTTTGCCAACCCCTCTTATAATTGTGCATGAATTGAAGCTTATGTCTGTGCCCTAGCCTCTGCCTTAGCATCTTCCTTCATAGTGGATAACAATGATTCCAGCTCTACCCTCGGGATGTATGGGGAATGTCATGGAGATACTTTAAAAAAATCTCTTATACCGACACCTCCTCTAACTCCCCTGACACGACCCACATGCCCTTGTTTGCCCGTGGCAACAGTCAAGATGTCATTCCTACCATATGACTTGAAGGAGCCATGGGCTTCTTGTTGTTTAAGAGCAACCTATAACATAAAAAGTGAAAACATAAGAAATAATATAATTAGTCTACTAAAACAAAATAATACAAGTAGTACTTACCATTTTTACCACAATCATGCGAGCGTGATCGCTTGTAAATGATCCGCTCCTTTTTTTGTGAGCGTACAACCACTTATCTTCGCAACGTATTGGAGATGGGGGAGCGAGAGTAATACTAGGATCAGACTCAGCAGCATCTTCCATCATCTTCCTCTTGGCCCCCTCAACCTTCGCGTAACCCCGTCGAGACATTGTGTAGGGGCAATCATTCTTGAGAGCGTGTTCAATGGATTTTGCTCTTTTTTCCTACAAGACTTGAAGTAGTTAATCCCCAATACATATAAAAGGAAGAAACATGAGAAATGCAAGATTCCTTTTTCATGACATATCAACTCAGCATAGCTTCTATAGTAGTCCGAAGCCTAACAAATTCTTTCTAAGTAGGTTCGTCAATGAATTGATACTTGCTACATGGAGAAGGATGAGGCTAACCATCTTTGTCTCGGCCATACACATACTGACGAGCTAGTTGTGTCTTGAATGCCCTCCAACACTCAGCGCAATAAGACAACGTCTTCTTCTTCTTCAAGACATAATTGTTGGGAACATCATAAGTGAGCTGCAATAATTTTCATTGAAAGTAGAGTTATCAACAAATAGTTATGTTTTTTGGTATTGGTCTGCATACAATATACATTAGGCAGTTCTTATACCTAGATAAAGTCACAAATTTGATTCTTCATGCGATTATCAATAGCATCCCAAGTCTGTATGGCGATGTTAGTCTTGTTGCATGCTAGGAGACTGACATAACTCATGTACTTTGCCCTATGTTCATCAATTAGGTTCCAACGTGTGTCAAACTCAATTGGTAGTAATTTCCCTTCCATCCTATCATTTGAAATATCTTTCAATCGCGTCGTACTTCTGCCCCTCCTTTGCTTAGAGTAGCTTGGAGCATCGCTAGCCTCATACTGATTACCACTATCCCTATATTTCTATATACCCAATAACAAAAATAAACATGGTAAACAAAGAAGAACAATTTACCACAGTGAAAGAAATGCAAGCATTTATTCATAGAAAGAAGTGCAAGCATTTATCGCAGAAAACTACAAAACCTAGATTCAATGAACACGTAAAAGGTAAAGCATGTACATGAGAAAATAAGTGTCTAGAACACATACATGGAAAAGCACAACGAGAGTGAGAATAGAGAAGAAAGACTAATCACAACAAAGCAAGACAAAAACCACAAAGCACGACAACTGGTGTAATGATAGACGACGTAAAAACTAAGACTGCATCAACTTGAGAAATGAGAAAGGAAGAGATACGCCAAGGTGTGGGCTTTGATAAAGTATTTTTATTTGAGACTTTTTACACCGGTTAACATTTAAATTTGGTGTAAAAATCATATTTTGAATATGAAACAACAAATATTTTGAAATTTAAAATAATTTCTACATCGAATAACATGTACAACCAGTGTAAAAAAGTTTTTAAATCACTTTTTTATGATGGATAACATGTACAACCGGTTTAAATATTGGAGTTGCTTTTTCTAAACAATCCTTTATTAACCCATCACTTGTAAGTTACAACAAAATAATATATGCAATCAGAACAATATACTTGTGCTATTATTACATCAAAATAATATATGCAATCACATAAAAATCAATCAGAATCCACTTCTTCTTTATTCAATTTTGGTAAACCTACTAAAAATGAAGGGGTCTCACAAATTAAATCATCATCAATAACCCTTTTTCCTTGGAGAGCGACATACCATCTTTTATTTGTTATATCAGTGATATAGAACATTTGCTTTGCTTAGCCTGCCATAATGAAAGGCTCATTCTCAAAACTTATACTTTTTAAATCAACCTGTATAAATCCTAATCGATCCACTATAACACTATTGTTTACATTAGCCCACGTGTATTTGAACAGGGGAACTGTGAATTTGGTGCAGTCCAACTCCAAAACCTCCTCAACGATGCCATAATAAAGGATGGCTACTAATTTAGGATTGTTGTCTTTTGAACTAGAGAAGTACATAGCTTCAGCCACTAACATAACACCACTATTCTACACGCTACTTTTATCATCTAGGGACTTAGTATAAAAGGAATACCCGTTGATGTCAAATAAATTCCAACATATCACATTAAATTAAGGACTATATGCCAACCATCTAACTGAATCAGATACACAATCATCATTTTCAACCTTCCGTTTGAACCAATGTGTAAAAAAATTTTGTGTTCTTTAATTAACATTTGCTCTGTCATTCTAATATTTTTGTTTCTGGACAAGCTCTTTATGATCAGCTATATAGTTTTGAACTTCATCAATGTTATTCAATATGTGTAAATGTATTTGCTATAATTCATTATGATCAACACTCTTCACTAACATTCCACGTTGACCCCCTATTTGGCACAGGGTTTAGCAAGACCAGTAAGTCGTACTTTAGACAGGTAGTGTTGACAAAAATCCATAACTTCTTCAAAAACATATTTTTCAACAATGGATGCCTCGGGCCAATTTGGATTCTTCATGTACCCGTTTTAAGGATTTTCATGTATCTTTCAAATGGGTACATCCATCATAAGTATATAGGGCCACACAGTTTTATCTCTCACACTAGATGAATGATGAGGTGTACTATGATGTCAAAAGAGCCTAGAAGAAACAGTTTTTCAAGTTGACAAAAAATAACATAACCCTCATGCTCTAATTCATCCAACTTTTAAGTCTCAAAGACTTTGCCACATATAGCATTGAAGAATAAGCAAAGTAAGGTTACAATATGTCTCAAATCATCTTGAAGGATTCCTCTAACAGCTACTGGGAGTAATCGTTGCATCAAGACATGACAATTATGAGACTTTTGGCCTACTAATCTCAAATCTTTCATCGACACAATCTTCTTAAAATTAGATGAGTACCCAGAGGGAACTTTGATTCCTTGTAAATATTTACAAATACTTCTTCTCTTATCCTTAGACAAAATATTAATCTCTTTAACATAATAATTCCCCTCACCATCTGGCCTTAGATGTAAATCCTCACGTATTCCCATTTCTTGCAAATCTAATATTGCCTTCAAATCATCTTTAGAACTACCATGTTGGTTGAGAAGTGTTCCAAAAATGTTGTCACACACATTTTTCTGTACATGCATAACATCAATATAGTGTCTTACCTGAAAATGTTACCAATACGGAAGCTCAAAGAAGACAAATCTTTTTTCCATATATTTTTCTTACTTCTCTTGGAAGTCTTACCGAAAGTAATATTGATGTCTTTCACCTTTTCATAATCTTGTTCTCCTGTCAATGGCTTCAAAGCGTTTTCAAATTCTTAGCCGTTAAAATTTTTTTCTTCAATCGACGGTATGGGTGGCCTTGTCTTAGAAATCTCCTATAACCTAGGTAGACTGTCTTTTTTCCATAACAGAATTTATAGTAGCAAGTCCCTTCCTCACAAATGGGACATGCTTTATGGCCTTTAACACTATATCCTAACAAATTTCCGTATACAGGAAAGTCATTAATTGTATAAAAGATCATGGCCCACATATTGAATACCTCCTTCTTAATAGCATAAAAAATCTACACCTTCCTATAGCTTCTTCAAATCTTCGATCAAGGGCATTAGGTAAACTATGTCATTTCCTAGTTATTTTGGTCTTGAGATCAACATAGACAACATTACATACTTGCGTATCATACACAACAAGGGAGATAGGTTATAAAATACTAAGAGGATGGGCCATGAACTATGTATACTACTAAGGCTACCATAAGGGTTCATGCCATTTGTACTGAGTCTAAGCCTTAAGTTTTGTGGTTCCTTGGCGAACTCAGGAAATAAGTCATCAATCTTCTTCCATTGCAAAGAATCAGCTGGATGATGAAGTTTTCTTCATAAATTCTTTTAGTCGCATGCCATAACATTTCTTTTGCATCATCTTCATTAGCAAAAAGCCACTTAAACCTTGGTATAATTGGAAGATACCATAACACCTTTACAGGAGACTTGTTTAATATGTACCTTGGTGTCTTACATATTAGACATTTCTCCTCATCTTTAAAATATTTCCTGTACAGTATGCAATCATTTGGGCATGCATGAATCTTTTTATATTGTATGCCTAAAGGACATATTATTTTCTTAGCATTATAGTAACATTTGGGTAACACATTTTCTTCTGAAAATATGTCTTGCAACAACTCAAGTAATTATGAAAAACCTCTACCACTCAACCAATGCCGTGCTTTCACACTTACCAATCTCAAACCTCATTCAACAGGTTATATTTTCTGTACTCTGGGTATAGAGGTTTTTCTGTATCATTGTACATAGTACCATATGCATGTGACTGCATAAAAGCATCGTCTCCAATATCATAAATCATGTCCTCTACCTGATCATCAGTATCCATGTCATTATCAAAGGCATGTTCTAACTATTCATATGCACTCGACCTTTCCACATTTGCACCATGCCATACCCATACTGTGTAACTCTTGCAGAATCCCTTACAAATTAGATGAGTGTACATATTTACAAGACTTTGTTTCCTCTCATTCAAATAACTCACACAAAGACAATAAAACCTTCCATTGTCAACATCACCCGTTCGGTTTAGCAAAATCCAAAAACTCCTTTACCCCCTCAGCATACACAACACTTGTTCGTTTAGTATTTATCCAACTACAATCCATATTTGTGGAAGACTAAAAAACTAGAAAAATAGAAAATAAGAAAACCTAACTTGCAGTAATGAATCAAATGAAATAAGTAAATAACAGCAATGAATCCAGCACAAATAACAGAGGTACTGCCAGTAGTACATAAATCTTCAATTCTCAAGACAAGGAGTTCAAAACAAAACTCACCGGCTATAAAGCGTCGAGAAGACTTAAATAAGCGAACAAGTGAAAATGATAGATGGGAGGCACGAAGGGGCTTTCGATTAAATTAAAGGGTATTTTGTAAGCAAATCTACACAGGATAAAATGCAACACCGGTGTAGAAATAACTTTTTTAAACCATTATCTACACAGGATAAAATGCAACACCGATGTAGAAATAATTTTTTTTAAACTGATCATTATATTCTACACTGGACATTGATATGTCTGGTTTCAAGCTGTTGCATGTTTTTTGGAAAATAAAAGAACAACATGTCATAAGAACAAGAAACTTTATTCATTCAGAGAATAAGAAACTTCATTCATTCAGCTTTACTAATAACTTTACATCAAAAGTATGAAATTTTCAAACACAATATCTATCCGAATATATAATATATTTTCTCCTTTTGTCATTAAGTACAAAAAATAAAATAGGAGGGGCAGCAGATAAAGGTTGCAGGCTTTCACTCCTTATCAGACTCAGAGGTCTGGGATTCATCAGAGTGGGTAAGATCAATAGGATGATAGAAGCTATCATGCTGTTAATGGTGGCAAACTTCTGAGCGAAAAGTTATAAAACTATTTTTCAGTCTAGTAACTTTCTAAAATAGTTCTTCCACTAAGTCCAGAGCATTGAAGCGCATGATCATTCCTCAAGGCGCTCCATCAGAGTGATAACCAGGGGAGGAGGAGAAGGAACTGCAGGGTGAGGGTCGGGACATTTGTCTTCAAAATTGTCTCTGTTTCTTTTATGCGGCGGAGAAGAAGGTGTGCGTGAGAAAGAAGCCATTGGAGTGTTCTGATAGAATAAAAGAAAATAAAATAGAGATAAAGTGATAAGACAAAAGTACTAATTATAGGAATGGTATACATATGGTTGAAGAATAAGAACGATTTCAGAAAAGAATATTGAAGAATGCAATTGGCCTTCTATCATAATGAGTACAAACGTTAGGAATCGAAGAAGTGAAATGAACGGCCTGAGAAGTTATAGAGAAAAGAAGCGGGAAAGCATAAATAGGAAACTGAAGAGTCAGAATAGAAAGTATATTTAACACCGGTTTATATATATTTTACACCGGTTCAATGTAAATCTGATGTCAATATTTCATCTTATTTACAAAAATGTCACCTTTTATTTGTTCTAAAAACTTCTCTGCCAGGTATGAAGAAGTTAAAGAAAAGAAGTAGTAAAGCATAGACAGAAAACTAAAGAGTCAGAATAGATAGTATATTTAACACCGGTTATATATATTTTACACCGGTTCAATTTAAATCTGGTGTAAATATTTGATCTTATTTAAAAAAAAATGCCACATTTCATTTGTTCTAAAAACTTCTCCGTAAGGTCTGAAGAAGTTAAAGAAAATAAGCGAGAAAGTATAGACAAGAAACTGAAGAGTCAGAATATGAAGCAGCTAATCTATACATATTGATATTAATATATGGCGTAGTAATTATATTTTATACTAGTGACATGTTAATCTGATATAACTATTTTAACTTATTTATAAATATATCACTGGTTATATTTTTTAAATTATCTCTATAAAGATTGATCTAGAAATAGAGTTTTAAAAATATATTTTGTAACAGTGGATGTGACACAAGGTCTCTGGATTATAACTGCAAGACTGCAACAGTACCCCTGCACACTACTACTAGAACCCATGCGCTTACTGTTCATTAAATTCACAATTTTTTTAAAATGTAAAATGAATTCCATTAGCTCTAAAGAGTGGCATCAAACAGGAAACAAGAAGCAATCGAAATAACTTCCCTTATCAACTTGTGCCTCTTGATTAAAAGGTGGAGGGTGATTAAAGATACAAGTTTTTTAACAAGATTATGAGAACGTTTCGTTAAGTAATCTGTTGTGGATATACCTTCCCTGTACACCTTTTTTAATTAGAACCTGCCAATCCCTATTTATAAGTAGCTGATGTCATCCATTGATATCCCTAAAAGAGGGTGTTGATTGTCACAACCCCAGGTAATCAAAATGAAGGATTATACTAATAAAAGTTTAATACATATAATAAAAAATTAATTTATATTTTATAAAAATATGATTGTGATAGGTTTTTTTAGTAGGGTATATCATAAATTTTTTATAAATATTTTCTAAATTTTGAGATTCCACCATAATTTTAAAAGGAGACTTATATTAAACACATTTAAATTCTTTTTGTATAAAAAAACAACAGGTTGTATGCAATTTCTAAACAAGCGTTACTTTCGTATACCCTTTGTTTCAGCATAAATTAAGGCCATGTATAATAGCGATAATTTCTCAAATAACTAGAGGAACCTTTGAGAGTTTAAAGGTAAAACCATATAATTTCTACAATAACCACAAAAAATAGGTCAGCTCAAGGAACAAGTGAAATGAAATCAAATTAGTTAAGAATTGATTAGCAAATGACTCTTAGTCTAATTTCATAAATGTTTCTTTGTAATTTCAAGCGGTCAATATCGGCCTCTTTAATTCAAAAAATTAAAAACTGATCAAGTTAATCAAAACTAAAGTGGGGGCCACTTCGTGTATATGAGTTTTGAAAGTTATCTTTTATAAACCAATTTAAAAAAAAAAAGTTCACTTTAGAAGAAAAAACAAAAATAAAAGGCAGCAAATAAAAGAAAGGCCAGCCCCTCTTGTCATGTACCTCTGAAGTAGTAAAAGTAAAAGGAAGGCTGAAAGTAATATTTCCTACACTTCATGAAAAGGAGTTCCCAGGGGACAGATTCAGTATAGCTAAGAAATCGGGTGGGTCGGGTTAAATATTAATTTTGAATAAGATTAAAAATAAAAAAATATGGATAAACTGGAATATTATGAATTGAAGTTTAACTTATAAATAATACACAACACTGCCAAAAATCGAAGCAATATAGTACAAACTTCACAAAAATAGTGGAATTCAAGTTTAAGGGATAAATATAGTTAAACGTGTAAATAACAATGACATAATAAATAATAAACAAGTCCTAACCTAAAAGAAGTTAGTTATCTTCACCAAAGCATACCAAACGACATTCAATCATGTCACCTTCATTATTTTTATTATAAAAAGTATTAAAAAAATAAATAAGATAGGTTTATTCATGTTTATTTCAAAGAGCTTGAATAAGTCCGGCCATTTTTACGAGCTTATTTAACTGACTTAAATAAACCAAAATAATCTAAATGTGTCGACTTGTTAGATCAAATTTGACTTACCAACTATATTCAGTAACAGTGGTATTTTTTTTTCTTGATTAGCTTAATAAATAAAATACTAATGTCTTATTTTCAAATTTTTGGGATGATGAAATTTTTAATCCCTCAAGATTGCCTTATTTATACATTTGATCCCTAAAATTTAATATTTATTAATAAGTCTCTAAAAGTTCATAACCCTACGTAATTAGACTTTCTTGTAACCCACCCTAGACCCACTTCAAACTTTAAAAATCTAGAATAATTTTTATTTGAATAACTTTTAAAATTTGATAAAAAATTTGAGTAACATTTTACTTAAATAAGTTTAAATATATTTTTTAAAAAACATATTAGATTAAAAAGTAATCAATTTTACAATAGGATCAAAATTAAAATTTTGAAAAAATATACTTAAACAGTTAAAATGTTGGTGAATAAAAATGGAAGTTAAAGGTCACTTGGTAAAGCTATAGCTATGTAGATAGAGGTGGGATGTTGATAGGTGATAATAGTTTAAAGTCTCCTTATGTCACATAAAATATTTATATTAAAAAGAAATAATTTGGCGAAAATAAAATGTTAGTTTAGAACAACCCATTAACAAAAGAGGAATAAATTATTTATATAATTCACTTTTTTATTCTAAGAAAGATGTGGTAGGTACAAAAATGAGAATAATATATCACTAATAGAATATAATATTTTTCATACTAAAAAGTAGACCCATTATTTTTTTTTATGGAATTCGAATAAAGTTATCCTATTCTATAAATAATTAATAATAATATTGGTGATAATTTAATTGGAAAAAGACAAAACCCACAAAATATGTAAATCTCATTTCAAGATCCAAAAATGGCCTAATTGTCCCGAAGTCCTTGGGGAATGGGGACTAATCTTGAAATAAATAATGAAGTCAAATTACCTACATGTTCTTCATTTGAAATATGAAAAAAGAAAAAAAAATGATATGAAAATAGTTTAAAAAATAAGAACTTTAAATTAAAATAGTGACATCTAATTTTATTTAGGGAAATTAAATTTTTTAATAACAACTTAATTCCAAAATATTTTTTAAAGACTTATAAGAATTAAACCATTTCAAGATCTCAATATCAAATTTTCATATTTTGATCAATTTTATATGTTAGATTATGAATCAAAAATAACAACTTAATTCCAAAATATTTTTTATGTTTTTTCTTAAATCAAAAATATAAATTAAATTAGTATTTAATTTTATACGATGGCAAATATAAGATAAGATTTAACGTGTTTAAATCCAACATATACTATCTCATTAATTAAGATAGGGAGAGATTTTGATAAATTTATCACATTTAATTGATGGGTATTATGAAATACTCTTAATTTTTTAATATATGGATATTTTACCTTTTGAAATATCGACACTCAATTGAGTGTCATCATCAATTGTTCCTCGTAAGAACCATGATTTTTTTTTTCTTTATGCTTTTTTTTAGTTATAATATAATTTATAATAGTTGTTATAGGTTTAGTTATTATTTATTTATTTATTTTAATTTTTTAAAATATATAAAAATAAAATACTTTTATACAAAACAATTTAATTAAAAGAAATAATAAAATTAATAAAAGAATAAGAAAATGATATTTTTAATTATTTAATTATATAATCAATTAAAACATAAATTAATTAAAACTATTCAAATAATACCTATTAAATATGATAAATATTTTTAAATATATATAAAAAAATATGATAAAATTAGGATTTATCATATACCCTCTCTTCTCTTTCCTTATTTTTCCTTTTTGGCCAGCTCTCTTATCATTAATTGCTAACATTAACTATGTGTTTGGATGGGTTCAAAAATGGGAGAAGAATAAGGAGAAGAATATTAGGAGGAAAACTTCTAAAATTAGTAGAAAAATTACTATTATTCTATATGATTTAATCGATGAGTTGATCTTATTATTAAATATAAGACTTTATTTTTTTATATTTATTAAATTATTTCTATTGATAATTCCCTAACAATAATCAAATAAGAAATGGAAGAAAAATTAAAGAAGATGATTACAATATGTTAAAAAAATATATCATAATAATTAATTTTATTAATCTAATCAAATTAGTAAATAAGTCATATATTGCAGAAGAGAGAAATATTTTTTATAGTTTTCCTTCCTAATATTTTCCCCTAATTTTCTTCCCATCCAAACATTATATATGTATGTTTGGTTTTACCTAAAACTAAGGTTTTAAAAAGAGTTTCTAGCTCAAATATTGGTTTAAAAAAATTTAAAATAAATTGTCATATTTATCTAAAAGGACTTATAAACCAAACAATAGTTACAAACTATATTTTTGGATAAACTCATAGGAATAATTTTTGAGTTAAAAAAAGAGTTTATAAATTATCCAATTACTATTTTGTCTATATTTTTTTGACACACTATTGTCTCTTCTCTTCTCTTATTCTCTTCTTTGTGGCCTCTGTGTTGTCATCATTGTTGCCTCCACGGGGTCAACTCCACCTTTGTTGCTTCCGGGGTTGCTTCCACTTGCGTTGCTTTATCGTCCAAATAGGGGTCACTAGTCATCGGTAGTGAGAGGAGATCGTCATTGGTCGTCGATGGTGATAGGAGGTTGTAGCTATTGTGTTGATGCTTCTTATTTGTCGTCTTCTATCTCCTTCTGCTGTGCCGATGCTTGCCATAGATATGTGCCATCATTGCTCGCTAATAGTCTCTATAGGAAGATGATAAACAGTAGAGTGATGGAGAGGAGTTAATGTTGAATAATAATAGTTAATTTTTTTTTATCTTATATCCTTTCTAATAATTATTTATCATAAAAGTCATCTTGATGATAATCATCTAAATATTTATTTATTTAAAATTATTTTTTCTATAAACTATTCTCTACAAAAAATTTATACAAAAGCATTTTAAAATTATATTTACTCTATTTGTTTTTTTAAAAAAAGTTAATCTAAATAGGCTTATGTCTTTTTCCCTTGTATAATCTGTAGTTTCGATCTTGTATAATTTCATATGAGAACGGAATTAAAAAATGAATCACAGATTGCGTGCAGTAGGGAGGGGTCAGCAAATAGCAGGAGTGAAGCATGGTTTTGGTAATGGTAGCATCCCCAGGTGGGCCTAACCCTCTGCTTCCATCTGTTCAAATTATTTACGTGAGAGGTGTGGGAACCCTGAAACTCTTCTTCCTCCATAAATGTCTGTGCATGTGCCTGACCTCACACTCGGAGATGTAAACATTACTCAACCTCTCTGAATTTCACTACCCGAAAACTATAAAATAACATCAACAAAACACACACCTCCATACTACAAGACAAAAACCCAGTTACGCTCCCTTGCCGAAAGCTAAAAAACAAACAACAAAAGAAGCCCAGTAAAAAGTAAAGGTGGCCAATTTGGATTTGAATCCTAAGTTCATTTATTTCTTCCTGATGTTTGTATCAATCTCTGAACTTTTCTCCTTAAAATAGAGAGATTGAAGAAATTAAGCTTTTTTTCTCAAAATAACTAGAGAGATTGATACCAACACATACGACCCGTGTGTTTATTTACGAGTGAAAGGGCAACCTTACTTTACATAGGAGCATTGGTTGTTTATTTTTTTTTTAAAAAAATGTTATCTTAGAAATTTATAAAACGTAATAATATTATCTATCATTATTTAAAATTAAAATTAAATATTAATTAATTAATATATTAATATAATATATTACATAGTATCACGTTATTTTTTATTTTATTTAGACTGGAGATGTAAATTTATCTCTAAAATTTTCCCTTATGAAAAGCTTTTTTTAAGTTTCATATCCCACGTCATTGTCCTTGAGAGAGAGAGAGAGAGAGAGAGAAACATCTCCCCTTCTCTCTCTCTTTCATCCTGCACCATTTACAACGCACATCTTTCAAGCGAAACCATTAAACGAAGTGAAAAGAAAAGTTTCTTCTTCTTGTTTTTTTTGTTATATTCTTTTTATTTGTTTCCCCTCTATTGCTTGCTCTTATTCCCTCATAGAACCCAAAACACTATCCCTCACTTAAAGCACACTTTCTCAGCTTCTTCCCTCTAAATGTCTATTAGATTTTAATTAAAACTAAAATTTTAAAAAAAATTATAGTCTAAATTTTAATTTAATTTTTTTAAAATAAATAATCATATTTATTTAAACAAATTTTTAAATTTAAAATTAAAATTTTACATAAATTATTAATATTAATTTTTAAAATAATAAAAGAGATTATAAACTATTCAATTATTATTTTATATATTTTTTATCTTCACTCCTCTCTCTTTTCAATTATCTCATCTTTTATCTATCTTATATATTTTTTACTATCTCTCTTTTTTCTTTTCACTTTATCTTATATTTCTCCTCTTTCATATCTCATCCCTTACTTTTAATTAAATAATATATTTTTAATAATTTATTAATAATAAAAATATTTTTATAAATAACTATTTAAATAATTATTTATTTAAAATTATTTTTTTAAATTCTTATAAAAAATTTTCTAAAAATTATGTAAAAACTCGTTCTTTTATAAATCATTCACCAAAAACTTGAAGCCTTCTATAGCTTCTTTTTCTCCTTCTTCCTCCTCTATGGATGCTCTCAACTTCCTCAAGTTCTGGAAGCATCTCACAGTTATAAGTACTGATATTTCTCACGTTGTTCTCCCAGAAGCAGACGATGGGTCCGACGACGAAGACTCCTTTTTTGACTTGGAATTCGCTGTTCATGATTTCGACACCAAAATGAACAACAGTACCAACAAAATCATCGGCAACCCAGAAGACGAAACCAAGCGAGAAAGTGAAGGGCTTCTTGTTTCTTTTCAAGAAGATCGATTTGGTTGCAAAATAGCAGAGATTAATGGCGATGGTGAAGTTGATGTTTCCAAATCAGCAATTCCTCTGTCTGCTACTGAGTCAATTTCCAAGAGCAAAATCCACCCAATAGAGACTATTTCTAAGCCCCAATCTCCCATGTCTCTTCTCAGATCATCAGCTCCGAGCTTCAGAATCTCCATGTTGAGGAAGCCTAAGGAGAAAGAAAATAGAAACTTTCCCGGAAAACTGAACGTGGAAGAATCATATCACAACTCTCCATCACTGAGCAGAGTCAACAGCTCGAGAAGCCACGGGAATAAAACGAAACCAGAGAGAATCTCGAAGGATGTTTTGCGAAAGTATATTAAGTTGATCAAACCTCTGTATATGAAAGTTTCAAGAAAGTGCAGCGACAAAAAGAAGTTTTCCGATGAGGTGTCTTCTACAGCTTCACCGATGGCGTCTCCGTCGGTCTCCTCTGTTTCTTCTTACTCGAGGAAAGAGAAACAGGGGAATATACCGACGGGGAGCCGGGTGGTGACTAAGCATCTGGGTAAGATTAAATCGGCATCGTCAGTGATCGGATTAGCATCTCCGGCGAAGCGGAGTGATGATTCTCTGTGGGAACAGCATGATGGGATCCAAAGCGCCATTCTACACTGCAAGAGATCTTTCAACGCCAGAGGTAAATAAATATCTCATTAAACATAAACTGTTGATCTGTAGTATCCATTAACTGAACAGATTATTAAATTGTGAATGCTTTGGTTTCAGATTCTTCTTCGTTCATGGAAGATGACGGGTCAACAAGTTGTTGAAGGTGATGATGGTGCGAGAAAAGAAGAAGCAACAGAGAAGAGGAAATTTGAAAATGAATAGAGAAGAAGATAATGAATCAAACTTTTGATTGTGTTTTCTTCTTTTTGTAAAGAGAAAGGAATTTAGAGAGAGAGAGAGAGAGAGATATTAGTGGGTGGTGTTAATGATGTTTAATTGTTTAGGAATGATTATGAGTACTTAAAAGTAGCTGCAAATTGAAGAGGCTCCCCTGCTAATCGGTGCAGAACTGTGTAAATGGTTATGGAAGCATGTGTCATTTTAAAAATGAATCAAATTGCGAATGATTTGGGAGTTTTAATGTATCTTTGTCGGAAAATTTGAACTCTCACTTTGAATTTGACCTTACAGTTTGAAGAATTCGACTGTTAAGGATAAGAATTTCTCTTTTTGTTTTTTGATAACAAGTCAACTTTTATTATATATCAAAGTCTACAATTTACTTTCTTTAGAAGATAGATGCTACAGTAACAATATTATATTAATCCTTTCTACAGTAATTAATTAGATGGTTTATTTTAGGATAAATATGTATCCAATACCCCAAACTAATTTCAGAGAAGCAATTAACACCCTAATATATTTAAAGGTACAATCAATACCCTAACTTAATGTTGGAGGTACAATTAATATCCTAAAGATTTAAATTGTTGTAATTTTATCTCTTTGTTAATAAAAATACAAATTTTTATTTGATATAGACCATATAAATATTTTATTTTAAAATATTATTGTTTAAAAGGCCACATTTATAATATTATTTTAATAAATTACACTAAATAAACTATAAAATTTCTCAATCTTTATATATGAATTTTATATAATGTCAATTTTAGAGTTTATTTATTATTTATTTTTAAACAATATGATATATGTGACTAGGGGTGTACATGGGCAGGGCTGGCACCCAGTGCCCTGCCCACAAAATACATGGGCTGCATTTTACAGCCCGATACCTAGCCCTACCTGGTAAAAGCCCTAACAATTTTAGGCTAGGCATGGGCGGGTTGGGCATGCCCAAGTCGTGATGTCATGCTCATATTGTGAAAAAAATCTGCAATTATAAACTTCTAAAATAATACCATATTCATGTATCTTCAAGAGTTAAATAATATATATAATCCACTAAGAATAAGAGAATAAAGATAATAATTAAAATCTTGAGATCCATTGCATATAAAAAATAAGCGTTAAAATATAAGTAGTTTATAATTATAACTTTGTATTAATCTCCCTAATATTGACAAAGATAAAGCATCTAAAAAAAATAAAATAAATAATTATAATTTGTAATGTAATCATATGATAATTAACAAAGTTAAAAAAAGAAGAAAAAATTAGTATAGTTATAAATATTAAAAGATACAACTTACCTATTTAACTATTTATATTTCTAAAATTACCTTATAGTCACCAGTAGCTATCATATTCTCCATTCTAAGATAGAGAAAAAATAAAAAAAATAAAACAAGGGGTACTCATGGGCAGGGCATCCCCTATGCCCTGTGCCCAGTCCAAAAAATACATGGGCTGTATTTTGTAGCTCGATGCCCAGCCCTGCCCTATATTTATCGGGCCAGGCAGAAAATTTTTATTACGGGCTACGCAGGGCATATTGGGCCACGGGCTTTGTGCACAACCCTACATGTGACATTTTAAATAATAATATATTGAAATAAAAAGTTTATGTGATATGGATTGGATATAAATTTGTATTTCTATTAGTAAAAATGTAAAATTATATTAATTTAAATATTTTAGAGTGTTGGTCGCATCACTAAAATTAATTAACACTCTTAAATACTTTAAGGTATTAATTGCTACTCTGAAATTAATTTAAGGTATTGGATATACTTTTTCTCTTTCCTTTAATTAAAGGAACCAACACTAACAAGTTAAAGAAAATGAGTGAGGAAAGAAAACTAGTGAGAGAAAATGGGAGACAAGTTTTCTCTTGTTTAGATAAGGAAAGAAAAGTGGGAAGAAGAAAAAAGTTGGGGAGAAAATGAGGTGTAAGACCCACCTCATTGGATAATAATATTTTTTTATGATATTTAATTTCAAAAGATTATCCATTTTTTTTTCCTTGATAAATTATATTTTTCTCTAAATTACATTTTTTATGACTAAAATATTTTTGTCAACTAATTTGATTTTAAATTGTTTGATTATGATAATGTTGACATGATTTTTCCATTATGATATTTAATTTGATTATAAATATGATATATTTTTATATAATTATAAAGATATTTCAATCATTAAGTTATTTACCTATTTTCTCTCTTTTATATTTTGTCTCATCCATCTAAATAGAATGGGTAATAACATCTTTCGAAATTTCTTATATATCCATCTTCTCTCTTCCCATTTTCTTTCCTCCCAACTTTTTTTTTCCTATCCAAACAAAACATAATTGTCTAAAGTTATGAGCCAGAGCAAACCTGTAAGTCTATAACCTCTCTTATACCTATAACCCCTAACTTATTAGAGGGATTTTATGTCACTAAACTTATAAGGCTATTGAAGATTTATTTTATTTTTAAATTTAAGACTTCAGTCCATTCTATCTTCAATTCTTTTAATTTTTCCCTAAAAAGTATACAAATTAATTGCATATATTAAAAATATTTTTATAAGTGGTAGTTCCAATACAAATTTATTTATCTACAATTATAAAAATTATTTAAAGTGCAAATCTACCTTATAAGTATTTCATTATGCTCATCTAACATTATAAAGTTTATTTGGATATAAAGGTAAAAATGAATGTTCTAAAATAGTGTAAAAAATCCACAATTATTAAGTCAACCAACATTGATTACTTTGCAAACATATTAGCCTAGAAAATACGTAAAAGTATATATCAAGGTTGCAAAATGGGGCAAAAATACTATGACAAGTAAGCAAAAGATATCGCAATGGCGAATGTGGTCGATTGAGACTAAAAACACTATGCAATATGAGTGGAGACTATTTAATAAAATATTTAATGTTGATTGACTAAATGGCCATGGAATTTTTGTACCATTTTTAAGCCTTCATATGTATTTTTTGTATCATTTTTTTACTTAAATATTTACCAAATGATCTCCATTGGTTGACTAGGTCATAGTATTTTTGCTCCATTTTGCAACCTTTGTGTATATTTTTGTAGTTAAGAAAATTCTATGATGTTAGAAGCGCATGGGGGAATACTTGATAGATAGTTTGTACCTTATCTCTTAAAAAATTGATATAATTTCAATTTTTATTCTTTCAATTATACCATTAACTTGGATAGAAAATGTAGAAAATTTAAGAATTGAAACATAAATTTCATTTTTAGTCTAATGTGAACTTTTAAAATATTTTTATAGAAAAAAAGAGAAACTTAGGGAATACTTGTTTAGGAGCATGTATTTATATTATGAGATCCGGGAAGTTGGAACTTTTGTTGTTCCCTTGAAAATAAATATGTTGTATGGTATGGATCTTAATAAAACAAGTTAGGACAACTGAGTTTGAAAAAAAAAAAAAGATATGTATTAAAAAAGTAACAGAAGATGTACCATTTTTTTCACCTTCCTCAATCTTGCTCCTCTTTTTAGTCCTCATTATATTTGGCACATTTTGACAAATATGGATGGTTCTTATTACAAACTATTAGGTATATTAACTTTTTTTAATATTACCTATATTTAAAGTCATTAACTATAAGAGATAATGTATTGTAAATTTACAAATTTTCATTAAATATAGGTAAACTTTAAAATTTATTTTATTCTCAAATAAAATTAATAACTTCATCACATTTCCTTGATTTCGTTGAAGTAATAAGAAGTGTCTTATAATGATAATAATTGAGAGAGTATGATTACTACCTCTGATCTTTTTTACAAGATACAAATAACTAAATTATATAGATTAAAAAATAGTCAAGGTAATAAATATATAAAAATACAATTTATTTTTTAAAATATATTTTTTATGAGAGAAAAGAGATGGAAGAAAATAAATAATAAAAAATAAGAGATACATGAAATTGATAAAGAATAAAAATAAATCAATTTTTTAGAAAAAAATAATTTATAAAAAGATCTATTT
Organism: Leucaena leucocephala; assembly: GCA_037074615.1. NCBI lineage: Eukaryota > Viridiplantae > Streptophyta > Magnoliopsida > Fabales > Fabaceae > Leucaena > Leucaena leucocephala. The sequence continues at coordinate 17,296,885 of CM073519.1, forward strand.
TATTAAAAAATTGTATATTATAAAAAAAAAGTGAAGGAGTAATATCTATGCACTTAGGTTTCCTCAAAGGGAAAGACACGTGGCGTTGTGAGCGGAGAGGTTATTTGAGCCAATTATTAGGTAGGGTTACATGTTAATGATACAAGGTTTGAAATTCTAGCAAGTGCATTGCACCCACATAGAGAAGGGACAAGACAGGAAGCAAGCAGACGACACCGTTTTAGTGCTTCGACAATGCTAGATTCCACGTGTTTCCATTCTCCTTTGATCTTTCCGTTGCCCATTTTATGAAACCTTTCACCTTTTTTGGTATTATAAAATTGAAATATTCAGATAAATAATTTTTATTTAATATTCAAAATTACATAAACAATTAAATTGAATGACAATGCTTAAATTGAGTATACAAGTATCACTAATAGTAGAATTGTGAATTATATAGGGTATGTTTGGTTTAACTGAGGAGAAGGGAGTGATTTTAATGTTATAGTGTCAAATAAGAAAAAATACATAATTTTTATTCTCCCTTCTAAATCCCTCATACTAAGCACACTTTAAAAAGAATTTGAACTTTGATTTATTAGAGTGAGGACCAACCTAATTTCTATTAGATTTAACATACAACATTTTTTTTTCATTTTAAAAATTTACACAAATTTTTCCCCAGTACCAAAAAGTTTTTGCAATATTTTTATAAAGGAATATTTTCGTCGATATATATATATATATATATAATATCTTTACATGTAAGATATTTTTTATACTTTTATATTTGTACTTAGTTGTTTTAGTTTATTATGGTTCTATCATTTAACAGGTGGGTATGTTAAGTGATTTTAATTTTTTTTAAAACTCTAGAAATATTAAAATAAAATAAAATAGTAAAGTTTAGAAGGGTGTTACTGATGGAAGAAGTTTGGTGGAAAAATATTACACATGATAATTTATATTAGTTCGGCCTAAATCCATTTGGCATATGTCTAATCCTAAAGCTCTTCTGAGTATTCTACTATTCTTCAAAATTATTCGGGCTTTGGCGCCTCATTACATCAATCGTGAAAATCCCCTCACTTCTCTTTATAACTCGTAAGGTAAACACCAGTGAGAATCCCTCTCACTTTCCTTACCACTGTAAAGTCACAATCTACTCAAAAGACTTATACTCTTGATCCAATTCAAAAGGATGATTGATATAGATAAAACTCTCTTAATATAGTAGATAAGATAAACATTTAAGCTCTACCTGTCTAAGTTTCTCTCTTCTAAAGATATGGTATGCTATGAACCAAAGAAGAGAAGCAAAGTGAAATAGAGATACTTTTATTGAATATAATCAAAGTGCATTGTAAGCATCTCTCTGTTTTTTTTGTCTCCTAACTTCTTCAACTTTTTCATTTTGGCTTCTTTTATACAAGGTTCTTCATAACTTTGTTGAAGTATCTGTTAATGTATATAGCCGTTATTGTTGACATATGTATTTTACTTTTTGTTATCTTTCTTGGTGTCTATAAATGACCTGAGACATGCCTTAGAGAACTTATATAAATAATATAAGCATATAACAATTATTTTCAAATAATTTAGAATTAAAAATCAAATATGATAAAGTCTTGTTTAATTTTTTTTCACAAATCAGTCTTTAATTAACGAAGTGCTTATTGAAGAGGAGTTTTATTGAAATGGTATTTGATAAATTACTAAAAAATTGCATTTGAAATAGTTAAATCTTATCAACAAATACTTTGATAAATAGCCTTACTGTAAATGATTTTGATTAATCTCAAATGAATTCCTTTGAAACAGTTCATAGATATATCAAATAAGACTTTGATAAATGTCTTTATCAAAAAGTTTTTTGAAAAATATTCTTTTAAAATATATACTTTCAAACTTATCGATATATTGACAATACATTATTTATCGAAGTGTTGTTCGATAAATAGAATCTTTGAATAGATTATCAATAAATACTGAAGAACATACTTTTCAAACTTTTCAAATAGACTTTAAAGCATTCTTTGATCTTTTCAAATCATATAACATATTTAAAAATCATAACTCATAAGATCATTCACCAATTCAGATCAAATCACAAGATCATAAGTTTATTAAGAATATTTAGTTTGTCAGAGTAAGGCTTACAAAGATCTTCCAGCAAATATGATTAAAATATAAATTTATATGACGATAATTCATTCAATCAAATAAAAGCAAGTAATAAGCTCAACTAAAACATTCACATATTTATCAATCAAAACTCCATCGTATTATAGAAACTGAATTCATTTTTAAGCTCGGTAGAAAGTTCTTATCGAAGAGAACTTCGATAAGTTGTTTGATTAAATATATTATCAATTAGAGCACACTTAATCACACTTGAATCTTTCATGATTAATCTTTCTCCATCATATATGATTCAAACAAATCAATAACATTATAAGCAGTGAATCATCATCAAAATATTTATCAAATCATAAGATGAAGACAACTTATTGACTGAACATGCTTTAAAACTTGTTTTCTCAAATTTTATCTTATAAAGTTTGTAACTCAGTTCATTTGAGAATATGAATAATTCAGATAAAAATACTATCAATATTATTTTTAAAATCAAAGATACAATGTCTTAGATAAGCTTAAAAATATCTTAATGATCAGACTTTAAATCTTTAAAAACTTTTCTTTCTCTGATCATAAGTTTTGATAAATCATTTTGAGAAAAAATAAACAAAAGAGTATAGCAATAAACAAGTTGTATTTAAAATTATATATAAGTGCTTTTGATAAAATGAAAACTTTTTCATTTATTGAATAGTTCTTTAATAAAACAAGCCTTTGAAATCATAATGTGCTTTTGAAAATATAATTTATTAATTGAAGTCTTTATCGATAAATACTTTAATAAATCAATACTTCAATAAGAGCTTTTATAAAGTTCTTTTCCAAACTGAGTCTTTGTCATACTTATCGAAGGCTACTTCGATAATTTTTCTTATCAAATAAGTCTTAGAATAATTCTAATTCTAGAGCAATGACTCAAAATTTTTATAATATGAATTTCTATAGATTTATCAAAGTCTTTATTGATGATAATATTTATCGAATAGATCTTCGATAAATATTTTTTAAAAATCATATTTTCCTTCTAAATTTGTTTCTCATTTATCGAGTAATTATCTTATCGATAAATTTATCGATAAATACTCTTTATCAATTACTATTTTGAAATTGTTTTTCAATTAATTATCATCATCAAACCATTGGAGTCTAATTTCTCTCCATTTTTGATGATATCAAAACTTAATTGAGAAGCTTTAAAAATCATTGAATTGAATTGTAATTTAAAATTAAGTACTAACAAAAAATGAAGCATATCAGCAAACACATGTAGAGAACACATAAGCAAATAACATAAGCAATTTTTATTTAAATTATGCCATTTCAAAACAATTGCTGAATTAATACAAAAGTACACAAGACATAATACAAAAAGATCGTTGACTATTCAGTTCACCCTAATTATCCCACTTTTTAACATCATTCAAAATTGGAGTCAGAGGAGAAAGCATGTTGTTTTTCTTGGTTAGGTTCATAGGGCTAGATTAGTTGTGAAGCTTAGTCATTTGGTTTAGTGGGATAGGAGGAATTGATTCAGATAGACCAGGATGTAGAATCTCAGTTTGATTGATAGGATTAGAGGTTTGGGCAGGAGGATAAGTGAAAGCTGGAGCATCTCCTAATAAGTCTTCAATTGTTAATACAATGTTGTTAGATTATAGCTTCTATTTCAGTTGAAATACCTCTTCACCAAAAACACTGATGGTCTGTCTCTATAAATCCACTATCTTCCTGAAATTGGTAATCATAGTTTGGGTCTTCTCATTGCCTTTTTCCACCTCATATAACAATTCATGCTTCAATGAATTGTCAAAACCATTTATAAGCTAAAATATACTTTGGACAGTTTCCTGTGAGCTTCCCTCAACCTTTGCCAGTATACTCTTCTCAAAGAACTTTAACTCTTGATGAATAAGATGTTGGACTACTGCTTGAGCAAAGGAATGAGTTGTTGAGGTGTGAGTTGGGCTAGCAGATGATTGTGCCTCATCTCGTTGAATATGTTGCTTTCCTTTTTATGGCCACTTTCCTCCATCAGTCAAAGGAAGTGAAATCCTTATCCTATAGATATGCTCAGAACCAAATCTAGGGATTTTTACATCATTGTCTCCCTTTTCTATAAATAAAATATTTTTGCATTGAATGAAGAATAAAACAAGCTGAGGTTAAGGGATGTGAATGGTCTTTGATTTGTCAAAATAGAAATTTCTAATCTTGACATAAATCATTGCTTAATGTAGACTTTTCACCACTGATTATCCTAGCCAACATGTAATATATCATAATTAATCTTTCTCCATCATATATGATTCAAACAAATCAAATAACATTATAAGCAATGAATTATCTTCAAAACATTTATCAAATCACAAGATGAAGATGCTTTAAAACTTTCTTTCTCAAATTTGATCTTATCAAGTTTGTAACTCAATTCATTTGAGAAGATGAATAATTCAGATAAAAACACTATCAAGATTATTTTTAAAATCAAAGATACAGTGTCCTGGATAAGCTTGAAAATATCTTAATTATCATACTTTAAATCTTTAAAAACTTTTCTTTCTTTGATCATAATTTTTGATAAATCATTTTGAGCAAAAATAAACAAAATAGTATCTTGTCAAAAGCAATAAACAAGTTGTATTCAAAATCATTTATCTGTGCTTTTGATAAAACGAAAACTTTCTTCCTTTATCAAATAGTCTTTCAATAAAACAATCCAATATTTTTGAAAACAGAATTTATTGATTGAAGTACTTATCGATAAATACTTCGATAAGAGCTTTTATAAAATTCTTTTTAAAATTGAGTCTTTATTATATGTATCGAAGGCTTATTCAATAAATTCCCTTATCAAATAAGTCTTAGAATAATTTTAATTCTAGAGTGATGACTTAGAATTTGCATAAGCTAAATTTATATAGATTTATCGAAGTGATCATTGATAAGAACCCTTATCGAATAGACCTTCGATAAATACTTTTTAAAAATCATATTTTTTTTAAAAGTCATTTTTTATTTATCGAGTAACTATCTTATCGATAAGTTTATCGATAAATATTCTTTATCAATTAAGTTCTTTTTTAAAATCTTTTATCAATTAATTATAATCATCAAAATATTAGAGTCTAACAATTTTTTAGTCAAGTACTTGGTTGTTTACTCAAGGCAAGTTCAGTTAAAGAAAAACTAAAAGAAAATGAGAAAACACCAAATCATTTATAATTAAAATTTAGTTATTTACTATTTGAATTACGTACCTTAGCCTCATATTTAGATGGAGAGAAATAAATGAGGAAAGAAAAAATATTTCTTGAATTTTTAATATAAAATTTAGTTTATAATATAAATTTAGGGTTAAATTATATTATAAATTAGATTTTATATTAAAAATTGAAAAAATATAAAAAAAAAAAATAGGCGTTCCTTTGTTAGATTAGCAAGAGAAGATAAGATGGAATGAAAAGTTAAGGAAAAAAAAGAAATACCTTGTGCACATGTTTTCTTTTTAAAAGTAAAAAAGGTTTTAGAGAGAAAATATATTTTTAAAATCATCTAAAAAAAGAAATGAGCACACTTTTTTTTTTTTTTACGAATCGTATTGTATTATTGTGAAATTATAATTATTTTAATTTTCTATGTATATTTACCTATGGATTCAAACTTTTGTTGTTTCCTTGAAAACAAATGTGTATGTTTGACAAAAATATTAACTTTATTTTGAAGAAAATATAAAATTTATTTACCTTCCTAAATCTTAGTGTCTGATTGCTAAATACAATACATACGTTTGATCAAAACTCAAAAGGAAAGACACGTGGCGTTGTGAGGGGAGAGGTCTTTGAAGTTTGAACCAATTATTAGGTAATGTCAGGTTCTAAGATTACAAGGTTTAGAAAATTTAGCTACTGCATTGCACCCACATATAGAAAGAACAAGAGACGAAACAGGCAGACGACACCGTTTTAGTTCTTCGACAGTGTTAGATTCGGTGTGTTTTCTTTGATTCTATCCTCCTCTGATTTCTTTGTCTTTACTTTATGAAAAGTATTGTAATTTATGGTTTTAAAAAATTGAAATATTTAATAACTTTTATTTGATAAGCAAAATTTTTTTAAAAAATAAATTGCAAGAGTAAAATATAGTCACAACATGCCTTTAGAAGAATTATATCAATTTAGGACTTGTTAATGCTCAAATATAACAAAATAATGTTGAATATCAAACACTGAATAGAAGGAAAAAATTGATAACAATGCTTATATTGAGTATGTATGTTGATTTTCTACCAAAAGAAGGAATGCGTAATTATAATAGAAATTATGGCCTGGCGAGACTGAAATTATTTCATCTTAATTACACTGCTACATTGTTGAACTTTTGGGTTTAAGTATGTTGTGTCGGACTATTTGATTAGAAATTAAAAATTTACCCATCATCTATAGATTCAACTGGCGAATGGGTGAGACATGCAACCATTTAGAACATGTTTGATCCCTAAGAAATATCATTTTACTATATTCTAGCCGTTTGGAGAAATATCCTAACTCCTAGATATCTAGATTTACGCCTAAGGGTAATAGACAGCTCGCCCTACCCGATATTAGTATTGCCTAAGAGAAAATAAGACTTTGCCCTACCTTTGGATTTAAGGTGAACCTAATTTTTTTAAAATATTTTGTATAAAAAAAGAAATTAAAAATCTAATCAAATAAAATAATTCAATTAGCATTAACCGATTGGGAAGAGAAATCAATTAGTACTAATTAATATGAGAGAATTAGGGATCAAGATTTTCTTCTAGTTAGGAAATTAATCAACATTAATTTTTTGATTGTGGATTGAAGGGAAAGAATAAAATCGCCCTACAATTAGTAGAGAGATCACACCACATTATTATAGTAGTTATACTGACCCTATAAATAGAGGTGTCTCCTTACCTTGTAACTAGCTCCAGCTATTGGGTTTTCTTGTTCTTTCTTCTCTTATGTGGTACTCTGTTATGCTACTCAAGTTTAGGTTTTAGTAATCTAAACTTTGCAAAACCATCATTAGAATGACTAACGGAACTTTAGAGATATAACCCGAATCCGAATATGGATCTGACCCATCACGCTTCTTTTCTTTTACTAGCTATATAGTTTCCTTCACACATGGACATGGGAAGAGAGGAAAGAACATGACAGTATGAATCATATATATTTGCAAATTTGAAATAATAATAAAATAATATACGAGTAGTTAATTTAATACATTAATAAAGTATAATAAAATATTAACAAAAAGGATCTAATTATAATTTCTTAAATAATAGCTAGATATCAAATTTAAAATTGTCTGGAAAACCCATCAAGAATGAAGACATGTCTATTCTCCAAAATCCTCATCCTGGGTGTTATACTCGTTTGCAATTAGATAAAGATGGAGCAATCTAATTGCTCTATCTTGCTTTGTAATTTAGAAGCTATGGCCTTGCCTTTTCATTCAAAGACAAAATATTTTGTATTAATCTGATTTTTTCATTAAAAAAAGGTAAAATTTGTCTATCTTCCTAATTACTCCACAGTATATATATATCTTTGTGTTTTTTCCTGTCTCTCTTCCCCTTTTTCCAACAAGTATTGTTATTAACTAACAAATTGCTGGTTGAGCAGAAAATCAGTTTCAATGGAAGAGAATATAAGTTTAAATTTCAAAAAACGTAGAATATAAGTTTAAATTTCAAAAAACGTACTTATTGTGAGAGACAAAATTCTTTAGACTCTAAATATTTCCTTACCTAAATCAAAGAAAGACAGTATGACGTGCAGTTTTGAGGGGAGAGATACTTTGAACCAATTAGTAGGGGATATTAACTGCAAACATTTCAAGGTTTAGAAATTCTTTAGGTGCATTGCATGCACAGCCTGAAGAGACATGACCCAAAACAAGGAGACGAGGCTGCTCCGGCGCTGCCACCTGCTACTGCTAGATTCCCTTGTGCTCCTTACCTCCGCTGATCTCCAGGATATTCCTAATGTATCAGTTTAATAGTTTTGGACGGATTGATCATATTATAGTTTAGAAATCTTCTCTCTTGTGTTTGAAATGATATCACTTTGACTAAAGAGAAAAAAATAGTCTATTATATTTGTGATTTGATAACTCTTATTTTATTAGATTATGTGGTTTGTACATAAATATTATATTTATTTATAAATTAATATTTTTTTAATTTAAATATTACTCTTTTTAAGTTATATAAATATTTTTATATATTTTAATTAAACTATATTATTTTAATTATAATTGGGTTGACTACCATAGAACTAATGAGCTTTCAAATACTGTCTTGATAGGTCCGATAACCAATGTGATTTATAGTGCCTTGAACTTGTTTTTTGACCTCAATATAGAGTATTCTTTAAATATTTGGTAGCAGTACATATTTTTGGACGTCTAGAAACATGTCTTCTGTAAGATGTTTCCTTGGACCACAAAAAATTTAGAGCTAAACGGGATGAGCTATGGGTAAGGATCAAATGCTTAAATTCTCCCAATATATAAACACAGTAAAGATAAGGGGCTAGCTGTTTTGAGAAAAAAAATTGTCAAAATGATTCATTATGTTATTTTAAGTAATTGAAGACATTAATTTCCTTCTATATTGTTGTAGGCAGGTCAAATCTGGAGCCTTATATTCTGTTTCATTATAAAGATTATAAAAACATATGCATACATACTAGACTATAAGAGTAAATTTTATATGAAAAAAATTCTAAAAAACATACTATTTGAATTTTAAAATTACTAATCATCAATTACTACAAAATTATATTGTTATTTATTTTATAAGAGTAATCAATGGTTTATGAAGTGTAAAAAATAAACTGATTTAAAATTTTAAAATTCAAGTAGAATTTTTTTAACATTTTCTCATTTTATATATCTTGATTATTTATTTTTAAAATATATATATATCAATATTTCTTTGGGAGAATCTTAATAAAATCCTTTTAAAGTACCCAAAATTTAAACAAGGCCTACATTTTTTTTACTAATTTCTAATTAGGCCAAGAGACCTAATTAGGAATTTCTCAATGTGATCAAATGACCACAATACCCCTGCGTTAAAAAGAAAAGAGAAGGCACAATCCTTGAGTTGCGTATACTATTGTCTCAGTGAGATAAAATTGTTTACATCAATCACCAATTTGTTAAAAAATCTCAATTTTATACAAATTAAAACTCTCAAACTATATAGGGATATTTTAGTCTTTTACCAATATTAAAAAATTCTTAATAATACCTCTTAGCCTGATTAGGAATCAATTAAAAGTGTAAGACTTATTTAAAATTTTGTTATTTCAAGGGATAAATAATATAATTTTTTAGAATTTATTAAATTACATATTCCTTTTATTTTAGAAATAAAATAAAAATTCATATGATTTTGAAATTTAAATACAATTGGCATGGGTTTCTCTCTCGCCATGTATTAAAAAAAAGAAGTAACTATTAAATACCGCCAAACCTAAACCCTACCTTCCTTGTTGGGGGTTGAGTTATTCACAATTATATCAGGGGAAATATTTTGATTGGAATTCGAGTTTCTTGTTCTTCAGTTTAGTTCGTTGTATTACTTTCTCTTTCTTTACGCAAGTTTGAGCAAACCACTTTACTTACACTACTTTCAGCACGTTTGTGTCTGTCTCATTTAGTTATCGGTATTTCGAAATTCAATTACAATATTGATTTATTAATATTTTCTTAATTATATGATAATAAGCTAAATAAATCATACAGCGTTGGTTCATGATCTTATTACACAATTTAAAATGAATTCGGTAGAGTTTTTTTTTTTCACAATTAGGCCTAAACGTAAATACCTAAATAAGCAAACATGATGATTTATAACAATCCCTAAATAACATGTTTATGCATACTTGATTTTAAATTTCTTAATCTTACTCAACCATTTCAAAAAAATTTACAGAATTTCAAAAATTAATATATATAATAAATTAACAAAACAATCTGGCGGTATTTTTCTCTAAAAATTAGACCTTCTAAACTTTTCAACAGCCCAAAATAAAATACATACCATAGTCATCCTATAACAAGTCTCACAAGCTATATATTTCTGAAACGTGACACCAAGCTTTTGCAGTATTAAGAACAAGTTTCAAAAGCTTTTGCACTTGTAACGTGATACCAAAAGCGACTCTAACAAATTAGCGTATCTTATACAGAGCAAGCCACGCACCAGAAATATAATAACTTCTCTCTCCTTCTTCGCAAGAATTCCATATCAGAACCTTATAGCAGCTGCAAAAATTGTGTTTATGCAGACCAGTTCATAGCTGATAATATGGTAAAAATATTATATTTGTCCATACCAGTTCGTAGCTGAGAAAAACACTACCTTCCTTTTTAATTTAGGGTTAAACAACATTTTTGTCCCATAAACTATGGGTCCCAGAAAGTATTTCTTTGAGCAATGTTACACGGAAGTGGAAAAAACGTAGAAATGTTGATCTAGTTTAACAGCACCAAATCGTCAAACGTTAGTTGACCTGATGCGGTGGTTTTGCCATATTGTATTGTAAAAACATCTCCCCCAAAATCCAAGAAAACCATCGTCGGAGATGCTCCTCAAAGACCTCAAAGGATCCACTTCTTCAATCCACTTCTACTTCTTTGATTCACAAAACCCAAATTTAAAAAAAAAATACAGCAAGAAATTGAATGACTTTCCCCACTCATTTATAAACAAAATCCAAATAGAATGGAATAACTAAACCAGGAATGAAATTTAAAAAAACATGCTAAAGTAAGAAAACTCAGTGTAGATTTTGCAAAGCTGTAGCATGCAAAGCAAAAAGGAAAATGATTAAGGGAGAAGAAAACAATCAAGAAGCAAAAATTGGCTCACGATTATTCTACCTTGGTGGGCTCCATTATGGTGGTACTATTCCTTTGCATCGCTCCTTGTGAAGTAAATATGAGGTTAACTCCATCCATAGCGGATATTTTTTTTCTCAAACACAATAACCCTATATTTTGCGAGGAGATTCTGAAAGAGAAGCAAGGATCCGATCTTACATGCCTAGTTGAGCCCAGTCTTTGGATAGTGTGATCAAGCATATTAAAAATCGTGTCGGCAGCAGCAAGAGGGCTCTGGACCTGATGATCCATCAGACCTAGGAGGTTCATCAAGCCCAACATTATCATTCATATGCTCAGTAATTCGTAAAGCTAGGGGACATAATCAATGTTGTTGTAAGGAAATGGGATATCCACCTATGGTGGATCAGACCCGACCGTGAGGAGCAGGGGAGGTCACCCGTTTGCGTGAGAAGCAGGGAATGTTTGAATTTGAAATGAGGGAGTTAGATACAGTTATCTAACTCCCTTCCCCACAGGCTATATATACATGCATTCTCGGACAGAAGAGAACGTTGTTTAAAAAGCATAAAATTCCTCTGTTTCTGACGCTCTATTTCATTATTCTCCATTTAGTGCATTTTCCGTGTACCCGTGACTGGGAGCCTTCCATAGTGCTCTAGTTTTTGTGTGGGTATCCAGTGAGTCAACAAAGGATTCCAGGTATGCCCGAAACCTTCATTGGCATCAGAGCAACATAATACGCTTCCGCATGCATCTTTGTCATTTTTTGAATTTTCTGGTTATGCATTGTTCTGTTGCATATATATGTCTTAAAGTGTTTGTTAAGTGTATGCATAGAGCATGCATTTAAATGATAAAGAGAAGCATTTCCAACATAAACCAAATTGAAAATTTTCATTTTTTGAAATTGGGTCATTAGAAAATAGAGGATTTAGGCCTTGAAAATGATCAAATTACGTAGAGTACAAAAAAAATGAAGAAAATGACACCAATAACGTCAAAGTCAGACGTCGGACGGAGAAGTTATGAGTGAAAAATGAGTCAGGTCTAGGCGGGTCTGTGCAGACCCGGCTGGAGGTAGGGGATGACATTGTTCATCCCCTAAAACGACGCAATTTTACCTTCTTCCAAAAAAAAATTAAATCAAGGGCATTGTTCACGGAGGACTAGGCTGCGTCTAGCCCAGTCCCAAAAAAAAAAATTTGGGCTGTAAGAGGCCAAAAAAAAAGTTTTTTTTTGGAATTTAAAAAAAATCATTTTTTTAATTAATAAAAAAATTATTTGGGGAAATTCTGGTGGCGACACGTGGCAGTGACACGTGGTAGCACCAGACTAGCGCGTGCAGTACACGCGCTAGCAGCCGAGAGTGAGCTTCGTTCAGTTTTTTTTTATTTTTTCTAAATTTTTCCTTCTTAGGGCTCGTGAGGGAGCATGGGCCCTCTGATTGAGGTGCGGTTTATTCCTAAAAATCCCTAAAATCAAAATCTTTATTTGGACATATAATTTACCTAATTTTGGGGGTAATTCTAGACCTATTTATGAATATTCAGTGTATTTTTTGGTATTTTTTAGTGTTTAAAAATTCTAAAAAATTATGATAATTAATATGCGTTATTATTTAGGTGAAAATGACTTCATCTAGTACTGAATCTATGGGATATACTTTAAATGATGATATCTCATTCTTGGATGAGGTCAATAACCTAGAGGAAAACTTTCAAGAGGATCCTGAGGTGGAACTTGAGGAGGATCTAGAGCAAGATCTTGATAATCTTTCTAAAGAAGACCTAGAGGAGTTGATGGAGGAAGTTCCACAAGAGGAACAAGAAGAAAGAGATGATTCCAAACCATGCTTGGAAACATTATTCCTTATCGAACCACTTCCTCTACAGCCTTTAATGATGTCTTCAGATTTAAACTCCAAGATGGTGCCTACTCTTAATAGTGAATCTCAAGATGAGGATGGTGAAGAAGTGAACCAACCTCTTACCCCTACTTTGGCCATGAACATAGCTGAAAGAGATGCAGCTGATTAACAAACATAAAAGCCGTTAATGGCGTGATTAGTAAATACATTGAAGGCATGACAAATAAGAAGCATACTGAATTCTATTTGAAAGTCATAATGGAATATATAAGAGAAGTAAGAGTTAGAGGCAAGCCCAAAACAAGACGCATGAGCAAAACATATTGGCTTAGAACAATAGGATTTGTATCTAACCTTATAAAGCCATCTCGTGAGCTTAAGAAGCTAAGAAAAGATATATTAGAATATTGTAAAGCTCATATCAAATTATGTATGTTTGTACTTTGATTTTCATTGCTTTACTTTGTTAAAGACATGCTTTAATACTCTTTATTTGTAAATACCTATCATTATTACATGCCTTGTATGCAAGAGAAGCATGTTTCATTTCCTTTCTTTATCTATGTTATGATTCATGTATACCTTTTTATAAGTGGGAGCTTTTTTAGATGATGAGTATTCTGAAAAGCAATATTTGATGAGAATAGTACTTATATTAATTTTGATAGAGAATGATGGTGTTACTAGTGCTTGTGTGATGGGAGGTACAAATGTATTCTCCTAATTATAGGTCTAGTGATATTATTATTTTCTGATCAAAAATTAATAAAAGTACATGACATTGTATACTTTACATGTGCTACATATATGTAAATTCACTTAAATGTTCTATGGTTCAATAAATTAATGTGGGAAAGGTTTGTCACAAAACCGATATTGAACAATAAGATCAAAGAACATTATTGCTGAATTAAACAAAGGGAAAAACTCAACGGGGACAACTAGGATATTTGGCACCGAAAGGTCCAATATATTCTAGAAGAACAGGATGCCATTGAGCCATTGACAATGGCCATGGTAGAGCCTGAGGCTAGAAATACAGCCCAGCACAGGAGAGACCAGGAAGCCTACCTATCCTGGAAAAAGAAGAATATCATTGCAAGAATCACCTTACTGAGCGTAATGGTTGATGACTTAATGTGTGAGTTTGAGACACACATAACGGCATGGACAATGTGGATTCCCTTAAAGGATAAGTTTGGAGGAGTGTCCACGACTAAGCTTAGAAGGTTGACAATTAAATTCGATACCTATAAGCTAAAACCAAATAATTCTATGAGGCAACATCTATGAGAGATGTCCACAATGATCCATGAACTAAAGGAAGCTGGACATAATCTATCTGACGAACAGCAAGTGTAGGCTGTCATCAGATCGCTCCCTGCCAGTTGAGAGTACATGAAAGTTAATCTGACCCATAATGAAAATCATTACTTTCAATGATGTAGCTAAGCATTTGGAGCTAGAGGATAAACGTCTGGAGGCTTATAAAGCCACTGGACAAGCCTATTTGACCGAAGGTGCTGGTCCTTCCCAATCAATGCCTGAATCCAAAAAGGGCAAGAAATCTCAGAAAAATAGGAAGAAATACGGTCCTCTACCCAATAAGGGCAAGCAACAGTACAAGAAGAAGGGAAAGAAAGGAGGCAAAAAAAGCTAGACCTAAAGAAGGTCAAATGCTTTGCCTTCCAGAAAATGGGACATTTCGCACGTGACTATTCTAAATAGGCCAAAAACAAAAAGGTAATAGTGAATTATGTGAATTCATATGTCTCATTTGTTTATAGCACTGTTTTTCTGACAGAACCTATTTCTTTTTCTTGGATTATTGACTCAGGTTCCACAGACCACATAAGTCGAGATCGAGGATATTTCGTGGAATATCGTCTGTTGCCATATCAAAGCAAGTGGCTTTTCGTTGGCAATAATGCAAGGATCGAGGTTCGAGGCATTGACACTTGCAAACTTGTTTTGCGTAGTGGAAAAACCTTGATATTGCATGATGTGCTTCATGCTCCTGATATCCGATAGAATTTAATTTTTGTAATTTGCTTACTAGACTTTGGGTTTAATGTAAACTTTCATGGTAAAGTTGCAGACATTTGTAGCAACTCAATATTTTATGGTTCAGCTTTCTGATTTCAAAGCTTCTTTATTTTGGATCTTGCTAATGACTTTAATGTTCATGATTGCTTTGCTATTACTTCGAATAATCCTGATATGAATATTTGGCATGCTAGACTAGGACATATTAATCAAAATAGAATGATTAAAATGGCTAAAGAAATCTTATTGGGGGTGATCCCTAACATGGATATGTCATTATGCGAAAGTTATATAGCTGGTAAGGCTACCAGGAAACCATTCGGTAAGGGAATACGAGCTGAAAACCCATTGCAATTAATCCATTTTGACATTTGTGGTCCAATGAGTGTGAGGCCAAGACACAGAGCTTGGTATTTAATTACCTTTATTGATGATTTTTTACGATATGGTCATATTTATTTGATTTCACATAAGTCCGAGGCACTAGAGTGCTTTAGACGATACATGAATGAAGTAGAGAATCAAATGGACAATAGAATCAAGGCATTATACACTAATCGAGGTCATGAATACCTTTCAGAATAATTCAAACAACTATATGAAGAAAAAGGGATTATTAGTCAACTAAATATCCCTGGCACACTTCAACAGAATGGGTTTGCCAAAAGAAGAAACAGAACTCTTCTAGACATGATTAGGTCTATGATAGCTCAGGCAAACCTTCCAATTTCACATTGGGGTGATGCTTTATTGACGGCAACTGTCATATTTAACCGTGTACCCTCAAAATCAGTCACTTTCATACCCTACGAGTTATGGACCAAACGTCAGCCAGATCTAAGCATCCTTAGACCTTGGGGCTCGGAGGTATACATCTATGACAATTCTCATAGATATGGGAAACTAGGTCATAGAGGGAAGAAATGTATTTTTATAAGGTACTCTGAACCCTCAAAAGGATATGTATTCATAAGTGAAATTTAAGATGGAATAGTGACTGAAACAGAATCAAGAGATGCTGTATTTTTTGAAATAGAGTTTCCCAGTAGGGGAGATGTTGACCGCACTGTATCTCTTTATGAGACTCAGGAATAGGACAGTGCTGAACAAATTGATAGACTAGAATCATCTAGGTATGTCAATCTGAGTGGGAGCCAAGAACGGTCAACATAAAGACTGAGACAAATGAGAAAAGATAAGCAAGTTGCTCCTACCAGAAAGAGTAACAGGGAACGTGTTCCAAAGAGACACTTTCAAATAGAAGGTGAAGCACTCTTAGATACTCCAGAAGGGGATGATGAACCCTATACTGTTCATGAGGCCTTAGTAGATCCTGCAAAGGAGGAATGGAAGAAAGCAATGAAAGAGGAAATGGACTCAATGATGAAAAACTAAGTTTGGGAATTGGTTGATATACTAAAAGGCCGTAAAGCCATGGGGAACAAGTGGGTTTTAAAAATCAAAAGAAAGGTAGACGGATCAATTGACAAATTTAAAGCTCGATTGATTGCAAAGGGATATACACAACAGGAAGGTATAGATTATGAGGATACTTTTTCACTTGTTGTGCGTTTTAATTCAATAAGACTTATTCTGGTGATAGTAAACAATTTAAACTTAGAGTTACATCAAATGGATGTGAAAACCGTATTTCTGAATGGTGATCTGGATGAAAAAATCTATATAGAACAACCAATAGGTTTCATTGAAAAAGGGTTTGAACACAAGAAGTGTAAACTAAAAAGATCTATTTATGGATTAAAACAGTCATCCAGACAGTGGTACTTGAGGTTTCACAAGGCGATTACCTCATATAACTTCCAGATGATAGAGGAAGACCACTGTGTCTATGTTAAGTGGTTTAAGGGTAACTTTGTGATATTATCCTTATACATAAATGATATACTATTAGCTGGAAATAGTCTTGACTCTGTGATAGCTATTAAAGAATGGCTTTCATCAAATTTCAAGATGAAAGATATGGGTGAAGCAGAATACATACTTGGAGTCAAGATTCAAAGGAATCACTCCAAGAGAATCCTCACTCTTTCACAAGAGAATTATATTAATAAGATACTTGAGCGATTCAATATGAGTGAATGTAAATCCATAGATATCCCTGTGGCCACTGGAGTGGCATTGAGTTCTGACATGTGTCCCATAACTGAATTAGATAAAAAGTAAATGGAAAGAGTTCCATATGCCAGTGCCGTTGGTAGTCTGATATATGCAATAATGTGTACAAGACCATATATTTGTTATGCCGTAAGGCTGGTTAGCATATTCCAGTCCAACCCTAGTGAGAAACACTGGAAAGCAATGGAAAGGATATTGAGATACTTAAAGGGCACAGCTGACTATGCATTATGCTATCAAGGAAGCGATCTACGCCTAATCGGATATTTTGATGCTGATGTAGGCGGTGATGAAGAAGAATGAAGATCAACTTCAAGATACACCTTCTTACTTAACAATGGTGCCATATGTTAGAGCAGCAAGAAGCAAACGTGCATTACTTTACACTCTATGGAAGCTGAGTTTATGGCATGCATTGTAGCAGCGTAAGAGGCTGTTTGGCTGAAGAGATTTATCAAGCACCTAGGATTTGAGAACGAGAGTACCAATCTAGTGTTGATACACTGTGACAATACTGCAGCTATGGCCTACACAAAAGACCCTAAGTATCACAACAAGACTAAACACATGGATATAAAGTATAACTTTATGAGGGATTATATAGCACAGAAAATTGTAACTGTACAATACATTTCAACCAAATGTATGGTTGCAGATCCCCTAACCAAGCTAATAGGCAAAGAAGCATTCGAGAAACATATAAAAGCCATTGTCATGTTAAAAATGTAAAGTTGCAGACTGTATGTAATACTTTTATTTTTATTAATGATATCATGTCATTTATTATTACTTATATGTCTGGATAAAAGTATACAATGTCTAGTATGTCATACAGGTTGAAAAAGGTAGCTCTCTCACATGAGCAACCGCCCTTTAATGCTATAGAAGCGTTCAAAGATGAGACATATGTTCACCAGTAAAACAGCAAGAGTGCTAATATAGTAGAGAAGAAACACAATAAGTGTCGCCTTGGCTTAAAAGTGCAGTGAGTCGAGATGAGATCCATGAGTAAGGGTATGGATCGAACAATGGATTCTCACATCCATAAAACCTGTTGCCAGATGACAAATTCTTCAAAATTGACGTCATATTATGAGAATATAATTGAAGAGTTTGGGTTTAGATATTATGAGTGTCTAGACTTAGGTCTGTATGGTATGATTAATAGAATCAAAATGACGTACACTCTTTAAAGATAAGAGAAACACCATAACATGTGATTCATACCACATGTGCTAAAGAACCACAAATAGAAAGCAAGTGAATCAATCCCTGCTTCATTGTTGTGTGAGTTCCAGAAAGGTATAATCCTTTCATTAATGTCCTTTGACTTTGACAATATTATAGAGGTATATTTCAGCGATTGCTATTTTGGTATATATCCTATGGTCAAATTATATATGAACCAAAGGTATTATGCTAGGAAAGTAGTTGATTCATATCAAAATGATATGTGGGCGAAAAAAAGATTGCCAGAATATACATATCCATGCTAGTGTCTGTGACTGGTCCCTTATGATTTTATTTTATTAATTTCATAAGTGTGGATACTATGCATAAGTGGAGGCTATTTGAGTTATATACTGACTCAAGAGGGATTAGATTAGCCATGAGAAAAGTGTATATGAGCAAATCTAGGACATTCCAAGCACCATAACTTATTCTGATCGAGCTGCACTCAAGGGTTGCTTTATGCTGGTCCCTAAAAAAAGGGATTTCTAGTACAAACGCTCGAAAGGAGACGTCATGCCTATGCGGTCACGACAAAGCACCTAGTATGAAAGAAGGAAGAAAATGAGATTGGAGCCTTAATATCTAATACACCATGTGTGAGTGGGAGATGTAAGGAAATGGGTTATCCACCCATGACCGTGAGGAGCAGGGGAGGGAACCCATTTGTGTGAGAAGCAGGGAACGTTTGAATTTGAAACGAGGGAGTTAGATACGGTTATCTAACTCCCCTCCCCACAGGCTATATATACATGCATTCTCTGACAGAAGAGAACGTTGGTTAAAAAGCATAAAATTCCTCTCTTTCTGACACTCTGTTTCATTATTCTCTATTCAGTGCATTTGCCGTGTAACCGTGACTGGGAGCCTTCCATAGTGCTCTAGTCTTCGTGTGGGTATTCAGTGAGTCAATAAAGGATTTCAGGTACGCCCGAAACCTTCAGTTGTCAACAGGGGCAAAGGGGTCGATGAAGGCATTGTCGCCACATTTGACAGAAATTTTAGAATATTTCTGCAAAAAGTTCTAGAGCAAGAAGGGAAAATTTCGAAGCAAGAACGAGATGGTCAAGAAGGCAGGATGGTTATCGAGATCTTTAAGGTAGGAGGAAAATTGACAGTGGCTGAGACAGCGCTGGGCAGTCAATTGTGAAGAGCGGCGAGTATTGACGGTGAAGTGAGAGCACATATGAGGGTGAGAGATTGAGCCTTTAATACATGATGACCCTTTTATTAGCAAAGAAATGAAAACAACTTACGTGTATCAATTGAGTAACAAAACTTTGTAGTCCAGAAGAGAAAATCAGCAAAGAAAGAAAATGGAACAACCCTCCTTCAATACATGAAATTGAAACAAGTGATTCCAGAAACTTCAATTATACAAATTCTGATGAACATTAATAGGTGTCTCAAAAACACTAAATTGAAGCATACAAGCCTCCTTCTAAATTTAGACATATACATTCAGCACTTTCCAAATCAAATACACATTGGAAACAACCAATACATATAAGAACTGTTCTAAAAACTTTAGCCTTATTCTACTTCTAATATCACCGTTTTCTTCCTTCAGCTTCTTCAACTCCTCTAGAGTTCGATCATCCACCGATCCATCAAGCCAATCAAAGTAATTGCATCCCCAACGCTCTTGTATATCACACAAAGACCCAAAACTCATTTAATCCATAGAAATTTCTAAACCTAGCAATTCAATCATACTATTCAATACATCTATCATCTACTAACCTTATAATTTGAACACTTGACAAATCTCCTTGACAAACCCATATTTTTATATATTAATTTATATCATTTTAGTGGACTTTTATCAACATTATGGTCCTTAATTTTATTATTTGTGCACTAATTGAATTAATATGACTTATATTAAATTAGTGCTTAATAGGGGCATAATTGTCATATTTTTTTATTATTTCTCCTAAATAATTATTTTTAGAATAAAAGATATTATATTATTATGATTTTTTATTTCAAGAATTTAGGAGCAATCGGAATTCACAAATGACAACAAAGGACCATTAAAACTAGAAATTACAAAATAAGACCCAATGGGCCAAACCTTGCGATTTGGCCCATTAGGTTTTGTCATATTCACTTTGCTTTTAAAAATCAACACACATACGGGAAAAGGTGTGGCGGCCAGCAAAAGGGGGAATTCAATTGAAAAGCACACACGCACACAGAGATGTACAGCACGCCGAGAATCGAATTGCAAAGGAAAAATAAAACACTCACACCCAGGGAACCAGAGGAGACACTGCGGGAGGAAAAAGGAAGGCAATTTCAGCAGGGTACTGCTGCAAGAAGCCATACGCACACACACTGCAGTATCTCCCACCAATACAAAACAGTGACAGCAGTTACAATCAAAAGTATGACAGCGTCTTCGATGGCTAGGCGTGGCTAATTCATCCTAATTCTCTAATTCAATGGCAAGGGCATGAGTTTGGAATCTCAAAGGGGAGTATAAGTTACTCTAATTCTCTACCTAATAATTTTATTATGACTCCTAGGTCTTATGATTAATTTTATAATTATTGGGAATATTTAGAATAATTTATTTGTATTTATTGAGGATTATTGTGACTAATTTTTTGCTTGATATTTGACATTAATCTTTAATTAACTTTAATTTCATTTACTTTGATCTGGGTCAAACATTGAATTGAGATTATCGTGAATATTTTGTGATTTTTCAAGGTGGCTTGAATTATTGGATCGTTGTGTCTCTTATTAGCTTAAATTCTATTTTTATGAATTATTGAGTTATAATTAAGCATTGGTTTTTAATTCTGGTGGCGGTTAATAAATTAGGACTTGAAAAATATTTTATGACAATTTGATGTGGCTCAGTTGTTGGATTAAAAGCTTTATTATAATTCTTAATTCATTATTTATAACTCCCATATCTTTTGAAGCTATGATTGCCTGCGTTATTGGATTTGGAGAATTGCTTTTATTATTATTAATCACCCTTGAATTTATTCTCTTCACTCATTATCATTCATTATTCCTTCCTTTAAACTAAAAATACCAAAAATATTTTCTTTAAATCTATTTTAATTCATTGCATTTAGTTGTTAGTCAATCAAAACAAATCCCATTTTCTAATTTAGGTTGCACTGCATTTAGTTACTTAGTAATTTAATTTCACATTTTGACTCCTTAGAGAGAACGACCCGAGGTTGCACTATATGCAATTCTTGGTTTAAATTTTTGAAGTAACCCTAAGGTGACATCAGTTCAAGGTTGTTTCAAGTGGCACCGTTGCCGAGGAGTCAAGAAATTGGTTCCCTAGTAACTAAGTGTCAAGTAATATTTTTTGGGATTAATTCAATTGCTGAGCCAGTCTTAGTTAATTTGCATAACATTTGCATTTGCATTTTTGCTTGCATTATCTTTCAAAAAAACAAAAAAACAAAAGAAAGTTCATTTTCTTTGGTTTGTTTATTTTTCTTTTATTTCAGATTCTTTTCATATGACTGCTACTGTTTATGCCTAGGAGTGATTGAGCTTTACCTTTGATTCCCTTAATTCTTAAAATTGAATAGTCTGTGAAAAAGATTAGAAGAAATAGGAGATTAGAGGGTATAAGTCAAGTTATTGTCGAGGAGGGGCATATTTCACAAGAGTTAAGTTTGTCATCTAGTGAACAAGAGTCTAGTGAGAGAGCTACCTCTAGTGAAAATGTGTCTGTTAGTAATTTTGAATTAGAACAAGAAACTACGGATGGTGCTAATGGTAATTATGGTTATAATGGGCCTAATGAGAATAACGGACATGGTGAGAATAATTTAGGAAATAATGGTGAGGATGATAGAAGCATGAGGGAGATTAATAATTCTAATGTTGATTATGATCGTTATGGCTTTTATACTGATAATGTGAACTTTGAAATTAAAGGAGCATTAATTTCTTCCTTACCTAAATTTCATGGCTTTGTAGGTGATGATCCATACAGGCATTTGAAAACTATGCATATGGTGTGCTCTTTCATGAAACCACCCATGGCTAATCTTCAAGATGTATTTAGGAAGGCATTTCATTTTACTTTAGAAGGTAAGGCCAAGGAGTGGCTTTACACGCTACCTCAATATTTTACTACATTGACTTGGGATCAGTTGAAATGAGCATTTTTGGATGAATATTTCCTTGCCTCTAAAACTTCAAGGCTAAAAAAGGAGATAACTAGTGTGGTCCAATGAGATAATGAATCCATGCATGAGTATTAGACTAGGTTCATCACACTTCTAGCTTAGTGCCCACACCATAATATTTCAAAGAATGATCTGGTTAATTCTTTCTATGAAAGGCTACTTCCACATCATAAGCCCTCAATTCATGCCGCTGCAAATGGTTCTCTTAGAGAATTGAGTCCCAAAGCTGAATGGGACCTACTTCAAAAGATGGATACCAATGACCCTCAATCTGGAGACATAAGAAAAGTGTATAATACCTCTTCAGTTTCTTCCCAAGATATTCTTGCTGAAATTGCTGCTCTGGGGAACTGAATGAGAAAAGACTCAGTATTTTGGAGAATAATGTGAATGCCAAGTATGTCAATTCAATGGGTCACTCTCAAGCTATAGTTGCTGGTTGTGAGTACTGTGGGTCAATGATGCACATGTCGAATACTTGTTCTCGATATGAAGAGGTTTCTTCCCTATGCCAAAATAGGAATGGTCCATATCAAAAGAGGGATCCTTACTCCAATACTTATAATCCAGGTTGGAGATATCATCCTAACTTTAGATAGGGTGGAAATCAAGGCAACCCTCAAGGGAATTTCTCAAATCAAGTGGTACCTAATCAAGGGGCATCTTCTTCTTTTTCTGGAGGTAATAAACTTGGTATGATTGTGAAAGGTATTACTGAGCTCAATTCAAAGTTTGACAATCAGAAGTCACAAACTGAGGCTAAGTTACATGCTATGGAGAATAAGATGGATTCATGTCTACAAAATGTGTTCTCTAAATTGGAGCAAATGGATACTAAGCATGAGAATTTGAATTCTTTTGTTACTCAATTCTCTAACAACTTGAGTGAACAACAAGCAAAGAATAGTGGTTCTATACCCTCTAACACAGTGATAAATCCTAAATCTTTGAATGCAATCACACTGAGAAGTGGTAAAAAAATTGGACTGAAGAATTTACAATTAAAAGAACATGAAGAGGATGAAGAGCAGGTTGATGAGGAAATAGAAGTTGAGTCTCCTCCTGCCAAAACTACTCAAGAAACTTCCCAAGCTGAGAAAGAAGCTTTTATCCAATCTAAAGTCATACAAGAAAAGAAGCTCTTGGAGAAGTGTCTGAAATAACCAATGGTGCAAAATGATGAAGAGGCAATAACTATCATAAAGGGACCAATGGAGAAAGGATCACCTTCCAACTCCAAAGGTGATAAGGTAAATATTTGTGACTTGCCTTTTCCAAATTCTTATTTGGTTAGTAAAAAGATTGTTGAAAAGAAAGATAATGATGAATTATTTTAAATGTTTAGCAAACTTGAGGTTAACGTGACATTGCTTGAATTGATTAAAAAGATGCCTAAGTGTGCTAAATTCTTGAAAGGCCTATGTACAAACAAGATGAAGTATAGGCATAGTAAGAGAATCCAATTGGGATTGAGTGTTAGCGCCTTATTTAAGCCACAGTTGACTATTAAATATAAGAACCCAGGTTCCTATACTATTCCTTGTACCATAGGTAGAACTACAGTTTTCCATGCCCTACTTGACTTAGGTGCAACAATTAATGTCATGCTGACTTCTATTTATAAGACCTTGGATATTAAAGCTTTGAAAGACACTAGTGTAGTGCTTGGCCTAGCTGATAGGATAGTGAGATACCCTAAAGGTATTCTTGAGAATATTCTTGTGCAAGTGAAATGTCTTATTTTTCCAGTTGACTTTTATGTTCTTGATATGACTAATGACCTCCCCACTGAGAGTACTTTGATTATAGGTAGACCTTTCCTTTTAACTGTTGAGACAATAATTATTATGAAAAAGGGTCTTATCACTATGATGATTGGGGATCAAGAAGTAGCAATTTAATCTTTCAGAAGCTATGAATCATGGTTATAAAGATTGCTCTTATTTGGGAATTAGTTCAATTGAATGTCATGACGTGGACCACTTACATGAGACTAATATGAATGAACCTCACTGGTGTGACTTAGTTATGAACCATGATGATGCTTTTACTTGTCTATCTTCCTTCCACCCTTCTCATATCTGTACATGTGAAGGTGGCGTATCGTGTGTTTATTGTTTAGAAATAGATAGTTGGCTTTCTTCTGCTCATGAATTTGATGTATCATGTTGCTTTGACTTTGATATTACTGCTGATTCTATACTTGATAGCCTTAAGAAATGTGTATTGCTTGATTTTGTAGGAACTGATGATAAGGAGGATGATGCACAAGCTATGAATATAGCTTTCCCATTGAGTGGCGCTGGAACATTAGAAGAGGATAGCAGTGATTCTGCTATTGCCTTAGTCCTTTCTAATCTCACTCTCACTTCTAATTTACTTTCTCTTTCTATTGATTAGAATGACCCTAACTCTCTTATTTCTAGGTCATCTGATGGTGGCACTGAGTTGGGAAGTGGAGAAAATATACATCATACTGAGCTTATATCTCTTTCCCTAAGCCATATGGACACACCACTCGTTCTGAATGCACTTGATATAACAAAGATGATTCCTTCCATTGTGTAACCCCCTGATTTAGAATTGAAACCCCTCCCCTCTAACTTGAAATATGTCTTTCTTGCTAATGATTGTAAATTGCCTGTTATTATTTCCAATTCTTTGAGTAGTTATGAAGAAGAGAGACTAGTTTCAGTGTTGAAAAGGTATAAAAGGGCTATAGGTTGGTCTTTAGGATATATACCAGGGATTGATCCCTTGGTCTGCACACACAAGATCCTTTTAGCTGTAGGGTCAAAGCCAGTTAAACAACCACCAAGGAGGTTAAATCCTCTTATTCATGATGTGATTAAAAAGGAGGTATCTAAATTACTGAGTGCTGGGATCATATATGCAATTTCAGACAATGAGTGGGTAAGCCCAATACATGTAGTATCGAAGAAAAGCAGCATCACATTAGTGAACAATGAAAATAATGAACTTATTCTAACAAGAGTTCAGAATGCTTAGAGAATGTGTATAGACTATAGGAAGTTGAATGAAGCGACTAGGAAGGATCATTTTCCATTACCTTTCATTGATCAAATGTTGAAAAGAATATCTGGTAAATCTCACTATTGTTTCTTAGATGGCTTTTCAGGTTATTTCCAGGTACCGATTGCACCTACAAATCAAGATAATACTACTTTTACATGTCCTTTTGGCACCTACGCATATCGAAGGATGCTATTTGGGTTGTGTAATGCTCTAGGCACCTTTCAAAGGTGTATGATGGCGATCTTTAGTGATTTGTTAGAGCGTAATATGGAGGTTTTCATGGATGACTTCACCGTCTATGGTGATAGCTTTGATGATTGTTTACTTAGTCTTAAGCATGTTCTTGATAGATATATTAAGAAAAAGTTAGTTTTGAATTATGAAAAATGTCATTTCATGGTAGATAATGGCATAGTGCTAGGTCATTACATCTCTCAAAAGGGGATTGAGGTTGATAAAGCCAAGATTGAAGTAATTTCTTTACTTCCCTATCTTACTTGTCTTAAAGATTTGAGGTCTTTCTTAAGACATGCTAGGTTTTATTGACGTTTTGTAAAAGATTTTTGTAAAATTGCTTTACCCCTCTCTATACTTTTGAGAAAAGATGTTGATTTTCACTTTGATGATGAGTGTAGACATGCCTTTGACTCATTGAAATCCTTACTTGTTTCACCTCCTATTCTCACTGCACCTAATTGGGATTTAGCTTTTGAATTGTCTTGTGATGCTTCTAACTTTGCAGTAGGTGCTATGCTTGGTCAAAGGGAGGATAAGCGATCTAGAGTGATAGCCTATGCCTCCAAGACACTTGACCCCGCTCAAGTGAATTATACCACAACCGAGAAGGAACTTTTTGCTATAATCTTTGCTTTAGATAAGTTTAGACAATATCTGATAAATTCTTGAGTGGTTGTTTTTACAGATCATGCAGCGGTATGTTACTTGTTCAAGAAGCCCCAGTCTAAACCAAGACTGCTGAGATGGGCTTTATTGCTACAGGAATTTGACATTGAAATTAGAGACAGAGTTAGAGCAGATAATCATGTGGCTGACCACCTTAGTCAGTTACTTGAAGGCACTGAAGGAGTTAACTCCTCTGATCTTACTGTTGATTCCTTTCCTGACTCTGCACTCTTTGCCTTAACTGTTCAGGAGCCTTGGTACTCTAATATTGTTAACTATATTGTCACTAATCTTGTACCACCTTCTATGTCTAAGTTTCAGGTTGATAAGCTGAAGAGGGAGGCAAGATATTATATCTGGGATTCTCCAATTCTTTGGAAGCAATACAGTGATCAGATCATCCGATGATGTGTCCCTAACAATGAGATTCACTCTATCCTTACCTTTGCACATTCTTTATCTTGTGGGGGACATTTTAGTGCTAATAGGACTACTAGGAAGGTTTTAGAATGTGGATTTACTGGCCTACTTTATTCAAAGATGCTTATATTTTCTGTAAGTCTTGTGATAAGTACCAGAGGTTTGGAAGTCTAGTAGAAAGCATGAAATGCCTTTAAGACCTATGCATTTTTGTGAAATTTGTTATGTCTGGGGCATAGATTTCATGGGTCCTTTTCTTTTATCATTTGGGTTTTCATATATACTACTTGCAGTAGATTATGTGTCTAGGTGGGTAGAGGCAGTGCTAACTAGGAAAGATGACTCTTCTACTATTGCCAAGTTCTTACGCTCTCATATTTTTTGTAGGTACTACATTCCAAGAGCAATCGTCAGTGACCAAGGAACACATTTATGCAATAGGACCATAAAGTCTCTACTTGCTAAACATGGAGTTAATCACAAGCTGGCAACTCCGTACCACCCTCAGACAAATGGATTAGCTAAAGTCTCTACTCGGGAAGTCAAACGAATACTTGAAAAGATTGTGAAACCATCCCGTAAAAATTGGAGTGAAAGGCTTGAGGAGGCACTGTGGGCTTATAGGACTGCCTATAAAACCCCTATAAGCATGTCTCCTTTTCGGTTACTCTATGGTAAGTCTTGTTATCTACATATGGAGATTGAGCACAAATCTTATTGGGCGATCAAGGCATGTGATGCAGACCTTGAATCCTCACTTGAAAACAGAATGATGCAACTCCAAGAGCTTGAAGAGATGAGACTTGAATCCTATGATAATGCCAGAATCTATAAAGACAAGCTGAAAATGATTCATGACAAACAAATTTTGATAAAACAATTCCATAAAGGTGACAAGGTTCTAAAATTCAACGTCCGGTTGAAGTTGATGCCTGGGGGAAGTTTGTCACCAAGTGGAAAGGCTCTTTTAGAGTTACCAAAGTGCATTCTTTTGGTACGGTAGAGCTAGTGGATGAAGCAACAGGTCATGTTTCATAAGTCAATGGTCATCTGCTTAAGCACTACCATAAGAGTCAGAGACCTCCCTAATTGCATGGTTATTCCTTTCCACCTTTCTCCTTTACTTTCTCTTGCATTGCTAATAAAATCTGTTTGCTAAGATAGTTAGGAGTAAGTGTGGGGGAGGGACCATCACAGTATTTTTAGATTTATTTGCTTTCTGTCTTTTAACAATTTCTTAGAATAGGTTGCATTTTAAAGATTTCTTTGTTTTATGTTAGTTTTTCTTTGAATAAAGCTTCCTTCCCTTTTAACTCATGACTCTTTAATCATTTTCCCTTTTCCCTTTGATATATCCTTTAGTGATGCGTTGAGGACAATGTATGGTTTAAGTGTGGGGGAGCGATTGCTTCTGTTAGTTCATGTTGCCATTGCTTGAATCGCCATAATTTGAAAAATTGAAACTTTTTTTGAACCTTTGAGCTAAATTGATTGGATTTTTCAATGCTGTATGAGCGAATTGTTTCTGTGATTCCCACCTTCCACTTGACTTTTGCAATCATTGGGCTTTATTTTTAAATCTTATTTCTTTATGCATGTGAACATTGCATGTCTAGGTAAGAATGCATTTTGATTTGAGCAATTATTATTCTGAGTTGATTAGCATAGTGGAGTGTCTTGATGCAATGTTATTAACCTTGTTTCGTAGCTTGATTGTAGGGAGAAAATATCTTAGAGAAAGCCTTGTTGGAAGGATTATTGAGCCTTAATTTTCTTTCTTATCTTGTGTGATTCCACCTAGTTTTGGTTAACCTCTAGAACTTGTCTAGATTCTTTTTCAAAACTGCATTATTACTTGGATTTATGAGCATGATAGGGGCATTCATTTCTAAACCATTTCACCTAAACACAAGCCATCTCAATTAACGTTTGCTTACCCCTTGAGCCCATCACTTTCATTTCATTTCATTAATTTTGAATAAGTGTTTTGCATGAGTTATATTATGTTCGTTATGATTAACTGTGTACTATTGAAAGTTGTTATCTTTATCTTTTTGAGTTAGGTTTGCCAATAAAAAAATACAAAAAGGAAGAAAAGAAATAGAAAAGACAAGAAAAAGAAAAAAATGTGCAGAAAAAAAGAGAGAGAAAAGAAAGAGAGAAAAGGAAAAGGAAAAGAAAAATTGGCAATAAGACATCCTTTAGTAGTTGAAGATTAAAGTTTATTGTTCATTTGATAGTCACATGTTATCTTACCTTGTACTATTTCTGAATACTCATGTATTAAACTTGTTCTACATTTCATTCCATCCATTCATTAGCCTTTCACCAACATTATAACCTAATAAAGTCCCCTTGATCATGAGTCTATGGTATGTTAGTAATGGAGATAGTAGAATCTTTATAGGGCTGTGGTAGGTGCTAATCTAGGTGGATTGAGTGAAAATTCCCTATACTTGAGTGTTGAGTGAAACACTTATACCTATGAGAGATCTATTATGTTTCCTTTCCTCTATCTTTTTATGTCTTGAGTTACTTTCCTTGTATCAAAGCATTCCATGACTGTTGATTGATTTAGGATAGGAGTTGCTTGAGTTGATTATATATTCTTGCCTTGACAGATTTATATTTATTTGCATTGAGTATAACTGTTGGGATTCCTTTGAGTGATGTTTTGCCTAGGAGTGCAAAAGGCTAAGTGTGGGGGAGTTGACAAACCCATATTTTTATATATTAATTTATATCATTTTAGTGGGCTTTTGTCAACATTATGATCCTTAATTTTATTATTTGTGCACTAATTGAATCAATATGACTTATATTGAATTAATGCTTAATAGGGGTATAATTGTCATGTTTTTTATTATTTCTCCTAAACAATTATTTTTAGAATAAAAGGTATTACATTATTATGATTTTTTATTTTAGGAGTTTAGGAGAAATCGGAATTCACAAATGACAACAAATGACCATTAAAACTATAAATTACAAAATAAGACCCAATGAGCCAAACCTTGCGATTTGGCCCATTAGGTTTTGTCTTATTCACTTTGCTTTTAAAAAGCAACACACATACGGGAAAAGGTGTGGTGGCCAGCAAAAAGGGGAATTCAATTAAAAAGCACACACGTACACGGAGATGCACAGCACGCCGGGAATCAAATTGCAAAGGAAAAATAAAGCACTCACACCCAGGGAACCAGAGGAGACACCGTTGGAGGAAAAAGGAAGGCAATTTTAGCAGGGTACTGCCGCAAGCAACCATACGCACACACGCTGCAGTATCTCCCACCAGTACAAAATAGTGACAACAGTTACAATCAAAAGTATGACAGTGTCTTCTATGGCTAGGCGTGGCTAATTCATCCTAATTTAATGGCAAGGGCATGAGTTTGGAGTCTCAAAGGGGAGTACAAGTTACTCTAATTCTCTACCTAATAATTTTATTATGACTCCTAGGTCTTAGGATTAATTTTATAATTATTGAGAATATTTAGAATGATTTATTTGTATTTATTGAGGATTATTGTGACTAATTGTTTGCTTGATATTTGACATTAATCTTTAATTAATTTTAATTTCATTTACTTTGATCTGGGCAGACATTGAATTGAGATTATCGTGAATATTTTGTGATTTTTTAAGGTGGCTTGAATTATTGGATCGTTGTGTCTCTTGTTAGCTTAAATTCTATTTTTATGAATTATTGAGTTATAATTAAGCATTAGTTTTTAATATCCTTAGTCATATTTTATTATTCTGGTGGCAGTTAATAAATTAGGATTTGAAAAATATTTTAGACAATTTGAGGTGGCTCAGTTATTGGATTAAAAACTTTATTATAATTCTTAATTCATTGTTTATAACTCCCATATCTTTTGAAGCTATGATTGCCTGCGTTATTGGATTTGGAGAATTGCTTTTATTATTATTAATCACCCTTGAATTTATTCTATTCACTCATTATCATTCATTATTCCTTCCTTTAAACTAAAAATACCAAAAATATTTTCTTTAAATTTATTTTAATTTATTGCATTTAGTTGTTAGTCAATCAAAACAAATCCCATTTTCTAATTTAGGTTGTATTGCATTTAGTTACTTAGGAATTTAATTTCATATTTTGGCTCCTCATAGAGAACGACTCGAGGTTGCACTATATGTAATCTTTAGTTTAAATTTTTGAAGTAACCCCAAGGCGACATCGGTTCAAGGTTATTTCACTCCTATAATTTTGCTCCGTCCATGATGTAAGAATTACCACTTCATCCCCACATCTACATCTTTCACCTCCTCTTTTTCCCACGGTGTGCGATAATGAACTTCTACTAAAATCATTAAACGTCCCATAGAGAGCATCGAACGAGATTGAAGATGCATCAAATATTGCGAAGATGAAAAATGTTACCTTTCGCCAGAGACCTCTCATCTTCGCCCGAAATCTCCTCTCGCCTTCGCCGGAGACCTTCTCGATGCCTCGTTCGATAGTCTGGTGGAGTTTTGCCCTAGTCCATTTGTCGCGCCTGTGCGTCTTGGCTGCTCATTACTTTTTTTATTCTTTTTTTTTTTGCTTTTTTTAATAAAATATAGGGTTAAAATACCCAACACTCCAAAATAATTTTTAAAGTACAATTACTATATAATTAATACCCTAAAGTTATTTTTTTGGATGCAATCAGCACCCCTAAACGGAGGTCAACTTCCGTTCTCTCCCCCTTCAATCACACTCACTAGCTTTGCCGACATGGAGTTTCTACCTCACCCCACTGCCAACGACGACACCAGTGTGGCGGCAAAGACAACCTACTATAGCAACGACGGCCTCCAACTCTTTCCTCTCCTCTCCTCCAAGAACTAAATATGAAAACGTTAACAACTATCAAAGTCGTCGACGACCTTCTCATCCACCGGCGACCTTCTCCGCTGCCATCTCCGGTCTTTAATGTTTGTGAGCTTGCAAATCTTCTATCTTCTTGCTCTTTCAAGTTCGAAGAGTATCTTAGAGAGAGAAAGAGAGAGACTATTTACAGAGAGAGACGTTTTCGCATCCAGTCCTCCCTCCACCTCCGGCGAGATCTACAAACCCTCGCAAGTAAGTGAGAACTTTTTTCTCGCGGATGAACTTGCTTGACCTTCTCTATTCCGCTGCCTCTAGTTGCCATGAAAGCAACCATCGCTGAAATCGGCCAAGCAAATTGCACGATTAGAAGCAAAAGTTGCAGTAGAAGAATTAGAATCAGAAGATGAAGAGGACATGGGGTTGGCAGAATAAATAGCTGTAGGAAGAGCGAACATGTCTTTCTTCTTCAGGCCGAAATTGATTCTGCGAGAGGCAATCCATTGCAGAGGTTCAATGACGGCGCATTAGAAGACGCAGTGGAGCACTGTGTTTAGGGGAGAGAAAACGGAAGTTAACGTCCAAGGATTGACCCCGAAAAATTATTTTGAACTGTTAATTATATCCTTACATATTTTAAAGTATCAATTGTACCTACGAAATTATTTTGAGATGCTAGATAAACCTTAACTCTAAAATATATATCCATGTCGTTATATTCCACATCAGACTTATTTTACACACAAGCACAATTAAGTATTAGTGCCCCATAGGAAAATTAAACACTATTAGAGCTACACGGACCAACCAGCTCAAACAGGTATATTTAAGGCACCAAAGTCTCGTGTTTGGAAGGCAAGTACCAAAATCAAAATAAAAACATAACCAAGGACCATAAATTCTATTAATCCTTATTGAAAATCTAGAAACCTAAGTGTCCAAAATTAAGTAAACATAAGGTTTTGTATGAAAATTCATTTAATGTAAGTAAAATAAAACCTATATACTATCTTTTTGGATTTTTAGAGAAATATGTGAAATGGACAGAAAACTTGATTGAAAATGTAATACCATGAAAACAACTTGATATGGACTTGGACTATCATAGCTCAATTAATTATAAGAGTTAATTAGAATGCAATTGAAGTAACTCAAACTAAATCATTTTTCATGAACAAGTGTTTGCCCCAACATTAATTCAAAAAAATGCACACTACACATACCCAACACATTAATAAATCTAGCATAGAAACGGATAAAGACAAAAACCAAACCCAAAACACGATTATGTAACTTCTATGTAGGTTCGCCTACTAAAAGTGTATGTAGAGAAGCAACTTAATATGGTGGAATTTTGCCCTTAGGTCATTTTTTTAATCAATTTATGTCATTTCTTAGTATTTTCTTAGTCCTCTGGTAGCTTTTCCCTTTGTCCTCACTTGGAATTTGTGAAATTTCCTCCCAAATTCAATTTATCTCCAAACTAAGATTAAATATGTAATGACCCTAGAAATTTCACAAATATGTAACAAATTTAGTAAAGTATATATATTAGTTATTGTAGTGAAGTCACATAGGAATTGAATAGACGAGTGGTTGGGGACAGAGGAGTTGGCTTTAGGTACTGCGTTCGAATTCCAGCAGCTGCAAAAGGCGGGATTTCATTTTTTCAGGCGTGTGAAATTACCAAACTGCCACTCTTTCCTTTTTTATTTCGGAACACGCCTCCACTTACCTTCATGTTCAGCGTACGCGAGAGGGAGTGAGAGCAAAGGAATTGTGCAGAGAGGCTTCGCGTCACTGAGCTACTTGGGTGTGACCTGATACTGTTGTCTGTTGCCTGAGTCACTGCCGCCGACGCCGTGTTGCTCTGTTGTCCCTGTGGCTCTCTCCATCTTCTTCTTTGTTGGCGAGCGATGGTGAGCGAGGAAGTTGTGAGACGACAGAGCATGGAGAATAGAGGTGGTTGCCGATGGTGAAGAAGGTGAATGGAGGGTTGAATCATGTCAGGAATCAGTTGGTTAAACTCCGGTAAGTACCCTTTTTCTCCTTCTGTCGTTATTTATGTTGATCTGCACCTTGAAAGACTCAAAGTGCACTGTAGCTGCTATCTTTTTCCATCGCCTGAGCCGTTGTTGCTAGTGACGAGTTACTCAGCTGTCGCGGTGTCTTCTTAGACTTGAGGATCTCGGTTGGTAATAGGAACTTCTCTCTCATTCTTTTGGGTTCAGCTGCAACCCCAAGTCTACGATAAAGGGGAACAGCCGTCGTCAGTGTGTCTGTTAGCCCTCGCCGTCAGTGTTACCGCCGCAGGTAACTGATTATGTGGCTTTGAGCTTCCCCATTTCTCAGACTTTGGCCGTGGAGCTGGAAGCTTTCTTCCTCTTTTTCTATTCTGCCGTTGACGCGCCATTGTTGCACTCCCTTTGTCGTTATTGCAGCAAATCCCAAATATCCTACTTCCTTCTCCCTATCGCCGTGAACTTCATATGTGAGGGGAGGGGTAAGTTTTACATTTTTCCATCTCCTTTCATTCTCGTTAGTGATGGTTGTAAGATTTGTTTTCTGTGTTCTCTGCTACCGAGAGCCCGAGTGAAATGGATGGTGAAAGAGTGAATGAGAGAAGGTTGGGTGTGTGCTGTGATATTATGTCTGGACAGCTTGTGTGTGTGTGTATGCACGGAGTTACTGACTTGAAGGATGCATATATTTTGTGGGTGATTTGAATTGTGTCCCTATGTTAGTTGTGTGAGTGTTGCTACTGTGGGAAAAGTTTGGTCATTGTTTCTGTTTACATATATGTATATATGCTGCTGTTTGAATTAGAAAGAAAGAAGAATAAAGAGGGGATGTGGTTGCGGCTGGTGGATATATGTATGTGGAATGGTATGAATTGGAAAATCTTGAATTGAATCAAGATTTAGAAATTAAATAGGGGTACAAAGTTGAATGAAAGAATATGAAATTGGTAGGGACTTTTGAAATTAAGTATGGATATAAAGTTTAAAAACTTTTAAAATTAAAGGTTATGATTTCCTATTTTAAATGATAAATAAATGGTATTTGGTGCAAGAGAGGTGAATAGTGATAGAATGTTTTACTTTTAGAAAGATTTGGAAGTTGAGAAAAGAATATTATTCTGACGAATAGAGCATGAGTAAACTATATGAGAATATTGCAAGTGAATGAATAACATCCCTTAAAAATAATATTTTTATTAATAACTTGTTATTTGATGTATTTCATTTGAAGTGTTAATTTTTAAAAATAATTTACGAAAAGCAAGTTATATGAATTCATGTCTTTAATTGTTAGAAATGATTTTTCTTTCAATTTGCTTATTAAGAAACTAAGTTTATGTGAGAAACTGAACAAAGATAGTTTTAAAAAAAGATTGTTAAAAATGTTATATGGAATTTATTTTCTCAACGAAATATTCTTATGTGGATTTCATAATTTGGATAATTATTCCATATTCTTTAAATAAATCTCTTGATATGTTATTTTAAACGTTCATGCTGGGGTTTTGAAATTTCAAAGTATTCTTACTAAATATTATTTCATTAGAAAGTGTTGTGATCATTACTTGTCAAATGGACTCTACGCATACTGGAAAGGTTTTTAGAAATGATGCAATACAAAACGCTGGTTACTAACAGCAGTATTGTTAGTCTTTGATGTACCATGGTTAAACTTGAGCTCAATGGATATTCGTGAATTTCGTACTCACGTTGGTTATTCGTGGAATTTATTCTCGCGCCTGTTATTTGTAGGTTTTGTACCTGTGCCTATTATTCGTATGTCTCCTACTTGTGCCTATTATTCGTAGGTCTCGTACCTACGCCTGCTATTCGTGGGTCTCATACATGCGCCTGTTTCTTGACCTCGTGTTACGCTTGGTTATTTATCCTCGTGGACTGTGTATCTACGCCTATTTTTGTTCTATTGAAGTCATACGAAGACATAATTGTTTTGAAATGAGTGTTTCAAAAGGGTTTCCCTAAAATAAAATGTTTAACGAAATATTTGTATTGACTTCCAAAATGTCATGATTTACATTTAATTATGTTGAAAGTGTTTATTTTCACATTTTAAATTATATTTTTAGGACGTTATTCACGAGTAGATTATTTTGGCTTCAGATAGTGCATTTGATCCTATTTCTCTAGCTGAGCAGTGAAGAAATTCGTTTCAGATCCAAAGTAGTGATTTTTGGGCTAATATTCTTGTAATTATAAATTTATGGAACTCTTGTATTATTTTGTTAAAAGGATAGCTGCTCCACATAGTCTGTGGATAATATTTTGGTTATTTTAGAAAATGTTACAAGTAAATTTGAAACGTTTGTAGTCTGTTATAGGATTGTCGGGAGATCAGTTATACAACAACGATTCTACCAAAATTCAAACAGAGGATTTGCCTTTTTTATTGAAATTGTAATATATTATAGTTATTGTTTCAAACGTTTTATTCAAAGCTTTAGGTTTAAAGAATATTAATTTATTCATATTTTATGCCCATCACGACTCAAATTTTAGGACGTAACAAAATCTTTGTAATACTAAATATCTTAAAAATAATCAAATTGGCAAGCATAAAATATCAACCAAAATGCATTTTTAGCACAAAATCACATATATAGATTTATTACACAATATAATTATAAAATATGCAAATTCGGCTCAAATGCATATAAAATAGCCCTAAAATAATATGAAACACGTGCAAGAATTGGGTCTTATCAGCATTATTTAGCAATTTGTTTTCCTATTTACATATTATTTTTTATTTATAATTTTGATCAAACATTTCGTTTCCTTACTTGTGTTACTAAATTGCTAAAAAAATTCAATAATATTATTCGTTTTCATTCATTACTTATTGGGTAAAGTGACAAATTTGTCCCAGAACTATCTCGCAAGCTAAGCTGCCCTGGAAAAAATTGAGTCAATGTCTCCCTAGAAGCCTTATTTCTGGGCAATGTCGCCCGGTGTTAACGGATGTTCACCTTGGCATTGGAACTCCTACGTGGCATCGAACTCATCGCATCCCTTCCCCTCCCTCATGCGTTTGCTTTCCAGAAGAAAATCCCAAATGTTGCTTAACCAGACTTCAACAAATCCAGTATACAAAAACAAAATTCAGCATCAAAAGTCATAATAAACAAGAACAAGCCAACAACAAGAAACAAAGCTCATATAAAAGTCAGAAACAAAATCAAAAGAACCCAGAGCACCTTAGTTGCTTCTCTAGCTTCATGAACAAAATCCAAAGAAATTAAAAAAAAAATTATTGATGGAATATCCAAAACCCAGATCTTATGTTCATTCATCATCATTAAGAAAACA
Organism: Leucaena leucocephala; assembly: GCA_037074615.1. Lineage (NCBI taxonomy): Eukaryota > Viridiplantae > Streptophyta > Magnoliopsida > Fabales > Fabaceae > Leucaena > Leucaena leucocephala. The sequence continues at coordinate 17,333,890 of CM073519.1, forward strand.
TCATCAGCAGCAGCAAACAACTCTTCCCTGTTATGAAATCAAGATCTAAAACCCAAAATTTTTTAATATTGGGATCTGAGGAAGAACAAAACATTAAACCCACCCAAGGCCATATTTCCAGAAATCTCACAAACAAGCAAATGGCAAAAACAGAACACCCAGGGCCATATCGAAACACATACCTTCCAGAAATCGAACACCCAAGATTTGAGCTTCATGAACAAAAAAGAAACGAAACCAAAGTCTTCAGATTTCATATCTGAAACCTCACCAAAGTCTCCGATGCCGGAGTTCCTATTCTCAGGGCCATCGACTTGGACGTTCCAAAGGCGTGATACTCGGCGTCTTTGAACCCAGTGGTAGTGGCAATTCGACGCTTCTGAGGGCCTTGAACCACCTCTAGGAGCCTCCCTTCGACGTCTTTCTCGATCGTAACGAAATCCGCGATCTCGACGTTATCTCCCTCCACCGTAAGGTTGGCATGCTCTTGGCCTCTTCAAAGGTGCCTTCTTTGAGGAACCCAGGTGGGCTTTTTAGTGGAGAACGGTGAGGAAGAGAAGGAGAGAAGAAGATGAAGATCTTGTGCCTAGCCGTTCGTTTCCCAGTTCGGTGGCTCACTCACTGGCCTTCCTTCTGCAGAGAAATGGAGAGAGGAGAGATGTGGATAAGGTGGAATATATTGGTTAGAATAAAGATGAAGTGGCATTCTAAAACTTCCCCGGGCGACCCAAAACACCTTGCAGGCAATATAACCCCTCGGCAAATACTTCCGAATCAAATTTACATCTTTACCCATCTTTATTTAATATAGAATATCTTTTAATTAAGATTTATACTTACTTCAAGTAAATTTTTAAATTATATATAGTATCAAAATTATTAGTATAAGGGAAAATGACAGAAAAAGATTATAGAAAATGATATATGCTAAAATAGGATATTGTGTTAGTAATACTTGATCTATTGTTAATAATATACCTGATTTAGAATTTATTATTTTTTAAAATCTTTTTTATGTCATTTTCGCTAAAATATAATTATGGAATTATTAAAAAAATTATTAAATTTATACCATTTTCAGTAATTATAGATCAATAAGTGATTTTAATAAGTGAAATCTAAATATAATCAAATTTTTTAAAGTCATTTATAAAAAAAATATATTCAAAAAGAAATCACGATTAACTAATGTTATTTTTAACCAATGTCACTTGTAAAAATTGTGATTATCTAAAATTACAATTGTTTGCTGCCAAACTAAACATACTCTAATATGATATAAAAATATTTGAAAATAACGTTGGTTAGGGATAAAAATGGAAAGTAACACAAATTCTGACAATTTTATTGTTTTAACGAAGTTTATTTTGTGGGTTTGTTAACAATGATTTATTGTATGGAAGGAGTATATGATTTGCTAATGGTCTGGATTATTAGATGCATATACAAAATATATGTATGTGAGAGAACATTATTATAATATTTATATTTTATTATAAAAATGAGTGAAGATAAAGAAGTTAGAGAGGAGAAGAGATTGAAAAATGAGGTAAGGGAGTATTCCTCATTTACTTATATGTTCACTAGTATAAATGTCTTGTGTATGACATTTATTTATAAGTCATAACCATTAAAGACTAAACCTAAAATTAAAAATGGACAAAGATAAATGTAATAGCATTAACAATAAGAAACTCTTCTCAAGTCATTCATTGGGGAGGTTATAGGTTTATGACATTAAGAGAAAAATGAATCCTAATAGGAATCCCAAGAGCTATAAGTTATATGGACATCCACATATGCATGCAATATTTATAACACTTCCCTTGGATGCTTATGACAAATATTATGCTTCATTAAAACCTTATTAGGAAAAATATATTGGGATAAAAACCTAGCTAAAGAAAAAGAAGACACAATACTTATTTAGCCTGCTTCATTAAAAATATTTTCAAGAAAACTAGTTAAAAAAATTTGAAAAGGAAAAGAGTACAATAAGTACTTGTTTACTCCCCTAATGACATAGTCAATTTATATCTTTGAAGTTGTGCGTTCCAATACTATATACTAACTTCTCAAATATTTTAGTTGGCAGTATCTTGGTAAACAAATCTACAAGGTTGCTATATGATCGAATTTGCTAAACATCTAAATCAATATTCTTTATAAGATCATGAGGTAAAAATAATTTAGGAGAAATATGTTTTATTATATCTCCTTTAATATATCCACATTTCAATTAAGCTATGCTATTGTATTATCTTTATATAATACTGTTGAATTATTGACCTTCTTAGCTAAACACATTCTCTACTTGCCTCATGAATTGCAATATTTCTGTATGATTTGATGAGGTAACTGAAAAAGTTTGCTTTATTGAACGCCAATATATAATTGTACCACCACAAGTAAATAAATATCCTATATAATATCTACATATATGTGGATATGATAAAAGCCCTACATTTGCATAACCAATCTATTGTAATCTATATTCATTATAATAAAATAATCACATATCAATTGTCCCTCGAATGTATCAAAATATATGTTTAACTTTATTATAATGTCTTCTTATTAGGGAATAACTAAATATTGCCAATAAACTCACATCCAATGTAATACCATGTCATATTGAATTGGTAAGATACATTAGTGTGCCTATAGCACTAATATATGGTACTTGGAGACTAAGAAGTTCTTCCTTTTCATCTTGAAAGTGAAAATGATCTTTTCCTTTAACAAACGATCTTACAACTATTAAAGTAGTTAATGGATGTGCTTTATCCATATAAAATCACTTTAATATTTTTTTCAATATAAGCTTATTCATGAAGGAAAAACTTTATTTGTTAAGTGCTTAATTTATAAATTGAGACAAAACTTTATTTTTCCTATATCTTTCATTTCAAATTTTCTCTTTAAACAATCAATTATTTTTTGAAACTCTTTAGGAGTTCCAATTATATTCAAGTCATCCATATAAACAACAATTATGACACATTCTGATGCATTCTTTTTTATAAAAACACATGGGTTAATTGGGTCATTTTTATATCATTCCTTTAACAAATATTTACTTAGACGGTTATACTATATTATTCCATATTATTTTAATGCGTATAAAGATTTATACAAACGAATTGCATGATTTTCTCGAGAATTCTTACATGTTTTTGGCAATTAAATCCTTCAAGGATTTTTCATATAAATTTCACCATCTAAAGAGCCATATAAATATATTGTAACAACATCCATTAGACGCATATAAAGTATTTCATATACTGTCATATTAATTAGATATCTTAAAGTGATTGTATCCACCACATGGGTATATGTTTCTTCATAATTAATATTAGGTTTTTGCGAAAACCCTTATGCCACAAGTTATGCTTTATATCTACCAATCTCATTTTTCTCATTTCATTTTTGTAAAAAAATCCATTTATACCCAAATGGTTCAACATCATTTGGTATTTGGACTACATATCCAAAAGCTTCACATTTTGAAAGTGAATTCAATTATGCTTGAATTGTGTCTTTCCATTTTGGCCAATCATTTCTATATCTACATTCTTTAATTGATCTAGGTTCAAGATCCTCATTTTGATTAGTTATTTTAACAGTAACATTTTATAAAAAAATCATTGACAAATATATTTTCTTGGTTCCATCTTTTTCCTATAGGAACACAACTTATCGAGGTCTCTTCATTATTTTCATATACTTGGACCTCTTCTGGTATCTCTTGATCAGTTATGTATCGATCTTTCCTATAAGACCAACCTCCTCAACTTGACCATCTTGATTGTTTGCTCTCTTTTTTTTTCTATAATTTTTATCTTTAGAACCTATTGGTCTACCACACTTCAAGCATCTTTTAGTTTTAGTTGCACTTGCAACTTGTCTTATTGGGACATCAATTCTGAGCATTTTCAGTTGGAATGTGAAATTTGTAATTCTCTTGGGGTTAGTAAATGTATATAGCAGTTGATTTGTAATATTTTGTAAATGAATTATTTTTTAAACTTCGAGCTCACATTGTTGTGTTTGAGTATCTAGATGAGACAGTGATAATGTTTTCCATATGATTTCTTTATCCAACTGTTTATTATCTCCCTTAATGTTGTAAAATTTTGTCTCATCAAAATGACAATCATTGAAACATGCCATAAATAAATCTCCCGTTAATTGTTCTAAGTACTTGCTTATAGAAGGATATTCATAAGCAATATATAGTAATTGCATATTTTGTAAACTATGCTCTTAATCGAATTGTTTGAGTAAGTAATTAAGCAAATACTAAATTACATTTTAATAACAAACACACATGTGACCATCTTGTAGATGCATCAATTAAAACCATAACATATATAAATAGTCCATATGGTGGATGAATATATCCATATATATCTCCTTGTATACGTTCTAGAAATATAAGGGATTATACCCTAACTTTTGTTAGTTAATGTCTTGTAATTAATTTGCCTTATGAACAAGTAATACATGAAAAATCTTTAAATTGAAGAATCTCTTGGCTCTTCAATATATATCTATGTGAATTTTTAATAATTATTCACATCATAGTTGATCCGTGATGTCCTAATAGATTATGCCAAACAATGAATGTATGTTTATCCATAAACTTCTGATTTACTATAACATTTATTTCAATTATGCTAATATTTGTATAGTACAAACTAAAAGATAATACATCAATGACACATTTTTCCCTATATTTAACAATTGTAATATGTATATATTCAATATTTTTATCATCTATAGTTTCAATATGGTACCCGTTTTGGCGAATATCCTTAAAATTTAACAAATTTCTTTGAGACTTAGAGGAATATCAATTATCATTAATAACAAAATTGTTCCTTTGGGTAATATTATCATTGCTCTTTTATAACCTTCAATTAATTTTGTATTACCCGCTATAGTATTTATGCTTGCATCACTTATTGTCAAATGATAAAAAAATTTATCTTTGAGCATAGTACATGTTGTAACACTATCTATGAGATATATATCTTCATTACTGTGCCCAATAAAATAGGGAGGAACATCCATATTCTTCATCGAAAGAAAAGAAATGCATCAAAATAAGTTCAAAATACATTATGAGTAACAATGCTCTTAAAACAAGAAAGTAAAAGTAAACATCATAAATAATAAAGAATAAACTAAATTAGGAAAAAATATAGATAAAATATAAACTAAATTAGTCTTATTCTTTTTTCTGGTAAGTTTGTTTGTCTAATTATGATTCTAAAAGAAATCAACCATCTCTAAGTGTGCCATAGCATCAAGGCCATCATCTAGCCTATTGGTATCATCATTCTTATATGTAAATTTTTTCTCTATATCATTTTAGAAAATCATATTTACTCTTTTGTTCTTTGGATTCCTTTTTATGGAGACTTGATAAAGTTTTGCTAAATGCTCCAACATACAACAAGTATACGGCCAATGCCCTTTCATACCACATCTATAACATAGATTTTTTACAGTTTTTGAGGGATCACCCTTGTCTTTTTCTGCCCTTCATTATGTTTCTTCTTTTGGTGGGTATTAAGATTATAATTGTTACTTCCACCATCATAATTATGGTAATTGCCACATCCCCTACTATGGTTATGACCACGACTATGATCACTACTATGGGCATAGAAATTAGTAGGTTCAGTTACATTCACTTTAAGAAATGGAGCTGACCCAATGGAACATACCTCATGATTTTTTACCAACAGCTCATTGTTTTGTTTAGTCACAAGAAGATATGAGATTAGTTCATAATATATTTTAAAACATTTCTCACGTTATTACCATTGTAGGAGCACATTTGAAGTGTGAAAGGTTGAACAAGTTTTTTCTAATAAGTCATAATCGTTTATTTTTTCACCACACAATTTCAATTGAGAACTTATTTTAAAAATAACTAAATTATATTCAAATACAAATTTAAAATCTTGTAGCCTCAAATACAACTATTTATAACACTTCATCAAGAAAGATGATCCCATATAGGAGCTCAAGAATCCAAGAAATCTGTGCTCTTTACAGAAGATTTTGGAAGATAATTTACTTTTGACCAACACATTAGAAACACTTCTCGTAGGCCTTGTTCTTGGAACCATTTACATCAACATTGGCTTCGGTAAGGAAGGGATCGAGAAAAGATTCGGTCTTTTTGCCTTCTCTCTCACTTTCCTCCTTTCTTCAACCACAGAAACTCTTCCGATCTTCGTCGGAGAGAGACCAATCGTACTGAGAGAAACATCAAGTGGGGTCTATAGATTATCCTCTTACATCATCGCCAACACACTCGTTTTCTTACCATACTTACTAGTTATTGCTGTTATCTACTCTATTCCAGTCTATTTCTTAGTGGGTCTTTGTGCTCCTTGGCTTTCTTTTGCTTACTTCGTTCTGGTCATTTGGCTCATAGTTCTAATGGCTAATTCATTCGCACTCTTCTTAAGCTCTATTTCTCCTAACTACATTGCTGGGACTTCACTAATGACAGTTCTTCTTGCAGCGTTTTTTCTGTTTTCTGGTTATTTCATCTCCAAAGAAAGCTTACCCAAATACTGGCTCTTCATGTATTTCTTTTCTATGTACAAGTACGCTCTTGACGCTCTTCTCATAAACGAATATTCTTGTTTGGTCACGAGGTGTTTCATATGGTACGAAGAAAATGATGGAGAATGTATGGTAACAGGAGGCGATGTGATGAACAAGAGAGGACTCAGTGAAGCACAGAGATGGATTAATGTGTATGCTTTGCTTGGTTTCTTTGTGTTGTATCGTGTTCTTTGTTTATTTGTTTTGATCAGAAGGGTTTCAAGATCTAAAAGTTAGAAATAATTAAGCATTATGTATAGTATGAAATTCAATAAGTTGTTTGAATTGATTGATAACTGATGATCAGCTTTCTTTTGTTTTTTCATCTGGGTTTTGCATGGTTTGTATATTTTAATCATACACGGACATAAAGAAAGTATATTTTCATGGAGATATGTAGAGTGATGGTGTTTCTTTTTCTTCAGATAAAGTTGTGGGCGACCCCTACGACGTCGTACTTTGAGAATTGATGTTTCATTAATTTTTGTTACACAACTCAACTCTTCTATTGCCTTGGACGAATGTACATACTTTTAGAAGCATGCAAGATCTGTCAATTTTCCTTGATCTATTATAGTTCAAATTCAAATTAATCATAAACCAATATTTAAATATGTATCATGTATTTGTCAACTGATTAAGTAAGAAATTGACTTATAATTTATATATGAGTTTAAATCTCTCTACCGATATAAAAAATTTATTAGTAGTTGATCTATAAATATATCTATAAATATTATTTGATTTTGAATGTATGCATGAGCAAGCTTTCGAGGTCTAAGTCCCTTGAAATCTTTTGTATATAATAAAATATAAACATGTATTTACTAAACATAAAATCTGACTAAGAAATTCTTGCTTTGCTTGTTAAACAAACGATGCGTTTGGATTGTTTTCATAGAATATGCAGTGCTATAAATCAGGTTAATAAATAAATAAATATTTTTTTAAAACATAGATGTGTGAAAAAGTATTATGTTATTCCTGTGACTGAAAGAAATAGAAACTCACGGATTTCTTCACATGTTTAGTAACTATAGTTTCCCATTCATATATACATTGAATGTGTTGAGTCCCAACTATAACTATATTAAGTGTGTTTAGGTAAATTAAAACTGTAGTTTTAAAATAGCTTTTCGCTCAAATTTCGATTTTGAGAAATTTTAAAATAAACAGTCATATTTATCCAAAATAGCTTTTGGACTAAATCATGGTTTTAAATAAGCTCAGAGGAATAACTTCTAGGACAGTAAAAGAGTTTATAAACTATTTACTTACTATTTTACTTTATTTTTTCTTATTCTCTCTTCTCTTCTACCTTTTGTCTCTCTTCTCTTCTTCTCTTCTCTCCCTTTTCTTCGTCACTGGAAAATGCCATCTTCTTTCTCCATTGCATTTGGCGGCTAGAGATGAGAATGAGAGGTAGAGAGATGAAAGAGAGAAGATGAGAGATTGTCACTAGGAGATGAGAATGAGAGAGAAAAGAGAGAAGATGTGAGATTTAAACTGATGAGACAAAATTTATAATATAATTTTTTTATCTCACATTCTTTTTAATAATTTATTAATCACAAAAATTCTTCTGATAATAACTATCAAAATACTCATTTATTTAGAACTATTTTTTTTCTATAAACTCTTTTCTAAAAGCTATCCACAAGTCCCTTTTTTCCCGAAGCTATTTTCTAAAAGTCTATTCAAACCGGTCCTAAATCAAACTCAACTTAATCATAATTTAAATAATATAATTTAATTAAGATATACAAGAGTATTAATATATAATCTTAAAAGTAGTAATATTTAAACAAATTAAACAAAAGTATTAGTACACAAGTAAATAAAATATTTATGTATAAAGTACACATAATATAATAAAGTAGTTATTAAGTCACAATTATAAGATAATGCTATTTTTTAACTCAATGGAGATGTTTCAAGCTCAAATGAGAGGGGAAAAAACAAAATCTCCAATCAATCTGTCTAGAATTTTTAACTAGAGTAGCGAAAAGACTAATTCACTAGTCCATTCAATTTTTTTAAGCGAAAAGACTAATTCACTAGTCCATTCAATTTTTTTAAACTTAAAATAATATTGTTTCAAACTCAAGAATAAAAGGACAAGAATATAAAATCTAATCTGATTAACTCATCTAAAAACTCTTGATCAAACTCATTATAAAACTGGTTTAACAATCTACTAATCTAACCGAACTGCTTGAGTTAGATTTGAATACTGTTATGGACAAGAGATGATGAGTTGGGTGGCTTTCATGAGCAAAACAAAAGGAATGAATAAATTAATAGCGAAGGGCACAACAAAAGAGCAAGACGTCCCTATTCAATATTGAAATATTATTATTATTATTATATAAGGCTGTCTTGGAGTCCCGGGTCTGTTTTAGTTAAGGGAGAAGGGAGTGAGGAAGAAGCCAACAATCATGCCTGGCTCCATCATGAAAGTGTTTTTGTCGCTTAGCTTTGGTACTACTTAATGTACTGTTCATTGCTCACGGATTCCTGATCTGTGATCACCCCCGTGAACTCTTCTTCCTTCAATGTTTCTTCTTCAGAATATGGGGTTCATCAATAGTGGATACTATTCACGTGCTTCTATATTCTATATATACTTGCAAGTTGCAAATAAGTATGATACTAAAAATGGTTTCAATATTATCTAATACAACTAAAAATAGATATAGATAAATTAGATTTAATATTTTTAATTTATTTATAAATTAAAATTAATAATCTGAATTAATAATTTTATTTTGATCTTTTAAAGATTTTAAGCCCGTGAGAATAATTTATTAATAATTATATTAATTGATTATATAATATTTTAAATTTTTAATTATAATACTAATTTATAATAATCATAAACCACTTTAATATACTCTATGATAATAATTAATTAGTAATTTTATTAATTAATTATATGATATTTTAAAATTTTAATTATAGTGATAATTCATCATAATAATCATAAATTATTAATAAATTATAATATATTTTTCTATGCAAATAATGGGAGAAATCTCTAGTTAAACTAAAACATGTGGACATCACAGAAGATTAAATATCAATTATTTATTATTTAGTCAAGGGATATAATATAATTCTAAGTTTAGAGCACAAAAACTTTTTGTCTCTTTAAATAAGTATATTTTTAAAATTTAAACTTATATTCTTCACTTTCTAGAGATGATCTCCCTTAACATTTCAACTAATAATTTATTAACTTATTGGTATTGATACCAATTTCATATCAAATGTCAATATGTCATTGATGTGAAAGAAGTGTCCAAATGGAGAGGGGATGAGATTCAAAATACAAAAATTTAGTTTGATCACTGCTATATTTTTTTTTTGTATAAAATAATTTTAAGTAAGTTTGATACTAATTTTCTATTAAGATTAGAGTACAACTCTAAAATTTAAAAAATATTTATAAAAATTTTATAGGATCTCTTATTAAAAAAAATTTTATAACAAAAATAAAAATTAAACTCGTCCCAACACTACAGAAAGATATAGATTTGGCCACAACTTTTCAGCGGCGACAAAAAAAGTCGCCGCTAATTAAAGATTTTCAGTGGCGACTCTAATTGTCGCCGCTGAAAGTCTTGAGTTTCTACGGCGACAAAAAAGTAGCCGCGGAAAAAGGACTTTTAGCGGCAACTTTACTTTGTCGTCGCGGAAGAGAACACTTTCACCGGTGACATTTTTTTGTCGCCACAGAAGCAATTAAAATAAATAATTTTGGCTACACTTTTCTGCGGCGACAACACAAAGTCGCCGCTAATACATTTTAAATACCCTTTCCCCTGCCCCTCCTCGTGACTCATTTCTTCATCAGTTAGGTTGAAACCCAGCGGCGCTGTTAAGCTCCTTTCCTCACGCAGGCGGTGGTCGTGCTCCCAGTCGACGGTCGTCGTCGTTCGTGAAGTCACTCCTCACTGTCATTGTGCAAGTCGTCATCCTTCCTTGACGAGTGCGAGGTCCCCTCACCGTTGACAGTCGGCGCTCCTTGAGACTAAATTACACGTCGCTCATCTGTCGCTCCTCCTCAGCTTCAGAGTCGCTTTGCCTGAAAAATTGGTCTCTTCCCCGTCGATCACCTCAGACCGTCGGCGTCATTCACAGTAAGTCCAGTCATTTTTACCTCTTTCGATGTCGTTGTTGGGAAATTTGGGAAATTTGGGAAATTTTTGTGAATTTGGGAAATACACGTATTGTATTGTGCCTGTTTTGTAATGCCGCCGACTATGTATGCCTGTCTGTTCTGTAATGCCGCGTCATTGTTGATGAATTTATTCACAGCTTCTGAAGTTGCATTACCGCGTAGTATATGTATGATCTTCAAAGTTGCAGAAGCCAGTGACTCGTGAATTGCATGTATTTTTAATATCTTATTCCATGTTTTCCATCATAATAGGATAATCATTCATAAAATGGAATTGTACCAAACTATTTTCATTTAGGATATGAAAAAAAGTTGATGCTAAAATAACATGTGTTCAAGGTCTTATTTGTATAGGCGGAATAATGATTGAGAATAATCTTAATCATGTTTAAGTGTCATTAGGAAAAGAAATTTTTTCTGGGTTTGATTTAAAAAGATTAAAGAAGTGAGGTTATAAAATTTTAATAAGAAATATGTAAAATAAAATTTTCTGGTGTCTTAACCTTGTATCCTAATTGTAATTACAGTTGGGAAATAGTTCAGCTTTTTTTGCACGCAAGGGAAGTTCATTTACAAAATGAGAAAGTTCATTTGTATACTAGGGAAGTTCGTTTACATAATAAGGAAGTTTATAATATGCAAGTGACTTTTCTGAAATATGCATCATGAACCAATATGTTAGTCATCTTTGTAAGATGAAACTAGCTTCCATGATATGCAAGTTACTTTCGGTAAGTGTAATTAATTTTCGTCATGTGCAATTACATTTCCTTTGGCATCTACTACCTATTAAGAGTATTTTGGTATTTTCCCCTTAAATTAATTGAAGTTAAGGACTTGAATTTTCAAGTCCATTGCCCAATTAACTTGTAAAGTAGAGATTTATTTCTTATTTTTTCTTGATTGAATTGGAGTAATTGCATTGTGAATCTGTTCATTTGAAGTTTAAACTAATCAAGTTAGTTGGTTGGACTTGATCATGGATTTAACGAATTGCATTTTGATTGAGTCTTCAGGGTATGATTGTGTTTACTTTTATTTAACTGTTGAATAATATTGTTGTTTCTTAATGGAGAAACGATGTATTTAATCAATAAAGTTTAGTTATTATAATATTAAATTGATGTTGCGTGGATCCATTACCTCATTATATTACTAATATGTTTGTTGGCTTTTGTTGTTGTATCCTAGGTCTAACTGTTTAGGGAATATAAATGGATAAAAGTTGGTTACATATTAGAGATAGATGCAACCTATCATATATTAGAGGAGTTGATGCTTTTCTAGAATGGGCATTTAGTCAACCTGGCGTGGGAAGTCAAATACGTTGTCCTTGCAGAAGATGCATGAATATTATATTTAAAGGGAGAAGAGATGTCAGGACAAACTTATTGAGCAAGGGTTTTTGGAATAGTTATACGGTGTGGGACTTGCATGGGGAAATTAGAATATTTCAGACAGATTGTAGAACTTCTAGTAATGACAAAGAGAATGCTACTACTAGTGAAAACTTTACAAGGATGATATGCGATGCATATGGAGTTCCATGTGTGGATTATACAAATACTAGTCACTGTGACAGCGAAGAGCCTAATCTACAGGCTAAAATGTTCTTTGACTTGTTAAAAGATGCTGAAACTGAACTTTATCCAGGTTGTGTCAAGATGTCTAAACTTTCTTTCATTGTAAAGTTGCTTCAAGTGAAATGCCTTAACCATTAGAGTAATAAATCTATGGATGTCTTGTTGGGCTTATTAAAAGAAGTTCTCCCAGAGGGGGCTTTAGTGCCAACTTCATTCTATGAAGCAAAGAAGATAATTCGTGACTTGGGTTTAGATTACCATAAAATTGATGCTTGTGAGAATGATTGCATATTGTATTGGGGAGAGCACACACATGCAGAATCATGTCCTAAGTGTAAGATGCCTAGATAGAATTTAAACAAACAGAAAAGGAAGAAGGTTCCACATAAAGTCTTGCGGCATTTTCCCATAACACCAAGGCTATAAAGACTGTATATGTCAACAGACACAGCTAAAGAAATGAGTTGGCACAAGGAGAAACACTCAAATGATGAGGTAATGAGGCATCCAGCTGATTCTCTAGCTTGGAAACACTTTGACAACCAGTACCCTAACTTCTCTGCTGATCCAAGAAGTGTTTGACTGGGTTTAGCAAGTGATAGATTTCAACCATTCGGGAATATGAGTGCCAATCATAGTATATGGCCTGTTGTGTTAGTGCCATATAACTTGCCACCATGGCTTTGTATGAAAAGCCCATACTTCATGATGACACTTCTTATTCCTGGTCCAAAATGTCCAGGTGATGACATAGATGTTTATCTTCAACCTATGATTCATGAGTTGAAGCAATTGTGGGAATCAGGGGTACAGACGTATGATGCGTATTGTCAATCAAATTTTATCATGCATGCCGCTATATTGTGGACTATAAATGATTTTCCCGCATATGAAAACCTTTCAGGGTGGTCAACTAAAGGTAAACTTGCTTGTCCATGCTGCCATAAAGACACGCATTGTATTTCGATAAGGAGCAAGTTGTCTTACATGGGGCATCGACGCTTTCTTTCACAAAATCACCCATGGCGCAAAAATAAGGTATCGTTTGATGGTAAAGAAGAGCATATGGATCCACCAGTTGCATTGACTGGAGATGAAGTGCTCAAGCAACTTCAAACTTAGGTGATGTGATATTTGGCAAGGGTACAAAACGAAAGCGGCATACACAAAATAATGGTTACAATTGAAGAAAAAGAAGTATTTTTTTCCAGTTGCCTTACTGGAAGTACTTGCTAATACGACATAATCTTGATGTGATGCACATAGAAAGAAATGTTTCTCAGAAAATTGTGTGCACAGTGATGGATTTGGTTGGAAAGATGAAGGACACAGTTAAAAGTAGGTACGACTTGATGGACTTAGGTATTAGGAGTGATATGCACCCAGTTGAAGATGGTGATAATGTTTATATTCCTCTTGCTCCTTACACATTGTCTCCTGAGAACAAACAATCCCTTTTACAATTCTTGGCTAACGTAAGAGTGCCTGATACTTTTTCATCTAATATTTCAAGATGTGTCAACATTCAGGAGCAAAAATTATTTGGTTTGAAGAGCCATGATCACCATGTGTTATTGCAAGAGATCTTCCCAATTGTAATACGTGTGTTATTACCTTCTAAGGTGTGTGAACCAATTATAGAGTTGGGAAGATTTTTTAAAAATCTTTGTTCGAAGTCGTTGTCTTGTGAAGTGCTTGACAAACTCCAAAGTCAGATAATATTGACTTTATGCAAGTTGGAGACGATCTTCCCCCTTCTTTCTTTGATGTGATGGTTCACTTGCCAATACACTTGGCAAAGGAGGCAAAAGTTGCTGGACCAGTTCAATATTGTTGGATGTATCCAATAGAAAGGTAACATTCTTCAATTGCATTGTATATTTATATTTCATATTTGTGGAATGGTAATTACTTCTAATGCATTAGGTATTTGCGGACACTCAAATTGTATGTTCGTAATAAAGCTCGGCCTGAAGGATCAATTGCAAAAGGATACTTGGCAGATGAAAGTCTCACATTCTGTTCAAGATATTTGAAAGATTTTCCTATAAAGTTTAATGTGCCACGTAGGAATGATGACACCAACGATGATATGAACCCTGAGTTTATAATATTTAAGGAAAATGGTCAAGCTAGGGGGCATTGTCAGTCAATTTCTCTTCCTTATGAAGAATATTGTCAAGCAAGAATATATGTGCTACAAAATTGTGAACAAGTTTGGCCATTTATGGAGTAAGTTGCCTGACTCGAGCAAAAATGTACTTGTCATATTGTATTTTTTACTTATTGCTATCATATATTGTAGAGAATATGCAACAGAGCTTGAAGCGCATGGATCAAGGAGTGAGCAAAGTCAATATGAGTTTCCTCAATGGTTTCGTTCACGAGTAAGTTATAACATCTTCAGCCGTAGTATTTATAGCAATTACATTTACATAAAATATCTAACCGATGACTTTTGTCCTAAAAGGTGGCATCATTGTCTACACTAAGCCATGTCAGTGATGAACTCATAAGTTTATCAATTGGTCCATTGACGATAGTGAATCGCTATTCCATGTTCGTAGGCAATGGATTTCATTTTCACACAAAAGATCGTGCAACGGGAAAAAACCCAAAATAGTGGTATTCTAGCTAAGGGTGGTGACCCTAATGCTGACAAAGAATATTATGGTGTGTTAGAGCATATTTATGAGTTATCTTACATAGGCAGCCGAAAAGTATATTTGTTTAAGTGCCATTGGTGGGATGTGACTCATCATGACAAAGGATATAAGGTTGATAAATATGAGTTCATAAGTGTCAATACGCGATACTCATTGCAAACAAATGAACCATTTATTCTAACATCTCAAGCTGAGCAAGTTTTTTATGTGGATGACATTGTTGCACCCGGTTGGCTCATTGTTGTCAAAACAAACCCACGTGACTTGTTCAACGTACCAGTTGATAATGCTATTGATCATAGTGGGGTTCATGATCATATGGTTGAAGAACCTTATCAGCAATTGGTGGTAGACTTAAATGTGTATCGTGCGAGTCCAACATAACTTGATGATATTATCATTGACTTATATGGAGAAGATGAACAAACGCATACCTTAGCTCAAGGAGAATCATCACAAATTCATCAAAATAATGCCATAAATACTGGTTTTAGTAATGAAGAGGATTTGCTTGATGACTTTGATATTGATACTGAAGCAGAAAGTGACACAAACATTGAAATAGAAGAAACAGATGAACCAGAAGATATCGATGAAAGTGACAGTACGACAGAAGATTCAAATGAATGAAATTAATTGATATGGTATATTTTATCTACATTGATTATTGTTTGATTGATTGTTTTTTTCTAAATGAAATGTATATTTTTGTAGGATATGTCAGGATTAAAGAGAGGTCGAGGTGGGAAAAGTCTTTCTGTTAGATCTAATGATAACACAAATAGCGGAGGTACATGCTCTACACCTTAATCAAGACCTGATATTTCACCTCTACTACTGCAACAGCAATTTCAGGAAATGCCTGTCAATTCTCCTCCTACTCCCCATACTCAAAATAGTAGTACATGTAAGTTTGTTTCAATTTTGTAATAATTGATTTACATCGCTTGTAACATTTAATTGTTGTAATTCAACTTCAATGCTAGGCTCTTCTACTGCAATCAGCAAGCGCAGAGGAGTTTACAAGTCTGTTAATGTGAATTTAAAGACTGCACAAGGAATGAAGATTTGAGTCAAATTTTTAGATTCAATGTCAAGAGCAATTGGTCCAAAAGCAAGAGACTTTTCTAATTATTGTGGTTTGACTCTTAGAACCACAATCTCGTTCAGGGATGGTGGAGGTAGCTGGAAGAATATTTTTGAAAAATATGGCCAAAATATGATTTTAAAAATAAAGGTATTTATGTCAAATTTGTATACTTATTTAAGTTTATTTTTATTATTACACAAAGTGTTTACATTTATTTGTTACAAGATAAATTTGAACCTGCTGATGAAATTAGTGAAGAAAAGTTTCATATAGCTATATCAATTATTTTACAAAATACATTTAGAAATTGGAAGAACAATTTGCACTCTCACTACAAGAAATATGAGACTCATGAGGATAGGTTGGTTGATCCTCCTCAAACTATTAGTTTTGAATATTGGGAGTGGTTATTAATATATTTTAAGTCTGACATATTTAAGGTATCTCACTATCCTTCTAAATAAATTATATTTTTTCTAATTATTAAATTCTTATTAGTTACTACATTTTGTTGTAGAATAAAAGTAAAAGGAACATGATAAATCGAGAAAAATAAATGACTAAACATACTTGTGGTCCTCGATCATTTGCAGAGATTGAGTATGCTAGTGTAAGTTCAATCCATCATCACTATACTTTAAATTTTCAATCATTTTTTTAAATCTAATTTTTGCATTTTCTCGTATGTTATTATTTTGTAGAGAGATCCTACTACTAGACAACCTATTCCTCCTTACCAGTTGTGGGAGATAACGCATACTAGGAAGACATTAGACGGACAAGTAGTATGGGCTGACCCACACTCTGAACAGCTTCATGTACGCATTGTTATTTAATATCTTATTTTCATTTACTATTATCAATAATCTAACAGTTTTATGTTTTTATTATAGAGTCATATGCACGAACTTTCTCAACAACAAGATCAAGATTTAGAGAGTGATGCTCGAATGACGTCAGAGGAAATATTGGCGACAGTTCTTGGTGAGAGGTCGGGGTATGTAAGAGGAAAAGGGTATGGAGCGGAACCTTCAAGGAAGAGAAATCGCCATCAATCTACTGATAGTTCAGTTGTGGAGAGTGTGCGTGCCCAACTGCAGGAAGAGTTTGATAAAAAATTTCAAGAGGAGAGAGAAAAAATGGAGGTTGAGCGTGCAATAGAACGTGTAAAGATGGAATAAGAACGTGAAAAGATACAACAAGAATGTGTGCAGTTCGAGCAAAGACTAATGGAACAAATGGAGTAAAGAATACAAGCTCAATTCGCTGCCTTGATGCAGAAATGACAACCACATGGGGCTACTTCTAGTCATAGTATTGAACCTTCTACATAAAATTTATGTATAAATTAAACAATTTTATTGTAATTTTAAATATCTTCATATTTTAGATGATAATAAAAATATTTATTAATATTATTATATTAGAGTTTATTTAATTATTAATTATTATATTATATTTTTTCATATTACAGAAATTATTGAAAAAAATATAAAAAATAATTTTCATTTTTCTATCGCAAAATCATCCTTAGGCGGCGACAAATCTTTAGGCGGCGACTTTTATTTGTCGCCGCAAATATGTATAGGCGACAATCTCATAGGCGGCGACTTAGCGGCGACAAAATGTTGCCACTATAGTGATTCAGCGACGACTGTTAAACCTTCTACGGCAATAAATGTCACTACTGAAACTCATTTTTTTTGTAGTGCAACTACTTTTATAGGGAGATCAAGCTTGACTAGGTTGTGCGTGTGCGCATGAAGGGAGGCGTGGTTCCTAAAAATTTCTTATCTTGACTTTACCCTTGAAGAGAGGCATTTGTGGCATGTAACTAGTAATGGGAGCCTATGAGGAAGACAAATGTGACTGATAAATCTAAATATTCCCTACATCTATTCATATAAAATTCAGTTAATTTTTAAATCGATTAAAAAAATTAAATAAATTAATTATAATTAATATAACATTTAGCTAACTAATTTAAATAGATTAAAAAGTGTATAGTATGAATTTATTTTAAAATTTTAGATTTAGTTATAATTAACTAATTTATTTAATTTATTTAATCTATCTAAAAAAATTAATTAAATATTATATAAAGAATGGAGAGAGTACATTTTATTTTGACATGTTTAACATTTTTTTTAGTACAAAGTAAATGCTTGTTAGATCACTGTGTTTTGATGATAAAATCTCAAATCAATTTTATTTATTATACTTTAATAGCTAGTGTATATATACTTGATAAACAAATTTCTAATTCAGGATTTTAAAATTCAAATGGCATTTTTATGAGATTTTCCCTAATAAAGTTGGTAAGAAAATTATTTTGTAGAGTTTATTGCAAATATTATGACAAGGACCAAGTTGAAAGGATATAAGAAAAGACCTAAATCATTAGATATTATACACATTTGAATCTTAGTATCACAATGTAAAAGACTAAAACAGTGTTAAATAAAATTAATAATATGGGCTGGCCTCACGGATCAAACAGAGAAAATCTGACACATTTGAAAGTGGGCCATTTCAGCCTATAACCGTATTAACCGAACCTATGGCTATGGTGGGCTAGACTAAAATCCCTAACTTCATTCTTTCATTCTCGTACCCTATCACCCTCGCCTCTGTGTCACCTAGTCACTGGCCTCAACTTTCCTCTTCCTCTTTTCTATTTCTTTTTATAAAAATTTTAAAAAATATATATATTAAACTCATTTATAATCTAAGATGAAATATTCTCTTCATCCTCTTTAATCTTACACTAAAAACATATGTTGTGATGGACCTGTTCTTAGTCCTCCGATGGAGAAATGAAATTGTTCTAGAATGAATCTTTCTCTATCACCCTTGATAGTGGGTCCTCTTCATTCCAACTCATCATCCCCCTCTCCCTGGACCCCGTTTCTATGTTCATCACGGTATGCTCACACCTATGGTAAAATTTATACCGCATAGTCTCAATAGGGCATATTTAAAATTTTTAACTAATAATTTTTAAATAAAAACATTATTTTTAAAAAACTTACAGTTAAAAGATTATCTTTATAGTATAAAAAAAGAAATTATCATTATTTTAGATTCTATATTCATTAATTTCTTTTTAAAAAATAAAATTTAAAAAATAAATAAATTTAGACTATCTAAATTTAGTGCTTATCCGTAACTAGATCCCCCTCTACCCACCTCTCTTATATTCTCCATCTTTTCTCACCAAGGGATTACTATACTCATGATTACGTTTGGGATGCTGTTAAGATAAGGTGAAATTATCCACTTTTAAAATATTAGTGGCAAAATTGTACCATAAACTAGTTTAAAATGTTAAATATAATTAAAAAAATATTTCACTAAATGCACCTTAACCCTATAATATATTTAACATTTTGGAGGGGAAGCGCCCTATAGGGCTGTCCATGATGTCTAGTTACCCAATATACCCACCCAAGTCTGACCATAAAAAGCCCTGCTTGAAAAAAATTAGATTTTTGGGCTAGGTTAATATTTGGATAGGGGTGGTGTTTTGACTATTTGGCCCCACTTGATAAATAATATCATTTTATTTAAAATATATTATTCAATATATAATATATTATCTAAAATATATACACTACTAGAAAAAAGTTTTCCGTTAAAAGTGATATTTCATGACAGATTTTTGAGTGGTATGAATTATTCTGTCATTGTAAGTGTACTTTTTAACAACAATTTTATAATCGTGGTTAAATGTCACCTTTAACGGTTGTTTTAATATTTTTATTAAAACCACTGTTAAATGTTTATACATTAACAACAGTTATATTAAACATCGTCATTAATGTATCAATTTTCCATGGCGATAAATATATTTTTTTATTGTTTTAACCGCAGTTAATGTACCAATTTCCCACGGTGATAAATATATTTTTCCCACGGTTATCGTGGTGAACATCATGACACGAAGTTTAAAGGTCTCTTGTTTGTATGCATTAAAGACATCAACAATGTACTCTCACAGTTTCTTCAAATCATTAATCAAATGTGGCAAATATACATCTATATCGTTTCCCGGTAGTTTTGGCACCGAGATCATCAAAGACAATATGATGTACTTTTATTTCATACATAATGAGGGAGGTAAGTTGTAAATCACAAGGGGAACTGGTCAAGAATTATGTGTACTTTGAGATTACCATACGGATTGATTTCGTCCATACATAGCCCAAGCCGAAGATTTCTAGGCTGAGATCAAATTTAGGAAATGTTTTTATCTATTATACGTTTTCTATTGAGGAGAATCAACTAGGTAATGAAGCTGTCCATAGTTTATTTTCCTATTGAAATGGCATCTCAAGTTCTTTGCACCTACGGCATTAGCAAACAAACACTTAAAACGTGATATTATTGGAATATACCACAGCACCTTTGAAGGAGAGCCTTTGGTAATCTTATCACAATCATCATTGCCTTTCTTCATTTGGTATCTTGAAGTGCCACATTTAGAGCACTTATTCATCCCTTCATACTAATTTCTATACAATATGCAGTCTCTAGGGCACGAATGTATCTTCTTGTATGACAAACCCATTGTACACTATTTTCTTTGCTCGTACATTGATTTTGGCAGTATATTGCCTACAGAAAAGGCATCATTCAACAACTCGAGCAACACAAATTCATCAATCACAACGCAAATTTTAACATTGTGTACTCATTTTTACTCCTCGAGTATAATGGCATCTTGACATCACTTAGCAAACTTTCACATATAGGAGAGAACTGTATAAAGGATTTGGCTCCAATATCATGAAATGTATTCGAAAGTCTATCCCTAAAGTTATCATTCACAACTTTCTCACGCAAATTTACAAGAGTCCTCCTAATCTTGCTGTGCTAAATTCAATTTATATATTTTAAATTTATTTTATCACATATAAGATGTTCTCTTATATCAGCAATAGATAATCTGTTATAATTGAAATAGTTGACACAGGGATAGAAGGACAACCTATCCTTTTTCTTCAAAGCATTCTTCTCAACAAATACAAGAAACCTTTCTAACCCATCTTTATATTCCTTAGTAGTTTTCTTAGGTTTCATCCAATTATGATTCATTATTTTCTTAAATGTAAATAATCTCAAATTGTAACCAAATCCATCAAATAGGAAATAAATAGGAATTAATATTTTTAATAAGCCAGTTAACAAACCAAAACTACCAAAAAGGAAATCTTTAGTAAAGTAAGATCATCTACAATATATATTACAGTTTATGATAAACAAATTAAACAATAGAATAATTGATAAAAACACACATATTCAAAAAATCTGAAAAATGCACCTATAGACAAATAGGAACAAATGTAACAAACCAAAATTATAAAAAGCATGTCTTTAATACAAGGATGATAACTCATAAGATGTATTACATCTTATAAATGACAGACAACAGAAAAATAAGAAAAATGAGCAAATAACGATGTTAAATGGTGACTTACAACATTGACGATGTAGAACGATGACGGAGATGATGGAGAATGATGTTATCGATGGTGATAGACACCAAAAATAGGAGAAAAATATTGGGAAATGACTTTCATGTAAGTCTATCATTGTTTGACAAAGCAACAGTACACATACAACTGTGAAAAATTGAAATTGTACTATGCGCTAGGGTTTTTGAATTTTTGTGGAAATTTTAACGGCAATCTTCCATAAAAACCACCATTATAAAATATAATTTCATTGTGGTTTTAAATAAAACCATGATGAAAAATATTTTAAAATATAATTTATTTACGAATATGTCATTGCCTTTTTTACAGCATTTTTTCTTTTAATCGCCATAATTTATGGTTATGATAAGTATTTTTTCTAATAGTAATATAGCTATCCAACCCATCTTTTATCGTTTTCCCTCATTCTGTAGAATTCTAAAGGCATAATCATTGGTCGTGACAGTTTGTGTCCTGAAATGTTTTTCATTTTAGTGTAAACTTTATTAGAAAAAAATAATGAGAAGAGATATGAAAAACTATATGTATTATTCAAGAGCAATAAGCTCTTACAATCATGATAACCCACATGAGTTTTCTCACTAATCTACACTCACTTAAGGGAGATAAATCAACCATACTTGGAGACTTTGAGGGGAGACCAAAGTTACTTCCCCCTCACTATGGTGAGGATTACACAATCTCACATTAATCAACCAAGGGCTAGAGCCCTTTATATAGAATTATAGAGTTATCTAGATACAAGTGATTAACACTAATCACCTAACTAATTTTACTTTCTAACACCCCCACTCAAGTTGACACCCCTTAACTCTAGGTGTTCAACTTGCTAACACAACTCACAAGAGAGTAAAGTGAATTAAACTAAACTATTTTTATTTTTATAAAATACAATATGAAAATTTCTTTAAAACTCTCTCTTCAATGAATACTTAATCAGCAACTTCCATGATGAATTATGCTATCATTAATCTCTGCTTGGAATAGTCTCTTTGCTTTCCATGCACTCAAGTTTAGCTCAATGTAGTAACCTCTTCTTCTTTCTTCATGAGCTTCTTTTTTTTCTTTTTTTTAATGATACCATGTAAACTTTATTAGAGAGAAATAATGAGAAGAGATATGAAAAATTGTATGTATTATTCAAGAGCAATAAGCTCTTACAATCATAATAACCCACATGAGTTTTCTCACTAATCTACCCTCACTTGAGGGAGATAAACCAACCCCACTTGGGAACTTTGAGGGGAGACCAAGGTTACCTCCCCCTCACTATGGTGAGGATTACACAATCTCACACTAATCAACCAAGGGCTAGAGTCCTTTATATAGAATTCTAGAGTTATCTAGATACAAGTGATTAACACTAATTACCTAATTAATTCTACCTTCTAACATTTAGCTTGTAAATTTTTAATCAGCACGACATTACAACTACAAGTAGTGGTTATTCCATTGATTTTTTCTACTCAATTCTTGTTCATATACGTGGATTTTATTATTACTACTTTTAATCTGAATATAATTAGTTAAAGTTAATTTTAAATTTCAAGGTTCAAGTTGTAAACTTATTTTAATATATTTCAAGGTGGGGAAACTGAAATTATGAAATATATTTAAAGTTCACAATAGAGCTTATTAGGTCTTAATCGAAGACTTTTTTATCATACATGTCACATTCAACTCAAAATGGTTAGTACTTTTAACGAAGAAAATCAGACAATGGGTTATAAAGAAATTCATTCTTCTTTTGGACTAGGTATCAGGTAGAGGCTTTATGTTGCTCATGTGTAGTTGTCATGCCCCAAAATTTGGATCGTGACCGGTGCGGAATATGAATAGTTTCATATTCTGAAAGCCTAAAACCTCAAATACAACGTTTAAAGTTTCCATAACATTTTTCAAAATAACACAATCTTTTTCTAAGGTCTATGTGGAGCATTTACCTTTTTAACAAAATAACACAAGTACTTAATAAAGATTAAATCAATTTTGTTAAAAAAAACAATGCTTCGAATCTGCGACGAGGCTCTTCACTGCTCAGCGGGAGGATTAGGGTCACCTGCACTATCTGAGACCAAATAATCTACTCGTGAATAACGTCCCAAAAACATGATTAAAAGAATGCGGAAGTAAACAATGCATAAACATGTTTCAAATAACAGTTCGTAATTCAATGCAAACTTTTCTGTAAACATTTTCTTCAGGGAAAACAATAATCTGAAATAACCATTTCAAATCAACCTGAAATAACCATTTCCAATGAATCGTTGAAAAACAATCCTTTCAAAACCATAATCTTACCGTAGGACTTCAACAGAACGAAAACAGACGTGGACACACAGTCCACGAGGGTAACTAACCAATCTGGCAGCTCGAAGCCGCTAACTGTCGGTGGCTCAAGGCCACTAACCTTCGCGAGTACGAAACCCACGGTGAAATCTGGTAGCTCAGCTACTACCCTTCGCGAGTACGAAACCCACGGTGTAATCTGGTAGTTTAACCACTACCCTTCGCGAGTGTGAAACCCACGGTGTAATCTGGTAGCTCAAACACTACCCTTCGTGAGTACGAAACCCACGATGTAATCTGGTAGCTCATCCACTACCCTTCGCGAGTATGAAACCCACGGTGTAATCTATCGAGCTCGGGTAACCAAGGTGCACCAAGGACTAACAGTACTGCTATTAGCAACCAGCGTTCTGTATTCCGTCCTAAAACATTTCCATCATGCCTGGGGTTTACTTCACATGAAATAATCTCAATCGTTTCAAATACCATAATCATTGATAAAGCCACTTTGAATTTCAAAACCCCAGCCTGAACATTCAAAATCAAGTTACTGTAAAAACATATGCAATTCACATAGAAATATTTCATGAATAACATCAGTTCACTGTCAACTCTTTCTCTAAAGCCTCTTTATCCATTTTTATGCATAATCGTAATCTTTTGTAAATCAATCGAGAGAAAATCATTTCTAACGATTTAAACCATACTTTCATAAAACTTGCTTTCCGAAATCCATATTTGAAATTCATCATTTGAAATAATAATGCATTTGAAGAATGTAAATTTTAGGGAACATTATTCACTCACCTGGAATACTCCCTTCACTTACTCTTTCCTTTAGCTTTAGAATATCATTCTTCCTTTTATTTTCCTAAATTTCTGAAAATAAAGGGTTCCATCAATGATTGCTATTCAACTCTTTTATATCAAAAACTATTTATTTTCAGTCATGAAAATAGGACACTTGCCAACATAAACTTTTCTCTAGCAGATATGACACATGCATCAATAACTAATACTATAAAAATAACGCTCTTTACTATAACTTTCCAAACTTCATAATCCATCAAGAACTGAAATTTCTCCTTTATCCCAATTTCCTTTCATTTACTATTATCATAGCAGATCACATACCTACTTCTTGAACATCCATAGGCAATTAAATTTGTCATTCCTCTCAACCTCCATATTCCATAAAAATATAATTCACCTCTTCTATGACAAGTACTTTTGATTTATTACTATCACTACAAGTTATTTACATATTTATTAACTTCCAATAGCTTCCCAATTCATTTACACAAACCCGCATATCAACAGAAATTCCCATCTTCCCTTCAAGCTAATTTACATTACACACTTAATTCAGATTCCACTTAAGACCAAACTATTCTCCAATTTCTTCTTTCACAAAATTCATCCATAATACCATGACATCTCATATCAATTGCTAATTTCATTACCACTTTTACTTATCATTTAAACCTCAACTTTATATATACAAATATCAACCAAGATCACAAGTTACGCACAAACATGTACACCAACAACAGCACCAAGTATAACTTATTGTCCAACTCCTCATGGCAGCAGCAGCCCATGTATATATATATTCTATACAATTCGGTGATCAAACAGCAGCTTCAACGTTTACTAATTTTGTTCTGTTAACTATCATCATATATATATAAGCATATACTGTTTAAATTCATAGCAGCCACACAAACTTCTATTTTCTTTCTTCCCAAATCAAAATAGCAACGTCATGACTCAAACCCAGTACTCCTGTTTTATCTTCTTTTTGGCAACATAACCACACATATACACACACGGATGCCCTTAAGATGCACATATACCAAGCAACCCCAGCAGTATAGATATGTGAACATGTATATATATATTTTCCCTCAATCAGAACCCCAGAACTGACGGCTAATACCAAAACACATAAACACATATCAACACAGCAGAAATCACACTTCCCTCTCATCCTCTGCTTTTTGTCTGCAACAAAACCTCACACAGACTACCCAAGAACAATATCATAGCACCCATATTCATTGCATAACATAACTCTGTTTCCAACACCAAAACAAAGAAATTATCATAATCTGATTCCCAAAATTCAACTGACACCAGTCCCCTGTTCTTACTCTGTTCTGTTTGCTTTACAAATACACATACCTCTTAAATGGAACAACAGCTCACAGCAACCCAAAAAAAAAAACAAAATGCAGATACACATTTATGGATCAAACACCCCCGAGCAGTAACACATATAATCATATTCCAATTTCCTTCATTCGCATATTCCATTAATCCATTTATGATAGTTTCTCAATTCCATTGTACTTAATTATATCTATCCACAAGCGTAATTTCCAAAACTAACGATGAATATACATATATGTTGAAACAGCGACTTCTAATGATCATTCTGTATTCTTGACAGAAAATAGGGCAGTCATAGTAATTCAATACAATAATCTACAAATCTTAACTGAACACGGAAGTCACTTGCTTACCTTGCTTCACGTCACCAGAAAGTCCCCAATGCAACACGGTATCCCAACACCCAAACTAGCACCCACAGCTCGGCAACAGAGAAAAGAACTCTCGACAGAAGCTGCAGCTCTACAACCATCACTCAGAACCTCTTAGATCAATTACAACCCACCGAAATTCCCATTCATTCCACCACCCTCTTTTCCTCTCAGTCTCACGACAATCAGAAAGGGAAAAGATGGAAATCTGGGGATTTGCTACAGTACCTTCCCAGAAGCATGAACTGTGAGGAAGCAGCTGTGAACCCAGACGGTATATCGACGACAAGAATGAACCCACAGCAGCGCCTCTCATGACAACTACACTCGGCACTTCCTTCAGCCTTCCGCGATACTCATATGTTCCTGCTGACCCCATTTATCAGAAAATGAACTTACCTATTGAAGCGACATAGCGGCGACAACACGGCAGGCGGCAGGAGACTGAACACACGGCATCAATGGCATGAAGATCTTCGCTCTGTACTCTCGCCGCTTCCTTCTGCCTGCACCACTGAAGAGGTCCAGAGAGAAAATAACAATGGCGTACGATTTATGCAAAAAAGGGGATAGGGGCATTTTGGTAATTTTTCCTGCCAAAAAAAATAAAAACCTTCCCATCAGCGTTTGCCAGAGCTCGAACACGATACCTTAGAGTTGAATCCCCACTACTTAACCACTCAACTATCTTGTACATATTGAAATTTCCCGCACCAACTATATACATATTCCTTTTCTAAATAAATTTTATTTATTAAAGTTTTAGAACCATAACAGTAGTCCTAATTTGTAGTTATATATATATATATATATATATGTATATATATATATATATATGACAGTTGTAGAAATATTAAATTTTAAAAACTACTTTAGAAAAAACCTTATTTATTGGATCAGAAATAAAAGTAACATTTTTTGTCAGTTATCTCAAAAGCTGTTATAGAAATATAAAAACCATTATCTTAATTGTAGTGATTAAATTATACACACACACGTTGATTACAAATATTAATTAATCAGAAGAATAAAAAATATTCTCCATATATATTGAAGCAAATTCAAGAAGGAATAAGTATGTGCTGATTATTTGGTCATGATCCTTAGAGATGAGGCGATGCTAGAGTCAATAATATTAACATATTTTTTCTGAAGTTGACCACAACTATAGAAATGATTGTTGATTACAACTTTAAATATTGATTCGTTAAAAAGACTAATCGAGTACGACTCAGAAAAAATGATATAAATTTTTGATAGTTTCTCAGCTATATAAAGCGGGTTTTGTCTTTTAATGAGTTCACGACCAATCTGCTTATAATCTACCATACATGAATGATATTCTGGGTATCTA
This sequence comes from Leucaena leucocephala, assembly GCA_037074615.1. NCBI lineage: Eukaryota > Viridiplantae > Streptophyta > Magnoliopsida > Fabales > Fabaceae > Leucaena > Leucaena leucocephala. Next base: position 17,361,726 of record CM073519.1, read on the forward strand.
TGTTTCCCACAAAATAAGTCTCCACATCGGCACATGAATCCTATTACTTCGACCTTTTTGTTGCAACTCTTGCACCTCTTTTTTTCTTGAAATTTATCAGATTCAGAAGCAGAAGCCCCAAAATTCGTATCGATCGAGGACACATCATTCTTGTGTTCATCAGATGAATTAGAAGAAGGAGAAGATGACGATGTAGTGAGGTTTCTCTTTGATTCACACATTTTTTGATTGAGCTTGAGAATATGATCCTTGTAACACTTGGAGCACATGTTATGATTTTCATTAGAGCCGAAGAAGCCACCACCATTAACACAGTAGTGGATCCATGACAATGATGATTCCTAGAGATTATTATTTTATTTTGATCAGAGAGTGTTTTAGCAACAGTGAGTTTAGAGATTTTGAAAGGCGTTGGGCAGAAGCGAGTGTTAATTGAAGATTTTGAGAGGCTGTGGGGTTTATTTTTATAGGGCTGGCTTGCAGTTAATTAATCTGAATTAGATCTCAAATACTGATAAAATATCTTACCCAAAAAGATTATGTTCTATGTCATGAAATTTTTTATAAATTAGTAACATTTTCCAAAAAGGATTGGATACTATTTTAAATCATAATTTAAATTTAAAATGACTTTTTTTTTATAAAAATTTAAATTAAAGTTTACAATCGATCCATATAAGGTTCAACAAATTACAATATCAATCTTATCTGAAAGTTATTATATGTTTTGATTTTGGAGAGGAAGCCACCTCTTTTTTGAATAATTTATCTATATATTATTGATTAATAATTGATATATATGTATGATATAATTTTGATATTACATCCCTAGTCTGAAATTTCGTTCCCGCTGAAATTTTAACATAGTTGCAATTAATTAAATTAAGTATTTTGGAATATTAAACAAAATGATCTTATTGGTGTTAAAAATTGGATCATAATATGTTTTGAAAATACTAGGGACTTCTTTGTAATTATAGCAAAACATAAGGTGTATATGTCATTGTATTTTACTCCTCCTTTAAAACTAAAACCTAACTTTTAAAAATATTAGTTGTTATTCTCTAATTTTTTTATCTCATCTCATATAGTTAAATTTTTAATTTTTAAAGTGAATCAACTATTAATTGATCTCCAGATTATTACTAACACTTAAAATTCAAATTTAACTTTTTAAAATATTATTATAATATCATTTCAATAATTTAGATTTAAAATTTTTAACTAATAATTTATAAATATTTTTAAAAAAACTAAAAAATAAGAGATTATCTTTATTTTATATGTATATACATTAAAATATATTTTTTAAATAGAAATAAAAAAATTAAATAAAGATTTGGTACCCAAGCTACGCTTTCACCCCATTAATTCCGCTGCTGCTTGTGGGGTGGTGTCATTCTAGATTACACAAGGCAAATCATTGAGGGTTTAACTCAAGATTACATGTGAGGTGACCCCCTCACTTCTGAACTTTGGGGATGCCTACTCAGTCTCAAGTGAGCTCGCGATGTCATGTTCAAATGGGATTCGAGCGAGAAACTGACACTCATTAAGGGGACTATCCCAGATCTACATGACGACTGGTCCCGCATTATGGAGGTGATAGGAGGCGGATGTTCCCACAAAGTTGGCTCTGAATGATAGCCTGGTTGGCAAATTGATTGTAAGGCCCTCCTAGCTCTCCAAAAAGTTATACACACACACATATTATATGCAAATTTGTTGTTAATTAAAATGAAATGTTCATTAATTTCCTGAATTAATCTTTTTAAGCGGTCATATTCTGTATTTTCAATTTCAATATACTTTTTTAATAATATACTACAAACAGTTAAAAAAATTACCTAATTCCTAAATGATAGAAAGTATTTTCTAAAGTATTACACTTAAAATCGTTTAGGCTAATAACGAATTCACATTTATGAAGAAATCATTGTAAGGTAGTTACAATTTTACCTCTTCCCTTGTCACATTATCTGACCATATTTAATATTTGTTTTTTTTAGAATGAAAAAACGTGAAATCGTGCTAAGCAAGAACGACTTCACTTTTTTACTTTCTCCATTTGCGTTCTCCTAGGTGGTGTCACAACAGCCAATATTACCCCAATTGACCTCCATTCCCTCATTTCCTTCTTCACTTGCCCAATGTATTTCCCCTCACTTTTTTATGAGAGGACAACAGAAATTTTGACAGAAGTCAAAGTAAAAGTAAAAATAGAATTAAGTTAGAATTGATTTTAAAAATTTATTTAATATGTTATAAATGAGTCTAAAATTGATATATATTTTTTATAACTTAGAATAAAATAATTTAAACTATTTTTTTATAACTTAAGAAAGGTTAAAGTTGTCTAAAAATTTTATAATTTGAGAAAAATGGTCCAAAATATTTTCACTTCCATTTCTCCTATCTTTTTTCTCATCTTTTTTTATAGAATTGAAATAACTAAAAATGTTAGAAGTGAAATTGTACCAAACAAGAGAAATACTTAATTCCACTTCTCCACTTCTAATTCTATACTACCAAACATGCCCTTCATTTTTTATTGCACTTTCAGTTTTACTTTTTTTCCTATATACTATTTTTTATTTTTTTATAATTACTCAAAGGTTCCATAGAAGAGAATTAATTATTCTAAAATCAAATAATAACTGAACAATATATAATAACAAGTTACACGATAAAGAATAATAATATATTTATACTACCCAATTGTTATTAAACTTTTTAAGGATTAAGTCCCTCCCATATGCCCTCTAAATAATTCTTCATTTTTTTTGGTTAGTCATCTTAGATGCTTTCAATACTAATTGTTCATGTTTTAAGTATTTGATAACATGGATGATAAGTATTGAGAACATCTAAGATAAGTATTGAAAACATTGAAAAATTGATTTTTTGAATATGTTAAATAGAACTGTTGAAACTGAAGATAAGATGAGTACTAAAAATAATTAACTCGTGAAAAAAGAATGGTAAATTTTTTAAATTTCAAAATTTTATGGTCCGTAACTGTTGTTAATATTCTTATAAGATCTTTGAATGTTATTTTTCTTGCACCCAAATCGACCACATATAAAATTAAACGTTATATATTTTCTAATATTCTGATTTTATTATATATATATATATTTAATATCCTAATATTATTTGTGGTATAGTTTACCTATAATCTTTTTAATTTGATATAATTTTACCCATAGTCTTTTTAATTTTATACAATTTCATTTATAATCTTATTTCTCAAGTATAAAAAATTTTAGCAAATTAAAAAGATTATGGGTAAAATTATACCAAATTAAAAAGATTATAGGTAAAATTGTACCACAAATAATATTAAAATACTGTATACATATGAGAAATAATATCAGAATATTATGTGCTATATAACCCTAAAATTAATAGACATTTGGGTTGGATGACATTGCATTTTTTAACACTTTTGGAGTAATATTAAGTAAAAAAAACTTTTGTATTACTTTCAAATTTTTAAGGTACTAAGTATTGGTAGAAAAGATGCACAAAAAATTATTTCAGTATATTAAGTACTACTGGTAAAATACTTTAGGCCATTGGATATACAAAAAATTATTTTATAATATTGGGTGCCATTAGAAAAATATTTCAGAGGGCTAAATGTACAAAAAAATGTTTTAAGATACTAAGTACTATTAGAAAAATACTTTAAGATGTTATATGCAACTTATTTTTAATTTAAAAATAATTGCAATATTTATTTTTTTTAATTAAAAAGATGTTTAAAATAAAAAATTGAGTGACCTTTTAAGAAAAAAAAAACAAGTGACCCAACAAACCTAAGTCAAGAAGAGAAAAAGATAGCACCTGGGTCCATATTTGATATTTTTTAATCTTTATCTTTTTTTAAAAAAAATATTTTAATGGGTGTAGAATCTAAAATAAAAATAATCTCTCACCTATCATTTTTAAAAAATATATTTTATTTAAAAATATTAAATATGCACTGTATAGTCTGGACGTTTGGATGAGATTTAAGTGCACATCTTAAGAGCACTCAAACCAAAGGTATGCCTTCAAGGTGCACATTTTGAAGCATATTTAAAAGCCTATATTATGCCTTAAATAGGCTTTAAGGCTATAAAAAGATTACATATAATTTAATTATTTAAATTTATAATAAAAATAAAATAAAATAAAATACAAAATTCCGTTAAAAAATTTATAACTTCATCATAAGCAACTAGTGGCAGATACTGCAAGTTTAGTCCATAGTGAGTCATCATGAGCATTGTCAACTGATTTTAGTCTTACAAGTTTCATTTTATTCATCATAAAAAAAGAGTATTCAACACACTAGTTTCCCAATTGACAAATAAAAGAAAAGCAACTAACATACAATTTATAGGAAAGTCTATATGACAAAATATTGCAGAGTGTCTTCTAATTCTAAACTTTCTGTTCATCGTTCCCAATTAAATTATAAACATCATCATCTCATCTTCTTCATGGGATTTTCCAAAATTCGCTTGGCTGGACCGACGGATAAGGACTATATAAGCAACACATGAAAGCAAGAAACATCAGATTCTAATACATGTTTTTACCTCAAATATTTAAAGATTAATATTTTGAGGTATAATACACACACACACATACCTTAGACGAAATTGTAATGGAGTTGTTTGGGACCATTCATGGAATGAAGCTCTCTGAGTAGGATGGACTGACGAGTAAGGACTACAAAATCAACACATAAAACATGAAATATCAGATCTGATCCATAGTTTTACATCCATAGTTTTACATCAAATATTTAAGGATTTATGTTTTGGTGTATCATATATATACCTGGGACGAAATTGCAATGGAGATCGTTGGGGCAATTCATGGAATGAAGCTCTCTGAGTTGGATGGATCGATGAACAAGGACTAAAATCAACACATAAGGCATGAAATACATATTTTTGTATCAAATGTTTAAGGATTTATGTTTTGGGGTCTCATATATATATATATACACACACCTGGGATGAAATTGCAATGGAGTTGGTTGGGGCAAGTCATCAAATGAAGCTCTCTGAGTCGTGTAGACCCTCAAACAATTAGGACTATAAAATCAACACAGAAAACATGAAACATCAAATCTAATCCATGTTTTTACATCAAACATTTAAGGATTTATGTTTTGGGGTATTATAAATATACCTTGGATGATATTGCAATGGATCTGTTGGTAGAGGCAATTCATGAAATGTAGCTCTTTGATTCATCATTCTTACTGTGTTGTTTGGAAGTTGTGTCTCTGATTAAGTTTCAACGATAGATGTGATAGATATGATCAGTTGCAAGGTAATGTAATATATATATATATATATATATATATATATATATATATAAACATCTCACATTTGGCACCCTTAGTGAAAATCTGAATAGTCTTTATATTTGCTAATATATATTTCTTTAAAAAAGATTTGAATTTTATGAACTAACAATATAAGGCTCTTACCATTTCTTCTACCATGGCTGTTCTTACATCCTTGGCATTCACATGTTTTTCTGGAACATCCAACTTTATCCTTCATTGAAAAAGACAAAGGTACAAATTTATTTCAAAATTTGCTACTGAATTTTTGAATAATTTCTTAAAAGACCCAGTGGTGTACTCTTATAATAAATTTTTTTAAAGAAATTTAATAATGATGTGTATGCACAACCTTGAAACAAGGGCAATAAATATCCTTTCGAACATGATGTCTTTATACACTTGCAGCCTCCAGTGGGATTGACGGATGAGGATGTCCCTTGATTCACATTAAACTAATTAAAGAAAAATCACAATATTAGTTAATGAAATAATTAAATCACAATCATGAATAATCAGAAATAACATTAATTTGATCAATTAATGAAGATCTTACATTGTTAGAAGCAAATACCCTTGGATTACCAGATAGAATATCATTATTCCTGATTAAATGTCTAAAGTATGGTGTATTTAAACTGTTGCTCTGGTTTAAGCTTGATGTCTTTTGCCTAATAAAATCATATGAAATGTTTACAACAATATATATATATATATATAGCGTAACTAAACATATTACCATGTAACATGATATAGGAAATAATTAAAAGGAATAGTTACTCATTCTCCTCCGTTCCTCCAAATAAAAAAAATTAATAATTTAGACTCAATATTGAATTTGAGGGAAGAGTTTGAATTAGCATTTATAAAAGTGGTTTTTATTCTAACTGAATTTTTACAAACTGAAATTATGGTAAAAATCAATTAGTGTAATATGATTTATATTTGAATAGATATTTTTAAATATTAGTTTGATAGAATAAACTTATTTAGATGATATCATTAAAAATCAAGTTTAAATGTAAAATGGCTGAGAAGGATAAGAGTTTCATATAAAATATTTATATATGTTTGCATAATTATATAAATTTAAGAAAATTTTAAAATTTAAATAAAAATTATGAAAATAAATAGTTAATATATTATTAAAAATAAAACGAACCTCTTTTTTGTAGGACTTGATACTTGGTTATTGAGTTGTTGAGAATGGCTAAATATTTTAGGAGTTAGTGTCCTTTGGGTATTTGCAGATGCAGAATGAGGCTCACTCATGAATTGTTCAGATTTATCACTATTTATCGCAACCTATCAAGAAGAAGATGACGATAATGGTGAAGAAGATGATCTCAGTGCATTTATCAATAATCAATGATATTTGATTTCAAATGTCATAATTTAACATCAAGAGCTTAATTATTATTATAGTTACCTTATGGGTATTACAATTTTGATTCTCTTTGTGAGAATTTTTTTGAGATCTTATTTTTTTAATGAGTGGGGCATCTCTAAACAAATTCATCAAGGCGTTATACGCAAAATGGTCATCTTCATTTTGGGGAACAATAATGGGATATATTTCTGAATAAGGACATTCCCATTTATTTTCATTTTCATTTGTGAATATTCCTAAAAGTTCATTAGTAACACGTGCTTTAGAAATCATTGATGGAGAATCTTGTGGCATGGGGATAGGACTGTTCATTTCACTCTGCAACAGGAAGAAAGTTTCATTGCTCTCAATAATGATAATCATGATCAAAATGAAAATTTATTATGTAGATAAAAAGATTTATTTTGACCAATAAAACAATAAAATATATGAAACAAATTAAAATTTGTCGGGAAAAATGAGGCAAGAAGTGAATCCTATTAACTATATGTGAGATGATACACACAGCATTATACTAGAAAATAGGGGTTTCTGTAAAACCTAGCATCTATAATAAATTAATTTCAAATGAGAAAATATTTGGGTTCAAGAAGATGAGTGAACAAGAGAACTTTCTTGCTTTAAAAGAAACGCAATTATTGTCTAGCACTCTCATCGAATTCTCCTGACCTCAATGTTACGTTTGACCTCCCCCAAATGAAAGTTCATATTGATTAAAAAACAAACTTAAAAGAAAGATACCATTCAGATTGAGAATCAAGATTAACATGTTTATTTAAAAACTAATAATGATTTAAAATATAAAAAGATTCAAAACATAAATTAATAATAAATTTAGTAAATTGCCTATCCATTTATAAAATTAACGAGTAGCAGCAAAGTAATGAATGAAATTAAATTTACATACCCTTTGTGACGATGACAGTAAAGACGAAACTTGATTGTGTTTGTAGTTTGAGAGATCCATAGTATTCACTTTGTGTGTGGCTTTCCTGGTTCGATGATATATTTTGGAGAAGGGAAGCCTCAGGAAGAGAGAGAGAGAGCTGGAAAAGCCAAAAGCTAAACTGTGCGAAGGAAAAAAATCGGATCCTTTTATAATTTACTCAAATGAGTCAAATCTCATTAATCTTGATATATATTAATATACATTATGATAACTATCATATCTCAATAAAAACGTTAACAAAGTACATTTTACAATATTATTCATTTGTTTTTTAAATAATAAATTGTTTTAACAATACAGATTAACTTATCTATCTTTTTCTTTTTTGACCAGGAACTTATCTATCAATATATATATATATATATATATATATATATAATATTGATAATTAAATTGAAGTGATCGATGCGAGAATTCGTTATTCATATATATTATACTGAATTATAGAATTATTTATATAATAAATATTATTTTACACAAAAATATTAATAGCACATGTTATGTTTTAGTATAAGATATATTTAAAGTTAGATTAACTACTCATTCCTATCATTAATATAAAAAATTATTGAATAATTTGGATATATTAAGGAAGATAAATAAACTAGTTAATTATAACAAATGTGACATGATCTTCCAAGAGTACTCATGTATAATATAAATTATATATCAATTTACAAGTTAAATAAATTAGTCTTAAAAATAATAAATATTATATATAAAATATATTAAAGTTTTATATTTAGAATTAAATATAACGCTACAACTAGCTCATCTATTAAAGACTAGGTATTAATATATATGTTAATAATTACAATTAAGTTAATATATTTTATATTTTTACATAAGCATAAAGGACATAAAAAATGTTTATTGTCTATAAATTAGATTTTCTATTAAGTAGTTTTAAATTTAACATTTCTTCATTTATAATCTAATTTCATGAACTCACCGAATCATGAAGACCAAGCTTAGTGATGAAAACATTGATTATTTTTAATTTTTTAAATAAACTTAATTTCATAAATGTCCACGTACTTTTTAAATAAAATTTGTCTTTTACAAGAAAATAATTTACAAAACTTATCTGCGCATATATGTAGTGATTTGTTTGGGGAAGGTATAATCATATAATATTCTTATCATAATTTGAACTTTGAACTGACTGAATATGCAATAGTATTTTGAAAAATTAATTTAGATAAACAAATACATTTTAAAAATTGAAAATATTTATTTTGAAGCTTGTACGATAAACTTAAGAATGTCAAACACAACTAGGGCTAATTTAGGCCATGTTTGATTATTTATTTATAGAACAATTTTTTTCATTTTTTATTGACATTTGTAATAAACTATAGAAAAAGAACAGTAAAAACATGACATCTATATCTATAAAAAATGAGAGACTAAAATTGGCACCACAGTGCACCACGTAGCAGTCTCAAAAGTAAGATAAATCGGCCCTTATAAATATTATAATAAATACGCAAGAAGAATGTAAAATATCCTAATTTACCAATTATAAGAATTACTTAAATACCAAATATTTCTCCTTAGGGCCATTACCCATTTTGTGTTTAAGGCATATTTGTTTTTGTTTTTTATAATATTATTGAGTTACGTTGCATATGTTTTCCATACTTAATCAATGAAAAAAAAAGGAGCACAACAAAGTAAATGAGTATAAAACTTTTACACTCGTCAACAATTTTTTGACATCAACTTTAGAAATGGATTATAATAATATATTAATATTAATAATATAAAATATATATTAATATATATATATAGATAAATAAATTTAAAAAATGAATATATATATATATATATATATATATATATATGGGATGAGACGGTAACAAGACACCTCATCCTATGCCCATCTTGTCCCAAACTCTTTTTTGTGTCATCTCAATTATGGGCCCGTTTGGATAGGATTTTAAAAACGGGCTTATGAAAAAAAAAAGGCTTTTGAACAGATTATAGAAAAGGGCTTTTGGAGAAGAGATTATGAAAAAAAAGTGGTTTTGAATAAATGAGTGTTTGGATAGTTATTTATAGAAGGGGTTTTATTATTGGTAAATTACGAAAAAGGGTATGGGTATTAAATGAGGAGAGATAAGAGATAAGAGGAGAGAGGAGAGAGGAGAGAGGGTGTAAGAAAGAAAATAGAGAAAAAGTAGGAGAGAGGAGAGAGGGTGTAAGAAAAAGTAGGAGAAAGGAGAGAGGGTGTAAGAAAAAGTAGGAGAGATGGTGTAAGAAAAAGTAGGGGTAATATAGTAATTGGTTAGTTCAAACGTGGTTTACTGTTCCAGAAGCTACTCTGACCAGCTTATCTGAAACCTTGGTTTTAAACCATAGTTTAGTTCAAAAGCCCATTTGAACAAATATGACTGTTTGTTTTAAAATTTCTCAAAACCTAGGTTTTGAGCCAAACCTTAGTTTAAAACCAAGGTTTGGCACCCTCCCAAACAGGCACTATGGGCCGGTTTAAATAGGATTTTAAAAACGGGCTTATGAAAAAAAAGGGCTTTTGAACAGATTATAGAAAAGGGCTTTTGGAGAAGAGATTATGAAAAAAAAGTGGTTTTGAATAAATGAGTGTTTGGATAGTTATTTATAGAAGGGGTTTTATTATTGGTAAATTACGAAAAAGGGTATGGGTATTAAATGAGGAGAGATAAGAGATAAGAGGAGAGAGGAGAGAGGGTGTAAGAAAGAAAATAGAGAAAAAGTAGGAGAGAGGAGAGAGGGTGTAAGAAAAAGTAGGAGAGATTGTGTAAGAAAAAGTAGGGGTAATATAGTAATTGGTTAGTTCAAACGTGGTTTACTGTTCCAGAAGCTACTCTGACCAGCTTATCTGAAACCTTGGTTTTAAACCATGCTTTAGTTCAAAAGCCCGTTTGAACAAATATGACTGTTTGTTTTAAAATTTCTCCAAACCTAGGTTTTGAGCCAAACCTTAGTTTAAAACCAAGGTTTGGCACCCTCCCAAACAGGCACTATAACCAAGACCAATACGGCTGATTAGGATGAGATATCTTGGACACATCTACCTCCCATATAATTTACAAAAGAGGTTTTTTATAATCTAATAGTTTACTTTATATATATATATATATATATATATATAAGATTAGAGGTATTTACGGGATAGGTTGCGACTGTGATAACCCTGTCTAGTGTTCTATCCCAATACAATTGCGGGAGGCATTTTGCGTCCCATATTGGTCCTGTCCTATCTCAAACGGAACTGGGATTGGTTCAGGACAAGACATGAATTCTTGAATCCTATTTTTTTTTAAAAAAAATTAACTTACTAGATATTTTATGCACAATCTATTTATCAGTAATATATAATCAAAACTCATAAAAGAATATAAGAAATTAAAACAGAAAATAACACATAATAAAACTCCACTTCTGTCATAATTAGCTGGAGTTTATAATTAAGCATGCTGAAGTTTATAATCAAATTCAAAGGAAATAGAAGATATTAAATCCTCCCTAATATGGTTACCAACTTAAAATAACAAATATCATTAATTATACTACAAATATCATTACTTCTTCAATTATTCCACTTCACCAACTAAAGTTACTGTTTCATTTGAAAAGAAACAAAGACATATGAGAAAGAGAAAAATAAAATTATCTAATAAATAAAATAAATAATATAATATAACTAATATTATTTTTTATGTTGAATTTTTTACAAAAAAAAATGAATAAAACAAAGATTTTTTTTTTATAAAAAATTGTTCAAGGGATAGGAGCCCATGGGGTTAAACCGAGACTCAATATATTCACGTCCAAATCTTTCATGGGATAGGATGGATCTATCCTAAAATATCTGTACCAGGGGTCAAGACAACCTAAAGTAGGAAACTTTGGACACGCCTATCTAAGACTCCACTTATCACTTCATCTCATCTGTCTTTGTTGTCCAAATACATGTGTGCATCGCATGGGTACTATACTAATTCCTAATAACTCGTAAGGTAGACTCTTCTGGATTGTTTTTTATTTTCTTAAAAATTCCCTGAATATAATTTTTATATTTAAATTGTAAACAAAGAAAACCACATGAAAAAACATAAGGTCAAAAAGAAGAATACAAAATAATAATAATAATAATAAAAAAATAAATTTAGGGGATAGAGTGGATTGAAGTTTATATTCATTATTAAAAAATTATTTTTTAAAAATAATAAATTAATATTAATTAGCAGATGATGGATAATACTAGTTAACTATGACATAATTATTTTATATCTACGTCCATATATAAAAAATTCTTCATATCGTCAACGAATATAATATTATATTTTTGCATGTATTTTATAATGTTATGGTTACTTTTGTTCTAAAAAAACCTTTATGACATTGGATGTAACACTTTATAAGCATATACCTCTATTAAGGATTTTACTAAAGATTTTTTATAAAGAACTTTGAACAGTTCCTTTTAAAATCGAAAGTTTTTAAAACTTGTATTGACCAATAAGGTTATTCCTTTTTTTAATAAAGGAATGAGATTCTCTAAAAAAATGAATATCTAAACTAACTTTCTCCAAGTTAAAACTTTTAGTTTAATTTCATAAACTTTTTGAAAACTAAAACTAATAAAACTTCAAGAAAGCCTTAAGACCCGGGGTTCTATGATAACTATATAAACTTGTCCCGACTAACTACTTCATCAAAATCCGACCATATACACATCCATGCTCAAACGCTATAAGATTAACACTAATTATCACCTTTTGGACACCAATGTTGATGGCACTCAGTTTTCTCTTTATAGAGAATTATATAATCCATCGCATAATTTTCATATATATATAAACTTATATACTCAACCTCTCGAGGCTTCATCAAAATACTATAATTACTTTAATCAAAAGTTAACATATACAACTACGCTAGCTCCAACTTTTTAAACTCCGTCTACAACTGACTAAATAATAATGTTGTTATCATAATTTGAACTTTAAACTGTCTTATATGCACTGGTATTTTAAAAATTAATTTATATAAACAAATAAATTTTAAAAATTGAAAATATTTTTTTTTAAGTTTGTACAATATAAGATAATAGTAGATTATGATTATTGCAACCGTGTATATGAAAATTTTAAGGGAAAAAAACAAATAAAGACTATATGAAATTCAAAAGGGCAAAAAGAGCATATAAATTTTAAAAATGATATATTAGGCATAAGTCTCAATTTGTCATTTCAAAATTTGGAGGTAAAAGATGAAATTGTCCTTTAGTCATTTACTACTCCTGCAATGGGATTTATGACTTGAGCAAATATTTTGACCACTTTCACTAAAATATTTACTATTCTCAATAACAATTAAGTTGCAAATAATTACTTTGGTCATTTGCTACTACTCCTACAATGAATTTACTACTTGAGCTATAATTTTGATCACTTTTGTGAAAATATTTACTACTCTCAGTAACAACTAAGTTGCAAGTAATTACTTTGGTCATTTGCTACTTCTGCAATAGGATTTATTACTTGAGCAATGATTTTGATCACTTTTGCTAAGACATTCACTACTCTTAGTAGCAATTGAGTTGCAAGTAATTGCTTTGGTCATTTGCTACTCCTTATGTAATGGGATTTACTACTTGAGTAATAATTTTGAGCACTTTCGTTAAGATATTTACTATTCTCAATAACAACTGATACTGGTGTAAAATATACTTTTTAAAGCCCCATTTTTAAACTGGTCCTTGTGGAGACTGTTTAAAAAAAAGACCGGTGACATTTTTGTAAATAAGATCAAATAGTTACACTGGATGTATACGTAACTGGTGTAAAAGATAATTACTACACCGGATACTAATATCAATAGGTGTAGATTAGCTGGAGTCATCTTCTGACTCTTTATTTTGTTTTAAAACAAATGATTGCTAGCATTTTTGTAAATAAGATAAAATATTTACACTGGATGTACAATGAATCGGTGTTAAAATACTTTATATTTTGACTTTTCAATTTCCTTACTATGCTTTCCTGCTTCTATTCTCTGTACCTTCTCAGGCCTTTCATTTCAATTCTTCGGTTCCTAACGTTTGTACTCATTATTATAGAAGGCCAATTGCATTCTTTGATATTTTTTCTGAAACCGTTCTTATTCTTCAACCAGATGTATACCATTCATATGATCAATATTTTTCGTCTCATCACTTTATCTTTGTTTTATTTTCTTTTCTTCTATATTAAGATTCAAATGGCTTCTTCCTCACGCATACCTCCTTCTCCACCGCACAAAAGAAACATAGACAATTTTGAAGACAAACATCTCAACCTTCTTTCTCCTCCTCCCCTAGTTATCACTATGATAGAGCATCTTGAGGAACTCATCATATGCTTCAATGGCCTGGAGGACTCAGTGGAAGAACTATCTCAAAAAGTTAATAGACTGAAAGATAGTTTCAGAGATTTTCACTTAGAAGTTTTCCGCCATCAATATAATAATAGCTTGTATAATCCTATTGATCCTACTCACTCTGATGAATCCCAGACCTCTGAGTCTGATGGGGAACGAAAGCTTGCAACCTTTATCTTCATAATGATAGCTTCTCTTTTTGTAAGTAATGAAAAAGAGAGAGAATATATTGTATATTCTAATAGATATTTTTTTTGAAAATTTTATACTTTTGATGTAAAAGTTATTAGTAAAACTAAATGAATGAAGTTTCTTGTTCTGATAACATGGTGTTCTTTTATTTTTCAAAAATAAAAAAATGCAACATATTTAAACTGGACATGTGTAGAACATAATGTCTAGTTTAGAAAGGTTATTTCTACACCAGTCTTCCATTTTATCCGGTGTAGATTTGTGTAATTTATAATATTTTACACCGGTGTAAAAAGTGACCGGTGTAGAATATAATGTCAGGTTAAAAAAAGTTATTTCTTCACATGTGTTACATTTTATCCGGTGTATATTTACTATACACTTTAAAAAGCCCCTTCGTGCCTCCCATCTATCATTTTTTACTTGTGTGTGCATTTAAGTCTTCTCGACCCTTCACAGCCAGTGAGTTTTGTTTTGTACTCCTTGTCTTGAGAACTGAAGATTTATGCACTACTGACGGTAGCTTTTGCTATTATCTGTGCTGGATTCATTACTATCATTTACTTATTTCATTTGGTAAGTTCTTCCACTTGTGCGTGATATATTCTCTCTCATAATTAGCTGTAAGCTACGTTTTCTTATTTTGTATTTTCCTAGTTTTTTAATCTTCCAAAAATATGAATTGTAGTTGCATAAATGCTAAACAAACAAGTATTGTGTATGCTGAAGAGGTAAAGGAGTTTTTGGATTTTGCTAAATAAAATGGTGATGATGATAATGTAAGGTTTTATTGTCCTTGTGTGAGTTATTTGAATGAGAGGAAACAAAGTCCTATAGATATGTACACTCATCTAATTTGTGATGGGTTTTACAAGAGTTACACAATATGGGTATGACATAGTGAAAATGTGGAAATGTCGAGTGCATCTGAATAGTTGGAACATACCTTTGATGATGACATGGATACTGATGATCGGGTAGAGGACATGATTCGTTATATTGGAGAAGATGCTTTTATGCTGTCACATGTATATGGTAATATGTGCAATGATGCAAAAAAATCTCTATACCTAGGGTGCAGAAAATACAACATGTTGAATATAGTGTTGAAATTGGTAAGAGTGAAAGCACGGCATGGGTGGAATGGTAGAGGTTTTTCAGAATTACTTGTGTTATTGCAAGACATGTTTCTAGAAAAAATGTGTTACCCAAACGCTACTATGATGCTAAGAAAATAATGTCATTTAGGCATGCAGTATAGAAAGATTCATGCATGCCTAAATGATTACATATTGTACAGGAAAGATTTTGAAGATGAGAAAAAATGTCAAATATGTAAGACACTGAGGTACAGATCAAACAAGTCTCCTGCAAAGGTCAAACAAATCTCCTGCAAAGGTGTTAAGGTATCTTCCAATTATATTAAGGTTTAACATCTTTTTGCTAATGGAGATGATGCAAAAAAAATGTTATGGCATGTGACTAAAAGGATTTGTAATGGAAAGCTTTGTCATCCGATTGATTCTTTGTAATGGAAGAAGATTGATGACTTATTTTTCGAGTTTAGCAATTAACCATGAAACCTAAGGCTTGGACTCAGTATAGATAGCATGAACCTTTATAGTAGCCTTAGTAGTATACATAGTTCATGACCCGTCCTCTTGGTGGTTTATAACCTATCTCCCTTATTGTGTATGAGAAGTAAGTATGTAATATTGTCTATGTTGATCTTAGGACTAAAACAATCGAGAAACGATATAGACATTTACCTAATGCCCTTGATCGAATATTTGAAGAAGCTATGGTAAGGTGTGGATGTTTTTGATGCGATTAAGAAAGAGGTATTCAAAATATGGGTCATGATCTTTTGTATAATTAATGACTTTTTTGCATAAGGAAATTTGTCAGGGTATAGTGTTAAGGGCCCAAAAATATGTTTGATTTGTAAGGAAAGGACTTGCTACTATCAACTTCGTTATGGAAGAAACACAGTCCACCTAGGTTATAGGAGATTTCTAAAACAAGGTTACCCATACTGTCAACTGAAGAAAAAATTCTTTGGAAGCCAAGGATTTGAAAATGCTCTAGATCCATTGACTAGAGAACAAGTTTATGAAAAAGTGAAAGACATCAATGTTACTTTAGGTAAGACTACTAAGAGAAGTGAGAAAAATATATGGAAAAAAGATGTCTTCTTTGAGCTTCTATATTGGCAACATCTTTAGGTAAGGCATTATATTGATGTCATGCATGTGGAGAAAAATATGTGTTACAACATTGTTGGAACACTTCTCAACCTACATAGTAGTTCTAAAGATGCTTTGAAGGCAAGACTAGATTTACATGAAATGGGAATACGTGAAGATTTACATCCGAGCCCACATGGTGAGGGGAGTCATTGTGTTGAAGAGATTAATATTTTATCTAAGGATGAGAGAAGAAGTATTTGTGAATGTTTGCAAGAAATCAAAGTTCCCTCTGGGTACCCATATAATCTTAAGTAGATTATATCGAGGAAAAATTTAAAATTAATAAGCCAAAAGTCTCATGATTGTCATGTCTTGATGTAACAATTACTCCTAGTAGCTGTTCGAGGAATCCTTCAAGATGATTTGAGACACATTGTAACCCGACTTTGCTTCTTCTTCAATGTTATATGTGCCAAAGTCTTTGAGACTGAAAAGTTAGATGAATTGGAGCATGAGGGTTATGTTATTTTGTGCCAACTGGAAAAATTGTTTCTTCCAGGCCTTTTTGACATCATGGTACACCTCATCGTTCATCTAGTACGAGAGATAAAACTATGTGGCCCTGTATACTTACGATAGATGTACTCATTTGAAAGATACACAAAAATTCTTAAAGGGTATATAAAGAATCCAAATCATATCCAAATCAGTCCCAGGAATCTATTGTTGAAAAATATATTTCTAAAGAAGCTATGGACTTTTGTCAACACTAACTATCTAAAGTAAGACTTACCGGTCTTATTAAACCCTGTGCCAAACAGAGAGTCAACGTAAAATGTCTGTGAAGAGTGTTGATCGCAATAAATTATAGCAAATACACTTACATATCTTGAATAACATTGATAAAGTTCAAGACTATATAGCTGTTTATAAAGAGCTTGTCCTAAACCAAATAATAGAATGACAGAGCAAAAGCTGATTAGAGAACACTACAAATCTTTTACATATTGATTCAAACAGAAGGTTGGCATACGTTCCTAAGTTTAATGTAATATGTTGGATTTCATTTAATATTAATGGGTATTCCTTTTATACGAAGTCACTAGATAATAAAATTAGTGTGCAGAATAGTAGTGTTTTGTTAGTAGATGAAGCTATGCACTTCTCTAGTTCAAAAGACAACAATCCTAAATTGGCAGTCATCCCTTAGTGTTGTTGAAGATATTTGGGAGCTGGACTACAGTCAATTCATAGTTCCTATGTTCAAATGCAAGTGGGCTAATGTAAAAAATAGTGTTGTGGTTGATCGGTATGATTTATACTGGTTGATTTGAATAGTACAAGTTTTGGTAATGTGCCTTTCATTATGGCAGACTAAGCAAAGCAAGTGTTCTACATCACTTATTTGGCAAATAAAAGAGGGTCTTTTGCTTTCCAAGGAAAAAGGGTTGTTGACGATGATGATTCAATTTGTGAGATCCCTTCTTTTTCAATAAGTTTACTAAAATTGAATGAAGAAGAAGTTGATTCTGATTGATTTGTATGTGATTGTATATATTGTTTTGATGTAATAACAATATAAATATATTGTTCTCATTGCATATATTGTTTTGTTGTGACTTACAAGTGATGGGTTAATGAAATTGTTGGTTTGAAAAAATAACTTCAACATCTAAACCGATTGTACATGTTATTAGGTGTAAAAAGTTATCTAAAAAATTTAAGGTCACTTTTTCTACACCAAATTTATATGTTATCTGGAGTAAACAAATGATCTAAAAAATTTAAGGTCACCTTTTTTACACCAGATTTATATGTTATATGGTGTAAAAAGTCTTACAGAAAAATTTAAGGTCACTTTTTCTACCGGATTTATATGTTATTCGATATAGAAAGTCTTATGAAATTTAAAATATTGGTCATTTCATATTCAAAATATGATTTTTATACTAGATTTAAATGTGAACCAGTGTAAAAAGTCTTATAGAAAATACTTTTTTGATGCCCGCCCCTTGGCGCTTCTCTTCATTTTTCAGGTTTTATTCAGTCTTATTTCCTACGTTGTCTATGATTACTCCTTTCGTTGTTCTCTGTGGTTTTTGTTGGGCTTCATGTGCTTATTCATTCTTCTCTATTCTCGTTCTTGTTGTGTACATGTTCTCAACACTTATTTTATCGTGTACGTGCTTCGCTGTTTACGTGTTTATTTAATCTAGGTTTTATAGTTTTCTTGCAATAAATGCTTGCACTTCTTTCCATGGGTAAATGCTAAAGAAATAACTTTTGTGTATTCTAATGGAAGGAAAAAGGTTTTAGTCTGTTTACTATATTTGATTTTGTTATTGTGTATATAGGAATATGGGGGTGGTGGTAATCAAAATGAGGTTAGCGATACTCCAAGTGACTCTAAATAAAGGAGGGGCAGAAGTGCGACATGATTTTAAGACATTTTGAAAGTCAGGAAGAAAGGAAAATTACTACTAATTGAATTTGACACATGTTAGAACCCAATTGGTGAACACATGAGTTATGTCATCCTTCTAGCACGCAACAAGACTAACATTGCCAAGATTAACATTTCATGAAAAAGAAATCTTGTATTTCCCATGTTTCTTCTATTTGTATGTATTGATTTTAACTACTTCAAGTCTTGTAGAAAAAAAGAGCAAAAGCTATTGAATAAGCTCTCAAGAATGATTTCCCCCACACAATGTCTTGAGGGGGTTACGCGAAGGCTGGAAGAGACTTATTGGGGCCAAGAGAAAGAGGCTAGAAGAGGCTGCTGAGTCTGATCCTAGTGTTACTCTTGCTCCCCCATCTCCAATACGTAGCGAAGATAAATAGTTGTACGCTCACTAAAAAAGGAGCAGATCATTTACAAGCGATCATGCTTATATGATTACTGAAAAATTGTAAGTACTACTTATATTATATTTTTAGTTGGCTAATTTCTTATGTTTGCTCTTTAGATGTTATAGGTTGATCTTAAATAACAAGAAGCCCATGACTACTTAAAGTCAGATGGTAGGAATGACATCTTGATTGTTGCCACGGGCAAGCAAGAGCATAGGGGCCATGTTAGGTGAGTTAGAGGAGGTGCCAGTATAAGAGATTATTTTAGAGCATCTTCATGACATTCCCTATATATGCCAAGGGCAGAGCTGGAATCATTATTATCCACTATGAAGGTAGAGGCTAAGGCAGAAGCTTGGGTAAAGGCTAGGGCACATGTAAAAGCTTCAATTGAGGCACGATTATAAGAGGGGTTTATAAATATCAAAGAAGAAATATTGACCATGATGACCTCAAGGCAAAAAGGGCCAAGTGCCCCCAATTGCTCTCAACTATAGCTCATCCTAGCACTAAAAGAAGTTGTTGCATGTTTTGGCTGGTGTTAGAAGATGCTGAACCTTGTGATCTATATGTGAAGGATCCTTTCAAAAAGTTAATGGCACATGGTCCTATCCATATCTTAGGGGTAACTGCCTATCACATCCAAATTCAGGATGATCAGTTAAGGGTAGCAGTTGAAGACGTGATAATTGAAGATACTATTTTCCTAATTCCCACTGATGAGGTGAAGACAATGAGTCAAGCAAAGCGGACTTTCATATTATGGCCAAAGTATCTTGTTTAAGATCATGTTGCGTCATCCCTAAGTGAACTCCCCATATCTCCTAATTTGAGTGTCATGCAACGTGTGATCCGATTGGTATCTGACAAAAATTCCATGTGGACGCATTGCCTATGGATACAGTTGTGGGTGACACGAGGGCACCTGCCTTTGTTGACCATGCATATGTGAAATCTGTTATCACTTCTAGTTTTATATTTGCTGAATGCTAATAATCATTATTGTTTAATTAATTTCTACAGCAATCCTTAGCAATAGATCATACTATGTAAGTACACTTATAAAGTTTTCCACTACAAGCCATAGGTTGATGCTAAGAAGATTATGAACACGTGAGTTTTCTTCCTTATAGAACAATGGTGTTTGTAATAAATATGGTCTTTGTAATAAAAGGGTTACTAAGTTCATAACTTTGGTCATAGGGCTATGAGGACGTTTGCAATTGTAAGGGGTCTTAAGAAAGCCACCTCGATAAAGGACCCTAAATGGATCACACCGAAGGTAATAAAAGTGTTAAGTCTTATGCTCCACAATTTTTTGTTGATGACACATAATTTTGTTCATGTTAATATTACAAAGTCGAAGGCAATCCAACGAAAGCAACTTGTGCAGCTTCTACATGGTCAAACACATGATCAATATCATCTTGTCAAATATGATTGACTTAACTGAGGAGGTAAATTGTGTTTTTAATGATTTCATATTTCTTGTCAATTTAATATATATTAGTAATGCCTTAATTTCTTCTATCTTACCTTAATTTCTTCTATCTTAATTTGATGTTTCAGATGTTTGATCAATCTGACCCATTTCCTGAATAAGATATTGAGGACCTACGCAATATTTGGGCTGAATTTTTTTGTTAAAATAATTCCTTCTTAATAGTATTTGTAATTAACATAATACATTTTTTTTTATTTTTCTATTCAAAATGTTTTTTATTAAATTTTATTAAATGAATAATGTAATGAGAAATTGAAGATTTGTCTCTGCCATCTTGAACTCTGTCTTTGCTATTGTCTAAGTCTATATATTTGGGCAGTTTATTCATGAAGCTTTAGGGGATGGGGTTAATGAAACATTGAATGGGTTATTTTTTAAAAATGCATTTAAACGTGACAAAGAATACCGGCAGGTGTAGAAACAATATGTAAATATTATAACATCTACACTAGTTATCTTTATGGTGAGGTGTAGTAAATTTATTAATCTACACTGGGTGTAAACACAATCGGTGTAAAAAAATTAATCTACAGAGCTCGTTCACATAAAAATTCTACTTCTGATTGCAAAAGGGAATGCTTTAAATTCTACTTATTCTACACTGGTGAATTACCCGATGTAAAAAGTATACACTTTCTATATGGTCTGTTTCTACACCGGTCATTGTCTGGTGTATAATACTATTTTTAACTGATTTAGAAAGCCTTTTTTGTAGCAGTATAAGTTACAAATAATTCCTTTAGTCATTTACTACTCTTGTAAAACTGAGTTGCAAGCAATTGCTTTGATAATTTATTACTCCTGCAATGAGATTTACCATTTGAGCAATGATTTTGACCACTTTTTCTAAGACATTTACTACTTTTAATAACAACTGAGTTGTAAGTAATTACTTTTGTCATTTCCTAATCCTACAATGGGATTTACCACTTGAGCAAGGATTATATCCACTTTTACTAAGACATTTACTACTCTTAGTAACAACTGAGGTGCAAGTAATTGCTTTGGTCATTTACCACTCTTACAATGGGATTTACCACTTTAGCAATGATTTTGACCATATTAGTAGAAACAGAAGCAGAATAGAGGTGAGGCACATAAGCAAAACAAAGGCGAGGCGAGGCGCGGAAGCAAAAATAGAAGAAGGATCTACAGTAGTAACAATGGAAAATCCAGCGTGTGCATGTCGACAATTGATGGATAAAAATAAAAGGGAAGGTAGATAGTGGACAGGGAGAAGGAAGAGGGAAGTGAGAGAAGGAGAAAAGGAAGAAGGGCAATTTCATTTCCCCCAAATTTTTGAAGGACAGATTAAGACTTATGCCAAATATGTTATTTTTAAAATTTAGATGCTCATTTTGACCTTTTGAATTTCAGATAGTTTTTATTCATCTTTTTCCCAAATTTCAAACACAAATTGAGCTAATTTAGGCCATGTTTGATTATTTATTTATAGTACAATTTTTTTCATTTTTTATTGACACTAGTAATAAACTAAAGAAAAAGAACAGTAAATAAATGATGACACTCCTCCTAACTTGTAAGGCTCAGACTCTTCTAGATTATTTTTTATTTCTGAAAAATTTCCTAAATATAATTGTTATATTTAAAGTTTAAAAACACAAAACTTATGAAAACAACATAAGGTCAATAAGAAGGAAAATAATAATAATAATAATAATAATAATTTAGAAAAAGACGAATAAAGACTTTAAATTTCAAAGCGACAAAAAGAGTATCTAAATTTTAAAAAAGACAGATTGGGCATAAGTCCAATCTGTTATTGCAAATTTAAGAAAACAAGATGAAATTGCCCTTATTCATTTTCTCTTTCTCTCTTCCACTGTCAAACTTCACTCTCATTCTCTCTCTATCCACTGTCGACCTTCCCTCTTGCTTTTCTCTATCCACCGTCGATGTGCATGCCAGAGTTTCTACTGTCGCTACTGTAGATCTGTCTTCCTCATCTTCAAAATAGAGAGAGATAATGGCTGTGCAAAGAGAGAGAAGGAGGAAAGTAGAGCCCTAAGGTTACCAGAGAAGATGACAGGAAAAAGGAGAGGGAGCGTAAGATGGTAGCAAGATGAGGGAGAGTGGTGAGTAGTGAGAAGAGTAGGATGAACCATGAGGAAGAAGATAAATAGTGAGGAGGAGGCTTTAATGGTCCTTAAAATTATTGTTCAAGTGGTAAATCCCATTGCAAAAATAGTAAATGACCAAAAGAATTATTTGCAACTCAGTTGTTATTGAGAGTAGTAAATGTCTTAGAGAAAGTTGTCAAAATCATTGCTTAAGTGGTAAATCCTATTACAGGAGTAGTAAATGACAAAATCAATTACTTGTAACTCAGTTGTTACTTAGAGTAGTAAATATCTTAGCGAAAGTAGTTAAAATTATTACTCAAATGGTAGATTGACTGCAGGAGTAATAAAATGACTATAGGGCAATTTTGTCTTTTGCCTTCAAATTTTGAAAGTATAGTTGAGACTTATGCTCAATCTGTTCTTTTTAATTTTTTTAAAAATTTTAGATGGTATTTTCTCATTTTTTCCGAATAATAATAAACATGTACTTGAAAGAAAATTGGTAAAATCTTTGTTAATTGTTTTTTATCCCCACCCTATACTCTATTGTCACCCACACTTCACTGCCTCCCATCACTATCCACCGTTGTACCTCAGTTTCACCGTCATTGTTCATCATTGTACCTCTACTACACTATCCATTGTTCCTCAACTGTAGTGGAGCTCCATTATCATACCTCTGTCGCTTCGTCTTTCGTCCTCCCAACTTTATGTCCTCATAAAAAATCCTGATCAGACTTATCATATCACACTGTCAAGAGCCTCCAGATAGATCAACATGGAAGAGGAAGGTGAAGACGAAGAATCCATGAAGTGATAAAACAAAGCTTTTCCAAAAGGAGGGCCGTACTCTGATGATGGTGGTCGAACCCAAAATTTCAAGTTCCCTTTAAAACTCTGATTGTGGTCTGGTTCAAACTTCGATGGTCGGGATAGGGTAGTACTATTAATAAACAAGAGGGAATAGAGAAAGAATCTGTGGAGGAAGAGGTAATATTGTATTTTGACATTTTAAAATTAATTTAATTAATATGCTCCAAAAAAAGTTATCACCCATTTTTTGAGGGATAACATACATATTAGGAAGGGGTAACTTATATTTCTTATTTGGGTCCATCATGAACTAAGTTTGGCGGAAAAGAAATCTTTCCACACATCAGGGTTCTCAAAGTGATCCAACGATGATAATTAAGTAATTTCTATACTTATTTTATTATTTATTCCTTAAATTTCCATAATTAATTCAAATTCATGTTTCATACTTTCAGGTTTTTGAATTAGGAGTGATTAAATGGAAACTAGAGTCCATACCAAATGTTACCTCTCTCTCTCTATCATGTTCAACTCTGAAATTAATTTTGTAGATAATTTCCTAATTGAAAACTAATTAGTGAACAAGTTTTTTTGTTTTAAAAAATAAAGGAATTATTTTGAAAATAAGGAATCAAACTAGGCCTATAGTAGCTCAATTTGTGTTTGAAATTCTTAAGTTCATAAGTACGGTTTATTTAATTTTGCAATAATCATAATATGCTATTATCTTATAGGATTAATGTGTAAATTTATCTCGAAAGTTTTTGCTTACAAACAATATTACCCTGAAAGTTTTTTTATGTTCAATAGCAACCCAGAAGTTTCAAAACATAATAATATTGCCCTATCCTATTAAAAAACTAATCTTAATTGTTAAAATTGATGTCCATTGTTAACATTTTTAATGGTAATAAAGGGCAACATTAGTCTATTTAAACACTTTTGAAGTAAACTTGAACCTAACAATTGTTTTGAAACAACATTACTCTTGAGTGAAAATTTTCTGGCTAAATTTGCACCTTAACCCTATCTTATATTATGCAAACTTAAAAAAAATACTTTTATTTTAAATGTTTAAAATTTATTTGTTTATCTAAATTAATTTTTCAAAATCTCAGTGCATATGTCAGTGACTTCAAATTATAATAAAAATATTATATTTTTATGCCTATCCTAAACAAGACATTATATATACACATATAAGTTTTGTAATTTTTTTACTTGCATAACAATAATGTGTGCTGTATAATAATAACAATAACAACAATAATAATAAAGTGTGCTTTAACTTTTTTATTTTTATTTGATTTAAATAGTTGGAAGAATCCCTTTAAAATACTGAAATCATAAATTGGTCCATTGAATTGACCAATTTCTAAATTGGATCTTAGATTGGTTGTCTTTAAGTCGTTGTAGCTTAATTAATGGTCTTGTGTTTGAGCCTTAGATATGCAACCACTATAATTACTTAAAGGTAGTGAGGTTCTCCCTTTATCGACCTACATTCCCAAGAACTAGACTAGTCGATTACTAGTAACATCATATACTGGTGGATAAAAATTTGTCAATGGAACTATTTTTTTCTAAGCATAAATATCCTCTTTTTAGAGGTAATCATATTCTAAACACTATCAGATATTAAATATAGACACATCTTTTAACAAAGATTTAAACTTTGGTTTACCATGTTGTTATACTTTCACAATAAAAAAATTATTTATTAACAACAATATTTTAGATATTCACAAGTGCAATACATTTTCACTATCATCAACTTTCAAACATTAACACCAATTGATATTGGTTCAAGTGGAAAGACTCTGACTGTTTAAACATAAAATTTTAAGTTTAAATTTATATAAATACAGAAAATACCCTTAAGGTAATAAAATACAGAAAATACAAAAAATACCAATTATTTATTACAATGTTTTAGATATTCATATTGGATGGATTTTTGATAAATAGTTTAGAGTTATAATAAAAAATAATTTAGATAATTTAAAATTATTGTGATAAAAATTTCTTATAATATTATAATAATTTCTTAAAGTGTTTTATGATAATGTGGATGAGAAAAAATAGGGGCAAGATAAGAAGAGGAGGGGAACAAAATAGACCCTCTTTACAGAGATCCACAAGAATGGCGTGTCAAACAAAAATTGACACTTGTTTTTTTCTCTACGAATCAAAACACACAGGTTACTTTTTTTCCCCTCTAGTTTTCCTTATGCATTCTGAGACTAAGATATTTTACCATTCCTTCTCCTCTCCCTCTCCCTCTTTCTCTTTATGCATTCTCAGACGGAGATATTTTATATTCCTTCTTCTTCTTCTTCTCTCTCTCTCTCACATACACACAGAGGAGATAAATACTGCCTGAGGCTTCCCTTCTCCTTAATACATCAATGAAACTTCAAAACCACACCCCGTCTTCTATGGATCAATCAAACCACAAAAAATATCAAGCTTCGTATTTTTTGTCTTCATCAAATACTGTAAGTATATGTAAGGAATTGGAAGACACGCAGCAGAAATTAACTTAAAAATTTTTCCATTCCCTGCCAGGATCTACCGTATGTGTTAGTCAAGTGGAAAGAAGTATTACCCTCAATATTCAGTCGCGACTTTCTCAGCTTCTAGTTGCAGCGTCCACAGCTTCTCTCCGCGACTCGTGATCTCTTTTCGATTGCAAGAAGTCGATGACTTAGGTCAGCTTCCTCTACTAGTATCCACACGAACAGCGTTCCAACCACGAATGACGTGCTAGCGCCTCCTGTCTCTCCAGGGCTTACTCAAGAATTCGTCCTCTCTGTCTCTATTTCAGCAGTTTCTTATCTGCAAACCTTTTTAGAAATTCCTGTTCACCCTTTTTTTCTGTCCCAACTGTAGCTCCTAAATATAAGATATATCAGATGCTATGCGTGTTACCACAGACTTGGATTTTTTTTGGAATTAATCTTATATTAATTCTAAAATCAATACAATATCATATATTGTATAATTTGATAAGAAACTAATTAAATAAATAGTGTTTGTATTAAATCCGTCCCACAGATTTAATTCACTTATTTATTTAATTTAAAATAAAGATAAGAAGGAATTACATTTGATTTATTCTCATAACTCAAATTTGAGATATCATATCAATTTGAATTTCAGATTCAAACGTGATAGAGATTTAATTTTATCCTTATAAATTAAATCTTGTAAATATCTCTTATATGAGATATCATATCAATTTGAATTTCAAATTCAAATGTGATAGAGATTTAATTTATCCTTATAAATTAAATCTTGTAAATATCTCTTATATATAATATATATATATATATACAAATTTATATATATATGAATATAAATATAAATAAATATATACATCCACCCTGGATCATTCATTGAATCTGGACATGTCTTAGATTCAATGAATCTGGACATCATAGCTCATGTTGGGCTATTTTGTGTGCAACCCTGTAGGCCCATATAAAATTGGCAGTGGGCCATTTACTATACTGACTCACAAGTCATAAGCGTCTCTAGTAAGACATCACGACTACCCAAATCATATGAGGATCAATGAATGATGTAACCTTTTATACAACCATATCATGTCGCTTTTGTCACATGATATTTTGGTCATGGATGAGGCATGGAGAATGTCATCCTCCTATTCTTGACCATTACTTTCTCGATCCCTGAGTAGTCTGACTATAGAAATGGAACTACATTTCCATTACAGTATGGCCATACATTTCTCAGACTCACTCATCGAGGGGCCCAGTAATATCTCTCTACGAATGTGAGGGACAAATTCCATCTTGACCATTCACATTCCTCCGCACAAAAAACCACTAAGCACGAACATAGTCTTTATGATCACTCGGTGAAAAGTGACTTTTGACTAGGTCAAAGATGAGCATTTGTCATATAGGAATCCATGATGATCTCATGTCAAAGGGCATGGTGACATGGTTTGTATATGAGAGAAGCTTATGACTTAACCCACGCAGCTCTCTCATAGTGGGTCGGTCCAACACCTTGTACTCTTACATGTGCCTATGACTTTGATTTATATCTCTATACATCTTCAAAGTCATACTGGTCTTATTTCATCTCTGCTCCCGCATAGATGACCGACTAGGGACATTTAGGATAAGATCATGAGTTATCCAAGGATGGTTATCACAGTAAATATGCAAATAATATAATAACACAATTAATAAATTCATAAATCAACAATGTTCATAAGACAATGATTGGCCCCTAGGGCACAATTTCCAACAGTATATACATTCTATTACTATGCTGATATTTGTTAATTTTTCTATGTTTTAACCTGATTCTTTAATCATTATTGTTCAATTTTATTCTTTGGTTTTGGTGTGAGCTCCAAGACTTAGAGGGAAAAATAAACCTCGTCCCTTGATCTGATCATCTTCAAGAATGGCTCTTTAAGTAAGCATGTTAATCTTGATTCCTAACCTAAATGCTATCTTTCTTTTAAGTTTCTTTTTGGATCAGTATGAGCTTTCAGAATTTTCCTTTTAGGAGAATTCGATCACTATGGAGAATTTGCTTGTTTAAAAAATCTCTTGAGATTTAATGTGCCATTGAGATTGATAAAAAGAATTACATTTCTTGGAGAGCAAGAAAGTTATATGGTTCACTCATCTTCTTGAACCCAAATATTTTTCTCATTCGAACTTAATTTATTATTGATGCTAGGTTTTGTAGAAACCCAAATTTTCTAGTGGACTTCTCTCTGTGTGTCAACTCACAAATATCGTTGATAACATGCCTAGTTTATTTTTCCTTTTGTCTAAATATTTTAATTTGTTGGATATATTCTTCTTGTTTTATTAGTCAAAAATCAACATACTCTTTTGATGAACTATATAGGCTAAATAAGAAACTTTCATTTTGATTAATGATTACGATCATATTATTGAGAGCAGTGAAACTTTTCGATGCAGAGTAGAATGAACAATACTGTCCACAGGTCACAAGATTTTTCATCATCAGTGAATTTTGAAGCACGTGTTATTAACGAAGTTTTGGGAATTTTCACAAATGAAAATGAATGGGAGTGTACTTATTCAGATATATATCCTATTATTGTTCCTCAAAATGAAGATGACTATTTTACGGATAATGCCTTGATGAATATGTTTAAAGGTGCCCCACGCATTCAACAAATAAGATCACAAGAAAATTCTCAGAAAGAGCATCAAGATTGTAATACCCATAAGGTAATTTTCTTAATTAAGCTCTTTATGTTTATTTAAAGATATCTCCAATTGTAAGAAGCATATAAAATTCTTGATTGCTTTTGGCTGTGATTTGGTTTCAAATATTCTTCAAGTGATAAACAATGATGGCACTAAATCTGAACAATTCATGTCTGAGCCTCATTCTATAATTACAAGCACCAAAAGCACACTAACTTACGTTAATAATTTATTATGCCCCAAAATTTGAGCAATGACTAGCACAGAATATGAAAGAATTCATATTCCTTAAGCGTTAAACATTACATAGAACATCTACTATAATAATTATAATATATTTCAATATAATCAAAAGGCAAGTCATTTGTAGAAATTTTGGCAGGATTGTCTTTGTATTTCAGACCTTCAGAAAATTCTACAACATACTGCAATTAGTTCAAATTATATACAAACATCTTTTAAAATAAGTTGTAATCGTACTTTCACAAAATGATAATAAACCAAGGTTCTATCTCTAGATTAGGTCGAGCATTTAAACTTCAAACAAAATAATATAAATATTTCATAAATTTTTAATTATATTATAAGTAAATACACCAAAAAGGATCAACACTTCATATCATAATGAGGCTCTTTATTTCTCAATTGGAGGAATATAGTCACTAGCACTATCTAAAGCCAAAATAATCTACCGGTAAATAATATCCCATAAAAATACAATTTAAAATATGAGAAGAAACAATTTACATCATATTTAACTGTAAATAATAAAGTTTTGTAGATAAACATAAATTTTCTAGAACATAGAATCATAGCAATCCTGAAACTGTATACAAATCATCAATCAAATCATACCAAATATCTAGTAAGACATTGTATTTAAAGAAATCCATGTAAAACAATAATTCTCAAATCATACTTTTCTATAGGACTTCAACAGAATAAAAATAAGTGTGGACACACAGTCTACAAGGGTAACTAACTAATCCAACGCGGCTCGAAGCCATAAAAACAGGTGCAGTTGTGAAACCCACTAATAACAAGTGCAGGTACAAGACTCACAAATAACATGTGTAGGTACAATACCCACGAATATCTAATGTGAGTACTATGCTCACAAATATCTATCGAGCTCGAGTTTAACAATGGTGCACCAATGACTAATAGTACTGCTGTTTGTAACCAGCATTCTGTATTCAGTCATCTCAAAAACATTTTCAAACATGAATGGGGAAATTTAACATTAATAAATAACAAGATCTTTCAATACTGAAATCTCATAAACAATATTTCATAATCAAGGACCCCATTATAAAAATTATCGTACAAATTTTCTTTAAATCCTTATGCATACAAATTTGTAACAATAAAATGTGCAAAACATTTAAATAATAATCATCGTTATTTCAATTAAACATTCATATATGAACCAACGACTATATAATTTCTATAAATATGTTTTTAGTAATTCACACTAAAAAATTGATACTTTAAATAAAATGAATCAGGAAGCGAGATATTATTGAAAATATTATTAACTCACATGTAATACTTCAATATAGCTTACTTTAACTCTATTCTTCAGAATAATATTCTCTTCTTATTTTTCTAAATTTTCCAAAAGTAAAACATGCCATCAATAAATACCATTCACCCCTTTTACCCCAAATATAATCTATTTATCACAACCACAATTCCCATATATGCTTACTAATACTTAAATATTCCAACAGTTTTCCTTTTCCTCTTTTTCCTTTCTTTATAACACTTGAAATATGAAACCACAACCTTTACTTTGAAAGTTTTTAAACTTTGCAACCATATTTAATTTAAAAATCTTTATCCAAATTTCATATTCTTCCATATAAATCAGCACCCATAAGGAGAATGACTCTTCAAATATCATTATTTTTCCAATATCCATTTAACCCCAAGGAATCATAGCCTATGTCCAATTTTACCTTATCACAACCAAAACCCTTAATTAACATTTTTTCATCCAACTTCACACTTAAATTTCAATGTATCCAACTCCTCTCCTACTTTTACCTCCACACATAGCATATATTTGACAAAACAGAGCAACAATAACATATAGCTTCAGGTTCAACACAAAGGCTTCATAGTCCTAACATCAATCATTCCTCCACCTTTATTTCCTTCATAGACTCGACATCTAGTGCTCAAAATGGAGATCACATTACCAACTAGCAACATATACTCACATCTTCAGTAATAAGGGAAAAAGCAAAAAGTAAATCACCCAACCAAGCTATGAATATTCAATGGAAAGGGAAAGGTGTTAGCTTACCATACACCACACACAGTAGTCTTCTATAGCAGCAAGGGTGTGGGATGTTGGCTACAACAGAAAAATGGCGAGCTCTAATAGAATCAAAATAGCAGTTGTATACACACAAAGCTTTCATATCAACAGCAACTCACAATCCTTACCACCTCATTTCCTTACAGGCTCTCAGTAACCAGAAAGAAGAAGGTTGAAGATATGGTATTGCTATAGTACTCATAAATGAGGTGTGATATTAGCGATGGTGAATGCCAACCCAGAACAGAAAAGAAGGAAGAAGAAGAGCTTCCAACTCCACAGTCACTAACAAGAACATTAGAGTTGTGTAGCGATAGCAAGGTTTTGCAGCTGTAACCAGAAGGAGGAGGAAGAAATTCCTACCACCAACCAAGATCCACGAGTCTAGGAAGAACATAACGATGGCAGAGCAACTCAACGCCGGTGACAATAGCTCAGGCGACAGAGAACGATTAGTCACAGTAGCTATAGTGCTCACGCATCGTGAATCTTCTTTGTACTTTCCTCTCCCTGCTATCAATGAAGAATAAAGAAAGAAGAGGTGTGCAGCAACTAAAATAAGCATAGGGGCATTTTGGTAAATTCACATGATGTCTAAAAAATAAAATGTCACTTTAGTTGAAGCTAGGATTCAAACCTTTGACCTCTCACTTAACTCCACTACCTCCAACCACTCAACCATCTAATTCCTCTTATGATATCACTATAAGAAATTATATATATACTTTATTAAAATAATATCATATCTATGTATTTTCTAGAGTCGTTACATTCTTCCCTTCTTAAGAAATTCAGTCTTTCGAATTTAAGAATATACTCACCTCAATTCTCGAACAAGTGTGGATACTTAGCCTATATCTCACTCTCAATTTTTCAAGTAGCTTCTTCCTTCGAATGATTATACCATAACACTTTTATTGAAATAATCCCCTTAGATCTTAACTTCTTTACTTAGCTATCAATAATAGCTACTGGATCCTCATCATATGACAAGTCTTCATTTACACGAATTTCTTGATATTCCACGACATGAGAGGGATCATACAGATATTTCCATAGCATCAACACATGAAACACTAGATGAATTCTAAATAACTTTGGTGGTAGGGCTAATCAATAAGCTATAACACCCACTTCATCTAAAATCTCAAATGGACCAATATACCTTAGACTTAGCTGGCCCTTCTTCCTGAACTCATGATACCTTTCATTGATGACACCTTAAAAAATACTTTATCCCCAACCATGAATTCCAATTCTCTTCGATGATGATCTACGTACAATTTTTGTCAGCTCTGAGCTATCAACAACCTTGGTTTGATTACTTTCATCGTCTCTTTAGCATCTTGAACCAAATTTGGTCCAAAAATCTCTTTATCACCAACTTAAAATCATCCAATTGGAGATCTACATTATCTTCCATATAATGCTTCAAATGGTGCCATTTGAATACTTGCTTTATAGCCATTATTATAGGCAAATTTCACTAGTGGTAAATGATTATCCTAGATTCCACTAAAATCTATGATACATGATCTCAACATATCCTCAACTATTTTGATCGTTCTCTCATATTGCCCATCAATTTGTGGGTAAAAAGTAGTACTTATATTCAATCGAGTACCCAATGCTTTTTGAAATGATTCCCAAAATTGGCAAGTGAATTGGGGCCCTCTATCTGAAATGATGATACTGGAACTCTATGCAAATGCAAAATCTCAATAATATAAATCTCGGTATACCTAGCCGTACTGTAAGTCATCTTCACTGGAATAAAATGAGCCAACTGGTTAACCTATAAATAATCAGCTAGATAGAGTCAAAACCTGTAACAGGACTGGGCAAACCAATGATAAAATCCATTGTTATATTTTTCCATTTCCACTCAAGTATTTCCAATAGTTGTAATGGTCTTGCAGGCTCATGATGCTCTGTTTTAATTTATTGACACACCAAACAACGTGCAATAAAGTTTGCCATATCATTTTTCATACCATGCCACTAATACAACTACTTCAAATCTTTGTACATCTTAGTTATTCCAGGTGAATATTATAAGTGATAAACTCATATTTATAGTGATTTATAGTATGTTTAAAGTGAGTTTATTATTATTTTATCTTTATTTACCAATATAATGAGCAATTAATTAATAAAATTAAAATGAAGCAAGAGGAAATTAATTGGTTTGATTTTAGTGATTAATTTGATAAATAATCTATTAAATTTCTACTTTATAGTGACCAATTAACATGTTAGATCAATTGACAACTGAATATATAAGAATATGATGAATCCAAGAGCTGTAGAATCATATGGAACATGTGCTGGATCCAGATCTGATAACTGATTGTAAGTGGGAGATCATACACGTGCTAGCACATGGAGGGGCATTATTCATGCATTGTTCATGCACACACCCTGGATCTAAATAGAATCATACATTTCAGCAGCACAAGCACATTTACAACATAATAGATTTCAAGTGGGTATCACAGCTGGCTGGAAAGAATGTGTTGTCACATGGAAGAGCTGATACATACATGAACACACCATCTGCACATGTTGATTATACACATGACCTCACCCATTCCATACTTCCCTATATATTACGCATCATAGCTTCTGCAGGGGAGGCTAGCCTAGAGCTAAGGACACAGATCTATTATGCATTAATCTACACTCACTCTATTCTCCACTTTATTATGCACGCACTCATTTCATTGTTGCTCCATTTTCTTTCTCCATTTCTATTGTGCACTTTCCTCTATTCTTTTCAATAGAACCAGAGAAAAGTTATGCATTTTATCTTCATCTTCTTCTATCATTCTCACGATGATTGCTGAAGTTCAGATAGCAATATAAGGCTAAGCTGTTGTGCACTCTTGGAGATAATGCTGAACCAGAATACTTGAGCTGAACAGGGAGTTCATTGTGTCTTTAATTCAGAGTTAATTATATCGAGTTGAAATAGTTAATCCTATAATTAATGATGCAATTAGAGTAGTCGAAGACAAAAAAGTAGGGAACCAAGTTATATTTCTTATTTCTGCATAACATCCTTTGATTGATTTGCATATTTAATCAAGTTAAACATAGATGTGATTAATTTAAGTGATTCTATTTAATTCATATTCTACTATCTCTGAGTTGAATGATTCTTAATCTCTTGTAATGTTTGTGAGTTGTAGCTTTGATTGAGATTTAGCTAGCGAGTTGTTAGCTAACATATTCTGATTCAACTGTTCTAATCCTCATATTCAGTGGATAATAAAGGTAAGGTAATCTCCAAGGGAACACGCTTGTCATTCATTCATCTCATCATCATAAACACTAAAAACATAAACAATAGCATAGAATTTACTTTCATTAGTTAGATTGAAACTCATCAAACACCATCTCTTTAACTTGTTAATTTGTGGCTTAATAGATTAATTAGGCATCTTAATATCCATCTAGGATCCTTGTGAATCAACCTAGGTTAGCCTCTATTTTACTATTGGTTAGCTTAGTTTTGTTTGATAATTAAAACGACAGTTATCAATGGGCAAATTGATAAGCTTCCTCTAAAATTTGCTTTCTCATGTCTTGAACTTGAGGCACACAAATCTTGTCATTGTACCTCATAACTCCCTCATGGTCAATCACAAATTCTGTATTACTTCTTTCTTTGACCAAATCCCTTAACTTGCATAATCTTGGATCAGAATATTGAGAATTTTTAATATGTTCATTTAAAGATGAATGAGCATGTAAATGAACTAAAAATGCTCCTCTATCAACAATTTAAAATTTAACTCCCTCTTGCTTAACTTTAAGAATTTCTTGCACCAACAGTCTTCTTTCAAAATTTATATATGCCAAGTTACCCATAGACTTTTTTCTTAAAGCATCAACCACCACATTTGCTTTACCTGAATGATACAGATTTGTGCAATCACAATTTTTTAGTAATTCCATCCATCTTCTTTGTCTGATATTTAGATCCTTTTGCTCAAAAATGTAATTGAGACTTTTATGATCAATGAAAATCTCACAATTTTAACCATATAAATAATGTATCCAGATCTTTAAAGCAAACACAATTGCGGCCATTTATAGATTATGAGTTGGATAATTTTGTTCATGCTTCTTAAGCTTTCTAGAGGCATAAACAATTACTTGTCTATTCTATATTAATACATAGCTAAACAAATTCAATAGGCGTCACAATACACTGTGTATCCCCCAGATCCAATGGTAAGCTTAAAACTGGGGCGGAAGTGAAAGATTCCTTTAATTTCTGAAAACTTCCCTCACACTTATCATCCCAAACGAATTTCATGTTCTTCTGAGTTAACCTTGTTAATAGGGAAGCTATTCTTGAAAAATCCTTCATAAAATGGTGTTAATATCCAGCGAGGCCTGAGAAACTTTGAATCTCTGTGACTATTGTAGGTCATGGCCAACTTTTGATTGTCTTAACCTTGCTAGGATCAACTTGAATACCGTCTTTAGACACTACATGTCTTAAGAAAGTGACCTCATTTAACCAGAATTCACATTTAAAAAACTTAGCATAAAGTTATTGCTCTCTCAACTTTTATAACACTAACAGCAGATGATGCTTATGCTCCTCCATAATCTTGGAGTATACCAAGATATCATCAATAAACACAATTATAAACTTATCAAGAAATGCTTGGAATACCCGATTTATCAAGTCCATGAATGTTGCAGGAGATTTGTCAACCCAAAAGACATTACTAAAAATTCGTAATAACCATATCGAGTTCTAAATGTTATCTTTGAAATATCTTCCTTTTTGTTCTTTAATTGATGATACCCTTATCGCAAGTCTACCTTTAAAAAATACCATGCTCCTTGCAACTGGTCAAAAAGATCATCGATGCACGGAAATGGGTACCTATTCTTTATTGTCACCTTATTAAGCTGCTGGTAATCAATGTACAGTCTAAAAGATCTATTTTTCTTTTTCACAAATAACACTGGTGCACCTCACAAAGAAATGTTGGGTCAGATAAATCCTTTATCTGATCGTTCTTGCAGCTGAGTCTTCAATTCCCTTAACTCTAAGGGCAACATCCTATAAGGAAGAATTGAAATTGGTTGTGTGCTAGGAATAACAACAATACCAATTTCTATCTCTTTATCTGGAGGTAAGTCAAGTAATTCCTCTGAAAAGACATCAGGAAATTCCTGAACAACTAGAATTTGATCTAAGTTAATAGTAGGCTTATCAACATCTTTCACTATCGCCAAAAATGCCTGATAACCCTTTATCAATAACCGTTAGGCTTTTAAAGCATAAATCAAGTTAGTTGGCCTCTCTACTTTATTCCCTTGCAATACAAAAGAAATTTCACCTAGAATATTAAATTTCACCACTTTTAAGTGGCAATAAATAGTAGTATAACAAGAGGCTAACTAATCCATGCCTAATATCATATCAAAATCAATCATATCAAGAATCATTGCACTAACCAGAGTTTCTCTTCCCTCAAAAGACACTTCACAAGATTTATACACCTGTGAAACTGACAAAGATTCCCTAACCGGGGTAACAACCAAAAAAGGACAATCAAGTTTGACAGAATCTTTTCCCAATCGTTTAGTAAAATACATAGAAACATAAGAATGTGTCAAACTAGGGTTAAACAATGCATAAGCTTTTCTATAACATATAGTAATAATACCTATAACCACAGCATTTGAGGCCCGAGCATCTTGCCTCGTTATAGCATACACTCTTGCTTGGCCTTGCCTTGAAGAAGATTGTGCCCTGACGATCTTCCTGATGTGCCTTTACCGTTGAGGTAGAAGTTGCTCCAACAGACAAGGCTACAAATATAACTGGGCAGGAAGAACGTTAAACTGACCCATAAGTCAAAGTTGGCTGAGCAAATAGACAATCTCTTTTCATATAACCCGGTTGTTCACACCCATAACAAACACCAAAGGCCTTATGACAGACTCCTAAATGATAGTTTCAACAAATAGCACAAGGAGGCCTAGAATAATTTGATTGGCTCACAACAGGATGAGGTATAACATTTCTAAATTTAGGTCTCAAATCTAGAGCGCCCACTGAGGGTCCATAAGATCTTGGTACTAGTTACATAGCAAATGATTGAGATTGACCCTGAGAGCAATTTCCTTTAAATTAGGACACTTAGAATCTTCCACTCCTTATCTTCTTCTTCACAGAAACCCCTTCTTCTTCAATATGCCTCAGCTCAATTCTCAACACAATCTTCCACTCCAAACTGTCACAATATGAAATTTGAGCAGTGATCGGCACAGAATATGAAGGAATACATATTCCTTAAGCCTTAAACATTACATAGAATATCTAATATAATAATTATAATATATTTCAATATAATCAAAAGGTAAGTCATTTGTAGAAATTTTAGCACAGTTGTCTTTGTATTTCAGACCTTCCAAAAATTCTACAACATACTACAATTAGTTCAAATCATATAAGACATCTTTTAAAATAAGTTGTAATCATACTTTCACAAAATGATAATAAACCAAGCTTCTATCTATAGACTAGGTGAAGCATGTAAACTTCAAATAAAATAATATAAGTATCTCATAAGTTTTTAATTACATTATAAGAAGATACCCCAAAAAAGGATCAAAACATCATATCATAATGAGGCACTTTACTACTCAACTGGAGGAATAAGGTCACCAGCACTATCTGAAGCCAAAATAATCTACCGATGAATAACGTTCCATAAAAATACAATTTAAAATAGGAGAAGAAACTATTTACAACATATTTAACTGTAACTAATAAAGCTTTGTAGATAAATATAAATTTTCCAAAACATAGAATCATAGCAATCATAAAAATGTATAAAAATCATCAATCAAATTAGACCACATATATAATAAGACATTGTATTTAAAGAAATCTGTGTAAAATAATAATTCTCAAATCTAACTTTTCCGTAGGATTTCAACAGAACAAAAACAATGTACTTTAGTTTACAAATTCAAGGTGTTATATGAATCTTTTTAGCTACAAAACCTTTTGCACTATTGTAGTGCATGCTACAAACTCAACTTCCATAGAGTGTAAGGCAATGCATGATTGTTTCTTGCTACTCTGACTTATGGCAACATTATTTAGCGAGAAGGTATAACCTGGATTCAATCTAGTATCCCACTAGGCGTAGATTGGTTCCCTCACAGTGTATAAGATGTGCCCTGCAAGTATCTCAAGATCATTTTTACTGTCTTCTAGTACGTTGATAGGATGAAAAGTTTTTTAAGGAAGTAAAAGTGAAAATAGAATTGGGCTGAAAATTGATTTTAAAAATTTATTTGGTATGTTAGAAATGAGTATAGAATTAATGTCTTTATTTTTATAACTTGGGGTAAAATGATCTAAAATACTTTTTTATAACTTAAGAAGGGTTAAAATTATCCAGAAATTTTGTAACTTAGGGTAAACTAGTCTAAAATATTTCACTTTCGCATGTCCTATCTAATTTTGCAGCTTTTTTTTTATAGAATTGAAATGACAAAAAATGTTGAAAGTAAAAGTGGAAGTATCTTCTATTATACTAAACAAGAGCAATACTTAATTTCACTTTCCCACTTCCACTTCCACTTCCACGCTACCAAACATGCCATTTGTCTTTTATTGCACTTTCAACTTTACTTTTTTTTTCTGTATACTGTTTTTTATTTTTTTAGAATTACTCAGAGGCTTCATAGAAGAGAATTAATTATCCTAAAATCTAATAATAACTTAACAGTCTATAATAATAAGTTACACAAAAAAAAATAATATCATATTTATACTACCTAATTGTTATTAGACTTTTTAGGGATTAAGTCCCTCCCATATACCTTCTGAATAATTCTTCATTTTTTTTCGTTAGTCATCTTAGATGCTTTCAATACTAATTGTTCATGTTTTAAGTATTTGATAACATGGATGATAAGTATTGAGAACATATAAGATAAGTAGTGAAAACATTGAAAAATTGATTTTTGAAGATGTTAAATAGAACAATTGAAAATGTAGATAAGATGAGTGCTAAAAAAAATTAGCTCGTGAAATAAAATGGTACATTTTTTCTTATAAGATCCTTGAATGTTATTTTTCTTGCACCCAAATCATGGGATCACATATAAATTAAGGGTTATATAACACTTAATATTCTGGTCTTATTTCTCATATGTGACTGGTGTTTTAATCTTATTTATAGTGTAGTTTACCCATAATCTTTTTAATTTAGTACAATTTTACCAACAATCATTTTAATTTTGTACAATTTTATAGATAATATTATTTCTCAAGTACAAAGAATTGTACTAAATTAAAAAAATTATGGGTAAAATTTCACTACAAATAAGATTAATATACTATAAACATATGAGAAATAAGATTAGGATATTATGTGCTATATAACCTTAAAATTAATTATGTGCTATATAACCTTAAAATTAATCAACATTTGGGTTGGATGGCATTGCTTTTTTATAACCCTTTTAGAGTGATATTAAGTAAAAAAAAAACTTTTGTATTACTTTCAAATTTTTAAGGTACAAAGTATTGGTAGAAAAGTATTTAACTGTACTATATGTATAAAAAATTACTTTAGTATATTGAGTACTACTAATAAAATAATTTAGGATGTTTGATGTATAAAAAAATATTTTATAATATTGACTGCTATTAGAAAAATATTTCAATGTGATAAATGTACAAAAAATTATTTTAGGATATTGAGTACTATTAGAAAAATATTTTAAGATGTTAGATACAACTTATTTCTTATTTAAAAAATAATTGTAATATTTTTTTAATTAAAAAGATGTTAAAAATAAAAAATTGAGTGACCTTTTAAAAAAAATAAAACAAGTGACCTAACAAACCAAAGTCAGGAAGAGAAAAAAAAGAGCACGTGGGTTCCTATTTAATATTTTTTAATCTTTATTTTTTTTAAAAATATTTTAATGGGTGTAGAATGTAAAATAAAAATAATCTCTTAACTATCGTTTTTTAAAAAATATATTTTATTTAAAAATATTAAATCTGTACTGTATAGATTACATCTAGACAATTTTGATGAGATAAACTTTAAGTGCACATCTTATGAGAACCCAAACCGCTTAAAAGCCTATGCCTTCAAGGTGCACATTTCGAAGCATATTTAAAAGCCTATAGTAGTCTTACAAGTTTCATTTTATTCATAATCAAAAAAGAGTATTTCCCAATTAACAAATAAAAGGAAAGCAACTAACATACAATTTATAGGAAAGTCTATACGACAAAATATTACAGAATGTCTTCTAGTTCTAAACTTTCTGTTCATTGTTCCCAATTAGATCATAAACATCATCATCTCATCTTCTTCATGGGATTTTCCACAATCCGGTTGGCTGGACCGACGGATAAGGACTATATAAGCAACACATGAAAGAAAGAAACATCAGATTCTAATCCATGTTTTTACATCAAATATTTAAAGATTAATATTTTGAGGTATCATATATATATATATATATATATATATAAATATATACCTTAGACGATATCGTAATGGAGTTGTTTGGGACGATTCATGGAATGAAGCTCTCTGAGTAGGATGGACTGACGAGTAAGGACTACAAAATCCACACATAAAACATGAAATATCAGATCTAATCCATAGTTTTACATCAAATATTTAAGGATTTAGGTTTTGATGTATCATATATATATATACCTGGGATGCAATTGCAATGGAGATCGTTGTGGCAATTCATGGAATGAAGCTCTCTGAGTTGGATGGATCGATGAACAAGGACTAAAAATCAACACATAAGGCATGAAACATTAAATTGAATACATATTTTTATATCAAATGTTTAATGATTTATGTTTTGGGGTCTCATACATATATATACATTCACACACACACACCTGGGATGAAATTGCAATGGAGTTGGTTGGGGCAATTCATCAAACGAAGCTCTGAGTCGTGTAGACCCTCAAACAATTAGGACTATAAAATCAACACAGAAAACATGAAACATCAAATCTAATCCATGCTTTTACATCAAACATTTAAGGATTTATGTTTTGGGGTATCATAAATATACCTTGGATGATATTACAATTGATCTGTTTGTAGAGGCAATTCATTAAATGTAGCTCTTTGATTCATCATTCTTACTGTGTTGTTTGGAAGTTGTGTCTCTGATTCAGTTTCAACAATAGATGTGATAGATACGATCAGTTGCAAGGTAATGTAATATATATATATATATATATATATATATATATATATAAACATTTCACATTTGGCACCCATAGTGAAAATCTGAATAGTCTTTATATTTGCTAATATATATTTCTTTAAAAAAAATTGAATTTTATGAACTAACAATATAAGGCTCTTACCATTTCTTCTACCATGGCTGTTCTTACATCCTTGGCATTCACATGTTTTGCTGGAACATCCAACTTTATCCTTCATTGAAAAAAGCAAAGGTACAAATTTATTTCAAAATTTGCTACTGAATTTTTGAATAATTTCTTAAAAGACCCAGTGGTCTACTCTTATAATAAATATTTTTAAAGAATTTGATAAAAGAAATTTAATAATGAAGTGTATACACAACCTTGAAACATGGGCAATATCCTTTCGAACATGATGTCTTTATACACTTGCAACCTCCAGTGGGATTGACGGATGAGGATGTCCCTTGATTCACATTAAACTAATTCAAGAAAAAGCACAATATTAGTTAATGAAATAATTAAATCACAATCATGAATAATCAGAAATAACAATAATTTGATCCATTAATTAAGATCTTACATTGTTAGAAGCAAATGCCCTTGGATTACCAGATAGAATATCATTACTCCTGATTGAATGTCTAAAGTCTGGTGTATTTAAACTGTTG
Source organism: Leucaena leucocephala (assembly GCA_037074615.1). Taxonomy (NCBI): domain Eukaryota; kingdom Viridiplantae; phylum Streptophyta; class Magnoliopsida; order Fabales; family Fabaceae; genus Leucaena; species Leucaena leucocephala. The sequence continues at coordinate 17,403,932 of CM073519.1, forward strand.
CTCTGGTTTAAGCTTGATGTCTTTTGCCTAATAAAATCATATGAAATGTTTACAACAATATATATATATATATATATATATATAACGTAACTAAACATATTACCATGTAACATGAAATAGGAAATAATTAAAAGGAATAGTTAATGTTTTAATACTTAAATTAAGATGACTCATTTTCCTCCGTTCCTCCAAATAAAAAAATTAATAATTTAGACTCAATATTGAATTTGAGGGAAGAGTTTTCATTAGCATTTATAAAAGTGGTTTTTATTCTAACTGAATTTTTACAAACTGAAATTATGGTAAAAATCAATTAGTGTAATATGATTTATATTTGAATAGATATTTTTAAATATTAGTTTGATATAATAAACTTATTTAGACGATATCATTAAAAATCAAGTTTAAATGTAAAATGGCTGAAAAAGATAAGAGTTTCATATAAAATATTTATATATGTGTGCATAATTATATAAATTTAAGAAAATTTTAAAATTTAAATAAAAATTATGAAAATAAATAGTTAATATATTATTAAAAATAAAACGAACCTCTTTTTTGTAGGACTTGATACTTGGTTATTGAGTTGTTGAGAATGGCTAAATATTTAAGGAGGAGTTAGTGTCCTTTTGGTATTTGTAGATGTAGAATGAGGTTCACTCATGAATCGTTCAGATTTATCACTATTTATCGCAACCTATCAAGAAGAAGATGACGATAATGGTGAAGAAGATGATCTCAGAGCATTTATCAATAATCAAGGATATTTGATTTCAAATGTCATAATTGAACATCAAGAGCTTAATTATTAGTATAGTTACCTTATGGGTGTTACAATTTTGATTCTCTTTGTGAGAATTTTTTTGAGATCTTATTTTTTGAATGAGTGGGGCATCTCTAAACAAATTCATCAAGGCGTTATCCGCAAAATGGTCATCTTCATTTTGGGGAACAATAATGGGATATATTTCTGAATAAGGGCATTCCCATTTATTTTCATTTTCATTTGTGAATATTCCCAAAAATTCATTAGTAACACGTGCTTCAGAAATCATTGATGGAGAATCTTGTGACATGGGGATAGTACTGTTCATCTCACTCTGCATCAAGAAGAAAGTTTCATTGCTCCCAATAATGATAATCATAATCAAAATGAAAATTTATTATGTAGATAAAAAGATTTATTTTGACCAATAAAACAATAAAATATATGAAACAAATGAAAATTTGTCGGGAAAAACGAGGCAAGAAGTGAATGCTATTAACGATACGTGAGATGATACACACAGCATTATACTAGAAAATAGGGGTTTCTGTAAAACCTAGCATCTATAATAAATTAATTTCAAATGAGAAAAATATTTGGGTTCAAGAAGATGAGTGAACAAGAGAACTTTCTTGCTTTCCAAGAAACGCAATTATTGTCTAGCACTCTCATCGGCACATTAAAATTTCAAGAGATCTTTCAAAACAGTGAATTCTACATACATCCAGGGATCGAATTCTCCTGACCTCAATGTTACGTTTGACCTCCCCCAAATGAAAGTTCATATTGATTAAAAAACAAACTTAAAAGAAAGATAGCATTCAGATTGAGAATCAAGATTAACATGTTTATTTAAAAACTAATAATGATTTAAAATATAAAAAGATTCAAAACATAAATTAATAATAAATTTAGTAAATTGCCTATCCATTTATAAAATTAACGAGTAGCAGCAAAGTAATTAATGAAATTAAATTTACATACCCTATGTGACGATGACAATAAAGACGAAACTTGATTGTGTTTGTAGTTTGAGAGATCCATAGTATTCATTTGTGTGTGGCTTTCCTGGTTCGATGATATATTTTGGAGAAGGGAAGCCTCAGGAAGAGAGAGAGAGAGCTGGAAAAGCCAAAAGTTAAACTGTGCGAAGGAAAAAAAATCGGATCCTTTTGTAATTTACTCAAATGAGTCAAATCTCATTAATCTTGATATATATTAATATACATTATGATAACTATCATAATCTCAATAATAACGTTAACAAAGTACATTTTACAATATTATTCGTTTGTTTTTTAAATAATAAATTGGTTTAACAATACAGATTAACTTATCTATCTTTTTCTTTTTTGACCAGGAACTTATCTATCAATACATATATAATATATATTAATAATTAAATTGAAATGATCGATGCGAGAATTCGTTATTTATATATATTATACTGAATTATTGAATTATTTATATAATAAATATTATTTTTTTACAAAAATATTAATAGCACATGTTATGTTTTAGTATAAGATATATTTAAAGCTAGATTAACTACTCATTCCTATCATTAATATAAAACATTATTGAATAATTTAGATATATTAAGGAAGGTAAATAAATTAGTTAATTATAACAAATATGACATTATCTTCCAAAAGTACTCATGTATAATATAAATTATATATCAGTTTACAATTTAAGTAAATTAGTCTAAAAAGTAATAAATATTATATATAAAATAGATTAAAATATTATATTTAGAACTAAATCAACCTTACAACTAGCTCACCTATTAAAGATTAGGTATTAATATATATGTTAATATTTACAATTAAGTTAATATATTTTATATTTTTACATAAGCATAAAGGACATAAATTTTTTTTATTGTCTATAAATTGGGTTTTCTATTAAGTAGTTTTAAATTTAATATTTCTTCATTTATAATCTAATTTCATGAACTCACCAATCATGAAGATCAAGTTAGAGATTAAAATATTGATTAGTTTTAATTTTTTAAATAAACTCAATTTCATAAAAGTCCACGTACTTTTTAAATAAAATTTGTCTTTTATAAGAAAATAATTTACAAAACTTATCTGCGCATATATGTAGTGATTTGTTTGGGGAAGGTATAATAATATAATATTCTTATCATAATTTGAACTTTGAACTGACTGAATATGCAATAGTATTTTGAAAAATTAATTTAGATAAACAAATACATTTTAAAAATTGAAAATATTTATTTTGAAGCTTGTACATAAACTTAAGAATGTCAAACACAACTAGGGCTAATTTAGGCCATGTTTGATTATTTATTTATAGAACATTTTTTTTCATTTTTTATTGACATTTGTGATAAACTATAGAAAAAGAACAGCAAAACAATGACATTTATATCTATAAAAAATGAGAGAATAAAATTGCCACCACAGTGCACCACGTAGCAGTCTCAAAAGTAAGATAAATCAGCCCTTATAAATATTATAATAAATACGCAAGAAGAATGTAAAACATCCTAATTTACCAGTTATAAGAATTACTTAAATACCAAATATTTCTCCTTAGGGCCATTACCCGTTTTGTGTTTAAGGCATATTTGTTTTTGTTTTTTATAATATTATTGAGTTACGTTGCATATGTTTTCCATACTTAATAAATGAAAAAAAAGGAGCACAACAAAGTAAATGAGTATAAAATGTTTACACTTGTCAACAATTTTTTGACATCAACTTTAGAAATGGATTATAATAATAGATTAATATTAATAATATAAAATATATATTAATATATATAGATAAATAAATTTAAAAAATGAATATATATATATATATATATATATATGAGATGAGACGGGATCGAAACACCCTCATCCTATGCCCATCTTGTCCCAAACTCTTTTTTGTGTCATCTCAATTATAACCAAGACCAATACGGCTGATTAGGACGAGATATCTTGGACACCTCTACGTCCCATATAATTTACAAAAGAGGTTTTTTCTAATCTAATAGTTTACTTTATATATATATATATATATATGTAAGATTAGATGATTAGATGTATTCATGGAATAGGTTGTGACTGGGATAACCCCGTCTAGTATTCTATCCCAATACAGTCGTGGGAGGCATTTTGCGTCCCATACCCGTCCTATCTCGTCTTGAACAGAATTGGGATTGGTTCAGGACAAGACAATAATTCTCAAATCATATTTTTTCTTAAAAAATTAACCTACTAGATATTTTATACACAATCTATTTATTAGTAACGTATAATCAGAACTCATAAAACAATATAAGAAATTAAAACAGAAAATAACACATAATAAAACTCCACTTCTATCATAATCAACTGGAGTTTATAATTAAGCATATACCTTCTGACCCAATTATAATTAAGCATGATGAAGTTTATAATCAACTTCAAAGGAAATAGAAGAAATTAAATCTTTTCTAATATGATTACCAATTTAAAATAAAAAATATCATTAATTATACTACAAATATCATTACTTATTCACTTACTCCACTTCACAAACTAAAGTTACTATTTCATTTGAAAAGAAACAAAGACATATGAAAAAGAGAAAAATAAAATCATCTAATAAATAAAATATATAATCTAATATAAATAATACTATTTTTTATGTTGTATTTTTTACAAAAAAAGAATAAAATAATTTTTTTTTATAAAAAAATTGTTCAAGGGATAGGAGCCCTTAGGGTTAAACCAAGACTCAATATATTATATTCACGTCTAAATCTTTCACAAGATAGAATGGACCTATCCTAAAATATTTGTACCAGGTTAAGACAACTTAGAATAGGAAACTTTGGACACCCCTATCTAAGACTCCACTTATCATTTCATCTCATATTTGTCTTTGTTGTCCAAATACACGTGTGCATCCGCATGGGTACTATACTAATTCCTAATAACTCGTAAGGTAGACTCTTCTGGATTGTTTTTTATTTTCTTAAAAATTTCCTGAATATAATTTTTATATTTAAAGTGTAAACAAAGAAAACCACATGAAAAAACATAAGGTCAAAAAGAAGAATAAATAATAATAATAATAATAATAATAATAAAATAAATTTAGGGGATAGAGTGGATTGAAGTTTTATATTCATTATTAAAAAATTAATTTTTTAAAAATAATAAATTAATATTAATTAGCAGATGATGGATAATACTAGCTAACTAGGACATAATTATTTTACATCTACGTCCATATATAAAAAATTCTTTATATCATCAACGGATAGAATATTATATTTTTGTATTTATTTTATAATGTTATGGTTACTTTTGTTCTAAAAAAACCTTTATGACATTGGATGTACCACTTTATAAGCATATACCTCTATTAAGGGTTTTACTGAAGATTTCTTATAAAGAACTTTGAACAGTTCCTTTTAAAATCAAAAGTTTTTAAAACTTGTATTTACCAAAAAGGTTCTTCCTTTTTTTAATAAAGGAATGAGATTCTCTAAAAAAATTGAATATCTAAACTAACTTTCTCCAAGTTAAAACTTAGTTTAATTTCATAAACTTTTTGAAAACTTAAACTAAAACTTCAAAAAAGCCTTAAGACCCGGGTTCTATGATAACTATATAAACTTATCCCGACTAACTACTTCATCAAAATCCGACCATATAAACATCCATGCTCAAACGCTATAAGCTTAACACTAATTATCACCTTTTGGACACCAATGTTGATGGCACTCAGTTTTCTCTTTATAGAGAATTATATAATCCATCAAATAATTTTCATATATATATATATAAACTTATATACTCAACCTCTCGAGGCTTCATCAAAGTACTATAATTACTTTAATCAAAAGTTAACATATACAACTACGCTAGCTCCAACTTTTTAAACTCCGTCTACAACTGACTAAATAATAATGTTGTTATCATAATTTGAACTTTAAACTGTCTGATATGCACTGGTATTTTAAAAAATTAATTTAGATAAACAAATAAATTTTAAAAATTGAAAATATAATTTTTTTTTGAAGTTTGTACAATATAAGATAATAGTAGATTATGATTATTGCAACAGTGTATATGAAAATTTTAAGGGAAAGAAACAAATAAAGACTATATGAAATTCAAAAGGGCAAAAAGAGCATCTAAATTTTAAAAATGACATATTAGGCATAAGTCTCAATCTGTCATTTCAAAATTTGGAGGCAAAAGATGAAATTATTTTTTAGTCATTTACTACTCCTACAATGGGATTTATGACTTGAGCAAATATTTTGACCACTTTCACTAAAATATTTACTATTCTCAATAACAATTAAATTGCAAATAATTACTTTGATCATTTGCTACTACTCCTACAATGAATTTACTACTTGAGCAATAATTTTGACCACTTTTGTGAAAATATTTACTACTCTCAGTAACAACTAAGTTGCAAGTAATTACTTTAGTCACTTGCTACTTCTGCAATAGGATTTATTACTTGAGCAATGATTTTGATCACTTTTGCTAAGACATTTACTACTCTCAGTGGCAATTGAGTTGCAAGTAATTGTTTTGGTCATTTGCTACTCCTCCTGTAATGGGATTTACTACTTGAGTAATAATTTTGAACACTTTCGCTAAGATATTTACTATTCTCAATAACAACTGATACTGGTGCAAAATATACTTTTTAAAGCCCCATTTTTAAACTGGTCCTTGTGGAGACTGTTTAAAAAAAGACCAGTGGCTTTTTTGTAAATAAGATCAAATAGTTACACTGGATGTATACGTAACTGGTGTAAAAGATAATTACTACACCGGATACTAATATCAATAGGTGTAGATTAGCTGGAGTCATCTTCTGACTCTTTATTTTCTTGTTTTGAAATAAATGATTGCTGGCATTTTTGTAAATAAGATAAAATATTTACACTGGATGTACAATGAACCGGTGTTAAAATACTTTCTATTCTGACTTTTTCAATTTCCTTACTATGCTTTCCCGCTTCTATTCTCTGTACCTTCTCAGGCCTTTCATTTCAATTCTTCGATTTCTAACATTTGTACTCATTATGATAGAAGGCCAATTGCATTCTTCGATATTTTTTCTGAAACCGTTCTTATTCTTCAACCAGATGTATACCATTCATATGATCAGTATTTTTCGTCTCATCACTTTATCTTTGTTTTATTTTCTTTTCTTCTATATTAACATTCAAATGGCTTCTTCCTCACGCATACCTCCTTCTCCGCCGCACAAAAGAAACATAGACAATTTTGAAGACAAACATCTTAACCCTCACCCTGTAGTTCTTTCTCCTCCTCCCCTAGTTATCACTATGATAGAGCATCTTGAGGAACTCATCATATGCTTCAATGGCCTGGAGGACTCAGTGGAAGGATTATCTCAAAAAGTTGATAGACTGAAAGACAGTTTCAGAGATTTTCACTTAGAAGTTTGCTGCCATCAATATAATAATAGCTTGTATAATCCTATTGATCCTACTGATTCTGATGAATCCCAGACCTCTGAGTCTAACGGGGAGCGAAAGCTTGCAACCTTTATCTTCAAAATGATAGCTTCTCTTTTTGTACGTAATGAAAAAAAGAGAGAATATATTGTATATTCTAATAGATATTTTTTTTAAATTTTATACTTTTGATGTAAAAGTTATTAGTAAAACTAAATGAATAAAGTTTCTTGTTCTGATAACATGGTGTTCTTTTATTTTTCAAAAACAAAAAAATGCAACATATTTAAACTGGACATGTAAGTGTCAGGTGTAGAAACATAATGTCTAGTTTAGAAAAAGTTATTTCTACACCAGTCTTCAATTTTATCCAGTGTAAAAAGTGACTGGTTTAGAATATAGTGTCAGGTTAAAAAAATTATTTCTTCACATGTGTTACATTTTATCCGGTGTATGTTTACTATACACTTTAAAAAGCCCTTTCGTGCCTCCCATCTATCATTTTTTACTTGTGTGTGCATTTAAGTCTTCTTGACCCTTCACAGCCAGTGAGTTTTGTTTTGTACTCCTTGTCTTGAGAACTGAAGATTTATGCACTACTGACGGTAGCTTTTGCTGTTATCTGTGCTGGATTTATTACTGTCATTTACTTATTTTATTTGGTGAGTTCTTCCACTTGTGCGTGATATATTCTCTCTCACAATTAGCTGCAAGCTAGGTTTTCTTATTTTTTATTTTCCTAATTTTTTAATCTTCCACAAATATGAATCGTAGTTGCATAAATGCTAAACGAACAAGTATTGTGTATGCTGAAGAGGTGAAAGAGTTTTTGGATTTTGCTAAATAAAATGGTGATGATGACAATGGAAGGTTTTATTATCCTTGTGTGAGTTATTTGAATGAGAGGAAACAAAGTCCTGTAGATATGTACACTCATCTAATTTGTGATGGGTTTTACAAGAGTTACACAATATGGGTATAACATAGTGAAAATGTGGAAATGTCAAGTGCATCTGAACAGTTGGAACATACCTTTGATGATGACATGGATACTGATGTCGGGTAGAGGACATGATTCGTTATATTGGAGAAGATGCTTTTATGTGATCACATGCATATGGTAATATGTGCAATGATGCAGAAAAATCTCTATACCCAGGGTGCAGAAAATACAACATGTTGAATATAGTGTTGAGATTGGTAAGTGTGAAAGCACGGCATGGGTGGAGTGGTAGAGGTTTTTCAGAATTACTTGTGTTGTTGCAAGACATGTTTCTACAAAAAATGTGTTACCCAAATGCTACTATGATGCTAAGAAAATAATGTCATTTAGGCATGCAGTATAGAAAGATTCATGCATGCCCAAATGATTACATATTGTGCAGGAAAGATTTTGAAGATGAGAAAAAATGTCAAATATGTAAGACACTGAGGTACAGATTAAACAAGTCTCCTGCAAAGGTCAAACAAGTCTCCTGCAAAGGTGTTAAGGTATCTTCCAATTATATTAAGGTTTAACAGCTTTTTGCTAATGAAGATGATGCAAAAAAAAAAAATGTTATGGCATGCGACTAAAAGGATTTGTAATGGAAAGCTTCGTTATCTGATTGATTCTTTGTAATGGAATAAGATTGATGACTTATTTTCCGAGTTTAGCAATTAACCATGAAACCTAAGGCTTAGACTCAGTATAGATAGTATGAACCTTTATAGTAGCCTTAGTAGTATATATAGTTCATGACTCGTCCTCTTGGTGGTTTATAACCTATCTCCCTTATTGTGTATGAGAAGTAAGTATGTAATATTGTCTATGTTGATCTTAGGATTAAGACAATCGAGAAATGACATAGACATTTACCTAATGCCCTTGATCGAATATTTAAAGAAGCTATTGTAAGGTGTGGATGTTTTTGATGCGATTAAGAAAGAGATATTCAAAATGTGGGTCATGATCTTTTGTACAATTAATGACTTTTCTGCATAAGGAAATTTGTCAGGGTATAGTGTTAAGGGCCCAAAAATATGTTTGATTTGTCAGGAAAGGACTTGCTACTATTAACTTCGTTATGGAAGAAACACAGTCTACCTAGGTTATAGGAGATTTCTAAAACAAGGTTATTCATACTGTCAACTGAAGAAAAAATTCTTTGGAAGCCAAGGATTTGAAAATGCTCTAGATCCATTGACTAGAGAACAAGTTTATAAAAAAGTGAAAGACATCAACGTTACTTTAGGTAAGACTACCAAGAGAAGTGAGAAAAATATATGGAAAAAAGATGTCTTCTTTGAGCTTCCATATTGGCAACATCTTTAAGTAAGGCATTATATTGATGTCATGCATATGGAGAAAAATATGTGTTACAACATTGTTGGAACACTTCTTAACCTACATGGTAGTTCTAAAGATGCTTTAAAGGCAAGACTAGATTTACAAGAAATGGGAATACATGAGGATTTACATGCAAGCCCACATGGTGAGGGGAGTCATTGTGTTTAAGAGAATAATATTTTATCTAAGGATGAGAGAAGAAGTATTTGTGAATATTTGCAAGAAATCAAAGTTCCCTCTGGGTACCCATATAATCTTAAGTAGATTATATCAAGGAAAGATTTGAAATTAATAAGCCAAAAGTCTCATGATTGTCATGTCTTGATGTAACAATTACTCCTAGTAGCTATTCGAGGAATCCTTCAAGATGATTTGAGACACATTGTAACCCAACTTTGCTTCTTCTTTAATGTTATATGTGTCAAAGTCTTTGAGACTGAAAAGTTAGATGAATTGGAGCATGAGGGTTATGTTATTTTGTGCCAACTAGAAAAATTGTTTCTTCCAGGCTTTTTTGACATCATGTTACACCTCATCGTTCATCTAGTACGAGAGATAAAACTATGTGGCCCTGTATACTTACGATGGATGTACTCATTTGAAAGATACATGAAAATTCTTAAAGGGTATATGAAGAATCCAAATCATATCCAAATCAGTTCCAGGAATCTATTGTTCAAAAATATATTTCTAAAGAAGCTATGGACTTTTGTCAACACTAACTATCTAAAGTAAGACTTACCGGTCTCATTAAACCCTGTGCCAAACAGAGAGTCAACGTGAAATGTCTGTGAAGAGTGTTGATCGTAATAAATTATAGCAAATACACTTACATATCTTGAATAACATTGATAAAGTTCAAGACTATATAGCTATTTATAAAGAGCTTGTCCTAAAACAAATAATAGAATGACAGAGCAAAAGCTGATTAGAGAACAAATCTTTTGCATATTGATTCAAACAGAAGGTTGGCATACGGTCCTAAATTTAATGTAATATGTTGGAATTTATTTAATATTAATGGGTATTCCTTTTATACGAAGTCACTAGATAATAAAATTAGTGTGCAGAATAGTAGTGTTATGTTAGTAGATGAAGCTATGCACTTCTCTAGTTCAAAAGACAATAATCCTAAATTGGCAGTCATCCCTTAGTGTTGTTGAAGATATTTGGGAGCTGGACTACACTAAATTCATAGTTCCTATGTTCAAATGCAAGTGGGCTAATGTAAAAAATAGTGTTATGGTGGATCGGTTAGGATTTATACTGGTTGATTTGAATAGTACAAGTTTTGGTAATGAGCCTTTCATTATGGAAGACCAAGCAAAGCAAGTGTTCTATATCACTTATCTGGCAAATAAAAGAGGGTCTTTCGCTTTCCAAGGAAAAAGGGTTGTTGACGATGATGATTCAATTTGTGAGATCCCTTCTTTTTCAATAAGTTTACTAAAATTGAATAAAGAAGAAGTTGATTCTGATTGATTTGTATGTGATTGTATATATTGTTTTGATGTAATAACAACACAAATATATTGTTCTCATTGCATATATTGTTTTGTTGTGACTTACAAGTGATGGGTTAATGAAATTGTTGGTTTGAAAAAACAACTTCAACATTTAAACCGGTTGTACATGTTATTAGGTGTAAAAAGTTATCTAAAAAATTTAAGGTCATTTTTTCTACACCAAATTTATATGTTATCTGAAGTAAACAAATGATCTAAAAAATTTAAGGTCACCTTTTTTACACCAGATTTATATGTTATCTGGTGTAAAAAGTCTTATAGAAAAATTTAAGGTCACTTTTTCTACCGGATTTATATGTTATTCGATATAGAAAGTCTTATGAAATTTAAAATATTGGTCATTTCATATTCAAAATATGATTTTTATACTAGATTTAAATGTGAACCAGTGTAAAAAGTCTTATAGAAAATACTTTTTTGAAGCCCGCCCCTTGGCGCTTCTCTTCATTTCTCAGGTTTTATTCAGTCTTATTTCCTACGTCGTCTATGATTACTCCTTTCGTTGTTCTCTGTGGTTTTTGTTGGGCTTCATGTGCTTATTCATTCTTCTCTATTCTCGCTCTTGTTGTGTACATGTTCTCAACACTTATTTTATCGTGTACGTGCTTCGCTGTTTACGTGTTCGTTTAATCTAGGTTTTATAGTTTTCTTGCAATAAATGCTTGCACTTCTTTCCATGGGTAAATGCTAAAGAAATAACTTTTGTGTATTCTGATGGAAGGAAAAAGGTTTTAGCCTGTTTACTATGTTTGTTTTTGTTATTGTGTATATAGGAATATGGGGGTAGTGGTAATCAAAATGAGGTTAGCGATACTCCAAGTGACTCTAAATAAAGGAGGGGCAGAAGTGCGACATGACTTTAAGACATTTTGAAAGTCAGGAAGAAAGGAAAATTACTACTAATTGAATTTGAAACATGTTAGAACCCAATTGGTGAACACATGAGTTATGTCATCCTTCTAGCACGCAACAAGACTAACATTGGCAAGATTAACATTTCATGAAAAAGAAATCTTCTATTTCCCATGTTTCTTCTATTTGTATGTATTGATTTTAACTACTGCAAGTCTTGTAGGAAAAAAGAGCAAAAGCCATTGAATAAGCTCTCAAGAATGATTTCCCCCACACAATGTCTTGAGGGGGTTACGTGAAGGCTGGAAGAGACTTATTGGGGCCAAGAAAAAGAGGCTAGAAGAGGCTGCTGAGTCTGATCCTAGTGTTACTCTTGCTCCCCCATCTCCAATACATAGCGAAGATAAATAGTTGTACGCTAACTAAAAAAGGAGCATATCATTTACAAGCGATCATGCTCATATGATTACGGAAAAATTGGAAGTACTAATTATATTATATTTTTAGTTGACTAATTTCTTATGTTTGCTCTTTAGGTGTTATAGGTTGATCTTAAACAACAAGAAGCCCATGACTACGTAAAGTCAGATGGTAGGAATGACATCTTGATTGTTGCCATGGGCAAGCAAGAGCATAGGGGCCATGTTAGGTGAGTTAGAGGAGGTGCCAGTATAAGAGATTATTTTATAGCATCTTCACGACATTCCTCATATATGCCCAGGGCAGAGTTGGAATCATTATTATCCACTATGAAGGTAGATGCTAAGGCAGAAGCTTGGGTAAAGGCTAGGGCACATATAAAAGCTTCAATTAAGGCATGATTATAAGAGGGGTTTATAAAGATCAAAGAAGAAATATTGACCATGATGACCTCAAGGCAACAAGAGCCAAGTGCCCCCAATTGCTCTCAACTATAGCTTATCCTAGCACTAAAAGAAGTTGTTGCATGTTTGGGCTTGTAATATCTTTACTTTTATATGTCTTAGAGACCATTCAGTAGCATTTAGAATCACTTACAATACCATGGAAGTCCATTAGCCAAATCTGGAATTTTACTCTTCCTCGGGTTACTGTTCATATGGTATTCCAGATTACGCACCGAACTTCAAAAAATCATAATTAATTATAGAAAACTCAAAATGAAGTGGTTCAAAAAGCTACATCAATATAACATCTTTAAATTTAAGGGAAGAATAATTTCTAGACCAAATGATTAGGCAATTGATACAGTTTATTCGTTGAAGTTTACTGTTCATTTGGTCAAAAACTCTAGAAACAGTTTCTGGTCCCTTATTTTGGAAATTCATTTCTCTTGATATACACATCCAAATGAAACTTTCTACATATGCACTTAAATCTATGGATGTGTGCTACGTGCTCATAAAATCTCGTGAACTAATTCCTTCATTTGCTAGGTCAAACTGAAGCCACAACCAAACTGCTTCAGGACCTACGGTTTACCATTTCAGTTTCCTTTCTTTCACTTTCAATAATTATTCAACCATACATAAGCCATCAAATAAACTTCTCAATATTCATATACATCATGTACATATGCCATAATTATTTCAAATAGCTTCATCACATAAATACACACCTTACATGGCATTTACATACATGGATAATTCATAGCCTATGCTAGAATATTAAATACTTCACTTTCCTTCTTCCATGCTTTAGCTCATGTCCCAAACATGATTCTTCCATATTGAATAACCTATTATGGTTGGTTATGGGAGGGTGAGATTCTAGGGAATCTCAGTAGTAAACATTACCACTTAAATATGCAAGATGGATGCTAATGAATGATATGTAATTTCATTAACTTTCTTTGATTAGTGACATGCCATCATGCTATATACTTTTACATAAAGTGCATGGCCATGGAAACATGTTATTCAAAATACATTCAACATCATTTATCATGTCACAACATTATTCAAATAACATATACATGTCAACACATAAGCATATCACATCAAGCACATAAAGAGGTAAGTTCACTACCTTGCACTTAAGCTTTTCTCTTGACCTTTAGCCCTTGCTCCCTAGCTTTCCAACCATGAAGCCTTTATGTCCATCACTTCCCAACATCTTATTGGATGTTTTATGGTCCTAAACACATTCATATTCATCACATAACTCATTAGGACTCATGAACTCCAACCATGTTCAAGACTAACTTTGTTACACTCTTTATTGTCACAACTTTCTCTAATTTTCACTAATCCACTTGGCTCTTGAACCAATTGATGTCTTGACTTTACCCTACACAATTTCACCTTTTGAATCCACTTATGAGATTAGAATCATGAAATTCTGGCTCCTTCATGGCCTGCTGTACAGAACTGAATATAAGCATACAATTCTTTCAAAAAATCTCATTTTGATTCTAATGCTTCCCATACTTGTTTCTCCACTTTACCCCACACAACTTTTCATTTTAAAACCATTGGAACCATCAAAATCATGAAATTCCAATCACTGTTCATGAGAGTGAACAGTGGCTGTAAGGAATCTCAAAGACTACAACCTTGAGATTTTAATGTTTTCAAGGTTCAAAACCTTTCCAATCCTACACAAAATCATCATACCAACTCAATGGAAGCATTAAATCATTGAAATTCAATTTCCTTCACTCATGAACAGTGCATACCGAACAGGGCACACCATGGCAAAGTCAAGAATATCAATTTGATTCAACAACCAACCACTTAACTAGCTTGTTTAAGCTTCAATCATATGGTTCTAACTTTAATTTCTTCTTCCCCTTTCCTTTAAGGTCTTTGGGAAGCACCACCCCTTAGAGAAAACTAAACTTTTCTCCCATCAAAACCCTAAGTTCAAGCTCCCAAATCAAAGGAAAATAAGCTAGGAGAAATTGATTACCTTTAATCTCTAGCTTGCTTGAACTTTGGAACCTTGAATCTTCTTTGTCTTGGCTTGAGTTTTCATTTTGCAAGAGTTTCCCCAAGGGTCCATGAGCTTATGGTTTGGCTGTAGAATGGAGGGGTATTTATAGCCAAAATCCAAGAAAAATCAATGGCCAAGATTGATTTGGTTACTATTTGATCTAAAGGCTCACATATAATCTTGGATTTCACTTTTTCATAAAAGAATAATTATGACATCATGTGTGAAAGCTCAAGGGACACCTCAAGGGATTATGTGGCGTGCTCACCATGCCAGGAAGCTTCTGGAAAAATTTCAGTCCAATCTGGTACCGATCGGAGCAGTTTCACAATAACCGGACTGTTTTATGTTCTGAATTTTTCTATAATATACCAGGATATGTATTATGTCCTAGAAATCAATGTATAGGCTTCTCATACCCTTGACATGGTTATACTGAGTATTTATCTGCCATCCATTCCTTGGGAAATGACCAAAATACCCTTGGTGTCCTTTCTTACACTATATTGACCACAAGGGCATAATCGTCATTTTACCCCTCTTTATACTGCCTCAGGGTGTATCTAGGCTCAACTAATCATATTTATACCATGTGCCACGTTTTTAGCTTGTCCCAAGTGACCAAAATGCCCTTCATCCATCTTTGGTACAATCTGGGCATCCAGGGGCATTTTTGTAATTTTACACTTTTTTTGGACACTAGCCCTTTCTATTGATGGACTAGTACCCTGGGTTTTGGGCCCTTCTTGGCGTCATCATGGGCCTATATATGAGGTCATATGATCTCATTCTATCTAGGCTCACATACCGATAAGTTCCATTATCGGATCACGGGTATTATCAAACTCCCGTCAAAATTCACTGTTATGGGAATAACTTTTTATATAGGACATCTTCTGGGGTTATGTCAGATTCATAACATCTGACACTGTAGGGCACACTTTCTTGTAATTCCCCCACTTATATCTGATATCCATGGAATCTGATAAAAATTCAGATAACTTTTAGACTATCAAATAATTTTCTGCTGTTTAGAGCCCTAATAAAATTTCTGTATCATGCCAGATTAACCAGCGTAACTTCCTCTATTTACTGATGGAATATGGGACTAAAAAACTTTCGGGCAGTTATAACCCTTTTCGGGCTGATCTTTCTATAATTACAGTTTTGCCCTTGAACTTTTTTCTTAATTACATTTATGTACCTTAACTTTTGGAAATTACCACTTTTGGCCCAATATTTATTTCTACTTTAACTTTTGGCCTTTAACCTTTTTCAATTTTCGTTTAGGTCCTTCTCTTTCTTCAAGACTTATCTAACCTTTATTATTTCTTCTGATCTTTGTCATAATCCTTTCCAAACCTCTTTCCACTATCAGTATTATACAGATAGAGAAAAATTTAGGATATGACATTTTTAGCCCCCTTAAAATAAATTTCATCCTCAAAATTTACTCAACATCTCAGTCAATGATTGGGGTATCTATCTCTTAAAATTAACATCTTAGCAGAGTACTTTTTATATCCGCAATTCTTCATATCTTTACTATGGTCATTCTTCTATTCTGAATCAACTCAATCAGAGTTGAACTCCAGTTCATTCTATTACTTTCTTGCTATGCATCTATCTGCATATGGACTTCTCACTATGCTGGACTTGTGAGTAGTGTCCATTTCTTTCATGTCAAACTCCCTCGAATACTGCTATATTATGGAGCTTCTACTAACTATTCATCATATTTCTTAGTGCAATCACTTATTGATCATTTGAGTATCTAGCGAAATTCTTTGAATATCCGCAAACTTTAACTCTCATTCTCATATCATCATATATTCTTATCATCTTTAAAAACTCATCATAATACAGAGAGAGGACTTATATCATTTTTCTTTCTTTCATTGCCTAACACTCGGAGCTTGAACAGCTCTAACACTCGGAGCTTGCACTGCTCTAACATTCAGAGCTTTAGCATATTCTGTAAACATCACATAATGTAACGTAACATAAGGCCTGGCATTCTATGCAAGGAGTGGAAGCTCTCAAAGCTCTCATTTGCTCTTTCACATGTAGCTCATCATTCAAACATCTTATCTTTTCCCGAATGGAAGCCTCTCTATCTGTTTACAAAGCTAGCTATACAGCCGCTTCTCAAGGCATATCTTATCACATATCTTTTATGCCGTATCATGGCATCTCTGGCTAAATCTGGCTATATCATAGTCTATATTTCAAATCTATTTCATTTGGACTTGATATAAGGGTTCTAGTCTCTTACTCTTCATAACCCTTTCTAGCTTTTCATAGCTCTTTCTATCATTTTACATAGCTTTATGCCTATATGCCAATTTCTTGTGGCATTCATATTTTTTTTCATCACTTCCCAGGGGGTCACCCATCATTGGACTACCCTTGCCTGAGCACGCTTAACTAAAATGTGTAGATAAAAATCTAAAGCACTGGTGCTCACTAGCTTTGACCTTGGTACTTTACCATATTATACCCATCTTATACTATATCTCTTGGGTCTATCTGGCCTTCTAATCTCTTTGTCCTCATCTGAAGGATCTACTTACCTTTATTTTTAATCTTTGTAATATCATCGTAAGGATATATGTATTCTCATTTGACCCTTTCTCATATCTTATAAAACATTCTCATAAATCCTTGGAACTCAGGATTAATAGCTTTAACTTTGATCACTTAGTTCCTGATACGTGTAAGGAGATTCTGAGTTCAGTCCCTGATAGTAATAAGGCTATCTAAAACTAGCATCATGGGTACTCTCTCTGTTATGAGTTAATAAACTTGTAAAGCTTCTATACCTTAACTTTTCCTTAGTATTTGTCCTTCCAAAGAAATACTGTACTTATGGCTCATTACTTTCTTGCTCTAGGCTTGGTCTACTGCGACCCTCAGGATCTACTGCGATCAACCGTAAACCTTTCAGGATCTAACTGCTACCCTGTGAGCCATACTAGGATCTATCTACAATCCTCCGGAATCTACTGGATTCTGTTGTACTGTATTCTCATCTCTGGAAGACCTAAACCAACGAACAAAGTTACAAGGTTAGTCACTTCCACATAGTTGTTAACTCCACAGATAATTCCCCAAAAATGATCACATAAGCCAATATTATCTATTAGGACTTGACTCATTTCCTCTATCACTCAGGAACTTCATATACCATTCTCATCTTTATAACTTTATTACATTTAACATTGCAGGGAGCTACACAAGCTCTACCATGCACATATTTGTCATCATCTATTTATCTCATCAGAGGGACTTTACTCTATTGCAAGAGCAATCTAACTCTATTGCAAAAATATTAACTTATATTACTTAAAAACTGCTCTTTCTTAGAGCCATATCATTTTTCATAACTGCGTCTCATTCTCTATCCCATTGACTATCATAGTCTGATCATAAATTCTCTTTATATCTTCTGAGAATCAAGTAGCTAACTTTCTAGTTTAGCACTTTGCTATTGCTTCATTCTTGCTAAGTTGAATTATTTAATTACATGTCATAGAGCATGGGAGCAACATAACTTTCTCATATGGTATACTCTACCCAGTACATACTGCATAAGGGGAGTATTCATTTATCATAGCATACTCAACATGCATAATATGCAAGTAGATGCAATCAATTAAGCATTCTCTAGTATGTGTGTCATCACATGACAATTGTAATGAGATGCAATTTCTTATTATAACTTATGGCAACATAAGCCATGCATCATTACAGATTTTGCTCAACTATCCCTCATACTCACATTACCATTAAGCAATTAACTAGGTAGACTTTAAAACATTTTGTCCCTTTGTCACCTTAACTGCTAGGTCTTGATCATCTATTCAGGTACTTGAGTCATTTACTTGTTTCACTTAGGCTGACACGTCACCCTCTTACTAGGGTATAGACTCAATCCTTCTTTACTCTTTCTCACATGAGGAATAGGGGAGTCACTTTATCTTTAAATATGTGGCTACTTTACTTTCTTTAAACCTCATAAACTTCTTTCTCTTAGCTTAGATATATCTTTTTTACTAACCCTCAAACAATTTCTGAGGCAATTTATCTTTAGCTTACATCTCCAATATCCTATTTATTTATTTAGGAATCAGAGATAGCTTATCATATCAGGCTATCTTATCATAACATTTCTCATCGCCTGTAAGACTTTTATGTCTCTAACCTAAAGGATTTCTGTGTCCTTGGCCTCACTGTAATCTATCTGTAATCCATAACTGGGTCAGCTGTCTTCTTTCAGCTAACTGAGGAAAGGTTTGGCTCCTATCTTTATGCCATTCAAACTTTTAAGTTTTCCCTAATCCTCCTGGATTACTAACAGGCGAGAAAGTATCTCTTATTAAGCCTCAAGGTTCATATGAATGAACTCGATTAAGTATCCATCAAAAGAGTTCTCTTCCCTTAACTCTAACCCTTAACTTCATGCCCATATTTCTCTAATTGAGAGGAATAATTCTTTTAAACTTTTTGATAAAAATTTCTCAAGTGAGCGGATAATTCTCCATCTCATATGGAGTAACTTCTATGCCTATCTGTATCTCTTAACTCTTTATGTCTATCAATCTCAGTCTACTTTGGACTAGACTGTGATTCTTTTCTGGTCTGCCTCTAGATCCTAACCAATTCAGGTCACTTGGATCTCATTCATCACTTAATATTACTATTTATGTTCTCTAGGGCAGAGCGTTAGGTTACTATCTCTTCGTGATAGAATCCCTTGACTTTGGGAACATTAACTTTCTATCTATTAACCATCACGTCTTTATCCTCAAGCCATGTATTAGACCATTCTTAGGCAAGTCTCATTCTAACTTCTCATTATTCTTTTCCGTAAAGACTAGCTACACAAAGTCTTTCGTACTGTAGATCAACTCCTGATGATCATACAGAGGATCTACTATTGAACCTCTTCTTAAACTAATCTTCTGTATCTTAGTGCTTTGTACTGTTTAACTTGCCTATACTCTGTGTTAAATCTCTAACTAATAGACTTCAGTGAGGTTGGCATCTTTAGTCTCATGACACTTGACTTACTATCATCTCATACCAATCCTCTAAAGTATATTAGGTTAATGCCCTCTACTGGATGTCTGTTTATCATTCCTACTACGACATTGAGGAACTGTAGATAACTAATTATTCTTAATCTATACTTTTGTCCATCCCTTGACCTAGACTGAGTAATTCACTCTCCATAGCTTTCTTCAGACCAATATGGTCAACACTATCTGTCTTTAATGAAGAAAGCTGGGGTTGACGAGGACTAGGAACATCCCACTGATCTTTCTCTATAAAGTCACACATTCTTGGACTTTGGGAATGGACAAGAACTATCATTAACTCTGACTGGATATCTGAATTAGGGGGCTATTGTATCTTAATTATCTTAAATCTATCATCAAACTCTGGTAGAGGAGGAATAATATATGGTTTACCCATAATCCAGTACTAGTACTCAGCTTTCTCAGCCGTAATCTATCATCTCGTAAAAGGGGTAAAGCTTATATCAGGGTTAGAGGGCATTCCAAGAAACTTATACCGTATAGAGTCACTAGACTTAACATCATAAGGTGTATTCACGACTTCAGAATGAATCTCTATATCACCTCCAGACTGCAGGTTTAAGTCTACAGAAATGTCTATGGGATATTCTACTGTAGATTTTCTTGACTGATCCCCTAAACTCTTATCTGGACTCTCTTCATTGTCTAAGGGATGTGGATATATATCATCTTCATATATCACTATTGGTCTGGAGTCTCCCTTATTAACTGAAGCCTCTGACTTAACCTTATGGAATCTCATATATATTCCTGCAACATTTGCTTAATTAAGCAATGTTAACAATCCCATAATATACTATAACTTAACCAAATACTTACTATTTAGAGTTAGGGTCTGGGAATAATCTCATATTAGTTCATAAATAATCTATTTAGAGCATTTCTTAAGCCAGAATCCTATGCTTTAATACCATAATGTAATATCCTTATTTTTATACATCTTAGGGACCATTCAGTAGCATTTAGAACCACTTACAATACCTTAGAAGTCTATCAGCCAAATCTAGAATTTTACTCTTCCTTGGGTTACTGTTCATATGGTATTCCAGATTACGCAATGAATTTTGAAAAATCATAATTAATTCTATAATACTCAAAATGAAGTGGTTCAAAAAGCTACATGAATATAACATCTTGAAATTTAAGGGAAGAATAATTTCTAGACCAAATGATTAGTTAAGTGATATAGTTTATTCGTTGAAGTTTACTGTTCATTTGGTCAAAAACTCTGGAAACAGTTTTTGGTCCCTTATTTTGGAAATTCATTTCTCTTGATATACACATCCAAATGAAACGTTCTATATATACACTTAAAGCTATGGATGTGTGCTACGTGCTCATAAAATCTCGTGAACTAATTCCTTCATTTGCTAGGTCAAACTAAAGCCACAACAAAACTGCTTTAGGACCTACGGTTTACCATTTCAGTTTCCTTTCTTTCACTTTCAATAATTATTCAACCATACATAAGCCATCAAATAAACTTCTCAATATTCATATACATCATGTACATATGCCATAATTATTTCAAATAGCTTCATCACATAAATACGCACCTTACATGGCATTTACATATATGGATAATTCATAGCCTATGCTAGAATCTTAAATACTTCACTTTCCTTCTTCCATGCTTTAGCTCATGTCCCAAACATGATTCTTCCATCTTGAATAACCTATTATGGTTGGTTATGGGAGGGTGATATTCTAGGGAATTTCAGTAGCAAACATTACCACTTAAATATGCAAGATGGATGCTAATGCATGATATGTAATTTCATTAACTTTCTTTGATTAGTGACATGCCATCATGCTATATACTTTTACATAAAGTGCATGGCCATGGAAACATGTTATTCAAAATACATTGAACATCATTTATCATGTCACAACATCATTCAAATAACATATACATGTTAACACATAAGCATATCACATCAAGCACATAAAGAGGTAAGTTCACTACCTTGCACTTAAGCTTTTCTCTTGACCTTTAGCCCTTGCTCCCTAGCTTTCCAACCATGAAGCCTTTATGTCCATCACTTCCCAACATCTTCTTGGATGTTTCATGGTCCTAAACACATTCATATTCATCACATAACTCATTAGGACTCATGAACTCCAACCATGTTCAAGACTAACTTTGTTACACTCTTTATTGTCACAACTTTCTCTAATTTTCACTAATCCACTTGGCTCTTGAACCAATTGATGTCTTGACTTTACCCTACACAATTTCACCTTTTGAATCCATTTATGAGATTAGAATCATGAAATTCTGGCTCCTTCATGGCCTGTTGTACAGAACTGAACATAAGCATACAATTCTTTCAAAAAATCTCATTTTGATTCTAATGCTTCCCATACTTGTTTCTCCACTTTACCCCACGCAAATTTTCATTTTAAAACCATTGGAACTATCAAAATCATGAAATTCCAATCACTGTTCATGAGAGTGAACAGTGACCGTAAGGAATCTCAAAGACTACAACCTTGAGATTTTAATGTTTTCCAAGGTTCAAAACCTTTCCAATCCTACACAAAATCATCATACCAACTCAATGGAAGCATTAAATCATTGAAATTCAATTTCCTTCACTCATGAACAGTGCATACCGAACAGGGCACACCATGGCAAAGTCAAGAATATCAATTTGATTCAACAACCAACCACTTAACTAGCTTGTTTAAGCTTCAATCATATGGTTCTAACTTTAATTTCTTCTTCCCCTTTCCTTTAAGGTCTTTGGGAAGCACCACCCCTTAGAGAAAACTAAACTTTTCTCCCATCAAAACCCTAAGTTCAAGCTCCCAAATCAAAGGAAAATAAGCTAGGAGAAATTGCTTACCTTTAATCTCTAGCTTGCTTGAACTTTGGAACCTTGAATCTTCTTTGTCTTGGCTTGAGTTTTCATTTTGCAAGAGTTTCCCCAAGGGTCCATGAGCTTATGGTTTGGCTGTAGAATGGAGGGGTATTTATAGCCAAAATCCAAGAAAAATCAATGGCCAAGATTGATTTGGTTACTATTTGATCTAAAGGCTCACATATAATCTTGGATTTCACTTTTTCATAAAAGAATAATTATGACATCATGTGTGATAGCTCAAGGGACACCTCAAGGCGTTATGTGGCGTTCTCACCATGCCAAGAAGCTTCTGGAAAAATTCCAGTCCAATCCGGTACCAATCGGAGCAATTTCACAATAACCGGACTGTTTTCTGTTCCGAATTTTTCTATAATATACTAGTATATGTATTTTGTACTGGAAATCAATGTCTAGGCTTCTCATACCCTTTTTACGGATTCCCGTTCACCCTTTTTTTCTATCCCAACCGTAGCTCCTAAATATAAGATATATCGGATGCTATGCGTGTTACCACATACTTGGATTTTTTTTGGAATTAATCTTATATTAATTCTAAAATCAATACAATATCATATATTGTATAATTTGATAAGAAACTAATTAAATAAATAGTGTTTGTATTAAATCCATCCCACATATTTAATTCACCCATTTATTTAATTTAAAATAAAGATAAGACGAAATTACATTTGATTTATTCTCATAAATCAAATTTGAGATATCATATCAATTTGAATTTCAGATTCACACGTGATAGAGATTTAATTTCATCCTTATAAATTAAATCTTGTAAATATCTCTTATATGAGATATCATATCAATTTGAATTTCAAATTCAAATGTGATAGAGATTTAATTTTACCCTTATAAACTAAATCTTGTAAATATCTCTTATATATAATATATATACAAATATATATATATGAATATAAATATAAATAAATATATACATCTACCCTGGATCATTCATTGAATCTGGACATGTCTTAGATTCAATGAATCTGGACATTATAACTCGTGTTGGGCTATTTTGTGTCCAACCTTGTAGGCCTATATGAAATTGGCAGTGGGCCATTTACTATATTTACTCGTAAGTCATAAGCGGTCTCTAGCAAGACATCATGACTACCCAAATCATATGAGGATCGATGAATGATGTAACCTTTTATACAACCATATCATGTCACTTTTGTCACATGATATTTTAGTCATGGATGAGGCATGGAGAATGTCATCCTCCTATTCTTGACCGTTATTTTCTTGATCCCTGAGTAGTCTGACTATAGAAATGGAACTACCTTTCCATTACAGTATGGCCATACATTTCTCAGACTCACTCATCGAGGGGCTCAGTAATATCTCTCTACAAATGTGAGGGACAAATTCCATCTTGACCATTCACATTCCTCCGCACAGAAAACCACTAAGCTCGAACATAGTCTTTATGATCACTCGGTCAAAAGTGACTTTTGACTAGGTCAAAGCTGAGCATTTGTCATGTAGGAATCCATGATGATCTCAGGTCAAAGGGCATAGTGACATGGTTTGTATATGAGAGAAGATTATGACTTAACCCATGCAACTCTCTCATAGCGGGTCGGTCCAACACCTTGTACTCTTACATGTGCCTATAACTTTGATTTATATCTCTATACATCTTCAAAGTCATACTAGTCTTATTTCATCTCTGCTCCCGCATAGATGACCGACCAGGGACATTTAGGATAAGATCATGAGTTATCCAAGGATGGTCATCACAGTAAACATGCAAATAATATGATAACACAATTAATAAATTCACAAATCAACAATGTTCATAAGACAATGATTGGCCCCTAGGGCACAATTTCCAACAGTATATACATTCCATTACTATGCTGATATTTGTTAATTTTTCTATGTTTTAACCTAATTCTTTAATCATTATTGTTCAATTTTATTCTTTGGTTTTGGTGTGAGCTCCAAGACTTAAAGGGAAAAATAAACCTCGTCCCTTGATCTGATCATCTTCAAGAATGGCTCTTTAAGTAAGCATGTTAATCTTGATTCCTAACCTAAATGCTATCTTTCTTTTAAGTTTCTTTTTGGATCAGTATGAGCTTTCAGAATTTTCCTTTTAGGAGAATTGGATCACTATAGAGAATTTGCTTGTTTAAAAAATCTCTTGAGATTTAATTTGCCATTGAGATTGATAAAAAGAATTACATTTCTTGGAGAGCAAGAAAGTTATATGGTTCACTCATCTTCTTGAACCCAAATACTTTTCTCATTCGAACTTAATTTATTATTGATGCTGGGTTTTGTAGAAACCCCAATTTTCTAGTGGACTTCTCTCTGTGTGTCAACTCACAAATATCGTTGATAGCATGCCTAGTTTATTTTTCCTTTTGTCTAAATATTTTAATTTGTTGGATATATTCTTCTTGTTTTATTAGCCAAAAATCAACATATTCTTTTGATGAACTACAGAGGCTAAATAAGAAACTTTCATTTTGATTAATGATTACGATCATATTATTGAGAGCAGTGAAACTTTTCGATGCAGAGTGAAATGAACAATACTGTTCACATGTCACAAGATTTTTCATCACCAGTGAATTCTGAAGCACGTGTTATTAACGAAGTTTTGGGAATTTTCACAAATGAAAATGAATGGGAGTGTACTTATTCAGATATATATCCTATTATTGTTCCTCAAAATGAAGATGACTATTTTGCGAATAATGCCTTGATGAATATGTTTAAAGGTGCCCCACGCATTCAACAAATAAGATCACAAGAAAATTCTCAGAAAGAGCATCAAGATTGCAATACCCATAAGGTAATTTTCTTAATTAAGCTCTTTATGTTTATTTAAACATATCTCCAATTGTAAGAAGCATATAAAATTCTTGATTGCTTTTGGCTGTGATTTGGTTTCAAATATTCTTCAAGTGATAAACAATGATGGCACTAAATCTGAACATTTCATGTCTAAGCCTCATTCTATAATTACAAGCACCAAAAGCACACTAACTTACGTTAATAATTTATTATGCCCCAAAATTTGAGCAATGACTAGCACAGAATATGAAAGAATTCATATTCCTTAAGCCTTAAATATTACATAGAACATCTAATATAATAATTATAATATATTTCAATATAATCAAAAGGCAAGTCATTTGTAGAAATTTTGGCAGGATTGTCTTTGTATTTCAGACCTTCAGAAAATTCTACAACAGACTGCAATTAGTTCAAATTATATACAAACATCTTTTAAAATAAGTTGTAATTGTACTTTCACAAAATGATAATAAACCAAGGTTCTATCTCTAGATTAGGTGGAGCATTTAAACTTCAAACAAAATAATATAAATATTTCATAAATTTTTAATTACACTATAAGTAAATACACCAAAAAGGATCAACACTTCATATCATAATGAGGCTCTTTATTTCTCAATTGGAGGAATAAAGTCACTAGCACTATCTGAAGCCAAAATAATCTACCGGTAAATAACGTCCGATAAAAATACAATTTAAAATATGAGAAGAAACAATTTACAACATATTTAACTCTAAATAATAAAGTTTTGTAGATAAACATAAATTTTCTAGAACATAGAATCATAGCAATCATGAAACTGTATACAAATCATCAATCAAATCAGACCAAATATCTAGTAAGTCATTCTATTTAAAGAAATCCATGTAAAACAATAATTCTCAAATCATACTTTTCTATAGGACTTCAACAGAATAAAAATAAGTGTGGACACACAGTCTACGAGGGTAACTAACTAATCTAACGCGGCTCAAAGCCACAAAAACAGGCTCAGTTGTGAAACCCACTAATAACAAGTGTAGGTACAAGACCCACAAATAACATGCGCAGGTACAATACCCACGAATATCTAGTGTGAGTACTATGCTCACAAATATCCATCGAGCTCGAGTTTAACAATGGTACACCAATGACTAATAGTACTGCTGTTTGTAACCAGCATTCTGTATTCAGTCATCTCAAAAACATTTTCAAACATGCATGGGGAAATTTAACATTAATAAATAACAAGATCTTTCATACTGAAATCTCATAAATAATATTTCATAATCAAGGACCCCATTATAAAAATTATCGTACAAATTTTCTTTAAATCCTCATGCATACAAATTTGTAACAATAAAATATGCAAAACATTTAAATAATAATCATCGTTATTTCAACTAAACATTCATATATGAATCAACGACTATATAATTTCTATAAATATGTTTTTAGTAATTCACACTAAAAAATTGATACTTTAAATAAAATGAATCAGGAAGCGAGATATTATTGAAAATATTATTGTTATGGAATATTATTAACTCACATGTAATACTTCAATATAGCTTACTCTAACTCTATTCTTCAGAATAATATTCTCTTCTTATTTTCCTAAATTTTCCAAAAGTAAAACATGCCATCAATAAATACCATTCACCCCTTTTACCCCAAATATAATCTATTTATCACAACCACAATTCCCATATATGCTTACTAATACTTAAATATTCCAACAGTTTTCCTTTTCCTCTTTTTCCTTTCTTTATAACACTTGAAATATGAAACCACAACCTTTACTTTGAAAGTTTTAAAACTTTGCAACCATATTTAATTTAAAAAATTTTATCCAGATTTCATATTCTTCCATATAGCTCAGCACCCATAAGGAGAATGACTCTTCAAATATCATTATTTTTCCAACATCCATTTAACCCCAAGGAATCATAGCCTATGTCCAGTTTTACCTTATGACAACCAAAATCTTTAATTAACATTTTTCATCCAACTTCACACTTACTTAAATTTCAATTTATCCAACTCCTCTCCTACTTTTACCTCCACACATAGCACATATTTGACAAAATAGAGCAATAATAACATATAGCTTCAGGTTCAACACAAAGGCTTCATAGTCCTAACATCAATCATTCCTCCACCTTTATTTCGTTCATAGACTCGACATCTAGTGCACAAAAATGGAGATCACATTTCCAACTAGCAACATATACTCACATCTTCAGTAATAAGGGGAAAAGCAGAAAGTAAATCACCCAACCAAGCTATGAATATTCAATGGAAAGGGAAAGGTGTTAGCTTACCATACACCACACATAGTAGTCTTCTGTAGCAGCAAGGGTGTGGGATGTTGGATACAACAGAAAAATAGTGAGCTCTAATAGAATTAAAACAGCAGTTATACACACAAAGCTTTCATATCAACATCAAACTAACAGTCCTTACCACCTCATTTCCTTACAGGCTCTCAATAACCAGAAAGAAGAAGGTTGAAGATATGGTATTGCTATAGTACTAATAAATGAGGTGTGATATCAGCGATGGTGAATGCCAACCCAGAACAGAAAAGAAGGAAGAAGAAGAGCTTCCAACTCCACAGTCACTAACAAGAACATAAGAGTTGTGTAGCGATAGCAAGGTTTCGCAGCTGTAACCAGAAGGAGGAGGAAGAAATTCCTACCACCAACCAAGATCCACGAGTCTAGGAAGAACATAACAACGGCAGAGCAACTCAACGCTAGTGACAATAGCTCAGGCGATAGAGAACGATTAGTCACAGTAGCTATAGTGCTCACGCATCGTGAATCTTCTTTGTACTTTCCTTTCCCTGCTATCAATGAAGAATGAAGAAAGAAGATGTGTGCAGTAGCTAAAATAAGCATAGGGGCATTTTGGCAAATTCACATGATGTCTAAAAAATAAAATGTCACTTTAGGTGAAGCTAGGATTCAAACCTTAGACCTCTCACTTAACTCCATTACCTCCAACCACTCAACCATCTAATTGCTCTTATGATATCACTATAAGAAATTATATATATACTTTATTAAAATAATATCATATCTATGTATTTTCTAGAGTCATTACATTCTTTCCTTCTTAAGAAATTCAGTCTTCCGAATTTAAGAATATACTCACCTCAATTCTTGAACAAGTATGGATACTTAGCCTGTATCTCACTCTCAATTTCTCAAGTAGCTTCTTCCTTCGAATGATTATACCATAACACTTTTATTGAAATAATCTCCTTAGATCTTAACTTCTTTACTTAGCTATCAATAATAGCTACTGGATCCTCATCATATGACAGGTCTTCATTTACATAAACTTCTTGATATTCCACGACATGAGAGGGATCATACAGATATTTCCATAGCATCAACACATGAAACACTAGATGAATTCTAAATAACTTTGGTGGTAGGGCTAATAGATAAGCTATAACACCCACTTCATCTAAAATCTCAAATGGACCAATATACCTTAGACTTAGCTGGCCCTTCTTCCTGAACTCATGACACCTTTCATTGATGACACCTTTAAAAATACTTTATCCCCAACCATGAATTCCAATTCTCTTCGACGATGATCTACGTACAATTTTTGTCAGCTCTGAGCTATCAACAACCTTGGTTTGATTACTTTCATCGTCTCTTTAGCATCTTGAACCAAATTTGGCCCAAAAATCTCTTTATCACCAACTTAAAATCATCCAATTGGAGATCTACATTATATTCCATATAATGATTCAAATGGTGCCATTTGAATACTTGCTTGATAGCCATTATTATAGGCAAATTTCACTAGTGGTAAATGATTATCCTAGATTCCACTAAAATCTATGATATATGATCTCAACATATCCTCAACTATTTTGATCGTTCTCTCATATTGCCCATCAATTTGTGGGTGAAAAGTAGTACTTAGATTCAATCGAGTACCCAATGCTTTTTGAAATGATTCCCAAAATTGGCAAGTGAATTGGGGCCCTCTATCTGAAATGATGATACTGGAACTCTATGCAAATGTAAAATCTCAATAATATAAATCTCAGTATACCTAGCCGTACTATAAGTCATCTTCACTGGAATAAAATGAGCCGACTGGTTAACCTATAAATAATTAGCTAGATAGAGTCAAAACCTCTAACAGTACTGGGCAAACCAATGATAAAATCCATTGTTATATTTTTCCATTTCCACTCAAGTATTTCCAATAGTTGCAATGGTCTTACAGGCTTATGATGCTCTGTTTTAACTTATTGACACACCAAACAACGTGCAATAAAGTTTGCCACATCATTTTTCATACCATGCCACCAATACAACTACTTTAAATCTTTGTACATCTTAGTTATTCCAGGTGAATATTATAAGTGATAAACTCATATTTATAGTGATTTATAGTGTGTTTAAAGTGAGTTTATTATTATTTTATCTCCATTTACCAATATGATAAGCAATTAATTAATAAAATTAAAATGAAGTAAGAGGAAATTAATTGGTTTGATTTTAGTGATTAATTTGATAAATAATCTATTAAATTTCTACTTCATAGTGACCAATTAACATGTTATATCAATTGACAACTGAATATATAAGCATGTGATGAATCCAAGAGCTGTAAAATCACATGGAACATGTGCTGGATCCAGATCTGATAACAGATTATAAGTAGGAGATCATACACGTGCTAGCACATTGAGGGGCATTATTCACGCACTGTTCATGCACACACCCTGGATCTGAATAGAATCACATATTTCAGTAGCACAAGCACATGTACAACATAATAGATTTCAAGTGGGTATCACAGCTAGCTAGAAAGAATGTGTTGTTGCATGGAAGAGCTAATACATACATGAACACACCATCTGCACATGTCGATTACACACATGACCTTACCCATTCCATACTTCCCTATATATTATGCATAACAGCTTCTACAGGGGAAGTTAGCCTGGAGCTAAAGACACAGATCCATTCTGCATTAATCTACACTCACTCTATTCTCCACTTTATTATGCACGCACTCATTTCATTGTTGCTCCATTTTCTTTCTCCATTTCTATTGTGCATTTTCCTCTATTCTTTTCAATAGAACCAGAGAAAAGTTATGCATTTTATCTTCATCTTCTTCTATCATAAACACTAAAAACATAAACAATAGTATAGAATTTACTTTCATTAGTTAGATTGAAACTCATCAAACACCATCTCTTTAACTTGTTAATTTGTGGCTTAATAGATTAATTAGGCATCTTAATATCCATCTAGGATCCTTGTGAATCAACCTAGGTTAGCCTCTATTTTACTATTGGTTAGCTTAGTTTTGTTTGATAATTAAAACGACAGTTATCAATGGGCAAATTGATAAGCTTCCTCTAAAATTTGCTTTCTCATGTATTGAACTTGAGGCACACAAATCTTGTCATTGTACCTCATAACTCCCTCATGGTCAATCACAAATTCTGTATTACTTCCTTCTTTGACCAAATCTCTTAACTTGCATAATCTTGGATCAGAATATTGAGAATTTTTAATATGTTCATTTAAAGATGAATGAGCATGTAAATGAACTAAAAATGCTCCTCTATCAACAATTTAAAATTTAACTCCCTCTTGCTCAACTTTAAGAATTTCTTGCACCAATAGTCTTCTTTCAAAATTTATATATGCCAAGCTACCCATAGACTTTTTGCTTAAAGCATCAGCCACCAAATTTGCTTTACTTGGATGATACAGATTTGTGCAATCACAATTTTTTAGTAATTCCATCCATCTTCTTTGTCTGATATTTAGATCCTTTTGCTCAAAAATGTAATTGAAACTTTTATGATCAATGAAAATCTCACAATTTTCACCATATAAATAATGTATCCAGATCTTTAAAGCAAACACAACTGTGACCATTTCTAGATTATGAGTTGGATAATTTTGTTCATGCTTCTTAAGCTTTCTAGAGGCATAAACAATTACTTGTCTATTCTATATTAATACATAGCTAAACAAATTCAATAGGCGTCACAATACACTGTGTATCCCTTAGATCCAATGGTAAGCTTAAAACTGGGGTGAAAGTCAAAGATTCCTTTAATTTCTAAAAACTTTCCTCACACTTATCATCCCAAATGAATTTCATGTTCTTCTGAGTTAACCTTGTTAATAGGGAAGCTATTCTTGAAAAATCCTTTATAAAATGGTATTAATATCTTGTGAGGCCTGAGAAACTTTGAATCTCTGTGACTATTGTAGGTCGTGGCCAACTTTTGATTGTCTTAACCTTGCTAGGATCAACTTGAATACTGTCTTTAGACACTACATGTCTTAAGAAAGTGACCTCATTTAACCAGAATTCACATTTAAAAAACTTAGCATAAAGTTATTGCTCTCTCAACTTTTATAGCACTAACCGCAGATGATGCTTATGCTCCTCCATAATCTTGGAGTATACCAAGATATCATCAATAAACACAATTATAAACTTATCAAGAAATGCTTGGAATACCTGATTTATCAAGTCCATGAAAGTTGCAGGAGATTTGTCAACCCAAAAGACATTACTAAAAATTCGTAATGACCATACCGAGTTCTAAATGTTGTCTTTGAAATATCTTCCTTTTTGTTCTTTAATTGATAATACCCTGATCGCAAGTCTACCTTTAAAAAATACCATGCTCCTTGCAACTGGTCAAAAAGATCATCGATGCGTGGCAATGGGTACCTATTCTTTATTGTCACCTTATTAAGCTGCTGGTAATCAATGCACAGTCTAAAAGATCCATTTTTCTTTTTCACAAATAACACTGGTGCACCTCACAGAGAAATGTTGGGTCAGATAAATCCCTTATCTGATCGTTCTTACAGCTGAGTCTCCAATTCCCTTAACTCTGAGGGCAACATCCTATAAGGCAGAATTGAATTGGTTATGTGCTAGGAATAACAACAATACCAAATTCTATCTCTTTATCTGGAGGTAAGTCAAGCAATTCCTCTGAAAAGACATCAGGAAATTCCTGAACAACTAGAATTTGATCTAAGTTAACAGTAGGCTTATCAACATCTTTCACTATTGCCAAAAATGCCTGATAACCCTTTATCAATAACCGTTAGGCTTTTAAAGCATAAATCAAGTTAGTTGGCCTCTCTACTTTATTCCCTTGCAATACAAAAGAAATTTCATCTGGATAAATTTCACCACTTTTAAGTGGCAATCAACAGTAGCATAACAAGAGGCTAACCAATCCATGCCTAATATCATATCAAAATCAATCATATCAAGAATCATTAAATTAACCAGAGTTTCTCTTCCCTCAAAAGACACTTCACAAGATTTATACACCTGTGAAACTGACAAAGATTCCCTAACTGGGGTAGCAACCAAAAAAGGACAATCAAGTTTGACAGAATCTTTTCCCAATCGTTTAGTAAAATACACAGAAACATAAGAATGTGTCAAACCAGGGTTAAACAATGAATAAGCTTTTCTATAAGATATAGTAATAATACCTATAACCACAACATTTGAGGCCCGAGCATCTTGCCTCGTTATAACATACACTCTTGCTTGGCCTTGCCTTGAAGAAGATTGTGCCCTGACGATCTTCCTGATGTGCCTTTACCTGTTGAGGTAGAAGTTGCTCTAACAGACAAGGCTACAAATATAGCTGGGCAGGAAGAACGTTAAACTGACCCATAAGTCGAAGTTGGCTGAGCAAATAGACAATCTCTTTTCATATGACCCAATTGTCCACACCCATAACAAACACCAAAGGCCTTATGACAGACTCCTAAATGATAGTTTCCATAAATAGCACAAGGAGACCAGAATAATTTGATTGGCTCACAACAGGATAAGGTATAACATTTCTAAATTTAGGTCTCAAATCTAGAGCGCCCACTGAGGGTCCATAAGATCTTGGCACTAGTTACATAGCAAATAATTGAGATTGACCCTGAGAGCGATTTCCTTTAAATTAGGACACTTAGAATCTTCCACTCCTTATCTTCTTCTTCACAGAAACCCCTTCTTCTTCAATATGCCTCAGCTCAATTCTCAACACAATCTTCCACTCCAAACTGTCACAATATGAAATTTGAGCAGTGATCGGCACAGAATATGAAGGAATACATATTCCTTAAGCCTTAAACATTACATAGAATATCTAATATAATAATTATAATATATTTCAATATAATCAAAAGGTAAGTCATTTGTAGAAATTTTAGCACAGTTGTCTTTGTATTTCAGACCTTCCAAAAATTCTACAACATACTACAATTAGTTCAAATCATATAAGACATCTTTTAAAATAAGTTGTAATCATACTTTCACAAAATGATAATAAACCAAGCTTCTATCTATAGACTAGGTGAAGCATGTAAACTTCAAATAAAATAATATAAGTATCTCATAAGTTTTTAATTACATTATAAGAAGATACCCCAAAAAAGGATCAAAACATCATATCATAATGAGGCACTTTACTACTCAACTGGAGGAATAAGGTCACCAGCACTATCTGAAGCCAAAATAATCTACCGATGAATAACGTTCCATAAAAATACAATTTAAAATAGGAGAAGAAACTATTTACAACATATTTAACTGTAACTAATAAAGCTTTGTAGATAAATATAAATTTTCCAAAACATAGAATCATAGCAATCATAAAAATGTATAAAAATCATCAATCAAATTAGACCACATATATAATAAGACATTGTATTTAAAGAAATCTGTGTAAAATAATAATTCTCAAATCCAACTTTTCCGTAGGATTTCAACAGAACAAAAACAATGTACTTTAGTTTACAAATCCAAGGTGTTATATGAATCTTTTTAGCTACAAAACCTTTTGCACTATTGCAGTGCATGCTACAAACTCAACTTCCATAGAGTGTAAGGCAATGCATGATTGTTTCTTGCTACTCCAACTTATGGCGACATTATTTAGCGAGAAGGTATAACCTGGATTCAATCTAGTATCCCACTAGGTGTAGATTGGTTCCCTCACAGTGTATAAGATGTGCCCTGCAAGTATCTCAAGATCATTTTTACTGTCTTCTAGTACATTGATAGGATGAAAAGTTTTTTAAGGAAGTAAAAGTGAAAATAGAATTGGGCTGAAAATTGACTTTAAAAATTTATTTGGTATATTAGAAATGAGTCTAGAATTAATGTATTTGTTTTTATAACTTGGGATAAAATGATCTAAAATACTTTTTTATAACTTAAGAAGGGTTAAAATTATCCAAAAATTTTGTAACTTGGGGTAAACTAGTCTAAAATATTTCACTTTCGCATGTCCTATCTAATTTTGCAACTTTTTTTATAGAATTGAAATGACAAAAAATGTTGAAAGTAAAAGTGGAAGTATCTTCTATTATACTAAACAAGAGCAATACTTAATTTCACTTTCCCACTTCCACTTCCACGCTACCAAACATGCCATTCGTCTTTTATTGCACTTTCAACTTTACTTTTTTTTTCTATATACTGTTTTTTATTTTTTTAGAATTACTCAGAGGCTTCATAGAAGAGAATTAATTATCCTAAAATCTAATAATAACTTAGCAGTCTATAATAATAAGTTACACAAAAAAATAATAATATCATATTTATACTGACTAATTGTTATTAGACTTTTTAGGGATTAAGTCCCTCCCATATACCTTCTGAATAATTCTTCATTTTTTTTGTTAGTCATCTTAGATGCTTTCAATACTAATTGTTCATGTTTTAAGTATTTGATAACATGGATGATAAGTATTGAGAACATATAAGATAAGTAGTGAAAACATTGAAAAATTGATTTTTGAAGATGTTAAATAGAACAATTGAAAATGTAGATAAGATGAGTGCTAAAAAAATTAGCTCGTGAAATAAAATGGTACATTTTTTCTTATAAGATCCTTGAATGTTATTTTGCTTGCACCCAAATCATGGGATCACATATAAATTAAGGGTTATATAACACTTAATATCCTGGTCTTATTTCTCATATGCAACTGGTGTTTTAATCTTATTTGTAGTGTAGTTTACCCATAATCTTTTTAATTTAGTGCAATTTTACCAATAATCATTTTAATTTTGTACAATTATATAGATAATATTATTTCTCAAGTACAAAGAATTGTACCAAATTAAAAAGATTATGGGTAAAATTTCACTACAAATAAGATTAATATACTATAAACATATGAGAAATAAGATTAGGATATTATGTGCTATATAACCCTAAAATTAATCGACATTTGGGTTGGATGACATTGCTTTTTTATAACCCTTTTAGAGTGATATTAAGTCAAAAAAAACTTTTGTATTACTTTCAAATTTTTAAGTTACAAAGTATTGGTAGAAAAGTATTTAACTGTACTATATGTATAAAAAATTACTTTAGTATATTGAGTACTACTAATAAAATAATTTAGGATGTTTGATGTATAAAAAACTATTTTATAATATTGACTGCTATTAGAAAAATATTTCAATGTACTAAATGTACAAAAAATTATTTTAGGATATTGAGTACTATTAGAAAAATATTTTAAGATGTTAGATACAACTTATTTCTTATTTAAAAAATAATTGTAATATTTTTTTAATTAAAAAGATGTTAAAAATAAAAAATTGAATGACCTTTTAAAAAAAATAAAACAAGTGACCTAACAAACCAAAGTCAGGAAGAGAAAAAAAAGAGCACGTGGGTTCCTATTTAATATTTTTTAATCTTTATTTTTTTAAAAATATTTTAATGGGTGTAGAATGTAAAATAAAAATAATCTCTTAACTATCGTTTTTTAAAAAATATATTTTATTTAAAAATATTAAATCTGTACTGTATAGATTACATCTTATGAGCACCCAAACCGCTTAAAAGCCTATGCCTTCAAGGTGCACATTTCGAAGCATATTTAAAAGCCTATAGTAGTCTTACAAGTTTCATTTTATTCATAATCAAAAAAGAGTATTTCCCAATTAACAAATAAAAGAAAAGCAACTAACATACAATTTATAGGAAAGTCTATACGACAAAATATTACAGAATGTCTTCTAGTTCTAAACTTTCTGTTCATGGTTCCCAATTAGATCATAAACATCATCATCTCATCTTCTTCATGGGATTTTCCACAATCCGGTTGGCTGGACCGACGGATAAGGACTATATAAGCAACACATGAAAGCAAGAAACATCAGATTCTAATCCATGTTTTTACATCAAATATTTAAAGATTAATATTTTGAGGTATCATATATATATATATAAATATATACCTTAGACGAAATCGTAATGGAGTTGTTTGGGACGATTCATGGAATGAAGCTCTCTGAGTAGGATGGACTGACGAGTAAGGACTACAAAATCCACACATAAAACATGAAATATCAGATCTAATCCATAGTTTTACATCAAATATTTAAGGATTTAGGTTTTGATGTATATTATATATATATATATATATATATATATATACCTGGGATGAAATTGAAATGGAGATCGTTGGGGCAAGTCATGGAATGAAGCTCTCTGAGTTGGATGGATCGATGAACAAGGACTAAAAATCAACACATAAGGTATGAAACATTAAATTGAATACATATTTTTATATCAAATGTTTAAGGATTTATGTTTTGGGGTCTCATACATATATATATATATATTCACACACACACACCTGGGATGAAATTGCAATGGAGTTGGTTGGGGCAATTCATCAAACGAAGCTCTCTGTCGTGTAGACCCTCAAACAATTAGGACTATAAAATCAACACAGAAAACATGAAACATCAAATCTAATCCATGCTTTTACATCAAACATTTAAGGATTTATGTTTTGGGGTATCATAAATATACCTTGGATGATATTGCAATTGATCTGTTTGGAGAGGCAATTCATGAAATGTAGCTCTTTGATTCATCATTCTTACTGTGTTGTTTGGAAGTTGTGTCTCTGATTCAGTTTCAACGATAGATGTGATAGATACGATCAGTTGCAAGGTAATGTAATATATATATATATATATATATATATATATATAAACATTTCACATTTGGCACCCATAGTGAAAATCTGAATAGTCTTTATATTTGCTAATATGTATTTCTTTAAAAAAATTGAATTTTATGAACTAACAATATAAGGCTCTTACCATTTCTTCTACCATGGCTGTTCTTACATCCTTGGCATTCACATGTTCTGCTTGAACATCCAACTTTATCCTTCATTGAAAAAGACAAAGGTACAAATTTATTTCAAAATTTGCTACTGAATTTTTGAATAATTTCTTAAAAAACCCAGTGGTGTACTCTTATAATAAATATTTTTAAAGAATTTGATCAAAGAAATTTAATAATGAAGTGTATACACAACCTTGAAACATGGGCAATATCCTTTCGAACTTGATGTCTTTATACACTTGCAACCTCCAGTGGGATTGACGGATGAGGATGTCCCTTGATTCACATTAAACTAATTAAAGAAAAAGCACAATATTAGTTAATGAAATAATTAAATCACAATCATGAATAATCAGAAATAACATTAATTTGATCCATTAATCAAGATCTTACAGAAGCAAATGCCCATGGATTACCAGATAGAATATCATTACTCCTGATTGAATGTCTAAAGTCTGGTGTATTTAAACTGTTGCTCTGGTTTAAGCTTGATGTCTTTTGCCTAATAAAATCATATGAAATGTTTACAACAATATATATATATATATATATATATATATATATATATAGCGTAACTAAACATATTACCATGTAACATGAAATAGGAAATAATTAAAAGGAATAGTTAATGTTTTAATACTTAAATTAAGATGACTCATTTTCCTCCGTTCCTCCAAATAAAAAAATTAATAATTTAGACTCAATATTGAATTTGAGGGAAGAGTTTGCATTAGCATTTATAAAAGTGGTTTTTATTCTAACTGAATTTTTACAAACTGAAATTATGGTAAAATTTAATTAGTGTAATATGATTTATATTTGAATAGATTTTTTTAAATATTAGTTTGATAGAATAAACTTATTTAGACGATATCATTAAAAATCAAGTTTAAATGTAAAATGGCTGAAAAGGATAAGAGTTTCATATAAAATATTTATATATGTGTGTATAATTATATAAATTTAAGAAAATTTTAAAATTTAAATAAAAATTATGAAAATAAATAGTTAATATATTATTAAAAATAAAACGAACCTCTTTTTTTGTAGGACTTGATACTTGGTTATTGAGTTGTTGAGAGTGGCTAAATATTTCAGGAGGAGTTAGTGTCCTTTTGGTATTTGTAGATATAGAATGAGATTCACTCATGAATCGTTCAAATTTATCCCTATCAAGAAGAAGATGACGATAATGGTGAAGAAGATGATCTCAGAGCATTTATCAATAATCAAGGATATTTGATTTCAAATGTCATAATTGAACATCAAGAGCTTAATTATTAGTATAGTTACCTTATGGGTGTTACAATTTTGATTCTCTTTGTGAGATTTTTTTTTAGATCTTATTTTGTGAATGAGTGGGGCATCTCTAAACAAATTCATCAAGGCGTTATCGGCAAAATGGTCATCTTCATTTTTGGGAACAATAATGGGATATATTTCTGAATAAGGACATTCCCATTTATTTCATTTTCATTTGTGAATATTCCCAAAAATTCATTAGTAACACGTGCTTCAGAAATCATTGATGGAGAATCTTGTGACATGGGGATAGTACTGTTCATTTCACTCTGCATCAAGAAGAAAGTTTCATTGCTCTCAATAATGATAATCATGATCAAAATGAAAATTTATTATGTAGATAAAAAGATTTATTTTGACCAATAAAACAATAAAATATATGAAACAAATTAAAATTTGTCGGGAAAAACGAGGCAATATATATATAACTTATCTATCGTTTTCTTTTTTGACCAGGAACTTATCTATCAATATATATATAATATATTGATAATTAAATTGAAATGATAGATGCGAGAATTCGTTATTGATATATATTATACTGAATTATTGAATTATTTATATAATAAATATTATTTTTATACAAAAATATTAATAGCACATGTTATGTTTTAGTATAAGATATATTTAAAGTTAGATTAACTACTCATTCCTATCATTAATATAAAGTATTATTGAATAATTTAGATATATTAAGAAAGAAAAATAAACTAGTTAATTATAACAAATATGACATGATCTTCCAAACATACTCATGTATAATATAAATTATATATCAGTTTATAAATTAAGTAAATTAGTCTAAAAAATAATAAATATTATATATAAAATAAATTAAAATCTTATATTTAGAATTAAATTAACTCTACTATTAGCTCCTCTATTAAAGACTAGGTATTAATATATATGTTAATAATTACAATTAAGTTAATATATTTTATATTTTTACATAAGCATAAAGGACATAAAATTTTTTATTGTCCATAAATTAGGTTTTCTATTAAGTATTTTTAAATTTAATATTTCCTCATTTATAATCTAATTTCATGAACTCACCAATCATGAAGATCAAGTTATTGATTAAAACATTGATTAGTTTTAATTTTTTTAAATAAACTCAATTTCATAAAAGTCCACGTTACTTTCTAAATAAAATTTGTCTTTTATAAGAAAATAATTTACAAAACTTATCTGCGCATATATGTAGTGATTTGTTTGGGGAAGGTATAATAATATAATATTCTTATCAAAATTTGAACTTTGAACTCACTGAATATGCACTAGTATTTTGAAAAAATAATTTAGATAAACAAATACATTTTAAAAATTGAAAATATTTTTTTAAAAGCTTGTACGATATATGATAACAATAGATTATGATTATTGCAAAATTGCAAACCGTACATAAACTTAAGAATGTCAAACACAACTAGGGCTAATTTAGGCCATGTTTGATTATTTATTTATAGAACAATTTTTTTTTCATTTTTTATTGACATTTGTAATAAACTATAGAAAAAGAACAGTAAAAAAATGACATCTATATCTATATAAAATGAGAGAATAAAATTGGCACCACAGTGCACCACGTAGCAGTCTCAAAAGTAAGATAAATCAGCCCTTATAAATATTATAATAAATACGCAAGAAGAATGTAAAACATCCTGATTTACCAGTTATAAGAATTACTTAAATACCAAATATTTCTCCTTATTTGTAGGGCCATTACTCGTTTTTGTGTTTAAGCAATATTTTGTTTTTGTTTTTATAATATTATTGAGTTAAATTGCATAAGTTTTCCATACTTAATAAATGAAAAAAAAGGAGCACAACAAAGTAAATGAGTATAAAACTTTTACACTCGTCAACAATTTTTTGACATCAACTCTAGAAATAGATCATAATAATATATATTAATATTAATAATATAATATATATAGATAAATAAATTAAAAAAATAAATATATATATTCGGGGACAGGACTGGATGGAGACACCCTCATCCTATGCTTGTCTTGTTCCAAACTCTTTTTTGTGCCATCCCAATTGTAACAAAGATCAGTACAGCGAGATATCTTGGACACTTCTACCTCTCATATAATTTAAAAAAGAGGTTTTTTGTAATCTAATAGTTTACTTTATATGTGTAAGACAATTGGTGTTCATGGACGGGTATCCTATATCCCATCCTAATATAGTATACGGGAAATATTTTGTATCCCATGTACCATGTCCTGTCCTGAGAATGTCACCATCTCAAACAAAACTGAGATGGGTTTGGGACATACGAGAATTTTCAAATCATATTTTTTTTAAAAAAATAGACTATTATATATTTTATATATAGTCTGCTTATTAGTAACATATAATCATAACTTAGAAAATAATGGAAGAAATTAAAATAGAAAATAACACATAATAAAACTACACTTTTGTTATAATCAGCTGAA
This sequence comes from Leucaena leucocephala, assembly GCA_037074615.1. Lineage (NCBI taxonomy): Eukaryota > Viridiplantae > Streptophyta > Magnoliopsida > Fabales > Fabaceae > Leucaena > Leucaena leucocephala. The sequence continues at coordinate 17,445,503 of CM073519.1, forward strand.
TTTTATAATTAAGCATACACATTATGACCAAATTATAACTAAGCATGCTAAAATTTATAATCAACTTCAAAGGAAACAGAAGAAATTAAATCATTCCTAATATGATTACCAACTTAAAGGAACAAATACAATTAATTATATTATAAATACCATTTTATTTTTTATATTTTACAAAAAAATAAATAAAATAAGAATATTTTTTATTAAAAAAATTTTGAGATGAGACAGGAGTCCAGAGAGTCAGACTGAGACCTATCTCATCCTGACCTTTTCTCTTGTCCTAACTTAATATATTCTTATCCCGATCCTTCACAGGATAGGATGAACCTATCCTGAAATACTCGAGACTAGGCTAGATAACCTAAGATGAGAAACTTTGGATACCCTATACAAGACTCCACTTATCATTTCATCTCATCTCTGTCTTTGTTGTCCAAATACACGTGTGCATCGCATGGGTCCTATACTAATTCCTAATAACTCGTAAGGCAGACTCTTCTGGATTTCTTTTATTTTCTTAAAAATTTCCTGAATATAATTTTTATATTTAAAGTTTAAACAAAGAAAAACACGTGAAAAAACATAAGGTCCAAAAGAAAAATGCAAAATAATAAAAAAAATAAATTTAAGGAATAAAGGGGATTAAAGTTTTATAATCATTGTTAAAAAAATTTAACTTTTTAACAATAATAAATTAATATTAATTAGCAAATGATAGATAATGCTAGTTAATTAGGACATAATTTATCATATTTACATCCATATATCAAAAATTCCCTCTACCGGTCAACTTACGGAATATTATATTTTTATATCTATTTTATAACTATTATAAAAATAAGAAAGTGAGAGAGTAGAAGGAATAACAAAACAAGATTTAGAGATGAGAGAAATAGAAGGACAAGAGAGAATTCCTCATATGCTTATATATTCACTTGTCCAAATACCTTCTACATAGCCACTATTTATAGGCCATACCCATTAAAGACTAAACATAAGGTTACAAAAGATTAAAGAGGAATAAAATGCCATTAACCATAAGAAATCCCTCTCAAGTTATTCATTGAGGAAGTTATAGGTTTATGGCATAAAGGGAAGAAGGAATCCTAAGAGGTATAAGTTTTATGGACATCCACATGTGCAAGAATATTTATAACACTCCCCCTTGGATGTCCATGACAGATATTATGCCTCATTAAAACCTTACTAGGAAAAACCCATTGGGACAAAAACCTAGTGAAGGAAAAAGAGTACACAATATTTATTTAGGTTGCCTTATCAAAAAAAAATTCAGGAAAACCCAATGAAAAACAAAATCCTTAAAATGAAGAGTACGTTAAGTACGTGTTTACTCCCCCTGATGACGTTGTCAATTTATGTCTTTGAATCTGCGCATTCCAATACCATACACTAACTTCTCAAATGGCTTAGTTGGTAGTGTCTTGGTAAACAAATCTGCAAGGTTGTCATATGATCAAATTTGCTGAACATCTATATCACCATTCTTCATAAGATCATGAGTGAAAAAGAATTTTGGAGAAATATGTTTTGTTCTATCTCCTTTGATATATCTTCCTTTCAATTGAGCTATGCATGCTGTATTATCTTCATATGATACTGTTGGAATCTCTTGTTCTGGGAGTAGACCACTCATTCTTTGGATATGTTGGATTACTAACCTTAGCCAAACACATTCTCGACTTGCTTCATGAACTGCAATGATTTCTGCATGATTTGATGAGGTAGCTGATAAAGTTTGTTTTATCGAATGCCAAGATATAGCTGTACCTCCACAAGTAAATAAATATCCTGTCTGAGATCTACCTTTATGTGGATCTGATAAAAATCCTGCATCTGTATAACCAATCAATTGTGATCCGGATTCATTAGAATAAAATAATCCTATATCAATTGTCCCTCGAAGGTATCGAAATATATGTTTAACTCCATTCCAATGTCTTCTTGTTGGAAAAGAACTAAATCTTGCCAATAAACTCACAGCAAATGCAATATCAGGTCGTATTGAATTAGCAAGATATATTGGTGCCCCTATAGCACTAAGATATGGTACTTCTGGACCAAGAAGTTCTTCATTTGAGGGCGAAAATGATCTTTTTCTTTAACTAGAGATCTCACAACCATTGGAGTAGTTAATGGATGTGCTTTCTCCATATAAAATTGCTTTAATATTTTTTCAATATAAACTGATTGATGAAGAAAAACTCTATTTGTTAAGTGCTCGATTTGTAAACTGAGACAAAACTTTGTTTTTCCAAGATCTTTCATTTCAAATTCTCTCTTTAAACAATCCATTGCCTTTTGAAGCTCTTCAGAAGTTCCAATTATATTCAAGTCATCCACATAGACAGCAATTATAATAAATTCTGATATATTCCTTTTTATAAAAAATACATGGGCTAATTGAGTCATTTTTATAGCCTACTTTCAACAAATATTCACTTAGACGGTTGTACCACATTCTTCCAGATTGTTTTAATCCGTATAAGGATTTATGCAAACGAATTGCATAATTTTCTCGAGGATTCTTACATGCTTCAGGAAATTTAAATCCTTCAGGGATTTTCATATAAATTTCAGTATCTAAAGAACCATATAAGTATGCTGTAACAACATCCATTAGACGCATATCGAGTCTTTCATGCATTGCCAGACTGATTAGATATCTGAAAGTAATTGTATCCACCACAGGAGAATATGTTTCTTCATAATCAATGCCAGGTCTTTGCGAAAAGCCTTGTGCCACAAGTCGTGCTTTATATCTAACAACCTCATTTTTCTCATTTCGTTTTTGCACGAAAACCCATCTATATCCAACTGGTTTAACACCATTTGGTATTTGGACTACAGGTCTAAAAACTTCATGTTTTGAAAGTGAATTCAATTCTGCTTGAATTGCGTCTTTCCATTTTGGCCAATCATTTCTATGTCTACATTCTTCAACTGACCTAGGTTCAAGATCATCACTTTGATTAGTTATTTCAATAGCAACATTGTATGAAAAAATATCGTCGATGACTATATTTTCTCGGTTCCACCTTTTTCCCGTAGTGACATAACTTATTGAGCTCTCTTCATTATTTTCAGGTACCTGGACCTCTTCTGGGGTCTTTTGATTTGTTATGTCCTGGGTATCTCCTATAAGATCAGCCTCCTCAATTTGACCATCTTGATTGTTTATTCTTTTCTTTCTAGGATTTTTATCTTTGGAACCGATTGGTCTACCACGCTTCAAACGTGGTTTACTTTCATTTGCACTTGCTACTTGTCCTGCTGGGACATCAATTCGAATTGGAGTATTTTCAGCTGGAATATGAGATTTAATAATTCTCTTGGGGTCAGTAAATGCATCTAGCAGTTGATTTGCAATATTTTGCAAATGAATTATTTTTTGAACTTCAAGCTCACATATTTGTGTTCGAGGATCTAAATGAGACAATGATAATGCTTTCCATGTGATTTCTTTATCCAGCTGCTTATTATCTCCCCCTAATGTTGGAAAATTTGTTTCATCAAAATGACAATCATCGAAACGTGCCATAAACAAATCTCCCGTTAACGGTTTTAAATACTTGATTATAGAAGGAGATTCATAACCAATATATATCCCTAACCTTCTCTGAGGTCCCATCTTTGTGCGTTGTGGTGGAGCAATTGGGACAAATACCGCACATCCAAAAATTCTAAGATGAGAAATATTTGGCTCCTGACCAAAAGCCAATTGTAATGGGGAGAATTTATGATAACTTGTTGGCCTGATGCGTATAATTGTTGATGCATGTAAAATTGCATGTCCCCAAGCTGAAATGGGAAGTTTTGTTCTCATGAGTATTGGTCTAGCAATCAATTGGAGGCGTTTAATTAATGATTCTGCTAAACCATTTTGAGTGTGGACATGAGCAATAGATTTTTCCACTATTATTCCAGTTGCCATGCAATAATCATTAAACTTTTGTGATGCGAACTCACTCGCATTATCAAGATAAATTGTCTTAATTGCATATTCTGGAAATTGTGCTCTTAATCGAATTATTTGAGCAAGTAATCTAGCAAATGCTAAATTACGTGTAGATAACAAGCACACATGTGACCATCTTGTAGATGCATCTATTAAAACCATAAAATATCTAAATGGTCCACATGGTGGATGAATAGGTCCACATATATCCCCTTGGATACGTTCTAGAAATGCAGGGGATTCTACCCCAACTTTTGTTAATGAAGGTCTTGTAATTAGTTTGCCTTGAGAACAAGCAACACATGAAAAATCTTCAAATTGAAGAATCTCTTGGCTCTTCAATGGATGTCCATGTGAATTTTCAATAATCCTTCGCATCATAGTTGATCTGGGATGGCCTAACTGGTCATGCCAAATAATAAATGTATTTTTATTAGTAAACTTCTGGTTTACTGTAGCATTTGTTTCAATTATACCAATATTTGTATAGTACAAACCAGAAGATAATGCAGGTACTTTTTCAAGAACACATTTTTCTCCATGTCTAACAATTGTAATATATAGGTATTCAATATTTTTCTCATCTATAGTCTCAATATGATACCCATTTCGGCAGATATATTTAAAACTTAACAAATTTCTTTGAGACTTAGAGGAATATAAAGCATCATTAATTACAAAATTTGTCCCTTTGGGTAATATTATCATTGCTCTTCCAGAGCCTTCAATTAGTTTTGTATTACCCGCTATAGTATTAATGCTTGCACTATTCATTGTCAAATGAGAAAAATATTTTTTATCTTTAAGTATGGTATGTGTTGTAGCACTATCTATGAGACATATATCTTCATTCTTGTGCCCAATAAAAGAGAGAGGAACATCCATATTCTTCATCAAAGGAAAATAAATGTATTAAAATATATTATTAGCAATAATGCTCTTAAAAGAAGAAAATAAAAGTAAATATAAATAAAGCATAAAGCATAACTAAATTAAGATGAAAAATAGATAAAACATAGACTAAATTTGTTTCTCTAATCATGATTCTCAAAGAAATCAGCCACTTCTAAGTATGCCATAGCATCAAGGTCATCATATAGCTCATTGGTATCATCATTCTTGTATGCAAAATTTGCCTCAACATCATCATCTTAGAAAGTCATATTTGCTTCCATGTTCTTTGAATTCTTTTTTATGGAGGCTTGATAAAGCTTTGCTAGATGCTTAGGCATACGACAGGTATGCGACCAATGCCCTTTCATCCCATACCTATAACATAGATTTTCCACAGTTTTTGAGGGACCACCCTTGTCTTTTTTCTACCCTTCATTATATTTCTTCTTTTGGTAGGTATTTAGATTATAATTACTTCCACCACCATGATGACGGTAATTGCCATGTCCCCTACCACGGCCACTGCCAAGACCGCGACCTCGACCGCGACCATGACCATGGGCATGAAAATCAGTGCGTTCAGTCACATTCGCTTCAGGGAATGGAGCTGATCCAGTGGGACGGATCTCATGATTTTTCATTAACAACTCATTATTTTGTTCAGCCACAAGAAGACATGAGATTAGTTTAGAATACTTTTTAAAACCTTTTTCACGGTATTGTTGCTGCAGGAGCACATTTGAAGCATGAAAGGTAGAAAAAGTTTTTTCTAATAAGTCCTCATCTATTATTTTCTCACCACACAATTTCAGTTGAGAACTTATTTTAAAAATAGCTGAATTATATTCAGATCAGATTTAAAGTCTTGTAGCCTCAAATGCAGCCATTCATAACGAGCTTTGGGCAAGATTACCGTCTTTTGGTGATCATATCGTTCTTTTAAATTGTTCCACAATTCTAACGGGTCTTTCACCGTTAGGTATTTAGCTTTTAGCCCTTCATGTAAATGGTGGCGAAGGAAAATCATGGCCTTAGCCTTGTCTTGATTGCTTGCTTCATTTCTAGGTAAAATAACATTCCCTAGACCTTTGGCATCTAAGTGGATTTCAGCATCTAAAACCTAAGACAGATAATTTTTTCCCGAGATATCAAGAGCAGTAAACTCGAGTTTCATCATATTAGCCATGGATCGAACTAAAATAATAATAACAATTAGAATTCTGATAAAATTCATTAGAAAAATATGATAAAATTCATTAGAAAAATATGATAATAAAAACATAAATAAATAAACAATATATATTCAACATAAATATAAATTCAATAAAAGTAACAAAATATAAATGGTATAAATAAAAATAAAATAAAATAAATAACTATAAAATATATATAGTAACATATAAGCAATTAAATAAACAAAACAAAATAATGGAAACAACATAAATAATATAGAGAAAATAATACTACAATAGAAGTAACATAAATTAAATATAACAAAATAAATTAAATAACATAAAAATACCATAAATAATATGTTACAATACATAGAATTAGAAATAACATAAATCAAATATATAAATAGTAATATAGTATAATTATTTCGTAATATAAATAAGTTAATATTATATAACTGTAGTAAATATATAATAATGCTAAGAATACAAAGAAGATAAATAAATCAATTGAAATATAAATTAATAAATATATAGGGAGGGGGAATTGGAAATGAAAACAATATATAGGGAGAAGGAAAAATGTAAACAACACATATATGTAAATATATATAAATAAAGAATCAATAATAATATTGTATCAATATATCAAAAGAAGAAGAACAATTAGAATAACACAATATTTTATATAAGACTAAAATACAATAAAGATAACCTACACACACATATCTAACAATAAAAATTAAAATGGATATGAAAGAATAATAAATAACTGTATATAACAAATATATAAAAATAACATTTGCCCATAATAATTAAGTAAGATAATAATAGAAAATAAAACATATATAATAATTAGATAAAGAGAAAACTAATATCCTTTGTACATAATTGAACATAATAGTATATGAATTGATAAGGAGTTCATACCTTAAATTTTTCAGAGCAATATCGTGCTGATAACGTGTTATAAAAATAAGAAAGTGAGAGAGTAGAAAGAATAACAAAACAAGATTTAGAGATGAGAGAAATAGAAGGACAAGAGAGAATTCCTCATATGCTTGTATATTCACTTGTCCAAATGCCTTCTACATAGCCACTATTTATAAGCCATACCCATTAAAGACTAAACATAAGGTTACAAAAGATTAAAGAGGAATAAAATGCCATTAACCATAAGAAATTCCTCTCAAGTCATTCATTGAGGAAGTTATAGGTTTATGGCATAAAGGGAAAAAGGAATCCTAAGAGGAATCCCAAGAGGTATAAGTTTTATGGACATCCACATGTGCAAGAATATTTGTAACAATAACCTTATGGTTACTTTTATTCCTAAAAAACCTCAAAAGGTTCTTTCTTCTTTTATAAAGGAAAAAAAATTGAATATCTAAAACTAACTTTCTCCAAGTTGAACTTTTAGTTTAATTTCATAATTTTTTTTAAACCTTAACCTAAAACTTTAAGAAAGCCTTAAGACACGGGTTCTATGATAACTATTTAAACTTATCCGACCATAGAAAACATCCAGGCTCAAACGCTATATGATTAACACTAATTATCACCTTTTGGCCACCAATGTTGATGGCACTTATCTATCTTCTGTGAAGAAATCAGTTTTCTCTTAATAGAGAATTATATAATCCATCCCATAATATTCATATATATATATATATATATAAACTTATATACTCAGCCTCTCGAGGCTTCATCAAAATACTATAATTACTTTAATCAAAAGTTAACATATACAACTATGCTAACTCCAACCTTTTCAAATTCCTTCTAGAACTAACTGAATAATAATGTTGTTATCATAATTTGAGCTTTAAACTGTCTGAATATGCACTGGTATTTTGAAAAATTAATTTAGATAAACAAATAAATTTTAAAAATTGAAAATATTTTTTTTTAAGTTTGTACATTATAAGATAACAGTATATTATGATTATTGCAACCGTGTATATGAAAATTTTAAAGGAAAAAGATTAATAAAGACTATATAAAATTTAAAAAGAAAAAAAGAGCATCTAAATTTCAAAAAATGTCATCTTAGGTATAAGTCTCAATTTGTCCTTTCAAAATTTAGAGCAAAAGATGAAATTGCCCTTTAGTTATTTACTACTCATTATGATTTATGACTTGAGCAAATATTTTGACAATTTCACTAAGACATTTACTACTCTAAATAACAATTAAGTTGCAGATAATTGCTTTGTTCATTTGATACTCCTCCTACAATAGGATTTACTACTTGATTAATGATTTTGACCACTATTGTTAAGACATTTACTACTATAAGTAACAACTAAGTTGTAAGAAATTACTTTAGTCATTTGCTACTTCTGCAATAAGATTTACTACTCGAACAATGATTTTGACAACTTTCACTTATAGATTTACTACTCTCACTAACAATGAGTTGCAAGTAATTGCTTTGCTCATTTGCTACTCCTCCTGCAATGGAATTTACTACTTGAGCAATAATTTTGACCACTTTCGTTAATATATTTACTACTTTTAATAACAACTAAGTTATAAGTAATTATTTTGGTCATTTACTACTCTTGCAAAACTGAGTCTCAAGTAATTGCTTTGATCATTTATTACTTCTACAATGGGATTACCACTTTAACAATAATTTTGACTACTTTTGCTAAGATATTTACTACTTTCAGTAAAAATTGAGTTGTAAGTAATTGTCATTTACTACTCCTGCAATAGGATTTTTTGTTAAGATATTTACTACTCTTAGTAACAACTGAGTTTCTAGTAATTACTTTGGTATTTACTACTCCTACAATAGGATTTACTATTTGAGCAATAATTTTGGCCACGTGAGCAGAAACAGAAGTAGAACAAAGGCGAGGCATAGAAGCATAATAAAAGTAGAAATAGAAGAAGGATCTATATCAATAATGGTGGCAACTCTGGCGTGCACGTCGATGATTGATGGAAAAATACAAGACGAAGGGTTAACAGTGGATGGAGAGAATAAATAGGGAAGAGAGAGAAGGAGAAAGGATGAAGAACAATTTCATTGTTCCCCCAAATTTTGAAAGGTAGATTTAGACTTATGCTCAATCTATCACTTTTAAAATTTAGATGTTCTTATTTTCCTTTTAAATTTTAAATGGTCTTTATTTATTTTTTCCCCAAATTTCAAACATAAATTGAGCTAATTTAGGCCTTGTGTGTGTTTGGATAGATTTTTAGAAAAGTTCTTATGAAAATAGGGCTTTTAGGTAGCTTTTAAAAAAGGGCTTTTAGAAAAGAGCTTATAAAAAAAAGTGGTTCTGGATAAATGAATGTTTGGATAGTTATTACCAAAAAGACTTTTGTAATTCGAAAATTACCTAAAAAGGTATAATTTTATTAAAAGTATGAGAGAGGAGAAAGGGTGAAAAAGAGAGAGGAGAGAGGGTGAAAAAGATAGAAGAGAGAAGATAGATAGTGAAAAAGATAGAAGAGAGAGGAGGGAAGAGAGATAGTTAAAAATATAGAGGAGAGAGGAGAGAAGGTGTAAAAAATTAAGGGTAAAATAGTAATTGAGTAGTCTATAAGCTATTTTATTGTTCTAAAAACTATTATGACTAGCTTATCTGAATCTATAGCTTTAAATTATGGTTTGGTCCAGAAACCCTTTTGAACTAATATGATTGTTTATTTTAAAAATTTTTCAAACCAAAATTTTGTCCAAAAGAGCTTTTAAAACTATGGTTTCCGGAGAAACCAAACAGGCCCCATGTTTGATTATTATTTATAGTACATTTTTTTTCATTTTTTATTGACACTAGTAATAAACTACAAAAAAATAACAGTAAATAAATAATGACACTCCTCCTAACTTGTAAGGCTCAGACTCTTCTAGATTATTTTTTATTTTCTTAAAAATTTCTTGAATATAATTGTTATATTTAAAGTTTAAATAAACAACTATATGAAAAAAACATAAGGTTAATCAGAAGAACAAAAATAATAATAATAATAATAATAAGGAAAAAAGATGAATAAAGGCTATTTGAATTTCAAAACGACAAAAAGATCATTTAAATTTTAAAAAAGATAGATTGGGTATAAGTTCTAATCTATCATTTCAAATTTGAGGAGAAAATATGAAATTACCCTTATTCCTTTTCTTTTTCCCTCTTCCACTATCGATCTTCTCTCTCACTCCCTCTTCATCCACCATCGACCTTTTCTCTCATTCTCTCTCTATCACTATCAACCTTCCCTCTTCCTTTTCTCTATCTACCGTTGACATGCAGTTAGAGTTTTCATCATATTTGCTATATATATGCCTTCCTCATCTTTAAAACAGAGAGAGATATTGGCTATGCGAAGAGAGAGAAGGATGAAAGTAGAGTTATGAGGTTGCTGGAGAAGATGACCAAAAAAAGGCGAGGGAGAGCAAGAAGGTGGCGAGAGAAGGGAGAGCGGTGAGCTGTGAGAAGGGAAAGCAGGCAGTGAGAGGAGCAGGATGAATAGTGAGGAAGAAGATGAACAATGAGGAGGAGGCTCTAATGGTGGTCAAAATCATTGCTCAAGTGGTAAATCTAATTGTAGGAGTAGTAAATTATAAAAGCAATTATTTGCAACTTAGTTATTACTAAGAGTAGTAAATGTCTTAGCAAAAATAGTTAAAATCATTACTCAAGTGGTAAATCTTATTATAAGAGTAGTAAATGAGTATAAGGAAATTTCATCTTTTACCTCCAAATTTTGAAATGATACATTGAAACTTATCCTCAATTTATTCTTTTTTAAATTTATATGCTCTTGTTTTTTTTATAATTTCATAGGGTTTTTTCTCGTCTTTTTTCTTAATAATAATAATGTACTTAAAAGAAAGTTGGTCAAATCTTCGTTAATTTTTTTTCATCCCAACCCTATACTCTATTGTCACCCACACTTCGTCCTCCCATCACTGTCCACCATTGTACCTCGGCCGCACCGGCACTGGCCACTGTTGTACCTCCAATACACCATCTGTTGTTCCTCAACTGCAGTAGAGCTCTGTTGTCATACCTTCACCGCTTCATCCATCATCCTCCAAAATTTATATCCTCATAAAAATCTCGATTGGATGTATCATATCATGTCATCAAGAACCTCCTGATCGCTCAACATGGAAGAGGAAGGTGAAGACGAATAATCCAAGAAGTGATGAAATAAAGCTTTTCTGAAAGGAGGGTCACACTCTGACAATGGTGGTCGAACCCAAATTGTCAAGTTCCCCTTAGAACTTCGATTGTGGTCTAGTTCAAGCTTCGCTGGTTGGGATAGGGCTAGTACTATGGATAAACAAGAGGGAATAGAGGAAGAATCTATGGAGGAAGGGGTAATATTGTCTTTTTCATATTTTAAAATTAATTTAATTAATATGCTCCTAAAAAGTTATCACCCATTTTTTGAGGGATAACAGACATATTAGGAAGGGGTAACTTTTTCTTTTTATTTGGGTCCATCATGAACTAAGTTTGGCAGAAAAGAAATCTTTCCATATATCAGGGGCTCAAGACGATCCAACGATGATAATTAAGGAATTTCTATACTTATTTTATTATTTATTCCTGAATTTCATTAATTAATTCAAATTCATGTTTCATACTTTCAAGTTTTTGAATTATCTGGAGTGATTAAATGGAAACTAGAGTCCATACCAAATGTTACCTCTCTCTCTATCATGTTCAACTCTAAAATTTTGCAGATAATTTCCTAAATGAAAACTAATTATTGAACAAGTTTTTTTTAAAAAAATAACTATTTTGAAAATAAGGAATCAAATTGGGCCTATAGTAGCTCAATTTGTGTTTGAAATTCTTAAGTTCATAAGTACGGTTTACTTAATTTTGCAATAATTATAATATGATGTTATCTTATAGGATTAAGGTACAAATTTACCCTAAAAATTTTCGTTTAGAAAAAATATTATCTTAGAAGTTTTTTTTCCCGTTCAATGGCAACCTAGAAGTTTCAAAACATACTAATATTGTCCGATCATATTAAAAAGCTAACCTTAACAGTTAAAATTGATATCCAATATAAATATTTTTAAGGGTAAAGGGAAATATTAGTCTATTTAAACACTTTTGAGGTAATCTTAAACCAAAAAAACTTTTGAAACAACATTACTCTTGAATGAAAATTTTCTAGTCAAATTTACACCTTAACCCTATCTTATAAAAATATAATAGTTAAGTTTTGTAATTTTTTACTTGCATAACAATAAAGTGTGCTGTATAATAATAACAAAAACAACAATAATAATAAAGTGTGCTTTAACTTTTTTATTTCTATTTGATTTAAATAGTTGGAAGAATCCCTTTAAAATACTGAAATCATAAATTGGTCCATTGAATTTACCAATTTCTAAATTGGTCCTTAGATTGATTGGCTTTAGGTTGTTGCAGTTTAACTAGTGTTATCGTATTTGAGCCTTAGATATGTAGCCGCTATAATTACTTGAAGGTAGAGAGGTTCTCCCTTTGTAGGCATACATTCTCGTGAATTAGCCTAGTTGGTTGCTAGCAACATCATATACTGGTAGACAAATTTTGAAAATTCGTCAATGCAATCATTTTTTTCTAAGCATAGATATCCTTTTTTTTGAGATAATCATATTTGAAACACTATCAAATAGTAAATATAGACACATTTCTCAACATAGATTTAAACTTTGGTTCACCAACTTGTTATACTTTAACAATAAAAAAGTATTTATTAACAACAATATTTTAGATATTCAAACGTGCAATACTTTTTCACCATCATCAACTTTCATACATTAATACTAATTGATATTGGCTCAAGTGGAAAGGCTTTGACTGTTTAAATATAAAATCTTAAATTTAAATTCATATAAACATAGAAAACACCCTTAATGTAATCAAATCTCACATACATGATTACAATGTTTTAGATATTCATAATGGATCCATTTTCGATAAATAGTTTAGAGTGGTAAACTATTTATGAAAAATCCATCTTTTCTTAATATTATAATAATTTCTCAAAGTGTTTTATGGTGATATGGATGAGAAAAAGCAGGGTAAGATAAGAAGAGGAGGGGAAAATAAAAGAGACCCTTTCGCAGAGATCCCTAAGGATGACGGGCCTGTTTGGATAAAAATTTAGAAAATAGCTTATGAAAAAAAGAGTTTTTAGACAATTTTTAGAAAAGAGCTTTTGGAGAATAGCTTATGGAAAAAAGTTGTTCTAAATAAATGAGTGTTTGGATAATTATTACCAGAAAGATTTTTGTAATTGAAAAATTACCAGAAAATGTATAATTTTATTAAATATAGGAGAGAGGAGAGAGGGTAGAGAAGAGAGAGGAGAGATGGAAGAGGAGAGGAGAGAGAAGAGAGGATATAAAAAAAGAAAGGGTAAAATAATAATTAGGTAGTCCATAAATTCTTTTACTGTTCTATAAGTTAATCTCAATAGCTTATCTAAAACTTTAGTTTTAAACCATAATTTAGTCCAAAAGTCCTTTTGGACAAATATGACTATTTGTTTAAAAAAAAATCCAAAGTAAAATTTTGCTCAAAAGGGTTTCTAAAACTATGGGTTGTGTGTTTTCCAAACACGGCGTGTGAAACAAAAATTGACGCACGGGTTTTTGTCTTCGCGAATCAAAATGTACAAGTTACTTTTTTTTTCTTGCCTCTGTAGTTTTCTTTATGCATTCTCCGACAGAGATATTTTACCATTCCTTCTTCTTTCCCTCTCCCTCTTTCTATTTATGCATTCTCAGATGGAGATATTTTATATTCCTTCTTCTTCTTCTCCCCCCTCTCTCTCTCTCACAGAGGAGATAAATAATTACTGCCTGAGGCTTCCCTTCTCCTTAATATATCAATGAACCTTCAAAACCACACACTGTCTTCTATGGATCAATCAAACCACAAAAAATATAAAGATTCATATTTTTTTTGTCTTCATCAAATACTGTAAGTATATACATTCCATTACTTTGTGATATTCATTATTTTTTCTATGTTTTAATGTGATTCTTTAATCATTATTGTTCAGTTTTATTCTTTGGTTTTGGTGTGAACTCCAAGACTTAGAGTCAAAAATGAACCTCATCCCTTGATATGATCATCTTCAAGAATGGCTCTTTAAATAAGCATGTTAATCTTGATTCTCAACCTAAATGCTATCTTTCTTTTAAGCTTCTTTTTGGATCAGTATGATCTTTCAGAATTTTCCCTTTAGGAGAATTTGATCAACTAGAACTATGTGCCTTTGAGATTTTAATGTGCCTTTGAGATTGATAAACTAGAACTATGTTTCTTGGAGAGCAAGAAAGTTATATGGTTCACTCATCTTCTTGAACCCAAATATTTTTCTCATTCGAAATTAATTTATTGTTGATGCTAGGTTTTGTAGAAATCCCTATTTTCTAGTGTACTTCTCTCTGTGTGCGTCAACACACAAATATCGTTGATAGCTTTCACTTCATGCCTAGTTTATTTTTTCTTTTGTCTAAATATTTTAATTTGTTGGATATATTCTTCTTGTTTTATTAGTCAAAAACCAACATATTCTTTTGATGAACTAAAGAGGCTAAATAAGAAACTTTCATTTTGATTAATTATTACGATCATATTTTTGAGAGCAGTGAAACTTCTTTTCAATGCAGAGTGGAATGAACAGTACTGTCCACGTGTCACAAGATTTTTCATCATCAATGAATTCTGAAGCATTTGTTATTAATGAATTTTTAGGAATTTTCACAAATTAAAATGAATGGGAGTGTCCTTATTTAGAAATATGTCCTATTATTGTTGTATACCAAAAAAAATCCTATTATTGTTCCTCAAAATGAAGATGACTATTTTGCGGATAACTCCTTAATGAATATGCTTAAAGATACCCCACTCATTCAACAAATAAGATCACAAGAAAATTCTCAGAAAATCCATCAAGATTGTAATAACCATAAGGTAAATACCTTAACTAAGATTTTGATGCTTATTTAAACTGAAGGTTTTTGGGCATATCTGTTGTTAGTTCACTTATTTCAATACCCACACGGCAACTTGGCACCATTACTGGACTCGGGTCTCTGGTACACAATAAAGGTATATTCAAGAGAGGATAAGAGATAATCCTGCAATGCCAAGATGAGAGAAAAGTCTCAGAGCACACGGAGGAGCCCTTTTCTGTAAAAAGATGCTTCCTTTTTCTCTGCACCAATTCATGTACCCATGAAGAGAATATTGAGGGATAGTGGGTGGTTATCCTAATAACAATTCCATCCATCATTTTGAATATTTTAGGATATTCAAAATGATAACTCAACTCTTTAAGTATCTCTACTTCAGCCCACACACACTTATATGGATTTAGGCCTAATATACCAAGGGTGGATCGATCCATTTTCCTATATCTCCCACTCACACTTGGTGGGTTAAGGATCATGGGTTTATATTCTCTTTTCCTTATTTCATAATAAGTGCTTTATCGTGGCCTCATGGGCATGACTTCTGCATCTAGGTGCCTGTACTAGAAATCCTTTTTATGGTACCAGCACAAGACAACATTTCCTTCATGTAGCTTCCATTTAATAATATGCTTCATATGTCATAGACTTAGCAATATACAATTTTCTATGGCCAATCTGATCCCTCTCAAATCAAACTTGACTCAGATTGCCTTTCTTGTAAGTCTAGTATCCACACTTATGAAAACAAAATTTCAAAAGGGGACATGTCACAGACACTAGCATACGTATGTATATTGTGGGTAATATTCCTTTCACCCATATATCACTTCAATATGGATCAACCACTTTTATAATTCTTTAGATCGTATCTCTCATAATCGTAGGATATATAAGTAGCAATCATTGAAACATATATCCATGATATCATCAAAGTTAAAGGACACCAATAGAAAGATTGTTCCTTCTTAGGGCTCACACAACCCTTTTACAGTTCTTCTAGCACATGTGATATGAATCACATATTACGGTGTTACTCTTATATTTTAATAGCGTAAGTCATTTTGCATATATTATAAACATCATACAGATTTAAGTTTAGACACTCTCAGCATCTAAACCCAAATTCTTCAACTTCATCTCTATGACGTCAACGTTGAAGGATTTGTTATTTGGCTATAGGCATCATGGAAGTGGATTTCTATGATTTGATCCAATTTCATGTATATGAATCTCATCTCGACTTGCCACACTTTAGCCAAGGGGACATATAGTTTGTGTTTCTTCTCTACCATATTAGCATTCTTTGCCGTTTTACTGGTGAACACAAATGTCTCATCTTTGCACACCACCTGGGCATCAAAGGCAATTGCTTGTGTGAGAGAGCCAATCTCTCTTGCCTATATGACATACTAGACATTGTATACTTTCACATAGACACATCAAGTAATGATAAAAAATATAATTCTATCAATCAATAAAGCATTACATCAGGTTTATATTTCATATTTTATGCATACCAAGAGCTTTTACATGTCTCTCAAAGACTTCTTTCTCAAATACTTCTTTGCCTATTGACTTTTTTTAGGGGATCTACTACCATATATTTGGTGAAAATGTATTACACGATAACAATTTTCTGCATTATATATAATCTCTCACAAAATTGTATTTGATGTCAACATGTTTAGTCTTGCTATGATATTTAGGGTCTTTAGTACAGGTTATAGCTGCAATATTGTCACAGTGCACTATCACCAGATTGGTGCTTTCTTTTACAAATCCAAGGTGTTATATGAATCTTTTTAGCTACAAAACCTCTTGCACTACTGTAGTACATGCTACAAACTTAGCTCCCATATAGTGTAAGGTAATGCATGATTGCTCCTTGCTACTCCAACTTATGGCGACATTATTGAGAAAGAAGCCCAGATTTGATCTAGTATCCCACTAGGCATAGATCAGTTCCCTCACAATGTATAAGATGTGCCCTGCAAGTATCTCAAGATCATTTTTACTGTCTTCCAGTACGTTGATATGATGAAAAGTTTTTTAAGGAAGTAAAAGTGAAAATAGAATTGGGTTGAAAATTGACTTTAAAAATTTATTTGGTATGTTAGAAATGAGTCTATAATTAATGTATTTGTTTTTATAACTTAGGGTAAAATGATCTAAAATATTTTTTTATAACTTAGGAAGGGTTAAAATTATCCAGAAATTTTATAACTTGGGGTAAAATGGTCTAAAATATTTCATTTCCGCTTGTCCTATCTAATTTCGCAACTTTTTTGATAGAATTGAAATGACAGAAAATGTTGAAAGTAAAACTGGAAGTATCTTATATTGTACTAAGCAATGCTTAATTTCACTTTCCCACTTCTACTTCCATGCATGCTATTCGTCTTTTATTACACTTTCATCTTTACTTTTTTTACTATATATTATTTTTTATTTTTTTAGAATTACTCATAGGCCTCATAGAAGAGAATTAATTATCCTAAAATCTAATAATAATTGAGCAGTCTGTAATAATAAGTTACAATAAATAATAACATGTTTATACTGCCCAATTGTTATTCGACTTTTTAGGGATTAAGTCCCTCCCATATACCTTCTGAATAATTCTTCATTTTTTTCTTTAGTCATCTTAGATGCTTTCAATACTAATTGTTCATGTTTTAAGTATTTGCTAACATGGATGATAACTGAAAGTAAATGTTATTAAAACATAAACACTTACAAGAAGAGGAAGGGATACAAAAGGAGTAAAAAGAGAAAGAAGGAGGAAGGAGGAGACTCTCTCTCTAAGACTCAGGAGTATCTCTCTCTAAATGTAAGGGAGTCAGGGTAACTGAACCTGCTTCTCGAAGGAAATGAATGCAACTTAAGAAGGCAGGAGCGGTTACTATTTGACCAGTGTTCTAAAGTGGATAATTTTTACTATTTGCACAGCCCTGCATCATAACACTATTTGCATAATATCTGCCGACACTACAGTATTCTGCTGACACTATAGTGACTCACTGTTTAAATAGTACTGCTACAGATAGTAACATTACTTTACAAATTTATTTTACCAAAAACCTAGGACATATTTCTTGATCAATTAAGTTTCTAGATAGTTTCAATCTTTATCTAAGTCAATAATAAATTCTTCTTCATCATCTTTCTTTGAAGGTGGTGCAAAATATGTCTGACTTGTATAAGAGGTTTGCTCCTATTATTGTAAAATCTGGAGCATGAAGTTTAATTGGTTGATAAGGATGGCCTTATCATTTGTTGAGGCGAGGACGGTATGTACCCTATTCTTCTGGTTTAGAAACTTGCTATGTTCTATCATACAGAGGAATTGGGGATTTTGTTTAAACCATCTCTCGACTGCGTGAGTGTTTATTCTTGAAAGATCAAACTTGGGCCACTACTTGACAGACGGAAGTCTTTGAAGTATAGGCAAAAATCTTGATCCTTCAGTTTGTGAAAACCTGTAATTCTAGGAAAATATCCAAGATACAGATAAGTTTGAAAAATAGTAAAGATCAACAGGAAAAGGGTTTTCTTCAATGTTAAACTTTTGTTTAAAAAGCTCAAAAGCCTGAACTACTTTTGCAAGAAATTTCTCTGGAATAGGTCCAAAGAAATCTCACCAATATCCAAACTATTGAGAACAATTGTACCTGATTTTAGTTTTAAAGTAGATAAACTAAGTATGTTTAAAAAGTTTATTTTGATCCCAAAATACATGATACCATGTATCAACATAATCATGATAATTGTATCCAATAGGATCGAATTTTATCCCAAAAGTTTTAACTTTGCTTAAATCTTGTCCTCACTGGGATAGAGTGAGAACTTTCAAAATCTGTAGGGTAGAATGAGTTATTAAAAACTAATATGTTTTGTCAGCATTCTTTTTAATGGCAACTGACTTAGAATGAATCAATATTAATTCATAATATTCCCTAGTTTTTGTCAATTGTTTTAGCCTAAAATGAAATCCCTTAGGGAAAATATGTAAAGTCACCTAATTTGGGTTTTTGTGATAGAATTATGGCTCTATCTGGATAATATTCATAGCCCTATTTTGTTTGAAAAAGGCTAGAGTATTTTCCATTCTTTGGGAGACAGAAGCAGAAACTATCTGTTTTTGAGAGGGGTTGATCTGCAAGATATTTGGTTGTTTATCAAGCAAATGATATTAGTTTTTTGTAATTACCTTTACAGGGATTGGAGGAATGGCCAATTGCTGGGCAAAGGTTTTTTCTGAGAGAATCTTCTGAGTATAACTTTGGGCATAAGATTCCAAAGTCTTTTTAGAAGATGCTCTTGTTTGGATTTGCTGGGTTGATGACCCAGACGGAGTAGATGACCCCGATTTTGTTTGAGGTTTCTGGACCAAAGATCCAGATGGAGTAGATGACTCTGTTTTAATTTGCTGGTTTCCCTGTGGGGACCCATATTGTTACATCACCTTTTGGATGATGGCTCCATTTCTGAACTAGAGACTGTTTGACTTTGGGCATCTTGTAGAATACCCTTTTATTTGTTGCCCTTACCATCTCCAGGTTTCTTTTTCCTCAGCATTTTGGTGGTTTCTTTCTAGTTTTCTCTCAAACTTTGTCTACCCTGTAGAAACTCACGGGTTAGAAAGTCTAGAAAGGAGTTTGAAGTACTTTTGATAAAATCAATTTCAAAATCAAAGACACTTAAAATTGTTTGCCATCTGGCGAAGACTTGTTTAGAAGCAAGATTTTTAACATCTTTATGTAAAACATCCTTTGCTGATTTACAATCAATGCGAAGTAAAAATCTTTTGTTTAAGAAATCAGATTAAAATTTGGAAATGCATAAAATAATTGCCAAAATTTCTTTTTTAATTATGGAATAATTCTATTAAGTACTATTCCAATGTTTGAACGTAAAAGACATAATTTTTTCT
Organism: Leucaena leucocephala; assembly: GCA_037074615.1. Lineage (NCBI taxonomy): Eukaryota > Viridiplantae > Streptophyta > Magnoliopsida > Fabales > Fabaceae > Leucaena > Leucaena leucocephala. Next base: position 17,465,431 of record CM073519.1, read on the forward strand.
TTTCTGTCAAGACACTATTTAAGAATGCCACCATAACCTATATCACTGGCATCAGTTTCAACAATTTTGTAGGCGACCGGATCAGGAAGGCTAAGACAAGGAAGTTCTTTAACCTGGAATTTGATTTGCCTAACAATATTTAAATGGAGATCAGTCCACAGAGGTGGATTGTCCTTGAGTCACTGATGAAGTGGTTTAATGAAGTTACTAAGATAAGGAATAAATTCAGCAACATAGTTTAAACATCCCAAAAATCTTTGAAGTTGTGTTTTATCAATGATTTGGTCGAGGAATTTGTCAGCAAATTGAATTGCCATTTCAATTGGTGTAATAGTCCCTTGGTAAATCCAATAACCCAAAAACTGTATTTTAGTTTGAAACAAACTAATTTTAGGTTTTGAAACCACTAATCCATTTGTTTCTACAATCCTAACAAATTTAGAGATATGTTTAAAATGTTGATATATAGAATGACTATAGACTAATACATCATCAATGTAAACAATAATATATTGGCTATGATCATTAAATATCTCATTCATAATTCTCTGGAATTCAGAAGGAGCATTTTTTAAACCAAAAGGCATGACATTCCACTCATACTGACCAAAAGGCACAATAAAATCAGTTTTATACCTATCATTTTCATAAATTTATATTTGCCAAAATCCAGATTTCATATTAAATTTTGAAAAAAGTTTTGTAGAATACAAACGTTTTAGTAGATCAGATTTGTTCAGGATTGGATACCTGATCTATTGCAAAGCATTGTTTACAGGTTTGTAATTAATTACAAGTCTAGGAGTACCACGTTCAATCTCAGTATTTTTATTGACATAAAAAGCAGCACAAGACCATGGGCTTCTTGATTTGCGAATTAATTTTTTGTTTAAAAGATCATAAATCTCTTTTTTGCAAGTTTCTAAAAGCTCTGGACTCATTTGAATTGGCCTGGTCTTTGTTGGGATATTCTTTTCAGAAAAATCTTTTTCATATGGTAAATCTACTACATGTTGTTTTCTATTCCAAAAAGCATTTGGTAAGTTAGAACAAATGAGTTTGTGGATTTGCTCAAGACAAGTTTGAATTTTCTTTTGAACATCTTTTTGACACAATTGCCTTTCTAAATGTTGAAAAGAAATCTCTTCATTTAAAAAGTTTATCTGTTGTTATTTTGAAGTCAAAAGATTGAGCTCTTTTATTCTGGGTTTTTGAGTAAAAGGAAATATAATCATTTTGCCCAAATATTCTTTTAAAATTCCATTTTCATCAGTCATGTATGGGAATAATAACCTTGCAAAAGGCGCACCCAGAATGATCTGAGTTCCCATATTTTTAACTAATATAAACGGAGTTTCAAGTTTCAATTCTTGATTTTCAATAACAACTTTTAAAACTTCGTATTTGACATCTAAGCGTGAGCCATTGTCGCCATTAAACCTTTCGGTTGTTTTCTCAAAGTATTTTGTTAGAATGATTCCTTCGTTAAAACAATTAGAATCAGCTCCTGTGTCGAATAAGGCAGTTTGTTCCAAAACAAAATTATTGTGAATAATAATTTTGGAATGGATATAAAATTTTTGAATTGAAATTCAAGAAATCAAGTTTAAGAAAGTGTTATCTTCCTTATTACCATCATTAGATGTGATTTCTATATTTTCTTCAGTTTTACCTGTTAGTTGCATATCTTGGAGTTGGGATATGGCCTCGACACAGGTTTTCTATTGGAGTTTAATCATATGTATCTTAGTTTTAAGCTGTTTGACCTCTAGGTGTAAATCCTGAAGGGTCATTGGTTTAACAAAGTGTTGAAATTTGTTTAAAATATCTGTTAAATTGTATTTGTTTACAGGTAAAATAGGTTTTGAGTTTAAAAAAGATGGCTGTTGATTAACCAATTCTCAAAACTTAAACAAATATTTTCCTTTTTCAGAATTTGGTAGCTTTTCAATAATATCAAGAAGTAAATCTTGTTCCTTCGAGATAACATTGATTGATGATGAAGATTCTAGGATATCATCGTTTTGGATATTTTGAATATCCTCAGATGAATCACTATCAGTTTCTGAACTAGAAGTTTCTTCAATTAAAAGATTGTTTATTTGTTCAAGAACAGATTCATCAATACACCTGATTTTCTTGAGTTTTCTTCTGAAAGCACAATATTTTGAAATATGGCCTAGTTTACCACATTTAAAACATTTGAGTTTGTTTTGTTCAGGAAAGTCGACCTTAGGTTTGGATTTAAATTCCTGTTTTAACCTATGGGATGTGTGTTTGGGTTATATCTTTGGTAGATATGTTTCTTCTTTTTGTGATAGGAAGAATGTTTCCTATGTTTCTTGGTTCATTTATAGGATGGAAGACTGAATTGTTCACAGAAGGTTCCTAACTCTCTACGCTTTATGGCTTTCTCTTTGGCCAGTTGATGTTAGATGCCATCATCCTAACAAATTTTAAGAGCAGGTTTTTTAAACATAAGAGATTAATTCTCCATATGTCAAGCGCTCATAAGGGATTATGTCATCATTTTGGTTTCTAAATTTTTCTCTAACTTTATCACCTAAATATTTAGGTAATCCAACTAGGAATTTTTCTTTCCAAAAGGGTTGTTTGGCATCATCTCTTGTGAGAACTAGAGCAAGGAAAATATCCCTATACCATCTGAAATCAAAAAGGGTTCTGCACTTAAGATTTGACAGTAATTCAGTTGATCTATCTTTCCAAATAGAAGTATCACCCACAAAATGTTTGACAATTGTAAATATCAAAGTTTGGATTGAGTCTGGATAAGTTTGACCATTATAAAGGATAGGTGTTCCATCAGAATCAGTTTGAATAGATGAAAAAGTCATTTGTTTATTTTCTGGAGTAAGGTAATGATCCCACCAATTTTTCAATTGACCAGTAAAACTAGACACCAAAAGGTTTGTGATTTGTTCATCTGTGTAGTTGTTTTGGGTTTGATATGCAGTACACAACATTATCATCTGCGGCATTGTTGAAAGGATATTAGCTTCGTTAAGACCATCTATGTTCCATTCATAAATGTTCTCTCCGCTAAATGACCTAAAGTTTTCATTAACTCGTTCTTCAACCAAAATGTCTGAGGGCTTGCCCTAGGGTAATATAGTTTGGAGGGTTATTTCCAGTGTTGTTGGTTGATTTAGAGTTGTGATTTAGAGGAATCTGTTTGGGAACCTTGAGAATCTTTCTCTAGATTGTCTATTTGGGCAGAAGAGGTGGATTCATTTTGAGGAGTTTCTGGGATAGTTAAGGTTTGGGATATTTGGAGTCTTTTTTGATTGATTTTTTTCAATTAGATTGGACTTATTTTGGAGGAATATTTCAGACTTCATTTGTGGGCTGAGCTGAAATGGTTTGAAGATTGGGTTTTCAATCCTTGGTTTTGACTATTCGGAAACAATGTTTGAAGATGTTTGAACAAAATGATCACCTAATTGTTCAAGATACAAATTAGTATAATTATTTTGCCCAACTATTTTTTTATGTCAAAAGAATCAACAAGTTGACTTGTATTTTTAAAACAAAATGGTGCTGCCAATACTAGCTATCCTACATCATCCTTAGAGTGAGGAATTTGCACCATTTTTGGTGGAAGAAATTCAAAAGATATATTTTCTCCTTGAGAACTTTTCCATTGTTTAATAACACTAACAATTTGATCAAATGGATAATCCAATTTTGTAGTTTTAGCATATTTACTAAACCAATCAAAGAATGGAATATTCACTTGAGCTCTGTTAAGGAATCTATAGAATTTTTCTTGAATCTTTTTTCTATCAGATCCTTTGAAGTTTTCTAAAAACCATTTTATCTGGAGATTGTATTCTTTCAAGTAAAACTGTTTTGTAAAGTTTGTTTGTCAATCTGAAATTTATTTTTAAGGACATTTAAGTTTAAATTTCTCATATCCATTGATGAATAAGTTGGAGACTCTACACATCCATATCGGATCTTAAGTCTTCATCTTTTTCATAAACAGTTTTAGGAATATTTGAAGAATTATCAATTCCTTGGATTGAAGCACTAGTAGTTGAAGGAGTTTGGATAACTACTGTGGGTGTTTTAGATGCTCTTCCATATATGACAGAAGGCGGTTTAGGAATTTAAGAACAGGAGAATCTAGATGATTATATTTGAACAGATCTATAGTCTTCATATATTGAAGCTTCAGATCTTGATGTTTGAGAGATTGATCTTCTGGACTGATCAAAGGATAACCTGATAGATCCATCAGAAGTTTGGGTGATTTTCTTTAACTATGAAATGGGTTCTAGAGTAGGCTGTGAGGCTTTCTCTATGATCCATTCATCTGGTAATACAACATCATTCCACATGATGATCCTGGGAATAGTTATATTAACATTTTGAAGATCAGTTAAGAAAATAGTAGTTTGATCAGTTTCATAGGGTATTTGAACATACGAAGTTGATGTATTAGAGACCCTATACTGTATCCTATAGATTAAGGTAGTGGGTATGGATCCTGGCAACATGTTCAAACCATGAAGTTTAATTTTAAGTTTAACACCTTTGAGGACATTTTCATCGTTTAAATCCATCATTCTGTGGGGAAAATAGTTGAAATAAATGGGTCCTATATGAAGGCCAATTTCTGCCATTGCTAAAATAGCATCTTAATATATATTATGTCTACCATCCAATAAAACTAGTAAACACGATATATTCAAGCCTTTTCTGAAAAGAGGTTTTATAGCGATTTGAACGCTACTGACATGTAAAAAATTGTATTCTTTACGATGTCGCTCAATCGACTTTTTTGAAAGAAGGAAAAGTCCTCTTTATCAGGTTTAATAAAAATTGATTCTTCAATAGTCCTGATTATATGATCGGATTTTGAAAACCATTTTCTATCCTCAATTTGTGCGTAAAGCATGTTTATGGCAATATGAGGCAAAGTCCAATTGTCAATGTTTTGAAAATAAATTTCTTCTTTAAAAATTCTTTTGTTTGAAGCGTATGTTACTTCGTTTAATTCCTCATCGTTTAAAGGAGGGTGAGAAGAAGAAGAAGCATTTAAGTTTGAGGATGATCCTTGTTTGAAAGAGAAGGAACGAAATAAAGACATAATTAAAACAACAAAACAAAATTAAATTTGGTAAACTAGGCCATATTTCAAAATGTTGTGCTTTCAGAAGAAACCTCAAGAAAATCAGGTGTATTGATGAATCTGTTCTTGACCAATTAGTATTGAGAACATACAAGTATTGAAAACATTGAAAAATTGATTTTTGAAAATGTTAAATAGAACAATTGAACTGTAGATAAGATGAGTGCTAAAAAAAATTAACTCGTGAAATAAAATGGTACATTTTTTATTATAAGATCTTTGAATGTTATTTTTCTTACACCCAAATCATGGGACCACATATAAAATTAAGGGTTATATATCACCTAATATCTTAATTTTATTTCTTATATGCGTCAAGTGTTCTAATCTTATTTGTAGTGCATTTTACCCATAATCTTTTTAATTTAGTGCAATTTTACCAATAATCATTTTAATTTTGTACAATTTTATAAATAATCTTATTTCTCAAGTACCAAGAATTGTACTAAATTAAAAAGATTATGGGTAAACTTGCACCACAAATAAGATTAATATACTAGAAGCATATGAAAAATAAGATCAAGATATTATGTGCTATATAACCCTAAAATTAATCGACATTTGGGGTTTAGTATTTAAGGTATAAAGTATTGGTAGAAAAGTATTTAACTGTACTATATGTATAAAAATTACTTTAGTATATTGAATACTACTAATAAAATACTTTAGTATGTTTGATGTATAAAAAAATTATTTTATAATATTGACTACTATCAGAAAAATATTTCAATGTGCTAAATGTACAAAAAATTATTTTAAGATACTGAGTACTATTAGAAAAATATTTTAAGATGTTAGATACAACTTATTTCTAATTTAAAAAATAACTGTAATATTTTTTTAATTAAAAAGATGTTAAAAATAAAAAATTGAGTGACCTTTTAAAAAAATAAAACAAGTTACCTAACAAATCAAAGTCAAGAAGAGAAAAAAAGAGCACGTGGGTCCATGTTTAATATTTTTTAATCTTTATTTTACAAAAAAATATTTTAATGGGTGTAGAATCTAAAATAAAAATAATCTCTTAACGATCATTTTTTTAAAAAAATATATTTTATTTAAAAATATTAAATCTGTACTGTATAGATTACATCTAGACAATTTTGATGAGATAAACTTTAAGTGCACATCTTATGAGAACCCAAACCGCTTAAAAGCCTATGCCTTCAAGGTGCACATTTCGAAGCATATTTAAAAGCCTATAGTAGTCTTACAAGTTTCATTTTATTCATAATCAAAAAAGAGTATTTCCCAATTAACAAATAAAAGGAAAGCAACTAACATACAATTTATAGGAAAGTCTATACGACAAAATATTGCAGAGTGTCTTCTAGTTCTAAACTTTCTGTTCATCGTTCCCAATTAAATTATAAACATCATCATCTCATCTTCTTCATGGGATTTTCCACAATTCGGTTGGCTGGACCGACGGATAAGGACTATATAAACATCACATAAAAGCAAGAATCATCAGATTCTAATCCATGTTTTTACCTCAAATATTTAAAGATTAATATTTTGAGGTATCATATATATATATATATATATATATATATATATATATACCTTAGACGAAATCGTAATGGAGTTGTTTGAGACGATTCATGGAATGAAGCTCTCTGAGTAGGATGGACTGACGAGTAAGGACTACAAAATCAACACTTAAAACATGAAATATTAGATCTAATCCATAGTTTTACATCAAATATTTAAGGATTTATGTTTTGGTGTATCATATATATACCTGGGACGAAATTGCATTGGAGATCGTTGGGGCAATTCATGGAATGAAGCTCTCTGAGTTGGATGGATCGATGAACAAGGACTAAAAATCAACACATAAGGCATGAAACATTAAATTAAATACATATTTTTATATCAAATGTTTAAGGATTTATGTTTTGGGGTCTCATATATATATATATACACACACACACACACGGGCCGGGGGATGAAATTGCAATGGAGTTGGTTGGGGCAATTCATCAAATGAAGCTCTCTGAGTCGTGTAGACCCTCAAACAATTAGGACTATAAAATCAACACAGAAAACATGAAACATCAAATCTAATCCATGTTTTTACATCAAACATTTAAGGATTTATGTTTTGGGGTATCATAAATATACCTTGTATGATATTGCAATGGATCTGTTGGTAGAGGCAATTCATGAAATGTAGCTCTTTGATTCATCATTCTTACTGTGTTGTTTGGAAGTTGTGTCTCTGATTCAGTTTCAACGATGGATGTGATAGATACGATCAGTTGCAAGGTAATGTAATATATATATATATATATATATATATATATAAACATTTCACATTTGGCACCCATAGTGAAAATCTGAATAGTCTTTATATTTGCTAATATATATTTCTTTAAAAAAAAATTGAATTTGATGAACTAACAATATAAGGCTCTTACCATTTCTTCTACCATGGCTGTTCTTACATCCTTGGCATTCACATGTTTTGCTGGAACATCCAACTTTATCCTTCATTGAAAAAGACAAAGGTACAAATTTATTTCAAAATTTGCTACTGAATTTTTGAATAATTTCTTAAAAGACCCAGTGGTGTACTCTTATAATAAATATTTTTAAAGAATTTGATCAAAGAAATTTAATAATGAAGTGTATACACAACCTTGAAACATGGGCAATATCCTTTCGAACTTGATGTCTTTATACACTTGCAACCTCCAGTGGGATTGACGGATGAGGATGTCCCTTGATTCACATTAAACTAATTAAAGAAAAAGCACAATATTAGTTAATGAAATAATTAAATCACAATCATGAATAATCAGAAATAACATTAATTTGATCCATTAATCAAAATCTTACATTGTTAGAAGCAAATGCCCTTGGATTACCAGATAGAATATCATTACTCCTGATTGAATGTCTAAAGTCTGGTTTATTTAAACTGTTGCTCTGGTTTAAGCTTGATGTCTTTTGCCTAATAAAATCATATGAAATGTTTACAACAATATATATATAGCGTAACTAAACATATTACCATGTAACATGAAATAGGAAATAATTAAAAGGAATAGTTAATGTTTTAATACTTAAATTAAGATGACTCATTTTCCTCCGTTCCTCCAAATAAAAAAAATTAATAATTTAGACTCAATATTGAATTTGAGGGAAGAGTTTGCATTAGCATTTATAAAAGTGGTTTTTATTCTAACTGAATTTTTACAAACTGAAATTATGGTAAAAATCAATTAGTGTAATATGATTTATATTTGAATAGATTTTTTTTAAATATTAGTTTGATAGAATAAACTTATTTAGACGATATCATTAAAAATCAAGTTTAAATGTAAAATGGCTGAAAAAGATAAGAGTTTCATATAAAATATTTATATATGTGTGCATAATTATATAAATTTAAGAAAATTTTAAAATTTAAATAAAAATTATGAAAATAAATAGTTAATATATTATTAAAAATAAAACGAACCTCTTTTTTGTAGGACTTGATACTTGGTTATTGAGTTGTTAAGAATGGCTAAATATTTCAGGAGGAGTTAGTGTCCTTTTGGTATTTGTAGATGCAGAATGAGGTTCACTCATGAATCGTTCAGATTTATCACTATTTATCACAACCTATGAAGAAGAAGATGACGATAATGGTGAAGATGATCTCAGAGCATTTATCAATAATCAAGGATATTTGATTTCAAATGTCATAATTGAACATCAAGAGCTTAATTATTAGTATAGTTACCTTATGGGTGTTACAATTTTGATTCTCTTTGTGAGATTTTTTTTAGATCTTATTTTGTGAATGAGTGGGGCATCTCTAAACAAATTCATCAAGGCGTTATCGGCAAAATGGTCATCTTCATTTTGGGGAACAATAATGGGATATATTTCTGAATAAGGACATTCCCATTTATTTTCATTTTCATTTGTGAATATTCCCAAAAATTCATTAGTAACACGTGCTTCAGAAATCATTGATGGAGAATCTTGTGACATGGGGATAGTACTGTTCATTTCACTCTGCGTCAAGAAGAAAGTTTCATTGCTCTCAATAATGATAATCATGATCAAAATGAAAATTTATTATGTAGATAAAAATATTTATTTTGACCAATAAAACAATAAAATATATGAAACAAATTAAAATTTGTCGGGAAAAACGAGGCAAGAAGTGAATGCTATTAACGATATGTGAGATGATACACACAGCATTATACTTGAAAATAGGGGTTTCTGTAAAACCTAGAATCTATAATAAATTAATTTCAAATGAGAAAATATTTGGGTTCAAGAAGATGAGTGAACAAGAGAACTTTCTTGCTTTAAAAGAAACGCAATTATTGTCTAGCACTCTCATCGGCACATTAAAATTTCAAGAGATCTTTCAAAACAGTGAATTCTACATACATCCAGGGATCGAATTCTCCTGACCTCAATGTTACGTTTGACCTCCCCCAAATGAAAGTTCATATTGATTAAAAAAACAAACTTAAAAGAAAGATAGCATTCAGATTGAGAATCAAGATTAACATGTTTATTTAAAAACTAATAATGATTTAAAATATAAAAAGATTCAAAACATAAATTAATAGTAAATTTAGTAAATTGCCTATCCATTTATAGAATTAACGAGTAGCAGCAAAGTAATGAATGAAATTAAATTTACATACCCTTTGTGACGATGACAATAAAGACGAAACTTGATTGTGTTTGTAGTTTGAGAGATCCATAGTATTCAATTTGTGTGTGGCTTTCCTGGTTCGATGATATATTTTGGAGAAGGGAAGCCTCAGGAAGAGAGAGAGAGAGCTGGAAAAGCCAAAAGCTAAACTGTGCGAAGGAAAAAAATCGGATCCTTTTATAATTTACTCAAATGAGTCAAATCTCATTAATCTTGATATATATTAATATACATTATGATAACTATCATATCTCAAAAATAACGTTAACAAAGTACAGATTGATATATATCTCAATTTAATTTTACAATATTATTCATTTGTTTTTTAAATAATAAATTGGTTTAACAATACAGATTAACTTATCTATCTTTTTCTTTTTTGACCAGGAACTTATCTATCAATATATATAGAATATATTGATAATTAAATTGAAATGATAGATGCGAGAATTCGTTATTGATATATATTATACTGAATTATTGAATTATTTATATAATAAATATTATTTTTATACAAAAATATTAAGAGCACATGTTATGTTTTAGTATAAGATATATTTAAAGTTAGATTAACTACTCATTCCTATCATTAATATAAAATATTATTGAAAAATTTGGATATATTAAGGAAGGAAAATAAACTAGTTAATTATAACAAATATGACATGATCTTCCCAAAATACTCATATATAATATAAATTATATATCAGTTTATAAGTTAAGTAAATTAGTCTAAAAAATAATAAATATTATATATAAAAATAGATTAAAATCTTATATTTAAAACTAAATTAACCCTACTACTAGCTCCTCTATTAAAGACTAGGTATTAATATATATGTTAATAATTACAATTAAGTTAATATATTTTATATTTTTACATAAGCATAAAGGACATAAAATCTTTTATTGTCTATAAATTAGGTTTTCTATTAAGTATTTTTAAATTTAATATTTCCTCATTTATAATCTAATTTCATGAACTCACCAATCATGAAGATCAAGTTATTGATTAAAACATTGATTAGTAGTGATTTGTTTGGGGAAGGTATAATAATATAATATTCGTATCATAATTTGAACTTTGAACTCACTGAATATGCACTAGTATTTTGAAAAAATAATTTAGATAAACAAATACATTTTAAAAATTGAAAATATTTTTTTAAAAGCTTGTACGATATATGATAACAATAGATTATGATTATTGCAAAATTGCAAACCGTACATAAACTTAAGAATGTCAAACACAACTAGGGCTAATTTAGGCCATGTTTGATTACTTATTTATAGAACAATTTTTTTTCATTTTTTATTGACATTTGTAATAAACTATAGAAAAAGAACAGTAAAAAAATGAGATCTATATCTATATAAAATGAGAGAATAAAATTGGCACCACAGTGCACCACGTAGCAGTCTCAAAAGTAAGATAAATCAGCCCTTATAAATATTATAATAAATACGCAAGAAGAATGTAAAACATCCTGATTTACCAGTTATAAGAATTACTTAAATACCAAATATTTCTCCTTATTTGTAGGGCCATTACTCGTTTTTGTGTTTAAGCTATATTTTGTTTTTGTTTTTGTAATATTATTGAGTTAAATTGCATAACTTTTCCATACTTAATAAATGAAAAAAAAGGAGCACAACAAAGTAAATGAGTATAAAACTTTTACACGCCAACAATTTTTTGACATCAACTTTAGAAATAGATCATAATAATATATATTAATATTAATAATATAATATATATAGATAAATAAATTTAAAAAATAAATATATATATTCGGGGACAGGACTGGATGGAGACACCCTCATCCTATGCTTGTCTTGTTCCAAACTCTTTTTTGTGCCATCCCAATTGTAACAAAGATCAGTACAACGAGATATCTTGGACACTTCTACCTCTCATATAATTTACAAAAGAGGTTTTTTGTAATCTAATAGTTTACTTTATATGTGTAAGACAATGGGTGTTCACTGGACGCGTATCCTATATCCCCTCCTAATATAGTATACGGGAAATATTTTGTATCCCATGTACCATATCCTATCCAGAGAATGTCCCCATCTCGAACAAAATTGAGATGGGTTTGGGACCGGGAATTTTCAAATCATATTTTTTTTTAAAAAATTAGACTATTATATATTTTATATATAGTTTGCTTATTAGTAACATATAATCATAATTTAGAAAATAATGGAAGAAATTAAAATAGAAAATAACACATAATAAAACTATACTTTTGTTATAATCAGCTGAATTTTATAATTAAGCATACACATTATGACCAAATTATAACTAAGCATGCTAAAATTTATAATCAACTTCAAAGGAAACAGAAGAAATTAAATCATTCCTAATATGATTACCAACTTAAAGGAACAAATACAATTAATTATACTACAAATACCATTTTATTTTTTATTTTTTACAAAAAAAATAAATAAAATAAGAATATTTTTTATTAAAATTTTTTTTGAGATGGGACAGGAGTCCAGAGAGTCAGACTGAGACCTATCCCATCCTGACCTTTTCTCTTGTCCTAACCCAATATATTCTTGTCCCGGTCCTTCACGGGATAGGACGAACCTATCTTGAAATACTCGACACTAGGCTAGATAACCTAAGACGAGAAACTTTGGATACCCTATGTAAGACTCCACTTACCATTTCATCTCATCTCTGTCTTTGTTGTCCAAATACACGTGTGATTTGCATGGGTCCTATACTAATTCCTAATAACTCGTAAGGCAGCTCTTCTGGATTTCTTTTATTTTCTTAGAGCATGTTTGGATTAGCTTTTGGAGAATAGATTTTGGGAAGAATAAATTCTGGGAAAAAGTGATTTTCAAAATTGGATATGTTTGGATTATTAGTAGCAGAATCGCTTTTCTATAGGCAATTTACTAAAAAGGACATAAACTAATATGATAATTACATAAAGAATAAATTTGATTTTAAATTTTTTTATTTAAGTGATTAAAACTTAATACATATACATTATTGTTTGAGCAAGGTAAAAATTTATAATATTCACCTTAATTTTATTTTTTCCCTCACTTAAATAGTAATTTTTAATTTAATTTATGTATAAAATTTTAAAATTTATATAATACATTAATATATGCAGAAATAAGAAACATATAATACAATTGATTAACAAGAAGATTTGATGTTGAACGAATTGGGGAAAATTATATTTCATTACTTTGATATTACAGGGGCATCAAATAAATGTACAATATATAACTTTTGGTCTTGTCTATAATAAATAAGTTAATCTCGTATGAAATCACGACAACGGGCCATTTCAAATGAGGAAGTTATGGATAAAGGTATCCGTGAAGAGTTAAAGTCCTCATCACCATCATCATCCTGCAGTGGATTATCATCATCTTGGTCTTGTGGTGCAAAATCAGGGTCAGTAATAGAGGTTCTTCTAATGAAATTGTGTATTGCCATTGTTGCACAAACGATCTTCACTTGTGTTTGATAGTCGTATCTGCGCATGCGTTGTAATATGGAAAACTTATTTTTCCATACCCCAAAAGTTCTTTCTATTGTGCATCTTAAACTTAAATGAGCATAATTAAACACTTCATTAGGGTTAATCAATCTAGACGACCGTCAAAAATCAGGGAGATGGTAATGCTCATGCTGATATGGACCTAGATATCCAATTGGCATTGGATAACCAGCATCAACCAAATAATATTTAACTGCATGTATTCCAAGTTATTATTTTGAATATTTATATTCACAAATAAAGAGAAACCAATTGAATATATTACAAACATACCCTGAGGCGGATGAGGGAAGTTCATGGAAGGAGTTGTCAAAGCATGACTGAATATACGGGCATCATGTGCGCTGCCTTCCCATCCAGCCAAGACAAAGGTAAAGCACATGTCCCAATCACAAACTGCCATTACATTTTGCGACGTGAACCCCTTTCTACCAATATATTTCGTTTGTTCATTGGCATGGATGATGCAAGGAATGTGTGTGCCATCGATTGCTCCAATCGCATTCTTGAAAAATGGCCAATATCGAGGGTCATGTTTGATTTTGCTATGCACATTTTGAAATGTTGGATCTTGGGGTTTGATGATTGACATTGCAAGTCCAGAACAAGCTAATAAGACATCATGAAAGTGTCTGTGAATTGTCTCTCCTGAGTGCTCGTACCTTTCTTGCATCATCCTACTGGTCTCCCCATGTCCTACAATATTTAAAAAGATCGCTACCTTTTCATGCATTCCAATGTTCTAACTTTGTTGAAGCCCGTGTTGCTACAATTCACTGCAAAGGTCAATGAACACATGTGGTTCCATTCTGAACTGTTCAAAACAATGCTTCGGATAACCGTATAATACTTCATCAACCCATTTGCTACCTGTGTGATCACTAGTGCATATTGGTTGTTTAGACAAGTACTGTGTCGCATAACTACCAACCAAAATGCCTACTTGTTTCATCCTCTTTACTCGCCGCTTACAAGCTTGTGTCAATTTTTCACTATCGTCCCCCATACTTGTTTAACCTGTGCACAGAAAAAATAATTTTAGATTTCTTAATGTCAATGAATAAAGTGATCGTGATTAAATGACTATCATAAATTGAAAAATGAAAAGAAAATAATACAAAAAAGCGAAATCAATGTCTTAGATATTCGTTACTCAATATGTCTATACATACAATAACAGGTACATAAATTAATATGTCCATACATACAACACGCATGCATAAATAGTCATAACATTAATGTCTCAATCTCCATAACATAAGTGCCTTAAAATTAGTAACAGTTGCTTCTTCGATCTCATTTGTGAAGCATACATTTCCCTCATTGCAGGATCTAGCATGAGTTTTACGCATCGTACAAACCAATCATCATCAGCGACTACTTCATCAAGTTAGCTTAGGTGTGTCATGACTTCTGTAATAGATGGTATGTTAGCAGATGCTTCATCTGCCCTTTTGTGAGCATGTTCGACCTCTGCCTTAGTTAAATCAACAATTTCACTTAGTGCATCTGCTATCCTAGCTGATGCAAGTCCTTTCTTCTTCTTTTTCATCCCTCCACTCCTCTTCCTAACCCTTAATGAGCCGCTTCCACCTATTGGCTACTTCCCTCTCACGTGTACATCACCACTGGTCCCTTGAGATATATTGAAAGTCATTCGATTCATATCTCCACTTATGCCAGTTGGAGCCACCAAAACTTCATCGCTATCTCCCGACCCTTCTTCCAGATCTATATTATCATTATTTTCGTATCCTATTGTCTATTATGTTGGAAGTGTCATGGATGATGGTGCCCATGCATTTGGCCCTGTGGCTGCCACATTACTGAACAGTTCATATAACTCCGCCCCGAACGAGAGACCTTTTGTTCTAAATTTTTCATATTATGGATTTTCCTACACATGTAACAACAATCAAAAATGACAATTATATGTGATATGGGTTGAAAATAGAGCGTATCATCAAATATCCTTTTTGTACCATTTTTTTCTTTTCCCACCACTCATCTTCCGCTTGTACTGTATTCAGCTCCATATTCTAGCCTACACCTGTCTCATTAATCAATTTGTTCCACATCTGCCATTCCTTTCATAGGTAGTCATACTTGTTTTTAAACTGCATTTTCTCATAGACTTTCCTAGTCCTTGCTGTGAACCCATCACAAATGTTGGCCCATGCTTTTTTTGTATACACAGTACCCTTTCTATCACCTTTGCGAAGTTGTTCAATACACAGGTTAATGAACACCTTAGTGGTACTAGCATCCCATGAAGCTTTACATTTATCCTTTACCATTGTACTACATAAGTTATAAATAATTAATTTCTATTATATAATCTGCAAAAATCAAATGCCAAAGAGCTATCAAGCAAGAAGAAAAATGTACATACTAGCAAGTCATCACTACCCGATCAAATACTACAATCCAATGTATAGCAAGATTGCTATAGCACAATCATGTTGTACATAAACCAATTGGACATGGCGGGGATATAATTTGAACATCAAAATCAAGCCACACAAAAAACACTTGCAAACTGCAGAGTAAAAAGGCAAGGGAAGCATACAAATGGCAACAAACAAAGCATAAACTACAAATGGCATTAGAGTGAATCATCACTGCACACTGACAAAATAGGATCTTCTCCCTATTAAATGAAGCCCTCCAGGTGTTTATTACAGACAGATTACATGGGAAAAACAAAGAGGGAAATATAATACAGTCCCCAATGGGAGTCAAACCTCTTGCACATGCAGTAACCAGATGTAGTAAGCAATGAAATAAAGAAGAAACAAGGCATTGAAGAAGAAACAGAACAATTTTAGAAAACACAATCATAAATCGATAGCCGATAGTTGGGAAAAGCCTCCACATATACTCTAGCTAGCAAGAACAGGCTTAATTCCCCAAAAAACAAGAATTATAGTGACCCCCAAAGGTTAACATAAAAGGAATTAGAGAAAGGAATTCAATAGTTGGCGAAATTTCATGGTACTGAGGCAGTAGTGAATCAGAGAAGCACGCCAAAGAGCCTGGATTTCAATAGAAGCAGGGTGTCCTAGAGATCGACTCTCACACGACAGCACAGCACTCGAAGATTTTGGAGCAGAGACGCTGACTATTAAAACGCGTGACGACGGGATGGCAAGACCTCACCAAGCTCACCAGCGTTGGTCAGGATGGTGAAGCGCAAGGAGAAGAGCAAGAGAAGTGAAGCGTAGGGGCAGAAGGAAGAGATGCGAACTGTTGAGCCTCAAGTCGCAAATCAGTGATGGGCTGGATTCCTCACGAGGCAAGCTGAGCGGCGCTGGTTAGAAGGTGAAGCGCAGGGAGAAGAGAAGAGAAGTAAGCGCAGGGTAAAGTGAAGCTGTGAAGGAAAAGAGAAAGCTGTGAAGGAAAAGAAGAATAATAAATGCCAACGGTAATTGCCAACCGTTATAAGACAAAAAACCTTCTGAAAAAGCAATGCTCTGATCGATTTTTTCAAACCACAGTTTATAAGATGAAACCATGGTTTGAAACCCAGAATCTATTTTTTAAATTTTAACATTGTTTGGCTGCAAAAAGACAAAACCATGGTTTCACCTAAAATCTATTTTTAAAATTGACTCCCAAACAAGCACTTAAAAATTTCCTGAATATAATTTTTTTATTTAAAGTTTAAACAAAGAAAAACACGTGAAAAAACATAAGGTCCAAAAGAAAAATGCAAAATAATAATAAAAAAATAAATTTAAGGAATAAAGGGGATTGAAGTTTTATAATCATTGTTAAAAGAATTTAATTTTTTAACAATAATAAATTAATATTAATTAGCAAATGATAGATGATGCTAGTTAATTAGGACATAATTTATCATATTTACATCCATATATAAAAAATTCGCTCTACCGGTCAACTTATGGAATATTATATTTTTATATCTATTTTATAACCTTATGGTTACTTTTATTCCTAAAAAACCTTTATGGCATTAGATATAAAACTTTATAAGCATATACCACTATTAAGAGTTTTACTGAAGATTTTTCATAAAGAACTTTGGACATTTCCTTTTAAAAGCCTAAGCTTTTAAAACTTTGTATTTACCAAAAAGGTTCTTTCTTTTTTTATAAAGGAACAAAATTGAATATCTAAAACTAACTTTCTCCAAGTAGAACTTTTAGTTTAATTTCATAATTTTTTTTTAAAACTTAACCTAAAACTTTAAGAAAGCCTTAAGACACGGGTTCTATGATAACTATATAAACTTATCCGACCAGAGAAAACATCCAGGCTCAAACGCTATATGATTAACACTAATTATCACCTTTTGGCCACCAATGTTGATGGCACTTATCTATCTTCTGCGAAGAAATCAGTTTTCTCTTAATAGAGAATTATGTAATCCATCCCATAATTTTCATATATATATATATATATATATATATATATAAGCTTATATACTCAGCCTCTCGAGGCTTCATCAAAATACTATAATTACTTTAATCAAAAGTTAACATATACAACTATGCTAGCTCCAACCTTTTCAAATTCCTTCTAGAACTAACTGAATAATAATGTTGTTATCATAATTTGAGCTTTAAACTGTCTGAATATGCACTGGTATTTTGAAAAATTAATTTAGATAAACAAATAAATTTTAAAAATTGAAAATATAATTTTTTTGAAGTTTGTACAATATAAGATAACAGTATATTATGATTATTGCAACCGTGTATATGAAAATTTTAAGGGAAAAAGATTAATAAAGACTATATAAAATTTAAAAAGAAAAAAAGAGCATCTAAATTTCAAAAATTGTCATATTAGGTATAAGTCTCAATTTGTCCTTTCAAAATTTAGAGGTAAAATATGAAATTGCCCTTTAGTTATTTACTACTCATTATGATTTATGACTTGAGCACATATTTTGACAATTTCACTAAGACATTTACTACTCTAAATAACAATTAAGTTGCAGATAATTGCTTTGTTCATTTGATACTCCTCCTACAATAGGATTTACTGCATGATTAATGATTTTGACCACTATCGTTAAGACATTTACTACTATCAATAACAACTAAGTTGTAAGAAATTACTTTAGTCATTTGCTACTTCTGCAATAAGATTTACCACTCGAACAATGATTTTGACAACTTTCACTAATAGATTTACTACTCTCAGTAACAATGAGTTGCAAGTAATTGCTTTGATCATTTGCTACTCCTCCTGCAATGGAATTTACTACTTCAGCAATGATTTTGACCACTTTCGTTAATATATTTACTACTTTTAATAACAACTAAGTTGTAAGTAATTATTTTGGTCATTTACTACTCTTGCAAAACTGAGTTTCAAGTAATTGCTTTGATCATTTATTACTTCTACAATGGGATTACCACTTTAACAATAATTTTGACTACTTTTGCTAAGATATTTACTACTTTCAGTAAAAATTGAGTTGTAAGTAATTGTCATTTACTACTCCTGCAATGGGATTTACTATGTGAGCAATGATTTTATCCACTTTTGTTAAGATATTTACTACTCTTAGTAACAACTGAGTTTCTAGTAATTACTTTGGTATTTACTACTCCTACAATAGGATTTACTACTTGAGCAATGATTTTGACCACATGAGCAGAAACAGAAGTATAACAAAGGCGAGTCATATAAGCATAATAAAAGTAGAAACAGAAGAAGGATCTACATCAACAATGGTGGCAACTCTGGCGTGCACATCGATGATTGATGGAAAAATACAAGACGAAGGGTCGACAGTGAATGGAGAAAATGAAGAGGGAAGAGAAAGAAGGAGAAAGGACGAAGGACAATTTCATTGTTCCCCCAAATTTTGAAAGGTAGATTTAGACTTATGCTTAATCTATCATTTTTAAAATTTAGATGTTCTTTTTTTCCTTTTAAATTTCATATGGTCTTTATTTATTTTTTTCCCAAATTTCAAACACAAATTGAGCTAATTTAGGCCTTGTGTGTGTTTGGATAGATTTTTAGAAAAGTTCTTATGAAAAAAGGGCTTTTGGGTAGCTTTTAAAAAAGGGATTTTAGAAAAGAGCTTATGAAAAAAAGTGGTTCTGGATAAATGAATGTTTGGATAGTTATTACCAAAAGGATTTTTGTAATTAGAAAATTACCTAAAAGGGTATAATTTTATTAAAAGTATGAGGGAGGAGAGAGAAGAGAGGGTGAAAAAGATAGAAGATAGATAGTGAAAAAGATAGAAGAGAGAGGAGGGATGAGAGAGTTAAAAATATAGATGAGAGAGGAGAGAGGGTGTAAAAAAAGTAAGGGTAAAATAGTAATTGAGTAGTCTATAAGCTATTTTATTGTTCTAAAAGCTATTCTGACCAGCTTATCTAAATCTATAGCTTTAAACCATAGTTTGATCCAGAAGCCCTTTTGAACTAATATGATTGTTTGTTTTAAAAAAATTTCAAACCAAAATTTTGTCTAAAAGGGCTTTTAAAACTATGGTTTCCGAATAAACCAAACAGGCCCCATGTTTGATTATTATTTATAGTACATTTTTTTCATTTTTTATTGACACTAGTAATAAACTACAAAAAAATAACAGTAAATAAATAATGACACTCCTCCTAACTTGTAAGGCTCAGACTCTTCTAGATTATTTTTTATTTTCTTAAAAATTTCTTGAATATAATTGTTATATTTAAAGTTTAAACAAACAACCATATGAAAAAAAAACATAAGGTCAATAAGAAGAACGAAAATAATAATAATAATAATAAGGAAAAAAGATGAATAAAGACTATTTGAATTTCAAAATGACAAAAAGATCATTTAAATTTTAAAAAAGATAGATTGGGTATAAGTTCTAATCTATCATTTCAAATTTGAGGAGAAAATATGAAATTACCCTTATTCCTTTTCTTTTTCCCTCTTCCACTATCGATCTTCTCTCTCACTCCCTCTTCATCCACCACGACCTTCTCTCTCATTCTCTTTCTATCACTATCAACCTTCCTTCTTCCTTTTCTCTATCTATCATTGATGTGCAGTTAGAGTTTTCATCATATTTGCTATATATATATGCCTTCCACATCTTCAAAATAGAGAGAGATATTGGCTATGCGAAGAGAGAGAAGGAGGAAAGTAGAGTTATGAGGTTGCTGGAGAAGATGACCAAAAAAAAGCGAGGGAGAGCAAGAAGGTGGCGACAGAAGGGAGAGCGGTGAGCTGTGAGAAGGGAGAGCAGGTAGTGAGAGGAGCAGGATGAATAGTGAGGAAGAAGATGAACAATGAGGAGGAGGCTCTAATGGTGGTCAAAATCATTTCTCAAGTGGTAAATCTAATTGTAGGAGTAGTAAATTATTAAAGCAATTATTTGCAACTTAGTTATTACTAAGAGTAGTAAATGTCTTAGCAAAAATAGTTAAAATCATTACTCAAGTGGTAAATCTTATTATAAGAGTAGTAAATGAGTATAGGGAAATTTCATCTTTTACCTCCAAATTTTGAAATGATAGATTGAAACTTATGCTCAATCTATTCTTTTTTAAATTTATATGCTCTTGTTTTTTTATAATTTCATAGGGTTTTTTCACATCTTTTTTCTTAATAATAATAATAATAATGTACTTAAAAGAAAGTTGGTCAAATCTTCGTTAATTTTTTTTCATCCCGACCCTATACTCTATTGTCACCCACACTTCGTCCTCCTATCACTGTCCACCGTTGTACCTCAGCCGCACTGGCACTGGCCACTATTGTACCTCCGATGCACCATCTGTTGTTCATCAACTGCAGTAGAGCTCTGTTGTCATACCTTCGCTGCTTCATCCATCGTCCTCCAAAATTTATATCCTCATAAAAATCTCGATTGGATGTATCATATCATGTCGTCAAGAACCTCCAGATCGCTCAACATGGAAGAGGAAGGTGAAGACGAATAATCCATGAAGTGATGAAACAAAGCTTTTCTGAAAGGAGGGTCACACTCTGACAATGGTGGTCGAACCCAAATTTTCAAGTTCCTCTTAGAACTCCGATTGTGGTCTGGTTCAAACTTCGCTGGTTAGGATGGGGCTAGTACTATGGATAAACAAGAGGGAATAGAGGAAGAATCTATGGAGGAAGGGGTAATATTGTTTTTTCATATTTTAAAATTAATTTAATTAATATTCTCTTAAAAAGTTATCACCCATTTTTTGAGGGATAACAGACATATTAGGAAGGGGTAACTTTTTCTTTTTATTTGGGTCCGTCATGAACTAAGTTTGGCAGAAAAGAAATCTTTCCATACATCAGGGTGCTCAACGCGATCCAACAATGATAATTAAGGAATTTCTATACCTATTTTATTATTTATTCCTGAATTTCCTTAATTAATTCAAATTCATGTTTCATACTTTCAAGTTTTTGAATTATCTGGAGTGATTAAATGGAAACTAGAGTCCATACCAAATGTTACCTCTCTCTCTATCATGTTCAACTCTAAAATTTTGCAGATAATTTCCTAAATGAAAAATAATTATTGAACAAGTTTTTTTTTTAAAAAAATAACTATTTTGAAAATAAGGAATCAAACTAGGCCTATAGTAGCTCAATTTGTGTTTGAAATTCTTAAGTTCATAAGTACGGTTTACTTAATTTTGTAATAATTATAATATGATGTTATCTTAGAGGATTAAGGTACAAATTTACCATAAAAAATTTCGTTTAGAAAAAATATTATCTTAAAAGTTTTTTTTTTGTTCAATGGCAACCTAGAAGTTTCAAAACATACTAATATTGTCCGATCATATTAAAAAGCTAACCTTAACCGTTAAAATTGATATCCAATATAAATATTTTTAAGGGTAAAGGGAAATATTAGTCTATTTAAACACTTTTGAGGTAATCTTAAACCAAAAAAACTTTTGAAACAACATTACTCTTGAATGAAAAATTTCCAGTCAAATTTACACCTTAACCCTATTTTATAAAAATATAATAGTTAAGTTTTGTAATTTTTTACTTGAATAACAATAAAGTGTGCTTTAACTTTTTTATTTCTATTTGATTTAAATAGTTGGAAGAATCCCTTTAAAATACTGAAATCATAAATTGGTCCATTGAATTTACCAATTTCTAAATTGGTCCTTAGATTGATTGGCTTTAGGTTGTTGCAGTTTAACTAGTTTTCTCGTATTTGAGCCTTAGATATGTAGCCTCTATAATTACTTGAAGGTAGCGAGGTTCTCCCTTTGTAGGCATACATTCTCGTGAATTAGCCTAGTTGGTTGCTAGCAACATTATATACTGGTAGACAAATTTTGAAAATTCGTCAATGCAACCATTTTTTTCTAAGCATAAATATCCTTTTCTTGGAGATAATCATATTTGAAACACTATCAAATAGTAAATATAGACACATTTCTCAACATAGATTTAAACTTTGGTTCACCAACTTGTTATACTTTAACAATAAAAAAGTATTTATTAACAACAATATTTTAGATATTCACACATGCAATACTTTTTCACCATCATCAACTTTCATACATTAATACTAATTGATATTGGTTCAAGTGGAAAGGCTTTGACTGTTTAAATATAAAATCTTAAATTTAAATTCATATAAACATAGAACACACCCTTAATGTAATCAAATCTCACATACATGATTACAATGTTTTAGATATTCATAATGGATGCATTTTCGATAAATAGTTTAGAGTGGTAAACTATTTATGAAAAATCCATCTTTTCTTAATATTATAATAATTTCTTAAAGTGTTTTATGGTGATATGGATGAGAAAAAGAAGGGTAAGATAAGAAGAGGAGGGGAAAACAAAAGAGACCCTTTCGTAGAGATCCCTAAGGATGACGGGCCTATTTGGATAAAAATTTAGAAAATAGCTTATGAAAAAAGAGAGTTTTTGGACAATTTTTAGAAAAGAGCTTTTGGAGAATAGCTTATAGAAAAAAGTTGTTCTAAATAAATGATTGTTTGGATAATTATTACCAGAAAGATTTTTGTAATTGGAAAATTACCAGAAAATGTATAATTTTATTAAATATAGGAGAGAGGAGAGAGGGAAGAGAGAGGAGAGATGGGAGAGGAGAGGAGAGAGAAGAGAGGATATAAAAAAAGAAAGGTTAAAATAATAATTAGGTAGTCCATAAATTCTTTTACTATTCTATAAGTTAATCTCAATAGCTTATCTAAAACTTTAGTTTTAAACCATAATTTAGTCAAAAAACCCTTTTGGACAAATATGACTATTTGTTTAAATTTTTTTTCCAAAGTAAAATTTTGCTCAAAAGGGTTTCTAAAAATATGGGTTGTGTGTTTTCCAAACACGGCGTGTGAAACAAAAATTGATGCACGGGTTTTTTTCTTCGCGAATCAAAATGTACAGGTTACTTTTTTTTTCTTGCCTCTCTAGCTTTCTTTATGCATTCTCCGACGGAGATATTTTACCATTCCTTCTTCTTTCCCTCTCCCTCTTTCTATTTATGCATTCTCAGATGGAGATATTTTATATTCCTTCTTCTTCTTCTTCTTCTTCTCCCCTCTCTGTTTCTCACACACACAGAGAGGAGATAAATAATTACTGCCTAAGGCTTCCCTTCTCCTTAATATATCAATGAACCTTCGAAACCACACACTGTCTTCTATGGATCAATCAAACCACAAAAAATATAAAGATTCATATTTTTTTTGTCTTCATCAAATACTGTAAGTATATACATTCCATTACTTTGTGATATTTGTTATTTTTTCTATGTTTTAATGTGATTCTTTAATCATTATTGTTCAGTTTTATTCTTTGGTTTTGGTGTGAACTCTAAGACTTAGAGGCAAAAATGAACCTCATCCCTTGATATGATCATCTTCAAGAATGGCTCTTTAAATAAGCATGTTAATCTTGATTCTCAACCTAAATGCTATCTTTATTTTAAGTTTCTTTTTGGATCAGCATGATCTTTCAGAATTTTCCCTTTAGGAGAATTTGATCACTAGGATGAATAAGAATTTACTGGTTAAAAAATCTCTTGAGATTTTAATGTGCCTTTGAGATTGATGAACTAGAACTACGTTTCTTGGAGAGCAACAAAGTTATATGGTTCACTCATCTTCTTGAACCCAAATATTTTTCTCATTCGAACTTAATTTATTGTTGATGCTAAGTTTTGTAGAAATCCCTATTTTCTAGTGTACTTCTCTCTGTGTGCGTCAACTCACAAATATCATTGATGGCTTTCACTTTGTGCCTAGTTTATTTTTTTCTTTTGTCTAAATATTTTAATTTGTTGGATATATTCTTCTTGTTTTATTAGTCAAAAACCAACATATTCTTTTGATGAACTACAGAGGCTAAATAAGAAACTTTCATTTTGATTAATTATTATGATCATATTTTTGATAGCAGTGAAACTTCTTTTAGATGCAGAGTGGAATAAACAGTACTGTCCATGTGTCACAAGATTTTTCATCATCAATGAATTATGAAGCATGTGTTATTAATGAATTTTTAGGAATTTTCACAAATGAAAATGAATGGGAGTGTCCTTATTCAGAAATATGTCCTATTATTGTTGTATACCAAAAAAAATTCTATTATTGTTCCTCAAAATGAAGATGACTATTTTGCGGATAACTCCTTAATGAATATGCTTAAAGATACCCCACTCATTCAACAAATAAGATCACAAGAAAATTCTCAAAAAATCCATCAAGATTGTAATAACCATAAGGTAAATACCTTAACTAAGATTTTGATGCTTATTTAAACTGAAGGTTTTTGGGCATATCTGTTGTTAGTTCACTTATTTCAATACCCACACGGCAACTTGGCATCGTTACTGGACTCGGGTCTCTAGTACACAGTAAAGGTATATTCAAGAGAGGATAAGAGATAATCCTGCAATGCCAAGATGAGAGAAAAGTCTCAGAGCACACGGAGGAGCCCTTTTCTGTAAAAAGATGCTTCCTTTTTCTCTGCACCAATTCATGTACCCATGAAGAGAATATTGAGGGATAGTGGGTGGTTATCCTAATAACAATTCCATCCATCATTTTGAATATTTTAGGATATTCAAAATGATAACTCAACTCTTTAAGTATCTCTACTTCAGCCCACACACACTTATATGGATTTGGGCCTAATATACCAAGGGTGGATCGGTCCATTTTCCTATATCTCCCACTCACACTTGGTGGGTTAAGGATCATGGGTTTATATTCTCTTTTCCTTATTTCATAATAAGTGCTTTATCGTGGCCTCATGGGCATGACTTCTGCATCTAGGTGCCTGTACTAGAAATCCTTTTTATGGTACCAGCACAAGACAACATTTCCTTCATGTAGCTTCCATTTAATAATATGCTTCATATGTCATAGACTTAGCAATATACAATTTTCTATGGCCAATCTGATCCCTCTCAAATCAAACTTGACTCAGATTGCCTTTCTTGTAAGTCTAGTATCCACACTTATGAAAACAAAATTTCAAAAGGGGACATGTCACAGACACTAGCATACGTATGTATATTGTGGGTAATATTCCTTTCACCCATATATCACTTCAATATGGATCAACCACTTTTATAATTCTTTAGATCGTATCTCTCATAATCGTAGGATATATAAGTAGCAATCATTGAAACATATATCCATGATATTATCAAAGTCAAAGGACACCAATGGAAAGACTGTTCCTTCCTGGGGCTCACACAACCCTTTTACAGTTCTTATAGCACATGTGATATGAATCACATATTACGGTGTTACTCTTATATTTTAATAGCGCAAGTCATTTTGCATATATTATAAACATCGTACATATTTAAGTTTAGACACTCTCAGCATCTAAACCCAAATTCTTCAACTTCATCTCTATGATGTCAACGTTGAAGGATTTGTTATCTGGCTATAGGCATCATGGAAGTGGATTTCTATGATTTGATCCAATTTCATGTATATAAATCTCATCTTGACTTGCCACACTTTAGCCAAGGGGACATATAGTTTGTGTTTCTTCTCTACCATATTAGCACTCTTTGCCGCTTTACTGGTGAACACAAATGTCTCATCTTTGCACACCACCTGGGCATCAAAGGCAATTGCTTGTGTGAGAGAGCCAATCTCTCTTGCCTGTATGACATACTGGATATTGTATACTTTCACATAGACACATCAAGGAATGATGAAAAATATAATTCCATCAATCAATAAAGCATTACAACATGTTTATATTTCATATTTTATGCATACCAAGAGCTTTTACATGTCTCTCAAAGACTTCTTTGCCTATTGACTTTGTTAGGGGATCTACTACCATATATTTGGTGAAAATGTATTATATGATAACAATTTTCTGCATTATATATAATCTCTCACAAAATTATATTTGATGTCAACATGTTTAGTCTTACTATGATATTTAGGGTCTTTAGTGCAGGTTATAGCAGCAATATTGCCAAAGTGCACTATCACTAGATTGGTACTTTCTTTTACAAATCCAAGGTGTTATATGAATCTTTTTAGCTACAAAACCTCTTGCACTACTGTAGTACATGCTACAAACTCAGCTTCCATAGAGTGTAAGGTAATGCATGATTGCTCCTTGCTACTCCAACTTATGGCGACATTATTCAGAAAGAAGGTATAACCCATATTTGATCTAGTATCCCACTAGGCATAGATCAGTTCCCTCACAATGTATAAGATGTGCCTTGCAAGTATCTCAAGATAATTTTTATTGTCTTCCAGTACGTTCACATGATGAAAAGTTTTTTAAGGAAGTAAAAGTGAAAATAGAATTGGGCTGAAAATTGACTTTAAAAATTTATTTGGTATGTTAGAAATGAGTCTATAATTAATGTATTTGTTTTTATAACTTTGGGTAAAATGATCTAAAATACTTTTTTATAACTTAGGAAGGGTTAAAATTATCCAGAAATTTTATAACTTGGGGTAAAATGGTCTAAAATATTTCATTTCCGCTTGTCCTATCTAATTTCGCAACTTTTTTTATAGAATTGAAATGACAAAAAATATTGAAAGTAAAACTGGAAGTATCTTATATTGTACTAAGCAATGCTTAATTTCACTTTCCCACTTCTACTTCCACGCATGCCATTCGTCTTTTATTGCACTTTCAGCTTTACTTTTTTTTCTATATATTATTTTTTATTTTTTTAGAATTACTCATAGGCCTTATAGAAGAGAATTAATTATCCTAAAATCTAATAATAACTGAGCAGTCTGTAATAATAAGTTACAGTAAATAATAACATGTTTATACTGTAATAATAACTGAGCAGTTTGTTATTCGACTTTTTAGGGATTAAGTCCCTCCCATATACCTTCTAAATAATTCTTCATTTTTTTCTTTAGTCATCTTAGATGCTTTCAATACTAATTGTTCATGTTTTAAGTATTTGATAACATGGATGATAACTGAAAGGAAATGTTATTAAAACATAAATATTTACAAGAAGAGGAAAGGATACAGAAGGAGTAAGAAGAGAAAGAAGGAGGAAGGAGGAGACTCTCTCTCTCTAAGACTCAGGAGTATCTCTCTCTAAATGTAAGGGAGTCAGGGTAACTGAACCTGCCTCTCAAAGGAAATGAATGCAACTTAAGAAGGCAGGAGCGGTTACTATTTGAACAGTGTTCTAAAGTGGATAATTTTTACTATTTGCACAGCCCTGCATCATAACACTATTTGCATAATATCTGCCGACACTACAGTATTCTACTGACACTATAGTGACTCACTGTTTAAATAGTACTGCTACAGATAGTAACATTACTTTACAAATTTATTTTACCAAAAACCTAGGACATATTTCTTGATCAATTAAGTTTCTAGATAGTTTCAATCTTTATCTAAGTCAATAATAAATTCTTCTTCATCATATTTCTTTGAAGGTGGTGCAAAATATGTCTGACTTGTATAAGAGGTTTGCTCCTATTATTGTAAAATCTGGAGCATGAAGTTTAATTGGTTGATAAGGATGGCCTTATCGTTTGTTGAGGCGAGGACGGTATGCACCCTATTCTTCTGGTTTAGGAACTTGCTATGTTCTGTCATACAGAGGAATTGGAGATTCCGTTTCTTCAATGTTGAACTTTTGTTTAAAAAGCTCAAAAGCCTGAAATACTTTTATAGGAAATATGTCTGGAATAGGTCCAAAGAAATCCCACCAGTATCCAAACTATTGAGGAAAATTGTACCTAATTTTAGTTTTAAAGTAGATAAAGCCAAGTATGTTTAAAAAGTTTGTTTTGATCCCAAAATACATGATACCATGTATCAACATAATCATGATAATTGTATCCAATAGGATAGAAGTTTATCCTAAAAGTTTTAATTTTGTTTAAATCTTGTCCCCACTAGGATAGAGTGAGAACTTTCAAAATCTGTAGGGTAGAATGAGTTATTAAAAACTCATGTTTTGTTAGCATTCTTTTTAATGGCAGTCGACTCAGAATGAATCAATATTAATTCATAATATTCCCTAGTTTTTATCAATTGTTTTGGCTTAAAATGAAATCCCCTAGGGAAAACATTTAAAGCCACCTAATTTGGGTTTTTGTGATAGAATTATGGCTCTATCTAGATAATATTCATAGCCCTATTTTATTTGGAAAAGGCTGGAGTATTTTCCATTCTTTGGGAGACAAAAGCATAAACTATCTGTTTTTTAGAGGGGTTGATCTGCAAGATATCTGGTTGTTTATCAAGCAAATGATATTGGTTTTTTGTAATTACCTTTACAGGGATTGGAGGAATGGCTAATTGCTAGGCAAAGGTTTTTTCTGGGAGAATCTTTTGAGTATAACTTTGGCATAAGATTCCAAAGTCTTTTTAGAAGATGCTCTTGTTTAGATTTACTGGGTTGATGACCCAGACAGAGTAAATGACCCCGATTTTGTTTGAGGTTTCTAGACCGAAGATCCAGATGGAGTAGATGACTCTATTTTAATTTGCTAGTTTCCCTGTGGAGACCCATATTGTTGCATCACCTTTT
Source organism: Leucaena leucocephala (assembly GCA_037074615.1). NCBI lineage: Eukaryota > Viridiplantae > Streptophyta > Magnoliopsida > Fabales > Fabaceae > Leucaena > Leucaena leucocephala. The sequence continues at coordinate 17,494,794 of CM073519.1, forward strand.
GGATGATGGCTCCATTTCTGAACTAGAGACGTTTGACTTTGGGCATCTTGCAGAATACGCTTTTGTTTGTTGTCCTCACCATCTCTGGGTTTCTTTTTCCTCGGTATTTTGGTGGTTTCTTTCTAGTTTTCTCTCAAACTTTATCTACCCTGTAAAAACTCACGGGTTAGAAAGTCTAGAAGGGAGTTTGAAGTACTTTTGATAAAATCAATTTCAAAATCAAAGACACTTAAAATTGCTTACCATCTGGCGAAGACTTGTTTAGAAGCAAGATTTTTAACATCTTTTTGTAAAACATCCTTTGCTGATTTACAATCAATGCAAAGTAAAAATCTTTTGTTTAACAAATCAGATTGAAATTTGGAAATGCATAAAACAATTGCCAAAATTTCTTTTTTAATTGTGGAATAATTCTGTTGAGTACTATTCCAATGTTTGAACGTAAAAGACACAATTTTTTCTTTTTTGTCAAGACACTGTTTAAGAATGCCACCATAACCTATGTCACTGGCATCAGTTTCAACAATTTTGTAGGCGACCAAATCAGGAAGGCTAAGACAAGGAAGTTCTTTAACCTAGGATTTGATCTGCCTAACAATGTTTAAATAGAGGTCAGTCCACAGAGGTGGATTGTCCTTGAGTCGCTGATGAAGTGGTTTAATGAAGTTACTGAGATGAGGAATAAATTCAGCAACATAGTTTAAACTTCCCAAAAATCTTTGAAGTTGTGTTTTATCAATGATTTGGTCGAGGAATTTGTCAGCAAATTGAATTGCCCTTTCAATTGGTGTAATAGACCCTTGGTAAATCCAATGACCCAAAAACCATATTTTAGTCTGAAACAAACTAATTTTAGGTTTTAAAACCACTAATCCATTTGTTTCTGCAATCCTAACAAATTTAGAGATATGTTTAAAATGTTGATCTATAGAATGACTATAGACAAATACATTATCAATGTAAACAATAATGTATTGGCTATGATCATTAAATATCTCATTCATAATTCTCTGGAATTTGGAAGGAGCATTTTTTAAACCAAAAGGCATGACATTCCACTCATACTGACCAAAAGGTACAATAAAATCAGTTTTATACCTATCATTTTTAGAAATTTGTATTTGCCAAAATCCAGATTTCATATCAAATTTTGAAAAGATTTTTGCAGAATACAAATGTTTTAGTAGATCAGATTTGTTTGGGATTGGATACCTGTTCCATTGCAAAGCATTGTTTAAAGGTTTGTAATTAATTACAAGTCTAGGAGCACCATGTTCAATCTCGTCATTTTTATTGACATAAAAAGCAGCACAAGACCATGGGCTTCTTGATTTGCGTATTAAATTTTTGTTCAAAAGATCATAAATCTCTTTTTTGCAAGTTTCCAAAAGCTCCAGACTCATTTGAATTGGCCTGGCCTTTGTTGGGATATTCTTTTCGGAAAAATATTTTTCATATGGTAAATCTACCACATGTTTTCTATTCCAAAAAGCATTTGGTAAGTTAGAACGAATGAGTTTGTGGATTTCCTCAAGACAAGTTTGAATTTTCTTTTGAACATCTTTTTGACACAATTGCCTTTCTAAATGTTGAAAAGAAATCTCTTCATTTAAAAAGTTTATCTGTTGTTTTTTTGAAGTCAAAAGATTGACCTCTTTGATTCTGGATTTTTGAGTAAAAGGAAATAGAATCGTTTTGCCCAAATATTCTTTTGAAATTCCATTTTCATCAATCATGTATGGGAATAATAACCTTGCAAAAGGCGCACCCAGAATGATCTGAGTTCCCATATTTTTAACTAATATAAATGGAGTTTCAAGTTTCAATTCTTGATTTTCAATAACAACTTTTAAAACTTTGTATTTGACATCTAAGCGTGAGCCATTATCGCCATTAAACCTTTTGGTTGTTTTCTCAAAGTATTTTGTCAGAATGATTCCTTCGTTAAAACAATTAGAATCATCTCTTGTGTCGAATAAGACAGTTTGTTCCAAAACAAAATCATTGTGAATAATAATTTTGGCATGGATATAAAATTTTTGAATTGAAATTCAAGAAATCAAGTTTAAGAAAGTGTTATCTTCCTTATTACCATCATTATATGTGATTTCTAGATTTTCTTCAATTTTACCTGTTAGTTGTATATCTTGGAGTTGGGATATGACCTAGGCACAGGTTTCCTATTGGAGTTTAATCAGACGTATCTTATTTTTAAGTTGTTTGACCTCTAGGTGTAAATCCTGAAGGGTTGTTGGTTTAACATAGTGTTGGAATTTGTTTAAAACATCTATTAAATTGTATTTGTTTACAGGTAAAACAGGTTTTGAGTTTGAAAAAGATGGCTGTTGATTAACTAATTCTCAAAACTTAAACAAATATTCTCCTTTTTCAGAATCTGGTAGCTTTTCAATAATATCAAGAAGTAAATCTTGTTCCTTCGAGATAACATTGATTGATGATGAAAATTCTAGGATATCATCATTTTGAATATTCTGAATATCCTCAGACGAATCACTATCAGTTTCTGAACTAGAAGTTTCTTGAATCAAAAGATTGTTTATTTGTTCAAGAACAGATTCATCAATACACCTGATTTTCTTGAGTTTTCTTCTGAAAGCACAATATTTTGAAATATGGCCTAGTTTACCACATTTAAAACATTTGACTTTGTTTTGTTCAGGAAAGTCGACCTTAGGTTTGGATCTAAATTCCTATTTTAACCTACAGGGAGGTGTGTTTGGGTAATATCTTTGGTAGATATGTTTCTTCTTTTTGTGATAGGAAGAAGGTTTCCTATGTTTCTTGGTTCGTTTACAGGATGGAAGACCGAATTGTTCGCAGAAGATTCCTAACTCTCTACGGTTTATGGCTTTCTCTTTGGCCAGTTGATGTTAGATGCTATCATCCTGACAAATTTTAAGAGCAGATTTTTGAACATAAGAGATTAATTCTCCATATGTCAAGCGCTCATAAGGGATTATGTCATTATTTTGGTTTCTAAATTTTTCTCTAACTTTATCACCTAAATATTTAGGTAATCCAGCTAGGAATTTTTCTTTCCAAAAGGGTTGTTTGGCATCATCTCTTGTGAGAACTCGAGCAAGAAAAGTATCCCTATACCATCTAAAATCAGAAAGGGTTTTGCACTTAAGATTTGACAGTAATTCAGTTGATCTATCTTTTCAAATAGATGGATCACCAACAAAATGTTTGACAATTGTAAATATCAAAGTTTGGACTGAGTCTGGATAGGTTTGACCATTATAAAGGATAGGTGTTCCATCAGAATCAGTTTAAATAGATGAAAAAATTGTTTGTTTATCTTCTGGAGTAAGGTAATGATCCCACTAATTTTTCAATTGACCAGTAAAACCAAACACCAAAAGGTTTGTGATTTGTTCATCTGTGTAGTTGTTTTGGGTTTGATATTCAGTACACAACATTGTCATCTGCGGCATTGTTGAAAGGATATTAGCTTCGTTAAGACCATCTATGTTCCATTCATAAATGTTCTCTCCGCTAAATGACCTAAAGTTTTGGTTAACTCATTCTTCAACTAGAATATCTGGAGGGCTTGCCCTAGGGTAATATAGTTTGGAGGGTTGTTTCCAGTGTTGTTGGTTGATTTAGAGTTGTGATTTAGAGGAATCTGTTTGGGAACCTTGAGAATGTTTCTCTAGATTGTCTAGTTAGGCAGAAGAGGTGGATTCATTTTGAGGAGTTTCTCGGACAGTCAAGGTTTGGGATATTTGGAGTCTTTTTTGATTGATTTTTTCAATTAGATTGGACTTATTTTGGAGGAATATTTCAGACTTCATTTGTGGGCTGAGCTGAAATGGTTTGAAGATTAGGTTTTCAATCCTTGGTTTTGACTATTCGGAAACAATGTTTGAAGATGTTTGAACAAAATCATCACCTAATTGTTGAAGATACAAATTAGTATAATTATTTTGCCCAACTATTTTTTTATGTCAAAAGAATCAACAGGTTGACTTGTATTTTTAAAACAAAATGGTGCTGCCAATACTAGCTGTCCTACATCATCCTTAGAGTGAGGAATTTACACCTTTTTTTGTGGAAGAAATTCAAAAGATATATTTTCTCCTTAAGAACTTTTCTATTGTTTAATAACACCAACAATTTGATCAAATGGATAATCCAATTTTGTAGTTTTAGCGTATTAACTAAACCAATCAAATAATTGAATAATCACTTGAGCTCTGTTAAGGAATCTGTAGAATTTTTCTTGAATCTTTTTTCTATCAAATCCTTTGAAGTTTTCTAAGAACCATTTTCTCTAGAGATTGTATTCTTCCGAGTAAAACTATTTTTGTAAAGTTTGTTTGTCAATCTAAAATTCATTTTCAATGACATTTAAGTTTAAATTTCCCAAATCCATTGATGAATAAGTTGGAGACTCTACAGATCTCATATCAGATCTTAAGTCTTCATCTTTTTCATAAACAGTTTGAGGAATATTTGAAGAATTATGAATTCTTTGGATTGAAGCACTAGTAGTTGAAGGAGTTTGGATAACTACTGTGGGTGTTTTAGATGCTCTTCAATATATAACAGAAGGCGGTTTAGGAATTGAAGAATAGGATAATCTAGATGATTCTATTTGAACAGATCTACAATCTTCATATATTGAAGCTTCAGATCTTGATGTTTGAGAGATTGATCTTCTAGACCGATCAAAGGATAACCTGACAGATCCATCAGAAGTTTGGGTGATTTTCTTTAACGGTGAAATGGGTTCTGGAGTAGGTTGTGAGGCTTTCTCTATGATCCATTCATCTGGTAATACAACATCATTCCACATGATGATCCTGGGAATAGTTATATTAACATTTTGAAGATCAGTTAAGAAAATAGTAGTTTGATCAGTTTCATAGGGTATTTGAACATACGAAGTTGACGTGTTAGAGACCATATACTGTATCCTATAGATTAAGGTAGCGGGTATTGATCCTGGCAACATGTTCAAACCATGAAGTTTAATTTTAAGTTTTACACCTTTGAGAATATTTTCATCGTTTAAATCCATCATTCTGTGGGGAAAATAGTTGAAATAAACGGGTCCTACATGAAGGCCAAGTTCTGCCATTGCTAAAATAGCATCTTAATATATATTATGTCTACCATCCAATAAAACTAGTAAACATGATATATTCAAGTCTTTTCTGAAAAGAGGTTTTAATGCAATTTGAACGCTACTGACATGTAAAAAATTGTATTATTTACGATGTCGCTCAATCGACTTTTTTAAAAGAAGGAAAAATCCTCTTTATCAGGTTTAATAAAAATTGATTCTTCAATAGTCCTGATTATATGATTAGATTTTGAAAACCATTTTCTATCCTCAATTTACGCGTAAAGCGTGTTTATGGCAATAGGAGCCAAAGTCCAATTGTCAATGTTTTGAAAATAAATTTCTTCTTTGAAAATTCTTTTGTTTGAAGCGGATGTTACTTCGTTTAATTCCTCATCGTTTAAAGGAGGGTGAGAAGAAGAAGAAGCATTTGAGTTTGAGGATGATCCTCATTTGAAAGAGAAGGAACGGAATAAAGACATAATTAAAACAACAAAACAAAATTAAATGTTTTAAATGTGGTAAACTAGGCCATATTTCAAAATATTGTGCTTTCAGAAGAAAACTCAAGAAAATCAGGTGTATTGATGAATCTGTTCTTGAACAATTAGTATTGAGAACATTTAAGTATTGAAAACATTGAAAAATTGATTTTTAAAGATGTTAAATAGAACAATTGAACTGTAGATAAGATGAGTGCTAAAAAAAATCAACTCGTGAAATAAAATGGTACATTTTTTATTATAAGATCCTTAAATGTTATTTTTCTTGCACCCAAATCATGAGACCACATATAAAATTAAGGGTTATATAACACCTAATATCTTAATCTTATTTCTCATATGCGTCAAGTGTTCTAATCTTATTTGTAGTGCATTTTACCCATAATCTTTTTAATTTAGTGCAATTTTACCAATACTCATTTTAATTTTGTACAATTTTATAAATAATCTTATTTCTCAAGTACCAAGAATTGTACTAAATTAAAAAGATTATGGGTAAATTTGCACCACAAATAAGATTAATATACTAGAAGCATATGAGAAATAAGATCAAGATATTATGTGCTATATAACCCTAAAATTAATTGACATTTGGGGTTTAGTATTTAAGGTACAAAGTATTGGTAGAAAAGTATTTAACTGTACTATATGTATAAAAATTACTTTAGTATATTGAATACTACTAATAAAATACTCTAGTATGTTTGATGTATAAAAAAATTATTTTATAATATTGACTGCTATTAGAAAAATATTTGAATGTGCTAAATGTACAAAAAATTATTTTAGGATACTGAGTACTATTAGAAAAATATTTTAAGATGTTAGATACAACTTATTTCTAATTTAAAAAATAACTGTAATATTTTTTTAATTAAAAAGATGTTAAAAATAAAAAATTGAGTGACCTTTTAAAAAAATAAAACAAGTTACCTAACAAATCAAAGTCAAGAAGAGAAAAAAAGAGCACGTGGGTCCATGTTTAATATTTTTTAATCTTTATTTTTTTAAAAAATAATGGGTGTAGAATCTAAAATAAAAATAATCTCTTAACTATCATTTTTTTAAAAAAATATATATATCATTTAAAAATATTAAATCTGTACTGTATAGATTACATCTAGACAATTTTGATGAGATAAACTTTAAGTGCACATCTTATGAGCACCCAAACCTCTTAAAAGCTTCAAGGTGCACATTTTGAAGCATATTTAAAAGCCTATAGTAGTCTTACAAGTTTCATTTTATTCACAATCAAAAAAGAGTATTTGCCAATTAACAAATAAAAGAAAAGCAACTAACATACAATTTATAGGAAAGTCTATATGACAAAATATTGCAGAGTGTCTTCTAGTTCTAAACTTTCTGTTCATCGTTCCCAATTAAATTATAAACATCATCATCTCATCTTCTTCATGGGATTTTCCACAATTCGGTTGGCTGGACCGACGGATAAGGACTATATAAACAACACATAAAAGCAAGAATCATCAGATTCTAATCCATGTTTTTACCTCAAATATTTAAAGATTAATATTTTGAGGTATCACACACACACACACACACACACACATATATACCATAGACGAAATCGTAATGGAGTTGTTTGAGACGATTCATGGAATAAAGCTCTCTGAGTAGGATGGACTGACGAGTAAGGACTACAAAATAAACACATAAAACATGAAATATTAGATATAATCCATAGTTTTACATCAAATATTTAAGGATTTATGTTTTGGTGCATCATATATATACCTGGGACGAAATTGCATTGGAGATCGTTGGAGCAATTCATGGAATGAAGCTCTCTGAGTTGGATGGATCGATGAACAAGGACTAAAAATCAACACATAAGGCATGAAACATTAAATTAAATACATATTTTTATATCAAATGTTTAAGGATTTATGTTTTGGGGTCTCATATATATATATATATAGACACACACACACACGGGGAATGAAATTGCAATGGAGTTGGTTGGGGCAATTCATCAAATGAAACTCTCTAAGTCGTGTAGACCCTCAAACAATTAGGACTATAAAATCAACACAGAAAACATGAAACATCAAATCTAATCCATGTTTTTACATCAAACATTTAAGGATTTATGTTTTGGGGTATCATAAATATACCTTTGATGATATTGCAATGGATCTGTTGGTAGAGGCAATTCATGAAATGTAGCTCTTTGATTCATCATTCTTACTGTGTTGTTTGGAAGTTGTGTCTCTGATTCAGTTTCAACGATAGATGTGATAGATATGATCAGTTGCAAGGTAATGTAATATATATATATATATATATATATATATATATATAAACATCTCACATTTGGCACCCTTAGTGAAAATCTGAATAGTCTTTATATTTGCTAATATATATTTCTTTTAAAAAAATTGAATTTTATGAACTAACAATATAAGGCTCTTACCATTTCTTCTACCATGGCTGTTCTTACATCCTTGGCATTCACATGTTTTGCTGGAACATCCAACTTTATTCTTCATTGAAAAAGACAAAGGTACAAATTTATTTCAAAATTTGCTACTGAATTTTTGAATAATTTCTTAAAAGACCCAGTGGTGTACTCTTATAATAAATATTTTTAAAGAATTTGATAAAAGAAATTTAATAATGAAGTGTATACACAACCTTGAAACAAGGGCAATATCCTTTCGAACATGACGTCTTTATACACTTGCAGCCTCCAGTGGGATTGACGGATGAGTATGTCCCTTGATTCACATTAAACTAATTAAAGAAAAAGCACAATATTAGTTAATGAAATAATTAAATCACAATCATGAATAATCAGAAATAACATTAATTTGATCCATTAATTAAGATCTTACATTGTTAGAAGCAAATGCCCTTGGACTACCAGATAGAATATCATTACTCCTGATTGAATGTCTAAAGTCTGGTGTATTTAAACTGTTGCTCTGGTTTAAGGTTGATGTCTTTTGCCTAATAAAATCATATGAAATGTTTACATATATATATATATATATATATATATATATATATATATATAGCGTAACTAAGCATATTACCATGTAACATGAAATAGGAAATAATTAAAAGGAATAGTTAATGTTTTAATACTTAAATTAAGATGACTCATTTTCCTCCGTTCCTCCAAATAAAAAAATTAATAATTTAGACTCAATATTGAATTTGAGGGAAGAGTTTGCATTAGCATTTATAAAAGTGGTTTTTATTCTAACTGAATTTTTACAAACTGAAATTATGGTAAAATTTAATTAGTGTAATATGATTTATATTTGAATAGATTTTTTTTAAATATTAGTTTGATAGAATAAACTTATTTAGACGATATCATTAAAAATCAAGTTTAAATGTAAAATGGCTGAAAAGGATAAGAGTTTCATATAAAATATTTATATATGTGTGGATAATTATATAAATTTAAGAAAATTTTAAAATTTAAATAAAAATTATGAAAATAAATAGTTAATATATTATTAAAAATAAAACGAACCTCTTTTTTGTAGGACTTGATACTTGGTTATTGAGTTGTTGAGAATGGCTAAATATTTCAGGAGGAGTTAGTGTCCTTTTGGTATTTATAGATGCAGAATGAGATTCACTCATGAATCGTTCAGATTTATCACTATTTATCACAACCTATCAATAAGAAGATGAGGATAATGGTGAAGAAGATGATCTCAGAGCATTTATCAATAATCAAGGATATTTGATTTCAAATGTCATAATTGAACATCAAGAGCTTAATTATTAGTATAGTTACCTTATGGGTGTTACAATTTTGATTCTCTTTGTGAGAATTTTTTTGAGATCTTATTTTTTGAATGAGTGGGGCATCTCTAAACAAATTCATCAAGGCGTTATCCGCAAAATGGTCATCTTCATTTTGGGGAACAATAATGGGATATATTCCTGAATAAGGACATTCCCATTTATTTTCATTTTCATTTGTGACTATTCCCAAAAATTCATTAGTAACACGTGCATCAGAAATCATTGATGGAGAATCTTGTGGCATGGGGGTAGTACTGTTCATTTCACTCTGCATCAAGAAGTTTCATTGCTCTCAATAATGATAATCATGATCAAAATGAAAATTTATTATGTAGATAAAAAGATTTATTTTGACCAATAAAACAATAAAATATATGAAACAAATTAAAATTTGTCGGGAAAAACGAGGCAAGAAGTGAATGCTATTAACGATATGTGAGATGATACACACAGCATTATACTAGAAAATAGGGGTTTCTGTAAAACCTAGCATCTATAATAAATTAATTTCAAATGAGAAAAATATTTGGGTTCAAGAAGATGAGTGAACAAGAGAACTTTCTTGCTTTCCAAGAAACGCAATTATTGTCTAGCACTCTCATCGGCACATTAAAATTTCAAGAGATCTTTCAAAACAGTGAATTCTACACACATCCAGGGATCGAATTCTCCTGACCTCAATGTTACGTTTGACCTCCCCCAAATGAAAGTTCATATTGATTAAAAAAACAAACTTAAAAGAAAGATAGCATTCAGATTGAGAATCAAGATTAACATGTTTATTTAAAAACTAATAATGATTTAAAATATAAAAAGATTCAAAACATAAATTAATAATAAATTTAGTAAATTGCCTATCCATTTATAAAATTAACGAGTAGCAGCAAAGTAATTAATGAAATTAAATTTACATACCCTATGTGACGATGACAATAAAGACGAAACTTGATTGTGTTTGTAGTTTGAGAGATCCATAGTATTCACTTTGTGTGTGGCTTTCCTGGTTCGATGATATATTTTGGAGAAGGGAAGCCTCAGGAAGAGAGAGAGAGAGAGCTGGAAAAGCCAAAAGTTAAACTGTGCGAAGGAAAAAAAATCGGATCCTTTTATAATTTACTCAAATGAGTCAAATCTCATTAATCTTGATATATATTCATATATATTATGATAACTATCATAATCTCAATAATAACGTTAACAAAGTAAATTTTACAATATTATTCGTTTGTTTTTTAAATAATAAATTGGTTTAACAATACAGATTAACTTATCTATCTTTTTCTTTTTTGACCAGGAACTTATCTATCAATACATATATAATAAATATTAATAATTAAATTGAAATGATCGATGCGAGAATTCGTTATTTATATATATTATACTGAATTATTGAATTATTTATATAATAAATATTATTTTTATACAAAAATATTAATAGCACATGTTATGTTTTAGTATAAGATATATTTAAAGCTAGATTAACTACTCATTCCTATCATTAATATAAAATATTATTGAATAATTTAGATATATTAAGGAAGGTAAATAAATTAGGTAATTATAACAAATATGACATTATCTCCCAAAAGTACTCATGTATAATATAAATTATATATCAGTTTATAATTTAAGTAAATTAGTCTAAAAAATAATAAATATTATATATAAAATAGATTAAAATATTATATTTAGAACTAAATCAACCTTACAACTAGCTTACCTATTAAAGATTAGGTATTAATATATATGTTAATATTTACAATTAAGTTAATATATTTTATATTTTTACATAAGCATAAAGGACATAAATTTTTTTTATTGTCTATAAATTGGGTTTTCTATTAAGTAGTTTTAAATTTAATATTTCTTCATTTATAATCTAATTTCATGAACTCACCAATCATGAAGATCAAGTTAGTGATTAAAATATTGATTAGTTTTAATTTTTTAAATAAACTCAATTTCATAAAAGTCCACGTACTTTTTAAATAAAATTTGTCTTTTATAAGAAAATAATTTACAAAACTTATCTGCGCATATATGTAGTGATTTGTTTGGGGAAGGTATAATAATATAATATTCTTATCATAATTTGAACTTTGAACTGACTGAATATGCAATAGTATTTTGAAAAATTAATTTAGATAAACAAATACATTTTAAAAATTGAAAATATTTATTTTGAAGCTTGTACGATAAACTTAAGAATTTCAAACACAACTAGGGCTAATTTAGGCCATGTTTGATTATTTATTTATAGAACATTTTTTTTTTCATTTTTTATTGACATTTGTGATAAACTATAGAAAAAGAACAGCAAAACAATGACATCTATATCTATAAAAAATGAGAGAATAAAATTGGCACCACAGTGCACCACGTAGCAGTCTCAAAAGTAAGATAAATCAGCCCTTATAAATATTATAATAAATACGCAAGAAGAATGTAAAACATCCTAATTTACCAGTTATAAGAATTACTTAAATACCAAATATTTCTCCTTAGGGCCATTACCCGTTTTGTGTTTAAGGCATATTTGTTTTTGTTTTTTATAATATTATTGAGTTACGTTGCATATGTTTTCCATACTTAATAAATGAAAAAAAAGGAGCACAACAAAGTAAATGAGTATAAAATGTTTACACTTGTCAACAATTTTTTGACATCAACTTTAGAAATGGATTATAATAATAGATTAATATTAATAATATAAAATATATATTAATATATATAGATAAATAAATTTAAAAAATGAATATATATATATATATATATATATATATATATATATAAATATGTATGAGATGAGACGGGATCGAAACACCCTCATCCTTTGCCCATCTTGTCCCAAACTCTTTTTTGTGTCATCTCAATTATAACCAAGACCAATACGGCTGATTAGGACGAGATATCTTGGACACCTCTACGTCCCATATAATTTACAAAAGAGGTTTTTTCTAATCTAATAGTTTACTTTATATATATATATATGTAAGATTAGAGGTATTCATGGAATAGGTTGTGACTGGGATAACCCCGTCTAGTATTCTATCCCAATACAGTCGTGGGAGGCATTTTGCGTCCCATACCCGTCCTATCTCGTCTTGAACAGAATTGGGATTGGTTCAGGACAAGACAATAATTCTCAAATCATATTTTTTCTTAAAAAATTAACCTATTAGATATTTTATACACAATCTATTTATTAGTAACGTATAATCAGAACTCATAAAACAATATAAGAAATTAAAACAGAAAATAACACATAATAAAACTCCACTTCTGTCATAATCAACTGAAGTTTATAATTAAGCATATACCTTCTGACCCAATTATAATTAAGCATGCTGAAGTTTATAATCAACTTCAAAGGAAATAGAAGAAATTAAATCTTTTCTAATATGATTACCAATTTAAAATAAAAAATATCATTAATTATACTACAAATATCATTACTTATTCACTTATTCCACTTCACAAACTAAAGTTACTATTTCATTTGAAAAGAAACAAAGACATATGAAAAAGAGAAAAATAAAATCATCTAATAAATAAAATATATAATCTAATATAACTAATACTATTTTTTATATTGTATTTTTTACAAAAAAAGAATAAAATAATTTTTTTTATAAAAATATTGTTCAAGGGATAGGAGCCCTTAGGGTTAAACCAAGACTCAATATATTATATTCACGTCTAAATCTTTCACAGGATAGAATGGACCTATCCTAAAATATTTGTACCAGGTTAAGACAACTTAGAATAGGAAACTTTGGACACCCCTATCTAAGACTCCACTTATCATTTCATCTCATATTTGTCTTTGTTGTCCAAATACACGTGTGCATCGCATGGGTACTATACTAATTCCTAATAACTCGTAAGGTAGACTCTTCTGGATTGTTTTTTATTTTCTTAAAAATTTCCTGAATATAATTTTTATATTTAAAGTGTAAACAAAGAAAACCACATGAAAAAACATAAGGTCAAAAAGAAGAATAAATAATAATAATAATAATAATAATAAAATAAATTTAGGGGATAGAGTGGATTGAAGTTTTATATTCATTATTAAAAATTAATTTTTTAAAAATAATAAATTAATATTAATTAGCAGATGATGGATAATACTAGCTAACTAGGACATAATTATTTTACATCTCCGTCCATATATAAAAAATTCTTTATATCATCAACGAATAGAATATTATATTTTTGTATTTATTTTATAATGTTATGATTACTTTTGTTCTAAAAAAACCTTTATGACATTGGATGTAACACTTTATAAGCATATACCTCTATTAAGGGTTTTACTAAAGATTTCTTATAAAGAACTTTGAACAGTTCCTTTTAAAATCAAAAGTTTTTAAAACTTGTATTTACCAAAAAGGTTCTTCCTTTTTTTAATAAAGGAATGAGATTCTCTAAAAAAATTGAATATCTAAACTAACTTTCTCCAAGTTAAAACTTAGTTTAATTTCATAAACTTTTTGAAAACTTAAACTAAAACTTCAAAAAAGCCTTAAGACCCGGGTTCTATGATAACTATATAAACTTATCCCGACTAACTACTTCATCAAAATCCGACCATATAAACATCCATGCTCAAACGCTATAAGCTTAACACTAATTATCACCTTTTGGACACCAATGTTGATGGCACTCAGTTTTCTCTTTATAGAGAATTATATAATCCATCAAATAATTTTCATATATATATATATATAAACTTATATACTCAACCTCTCGAGGCTTCATCAAAGTACTATAATTACTTTAATCAAAAGTTAACATATACAACTACGCTAGCTCCAACTTTTTAAACTCCGTCTACAACTGACTAAATAATAATGTTGTTATCATAATTTGAACTTTAAACTGTCTGATATGCACTGGTATTTTAAAAAAATAATTTAGATAAACAAATAAATTTTAAAAATTGAAAATATAATTTTTTTTGAAGTTTGTACAATATAAGATAATAGTAGATTATGATTATTGCAACAGTGTATATGAAAATTTTAAGGGAAAGAAACAAATAAAGACTATATGAAATTCAAAAGGGCAAAAAGAGCATCTAAATTTTAAAAATGACATATTAGGCATAAGTCTCAATCTGTCATTTCTAAATTTGGAGGCAAAAGATGAAATTGTTTTTTAGTCATTTACTACTCCTAGAATGGGATTTATGACTTGAGCAAATATTTTGACCACTTTCACTAAAATATTTACTATTCTCAATAACAATTAAATTGCAAATAATTACTTTGATCATTTGCTACTACTCCTACAATGAATTTACTACTTGAGCAATAATTTTGACCACTTTTGTGAAAATATTTACTACTCTCAGTAATAACTAAGTTGCAAGTAATTACTTTAGTCACTTGCTACTTCTGCAATAGGATTTATTACTTAAGCAATGATTTTGATCACTTTTGCTAAGACATTTACTACTCTCAGTGGTAATTGAGTTGCAAGTAATTGTTTTGGTCATTTGCTACTCCTCCTGTAATGGGATTTACTACTTGAGTAATAATTTTGAACACTTTCGCTAAGATATTTACTATTCTCAATAACAACTGATACTAGTGCAAAATATACTTTTTAAAGCCCCATTTTTAAACTGGTCCTTGTGGAGACTGTTTAAAAAAAGACCGGTGATTTTTTTGTAAATAAGATCAAATAGTTACACTGGATGTATACGTAACTGGTGTAAAAGATAATTACTACACCGGATACTAATATCAATAGGTGTAGATTAGCTAGAGTCATCTTCTGACTCTTTATTTTCTTGTTTTGAAATAAATGATTGCTGGCATTTTTGTAAATAAGATAAAATATTTACACTGGATGTACAATGAACCGGTGTTAAAATACTTTCTATTCTGACTTTTTCAATTTCCTTACTATGCTTTCCCGCTTCTATTCTCTGTACCTTCTCAGGCCTTTCATTTCAATTCTTCGGTTTCTAACATTTGTACTCATTATGATAGAAGGCCAATTGCATTCTTCGATATTTTTTCTGAAACCGTTTTTATTCTTCAACCAGATGTATACCATTCATATGATCAGTATTTTTCGTCTCATCACTTTATCTTTGTTTTATTTTCTTTTCTTCTATATTAATATTCAAATGGCTTCTTCCTCACGCATACCTCCTTCTCCGCCGCACAAAAGAAACATAGACAATTTTGAAGACAAACATCTTAACCCTCACCTTGTAGTTCTTTCTCCTCCTCCCCTAGTTATCACTATGATAGAGCATGTTATGATCAGGAATTTAGTTAATATATAAGTATATTCTTTGTAGAATATTTCGAATGGGAAGTGTTAGCCAAATGGTTCAAGCGGCGAAAGGAAGCACATTCGGCCAGGGTTCGAGTCGCAGCGAAAGCGGAGGTGAATTGTTTTTTTCTCAGACGCGTGAAATTACCATTTTGCCCCTCTGTCTATTTCCACCGAATCCTCTGCTTTTCTTCATCATTTTCCTTCTTCCTTCCTGCGAGCCGCGAACAGAGACGGCAGGTTGCAGCGTGGGTAGGTGCGGGACGGCAGAAGCTCAGCGTGCGGCGTGGGAGAAGAGTACACGGCACGGAAGCTCGGCTGGACGCCTTCAAGAAGCATTCCGCCGATCCTTTCTGGTTCCATCGACAGTGAGGCTGCGGTGAGAGTTAGAAATGCAAGGTGCAGGCGTGTCGCGAGTGCAGTGAGTCAGGTTAGCGCCGGTAAACACTCATTCCGGTGGACCACATTCACAGTGAGCACCGTCGCCGTGTAGCGTCGGTCCGACACCATTGTCGTGCTACTGTAGCAAATCCATTGCTACTGTAGCAAGTCTCGGAGGTCCAGTTTCAGCTGCTTTCGGCGAGTGATTCCGTGGGTAAGCTTCTTAAACCGATATCCGCATTCAAACCTCTTTTCTTCTGGCTTGTTATCGTGCGCATAGAGCTCACTCTGTTCGGGTTGTATCGTCGGTACTCCCCTGTTTTCCGAGTCGCAGAAAGGCTTAACTCGGTAATTGGTGGCACTGGTCGTAGGTGGGTTCCAGCTTCTGTGTGCTGAGCCGTTCCTTGCTCCCTGCTGTGTTGTCTGTGAACTACTTCTGGCAGCCGAAAGGTATGTGTTCTGTGGTAATGTGAGAAACAGAGTTGGGTATGTGACGTCGGTGATGATGGTCACTGGTTTGGTTTGATAGTTGTATGCGTGGGCTAATTGGTGCGTTGTGTACGAATATGTTAAGCCATTGTTCTGTCAAGGCCGCTGTCCCAAGAAATGATTTATGTTGCTGTTGGAAACGATTGTATATGTGCATTATGTTTGTTAGGCTGTGGAGATATATATATGTGGATGCGTGTGTGCGGTGGCGTTAGTTGACAGTATAAGGGGGGACTGAGAAAATGTATATGAATGTTCTTATGCCTGTGTTGCTAAAGTTGCTGTGGATACATGGGTTGGGAATGTATTACTGTCATGATAAATATGAATCTGCTGTGGGTATTTGCGAATTAAGGAAAGAAGAAAGGATTGGAGAATTGTACTGTTATGCGTATGTATATGTATGCGCTGGGTATGCATGCAGTGTGAAGGTATATATGTGTGTATGTGGTCATGCTGTCAAAGGGAAGAGGAGGCAGAAGCATGCCATAGTGGGTTGTGTTGAATTGAATGGAAAGATTATATTGATATAGCTTGCTGTGTGGTGTTTTCAAGTGATGAATAATTATATTAAAGAAAATGAGTTGGAATGTTAGGTTAAAGATACTTTATTTCTGTTGGAACTTTAGTTAGAATGTTAAAATGCTATTTCAAAATACCAGGGGATTTAGAAAGGAAAGCAATTGAAGTGGTTGGACTGAAAGAGTAGCTGTTTAGGAGCGTGGCAGGTGAGTGAATAACGTTCCCTAAAAATTTACATTTTCAAATGCATTGTCATTTCAAATGTTAAATTTCAAATATGAATTTCGAAAAGCCAATTTTATGAAAGTACAGTTTAAATCGTTAGAAATGATTTTCTTTCGATTAATTTACCAAAGATTACGATTATGCATAAAAATGGATAAAGAAGCCTTAGAAAAAGTTTTGACAGTGAACTGATGTTATTCATAAAATATTTCTCTGCGAAGTGCATATGTTTTTACAGTAACATGATTTTGTATGTTCATGCTGGGGTAACAGAAATTCAAAGTGGGTTTATTAATGATTATGATATTTGAAACGATTGAGATATTTACATGTGAAAAGGACCCCACGCATGATGCAAACGTTTTAGGACGGAATACAGAACGCTGGTTGCTAACAGCAGTACTGTTAGTCCTTGGTGCACCTTGGTATTCGAGCTCGACAGTTTGTGGCATAGCCACCAGAATTATTTCGTGGGATTTATTCTCGCGACAGTTTGTGGCATAGCCACCAGAATTATTTCGTGGGATTCGTTCTCGCGACAGATAGTGGCTTCGAGCCACCAGAATGGTTAGTTACCCTCGTGGACTGTGTGTCCACGTCAGTTTTCGTTCTGTTGAAATCCTACAGAAAGATCATGGTTATAAAAAGATTGTTTTGAATGAGTTATTTGAAACAGTTATTTCCTACGGTTATTTCCCCTGAAATACAAATGTTTACGAAAAGGTTTGCATTAGATTATGAAGTGTTAAGAAATACATGTTTAAGATGATTATGTATTGATTATTTTCCGCATTCTTTTAAATCATGTTTTTGGGACGTTATTCACGAGTAGATTTTTGGCTTCAGATAGTGCAGGTGACCCTATTTCTCCAGCTGAGCGGTAAAGAGCCTTGCTGTTGATCCGAAGTTTCATTTGATAAGAACTACTTTTGATGTAATTGCTTCTTAAGAACTTTAATTATTTTGGAAAGGAAAGTGCTCTGCATGAACCTTAGAAAATGTTTGTATGATTTTGAAAAATGCTATGGAGAATTAATGGTTTTACTTAAAATGATAGGCTTTCAGAATATGATGTATTCATATTCTGTGCCGGTCACGGTCCAGAAATAGGGACGTGACAGAGCATCTTGAGGAACTCATCATATGCTTCAATGGCCTGGAGGACTCAGTGGAAGGACTATCTCAAAAAGTTAATAGACTGAAAGACAGTTTCAGAGATTTTCACTTAGAAGTTTGCCGCCATCAATATAATAATAGCTTGTATAATCCTATTGATCCTACTGACTCTGATGAATCCCAGACCTCTGAGTCTAACGGGGAGCGAAAGCTTGCAACCTTTATCTTTAAAATGATAGCTTCTTTTTTTGTACGTAATGAAAAAAAGAGAGAATATATTGTATATTCTAATAGATATTTTTTTTTAAATTTTATACTTTTGATGTAAAAGTTATTAGTAAAACTAAATGAATAAAGTTTCTTGTTCTGATAACATGGTGTTCTTTTATTTTTCAAAAACAAAAAAATGCAACATATTTAAACTGGACATGTAAGTGTCAGGTGTAGAAACATAATGTCTAGTTTAGAAAAAGTTATTTCTACACCAGTCTTCGATTTTATCCGGTGTAAAAAGTGACTAGTTTAGAATATAATGTCAGGTTAAAAAAATTATTTCTTCACATGTGTTACATTTTATCCGGTGTATGTTTACTATATACTTTAAAAAGCCCCTTCGTGCCTCCCATGTATCATTTTTTACTTGTGTGTCCATTTAAGTCTTCTTGACCCTTCACAGCCAGTGAGTTTTGTTTTGTACTCCTTGTCTTGAGAACTGAAGATTTATGCACTACTGACGGTAGCTTTTGCTGTTATCTGTGCTGGATTCATTAATGTCATTTACTTATTTCATTTGGTGAGTTCTTCCACTTGTGCGTGATATATTCTCTCTCACAATTAGCTGCAAGCTAGGTTTTCTTATTTTTTATTTTCCTAATTTTTTAATCTTCCACAAATATGAATCGTAGTTGCATAAATGCTAAATGAACAAGTATTGTGTATGCTAAAGAGGTGAAAGAGTTTTTGGATTTTGCTAAATAAAATGGTAATGATGACAATGGAAGGTTTTATTATCCTTATGTGAGTTATTTGAATGAGAGGAAATAAAGTCCTGTAGATATGTACACTCATCTAATTTGTGATGGGTTTTACAAGAGTTACACAATATGGGTATAACATAGTGAAAATGTGGAAATGTCAAGTGCATCTGAACAGTTGGAACATACCTTTGATGATGACATGGATACTGATGATCGGGTAGAGGACATGATTCGTTATATTGGAGAAGATGCTTTTATACGATCACATGCATATGGTAATATGTGCAATGATGCAAAAAAATCTCTATACCCAGGGTGCAAAAAATACAACATGTTGAATATAGTGTTGAGATTAGTAAGTGTGAAAGCACGGCATGGGTGGAGTGGTAGAGGTTTTTCAGAATTACTTGTGTTGTTACAAGACATGTTTCTAGAAAAAATGTGTTACCCAAACGCTACTATGATGCTAAGAAAATAATGTCATTTAGGCATGCAGTATAGAAAGATTCATGCATGCCCAAATGATTACATATTGTGCAGGAAAGATTTTGAAGATGAGAAAAAATGTCAAATATGTAAGACACTGAGGTACAGATTAAACAAGTCTCCTGCAAAGGTCAAACAAGTCTCCTGCAAAGGTGTTAAGGTATCTTCCAATTATATTAAGATTTAACAGCTTTTTGCTAATGAAGATGATGCAAAAAAAAATGTTATGGCATGCGACTAAAAGGATTTGTAATGGAAAGCTTCGTTATCTGATTGATTCTTTGTAATGGAATAAGATTGATGACGAGTTTAGAAATTAACCATGAAACCTAAGGCTTAGACTCAGTATAGATAGCATGAACCTTTATAGTAGCCTTAGTAGTATACATAGTTCATAACCCGTCCTCTTGGTGGTTTATAACCTATCTCCCTTATTGTGTATGAGAAGTAAGTATGTAATATTGTTTATGTTGATCTTAGGATTAAAACAATCGAGAAATGACATAGACATTTACCTAATGCCCTTGATCGAATATTTGAAGAAGCTATTGTAAGGTGTGGATGTTTTTGATGCAATTAAGAAAGAGATATTCAAAATGTGGGTCATGATCTTTTGTACAATTAATGACTTTTCTGCATAAGGAAATTTGTCAGGTTATAGTGTTAAGGGCCCAAAAATATGTTTGATTTGTAAGGAAAGAACTTGCTACTACTAACTTCGTTATGGAAGAAACACAGTCTACCTAGGTTATAGGAGATTTCTAAAACAAGGTTATTCATACTGTCAACTGAAGAAAAAATTCTTTGGAAGCCAAGGATTTGAAAATGCTCTAGATCCATTAACTAGAGAACAAGTTTATAAAAAAGTGAAAGACATCAACGTTACTTTAGGTAAGACTACCAAGAGAAGTGAGAAAAATATATGGAAAAAAGATGTCTTCTTTGAGCTTCCATATTGGCAACATCTTTAAGTAAGGAATTATATTGATGTCATGCATATGGAGAAAAATATGTGTTACAAGATTGTTGGAACACTTCTTAACCTACACGGTAGTTCTAAAGATGCTTTAAAGGCAAGACTAGATTTACAAGAAATGGGAATACGTGAGGATTTACATCCAAGCCCACATGGTGAGGGGAGTCATTGTGTTTAAGAGATTAATATTTTATCTAAGGATGAGAGAAGAAGTATTTGTGAATGTTTGCAAGAAATCAAAGTTCCCTCTGGGTACCCATATAATCTTAAGTAGATTATATCGAGGAAAGATTTGAAATTAATAAGCCAAAAGTCTCATGATTGTCATGTCTTGATGTAACAATTACTCCTAGTAGCTGTTTGAGGAATCCTTCAAGATGATTTGAGACACATTGTAACCCGACTTTGCTTCTTCTTCAATGTTATATGTGTCAAAGTCTTTGAGACTGAAAAGTTAGATGAATTGGAGCATAAGGGTTATGTTATTTTGTGCCAACTAGAAAAATTATTTCTTCCAGGCTTTTTTGACATGATGTTACACCTCATCGTTCATCTAGTACGAGAGATAAAACTATGTGGCCCTGTATACTTACGATGGATGTACTCATTTGAAAGATACATGAAAATTCTTAAAGGGTATATGAAGAATCCAAATCATATCCAAATCAGTTCCAGGAATCTATTGTTCAAAAATATATTTCTAAAGAAGCTATGGACTTTTGTCAACACTAACTATCTAAAGTAAGACTTACCGGTCTCATTAAACCCTGTGCCAAACAGAGAGTCAACATGAAATGTCTGTGAAGAGTGTTGATCGTAATAAATTATAGCAAATACACTTACATATCTTGAATAACATTAATAAAGTTCAAGACTATATAGCTATTTATAAAGAGCTTGTCCTAAAACAAATAATAGAATGACAGAGCAAAAGCTGATTAGAGAATACTACAAATCTTTTGCATATTGATTCAAACAGAAGGTTGGCATACGGTCCTAAATTTAATGTAATATGTTGGAATTTATTTAATATTAATGGGTATTCCTTTTATACGAAGTCACTAGATAATAAAATTAGTGTGCAGAATAGTAGTGTTATGTTAGTAGATGAAGCTATGCACTTCTCTAGTTCAAAAGACAATAATCCTAAATTGGCAGTCATCCCTTAGTGTTGTTGAAGATATTTGGGAGCTGGACTACACTAAATTCATAGTTCCTATGTTCAAATGCAAGTGGGCTAATGTAAAAAATAGTGTTATGGTGGATCGGTTAGGATTTATACTGGTTTATTTGAATAGTACAAGTTTTGGTAATGAGCCTTTCATTATGGCAGACCAAGCAAAGCAAGTGTTCTATATCACTTATCTGGCAAATAAAAGACGGTCTTTCGCTTTCCAAGGAAAAAGGGTTGTTGACGATGATGATTCAATTTGTGAGATCCCTTCTTTTTCAATAAGTTTACTAAAATTGAATGAAGAAGAAGTTGATTCTGATTGATTTGTATGTGATTTTATATATTGATTTGATGTAATAACAACGCAAATATATTGTTCTCATTGCATATATTGTTTTGTTGTGACTTACAAATGATGGGTTAATGAAATTGTTGGTTTGAAAAAACAACTTCAACATTTAAACTAGTTGTACATGTTATTAGGTGTAAAAAGTTATCTAAAAAATTTAAGGTCACCTTTTTTACACCAGATTTATATGTTATCTGGTGTAAAAAGTCTTATAGAAAAATTTAAGGTCACTTTTTCTACTGGATTTATATGTTATTCGATATAGAAAGTCTTATGAAATTTAAAATATTGGTCATTTCATATTCAAAATATGATTTTTATACTAGATTTAAATGTGAACTAGTGTAAAAAGTCTTATAGAAAATACTTTTTTGAAGCCCGCCCCTTGGCGCTTCTCTTCATTTCTCAGGTTTTATTCAGTCTTATTTCCTACGTCGTCTATGATTACTCCTTTCGTTGTTCTCTGTGGTTTTTGTTGGGCTTCATGTGCTTATTCATTCTTCTCTATTCTCGCTCTTGTTGTGTACATGTTCTCAACACTTATTTTATCGTGTACGTGCTTCGCTGTTTATGTGTTCGTTTAATCTAGGTTTTATAGTTTTCTTGCAATAAATGCTTGCACTTCTTTCCATGGGTAAATGCTAAAGAAATAACTTTTATGTATTCTGATGGAAGGAAAAAGGTTTTAGTCTGTTTACTATGTTTGATTTTGTTATTGTGTATATAGGAATATGGGGGTAGTGGTAATCAAAATGAGGTTAGCGATACTCCAAGTGACTCTAAATAAAGGAGGGGCAGAAGTGCGACATGATTTTAAGACATTTTGAAAGTTAGGAAGAAAGGAAAATTACTACTAATTGAATTTGACACATGTTAGAACCCAATTGGTGAACACATGAGTTATGTCATCCTTCTAGCACGCAACAAGACTAACATTGGCAAGATTAACATTTCATGAAAAAGAAATCTTCTATTTCCCATGTTTCTTCTATTTGTATGTATTGATTTTAACTACTTCAAGTCTTGTAGGAAAAAAGAGCAAAAGCCATTGAATAAGCTCTCAAGAATGATTTCCCCCACACAATGTCTTGAGGGGGTTACGCAAAGGCTGGAAGAGACTTATTAGGGCCAAGAGAAAGAGGCTAGAAGAGGCTACTGAGTCTGATCCTAGTGTTACTCTTGCTCCCCCATCTCCAATACGTAGCAAAGATAAATAGTTGTACGCTAACTAAAAAAGGAGCATATCATTTACAAGCGATCATGCTCATATGATTACTGAAAAATTGTAAGTACTAATTATATTATATTTTTAGTTGACTAATTTCTTATGTTTGCTCTTTAGGTGTTATAGGTTGATCTTAAACAACAAGAAGCCCATGACTACGTAAAGTCAGATGGTAGGAATGACATCTTGATTGTTACCATGGGCAAGCAAGAGCATAGGGGCCATGTTAGGTGAGTTAGAGGAGGTGCCAGTATAAGAGATTATTTTATAGCATCTTCACGACATTCCTCATATATGCCCAGGGCAGAGTTAGAATCATTATTATCCACTATGAAGGTAGATGCTAAGGCAGAAGCTTGGGTAAAGGCTAGGGCACATATAAAAGCTTCAATTGAGGCATGATTATAAGAGGGGTTTATAAAGATCAAAGAAGAAATATTGACCATGATGACCTCAAGGCAACAAGAGCCAAGTGCCCCCCAATTGCTCTCAACTATAGCTTATCCTAGCACTAAAAGAAGTTGTTGCATGTTTGGGCTTGTAATATACTTACTTTTATATGTCTTAGAGACCATTCAGTAGCATTTAGAACCACTTACAATACCTTGGAAGTCCATTAGCCAAATTTGGAATTTTACTCTTCCTCGGGTTACTGTTCATATGGTATTCCAGATTACGCACCGAACTTCAAAAAATCATAATTAATTATAGAAAACTAGAAATGAAGTGTTTCAAAAAGATACATCAATATAACATCTTGAAATTTAAGGGAATAATAATTTCTAGACCAAATGATTAGCCAATTGATACAGTTTATTCGTTGAAGTTTACTGTTCATTTGGTCAAAAACTCTGGAAACAGTTTCTGGTCCCTTATTTTGGAAATTCATTTCTCTTGATATACACATTCAAATGAAACGTTCTACATATGAACTTAAAGCTATGGATGTGTGCTACGTGCTCATAAAATTTCGTGAACTAATTCCTTCATTTGCTAGGTCAAACTTAAGCCACAACAAAACTGCTTCAGGAACTACGGTTTACCATTTCAGTTTCCTTTCTTTCACTTTCAATAATTATTCAAGCATACATAAGCCATCAAATAAACTTCTCAATATTAATATACATCATGTACATATGCCATAATTATTTCAAATAGCTTCATCACATAAATACACACCTTACATGGCATTTACATACATGGATAATTCATAGCCTATGCTAGAATCTTAAATACTTCACTTTCCTTCTTCCATGCTTTAGCTCATGTCCCAAACATGATTCTTCCATCTTGAATAACCTATTATGGTTGGTTATGGGAGGGTAAGATTCTAGGGAATCTCAGTAGCAAACATTACCACTTAAATATGCAAGATGGATGCTAATGCATGATATGTAATGTCATTAACTTTCTTTGATTAGTGACATGCCATCATGCTATATACTTTTACATAAAGTGCATGGCCATGGAAACATGTTATTCAAAATACATTCAACATCATTTATCATCTCACAACATCATTCAAATAACATATACATGTCAACACATAAGCATACCACATCAAGCACATAAAGAGGTAAGTTCACTACCTTGCACTTAAGCTTTTCTCTTGACCTTTAGCCCTTGCTCCCTAGCTTTCCAACCATAAAGCCTTTATGTCCATCACTTCCCAACATCTTCTTGGATGTTTCATGGTCCTAAACACATTCATATTCATCACATAACTCATTAGGACTCATGAACTCCAACCATGTTCAAGACTAACTTTGTTACACTCTTTATTGTCACAACTTTCTCTAATTTTCACTAATCCACTTGGCTCTTGAACCAATTGATGTCTTGACTTTACCCTACACAATTTCACCTTTTGAATCCATTTATGAGATTAGAATCATGAAATTCTGGCTCCTTCATAGCCTGCTGTACAGAACTGAACATAAGCATACAATTCTTTCAAAAAATCTCATTTTGATTCTAATGCTTCCCATACTTGTTTCTCCACTTTACCCCACACAACTTTTCATTTTAAAACCATTGGAACCATAAAAATCATGAAATTCCAATCACTGTTCATGAGAGTGAACAGTGACCATAAGGAATCTCAAAGACTACAACCTTGAGATTTTAATGTTTCCAAGGTTCAAAACCTTTCCAATCCTACACAAAATCATCATACCAACTCAATGGAAGCATTAAATCATTGAAATTCAATTTCCTTCACTCATGGACAGTGCAGACCGAACAGGGCACACCATGGCAAAGTCAAGAATATCAATTTGATTCAACAACCAACCACTTAACTAGCTTATTTAAGCTTCAATCATATGGTTCTAACTTTAATTTCTTCTTCCCCTTTCCTTTAAGGTCTTTGGGAAGCACCACCCCTTAGAGAAAACTCAACTTTTCTCCCATCAAAACCCTAAGTTCAAGCTCCAAAATCAAAGGAAAATAAGCTAGGAGAAATTGCTTACCTTTAATCTCTAGCTTGCTTGAACTTTGGAACCTTGAATCTTCTTTGTCTTGGCTTGAGTTTTCATTTTGCAAGAGTTTCCCCAAGGGTCCATGAGCTTATGGTTTGGCTACAGAATGGAGGGGTATTTATAGCCAAAATCCAAGAAAAATCAATGGTCAAGATTGATTTGGTTACTATTTGATCTAAAGGCTCACATATAATCTTGGATTTTACTTTTTCATAAAAGAATAATTATGACATCATGTGTGACAGCTCAAGGGACACCTTAAGGGGTTATGTGGCATTCTCACCATGCCAAGAAGCTTCTGGAAAAATTCCAGTCTAATCCGGTACCGATCGGAGCAGTTTCACAACAACCGGACTATTTTCTGTTCCGAATTTTTCTATAATATACTAGTATATGTATTATGTACTGGAAATCAATGTCTAGGCTTCTCATACCCTTGACATGGTTATACTGAGTATTTATCTGCCATCCATTTCTTGAGAAATGACCAAAATACCCTTGGTGTCCTTTCTTACACTATATTGACCCTAAGGGCATAATCATCATTTTACCCCTCTTTATACTGCCTCAAGGTGTATCTGGGCTCAAATAATCATATTTATACCATGTTCCACATTTTTAGCCTATCCCAAGTGACCAAAATGCCCTTCATCCATCTTTGGTACAATCTGGGCATCCAGGGGCATTTTCATAATTTTACACTTTTTCTGGACACTAGCACCTTCTACTGATGGACTGGTACCCTGGGTTTTGGGCCCTTCTTGGCGTCATCATGGGCCTATATATGAGGTCATATGATCTCATTCTATCTAGGCTCACATATCGATAGGTTCCATTATCGGATCACGGGTGTTATCAAACTCCCGTCAAAATTCACTGTTATGGGAATAACTTTTTATCCAGGACTTCTTCCAGGGTTCTGTCAGATTCATAACATCTGACACTGTAGGGCACACTTTTCTATAATTCCCCTACTTATATCTGATATCCATGAAATATGATAAAAATTCAGATAACTTTTAGACTATCAGATAATTTTCTGCTGTTTGGAGCCCTAATAAAATTTCTGTATCATGCTAGATTAACTAGCGTAACTTCCTCTATTTACTAATGGAATATGGGACTGAAAAACTTTCGGGCAGTTATAACCCTTTCTAGGCTGATCTTTCTATAATTACAGTTTTGCCCTTGAACTTTTCTCTTAATTACATTTATGTCCCTTAACTTTTGGAAATTACCACTTTTGGCCCAACATTTATTTCTACTTTAACTTTTGGCCTTTAGCCTTTTCAAATTTTTGTTTAGGTCCTTCTCTTTCTTCAAGACATCTAACATTTATTATTTCTTCTGATTTTTGTCATAATCCTTTCCAAACCTCTTTCCACTATCAGTATTATACAGATAGGGAAAAATTTAGGATATGATAGGGTTGGTGTTAGAAGATGCAGAACCTTGTGATCTATATATGAAGGATCCCTTCAAAAAGTTAATGGCACATGGTCCTATCAATATCTTAGGGGTAACTGCCTATCACATCCAAATTCAGGATGATCAGTTAAGGGTAGCAGTTGAAGACGTGATAATTGAAGATACTATTGTCCTAATTCCCACTAATGAGGTGAAGACAATGAGTCAAGCAAAGGGGACTTTCATATTATGGCCAAAGTATCTTGTTTAAGATCATGTCGCGTCATCCCTAAGCGAACTTCCCATACCTCCTAATTTGAGTGTCATGCAACGTGTGATCAGATTGGTATCTGAAAAAAATTCTATGTAGACGCATTGCCTATGGATACAGTTATGGGTGACACAGGGGCACCTGCCTTTGTTGACCATGCATATGTGAAATCTGTTATCACTTCTAGTTTTGTATTTGCTTAATGCTAATAATCGTTATTGTTTAATTAATTTCTACAGCAATCCTTGGCAATAGATCATACTATGTAAGTACACTTATAAAGTTTTCCACTACAAGCCATAGGTTGATACCAAGAAGATTATGAACACATGAGTTTTCTTTCTTCTAGAACAATGGTGTTTGTAATAACTATGGTCTTTGTAATAAAAGGGTTACTAAGTTCATGTTGGAAATCGTGCCCTAGGGGCCAATCATTGTCTTATGAATATTATTGATTTATGAATTTATTAATTGTGTTATCATATTATTTGTATGTTTATTGTGATGACCATCCTTGGATAATTCATGATCTTATCCTAAATGTCCCTGGTCGGTCATCTGTGCGAGAGCACAGATGAAATAAGACCAGTATGACTTTGAAGATGTATAGAGATATAAATCAAGTCATTGGCACATGCAAGAGTACAAGGTGTTGGACCAACCCGCTATGAGAGAATTGCATGGGTAACATCGTAAGATTCTCTCATATACAAACCATGTCAATATGCCCTTTGGCCTGAGATCATCATGGATTCCTACATGACAAACGCTCAGCTTTGACCTAGTCAAAAGTCACTTTTGATCGAGTGATCATAAAGACTATATTCGGGCTTAGTGGTTTTTCATGCTGAGGAATGTGAATGGTTAAGATGGAATTCATCCCTCACATTGGTATAGAGATATTACTGGGCCCCTCGATGAGTGAGTCTGAGAAATGTATGGCCATACTGTAATGGAAAGGTAGTTCCATTTCTATAGTCAGACTACTCAGGGATCGAGAAAGTAATGGTCAGGAATAGGAGGATGACATTATCCATGCCTCAACCATGACCAAAATATCGCGTGACAGAAGGGACATGATATGGTTGTATAAAAGGTTATATCATTTAACGATCCTCATATGATTTAGGTAGTCGTTATGTCTTGCTAGAGACCGCTTGCGACTTGTAGGCTAGTATAACAAATGGCCCACTGCCAACTTCATATGGGCCTACAGGGTCACACACAAAATAGCCCAACACGAGCTATGATGTCCAGATTTATTGAATCTAAGACATGTCTAGATTCAATGAATGATCTAGGATAGATGTTTATATATTTATTTATATTTATATTTTTATATATATATATATATATATATTCGTATATATACATTATATATAAGAGATATATGAGATTTAATTTATAAGGATAAATTAAATCTCTATCACGTTTGAATTTGAAATTCAAATTGATAGGATATCTCATATAAGAGATATTTATAAAATTTAATTTATAAGGATAAATTAAATCTCTATCACATTTGAATTTGAAATTCAAATTGATATGATATCTCAAATTTGATTTATGAGAATAAATCAAATACAGTTCAGTCTTAGCTTTATTTTAAATTAAATAAATAGGTGAATTAAATCTGTGGGACGAATTTAATATTATTTATTTAATTAGTTTCTTATCAAATTATACAATATATGATATTGTATTAATTTTGGAATTAATATAAGATTAACTCCCAAAATCCAATTCGGTAGAAGAAAACGTAGAGCATCCTATATATCTGATATTAGGAGCTACGTTTTGTAGAGAGATACACATAGAACACAGAAAGGCTGAAGGAGACTGAGCAAAGGGTTTGTAGATAAGAAACTGTCAAAATAGAGACGGAGAGGACGAACTCTTGAGAAAGCCCTGGAGGGACAAGAGGCTCTAGATGCTAGCATATCGTTTGTGGTTGGAACGTTGTTCATGTGGATACCAGTAGAGGAAGCCGACCTGAGTCGTCGACTTCTTGCGATCAGAAAGGGAGCACAAGCCGCGGAAAGAAGCTGTGAACGTTGTGACCAAAAGCTGTGGAAGTCGCTGAGGCACACTGAGGGTAATGCTTCTTCCCACTTGACTTAAACACATACGGTAGATCCTGGCAAGGAATGGAAAAAAATTTTAAATTAATTTCCGCTGCGTGTCTTCCAATTCCTTTCAGTTCATAACTTTGGTCATAGGGCTATGAGGACGTTTGCAATTGTAAGGGGTCTTAAGAAAGCCACCTCGGTGAAAGACCCTAAATGGATCACACCGAAGGTAATAAAAGTGTTAAGTCTTATACTCCACAATTTTTTGCTGATGACATATAATTTTGTTCATGTTAATATTACAAAGTCGAAGGCAACCCAACGAAAGCAACTTGTGCAGCTTCTACATGGTCAGACACATGATCAATATCATCTTGTCAAATATGATTGACTTAACTGAGGAGGTAAATTGTGTTTTTAATGATTTCATATTTCTTGTCAATTTAATATATATTAGTAATGCCTTAATTTCTTCTATCTTACCTTAATTTCTTCTATCTTAATTTGATGTTTCAGATGTTTGATCAATCTGACACATTTCTTGAATAAGATATTGAGGACCTACGTAATATTTGGGCTGAGTTTTTTTGTTAAAATAATTCCTTCTTAATAGTATTTGTAATTAACATAATACATTTTTTTATTTTTCTATTCAAAATGTTTTTTTATTAAATTTTATTAAATGAATAATGTAATGAGAAATTGAAGATTTGTCTCTGCCATCTTGAACTCTGTCTCTGCTATTGTCTAAGTCTATATATTTGGGCAGTTTATTCATGAAGCTTTAGGGGATGGGGTTAATGAAATATTGAAAGGGTTATTTTTTAAAAATACATTTAAACGTGACAAAGAATACCGGCAGGTGTAGAAACAATATGTAAATATTATAACATCTACACTAGTTATCTTTATGGTGAGGTGTAGAAAATTTATTAATCTACACTGAGTGTAAACACAATCGGTGTAAAAAAAATGAATCTAGAGAGCTCATTCACATAAAAATTCTACTCCTGATTGCAAAAGGGAATGGTTTAAATTCTACTCATTCTACACTGGTGAATTACCCGATGTAAAAAGTGTACACTTTCTATATGGTCTGTTTCTACACCGGTCATTGTCTGGTGTATAATACTATTTTTAACTGATTTAGAAAGCCTTTTTTGTAGCAGTATGAGTTACAAATAATTCCTTTGGTCATTTACTACTCTTGTAAAACTGAGTTGCAAGCAATTGCTTTGATAATTTACTACTCTTGCAATGGGATTTACCATTTGAGCAATGATTTTGACCACTTTTGCTAAGACATTTACTACTTTTAATAACAACTGAGTTGTGAGTAATTACTTTTGTCATTTCCTAATCCTACAATGGGATTTACCACTTGAGCAAGGATTATATCCACTTTCACTAAGACATTTACTACTCTTAGTAACAACTGAGGTGTAAGTAATTGCTTTGGTCATTTACTACTCCTGCAACAGGATTTACCACTTTAGCAATGATTTTGACCATATTAGTAGAAACAGAAGCAGAATAGAGGTGAGGCACATAAGCAAAACAGAGGCGAGGCGAGGCGTGGAAGCAAAAATAGAAGAAGGATCTACAGCAGTAACAATGGAAAATCTAGCGTGTGCATGTCGACAATTGATGGATAAAAACAAGAGGGAAGGTAGACAGTGGACAGGGAGAAGGAAGAGGGAAG
This sequence comes from Leucaena leucocephala, assembly GCA_037074615.1. NCBI lineage: Eukaryota > Viridiplantae > Streptophyta > Magnoliopsida > Fabales > Fabaceae > Leucaena > Leucaena leucocephala. Next base: position 17,526,321 of record CM073519.1, read on the forward strand.
AGGGAAGTGAAAGAAGGAGAAAAGGAAGAAGGGCAATTTCATTTCCCCCCAATTTTTGAAGGACAGATTGAGACTTATGCCAAATATGTTATTTTTAAAATTTAGATGCTCATTTTGACCTTTTGAATTTCAGATAGTTTTTATTCATCTTTTTCCCAAATTTCAAACACAAATTGAGATAATTTAGGCCATATTTGATTATTTATTTATAGTACAATTTTTTAATTTTTTATTGACACTAGTAATAAACTATAGAAAAAGAACAGTAAATAAATGATGACACTCCTCCTAACTTGTAAGGCTCAAATTCTTCTAGATTATTTTTTATTTTTGAAAAATTTCCTGAATATAATTGTTATATTTAAAGTTTAAACACACAAAACTTATGAAAACAACATAAGGTCAATAAGAAGGAAAATAATAATAATAATAATAATTTAGAAAAAGACGAATAAAGACTTTAAATTTCAAAGCGACAAAAAGAGTATCTAAATTTTAAAAAAGACAGACTGGGCATAAGTCCAATCTGTTATTGCAAATTTAAGAAGACAAGATGAAATTGCCCTTATTCATTTTCTCTTTCTCTCTTCCACTGTCAAACTTCACTCTCATTCTCTCTCTATCCACTGTCGACCTTCCCTCTTGCTTTTCTCTATCCACTGTCGATGTGCAAGCCAGAGTTTCTACTGTCGCTACTGTAGATCTATCTTCCTCATCTTCAAAATAGAGAGAGATAATGGCTGTGCAAAGAGAGAGAAGGAGGAAAGTAGAGCCCTAAGGTTACCAGAGAAGATGACAGGAAAAAGGAGAGGGAGCGTAACATGGTAGCGAGATAAGGGAGAGCGGTGAGTAGTGAGAGGAGCAGGATGAACCATGAGGAAGAAGATAAATAGTGAGGAGGAGGCTTTAATGGTCCTTAAAATTATTGTTCAAGGGGTAAATCTCATTGCAAAAATAGTAAATGACCAAAAGAATTATTTGCAGCTCAGTTGTTATTGAGAATAGTAAATGTCTTAGAAAAAGTAGTCAAAATCATTGTTTAAGTGGCAAATCCTATTACAGGAGTAGTAAATGACAAAATCAATTACTTGTAACTCAGTTGTTACTTAGAGTAGTAAATATCTTAGCGAAAGTATTTAAAATTATTACTCAAATGGTAGATTGACTGTAGGAGTAATAAAATGACTATAGGGCAATTTCGTCTTTTGCCTTCAAATTTTGAAAGTATAGTTGAGACTTATGCTCAACCTGTTCTTTTTAATTTTTTTAAAAATTTTAGATGGTATTTTCTCATTTTTTCCTAATAATAATAATAAACATGTACTTGAAAGAAAATTGGTAAAATCTTCGTTAATTATTTTTTATCCCCTACCCTATACTCTATTGTCACCCACACTTCACTGCCTCCCATCACTATCCATCGTTATACCTCAGTTGCACCGTCATTGTCCATCATTGTACCTCTACTACACCATCCATTGTTCCTCAATTGTAGTGGAGCTCCGTTGTCATACCTCTATCGCTTCATCTTTCATCCTCCCAACTTTATGTCCTCATAAAAAATCCTGATCAGACTCATCATATCACGCTGTCAAGAGCCTCCAGATAGCTCAACATGGAAGAGGAAGGTGAAGACGAAGAATCCATGAAGTGATAAAACAAAGCTTTTGCAAAAGGAGGGCCGCACTCCGATGACGGTGGTCGAACCCAAAATTTCAAGTTCCCTTTAAAACTCTAATTGTGGTCTGGTTCAAACTCTAGTGGTTGGGATGGGGTAGTACTATTGATAAACAAGAGGGAATAGAGAAAGAATCTGTGGAGGAAGAGGTAATATTGTATTTTGACATTTTAAAATTAATTTAATTAATATGCTCCAAAAAAAGTTATCACCCATTTTTTGAGGGATAACATACATATTAGGAAGGGGTAACTTATATTTTCTTATTTGGGTCCATCATGAACTAAGTTTGGCGGAAAAGAAATCTTTCCACACATCAGGGTGCTCAAAGCGATCCAACGACGATAATTAAGTAATGTCTATACTTATTTTATTATTTATTCCTTGAATTTCCATAATTAATTCAAATTCATGTTTCATACTTTCAGGTTTTTGAATTAGGAGTGATTAAACGGAAACTAGAGTCCATACCAAATGTTACCTCTCTCTCTATCATGTTTAACTCTGAAATTAATTTTGTAGATAATTTCCTAATTGAAAACTAATTAGTGAACAAGTTTTTTTGTTTTAAAAAATAAAGGAATTATTTTGAAAATAAGGAATCAAACTAGTCCTATAGTAGCTCAATTTGTGTTTGAAATTCTTAAGTTCATAAGTACAGTTTATTTAATTTTGCAATAATCATAATATGCTATTATCTTATAGGATTAATGTGTAAATTTATCTCGAAAGTTTTTGCTTACAAACAATATTACCCTGAAAGTTTTTTTATGTTCAATAGTAACCCAGAAGTTTCAAAACATAATAATATTGCCCTATCCTATTAAAAAACTAATCTTAATTGTTAAAATTGATGTCCACTGTTAACATTTTTAATGGTAATAAAGGGCAACATTAGTCTATTTAAACACTTCTTAAGTAATCTTGAACCTAACAATTTTTTTGAAACAACATTACTCTTGAGTGAAAATTTTCTGGCTAAATTTGCACCTTAACCCTATCTTCTATTATGCAAACTTAAAAAAAATACTTTTATTTTAAATGTTTAAAATTTATTTTTTATCTAAATTAATTTTTCAAAATCTCAGTGCATATGTCAGTGACTTCAAAATATAATAAAAATATTATATTTTTATGCCTATCCTAAACAAAACATTATATTTACACATATAAGTTTTGTAATTTTTTTACTTGCATAACAATAATGTGTGCTGTATAATAATAACAATAACAACAATAATAATAAAGTGTGCTTTAACTTTTTTATTCTTATTTGATTTAAATAGTTGGAAGAATCCCTTTAAAATACTGAAATCATAAATTGGTCCATTGAATTTACCAATTTCTAAATTGGATCTTAGATTGATTGTCTTTAAGTCGTTGCAGCTTAATTAATGGTCTTGTGTTTAAGCCTTAGATATGCAACCACTATAATTACTTAAAGGTAGTGAGGTTCTCCCTTTATCGACCTACATTCCCAAGAACTAGACTAGTTGATTACTAGTAACATCATATACTGGTGGATAAAAATTCGTCAATGGAACTATTTTTTTCTAGGCATAAATATCCTCTTTTTAGAGGTAATTATATTCTAAACACTATCAGATATTAAATATAGACACATCTTTTAACAAAGATTTAAACTTTGGTTTACCATGTTGTTATACTTTCACAATAAAAAAATTATTTATTAACAACAATATTTTAGATATTCACAAGTGCAATACATTTTCACTATCATCAACTTTCAAACATTAATACCAATTGATATTGGTTCAAGTGGAAAGACTCTGACTGTTTAAACATAAAATTTTAAGTTTAAATTTATATAAATACAGAAAATACCCTTAATGTAATAAAATACAAAAAATACCAATTATTTATTACAATGTTTTAGATATTCATATTGGATGGATTTTTGATAAATAGTTTAGAGTTGTAATAAAAAATAATTTTGATAATTTAAAATTATTTTTTATTACAACTCTAAACTATTGATCAAAAATCCATCTTTTTGTAATATTATAATAATTTCTTAAATTGTTTTATGATGATGTGGATGAGAAAAAATAGGGGCAAGATAAGAAGAGGAGGGGAACAAAATAGACCCTCTTTGCAGAGATCCACAAGAATGGCGTGTCAAACAAAAATTGACACACGTGTTTTTTTCTCTGCGAATCAAAACACACATGTTACTTTTTTTCCCCTCTAGTTTTCCTTATGCATTCTGAGACCAAGATATTTTACCATTCCTTCTCCTCTCCCTCTCCCTCTTTCTCTTTATGCATTCTCAGACGGAGATATTTTATATTCCTTCTTCTTCTTCTTCTTCTTCTCTCTCTCTCTCACATACACACAGAAGAGATAAATACTGCCTGAGGCTTCCCTTCTCCTTAATACATCAATGAAACTTCAAAACCACACCCGTCTTCTATGGATCAATCAAACCACAAAAAATATCAAGCTTCGTATTTTTTGTCTTCATCAAATACTGTAAGTATATGTAAGGAATTGGAAGACACGCAGCAGAAATTAACTTAAAATTTTTTCCATTCCCTTCCAGGATCTACCGTATGTGTTTAAGTTAAGTGGAAAGAAGTATTACCCTCAATATTCAGTCGCGACTTTCTCAGCTTCTGGTTGCGACATCCACAGCTTCTCTCCGCGGCTCGTGATCTCTTTTTGCTCACAAGAAGTCGATGACTTAGGTTGGCTTCCTCTACTGGTATCCACACGAACAACATTCCAACCACGAACGACGTGCTAGCGCCTCCTGTCCCTCCAGGGCTTACTCAAGAATTCGTCCTCTCCATCTCTATTTTGGCATTTTCTTATATGCAAACCTTTTTACGGATTCCCGTTCACCCTTTTTTTCTGTCCCAACCGTAGCTCCAAAATATAAGATATATCGGATGCTATGATTGTTACCACAGACTTGGATTTTTTTTGAAATTAATCTTATATTAATTCTAAAATCAATAGAATATCATATATTGTATAATTTGATAAGAAACTAATTAAATAAATAGTGTTTGTATTAAATCCATCCCAAATATTTAATTCACCCATTTATTTAATTTAAAATAAAGATAAGACGGAATTACATTTGATTTATTCTCATAAATCAAATTTGAGATATCATATCAATTTGAATTTCAGATTCAAACGTGATAGAGATTTAATTTTATCCTTATAAATTAAATCTTGTAAATATCTCTTATATGAGATATCATATCAATTTGAATTTCAAATTCAAATGTGATAGAGATTTAATTTTAGCCTTATAAACTAAATCTTGTAAATATCTCTTATATATAATATATATACAAATATATATATATATATATATATGAATATAAATATAAATAAATATATACATCCACCCTGGATCATTCATTGAATCTGGACATGTCTTAGATTCAATGAATCTGGACATTATAGCTCGTGTTGGGCTATTTTGTGTCCAACCCTGTAGGCCCATATGAAATTGGCAGTGGGCCATTTACTATACTTACTCATAAGTCGTAAGCGGTCTCTAGCAAGACGTCATGACTACCCAAATCATATGAGGATCGATGAATGATGTAACCTTTTATACAAGCATATCATGTCCCTTTTGTCACACGATATTTTGGTCATGGATGAGGCATGGAGAATGTCATCCTCCTATTCCTGACCGTTACTTTCTCGATCCCTGAGTAGTCTGACTATAGAAATGAAACTACCTTTCCATTACAGTATGGCCATACATTTCTCAGACTCACTCATCGAGGGGCCCAGTAATATCTCTCTACGAATGTGAGGCACAAATTCCATCTTGACCATTCACATTCCTCCGCACGGAAAACCACTAAGCTCGAACATAGTCTTTATGATCACTCGGTCAAAAGTGACTTTTGACTAGGTCAAAGCTGAGCATTTGTCATGTAGGAATCCATGATGATCTCAGGTCAAAGGGCATAGTGACATGGTTTGTATATGAGAGAAGCTTATGACTTAACCCATGCAACTCTCTCATAGCGGGTCGGTCCAACACTTTGTACTCTTACATGTGCCTATGACTTTGATTTATATCTCTATACATCTTCAAAGTCATACTGGTCTTATTTCATCTCTGCTCCCGCATAGATGACCGACCAGGGACATTTAGGATAAGATCATGAGTTATCCAAGGATGGTCATCATAGTAAACATGCAAATAATATGATAACACAATTAATAAATTCACAAATCAACAATGTTCATAAGACAATGATTGGCCCCTAGGGCACAATTTCCAACAGTATATACATTCCATTACTATGCTGATATTTGTTAATTTTTCTATGTTTTAACCTAATTCTTTAATCATTATTGTTCAATTTTATTCTTTGGTTTTGGTGTGAGCTCCAAGACTTAGAGGGAAAAATAAACCTCGTCCCTTGATCTGATCATCTTCAAGAATGGCTCTTTAAGTAAGCATGTTAATCTTGATTCCTAACCTAAATGCTATCTTTCTTTTAAGTTTCTTTTTGGATCAGTATGAGCTTTCAGAATTTTCCTTTTAGGAGAATTCGATCACTATAGAGAATTTGCTTGTTTAAAAAATCTCTTGAGATTTAATTTGCCATTGAGATTGATAAAAAGAATTACATTTCTTGGAGAGCAAGAAAGTTCTATGGTTCACTCATCTTCTTGAACCCAAATATTTTTCTCATTCGAACTTAATTTATTATTGATGTTAGGTTTTGTAGAAACCCCAATTTTCTAGTGGACTTCTCTCTGTGTGTCAACTCACAAATATCGTTGATAGCATGCCTAGTTTATTTTTCCTTTTGTCTAAATATTTTAATTTGTTGGATATATTCTTCTTGTTTTATTAGTCAAAAATCAACATATTCTTTTGATGAACTACAGAGGCTAAATAAGAAACTTTCATTTTGATTAATGATTACGATCATATTATTGAGAGCAGTGAAACTTTTCGATGCAGAGCGAAATGAACAATACTGTTCACATGTCACAAGATTTTTCATCACCAGTGAATTCTGAAGCACGTGTTATTAACAAAGTTTTGGGAATTTTCACAAATGAAAATGAATGGGAGTGTACTTATTCAGATATATATCCTATTATTGTTCCTCAAAATGAAGATGACTATTTTGCGAATAATGCCTTGATATATGTGTTTAAAGGTGCCCCATGCATTCAATAAATAAGATCACAAGAAAATTCTCAGAAAGAGCATCAAGATTGTAATACCCATAAGGTAATTTTCTTAATTAAGCTCTTTATGTTTATTTAAACATATCTCCAATTGTAAGAAGCATATAAAATTCTTGATTGCTTTTGGCTGTGATTTGGTTTCAAATATTCTTTAAGTGATAAACAATGATGGCACTAAATCTGAACAATTCATGTCTGAGCCTCATTCTATAATTACAAGCACCAAAAGCACACTAACTTACGTTAATAATTTATTATGCCCCAAAATTTGAGCAATGACTAGCACAGAATATGAAAGAATTTATATTCCTTAAGCCTTAAATATTACATAGAACATCTAATATAATAATTATAATATATTTCAATATAATCAAAAGGCAAGTCATTTGTAGAAATTTTGGTAGGATTGTCTTTGTATTTCAGACCTTCAGAAAATTCTACAACAGACTGCAATTAGTTCAAATTATATACAAACATCTTTTAAAATAAGTTGTAATTGTACTTTCACAAAATGATAATAAACCAAGGTTCTATCTCTAGATTAGGTGGAGCATTTAAACTTCAAACAAAATAATATAAATATTTCATAAATTTTTAATTACATTATAAGTAAATACACCAAAAAGGATCAACACTTCATATCATAATGAGGCTCTTTATTTCTCAATTGGAGGAATAAAGTCACTAGCACTATCTGAAGCCAAAATAATCTACCGGTAAATAACGTCCCATAAAAATACAATTTAAAATATGAGAAGAAACGATTTACAACATATTTAATTGTAAATAATTAAGTTTTGTAGATAAACATAAATTTTCTAGAACATAGAATCATAGCAATCATGAAACTGTATACAAATCATCAATCAAATCAGACCAAATATCTAGTAAGACATTGTATTTAAAGAAATCCATGTAAAACAATAATTCTCAAATCATACTTTTCTATAGGACTTCAACAGAATAAAAATAAGTGTGGACACACAGTCTACGAGGGTAACTAACTAATCTAACGCGGCTCAAAGCCACAAAAACAGGTGCAGTTGTGAAACCCACTAATAACAAGTGCAGGTACAAGACCCACAAATAACATACGCAGGTACAATACCCACGAATATCTAGTGTGAGTACTATGCTCACAAATATCCATCGAGCTCGAGTTTAACAATGGTGCACCAATGACTAATGGTACTGCTATTTGTAACCAGCATTTTGTATTCAGTCATCTCAAAAACATTTTCAAACATGCATGGGGAAATTTAACATTAATAAATAACAAGATCTTTCAATACTAAAATCTCATAAATAATATTTCATAATCAAGGACCCCATTATAAAAATTATCATACAAATTTTCTTTAAATCCTCATGCATACAAATTTGTAACAATAAAATATGCAAAACATTTAAATAATAATCATCGTTATTTCAACTAAACATTCATATATGAATCAACGACTATATAATTTCTATAAATATGTTTTTAGTAATTCACACTAAAAAATTGATACTTTAAATAAAATGAATCAGGAAGCAAGATATTATTGAAAATATTATTGTTATGGAATATTATTAACTCACATGTAATACTTCAATATAGCTTACTCTAACTCTATTCTTCAGAATAATATTCTCTTCTTATTTTCCTAAATTTTCCAAAAGCAAAACATGCCATCAATAAATACCATTCACCCCTTTTACCCCAAATATAATCTATTTATCACAACCACAATTCCCATATATGCTTACTAATACTTAAATATTCCAACAGTTTTCCTTTTCCTCTTTTTCCTTTCTTTATAACACTTGAAATATGAAACCACAACCTTTACTTTGAAAGTTTTTAAACTTTGCAACCATATTTAATTTAAAAATATTTATCCAAATTTCATATTCTTCCATATAGCTCAGCACCCATAAGGAGAATGACTCTTCAAATATCATTATTTTTCCAACATCCATTTAACCCCAAGGAATCATAGCCTATGTCCAGTTTTACCTTATTACAACCAAAACCTTTAATTAACATTTTTCATCTAACTTCACACTTACTTAAATTTCAATTTATCCAACTCCTCTCCTACTTTTACCTCCACACATAGCACATATTTGACAAAACAGAGCAACAATAACATATAGCTTCAGGTTCAACACAAAGGCTTCATAGTCCTAACATCAATCATTCCTTCACCTTTATTTCGTTCATAGACTCGACATCTAGTGCACAAAAATGGAGATCACATTTCCAACTAGCAACATATACTCACATCTTCAATAATAAGGGGAAAAGCAGAAAGTAAATCACCCAACCAAGCTATGAATATTCAATGGAAAGGGAAAGGTGTTAGCTTACCATACACCACACATAGTAGTCTTCTGTAGCAGCAAGGGTGTGGGATGTTGGCTACAACAGAAAAATGGCAAGCTCTAATAGAATCAAAATAGCAGTTGTACACACAAAGCTTTCATATCAACAGCAAACTAACAGTCCTTACCACCTCATTTCCTTACAGGCTCTCAATAACCAGAAAGAAGAAGGTTGAAGATATGGTATTGCTATAGTACTAATAAATGAGGTGTGATATCAGCGATGGTAAATGCCAACCCAGAACAGAAAAGAAGGAAGAAGAAGAGCTTCCAACTCCACAATCACTAACAAGAACATCAGAGTTGTGTAGCGATAGCAAGGTTTCGCAGCTATAACCAGAAGGAGGAGGAAGAAATTCCTACCACCAACCAAGATCCATGAGTCTAGGAAGAACATAACAACGGCAGAGCAACTCAACGCCAGTGACAATAGCTCAGGCGACAGAGAACGATTAGTCACAGTAGCTATAGTGCTCACGCATCGTGAATCTTCTTTGTACTTTCCTCTCCCTGCTATCAAGGAAGAATGAAGAAAGAAGAAAGAAGAGGTGTGCAGCAGCTAAAATAAGCATAGGGGCATTTTGGCAAATTCACATGATGTCTAAAAAATAAAATGTCACTTTAGGTGAAGCTAGGATTCAAACCTTAGACCTCTCACTTAACTCCATTACCTCCAACCACTCAACCATCTAATTTCTCTTATGATATCACTATAAGAAATTATATATATGCTTTATTAAAATAATATCATATCTATGTATTTTCTAGAGTCATTACATTCTTCCCTTCTTAAGAAATTCAGTCTTCCGAATTTAAGAATATACTCACCTCAATTCTTGAACAAGTATGGATACTTAGCCTGTATCTCACTCTCAATTTCTCAAGTAGCTTCTTCCTTCGAATGATTATACCATAACACTTTTATTGAAATAATCTCCTTAGATCTTAACTTCTTTACTTAGCTATCAATAATAGCTACTGGATCCTCATCATATGACAGGTCTTCATTTACATAAACTTCTTGATATTCCACGACATGAGAGGGATCATACAGATATTTCCATAGCATCAACACATGAAACACTAGATGAATTCTAAATAACTTTGGTGGTAGGGCTAATCGATAAGCTATAACACCCACTTCATCTAAAATCTCAAATGGACCAATATACCTTAGACTTAGCTGGCCCTTCTTCTTGAACTCATGACACCTTTCATTGATGACACCTTTAAAAATACTTTATCCCTAACCATGAATTCCAATTCTCTTCGACAATGATCTACGTACGATTTTTGTTGGCTCCGAGCTATCAACAACCTTGGTTTGATTACTTTCATCATCTCTTTAGCATCTTGAACCAAATTTGGTCCAAAAATCTCTTTATCACCAACTTAAAATCATCCAATTGGAGATCTACATTATATTCCATATAATGATTAAAATGGTACCATTTGAATACTTGCTTGATAGCCATTATTATAGGCAAATTTCACTAGTGGTAAATGATTATCCTAGATTCCACTAAAATCTATGATACATGATCTCAACAGATCCTCAACTATTTTGATCATTCTCTCATATTGCCCATCAATTTATGGGTGAAAAGTAGTACTTAGATTCAATCGAGTACCCAATGCTTTTTGAAATGATTCCCAAAATTGGCAAGTGAATTGGGGCCCTCTATCTGAAATGATGATATTGGAACTCTATGCAAATGCAAAATCTCAATAATATAAATCTCGGTATACCTAGCCGTACTATAAGTCATCTTCACTGGAATAAAATGAGCCGACTGGTTAACCTATAAATAATTAGCTAGATAGAGTCAAAACCTCTAACAGTACTGGACAAACCAATGATAAAATCCATTGTTATATTTTTCCATTTCCACTCAAGTATTTCCAATAGTTGCAATGGTCCTACAGGCTTATGATGCTCTATTTTAACTTATTGACACACCAAACAACGTGCAATAAAGTTTGCCACATCATTTTTCATATCATGCCACCAATACAACTACTTCAAATCTTTGTACATCTTAGTTATTCCAGGTGAATATTATAAGTGATAAACTCATATTTATAGTGATTTATAGTGTGTTTAAAGTGAGTTTATTATTATTTTATCTCCATTTACCAATATGATAAGCAATTAATTAATAAAATTAAAATGAAGCAAGAGGAAATTAATTGGTTTGATTTTAGTGATTAATTTGATAAATAATCTATTAAATTTCTACTTTATAGTGACCAATTAACATGTTAGATCAATTGACAAATATATAAGCATGTGATGAATCCAAGAGCTGCAGAATCACATGGAACATGTGCTGGATCCAGATCTGATAACAGATTATAAGTAGGAGATCATACACGTGCTAGCACATTGAGGGGCATTGTTCACGCACTGTTCATGCACACACCCTGGATCTGAATAGAATCACATATTTCAGTAGCACAAGCACATGTACAACATAATAGATTTCAAGTGGGTATCACAGCTAGCTGGAAAGAATGTGTTGTCGCATGGAAGAGCTAATACATACATGAACACACCATCTGCACATGTCGATTACACACATGACCTCACCCATTCCATACTTCCCTATATATTACGCATAACAGCTTCTACAGGGGAGGCTAGCTTGGAGCTAAAGACACAGATCCATTCTGCATTAATCTACACTCACTCTATTCTCCACTTTATTATGCACGCACTCATTTCATTGTTGCTACATTTTCTTTCTCCATTTCTATTGTGCACTTTCCTCTATTCTTTTCAATAGAACCAGAGAAAAGTTATGCATTTTATCTTCATCTTCTTCTATCATTCTCACGATGATTGCTGAAGTTTAGATAGCAATATAAGGCTAAGCTGTTGTGCACTGTTGGAGATAATGCTGAACCATAATCCTTGAGCTGAACAGGGAGTTCATTGTGTCTTTAATTTAGAGTTAATTATATCGAGTTGAGATAGTTAATTCTATAATTAATGATGCAATTAGAGTAGTCGAAGACAAAAAAGTAGGGAACTGAGTTAAATTTCTTATTTCTGCATAACATCCTTTGATTGATTTACATATTTAATCAAGTTAAACATAGATGTGATTAATTGAAGTAATTCTATTTAATTCATATTCTACTATCTCTGAGTTGAATGATTCTTAATCTCTTGTAATGCCTGTGAGTTGTAGTTTTGATTGAGATTTAGCTAGCGAATTGTTAGCTAACTTATTCTGATTCAACTGTTCTAATCCTCATATTCTGTGGATAATAAAGGTAAGGTAATCTCCAAGGGAACACGCTTGTGATTCATTTATCTCATCATCATAAACACTAAAAACATAAACAATAGCATAGAATTTACTTTCAGTAGTTAGATTGAAACTCATCAAACACCATCTCTTTAACTTGTTAATTTGTGGCTCAATAGATTAATTAGGCATCTTAATATCCATCTAGGATCCTTATGAATTAACCTAGGTTAGCCTCTATTTTACTATTGGTTAGCTTAGTTTTATTTGATAATTAAAATGACAGTTATCAATGGGCAAATTGATAAGCTTCCTCTAAAATTTGCTTTCTCATGTCTTGAACTTGAGGCACACAAATCTTGTCATTGTACCTCATAACTCCCTCATGGTCAATCACAAATTCTGTATTACTTCCTTCTTTAACTAAATCCCTTAACTTGCATAATCTTGGATCAGAATATTGAGAATTTTTAATATGTTCATTTAAAGATGAATGAGCATGTAAATGAACTAAAAATGCTCCTCTATCAACAATTTAAAATTTAACTCCCTCTTGCCCAACTTTAAGAATTTCTTGCACTAATAGTCTTCTTTCAAAATTTATATATGCCAAGCTACCCATAGACTTTTTGTTTAAAGCATCAGCCACCACATTTGCTTTACCTGGATGATACAGATTTGTGCAATCACAATTTTTTAGTAATTCCATCCATCTTCTTTGTCTGATATTTAGATCCTTTTACTCAAAAATGTAATTGAAACTTTTATGTTCAATGAAAATCTCACAATTTTCACCATATAAATAATGTATCCAGATCTTTAAAGCAAACACAACTGCGACCATTTCTAGATTATGAGTTGGATAATTTTGTTCATGCTTCTTAAGCTTTCTAGAGGTATAAACAATTACTTGTCTATTCTATATTAATACATAGCTAAACAAATTCAATAGGCATCACAATACACTGTGTATCCCCTAGATCCAATGGTAAGGTTAAAACTGGGGCGGAAGTCAAAGATTCCTTTAATTTCTAAAAACTTTCCTCACACTTATCATCCCAAATGAATTTCATGTTCTTCTGAGTTAACCTTGTTAATAGGGAAGCTATTCTTGAAAAATCCTTCATAAAATGGTATTAATATCTTGCGAGGCCTGACAAACTTTGAATCTCTGTGACTGTTGTAGGTCATGGCCAACTTTTGATTGTCTTAACCTTGCTAGGATCAACTTGAATACTGTCTTTAGACACTACATGTCTTAAGAAAGTGACCTCATTTAACCATAATTCACATTTAAAAAACTTAGCATAAAGTTATTGCTCTCTCAACTTTTATAGCACTAACCGTAGATGATGCTTATGCTCCTCCATAATCTTGGAATATACCAAGATATCATCAATAAACACAATTATAAACTTATCAAGAAATGCTTGGAATACCCAATTTATCTAGTCCATGAAAGTTGCAGGAGATTTGTCAACCCAAAAGACATTACTAAAAATTCGTAATGACCATACCGAGTTCTAAATGTTGTCTTTGAAATATCTTCCTTTTTGTTCTTTAATTGATGATACCCTGATCGCAAGTCTACCTTTAAAAAATACCATGCTCCTTGCAACTGGTCAAAAAGATCATCGATGCGTGGTAATGGGTACCTATTCTTTATTGTCACCTTATTAAGCTGCTGGTAATCAATGCACAGTCTAAAAGATCCATTTTTCTTTTTCATAAATAACACTGGTGCACCTCACAGAGAAATATTGGGTCAGATCAATCCCTTATCTGATCGTTCTTGTAGCTGAGTCTCCAATTCCCTTAACTCTGAGGGCAACATCCTATAAGGCAGAATTGAAATTGGTTGTGTGCTAGGAATAACAACAATACCAAATTCTATCTCTTTATCTGGAGGTAAGTCAAGCAATTCCTCTGAAAAGGCATCAGGAAATTCCTGAACAACTAGAATTTGATCTAAGTTAACAGTAGGCTTATCAACATCTTTCACTATCGCCAAAAATGCCTGATAACCCTTTATCAATAACCGTTAGGCTTTTAAAGCATAAATCAAGTTAGTTGGCCTCTCTACTTTATTCCCTTGCAATACAAAAGAAATTTCACCTGGATAAATTTCACCACTTTTAAGTGGCAATCAACAGTAGCATAACAAGAGGCTAACCAATCCATGCCTAATATCATATCAAAATCAATCATATCAAGAATCATTAAATTAACCAGAGTTTCTCTTCCCTCAAAAGACACTTCACAAGATTTATACACCTGTGAAACTGACAAAGATTCCCTAACTGGGGTAGCAACCAAAAAAGGACAATCAAGTTTGACAGAATCTTTTCCCAATCGTTTAGTAAAATACACAGAAACATAGGAATGTGTCAAACCAGGGTTAAATAATGCATAAGCTTTTCTATAACATATAGTAATAATACCTATAACCACAACATTTGAGGCCCGAGCATCTTGCCTCGTTATAGCATACACTCTTGCTTGGCCTTGCCTTGAAGAAGATTGTGCCCTGACGATCTTCCTGATGTGCCTTTACCTGTTGAGGTAGAAGTTGCTCTAACAGACAAGGCTACAAATATAGCTGGGCAGGAAGAACGTTAAACTGACCCATAAGTCGAAGTTGGCTGAGCAAATAGACAATCTCTTTTCATATGACCCGGTTGTCTACACCCATAACAAACACCAAAGGCCTTATGACAGACTCCTAAATGATAGTTTCCACAAATAGCACAAGGAGGCCTAGAATAATTTGATTGGCTCACAACAGGATAAGGTATAACATTTCTAAATTTAGGTCTCAAATCTAGAGCACCCACTGAGGGTCCATAAGATCTTGGCACTAGTTACATAGCAAATAATTGAGATTGACCCTGAGAGCGATTTCCTTTAAATTAGGACACTTAGAATCTTCCACTTCTTATCTTCTTCTTCACAGAAACCCCTTCTTCTTCAATATGCCTCAGCTCAATTCTCAACACAATCTTCCACTCCAAACTGTCACAATATGAAATTTGAGCAGTGATCGGCACAGAATATGAAGGAATACATATTCCTTAAGCCTTAAACATTACATAGAATATCTAATATAATAATTATAATATATTTCAATATAATCAAAAGGTAAGTCATTTGTAGAAATTTTAGCACAATTGTCTTTGTATTTCAGACCTTCCAAAAATTCTACAACATACTACAATTAGTTCAAATCATATAAGACATCTTTTAAAATAAGTTGTAATCATACTTTCACAAAATGATAATAAACCAAGCTTCTATCTATAGACTAGGTGAAGCATGTAAACTTCAAATAAAATAATATAAGTATCTCATAAGTTTTTAATTACATTATAAGTATATACCCCAAAAAAGGATCAAAACATCATATCATAATGAGGCTCTTTACTAATCAACTGGAGGAATAAGGTCACCAGCACTATCTGAAGCCAAAATAATCTACCGATGAATAACGTTCCATAAAAATACAATTTAAAATAGGAGAAGAAACTATTTACAACATATTTAACTGTAAATAATAAAGCTTTGTAGATAAATATAAATTTTCCAAAACATAGAATCATAGCAATCATAAAAATGTATAAAAATCATCAATCAAATTAGACCACATATATAATAAGACATTGTATTTAAAGAAATCTGTGTAAAATAATAATTCTCAAATCCAACTTTTCCGTAGGATTTCAACAGAACAAAAACAATGTACTTTAGTTTACAAATCCAAGGTGTTATATGAATCTTTTTAGCTACAAAACCTTTTGCACTATTGCAGTGCATGCTACAAACTCAACTTCCATAGAGTGTAAGGCAATGCATGATTGTTTCTTGCTACTCCAACTTATGGCGACATTATTTAGCGAGAAGGTATAACCTGGATTCAATCTAGTATCCCACTAGGCGTACATTGGTTCCCTCACAGTGTATAAGATGTGCACTGCAAGTATCTCAAGATCATTTTTACTGTCTTCTAGTACGTTGATAGGATGAAAAGTTTTTTAAGGAAGTAAAAGTGAAAATAGAATTGGGCTGAAAATTGACTTTAAAAATTTATTTGGTATGTTAGAAATGAGTCTAGAATTAATGTATTTGTTTTTATAACTTGGGATAAAATGATCTAAAATACTTTTTTATAACTTAAGAAGGGTTAAAATTATCCAAAAATTTTGTAACTTGGGGTAAACTAGTCTAAAATATTTCACTTTCACATGTCCTATCTAATTTTGCAGCTTTTTTATAGAATTGAAATGACAAAAAATGTTGAAAGTAAAAGTGGAAGTATCTTCTATTATACTAAATAAGAGCAATACTTAATTTCACTTTCCCACTTCCACTTCCACTTCCACGCTACCAAACATGCCATTCGTCTTTTATTGCACTTTCAACTTTACTTTTTTTTTCTGTATACTGTTTTTTATTTTTTTAGAATTACTCAGAGGCTTCATAGAAGAGAATTAATTATCCTAAAATCTAATAATAACTTAGCAGTATATAATAATAAGTTACACAAAAAATAATAATATCATATTTATACTGCCTAATTGTTATTAGACTTTTTAGGGATTAAGTCCCTCCCATATACCTTCTGAATAATTCTTCATTTTTTTCGTTAGTCATCTTAGATGGTTTCAATACTAATTGTTCATGTTTTAAGTATTTGATAACATGGATGATAAGTATTGAGAACATATAAGATAAGTAGTGAAAACATTGAAAAATTGATTTTTGAAGATGTTAAATAGAACAATTGAAAATGTAGATAAGATGAGTGCTAAAAAAATTAGCTCGTGAAATAAAATGGTACATTTTTTCTTATAAGATCCTTGAATGTTATTTTTCTTGCACCCAAATCATGGGATCACATATAAATTAAGGGTTATATAACACTTAATATCCTGGTCTTATTTCTCATATGCGACTGGTGTTTTAATCTTATTTGTAGTGTAGTTTACCCATAATCTTTTTAATTTAGTGCAATTTTACTAATAATCATTTTAATTTTGTACAATTTTATAGATAATATTATTTCTCAAGTACAAAGAATTGTACCAAATTAAAAAGATTATGGGTAAAATTTCACTACAAATAAGATTAATATACTATAAACATATGAGAAATAAGATTAGGATATTATGTGCTATATAACCCTAAAATTAATCGACATTTGGGTTGGATGACATTGCTTTTTTATAACCCTTTTAGAGTGATATTAAGTCAAAAAAAACTTTTGTATTACTTTCAAATGTTTAAGTTACAAAGTATTGGTAGAAAAGTATTTAACTGTACTATATGTATAAAAAATTACTTTAGTATATTGAGTACTACTAATAAAATAATTTAGGATGTTTGATGTATAAAAAAATATTTTATAATATTGACTGCTATTAGAAAAATATTTCAATGTGCTAAATGTACAAAAAATTATTTTAGGATATTGAGTACTATTAGAAAAATATTTTAAGATGTTAGATACAACTTATTTCTTATTTAAAAAATAATTGTAATATTTTTTTAATTAAAAAGATGTTAAAAATAAAAAATTGAGTGACCTTTTAAAAAAAATAAAACAAGTGACCTAACAAACCAAAGTCAGGAAGAGAAAAAAAAAGAGCACGTGGGTTCCTATTTAATATTTTTTAATCTTTATTTTTTTAAAATATTTTAATGGGTGTAGAATGTAAAATAAAAATAATCTCTTAACTATCGTTTTTTAAAAAATATATTTTATTTAAAAATATTAAATCTATACTGTATAGATTACATCTAGACAATTTTGATGAGATAAACTTTAAGTGCACATCTTATGAGCACCCAAACCGCTTAAAAGCCTATGCCTTCAAGGTGCACATTTCGAAGCATATTTAAAAGCCTATAGTAGTCTTACAAGTTTCATTTTATTCATAATCAAAAAAGAGTATTTCCCAATTAACAAATAAAAGAAAAGCAACTAACATACAATTTATAGGAAAGTCTATACGACAAAATATTACAGAATGTCTTCTAGTTCTAAACTTTCTGTTCATCGTTCCCAATTAGATCATAAACATCATCATCTCATCTTCTTCATGGGATTTTCCACAATACGGTTGGCTGGACCGACGGATAAGGACTATATAAGCAACACATGAAAGCAAGAAACATCAGATTCTAATCCATGTTTTTACATCAAATATTTAAAGATTAATATTTTGAGGTATCATATATATATATATATATATATAAATATATACCTTAGACGAAATCGTAATGGAGTTGTTTGGGACGATTCATGGAATGAAGCTCTCTGAGTAGGATGGACTGACGAGTAAGGACTACAAAATCCACACATAAAACATGAAATATCAGATCTAATCCATAGTTTTACATCAAATATTTAAGGATTTAGGTTTTGATGTATATTATATATATATATATATATATATATATATATACCTGGGATGAAATTGAAATGGAGATCGTTGGGGCAAGTCATGGAATGAAGCTCTCTGAGTTGGATGGATCGATGAACAAGGACTCAAAATCAACACATAAGGTATGAAACATTAAATTGAATACATATTTTTATATCAAATGTTTAAGGATTTATGTTTTGGGGTCTCATACATATATATATATATATTCACACACACACACCTGGGATGAAATTGCAATGGAGTTGGTTGGGGCAATTCATCAAACGAAGCTCTCTGTCGTGTAGACCCTCAAACAATTAGGACTATAAAATCAACACAGAAAACATGAAACATCAAATCTAATCCATGCTTTTACATCAAACATTTAAGGATTTATGTTTTGGGGTATCATAAATATACCTTGGATGATATTGCAATGGATCTGTTGGTAGAGGCAATTCATGAAATGTAGCTCTTTGATTCATCATTCTTACTGTGTTGTTTGGAAGTTGTGTCTCTGATTCAGTTTCAACGATAGATGTGATAGATACGATCAGTTGCAAGGTAATGTAATATATATATAAACATTTCACATTTGGCACCCATAGTGAAAATCTGAATAGTCTTTATATTTGCTAATATATATTTCTTTAAAAAAATTGAATTTTATGAACTAACAATATAAGGCTCTTACCATTTCTTCTACCATGGCTGTTCTTACATCCTTGGCATTCACATGTTTTGCTGGAACATCCAACTTTATCCTTCATTGAAAAAGACAAAGGTACAAATTTATTTCAAAATTTGCTACTGAATTTTTGAATAATTTCTTAAAAGACCCAGTGGTGTACTCTTATAATAAATATTTTTAAAGAATTTGATAAAAGAAATTTAATAATGAAGTGTATACACAACCTTGAAACATGGGCAATATCCTTTCGAACTTGATGTCTTTATACACTTGCAACCTCCAGTGGGATTGACGGATGAGGATGTCCCTTGATTCACATTAAACTAATTAAAGAAAAAGCACAATATTAGTTAATGAAATAATTAAATCACAATCATGAATAATCAGAAATAACATTAATTTGATCCATTAATCAAGATCTTACAGAAACAAATGCCCTTGGATTACCAGATAGAATATCATTACTCCTGATTGAATGTCTAAAGTCTGGTGTATTTAAACTGTTGCTCTGGTTTAAGCTTGATGTCTTTTGCCTAATAAAATCATATGAAATGTTTACAACAATATATATATATATATATATATATATAGGGTAACTAAACATATTACCATGTAACATGAAATAGGAAATAATTAAAAGGAATAGTTAATGTTTTAATACTTAAATTAAGATGACTCATTTTCCTCCGTTCCTCCAAATAAAAAAAATTAATAATTTAGACTCAATATTGAATTTGAGGGAAGAGTTTGCATTAGCATTTATAAAAGTGGTTTTTATTCTAACTGAATTTTTACAAACTGAAATTATGGTAAAAATCAATTAGTGTAATACGATTTATATTTGAATAGATTTTTTTAAATATTAGTTTGATAGAATAAACTTATTTAGACGATATCATTAAAAATCAAGTTTAAATATAAAATGGCTGAAAAAGATAAGAGTTTCATATAAAATATTTATATATGTGTGCATAATTATATAAATTTAAGAAGATTTTAAATTTTAAATAAAAATTATGAAAATAAATAGTTAATATATTATTAAAAATAAAACGAACCTCTTTTTTGTAGGACTTGATACTTGGTTATTGAGTTGTTGAGAGTGGCTAAATATTTCAGGAGGAGTTAGTGTCCTTTTGGTATTTGTAGATACAGAATGAGATTCACTCATGAATCGTTCAAATTTATCACTATTTATCGTAACCTATCAAGAAGAAGATGACGATAATGGTGAAGAAGATGATCTCAGAGCATTTATCAATAATCAAGGATATTTGATTTCAAATGTCATAATTGAACATCAAGAGCTTAATTATTAGTATAGTTACCTTATGGGTGTTACAATTTTGATTCTCTTTGTGAGATTTTTTTTTAGATCTTATTTTGTGAACGAGTGGGGCATCTCTAAACAAATTCATCAAGGCGTTATCGGCAAAATGGTCATCTTCATTTTTGGGGAACAATAATGGGATATATTTCTGAATAAGGACATTCCCATTTATTTTCATTTTCATTTGTGAATATTCCCAAAAATTCATTAGTAACACGTGCTTCAGAAATCATTGATGGAGAATCTTGTGACATGGGGATAGTACTGTTCATTTCACTCTGCATCAAGAAGAAAGTTTCATTGCTCTCAATAATGATAATCATGATCAAAATGAAAATTTATTATGTAGATAAAAAGATTTATTTTGACCAATAAAACAATAAAATATATGAAACAAATTAAAATTTGTCGGGAAAAACGAGGCAATATATATATATATATATATAACTTATCTATCGTTTTCTTTTTTGACCAGGAACTTATCTATCAATATATATATAATATATTGATAATTAAATTGAAATGATCGATGCGAGAATTCGTTATTGATATATATTATACTGAATTATTGAATTATTTATATAATAAATATTATTTTTATACAAAAATATTAATAGCACATGTTATGTTTTAGTATAAGATATATTTAAAGTTAGATTAACTACTCATTCCTATCATTAATATAAAGTATTATTGAATAATTTGGATATATTAAGGAAGAAAAATAAACTAGTTAATTATAATAAATATGACATGATCTTCCAAACATACTCATGTATAATATAAATTATATATCAGTTTATAAATTAAATAAATTAGTCTAAAAAATAATAAATATTATATATAAAATAGATTAAAATCTTATATTTAGAATTAAATTAACTCTACTATTAGCTCCTCTATTAAAGACTAGGTATTAATATATATGTTAATAATTACAATTAAGTTAATATATTTTATATTTTTACATAAGCATAAAGGACAAAAAAATTTTTATTGTCCATAAATTAGGTTTTCTATTAAGTATTTTTAAATTTAATATTTCCTCATTTATAATCTAATTTCATGAACTCACCAATCATGAAGATCAAGTTATTGATTAAAACATTGATTAGTTTTAATTTTTTAAATAAACTCAATTTCATAAAAGTCCACGTTACTTTCTAAATAAAATTTGTCTTTTATAAGAAAATAATTTACAAAACTTATCTGCGCATATATGTTGTGATTTGTTTAGGGAAGGTATAATAATATAATATTCGTATCATAATTTGAACTTTGAACTCACTGAATATGCACTAGTATTTTGAAAAAATAATTTAGATAAACAAATACATTTTAAAAATTGAAAATATTTTTTTAAAAGCTTGTACGATATATGATAACAATAGATTATGATTATTGCAAAATTGCAAACCGTACATAAACTTAAGAATGTCAAACACAACTAGGGCTAATTTAGGCCATGTTTGATTATTTATTTATAGAACAATTTTTTTTTCATTTTTTATTGACATTTGTAATAAACTATAGAAAAAGAACAGTAAAAAAATGACATCTATATCTATATAAAATGAGAGAATAAAATTGGCACCACAGTGCACCACGTAGCAGTCTCAAAAGTAAGATAAATCAGCCCTTATAAATATTATAATAAATACGCAAGAAGAATGTAAAACATCCTGATTTACCAGTTATAAGAATTACTTAAATACCAAATATTTCTCATTATTTGTAGGGCCATTACTCGTTTTTGTGTTTAAGCCATATTTTGTTTTTGTTTTTATAATATTATTGAGTTAAATTGCATAAGTTTTCCATACTTAATAAATGAAAAAAAAGGAGCACAACAAAGTAAATGAGTATAAAACTTTTACACTCGTCAACAATTTTTTGACATCAACTTTAGAAATAGATCATAATAATATATATTAATATTAATAATATAATATATATAGATAAATAAATTAAAAAAATAAATATATATATTCGGGGACAGGACTGGATGGAGACACCCTCATCCTATGCTTGTCTTGTTCCAAACTCTTTTTTGTGCCATCCCAATTGTAACAAAGATCAGTACAGCGAGATATCTTGGACACTTCTACCTCTCATATAATTTAAAAAAGATATTTTTTGTAATCTAATAGTTTACTTTATATGTGTAAGACAATTGGTGTTCATGGACGGGTATCCTATGTCCCATCCTAATATAGTATACGGGAAATATTTTGTATCCCATGTACCATGTCCTGTCCTGAGAATGTCACCATCTCAAACAAAACTGAGATGGGTTTGGGACAGGACGAGAATTTTCAAATCATATTTTAAAAAAAAAATTAGACTATTATATATTTTATATATAGTCTGCTTATTAGTAACATATAATCATAACTTAGAAAATAATGGAAGAAATTAAAATAGAAAATAACACATAATAAAACTACACTTTTGTTATAATCAGCTGAATTTTATAATTAAGCATACACATTATGACCAAATTATAACTAAGCATGCTAAAATTTATAATCAACTTCAAAGGAAACAGAAGAAATTAAATCATTCCTAATATGATTACCAACTTAAAGGAACAAATACAATTAATTATACTATAAATACCATTTTATTTTTTATATTTTACAAAAAAATAAATAAAATAAGAATATTTTTTATTAAAAAAATTTTGAGATGAGACAGGAGTCCAGAGAGTCAGATTGAGACCTATCTCATCCTGACCTTTTCTCTGGTCCTAACTTAATATATTCTTATCCCGATCCTTCACAGGATAGGACGAACCTATCCTGAAATACTCGAGACTAGGCTAGATAACCTAAGATGAGAAACTTTGGATACCCTATGCAAGACTCCACTTATCATTTCATCTCATCTCATCTTTGTCTTTGTTGTCCAAATACACGTGTGCATCGCATGGGTCCTATACTAATTCCTAATAACTCGTAAGGCAGACTCTTCTGGATTTCTTTTATTTTCTTAAAAATTTCCTGAATATAATTTTTATATTTAAAGTTTAAACAAAGAAAAACACGTGAAAAAACATAAGGTCCAAAAAGAAAAATGCAAAATAAAAAAAAATAAATTTAAGGAATAAAGGGGATTAAAGTTTTATAATCATTGTTAAAAAAATTTAATTTTTTAACAATAATAAATTAATATTAATTAGCAAATGATAGATAATGCTAGTTAATTAGGACATAATTTATCATATTTACATCCATATATCAAAAATTCCCTCTACCGGTCAACTTACAGAATATTATATTTTTATATCTATTTTATAACTGTTATAAAAATAAGAAAGTGAGAGAGTAGAAAGAATAACAAAATAAGATTTAGAGATGAGAGAAATAGAAGGACAAGAGAGAATTCCTCATATGCTTGTATATTCACTTGTCCAAATACCTTCTACATAGCCACTATTTATAGGCCATACCCATTAAAGACTAAACATAAGGTTACAAAAGATTAAAGAGGAATAAAATGCCATTAACCATAAGAAACCCCTCTCAAGTTATTCATTGAGGAAGTTATAGGTTTATGGCATAAAGGGAAGAAGGAATCCCAAGAGGTATAAGTTTTATGGACATCCACATGTGCAAGAATATTTGTAACACTCCCCCTTGGATGTCCATGACAGATATTATGCCTCATTAAAACCTTACTAGGAAAAACCCATTGGGACAAAAACCTAGTGAAGGAAAAAGAGTACACAATATTTATTTAGGTTGCCTTATCAAAAAAAAAATTCAGGAAAACCCAATGAAAAACAAAATCCTTAAAATGAAGAGTACGTTAAGTACGTGTTTACTCTCCCTGATGACGTTGTCAATTTATGTCTTTGAATCTGCGCATTCCAATACCATACACTAACTTCTCAAATGGCTTAGTTGGTAGTGTCTTGGTAAACAAATCTGCAAGGTTATCACATGATCGAATTTGCTGAACATCTATATCACCATTCTTCATAAGATCATGAGTGAAAAAGAATTTTGGAGAAATATGTTTTGTTCTATCTCCTTTGATATATCCTCCTTTCAGTTGAGCTATGCATGCTGTATTATCTTCATATAATACTGTTGGAATCTCTTGTTCTGGGAGTAGACCACTCATTCTTTAGATATGTTAGATTACTAACCTTAGCCAAACACATTCTCGACTTGCTTCATGAACTGCAATGATTTCTGCATGATTTGATGAGGTAGCTGATAAAGTTTGTTTTATCGAACGCCAAGATATAGCTGTACCTCCACAAGTAAATAAATATCCTGTCTGAGATCTACCTTTATGTGGATCTGATAAAAATCCTGCATCTGCATAACCAATCAATTGTGATCCGGATTCATTAGAATAAAATAATCCCATATCAATTGTCCCTCGAAGGTATCGAAATATATGTTTAACTCCATTCCAATGTCTTCTTGTTGGAAAAGAACTAAATCTTGCCAATAAACTCACAGCAAATGTAATATCAGGTCTTGTTGAATTAGTAAGATATATTAGTGCCCCTATAGCACTAAGATATGGTACTTCTAGACCAAGAAGTTCTTCATTTTCCTCTTGAGGGAGAAAATGATCTTTTTCTTTAACTAGAGATCTCACAACCATTGGAGTAGTTAATGGATGTGCTTTCTCCATATAAAATTGCTTTAATATTTTTTTAATATAAACTGATTGATGAAGAAAAACTCTATTTGTTAAGTGCTCGATTTGTAAACCGAGATAAAACTTTGTTTTTCCAAAATCTTTCATTTCAAATTCTCTCTTTAAACAATCCATTGCCTTTTGAAGCTCTTCAGGAGTTCCAATTATATTCAAGTCATCCACATAGACAGCAATTATAACAAATTCTGATATATTCCTTTTTATAAAAAACAAATGGGCTAATTGAGTCATTTTTATAGCTTGCTTTCAACAAATATTCACTTAGATGGTTGTACCACATTCTTCCAGATTGTTTTAATCCGTATAAGGATTTATGCAAACGAATTGCATAATTTTCTCGAGGATTCTTACATGCTTCAGGCAATTTAAATCCTTCAGGGATTTTCATATAAATTTCAGTATCTAAAGAACCATATAAGTATGCTGTAACAACATCCATTAGACGCATATCGAGTCTTTCATGCATTGCCAGACTGATTAGATATCTGAAAGTAATTGTATCCACCACAGGAGAATATGTTTCTTCATAATCAATGCTAGGTCTTTGCGAAAAGCCTTGTACCACAAGTCATGCTTTATATCTAACAACCTCATTTTTCTCATTTTGTTTTCGCACAAAAACTCATCTATATCCAACTGGTTTAACACCATTTGGTATTTGGACTACAGGTCCAAAAACTTCACGTTTTGAAAGTGAATTCAATTCTCCTTGAATTGCGTCTTTCCATTTTGGCCAATCATTTCTATGTCTACATTCTTCAACTGACCTAGGTTCAAGATCATCACTTTGATTAGTTATTTCAACAGCAACATTGTATGAAAAAAATATCGTCGGCGACTATATTTTCTCGGTTCCACCTTTTTCCCGTAGTGACATAACTTATCGAGATCTCTTCATTATTTTCAGGTACCTGGACCTCTTCTGGGGTCTTTTGATTTATTATGTCCTGGGTATCTCCTATAAGATCAGCCTCCTCAATTTGACCATCTTGATTGTTTATTCTTTTCTTTCTAGGATTTTTATCTTTAGAACCGATTGGTCTACCACGCTTCAAACGTGGTTTACTTTCATTTGCACTTGCTACTTGTCCTGCTGGGACATCAATTCAAATTGGAGTATTTTCAGCTAGAATATGAGATTTAATAATTCTCTTGGGGTCAGTAAATGCATCTGGCAGTTGATTTGCAATATTTTGCAAATGAATTATTTTTTGAACTTCAAGCTCACATATTTGTGTTCGAGGATCTAAATGAGACAATGATAATGCTTTCCATGTGATTTCTTTATCCAGCTGCTTATTATCTCCCCCTAATGTTGGAAAATTTGTTTCATCAAAATGACAATCATCGAAACATGCCATAAACAAATCTCCCGTTAACGGTTCTAAATACTTGATTATGGAAGGAGATTCATAACCAACATATATCCCTAACCTTCTCTGAGGTCCCATCTTTGTGCGTTGTGGTGGAGCAATTGGGACAAATACCGCACATCCAAAAATTCTAAGATGAGAAATATTTGGCTCCTGACCAAAAGCCAATTGTAATGGGGAGAATTTATGATAACTTGTTGTCCTGATGTGTATAATTGTTGATGCATGTAAAATTGCATGTCCCCAAGCTGAAATGGGAAGTTTTGTTCTCATGAGTATTGGTCTAGCAATCAATTGGAGGCGTTTAATTAATGATTCTGCTAAACCATTTTGAGTGTGGACATGAGCAATAGATTTTTCCACTATTATTCTAGTTGCCATGCAATAATCATTAAACTTTTGCAATGCGAACTCACTCACATTATCAAGACAAATTGTCTTAATTGCATATTCTGAAAATTGTGCTCTTAATCAAATTATTTAAGCAAGTAATCTAGCAAATGCTAAATTACGTGTAGATAACAAGCACACATGTGACCATCTTGTAGATGTATCTATTAAAACCATAAAATATCTAAATGGTCCACATGGTGGATGAATAGGTCCACATATATCCCCTTGGATACGTTCTAGAAATACAGGGGATTCTACCCCAACTTTTGTTAATGAAGGTCTTGTAATTAGTTTGCCTTGAGAACAAGCAACACATGAAAAATCTTTAAATTGAAGAATCTCCTGGCTCTTCAATGGATGTCCATGTGAATTTTCAATAATCCTTCGCATCATAGTTGATCCGGGATGGCCTAACCGGTCATGCCAAATAATAAATGTATTTTTATCAGTAAACTTCTGGTTTACTGTAGCATTTGTTTCAATTATACCAATATTTGTATAGTACAAACCAGAAGATAATGCAGGTACTTTTTCAAGAACACATTTTTCTCCATGTCTAACAATTGTAATATATAGGTATTCAATATTTTTCTCATCTATAGTCTCAATATGATACCCATTTCAGCGGATATCTTTAAAACTTAACAAATTTCTTTGAGACTTAGAGGAATATAAAGCATCATTAATTACAAAATTTGTCCCTTTGGGTAATATTATCATTGCTCTTCCAGAGCCTTCAATTAGTTTTGTATTACCCGCTATAGTATTGATGCTTGCACTATTCATTGTCAAATGAGAAAAATATTTTTTATCTTTAAGTATGGTATGTGTTGTAGCACAATCTATGAGACATATATCTTCATTCTTATGCCCAATAAAAGAGAGAGGAACATCCATATTCTTCATCAAAGGAAAATAAATGTATTAAAATATATTATTAGCAATAATGCTCTTAAAAGAAGAAAATAAAAGTAAATATAAATAAAGCATAAAGCATAACTAAATTAAGATGAAAAATAGATAAAACATAGACTAAATTTGTTTCTCTAATCATGATTCTCAAAGAAATCAGCCACTTCTAAGTGTGCCATAGCATCAAGGTCATCATATAGCTTATTGGTATCATCATTCTTGTATGCAAAATTTGCCTCAACATCATCATCTTGGAAAGTCATATTTGCTTCCATGTTCTTTGAATTCTTTTTTATGGAGGCTTGATAAAGCTTTGCTAGATGCTCAGGCGTACGACAGGTACGCGACCAATGCCCTTTCATCCCACACCTATAACATAGATTTTCCACAGTTTTTGAGGGACCACCCTTGTCTTTTTTCTGCCCTTCATTATATTTCTTCTTTTGGTAGGTATTTGGATTATAATTACTTCCACCACCATGATGACGGTAATTGCCATGTCCCCTACTACGGCCACGGTCATGGCCACGACCGCGACCACGACCACGACCATCGGCATGAAAATCAGTGCGTTCAGTCACATTCGCTTCAGGGAATAGAGCTGATCCAGTGGGACGGATCTCATGATTTTTCATTAACAACTCATTATTTTGTTCAGCCACAAGAAGACATGAGATTAGTTTAGAATACTTTTTAAAACCTTTTTCACGGTATTGCTGCTGCAGGAGCACATTTGAAGCATGAAAGGTAGAAAAAGTTTTTTCTAATAAGTCCTCATCTATTATTTTCTCACCACACAATTTCAGTTGAGAACTTATTTTAAAAACAGCTGAATTATATTCAGATACAGATTTAAAGTCTTGTAGCCTCAAATGCAGCCATTCATAATGAGCTTTGGGCAAGATTACCGTCTTTTGGTGATCATATCATTCTTTTAAATTGTTCCACAATTCTAACGGGTCTTTCACCGTTAGGTATTTAGCTTTTAGCCCTTCATGTAAATGGTGGCGAAGGAAAATCATGGCCTTAGCCTTGTCTTGATTGCTTGCTTCATTTCTAGGTAAAATAACATTCCCTAGACCTTTGGCATCTAAGTGGATTTCAGCATCTAAAACCCAAGACAGATAATTTTTTCCCGAGATATCAAGAGCAGTAAACTCGAGTTTCATCATATTAGCCATGGATCAAACTAAAATAATAATAACAATTAGAATTCTGATAAAATTCATTAGAAAAATATGATAAAATTCATTAGGAAAATATGATAATAAAAACATAAACAAATAAACAATATATATTCAACATAAATATAAATTCAATAAAAGTAACAAAATATAAATGGTATAAATAAAAATAAAATAAAATAAATAACTATAAAATATATATAGTAACATATAAGCAATTAAATAAACAAAACAAAATAATGGAAACAACATAAATAATATAGAGAAAATAATACTACAATAGAAGTAACATAAATTAAATATAACAAAATAAATTAAATAACATAAAAATACCATAAATAATATGTTACAATACATAGAATTAGAAATAACATAAATCAAATATATAAATAGTAATATAGTATAATTATTTCGTAATATAAATAAGTTAATATTATATAACTGTAGTAAATAAATAATAATGCTAAGAATACAAAGAAGATAAATAAATCATTTGAAATATAAATTAATAAATATATAGGGAGGGGGAATTGGAAATGAAAACAATATATAGGGAGAAGGAAAAATGTAAACAACACATATATGTAAATATATATAAATAAAGAATCAATAATAATATTGTATCAATATATCAAAAGAAGAAGAAAAATTAGAATAACACAATATTTTATATAAGAATAAAATACAATAAAGATAACCTACACACACATATCTAACAATAAAAATTAAAATGGATATGAAAGAATAATAAATAACTATATATAACAAATATATAAAAATAACATTTGCCCATAATAATTAAGTAAGATAATAATAGAAAATAAAACATATATAATAATTAGATAAAGAGAAAACTAATATCCTTTGTACATAATTGAACATAATAGTATATGAATTGATAAGGAGTTCATACCTTAAATTTTTTAGAGTAATATCATGCTGATAACGTGTTATAAAAATAAGAAAGTGAGAGTAGAAAGAATAACAAAACAAGATTTAGAGATGAGAAAAATAGAAGGACAAGAGAGAATTCCTCATATGCTTGTATATTCACTTGTCCAAATGCCTTCTACATAGCCACTATTTATAGGCCATACCCATTAAAGACTAAACATAAGGTTAAAAAAGATTAAAGAGGAATAAAATGCCATTAACCATAAGAAATCCCTCTCAAGTCATTCATTGAGGAAGTTATAGGTTTATGGCATAAAGGGAAGAAGGAATCCTAAGAGGAATCCCAGGAGGTAAGTTTTATGGACATCCACATGTGCAAGAATATTTGTAACAATAACCTTATGGTTACTTTTATTCCTAAAAAACCTCTATGGCATTAGATATAAAACTTTATAAGCATATACCTCTATTAAGAATTTACTGAAGATTTTTCATAAAAAACTTTGGACATTTCCTTTTAAAAGCCTAAGCTTTTACAACTTTGTATTTACCAAAAAGGTTCTTTCTTTTTTTATAAAGGAAAAAAAATTGAATATCTAAAACTAACTTTCTCCAAGTTGAACTTTTAGTTTAATTTCATAATTTTTTTTAAAACTTAACCTAAAACTTTAAGAAAGCCTTAAGACACGGGTTCTATGATAACTATTTAAACTTATCCGACCATAGAAAACATCCAGGCTCAAACGCTATATGATTAACACTAATTATCACCTTTTGGCCACCAATGTTGATGGCACTTATCTATCTTCTGCGAAGAAATCAGTTTTCTCTTAATAGAGAATTATATAATCCATCCCATAATGTTCATATATATATATATATAAACTTATATACTCAGCCTCTCGAGGCTTTATCAAAATACTATAATTACTTTAATCAAAAGTTAACATATACAACAATGCTAACTCTAACCTTTTCAAATTCCTTCTAGAACTAACTGAATAATAATGTTGTTATCATAATTTGAGCTTTAAACTGTCTGAATATGCACTGGTATTTTGAAAAATTAATTTAGATAAACAAATAAATTTTAAAAATTGAAAATATAATTTTTTTAAAGTTTGTACATTATAAGATAACAGTATATTATGATTATTGCAACCGTGTATATGAAAATTTTAAGGGAAAAAGATTAATAAAGACTATATAAAATTTAAAAAGAAAAAAAGAGCATCTAAATTTCAAAAAATGTCATCTTAGGTATAAGTCTCAATTTGTCCTTTCAAAATTTAGAGGCAAAAGATGAAATTGCCCTTTAGTTATTTACTACTCATTATGATTTATGACTTGAGCAAATATTTTGACAATTTCACTAAGACATTTACTAATCTAAATAACAATTAAGTTGCAGATAATTGCTTTGTTCGTTTGATACTCCTCCTACAATAGGATTTACTACTTGATTAATGATTTTGACCACTATTGTTAAGACATTTACTACTATAAGTAACAACTGAGTTGTAAGAAATTACTTTAGTCATTTGCTACTTCTGCAATAAGATTTACTACTCGAACAATGATTTTGACAACTTTCACTTATAGATTTACTACTCTCACTAACAATGAGTTGTAAGTAATTGCTTTGCTCATTTGCTACTCCTCATGCAATGGATTTACTACTTGAGCAATAATTTTGACCACTTTCGTTAATATATTTACTACTTTTAATAACAACTAAGTTGTAAGTAATTATTTTGGTCATTTACTACTCTTGCAAAACTGAGTCTCAAGTAATTGCTTTGATCATTTATTACTTCTACAATGGGATTACCACTTTAACAATAATTTTGACTACTTTTGCTAAGATATTTACTACTTTCAGTAAAAATTGAGTTGTAAGTAATTGTCATTTACTACTCCTGCAATGGGATTTTTTGTTAAGATATTTACTACTCTTAGTAACAACTGAGTTTCTAGTAATTACTTTGGTATTTACTACTCCTACAATAGGATTTACTATTTAAGCAATAATTTTGACCACATGAGTAGAAACAGAAGTAGAACAAATGCGAGGCATAGAAGCATAATAAAAGTAGAAACAGAAGAAGGATCTACATCAACAATGGTGGCAACTCTGGCGTGCACGTCGATGATTGATGGAAAAATACAAGATGAAGGGTTAACAGTGGATGGAGAGAATAAATAGGGAAGAGAGAGAAGGAGAAAGGATGAAGAACAATTTCATTGTTCCCCCAAATTTTGAAAGGTAGATTTAGACTTATGCTCAATCTATCAGTTTTAAAATTTAGATGTTCTTATTTTCCTTTTAAATTTTAAATGGTCTTTATTTATTTTTTCCCCAAATTTCAAACACAAATTGAGATAATTTAGGCCTTGTGTGTGTTTGGATAGATTTTTAGAAAAGTTCTTATGAAAATAGGGCTTTTAGGTAGCTTTTAAAAAAGGGCTTTTAGAAAAGAGCTTATGAAAAAAAGTGGTTCTGGATAAATGAATGTTTGGATAGTTATTACCAAAAAGACTTTTGTAATTAGAAAATTACCTAAAAAGGTATAATTTTATTAAAAGTATGAGAGAGGAGAAAGGTGAAAAAGAGAGAGGAGAGAGGGTGAAAAAGATAGAAGAGAGAAGATAGATAGTGAAAAAGATAAAAGAGAGAGGAGGGAAGAGAGATAGTTCAAAATATAGAGGAGAGAGGAGAGAAAGTGTAAAAAAGTAAGGGTAAAATAGTAATTGAGTAGTCTATAAGCTATTTTATTGTTCTAAAAACTATTATGACTAGCTTATCTGAATCTATAGCTTTAAACTATGGTTTGGTCCAGAAACCCTTTTGAACTAATATGATTGTTTATTTTAAAAATTTTTCAAACCAAAATTTTGTCCAAAAGAGCTTTTAAAACTATGGTTTCCGGAGAAACCAAACAGGCCCCATGTTTGATTATTATTTATAGTACATTTTTTTCATTTTTTATTGACACTAGTAATAAACTACAAAAAAATAATAGTAAATAAATAATGACACTCCTCCTAACTTGTAAGGCTCAGACTCTTCTAGATTATTTTTTATTTTCTTAAAAATTTCTTGAATATAATTGTTATATTTAAAGTTTAAACAAACAACCATATGAAAAAAACATAAGGTTAATCAGAAGAACGAAAATAATAATAATAATAATAATAATAAGGAAAAAAGATGAATAAAGGCTATTTGAATTTCAAAACGACAAAAAGATCATTTAAATTTTAAAAAAGATAGATTGGGTATAAGTTCTAATCTATCATTTCAAATTTGAGGAGAAAATATGAAATTACCCTTATTCCTTTTCTTTTTCCCTCTTTCACTATCGATCTTCTCTCTCACTCCCTCTTCATCCACCATCGACCTTCTCTCTCATTCTCTCTCTATCACTATCAACCTTCCCTCTTCCTTTTCTCTATCTACCATTGATATGCAGTTAGAGTTTTCATCATATTTGCTATATATATGCCTTCCTCATCTTTAAAACAAGAGAGATATTGGCTATGCGAAGAGAGAGACGGAGGAAAGTAGAGTTATGAGGTTGCTGGAGAAGATGACCAAAAAAAGGCGAGGGAGAGCAAGAAGGTGGCGAGAGAAGGGAAAGCGGTGAGCTGTGAGAAGGGAGAGCAGGCAGTGAGAGGAGCAGGATGAATAATGAGGAAGAAGATGAACAATGAGGAGGAGGCTCTAATGGTGGTCAAAATCATTGCTCAAGTGGTAAATCTAATTGTAGTAGTAGTAAATTATAAAAGCAATTATTTGCAACTTAGTCATTACTAAGAGTAGTAAATGTTTTAGCAAAAATAATTAAAATCATTACTCAAGTGGTAAATCTTATTATAAGAGTAGTAAATGAGTATAGGGAAATTTCATCTTTTACCTCCAAATTTTGAAATGATACATTGAAACTTATCCTCAATCTATTCTTTTTTAAATTTATATGCTCTTGTTTTTTTATAATTTCATAGGGTTTTTTCTCGTCTTTTTTCTTAATAATAATAATGTACTTAAAAGAAAGTTGGTCAAATCTTCGTTAATTTTTTTTCATCCCAACCCTATACTCTATTGTCACCCACACTTCGTCCTCCCATCACTGTCCACCATTGTACCTCGGCCGCACCGGCACTGGCCACTGTTGTACCTCCAATACACCATCTGTTGTCATACCTACACCGCTTCATCCATCGTCCTCCAAAATTTATATCCTCATAAAAATCTCGATTGGATGCATCATATCATGTCGTCAAGAACCTCCTGATCGCTCAACATGGAAGAGGAAGGTGAAGACGAATAATCCAGGAAGTGATTAAACAAAGCTTTTCTGAAAGGAGGGTCGCACTCTGACAATGGTGGTCGAACCCAAATTGTCAAGTTCCCCTTAGAACTCCGATTGTGGTCTGGTTCAAACTTCGCTGGTTGGGATGGGGCTAGTACTATGGATAAACAAGAGGGAATAGAGGAAGAATCTATGGAGGAAGGGGTAATATTGTCTTTTCATATTTTAAAATTAATTTAATTAATATGCTCCTAAAAAGTTATCACCCATTTTT
This sequence comes from Leucaena leucocephala, assembly GCA_037074615.1. NCBI lineage: Eukaryota > Viridiplantae > Streptophyta > Magnoliopsida > Fabales > Fabaceae > Leucaena > Leucaena leucocephala. The sequence goes on from CM073519.1 coordinate 17,561,291, forward strand.
TGAGGGATAACAGACATATTAGGAAGGGGTAACTTTTTCTTTTTATTTGGGTCCATCATGAACTAAGTTTGGCAAAAAAGAAATCTTTCCATACATCAGGAGCTCAAGACGATCCAACGAAGATAATTAAGGAATTTCTATACTTATTTTATTATTTATTCCTGAATTTCATTAATTAATTCAAATTCATGTTTCATACTTTCAAGTTTTTGAATTATCTGGAGTGATTAAATGGAAACTAGAGTCCATACCAAATGTTACCTCTCTCTCTATCATGTTCAACTCTAAAATTTTGCAGATAATTTCCTAAATGAAAACTAATTATTGAACAAGTTTTTTTTTAAAAAATAACTATTTTGAAAATAAGGAATCAAACTGGGCCTATAGTAGCTCAATTTGTGTTTGAAATTCTTAAGTTCATATGTACGGTTTACTTAATTTTGCAATAATTATAATATGATGTTATCTTATAGGATTAAGGTACAAATTTACCCTAAAAATTTTCGTTTAGAAAAAATATTATCTTAAAAGTTTTTTTTTTCCGTTCAATGGCAACCTAGAAGTTTCAAAACATACTAATATTGTTTGATCATATTAAAAAGCTAACCTTAACAGTTAAAATTGATATCCAATATAAATATTTTTAAGGGTAAAGGGAAATATTAGTCTATTTAAACACTTTTGAGGTAATCTTAAACCAAAAAAACTTTTGAAACAACATTACTCTTGAATGAAAATTTTCTAGTCAAATTTACACCTTAACCCTATCTTATAAAAATATAATAGTTAAGTTTTGTAATTTTTTACTTGCATAACAATAAAGTGTGCTGTATAATAATAACAATAACAACAATAATAATAAAGTGTGCTTTAACTTTTTTATTTCTATTTGACTTAAATAGTTGGAAGAATCCCTTTAAAATACTGAAATCATAAATTGGTCCATTGAATTTACCAATTTCTAAATTGGTCCTTAGATTGATTGGCTTTAGGTTGTTGCAGTTTAACTAGTGTTATCGTATTTGAGCCTTAGATATGTAGCCGCTATAATTACTTGAAGGTAGCAAGGTTCTCCCTTTGTAGGCATACATTCTCGTGAATTAGCCTAGTTGGTTGCTAGCAATATCATATACTGGTAGACAAATTTTGAAAATTCGTCAATGCAATCATTTTTTTCTAAGCATAGATATCCTTTTTTTTTTTTTTTGAGATAATCATATTTGAAACACTATCAAATAGTAAATATAGACACATTTCTCAACATAGATTTAAACTTTGGTTCACCAACTTGTTATACTTTAACAATAAAAAAGTATTTATTAGCAACAATATTTTAGATATTCACACGTGCAATACTTTTTCACCATCATCAACTTTCATACATTAATACTAATTGATATTGGCTCAAGTGGAAAGGCTTTGACTGTTTAAATATAAAATCTTAAATTTAAATTCATATAAACATAGAAAACACCCTTAATGTAATCAAATCTCACATACATGATTACAATGTTTTAGATATTCATAATGGATGCATTTTCGATAAATAGTTTAGAGTGGTAAACTATTTATGAACAATCCATCTTTTCTTAATATTATAATAATTTCTAAAAGTGTTTTATGGTGATATGGATGAGAAAAAGCAGGGTAAGATAAGAAGAGGAGGGGAAAATAAAAGAGACCCTTTCGCAGAGATCCCTAAGGATGATGGGCCTGTTTGGATAAAAATTTAGAAAATAGCTTATGAAAAAAAGAGTTTTTAGACAATTTTTAGAAAAGAGCTTTTGGAGAATAGCTTATGGAAAAAAGTTGTTCTAAATAAATGAGTGTTTGGATAATTATTACCAGAAAGATTTTTGTAATTGAAAAATTACCAGAAAATGTATAATTTTATTAAATATAGGAGAGAGGAGAGAGGGTAGAGAAGAGAGAGGAGAGATGGAAGAGGAGAGGAGAGAGAAGAGAGGATATAAAAAAGAAAGGGTAAAATAATAATTAGGTAGTCCATAAATTCTTTTACTGTTCTATAAGTTAATCTCAATAGCTTATCTAAAACTTTAGTTTTAAACCATAATTTAGTCCAAAAGTCCTTTTGGACAAATATGACTATTTGTTTAAAAAAAAATCCAAAGTAAAATTTTGCTCAAAAGGGTTTCTAAAACTATGGGTTGTGTGTTTTCCAAACACGGCGTGTGAAACAAAAATTGACGCACGGGTTTTTGTCTTCGCGAATCAAAATGTACAAGTTACTTTTTTTTTCTTGCCTCTGTAGTTTTCTTTATGCATTCTCCGACAGAGATATTTTACCATTCCTTCTTCTTTCCCTCTCCCTCTTTCTATTTATGCATTCTCAGATGGAGATATTTTATATTCCTTCTTCTTCTTCTTCTTCTTCTCCCCCCTCTCTCTCTCTCACAGAGGAGATAAATAATTACTGCCTGAGGCTTCCCTTCTCCTTAATATATCAATGAACCTTCAAAACCACACAATGTCTTCTATGGATCAATCAAACCACAAAAAATATAAAGATTCATATTTTTTTTGTCTTCATCAAATACTGTAAGTATATACATTCCATTACTTTGTGATATTCATTATTTTTTCTATGTTTTAACGTGATTCTTTAATCATTATTGTTCAGTTTTATTCTTTGGTTTTGGTGTGAACTCCAAGACTTAGAGGCAAAAATGAACCTCATCCCTTGATATGATCATCTTCAAGAATGGCTCTTTAAATAAGCATGTTAATCTTGATTCTCAACCTAAATGCTATCTTTCTTTTAAGTTTCTTTTTGGATCAGTATGATCTTTCAGAATTTTCCCTTTAGGAGAATTTGATCACTAGGATGAATGAGAATTTACTGGTTAAAAAATCTCTTGAGATTTTAATGTGCCTTTGAGATTGATAAACTAGAACTATGTTTCTTGGAGAGCAAGAAAGTTATATGGTTCACTCATCTTCTTGAACCCAAATATTTTTCTCATTCGAAATTAATTTATTGTTGATGCTAGGTTTTGTAGAAATCCCTATTTTCTAGTGTACTTCTCTCTGTGTGCGTCAACACACAAATATCGTTTATAGCTTTCACTTCGTGCCTAGTTTATTTTTTCTTTTGTCTAAATATTGTAATTTGTTGGATATATTCTTCTTGTTTTATTAGTCAAAAACCAACATATTCTTTTGATGAACTACAGAGGCTAAATAAGAAACTTTCATTTTGATTAATTATTACGATCATATTTTTGAGAGCAGTGAAACTTCTTTTCAATGCAGAGTGGAATGAACAGTACTGTCCACGTGTCACAAGATTTTTCATCATCAATGAATTCTGAAGCATGTGTTATTAATGAATTTTTAGGAATTTTCACAAATGAAAATGAATGGGAGTGTCCTTATTCAGAAATATGTCCTATTATTGTTGTATACCAAAAAAAATCCTATTATTGTTCCTCAAAATGAAGATGACTATTTTGCGGATAACTCCTCAATGAATATGCTTAAAGATACCCCACTTATTCAACAAATAAGATCACAAGAAAATTCTCAAAAAATCCATCAAGATTGTAATAACCATAAGGTAAATACCTTAACTAAGATTTTGATGCTTATTTAAACTGAAGGTTTTTGGGCATATCTGTTGTTAGTTCACTTATTTCAATACCCACACAGAAACTTGGCATCGTTACTGGACTCGGGTCTCTAGTACACAGTAAAGGTATATTCAAGAGAGGATAAGAGATAATCCTGCAATGCCAAGATGAGAGAAAAGTCTCAGAGCACACGGAGGAGCCCTTTTCTGTAAAAAGATGCTTCCTTTTTCTCTGCACCAATTCATGTACCCATGAAGAGAATATTGAGGGATAGTGGGTGGTTATCCTCATAACAATTCCATCCATCATTTTGAATATTTTAGGATATTCAAAATGATAACTCAACTCTTTAAGTATCTCTACTTCAGCCCACACACACTTATATGGATTTGGGCCTAATATACCAAGGGTGGATCGATCCATTTTCCTATATCTCCCACTCACACTTGGTGGGTTAGGGATCATGGGTTTATACTCTCTTTTCCTTATTTCATAATAAGTGCTTTATTGTGACCTCATGGGCATGACTTCTGCATCTAGGTGCCTGTACTAGAAATCCTTTTTATGGTACCAGCACAAGACAACATTTCCTTCATGTAGCTTCCATTTAATAATATGCTTCATATGTCATAGACTTACCAATATACAATTTTCTATGGCCAATCTGATCCCTCTCAAATCAAACTTGACTCAGATTACCTTTCTTGTAAGTCTAGTATCCACACTAATGAAAACAAAATTTCAAAAGGGGACATGTCACAGACACTAGCATACGTATGTATATTGTGGGTAATATTCCTTTCACCCATATATCACTTCAATATGGATCAACCACTTTTATAATTCTTTAGATCGTATCTCTCATAATCATAGGATATATAAGTAGCAATCATTGAAACATATATCCATGATATTATCAAAGTCAAAGGACACCAATGGAAAGACTGTTCCTTCCTGGGGCTCACACAACCCTTTTACAGTTCTTCTAGCACATGTGATATGAATCACATATTACGGTGTTACTCTTATATTTTAATAGCGCAAGTCATTTTGCATATATTATAAACATCGTACAGATTTAAGTTTAGACACTCTCAGCATCTAAACCCAAATTCTTCAACTTCATCTCTATGACGTCAACGTTGAAGGATTTGTTATCTGGCTATAGGCATCATGGAAGTGAATTTCTATGATTTGATCCAATTTCATGTATATGAATCTCATCTTGACTTGCCACACTTTAGCCAAGGGGACATATAGTTTGTGTTTCTTCTCTACCATATTAGCACTCTTTGCCGCTTTACTGGTGAACACAAATGTCTCATCTTTGCACACCACCTAGGCATCAAAGGCAATTGCTTGTGTGAGAGAGCCAATCTCTCTTGCCTGTATGACATACTGGACATTGTATACTTTCACATAGACACATCAAGTAATGATGAAAAATATAATTCCATCAATCAATAAAGCATTACATCATGTTTATATTTCATATTTTATGCATACCAAGAGCTTTTACATGTCTCTCAAAGACTTCTTTGCCTATTGACTTTGTTAGGGGATCTACTACCATATATTTGGTGAAAATGTATTATATGATAACAATTTTCTGCATTATATATAATCTCTCACAAAATTATATTTGATGTCAACATGTTTAGTCTTACTATGATATTTAGGGTCTTTAGTGCAGGTTATAGCAGCAATATTGCCACAGTGCACTATCACCAGATTGGTACTTTCTTTTACAAATCCAAGGTGTTATATGAATCTTTTTAGATACAAAACCTCTTTCACTACTGTAGTACATGCTACAAACTCAGCTTCTATAGAGTGTAAGGTAATGCAAGATTGCTCCTTGCTACTCCAACTTATGGCGACATTATTCAGAAGGAAGGTATAACCCATATTTGATCTAGTATCCCACTAGGCATAGATCAGTTCCCTCACAATGTATAAGATGTGCCTTGCAAGTATCTCAAGATAATTTTTATTGTCTTCCAGTACGTTGACATGATGAAAAGTTTTTTAAGGAAGTAAAAGTGAAAATAGAATTGGGCTAAAAATTGACTTTAAAAATTTATTTGGTATGTTAGAAATGAGTCTATAATTAATGTATTTATTTTTATAACTTAGGGTAAAATACTTTTTTATAACTTAGGAAGGGTTAAAATTATCCAGAAATTTTATAACTTGGGGTAAAATGGTCTAAAATATTTCATTTCCGCTTGTCCTATCGAATTTCGCAACTTTTTTTATAGAATTGAAATGACAAAAAATGTTGAAAGTAAAACTGGAAGTATCTTATATTGTACTAAGCAATGCTTAATTTCACTTTCCCACTTCTACTTCCACGCATGCCATTCGTTTATTGCACTTTCAGCTTTACTGTTTTTTTCTATATATTATTTTTTATTTTTTTAGAATTACTCATAGGCCTCATAGAAGAGAATTAATTATCCTAAAATCTAATAATAACTGAGCAGTCTATAATAATAAGTTACAGTAAATAATAACATGTTTATACTATAATAATAACTGAGCAGTTTGTTATTCGACTTTTTAGGGATTAAGTCCCTCCCATATACCTTCTGAATAATTCTTCATTTTTTTCTTTAGTCATCTTAGATGCTTTCAATACTAATTGTTCATGTTTTAAGTATTTGATAATATGGATGATAACTGAAAGTAAATGTTATTAAAACATAAATATTTACAAGAAGAGGAAGGGATACAGAAGGAGTAAGAAGAGAAAGAAGGAGGAAGGAGGAGACTCTGTCTCTAAGACTCAGGAGTATCTCTCTCTAAATGTAAGGGAGTCAGGGTAACTGAACCTGCCTCAAAGGAAATGAATACAACTTAAGAAGGCAGGAGCGGTTACTATTTGAACAGTGTTCTAAAGTGGATAATTTTTACTATTTACACAGCCCTGCATCATAACACTATTTGCATAATATCTGCCGACACTACAGTATTCTGCTGACACTATATTGACTCACTGTTTAAATAGTACTGCTACAGATAGTAACATTACTTTACAAATTTATTTTACCAAAAACCTAGGACATATTTCTTGATCAATTAAGTTTCTAGATAGTTTCAATCTTCATCTAAGTCAATAATAAATTCTTCTTCATCATCTTTCTCTGAAGGTGGTGAAAAATATGTCTGACTTGTATAAGAGCTATTATTGTAAAATCTAGAGCATGAAGTTTAATTGGTTGATAAGGATGGCCTTATCGTTTGTTGAGGCAAGGACGGTATGCACCCTATTCTTCTGGTTTAAGAACTTGCTATGTTCTGTCATACAGAGGAATTGGGGATTCCGTTTAAACCATCTCTCGACTGCATGAGTGTTTATTCTTGAAAGATCAAACTTGGGCTACCACTTGATAGACGGAAGTCTCTGAAGTATAGGCTAAAATCTTGATCCTTCAGTTTGTGAAAACCTGTAATTCCAGGAAAATATCCAAGATACAGATAAGTTTAAAAAATAGTAAAACTCAACAGGAAAAGGGTTTTCTTCAATGTTGAACTTTTGTTTAAAAAGCTCAAAAGCCTGAACTACTTTTGTAGGAAATATCTCTGGAATAGGTCCAAAGAAATCCCACCAGTATCCAAACTATTGAGGAAAATTGTACCTGATTTTAGTTTTAAAGTAGATAAAGCCAAGTATGTTTAAAAAGTTTGTTTTGATCCCAAAATACATGATACCATGTATCAACATAATCATGATAATTGTGTCCAATAGGATAGAAGTTTATCCTAAAAGTTTTAATTTTGTTTAAATCTTGTCCCCACTGGGATAGAGTGAGAACTTTCAAAATCTGTAGGGTAGAATGAGTTATTAAAAACTCATGTTTTGTTAGCATTCTTTTTAATGGCAACCGACTCAGAATGAATCAATATTAATTCATAATATTCCCTGGTTTTTGTCAATTATTTTGGCTTAAAATGAAATCCCCTAGGGAAAACATTTAAAGCCACCTAATTTGGGTTTTTGTGATAGAATTATGGCTCTATCTGGATAATATTCATAGTCCTATTTTGTTTGGAAAAGGCTGGAGTATTTTCCATTCTTTGGGAGACAGAAGCAGAAACTATCTGTTTTTTAAAGGGGTTGATCTGCAAGATATCTGGTTGTTTATCAAGCAAATGATATTGGTTTTTTGTAATTACCTTTACAGGGATTGGAGGAATGGCCAATTGCTAGGCAAAGTTTTTTCTGGGAGAATCTTTTGAGTATAACTTTGGCATAAGATTCCAAAGTCTTTTTAGAAGATGCTCTTGTTTGGATTTACTGGGTTGATGACCCAGACGGAGTAAATGACCCCGATTTTGTTTGAGGTTTCTGGACCGAAGATCCAGATAGAGTAGATGACTCCATTTTAATTTGCTGGTTTCCCTGTGGAGACCCATATTGTTGCATCACCTTTTGGATGATGGCTCCATTTCTGAACTAGAGACGTTTGACTTTGGGCATCTTGCAGAATACGCTTTTGTTTGTTGTCCTCACCATCTCTGGGTTTCTTTTTCCTTGGTATTTTGGTGGTTTCTTTCTAGTTTTCTCTCAAACTTTATCTACCCTGTAAAAACTCACGGTTAGAAAGTCTAGAAGGGAGTTTGAAGTACTTTTAATAAAATCAATTTCAAAATCAAAGACACTTAAAATTGCTTACCATCTGGCGAAGACTTGTTTAGAAGCAAGATTTTTAACATCTTTTTGTAAAACATCCTTTGCTGATTTACAATCAATGCAAAGTAAAAATCTTTTGTTTAACAAATCAGATTGAAATTTGGAAATGCATAAAACAATTGCCAAAATTTCTTTTTTAATTGTGGAATAATTCTGTTGAGTACTATTCCAATGTTTGAACGTAAAAGACAAAATTTTTTCTTTTTTGTCAAGACACTGTTTAAGAATACCACCATAACCTATGTCACTGGCATCAGTTTCAACAATTTGGTTTAATGAAGTGGTTTAATGAAGTTACTGAGATGAGGAATAAATTCAGCAACATAGTTTAAACTTCCCAAAAATCTTTTAAGTTGTGTTTTATTAATGATTTGGTCGGGGAATTTGTCAGCAAATTGAATTGCCCTTTTAATTGGTGTAATAGACCCTTGGTAAATCCAATGACCCAAAAACCATATTTTAGTCTGAAACAAACTAATTTTAGGTTTTAAAACCACTAATCCATTTGTTTCTGCAATCCTAACAAATTTAGAGATATGTTTAAAATGTTGATCTATAGAATGACTATAGACAAATACATTATCAATGTAAACAATAATGTATGGGCTATGTTCATTAAATATCTCATTCATAATTCTCTGGAATTCGGAAGGAGCATTTTTTAAACCAAAAGGCATGACATTCCACTCATACTGACCAAAAGGCACAATAAAATCAGTTTTATACCTATCATTTTCAGAAATTTGTATTTGCCAAAATCCAGATTTCATGTCAAATTTTGAAAAGATTTTTGCAGAATACAAACATTTTATTAGATCAGATTTGTTTGGGATTGGATACATGTTCCATTGCAAAGCATTGTTTAAAGGTTTGTAATTAATTACAAGTCTAGGAGCACCACGTTCAATCTCGGCATTTTTATTGACATAAAAAGCAGCACAAGACCATGGGCTTCTTGATTTGCGTATTAAATTTTTGTTTAAAAGATCATAAATCTCTTTTTTGCAAGTTTCCAAAAGCTCCAGACTCATTTGAATTGGCCTGGCCTTTGTTGGGATATTCTTTTCGGAAAAATATTTTTCATATGGTAAATCTACCACATGTTTTCTATTCCAAAAAGCATTTGGTAAGTTAGAATGAATGAGTTTGTGGATTTGCTCAAGACAAGTTTGAATTTTCTTTTGAACATCTTTTTGACACAATTGCCTTTCTAAATGTTGAAAAGAAATCTCTTCATTTAAAAAGTTTATCTGTTGTTATTTTGAAGTCAAAAGATTAAGCTCTTTGATTCTGGGTTTTTGAGTAAAAGGAAATAGAATCGTTTTGCCCAAATATTCTTTTGAAATTCCATTTTCATCAGTCATGTATGGGAATAATAACCTTGCAAAAAGTGCACCCAGAATGATCTGAGTTCTCATATTTTTAACTAATATAAACGGAGTTTCAAGTTTCAATTCTTGATTTTCAATAACAACTTTTAAAACTTTGTATTTGACATCTAAGCGTGAGCCATTATCACCATTAAACCTTTTGGTTGTTTTCTCAAAGTATTTTGTCAGAATGATTCCTTCGTTAAAATAATTAGAATCAGCTCCTGTGTCGAATAAGACAGTTTGTTCCAAAACAAAATCATTGTGAATAATAATTTTGGCATGGATATAAAATTTTTGAATTGAAATTCAAGAAATCAAGTTTAAGAAAGTGTTATCTTCCTTATTACCATCATTATATGTGATTTCTAGATTTTCTTCAATTTTACCTGTTAGTTGTATATCTTGGAGTTGGGATATGACCTAGGCACAGGTTTCCTATTGGAGTTTAATCAAACGTATCTTATTTTTAAGTTGTTTGACCTCTAGGTGTAAATCCTGAAGGGTTGTTGGTTTAACAGAGTGTTGGAATTTGTTTAAAACATCTATTAAATTGTATTTGTTTACAGGTAAAACAGGTTTTGAGTTTGAAAAAGATGGATGTTGATTAACTAATTCTCAAAACTTAAACAAATATTCTCCTTTTTCAGAATCTGGTAGCTTTTCAATAATATCAAGAAGTAAATCTTGTTCCTTCGAGATAACATTGATTGATGATGAAAATTCTAGGATATCATCATTTTGAATATTTTGAATATCCTCAGACGAATCACTATCAGTTTCTGAACTAGAAGTTTCTTCAATCAAAAGATTGTTTATTTGTTCAAGAACAGATTCATCAATACACTTGATTTTCTTGAGTTTTCTTCTAAAAGCACAATATTTTGAAATATGGCCTAGTTTACCACATTTAAAACATTTGACTTTGTTTTGTTCAGGAAAGTCGACCTTAGGTTTGGATCTAAATTCCTATTTTAACCTACGGGGAGGTATGTTTGGGTAATATCTTTGGTAGATATGTTTCTTCTTTTTGTGATAGGAAGAAGGTTTCCTATGTTTCTTAGTTCGTTTACAGGATGGAAGACCGAATTGTTCGCAGAAGGTTCCTAACTCTCTACGGTTTATGGGTTTCTCTTTGGCCAGTTGATGTTAGATGCTATCATCCTGACAAATTTTAAGAGCAGATTTTTGAACACAAGAGATTAATTCTCCATATGTCAAGCGCTCATAAGGGATTATGTCATTATTTTGGTTTCTAAATTTTTCTCTAACTTTATCACCTAAATATTTAGGTAATCCAGCTAGGAATTTTTCTTTCCAAAAGGGTTGTTTGGCATCATCTCTTGTGAGAACTCGAGCAAGGAAAGTATCCCTATACCATCTAAAATCAGAAAGGGTTTTGCACTTAAGATTTGACAGTAATTCAGTTGATCTATCTTTTCAAATAGATGGATCACCAACAAATGTTTGACAATTGTAAATATCAAAGTTTGGACTGAGTATGGATAGGTTTGACCATTATAAAGGATAGGTGTTCCATCAGAATCAGTTTAAATAGATGAAAAAATTGTTTGTTTATCTTCTTGAGTAAGGTAATGATCCCACCAATTTTTCAATTGACCAGTAAAACCAAATACCAAAAGGTTTATGATTTGTTCATCTGTGTAGTTGTTTTGGGTTTGATATGCAGTACACAATATTGTCATCTGCAGCATTGTTGAAAGGATATTAGCTTCGTTAAGACCATCTATGTTCCATTCATAAATGTTCTCTCCGCTAAATGACCTAAAGTTTTGGTTAACTCATTCTTCAACCAGAATATCTGGAGGGCTTGCCCTAGGGTAATATAGTTTAGAGGGCTGTTTCCAGTGTTGTTGGTTGATTTAGAGTTGTGATTTAGAGGAATCTGTTTGGGAACCTTGAGAATCTTTCTCTAGATTGTCTAGTAGGGCAGAAGAGGTGGATTCATTTTGAGGAGTTTCTGGGACAGTCAAGGTTTGGGATATTTGGAGTCTTTTTTGATTGATTTTTTCAATCAGATTGGACTTATTTTGGAGGAATATTTCAGACTTCATTTGTGGGCTGAGCTGAAATGGTTTGAAGATTAGGTTTTCAATCCTTGGTTTTGATTGTTCAGAAACAATGTTTGAAGATGTTTGAACAAAATGATCACCTAATTGTTGAAGATACAAATTAGTATAATTATTTTGCCCAACTATTTTTTTTTATGTCAAAAGAATCAACAGGTTGACTTGTATTTTTAAAACGAAATGGTGCTGCCAATACTAGATGTCCTACATCATCCTTAGAGTGAGGAATTTGCACCGTTTTTTTGTGGAAGAAATTCAAAAGATATATTTTCTCCTTGAGAACTTTTCCATTGTTTAATAACACCAACAATTTGATCAAATGGATAATCCAATTTTGTAGTTTTAGCGTATTAACTAAACCAATCAAATAATTGAATAATCACTTGAGCTCTGTTAAGGAATCTGTAGAATTTTTCTTGAATCTTTTTTCTATCAAATCCTTTGAAGTTTTCTAAGAACCATTTTCTCTGGAGATTGTATTCTTCCGAGTAAAACTATTTTTGTAAAGTTTGTTTGTCAATCTGAAATTCATTTTCAATGACATTTAAGTTTAAATTTCCCAAATCTATTGATGAATAAGTTGGAGACTCTACAGATCTCATATCAGATCTTAAGTCTTCATCTTTTTCATAAACAGTTTGAGGAATATTTGAAGAATTATGAATTCCTTGGATTGAAGCACTAGTAGTTGAAGGAGTTTGGATAACTACTGTGGGTGTTTTAGATGCTCTTCAATATATAACAGAAGGCGGTTTAGGAATTGAAGAATATGATAATCTAGATGATTCTATTTGAATAGATCTACAATCTTCATATATTGAAGCTTCAGATCTTGATGTTTGAGAGATTGATCTTCTGGACTAATCAAAGGATAACCTGACAAATCCATCAGAAGTTTGGGTGATTTTCTTTAACGGTGAAATGGGTTCTGGAGTAGGCTGTGAGGCTTTCTCTATGATCCATTCATCTGGTAATACAACATCATTCCACATGATGATCCTGGGAATAGTTATATTAACATTTTGAAGATCAGTTAAGAAAATAGTAGTTTGATCAGTTTCATAGGGTATTTGAACATACAAAGTTGACGTGTTAGAGACCATATACTGTATCCTATAGATTAAGGTAGCGGGTATTGATCCTGACAACATGTTCAAACCATGAAGTTTAATTTTAAGTTTAACACCTTTGAGGATATTTTCATCGTTTAAATCCATCATTCTGTGGGGAAAATAGTTGAAATAAATGGGTCCTACATGAAGGCCAATTTCTGCCATTACTAAAATAGCATCTTAATATATATTATGTCTACGATCCAATAAAACTAGTAAACATGATATATTCAAGTCTTTTCTGAAAAGAGGTTTTAATGCAATTTGAACGCTACTGACATGTAAAAAATTGTATTATTTACGATGTCGCTCAATCGACTTTATTGAAAGAAGGAAAAATCCTCTTTATCAGGTTTAATAAAAATTGATTCTTCAATAGTCCTGATTATATGATCGAATTTTGAAAACCATTTTCTATCCTCAATTTACGCGTAAAGCGTGTTTATGGCAATAGGAGCCAAAGTCCAATTGTCAATGTTTTGAAAATAAATTTCTTCTTTGAAAATTCTTTTGTTTGAAGCGGATGTTACTTCGTTTAATTCCTCATCGTTTAAAGGAGGGTGAGAAGAAGAAGAAGCATTTGAGTTTAAGGATGATCCTCATTTGAAAGAGAAGGAACGGAATAAAGACATAATTAAAACAACAAAACAAAATTAAATGTTTTAAATGTGGTAAACTAGGCCATATTTCAAAATATTGTGCTTTCAGAAGAAAACTCAAGAAAATCAGGTGTATTGATGAATCTGTTCTTGAACAATTAGTATTGAGAACATTTAAGTATTGAAAACATTGAAAAATTGATTTTTGAAGATGTTAAATAGAACAATTGAACTATAGATAAGATGAGTGCTAAAAAAAATCAACTCGTGAAATAAAATGGTACATTTTTTATTATAAGATCCTTAAATGTTATTTTTCTTGCACCCAAATCATGAGACCACCTATAAAATTAAGGGTTATATAACACCTAATATCTTAATCTTATTTCTCATATGCGTCAAGTGTTCTAATCTTATTTGTAGTGCATTTTACCCATAATCTTTTTAATTTAGTGCAATTTTACCAATACTCATTTTAATTTTGTACAATTTTATAAATAATCTTATTTCTCAAGTACCAAGAATTGTACTAAATTAAAAAGATTATGGGTAAATTTACACCACAAATAAGATTAATATACTAGAAGCATATGAGAAATAAGATCAAGATATTATGTGCTATATAACCCTAAAATTAATTGACATTTGGGGTTTAGTATTTAAGGTACAAAGTATTGGTAGAAAAGTATTTAACTGTACTATATGTATAAAAATTACTTTAGTATATTGAATACTACTAATAAAATACTTTAGTATGTTTGATGTATAAAAAAATTATTTTATAATATTGACTGCTATTAGAAAAATATTTGAATGTGCTAAATGTACAAAAAATTATTTTAGGATACTGAGTACTATTAGAAAAATATTTTAAGATGTTAGATACAACTTATTTCTAATTTAAAAAATAACTGTAATATTTTTTTAATTAAAAAGATGTTAAAAATAAAAAATTGAGTGACCTTTTAAAAAAATAAAACAAGTTACCTAACAAATCAAAGTCAAGAGAAAAAAAGAGCACGTGGGTCCATGTTTAATATTTTTTAATCTTTATTTTTAAAAAAAATAATGGGTGTAGAATCTAAAATAAAAATAATCTCTTAACTATCATTTTTTTAAAAAAATATATATATCATTTAAAAATATTAAATCTGTACTGTATAGATTACATCTAGACAATTTTGATGAGATAAACTTTAAGTGCACATCTTATGAGCACCCAAACCTCTTAAAAGCTTCAAGGTGCACATTTTGAAGCATATTTAAAAGCCTATAGTAGTCTTACAAGTTTCATTTTATTCACAATCAAAAAAGAGTATTTGCCAATTAACAAATAAAAGAAAAGCAACTAACATACAATTTATAGGAAAGTCTATATGACAAAATATTGCAGAGTGTCTTCTAGTTCTAAACTTTCTGTTCATCGTTCCCAATTAAATTATAAACATCATCATCTCATCTTCTTCATGGGATTTTCCACAATTCGGTTGGCTGGACCGACGGATAAGGACTATATAAACAACACATAAAAGCAAGAATCATCAGATTCTAATCCATGTTTTTATCTCAAATATTTAAAGATTAATATTTTGAGGTATCACACACACACACACACACACACATATATATATACCATAGACGAAATCGTAATGGAGTTGTTTGAGACGATTCATGGAATAAAGCTCTCTGAGTAGGATGGACTGACGAGTAAGGACTACAAAATACACACATAAAACATGAAATATTAGATATAATCCATAGTTCTACATCAAATATTTAAGGATTTATGTTTTGGTGTATCATATATATACCTGGGACGAAATTGCATTGGAGATCGTTGGAGCAATTCATGGAATGAAGCTCTCTGAGTTGGATGGATCGATGAACAAGGACTAAAAATCAACACATAAGGCATGAAACATTAAATTAAATACATATTTTTATATCAAATGTTTAAGGATTTATGTTTTGGGGTCTCATATATATATATATAGACACACACACACACGGGGGATGAAATTGCAATGGAGTTGGTTGGGGCAATTCATCAAATGAAGCTCTCTAAGTCGTGTAGACCCTCAAACAATTAGGACTATAAAATCAACACAGAAAACATGAAACATCAAATCTAATCCATGTTTTTACATCAAACATTTAAGGATTTATGTTTTGGGGTATTATAAATATACCTTGGATGATATTGCAATGGATCTGTTGGTAGAGGCAATTCATGAAATGTAGCTCTTTGATTCATCATTCTTACTGTGTTGTTTGGAAGTTGTGTCTCTGATTAAGTTTCAACGATAGATGTGATAGATATGATCAGTTGCAAGGTAATGTAATATATATATATATATATATATATATATATAAACATCTCACATTTGGCACCCTTAGTGAAAATCTGAATAGTCTTTATATTTGCTAATATATATTTCTTTTAAAAAAATTGAATTTTATGAACTAACAATATAAGGCTCTTACCATTTCTTCTACCATGGCTGTTCTTACATCCTTGGCATTCACATGTTTTGCTGGAACATCCAACTTTATTCTTCATTGAAAAAGACAAAGGTACAAATTTATTTCAAAATTTGCTACTGAATTTTTGAATAATTTCTTAAAATCCAGTGGTGTACTCTTATAATAAATATTTTTAAAGATTTTGATAAAAGAAATTTAATAATGAAGTGTATACACAACCTTGAAACAAGGGCAATATCCTTTCGAACATGATGTCTTTATACACTTGCAGCCTCCAGTGGGATTGACGGATGAGTATGTCCCTTGATTCACATTAAACTAATTAAAGAAAAAGCACAATATTAGTTAATGAAATAATTAAATCACAATCATGAATAATCAGAAATAACATTAATTTGATCCATTAATTAAGATCTTACATTGTTAGAAGCAAATGCCCTTGGACTACCAGATAGAATATCATTACTATTGAATGTCTAAAGTCTGGTGTATTTAAACTGTTGCTCTGGTTTAAGCTTGATGTCTTTTGCCTAATAAAATCATATGAAATGTTTACATATATATATATATATATATATATATATATATATATAGCGTAACTAAACATATTACCATGTAACATGAAATAGGAAATAATTAAAAGGAATAGTTAATGTTTTAATACTTAAATTAAGATGACTCATTTTCCTCCGTTCCTCCAAATAAAAAAATTAATAATTTAGACTCAATATTGAATTTGAGGGAAGAGTTTGCATTAGCATTTATAAAAGTGGTTTTTATTCTAACTGAATTTTTACAAACTGAAATTATGGTAAAAATCAATTAGTGTAATATGATTTATATTTGAATAGATATTTTTAAATATTAGTTTGATAGAATAAACTTGCAATGAAGTTGGTTGGGGCAATTCATCAAATGAAGCTCTCTGAGTCGTGTAGACCCTCAAACAATTAGGACTATAAAATCAACACAGAAAACATGAAACATCAAATCTAATCCATGTTTTTACATCAAACATTTAAGGATTTATGTTTTGGGGTATTATAAATATACCTTGGATGATATTGCAATGGATCTGTTGGTAGAGGCAATTCATGAAATGTAGCTCTTTGATTCATCATTCTTACTGTGTTGTTTGGAAGTTGTGTCTCTGATTCAGTTTCAACGATAGATGTGATAGATATAATCAGTTGCAAGGTAATGTAATATATATATATATATATATATATATATATATAAACATCTCACATTTGGCACCCTTAGTGAAAATCTGAATAGCCTTTATATTTGCTAATATATATTTCTTTTAAAAAAATTGAATTTTATGAACTAACAATATAAGGCTCTTACCATTTCTTCTACCATGGCTGTTCTTACATCCTTGGCATTCACATGTTTTGCTGGAACATCCAACTTTATCCTTCATTGAAAAAGACAAAGGTACAAATTTATTTCAAAATTTGCTACTGAATTTTTGAATAATTTCTTAAAAGACCCTGTGGTGTACTCTTATAATAAATATTTTTAAAGAATTTGATAAAAGAAATTTAATAATGAAGTGTATACACAACCTTGAAACATGGGCAATATCCTTTCGAACTTGATGTCTTTATACACTTGCAGCCTCCAGTGGGATTGACGGATGAGGATGTCCCTTGATTCACATTAAACTAATTAAAGAAAAAGCACAATATTAGTTAATGAAATAATTAAATCACAATCATGAATAATCAGAAATAACATTAATTTGATCCATTAATCAAGATCTTACATTGTTAGAAGCAAATGCCCTTGGATTACCAGATAGAATATCATTACTCCTGATTGAATGTCTAAAGTCTGGTGTATTTAAACTGTTGCTCTGGTTTAAGCTTGATGTCTTTTGCCTAATAAAATCATATGAAATGTTTACATACATATATATATATATATATAGCGTAACTAAACATATTACCATGTAACATGAAATAGGAAATAATTAAAAGGAATAGTTAATGTTTTAATACTTAAATTAAGATGACTCATTTTCCTCCGTTCCTCCAAATAAAAAAATTAATAATTTAGACTCAATATTGAATTTGAGGGAAGAGTTTGCATTAGCATTTATAAAAGTGGTTTTTATTCTAACTGAATTTTTACAAACTGAAATTATGGTAAAATTTAATTAGTATAATATGATTTATATTTGAATAGATTTTTTTAAATATTAGTTTGATAGAATAAACTTATTTAGACGATATCATTAAAAATCAAGTTTAAATGTAAAATGGCTGAAAAGGATAAGAGTTTCATATAAAATATTTATATATGTGTGTATAATTATATAAATTTAAGAAAATTTTAAAATTTAAATAAAAATTATGAAAATAAATAGTTAATATATTATTAAAAATAAAACGAACCTCTTTTTTGTAGGACTTGATACTTGGTTATTGAGTTGTTGAGAATGGCTAAATATTTCAGGAGGAGTTAGTGTCCTTTTGGTATTTGTAGATGCAGAATGAGGTTCACTCATGAATCGTTCAGATTTATCACTATTTATCACAACCTATCAATAAGAAGATGACGATAATGGTGAAGAAGATGATCTCAGAGCATTTATCAATAATCAAGGATATTTGATTTCAAATGTCATAATTGAACATCAAGAGCTTAATTATTAGTATAGTTACCTTATGGGTGTTACAATTTTGATTCTCTTTGTGAGAATTTTTTTGAGATCTTATTTTTTGAATGAGCATCTCTAAACAAATTCATCAAGGCGTTATCCGCAAAATGGTCATCTTCATTTTGGGGAACAATAATGGGATATATTCCTGAATAAGGACATTCCCATTTATTTTCATTTTCATTTGTGACTATTCCCAAAAATTCATTAGTAACACGTGCATCAGAAATCATTGATGGAGAATCTTGTGGCATGGGGGTAGTACTGTTCATTTCACTCTGCATCAAGTTTCATTGCTCTCAATAATGATAATCATGATCAAAATGAAAATTTATTATGTAGATAAAAAGATTTATTTTGACCAATAAAACAATAAAATATATGAAACAAATTAAAATTTGTCGGGAAAAACGAGGCAAGAAGTGAATGCTATTAACGATATGTGAGATGATACACACAGCATTATACTAGAAAATAGGGGTTTCTGTAAAACCTAGCATCTATAATAAATTAATTTCAAATGAGAAAAATATTTGGGTTCAAGAAGATGAGTGAACAAGAGAACTTTCTTGCTTTCCAAGAAACGCAATTATTGTCTAGCACTCTCATCGGCACATTAAAATTTCAAGAGATCTTTCAAAACAGTGAATTCTACATACATCCAGGGATCGAATTCTCCTGACCTCAATGTTACGTTTGACCTCCCCCAAATGAAAGTTCATATTGATTAAAAAAACAGACTTAAAAGAAAGATAGCATTCAGATTGAGAATCAAGATTAACATGTTTATTTAAAAACTAATAATGATTTAAAATATAAAAAGATTCAAAACATAAATTAATAATAAATTTAGTAAATTGCCTATCCATTTATAAAATTAACGAGTAGCAGCAAAGTAATTAATGAAATTAAATTTACATACCCTATGTGACGATGACAATAAAGACGAAACTTGATTGTGTTTGTAGTTTGAGAGATCCATAGTATTCACTTTTTGTGTGGCTTTCCTGGTTCGATGATATATTTTGGAGAAGGGAAGCCTCAGGAAGAGAGAGAGAGAGAGCTGGAAAAGCCAAAAGCTAAACTGTGCGAAGGAAAAAAAATCGGATCCTTTTATAATTTACTCAAATGAGTCAAATCTCATTAATCTGGATATATATTAATATACATTATGATAACTATCATATCTCAATAATAACGTTAACAAAGTACATTTTACAATATTATTCATTTGTTTTTTTAAATAATAAATTGGTTTAACAATACAGATTAACTTATCTATCTTTTTCTTTTTTGACCAGGAACTTATCTATCAATATATATATATATATATATATATATATAATATTGATAATTAAATTGAAATGATCGATGCGAGAATTCGTTATTGATATATATTATACTGAATTATTGAATTATTTATATAATAAATATTATTTATAATCTAATTTCATGAACTCACCGAATCATGAAGACCAAGCTTAGTGATGAAAACATTGATTATTTTTAATTTTTTTAAATAAACTTAATTTCATAAAAGTCCACGTACTTTTTAAATAAAATTTGTCTTTTACAAGAAAATAATTTACAGAACTTATCTGCGAATATATGTAGTGATTTGTTTGGGGAAGGTATAATCATATAATATTCTTATCATAATTTGAACTTTGAACTGACTGAATATGCAATAGTATTTTGAAAAATTAATTTAGATAAACAAATACATTTTAAAACTTGGAAATATTTATTTTGAAGCTTGTACGATAAACTTAAGAATGTCAAACACAACTAGGGCTAATTTAGGCCATGTTTGATTATTTATTTATAGAACAATTTTTTTCATTTTTTATTGACATTTGTACTAAACTATAGAAAAAGAACAGTAAAAACATGACATCTATATCTATAAAAAATGAGAGACTAAAATTGGCACCCCAGTGCACCACGTAGCAGTCTCAAAAGTAAGATAAATCGGCCCTTATAAATATTATAATAAATACGCAAGAAGAATGTAAAATATCCTAATTTACCAATTATAAGAATTACTTAAATACCAAATATTTCTCCTTAGGGCCATTACCCATTTTGTGTTTAAGGCATATTTGTTTTTGTTTTTTATAATATTATTCAGTTACGTTGCATATGTTTTCCATACTTAATCAATGAAAAAAAAAGGAGCACAACAAAGTAAATGAGTATAAAACTTTTACACTCGTCAACAATTTTTTGACATCAACTTTAGAAATGGATTATAATAATATATTAATATTACTAATATAAAATATATATTAATATATATAGATAAATAAATTTAAAAAATGAATATATATATATATATATATATATATATATATATGGGATGAGACGGGAACAAGACACCTCATCCTATGCCCATCTTGTCCCAAACTCTTTTTTGTGTCATCTCAATTATAACCAAGACCAATACGGCTGATTAGGACGAGATATCTTGGACACATCTACCTCCCATATAATTTACAAAAGAGGTTTTTTATAATCTAATAGTTTACTTTATATATATATATATATATATATATATATATATAAGATTAGAGGTATTCACGGGATAGGTTGCAGTTATAATAACCCTGTCTAGTGTTCTATCCCAATATAATTGCGGGAGGCATTTTACGTCCCATATTGGTCATGTCCTGTCTCAAACGGAACTGGGATTGGTTTGGGACAAGACATGGATTCTTGAATCCTATTTTTTTTTAAAAAAAAATTAACTTACTAGTATTTTATGCACAATCTATTTATCAGTAATATATAATCAAAACTCATAAAAGAATATAAGAAATTAAAACAAATTAAAGCAGAAAATAACACATAATAAAACTTCACTTATGTCATAATTAGCTTAAGTTTATAATTAAGCATGCTGAAGTTTATAATCAAATTCAAAGGAAATAGAAGATATTAAATCCTCCCTAATATGGTTACCAACTTAAAATAACAAATATCATTAATTATACTACAAACACCATTACTTCATCAATTATTCCACTTCACCAACTAAAGTTACTGTTTCATTTGAAAAGAAACAAAGACATATGAGAAAGAGAAAAATAAAATCATCTAATAAATAAAAT
Organism: Leucaena leucocephala; assembly: GCA_037074615.1. NCBI lineage: Eukaryota > Viridiplantae > Streptophyta > Magnoliopsida > Fabales > Fabaceae > Leucaena > Leucaena leucocephala. The sequence goes on from CM073519.1 coordinate 17,583,010, forward strand.
AAATAATATAATATAACTAATATTATTTTCTATGTTGTATTTTTTACAAAAAAAATGAATAAAACAAAGATTCTTTTTATAAAAAATTGTTCAAGGGATAGGAGCCCATGGGGTTAAACTGAGACTCAATATATTCACGTCCAAATCTTTTATGGGATAGGATGGACCTATCCTAAAATATCTGTACCAGGGGTCAAGACAACCTAAAGTAGGAAACTTTGGACACGCCTATCTAAGACTCCACTTATCACTTCATCTCATCTGTCTTTGTTGTCCAAATACATATGTGCATCGCATGGGTACTATAATAATTCCTAATAACTCGTAAGGTAGACTCTTCTGGATTGTTTTTTATTTTCTTAAAAATTTCCTGAATATAATTTTTATATTTAAATTGTAAACAAAGAAAACCACATGAAAAAACATAAGGACAAAAAGAAGAATACAAAATAATAATAATAATAAAATAAATTTAGGGGATAGAGTGGATTGAAGTTTATATTCATTATTAAAAAAATTATTTTTTTAAAAATAATAAATTAATATTAATTAGTAGATGATGGATAATGCTAGTTAACTATGACATAATTATTTTATATCTACGTCCATATATAAAAAATTCTTTATATCGTCAACGAATAGAATATTATATTTTTTCATATATTTTATAATGTTATGGTTACTTTTGTTCTAAAAAAAACCTTTATGACATTGGATGTAACACTTTATAAGCATATACCTCTATTAAGGATTTTACTAAAGATTTTTTATAAAGAATTTTGAACAGTTCCTTTTAAAATCGAAAGTTTTTAAAACTTGTATTGACCAAAAAGGTTATTCCTTTTTTTTAATAAAGGAATGAGATTCTCTAAAAAGAAATGAATATCTAAACTAACTTTCTCCAAGTTAAAACTTTTAGTTTAATTTCATAAACTTTTTGAAAAATAAAACTAATAAAACTTCAAGAAAGCCTTAAGACCCGGGGTTCTATGATAACTATATAAACTTGTCCTGACTAACTACTTCATCAAAATCCGACCATATAAACATCCATGCTCAAACGCTATAAGATTAACACTAATTATCACCTTTTGGACACCAATGTTGATGGCACTCAGTTTTCTCTTTATAGAGAATTATATAATCCATCACATAATTTTCATATACATATAAACTTATATACTCAACCTCTCGAGGCTTCATCAAAGTACTATAATTACTTTAATCAAAAGTTAACATATACAACTACGCTAGCTCCAACTTTTTAAACTCCGTCTACAACTGACTAAATAATAATGTTGTTATCATAATTTGAACTTTAAACTGTCTGATATGCACTGGTATTTTAAAAAATTAATTTAGATAAACAAATAAATTTTAAAAATTGAAATTTTTTTTTAAGTTTGTACAATATAAGATAATAGTAGATTATGATTATTGCAACCGTGTATATGAAAATTTTAAGGGAAAAAACAAATAAAGACTATATGAAATTCAAAAGGGCAAAAAGAGCATCTAAATTTTAAAAATGATATATTAGGCATAAGTCTCAATCTGTCATTTCAAAATTTGGAGGTAAAAAATGAAATTGTCCTTTAGTCATTTACTACTCCTACAATGGGATTTATGACTTGAGCAAATATTTTGACCACTTTCACTAAAATATTTACTATTCTCAATAACAATTAAATTGCAAATAATTACTTTGATCATTTTCTACTACTCCTACAATGAATTTACTACTTGAGCAATAATTTTGACCACTTTTGTGAAAATATTTACTACTCTCAGTAACAACTAAATTGCAAGTAATTACTTTGGTCACTTGCTACTTCTGCAATAGAATTTATTATTTGAGCAATGATTTTAATCACTTTTGCTAAGACATTTACTACTCTCAGTGGCAATTGAGTTGCAAGTAATTGTTTTGGTCATTTGCCACTTCTCCTGTAATGGGATTTACTACTTGAGTAATAATTTTGAACACTTTCGCTAAGATATTTACTATTCTCAATAACAACTGATACTGGTGCAAAATATACTTTTTAAAGCCCCATTTTTAAACTGGTCCTTGTGGAGACTGTTTAAAAAAAAGACCGGTGGCTTTTTTGTAAATAAGATCAAATAGTTACACTAGATGTATACATAACTAGTGTAAAAGATAATTACTACACCGGATACTAATATCAATAGGTGTAGATTAGCTGGAGTCATCTTCTGACTCTTTATTTTCTTGTTTTGAAACAAATGATTGCTGGTATTTTTGTAAATAAGATAAAATATTTACACTGGATGTACAATGAACCGGTGTTAAAATACTTTCTATTCTGACTTTTCAATTTCCTTACTATGCTTTCCCGCTTCTATTCTCTGTACCTTCTCAGGCCTTTCATTTCAATTCTTCGGTTCCTAACGTTTGTACTCATTATGATTGAAGGCCAATTGTATTCTTCGATATTTTTTCTGAAACCGTTCTTATTCTTCAACCAGATGTATACCATTTATATGATCAGTATTTTTCGTCTCATCACTTTATCTATGTTTTATTTTCTTTTCTTCTATATTAACATTCAAATGGCTTCTTCCTCACGCATACCTCCTTCTCCGCCGCACAAAAGAAACATAGACAATTTTGAAGACAAACATCTCAACCCTCACCCTGTAGTTCTTCTCCTCCTCCCCTAGTTATCACTATGATAGAGCATCTTGAGGAACTCATCATACACTTCAATGGCCTGGAGGACTCAGTGGAAGGACTATCTCAAAAAGTTAATAGACTGAAAGACAGTTTTAGAGATTTTCACTTAGAAGTTTGCCGCCATCAATATCATAATAGCTTGTATAATTCTATTGATCCTACTGACTCTGATGAATCCCAGACCTCTGAGTCTAATGGGGAGCAAAAGCTTGCAACCTTTATCTTCAGAATGATAGCTTCTCTTTTTGTACGTAATGAAAAAAAGAGAGAATATATTGTATATTCTAATAGATATTTTTTTTGAAATTTTATACTTTTGATGTAAAAGTTATTAGTAAAACTAAATGAATGAAGTTTCTTGTTCTGATAACATGGTGTTCTTTTATTTTTCAAAAACAAAAAAATGCACCATATTTAAACTGGACATGTAAGTGTCAGGTGTAGAACATAATGTCTAGTTTAGAAAAAGTTATTTCTACACCAGTCTTCCATTTTATCCGGTGTAAAAAGTGACTGGTTTAGAATATAATGTCAGGTTAAAAAAAATTATTTCTTCACATATGTTACATTTTATCCAGTGTATGTTTACTATACACTTTAAAAAGCCCCTTCGTGCCTCCCATCTATCATTTTTTACTTGTGTGTGCATTTAAGTCTTCTCGATCCTTCACAGCCAGTGAGTTTTGTTTTGTACTCCTTGTCTTGAGAACTGAAGATTTATGCACTACTGACGGTAGCTTTTGCTGTTATCTGTGCTGGATTTATTACTGTCATTTACTTATTTCATTTGGTGAGTTCTTCCACTTGTGTGTGATATATTCTCTCTCATAATTAGCTGCAAGCTAGGTTTTCTTATTTTTTATTTTCCTAGTTTCTTAATCTTCCACAAATATGAATTGTAGTTGCATAAATGCTAAACGAACAAGTATTGTGTATGCTGAAGAGGTGAAAGAGTTTTTGGATTTTGCTAAATAAAATGGTGATGATGACAATGGAAGGTTTTATTGTCCTTGTGTGAGTTATTTGAATAAGAGGAAACAAAGTCCTGTAGATATGTACACTTATCTAATTTGTGATGGGTTTTACAAGAGTTACACAATATGGGTATAACATAGTGAAAATGTGGAAATGTTAAGTGCATCTGAACAGTTGGAATATACCTTTGATGATGACATGGATACTGATGATTGGGTAGAGGACATGATTCGTTATATTAGAGAAGATGCTTTTATGCGATCACATGCATATGATAATATGTGCAATGATGCAAAAAAATCTCTATACCCAGGGTGCAGAAAATACAACATGTTGAATATAGTGTTGAGATTGGTAAGTATGAAAGCACGGCATGGGTGGAGTGGTAGAGGTTTTTCAAAATTACTTGTGTTGTTGCAAGACATGTTTCTAGAAAAAATGTGTTACCCAAACGCTACTATGATGCTAAGAAAATAATGTCATTTAGGCATGCAGTATAGAAAGATTCATGCATGCCCAAATGATTACATATTGTATAGGAAAGATTTTGAAGATAAGAAAAAAATGTCAAATGTGTAAGACACTGAGGTACAGATCAAACAAGTCTCCTGCAAAGGTCAAACAAGTCTCCTGCAAAGGTGTTAAGGTATCTTCCAATTATATTAAGGTTTAACAACTTTTTGCTAATGAAGATGATGCAAAAAAAAATGTTCTGCCATGCGACTAAAAGGATTTGTAATGGAAAGCTTCGTCATCTGATTGATTCTTTGTAATGGAAGAAGATTGATGACTTATTTTCTGAGTTTAGCAATTAACCATGAAACCTAAGGCTTAGACTCAGTATAGATAGCATGAACCTTTATAGTAGCCTTAGTAGTATACATAGTTCATAACCCGTCCTCTTGGTGGTTTATAACCTATCTCCCTTATTGTGTATGAGAAGTAAGTATGTAATATTGTCTATGTTGATCTTAGGATTAAAACAATCGAGAAATGACATAGACATTTACCTAATGCCCTTGATCGAATATTTGAAGAAGTTATTGTAAGGTGTGGATGTTTTTGATGCGATTAAGAAAGAGATATTCAAAATGTGGGTCATGATCTTTTGTACAATTAATGACTTTTCTGCATAAGGAAATTTGTCAGGGTATAGTGTTAAGGGCCCAAAAATATGTTTGATTTGTAAGGAAAGGACTTGCTACTATTAACTTCGTTATGGAAGAAACACAGTCTACCTAGGTTATATAGGAGATTTCTAAAACAAGGTTATTCATACTGTCAACTGAAGAAAAAATTCTTTGGAAGCCAAGGATTTGAAAATGCTCTAGATCCATTGACTAGAGAACAAGTTTATAAAAAAGTGAAAGACATCAATGTTACTTTAGGTAAGACTACCAAGAGAAGTGAGAAAAATATATGGAAAAAAAGATGTCTTCTTTGAGCTTCCATATTGGCAACATCTTTAGGTAAGGCATTATATTGATGTCATGCATATGGAGAAAAATATGTGTTACAACATTGTTGGAACACTTCTTAACCTACATGGTAGTTCTAAAGATGCTTTGAAGGCAAGACTAAATTTACAAGAAATGGGAATACGTGAGGATTTACATCCAAGCCCACATGGTGAGGGGAGTCATTGTGTTTAAGAGATTAATATTTTATCTAAGGATGAGAGAAGAAGTATTTGTGAATGTTTGCAAGAAATCAAAGTTCCCTCTGGGTACCCATATAATCTTAAGTAGATTATATCGAGGAAAGATTTGAAATTAATAAGCCAAAAGTCTCATGATTGTCATATCTTGATGTAACAATTACTTCTAGTAGCTGTTCGAGAAATCCTTCAAGATGATTTGAGACACATTGTAACCCGACTTTGCTTCTTCTTCAATGTTATATGTGCCAAAGTCTTTGAGACTGAAAAGTTAAATGAATTGGAGCATGAGGGTTATGTTATTTTGTGCCAACTGGAAAAATTGTTTTTTCCAGGCTTTTTTGACATCATGGTACACCTCATCGTTCATCTAGTACGAGAGATAAAACTATGTGGCCCTGTATACTTACGATGGATGTACTCATTTGAAAGATACACGAAAATTCATAAAGGGTATATGAAGAATCCAGATCATATCCAAATCAGTCCCAGGAATCTATTGTTCAAAAATATATTTCTAAAGAAGCTATAGACTTTTGTCAACACTAACCATCTAAAGTAAGACTTACCGGTCTCATTAAACCCTGTGCCAAACAGAGAGTCAACGTGAAATGTCTGTGAAGATTGTTGATCGTAATAAATTATAGCAAATACTCTTACATATCTTGAATAACATTGATAAAGTTGAAGACTATATAGCTGTTTATAAAGAGCTTGTCCTGAAACAAATAATAGAATGACATAGCAAAAGTTGATTAAAGAACACTACAAATCTTTTGCATATTGATTCAAACAGAAGGTTGGCATACGATCCTAAATTTAATGTAATATGTTGGAATTCATTTAATATTAATGGGTATTCCTTTTATACAAAGTCACTAGATAATAAAATTAGTGTGCAGAACAGTAGTGTTATGTTAGTAGATGAAGCTATGCACTTCTCTAGTTCAAAAGATAACAATCCTAAATTGGCAGTCATCCCTTAGTGTTGTTGAAGATATTTGGGAGCTGGACTACACTAAATTCATAGTTCCTATGTTCAAATGCAAGTGGGCTAATGTAGAAAATAGTGTTATGGTGGATCGGTTAGGATTTATACTGGTTGATTTGAATAGTACAAGTTTTGGTAATGAGCCTTTCATTATGGCAGACCAAGCAAAGCAAGTGTTCTATATCACTTATCTGGCAAATAAAAGAGGGTCTTTCGCTTTCTAAGGAAAAAGGGTTGTTGACGATGATGATTCAATTTGTGAGATCCCTTCTTTTTCAATAAGTTTACTAAAATTGAATGGAGAAGAAGTTGATTCTGATTGATTTGTATGTGATTGTATATATTGTTTTGATGTAATAACAACACAAATATATTGTTCTCATTGCATATATTGTTTTGGTGTGACTTACAAGTGATGGGTTAATGAAATTGTTAGTTTGAAAAAACAACTTCAACATTTAAACCGGTTGTACATGTTATTAGGTGTAAAAAGTTATCTAAAAAATTTAAGGTCACTTTTTCTACACCAAATTTATATGTTATCCGCAGTAAACAAATGATCTAAAAAATTTAAGGTCACCTTTTTTACACCATATTTATATGTTATTTGGTGTAAAAAGTCTTACAGAAAAATTTAAGGTCACTCTTTCTACCGGATTTATATGTTATTCGATATAGAAAGTCTTATGAAATTTAAAATATTGGTCATTTCATATTCAAAATATGATTTTTATACTAGATTTAAATGTGAACTAGTGTAAAAAGTCTTATAGAAAATACTTTTTTAAAGCCCGCCCCTTGGCGCTTCTCTTCATTTCTCAGGTTTTATTCAGTCTTATTTCCTACGTCGTCTATGATTACTCCTTTCGTTGTTCTTTGTGGTTTTTGTTGGGCTTCAAGTGCTTATTCATTCTTCTTTATTCTCGCTCTTGTTGTGTAAATGTTCTCAACACTTATTTTATCGTGTACGTGCTTCGTTGTTTACGTGTTCGTTTAATCTAGGTTTTATAGTTTTCTTACAATAAATGCTTGCACTTCTTTCCATGGGTAAATGCTAAAGAAATAACTTTTGTGTATTCTGATGGAAGGAAAAAGGTTTTAGTCTATTTACTATGTTTGATTTTGTTATTGTGTATATAGGAATATGGGGGTAGTGGTAATCAAAATGAGGTTAGCGATACTCCAAGTGACTCTAAATAAAGGAGGGGCAGAAGTGCGACATGATTTTAAGACATTTTGAAAGTCAGGAAGAAAGGAAAATTACTACTAATTGAATTTGACACATGTTAGAACCCAATTGGTGAACACATGAGTTATGTCATCCTTCTAGCACGCAACAAGACTAACATTGGCAAGATTAACATTTCATGAAAAAGAAATCTTCTATTTCCCATGTTTCTTCTATTTGTATGTATTGATTTTAACTACTTCAAGTCTTGTAGGAAAAAAGAGCAAAAGCCATTGAATAAGCTCTCAAGAATGATTTTCCCTACACAATGTCTTGAAGGGGTTACGCGAAGGCTGGAAGAGACTTATTGGGGCCAAGAGAAAGAGACTAGAAGAGGCTGCTGAGTCTGATCCTAGTGTTACTCTTGCTCCCTCATCTCTAATACGTAGCAAAGATAAATAGTTATACGCTCACTAAAAAAGGAGCATATCATTTACAAGCGATCATGCTCATATGATTACGGAAAAATTGTAAGTACTACTTATATTATATTTTTAGTTGACTAATTTCTTATGTTTGCTCTTTAGATATTATAGGTTGATCTTAAACAACAAGAAGCCCATGACTACATAAAGTCAGATGGTAGGAATAACATCTTGATTGTTGCCATAGGCAAGCAAGAGCATAGGGGCCATGTTAGGTGAGTTAGAGGAGGTGCCAGTATAAGAGATTATTTTATAGCATCTTCACGACATTCCCCATATATGCACAGGGCAGAACTGGAATCATTATTATCCACTATGAAGGTAGAGGCTAAGGCAGAAGCTTGGGTAAAGGCTAGGGCACATATAAAATATTTAATTGAGGCATGATTATAAGAGGGGTTTATAAAGATCAAAGAAGAAATATTGACCATGATGACCTCAAGGCAACAAGAGCCAAGTGCCCCCCCAATTGCTCTCAACTATAGCTCATCCTAGCACTAAAAGAAGTTGTTGCATGTTTGGGCTTGTAATATATTTACTTTTATATGTCTTAGGGACCATTTAGTAGCATTTATAACCACTTACAAGACCTTGGAAGTCCATTAGCCAAATCTAGAATTTTACTCTTCCTCAGGTTACTGTTCATATGGTATTCCAGATTACGCAACAAACTTCAAAAAATCATAATTAATTCTAGAAAACTCAAAATGAAGTGGTTCAAAAAGATACATGAATATAACATCTTGAAATTTAAGGGAAGAATAATTTATAGACCAAATGATTAGCCAATTGATACAGTTTATTCGTTGAAATTTACTGTTCATTTGGTCAAAAACTCTGGAAACAGTTTCTGGTCCCTTACTTTGGAAATTCATTTCTCTTGATATACACATCCAAATGAAATGTTCTACCTATTCACTTAAATATCTGGATGTGTGCTACATGCTCATAAAATTTTGTGAACTAATTCCTTCATTTGCTAGGTCAAACTGAAGCCACAACAAAATTGCTTTAGGACCTACAGTTTACCATTTTAGTTTCCTTTCTTTCACTTTCAATAATTATTCAAGCATACATAAGCCATCAAATAAACTTCTCAATATTCATATACATCATGTACATATGCCATAATTATTTCAAATAGCTTCATCACATAAATACATATCTTACATGGCATTTACATACATGGATAATTCATAGCCTATGCTAGAATCTTAAATACGTCACTTTCCTTCTTCCATGCTTTAGCTCATGTCCCAAACATGATTCTTCCATCTTGAATAACCTATTATGGTTGGTTATGGGAGGGTGAGATTCTAGGGAATCTCAGTAGCAAACATTACCACTTAAATATGCAAGATGGATGCTAATGCATGATATGTAATTTCATTAACTTTCTTTGATTAGTGACATGCCATCATGCTATGTACTTTTACATAAAGTACATGGCCATGGAAACATGTTATTCAAAATACATTCAACATCATTTATCATGTCACAACATCATTCAAATAACATATACATATCAACACATAAGCATACCACATCAAGCACATAAAGAGGTAAGTTCACTACCTTGCACTTAAGCTTTTCTCTTGACCTTTAGCCCTTGCTCCCTAGCTTTCCAACCATGAAGCCTTTATGTCCATCACTTCCCAACATATTCTTGGATGTTTCATGGTCCTAAACACATTCATATTCATCACATAACTCATTAGGACTCATGAACTCCAACCATGTTCAAGACTAACTTTGTTACACTCTTTATTGTCATAACTTTCTCTAATTTTCACTAATATACTTGGCTCTTGAACCAATTGACGTCTTGACTTTACCCTACATAATTTCACCTTTTGAATCCATTTATGAGCTTAGAATCATGAAATTCTGGCTCCTTCATGGCCTGCTGTACAGAACTGAACATAAGCATACAATTCTTTCAAAAATTCTCATTTTGATTCTAATGCTTCCCATACTTGTTTCTCCACTTTAACCCAAACAACTTTTAATTTTAAAACCATTGGAACCATCAAATCATGAAATTCTAATCACTGTTCATACGAGTGAACAATAACTGTAAGGAATCTCAAAGACTACAACCTTGAGATTTTAATGTTTCCAAGGTTCAAAACCTTTCCAATCCTACACAAAATCATCATACCAACTCAATGGAAGCATGAAATCATTGAAATTCAATTTTCTTCCCTCATGAACAGTGCATACCAAACAGGGCACACCATGGCAAAGTCAAGAATATCAATTTGATTCAACAACCAACCACTTAACTAGCTTGTTTAAGCTTCAATCATATGGTTCTAACTTTAATTTCTTCTTCCCCTTTCCTTTAAGGTCTTTGGGAAGCACCACCCCTTAGAGAAAACTCAACTTTTCTCCCATCAAAACCCTAAGTTCAAGCTCCCAAATCAAAGGAAAATAAGTTAGGAGAGATTGCTTACCTTTAATCTCTAACTTGCTTGAACTTTAGAACCTTGAATCTTCTTTATCTTGGCTTGAGTTTTCATTTTGCAAGAGTTTCCCCAAGGGTCCATGAGCTTACAGTTTGGCTGCAGAATGGAGGGGTATTTATAGCCAATATCCAAGAAAAATCAATGGCCAAGATTAATTCGGTTACTATTTGATCTAAAAGCTCACATATAATCTTGGATTTTACTTTTTCATAAAAGAATAATTATGACATCATGTGTGACAGCTCAAGGGACACCTCAAGGGGTTTTGTGGCGTGCTCACCATGCCAGGAAGCTTCTGAAAAAATTTCAGTCCAATCCGGTACCGATCGGAGCAGTTTCACAAAAATCGGACTGTTTTATGTTCTGAATTTTTCTATAATATACTAGGATATGTATTATGTCCTGGAAATCAATGTCTAGGCTTATCATACCCTTGACATGGTTATACTGAGTATTTATCTGCCATCCATTCCTTGGGAAATGACCAAAATACCCTTGGTGTCCTTTCTTACACTATATTGATACTAAGGGCATAATCGTCATTTTACCCCTCTTTATACTTCCTCAGGGTGTATCTGGGCTCAAATAATTATATTTATACCATGTGCCATATTTTTAGCCTGTCCTAAGTGACCAAAATACCCTTCATCCATCTTTGGTACAATCTGGGCATCCAGGGGCATTTTCGTAATTTTGCACTTTTTCTGGACACTAGCCCCTTCTACTGATGGACTGGTACCCTGGGTTTTGGGCCCTTCTTGGCGTCATCATGGGCCTATATATGAGGTCATCTGATCTCATTCTATCTAGGCTCACAAACCGATAAGTTCCATTATCAGATCACGGGTGTTATCAAACTCCCGTCAAAATTCACTGTTATAGGAATAACTTTTTATATAGGACTTCTTCCAGGGTTCTGTCAGATTCATAACATCTGACACTGTAGGGCACACTTTCTTATAATTCCCCCACTTATATCTGATATCCATGGAATCTGATAAAAATTCAGATAACTTTTAGACTATCAGATAATTTTCTGTTGCCTGGAGGCCTAATAAAATTTATGTATCATGCCAGATTAACCAGCGTAACTTCCTCTATTTACTGATGGAATATGGGACTGAAAAACTTTTGGGCAGTTATAACCCTTTCCAGGCTGATCTTTCTATAATTACAGTTCTGCCCTTGAACTTTTCTTTTAATTACATTTATGTCCGTTAATTTTTGGAAATTACCACTTTTGGCCCAATATTTATTTCTACTTTAACTTTTGGCCTTTAACCTTTTCAAATTTTCATTTAGGTCCTTCTCTTTCTTCAAGACTTATTTAACCTTTATTATTTCTTCTGATCTTTGTCATAATCCTTTCCAAACCTCTTTCCACTATCAGTATTATATAGATAGGGAAAAATTTAGGATATGACATTTTTACCCCCCTTAAAATAAATTTCGTCCTCAAAATTTACTCAACATCTCAGTCAATGATTGGGGTATCTATCTCTTAAAATTAACATCTTAACGGAGTACTTTTTATATCCATAATTCTTCATATCTTTACTATGGTCATTCTTCTATTACGAATCAACTCAATCAGAGTTGAACTCCAGTTCATTCTATTTCTTTCTTGCTATGCATCTATCTGCATATGGACTTCTCACTATGCTAGGCTTGTGAGTAGTGTCCATTTCTTTCATGTCAAACTCCCTCGAATACTGCTATATTATGGAGATTCTACTAACTATTCATCATATTTCTTAGTGCAATCACTTATTGATCATTTGAGTATCTAGCGGAATTCTTTGAATATCCGCAAACTTTAACTCTCATTCTCATATCATCATACATTCTTATCATCTTTAAAAACTCATCATAATACAGAGAGAGGACTTATATCATTTTTCTTTCTTTCATTGCTCTACTGCTAAACAGGAGCGCATAGGAGCATATAGGAGCACATACTCTAACATGCACAATGCCTGGCCAACATATTGCAGGACTGCATACCTGTCCATGAATGCAAAGCTCTAACATCAGAGCTCAAGCATTCCTTCTCTTAATATGCACAGCTTTAACACTTGGAGCTTGCACAACTCTAACACTCAGAGCTTGCACTGCTCTAACATTTAGAGCTTTAGCATATTCTGTAAACATCACATAATGTAATGTAACATAAGGCCTGGCATTCTATGCAAGGAGTGGAAGCTCTCAAAGCTCTTATTTGCTCTTTCACATGTAGCTTATCATTCAAACATCTTATCTTTTCCCGAATGGAAGCCTCTCTATCTGTTTACAAAGCTAGCTATACAGCCGCTTCTCAAGGCATATCTTATCACATATCTTTTATGCCGTATCATGGCATCTTTGGCTAAATCTGGCTACATCATAGTCTATATTTCAAATCTATTTCATTTGGACTTGACATAAGGGTTCTAGTCTCTTACTCTTCATAACCCTTTCTAGCTTTTCATAGCTCTTTCTATCATTTTACATAGCTTTATGCCTATATGCCAATTTCTTGTGGCATTCATATTTTTTTTCATCACTTCCGAGGGGGTCACCCATCATTAGACTACCCTTGCCTGAGCACGCTTAACTAAAATATGTAGATAAAAATCTAAAGTACTGGTGCTCACTGGCTTTGACTCTGGTACTTTACCATCTTATACCCATCTTATACTATCTCTCTTAGGTCTATCTGGCCTTCTAATCTCTTTGTCCTCATCTGGAGGATCTACTTACCTTTATTTTTAATCTTTGTAATATCATCGTAAGGATCTATGTATTCTCATTTGACCCTTTCTCATATCTTATAAAACATTCTCATAAATCCTTGGAACTCAGGATTAATAGCTTTAACTTTGATCACTTAGTTCCTGATAGGTGTAAGGAGATTTTGAGTTCAGTCCCTGATAGTAATAAGGCTATCTGAAACTAGCATCATGGGTACTCTCTCTGTTATAAGTTAATAAACTTGTGAAGCTTCTATACCTTAACTTTTCCTTAGTATTTGTCCTTCCAAAGAAATACTGTACTTATGGCTCATTGCTTTCTTGCTCTAAGCTTGGTCTACTGTGACCCTCGGGATCTACTGCGATCAACCGTAAGCCTTTCAGGATCTAACTGTGACCCTGTGAGCCATACTAGGATCTAACTGTAATCCTTCAGAATCTACTGGATTCTGTTGTACTGTATTCTCATCTCTGGAAGACCTAAACCAACGGACAAAGTTACAAGGTTAGTAACTTCCACATAGTTGTTAACTCCACAGATAATTCCCCAAAAATGATCACAGAAGCCAATATTATCTATTAGGACTTGACTCATTTCCTCTATCACTCAGGAACTTCATATACCATTCTCATCTTTATAACTTTATTACATTTAACATTGCAGGGAGCTACACAAGCTCTACCATGCATATATCTATCATCATCTATTTATCTCATCAGAGGGACTTTACTCTATTGCAAGAGCAATCTAGCTCTATTGCAAAAATATTAACTTATATTACTTAAAAACTGCTCTTTCTTAGAGCCATATCATCTTTCATAACTGCGTCTCATTCTCTATCCCATTGACTATCATAGTCTGATCATAAATTCTCTTTCTATCTTCTGAGAATCAAGTAGCTAACTTTCTAGTTTAGCACTTTGCTATTGCTTCATTCTTGCTAAGTTGAATTATTTAATTGCATGTCATAGAGCATGGGAGCAACATAACTTTCTCATATGGTATACTCTACCCAGTATGTACTGCATAAGGGGAGTATTCATTTATCATAGCATACTCAACATGCATAATATGCAAGTAGATGCAATCAATTAAGCATTCTCTAGTATGTGTGTCATCACATGACAACTACAATGAGATGCAATTTCTTATTATAACTTATGGCAACATAAGCCATGCATCATTACAGATTTTACTCAACCATCCCTCATACTCACATTACCATTAAGTAATTAACTAGGTAGACTTTAAAACATTTTGTCCCTTTGTCACCTTAACTGCTAGGTCTTGATCATCTATTCAGGTACCTGAGTCATTTACTTGTTTCACTTAGGCTGCCACGTCACCCTCTTACTAGGGTATAGACTCAACCCTTCTTTACTCTTTCTCATATGAGGAATAGGGGAGTCACTTTATCTTTAAATCTGTGGCTACTTTACTTTCTTTAAACCTCATAAACTTCTTTCTCTTAGCTTACATATATCTTTTTTACTAACCCTCAAACAATTTCTGAGGCAATTTATCTTTAGCTTACATCTCCAATATCCTATTTATTTATTTAGGAATCAGAGATAGCTTATCATATCAGGCTATCTTATCATAACATTTCTCATCGCCTGTAAGACTTTTATGTCTCTAACCTAAAGGATTTCTGTGTCCTTGGCCTCACTGTAATCTATCTGTAATCCATAACTGGGTCAGTTGTCTTCTTTCAGCTAACTGAGGAAAGGTTTGGCTCCTATCTTTATGCCATTCGAACTTCTAAGTTTTCCCTAATCCTCCTAGATTACTAACAGGCGAGAAAGTATCTCTTATTAAGCCTCAAGGTTCATATGAATGAACTCGATTAAGTATCCATCAAAAGAGTTCTCTTCCCTTAACTCTAACCCTTAACTTCATGCCCACATTTCTCTAATTGAGAGGAATGCTTCTTTTAAACTTTTTGAGAAAAACTTCTCAAGTGAGCGGATAATTCTCCATCTCATATGGAGTAACTTCTGTGCCTCTCTGTATCTCTTAACTCTTTATGTCTATCAATCTCAGTCTACTCTGGACTAGACTGTGATTCTTTTCTGGTCTACCTCTAGATCCTGACCAATTCAGGTCACTTGGATCTCATTCATCACTTAACATTACTATTTATGTTCTCTAGGGCAGAGCGTTAGGTTACTATCTCTTCGTGATAGAATCCCTTGACTTTGGGAACATTAACTTCCTATCTATTAACCATCACGTCTTTATCCTCAAGCCATGTATTAGACCATTCTTAGGCAAGTCTCATTCTAACTTCTCATTATTCTTTTTCGTAAAGACTAGCTACACAAAGTCTTTCGTACTGTAGATCAACTCCTGATGATCATACGGAGGATCTACTATTGAACCTCTTCTTAAATTGATTTTCTGTATCTTCGTGCTTTGTACTATTTAACTTGCCTATACTCTGTGCTAAATCTCTAACTGATAGACTTCAGTGAGGTTGGCATCTTTAGTTTCATAACACTTGACTTACTATCATCTCATACCAATCCTGTAAAGTATATTAGGTTAATGCCCTTTACTGGATGTTTGTTTATCATTCCTACTACGACATTGAGGAACTACAAATAACTAATTGTTCTTAATCTATACTTTTGTCCATCCCTTGACCTAGACTGAGTAATTCACTCTCCACAGCTTTCTTCAGACCAATATGGTCAACACTATCTATCTTTAATGAAGAAGGCTGGGGTTGACGAGGACTAGGAACATCCCACTGATCTTTCTCTATAAAGTCACATATTCTTGGACTTTGGGAATGGACAAGAACTATCATTAACTATGACTGGATATCTGAATTAGGGGGCTGTTGTATCTTAATTATCTTAAATCTATCCTCAAACTCTGGTAGAGGAGGAATAATATATGGTCTACCCATAATCCAGTACTAGTACTCAGCTTTCTCAGCCGTAATCTATCATCTCACAAAAGGAGTAAAGCTTATATCAGGGTTAGAGGGCATTCCAACAAACTTATACCGTATAGAGTCACTAGACTCAACATCATATGGTATATTCACGGCTTCAGAATGAATCTCTACATCACCTCCAGACTGCAGGTTTAAGTCTACAGAAATGTCTATGGGATATTCCACTGTAGATTTTCCTGACTGATCCCCTAAACTCTCATCTGGACTCTCTTCATTATCTAAGGGATGTGGATATATATCATCTTCATATATCACTATTGGTCTGGAGTCTCCCTTATTAACTGAAGCCTCTAACTTAACCTTATGGAATCTCATATATATTCCTGCAACATTTGCTTAATTAAGCAATGTTAACAATCCCATAATATACCATAACTTAACCAAATACTTACTATTTAGAGTTAGGGTCTGGGAATAATCTCATATTAGTTCATAAATAATCTATTTAGAGTATTTCTTAAGCCAGAATCCTATGCTCTGATACCATAATGTAATATCCTTACTTTTATACGTCTTAGGGACCATTCAGTAGCATTTAGAATCACTTACAAGACCTTGGAAGTCCATTAGCCAAATCTGGAATTTTACTCTTCCTCGGGTTACTGTTCATATGGTATTCCAGATTACGCAACGAACTTCAAAAAATCATAATTAATTCTAGAAAACTCAAAATGAAGTGGTTCAAAAATCTACATGAATATAACATCTTGAAATTTAAGGGAAGAATAATTTCTAGACCAAATGATTAGCCAATTGATACAGTTTATTCGTTGAAATTTACTGTTCATTTGGTCAAAAACTCTGGAAACAGTTTCTGGTCCCTTACTTTGGAAATTCATTTCTCTTGATATACACATCCAAATGAAATGTTCTACCTATTCACTTAAATATCTGGATGTGTGATACATGCTCATAAAATTTTGTGAACTAATTCCTTCATTTGCTAGGTCAAACTGAAGCCACAACAAAATTACTTTAGGACCTACAGTTTACCATTTTAGTTTCCTTTCTTTCACTTTCAATAATTATTCAAGCATACATAAGCCATCAAATAAACTTCTCAATATTCATATACATCATGTACATATGCCATAATTATTTCAAATAGCTTCATCACATAAATACATATCTTACATGGCATTTACATACATGGATAATTCATAGCCTATGCTAGAATCTTAAATACGTCACTTTCCTTCTTCCATGCTTTAGCTCATGTCCCAAACATGATTCTTCCATCTTGAATAACCTATTATGGTTGGTTATGGGAGGGTGAGATTCTAGGGAATCTCAGTAGCAAACATTACCACTTAAATATGCAAGATGGATGCTAATGCATGATATGTAATTTCATTAACTTTCTTTGATTAGTGACATGCCATCATGCTATGTACTTTTACATAAAGTACATGGCCATGGAAACATGTTATTCAAAATACATTCAACATCATTTATCATGTCACAACATCATTCAAATAACATATACATATCAACACATAAGCATACCACATCAAGCACATAAAGAGGTAAGTTCACTACCTTGCACTTAAGCTTTTCTCTTGACCTTTAGCCCTTGCTCCCTAGCTTTCCAACCATGAAGCCTTTATGTCCATCACTTCCCAACATATTCTTGGATGTTTCATGGTCCTAAACACATTCATATTCATCACATAACTCATTAGGACTCATGAACTCCAACCATGTTCAAGACTAACTTTGTTACACTCTTTATTGTCATAACTTTCTCTAATTTTCACTAATATACTTGGCTCTTGAACCAATTGACGTCTTGACTTTACCCTACATAATTTCACCTTTTGAATCCATTTATGAGCTTAGAATCATGAAATTCTGGCTCCTTCATGGCCTGCTGTACAGAACTGAACATAAGCATACAATTCTTTCAAAAATTCTCATTTTGATTCTAATGCTTCCCATACTTGTTTCTCCACTTTAACCCAAACAACTTTTAATTTTAAAACCATTGGAACCATCAAAATCATGAAATTCTAATCACTGTTCATACGAGTGAACAATAACTGTAAGGAATCTCAAAGACTACAACCTTGAGATTTTAATGTTTCCAAGGTTCAAAACCTTTCCAATCCTACACAAAATCATCATACCAACTCAATGGAAGCATGAAATCATTGAAATTCAATTTTCTTCCCTCATGAACAGTGCATACCAAACAGGGCACACCATGGCAAAGTCAAGAATATCAATTTGATTCAACAACCAACCACTTAACTAGCTTGTTTAAGCTTCAATCATATGGTTCTAACTTTAATTTCTTCTTCCCCTTTCCTTTAAGGTCTTTGGGAAGCACCACCCCTTAGAGAAAACTCAACTTTTCTCCCATCAAAACCCTAAGTTCAAGCTCCCAAATCAAAGGAAAATAAGTTAGGAGAGATTGCTTACCTTTAATCTCTAACTTGCTTGAACTTTGGAACCTTAAATCTTCTTTATCTTGGCTTGAGTTTTCATTTTGCAAGAGTTTCCCCAAGGGTCCATGAGCTTACAGTTTGGCTACATAATGGAGGGGTATTTATAGTCAATATCCAAGAAAAATCAATGGCCAAGATTAATTCGGTTACTATTTGATCTAAAAGCTCACATATAATCTTGGATTTTACTTTTTCATAAAAGAATAATTATGACATCATGTGTGACAGCTCAAGGGACACCTCAAGGGGTTATGTGGCGTGCTCACCATGCCAGGAAGCTTCTGGAAAAATTCCAGTCCAATCCGGTACTGATCGGAGCAGTTCACAACAACCGGACTGTTTTCTGTTTTGAATTTTTCTATAATATACCAGGATATGTATTATGTCCTGGAAATCAATGTCTAGGCTTCTCATACCCTTGACATGGTTATACTAAGTATTTATCTGCCATCCATTCATTGAGAAATGACCAAAATACCCTTGTTGTCCTTTCTTACACTATATTGACCCTAAGGGCATAATCGTCATTTTACCCCTCTTTATACTGCCTTAGGGTGTATCTGGACTCAAATAATCATATTTATACCATGTGCCACATTTTTAGCCTGTCCTAAGTGACCAAAATGCCCTTCATCCATCTTTGGTACAATCTGGGCATCCAGGGGCATTTTCGTAATTTTGCACTTTTTCTGGACACTAGCCCCTTCTACTGATGGACTGGTACCCTGGGTTTTGGGCCCTTCTTCGCGTCATCATGGGCCTATATATGAGTTAATGTTATCTCATTCTATCTAGGCTCACATACCGATAAGTTCTATGATCGGATCACGGGTGTTATCAAACTCCTGTTAAAATTAACTGTTGTGGGAATAACTTTTTAAACAGGACTTCTTCCAGGGTTCTGTCAGATTCATAACATCTGACACTGTAGGGCACACTTTTCTATAATTCCCCCACTTATATCTGATATCCATGGAATCTGATAAAAATTCAGATAACTTTTAGACTATCAGATAATTTTATGTTGTCTGGAGCCCTAATAAAATTTCTGTATCATGCCAGATTAACCAGTGTAACTTCCTCTATTTACTGATGGAATATGGGACTGAAAAACTTTTGGGCAGTTATAACCCTTTCCAGGCTGATCTTTCTATAATTACAGTTTTGCCCTTGAACTTTTCTCTTAATTACATTTATGTCTGTTCACTTTTAGAAATTATCACTTTTGGCCCAACATTTATTTCTACTTTAACTTTTGGCCTTTAACCTTTTCAAATTTTCATTTAGGTCCTTCTCTTTCTTCAAGACTTATCTAACCTTTATTATTTCTTCTGATCTTTGTCATAATCCTTTCTAAACCTCTTTCCACTATCAGTATTATACAGATAGGAAAAAATTTAGGATATGATAGGGCTGGTGTTAGAAGATGCTGAACCTTGTGATCTATATATGAAGGATCCTTTCAAAAATTTAATGGCACATGGTCCTATCCATATCTTAGGGGTAACTGCCTATCACATCTAAATTCAGGATGATCAGTTAAGGGTAGCAGTTAAAGACGTGATAATTGAAGATACTATTGTCCTAATTCCCACTGATGAGGTGAAGGTAATGAGTCAAGCAAAGGGGACTTTTATATTATGGCCAAAGTATCTTGTTTAAGATCATGCCGCGTCATCCCTAAGCGAACTTCCCATACCTCCTAATTTGAGTGTCATGCAACGTGTGATCAGATTGGTATCTGACAAAAATTCCATGTAGACGCATTGCCTATGGATACAGTTGTGGGTAACACAGGGGTACCTACCTTTGTTGACCATGCATATATGAAATCTGTTATCACTTCTAGTTTTGTATTTTCTTAATACTAATAATCATTGTTCTTTAATTAATTTCTACAGCAATCCTTGGCAATAGATCATACTATGTAAGTACACTTATAAATTTTTCTACTACAAGCCATAGGTTGATGCCAAGAAGATTATGAACACGTGAGTTTTCTTCCTTATAGAACAATGGTGTTTGCAATAAATATGGTATTTGTAATAAAAGGGTTACTAAGTTCATAACTTTGGTCATAGGGCTATGAGGACGTTTGCAATTGTAAGGGGTCTTAAGAAAGCCACCTCGGTGAAAGACCCTAAATGGATCACACCGAAGGTAATAAAAGTGTTAAGTCTTATGCTCCACAGTTGTTTGCTGATGACACATAATTTTGTTCATGTTAATATTACAAAGTCGAAGGCAACCCAACGAAAGCAACTTGTGCAGCTTCTACATGGTCAGACACATGATCAATATCATCTTGTCAAATATGATTAACTTAACTGAGGAGGTAAATTGTGTTTTTAATGATTTCATATTTCTTGTCAATTTAATATATATTAGTAATGCCTTAATTTCTTCTATCTTACCTTAATTTCTTCTATCTTAATTTGATGTTTCATATGTTTGATCAATCTGACCCATTTCCTGAATAAGATATTGAGGACCTACGCAATATTTGGGCTGAGTTTTTTTGTTAAAATAATTCCTTCTTAATAGTATTTGTAATTAACATAATACATTTTTTTTATTTTTCTATTCAAAATATTTTTTTATTAAATTTTATTAAATGAATAATGTAATGAAAAATTGAAGATTTGTCTTTGCCATCTTGAACTCTGTCTCTGCTATTGTCTAAGTCTGTATATTTGGGCAGTTTATTCATGAAGCTTTAAGGGATGGGGTTAATGAAATATTGAAAGGGTTATTTTTTAAAAATACATTTAAACGTGACAAAGAATACCGGCAGGTGTAGAAACAATATGTAAATATTATAACATCTACACTAGTTATCTTTATGGTGAGGTGTAGAAAATTTATTAATCTACACTGGGTGTAAACACAATCGGTGTAAAAAAAATTAATCTACAGAGCTTGTTCACATAAAAATTCTACTCCTGATTGCAAAAGGGAATGGTTTAAATTCTACTCATTCTACACTGGTGAATTACCCGATGTAAAAAGTGTACACTTTCTATATGGTCTGTTTCTACACCGGTCATTGTCTGGTGTATAATACTATTTTTAACCGATTTAGAAAGCCTTTTTTGTAGCAGTATGAGTTACAAATAATTCCTTTGGTTATTTACTACTCTTGTAAAACTGAGTTGCAAGCAATTGCTTTGATAATTTACTACTCCTGCAATGGGATTTACCATTTGAGCAATGATTTTTACCACTTTTGCTAAGACATTTACTACGTTTAATAACAACTAAGTTGTAAGTAATTACTTTTGTCATTTCCTAATCCTACAATGGGATTTACCACTTGAGCAAGGATTATATCCACTTTCACTAAGACATTTACTACTCTTAGTAACAACTGAGGTGCAAGTAATTGCTTTGGTCATTTACTACTCCTGCAATGGGATTTACCACTTTAGCAATGATTTTGACCATATTAGTAGAAGCAGAAGCAGAAGCAGAATAGAGGTGAGGCACATAAGCAAAACAGAGGCGAGGCGAGGCGCGAAAGCAAAAATAGAAGAAGGATCTACAACAGTAACAATGGAAAATCTAGCGTGTGCATGTCGACAATTGATGGATAAAAACAAGAGGGAAGGTAGACAGTGGACAGGGAGAAGGAAAAGGGAAGTGAGAGAAGGAGAAAAGGAAGAAGGGCAATTTCATTTCCTCCCAATTTTTGAAGGACAGATTGAGACTTATGCCAAATATGTTATTTTTAAAATTTAGATGCTCATTTTGACCTTTTGAATTTCAGATAGTTTTTATTCATCTTTTTCCCAAATTTCAAACACAAATTGAGCTAATTTAGGCCATGTTTGATTATTTATTTATAGTACAATTTTTTTGATTTTTTATTGACACTAGTAATAAACTATAGAAAAAGAACAATACATAAATGATAACACTCCTCCTAACTTGTAAGGCTCAGACTCTTCTAGATTATTTTTTATTTCTGAAAAATTTCCTGAATATAATTGTTATATTTAAAGTTTAAACACACAAAACTTATGAAAACAACATAAGGTTAATAAGAAGGAAAATAATAATAATAATAATAATAATAATTTAGAAAAAGACAAATAAAGACTTTAAATTTCAAAGCGACAAAAAGAGTATCTAAATTTTAAAAAAGACAGATTGGGCATAAGTCTAATCTGTTATTGCAAATTTAAGAAGACAAGATGAAATTGCCCTTATTCATTTTCTCTTTCTCTCTTCCACTGTCAAACTTCACTCTCATTCTCTCTCTATCCACTGTCGACCTTCCCTCTTGCTTTTCTCTATCCACCGTCGATATGCATGCCAGAGTTTCTACTGTCACTACTGTAGATCTGTCTTCCTCATCTTCAAAATAGAGAGAGATAATGGCTGTGCAAAGGGAGAGAAGGAGGAAAGTAGAGCCCTAAGGTTACCAGAGAAGATGACAGGAAAAAGGAGAAGGAGCGTAAGATGGTAGCGAGGTGAGGGAAAGCGGTGAGTAGTGAGAGGAGTAGGATGAACCATGAGGAAGAAGATAAATAGTGAGGAGGAGGCTTTAATGGTCCTTAAAATTATTGTTCAAGTGGTAAATCCCATTGCAAAAATAGTAAATGACCAAAAGAATTATTTGCAACTCAGTTGTTATTGAGAGTAGTAAATATCTTAGAGAAAGTAGTCAAAATCATTGCTTAAGTGGTAAATCCTATTGCAGGAGTAGTAAATGACAAAATCAATTATTTGTAACTCAGTTGTTACTTAGAGTAGTAAATATCTTAGCGAAAGTAGTTAAAATTATTACTCAAATGGTAGATTGACTGCAAGAGTAATAAAATGACTATAGGGCAATTTTGTCTTTTGCCTTCAAATTTTGAAAGTATAGTTGAGACTTATGCTCAATCTGTTCTTGTTAATTTTTTTAAAAATTTTAGATGGTATTTTCTCAGTTTTTTCCTAATTATAATAATAAACATGTACTTGAAAGAAAATTGGTAAAATCTTCGTTAATTGTTTTTTATCCCCACCCTATACTCTATTGTCACCCACACTTCACTGCCTCCCATCACTATCCACTGTTGTACCTCAGTTGCACCGTCATTGTCCATCATTGTACCTCTACTACACCATCCATTGTTCCTCAACTGTAGTGGAGCTCCGTTGTCATACCTCTATCGCTTCATCTTTCGTCCTCCCAACTTTATGTCCTCATAAAAAATCCTGATCAGACTCATCATATCACGCTGTCAAGAGCCTCCAGATAGCTCAACATGGAAGAGGAAGGTGAAGACGAAGAATCCATGAAGTGATAAAACAAAGCTTTTCCAAAAGGAGGGCCGTACTTCGATGACGGTGGTCGAACCCAAAATTTCAAGTTCCCTTTAAA
This sequence comes from Leucaena leucocephala, assembly GCA_037074615.1. Taxonomy (NCBI): domain Eukaryota; kingdom Viridiplantae; phylum Streptophyta; class Magnoliopsida; order Fabales; family Fabaceae; genus Leucaena; species Leucaena leucocephala. The sequence goes on from CM073519.1 coordinate 17,606,965, forward strand.
ACTCTTATTGTGGTCTGGTTCAAACTCCGGTGGTCGGGATGGGGTAGTACTATTGATAAACAAGAGGGAATAGAAAAAGAATCTGTGAAGGAACAGGTAATATTGTATTTTGACATTTTAAAATTAATTTAATTAATATGCTCCAAAAAAATTTATCACCCATTTTTTGAGGGATAACATACATATTAGGAAGGGGTAACTTATATTTTCTTATTTGGGTCCATCATGAACTAAGTTTGGCGGAAAAGAAATCTTTCCACACATCAGGGTGCTTAAAGCGATCCAACGACGATAATTAAGTAATTTCTATACTTATTTTATTATTTATTCCTTGAATTTCCATAATTAATTCAAATTCATGTTTCATACTTTCAGGTTTTTGAATTAGGAGTGATTAAACGGAAACTAGAGTCCATACCAAATGTTACCTCTCTCTCTATCATGTTCAACTCTGAAATTAATTTTGTAGATAATTTCTTGATTGAAAACTAATTAGTGAACAAGTTTTTTTGTTTTAAAAAATAAAGGAATTATTTTGAAAATAAGGAATCAAACTAGGCCTATAGTAGCTCAATTTGTGTTTGAAATTCTTAAGTTCATAAGTACAGTTTATTTAATTTTGCAATAATCATAATATGCTATTTTCTTATAGGATTAATGTGTAAATTTATTTCGAAAGTTTTTGCTTACAAACAATATTACCCTGAAAGTTTTTTTATGTTCAATAGCAACCCAGAAGTTTCAAAACATAATAATATTGCCCTATCCTATTAAAAAACTAATCTTAATTGTTAAAATTGATGTCCACTGTTAACATTTTTAATGGTAATAAAGGGTAACATTAGTCTATTTAAACACTTCTGAAGTAATCTTGAACCTAACAATTTTTTTGAAACAACATTACTCTTGAGTGAAAATTTTCTGGCTAAATTTGCACCTTAACCCTATCTTATATTATGCAAACTTAAAAAAAAAATACTTTTATTTTAAATGTTTAAAATTTATTTGTTTATCTAAATTAATTTTTCAAAATCTCAGTGCATATGTCAGTGACTTCAAATTATAATAAAAATATTATATTTTTATGCCTATCCTAAACAAAACATTATATATACACATATAAGTTTTGTAATTTTTTTACTTGCATAACAATAATGTGTGCTGTATAATAATAACAATAACAACAATAATAATAAAGTGTGCTTTAACTTTTTTATTTTTATTTGATTTAAATAGTTGGAAGAATCCCTTTAAAATACTGAAATCATAAATTGGTCCATTGAATTTACCAATTTCTAAATTGGATCTTAGATTGATTGTCTTTAAGTCGTTGCAGCTTAATTAATGGTCTTGTGTTTGAGCCTTAGATATGCAACCACTATAATTACTTAAAGGTAGTGAGGTTCTCCCTTTATCGACCTACATTCCCAAGAACTAGACTAGTCGATTACTAGTAACATCATATACTGGTGGATAAAAATTCGTCAATGGAACTATTTTTTTCTAGGCATAAATATCCTCTTTTTAGAGGTAACTATATTCTAAACACTATCAGATATTAAATATAGACACATCTTTTAACAAAGATTTAAACTTTGGTTTACCATGTTGTTATACTTTCACAATAAAAAAATTATTTATTAACAACAATATTTTAGATATTCACAAGTGCAATACATTTTCACTATCATCAACTTTCAAACATTAATACCAATTGATATTGGTTCAAGTGGAAAGACTCTAACTATTTAAACATAAAATTTTAAGTTTAAATTTATATAAATACAGAAAATACCCTTAATGTAATAAAATACAGAAAATACCAATTATTTATTACAATGTTTTAGATATTCATATTGGATGGATTTTTGATAAATAGTTTAGAGTTGTAATAAAAAATAATTTTGATAATTTAAAATTATTTTTTATTACAACTCTAAACTATTGATCAAAAATCCATCTTTTTGTAATATTATAATAATTTCTTAAACTGTTTTATGATGATGTGGATGAGAAAAAATAGGGGCAAGATAAGAAGAGGAGGGGAACAAATTAGACCCTCTTTATAGAGATCCACAAGAATGGCGTGTCAAACAAAAATTGACACACGTGTTTTTTTCTCCGCGAATCAGAACACACAGGTTACTTTTTTCCCCCTCTAGTTTTCCTTATGCATTTTGAGACCGAGATATTTTACCATTCCTTCTCCTCTCCCTCTCCCTCTTTCTCTTTATGCATTCTCAGATGGAGATATTTTATATTCCTTCTTCTTCTTCTCTCTCTCTCTCTCTCACATACACACAGAAGAGATAAATACTGCCTGAGGCTTCCCTTCTCCTTAATACATCAATGAAACTTCAAAACCACACCCGTCTTCTATGGATCAATCAAACCACAAAAAATATCAAGCTTCGTATTTTTTGTCTTTATCAAATACTGTAAGTATATGTAAGGAATTGGAAGACACGCAGCAGAAATTAACTTAAAAATTTTTCCATTCCCTACCAGGATCTACCGTATGTGTTTAAGTCAAGTAGAAAGAAGTATTACCCTCAATATTCAGTCGTGACTTTCTCAGCTTCTGGTTGCGACATCCACAGCTTCTCTCTGCGGCTCGTGATCTCTTTTTGCTCACAAGAAGTCGATGACTTAGGTTGGCTTCCTCTACTGGTATCCACACGAACAGCGTTCCAGCAACGAACGACGTGCTAGCGCCTCCTGTCCCTCCAAGGCTTACTCAAGAATTCTTCCTCTCCGTCTCTATTTCAGCAGTTTCTTATATGCAAACCTTTTTACGGATTCCTGTTCACCCTTTTTTTTTTCTGTCCCAACCGTAGCTCCTAAATATAAGATATATCGGATGCTATACGTGTTACCACAGACTTGGATTGTTTTTGGAATTAATCTTATATTAATTCTAAAATCAATACAATATCATATATTGTATAATTTGATAAGAAACTAATTAAATAAATAGTGTTTGTATTAAATCCATCCCACAGATTTAATTCACCCATTTATTTAATTTAAAATAAAGATAAGACGGAATTACATTTGATTTATTCTCATAAATCAAATTTGAGATATCATATCAATTTGAATTTCAGATTCAAACGTGATAGAGATTTAATTTTATCCTTATAAATTAAATTTTGTAAATATCTCTTATATGAGATATCATATCAATTTGAATTTCAAATTCAAATGTGATAGAGATTTAATTTTATCCTTATAAACTAAATCTTGTAAATATCTCTTATATATAATATATATACATATATATATATGAATATAAATATAAATAAATATATACATCCACCCTGGATCATTCATTGAATCTGGACATGTCTTAGATTCAATGAATCTAGACATCATAGCTCGTGTTGGGCTATTTTGTGTGCAACCCTGTAGGCCCATATGAAATTGGCAGTGGGCCATTTACTATACTGACTCACAAGTCATAAGCGGTCTCTAGCAAGACATCACGACTACCCAAATCATATGAGGATCGATGAACGATGTAACCTTTTATACAACCATATCATGTCACTTTTGTCACACGATATTTTGGTCATGGATGAGGCATGGAGAATGTCATCCTCCTATTCCTGACCGTTATTTTCTCGATCCCTGAGTAGTCTGACTATAGAAATGGAACTACCTTTCCATTATAGTATGGCCATACATTTCTCAGACTCACTCATCGAGGGGCCCAGTAATATCTCTCTACGAATGTGAGGGACTAATTTCATCTTGACCATTCACATTCCTCCGCACGGAAAACCACTAAGCCCGAACATAGTCTTTATGATCACTCGGTCAAAAGTGACTTTTGACTAGGTTAAAGCTGAGCGTTTGTCATGTAGGAATCCATGATGATCTCAGGTCAAATGGCATAGTGACATGGTTTGTATATGAGAGAAGCTTATGACTTAACCCATGCAGCTCTCTCATAGCGGGTCGGTCTAACACCTTATACTCTTACATGTGCCTATGACTTTGATTTATATCTCTATACATCTTCAAAGTCATATTGGTCTTATTTCATCTCTGCTCCCGCATAGATGACCGACCAGGGATATTTAGGATAAGATTATGAGTTATCCAAGGATGGTCATCACAGTAAACATGCAAATAATATGATAACACAATTAATAAATTCATAAATCAACAATGTTCATAAGACAATGATTGGCCCCTAGGGCACAATTTCCAACAGTATATACATTCCATTACTATGCTGATATTTGTTAATTTTTCTATGTTTTAACCTGATTCTTTAATCATTATTGTTCAGTTTTATTCTTTGGTTTTGGTGTGAGCTCAAAGACTTAGAGGGAAAAATAAACCTCATCCCTTGATCTGATCATCTTCAAGAATGGCTCTTTAAGTAAGCATGTTAATCTTGATTCCTAACCTAAATGCTATCTTTCTTTTAAGTTTCTTTTTGGATCAGTATGAGCTTTCAGAATTTTCCTTTTAGGAGAATTCGATCACTATGGAGAATTTGCTTGTTTAAAAAATCTCTTGAGATTTAATGTGCCATTGAGATTGATAAAAAGAATTACATTTCTTGGAGAGCAAGAAAGTTATATGGTTCACTCATCTTCTTGAACCCAAATATTTTTCTCATTCGAACTTAATTTATTATTGATGCTAGGTTTTGTAGAAACCCCAATTTTCTAGTGGACTTCTCTCTGTGTGTCAACTCACAAATATCGTTGATAGCATGCCTAGTTTATTTTTAATTTTGGCTAAATATTTTAATTTGTTGGATATATTCTTCTTGTTTTATTAGTCAAAAATCAACATATTATTTTGATGAACTACAGAGGCTAAATAAGAAACTTTCATTTTGATTAATGATTACGATCATATTATTGAGAGCAGTGAAACTTTTCGATGTAGAGTGGAATGAACAATACTGTCCACATGTCACAAGATTTTTCATCATCAGTGAATTCTAAAGCACGTGTTATTAACGAAGTTTTGGGAATTTTCACAAATGAAAATGAATGGGAGTGTACTTATTCAGATATATATCCTATTATTGTTCCTCAAAATGAAGATGACTATTTTGCGAATAACGCCTTGATGAATATGTTTAAAGGTGCCCCATGCATTCAACAAATAAGATCACAAGAAAATTCTCAGAAAGCATCAAGATTGTAATACCCATAAGGTAATTTTCTTAATTAAGCTCTTTATGTTTATTTAAATATATCTCCAATTGTAAGAAGCATATAAAATTCTTGATTGCTTTTTGGCTGTGATTTGGTTTCAAATATTCTTCAAGTGATAAACAATGATGGCACTAAATCTGAACAATTCATGTCTGAGCCTCATTCTATAATTACAAGCACCAAAAGCACACTAACTTACGTTAATAATTTATTATGCCCCAAAATTTGAGCAATGACTAGCACAGAATATGAAAGAATTCATATTCCTTAAGCCTTAAACATTACATAGAACATCTAATATAATAATTATAATATATTTCAATATAATCAAAAGGCAAGTCATTTGTAGAAATTTTGGCAGGATTGTCTTTGTATTTAATACCTTCAGAAAATTCTACAACAGACTGCAATTAGTTCAAATTATATACAAACATCTTTTAAAATAAGTTGTAATCGTACTTTCACAAAATGATAATAAACCAAGGTTCTATCTCTAGATTAGGTGGAGCATTTAAACTTCAAACAAAATAATATAAACATTTCATAAATTTTTAATTACATTATAAGTAAATACACCAAAAAGGATCAACACTTCATATCATAATGAGGCTCTTTATTTCTCAATTGGAGGAATAAAGTCACTAGCACTATCTGAAGCCAAAATAATCTACCGGTAAATAACGTCCCATAAAAATACAATTTAAAATATGAGAAGAAATGATTTACAATATATTTAACTGTAAATAATAAAGTTTTGTAGATAAACATAAATTTTCTAGAACATAGAATCATAGCAATCATGAAACTGTATACAAATCATCAATCAAATCAGACCAAATATCTAGTAAGACATTGTATTTAAAGAAATCCATGTAAAACAATAATTCTCAAATCATACTTTTCTATAGGACTTCAACAGAATAAAAATAAGTGTGGACACACAGTCTACGAGGGTAACTAACTAATCTAACGCGCCTCAAAGCCACAAAAATAGGCGCAGTTGTGAAACCCACTAATAACAAGTGCAGGTACAAGACCCACAAATAACATGAGCAAGTACAATACCCACGAATATCTAGTGTGAGTACTATGCTCACAAATATCCATCGAGCTCGAGTTTAACAATGGTGCACCAATGACTAATAGTACTGCTGTTTGTAACCAGCATTCTGTATTCAGTCATCTCAAAAACATTTTCAAACATGCATGGGGAAATTTAACATTAATAAATAACAAGATCTTTCAATACTGAAATCTTATAAACAATATTTCATAATTAAGGACCCCATTATAAAAATTATCGTACAAATTTTCTTTAAATCCTCATGCATACAAATTTGTAACAATAAAATGTGCAAAACATTTAAATAATAATCGTCGTTATTTCAACTAAACATTCATATATGAATCAACGACTATATAATTTCTATAAATATGTTTTTAGTAATTCACACTAAAAAATTGATACTTTAAATAAAATGAATCAGTAAGCGAGATATTATTGAAAATATTATTGTTATGGAATATTATTAACTCACATGTAATACTTCAATATAGCTTACTCTAACTCTATTCTTCAGAATAATATTCTCTTCTTATTTTCCTAAATTTTCCAAAAGTAAAACATGCCATCAATAAATACCATTCACCCCTTTTACCCCAAATATAATCTATTTATCACAACCACAATTCCCATATATGCTTACTAATACTTAAATATTCCAACAGTTTTCCTTTTCCTCTTTTTCCTTTCTTTATAACACTTGAAATATGAAACCACAACCTTTACTTTGAAAGTTTTTAAACTTTGCAACCATATTTAATTTAAAAATCTTTATCCAAATTTCATATTCTTCCATATAGCTCAGCACCCATAAGGAGAATGACTCTTCAAATATCATTATTTTTCCAACATCCATTTAACCCCAAGGAATCATAGCCTATGTCCAGTTTTACCTTATTACAACCAAAACCTTTAATTAACATTTTTCATCCAACTTCACACTTACTTAAATTTCAATTTATCCAACTCCTCTCCTACTTTTACATCCACCCATAGCACATATTTGACAAAACAGAGCAACAATAACATATAGCTTCAGGTTCAACACAAAGGCTTCATAGTCCTAACATCAATCATTCCTCCACCTTTATTTCCTTCATAGACTCGACATCTAGTGCACAAAAATGGAGATCACATTTCCAACTAGCAACATATACTCACATCTTTAGTAATAAGGGGAAAAGCAGAAAGTAAATCACCCAACCAAGCTATGAATATTCAATGGAAAGGGAAAGGTGTTAGCTTACCATACACCACACACAGTAGTCTTATGTAGCAGCAAGGGTGTGGGATATTGGCTACAACAGAAAAATGCGAGCTCTAATAGAATCAAAACAGCAGTTGTACACACATAAAGCTTTCATATCAACAGTAAACTCACAGTCCTTACCACCTCATTTCCTTACAGGCTCTCAATAACCAGAAAGAAGAAGGTTGAAGATATGGCATTGCTATAGTACTCATAAATAAGGTGTGATATCAGCAATGGTGAATGCCAACCCAGAACAGAAAAGAAGGAAGAAGAAGAGCTTCCAACTCCACAGTCACTAACAAGAACATCAGAGTTGTGTAGCGATAGCAAGGTTTCACAGTTGTAACCAGAAGGAGGAGGACAAAATTCCTACCACCAACCAAGATCCACGAGTCTAGGAAGAACATAACAATGGTAGAGCAACTCAACACCAGTGACAATAGCTCAGGCGACAGAGAACAATTAGTCACAGTAGCTATAGTGCTCACACATCGTGAATCTTCTTTGTACTTTCCTCTCCCTGCTATCAATGAAGAATGAAGAAAGAAGAGGTGTACAGCAGCCAAAATAAGCATAGGGGCATTTTGGCAAATTCACATTATGTCTAAAAAATAAAATATCACTTTAGCTGAAGCTAGGATTCAAACCTTAGACCTCTCACTTAACTCCACTACCTCCAACCACTCAACCATCTAATTCCTCTTATGATATCACTATAAGAAATTATATATATACTTTATTAAAATAATATCATATCTATGTATTTTCTAGAGTCGATACATTCTTCCCTTCTTAAGAAATTCAGTCTTCTAAATTTAAGAATATACTCACCTCAATTCTTGAACAAGTATGGATACTTAGCCTGTATCTCACTCTCAATTTCTCAAGTAGCTTCTTCCTTCGAATGATTATACCACAACACTTTTATTGAAATAATCTCCTTAGATCTTAACTTCTTTACTTGTCTATCAACAATAGCTACTAGATCCTCATCATATGACAAGTCTTCATTTACAAGAACTTCATGATATTCCACGACATGAGAGGGATCATACAGATATTTCCATAGCATCAACACATGAAACACTAGATGAATTCTAAATAACTTTGGTGGTAGGGCTAATCGATAAGCTATAACACCCACTTCATCTAAAATCTCAAATAGACCAATATACCTTAGACTTAGCTGGCCCTTCTTCCTGAACTCATGACACCTTTCATTGATGACACCTTTAAAAATACTTTATCCCCAACCATGAATTCCAATTCTCTTCGACGATGATCTACGTACGATTTTTGTTGGCTCTGAGCTATCAACAACCTTGGTTTGATTACTTTCATCGTCTCTTTAGCATCTTGAACCAAATTTGGTCCAAAAATCTCTTTATCACCAACTTAAAATCATCCAATTGGAGATCTACATTATATTCCATATAATCCTTCAAATGGTGCCATTTGAATACTTGCTTGATAGCCATTATTATAGGCAAATTTCACTAGCAGTAAATGATTATCCTAGATTCCACTAAAATCTATGATACATGATCTCAACATATCCTTAACTATTTTAATCGTTCTCTCATATTGCCAATCAATTTGTGGGTGAAAAGTAGTACTTAAATTCAATCGAGTACCCAATACTTTTTGAAATGATTCCCAAAATTGGCAAGTGAATTGGGGCCCTCTATCTGAAATGATGATACTGGAACTCCATGCAAATGCAAAATCTCAATAATATAAATCTCGATATACCTAGCCGTACTGTAAGTCATCTTAACTGGAACAAAATGAGCTGACTGGTTAACCTATAAATAATCAGCTAGATAGAGTCAAAACCTCTAACAGTATTGGGCAAACCAATGATAAAATCCATTGTTATATTTTTCCATTTCCACTCAAGTATTTCCAATAGTTGCAATGGTCCTGCAGGCTTATGATGCTTTGTTTTAACTTATTGACACACCAAACAACGTGCAATAAAGTTTGCCACATCATTTTTCATACCATGCCACCAATACAACTGCTTTAAATCTTTGTACATCTTAGTTATTCCAGGTGAATATTATAAGTGATAAACTCATATTTATAGTGATTTATAGTGTGTTTAAAGTGAGTTTATTATTATTTTATCTCCATTTACCAATATGATGAGCAATTAATTAATAAAATTAAAATGAAGCAAGAGGAAATTAATTGGTTTGATTTTTGTGATTAATTTGATAAATAATCTATTAAATTTCTACTTTATAGTGACCAATTAACATGTTAGATTAATTGACAACTGAATATATATAAGCATGTGATGAATCCAAGAGCTAAAAATCACATGGAACATTTGCTGGATCCAGATCTGATAACAGATTATAAGTAGGAGATCATACACGTGCTAGCACATGGAGGGGCATTGTTCACGCACTTTTCATGCACACACCCTGGATCTGAATAGAATAACATATTTCAGCAGCACAAGCACATGTACAACATAATAGATTTCAAGTGGGTATCACAGCTGGCTGGAAAGAATGTGTTGTCACATGGAAGAGCTGATACATACATTAACACACCATTTGCACATGTTGATTACACACATGACCTCACCCATTCCATACTTCCCTATATATTACGCATAACAGCTTCTACAGGGGAGGCTAGCCTGGAGCTAAAGACACAGATCCATTCTGCATTAATCTACACTCACTCTATTCTCCACTTTATTATGCACGCACTCATTTCATTGTTGCTCCATTTTCTTTCTCCATTTCTATTGTGCACTTTCCTCTATTCTTTTCAATAGAACCAGAGAAAAGTTATGCATTTTATCTTCATCTTCTTCTATCATTCTTGTAACATCCTTACTTTTATACGTCTTAGGGACCATTCAGTAGCATTTAGAACCACTTATAAGACCTTGGAAGTCCATTAGCCAAATCTGAAATTTTACTCTTTCTCGGGATACTATTCATATGGTATTCCAGATTACGCAACGAACTTCGAAAAATCATAATTAATTCTAGAAAACTCAAAATGAAGTGGTTCAAAAAGCTACATGAAGATAACATCTTGAAATTTAAGGGAAAAATAATTTCTAGACCAAATGATTAGCCAATTGATACAGTTTATTCGTTGAATTTTACTGTTCATTTGGTCAAGAACTCTGGAAACAGTTTCTGGTCCCTTATTTTGGAAATTCATTTCTCTTGATATACACATCCAAATGACACGTTCTACCTATGAATTTAAAGCTCTGGATGTGTGCTACATGATCATAAAATTTTGTGAACTAATTCATTCATTTGCTAGGTCAAACTGAAGCCACAACAAAACTGCTTCAGGACCTATGTTTTTACCATTTCAGTTTCTTTTCTTTCATTTCCAATAATTGTTTCAGCATGAACAAGCCATCAAATAAGCTTCTTAACATTCATATACATCATGTACATATGCCATAAGTATTACAATAGTTTCATCACATAAATGGACACCTTACATGGCATTTACATACATGGACAATTTATAGTATATGCTAAAATCTCAATACTTCACTTCCTTTCTTCCATTCTTTAGCTCTTCTCCATGCATACCTTTTCTTCATGCTTGACCTAAATTGGTTGGTTATGCGAGAGTGAGATTCTAGGGAATCTCAGTAGCAAACATTACCGCTTAAATATGCAAGATGGATTCTAATGCATGATATGTAATTTCATTAACTTTCTTTAATTAGTGACATGCCATCATGCTATATACTTTTACATAAAGTGCATGGCCATGGAAACATGTTATTCACAATACATTCAACATCATTTATCATGTCACAACATCATTCAAATAACATATACATGTCAACACATAAGCATATTACATCAAGCACATAAAGAGGTAAGTTCACTACCTTGCACTTAAGTTTTCCTCTTGATCTTTAGCATTTGCTCTCTAGCTTTTCAACCAATAAGCCTTTATGTCAATCACCTCCCAACATGTTCTTGGATGTTTCAAGGTCCTAAACACATTCATATTCATCACATAATTCATTAGGACTCATGAACTCCAACCATGTTCAAGATTAACTTTGTTACACTCTTTATTGTCATAACTTTCCCTAATATTCACTAATCCACTTGGCTCTTGAATCAATTGATGTCTTGACTTTACCCTACACAATTTCATATTTTGAACTCATTTATGAGCTTAGAATCATAAAATTCCAGCTCCTTCATGGCATGCTGTACAGAATTCAACATAAGCACACAATTCTTTCAAAAATTCTCATTTTGATTCTAATGCTTCCCATGCTTGTTTCTCCACTTTACCCCACACAAATTTTCATTTTAAAACCATTGGAACCATCAAAATCATGAAATTCCAATCACTGTTCATGCGAGTGAACAGTAACCGTAAGGAATCTCAAAGACTACAACCTTGAGATTTTAATGTTTCCAAGGTTCAAAACCTTTCCAATCCTACACAAAATCATCATACAAACTCAATGGAAGCATTAAATCATTGAAATTAAATTTCCTTCCCTCATGAACAGTGTAGAGTGAACAGGGAACACCATGGCAAAGTCAAGAATATCAATTTGATTCAACAACCAACCACTTAACTAGCTTATTTAAGCTTCAATCATATGTTTCTAACTTTAATTTCTTCTTTCCCCTTTCATCTAAGGTTTTTGGGCAGCACCTTCCCTTAGACAAAACTCAACTTTTTCCCCATGAAAACCCTAAGTTCAAGCTCCCAAATCAAAGGAGAATAAGCTAAGAAAGATTGCTTACCTTTAATCTTTAGCTTGTTTGAACTTTGGAACATTGAATCTTCTTTATCTTGGCTTGAGTTTTCATTTTGCAAGAGTTTCCCCAAGGGTCCATGAAGCTACGGTTTGCTGCAGAATTGGAGGGGTATTTATAGCCAAAATCCAAGAAAAATGAATAGCCAAGATTGATTTGGTTACTATTTGATCTAAAGGCCCACATTTAATCTTGGATTTAACTTTTTCATAAAATAATAATTATGACATCATGTGGGACCCATGAAGGGACACCTAAAGGGGTTAGGTGGCGTGCTCTTAGTGTAAGGAACCTTCTGGAGAAATTCCAGTCCAATCCGGTACCGATCAGTGCAGTTTCACAATAACCGGACTGTGTTCTGTTCCTAATTTTTTTATAACATACCAGGATATATATTCTATCCTGAAAATTAATGTATAGGCTTCCCATACCATTGAAAATTTTAGATTAAGTATTTATCTACCATCCATACCTTGGAAAATGACCAAAATACCCTTGGTATCCTTTCTTGCACTGTATTGACCCTAAGGGCATAATTGACATTTCACCCCTCTTTGTACTGCCTCAGGGCATATATTGGCTCAACTAATCATATTTATACCATGTGCCACACTTTTAGCCTGTCCCAGATGACCAAAATGCCCTTTATCCATCTCTGGTACAATCTGGGCATCTAAGGGCATTTTCGTAATTTCGCACTTTTTCTAGCACTGGCCCCTTCTACTGATAGACTGGTACCCTGGGTTTTGGGCCTTCTTTGGCATCGTTATGGGCCTATATATGAGGTCATCTGATCTCATTCTATCTAGGCTTACATATCGATAAGTTCCATTATCGGATTACGGGTGTTATCAAACTCCCGTCAAAATTCACTAATATGTGAATAATTTTTTATACAGAATTTCTTCCAGAGTTCTGTTAGATCTAGGATATCTGACACTGCAGGGCACACTTTCCTATAATTTGCCCACTTATATCTGAAGTCCATGAAATCTGATAAAATTTCAGATAACTTTTAGACTATCAGATAAATATCTGCTGTTTGGAGCCCTAATAAAATTTCTGTATCATGTCAGATTATCCAGCATACCTTCCTCTATTTACTAATGGAATATTGGACTAAAATACTTCTGGGCAGTTCTAACCCTTTATAGGCTGATCTTTCTATAATTACAATTTTGCCCTTGAACTTTTTACTTAATTACATTTAAGTCCCATAACTTTTGGAAATTACCACTTTTGGCCCAAATCTTGTTTCTACTTTAACTTTTGGCCTTTAACCTTTTCTACTTTGCGTTTTAGTCCTTCTCCTTCTTCAGGACTCATATAACCTTTATCATTCCTTCTTATCTTTGTCATAATCCTTTCTAAACCTTTTTCCACTATCAGTACTATACAGATAGGGAAAAATTAGGATATGACAATTCTCACGATGATTACTGAAGTTCAGATAGCAATATAAGGCTAAGCTGTTGTGCACTCTTGGAGATAATGCTGAACCAGAATCCTTAAACTAAACAGGGAGTTCATTGTGTCTTTAATTCAGAGTTAATTATATCGAGTTGAGATTGTTAATTCTATAATTAATGATGCAATTAGAGTAGTCAAAGACAAAAAAGTAGGGAACTGAGTTAAATTTCTTATTTCTGCATAACATCCTTTGATTGATTTGCATATTTAATCAAGTTAAACATAGATGTGATTAATTGAAGTGATTCTGTTTAATTCATATTCTACTATCTCTGAGTTGAATGATTCTTAATCTCTTGTAATGTCTGTGAGTTGTAGCTTTGATTGAGATTTAGCTAGCGAATTGTTAGCTAACATATTCTGATTTAACTGTTCTAATCCTCATATTCTATGGATAATAAAGGTAAGGTAATCTCTAAGGGAACACACTTGTCATTCATTCATCTCATCATCATAAACACTAAAAACATAAACAATAGCATAGAATTTACTTTCAGTAGTTAGATTGAAACTCATCAAACACCATCTCTTTAACTTGTTAATTTGTGGCTCAATAGATTAATTAGGCATCTTAATATCCATCTAGGATCCTTGTGAATTAACCTAGGTTAGCCTCTATTTTACTACTAGTTAGCTTAGTTTTGTTTGATAATTAAAATGACAGTTATCAATGGGCAAATTGATAAGCTTCCTCTAAAATTTGCTTTCTCATGTCTTGAACTTGAGGCACACAAATCTTGTCATTGTACCTCATAACTCCCTCATGGTCAATCACAAATTCTGTATTACTTCCTTCTTTGACCAAATCCCTTAACTTGCATAATCTTGGATCAGAATATTGAGAATTTTTAATATGTTCATTTAAAGATGAATGAGCATGTAAATGAACTAAAAATGCTCCTCTATCAACAATTTAAAATTTAACTCCCTCTTGCTCAACTTTAAGAATTTCTTGCACCAACAGTCTTCTTTCAAAATTTATATATGCCAAGCTACCCATAGACTTTTTGCTTAAAGCATCAGCCACCACATTTGCTTTACCTAGATGATACAGATTTGTGCAATCACAATTTTTTAGTAATTCCATCTATCTTCTTTGTCTGATATTTAGATCCTTTTGCTTAAAAATGTAATTGAGACTTTTATGATCAATGAAAATCTCACAATTTTCACCATATAAATAATGTATCCAGATCTTTAAAGCAAACACAACTGCGACCATTTCTAGATTATGAGTTGGATAATTTTGTTCATGCTTCTTAAGCTTTCTAGAGGCATAAACAATTACTTGTCTATTCTATATTAATACATAGCTAAACAAATTCAATAGGCGTCACAATACACTGTGTATCCCCTAGATCCAATGGTAAGCTTAAAACTGGGGCGGAAATCAAAGATTCCTTTAATTTCTGAAAACTTCCCTCACACTTATCATCCCAAACGAATTTCATGTTCTTCTGAGTTAACCTTGTTAATAGGGAAGCTATTCTTGAAAAATCCTTCATAAAATGGTGTTAATATCCTGCAAGGCCTGAGAAACTTTGAATCTCTGTGACTGTTGTAGGTCGTGGCCAACTTTTGATTGTCTTAACCATGCTAGGATCAACTTGAATACCGTCTTTAGACACTACATGTCTTAAGAAAGTGACCTCATTTAACCAGAATTCACATTTAAAAAACTTAGCATAAAGTTATTGCTCTCTCAACTTTTATAGCACTAACCGCAGATGATGCTTATGATCCTCCATAATCTTGGAGTATACCAAGATATCATCAATAAACACAATTATAAACTTATCAAGAAATGCTTGGAATACCCCATTTATCAAGTCCATGAAAGTTGCAGGAGATTTGTCAACCCAAAAGACATTACTAAGAATTCGTAATGACCATACTGAGTTTTAAATGTTGGCTTTGAAATATCTTCCTTTTTGTTCTTTAATTGATGATACCCTGATCGCAAGACTACTTTAAAAAATACCATGCTCCTTGCAACTGGTCAAAAAGATCATCGATGTGCGGCAATGGGTACCTATTCTTTATTGTCACCTTATTAAGCTGCTAGTAATCAATGTACAGTCTAAAAGATCCATTTTTCTTTTTCACAAATAACACTGGTGAACCTCACAGAGAAATGTTGGGTCAGATAAATCCCTTATCTGATCGTTCTTGCAGCTGAGTCTTCAATTCCCTTAACTCTGAGGGCAACATCATATAAGGCAGAATTGAAATTGGTTGTGTGCTAGGAATAACAACAATACCAAATTCTATCTCTTTATCTGGAGGTAAGTCAAGCAATTCCTCTGAAAAGACATCAGGAAATTCCTGAACAACTAGAATTTGATCTAAGTTAACAGTAGGCTTATCAACATCTTTCACTACCGCCAAAAATGCCTGATAACCCTTTATCAATAACCGTTAGGCTTTTAAAGCATAAATTAAGTTAGTTGGCCTCTCTACTTTATTCCCTTGCAATACAAAAGAAATTTCACCTGGATAAATTACACCACTTTTAAGTGGCAATCAACAGTAGCATAACAAGAGGCTAACTAATCCATGCCTAATATCATATCAAAATCAATCATATCAAGAATCATTAAATTAACCAGAGTTTCTCTTCCCTCAAAAGACACTTCACAAGATTTATATACCTGTGAAACTGACAAAGATTCCCTAACTGGGGTAGCAACCAAAAAAGGACTATCAAGTTTGACAGAATCTTTTCCCAATTGTTTAGTAAAATACACAGAAACATAAGAATGTGTCAAACCAGGGTTAAAAAATGCATAAGCTTTTCTATAACATATAGTAATAATACCTATAACCACAGCATTTGAGGCCCAAGCATCTTGCCTCGTTATAGCATACACTCTTTCTTGGCCTTGCCTTGAAGAAGATTGTGCCCTGACGATCTTCCTGATGTGCCTTTACCTGTTAAGGTAGAAGTTGCTCCAACAGACAAGGCTACAAATATAGCTGGGCAGGAAGAACGTTAAACTGACCCATAAGTCAAAGTTGGCTGAGCAAATAGACAATCTCTTTTCATATGACCCGGTTGTCCACACCCATAACAAACACCAAAGGCCTTATGACAGACTCCTAAATGATAGTTTCCACAAATAGCACAAGGAGGCCTAGAATAATTTGATTGGCTCACAACAGGATGAGGTATAACATTTCTAAATTTAGGTCTCAAATCTAGAGTGCCCACTGAGGGTCCAAAAGATCTTGGCACTAGTTACATAGCAAATGATTGAGATTGACCCTGAGAGTGATTTCCTTTAAATTAGGACACTTAGAATCTTCCACTCCTTATCTTCTTCTTCACAGAAACCCCTTCTTCTTCAATATGCCTCAACTCAATTCTTAACACAATCTTCCACTCTAAACTGTCATAATCTGAAATTTGAGCAGTGATCGGCACAGAATATGAAGGAATACATATTCCTTAAGCCTTAAACATTACATAGAATATCTAATATAATAATTATAATATATTTCAATATAATCAAAAGGTAAGTCATTTGTAGAAATTTTAGCACAGTTGTCTTTGTATTTCAGACCTTCCAAAAATTCTACAACATACTACAATTAGTTCAAATCATATAAGACATCTTTTAAAATAAGTTGTAATCATACTTTCACAAAATGATAATAAACCAAGCTTCTATCTATAGACTAGGTGAAGCATGTAAACTTCAAATAAAATAATATAAGTATCTCATAAGTTTTTAATTACATTATAAGTAAATACCCCAAAAAAGGATCAAAACTTCATATCATAATGAGGCTCTTTACTACTCAACTGGAGGAATAAGGTCACCAGCACTATCTGAAGCCAAAATAATCTACCAATGAATAACGTTACGTAAAATACAATTTAAAATAGAAGAAGAAACTATTTACAACATATTTAACTATAAATAATAAAGCTTTGTAGATAAATATAAATTTTCCAAAACATAGAATCATAGCAATCATAAAAATGTATAAAAATCATCAATCAAATCAGACCACATATATAATAAGACATTGTATTTAAAGAAATCTGTGTAAAATAATAATTCTCAAATCCAACTTTTTCGTAGGATTTCAACAGAACAAAAACAATGTACTTTAGTTTACAAATCTAAGGTGTTATATGAATCTTTTTAGCTATAAAACCTTTTGCACTATTGCAGTGCATGCTACAAACTCAACTTCCATAGAGTGTAAGGCAATGCATGATTGTTTCTTGCTACTCCAACTTATGGCGACATTATTTAGCGAGAAGGTATAACCTGGATTCAATCTAGTATCCCACTAGGCGTAGATTGGTTCCCTCACAGTGTATAAGATGTGCCCTGCAAGTATCTCAAGATCATTTTTACTGTCTTCTAGTACGTTAATAGGATGAAAAGTTTTTTAAGGAAGTAAAAGTGAAAATAGAATTGGGCTAAAAATTGACTTTAAAAATTTATTTGGTATGTTAGAAATGAGTCTAGAATTAATGTATTTGTTTTTATAACTTGGGGTAAAATGATCTAAAATACTTTTTTATAACTTAAGAAGGGTTAAAATTATCCAGAAATTTTGTAACTTGGGGTAAACTAGTCTAAAATATTTCACATTCACATGTCCTATCTAATTTTGCAGCTTTTTTGATAGAATTGAAATGACAAAAAATGTTGAAAGTAAAAGTGGAAGTATCTTCTATTATACTAAACAAGAGCAATACTTAATTTCACTTTCCCACTTCCACTTCCACTTCCATGCTACCAAACATGCCATTCGTCTTTTATTGCACTTTCAACTTTACTTTTTTTTCTATATACTATTTTTTATTTTTTTAGAATTACTCAGAGGCTTCATAGAAGAGAATTAATTATCCTAAAATCTAATAATAACTTAGCAGTCTATAATAATAAGTTACACAAAAAAATAATAATATCATATTTATACTGCCTAATTGTTATTAGACTTTTTAGGGATTAAGTCCCTCCCATATACCTTCTGAATAATTCTTCATTTTTTTTGTTAGTCATCTTAGATGCTTTCAATACTAATTGTTCATGTTTTAAGTATTTGATAACATGGATGATAAGTATTGAGAACATATAAGATAAGTAGTGAAAACATTGAAAATTTGATTTTTGAAGATGTTAAATAGAACAATTGAAAATGTAGATAAGATGAGTGCTAAAAAAATTAGCTTGTGAAATAAAATGGTACATTTTTTCTTATAAGATCCTTGAATGTTATTTTTCTTGCACCCAAATCATGGGATCACATAAATTAAGGGTTATATAACACTTAATATCTTGGTCTTATTTCTCATATGCGACTGGTGTTTTAATCTTATTTGTAGTGTAGTTTACCCATAATCTTTTTAATTTAGTGCAATTTTACCAATAATCATTTTAATTTTGTACAATTTTATAGATAATATTATTTCTCAAGTACAAAGAATTGTACCAAATTAAAAAGATTATGGGTAAAATTTCACTACAAATAAGATTAATATATTATAAACATATGAAAAATAAGATTAGGATATTATGTGCTATATAACCCTAAAATTAATCGACATTTGGGTTGGATGACATTGCTTTTTTATAACCCTTTTAGAGTGATATTAAGTCAAAAAAAACTTTTGTATTACTTTCAAATTTTTAAGGTACAAAATATTGGTAGAAAAGTATTTAACTGTACTATATGTATAAAAAATTACTTTAGTATATTGAGTACTACTAATAAAATAATTTAGGATGTTTGATGTATAAAAAAATATTTTATAATATTGACTGCTATTAGAAAAATATTTCAATGTGCTAAATGTACAAAAAATTATTTTAAGATACTGAGTACTATTAGAAAAATATGTTAAGATGTTAGATACAACTTATTTCTTATTTAAAAAATAATTGTAATATTTTTTTTAATTAAAAAGATGTTAAAAATAAAAAATTGAGTGACCTTTTAAAAAAAATAAAACAAGTAACCTAACAAACCAAAGTCAGGAAGAGAAAAAAAAGAGCACGTGGGTTCCTATTTAATATTTTTTAATCTTTATTTTTTTAAAATATTTTAATGGGTTTAGAATGTAAAATAAAAATAATCTCTTAACTATCGTTTTTTAAAAAATATATTTTATTTAAAAATATTAAATCTGTACTGTATAGATTACATCTAGACAATTTTGATGAGATAAACTTTAAGTCACATCTTATGAGCACCCAAAACGCTTAAAAGCCTATGCCTTCAAGGTGCACATTTCGAAGCATATTTAAAAGCCTATAGTAGTCTTACAAGTTTCATTTTATTCATAATCAAAAAAGAGTATTTCCCAATTAACAAATAAAAGAAAAGCAACTAACATACAATTTATAGGAAAGTCTATACGACAAAATATTACAGAATGTCTTCTAGTTCTAAACTTTCTGTTCATAAATTCCCAATTAGATCATAAACATCATCATCTCATCTTCTTCATGGGATTTTCCACAATCCGGTTGGCTGGACCGACGGATAAGGACTATATAAGCAACACATGAAAGCAAGAAACATCAGATTCTAATCCATGTTTTTACATCAAATATACCTTAGACGAAATCGTAATGGAGTTGTTTGGGACGATTCATGGAATGAAGCTCTCTGAGTAGGATGGACTGACGAGTAAGGACTACAAAATCCACACATAAAACATGAAATATCAGATCTAATCCATAGTTTTACATCAAATATTTAAGGATTTAGGTTTTGATGTATCATATATATATATATATATATATACCTGGGATGAAATTGAAATGGAGATCGTTGGGGCAATTCATGGAATGAAGCTCTCTGAGTTGGATGGATCGATGAACAAGGACTACAAATCAACACATAAGGCATGAAACATTAAATTGAATACATATTTTTATATCAAATGTTTAAGGATTTATGTTTTGGGGTCTCATACATATATATATTCCCACACACACACCTGGGATGAAATTGCGATGGAGTTGGTTGGGGCAATTCATCAAATGAAGCTCTCTGAGTCGTGTAGACCCTCAAACAATTAGGGCTATAAAATCAACACAGAAAACATGAAACATCAAATCTAATCCATGCTTTTACATCAAACATTTAAGGATTTATGTTTTGGGGTATCATAAATATACCTTGGACGATATTGCAATGGATCTGTTGGTAGAGGCAATTCATGAAATGTAGCTCTTTGATTCATCATTCTTACTGTGTTGTTTGGAAGTTGTGTCTCTGATTCAGTTTCAACGATGGATGTGATAGATACGATCAGTTGCAAGGTAATGTAATATATATATATATATATATATATATATATATAAACATTTCACATTTGGCACCCATAGTGAAAATCTGAATAGTCTTTATATTTGCTAATATGTATTTCTTTAAAAAAATTGAATTTTATGAACTAACAATATAAGGCTCTTACCATTTCTTCTACCATGGCTGTTCTTACATCCTTGGCATTCACATGTTTTGCTGGAACATCCAACTTTATCCTTCATTGAAAAAGACAAAGGTACAAATTTATTTCAAAATTTGCTACTGAATTTTTGAATAATTTCTTAAAAGACCCAGTGGTGTACTCTTATAATAAATATTTTTAAAGAATTTGATAAAAGAAATTTAATAATGAAGTGTATACACAACCTTGAAACAAGGGCAATATCCTTTCGAACATGATGTCTTTATACACTTGCAGCCTCCAGTGGGATTGACGGATGAGGATGTCCTTTGATTCACATTAAACTAATTAAAGAAAAAGCACAATATTAGTTAATGAAATAATTAAATCACAATCATGAATAATCAGAAATAACATTAATTTGATCCATTAATCAAGATCTTACATTGTCAGAAGCAAATGCCCTTGGATTACCAGATAGAATATCATTACTCCTGATTGAATGTCTAAAGTCTGGTGTATTTAAACTGTTGCTCTGGTTTAAGCTTGATGTCTTTTGCCTAATAAAATCATATGAAATGTTTACATACATATATATATATATATAGCGTAACTAAACATATTACCATGTAACATGAAATAGGAAATAATTAAAAGGAATAGTTAATGTTTTAATACTTAAATTAAGATGACTCATTTTCCTCCGTTCCTCCAAATAAAAAAATTAATAATTTAGACTCAATATTGAATTTGAGGGAAGAGTTTGCATTAGCATTTATAAAAGTGTTTTTTATTCTAACTGAATTTGTACAAACTGAAATTATGGTAAAAATCAATTAGTGTAATATGATTTATATTTGAATAGATATTTTTAAATATTAGTTTGATAGAATAAACTTGCAATGAAGTTGGTTGGGGCAATTCATCAAATGAAGCTCTCTGAGTCGTGTAGACCCTCAAACAATTAGGACTATAAATTCAACACAGAAAACATGAAACATCAAATCTAATCCATGTTTTTACATCAAACATTTAAGGATTTATGTTTTGGGGTATCATAAATATACCTTGGACGATATTGCAATGGATCTGTTGGTAGAGGCAATTCATGAAATGTAGCTCTTTGATTCATCATTCTTACTGTGTTGTTTGGAAGTTGTGTCTCTGATTCAGTTTCAACGATGGATGTGATAGATACGATCAGTTGCAAGGTAATGTAATATATATATATATATATATATAAATTTCACATTTGGCACCCATAGTGAAAATCTGAATAGTCTTTATATTTGCTAATATATATTTCTTTAAAAAAAGTTGAATTTGATGAACTAACAATATAAGGCTCTTACCATTTCTTCTACCATGGCTGTTCTTACATCCTTGGCATTCACATGTTTTGCTGGAACATCCAACTTTATCCTTCATTGAAAAAGACAAAGGTACAAATTTATTTCAAAATTTGCTCCTGAATTTTTGAATAATTTCTTAAAAGACCCTGTGGTGTACTCTTTTAATAAATATTTTTAAAGAATTTGATAAAAGAAATTTAATAATGAAGTGTATACACAACCTTGAAACATGGGCAATATCCTTTCGAACTTGATGTCTTTATACACTTGCAGCCTCCAGTGGGATTGACGGATGAGGATGTCCCTTGATTCACATTAAACTAATTAAAGAAAAAGCAAAATATTAGTTAATGAAATAATTAAATCACAATCATGAATAATCAGAAATAACATTAATTTGATCCATTAATCAAGATCTTACATTGTTAGAAGCAAATGCCCTTGGATTACCAGATAGAATATCATTACTCCTGATTGAATGTCTAAAGTCTGGTGTATTTAAACTGTTGCTCTGGTTTAAGCTTGATGTCTTTTGCCTAATAAAATCATATGAAATGTTTACATACATATATATATATATATATAGCGTAACTAAACATATTACCATGTAACATGAAATAGGAAATAATTAAAAGGAATAGTTAATGTTTTAATACTTAAATTAAGATGACTCATTTTCCTCCGTTCCTCCAAATAAAAAAATTAATAATTTAGACTCAATATTGAATTTGAGGGAAGAGTTTGCATTAGCATTTATAAAAGTGTTTTTTATTCTAACTGAATTTGTACAAACTGAAATTATGGTAAAAATCAATTAGTGTAATATGATTTATATTTGAATAGATATTTTTAAATATTAGTTTGATAGAATAAACTTGCAATGAAGTTGGTTGGGGCAATTCATCAAATGAAGCTCTCTGAGTCGTGTAGACCCTCAAACAATTAGGACTATAAATTCAACACAGAAAACATGAAACATCAAATCTAATCCATGTTTTTACATCAAACATTTAAGGATTTATGTTTTGGGGTATCATAAATATACCTTGGACGATATTGCAATGGATCTGTTGGTAGAGGCAATTCATGAAATGTAGCTCTTTGATTCATCATTCTTTCTGTGTTGTTTGGAAGTTGTGTCTCTGATTCAGTTTCAACGATGGATGTGATAGATACGATCAGTTGCAAGGTAATGTAATATATATATATATATATAAATTTCACATTTGGCACCCATAGTGAAAATCTGAATAGTCTTTATATTTGCTAATATATATTTCTTTAAAAAAAGTTGAATTTGATGAACTAACAATATAAGGCTCTTACCATTTCTTCTACCATGGCTGTTC
This sequence comes from Leucaena leucocephala, assembly GCA_037074615.1. Lineage (NCBI taxonomy): Eukaryota > Viridiplantae > Streptophyta > Magnoliopsida > Fabales > Fabaceae > Leucaena > Leucaena leucocephala. Next base: position 17,630,838 of record CM073519.1, read on the forward strand.
TTACATCCTTGGCATTCACATGTTTTGCTGGAACATCCAACTTTATCCTTCATTGAAAAAGACAAAGGTACAAATTTATTTCAAAATTTGCTACTGAATTTTTGAATAATTTCTTAAAAGACCCTGTGGTGTACTCTTTTAATAAATATTTTTAAAGAATTTGATAAAAGAAATTTAATAATGAAGTGTATACACAACCTTGAAACATGGGCAATATCCTTTCGAACTTGATGTCTTTATACACTTGCAGCCTCCAGTGGGATTGACGGATGAGGATGTCCCTTGATTCACATTAAACTAATTAAAGAAAAAGCACAATATTAGTTAATGAAATAATTAAATCACAATCATGAATAATCAGAAATAACATTAATTTGATCCATTAATCAAGATCTTACATTGTTAGAAGCAAATGCCCTTGGATTACCAGATAGAATATCATTACTCCTGATTGAATGTCTAAAGTCTGGTGTATTTAAACTGTTGCTCTGGTTTAAGCTTGATGTCTTTTGCCTAATAAAATCATATGAAATGTTTACATACATATATATATATATATATATAGCGTAACTAAACATATTACCATGTAACATGAAATAGGAAATAATTAAAAGGAATAGTTAATGTTTTAATACTTAAATTAAGATGACTCATTTTCCTCCGTTCCTCCAAATAAAAAAATTAATAATTTAGACTCAATATTGAATTTGAGGGAAGAGTTTGCATTAGCATTTATAAAAGTGGTTTTTATTCTAACTGAATTTTTACAAACTGAAATTATGGTAAAATTTAATTAGTATAATATGATTTATATTTGAATAGATTTTTTTAAATATTAGTTTGATAGAATAAACTTATTTAGACGATATCATTAAAAATCAAGTTTAAATGTAAAATGGCTGAAAAGGATAAGAGTTTCATATAAAATATTTATATATGTGTGTATAATTATATAAATTTAAGAAAATTTTAAAATTTAAATAAAAATTATGAAAATAAATAGTTAATATATTATTAAAAATAAAACGAACCTCTTTTTTGTAGGACTTGATACTTGGTTATTGAGTTGTTGAGAATGGCTAAATATTTCAGGAGGAGTTAGTGTCCTTTTGGTATTTGTAGATGCAGAATGAGGTTCACTCATGAATCGTTCAGATTTATCACTATTTATCACAACCTATCAATAAGAAGATGACGATAATGGTGAAGAAGATGATCTCAGAGCATTTATCAATAATCAAGGATATTTGATTTCAAATGTCATAATTGAACATCAAGAGCTTAATTATTAGTATAGTTACCTTATGGGTGTTACAATTTTGATTCTCTTTGTGAGAATTTTTTTGAGATCTTATTTTTTGAATGAGTGGGGCATCTCTAAACAAATTCATCAAGGCGTTATCCGCAAAATGGTCATCTTCATTTTGGGGAACAATAATGGGATATATTTCTGAATAAGGACATTCCCATTTATTTTCATTTTCATTTGTGACTATTCCCAAAAATTCATTAGTAACACGTGCATCAGAAATCATTGATGGAGAATCTTGTGGCATGGGGGTAGTACTGTTCATTTCACTCTGCATCAAGAAGTTTCATTGCTCTCAATAATGATAATCATGATCAAAATGAAAATTTATTATGTAGATAAAAAGATTTATTTTGACCAATAAAACAATAAAATATATGAAACAAATTAAAATTTGTCGGGAAAAACGAGGCAAGAGGTGAATGCTATTAACGATATGTGAGATGATACACACAGCATTATACTAGAAAATAGGGGTTTCTGTAAAACCTAGCATCTATAATAAATTAATTTCAAATGAGAAAATATTTGGGTTCAAGAAGATGAGTGAACAAGAGAACTTTCTTGCTTTAAAAGAAACGCAATTATTGTCTAGCACTCTCATCGGCACATTAAAATTTCAAGAGATCTTTCAAAACAGTGAATTCTACATACATCCAGGGATCGAATTCTCCTGACCTCAATGTTACGTTTGACCTCCCCCAAATGAAAGTTCATATTGATTAAAAAAACAAACTTAAAAGAAAGATAGCATTCAGATTGAGAAACAAGATTAACATGTTTATTTAAAAACTAATAATGATTTAAAATATAAAAAGATTCAAAACATAAATTAATAATAAATTTAGTAAATTGCCTATCCATTTATAAAATTAACGAGTAGCAGCAAAGTAATGAATGAAATTAAATTTACATACCCTTTGTGACGATGACAATAAAGACGAAACTTGATTGTGTTTGTAGTTTGAGAGATCCATAGTATTCACTTTGTGTGTGGCTTTCCTGGTTCGATGATATATTTTGCAGAAGGGAAGCCTCAGGAAGAGAGAGAGAGAGAGCTGGAAAAGCCAAAAGCTAAACTGTGCGAAGGAAAAAAAATCGGATCCTTTTATAATTTACTCAAATGAGTCAAATCTCATTAATCTGGATATATATTAATATACATTATGATAACTATCATATCTCAATAATAACGTTAACAAAGTACATTTTACAATATTATTCATTTGTTTTTTTAAATAATAAATTGGTTTAACAATACAGATTAACTTATCTATCTTTTTCTTTTTTGACCAGGAACTTATCTATCAATATATATATATATATATATATATAATATTGATAATTAAATTGAAATGATCGATGCGAGAATTCGTTATTGATATATATTATACTGAATTATTGAATTATTTATATAATAAATATTATTTATAATCTAATTTCATGAACTCACCGAATCATGAAGACCAAGCTTAGTGATGAAAACATTGATTATTTTTAATTTTTTAAATAAACTTAATTTCATAAAAGTCCACGTACTTTTTAAATAAAATTTGTCTTTTACAAGAAAATAATTTACAAAACTTATCTGCGAATATATGTAGTGATTTGTTTGGGGAAGGTATAATCATATAATATTCTTATCATAATTTGAACTTTGAACTGACTGAATATGCAATAGTATTTTGAAAAATTAATTTAGATAAACAAATACATTTTAAAACTTGGAAATATTTATTTTGAAGCTTGTACGATAAACTTAAGAATGTCAAACACAACTAGGGCTAATTTAGGCCATGTTTGATTATTTATTTATAGAACAATTTTTTTCATTTTTTATTGACATTTGTAATAAACTATAGAAAAAGAACAGTAAAAACATGACATCTATATCTATAAAAAATGAGAGACTAAAATTGGCACCCCAGTGCACCACGTAGCAGTCTCAAAAGTAAGATAAATCGGCCCTTATAAATATTATAATAAATACGCAAGAAGAATGTAAAATATCCTAATTTACCAATTATAAGAATTACTTAAATACCAAATATTTCTCCTTAGGGCCATTACCCATTTTGTGTTTAAGGCATATTTGTTTTTGTTTTTTATAATATTATTCAGTTACGTTGCATATGTTTTCCATACTTAATCAATGAAAAAAAAAGGAGCACAACAAAGTAAATGAGTATAAAACTTTTACACTCGTCAACAATTTTTTGACATCAACTTTAGAAATGGATTATAATAATATATTAATATTACTAATATAAAATATATATTAATATATATAGATAAATAAATTTAAAAAATGAATATATATATATATATATATATATATATATATATATATATATATATATATATATATGGGATGAGACGGGAACAAGACACCTCATCCTATGCCCATCTTGTCCCAAACTCTTTTTTGTGTCATCTCAATTATAACCAAGACCAATACGGCTGATTAGGACGAGATATCTTGGACACATCTACCTCCCATATAATTTACAAAAGAGGTTTTTTATAATCTAATAGTTTACTTTATATATATATATATATATATATATATAAGATTAGAGGTATTCACGGGATAGGTTGCAGTTATAATAACCCTGTCTAGTGTTCTATCCCAATATAATTGCGGGAGGCATTTTACGTCCCATATTAGTCATGTCCTGTCTCAAACGGAACTGGGATTGGTTTGGGACAAGACATGGATTCTTGAATCCTATTTTTTTTTAAAAAAAAAAAATTAACTTACTAGTATTTTATGCACAATCTATTTATCAGTAATATATAATCAAAACTCATAAAAGAATATAAGAAATTAAAACAAATTAAAGCAGAAAATAACACATAATAAAACTTCACTTCTGTCATAATTAGCTTAAGTTTATAATTAAGCATGCTGAAGTTTATAATCAAATTCAAAGGAAATAGAAGATATTAAATCCTCCCTAATATGGTTACCAACTTAAAATAACAAATATCATTAATTATACTACAAACACCATTACTTCATCAATTATTCCACTTCACCAACTAAAGTTACTGTTTCATTTGAAAAGAAACAAAGACATATGAGAAAGAGAAAAATAAAATCATCTAATAAATAAAATAAATAATATAATATAACTAATATTATTTTCTATGTTGTATTTTTTACAAAAAAAAATGAATAAAACAAAGATTCTTTTTATAAAAAATTGTTCAAGGGATAGGAGCCCATGGGGTTAAACCGAGACTCAATATATTCACGTCCAAATCTTTTATGGGATAGGATGGACCTATCCTAAAATATCTGTACCAGGGGTCAAGACAACCTAAAGTAGGAAACTTTGGACACGCCTATCTAAGACTCCACTTATCACTTCATCTCATCTGTCTTTGTTGTCCAAATACATGTGTGCATCGCATGGGTACTATAATAATTCCTAATAACTCGTAAGGTAGACTCTTCTGGATTGTTTTTTATTTTCTTAAAAATTTCCTGAATATAATTTTTATATTTAAATTGTAAACAAAGAAAACCACATGAAAAAACATAAGGACAAAAAGAAGAATACAAAATAATAATAATAATAAAATAAATTTAGGGGATAGAGTGGATTGAAGTTTATATTCATTATTAAAAAAATTATTTTTTTAAAAATAATAAATTAATATTAATTAGTAGATGATGGATAATGCTAGTTAACTATGACATAATTATTTTATATCTACGTCCATATATAAAAAATTCTTTATATCGTCAACGAATAGAATATTATATTTTTGCATATATTTTATAATGTTATGGTTACTTTTGTTCTAAAAAAAACCTTTATGACATTGGATGTAACACTTTATAAGCATATACCTCTATTAAGGATTTTACTAAAGATTTTTTATAAAGAATTTTGAACAGTTCCTTTTAAAATCGAAAGTTTTTAAAACTTGTATTGACCAAAAAGGTTATTCCTTTTTTTAATAAAGGAATGAGATTCTCTAAAAAGAAATGAATATCTAAACTAACTTTCTCCAAGTTAAAACTTTTAGTTTAATTTCATAAACTTTTTGAAAAATAAAACTAATAAAACTTCAAGAAAGCCTTAAGACCCGGGGTTCTATGATAACTATATAAACTTGTCCTGACTAACTACTTCATCAAAATCCGACCATATAAAACATCCAGGCTCAAACGCTATAAGATTAACACTAATTATCACCTTTTGGCCACCAATGTTGATGGCACTTATCTATCTTCTGTCAAGAAATCAGTTTTCTCTTTATAGAGAATTATATAATCCATCACATAATTTTCATATATATATATATATAAACTTATATACTCAGCCTCTCGAGGCTTCATCAAAATACTATAATTACTTTAATCAAAAGTTAACATATACAACTATGCTAGCTCCAACCTTTTTAAATTCCGTCTAGAACTAACTGAATAATAATGTTGTTATCATAATTTGAGCTTTAAACTGTCTGAATATGCACTGGTATTTTGAAAAATTAATTTAGATAAACAAATAAATTTTAAAAATTGAAAATATAATTTTTTGAAGTTTGTACAATATAAGATAATAGTATATTATGATTATTGCAACCGTGTATATGAAAATTTTAACGGAAAAAGATTAATAAAGACTATATAAAATTCAAAAAGAAAAAAAGAGCATCTAAATTTCAAAAAATGTCATATTAGGTATAAGTCTCAATTTGTCCTTTCAAAATTTAGAGGCAAAAGACAAAATTGCCCTTTAGTTATTTACTACTCATTATGATTTATGACTTGATCAAATATTTTGACAATTTCACTAAGACATTTACTACTCTAAATAACAATTGAGTTGCAGATAATTACTTTGGTCATTTGATACTCCTCCTACAATGGGATTTACTATTTGATCAATGATTTTGACCACTTTCGTTAAGACATTTACTACTATAAGTAACAACTGAGTTGTAAGAAATTACTTTAGTCATTTGCTACTTCTGCAATAAGATTTACCACTCGAACAATGCTTTTTGATAACTTTCGCTAATACATTTACTACTCTCAGTAACAATCAGTTGCAAGTAATTACTTTAGTCATTTGCTACTCCTATTGCAATAGGATTTACTACATGAGCAATAATTTTGACCACTTTCGCTAAGATATTTACTACTCTTAATAACAACTAAGTTGTAAGTAATTATTTTGGTCATTTACTACTCTTGCAAAACTGAGTTTCAAGTAATTGCTTTGGTCATTTATTACTTTTGCAATGGGATTACCACTTTAGCAATAATTTTGATTACTTTTGTTAAGATATTTACTACTCTCAGTAAAAACTGAGTTGTAAATAATTGTCATTTACTACTCTTGTAATAGGATTTATTACTTGAACAATAATTTTATCCACTTTTGCTAAGACATTTAGTACTCTCAGTAACAACTGAGTTGCAAGTAATTACTTTGGTCATTTACTACTCCTACAATAAGATTTACCACTAGAGCAATGATTTTGACCACATAAGCACAAATAGAAGCATAACAGAGGCGAGGCACAGAAGCATAACAGAGGTGAGGCGAGGAGCGGAAGCAAAAATAGAAGAAGGATCTATAGCAGTGACGATGGAAACTCTGGCATGTGCATGTCGAGAATTGATGGAAAAACAAGAGGGAAGGTAGATGGTGGATAGAGAGAAGGAAGAGGGAAGTGAGATAAGGAGAAAAGGAAGAAGGGCAATTTCATTTTTTTCCCAAATTTTGAAAGGACATTTGAGACTTATGCCAAATATGTTATTTTTAAATTTTAGATGCTCCTTTTGTCCTTTTAATTTCATATAGTTTTTATTCATCTTTTTCCCAAATTTCAAACACAAATTGAGCTAATTTAGGCCATGCTTGATTATTTATTTAGAGTACAATTTTTTTCACTTTTTATTGAAAATAGTAATAAACTATAGAAAAAGAACAGTAAATAAATGATGAAACTCCTCCTAACTTGTAAGGCTCAGACTCTTCTAGATTATTTTTTATTTTTGAAAAATTTCTTGAATATAATTGTTATATTTAAAGTTTAAACACACAAAACCTTATGAAAACAACATAAGGTCAATAAGAAGAAGGATAATAATAATAATAATAATAATTTAGAAAAATATAAATAAAGACTCTGAATTTCAAAGATACAAAAAGAGCATCTAAATTTTAAAAAAGATAGATTGGGCATAAGTCTAATATGTTATTTCAAATTTAAGAAGAAAAGACAAAATTGCCCTTATTCATTTTCTCTTTCTCTCTTCCACTGTCGAACTTCACTCTGATTCTCTCTCTATCCACTATCGGCCTTCCCTCTTGCTTTTCTCTATCCACTGTCGATGTGCACGCCATAGTTTTCGCCACCGCTGCTATAGATATGTCTTCCTCATCTTCAAAATAGAGAGAGATAATGGCTATGCGAAGAGAGATAAGGAGGAAAGTAGAGCCCTGAGGTTGCTAGAGAAGATGATAGGAAAAAGGAGAGGGAGAGCAAGATGGTAGTGAGAGGAGGGTGAGCAGTGAGTAGTGAGAGGAGTAGGATGAACAATGACGAAGAAGATGAATAGTGAGGAGGAGGCTTTAATGGTCCTCAAAATTATTACTCAAGTGGTAAATCCCATTGTAGGAGTAGTAAATGACCAAAACAATTATTTACAACTCAGTTGTTATTGAGAGTAGTAAATGTCTTAAAAAAAGTAGTTAAAATCATTACTTAAGTGGTAAATCCCATTGCAGGAGTAGTGAATGACAAAATCAATTACTTACAACTCAATTGTTACTTATAGTAGTAAATATCTTAGCAAAAGTAATTAAAATCATTACTCAAATGGTAAATCTCATTGCAAGAATAATAAAATGACTATAGGGCAATTTCGTCTTTTGCCTTCAAATTTTGAAAGTATAGTTGATACTTCTGCTCAATCTGTTCATTTTAAAATTTAATTTTGTTTTAAATTTTAGATGTTATTTTCTCATTTTTTCCTAATAATAATAATAAACATGTACTTGAAAAAAAATTGGTAAAATCTTCGTTAATTGTTTTTTCATCCCCACCCTATACTCCATTATCACCCACACTTCATTGCCTCCTATCACTATCCACTGTTGTACCTCGGTTGCACTATCTCTGTCCACCGTTGTACCTCTACTACACCATCCATTGTTCCTCAACTGTAGTGGAGCTCCGTTGTCATACCTTTGTTGCTTCATCCATCGTCCTCCCAACTTTATATCCTCTTAAAAAATCCCGATTGGACTCATCATATCACGTTGTCAAGAGCCTCCCGCTCGCTCAACATGGAAGAGGAAGGTGAAGACGAAGAAGCCATGAAGTGATGAAACAAAGCTTTTCCAAAAGGAGGACCGCACTCCAATGACGGTGGTTGAACTCAAAATTTCAATTTCCCCTTAGAACTCCGATTGTGGTCTGGTTCAAACTCTGGTGGTCGGGATGGGGTAGTACTATTGATAAAAAAGAGGGAACAGAGGAAAGATCTGTGGAGGAAGAGGTAATATTGTCTTTTCACATTTTAAAATTAATTTAATTAATATGCTCCAAAAAAGTTATCACCCATTTTTTGAGGGATAACATACATATTAGGAAGGGGTAACTTATTTTCTTATTTGGGTCCATCATGAACTAAGTTTGGTAGAAAAGAAATCTTTCCACACATCAGGGTGCTCAAAGCGATCCAAAGACGATAATTAAGGAATTTCTATACTTATTTTATTATTTATTCCCTGAATTTCCTTAATTAATTCAAATTCATGTTTCATACTTTCAGGTTTTTGAATTAGGAGTGATTAAACGGAAACTAGAGTCCATACCAAATGTTACCTCTCTCTCTATCATGTTCAACTTTGAAATTAATTTTGCAGATAATTTCCTAATTGAAAACTAATTATTGAACAAGTTTTTTTGTTTTAAAAAATAAAGGAATTATTTTGAAAATAAGGAATCAAACTAGGCCTATAGTAGCTGAATTTGTGTTTGAAATTCTTAAGTTCATAAGTACGGTTTACTTAATTTTGCAATAATCATAATATGCTGTTATCTTATAGAATTAATGTGTAAATTTATCTAAAAATTTTTAACTTACAAACAATATTACCCTGAAAGTTTTTATGTTCAATAGTAACCCAAAAGTTTCAAAACATAATAATATTGCCTTATCCTATAAAAAAACTAATCTTAACTGTTAAAATTGATGCCCACTGTTAACATTTTTAATGGTAATAAATGGCAACATTAGTCTATTTAAACACTTCTGAAGTAATCTTGAACCTAAATTTTTTTTAAAACATTACTCTTGAGTGAAAATTTTTCAGCTAAATTTGCGCCTTAACCCTATCTTATATTATGCAAACTTAAAAAATACTTTTATTTTAAATGTTTAAAATTTATTTGTTTATCTAAATTAATTTTTCAAAATCTCAGTGCATATGTCAGTGACTTCAAATTATAATAAAAATATTATATTTTTATGCCTCCCCTAAACAAAACATTATATATATACATATAAGTTTTGTAATTTTTTTACTTGCATAACAATAATGTGTGATGTATAATAATAACAATAACAACAACAATAATAAACTGTGCTGTAACTTTTTTATTTTTATTTGATTTAAATGTTGGAAGAATCCCTTTAAAATACTGAAATCATAAATTGGTCCATTGAATTTACTGATTTCTAAATTGGATCTTAGATTGATTGTCTTTTAAGTCGTTGAAGCTTAACTAGTGATCTCATGTTTGAGCCCTAGATGTGCAACCACTATAATTACTTGAAGGTAGTGAGGTTCTCCCTTTATCGACCTACATTCCCACGAACCAGACTAGTCAATTACTAGTAATATCATATACTGATGGATAAATCTAAAAAATTTGTCAATGGGACTATTTTTTTCTAAGCATAAATATCCTCTTTTTAGAGGTAATCATATTTAAAACACTATCGAATACTAAATATAGACATATCTTTTAACAAAGATTTAAACTTTGTTTTGCTATGTTGTTATACTTTCACAATAAAAAAATTATTTATTAACAACAATATTTTAGATATTCACAAGTACACAATCATCAACTTTCAAACATTAAATACCAATTGATATTGGTTCAAGTGAAAAGACTTTGACTGTTTAAACATAAAATATTTTAAGTTTAAATTATATAAATACAAAAAATACCCTTAATGTAAGCAAATCTCACAGAGATGATTACAATGTTTTATATATTCATATTGGATGGATTTTCGATAAATAGTTTAGAGTTGAAATAAAAAATAATTTTGATAATTTAAAATTATTTTTTTATTATAACTCTAAACTATTTATCAAAAATCCATCTTTTTGTAATATTATAATAATTTCTTAAAGTGTTTTATGATGATGTGGATGAGAAAAAATAGGGGCAGGATAAGAAGAGGAGGGGGAAACAAAATATACCCTCTGCGCAGAGATCCACAGGAATGGCGTGGCAAACAAAAATTGACGCACGTGTTTTTTTTGCCGCGAATCAAAACACACAGGTTACTTTTTTTCCCCCTCTAGTTTTCCTTACGCATTCTCAGTCCGAGATATTTTACCATTCCTTCTTCTCTCCCTCTCCCTCTTTCTCTTTATGCATTCTTAGACAGAGATATTTTATATTCCTTCTTCTTCCTCTCTCTCTCTCTCTCACATACACACAGAGGAGATAAATACTGCCTGAGGCTTCCCTTCTCCTTAATATATCAATGAAACTTCAAAACCACACCCCATCTTCTATGGATCAATCAAACCACAAAAAATATCAAGCTTCATATTTTTTGTCTTCATCAAATACTGTAAGTACATACATTCCATTACTTTGCTAATATTTGTTAATTTTTCTATGTTTTAACCTGATTCTTTAATCATTATTGTTCAGTTTTATTCTTTGGTTTTGGTGTGAGCTCCAAGACTTAGAGGGAAAAATGAACCTCGTCCCTTGATCTGATCATCTTCAAGATGGCTCTTTAAATAAGCATGTTAATCTTGATTCTCAACCTGAATGCTATTTGTTTTTTAAGTTTCTTTTTGGATCAGTATGAGCTTTCAGAATTTTCCTTTTAGGAGAATTCGATCACTAGGATGAATGGAGAATTTACTTGTTTAAAAAATCTCTTGAGATTTAATGTGCCTTTGAGATTGACAAACAAGAATTACGTTTCTTGGAGAGCAAGAAAGTTATATGATTCACTCATCTTCTTGAACCCAAATATTTTTCTCATTCGAACTTCATTTATTATTGATGCTAGGTTTTGTAGAATCCCCAATTTTCTAGTGGACTTCTCTCTGTGTCAACTCACAAATATCGTTGATAGCATGCCTAGTTTATTTTTCCTTTTGCCTAAATATTTTAATTTGTTGGATATATTCTTGTTTTATTAGTCAAAAATCAACATATTCTTTTGATGAACTACAGAGGCTAAATAAGAAACTTTCATTTTGATTAATTATTACGATCATATTATTGAGAGCAGTGAAACTTTTCGATGCAGAGTGGAATGAACAGTACTGTCCACATGTCACAAGATTTTTCATCATTAGTGAATTCTGAAGCACGTGTTATTAACGAAGTTTATGGAATTTTTACAAATGAAAATGAATGGGAATGTCCTTATTCAGATATATATCCTATTATTGTTCCTTAAAATGAAGATGACTATTTTGCGGATAACGCCTTGATGAATATGTTTAAAGGTGCCCCACGCATTCAACAAATAAGATCACAAGAAAATTCTCAGAAAGAGCATCAAGATTGTAATACCCATAAGGTAATTATCTTAATTAAGCTCTTTATGTTCATTTAAACATATCTCCAATTGTAAGAAGCATATAAAATTCTTGATTGCTTTTGGCTGTGATTTGGTTTCAAATATTCTTCAAGTGATCATCAGTCATCCTTGATGTTGTCGTCTTCTTCTTGATAGGTTGCAATAAACAATGTTGGCACTAAATCTGAACAATTCATGTCTGAGCCTCATTCTGTAATTACAAGCACCAAAAGTACACTAACTTACGTTAATAATTTATAACGCCTTAAAATTCGAGCAGTGACTGGCACAGAATATGAAGGAATTCATATTCCTTAAGCCTTAAACATTACATAGAACATCTAATATAATAATTATAATATATTTCAATATAATCAAAAGGTAAGTCATTTATAGAAATTTCGGCAGAGTTGTCTTTGAATTTCATACCTTCAGAAAATTCTACAATAGAGTGCAATTAGTTCAAATTATATACAGACATATTTTAAAATAAGTTGTAATCATACTTTCACAAAATGATAATAAACCAAGGTTCTATCTATAGACTAGGTTGAGTATTTAAACTTCAAATAAAATAATATAAGTATTTCATAAGTTTTTAATTACATTATAAGTAGATACACCAAAAAGTATCAACACTTCAGATCAGAATGAGGCTCTTTAATGCTAAACTGGAGGAACAGAGTCACAAGCACTATCTGAAGCCAAAATAATCTACCGGTAAATAACGTCCTATAAAAATACAATTTAAAATATGAGAAGAAACGATTTACAACATACTTAACTGTAAATAATAAAGTTTTGTAGATAAACATAAATTTTCCAAAACATAGAATCATAGCCATCCTGAAACTGAATACAAATCATCAATCAAATCAGACCAAATATCTCATAAGACATTGCATTTAAAGATATCAGTGTAAAATAATAATTTTCATATCAAACTTTTCCATAAGACTTCAACAGAACAAAAACAAGTGTGGACACACAGTCCACGAGAGTAACTAATCAATCTAACGCAGCTCGAAGCCAAAAAAATAGGCGCAGTTTAAACCCACTAATAACAAGTGCAGGAACAAGACCCATGAATATCTGGCGTGAGTACTATGCTTACGAATATCTATCGAGCTCGAGTTTAACCATGGTGTACCAAGGACTAACAATACTACTGTTTGTAGCCAGCATTCTGTATTCAGTCATCTCAAAAATATTTTCAAACATGCATGGGGCAATTTAACATTAATAAATAACAAGATCTTTCAATACTGAAATCTCATAAACAATATTTCATAAACAATGACCCTATTATAAAAATTATCGCCCAAATTTTCTTTAAATCCTCATGCATACAAATTTGTAACAATAAAGTGCCCAAAACATTTAAATAATAATCATCATTATTTCAACTAAACATTCATATATGAATCAACGACTATATAATTTCCATAAATATGTTTTTAGCAATTCAAACTCAAAAATTGATACTTTAAATAAAATGAATCAAGAAGCGAGATATTATTGTCATGGGATATTATTAACTCACATGTAATACTCCAATATAGCTTACTCCAGCTCTATTCTTTAGAATAATATTCTCTTCTTATTTTCCTAAATTTTTCAACAGTAAAATATTCCATCAGTAAATACCATTCACCCCTTTTATCCCAAATATCATCTATTTATCACAACCACAAGTCCCATATATGCTTACTAATACTTAAATATTCCAACAGTTTTCCTATTCCTCTTTTCCCTTTCTTTATAACACTTAGAAATATGAAACCACAACCTTTACTTTGAAAGTTTTCAAACTTTGCAACCATATTTAATTTAAAAATCTTTATCCAAATTTCATATTCTTCCATATAGCTCAGCACCCATAAGGAGAATGATTCCTCAAATATTGTTGAGATGTTAAAGTTTAGAATTAATTATTAATTAATTAATATTATATTTTGTTAGTTATTTAATTAATTATCTAAAATTAAGTTTAGATATTATTTATGATCAGATTTGAATATTAAAATATTATATCTTAGAAGAATAAATATGAGATATTAGGATTATGATAGATTTTAGGTTTAACCTATTAGCTTATATTTTTACCTATATAAAGGCCTATTTGTATTCTCATTTATTCAATGATCAATAATATTTTGAGGCTTTTTCCCCTACTTTCAATGATTCAAATTTTCACATGGTATCAGAGTTTGAAGAAGAAGAATAAAAATATTAAGCCTGAAGAGAAGGCACACCTTCAAATGAAGATTAATTACATATGATGGAAGAGGGTAACTTGAGTCTCTTCCCACAAAATCTCATAAGTTATGGGATTAGTTTATCTATGTCAAGTGAGATTAGATTAGTGTGTAAACCCAAGTGGGTTATAATGGAATAGGGTAACTTGGGTCTCTTCCCACAAAATCTCATAGGTTATGGGATTAGTTGATCTACCTCAAGTGAGGTTAAGGGGGAGTGTTGAGAAGCACAAGTATTTAAGCTGTAGATCTAGCTTAAAGGGGAGTGTTGAGATGTTGTAGTTTAGAATTAATTATTAATTAATTAATATTATATTTTGTTAGTTATTTAATTAATTATCTAAAATTAAGTTTAGATATTATTTATGATCAGATTTGAATATTAAATTATTATATCTTAGAAGAATAAATATGAGATATTAGGATTATGATAGATTTTAGGTTTAACCTATTAGCTTATATTTTTACCTATATTAAGGCCTATTTGTATTCTCATTTATTCAATGATCAATAATATTTTGAGGCTTTTTCCCCTACTTTCAATCCTTCAAATTTTCACAAATATCATTATTTTTCCAACATCCATTTAACCCCAAGGAATCATAGCCTATGTCCATTTTTACCTTAGTACAACCAAAACCTTTAATTAACATTTTTCATCCAACTTCACACACTTAAATTTCAATTTATCCAACTCCTCTCCTACTTTTACCTCCACACATAGCACATATTTGACATAATAGAGCAACAATAACATATAGTTTCATGTTCAACACGGAGGCTTCATAGTCTTAACATCAATCATTCCTCCATCTTTATTTCCTTCATAGGCTCGACATTCAGTGCACAAAAATGGAGATCACATATACTCACAGCTTTAGTAATGACAGGAAAAGCAGAAAGTAAATCACCTAACCAAGCTATGAATGTTCAATGGAAAGGGAAAGGTGTTGGCTTACCATACACCACGCTCAATAGTCTTCTATAGTAGCAAGGGCGTGGGATGTTAGCTACAAAAGAAAAATGGTGAGCTTTAATAGAATCAAAACAGTAGTTGTACACACACAAAGCTTTCAGATCAACAGCAAGCTCACAGCCCTTACCACCTCATTTTTCCACCCTCATTTCCATACAGGCTCTTAGTAACCAGGAAAAAGAAGGTTGAAGATATGGGATTGCTATAGTACCCGTAATTGAGGGGTGATAGTAGCAACGGTGAATTCCAACGCAGAACAGAAAAGAAGGAAGAAGAAGAGCTTCCAGCTCTACGGTGACTAACAGGAACAACGAAGCTGTGTAGCGACAGCAAGGTTTCGTAGCTGTAACCAAAAGAAGGAGGAAGAAATTCTTACAACTAGCCAAGATCCACGAGTCTAGGAAGAACATAACGATGGCATAGCAACTCAACGCCGATGACAATAGCTCAGGCGACAGAGAACGATGGGTCACAGTAGCTATAGTGCTCACGCGTCGCGGATTTTCTTTGCACTTTCCTCTCCCTGCTGTCAATGAAGAATGAAGAAAGAAGAGGTGTGTAGCAGCTGAAATAAGCATAGGGGCATTTTGGTAAACTCACATGATGTCTAAAAAATAAAATGTCACTTTAGACCTCTCACTTAACTCCACTGCCTCTAACTACTCAACTATCTAATTCCTCTTGTGATATCACTATAAGAAATTATATATATACTTTATTAAAATAATATCATATCTATGTATTTTCTAGAGTCATTACATTCTTCCCTTCTTAAGAAATTCGGTCCTCCGAATTTAAGAATATACTCACCTCAATTGTCGAACAAGTGTGGATACTTAGCCTGCATCTCACTATCAATTTCCCAAGTAGCTTCTTCCTCTGAATGATTATGCCACAACACTTTTATTGAAAGAATCTCCTTAGATCTTAACTTCTTTACTTGTCTATCAATAATAGCTACTAGATCCTCATCATATGACAAGTCTTCATTTATATGAACTTCTTGATATTCCACAACATGAGAGGGATCATATAGATATTTTCGTAGTATCGATAAATGAAACACTAGATGAATTCTAGATAACTTTGGTGGTAGGGCTAATCGATAAGCTATAACACTGACTTCATCTAAAATCTCAAAGAGACCAATATACCTTAGACTTAGTTAGCCCTTCTTCCCGAATCTCATGACACCTTTCATTGATAACACCTTTAAAAATACTTTATCCCCAACCATGAATTCAAATTCTCTTCGACGATAATCCATGTATGATTTTTGTCAGCTCTGAGCTGTCAACAACCTTGGTTTGATTACTTTTATCGTCTCTTTAGGATCTTGAACCAAATCTGGTCCAAAAATCTCTTTATCACCAACTTAAAATCATCCAATTGGAGATCTACATTGTCTTCCATATAATGCTTCAAATGGTGCCATTTGAATACTTGCTTGATAGCTATTATTATAGCAAATTTCACTAGCGGTAAATGATTATCCTAGATTCCACCGAAATCTATGATACATTATTTCAACATATCCTCAACTATTTTGATCATTCTCTCATATTGCCCATCAGTTTGTGGGTGAAAAGCAGTACTTAGATTAGTCGAGTGCCCAATGCTTTTTGAAATGATTCCCAAAATTAGCAACTGAATTGGGGCCATCTATATGAAATGATAGATACTGGAACTCTATGCAAACGCAAAATCTCAGCAATATAAATCTCGGCATATCTAGCAGCACTGTAAGTCATCTTCACTGGAATAAAATAAGCCAACTTGGTTAACCTACCAACAATCACCCAGATAGAGTCAAAACCTCTAATAGTACGGGGCAAACCAATGATGAAATCCATTGTTATGTTTTCCTATTTCCACTCAAGTATTTCTAACAGTTGCAATGGTCCTGCAAGCTTTTGATGCTCTGCTTTGCTTGTTGACACACTAAACAACGTGCAATAAAGTTTGCCACATCATTTTTCATACCATGCCACCAATACAACTGCTTCAAATCTTGGTACATCTTAGTTATTTCAGGGTGAATAGTATAAGCATACTGATGAACTTCCTCTAAAATTTGTTTTCTCAAGTCTTGAACTTGAGGCACATAAATCTTGTCATCGTACCTCATAACACCCTCATGGTCAATCAGAAATTATGTATTACTTCCTTCTTTGACCAAATCCCTTAACTTGCACAATCTTGGACCAGAATATTGAGAATTGTTAATATGTTCATTTAAAGAGGAATGAGCCTGTACATGAACTAAAAATGCTCCTCTATCAACAATTTAAAATTTAACTCCCTCTTACTCAACTTTAAGAATTTCCTGCACCATCGGTCTTCTTTCAACATTTATATGTGCCAAGCTACACATAGACTTTCTACTTAAAGCATTAGCCACCACATTTACTTTACCCAGATGATACAGAATTATGCAATCATAATCTTTTAGCAATTCCATCCATCTTCTCTATCTGATATTTAGATCCTTTTGCTCAAAAATGTAATTGAGACTCTTATGATCAATGAAAATCTCACAAGTTTCACCATATAAATAATATCTCTAGATCTTTAAAGCAAACACAACTAAGACCATTTCTAGATCATGAGCTGGATAATTTTGTTCATGCTTCTTAAGCTTTCTAGAGGCATAAGAAATTACTTGTCAATTCTGCATTAATACACAACCTAAACAAATTCGAGAGGCATCACAATACACTGTGTATCCCCCAACTACAATGGTAAGCTTAAAACTAGGGCAGAAGTCAAATATTCCTTTAATTTTTGAAAACTTCTCTCACACTTATCATCCCAAACGAATTTCACATTCTTCTAAGTTAACCTTGTTAATAGGGCAGCTATTCTTGAAAAATCCTTCACAAAATGGTGTTAATATCCTGTGAGGCCTAAGAAACTTTGAATCTCTATGAATATTATAGGTCATGGACAACTTTTGACTGTCTCAACCTTGCTATGATCAGCTTGAATACCATCTTTAGACACTACATGTCTCAAGAAAGTGACCTCATTTAACCAAAATTCACATTTCAAAAACTTAGCATAAAGTTGTTGCTCTCTCAACTTTTGTAACACTAACCGCAGATGATGCTTATGCTCCTCCGTACTTTGGGAGTCTACTAATATATCATCAATAAACACAATTTCAAACTTATCAAGAAATGATTTGAATACCAAATTTATCAAGTCTATGAATGTTGCAGGAACATTTGTCAACCCAACAGGCATTACTAAAAATTCATAATGACCATACTGAGTTCTAAATGTTGTCTTTGGAATATCTTCATTTTTATTCTTTAATTGATGATTCCCTGATCTCAAGTCAACCTTTAAAAAATACCATGCTCCTTACAACTGGTCAAAAAGATCATCGATGCGCGGCAATGGGTACCTATTCTTTATTGTTACCTTATTAAGCTGCAGGTAATCAATGCATAGTCTTAAAGATCCATTTTCTTTTTCACAAATAACAATGGTGCACCTCATGGAGAAATATTGGGTCAGATAAATCTCTTATCTAATCGTTCTTGTACTTGAGCCTTCAATTCCTTTAACTATAAGGGAATCATCCCATAAAGCAGAATTGAAATTGGCTATATGCTAGGAATAACAACAATACCAAATTCTATCTCTTTATTTAGAGGTAAGCCAAGCAATTCCTCCATGAAGACATCAAGAAATTCCCGAACAACTAGAATTTGATCTAAGCTAACAGTAGGCTTATCAACATCTTTCACTATCGCCAAAAATACCTAACAACCCTTTGTCAATAACTGTTAGGCTTTTAAACAAGAAATCAAGTTAGATGGCCTCTCTACTTTATTCCCTTGCAACACAAAAGAAGTTTCACCTGGAATATTAAATTTCACCACTTTTAAGTGGCAATCAACAGTAGCATAACAAGAGGCTAACCAATCTGTGCCTAATATCACATCAAAATCAATCATATCAAGAATCATTAAATCAACAAGAGTTTCTCTTCCCTCAAAAGACACTTCACAAGATTTATACACCTGTGAAATTGACAAAGATTCCCCAACTGGGGTAGCAATCGAAAAACAAAAATCAAGTTTGACATAATCTTTTCCCAATCATTTAGCAAAATACACTAAAACACAAGAATGTGTCAAACCAAGGTCAAACAATGCATAAGCTTTTCTAGAACATATAGTAATAATACCTATAACCACAATATTAGAGGCCTAAGCATCTTACCTCGTCATAGCATACACTCTTGCTTGGCCTTGCCTTGAAGAAGATTGTGCCCTGACAATCTTCCTAATGTGCCTCTACTTGTTGAGGTAGAAGTTGTTCCAACAGACAAGGTTGCAAATATAGCAGGGTAGGAAGAAGGTATAACTCGAAGTTGGCTGAGCAAACAAACAATCTCTTTTCATATGACTCAGTTGTCCACACCCATAACAAACATCAAAGGCCTTACGATAGACTCCTGAATGATAGTTTCCATAAATAGCACAAGGAGGCCTAGAATAATTTGATTGGCTCACAGCAAGATAAGGTCTAACATTTCTAAATTTAGGTCTCAAACCTGGAGTGCCTACTGAGGGTCTATAAGATGTTGGCACTAGTTATATAGCAAATGATCCTGAGAATGATTTCCTTTAAATTAGGACCCTTAGAATCTTCCACTACTTATCTTTTGCTTTATAGAATCCCCTTATTCTTCAATGTGCATCAGCTCAATTCTCAACGCACAATCTTCCACTCTAAACTATCATGATCTAAAATTCGAGTAGTGATCGACACAGAATATGAAGGAATACATATTCCTTAAGCCTTAAACATTACATAGAACATCTAATATAATAATTATAATATATTTCAATATAATCAAAAGGTAAGTCATTTGTAAAAATTTTAGCACAGTTGTCTTTGTATTTTAGACCTTCCAAAAATTCTATAATAGACTACAATTAGTTCAAATCATATAAAACATCTTTTAAAATAAGTTATAATCATACTTTGACAAAATGATAATAAACCAAGCTTTTATCTATAGACTAGGTGAAGCATCTAAACTTCAAATAAAATAATATAAGTATCTCATAAGTTTTTAATTACATTATAAGTAGATACTCCAATAAAGGATCAAAACTTCATATCATAATGAGGCTTTTTACTGTTCAAGTGGAGGAACAAGGTCACCAGCACTATCTGAAGCCAAAATAATTTACCGTGAATAACGTCCAGTAAAAATAAAATTTAAAATAGGAGAATAAACTATTTACAACATATTTAACTGTAAATAATAAAGCTTTGTAGATAAATATAAATTTTCTAGAACATAGAATCATAGCAATCCTAAAAATGTATAAAAATATCAATTAAATCATACCAAATATATAGTAAGACATTGTATTTAAAGAAATCCATGTAAAATAATAATTCTCAAATCCAAATTTTCTGTAGGACTTCAATAGAACAAAAACAAGCATGGACACATAGTCCACAAGAGTAACTAATCAATCCAATGTGGCTCGAAGCCATGAAAATAGGCACATGTGAGAAACCCACGAATAACAAGTGTAGGCACAAGACCCACGAATAACAGGCATAAGTACAAGACCCACGAATAACAGGCATAAGTACAAGACCCATGAATATCTAGTGTGAGTACTATGTACATGAATATCCATTGAGCTCGAGTTTAACCATGCACTAAGGACTAACATTTCTTCTGTTTGTAACCAGCATTCTATATTCAGTCCTCTCAAAAACATTTCCAAACATGTATGAGGGAATTTAACATTAATAAATAACAAGATCTTTCAATAATGAAATCTCATAAACAATACTTCATAATCAAGGACCCCATTATAAAAATTATCGTACAAATTATTTTTAAATCCTCATGCCTTCAAATTTGTAACAATAAAGTGTGCAAAACATTTGAATAATAATCATCAATATTTCAACTAAACATTCATATATGAATCAATGACTATATAATTTCCATAAATATATTTTTAGCAATTCACACTCAAAAATTGATACTTTAAATAAAATGAATCAATTAGCGAGATATTTTTGAAAATGTTATTGTCATGCGATGTTATTAACTCATATGTAATACTCCAATATAGGTTACTCTAGCTCTATTCTTCATAATAATATTCTCTTCTTATTTGTCTAAATTTTTGAAAAGTAAAACATTCCATTAGTAAATACCATTCATCTTTTTTACACCAAATATCATCTATTTATCACAACCCCAACATGTCCCATATATGCTTACTAATACTTAAATATTCCAACAATTTTCCTTATCCTCTTTTCCCTTTCTTTATAACACTTGAAATATGAAAATACAACCTTTACTTTGAAAGTTTTCAAACTTTGCACCGTATTTAATTTAAAAATCTTTATCCAAATTTCAAATTCTTCCATATAGCTTAGCACCCATAAGGAGAATGACTCCTCAAACATCATTATTTTTCCAACATCCATTTAACCCAAGGAATTGTAGTCTATGTCCATTTTTACCTTATTAAGACCAAAACCTTTAATTAACATTTTTTATCCAACTTCACACACTTAAATTTCAATTTATCCAACTCCTCTCCTACTTTTACCTCAACTTATAAAACATATTTGACATAATAGAGCAACAATAACACATAGCTTCAGGTTCAACACGGAGGCTTCATAGTCCTAACATCAATCATTCCTCCACCCTTATTTCCTTCATAGACCCAACATATAGTGCACAGAAATGGAGATCACATTTCCAACTAGCAACATATACTCAACTTTAGTAATGAGAGGAAAAGCAGAAAGTAAATCTCCTAACAAAGTTATGAATGTTCAATAGAAAGGGAAAGGTGGTTACTTACCATACACCACACATAGCAACCTTCTGTAGCAGCAAGGGAGTGGGATGTTGGCTGTAATAGAAAAATAGTGAGCTCTAATAGAATCAAAAGAGTAGTTGTACACACATAAAGCTTTCAGACAAACAGAAAACTAACAGCCCTTACCACCTCATTCTTCCACCCTCATTTTCTTACATGCTCTCAGCAACTAGAAAGAAGAAGGTTGAGATCTAGGATTGCTATATTACCCGTAAATGAGGTGTGATAGTAACAAAGGTGAACACCAACCCAGAACAGAAAAGAAGGAAGAAGAGCTTCCAGCTCCATGGTCACCATCAAGAACAACGGCAGCTGTGCAGCAACAACAAAGTATCACAAATGTAACCAGAAGAATGAGGAAGAAATCCTACCACCAGCCGATATCCTCCTACTGTCAGCAAAGAATAAAGAAAGAAAAGGTGTGCAGTAGCTAAAATAAGCATAGGGGTATTTTGGTAAATTCACATGATGTCTAAAAAATAAAATGTCACTTTAGCTAGAGCAGGGATTCGAACCTTGGACCTGTCACGTAGCTCCACTGCCTCTAACCACTCAACCATCCAATTCCTCTTGTGATATCACTGCAAGAAATTATTTATATATATACTTTATTATAATGATATCATATCTGTGTATTTTCTAAGGCCATTACATACTTTCTCACAAGAACAAAGATAGTCAACTCCTCCTAAAATATTTAGCCACTCTTAGAAACTCAATTTCCAATTATCAAGTCTCGCAAATAAGAAGTTCATTTTTGTTTCTTTAATTTATTCTATCAAGGTTGATTTAGTTGTTTAGTTCTTAATTAATTTTTTTATTTGATCCTTTACATTTATATAAATCCCTTAAATTCAATGTTCAGTTATTTTTTTCTTGTGCATGGGATATACTAATATGTACTTGATATTTGTAGTCATCAACAAACGTATCATATATTAAGAATTACTTAGATTTTTGTAAAATTTTATGAATAACACATTTTTTTAAAGAGAAAGAAATTGAAGTAATTGTGAATCTAAGTTCATAAGTTTGTTGTCATATAGATTTCCTTAATGGGATTAACTGAAATCATAAAACCAAATAGTAAAAGTGATGTCAACTCATAATCTGAAATAGAAGAGACTTAAAATAAAGAACACAGTCCTAATTAGAAGATAGGTATAGTGATGATTTGTGAATAGTCATCACTAATTAGGGACCCTTAAGATGAGTGAGTAGGTTTTCTATCCTGTACTACTCTAATTCAGTCTACCCTATTTATAACCAACCATCAAGGCTAATAATAGGTAATTTAAACTAAGTAATAACCCTAAACCTAAGCCCGATCCAACTGACATAAAGTCAATAATCAAGAGATATTTTATTCAACATTAAGAGCTGTAATGTCTTGAACATCAAGAAATAATCTTAGCATTATCTTATAACATCAAAATATAATCCTTTTATTAAATAATAAGATGTTCGATATTAAATTATAAAATATCTAACATTTTCCTACTTAGTCCATAGACTTTATTGTTAGTTGACCTGTCAAGGTTCATTTAAGCAATACTTCAAGAATCATGATGGTGAGTCTTCTTTACTCGAGTGTTACCTTCCATATATTACAAGTAGTACCCTTACTTAATGGGTCAAAACTTTATGAATTAAACCCCAAATGTTTATTTAGTTTCAACTTGGATGTTTGTCAATCTCACATAATTTTGGCACTAAACTTAAGACAACAAACAAACTTGAATTTCATTACTTGATAGTACCTCATCCAGATCACTAAATGTGATCCATCTCCGATCAGATATTTGATACTTTAATCTTTCTAAAAGCATGCTCTTTATTTAAATGATCTATGCTTTATATATCCAAGGACTCATTGACTCTATATGGTCATATAACACTTTCTTATTAGGTTTGAATTAATTTAAATTCAAAAAACCCTACCATCAGATTCCTTAAATGACAATCTTGTAACTTGCCTCTAAGAATGATCAAATTAGGCCTTTCATGGTCAAAGTAAGCACTCAATGACTGCTTAGCAATCTTGCACTCCTCCATAATGCAGCTTGCTCAATAAAGCACAGAGATGTATCATAATGTTAGCTTTTTATGGCTAATTGATGGGGTCAGATTGTCATGTTCTGATCCATCAAAAATAAAGTTATTGCACCTAATATAATATAGTATAAGGCACAACCCTATCGTTATTCTCGAGGAGTCTTTTATGTGGAAACCTAGTAGTTTGGATGTCAAAATCGATGAAAAACCTAAGTAGGGATAAAATGGTTTTTGGGTTTTAGTGATTGATGCAATAAAAGTAGGGTACAGAAAAGTAAATATTTTTGGATTTTTGTTTACAATGAAAATGAGTTGGTTGAGTTGAGAAATATGCTATGACAGACTCTTGATGATGAAAACATATATATCCTTGCTCTCACATTAAAATTGGAGTTTAGAAATCACTAAGTCTTAAAGAAAACCTCAATCGATCGATTGAGTTTAGAACCCTAATTTTCCTTAAACCCTTTTGATCAAAGCTGGTCTAAGAACTATTAGTGAACTGTCATAAACCACTTAGCGTGTAAATTGAATTTAGATGATTAAAACTCCCTTGAATGGTCATCGATCAAAAACCCTAGATTTTAAGCAATGAATTAATTAACAACGATCGCTGATAATAACCCACTCTCTTAAAATCAAAACTAAAATACTCTATTAAAAGCAAATGTTCAAATCATCCAAATCTAGTTACAAAATCTAATCTGATGAAAAATCAATCGATATTCAAACTTGCTCATAAGATAAAAACCCTAGATCTAGCAGCAATCATAAGATGAGAAGACGCAAATTAGAA
Source organism: Leucaena leucocephala (assembly GCA_037074615.1). Lineage (NCBI taxonomy): Eukaryota > Viridiplantae > Streptophyta > Magnoliopsida > Fabales > Fabaceae > Leucaena > Leucaena leucocephala. The sequence continues at coordinate 17,655,944 of CM073519.1, forward strand.
TAGAAGAAACTCCCCATTTGAGTCCATGAGCTCAAGATATCTAATTCATCACCAAGAGGCTAAAGGTTTAGCCTCTTATGACTCTTGCTACTCTGCAATCGCTGTTCAATTGAGACGTCATGAAGAACCAGTGAGAAGGTGGTAGGTTGATGGTATGAAAAGGTGGAGAATTCTGTGGAGAGGTATAGAATGATGGCAAGGGTGGAGAAGATGATCAGAAAGTGCGAGAGTAGTGCTTCTTAGCCTAATCAGGTCAAAAAATAGCCTCCTCCCGATGACAGCCTTCCTTTCACTTTTATTTCTACATAACCTAATTCAAAATATGCAGCTTTAGTGATTTCGCATATTAGTCACGACCAGATCCATGTTTTTATCGTGACCTGTAAACACAAAAAATATTCCAGAAGAATAAAGATCACGACCGGCGGACTCTTTGGTCATGACTAAAATGTGCAGGGTCATAGTTTCACTTTCATTGGCTTGTGATTTCTTTCCTGGCCCCTATTCTCTTCCAAAATACCTACAATCTAAAATAAAAGATCACTATAAAAGTCTAAATTAGTAAATAACAGAATGTATGCAGTTTAGAAGAGTTAATTTACCATTTTACCTTTTTGTTAGCACATTGCCACGCACAATCATGTATTACCACAAAATTACAATTTAAGGCATAAATGAATGGTAAAGTTATTATAAAACTCTAAAAAGTGTCATAGAAACCTTATACAAAATATGTCTTATCAATTCCTCCACACTTGAACCTTTGTACTCCTGTACTAAGAAATGAATCACACCTAGAATAACACTACTAAATTCAAGATAACAGCATAATCCATAATGTACCTTAAAAACAAATAACTCGTCATCCTTTGGGAATGCAAAGGTGATAATGTAAGCAATTTCAAGCAATCAACTACTAAGTGAAATCAACCCGACTGTATGAGTTCCATAGATCCTCTAAAAGGTTAAGTGTTTAGGTCTCTATTTCCTCTCATTGTTAGGGTTCTTTCACTCATATTCAAATTGGAAAACACCCTACCATATGCTTGTAATGGTTTTAAATCTCAGCAACTATATAGCACTTATGCAAGGAATCAAGAGGTCTTTTTGGGTTATAATGATGGAGATGGGCCACATGGAATAGAATATGAAGAATATAAAGTACTATATGCATTCAACAATAAATATGTAGCATAAATTCATGTCTCTATGGATGTAGTTATGGTAATTGTGCTAATAAGAATTGATAAAGGTGCCCTCTCCCCTTTTCTTTTCTTTTTGTTTTCTTTTTCTTGCACTCTCTCTCCCCCTTTTCTTTCTAGTGCAATATGCTTCTTTTCTCTTCTTTTATTTGGCACCTTGTTTATGGGAGCTACATCACAATAACACAACAATGATGAATTTTTAACATGAATAAAAATTTTATTTCAAGATGATGTTTATGCACATATAACTTTCTATGAGAATGGATGAAAAGAAAAAGTGATAGGCTCAAAAGGGGTGACTAAGGATATAATATGTAGTGGGCTTGTGTTTGGGATAAAAGGGTTTAGAAAGAACGCCTCTATCATGTTCAATTCATAAATGCACAAGTAACTCTAAACTTAGAGCCAAGACAAGTTCTAGAGAATATAAACCAATTGAATAATCACTTATTATAGAATTTAAGGCCGAGAATCTTCCAACAAAGGTTTTGATCTAGATTGCTCATAAGCTAAAGTCTCAAACAATGTTCATCATTCACTAGACATTAAAACACTTATCACAATTGAAAATCCTCTAAACAATGATTTACAAGTTTTAAAGTAATCACTTAGAACCACGTGATAATCCAAATGTAACAGCAAAGGCTTAGGTGTTTCCAAATTTAATTTTCAAGATATTTCAATAATTTCAAGTGGGGCAATGGTTTCTAGGAGATAGAAAGGTTTTGAAATAAGGAACCAATGAATTATTTGTGAAAGGGTCTCAGTGGTTAAAAAAAAGGGTCCTTATATATAGCTTTCCACAAGGCATAGAGAAGGTAGTTAGACATTTTTAAAAATTGGTCGCGACACAGAATAGTGAAGGTCGCGAACAAATGTCACAGGGGTGCATGCTCAGGACTTTCATATCATTAGTCACGTCCACGAGGTGTATCTTCCGTGACGTAAACATACAAAGAGTAATAGTCATGACTAAGTGGGTACTCATGTCACGACTCTAATCGACAGAGAGTTATTGTTGTGACCACTATGTACATAGGTAGCGACTGCAAGTCACAGAGAGCATATCAAGTCTAAAGTTTCATTACATGTAGCGACCCAAAATCCAGTATGTCACGACCATTTTTCATAGAGACTACCGAGTGGTAATTGTCAAAAACCTTTCTAGTTATCAACAAAATTTAAAGCGGGGGTCCAATTTTTAGCAATTCATCACACGTTAAGATCAAAAACAAATTTTTTTTTGATGAAAACATTGGATTAGCAAACATTGAGTAGCACAAAAGCAAGATATCTCCCCCACACTTAAACTTGACAGCATCCTCACTGTCAATAGAACTAAAGTAGAAAATATCACAGTCACTCTATAAAGCCAATCAAATATAGCTGTAAAACAGCAAGTAGCCTAATCACTCAATGTAAATTAATAATTCAGCACATAGTCACATTCAAGTCATGCAAAGCAATACTAATAAGGCAGAGATGACAAGATGGGTAGGCTAAGATCATGCATGTGAGTGTGGAAACTCCAGAGAGAACAAGCAATTAGTAAGCGACATATGGATAGGAATAGGGGTGTTCAAAATAGAAAGAACCCTAGAATAAACAAAAATAAACAGAAAATGAAAACTACCCTACTGAAGCATCAAGTAGAAAAATTAACTTCTACTCCTACTGGTTCATCCCTTTCCAATCACTAAACCAACATGTCAAGTACATATGAATTTGTAAAGAGATAGGAAAGGGACAACCCGGCCTCAAGGCGATAGAGCAGGTTCCTCATAAAGTTTTAAATGGTGCCCATTGGCCTTGAAGATTTTGCCCATTACCTCCTCTTTCAATTCAATCATCCTAAAGCCATGGACTTTAACAACTGTGTAAGGTCCGTCCCAGCTATTTTTGAATTTTCCATGTTTGAACTTGAACCTAGCATGGTACTTTAATACTCTGTCACCCTCCTCTAAACTCTTTCTCAGAATATGAGCGTTGTGGATTAATTTTATTTTCTGCTTATAAATTTTAGAGCTACTGTAGGCATCTAATATAGTTTCTTTTAACTCCTGAATCTGCAACAAGCTCTCTGAACCAGCTTCTGCAAGGTCTTCATTATAGGCTTTCACTGCCCAAAATGTCTTATGCTCTATTTTCACAGGCATGTGACAAGCTTTCCCAAAGATCGTCCTATAAGGAGACATTCCTATAGGTGTTTTAAAAGCTGTTATGTATGCCCATAACGTATCGTGAAGTCTTAAATTCCAATCTTGTTGGATGGCTTAACAATTCTCTTTTGAATATGCTTAATTTCCCTATTAGAAAGCTCTACAAGACCATTGGTCTGAGGGTGGTATGGGGTTGAGGCTTTATGAGTTACACTATATTTTGCCAATAAGTGATTGATTAACTTATTACAAAAATGGGTGCCTTGATAACTAATTAACGCTTTAAGTACTCTAAATCTACTAAATATGTGAGATCTTAGAAACTTGGAGATTGTTTGTGCATTATCTAGTCTTGTAGGAATGGCCTCCACCCACCTAGACAAATAATCTACAGCCAATAAAATGTAACAGAATCCGACTGAAGGTGGAAAAGGGCCCATGAAATCTATTCCCCATACATCAAAAACCTCACAGAATAGAATAAGTTGTTGTGGCATCTCATGCCTTTTGCTAATCCCCCTAAATCTCTGGCACCTATTACAGGCTTTACAAAACTTAAAAGCATCTTTAAAAAGGGAGGGCTAATAAAAACCAGAGTCAAGGACCCTACGTGCAGTTATTTTCTTCCCAAAATAACCAGCATAAACCCATGAATAATAAGCTTCCAAAACTGATTTGTGATCTTGGTCTGGCACACATCGTCTTAATACCTGATATGAGTATAATTTCCACAGAAAGGGTTTATCCCAAATGAAGTATTTAGATTCACTCTTGAGCTTTTGGGCCTAAAACTTAGACAAATGAGATGGGATTAGGCCGGTCTCAATCAAATTAACTAAATGAGCATATTAAGGTTTTACAACAGCAATCAAACAAAGGTATTGATCAAGGAAAGAATAAAAAATAAGGTCATAACTAAGTACTACCCTTGTCTCTATTGGTACCCTACTTAGATGATCTGTAACGTGGTTCATATTTCCAGCCTGATCCCTCACTTCTATATCAAACTCTTGAAATAGTAGCATCCACTATAAAAGTCTTGGCTTAGATTGGGGCTTATGGAACAAGTATTTGACTACTGCATGATCTGTGTAAACTATAACTCTAGAGTTAATGAGATATGCTCTGAATTTATCTAAAGTCATCATAATTGCAAACAATTCTTTCTCAGTAGTGGTATAATTAATTTGAGCAGCATCAAATGTCTTAAAGGCATAGGTAATCACCCTAGATAAATTATCTTCATTTTGTCCTATCATAGCTGCCACAGCGTAATTGGAAGCATCACATGATAGTTTAATGAAGTTAGGATAGGTGGAGAAACTAACCTATCCTTCTGTTTTTCAAAAGCCTCTTTGCAATTAGCAGAAAAAAACAAATTCAATATCCTTTTAAAGAAGTTTTAAGAGTGGCAAAGCAATTTTACTAAAATGTTTGATGAATCTTTCGTAAAATCCAACGTGTCCAAGAAAAGATCAAAGTTCTTTTAAAGTTGTGGGATAGGGCAATGAGGAAATTACTTTAATTTTTGCTTTATCCACCTCAATCCCCTTACTAGATATAAGATGTTCAAGTACTATTCCATGATCAACCATGAAATGGCATTTTTAAAGTTCAAAACCAATTTTTTCTTAATACATCTAGCTATGATGCTATCAAGGCTTTCTAGACACTCATCAAAAGAATTTCCATATATAGTAAAATTATCCATGAACACATCCATGCATTTTTCAATGAAATCAGCAAATATAGAAAGCATACAATGCTGAAATATGCCTGGAGCATTACATAAATCAAATGGCATTCTTTTATGGGCATATGTACCAAAAGGACATGTAAATATGGTCTTTTCCTGATCCCTTAGGTCTATTGGACTCTGAAAATACCTCGAATATCTATCTAGGAAACAATAATGCCTTTTCCCTACTAGTCTCTCAAGCATTTGATCAATAAAAGGTAAGGGGAAATGATCTTTCCTAGTAGAATCATTCAACTTTCTATAATCGATACAAACCCTCTATAAATTTTGCACTCTAGTAGGTATCAATTCATCGTTCTCATTCTTGACTACTGTAATCCACTCTTCTTAGGCACTACATGAATAGGAGATACCCATTCACTATCTGAAATAGCATATATGATTCCTACCTTTAACAATTTACTAATCTCTTTCCTAACCATATCCAAGTTCAAAGGGCTTAATCTTCTTTGGGGTTATTTAATTGGCTTGGAATATTCACTCACCAGGATCCTATGGGTGCAAACAGTGGCATCTATCCCTTTTACATCACCTAATGCTAACCCAAAGCCTCTCTATTTTTTCTAAGCATATTTAGTAACCTAAACTCTTCACTAACAGTTAGAGAACTAGAAATTATGACCGGCAATTTCTAGTTTGGCTTAAGATAAGCATACTTTAGATTGGAAGGAAAATCTTTTAACTTTAGTTTGGGCGGATGGACAATGGAAGGGATCAAATGGGGGAAAGAAATACTCCCTTTTGTAGATCCTTGGGGGTTGCTCATGTTTGAGTTATTAGGAAATTCCATCTTGATTGTAGTCTCTTTAGGGGTTGTGCCCAGGTCACGTTGGTCCACGGCTACAACATAGTTAGGGTCAAACTCTTTCATTCCTGCATCATTATTTGAGGTCAAAGAATTAAAGGTATGAGATGTAATTTTGGAATGAGAATGAGGTTGAGAAAAGTTAGAATGTATTGGCCCTTTAACTAAAGCAGTTGAGTGTGGAGCTAAAGGAGTATAGGGTTTCCTGGTTGCATCTGGTATTTCTGGTCGTGACCTTCGATCTTCCCTTTGTGACTTCAGTTGATAGGGTATATCTCTAGAACTTTTAGTCATGACCTGTTTGTCTTTTAGTCATGACTTATGGTCACAAAAAGGCTCTTTCTTAGTAGATTTATGTTTAGTCATGATATCTTCATATTCGAGTCACGACTGGAAGTCTCTAGGCCTTTGTGTCATGACTATAATGCCATCAGGTCACGACACATATTCACAGTGGATCTCAGGTTGATGTTCAGTCATGATAGGGAGGACATTTATTCGCTACCTTTAGTCACAGAAATTTAGCCCTTCTTCAATCATTGCACTTCCAGCTTCCATAACATCTTGGGATCCTACAAGATTACTCAACAAACCTTTTACAAGTGCATTATCTCTATCATTATCATGTAAACTCAATTCATGTTCATCCCTAGTCTCTTCAACAGCATAATCAATGGCATTCAAAGCAGTAGATTCAAAAGTATCAAGAGGAAATTTAATTGCTTCATTCATATTGAAGGTTACTACATGTTCTCTAACTTCCATTGTGATGGAACTATGCTTCATACTAATGATGGTCTTGGAGGTTTGAAGGAAAGGTCAACCTAGGATCAGAGTGTTGTTATTTACTAACTCATTGGACATATCCAGAATAAAAAAATCAGCTGGGAACACTAAGTCCTTAACCTGTACTAGAATATCCTCAAGGATTCCCTTAGGATATGTAATTGACTTATCAGCTAACTGGAGCACTACGTTTGTGCGTCTAAGGTTGTTCATTCCTAAGGCTTGATATACTAACCAATGCATTACATTAATGGTTACCCCTAGATCTAGTAACACTCCCTTAATAGGAACATTCCCTATAGTGCATGGGATAGTGTAGGATCTTGGATCTTGGCATTTAACAGATAGTTCAGCCTTAGATAGTGATGACACATTTGCAATCACCTCGATTCTCTCAAGAGGCCTAAACTTCTTTTTATCGGCACACAGTTCTTTTAAAAATTTTGCATACTTAGGGTTTCTCTTGAGGAACTCAACTAAAGGGACATTTATTTCTAACTTGTTGAATATAGTGTAAGCATCTTTCGTAAAGTCAAGGTTAACTTTTTTCTTTCCAATAAAGTAAGAGTTAGGAAAAGGAAAATCTTTTATACTTACCTCCTTACCTTTATGCATAGAGGCTCCTTGCTTGCTCAACTCTAGTTTCTCCTCAAGTTACTTTCCTTTATAGGCTGGACTTGGTACTATTATTGCTTCTTCTTGTATCTCTTGTATCTCCACTTAGGTTTGTGAGTTCTCCTCTTGGGTTGACTTGTTCATTACAAGCTGCTATTATTTAGCACTTTTAGATTTCCTAATTTATACCTTTGGCAGAGATGAATTCTCAATTTTAGCATGTTCCACATCCTGCTCCAGTGTATCAGCTTCCTTAAAATGAACCTTTCTGCCACTTCTAAGGGATATAGCATTCAGACCCCTCGGATTGATGATAATATTTGAAGGTATGCTGCCACTGCTCTTCCCTTGGATGTCACCTACTGTATTGGAGACTTGAGTTAAGTGACTTGTGATATCTGCATTCTTGGAACTTAACTCCTCAAGTTTCCTATGCACATCAGCATTATCCTTCTGCATATTTTGAAGGATTGAAGCTATGGAAGTGAATTGACCATTATTCTTTTTGAGCTTGTTGTCTATATTGGTCATTTTACTGTCTATATTATTCATTTATGCAGCCATACTCTTTAACAATTAAGAAGTCTCATCTGGCCGTGATGTTAATAAGTTATAGGGTGAGTTGGAACTATAGACCTTACATTATTTTAGTAGTTGCTTAAGGAAGCACTACCTCCTTGGAATTGATTTATCCTATCACCTACATAAAATTTGGGTGGTTTCTCCAACCAGGGTTGTATGTGTTTGGAGTATGGGTCTCTCTTCTGGTATTAATTATCCCTCCCTTGATACATTACTGCCACTTCTTCATACTATCTGTCACATGTACTGGTAGCATGCATCATAGAACTACATGATTCATGTCCTGTAACCAAGGCTTGTGAGGTATCCACTTCATGAACTTGTTGTGGAACGCAACTCTCTTTCAATCAAATTCATCCTCTTCTCCATTCTATTTCCCAGGGCTGCTATTTCTGCCAAGATCTCTTTTGAATTACCCAAAGAAGATATGTGCATTCTCTTTGGATCTCCTATCTGATAGTCTTCAATGGCCATTTTTTGGAACAACTCCCAACTTGCTTGTGGAGTCTTATCTCTCAAAGATCCATTTACTGCAGCATTCAAGGAAACCTGATTATGAGGAAGTAGACCATTAAAGAACATGTCTACTAAATTAGACTTGGTCATGTTGTGGTGAGGGCATCGAGCCAACAGGTTAAGAAACCTCATCCAATACTCATGTATAGATTCTCCATCCTGTTACAGAATATTCATGATTTCCTTCTTCATTCGAGTGGTATTTGAAGGAGGGAAAAACTATTCAAGGTATGTTGACTTCAACTAATCCCATGTAAGAGTAGAGAAATAGGTGGGCAAATTGTACAGCCACTCCTTAGACTTACCTTCCAAGGTAAAATGAAAACACCTCCTTAAGATGTCATCCAGTGTGGTCATTAGAGGCTTCATTGAGGAACAGGTCATATGCATGGTTTGTAAGTGCCTGTGTGGACATTCTCTTGCAAAACCATGAAATTTAGGTAAGGCTATAATCAAAGCTCCTTTAATCTCAAAATTAGCTTCTTTAGTATAGAAACCATAAGGATCATAATTCACATGCGATGATTAATTTCCCTCACACTTCTATTATCTTCTGGGATCATTGGTATTTCATTTTCTCCATGCCCATTAGGCCCATTATGATTATTGTTATCCATATTTGGTTCAATTTTAAACTTAGGAATACTAGAGGAGGAACTAGATTTTTCTTCTTCTTACCTAAATTCTCTAAATTCTCTCTTTAGTTTTCTAAGTCTTCTCTCAATTTCAGGTTCAAAAGGCACTAATGGTTCAGCTCTTTTATGCATGCAATGCAAAACAGATAGAGAATTATAAATGCAATCAGCCACAGTTAGTCACAGAAGTTGCACAGCAGGAAATTTTTAGTTAGTCGCGACTAAAGAGTGTTTTAGTCATGACACAATATCACAGAGAAAAGTGGTCATGATTGAAGGTGTCAAATATCATGATTGGTTTTCGCAGAGTAGTCAAATTTCATAGGGGAGCAATCAAGTTGTGACACAAATGATGTTTGGTCATGACTTAAATTCACAGAGAATAGTGGTCGTGACGCAGTTGAGAATAGGTCGCGACTCGAAGTCACAGAGACTGATTTTGCAGAAACTCAAAAAGGTATAGAATGCAGCAAATTAAAAACTACTAAAAACTAAAAGCAAATAAAAGCAAGAAAGATAACTCAGGTAGCTAATGAAATTGACAATCAATTACTAGATAACCAATTACTTGACTCCCCAGCAATGGCGGCATTGATAAGGTCAGATTGTCGTGGTATGATGTAAGGAATTGGAAGACACGCAGCAGAAATTAACTTAAAAATTTTTCCATTCCCTGCCAGGATCTTCCGTATGTATTTAAGTCAAGTGGAAAGAAGTATTACCCTCAGTATTCAGTCGTGACTTTCTCAGCTTCTGGTTGCGACATCCACAGCTTCTCTCTGTTGCTCGTGATCTCTTTTCGATTGCAAGAAGTCGACGACTCGGGTCAGCTTCCTCTACTGGTACCACACGAATAGCGTTCCAACCACGAACGATGTGCTAGCGCCTCCTGTCCCTCTAGGGCTTACTCAAGAATTTGTCCTCTCCATCTCTATTTTACAGTTTCTTATCTACAAACCTTTTAAGGATTCCCTTTCAACCTTCTTTTTTCTGTCCCAACCGTAGCTCCTAAATATCATATATATCGGATGCTATGCGTGTTCCCACATACTTGGATTAATTTTTAGAATTAATCTTATATTAATTCTGAAATTAATACAATATCATACATTGTATAATTTGATAAGAAACTAATTAAATAAATAGTGTTTGTATTAAATTCATCCCATAGATTTAATTCGTATATTTATTTAATTTAAAATAAAGATAAGACGGAATTACATTTGATTTATTCTCATAAATCAAATTTGAGATATCATATCAATTTGAATTTTAAATTCAAATGTGATAAAGATTTAATTTATCCTTATAAATTAAATCTTGTAAATATCTCTTATATATAATATATGTATGTATGAATTTATATATATATGAATATAAATATAAATAAATATATACATCCACCCTGGATCATTCATTGAATCTGGACATATCTTAGATTCAATGAATCTGGACATCATAGCTCATGTTGGGCTAGTTTGTGTGCGACCCTATAGGCCCATATGAAGTTGGCAGTGGGCCATTTACTATACTAACTCACAAGTCATAAGCGGTCTCTAGCAAGATATCACGACTACCCAAATCATATGAGGATCAATGAACGATGTAACCTTTTATACAACCATATCATGTCCCTTTTGTCACACGATATTTTGGTCATGGATGAGGCATAGAGAATGTCATCCTCCTATTCCTGACCATTACTTTCTTGATCCCTAAGTAGTCTAACTATAGAAATAGAACTACCTTTCCATTACAGTATGGCCATACATTTCTCAAACTCACTCATTGATAGGCCAGTAATATCTTTCTATAAATATGAGGGACAAATTCTATCTTGACCATTCACATTCCTCCGCACAAAAAACCACTAAGCCTGAACATAGTCTTTATGATTACTCAGTCAAAAGTGACTTTTGACTAGGTCAAAGCTGAGTGTTTGTCATGTAGGAATCCATAATGATCTCAAGTCAAAGGGTATAGTAACATGGGTTATATATAAGAGAAGCTTATGACTTAACCCATGCAGCTCTCTCATAGCGGGTCAGTCCAACACCTTGTACTCTTACATGTGCCTATGACTTTGATTTATATCTCTATACATCTTTAAAGTCATACTGGTCTTATTTCATCTCTGCTCCCGTATAGATGATCGATCAAGGACATTTAGGATAAGATCATGAGTTATCCAAGGATGGTCATCACAGTAAACATGCAAATAATATGATAACACAAGTAATAAATTCATAAATTAACAATGTTCATAAGACAATGTTTGACCCCTAGGACACAATTTCCAACAACCTCCCACTTGTACTAGGTACAATCATTAATTTGACTAATTCCCATTGACCTAACATGACGCTCATGCTTTGCCTGCACAAGTGACTTTGTTAGAGGATCAGTAACATTATCTTCTCCTGCTACTTTGCATATTTTTATATCACCTCTATTGTTGATTTCTCTGATAAGATGAAATCGCCTGAGTATATACTTGGTCCTTTGATGTGACCTAGGCTCTTTGGCCTGTGCAATGGCACCATTATTGTCACAGAGCAAAGTTATTGGATCTAATATGGTAGGTATCACCCCTAGTTCCGTGATGAACTTCCTGATCCAAATGGCTTCCTTAGCTGCATTAGATGCTGCTATATACTCAGTTTCTGTTGCAAAATCTGCTACAATACCCTGCTTAGAGCTCTTCTAGCTTACTACTCCATTATTGAGGAGGAATATATATCTAGACTGTGATTTTTGGTCATCCTTGTCAATTTGGAAACTCGCATCTGTGTAACAGTTACACAAAGTTTGTCATCCACTCCATCATAGACAAAAAATAAGTCCTTAGTCCTTCTTAAGTACTTAAGGATATTCTTGACAGCAGTCCAATGGCCCTCACTAGGGTCCTATTGATATCTGCAAGTCATACTTAAGGAAAACGAGACATCTGGTTGAGTACATAATATGGCGCACATGATAGATCCTATGGCTGAGGCATATGGAACTTTACTCATGGAACCTCGCTGATCAGATGTACTAGGACACAGATCTTTGCTGAGGTGAATACCATGAGACATGGGTATGAAACCCTCTTTGATTCATGCATACTGAACCTATGCAGTATTTTGTCTATGTATGTAATCTGACTGAGTCCTAGAAGTCTTTTAGATCTATCTCTATAGATCCTGATTTCTAGGATGTAGGTGGCTTCACCCAAGTCTTTCATCGAGAAAGACTTTCCTAACCAAGACTTGACAATCTACAAGGTAGGAATATCATTTCCAATAAGTAGGATGTCATCGACATAGAGTACCAAAAACACAATTGTGATCCCACTAACCTTCTTGTACACACAAGGTTCATCAATATTTTGAAGAAATCCAAACTCTTTGACTACTTCATCAAAACGATGATTCCAACTCTGAGAGGCTTGCTTTAGTCCATAAATGGACCTTTGAAGCTTGCACACTTTACCAGAGTCCTCAGAACGCACAAACCCTTCAGGTTGTGTCATGTACACATCCTCAAGGAGCTTTTCATTAAGGAAGGTTGTCTTGATATCCATCTGCCATATTTCATAGTCATAATATGATGCTATGGCAAAGAGGATTCTGATTGATTTGGCCATTGCAACTGGGAAAAAGGTCTCATCATAGTCCACACCATGAGTTTGAGTAAATCCTTTTGCAACCAGTCATGCCTTGAAGACATTTACATTGCCATCCATGTCAGTTTTCTCCTTAAAAACCCACTTGCACCTAACAGTTTTTACACCTTCAGGTGGGTTAACTAAGGTCCAAACATGATTATCGTACATGGATTGCATCTCAAACTTCATGGCATTAAGCTATTTTTCAGAGTTTGGTCCCACTATAGCTTCTCGATAGGTAGTCGGCTCATTATGCTCAATGAGCAACACATCACGACTATCAGAAATCAGAAATCTATATCTCTGAGGCTGAAGTCGTGTCCTATTAGATTTCTGTGGACCTTGCGTGACTTGAGGAGTCTCAACAACTTCTTCTTCCTCTTCTCGTCCTCCGCTAAACGATGAAGAATTAAACGAAACAATTTCTATTTCAAACAAAATTTTCAAAGAAGAAATTTCTTTTCAAAACACCAATCAAAACATTGACAATTGGACTCTACCCTATATTGCCACAAACTCACTTTATGCTCAAACTGAGGATAGAAAATGGTTTTCAAAATTCTATCATATAATTAGGATCGTTGAAGAATCAGTTTCTATTAAACCAGAAAAAGAGGATTTTTTTTCCTTCTTTTAAAAAAGTCTATTGAACGACACCATAAAGAATACAATTTTTTACATGTCGGTAGTGTTCAAATCGCCATAAAACCTCTTTTCAGAAAAGGCTTGAATGTATCATGTTTACTTGTCTTACAAGATGGTAGACATAATATATATCAAGATACTGTTCTGGCAATGGCAGAAACTGGCCTTTATGCAGGACCCATTTATTTCAATTATTTTCCCGACAGGATGATGGATTTAAACGATGAAAATGTCCTCAAATGTATTAAACTTAAAATTAAACTTTATGGTTTGAACATGTTGAAAGGATTTATACCCGCTACCCTAATCTATAGGATACAGTATATGTCACATCCTTACTTTTAACCTCAATTATACTCCATTATAAGTGATTGGAACCAATTACATGATCATTTGCTTTGAAAACATCCATTTCCAAAGATTTGCTCTTGGGGTACTGTTCATTATTACTGTTCATTTGGTAATTCCAGAATATGTACCCTACTTTGAAAATCCATAATTAATTATAGAAAAATCAAAATAATGTGGTTCCAATTTCTAATGAAATCTATTTCATAAATATTTGAGGGAAAAATATGAAACTGAGGTTCTCTGGTCCAAATGAAATCAGTTTATTGGTTAAAATCACTGTTCATTTGGTAAAAATCTGGAGGTTCCAGTTTCTTGGCTTAACTTCAAAAATTCATTTCTCTTTGGTTACTTATCCAAATGAACTGTGTTACATATGGAAGTAAAGCTCTAGACGTCCTCTTTAAGCTCACCAAATTTCATAGAAAAATTCGTTCATTTGATATATGAAATCATTGCGTGAACGTCACTGCCTCTCAGCACTCGTTTTATCTCAATTCCAGATCTTACTTGCAACTTTGGAAAATCATAACAATTCGGATATTTATCCAATTAAGGCTTTCTTGGTGTCCATTTAAATATCTATATCTTATCTAACTTCACACCAAATTTCATACTAAAAATCGTTGGTTTACATATCAAAATCATCATCACATCACCATGGCCTCACAACAGAGTTACAGAAATATACACCTTGCATGCTAGCATATCATCCCATAGTGTCATGTGAGTCATATAACTTATTATACAAACTTAATCATTAACATTTACTCTCTTCCCTTGAGAGGATCCATCACCTAAAACATAGTTATGCATGTGGAAGGAATGAGATTTCATGGAAATCCCAATAGCAAGTTACACAAACTATAATATCATGCATGAATAATTGTATGCTTAACATGTTATCATGTTATGGGAGCTACTTCATAATGGTACATAAGCAAACTCTAACATGCATATTGTCATGACATAACTTGCAAGGAGTTGCAATCATTCATACTTCATCATAACATGATGACATAAGCTCAAGCTCAACTAAACACCATAATCAACAAGCAAGCAAAACAATTAAACAAACATGAGTTATAGTAAGGTATCCTTGTTACCTCTTAGCTATCTTGGTCAAGACCTTCTTGAAGTGCTTTCCTTCCTTCACAAATGTCACAACCTAGCCATTACAACATAATATCAAGTTACAACTCAACTTGAAATCAAATCCAAGACTAGGTTTTCACTAGCTCCCTTTCTTTCTCTAATTTATGTTTCCTACTTCCACCTTTCCAAAATAAATTCTCATGGTTCATTTCCACATAATTTTTCATGTATAATCCAAATATGAAATCAGAATTTCCAAAATCAAAACATACCAATTGCTACAGTGCCAAACCGAAATGCATGCTCTTGTTTTCCAAAAATTCTCATTTTGATTCCAATGCTTCCAATACTTGTTCTCCTACTTTATCCCCACACAATTTTCCATTTTAAACTCATTGGAAGCATCAAAATCATGAAATTCCATCATATTAACAGTACCATGTACAGTACCAGCAAGAACACAAAACCCTAAATCCAAACATACTTGAATTCACAAGCTTATACCACTTGATTCTAGCTTGTTTAAGCTTGTCTAAACTATCCATAACACAAAACTCATATTTTAACCACATATGAGCAGCACTTCCAGCAGAAACCATAAGGGAAATATAGCATGAAAATCCCTTAAAATCATGAGCTAACTTGCTAGAACAAAGCTCAAGATCAAGGGAGATGATTACATTGCTTGTTACTTCACTTTGGTTGCTTCTTTCTTGGTTGAATGGAAATTTTGCAAGAGTTTCCCTATGGTTCACCATGCATGCCGAAGTGTTCTGAATAGGGGTATTTATAGAGAAATTTGGGTTGAAATGGATGGCCAAGATTGATTTGGTTAATATTTGATTTAAAGGCTCACATTTAATCTTGGATTTTACTTTTTCTAAAAAGAATAATTATTACATCATGTGGGACAGATCATGGGACACCTAAGAGGGTTAGGTGGCGTGCTTCCCATGCAAAGAACCTTCTGGAGAAATTCCAGTCCAATCCGGGATCAGTGCAATTTCACAACAACCGGACTGTGTTCTGTTCCTAATTTTTTATAATATACCAGGATATGTATTCTATCCTAGAAATTAATGTCTAGGCTTCTCATATCATTGAAAATGTTATACTGAGTATTTATCTGCCATCCATCCCTTGGGAAATGACCAAAATACCCTTGCTGTCCTTTCATGCACTGTACTGACCCTAAGGGCAAAATCGTCATTTCACACCTCTTTATACTGCCTCAGGGTGTATATGGGCTCTAAATAATCCTATTTATACTATATGACACTTTTTTAGCCTGTCTAGAGTGACCAAAATAATCTCCATCCACTACTGGTATAGTATGGGCATCCAGGGGCATTTTCGTAATTTTGCACTTTTCCTGGACTGCTCTGGTCTCTAGCCCACATAAACTATCCAGTCACCTTAATGGGCTCATGATGGCACCATTTGGGCCTCACTATGAGCTTATTGCCTGTATTGCCTTTATGGCCCAATTCACACTATAGCTTCCCCGATCCTATTTATCGGGTATTTTATTTCACTGTAAAACCCCGTATAGTTTCTACAGGATTCCTTTTCTGACTCTCTCAATTTTATAAATTCATATATTAAATATATGAATTTTCTATAAGGTCTCATCTGATTATGAGATCTGAAAAATACTGTAATAATTCCTTCTGACTTCAGAAATTTATATCAATTAATCGGGACCTCAAATCAAAATTGTGTGTTGCGATAAACTGACCGGAATATTTTTGTCTATCTACTAGTAAAATTTGGGTCTGATCTGATTTCGGGCATTTTTGGCCTGTTTTGGCTCAACTTTTCCATATTTACATTTAGGTCCCTTAACTTTTGAATAATTGCACTTTAGTCCCTGAACTTTCCATTAATTGCATTTAGGTCCCTCCTTTTATTTCTATTTCAACTTTTTGTCTTCAAACTTTTCAATTTGCATTTTGGTCCCTATTCTTTCCTTAGTTATTAATCCTTCCATTTCTTTTTGCAATCTGATACAGTTTATTCCAAGAATCTTATATCTATTGCAGATAAACTGTACAGGTACATCAGGTCAGAAAATTGGGGATATGACAGTATAGGGTCTCCAACAGCTCAACTTCTTATGTTCAAATACAAGCTGAAACTGACCAAACAACTATTTTCTTAACTGATTTACAAAATGTTAATATAACTATTCCTAAGATTATCATGTGGAATGATGTTGTATTACCAGATGAGTGGGTCATAGAGAAAGCTTCACAGCCAACTCCTCAACCTACTTCCCAGTTAAGAAAAATCACCCAAACTTCTGATGGATCTGTCAGGTTATCCTTTGATCGGTCCAGAAGATCACTTCCCCAAAGTCCAAGATCTAAAGCTTTAATATATGAAGACTGTAGATCTGTCCAAACTGAATTATCTAGATTCTCTTGTTCTTCAATTCCTAAACTGCCTTCTGTCATATATGGAATGGCATCTGAAACACCCACAGTAGTTGTCCAAACTCCATCAACTGCTAGTGTCTCAATCCAAGGAATTGACAATTCTTCAAACATTCCCCAAACTATTTATGAAAGAGATGAAGACTTACCATCAGATATACGATCTGTTGAGTCTCCAACTTATTCATCAATGGATATGGGAAATTTAAACATACATGTCATTGAAAATGAATTTCAGATTGACAAACAAACTTTACAAAAACAATTTTACTCGGAAGAATACAATCTCCAGAGGAAATGGTTTTTAGAAAACTTCAAAGGATCTGTTAGAAAGAGATTCAAGAAAAATTCTACAGATTCCTTGAAAGAGCTCAAATGAATATTCCATTCTTTGATTGGTTTGGCGAATATGCTAAAACTATAAAGTTGGATTATCTATTTGATCAAATTGTTGGTGTTATTAAACATTGGAAAAGTTCTCAAAGAGAAAATATTACTTCTGAATTTTTACCACCAAAAACGGTGCAAATACCTACAGTAAAGGATGATTCAGGTCAACCATTACTGGCAGCACCCTTTCGTTTCAAAAACATAAGTCAACCTGTTGATTCAAATGACATAAAAAAGATAGTTAAGCAAAATAATTATACTAATTTGTATCTTCAACAATTAGGTGATCATTTTGTTCAAACATCTTCAAACATTATTTTTGAACAGTCAAAACCAAGGATTGAAAATGCCATTTTTAAACCATTTCAGCTTAGCCCACAGATGAAGTCTGAAATCTTTCTACAAAACAAGTCCAACTTGATTGACAAGATTAATCAAAAAAGACTCCAGATAGCCCAAACCATGACTGTCCCAGAAACTCCTCAACCAAACGAGTCTACCTCTTCTAATCTTGCACTCTTAGGAAACTTAGAGAAAGACTCCCAAGCTTCCCAAACAGATTCCTCAGAATCACAACTCCAAATCAACCAACAACACTGGAAACAGCCCTCTAAACTATATTACCCTAGGGCAAGCCCTTCAGATATTCTGGTTGAAGAACGAGTTAACCAAACCTTTAGGTCATTTAGTGGAGAGAACATTTATGAATGGAACATAGATGGTCTTAATGAAGCTAATATCCTTCCAATGATGCAGCAGATGACAATATTGTGCACTGCTTATCAAACACAAAACAACTACTCCGATGAACAAATCACAAACCTTTTGGTGTCTGGTTTCACTAGTCAATTGAAAAATTGGAGGGATCATTACCTTACTCCAGAAGACAAACAAATGATTTTTTCATCCATCCAAACTGACTCTGAGGGAACACCTATCCTTTACGATGGTCAAACTTACCCAGATTCAGTCCAAACTTTGATTTTTACAATTGTTAAACATTTTGTTGGTGATCCGTCTATTTTGAAAGATAGATCAGCTGAATTACTGTCAAATCTTAAGTGCAGAACTCTTTCTGATTTCAGATGGTACAAGGATACTTTCCTTGCTCGAGTACTCATAAGAGATGATGCCAAACAACCTTTTTGGAAAGAAAAATTCCTAACTGGATTACCTAAATCTTTGGGTGATAAAGTTAGAGAAAATTTAGAAACCAAAATGATGGCATAATCCCTTATGAGCATTTGACATATGGAGAATTAATCTCTTATGTTCAAAAAAATTGCTCTTAAAATTTTTCAGGATGATAGCATCCAACATCAACTGGCTAAAGAGAAAATCGTCAACCGTAGAGAGTTAGGAACCTTCTACGAACAATTCAGTCTTCCATCCTACAAAATGCCCAAGAAACATAGGAGCCCTTCTTCCTATCACAAAAAGAAGAAAAAACATATCTACCAAAGATATAACCCAAACACACCTCCTTGTAGGTTAAAACAGGAATTTAGATCCAAACCCAAGGTCAATTTTCCTGAACAGACAAAAGTCAAATGTTTTTAAATGTGGTAAACTAGGCCATATTTAAAAATATTGTGCTTTTACAAGAAAACTCAAGAAAATCAGGTGTATTGATGAATCTGTTCTTGAACAAATAAACAATCTTTTGATTGAAGAAACTTCTAGTTCAGAAACTGATACTGAAAATGAGTTTTCTGAGGATATTCAAAATATTCAAAATGATGATGTCCCAGAATCTTCATCTTCAATCAATGTTTTCTCAAAAGAACAAGATTTACTTCTTGATATCATTGAAAAATTGCCAGATTCTAAAAAAGGAGAATATTTGTTTAAGTTTTGAGAATTGGTTAATCAACAACCTTCTTCTTCAAACTCAAAACCTATTTTTCCTGTAAACAAATACAATTTAACAGATGTTTTAAACAAGTTTTAGCACTCTGTTAAACCAACCACCCTTTAGGATTTACACCTAGAGATTAAACAACTTAAGACTGAAATACGTCTAATTAAACTCCAACAAGAAGCCTGTAGTGAAGCCATATCCCAACTCCAAGATGTGCAACTAACAGGTAAAACTGATAAAAACTTCGAAATCATACCCGATAACGGTAATGAGGAAGATAACACTTTCTTAAATTTGATTTCTCAGATTTCAATTCAAAAATTGTATATCCATGCCAAAATTATTATTCACAATGATTTTATTTTGGAACAAACTGTCTTATTTGACACAGGAGCTGATTCTAATTGTTTTAACGAAGGAATCCTTCCTACAAAATTCTTTGAAAAAACAACTGAAAGGTTTAATGGCGTCAATGGCTCACGCTTAGATGTCAAATATAAAGTTTCAAAAGTTGTTGAAAATCAAGAATTGAAACTTGAAACTCCGTTTATATTGGTTAAAAATATGGGAACTCAGATTATTTTGGGTGTGCCTTTTGCTAGGTTATTATTCCCATACATGACTGATGAAAATGGAATTTCAAAAGAATATTTGGGCAAAATGATTCTGTTTCCTTTTACTCAGAAACTCAGAATCAAAGAGCCCAATCTTTTGACTTCAAAACAACAACAAATAAACTTTTTAAACGAAGAGATTTCTTTTCAACATTTAGAAAGGCAATTGTGTCAAAAAGATGTTCAAAAGAAAATTCAAACTTGTCTTGAATAAATTCGCAAAAATGTTTGTTCTGACTTACCAAATGCTTTTTGGAATCAAAAATAAAATGTGGTTGATCTACCATATGAAAAAGATTTTTCTGAAAAGAAAATCCCAACAAAGGCCAGGCCAATTCAGATGACCCCATAGCTTTTGGAAACTTGTAAAAAATAGATCTATGATCTTTTAAACAAAAAATTAATTCGCAGGTCAAGAAGTCCATGGTCTTGTGCTGCTTTTTATGTTAATAAAAATGCCGAGATTGAACATGGTGCACCTAGACTTGTAATTAATTACAAACCTTTAAATGATTCGTGGCAATGGATCAAGTATCCAATCCCAAACAAATCTGATATACTAAAATGTTTGTATTCTGCAAAAATCTTTTCAAAATTTGATATGAAATATGGTTTTTGGAAAATACAAATTTCTAAAAAAGATAGGTATAAAACTGCTAATACTGTTCCTTTTGGCCAATATAAGTGGAATGTTATGCCTTTTGGTTTAAAAAATGCTCCATCCGAATTCCAGAGAATTATGAATGAGATATTTAATGATCATAGTCAATACATTATTGTCTACATTGATGATGTATTAGTCTATAGTCATTCTATAGATCAGCATTTTAAACATATCTCTAAATTCGTTAAGATTGCATAAACAAATGGATTAGTGGTTTCAAAACCTAAAATTAGTTTGTTTCAGACTAAAATAAGGTTTTTGGGTCATTGGATTTACCAAGGATCTATTACACCGATTGAAAGAGCAATTCAATTTGCTGACAAATTTCCCAATCAAATCATTGATAAAACACAACTTCAAAGATTTTTGGCATGTTTAAACTACGTTGCTAATTTTATTCCTCATCTCAGTAACTTCATTAAACCGCTTTATCAGTGACTCAAGGACAATCCACCTCCATGGACTGACCTTCATTCAGATATTGTTTGGCAGATCAAATCCCAGGTTAAGGAGCTTCCTTGTCTTAGCCTTCCTGATCCGATCGCCTTTAAAATTGTTGAAACCGATGCTAGTGACATAGGTTATAGTGGCATTCTTAAACAACGTCTTGACAGAAAAGAGAAAATTGTGTCTTTTACGTCCAAACATTGGAATAGTACCTAACAGAACTATTCCATAGTAAAAAAAGAAATTTTGGCGATTGTTTTATGCATTTCCAAATTTCAAGCTGATTTGTTAAACAAAAGATTTTTACTCCATATTGATTGCAAATCTGCAAAAGATGTTTCACAAAAGGATGTCAAAAATCTTGCTTCTAAACAAGTCTTCGCCCGATGGCAAGCAATTTTAAGTATCTTTGACTTTGATATTGATCACATCAAAGGCACTTCAAACTCCCTTCCTGACTTTCTTACCCGTGAATTCCTACAGGGTAGATATTTTTGAGAGAAAACAAGCATGAAAACCCTTCACCAAATATGTCGAGGAAAAAGAAACCCGGAGAGAGTAGTAAAGATTAGAAAAACAAGGGTATTCTACAAGATGCCAAAAGTCAAACAATCTCTAGTTTAGAACTGGAGGCCATCATCCAAAAGATGATGCAGCAATATGGGTCTCCACAGGGAACCCACCAGACTAAAATGGAGTCATCCACTCCATCTGGATATTCGGTCCAGAAACCTCAAACTAAATCGGGGTCATCTACTCTGTCTGGGTCATCAACCCAGCCAATCCAAACAAGAGCATCTTCTAAGAAAACTTTGGAATCCTATGCCCAGAGTTATGCCCAGAAGATTCTCCCACAAAAAACCTTTGCCCAATAATTGGCCCTTCCTCCAATCCTAGCAAAGGTCATTACAAAAAACTAGTATGATTTGCTTGATAAACAACCAAATATTTTGCAAATCAACCCCTCACAAAAACAGATAGTTTCTGCTTCTGTCTCCTCAAAATCGGATAGTACTCCAGCCTTTTCCAAATTAAACAGGGCTATAAATATTATCCAAATAGAGCCATAATTCTATCATAAAAACCCTAACCAAGTGGCTTTAAATGTTTTCTCTCCTGGATTTCATTATAGGCCAAAACATTTGACAAAAACCAGGGAATTTTATGAATTAATATTGATTCATTCTGAGTCAGTGCCATAAAAAGAAATGCTGACAAAATAGATGAGTCTTTAATAACTCATTCTACCCTGCAGATTTTGAAAGTTCTCACTCCATCCCAATGGGGACAAGATTTAAATAAAATCAAAACTTTTGGGATAAACTTTGATCCTATAGGATATAATTATCATGATTATGTTGATGCATGGTATCATGTCTTTTGGGATCAGAATAAACTTTTTAAACATACTTGGTTTATTTATTTTAAATTAAAAACCAAGTACAATTTCCCTCAATGGTTCAGACACTGGTGGGATTTCTTTAGACCTGTTCCTAAGATATTTCCTACAGAAGTAGTTCGAGCTCTTGAGCTTTTTAAACAGAAGTTTAACATCGAAGAAAACCCTTTTCCTGTTGAACTTTATTATTTTTCAAACTTATCTGTATCTTGGATCTTTTCCTGAAATTACAGATTTTCTCAAACTGAAGGATCAAGATATTTGCCAGTACTTCAAAGACTTCCGTCTGTCAAGTAGTGGCCAGTTTGAGCTTTCAAGAATAAACACCCAAGCAGTCGAGAGATGATTCAAACAGAATCCCCAATTCCTCTGTATGATAGAACACAGTAAGTTCTTAAATCAGAAGAACAGGGTACAGTCCATCCTCATAGCAGCAAACCATAAGGCAAGCCTTATCAACCAATTAAACTCAATGCTCTAGGCTCTTCAGCAACAGGAGCAGACTCCTTCTACCAGTCAAACAGATTCTGCAACACCATCAGAAAAAGGTGATGAAGAAGAATATCTGATAGACTTGGATGAAGATTAAACAAAACCATAGACTTAGTTGATCGAGTAATCTGTCCTAGGTTTTTGGTTAAAACAAATTTGTAAACATACTGTTCAAACAGTAAAACACTGTAGCAGTACTATTTAAACAGTGAGTCACTGTAGTGTCGGTAGAATACTGTAGTATCGACAGATACTGTGCAAATAGTGTTATGATGTGAAACTGTGCAAACAGTAAAAATATTCCACGTCAGAACACTGTTCAAACAGTAACCGCTCCTGTCTTCTTAAGTCGCATTCATTTCCTTCTGAAGTAGGGAAAGTTACCCACACACACTTACGACTTAGAGAGAGATACTCCTAAGTCCTAGAGAGAGATCCTCCTTCCTCCTTCCTTCTTTCTCTTCCTACTCCTCTTGTATCCCTTCCTTCTTTGTAAGTGTTTATGTTTTAATCTATCTTACTTTCAACTCTTTATTTAAGCTTTCTTTTTCTCTTTTCATATCATTACCTCCTCTTATGAGCTAAGCTTGGCTGGTTTTATCGCCTTTTAGTTCATTCAAGAGCATCCCCTCTACATGCATTTTATAATTCTATAATGCATTAACTGGTCCGTCCAGTGCTCTACTTCCTTTTCTTCTCTTTCTCCCCTCTTCCCTTCGATCCTTCGGGGTCTCTCCCCAAAATTAATCTTATATTAATTTTGAAATTAATACAATATCATATGTTGTATAATTTGATAAGAAACTAATTAAATAAATAGTGTTTGTATTAAATCTGTCCCACAGATTTAATTCACCCATTTATTTAATTTAAAATAAAGATGAGACGGAATTACATTTGATTTATTCTCTTGAATCAAATTTGAGATATCATATCAATTTGAATTTCAAATTCAAACGTGATAGAGATTTAATTTTATTCTTATAAATTAAATCTTGTAAATATCTCTTATATGAGATATCATATCAATTTGAATTTCAAATTCAAACATGATAGAGATTTAATTTATCCTTATAAATTAAATCTTGTAAATATTCCTTATATAATATATATATATACAAATTTATATATATATGAATATAAATATAAATAAATATATACATCCACCTTGGATCATTCATTGAATCTGGACATGTCTTAGATTCAATGAATCTGGACATCATAACTCGTGTTGGGCTATTTTGTGTGCGACCTTGTAGGCCCATATGAAGTTAGCAGTGGGCCATTTACTATACTGACTCACAAGTCGCAAGCGGTCTGTAGCAAGACATCACGACTACCCAAATCATATGAGGATCGATGAACGATGTAACCTTTTATACAACCATATCATGTCCCTTTTGTCACACGATATTTTGGTCATGGATGAGGCATGGAGAATGTCATCCTCCTATTCCTGACTGTTACTTTCTTGATCCCTAAGTAGTCTAACTATAGAAATAGAACTACCTTTCTATTACAGTATGGCCATACATTTCTCAAACTCACTCATTGATAGGCCAGTAATATCTCTCTATAAATGTGAGGGACAAATTCCATCTTGACCATTCACATTCCTCCGCACGGAAAACCACTAAGCTCGAACATAGTCTTTATGATCACTCGGTCAAAAGTGACTTTTGACTAGGTCAAAGCTAAGCGTTTGTCATGTAGGAATCCATGATAATCTCAGGTCAAATGGCATAATGACATGGGTTGTATATGAGATAAGCTTATAACTTAACCCATACAGCTCTCTCATAGCGGGTCGATCCAACACCTTATACTCTTACATGTGCCTATGACTTTGATTTATATCTCTATACATCTTCAAAGTCATACTGGTCTTATTTCATCTCTGCTCCCACATAGATGACCAACCAGGGACATTTAGGATAAGATCATGAGTTATCCAAGGATGGTCATCACAGTAAACATGCAAATAATATGATAACACAATTAATAAATTCATAAATTAACAATATTCATAAGACAATGATTGTCCCCTAGGGCACAATTTCCAACCTATGATCCATCAAAAATAAAGTTATTGCACCCAATATAATATAGTATAAGGCACAACCCTATCATTATTCTCGATGAGCTTTTTATGTGAAAACCTAGTAGTTTGGATGTCAAAATCAATGAAAAACCTAAGCAGGGATAAAATGGTTTTTGGGTTTTAGTGATTGATGCAATAAAAGTAGGGTGTAGAAAAGTAGATATTTTTGGATTTTTTTTTATGATGAAAATGAGTTAGTTAAGTTGAGAAATATGCTATGACAGACTCTTAATGATGGAAACATATCTTGAAACATCCTCCTTTTCTTACATTTTAGAGACCATTCAGTAGCATTTAGAACCACTTCTAGGGCCATTGAAATCAAATCATACAATCTAAAATTTTACTCCTAGCTAATACTGTTCACTGTGTAAATTCTAGCAGAGTGGCCTGACTTTGAAAAATCATAACTAATTCTAGAAAAATTGAAACGAAGTGGTTCAAATTGCTACACGAAGCTAACATAATCCTCTTTTAGGGAAAAATAACTCATTTACCACTCCTTGACCATGTCCATGTCAATCAACGTCTGAATTTTACTGTTTATCCTGCATTTTTCCCTTATTCCAGCACTTTGGTCCCATCTTTACATAACCTCTACACTATCCAATCCCTAGCTCCTCTCTATGATTCTCCGGTCCTCTTTAAACATACCTATGGGATTAGGATTACACGGAAGGGGATGAGATTTCTGGGGAAATCTTAGTAGTAAACGGTAACCATACAATGTATGCAACTATATGCTTGATGTTACTATGTGTGTACTTAATGATCATGCTTGTATCATGATAACATACATGCTTCCATATTACTTAATTATAACATATGGCCATAGTATAAAAAGGAACAGAGCATTACTTAATCATACATGCCTCACATCATCAAGGTAAGAAAATATTACATAAAACATCCAAACAGTATAAGCATACAAGTATGTAAGTTTACTACCTGGCGTGTAGCCTTTCCTTCCAGCTCTTAGCCTTATCTCTAAGGTTCCTTTTTTTCATAAGTTAGAGCCTATACATAGCATAATAATATCTTTATTATTATCCAGTATAGCTCTACTTATCTCATGCTCAACTAGGGGTAATATCCTTACTCTGACATTCCTCTAACTTTCTTTCTAGCTATAGCTAACTTTATTAATAGAGATATTTCTCTATTCTAACCAATAAGAGCAATCCTCTACTTTATTATAGCAGGGACTAGATAACTTTCTTACCTCATTCCTAAGCTTTTCCCAATCCCTCAGCTCCTTAGACTGCTCCTGGCTCCACCAGAACTCCTTCCTTTCTTTCCTTTCTTTCTTTCCTTCTCTCTTTCTCTCTTTTCTCTTCTTTCTCTTCCTTTTCTTGCTAGATCCGTGGTATGCCTTGAAATGGGAGGGGAGTGGCCTATTTATAGGTGAGAGGAGGTGGAATGAATTGTCTAGATTGATTCATGATGAATGGCTCAGATTGCTTGCTTCCTCAAGAAGCTTTGCCTGCATCATCACGATGACATCACCCTCCTTGATGACTCACCACTAATGACATCATCCATGACACCTCAAGGACACCTCAGGGGTATATGTGGCATAATGGTAGGGCCCTTGGGATACCTCACTAGCTAACTCAGCCTTTCCAAAGAGTTTCAGAGTCTTTTCCCTGAATGGACGGCCGAGATCGTGCCACGTGTCCTCTTGCTTTTTCTCCTTTTTCTCTAATCATGCCATGTGTCCTTTGCTTTTCTTCTTTTATTGTAATCATGCCATGTGGAACATTGTGGGCCCTATTTATGTCCCCTCATGATTCCAGATCACTTTACTAGTTCTATCTTGGACCGGGTCACTTTACTTTATTGAAAAAGCATTAAAACAATATTTTAATGCCTCTTGGGCCCACATTACTCTTAGGTTACGTTTTTGGGCCTTGGATTGTCATATTGGGTTTCTAACCAAGCCCAAGCACTCTGGTGGCTCAGTTCCCAAGAAGCATCCTTAGTAAATTACTAAAATGCCCTTCGTCTGACTCTGACTCCATGACACAACACAGTGGCATACCTTCAGTGGCATTTTCATAATTCTTCATTTTTCTTGATCTTTATTAGCCCTGACCCACATACTTAAAAATATCATTGGGCCTATAAGGTGCCATTCTGGACCCTCTGTATGATCCACTATCTTCATAGGTTCAATTCCCGAGAAATTCCCCTGAAACCTATTTATCAGGTCTTTTAATCCACTGAAAATTTTGTAGTAAATTCTACAGAACTCCTTTTTTAGCTCTGTCAGTTTTAGAAATTCTTATATTAATTATAGGAATTTACTGCTATATTTTATCTGATTCTGAGGTCTAAAGAATACTGGATTAATTTCCCTTCTCTTCAAAAATTAATATAAATCTTTCGGGGACCTCATATCAAAACTCTGTGTTGCATTAAACTAATCAGTATAATTTTCTCTATTTACTGAGACCTCTGCTTAACAGGGTCAAGTAGCATCCCTTTTTTAGGCTATATACTGGGTTTCTAAGCCTTAAAATTGGGATATGACATATCTATCCTTGCTCTCACATTAAAATTGGAGTTTAGAAATGACTAAGTCTCAAAGAAAATCTCAATCAATCGATTGAGTTCAAAACCTTAATTTTTCTTAAATCCCTTTGATCAAAGCTAGTCTAAGAACTATTAGTGAACTGTCATAAACCACTTAGCGTGTAAATTGAATTTAGATGATGAAAATGCCCTCGAATGGTCGTCAATCGAAAACCCTAGATTTCAAGCAATGAATTAATTAACAACGATCGCTGATAATAACCCACTCTCTTAAAATCAAAAATGAAATACTCTATTAAAAGCAAACATTCAAATCATTCGAATCCAGTTACAAAATCTAATTTGATGAAAAATCAATCGATATCCAAACTTGCTTATAAGATAAAAACCCTAGATCTAGCAGTAATCATAAGATGAGAAGATCCAAATTAGAACAGAAGAAACTCCCCATTTGAGTCTATGAGCTCAAGATATCTAATTCATCACCAAGAGGCTAAAGGTTTACCCTCTCATGACTCCTGTTATACTGTAATCGATGTTCAGTTGAGACATCATGAAGAAACAGTGAGAAGGTGGTAGGTTGATGGCATGAAGAGGTGGAGAATTCTATTGAGAGGTGTAGAATGATGGATGGGGTGAAGAAAATGATCAGAGAGCGTGAGAGTACTTCTTCTTAGCCTAATCAGGTCCAAAAACCAGCCTCATCCTGACAGTACCTTCCTTCCCCTTTTATTTCTGCATAACCTAATTCAAAACGCGCAGCTTTAGCAATTTCGCATATTAGTCGCAAACATATCCATGTTTTGGTCGTGACCTGTAAACACAGAGAATATTCCAGAAGAACAAAGGTCGCAACTGGTGGACTCTTTGGTCGCGACTAAAATGTGCAGGGGCGTGGTTTCACTTTCATTGGCTTGTGATTTCTTTCCTAGTCCTTGCTCTCTTCCAAAATACCTGCAATCCAAAATAAAAGGTCACTATAAAAGTCCAAATCAATAAATAACATAATATATGCAGTTTAGAAGAGTTAATTTATCATTTTACCCTTTTATTAGCACATTGCCATGCACAATTATGTATTACCACAAAAGTACAATTTAAGGCATAAATGAATGGTAAAATTGTTATAAAGCTCTAAAAAGTGTCACAGAAACTATATACAAAATGTGTCTTATAACTAATAATCTTAATAAATTAAACAAATATAATCATTAAACAAAAATTAATTTTCTTATTTGTAAAGCATGAAACTTAATGTACATTTAGTAATATGCTTCATAATTGTAGCTTTCAGTTATTTAAGCATAAATTTGGTTTAGAATCCTTCTAATATTTCTTTTGCAATGCCATTTCCTATTTGTACGCATATTGAAGCAATGTTATGCACTTGCAATTAAATCAGAAGGAATACTAAGCATATTCTCTATATCCTCATTACATTAGGGGCATGGACAATTTTATCATATTCTTGTAATAGGCATTACACACAACAAGTATCATATAACCATGAATGTGCAAATGCTTGTACTTTTATGCTACTTATGATAATCCCAAATACTTTGAGAATAATATCTTTATGTATTCTAAGAAGAATATTATAGCCAAATCTATCATATCACAGTTTTTGAACAATGGTCATCTTGCCCCTTGTAATACCTTAACACATTAAGCATGAGTACTACAAAGATCGTTCACTTGTAAATAATGGATGACCTTGCACCCACTAATCCAATGATATAAACAAGATCATGATACTATTAACATAATCTTGTATACGATTGTATTATGATATCTAAATTATCACAATTATGAGACTTGCTCATGAAAAAAATTTCTAAATTGCACCAACTAAATTCTCCTTATCATTTATATTTCTTCTTCAATAGAAATAAAGATATGCTAATAATATTCCAAATCAAGATAGCCATTAAAGGTCATGAAGATATGGAAGGAACTATTCATTAATATAGGAGGAAGTTGCCTCACTAAGTTAGTTCTTCTCTTTATAGGGAAACTTTTGCAAACAACTTTCTTTGTATTACTTAATGTTGCATAGACCAACTTTACAAATATCTAGATGTTGTTTGTCTTGGAATCTCACTAATCTATCATGAATACTGCCTTCATTTGGAATATATTTCACTTCTTGAAAGTGGAATTATGGTTATTCTTTATATTTATGTTCTGGCTAAATTTCCTTAAGTTTAGACACAAAATTGCCCAATTTTAATCACCATTGATCTTAACTCAATCCACTGATAAGACTGAGATTACACAATAAGAGTACTACCTGTCAATATTGAGATATCCCTTGTTTATTTTGAGATACTCATCCAAGGATTGATAGAATCCTTAATATTGATACTCCTAATGTCAAGCATGACCAATTGAGAATTTCTAAACCTCTTTATGTTTTATGTTTGACATTTACCTCCATAATTAGATGTTATAATCCTTTATATGAGATCACTCTCAATGAGTTTGATAACTCCCACTAATTATGGCATTCATAAATAATTTGGTATTTCAAAATACTACCCAACTTACAAAAAGTGATGGACAACTGACAAACCCATATTTTTATATATTTATTCATATTATTTTAGTAGATTCTTGTCATTATTTTGGTCATTAATTGTATAGTTTATGCACTATTTGGATTAATATATCTTACATTGAATTAGTTCTTAACAAGAGTATAATTGTCAAATTTTTATTATTTCTTACAAATAATTATTTTTGGAACAAAAAATATTACGTTGTTATGATTTGTATTTCAAGTACTAAGGAGAAATCAGAACTTATAAATAACAACAAATGGCTACAAATTGAGAAATTTCATATAAAGACCCAATGGGCCAAACTTCCTATTTGGCCCATTAGGTTACTTTTTAAATTGGTTCCAGTAATAACACACGCACACAGGCCGCGGAATTGAAAGGAAAAAGAAAAGAGACCAAGCCGCGAGAATCATACACCATCAGCGCGCCTCCATTCATATCGACGGCACCCACTCCATTCATTCATCTACCATCCTCCATATCCACTCGACCTCCATCTTCATCACCCCTCTTTCATCACCCAAGTAACACCAGCAAGCACAGAATAATGACATCAGCGAAAGCATAGAATAGTGAAAGGCAAGAGACATCACAATGATGAGAGTAGGAAGAACAGTGGCAGCTCTCCCTCTCTCACTCTCGTATAGTAGTGACCGAAAAGAAATATAGAATAGTGATGGCAGTGATGTTAGTAGCTCCTGTGAAGGCTAGGCGTGGCTAGAGCGTCTTAATCCTCTTAATTAATGGCAAGGGAATGAGCTTGGGATCTAAAAAGGGAATTTAAGTTACTATAATTTTTTACCCATTAATTATATTATGATTCCTAGATTTTAGGATAATTTTATAATTATTGGAAAGCTTGATAATGAATTATTTATATTTATTGAGGATTATTGTAATTGGATTATTGTTTGGCAATTGATATTGTTCTTTACTAAACTTAATCTCATTACTCTATTTTGGGTTAAGACTTAGTATTGATATTATAATGAATATTTAGTGATTTTTCAAGGTGGATTGAATTATTTGATCATTGTATCTCTTGCTGACTTTAATCATATTTCTATGAGTTATTGAGTTATAATTAAGTATTAGTTTTTAATATCTTTAGTCCTATTTTACTATTCTGGTGGCAGTTAGTAGATTGGGACTTTAGAAAATATTTTGTGACAATTCGAGGTAGCTCAGTTGTTGGATTAAAAGTTTAATTATAATTCTTGATTCATTATTTATAACTCCTATATCTTTTGAAGTTATGATTTCATGGGTTATTGAATTGGATGATTGCTTTTATTATTTTTAATCACTTGTATTATTATTCCATTAACTCTGTTAATTAATTATTTAAATTAAAAATATCAAAAATATTTTCTTAAAATATATTTTTAATTTATTACATTTAATTGTTAGTCAATCAAAACAAACGTCATTTTCTAACTTGGTTACATTGCATTTAGTTACTTAAGAATTTAATTTTATTTTTAGCTCCTCA
This sequence comes from Leucaena leucocephala, assembly GCA_037074615.1. Classification (NCBI taxonomy): domain Eukaryota; kingdom Viridiplantae; phylum Streptophyta; class Magnoliopsida; order Fabales; family Fabaceae; genus Leucaena; species Leucaena leucocephala. Next base: position 17,687,734 of record CM073519.1, read on the forward strand.
AAGAGAATGACCCGATGTTACACTATATGCAATCCTTGATTTAAATTTTGAAATAACCTCAAGGCGATACCGGACGTAAGGTTGTTTCAAGTGGCACCGCTGCCGGGGAGCCAAGAAATTGGTTTCATAGAAACTAAGTGTCATGTATCACTGATTGAGATTTATTTATTTGTTGAGCTTTTCTTAGTTAGTTTGCATAATTTTTGCATTTGCATTTTTTTGAAAAAAATAAATATTCAGGTTAATTTTTTTGTTTTTTTGTTCTTCCTTTTTCTTTTTTGTTTTGTTTGATTCATTTTTTTTTATTTGGTTTTTCTTTTATTGTATTTTTTTATTTAACAACTACCTCTAGTAAACACTATCTGTTAGTGATTCAGAATCAGAAAAAAAAAACACCCATGAATGATTTTAATGATAGTAATGAATATAATGGGTTTAATGGGAACAACAAATATGATGAGAACAACTTATGGTATAATGGTGAAGATAATAGAAGCATGAGGGGAATTTATAATTCTAATATTAATTATGATCCTTATGATTTTTATACTAATTATATGAATTTTGAAATTAAAGGAACATTAAATTCTTTCCTACCTAGATACTATGGCTTTATAGGTGCTGATTCCTACTCTAATACCTATAATCCAGGTTGGAGAGATCACCATGACTTTAGATGGGCTAGGGATCAAGGTAACACTCAAAGAAATTTCTCAAATCAAGTTGTGTCTAATTAGCAGGCATCATTTTTTTCTAGAGATAATGAAGGTATTAGCGAACTTAATTCAAAATTTGACCATCAGAATTTAGAAACTGAGGCTAAGTTACATGTTATGGAGAATAAGATGGACTCATATCTATAAAATGTGTTCTCTAAATTGGAGCAAATGGAGACTAAGCATGAGAATTTAAACTCTTTTGTTACTCAAATCTCCAACAACTTGAGTAAACAACAAGCAAATAGTACCAGTTTTATACCCTCCAACAAATGATAAATCCTCAATCTGTGAATACAATCACATTGAGAAGTGGTAAGGAAAGTGGAGCTAAGAAAATGCAATTCGAAGAGAATGAAAATGATGAAGAATCGGTTGATGAGGAAATAAAAGTTGAGTCTCCTCTGGCCTATATTGCTCAAGATATTTCTCAAGTTGAGAAAGAAGCCTCTATTCAATCTGAAAGCCTGCAAGAAAATAAGCTCTTAAAGCAGTCTCATAAATAACCAGTGGTGTAAAATGATGAAGAGGATACAACTATGACAAAGATATAAGTGGAGAAAGTATCACCTTCTGACTCCACAGGTGATGAGGAAATTGATGTGCATGAACCTAACAATTATTACATGGTTGTGAAGCATGGTGATGCTTTTACTTGTATATCTTCCTCCCATCCTTCTCATTTATGTGCATGTGAGGGTGGCATATCATGTGTCTATTGTTTAGAGATAGATAGCTGGCTTTCTACCACTCATGATTTTGATGCATCATCTTGTTTCAATTATGATATTACTAATAATTCTACACTTGATACATTTGAGGAAGGTATTTTTTTGTATTGCCAAGATTCAAGGAATCACATAATGAAGTAAAGGCTACCACAATAATCGAGAAAGTCACTCTAGTACCATAAAATGCCATAACAAAGAAAAGGAAGCGTAAAACTAAGTTCAAACCATCACAAATTATGCCTACCATTCAAGAGGATGAAAAGGAGGGTACTAATAAAGATGAAATATTATCACTCCTGATAAAGACTTAATCACTGATAATTACATTCCAATTCCTCATGTTGAAGTCAAGACTCTTATTGAATGGAGTCTTATTGATTTTATTAGATATGAAAAATACTTGTATTCTTATATATCTTATAGAGTTTTGACATCTGATATCTTGATTACTAACCTTTCATGCTAGAAGGCTTTTCACAATTTCAAGTATTTTGATTCTTGTCCCATACTTTGAGTTGGAAAAGATGTTTGCATTTTGCCAAATCTCTTGCAGGTGCATTGCTTAAGAAAATTGTATGGTGATCATTATATCCCCTATATTTAGGCTCCTCCAATTAATCTAGAACTACTACCATTAAGGAAGAACAATATAGGAGACAAAGCTGCAATGAAGAGATGCATGTTTCTCATTCAGGATGAAAATTTCTCTTACAAGAGTTTGAAGAGCTTTTGTCATCAAGGTTGTCCCTTTCCTTCCTTCCCTCCTCACCCTTTGATTTATTGAGCTTTATTGTTTGAGATAAGTGTAGGGGAGGGACTATCCCAATAGTAAAAGTTAGAATAATTTAGATTTATTGCTTTATGTCTTTTAACAATTTCTTAGAATTTGTTGCATTTTAAGGATTTATTATTTTATGTTATTTTTTTTCTTTGAATAAATATCCCCTTTAGCACATGGATCTTTAACCATCTTCCCTTCTTCTATTGATATATGCTTTAGTAATGTGTTGAGGATAACGCATGGTTTAAGTGTGGGGGGATTACTTTTGCTTATTTGTGTTACCACTTCTTAAATCGCCATAATATGAAATTTTCAAAAATTTTGAACCATTAAGCTTAATTGATTGGGTTTTTCACTGTTGTATATGCGATTTAGTTTTGGAGTTCCCACCTTCTACTTGACTTTTGCAATCATTGGGCTTTATTTTTAAATCCTTATTTATTTAGGCATGTGAAGATTGACATATCTAAGTAAGAATGCATTTTGATTTGAGTAACTTTTATTCTTAATTGATTATCACAGTAGAGTGAAACCTTATTTTATAGCTTGATCGTAGGGAGAAAACATCTTTAGAGAAAGCCTTGTTAGAAGGATTATTGAGCCTTACTTTTCTTTCTTATCTTGTGTGACTTCTACCTAGTTTTGGTTAACCTCTAGAACTTGTCTAGATTCTTTTTCAAAGCTGCATTATTACCTGGATTTATGAGCAAGATAGAGGCATTCAATTCTAAACCATTTTACCCAAACACAAGTCATCTTGACTAACCTTTATTTACCCCTTTGAGCCTATGATCACTTTCATCTCATTCCATTGATATGAACAAGTGCTTTGCATGAGTTATATTATGTTCTTCATGATTAATCGGGCACTACTTATGTTACTATCTTTATTCTTTTGGGTTAGGATTGACAACATAAAAAAAAGAAAAAAAACAGAGAGAAAAGAAATAGAAATGACAAGAAAGAGAAGAAAATATGCTGGAAAAGCCAAGAAAAAAAGTTAAAAAAAGAGAGAAACGGAGACAAAGAAAAGAAAAGAAAAATTGGCAATAAGGAATAAAGTTTGAAATAAGGCATCCTTTGGTGATTGAAGATTAAATATTGTTGTTCATTTGATAGTCGCACTTTAACTTACTTTAAGCTATTTATTAATACTAATGTATTAAACTTGTTTTACATTTCATTCTATCTATTCATTAGCCTTTCACCAACATTACAACCCAATAAAGTGCCCTTGATCATGAATCTACAGTATATTAGTGGTGGAGAATAATAGAATCTTTACAAGCCTATGGTAGGTACTAATTTAGGTGGATTAAGTGAAAATTCCCAATATTTAAGAGTTGAGTAGACACGTATACCCATAAGAGATTTATTATGTTTCCCTTCCTCTATCTTGCTATGTCTCTTGTGTTACTTTCTTTGTACCGAAGCATTCAATGACTGTTAATTGATTAGGGACAGAGGTTACTTGCGTTGATTGCATATTCTTGTCTTGTAAGTCTTATGTTTGCTAGCACTAAGTTTAACCGTTGGATTCTTTTGATATTTTGCCTAGGAGTGAAAAAGGCTAAGTGGGGGGGAGTTGACAAACCCATATTCTTATATATTTATTCATATCATTTTAGTGGGCTCTTGTCATTATTTTGGTCATTAATTGTATAGTTTGTGTACTATTTGGATTAATATATCTTACATTGGATTAGTGCTTAACTAGAGTATAATTGTTATATTTTAATTATTTCTCCCAAATAATTATTTTTGGAACAAAAAGTATTACATTATTATGATTTGTATTTCAAATACTAAGGAGAAATCAGAACTTATAAATAACAACAAATGACTACAAATTGAGAAATTACATATAAAGACCCAATGGGCCAAACCTTTCTATTTGGCCAATTAGGTTACATTTTAAATTGGTTCCCGTAACAACACACACACAGAGGCCGCGGAATTGAAAGGAAAAATAAAAGAGACCAAGCCGTGAGAATCATACACCATCAATGCACCTCCATTGATATCGACGGCACCCACTCCATTCATTCATCTACGATCCTCCATATCCACTAACCTCCATCTTCATCACCCATCTTTTATCACCACAACCAATGCGAGCAAGAACAAAATAGTGATAGAAGTTAAAGCACAGAACAGTGAAGGGCAAGAGACATCACAGCTACGGAGAATAGGAAGAATAGCGGCAGCTCTCCCTCTCTCACTCTCGCACAACAGTGATCGAAAAGAAGTACAAAATGGTGATTGTAGTGATGTTAGCAGCTCCTGTGATGGCTAGGCGTGGCTAGAGCATCTTAATTCTCCTAATCAATAGCAAGGGCATGAGCTTAGGATCTAAAATAGGAGTTTAAGTTACTATAATTTTCTACCCATTAATTATATTATGATTCTTAGTTTTAGGATAATTTTATAATTATTGGAAAGCTTGATAATGAATTATTTATATTTATTGAGGATTATTGTAATTGGATTATTGTTTGACAATTGATATTATTCTTTAATAAACTTAATTTCATTACTCTATTTTGGGTCAAAACTTAGTATTGAGATTATAATGAATATTGATTGTCTTTTCAAAGTGGTTTGAATTATTTGATCATTGTATCTCTTACTAGCTTAAATCCTATTTCTGAGTTACGAAGTTATAATTGAGCATTAAATTTTAATATCTTTAGTCCTATTTTACTATTCTAGTGGCAGTTAGTAGATTGGGACTTTAGAAAATATTTTATGACAATTTGAGGTAACTGGGTTGTTTGATTAAAAGTTTAATTATAATTCTTGATTTATTGTTGATAACTCACATATCTTTTGAAACTATGATTGCCTGTGTTATTGAATTGGATGATTGCTTTTATTATTGTTAATCACTTGCATTATCATTCCATTCACTCTTTATTAATTAATTATTTAAATTAAAAATACTAAAAATACTTTATTAAATTTTATTTTTAATTCATTGCATTTAGTTGTTAGTCAATAAAACAAACCATATTTTCTAACTTAGGTTACATTGGATTTAGTTACTTAATAATTTAATTTTATTTTTGACTCCTCAAAGAGAATGACCCGAGGTTGCATTATACGCAATCCTTGGTTTAAATTTTGAAGTAACCTCAAGGCGATATCGAACGTAAGGTTGTTTCATGTTTTCACACTTGGATTCTTGTGACCTCTTTGCATCTTTACCAAAATATGCACTGCAAGTCTCTGGGTATGTTTTCCTTTGACACTCTTGTTTCTTTATAAGACAAGTGTGTATCATAAATTGAGCTTCCAACATTTAAGATTTAAAAAAAAAGGGGATAAAACATAAACTGGAACCTCATTTAAGTATACATAATTGTCTTGAGTGTCTCCTTAAGAGGAAAACCAAATATATCCCATTATTGTCTATTAATGTTATGTTTCTTCTCTTGACAATACCACACACTAGAAAATTTTATGTATGAAGAAATTCAACATATAGACAAGTTATCGTCCATAAATGGTGTACTAATCATTTCTCCCATCTCTCATATTGACTCGACTATATAAATCTGTTTATCTTACTAATTACCCACTTTTGCTTTATGTACTCCATAAGCATCAAATAGCACTATATAAAGCAAATAGCATTAAGGTATTGTGAAGGTCACCTATAAAAGAAAATGAGTTACTCCATCTATTAGAACATAAATTAGATAAGTAATAGCACATATGATAAATCTCTATCTGATCAAAATCCTTCAAATTCCTTTAAGTGGTATGGTTTACATACTCCTTAATGCAAACCATACACTAACTAGAGTTGATAAGGTTAAGAGATCTTTGAATCTCATTCTATATAAACCCTTCAACCCTTTTAAATGGAGGTACTTGTTCATCTCTTACACCACACAATTTGAAGAAATCTTTCTTAAGATAAGTTTGAATTAAATGATATTTTAATTGCATAAATAACAAGAGTATATCTATTATTACTTCCAATGAACACTTTCTTTAAAGACATATTATCCTTTATATTCCTATTACTTTATGGCATTGGAGTTGTTAATTTGATGATCTTGATTTAGAATCTCATCCTCTTCCAAATTTGAGCCAAACATTTATATATACCTTTTGAACAAATACTTGATAATATATATTATCTTGTATGTATTCATGGAAAGGTATAATAGCTCATATTAATGAGATAATAAATTAAGAACTTATTCCACTAATATTAATGAAAATCTCTTGTGCCAATACACTATATGGAGAATCACTTTATAGTTCGCACACAAAATAGTGATCTTTATGAGAATTTTCTCAAATTTGTCCTCTAGCCTATTAATTAACTCTTAACTTTATTCAACCCGTTCTATGCCAATGATAACTAGCTCTTAATTGAGACTATTGTATTGAGACAATCGATATCATAACAATATATCATTTTTTAAGCTAGTATCAATAGGTACTAGAACCTTCTTAATGTCAAGTTCAACTTGATTGAAGAAATTGTATTTCTCTCCTTCTAGGCTCAGCAATTGTCCCTAATAAATATGATATTTCTATTAATCTCAACAATTAAAGAGATAACAAATATGCTGCAAAGTCAAAAATAAAATTTAATAAATAAAAAAATTAATCATGCTTACATCAACACTATATGAGGCACTAAACTATCAATTCAAGTGTATGTTTATCAATGTAAATCATACAATCATAAATTTGCTATCCCTAAAGTCTACATGTAGGCAAAGACATTAGCATAGCACAAATTTATGTTCACTAAATGGTGAAACTAGAATGCATTTATGTTCCGTGGTACCTGTAGGCAACTTAGAAAACATAAGGCTATTTCTATTTCACCCTAATTAAATATATGACTATATTTATTTATCTATGGGCAAAGATTAACTATAACCATACATCTAATTACAATTGATGTCTTTAAATATTTATGTGATGATTTTTTTTTGTTAATTTAAACAATTTAAAATGCATATACATAGTTAAGGATGTTGTGGCTACTCCTTAACTCTACATGCACATCATAAAGACATCAAATCATTGTATATATTAATTGTACATTTAATCAAAATTGATATTTTAAATCCATATGTGATTGACTAAGCATACAATATGTGTGCAAGGGTGTTGTGGCTACTCCTTATACAAAATAAGTATGCTAATCACTAATATCACATATGTACAATTAAATTTGATATATATACACAATGTCAATGTAATATAACTAATTAATTTAATCAACAAAATCCTTTATGTGATTATTTGTGCATGCAACACAAAAGAGGATTTTGTGACTACTCCTCAATACTATATACTTATCACAAATATTAGTTATGTGCAACTAAATCTTAAATATGCACAAAATATAATAGGAATTTTTTAGACTAATGTAATCAACAAAAAATATGACTAAATAGCAAAAATTAAATTCTCTCACTAATTTATGTAATTAAAACTAAATTAGTTATTTGAATAGAATTGATATTTATAATCTATATGTGATTATTTGTGGCGTGCAACATATAAGAGGATGATATGGTTACTTCTCACAAATAGCATGCTAATTACAAATATTAATTATGTGCATTTAAATACAAAATATGGCCAACAACTTAATGAAAATTTAAACAGTTAATTTAATCAACAAATAGTAACTAAATAACCAAAATCCTCCCACTATTTTGTGTACCTAGGGATTGCTTAAAATTAACTCTAGCACATTTCAACTCAAATCTAATTCTGCAAAATTCAAACAGTTGTACAATTGCCTAAAACTATATTCCAAATGTTTTAAAAATTTAAATAATTGACAAGAATAAATTTGCAAAATTCTCAACATGTTGAAATAGCCTAAAGTTAATCTTTTCTTGAATTTAAGCAATTAAATGGTTACATAAAGTAAATCAAACACCAAGGATTGCGAAATAAATAAACAAGTGAGCTATAATAACTCAATGCAATATTCATTTAACTTCAGAAAAATAAAACAAATGGCCCAGTAAAACTCAAAATAGAGCCTGAAATTATTTTTTTTCAGAAACAAAACAAATAGTGTTTTTTATTAACAAAAATGGCCAATGAACAAAAACGCCCAATCTGTAAAAACTTTTTTCTTTTGGTACAAAATCTGGAAAAACTAATAAAAACCAGAAAACAAACAAAAATGAGAAAAGCAATGAGAAATGATTTTTGAGAAATGAAAACACTTTTCTACGGTCCAAAAGGATTTAGGAATATGAAATTAAACCAAAAAATGGACAAACATTAAAGGTCTCAAAAAAACACCAAAAACCAATTTCCAGAAATAAACGAAAATTCATTTGAAACCAACAAAGGCCTAGATTTGGAAAATCTTGAAATCCAGAAAGCACAAAAGGTCTGTAAGGTCCAAAACGGTGGAACCAAAAAATTGGAAAAATACCTCATGGCTCAAATACTCCAAAACCAAAACCAAAATAAAAGTAAAAATCAAAAGGCAGAAATAAGAATTAAATACAACAAAAAGCCCAATACATAAGGTCGTGTAAGTCCAGGTACTTGAGTTAGTGAAACGATGAGTTTCACCAAAAAGCATCCCCTTGGGTCATCTTCCTTATGGAGTTGGGTTAACGTAACCTGACTTATGACCTGAATGCATAGCCTATATAGCCGCAAAAGCAAAACAAAGTGGACGATGTTTTCCAGTGATCCTGAACAAATTTTCTGGCAGACTTAACAGCAATATGCTCATAAAGGAGAGCCAAACACTATGCGGGCAAAGATTTCACACAAAATTCCAAAGAATAAAATAAAATAAAATTTCATGCTTGAAAGATAGGCACAGTGATGGTTTATGAATAGATCTCACCAATCAGGGAACCCTCAATGTGAAAGTAGGATTTATATGCCATACTATTCTAATTTAGTCCACCCTACCTAAAGACAGGTAATTTGAAATGATTAATAACCCTAAACCTGAGCCTAGTCCAACTGGCATAATGGCCAAAATTAGGAGATATTTTATTCAATATTAGAAAACTATAATGTCTTGAAGAGCAAGAAATAATCACTACTACATGGGTAGGTTTTTATGTCGTTATTTAACGTCAGTTACTGGAGAAACCAATGTTAAAAAAAGGCGGTGGTATTTTGTAATATTTTAAAACTTTTTAACGTCGGTTACACGTAATTGACGTTTATCTTCAACACTAGTAAAAGGTAAAAAATGGCTCATATTCAATATCGGTTTTTATTTAACCAGCGTTAAATATGCTTTTAACATCATTTATTTATTAGAATCGTCGTTAAAAGTCTTCCAATTTATATTTTAATCTAATCCGCTCATGGTTTTAGTTTTACTTTCACTTTCCCAAAGTCATTGTCATGGTCCAGAACTCTGCCCCACCCCTAAATCTTCTTCCTTTGGTTGTTATTGGCACTTCCCCAACATTCTTCGGTCATTTCCACCTCCATTTGATGTCGTTGTCGCTGTCGCCATCATCGTCGCCGTAGTAGTGTTCGTCGTTCATTGTTCAATTTTCATTTTATGTGTGCCATTTTATTCTGTAAGCTATCTATAATCCATTTCTCTCATTCATAATTCTTTGGTTCTCTCTTTTTGGCAAGGCTGATGAATGAAAACTTGAATAAACAAAATGGGTATCTTGATTTCAATCTTTAGACGATTTTGTATTGGGTTGTTGAATGTTGTTATAGTTTGGAGATTGTTTAAGTTAAATTTGTGGTAAATAATGTTTGTATTTGATTGGAAACCTTAATTACTTGCTATGCACGACTTGAAATACTTGTTAAAGTTTCATTTTTTTTATTTTGTAAGTTTGTATTGTTTTCATCTTTTGAGTGATTTATTTCAAATTTTTGGGTTATTTTTTGTATGGGCAATGTGGTGATTATTTTTCTAAGGAATTTATGTAGTTGAAAACTTTGGTTTAAAAAGAACTTGCAAGTAAAGTTTCATGGCAAATGGAGTTTATTTTGAGTTATGTTTTGAACTCCAAACTTTTACTTTAGAAAGTTAATATTTTAATTTGATTTTTGTATTAGCAATACGGATTACCTTATAATTGTTGGAATTGACCTCTTATATTGCTGCTTCTAGTTGTATTTACTTGTGTTGAAATTTTGGGGTACCTTACTCTAAGGGGAAAATCTGCCAATCTTTTTTAAAATCAAATAAGGCAACCCCTTAAATTTCTATTTGAGTATTAGATTGAGAGAATTTGATAGACTTTATGATCATTAACTACATAGTAAGTAGAACGAGTGAGGAATATAAAAGGGGTGGAAATGTTTCTCAAATTTGCTCAAACAAATAAGCCTAGTAAAAGTGGATTGTATTGTTGCCCTTGTGTAAAATGCTCAAACAAGAGCTGACATTTATTCCTATTACTAGAGAGCACCTTATTTGTGATAGGATAAATCTTAGGCATACAAATTGGATATGGCATGGTGAACTTATAAGGACTTCGTTGTTTCATAAGGATAAAGTTGTGAATTATGATTTGAGTGATAGAATGGACATATGATTAATGTTATAGAGACTGAGTCATTTATGCGATTTTCTCCTACATATGAGAGCTTGGGAGTGATACAAAGATGTCTTTGTACCCTGGGTGCGATGATAAGTATACACCTTTCACAGAATTGCTAATGTTGATGAGGGATGCGCTTCCAATGGGTAATTCCTTTCTAAAACATACCTACGAAGCTAAGAAAGTTTTGTATTTGATGCATTTGGGTTTAAGAAGATCCATGCTTGCCCTAATGATTGCATAGTGTATAGGAATGAATACAAAAGGTTAAGTAAGTGTCCAAAATATGGCACTCCGTGATACAAAGTGAATAAGAACATTGGTGGTGATAATAATGAGAGAATTGAAGGAGGTACCTCTATTTAAGTATTTATTTGCTAATGCCAGAGATGCAAAAAAATTAAAATGGCATTCTGATGAGAAAATAAGGGACGGGAAACTTCGACACCCGGCCGACTCTGCTTAATGTAAGACAATAAACCAAATGTTTCTTGAATTTTGTCATGAGCCAAGGAACCTTTGACTTGGACTCTGTACAAATAGTATCAACCCTTACAGAAATCTCAGCAGCACACATAGTGTATGGCCAATTCTCCTAGTCATTAACAAGTTGCATCTCTGGTTGTGTATGAAACGCAAGTATATCATGTTGTCATTGATGATCTCAAAGCCCAAACAACCAAGAAATGATATCGATTTCTATTTAGCACCCTTAATTAAGAACCTAAAGAAGTTGTGGGAGAAAAGTGTAGATGTGTTTGATGCATATAAAAAATAGTCCTTTAAAATGCACCATGATTTTCACTACGACAAATGACTTTCCTATTTTTGGGAACTTATCATGATACAATACTAAGGGGTATAAAACATGTCCTATATATGAAGAAAGCACATAATACATCCATCTTAAGTATGGAAGGAAGACGATTTACCTTAGTCATAAGAGATTTCTTAATCAACACCACCCTTACCGCAAATTAAAGACAATTTTCAATGGCGTACTGAAGTATGAAATGGCTCCAAATCCATTAACTGGAAAGCCAGTTTATCAACTTGAAATAATCAATGTCAACTTTGGTAAGAAGGTTAAGAAGACTGAAAGTCATAAGAAGATTATATAAAAAAAAGAGGTATATTTTCTTTAATCTTCCATATTGGCGATCTCTTGAAGTGAGACACAGGATAGATGTGATGCATGTGGAATATGTGTGAAAGCCTAACGGGTATGCTTCTTCACATAAGTACAAAGATTAAGGACAGCATCAATACTAGATGAGACTTGGTTGAAATCAGAATAAGACAACTCTTACATCCACAACAAAGAGAAGATAGAAGAGAGCTTATTTGCACCAAACGGTACACACATTATCCAAGGATGAATAAACAAGCCTATGTGAGTGTTTTCATGGTATTAAGGTTCAACAAGGGTATTCTTCTAATGTTAGGAAGCTTGTTTCAATGAAAGATTTGAAGATAATGGGAATGAAGTCTCACAATTATCCTGTATTGATGTAATAACTATTACCAGTGGCTATTCAAGGTATTACGAAAGATGACATGACAAGCGTTATAACTAGATTGTGTATATTCTTCAACAGAATATGCAACAAAATGATAGAAATTAAAGAGTTAGATGAATTGAAAAATGAGAGAGCTATGTTATACTCTCCCAACTAGAAATGCACTTTCCTCCAGCATCTTTTGGCATTATGGTGCATTTGATGGTTCACTTGGTAAGGGAGATAAGGCTTTGGGGCCTAGTGTATTTAAGATGAATGTACCCATTTGAGCGATTCATAAAGATCTTAAAAAGGTATTATAAGAATCCATATCTACCAGAGGCAACAAGTGTAGAAAGATATCTAGCTGAGGAGACTCTATAGTTTTATAGCTCATATCTTAAGGGGGTAAAGGTAGTAGGACTTCCTCAAACAAGGCATGATCCTGGGATAATAAGGCGAACACGAGGTGTCAAAATAAAGTGTATGTCTCATGAAGACGTGTTATAAGCACATTTGTATATCTTAAACAACACAGATGAAGTGCTTCCTTACTTGGATGTATACAAAGATATATTGAAGACCAAGTCCCAAGAAAAAATGATATGTATCTAGCTAATGAACATAACAAGACATGTACAAAGTGGTTCAAGAAAACGGTTTTGAAAGAGAGCAATACTTTTGATGCGATATGAAGGTTAGCTATAGGGCCTCATTTTGAGGTTATCACTTCGAGTGGATATGACATAAATGAGAATTCATTCTATACTAAATCCCAAGATGACAAGAGTGCCATGTAGAACAGTGGGAGTTATGGTAGTAGTTGAAGCGATGCATTTTTCTAATGCAAAAAGGTAACAATCCAACATTTGCATCTATGCCCTATTATGGAGTTATTGAAGAGATATAGAAGGTAAACTATGTCAAGTTTAAAGTTCTTTTCTTCAAATGTAAGTAGGTTAACAATAGTGTTGTTTAAGTAGATGAAGAATTTGAATTTACCTTAGTTGATCTTGATAGAGTTAGTTATAAAGAAGAACCATTTATTTTAGCAAATTAAGCAATAGAAGTTTTTTATGTCAGTGATCTAGCAAAAAAAAATGTTTTCATTGTACTGCAAACTTAACAACATACAATTAGTGGGGAAAATGGTGACTTAGGCTTTAACATTGAAGAAACACCACCTTTCGCAACAAATCGACCTAAAAATACTCAAGTAGATTTGGTAGATAATGAATATGCTTGTTAGTGATGATTATTGTGAAGGAATTTGGGAGGATGAGTAAAGTAATTATATATTATTTTATTTCATAATCATTTTATTTATTTTAATTTCATCATTATAGTTTTAATTGTTGCATTTATCTCACATTCATTTTTGTAAACAGGACATGGATGGTTCTAATTGTCATGGTTCTTATCAGCATGGTTTTGGACAGGGTTACAAAAAGAAGAGAGGCAGAGGACCATCACGGATGAATAAAGTTGCCATACATGATCCCACCAAAAACCTAGACAAGTTGCCGCTGGAATTTGATAAAAACTTGAATCCCCTAGGTAAGGATGCGTCTAATTTCATTAGCTATTTAGGCGTTATCACCCTCAATATAGTCAGCATTGATAATGTTGATTAGAGATTTGTGGATCACAATTGAGTTGAATTAGTATTTATTATAATTATATTTTGTATTTCTAACTTGTATACATATTATACTTTACAGATGCACTTTGATATCCCCACTACTGAACAAATGAAAAAGTGTGTGAAGAAACGAGCTGGTGAACAGTGGAGAAACTTCAAAATAACACTTACTAAGGAATACATTAGAGGATCTAAGTAGGGTATGCATCCAAAGGAAGAATTCCCTTTCATTATTGATGAAGTGTGAGAAAGGTTTAAGAAGTTATGCAAAGATCCAAAAGTTTAGGTATATTAATTGATTCTTTGATTATCACTAACTTAGTTTATAATTCTTTGATCCAAAATTGAAGTGTTTTATTTTTACAGGAATTAAGCAAAGCAAACTAGGAAAGACAAACAAAAATTGTATATCCACATTATATGTCTCATATGGGGTGCAAGATACTGGAGAAGAAAATGATGGAGGAAGAGTTAAAGGCTGTGAAGAAGCTGCTACATTACACCCGAGTGTTCAAAATCAAACCTCAGAACACCCACCTCACCATAAAAAAAGGAAGGCAATAGAGCGATAGCAAAAAGACTTGTGAGCAACAATGGGGACTTTAAACAAAAATATATTTAATGTTAAATTTATGTGCAGCTTGGGTTAAGTGTAATTTAGTATTTCTATACAGGATTCACTTGAGCAGCAAGTAACCCAAGGTTCCTTCATTCTGAGTAGAAGAGATGATGTCTTAGTGACTACTATGGGAAAACATGATCACCCCAGACGTGTCTTAGGGGTTGGGGTGGATATTGGCATTAAGGAATTCTTTGGAAAAATTCCATGTAACTTGTTATGTCCTAAAATTTGGACCGTGACTGGCATAGAATATGAATAATCTCGCATTTTGAAAGCCTAACACCTTAAATAAAACATTTGAATTTTCCATAATATTTTTCAAAATCAACAAAATCTTTTCTAAGGTCTATGTGGATCTTCACCCTTTTTAAAATAATACAAGTTCTTAAGAAAAGTAATTACATAGTGTTTGTCAAATGATGCTTTGGATCAACAGCGAGGTTCTTTACTGCTCAGCAGGAGGATTTGGGTCACCTGCACTATATGAAACTAAATAACCTACTCGTGAATAACGTCTCAAAAATATGATAAAAATGCGAAAATAAACAATGTATAATCATGTTGAAAATGTGTTTAATAATAATTCGTAATCTGATACAAACCTTTTCGTAACATTTGTATTTCAGGAAAAACAACAATCTAAAATAACTATTTCAAATCAATCTGAAATAACCATTTCAAATCAATCGCTTAAAAAATCCTTTCAAAATTATAATCTTTCTGTAGACATTATTGTTTCAGAGATACAATTTGAAATAACCATTTTAAATCAATCATTTTAAAACAATCATTTCAAAAACTATAATCTTTCCGTATGACTTCAACAAAATGAAAACAGACATAGACACACAGTCCACGAGGGTAACTAACTATTATGGCGGCTCAAAGCCACTAACTGTCGCGAGAATGAATCCCACGAGATAATCTGGTGACTCTGCCACTACCCATTGCAAGTACAAAACCCACGGAATATTCATCGAGTTCGGGTAACTAAGGTGAACCAAAGACTAACAGTATTGCTGTTAGCAACTAGCATTTTGTATTCCGTCCTTCTAAAACGTTTTCATCATGCTTGGGGTTTATTTCATATGTAATAATCTAAATCGTTTCAATGCCATAACCATTGGTAAAAATCACTTTGAATTTTAAAAACTCCGGCATGTATATTTAAAATCAAGTTACTATAAAAACATATGAAATTCGCATAGGAATATATTTCATGAATAACATCAGTTCAATACAACTTTTGCCAAACTCTTTTCAAAAGCTTATTCATTCATTTTCATACATAATCATGATTCCTTTGTAAACCAATAGAAAAAAAATCATTTCTAACGATTTAAACTATACTTTCATAAAATTTACTTTTCGTAATTCATATTTGAAATTCAACATTTGAAATAACATTGCATTTGAAAATGTAAATTTTAGGGAATGTTATTCACTCACCTGCCAAATTCCTAAACAGTTACTCTTTTTAGCCCAACAACTTCGATTACTATCACTTCTCAATCCCCTGGCATTCTGACACAATACATTAACGTTCTACTCAAAATTCCAATAGAATAACGCACTTGAAATCCTAACAAGCTTTTATTCCAAAGTTTTGCCAAATAAAGTCCAAGACTAAAAACCTAAAACCACAATTCATAACACAGCAACACCTCAATTTGAGCGTATTTTACATAAAACCAAAACGTAGCTTTTCAAATTGTCTTTCCATCCAGAACTTAAACCCAATTTTAGATTACGCACAACCATGCAATCTCTTATATACATATATGCTATCTGAGCCATTTCCCATAGGTTCAATTATGCATAGCACCAACATCAAGCTCCTTACGATGATAGTAATGAATATATTTATTCATCAAGCCAAAACAGCAACACATATACATGTATGTATATATATATATCAAAATAAAGTTATTAGAGCCTCCTTCCCAAATGTTTTCCTAATTCATTTTGCACTTACACATACCTTCAATAGAACATCAAGCACCAAAAACATATACACACAGCGATGCAAGTCATACATTCCACTTTGCTTTCCAACTCAAGGCAGCAACATGTGGCCTAAACTTCCCTGAATCAGTTATTCATTCACTCAAATTTTTAACTTTAAAACAACTACCCATTAGTAGCCAAGACAAAGGAGAAAACTCACCTTCTTCACAACAACTCCCTTCGTTATCCCCTCTCTGCTCACACACACAAACACACAAATAGAACACACACGTCGCAGCCACTCATTCACTCATCCCCCAAAGTGACGCCTAGCATCAAAGACACAAAGGAATGCCAAAGCTACATACAATAACCACCGAGGAAGGCTCACAAACTTACCAAAAGCAGTTCACTTCAACGCTGATTCTACCACCTGCCACCAGCTACAACTCCTCCACACTTCTTTCCTTCATAGGCCTAGAGATAACACTCCACTCACCCCACGGCCTTCTGTCATAAACAGAGGGAAATTTGCCAGAAAAGCTAATGAGTAATGGGCGACTCCCAAAATGCCAACAACAAGCCACCAACTCAAGAAATTAGAAGGAATGGGGAGGGAAATTGATCTTGTTACAGCAACACTAATGAACAGGCTACAAAGCAACAACAGAAGGAGGCAAAAAGGGGTACTTACTAGAGTTTAAGCCACTGCTCCAGCCATGACCCAACATTCCATTAACCTTTTTCACTGTCGCTCGCCTACAGAGAAGAAGAAACACAGTGCTACCACAACAATAGGGCAACCTAGCAACGACGGCAACCACTCAGATAATAGGGGACGGTGACAATCACCCAACGGCAGCTTAAAGACAAGGACTTCTTAGTAAAGTTTCTCTGTTCTCACTCTCGCGACTGACTAAATCTCATTGGGAACTAATATAGCTGAAGGATAAATGATAATGGTCGGCGATGATAGAATAAGATGACAGAAGTATCGGCTAAAGTGAGGTCTGATACACGGCATTGACAGTGTGAAGTTTCGCTGCTGCCACCCCCCGAGCTGCCCTTCTGCTATTGCCGACGGATTCAGAGAAAATGGGTGAATACAGAGTCTGAAATCAGAGAAAAAGGAAGGAGAGGGTATGGGTAAGAAGGAAAAAGTAGGAGGGGTAATTCTGTAATTTCACGTGCTAAAATAAATAAAACCCTACCTTCAGTAGCTCTCAGGGTTCAAACTCCCTCCCAGGCTGCCCTCCTGCTATCGCCGACGGATTCAGAGAAAATGGGTGAATACGAAGTCTGAAATCAGAGAAAAAGGAAGGAGAGGGTACAGGTGAAAAGGAAAAAGCATGAAGGGTAATTCTGTAATTTCATGCGCTAAAATAAATAAAACCTTGCCTTCAGTAGCTTTCAGGGTTCGAACTCATGCCACCGTCTTTAACTTTTGCCTCCTGATCACTCTGCTACCCACAACCCTTTGACATTTTTCGCAACAATTATACATATAACCCTTAATAATTTATTAAAAAAATCCCTGGGCCATAACATAACTCATCCTCATCCTCATCATCAAGCATTGTATCCAAAGAGGAGCTTGAGAAAGAGTTCAAACCAAGCTTCGTGAAGAGAATGAACAAATAAAGAAACAACATGCAGAACAGCTTGTTATGCTTCGTTAAGAATTCATGGAGAAGCTTGAAGAGATAAAAAACACCTTCTCATCATCCTTGCCACAACCTTTTTCCCAAGTGAACTTAACTAAACCGTCTCAGGTAATAGCCACTTCTCTTAACGATTCCTTTAACTTAACTGGTTTTTCATGTATTAAAGTTTTTTCCAATGTTTTAGGGTTCACCCCTATTTAAAAGTGGGAAGGGTAGTACCAATATGCCAGTACAATTTCCACCTACAAAGCCTGATCATGGCGACAATAAAGAAAAAGAAATTTCATGTGTTCTCTACTTGGACAAGCCCAACGAGGGCGTTGTTGTGGGGGTCTTGTGTTCCGTAAGAGTGTAACAATCATGACCAACAAATTGCTCAAGACCAAGTGAAAGTGACGGTGAAGGACGTTCGAAATGGTCAGGCAGAGGCAGTAGTGTCTTTCCCTATAGACGAGGTTCACACAATAAGCCAGGCAATGGGGACTTGCATTGTTTGGCCGAAGAACCTTGTCCGCACTAGAGATCAACAACCTTGTGCTTCCAAAAAGAAAAAGGGTATATTGAACACATAAATTATTTTGTGTTTCTTTAATGACGAAAATGTTTCTATTGATGCTTTATTTCATGTTGCAGACACCTCTCAAGATTCCACCATTAGACCCAAATGTTGCAGCAAAACGTGTCTCAATTTCGATTGTTCAAGATATGGATGTTTCTAGTCCACATGTGAGTCCTATCAATTTCCACATGCCACCTAGGAATGTCGGTTTGGACACAACATACAGTTTCGCTCTAGATCACAAGGACCTCGTCAAGTTCATACATTTGGAGGAGCTGGATATATCCTAGATGAAACTTGAAATCCTGTAAGTTGCTGTCAACTTGATTTCCACATTTTATTTATATTTTATATATCGATTTTTGCCCCAAATTATTTTTTGTTGCAGGTAGTGTCAACGCTTATGCAAGAAAAGCGGAAATGGGGACAAATATGGCTTCTTGTGTCCTGAGAAAGTGCAAAAGGTTCAGGGTAAACAAGATCTAATGAGGCATTATATAATGAGAACACTCATGTACATCAGAAAGTCATGTTATCTACTCCTTTATATGGAAGAGTAAGTAACTTCTGATCTTATCACGTTATGCAATCCCTAATGTGTTCTAATTAAAACGGTTTATACATGTTGAAGTTATCATTGGACTTTGACTGTCTTTTGTCCCTTGGAGAGCACAATATATTGGTTTGATTCATTTGGTGGAAAACCACAAGATGAAACCAAATATATATCGAAACGTAAGTATAGTTTTGTTAATTTATTTATTGTGAAATTAATTGCATGTTCTAATATATTATTCCTTTGTTCATTTGATTGTAGATCATTTAGAGCAGCTTGTATGGTTTACATGGTTACTGATGATTCAAAAGAAAAGATGAATGACATGAAGAGAACAACCAAGAGACCAGAAAAAAATTTTGTTTATCCAAACGTAAGTTATTTTAACAAAGTTAGTTTGTTCATATTCACATCCATTGTAATTTTTCCTTTCGATATCATCGACAAAAATGGTATCAAATGTGCGGGTCATTCAATGTAAATTGAATTCTATAAGGCAAGTCGATATGAGTTAGTAATTTACAAGGTTGTTGAAAATTTCAACTTCCAAATTGGTTAAACATTGTTTCTCTTAGTGTTTGAAAATTTGGCACAAGATTCAGAAGAAGAAATTAATCATGTACGTAATCTTTTGTCTGTGATGGTGGAAAACGAATGATGTGAGGAAAAAGTTGTACATACCTTACTTTCTTTGTAGAGAGATGATTACTTTGGTTAATATATAGAACGATTTTGGTTGTTGCTATTATTGGGGCTGTTGTGGGGCTGTTTTATAGTGCAGGTTGAGTTTATGAGAGAATACAATGATATATTAAAAACTTACTACTTTTAACATCGGTTATCTCAAAAACTGACGTTAAAATACATATTCCACATTGTTAGATGCACTAAATGACATTGAAGTCTTAACTTTCCACGTCGATTATATAGAATAACCAACGTTCAAAGTCTCTTTTAACGTCAGTTCATAACCAATGTTAAAAGTCCAGTTTTGCTACATCACTAGATTCATCATCCCCTTAAAAACCAAGGTGAAAAGCCTATTTTAACCTACGTTAAAGGGCTTTTTTGCAGTAGTAAATCTTAGCATTCTCTTATAACATCGAGACACAATCCTTATATTAAATAATAAGACATTCTATATTAAATTATAAAATATCTAACAGCAGAGAGATAAACATGGGAAGAGATGGAGTGAGTGACAGTGGTGAGGAAGAGGGTGCCTTGGAAAGAGAAGAGGCCGTGCTTGTGCTGCTATTCTAGTCGTACTCCGCTAGAGTGGGGGTGATGCTGGTGACGCCATGGAGGGTGTCGCTGATGAAGTTGATAGAGGAAGGTAAGTAAGTTGACAGTGCCAATAGCAGAAGCAAGGCAGAAAATCAATTGCTTTGTGGCAATGTGAATGAGTTGTCAATTCATCGTGTTTGATCACTAACCTTGTTTGTTGAAATTTAACGGAATGACTCATATTTTAAGGAAATAACTTAAAGGACCCAATAAATGAAACAAAAGAAGTATAGGGCCCTGATTCAAAATTAAGTCAAATTATAAGGGCCTCCAAATTAATTTTTCCTTATTATTATTATTATGAGAAAGAAGAATGAGGGTAAATTGGAAAAAAATTATTGCTGAAACTCCATCGGAATTATTGAAAACGCATAAGTAACCACCTTGTCACTTATGTTAAAAGTATGATAGGAGATTGAAATCAAGATTGATTTGAATTTAGAAATATTACCTAAACAAGATAAATAATTTGTATAATCACTTTTTTAAGACTCAAACGGATTTTATTTGAGCTCCCACTGTAATACCAAACAAACTCTGCTGGTTTGTGGGCTTATTGCAATATTAGACATAATGGACTCGGCACTTTAATGGGGGAGCCCAGAATTAAAAATCAAGTTGTGTGTGTATGGATGTGAACGATAAATCCAATATTTTAAAAATCAACTTGTGTGCGTATGAATGTTTCCTCCGTACTTGTTTGTATATAGACATATAAATCCAATATTTTAAAATGACTTAGTAGAAAACTCTATTTATGTTGGTTGATTATAGAACTGATATAGAAAATTAACTCATGATAAAATCTTGTAAAACAAGCTAAAAAATCGAAAACTGATGAACAAAAAGAGCTGTTAGGAGTCTGCCAAAGTTGAACATTGATTAGGATATATGTTGTTTCAACTTAACTAATAATCTTGTGTTCGAACTTTGGGTATGCAACCGCCATAATTATTTAGAGGTATCAATGTTTATCTATTATGGGCCTATATTTTCACAAATTAGACTAGTCAATTATTAGTATTAGTAGTACTAGATGCAGGATGTTGGTAGATAAATCTAAAAAAGAAATATTGATGATAAGAGATTGAAGCAACTATGTAGGCCTTGGAATGATGCTTTGATTCTTACTCCACTGGGGGGAAAATATTAGTTTAAAGATGATGAAGGATAGAGTTGTCTGATTGCTTAGATCAAATAGTTTCAAACGCATTGCTCTCTCGAATAATTACTTTGTTTCCCTATCACACAGGACAAGGAGATCTGTAGGCCGGGAGGCTTCTATTCGATGATCCATGGCTAATACAATATATATACTCAGAGAAAGATTCTTTATTCAGGACATACTCAAAGTTGCGGGCATTAATAAGGAGACGTGTAAGGTGATCATGGTTTGTATTTCTAGCTCCTCAATCCAAGTCCTATGGAATGCGGAGGCAATGGAAACTTTTCTGTACACAAGAAGTAACAACCCAAATTTTATTGAACTAATAGTATAAATGAATTATTTCATGGTAAATAGAATTATCATGTAATTATTTACCTAAAGAGAATTTACCTAATATCGGTTAAATTTTAAGGATACAAATATTATAGCAAGCCATGATTTTCAGAAAGGATACAAAATAATAAAGTTGTGTAAGGATAAATAGAAATAGATACTCCTCCGGTCCTTTAATATAAAACATAAATAGGATTTAATTTTAATCATAAATATAAGACATATTTTTTATATTTATCAATATTTTCTCAAATTATCCCTATTGATACTCTTTCAACAATAATCAAATAAGAGAGGGGGAGAAAAAAATTAAGAAAAATGGTCAAGGTCTTTTAAAATAAATATTTCATATTAACTAACTTATTTAATTTAATAAATTAGTTAAATAAGTTTTATGTTAATGATTGAATGAGTAACTTATTTCTCACTTAAAAGATTTTAATTATCTGAATATTATGGAATGTGTTTGTTAGTTAAGTTTAGTCCTTTAGATTATATGACAATCTTAGAAAATTATATAAAGATTAAGAAAGAGGATTTATAAAGATTTATAAATTCAAAAACTCAAGAGTTATAAATAAAGGAAATTATAAGCTAACAATAATAATAATAACAAGAATAACAAGTGGCATCCGGAAAGATGGGAAGATAATAGTATAAAAAAAACATAGGAAGATAAATTCTATTGAAAACCATCGACTCATATATGGTTGTTTTTTATTTAAGTTGGCATATCATTTTCTTGTTGCTGGAACCTATGGGCAGGTGGATAGTGTCTGGAAGCAGAACTGGAGATAGTCTATACCAGAAAAGATTAAGTCTTTTATCTGGATCTTATCCCATGGAAGAATACATACAGCGGATCTCAGAGTGAGACGAGGCTTGGTAGAGTCTGCTAGTTGCCCTTTTGGCATTGAAGAGGTTGAAGACTCGATGCATTTGATTCAGGACTATGAGAATGCTATTCAACGTTGGAAATTTGTCGTCTCTTCTACAGTGTGGCCTCTCTTCTCTTCCCTTCAAGGAGTGGCTTAGAACCATTACAAGAAGATCCAGTGGTCTATTTTATTTGGTTATATTTAGCGGGACATTTGGGTTTCACGTTGTGGTCAACTTTATAACTCAACAAGTAATGGGGAACACCTAAATCGTCAAGCCAGCTTATCTTGAGCATGTTTGGATAAAGACTTGGTTGTTCTTGAACATTGTCCTTTCTATACTAATAGTTACGGGAATGGCTTGGCTAGGCGCACTCTACAAGGGGGAATACTACCAGCTAAGAGCGGATGGATCAATCCTAAAGAATGGTAAGAGTGGCGGTGGGGTAGTCATCCAAGACAACGGTAAGATGGATTAGTGGGTATATCTACAAACTCACGGTAGTTCCCCCAACTATTGTAGAGATGATTTGGATCATGTACAGTCTTAATTTGTGTTGGTCAATGGGGTATTGAAATATTGTCCTCTACTCAAATTTTATATTTGGAAATCAAGATATATATATATATATATATATATTGTTATTATTTAAAATCAAGAGGCAAGCTTAGAGCTTGAAGAAAAGCATGTAAACAAATAGAGTGAGGGGCCAGTCTGTCCCCATTATTATGCTCCAGGCCATTGTGACGTATAGAATGTGGGTCTAATAAAATGACCATGAAAAAACTCGACCTATATCCACCTCAAGATATTGCAATAAATTTTCAAAATTAAGCTTGTAAAAAATTTATAAAAAAATTTGTTTGTGTTTAAAGCTAAAAAATTAAAAAGTAATAATTAGTTAGTTTATGTTATGTGGTTAATATTGTAATGAAATATTTTTTTAAAAAAATTAAATTATATGTTTAATCATTTAAGTTTACATCAAGTTTTATTTTAATCCTCTAAATTTACAAATGACATATTTTGTCTTTTAATCCTAACACTGTTGTAGAGAATAGTTAGTGTAACTAAGAACAATTTAGTTAACGTGTCAATAGTTGATATTTTTTTTGTATAAAAAATTTTGAAAAAGAATTGAGCTTATCCAAAATCTAAGGGTAAGGCGAAGTTTCCCTTCCTCTTAGGAAATACTAATATCAGATAAGGCGAACTGTTACTTATCCTCAGGCATAAATCTAGATACCTAAAAGTTAAGATATCTCCCCAAATATTACAACTAGAATCATAATAAAATAGTACTCCTATAGTTGAGTTATTAGAAAATATCCCTTGTAAATATAGTTGTTACAGTATAGGTTTTATGTCTCCATAAAGCCCAACTAGGTTTGTATATATTAGGCTCTGTAGTTTTTTCTTTTTTTGTTGTAAATATCATGTAGTTATGTGATGTATCCATATTTACTCATTGCAATAATATAATTTTCTCTTTAATCCATATACTCTAGAAACCATCATGGTATTACAGCGAGTAAAACTAGATAGGATATATCACCTATTTTCTATAAAGAAGCCCAAGAATAACCAAGAAGGCCCATCAGCCATCGATCTATAGACGCTGAAACCCCAACGGTATGTTTAGTAGATGGAATTGGAATTGGGGGTTGAGAAACTGAGATGGAAGTTGAATTAATAATTTCTCTTTTTTAATATTATAGAACCCGATACTACTTCCATATATAATATTTTACCTAATTTTAGTTTTATAAAAAGAACTGAAAATTAAGATAAATTTTATAAAAATAAAATATTTTAAACTATTTTACTTAACTTACAAAATTCTTCAACAAATCATAACAAAATATCGTGGCTGACATGATGGCTCAAAGAGAACCTAGGCAGCAGCGAATCAAGTGCCCCTTGGATGGATACGTTGCTACTATCAAGTGCGATATGGTGACTCTCAAATCCTTGATGATTGAGCTAGTTTCTGAACTTCGTGCAAGTCAGCGTTCATCAGGGAAGGAGAAGCAACCTGAAGATTCATCGGATCCAAAGATTGCTGACGCAGGACCTCATGTTATAGAAATTGGGACGAGTATTGGTGTAGAGAACGATGACATATCCAATTACCGAAAGCTCAACTTACCTCTATTTTTTGGCAACGAACCTCTTGGCTGGATTTTCAAAGTGGAGCGATACTTAAAGATTAACAGTCGTCAACGTTGAGAAGCTTGATGCTATCATCTCGTGCTTTGAAGGGCGCACACTTAACTGGCAATGGAAGGAAGTGCTTTCACGGGCGATCGACTGGAAGGAGCTTAAGTGTGATATGATTCTTCGCTTTCATCCATCGCATCATGGTAATATATATGAGATTCTTATGGCACTTCAATAGATCGGGTGTGTGGTCGAATATATTAGGCGATTTGAACTTCTATAGACTACTATCGGGGACGACGGTGGGCGTGCTGTTGGAATCGAAAGGAGAAAAAGAAAGAGACGGCGACTGGCTTTTGCACTGGGGTAACGAACACAAAGAAATAGACAAAGCAGAAAATGAGGAAGAGAGGGAAAAATAAGCTCAAACAATAAGAGCAAATAAATATTTTTATTTACTTTTTATTTTTTTTAAAAAATATATATCAATCCTATATTTATTTATAATCTAATAATCAAATTTTTAAAATATATTCTTAATTTTATTTTATGTTTACTTCAATAAAAAAAATTATTACATGCAAACAAATGTACCGTAACATGACCTGCACAAAATCGCCATGCCCGAGAGGAAAGACAATGAATCCGCCATCATATCGCCGAGTTTCACACATCCTCTGTTCCTTCACCCGTCAACTACACAGGGATCGACCATTGGAATGCAAATTCTCACTGGATTGGAGAACTATACTCTCTGTAGCAAGGCTATGGGAATTGCCCTTCGAGGAAAACACAAACTAGGTTTTGTGAATTGGGTTGTGCAAGAAGGAAGCTTAAGAAGAACATCTCCAAGAGCAACAGGAGAGATGCAATGCGATCGTGCTATCATGGATCCTAAACTCAATTTCTCTAGCACTAGCAAAAGGAGTGATCTAGTATCAGGAAGTGTTATTGGTCTAAGTAGACCTCAAGGAAAGATTGATAAAGTCACCAGATCACGCACATTCACACGCCATCATAAGATAAGTTCTCTTGAGGCAGGGTTCCCTATATGTGTCAAAATAATTTTTGAAATTAAAGGAACTTTAGGAGGAGTAGTCTGTACTTGTTGCTATCCATCATATAAATGCGAGACCTCCAAAGTCTATGGTGAAATAATGCAACAATAGAAATTGCTCCAATTTCTCATAGAATTGAATGAAACGTACAATCAACCTAGAGGCCAGATTCTAATGATGTCACTTTTCCCCTCTGTCAATCTGGCATATGCCATCGTGCTCAAAGATGAAGCTTAGAGGACCATCGCTGATTTAAACCAAGATGTACCAATGGAAGGTGTAATAATTGCAACAAGAGGTAGAGGAAGTGGGAGAGGAAGAGGAAGGGGTGGAGGTACACCCCAAGAATGCACATACTGCCAGAAGAAAGGGCATACAAAGACGATTTTTTCTAGTTGATAGGGTACCCAACTCATTGAAAGGGGAACAAGTCAAGTAGGCTAATAACGAGAGTGTGAATCTGAGCACAAAGGAATCTGGGTAGAGACTGAAACGTCGACTAATGGAGCAAACATGATAACTCCAAGCTTTACTAAGGAGCAATATGAGTGTCTCCTTGAGTTTTTGAAGAAGGACATAGGCAATGGTGTCCATGCCCCCACTGGTACATGTTTGACTTATCCCTACTCTCTCACACAAGCACACACACCAAATGGGTTAAAGATTTAGGGGTCACAACACATTTAGTTGGGGACCTATCATTTCTTGATACCTATGAGATATATACCGGACCTACTATATCAATTAAAATACCTAATGGGCAAAGGGTAATCATAACACATGCGGGCACTAAGAAATTTTTTAACAAATTCAAATTACAGGATGTTTTATATGCTGTGGAATTGAAATTGAATCTAATTTCTGTATCTATGCTGACTAAGGAGCTGTAGGGCCTTCAGGGTGAGAAGATGAGGATGACTAGTAGATTAGTTTAGGGATTATATCTGTTACAATGTGATCATGATGTTGTGTATGTAATCAGTGATAATCATACAAAACAAGATACTATTGATTTTGAACTATTGCACAATAGGCTAGGGCATCCCCCTCTACTATAATGAAGCATTTGAGCATTGTAAAGAATAGCATTCTCAATTAATAATAAAGTCTGTGATGTGTGCATTCAAGCAAAGCAATTGAAACTTCCCTTTTCACCTAGTTGCATCAAATCACATTCTTGCTTTGAGCTATTGCATATGGATGTGTGGGGACCATATAGGACACCCACACACCTTGGACATCAATTTTTCTTGAGCATAGTAGATGATTTTTCAAGATCAATGTGGATTTTCCTAATGAGACATAAAAATTCTATTGCTTACATCACAAACTAGTTTTATGTTGATTTTAAAAGGGGTTTGAAGTGACAATGGGATTGAGTTCATAAATCATTAACTTAGAGACTATCTTGGGGATAAGGGAATAGTGCATGAGATGACATGTCCATATATACTCCATAGCAAAACAGAGTGTTTAAGCAAGAGCATAGAACATTAATACAAATATCTAGGAGCTTGATGCTCCAGTTAGGAGTCCCAGTGGGGAGAATGTGTTAAGATGGGTGCATATCTAATCAATAGGATACATCTAGGATTTTAAAACATAGAACTCCTTTTAAGATAGTATATGGAAAGGATCCTAACTATGATGGAATTAGAACATTTGGGAGTCTTGTTTATGCCACAGATTTAACCAATAAGGATAAGTTCCAGCCCAAGTCAATCCCATGTGTTTTCTTAGGCTACCTAATGAACCAAAAATGTTATGTGTTACTTGACCTCAAGAAAAATGAAACATTTACCAGAAGGCATGTAAAGTTCTTAGAAGATAGATTCCTGTTCCTTGATAAGTCAAATGGGAGTTGGAGAGAAGTAAGTAGGGACATGTCTGAGATTTTTTTCTTTGATGATTTTGATAATATTTCCATAGGAAATAGTGACCAGTGAATTAGAAGTCCAGTAAGAGAGACCATATCTCAGCCAACAGAACCTGGGACATCTTCGCAAAATAGGCCACCAATATCCACTGCCCAACACCAGCCTACCTCACGACAATTAAGAAGGAGGAGACCTTCTATGTGGGCAAAAGATTATGTATGTAATCTCTTGGTATAAAATGATGTCACAGGTAATAATAAATGGAATAATAAATGCAAATATCCAATTGAAAGTTTTATTTCCTATCAGAATATCTCTGCTAGTCATATGTCCTTTTTATGTTGCATTGATTCTATGATAGAGCCTACTCGTTATAATGAAGTTGTTAAAGATGAGAATTGGCTAAATGCCACGAGATTAGAGATAGAGGCTTTGGAAATAAATAAAACATGGGACATTATTCCTTTATCAAAAGGAAAACGCTTAATATATAGGATGTAAATGGGTTTATAAGATCAAGTATAAATCCAATGGGAAATTAGATAAATACAAGGCTCAGTTGGTGGCGAAAGGCTATAATCAAGAAAGGGGGCGACTATCATGATGCATTTTGACCTATAATTAAGGTTGTTTATGTCTGAATTATACCAAAATTTGTTGCTTTATATCATTGGACAAGGAAGTTTATATTACTACACCCCAAGGTTTTAACATCAAGGTGAGAATATGTGTAATGACCTTAGTAAATGTTTAGATATAATATTAATTTATTAAAGGATATATATATTATTTCTTATAGTATTTTCACAAAAAGATATGCATACCTGAGTGGTTTGAGGCAGGGTAGTTAAACTTGAGGTCCCCGGGGTTTTAATGTTTCTGCCACCATGTGAGATTACCAAACTGCCCTTCTGTTTTTTGTAAAACTCCTGTCAACTCCTCCATTTCCATCTCCTGTTTGCAGAATGAGAGAGAGTTCAGGGAAGAAGCTTCGCGACAGTGATACCATAGCTGCTGTGCCGCTATTCTTCGTCGTCTGTGCTGAGTTGTCACTGGTGATTATTGCTTTCGTGGTGTTCTTTCTCACAGTGTGGATTGGAGAGTGGAAGGATTTGAATGTCTGCACAGTGTCGCCTGGTTCTGTCAGCCTCCGTCGTTCAAGCTGTTGCCATTAGCGTCGTTGATGAGTGGGTTGTTGTTGCTGTCATGAGTCACCGTCGTGCTGTTCATGTCCACCGTTGTTGCCATCGCATTTCAAGTTTGGTACTGTAGCCACTGTAGATCTTCAGCTCCCTTCTCGGCGTCATGGTAGTGCTGTGAGAGAGTGGAAGACAAATAGAAAGAGAGGAAACAGAAGCATGTCGACTGTGTTGTTGCGTCGCCAAGCTGCTGTCACACTTTCACCATTTTCGTTGCCGACTTTCACGCCATTGTCACTGTAGCAATCTCCGTCTTCCTCCTTCTCTGTTGCTGTAAAAATTTCACCTTTAGTGAGTGGTAAGCCTTACATCTTTTTCTCATTTAATCCTTGTTGGTTTTGGTATAAGAGTTGATTGTTGCTTTTGTTAACCAAATCTGTGAAGGAATGAGGATGAATGGAATTGTGTAAAGGCTGTGAAATCGCCGTTGAAACTGAAGCTGTGTGTGTATATTTGTTGCTGTGTTTCTGTCAAACTATGCGCTATTCATGGAGGCAGAGAAGGATGTGTTGGATGAAATGAAATTAAAGTGTGTGAAGTTGGGTGTTTTAATTTATGTTTTCCCCTGTTACCAAAACTGTGTGGAAAATGCTGCTGGTTGAAAAAAAAAAAATTGAACCTAGGATGATGTTGGGTATGCGTGGGTGTTGAATTGAAGTGAAGAATATGAATTTGGTATAAAAGAGATGTATGGGTTTAACAATTTAGAGATAAATACAAGTTTAAAGGAATTAAGTTTATTTTGAAAATATTGAACTTTAAGCTACATTGTATGAAAGATCTTTTACTTTGAATTAGGACTGTTGAGGAAATGTGTATTTTAGTAACTGACATTACTTTTGGAAGTAACTATATTTTGTGTGAAAGCTTACTGTTTTTGAAGAACTGGAGAGGATGATAATGTAAATTTTTGGAATATTTAAGTGTTAGTAAATATATATGTGTGACTTGTGGTGGTTGTGATAAATCCAAAGCACTGGAAAATGAAAGATGAATGGCATTTCATAATGGAATATGGAATTTAACAGCTTGAAAAAATGAATAAAGAAGACTTTTAGTGAATGATTATGAATGTTTGCAAAGATTAAAATTGTTTAAATTGTGGTTTCTGTATGTTAGCTTATAGAATATTTTATTTTCAGGAAATTTAGAAAAATGATATTCTAAAGTTAAGAGTAAGAGTAAGTGAATAACATCCTTAAAAGTGATATTTTTACAAATAAATTATTATTTGATATGTTCTATTTAAAGTGTTAAATTTTAAGTATGCTTTTCTAAAGAAAATTTTGAAAAAGACTTTGAGAAATTATATATTAAATTGGTTTTTTGGATGAAATATTTTTATGTGGATTTTCCTGTTGGAATATTTATTTCATATGAATTGAAGAAATATTTTTAGATAATTATTCTGATGTTCATGTTGGGATTTTATAATTATGAAGTTATTTTAGTAAAAATTGTTACATTGAAAGATGTGATGATTATTAAATTGCAAATGGACCCCATGCATGTTGGAAATGTTTTTAGAAAAGACTGAATACAGAACGCTAGTTACTAATAGTAGTACTGTTAGTCCTTGGTGTACCATGGTTAAACTCAAATTAGATGGATATTCGTGAGTCTCATACTCATACCTGTTATTAGTGGGATTTATTTTCGCGCCTGTTTCTCGTAGGTCTTGTACCTACGCCTGTTATTATTGGGTCTCGTACTTGCGCTGGTTTCATGGCCTTGTGATACGTTTGGTTATTTACCCTCGTGGATTGTGTGTTCACGCCTATTTTCATGGCCTCGAGTCATGTCGAATTAGTTAGTTACCCTCGTGAACTGTGTGTATATGCCTGTTTCGTTCTGTTGAAGTCTTACAGAAAAAAGATTATTTTGAAATGATTGGTTTAATTAGATTTCCTGAAATAAAATGGTTATCAGAATATTCATATTTAATTATAAATATTATGATTTACATTTAAATATGTTGACATTGTTTGTTTCCGCATTTTAAATTATATTTTTAAGACGTTATTCACGAGTAGATTATTTTAGCGTCAGATAATGCAGTTGACCCTCTTCCTCCAGCTGAGTAGTGAAGAGCCTCCCGTTTGATCCGAATTAGATTTTGTAGCATATATACTTTTGATGTAATTATAATTTATGGAATACTTGTATTATTTTATTGAAAGGATATATACTCCACCTATTCTATGGATAAAATTATAGTTATTTTAAAAACGTTTACACGTGATTTTTGAACATTCGCAGTCTATTATAGGATTTTCAGATGGTCGATTATATAAAGATAATTTTGCCGAAATTCCTATAGAGGACTTGCCTTTTTGATTAAAATATAATATGTTATAATTATTGTTTCAAACGTTTTATGTAAGGTTTTATACTTAAGGAATATGAATTTATTTATATTTTGTGCTGATCACTGTTCAAATTTTAGGACATGACAATATGAGTTTAAGCAAGCTTCTAGGCAATGCAATCACAAACTTTTCACTACCCTAATTGGTGGAGGTTTTCAACAAAGCAAGATTGATTACTCTTTATTTGTGAAATTATATGACGTTGATATTGTCTTGGTTTTAGTTTACTTCGATAATTTGCTTGTAACGGGAACCTCAGAGACTAAAATACGAGAGGTTGAGGATTTCCTTCACAGAAATTTCCGAATAAAGGATTTGGAAAGATGTGATACTTCCTGGGAATTGAGATTGTGAGATCGGCACAAGGGGATCACTCTTTGCCAAAGGAAGTATTTTCTTGATCTGCTTGCAGATGCGGACATGAGTGGTTGTAAGCCACTTTTGCTCCCCATGGTACAGAGTACAAGGCTTCAAGCATATGAAGCAGGGAAAGATAAGAGGACCTATTGAAAGATCCTGAGAAGTATCGGCGGTTGATAGGTAGATTGATTTAGTTAAACGTTTCAAGGCCTGATATTTTCTTTACTGTGTAGGTGTTGAGCCAATTCATGCTGCAGCCGATGAAGGTTCATATGAGTGTAACCATGAATATTTTGTGATACTTGAAGCAATCTCCTGGGTTCAGGATCCTATTAAGTGCAGAAGGCGATTTGAATTTAGACTGCTTCTATGATGTGGACTGGGAAGCTTGTGGAACCACTCGATGATTAGTAACTGGATACTTGTTGAAGTTGAGGGGGTGTTGCAATTACGTTGAAGACAAAGAAGCAGCCCACGGTCTCAAGATCCTT
This sequence comes from Leucaena leucocephala, assembly GCA_037074615.1. Classification (NCBI taxonomy): domain Eukaryota; kingdom Viridiplantae; phylum Streptophyta; class Magnoliopsida; order Fabales; family Fabaceae; genus Leucaena; species Leucaena leucocephala. The sequence continues at coordinate 17,720,175 of CM073519.1, forward strand.
TGCTGAAGCAAAGTACAGAGCAATGGCTCCAGCAGTTGAAGAAATCATTTGGGTTTGAAGTTTACTGAAAGATCTCAATATTGCTCACACAGCCCCGGTGGATGTTTACTGCAATTGTAAATCAGCAAAATCCACATTGCCACGAATCTGGTGTTCCATGAAAGAACCAGGTAAGTAATCTGCAACATGTAAGGTCAGGCAAGCAGGAAGCAAATTTACTCACAAAGGCAAGAGGAAAAGTCACTCAGATGAAGTTTCTTCACAAATTAGGCACTATTGACATCTGAAGTCTTTGAGGTGGAGTGTAGAGAATAGTTAGTGTAATTAAGAACAATTTAGTTAATGTGTTTGTAGTTAATATGTTTTTTTTTTTTACAAAAACTTTTAAAAAAGGTTAAAATTTTGTAGTTAATAGTTGAGTTATTAGAAACTATCCTTTGTAAATATGGTTGTTACAGTATGGACTTTTTGTCTCCATAAGGACCAACTGGGTTTGTATATATTAGGATCCAGATTCAGATTCATTTATTGCAATAATATAATTTCCTCTTTAATCCATTTACTCTAAAAACCATCAACAGATAGTCTTACTTAAACTGAACAAATTAAAATGGTGACTATGCGTGCTTATATTTTAATCCTTTAATACAATATGTTTGTATTTCAAATATTTAATCAAAATAAAAACAATTATATTCTTCTGGGATTTCACGGCAGCAATTTAGACCTCATCCATCCCATCCCTGATATTGCCGACTGTAAACACTCATCATCAATCATCCACGCACACTCCTCCATTCCACTGCGTTACTTTTCTTGTTCTACTACAGATTATGCTTCTTCCGAAAAAAACAATCAAAGAAGCCCCTTGTCCTGGATTCTTGTTTTCTTGGCAGAAATACTTATCCTTCAATTGGATTTGGGTCAAGCTTGTCTTTCTTAGGAACCTCTTTCATCCTTTAATTTGAGTGGCTCACGTTCAATCCTCTACAATAGCTTATCCTTACATTTTTGTTCGATAATGGGGGAAAAACTCAACTGTACACCTCTTGCTGTTGCTAAATATTTTCAAAACTAAGTTTGTAAAAAAATTATAAGAATAATTTGTTTCTGTCTTAAAAAAGTTATAAAAATAATTATTATTGTTAAAGATAAAAAAGATTAAAAATGAACCAGTTAGTTCATCATGCTATGGGGTTAATAACTTAATTAATATAGTAAGGAAAGTGTTTTTTTTAAAAAAAATCAAATTTCTATGTTAGTTTAATAATTATACATAATTAGAAATCCAAAAGCTACTTATATGAAAGATGCTATTTTGAACTATTGTAAATAAAATTAAAAGAATAAAATGAAATTAAAGGTAAATTTTTTAAAAAAAAAAAAGTTAAAGCATACTTTTGTCATTAATGGTTTTAATCATTCAAATTATTAATATCTTATAAAACTATAGGCATGTTTGATAACCTTTGAAATCATAGTTTTAAAATTTCTTTTAGGCAAGACTTAGGTTTAGAAAAATTTTAAAATAAACAATCATATTTGTTCAAACGGGTTTTTAGATTAAACTATGGTTTAAAATTAAAATTTCAGATAAGTTGGTTAGAGTAGCTTATAGAACAGTAAAAGAGTTTATGAACTAATCAATTACTATATTACCCCTATTTTTTCTTACATCATATCTTCTACTTTTTCTTACACCCTCTCTTTTTTCTTTTCTTACACTATCTCTCCTCTCTCCTTTTATATCTTATCTCTTATCATTTAATACTCATACTATTTTTCGTAATTTATCATAATAAAAGTATTTCTACAAATAGCTATTCAAACACTCATTTATTTAAAACTATTTTTTTTTTCATAGACTCTTTTTCAAAACCATTTTCTATAAGTTGCCCAAAAGTCTTTTTTTTTATAAACCTGTTTTAAAAATTCTATCCAAACACACATTATAATTCATATTTCTTGAATTCATAAACCAGTCTTATTAAATTATTAATTAATATTATAAGACCATTTTTATCTAATGTCAAACATGAAACAGATGAATCATATTGTGAACTCATACTTTATAGAATTTAAAATAAAATTTCTGATTTATAAATAGTATCACTTCATTGAGTCCACATCATGAACCACGTTTGGTTGCTCATCCTTTTGATGAGCACTCCAACCATATTAAATCTAGATATATTTTATTTTCAAATAATATTTTTAAATAAGAAACTTACTTTTAAAAAAAATATACAATCAAGAGATTATCTCTATTTTATTTTGTATCTATTAAAATAATTTTTTTTAAAAAAAAATAGATCTTGATTGTTCAAATCAGATGGAGATAATTCAGATCAAGATCTGATTATGAGCATTTGATCATGTAATATGAAGCCTACAATCGGAAATGCCAGAAGACCTAATCTGTATAATAAAGAAAAATAAAATGATATTTGAATTTTATATATAATCATTTCACCTTCCCCTTCCTTGGTGTATTATTGTTGCTGTTGAACAGCTTCAGTCTTCGGTTCACTATCTGAACAACTTTCAAGGACAAAGCACAACCACAAACATGAAGAAGGAGACGATAGTTCTCTACCCAACAGCTGCAAGAGGCCACCTTGTCTCCATGGTTGAGCTTGCCAAGTTCATAATCTCTCACTATCATCTTCATCCTCCTCTTACCATTCACATCCTCACTATCTCCCCTCCATACGACGCTGTTTCGATCTCCGACTACGTCGCCTCCGTCTCTTCCTCCATTCATCCCTCCATCGTCTTCCACAGCCTCGCTCCTGTTTCTCTTCCTCCTTCCTTACTCTCCTCTACAACTAACCACGAAACCCTAACGTTCGAGGTCCTTCGCCTCAACAACCCTAGTCTCCACGACGCTTTGATTTCCATCTCTGAAACACACACCATTCGTGCATTCGTTGCTGACTTCTTCTGCTTCGAAGCTCTCTCCCTTTCTTCCAAACTTCACATCCCCGCTTATGTCTTTTTCTCCAGCCTCGCCGCCTGCCTCGCCGCCTTCCTCTACTTTCCGACCATCCATCGGACCACCGACAAGAGCTTCAAAGATCTCAATACCATTCTCAATATCCCCGGAATCCCACCGTTACACAGCAGGGACATGATAAAACCACTGCAAGAACGTAGTGATCCAGCATATCATAGCTTCTTGAATGTGTCTCTTCAGATGCCTAAAACTGCAGGCATCATAGTGAACACATTCGAAGCTCTGGAACAGAAGTGTCTCAGAGCAATTTCCGACGGGCTTTGCGTTCCGGGCAGTCCAATGTCTCCCATTTATCCCTTGGGTCCTTTGATAGCATATGATGATAAGGAAAAAGCCGTTGGTCACGAGTGTTTCCGGTGGTTAGATTTGCAGCCTGAGAGAAGCGTAGTGTTTCTCTGTTTTGGGAGTTTGGGTGTGTTTTCCAAAGAGCAATTATGTGAAATAGCTTGTGGATTAGAGAGGAGTGGGCAAAGATTCTTGTGGGTAGTGCGGAATCCACCGTCAGAGAAAACCCATAACCTCGCTGCGCCGCCGTCACGGGACGACCCAGATCTGGATTCGCTGTTGCCGGATGGGTTCTTGGATCGGACCCGAGAAAGAGGGATGGTGGTAAAGAAGTGGGCCCCACAGGCGGCCGTGCTGAAGCACCGGTCGGTGGGTGGATTCGTGACCCACTGCGGGTGGAACTCCGTGCTGGAGGCGGTGGTCGCCGGAGTGCCGATGGTGGCTTGGCCGCTGTATGCAGAGCAGAGGCTAAATAGGGTGGTGATGGTAGAGGAGATGAAGATTGCGTTGTGGATGAGCGAGTCGGAGGAGGGTGGACTGGTAGAGGCGGCGGAAGTGGAAGAGCGAGTCAATGAGTTGATGGGTCCGGAGAAAGGTGAGTTGGTCAGGGAGCGAGTTGGGATTGCGAAGGAAGAAGCGGAGGCCGCGATGAAGGAAGGAGGATCTTCACGTGTTGCATTGGCTAAGTTCATTGAATCATGGAAGAATTAGGATTAAGCGTGCATTAGAGGAATCGATCATGTTGTTGTGTTGTTTACAGCATTTTATACATTTAAGGAGTGAAATAATGAATTAAGGGATTCGGGTCTCTTCATACCCTTTCTTCATATATTTACCGTCATTTCCCCATGGGAGATGTTTCCCGGTTTGTTCTTCAAGAGCGAGGATTCAACCAATCCTTCACCTCTCTTCGTTGTGAACTGGAGATGTTGGGGGTATATTGACGGCATTTCCCTGGCGTTCTTCCAAGATTGACTCTAGCTGTTATTTGTTCCCTTTTTTTTTTTTTTTAAGTTTCCTTGTAATCTACCTGGGCCTGTTGCTCTGCTGAAATACTTTGGGTTAGATTTTGTTTATTTCAGTCGATTCGGGCTTTTAATATTGAGTTTTATCTTTATAATAAAATTGTCTTTTATCAATAGAATTTATCTGAGTGATAATCGATTTAGTATCGTTTAAATAGAATTTTAAGTTTGAACTTTAGTATATATAAAAATCTCTATTAGAATATTCTTTCACTATAGTTAAGTGCGCAATGTAATTCAAATTCAGATATAGTTGGAGTAAACTTCTGGTGAACCAAGACAACCAAAACAAAGTTGTCTTTTAATAAAAAAAAATTAGGATAATATGATTTATATTTCAATTAACTTTATAAAAAAATCATTTTAACAAGAAATTTATTTAGATAATATATTAAAAATGAGATTAGATATAAAATAACTCAAAAGACATGGGCTTTATAATATATATATATTATGTTCATATAATTTGATAACTATAAAAAAATATTAAATTAAATTATAAAAAATATAGTTAATGTAAAAAATTGTAAGTACTAAAGAAACACTCTATTAAATATATTATATTTAATAGATAAAATGTATATGATTTATAATTATAAATATTTTTTAAAGCATGCAAATTACAGTATCCATAAATTTCTACTATTATTTCTCAAATCGATAACAATATTTATTACGCGTTACATACTAAATATAAAATTTAATTTATATTTTTTTAAAAAAATAATAATTAAGATATTATGTCTATTTTAAATTCTATATTTATTAAAATAATTTATTTTAATAAATAAAAATAAAAAATTAAATTTTGTTATAAAGCTACTTCACTATTTTTATTTCTTTTTCTCACAAAAATCCATTTATATTCAACTGATTTTACATCTTTAGGTGTAAGAACTATAAAGCCAATTTTTTTTGTTTTTCTAATAATTTTAATTCTACGTCAATTGCGTCTTTCCATTTTGACCAATTATCTCTTTGTTTGCAATTGCTAATAGACTTTGGTTCATGATCCTTATAATCATTTATTACATCAAGCGCTACATTATATATAAAAATATCGTCAACGTTGACTTTATCTCGATCCCATCGTATTCTATTGACAACATAATTTATTGAGATATCATTATTTTCACATATTTCAAGTATTTAAGTTTCTCTCAGAATTGAGATATTAGTGTTGTCAACGGACTATTCTGGAGTCACTAAATTTTGTTAAATATCCTCGACCTGGCCATCTATATTTGTAGCTCATTTTCTTTTTTGAGGATTTTTATCTTTACAACCGATGGGCATGCCACGCTTCAAGCGTGTTTTATCCATTTGCATCAGTGGATTGTTCAATAGGGACATCAATTCTGATAGGAGCATTTAAAGCTGGAACATGTGACTTGGTCACTTTCTTGGGGTCAGTGAATGCGTCTGGCAATTGATTGGCTAAACTCTGTAAATGAATTATCTTTTGAACTTCTAGCTCACATTGTTTTATATAGGATCAAGATGAGACAATGATAATTCATTTCAACTAATTTTATTTTTCAGCTGCTTATTTTCTCCCCCTAATATTGGAAATTTTGATTATTCAAAATGACAATCAGCAAATCGAGCCGTAAATAAATCTCATATTGTTGGCTCTAAATATTTTATTATAGAAGGGGATTTATATCTAACATATATTCCCATCCTTCTTTGATGACCCATTTTAGTGCATTGTGGTGGAGCAATTAGAACATATACCACACATCCAAAAGTTCTTAGATGAAAAATATTCGGTTCCTGACCAAAAACCATTTGTAAAGGAGAGACCTTGAGATAACTAGTTGGCCTGATACGAATTAACATTGCCGCATGCAAAATTGCATGTCCCCAAATAGATATTAGGATATTTGATTTCATAAGCAATGATCTTGCAATCAACTACAAATATTTAATTAATGATTTTGCAAGACTATTTTGTGTATGAACATGTGCTACAGTATATTCAATATCGATTCCCAAAGACATACAATACTCATTAAAAGCTTGTGAAGTAAATTCATCGGCATTATCTATATGTATTTTCTTAATGGGATAATTTAAAAAATATACTCTCAATCTAATTAGTTAAGTAAGTAATCTCGCAAACGTCAGGTCACGAGAAGATAATAAACAAGCATGTGACTATCTTGTCGATGCATCAATTAAAACCATAAAATATATAAATGGTACATATGGTGGGTGTATCAGCTCACAAATATCTCTATATATACGTTCTAGAAATATGAGAGACTCACTTTCTATTTTTACTAATGATGGTCTAATAATTAGTTTCCCTTTAGAACATGCACCACATGAGAAAATATAGAATTGTTAAATTGATTGTCTTCTCAATGAATATCCACATGAATTCTCAATTATTTTTCGTATCATTATTATCCCAGGATGGCCTAATCGGTCATGCCAAATATTAAATTTATTTTCACTTGCAAACTTCTGGTTTGCAATAGCATGTGTTTCAATTTTACTAATAAATATGTAGTACATTCCAGATGAAATAGCATGGAATTTTTCAAGTGTGCATTTTTTACCAGAAATCATATCTCTGATAACAAAATATTCCTAATTTTCTTTATTTATTGTTTCAATATGATATCCGTTTTTGTGGATATCCTTAAAACTCAACAAATTCCTATTAGATTTAGAGGAATAAAATATACTATCAATGTGTAATTGTATTCCTCTAGGTAACAATATATTAACTTTTACAACCCCTCAATCATCTTTATACTTCCAGATATGGTATGGACATTGGCTTCTCGCATCACTAAAGAAGAAAAATATTTTACATTTCTGAATATTATATGATTTGTTGTATTATCAATGAGACACAAATCTTTTTTATTAATGTTAATTAGTGTCATTCTTCATTAACAGGAACATATCAAATGAAAAAGAAACACAAAAAGAATTAATGAAAAGAAATATTCATAGTTTTATTTATTGGGATAAATAATTTTATAGTAAGTAGAAACCTTTTTTTTAATTGAGAAAATTATAAACTTTATTACAGCAAAAGAAAAACACACATAATAATAAAAATTAGCTTATTTTTAGACACTCCCATCACCAATTAAGTGATCAATTCTTCCATTAGGATCGGCAAAGAAATCAGCAACATCTAAATGAGTCACATCCATGTTGTCATAATCAAAATCGCTTTCTTCCCTAGTAAAATTTGTTTATATCTTTAGCTCTTTATTTTTATTTTTCCTTTTGAGCGATTCTTGATATAATTCAACCAAATATCTTGGTATAAGATAAGTACGAGCCCAATGATTTTTGCCACCACAATGATGACATAAATTTGCAATATAATTATCATTCCTACTATTTTCTTTTTTGTGGTTATCATCATTGTTTGCACACCTTGAGTGGTAATTACGACCACGACCACGTCGACTACGGCCTTGTCCATAGCCACGGTCGCGTCCACGTCCCCGACCACGCGATAATTTATTTGTCACTACATTCACTTTTGGGAATACAGTAAAGCCAGTTAGACGGGATTCATGATTCTTTATTAGAAACTCATTATTTTGTTCAGCCACCAAAAAGTAATAAATCAGTTCAGAATACTTTTTAAAACTTTTTTCATGATATTGTTGCTGTAATAGCACATTGGATGCATGAAATGTAGAGAATGTTCTTTCTAACATGTCATCATCAGTAATTTTCTCTCCACATAGTTTTAGTTGAGAACTAATTCTAAATAGTAAAGAATTATACTCACTAATTGATTTAAAATCTTATGAACGTAAATGCATCTAGTCATAACAAGTTTTTGGAAGAATTATAGTTTTTTGGTGGTCATACTTTTCTTTTAGGTTGTTCCAAAGGACAAGTGGGTCTTTGACAGTTAAATACTCAGTTTTTAGTCCTTCATCCAGGTGGTGGTAGAGAAAGATCATGGCTTTGTCTTTATCTTTGTTGGATTCCTAATTGCCTTCCTTAATAGTGTCTCCTAAACCCATAGCATCTAGATGAATTTCTGCATCTAGTATCCAGGATAGTTAATTCTTTCCAGTAATGTTAAGAGCCACAAACTCAAGTTTTGTAAGATTCAACATGATGATACTATCATAAAAATATAATAAAAGTTAAATGGAGATCAAGATTAATAATGTTGAATAATTAGAAAGTAATCCAATATGAAACTATAATTTAATATAAAAGTAATATAAAAACTTACCTTCCGATAATAAACTTTACAATAACGTCAATTTCTATTTCCTAGTTAAAGTTTTTTTTTAGGCACATTATTAAATAATGGACATATAAGGTAGAGTATTATGAATATTAGAATGTGGATGTCCATCTTCCTCTTCCTCTTCTATTTCTATCTTCCTCTTCAACTTCTATCTCTATCTACTTCTTAATCTTCTATATCTATCTTTTTCTTCCTCTCCCTCTTCAAATTCTACTAGATCATTAGTGCTTATAAATAATGCATGTTATTTGTATTGTAGAGCAAGTGGAAGAATAAAATATACTTATATTATTTTTTTGTCTTTATCTTTTCTCTCCTCTTAATCTTATGAATTTGTTGATTAGTTTTATAACAAATTTAAATAGTTTAAATCTAATGAGTTTTAGGTGCCCGTGGTGGTTCCATATGTAAGGAATTGGAAGACACGCAGCGGAAATAAACTTTAAAAATTTTCCATTCCTTGCCAGGATCTGCCGTATGTGTTTAAGTCAAGTGGAAAGAATCCTTACCCTTAGTGTTGCTCAGCGAATTTCACAGCTTCTCTACGTGGGTGGTGATCTCTTTCTGATCGCAAGAAATCAACGGAGTGTTCCTCAGCGACCTTCACAGATTCTCTCCGCGGACGGTGGTCTCTTTCCGATCACAAGAAGTCGACGCCTCAGGTCGGCTTCCTCTACTGGTATCCACACGAACAGCGTTCCAACCACGAACGACGTGCTAGCGTCTCCTGTCCCTCCAAGGCTTTCACAAGTCTCTGTCTCTATTTCGGGAGTTTCTTGTCTGCAAACCTTTTGCCGATTCCGTTCGGCCTTTTGTGTTCTATGTTATTTTCAAACGTAGCTCCTCCAATCAGATATAGAGGATGCTATGCGTTTTTCCACCTGACCTAATTGGATTTTGGAGTTAATCTTATATTAATTCCGAATTGATACAATATCATATATTGTATAATTTTATAAGAAACTAATTAAATAAAATAATATTAAATCCGTCCCACAGATTTAATTACTTATTTATTTAACTTTAAATAAAGATGAGACTGAGTTATATTTGATTTATTCCCATAAATCAAATTTGAGATATCCTATCAATTTAAATTTCGAATTTCAAACGTGATAGAGATTTAATTTATCCTTATAAATTAAATCTTATAAATATCTCTTATATGAGATATCCTATCAATTTGAATTTCGAATTTCAAACGTGATAGAGATTTAATTTATCCTTATAAATTAAATCTTATAAATATCTCTTATATGAGATATCCTATCAATTTGAATTTCGAATTTCAAACGTGATAGAGATTTAATTTATCCTTATAAATTAAATCTTATAAATATCTCTTATATGAGATATCCTATCAATTTGAATTTCGAATTCAAACATGATAGGGATTTAATTTATCCTTATAAATTAAATCTCATATATCTCATATATATAATATATATATATATACGAATTTATATATATACGAATATAAATATAAATAAATATATATATATACATTCACCTGGATCTTTCATTGAATCTGGACATGTCTTAGATTCAATGAATCTGGACATCATAGCTCGTGTTGGGCTATTTTGTGTGCGACCCTGTAGGCCCATATGAAGTTGGCAGTGGGCCATTTGCTATACTAGCCCACAAGTCGCAAGCGGTCTCTAGCAAGACATAACAACTACCCAAATCATATGAGGATCGATAAACGATGTAACCTTTTATACAACCATATCATGTCCCTTCTGTCACGCGATATTTTGGTCATGGATGAGGCATGGATAATGTCATCCTCCTATTCCCGACCGTTACTTTCTCGATCCCTGAGTAGTCTGACTATAGAAATGGAACTACCTTTCCATTACAGTATGGCCATACATTTCTCAGACTCACTCATCGAGGGGCCCAGTAATATCTCTCCACGAATGTGAGGGACAAATTCCGTCTTGACCATTCACATTCCTCCGCATGAAAAACCACTAAGCCCAAACATAGTCTTTATGATCACTCGGTCAAAAGTGACTTTTGACTAGGTCAAAGCTGAGCGTTTTGTCATGTAGGAATCCATGATGATCTCAGGTCAAAGGGCATATTGACATGGTTTGTATATGAGAGAAGCTTATGACGTTACCCATGCAGTTCTCTCATAGCGGGTCGGTCCAACACCCTGTACTCTTACATGTGCTTATGACTTTGATTTATATCTCTATACATCTTCAAAGTCATACTGCTCTTATTTCATCTGTGCTCCCACATAGATGATCGACCAGGGACATTTAGGATAATATCATGAATTATCCAAGGATGGTCATCATAGTAAACATGCAAATAATATGATAACTCAATTAATAAATTCATAAATCAATAATGTTCATAAGACAATGATTGGCCCCTAGGGCACGATTTCCAACAACCTCCCACTTGCACTAGGTACAATCATTAATTTGACTAATTCCCATTGACCTAACATGACGCTCATGCTTTGCCCGCACAAGCGGCTTTGTTAGAGGATCAGCAACATTATCTTCTCCTGCTACTTTGCATATTTTTATATCACCTCTATCGTTGATTTCTCTGATGAGATGAAATCGCCTGAGTATATGCTTGGTCCTTTGATGTGACCTAGGCTCTTTGGCCTGTGCAATAGCACCGCTATTGTCACAGAGCAAAGTTATTGGATCTGAGATGGTAGGTATCACCCCTAGTTCTGTGATGAACTTCCTGATCCAAACGGCTTCCTTAGCTGCATCAGATGCTGCTATATACTCAGCTTCCGTTGCAGAATCTGCTACAGTGCCCTGCTTAGAGCTCTTCCAGCTTACTGCTCCATTATTGAGGAGGAATATGTATCCAGACTGCGATTTTTGGTCGTCCTGGTCAGTTTGGAAACTCGCATCTGTGTAACCAGTTACACAGAGCTCATCATCCAATCCACCATAGACCAAGAATAAGTCCTTAGTCCTTCTTAAGTACTTAAGGATATTCTTGACAGCAGTCCAATGGCCCTCACCAGGGTCCTGTTGGTATCTGCTAGTCATACTTAAGGCAAACGAGACATCCGGTCGAGTACATAACATGGCGTACATGATAGATCCTATGGCCGAGGCATATGGAACCTTACTCATGCGACCTCGCTGATCAGATGTACTAGGACACAGATCTTTGTTGAGGTGAGTACCATGAGACATGGGTATGAAACCCCTCTTTGATTCGTGCATACTGAACCTATGCAGTATTTTGTCTATGTATGTACTCTGACTGAGTCCTAGAAGTCTTTTAGATCTATCTCTATAGATCCTGATTCCTAGGATGTAGGTGGCTTCACCCAAGTCTTTCATCGAGAAAGACTTTCCTAACCAAGACTTGACAATCTGCAAGGTAGGAATGTCATTCCCAATAAGTAGGATGTCATCGACATAGAGTACTAAAAACACAACTGTGCTCCCACTAACCTTCTTGTACACACAAGGTTCATCAATGTTTTGAAGAAATCCAAACTCTTTGATTACTTCATCAAAACGATGATTCCAACTCCGAGAGGCTTGCTTTAGTCCATAAATGGACCTTTGAAGCTTGCACACTTTACCAGAGTCCTCGGAACGCACAAACCCTTCAGGTTGTGTCATGTACACGTCCTCAAGGAGCTTTCCATTAAGGAAGGCTGTCTTGACGTCCATCTGCCATATTTCATAGTCATAATATGCTGCAATAGCAAAGAGGATTCTGATTGATTTGGCCATTGCTACTGGGGAAAAGGTCTCATCATAGTCCACACCATGAGTTTGAGTAAAACCTTTTGCAACCAGTCGTGCCTTGAAGACATTTACATTGCCATCCATGTCAGTTTTCTCTTTGAAAACCCACTTGCACCCGACGGTTTTTACACCTTCAGGCGGGTCGACTAAGGTCCAAACCTGATTGTCGTACATGGATTGCATCTCAGACTTCATGGCACTAAGCCATTTTTCGGAGTTTGGTCCCACTATAGCTTCTCGATAGGTAGTCGGCTCATTATGCTCAATGAGCAACACATCACGACTATCAGAAATCAGAAATCCATATCTCTGAGGCTGAAGTCGTGTCCTATTAGACTTTCGTGGACCTTGCGTGACTTGAGGAGTCTCAACAACTTGTTGTGAGTCTTCTCTATTTTCCATCTGCAGTTCTGTGGTGTCTTGTAGCTCTCGAACTTCTTCGAGTTGTACCTTACTCCCACTGGTTCTTTTAGAGATAAATTCTCGTTCAAGAAAGGTACCATTTCTGACAACAAACACTTTGTTATCAGCAGGGTTGTAGACGTAATATCCCTTGGTTTCCTTAGGATATCCCACAAAAAGGCATTTTGAGGATTTGGGCGCTAATTTTTCTGAGGCTTGTTGCTTAACATAGACCTCGCATCCCCAAATCTTGAGGAAAGATAAACTAGGCGTCCTCCCAGTCCATATCTCATACGGAGTCTTTTCGATTGCCTTAGATGGAACACGATTTAGTGTGAACGCAGCTGTTTCTAGGGCATAGCCCCAAAAGGAGGGTGGAAGATCTGTTCGACTCATCATGGATCGAACCATATCTAATAGTGTTCGATTTCTCTGTTCAGAAACGCCATTCCATTGTGGTGTCCCTGGAGGAGTCAATTGTGAGAGTGTCCCACAATTCCTAAGATGATCTATGAACTCTTGGCTCAAATATTCACCACCCCGATCAGATCGAAGGGCTTTAATTGTTTTGCCAAGCTGGTTTTGTACTTCATTTTGAAATATCTTGAACTTTTCAAAAGATTCAGATTTATGTTTCATTAGATAGATGTACCCATATCTGCTGAAATCATCTATGAATGTTATGAAGTACGAATAACCTCCTCTGGCATTTGTGTTCATCGGTCCACACACATCTGTATGTATGAGGCCCAATAAATCAGTGGCCCTCTCACTGTGCCCAGTGAAAGGTGACTTTGTCATCTTTCCTAACAAGCAAGACTCGCAAGTGTCATATGATTCAAAATCAAATGAGTTTAGAAATCCATCTTGATGGAGTTTGGAAATGCGTTTCTCATTTATGTGGCCCAGACGACAGTGCCAGAGGTATGTGGGATTCAAATCGTTTGGTTTGACCCTTTTGGCGGTTATGTTATAGATATTTCCATGATTGGGTTGTTCCAAATTTAATATGTAATGATCAACATGCAAATCACCATGAGCATAGAAAACATCATTACGATAAATAGAACATCTACTATTCCCAGCAATGGAAGTGAAACCTTCCTTATCCAAATAAGAAAGTGAAACAATGTTACTACTTAAAGCAGGAACATAATAGCAATTGTTCAAAACTAACAAAAGCCCAGTGGGCAGAACTAATTCATAAGTGCCTACAGCTAACGCAGCAACCCTTGCTCTGTTTCCAACTCGTAGGTCAACTTCACCCCTTTTCAGCTTCCTACTGTCCTTTAGTCCCTGCACATTCGTACAAATGTGAGAACCACATGCAGTATCTAATACCCATGAGGTGGAAGTAGAAAGATGAATGTCTATAACATAAATACCTGAAGCGATAGCCCCGCTATCCTTCTTGTTCTTTTTCAGATCTTCGAGGTAGAGTTTGCAATTCCTCTTCCAATGACCCGGTTCATTGCAGAAGAAGCAGACTCCTTCCTTCGGAGGCTTTGCCTTCTTTGGTGTAGGCTTGGTTTCGGGCTTGCCTGACTCTTTGGTCTTACCTGATGAGCCATGACCCTTCCCCTTGCCTTTGCCTTTCTTTTTCGTACCCTTTCCTTTCTGAACCATCAAAACACTACTGGGTTTCTTCTTAAGACTCGGCTCAGCAGTTTTAAGCATCCCATGCAGTTCAGAAATAGATTTCTCCATGTTGTTCATGTTGTAGTTCATAACAAACTGGTCATAACTTTCCGGGAGTGAGTTTAAGATCAAATCTGTAGCTAACTCCTGGCTCATGGGAAATCCAAGCCGTTCAAGGTGATCAATGTACCCTTTCATCTTTAAGACATGAGCACTGACTGATGCACCTTCAGCCATCTTGCAGGAATGTAAGGCCTTAGTGGTCTCATACCTCTCTTGCCTTGCCTGTTGCTGGAACATTTCCTTGAGATGCACAATCATCTCATAAGCCTCCATGTGTTCCAGATCTCTTTGGAGCTCCGGAACCATGGTGGCTAGCATCAAGCATCCCACATCGACAGAGTCTTCCTTATGCTTCATATAAGCATCTCTCTGAGCTCTGGGAGCATTGGCGGCTGGCTCCTCAGGAATGGGTTGATCTAGGACATGCGCCTTTCTTTCCTGCTTGAGAACAATTCTCAAGTTCCTAAACCAGTCAAGAAAGTTTGTCCCATTGAGTTTGTCCTTCTCAAGGACAGATCGCAGCGATAATGTAGCAGTATTACTAGTCGTCATGATTCTACAATTAAAATATGCAATGTAATTAGTAATCTCCCACTAAATAAACAACCCTCAATGCAATAGTTAGTGGGCTAAGATCCATATTTGGCTCAAACTTAAGTCCGCTTTGGCAGGACGCTTAGATTAAGTTATTTAGGTAGGTAACACCTTTACCAATTACATCAAATGTAACTCTTAGATATTCATGGGATCCTATCATCATATGATCTGGCATGTTCTAATCCCATCTAATGCCTTGAGATCCAAAACCGTTTTGTTAATCTCAATTAAGTCAAACAATAATGAACCTATGAGAGTAGCACCATTACTCTTTGCTTATCTCCCCAAGATAACTCAAAAGCACCCACTTTGGTGGAGTCCACAATTGAGCGATCAAGGTTTTGACAAGTGTTCATAAATTGACAGCATTATGACTTAAGATTTCTTTTAGAGGGCCTAATTTAACTATCTGGTTTATAAAACGCATGTTTCTCAGTTCGTATCTCATACAAGTAATATGCATGTGCTGATCTAATCATAAGATGCATAATTCAAACGTGATACAATATGGCTCACCTATTCTAAGTCCCCTCAAGCCAATGAGAGGAGCTCTCTAGTAAGAAAAGAGAAATTACATATAGAAACCTCTTTTAACATTTGAGGGGAGTGAGATGAGAGGAGAAGGTACATTGAGAGTATATAGAGGAAGGCACGACACGCAGGCCGTATTTTTTAAAAATTACAACACTTGCAATCTAGAGCCATATTGTTCACCATACCCAAACATTCAAGAATCAATATTCAGATCTAATCGAAGGGCAAAAAACATTTACAAAGTAACATATGTTACGGTTATGTTGCGCTACGAACAGGTAGCTACGGCTGTCCCGCTAGCCGGTTAGCGGGCGGGGTCTCTGGGGCAGCGCCCCGGAAGAAATTTTTTTTTTTTTGTTTTGTTTCATAAATAATCACGAATCTGAATTCGGTTTTCACAAATAATCACAAATTCGAATTCGGTTTTCTTAGACCCCATCTATGCGGATTGATCAAATCAAAAGGCATCACCACCGATTTCAATTTCCTTTTAGATTCCTTTTATGTCATACACAACAAGGATTCCATATATGTCACACATACAACGCTTATTATATGATCGGCTACTAATAACATATATCATATAAATCACAAATCAAGCCTAACTTAAACACAAAACGGCATGGCTCTGATACCACTGTAAGGAATTGGAAGACACGCAGCGGAAATAAACTTTAAAAATTTTCCATTCCTTGCCAGGATCTGCCGTATGTGTTTAAGTCAAGTGGAAAGAATCCTTACCCTTAGTGTTGCTCAGCGAATTTCACAGCTTCTCTACGTGGGTGGTGATCTCTTTCTGATCGCAAGAAATCAACGGAGTGTTCCTCAGCGACCTTCACAGATTCTCTCCGCGGACGGTGGTCTCTTTCCGATCACAAGAAGTCGACGCCTCAGGTCGGCTTCCTCTACTGGTATCCACACGAACAGCGTTCCAACCACGAACGACGTGCTAGCGTCTCCTGTCCCTCCAAGGCTTTCACAAGTCTCTGTCTCTATTTCGGGAGTTTCTTGTCTGCAAACCTTTTGCCGATTCCGTTCGGCCTTTTGTGTTCTATGTTATTTTCAAACGTAGCTCCTCCAATCAGATATAGAGGATGCTATGCGTTTTTCCACCTGACCTAATTGGATTTTGGAGTTAATCTTATATTAATTCCGAATTGATACAATATCATATATTGTATAATTTTATAAGAAACTAATTAAATAAAATAATATTAAATCCGTCCCACAGATTTAATTACTTATTTATTTAACTTTAAATAAAGATGAGACTGAGTTATATTTGATTTATTCCCATAAATCAAATTTGAGATATCCTATCAATTTAAATTTCGAATTTCAAACGTGATAGAGATTTAATTTATCCTTATAAATTAAATCTTATAAATATCTCTTATATGAGATATCCTATCAATTTGAATTTCGAATTTCAAACGTGATAGAGATTTAATTTATCCTTATAAATTAAATCTTATAAATATCTCTTATATGAGATATCCTATCAATTTGAATTTCGAATTTCAAACGTGATAGAGATTTAATTTATCCTTATAAATTAAATCTTATAAATATCTCTTATATGAGATATCCTATCAATTTGAATTTCGAATTCAAACATGATAGGGATTTAATTTATCCTTATAAATTAAATCTCATATATCTCATATATATAATATATATATATACGAATTTATATATATACGAATATAAATATAAATAAATATATATATATACATTCACCTGGATCTTTCATTGAATCTGGACATGTCTTAGATTCAATGAATCTGGACATCATAGCTCGTGTTGGGCTATTTTGTGTGCGACCCTGTAGGCCCATATGAAGTTGGCAGTGGGCCATTTGCTATACTAGCCCACAAGTCGCAAGCGGTCTCTAGCAAGACATAACAACTACCCAAATCATATGAGGATCGATAAACGATGTAACCTTTTATACAACCATATCATGTCCCTTCTGTCACGCGATATTTTGGTCATGGATGAGGCATGGATAATGTCATCCTCCTATTCCCGACCGTTACTTTCTCGATCCCTGAGTAGTCTGACTATAGAAATGGAACTACCTTTCCATTACAGTATGGCCATACATTTCTCAGACTCACTCATCGAGGGGCCCAGTAATATCTCTCCACGAATGTGAGGGACAAATTCCGTCTTGACCATTCACATTCCTCCGCATGAAAAACCACTAAGCCCAAACATAGTCTTTATGATCACTCGGTCAAAAGTGACTTTTGACTAGGTCAAAGCTGAGCGTTTTGTCATGTAGGAATCCATGATGATCTCAGGTCAAAGGGCATATTGACATGGTTTGTATATGAGAGAAGCTTATGACGTTACCCATGCAGTTCTCTCATAGCGGGTCGGTCCAACACCCTGTACTCTTACATGTGCTTATGACTTTGATTTATATCTCTATACATCTTCAAAGTCATACTGGTCTTATTTCATCTGTGCTCCCACATAGATGATCGACCAGGGACATTTAGGATAATATCATGAATTATCCAAGGATGGTCATCATAGTAAACATGCAAATAATATGATAACTCAATTAATAAATTCATAAATCAATAATGTTCATAAGACAATGATTGGCCCCTAGGGCACGATTTCCAACACCATACTCATGACCACTCAGCTTCAATTCCGTTCTCATTGTGCGAAAATCCTTCTCCAACGCTTCGCCATATGAACAACAATAATCTAAACCACGCCCTTTGAAAGAAGTGGAGGGCAAAAGACAAAAGGTGAAGTGGAGACATTCCGCTCCAGTAGACCATACTCAATTTTTCTTTTCAAATTATAAAGATTTTGAATTTGAATTCAAATTTTAAATATATATACTCTATCTCTTCCTTTTTACATGATACAATTAATTGAATCAATTTAATTAAAAAATTAATTAAATTAAATAAAATCAATATGTAAAAAATAAAATTTATTTTCCATAAACACCCTTATTTATAGAAAATGTGGGCGAGAGAGAAAATTAATAGAAAAAGAGATGAAAGAGCTATATAATAAATTGAGGTTAAAAATAAAAAAAAAATATTAAATGTTTAGACATCTTTAATGTGTATTTTATAAAAAATAATATATCCATTCAAAAAATTGTATTTTATAAAAAAGAACACAAAGAATATTATTTAGCGCATCTTCTTAGTAAGTTATAGTCTATCAAATTTTAAACTATAGATTTTAGTTCCTCAAAAGAGAGGATAGTTCAGAGTTTTATTAAATTTCAAGAATAATATTTTAGATAGAAAGAAATTTGAGAAACCAAAAATTGTATTAATATAATATTAAATAATTAATAAGTATATTATTTTTTTATTATTAATATTAATATATGTTTTGTTTAATATAGGTTATATTTAGAAAAAAAGACTATGGAAAATGATAAATGTTAAAGTAAGATATTGTATTGGTAATACTTGATCTATTGTTATTAACATACCTGATTTAGAATTCATTATTTTCCAGAGTTTTTTTCTATCCATTTTTCTTAATTTATAATTAAATTACTAAATTTTATATTTCTACATTAAATGTAATTTTAGTTGTAAAATTATTATGGTATTTTTTTTAATAAAGTGCTCAATTGCATTAATCTCAAAGAGACCTTACAAAGACATGCAACAACTAACTTCCCCCGTCAAAATCCACCTCTTGCCAAATATGTGTGGAGGGCGATCAAGAATATAAAATTTGGTCTCCATGTTGTTGGAGGACTTAGCTAAATAATCAGTAAAGGAAAGATATGTCCTATACGTCACGATGGCCTGGAGCATAATAAGGTAGTTAATAATTAGGTTAATATTGTTATTATTTAAAAAATTATAGAGTCCTAAAAGAATTTTTGATATCCAACGTTTTTTAGTCAAAATATCTAAAATAAATGTATACTTTAACCCAATAAAATATAATATAAAACTCAGTTGATCCATCTAATCTATTTAGTTAACCGAGTCAATTGACCTAAATCAAGTTGGATTGATACTAAATTAATTGACCAAACCAACCAAATGATAGATTTACTAGGTTACTAGTCCTACTCATGTCACTTGGTTGGTTCATGTAATATGGTAAAAAGAAAAAGAACAAAGAACAAAGAATTGAAGTATATAATATAATTTTTTCTATAAAAGGACAATATGATATTAATAATTAAACACTGCCTTATAAAGAAGCAAAGTAGATATAGCACACAATGTTAGTAAAAGTTCTAGAGTAAGATTATGTAGAAATAACACAAACAATAAAAGAAGGTAGACTATTTTTTTTGTACAGAAAAATTTAGATAGATTTAGCATCAATCTCTCATTAAGATTATAGTATAGTTTTAAAGTTCAGAGAGTGTTTACAGGAGACTTATGAGATTATCTACTAAAAAAACTCTTACAATAATAGCGAAAATCGAACTCACGTCCTTATAAGATATAACACTATTTTTTACTATTTATACCAATTATTATTAATAAAAAAAAAGATTTTAATACGAGAGAATTCCCTCTCAATAAATTAAACACTTTCTATATGAATCTATAGATAAATTAATGAAAGTTGAGTCTAAATAATTAATATTGAGATGTAATTTAAGAAAGTCTTGCAAGAAGCTGGATTTGTGGATCTAAGCAAGAGATCCTTGGAGACACTTGATCAAGAAGGAAGCACATAATATAATTTAAAATTAAAGCAAGTTAAACATGTCCGTGCATGATATGAGATGGTCCAGGTTACATTACCTGAGTTTGTATTCAATTTGAAGACGTGGGGATTCATCCTTTATGATAGTTTCAACGCTCTTTCTTTTGACACGTAAGTCACCAATTCTAGCTGTTTCTACCTACTCAAATAGGTGTCACGTGTATTTGAATATTTGAGAGGTAAGTATAACTAACTAATTAATTAATACTAATAGAGTTCAAATTGGATTCTACTAGTCATCAGCACCAAGTTCTAAACCACGTCAAATCCCAATATTAATAAATCTAATTAAAATATTAATTTTAATTTTAAATATAATATTTATTTTTTAAAATTATTTTTATTAATACTCTCTCAATAATAATATTAGTAATCCTTATTTTTTTGGAAAAATGATATATAGGTCCAATGTAAGCAATTGAATGACAAAAAAATCCTATCAAATGCTATAATTCATATCAAATCCCATGGGACCTCACATAATTTTTTTCTAATTGTAAAAAGAATTAAATGACCTTGTGAAATAAAAAAATATTAAAGAAGAAATGAGAGTTGGCGCGCTTTACGAGAACAGTACAGTGTTGGCACGCTTTGCTATGAAATAAGAGAACAGTACAGTGTGTTGCAGGTGGATTTACTCATCATCATGGCTGGAGTTGTTAGTACAGCTGATGGGGTTGTTAGTTGCAGGTGTTAGGGTTGTTATTTCAGGCGCTGGGGTTGTTATTGCAGGTGCTGAGGTTATAAGTTGCAGCTAATGGGGTTATTAGTGTAGGGGCTAGGGTTGTTAGTACAGCTGATGGGGTTATTAGTTTCAGGTGTTAGGGTTGTTATTTCAGGCGCTGGGGTTGTTATTGCAGGTGCTGAGGTTATAAGTTGTAGCTAATGGGGTTATTAGTGTAGGGGCTAGGGTTGTTAGTACAGCTGATGGTGTTGTTAGTTGCAGGGGCTGGGGTTGCTAATTGCAGGTACTGTGATTGTTCTTTCAGGCGGAAATGTTGTAAGTGCAGCTGATGGGGTTGTTAGTTGTAAGTGCTAAGATTGTTATTTCAGGCGCTGGGATTATTAGTTACAGGGATTAGGGTTGTTAGTTGCATGCTGGGGTTGTTATTTCAGGTGTTAGAGTTGTTAGTTCAGGTACTGGAGTTGTTAGTGTCGTTAATGGGGTTGTTAATTGCAGCTGATGGGGTTTTTAGTTCCAAGGGTTGGGGTTGGGGTTGTTAGTTGCTGGTACTGTAGTTGTTGCTGGTACTGTGGTTGTTATTTTAGGCGCTGAGGTTGTAAGTGCAACTGATAGGGTTATTAGTTGCAGGTATTGAGGTTGTTATTTCAGGCGCTGGGGTTGTTAGTTACAGGGACTATGGTTGTTATTTCAGGTGTTAAAGTTGTTAGTTCAGGTGCTGGGGTTGTTAGTGTCGTTAATGGGGTTATTAGTTGCAGCTGATGGGGTTCTTAGTTACAGGGGTTGTGGTTGGGGTTGTTAGTTGCTGGTACTGTGATTGTTATTTTAGGCGCTGAGGTTGTAAGTGCAACTGATGGGGTTGTTAGTTGCAAGTACTGAAGTTGTTATTTCAGGTACTGGGGTTATAAGTGCAAAGTTGAACTAGATATATATATATAAGTAAAGTAAGATTATTAGTACTACGTTTAAATTCAACTATAATTAAGATATGATCAATGACGCAAAAATGTTTGAGCCATCATCTTTGAATAACAATTCAGTAATTAAGATTATTTATCATTATAAAATGATTAGATCATTTCCACATAATCACATATTCAAATTATACATCACGAATCTAGAAATTTGCTTCCATAAGCAAGCCCCAAAAATCATTGATTTTTCATCATCAGGAATCAACTGCTTTACATTCACAGCTTGTATATCTTGCCCACATTCTGAGGTATGATCTACCAATGAATTTTGAGCCACCAATTCCATAATTTTTGGGATGAGTTTCTTCAAATTCACCATATCAACCTCATAAGGGTTACAGCCATCAACACATGCAATCAAGAAAGGTTGAACCATTAAAAAAATAGCTTCTAAGTTATTTTGAAGCTAAGCTAATGAAAAGAGTAAATAATACTCATATAAATAAAGAATATCAATAGTTTTTTTCATAATATTTGTGCTAAAAGAACCAAACTCGTTCCTCAAAATGGCTTTTAAATACTAAAGTAAAATCATGACAAAGTGAGATTGCCTAACACTTAAAAACTTCAATTTACTTTCAATATATGCACTATTCTCAGAAAAAGTTATACCGCGTTGGGAATTACCTATACTACAGGCAGAAAAGAAATGAAAGATTCCTATTGTAGACTTAAAGAGAGGTCTAAACCAGCAAAAACAATTGTTTGGATCAGCTAAAAACTTTGGATATACCAATTCATCCTGATCTATGTTAGTTATTCCCTTCCTTTTCTTCTTTGTTCCAATATCCAACAATTGCTCTAGTGAAAAGAGGTTCAGAATAAAATGCTATAAGTAAGCCACAAATGCCACAATACTCACTAGACCAAAAGAAGATAAACACTAATCAGTAATCCATCTCCAAGTACATTAAGATAAAGAAAATGACGAAGATGCTACTTTTAGTCATTGTTCCATGCCCATCTTTTCTTGATAAAATAATACTACAATAAAGGATAAAGTATACAGAAATTAAGGATAAGGCATGCCCTTATAACATGACAAATAACCTAACATATAATTGATGAACAGAAAGTATAAAACACCAACTCACAAATGTCCGCAAACCTTTGCATATATGATAAAGACAACTGTCTAAAAAAATCCATATCATGTTGTGCGGACCCATGATGGAATTCTAGTGCACATTGATTAGATGAATCATGTGAGAATATAACCAAGCACAAACATATAGGCAGCATAAATGCATAAGTGTAAACAAGTCAGCTTGTTAAGATTGATTCTTTGAGCGGTTTCATATTAAAAAGTGTGAATATTTAATTGAAGAAAAAATTGCAAGTTCTTATGTGATTATCCTAACTAGAGTAAGTCCGATAGAAACACAACAAAATGGTAATCTACATAATTTCGGCTTGGGCTCGTGGGAAGGTGGAAAAAGTATTGATAAACAAAAATTCCACAAACAAGCACACAAATAACAGGCTTGATTCGGTTAATAGCGAGATGGGGGAATCAAAATTACCAGAATATTCAGCACCAGAGCCACCAACTAAAGGAGCTGAAGAAGCGGAAGTAACAAAGGTAGACGTACGAGTAGGATACTTAACATCGCCCAAACCAACTTTGAGAGGAGAATGAACCAGACATGAGGGAAACTTGCGCAAAAACCGAATAGGGGAAGAGAGCGCCCAGTGCTGATAAAACACCACTAGTTTGATAATCTAATTGTATTTGTGGGGAAACACAAAAAAGAGTCACAGATTGAAGCATGGATGTTGATGAAGAACAAACAATGTTGATGAAGAACATGTGTTGGTCAAAGGAAAACAAAAGAGAATCTGATGTTGATGAGAGGGAATTACAAGAAGGAGAAATGAAAGAGAAAGTCTTAGGGGTAATTATGTCTTTTTATAATTAGAAAAAAATTCATGAGGTCTCATGAGACTTGACATTAATTATGCCATTTATTGAAATTTTTTTAACATTTTATGCCTTTCATAGGACTTAGATGTCATTTTTCCTATTTTTTTTAAAAATATATGTTTTAATTTATAATTTTTTTAATAATATTAATAAAATTTTATTATTAAATATTTTAATTTTAATTTTATAATTACCCCTCCAATTTATAAACTTGTGATTCATATAAACCATAATACTTCTATACGCAAATTCAATGGGTAGAAATGATCGACATGAAACCTGATTGTTCATTTTGAGAGGAAGAGAGGGAATATTTTTAATGAGGTCGATTTTTTTAAATATAAAACATAGGGAGAAGTAGGGTTAGCAATTTTTAATTAATTTTATTTATCTTACTTTCTTCCATTTTTGCCCTCTATTAATATTTTACCAGTTAATTATATTTATCCACTTTTTTAAATTTAAACTCATTAAAATCTTCTATTTCCTCTCCTCTTCACAAAGTAAGAACCATGAGAGGATAATACTAAATTAGAATGCGGCAGCGGTTACAAATTTTAGAAATTTAACAAGATGACATGAGCTCTGGGTGTTCATTCCAAACCGGGTACATGGCTTCCATTAATGCACACTTAAAATTCAATATTGTTCCATGATTCGAAGAGTTTTGTTAGTGCAACAACAGAAGATCCTCCTTCCCTCATCGCAGCCTCTGCTTCTTTCTTGGCAATCCCAACTCGCTCCCTTACCAACGCACCTTTTTCCGATTCCATCAACTCAGTCACTCGCGCCTCCACCTCCTTCGCCGTCACCACCCCACCCTCCCCCTCTTGCATCCACAATGCTATCTTCAGCTCCTCTACCATCTCCACCCTATTCAGCCTCTGCTCCGCATACAGTGGCCAAGCCGCCATCGGCACTCCGGCGACCACCGCCTCCAGCACGGAGTTCCACCCGCAGTGGGTCACGAACCCACCCACCGACCCATGATTCAACACCGCCACCTGTGGGGCCCAATTCTTAACCACCAGCCCTCTTTCTCGGGTCCTATCCAAGAACCCCTCCGGCAACAGCGAATCCAAATCTGGATCATCCTTTGACGACGCAGCTAGGTTATGGGTTTTCTCCGACGGTGGATTCCTCACTACCCACAAGAATCTTTGGCCACTCCTCTCTAATCCACAAGCTATTTCTCTTAATTGCTCTATGGAAAACACACCCAAACTCCCAAAACAGAGAAACACTACGCTTCTCTCAGGCTGCGAATCTAGCCACCGGAAACACTCGTGCCCGGTGGCTTTTTCTTTATCGTATACAATCAAAGGACCCACGGTATAAATGGGTGGCGTTGGACCGTCCGGCGCGCAAATCCCGTCGGAAATTGCTCTGAGACATTTGTGTTCTAGAGCTTCGAATGTGTTCACTATGACGCCTGCAGTTTTTGGTATCTGAAGAGAAATATTCAAAAAGCTATGATATGAAGAATCACTGCGTTCAAGCATTGGCTTTATGAAGTCCCCGCTGGGTAAGGGTGGGATTCCGGGGATGTTGAGAATGGTATTTAGATCCTTGAGGCTCTTTTCCGTGGTGCAGTGGATGGTCGGAAAGTAGAGATAGGCGGCGAGGCAGGCAGCAGAGCTAGTGAAAAAGCAGTAAGCAGGGATGTGAAGTTTGGAAGAAAGAGAGAGAGCTTCATAGCAGAAGTCGTCAGCAATAAAGGCACGAATAGAGTATGTTTCAGAGATGGAAATCAAAGCGTTGTGGAGGTTAGGGTTGTTGAGGCGAAGGACCTCGAACATTAGGGTTTCATGGTTAGTGGTAGAGGAGAGTAAGGAAGGAGGAAGAGAAACAGGAGGGAGGTTGTGGAAGACGATGGAGGGATGAATGGAGGAAGAGACGGAGGCGATGTAATCGGAGATGGAAACGGCGTCGTATGGAGGGGAGAAAATGAGGATGTGAATGGTAAGGGGAGGATGAAGATGATAGTGAGAGATTATGAATTTGGCAAGCTCAACCATGGAGACAAGGTGGCCTCTTGACGTTGTTGGGTAGAGAACAATTGCATCGTTGTTGGTTTTGGGGTTCATATTTGCAGGTAATTTGCTTTGCCTGTGAATGTCCTTGGAATAATATACCAAGGGAGAAGAAGGGGATGGACTACATAAATATAGAGTCGTTTTGTTTTTTTAATATATAAATCATGTCTTTTATAATTCTTTTACTTAATTTTTTTTTTATCTTTAATTAATTATATATATCTCTTACTCATTCTCACTTACCCACTTTTTTCATAAATAAAGAGATATATATATATATATAATGCAAATTATATTTTTAACATATGTATTATTTTTAATTAATTTTAACTAATATTTTATATATATAATTTAAATAATTATTACTTATAAAAAAAAATTAGAGTGAGTAGTTTTTTGAATATAAAATTGACATTGAAGATTATATAAAATTCAAATATAGAGTTGTTGGAGTGTAAAGTACAGATGACTAATGTAGTATATTGAGTTTTTAAATATTTTTTGGCCGGTAAGTTTTTAAATAGTTAAATGTGTTTGTATAATTTTTTTCAATAAAGCATCTCTAATAATTGTTCTCTGATTCAAGGTTCAAGGACCCCATCTTCCCTTTGAAAGGGCTTTGCCACTGAATTTATTACATTCAATATCATAATAAACTTTTTTAGACAAATGGATCAAGATGATATAAGACTTACGTATTAAAACAATTTTTTTTAATTACTTACTTAATTTATTAAAATTTTATTATAATTATATCTGGATCTGACCCACATCACATATCTGACTAAACTCATTTAAATGATATTGAACCATTTACTATTTAAATTAATCTTTATTAGTGTATTAAAATAAATTTAAATCTATACTACGAATTTTAAAATATTTACCACAGAACTATAAATTAATTAAATTGGAATCTCGGTATAGTTAGTTGAAACCAAGATTTGTCATGTGCTCAAAGCATTTGAAATTATCTTGTTTGCTACTTTTTCTTGTCCTTTATTCAGCAATAGGTTGAAATTATCTTTCCTTAGTGATATTAGCTTTTATTATCGGCCTCTGCTTTTATTAGCTTTTGTCCATAGTGACAATCAGCTCAAAATAATGTCCCATTATTGAGAGGTCTTTTTCGTCCATTTGTTTCATTATTTTACATTAGATATGGTGGAGGCATTTGTGGTATACAAGAGCATTTAATATATATATATATATATATATATATATATATATATATATATGGAATAGGCATAAATCTATTGCGTGCCGCATAATTAAAGCCACTGATATGTCATGGAAGTATTTAATATTTGGATATCATGAACGGTGCTTTATCTTCTTTTGATCTTATCACTTCATTTGAACTCCCATGAACTGGCATCTCCGCCAAATCCCATGTGGTGGTGGGGGCATGGAGGTTTCTTTTTCAACTAACACAATCAGTACTCAAAACATCCATGATGTCAATGATATCCTATTATCCTTACGCGTGGTGATAATCATGTCTAAACATATTTCAAATTTCATCATCAAAATATAAAATTTAATAAATTATAAATATAAAATATCAATATATTTTATCAATTAAATTTATAATTTTTTTAAAAATATCATAATTAATTATATATATTAACAAATTTATATCTTAAAAATAGTTATAATAAAAAGACAATATTTAAAAAAAATAAATAATATTTATTATAAATAATTAATAGGATAATTTATTTAATTTATTTAAATTAATTATTTAATTCTTATATTAGAAATTGAAAGTAATATACCCTTCATGTATATAATATGTGCTTTTGATTATTGCTATTGATTATTAGGATGATATTTATTTTTGAAAAATCTATTTAACTGTTATCTCCTATTTTTAATATAAAATTTATTTAATTAATTTAGGTAGATTAAGAAAGTTAATTAAATTAGTTACTTATAATGATTATATATTAATTTTTTTAAAATACTTTCTTTAATTATCTATATTTGAACTACTCTTATTAGAATATCTCTTGATCAACTAGAGATATTTTAGGGGTAAAATTATAATTTTAGGGAGAAAAAGTGGATTGAGATCTTATATTTAGAATCAAAATAAATTCTCTATCTAACTCTTATATTTAAGATCAAAAGAATATTCATCATTGGAGTGGAATAGAAAGTATGATATTCAGTAAATTTATTTATCAAAGTGATGTAATTGTTTTCATATGTCTTATTTATGAATAGAGGTTTCATTGATAAGGCATGATTTTAAGGAAGGAACAATAAGGTTATTGAGTTGGCAAATTAAGATTTAATTATTTCATTGTACTTAATTGCAATACCATTGTCTATACATGGATTGTAATTATACTGTGGTGACAAATTGCGACTATTGTATACATTGAAGTAATTTCTTCTCGTGCGTTACACTGGAGTCAATGCTAATTAGAATTCAATTCAATATATATTTTTTATAGAGTACAGGTGATATCTTCTAACTAATAATTATAAATTAACTATTTTAAAGAGTAGAGATCATCAAAATATATATTTTTTTTCATGGAGTTTTTTGCATGCACAAAACCTGAATTGAATCCAGTATATAATTCAATGCATTGAATGGGGTAGGGATGGAAGGAATGTAATTGTTTGTACGAAAATTATAAATGTTGATGGCCAATTCCAATTCAAATTAAAAGGCATTAAGAATAAAATATTAATTATAAATATTTTCATAACAAGTATGGTATAAGTCATACTTGAGCCATAATTTTGTTAGGGGTATTTTTGGAAACTAAGTTAAGTAGCTTGGACACCAAATTAAAGAACAAATCAAGGCCACTAACTATATGCTCTACCATGAAAATCAAAATGTAAATGCAAAAACGTGGCTTCCTAAAATTGAGGGAACTGGAAAATAAGGAACTTGGACACCAAGTAAAGCTCATTTAAAAATATAATAGTAGTCTTATCAAGATCATCGCTCAACACACAAATCAACACCTGTCCACTTATTTTCATGTTTTGCATTCATATTTACTTGAAGAGGTTAATTGGTAGAATAAATTAGAATTAAAGTTGGAGAGTGGAAGGACGAAAAAGTTGGAAAGCAAAGGAGGGTTTCATCCATAAGTAATTTTTAAGTACATCTATAAATATTATTTGAGTTGTGAATCATATCCTATCTCTAGTGAGCTCTAAAGATCTCATTCATCTAAATTTTTTATTAAAAAAATAAAAAAGCAAAGGAGGAAGAGTAATCAAAGATAGGTGTAAGTTTTTAATTTTTATTACCATGTGTCTTCTCTGACTTTGCTGGGATGGAGTTGTTATGCTTCCTTTTTGGCAGAGAGAAAATATTCCTTTTGCTTGCCTACTTTAGCCCTTCTTCTCCCATGCACAACAATATACTTTTTTTTTAGTATAAAAATTTATAAAAAATAATTAAATTCACTCACGATATAAGGGTAAAACAGAATCTCTATTTTAGGTGATACCAATATTAAGTAGAATGAACCATCAATTATCCTTAAATATAAATCTCAGTATTCAAAAATTAGAATACTTTCTCAAATATCATAATTAAAATTATAATAAAATAATATTATTTAAAAATTAAATACGACTTAAATTGTGTATGTTTTATTTTTTTGCCAACTAAGCCCACAATACTAGAGTATAGGGCTGCGTATCAAACTTAGAACTCGATCTGGTCCAATCATTATACAGCCCTACTTGAGCAGCATCTGAGAAAATGTTTTCTTTTTGGGTACAAGGATTCAAGAAAGTTAGTTGGTTAACCCCTGCAGCAAGGCTTCTTACTCATTAGAAAGGCGATTTATTGTTTTGGTGGGTAGTATTTTAACTTTATTGAGTTATGTCATAACCCCCCATTTTGATTTTTAAAATTTTAAAATAATAAAAATCTATCAAACCAGTTAAACCCTTCGAATTTTAATTTTTATCGAGGTAACTAGTTTGCATCAGTTCACTAATTTAGAACCTATTTAGATAAGATTTAAAAAATAAATTATAAAAAAAATTTTAAATAACTTTTAAAAAATAACTTTTAGAGAAGAGTTTATAAAAAAGAAATATTTCTAAATAAATGAATATTTAGATAGTTATTTCTAAAATTATTTTTATTATTGATAAATTATGAAAAAATATATAATTATTAAATATATGAGAGATGATAGATAAGAGATAATAAATGAGGGAGTAAAGAGGATGTAAAAGATGGATGAGAGATGGGAGATAGTGTTGAAGAGATATGAAAGAAGAGAGAGAGTGTAAAACAGAAAAAAGAGAGAAGAGAAAGTGTAAAAAAGAGAGAAGTAAGGGTGTAAAAAAAATAAGGGTAATATAGTAATTAGTTAGTCCATAAGCTTTTACTGTTCCATAAGCTACTCTAACCAATTTATCTAAAACTTTAATTTTAAATCATAATTTAGTTCAAAACAAATATAACTATTTATTTTAAAAATTTTTAAAATCTAAATTTTGCTTAAACCTAAATTTAAAACTTAAATTTGGAGACAATCTAAACACACACTTAGTAGTTTAACAATATTTTTGAACCAGACATCTGGCAATATTGTTGATTTATCAAATTGAATTGACCACTGCTATCCAGTCTTACCACGCTCGTGTGCCATTAACCCTTGTTTCCATTTGTTAACAAAGGGAAAATAGTTCTTAATCTCACTCTACAAATATTCGATTAACCAAACAAGCTTTAACCCCTCACAAATAATTGTGCATATCAAATTTCTTTTCAGCCTTTTTTTTTTTTTCCAGTTCAGGAATTAAATTGGATCAAACTCATTTATGTTCAGTCCGGACCTTTCATCATGGCTTGCTTAATGTGGATACGAAATTTTTCATCTGTAGAAATTTTCTGATTTATTAGGCTTGTTGGGAACCTCCTGCAACAAGCTTCTTGTCCCAGCATTTGAAATTTCCCAATCAACTGCAAATACGCCAGGCTCTAGTTTATCTTAAGGTCCAATTTTGTCCCAAAAATTTTTACTTCCACAAGTTTTTCTTAAATCAATATCCAAGAGATGTTAAAAAAAGAACAATATCATCTCTAATCATTAAACATATTAACAGTCAATATTAGTTTTTTAAATAGTTAGGATAACTTTACTCATTTTTTAACATTTCTGAAGGGATATTTATAAAAAAAACTTGTAAATGCCCACAACTCCTGCACAAAAACCATGGTTAAAATTAGGCCTTAACCCATATTTAAAATCTTTGTCCAAAATGATATCCCTTAATAGGGTGTAGTAACCATGACCACACATAATTCGAATAAGAAATATAAGTTGGGGAGAATAGCACAAAACCCAAGGGTGCAAATCTAATAAGCACAGTTCACCCATTAACACAAATGAAATTATAACTGTTCCCAAATTTGAAATTCATTGAGAAAGCATTTGCGCCAATTGAACAGATCACACATACCGGCAAACATGAACAAGTGGGGATGAAAGACGGTGGCCGAGAGCTACCTTTCAACCTCTATGCGATGCCTCTCACATACTGATCCAACGTTGTATTGAATAGATCAGACCTGTTACAAATACATCGTGAGTCTTGACAAATCTGGATAGATTTACGAACTTACTTGGAGGTAAATCAACTAAACTATCAGGGTATAAAAAACCAGACTGAACATCAAACAAAACATCGGTTCATACTTCATAGTTCAATGATTGAATAGTAGTCAATTCATGGTTGAACTTGCCATGATTAAATTAATATATTTTAAATATATGCTATTTTAGATAAGAAAGATAAAATAATAACAAAAATATATAAAAATATTGATTTCAAAAATACAATTGTTTAAAAATATACAGTGAGTAAAGATTTCTTCTGGTTCATGATTTCAATTTAAAAAAATTATACTGGCTCAACGATTTCCCAGTTTTAGCCGGTTCAACCAGTTCTAAACCAATTCCTAATTATTCCCCCAACCCACACCGAATGAGGCATCAGTTTTCCAATCCGTTTTTTCATTCCTTGTAAAATATAGTCTAGATGCTGAAACAGTAAAAATAAAAAATAATTGATTTATAAGGAACAAAAAAAAAATACTGACAAGGAATAAAGGATTAAATTAAAGTCCAGCAAAAATGAGGCGCCACCAAGATGGAAGCCGTAAATAAAGCAAATACAACTCTCCAACAGAAGAAAGCCAATAATTTCACTCATTACATTAATGACATGTGACTCGATTGGTGAAATAGGATCTCTCTCCTCGCAAACAGACCCGTGCGTTATTAATATCTGTTCAACTCTATTTATCTCAAATGAATTTGGTGGTTCTAACATAGACCAAAGAGAATATTTGAAACCTCAATTATCTACAAAGCTCATAGGATAGCCGGCCAATTGATGCGTTGATATTAAAAATCTTATTCAAACTACATCTGCTGGTACGAAGTGCTACTTAGTGAGTAGAGGATGGACAAGCATTATGAAGGATGCTTGATGATGGCCAGATGTGTCAAAGTCAATAACTATGGTTCGAAATAATGGAATGCACATGGCATGAGTCCATATGACAGCTGAATAAATGTCTTTTATTACATTTAAATTAACTTACCTAACTGGAGAACCTGGTGTATAGAGCGGATTTTTGACTACATATTCAACATACAAGTTGTAGATGTACTTCAGTGATTCTCGCAGATCTCCTGTCCTAGGATGAGTCATCAAGATAATCTGCATGAAACAAGAAAATCATGTCAAATTCCTAATAGCATCAGAATATGAGTGCATTAATATCATTGCATTAATATCTTATTCCTGAACACAAATCATATTTTATTTTTTTGATAATATCAGCAAAATTTAGCTGTAAGCGATATTTGTTTGTCCAGACAACTAAAAGTTCACCCTTTCCTATCAAGAGGGCATTTTTGTCCAAACAATTCAAAGTTTATCATTTCCTATCAAACATGATGGGAATCAAGGGGCTATCCAAGTGTCCCAAGATAATAGGACATCCACAGCCCACGATTCATAGGAAAAGGATATCCCAGCCTAGATTGGGCCAAGATAATGAAGGCGGCATTATAAGCTTTAATTCCAGACATGTTTGATGTTGAGATCCAGCCTAGATTGGAAGAAACAAGGCCATACAGAGTTTCCTACTTGGGAAACTCACTTGTCTATTAGTCACCATGTTTGGAAACCAAGGTAGATTCCTTTCCTATTGTGGAACCCAATGGAGGCATGCAAGAGGTGCATGCACTTTAGAATGGCTGAGTATTGAAGAGAACCTTCAAGAAGGGAATCTAAATGGTATCAAATTACATGCAACCACATGTGGAGCACAAGATTGGAGCCGATTTGTTTGTCATTGGGACATGTAATTGGGCTAAGATTTTGAGCGATTACTTAAGCCCATAGGTTCTATTAGGCATCCTTGATAAGCATATTTTTAGATTGTATTTTATCTAATTATTTCCACTTGGGTTAGGTTAACATTGCAAATTATTTCAATTCAATAACATATATAATATAATTGGATTATCACTAATTATCCATTAACAATTTAATATTATTCATTTATCTTGTAAAGTGGCACCATCCTTCATGATATTCCTTCGAATGCCACCACCTACTCCATTCCACTTATTATCCCTATGGACTTTTCGTTGAGGGTTTTCAAATGAGGATTCAGCAGTAGGAGTCAAGAGTCTTCTTTCTTTAAATGCCCAACTATAACGCCTACTTTGCAGAATAATGAGAATTTCTTGTGAACAAGTTTAACTTGTTCCTTTGTGTTACTATTATGTTCATGTTATTTCTTTACTAGCGGAGGTTAATGAACAAATCAGCATAGTCGCAAATCTCATTTAGAGAATGCTCAAGCCAAGGATGAAACAGCAAGCTGACAAAAAGAGAATGAGAGTGGAGTTTGCAGTAGTGGACGAGGTACATCTTTCCATTCAGTTTTACAAACTCAAGAATTTGGCGAAGACGCAGCACAAGAACTAGCACCAAGATTCTATGACCAATATGAAATATTAGAAATGATAGGGAGACAGGGTATATCTTAATATTCAGCCTTACAAAGTCAAGAATTTGGTGAA
Source organism: Leucaena leucocephala (assembly GCA_037074615.1). NCBI lineage: Eukaryota > Viridiplantae > Streptophyta > Magnoliopsida > Fabales > Fabaceae > Leucaena > Leucaena leucocephala. The sequence goes on from CM073519.1 coordinate 17,754,176, forward strand.
GAGGCAGAAAAAGAAACTAGCACCAAGATTGTTTGGCCCATGTGATATATATTAGAGAGGATAGGGAAAGTGTCTGACAAGCTGAAACTTCCTGCTGTACCCTACTTTCCATGTATCTCAGCTCAAAAGGTTTGACTTCCATTTCAGCTCAGCCACTGCCTGAATTTTTAACAGAGGACTTTGAGTTGTAGGTACAGCATGAAAGTATTAAAAAGGTAAGGAGAATGACTGATGGCAGTATGCAAATACTTGTTAAGTGGGAAAATTTACCCGACTGTGATGGTACGTGGGAAGAACAAGAGGTGATTTCTACTTAGTTTCCAGTTTTTCCCCTCGAGGACAAGGAAAAACTTGTGGAGGGAGGAGATGTTTAGCCCAGTCAATATATTGGCTGAGTTTATCAATGACACAGACCCAGGAATGCTACTGAAGGTCAAGGTCAAACGGACAGTAGGCTTATCAAATGTGGCCCACAACTCAATAAGGAGAAGGACGGGGTAAGGAATTATGATATCCAAGGACTAGGGTTCTACGACTTAGGTGAAGCAGGCAACCAGTAAGTATGCGATAGACCTAACCTCCCAAAAGTCAGGGAAGTTATTTTCCTGTGTTAGACTGCTGAAGCTTAATTAGGGGGATTAGTGCTTTACTACCATTTTGCCTCTTCATTTTCTCTCATTGGAAGAGGTTTCTACTGATTTACCTCCAATTAATGAGAAATAATTCCATCGGAAATTGAATTCCTCAGTTTCAGATCAGGCCTATGGGAAGTAGATCAATAATTTTATTGAATGATTTGATGCTTGAATTGCTTGTTTTACTCAGATTAATCTATCACTTAAATAGATACAAAGACATCTATCAAGGGAGAATAATATACCGAGATTCTAGGCTACAAATTAGGGATATATTTACAATAATTAAATCGCATAAAATCAGGGAAATTAAATGGGAAATATTATCCCAAACTAAACTAGATATTTGACCTACAAGTAGTCTAGGGTATTCGGCCCAAACAGGCCCAATCCAAAGGTCCATCGCTAACATTTATTACTCTGCTACCAACATATAAATCATTACAAGCCACACCAGAGAGGTAAGAAACAATTCTCCTCACATTCAGTTCATATCAAGTCTCCATAGAATTTAACTGCCTTATATTATCATAGACACTGCTAATGGATCCTACTATCCCGAAAAGAAGCAAGTGCATTGGCTGGAGGCAAGGAGATGTGAGAAACCACGTCTACCTGTCAGCTTCAATATGGCTCCCACCATAGTTGACAGCCAACACAGCCATAGCAGCCATTTGGCCATCAGGTTTTATAGCAAGAAGCATCTAAACAGCCAAGCCATTCTACCTTGGCCGCTGCAATTGACTATGGTATATTTAAAATATTGCATACAACATGCCACCCAACTGTAACCATCCTATCATCATACCAAAGAGATTAGTTTTACAAGTCAAGGCCCAAAACAATCCAATTCAGAATTTTGGTTCAGAATGCATCCAAAAGGAACTCTAAAAAAGTTTAGGGATAAAAGGGAATATCATTGTAACTGACCTTTATTCCAGAAGGAGTTTCCATGAAACTAAGTTTGTATGTATTGGTGCGAAAACTATGAAAGGAACAACCTTGGCCAGGTAACTGAGGAACTCCAAGGTTTCCTTTTTCTGCACTGCAAAACAAAAAGGAAAAATTAAGAGGGAGTATTGTGGTAATTATCTAATTCTGTAAATAGAATATATGATTGTGTAAATAGGTCAATTAGATATTATTTAGGCAGATTTCAAGGGAGAGAATGTCGGGCAGATAATTGCATAAAATTAGGGATCAGTATCTCATCATATCCCAATTAATTAATATATTGGGATCTCTTGTACTGTATATAATCATCCGGTGAATAATATTCATCGGATTATTATGCTCTAAACAACTACATGGTATTGGAGCAGAAACGTTCCTCCTTAGTCCTATAACACAATGTGATAGTTGTGACCAGTCTGGAAGCCTTTGTCTATGTCTTCTCTTGATGGGTCCAGCGCTGTGAAAGCTGGGGTTCCCCATGGGTTGAACCCAGGCTACAATGGTTCCCACACTCACCAATTATTGACACTGGGCACAAGCAATTCAACTAGCAATGGGTGGTTGCAGAAAGTTAGTTTTTTTTACTAGTGAAGTGACGATGCCATCCGATCCAAAGTTGTTGACAATGACCCAGTGGAAGAATGACAACTACCTCATCTCTTCATGGCTTGATAACGGCAGTCTCCCCAACTTAAACGGAGTTTCATGTATTTGCCCACCACAAAAGCAATTTGGGATGACATTTGAGACTCTTATTTCAATGGTAAGGATCATTCTCATCCATTTGATCTCTGGCACAGTATCTAGAGATGTGTGCAAGGATCATTCATGAATATTGACTAGAATTAAGTTTGGATATTATTTAAGATCAAATTTAAATATTATATTATTATATCTTAGAAGAATAAATTTGAGATATTAAGATTATGATAGATTTTAGGTTTAACCTATTAGATTATATTTTTGCCTATATAAAAACCTATTTTGTATTCTCATTCATTCAAAGATTAATAACATTTTGATGTTCTTATTACTTTTAATCCTTCAAATTTCCATAGCTTTAGAACAAAATGGTATATGGGAAGTTGTTGATTTGCCAAAAGGGAAGAAACCAGTGGTTTTTAAGTGGGTGTTCAACCCAAAGTATAATACAGATAATACCTTGAAAAAACTCAAAGTCAGATTAGTTGCAAACGGGTTCACGCAAACATATAGAATTGACCATAATGAAACGTTTGTTCCAATTGCAAAATTGAATACTATTAGAGTTATACTCTCAATTGTATATACTCTCAATTGTAACAAATCTAGATTTTTCTCTTGAACAACTTGACATTAAGAATGCCTTTCTTAATGGTGACCTACAAGAGGAAGTTTACATGACATATCTATCTGGTTTTGAGAAAGTCAAAGAACATCAGGTATGTAAGTTGAAGAAGTCTATCTATGGACTTAAACAATCACCTCGTGCTTAGTTTGATAGATTCTCCATTGTTCTTAAGTCTAAAGGCTATAAGCAGAGTTTATCTGATCATACTATGCATATTGAGAAATGGAAGTTTAATAACTATTCTTATTGTATATGTGGATGATATCATTGTGACTGGAAATGACATCAGGGAGATAGATCGAATAAAAATTGCCTTGAACCAAGAATTTGAGGTAAAGGATTTGGGAAAACTAAAGTATTTCCTAAGCAAGGAAGTGACAAGATTCGAAGAGGAAACTTGTGTTTCTCAATGGAAGTACATTCTTGACTTACTCAAGGAAACTAGCATGCTTGGTTGTAGACCTAGCAAAGTGCCCATTAGTACCACAAAGAAGAAAGTGCAAGGAACTAAGAAAGATGCAAAACAAAACAAGAAGCAACAAAGAGGAAGAAGCAAGAGAAAGATGAAGTGGCAACAAATAAGGGCCAATTTTAGAGGATAGTTGAGAAGCTTATCTATCTCTCGCACACTTGTCGTGATATTGCATTTGCATTAAGTGTAACTAGTCAACATGTGCACTCTCCAAAAAAGATCAACATCGGGTATTGTATCTTCATCTGAGGGAATTTAATCACTTGGCAAAGTCAGAAATAGTGAGTTGTTGCCAAGAGCAGTGCAAAATCTAAACTAAGATCATTAACCCAAGGTTTCATGGAAGGATTATGGCTAAAGCATGTTGTAGACGAAGCTCAGATACAAGTTGACTCCCCTTTAAAGTTATATTGTGACAATAAAGCAACATTTAACATGGCATTGAATTCGGATAAGCATAATAGGACCAAACATGATGAAGTTGATTGTGACTTTATCAAAGAGAAAGTTGAAGATAGGACAATTTGTCTATCCAATGTACCAACCAAATTACAGCTTGCTGATACTTGTAAGCAAATTGATCATGATAAATATCTATGATCCATCTTAAAAAGGAGGGTGGTAATTATCTAATTATGTAAATAGAATATATGATTATGTAAATAGGTCAATTAGATATTATTTAGGCAGATTTCAAGGGAGAGAATGTCGGTTAGATAATTGCATAAGATCAGGGATCAGTATCTCACCATATCCCAATTAATTAATATCTTGGGATCTCTTGTACTGTATATAATCATCAGCTTATTGTGAATAATATTCATCGGATTATTATGCTCTAAACAACTACAAGTTTTTATTAATTAATATTATATTTTTTTATTTATTTAATTAATTATCTAATATTAAGCTTACATATTATTTAGGATCAAATTTGAATATTAAATTTCATATCTTAAAAAAATAAATTTGAGATATTAGAATTATAATAGATTCTAGATTTAGTCTATTAGCTTATATTTTTGCCTATATAAAAGCCTATTTGTATTCTCATTCATTCAAGAATTAATAATATTTTGAAACTTTATTTTCTCTCTACTCTCAATCCTTCAAATTTTCACATGATATCAGAGTAAGAATATTAAATCTTGGTTAAGGTCTTGATGAAGGAAAAGAAGAAAAAAGTCAAACCTGAAGAGAAGGCACGCCTTTAAATGAAGATTAGTTACTCTATGATGGAAGAGGATAAGTTGAATCTCTTCTCACAAAATCTCATAGGTTATTGAATTAATTCATCTTCCTCAAGTGAAGTTAGATTAATGCGTAAACCCAAGTGGGTTACCATGATTGTATGAGCATGTTGCTCTTATATAATACATATGATGGAAGACATAACTTAGGTCTCTTCCCATAAAAATATCATAAGCTATGGGATTAGTACATATAATTCTTCATCAAATTCCTCTCTTACAAATCTTGTCAGGCCTCTAACATAGAAGTTCTTCGTCAAGTTTGCAATTGTCTTAATATCCAAATTCAAAATCCAATTAACTTCAGTTTAGTAATCACTACTGGTTTAAGAATTCAAAGTTCCGATTCTTCTATAATGCTACTGCTTACATCCAAGTTGCCTCCCAGCTTGAGGGGAAGTGTTGAGAAGCACAAATATTCAAACTATAGATTCAACTTGAGGGGAAATGTTGAGATGTGGTAGTTTAGAATTAATTATTAAAATTAATATTATATTTTGTCAGTTATTTAATTAATTATCTAAAATTAAGTTTAGATATTATTTAGGATTAGATTTGAATATTAAATTATCATATCTTAGAAGAATAAATATGATATATTAGGATTATGATAGATTCTAGGTTTAGCATATTAGCTTATATTTTTATATATATAAAAGCCTATTTGTATTCTCATTTATTCAATGATTAATAATATTTTGGGGCTTTATTTTCTGTCAACTCTCAATCCTTCAAATTTCCACAATATGACAAACTAGCAATAGTGCCATGAGACCTTTACTGATTTCATTAGCATACTATTCTTTTCATAAAAGTTCAATTTCAAAATTAGAATAAAATAAGGACCTATGACAATTAAGATAATCAAATTACTTAACAGGTAAAGCATGGAGTATGCAATTGACAGATGTATGGTATACAACAGACAAGGAGTTTATAAAACTAGGAGAATCAGGGCACAAAAAGACAGATCCAGTAATAGTCAATAAGTATCTATTTGAGCCTCAAAAAAGTTATCTTCATTTACTCTTTTGAAATCAGGTAAAGAAAGGAGTCTCCGATTAATAGGCTTCTCTATTAAATATTAAAATAAAAAATAAAAATAAAAAACAAGAAGAAGAAGAAGACGAAAGAAAGAAAGAAACAAGTTTAATGCTACTAGAATTTGCATGCTAGTAAAAGGCTGATATACATACAAACTTTTAGGCTGAAACATTGGCTCTATCTAGACTAATCTAGATAACCATACCACCAGTGAGGAAAGCTCATGGCTCATTATTTAGATTTGACTTCTGTTAATTTTCTCTAACCTCATTCCTTTGACAATCTAATGCTTCTAAGCATCATCATGCACTACATTGGGAAAATTCTAAAGATCACAGGTGATGTTTGAAGATTATCCTTTAAAAATTTAAACTAAAAATCCAGGAAGGCTATTGTAACCTTTTGCAACATGATAATGCAAATTTCCATCAATCTTTGTTGCACTGAATAAGAAATTTATGACAAATAGCATAGGAATCATTCCACTAGTTTGGTCACAATAAGTTACTAAACTATGTATCTACATGGGGGTGAAAATGGCATCACAATAAACTTCTGGTATTTTAAAACCCAGATATACATACCTAGTTGGATCCATCTTGGCAGTTAACGACTTAAGGGAGAAGAGTAGACCAAACATTAATTTGTGGTCTTGCTGAGCATTCAATGTCCGACGGGGACGATTCCACTCCCTGTATAGCAAGCATACCCCGTTTCTGTTGAAAATATACATCATATGGGCATTGTTTCCTGCTGCTGTTGGAGCAGGTGGAGATGGACTGATCTCTGTTCCCCCAAAGAATTGCATTTTCTATCAGTAAGGATGCAGAGCAGATTAAGTCAAGAACCTGTTAATCACATAAGCATAGTAATGCACAATTGGCCAGCACAGGCATCTGATATTGTATCAAACAAAAGCAGAAAACCGCACGTCATAGAGAGCCATGGTGAAAATTTACAAAACATCTAGAAATTATGCGCTAGGCAGGACTACTATTTTTACCAGTGTCCACCACTATTTTGTCTTTCCATTTTTACACCTACCAAGCCCATTGTGTCCCTTCTACATATATTCTTTACCAGTACTCATATGAGAATACCATACCCCAAATTGGGACATGGCCAGGGTAAAGGATGTTATTTGTTCAGTTATACTTGACATATCCCAGGGTACACAAAATAGACAAAGTAATTGTCATCCCTAAATAACAGCACATCACTATCTTTGCACTCACTAATGAAGTAGATGATAAGAGATTAGAGGTATTAAAAGAGAATTAATGCAAGAAAATATATGGGCTGATTCTGGTTGGAAAAAGTTATGATATTTCCCTCTAGGTGAATGGTAGAAAGAATGCGTAAAGAAAGCATATAGAATAGCCAGATTTGTCCAATCCTGTGGATGGGAAGGGGATATTAAATTGGTTATTTAGTAGCCTAAGTTCATGTGGCATCCATGGACAATTCAGCTAGTTGCTCCAACCAAATTGTGTAAAATTATTGATACAGCCTTTAACTTGATTAAATTTATTCTTTAGGCCTCAGCATTATACTTATAAAATTAAAAATTACAAAGAACATTGCACCAAGAGGAATCCAATCCATGACAAAGAAGAAATAATCAACAGAAATCCAAAAGGCACTAATAAAGTTTCATCCTCAAGGATTACTTCATCTAAACAACTTCAATAATGTGTATGCCCTTCCCGAACATTTTCTTTTACCAGATTCAATGAATCTGTTCAACAGACAGCAGATTGAAAATCTTAAGGAACTACTAAACGTATAGACTGATAGTCATTCAAGCTTTGAAAGCATACAATTTGAAGCTCGGCTCCACCAACACCAACTACCTATGTGTGACCAAAAATTCATGAGGTTGGAAAATTCCAATACTTGATATGGATCTTATTTAACGAACTCATAACATGGCAATCTCAGTAATACAATATTTCTTCAAAGACTCCTACTTTTTAATCAAAATAAAATTAACCATCAAACTTCAATAAGGTACCAGAACATAAATAAAAATAAAGAATAGCAAAGCTTATTCAAGTTCTTGAATTTGTCACCTGAAATTTATTCCACACAATCAAAATATATATGTATCTGGAATTGCAAATGTTAGACAGCAAAATCAGGGTATCTTTACAACATTTTAAGGTTAGCATGGGTAACCTAACCTTGTATTATCACCCTGGCAGTGCACCAAACGTTGGAAAATATCACAGCCAACCACTAGTGTCGATTCTGAATCTCTATAGACCTACGAATAAACCAATGAAATCAGTCTACTTTCTTATTTCTTTACAAGCCCTATACTTTTTCTTGTGCCTATAAGTCTGCATCAAAGTCAAACACAATAGTTATAGATATCAAAAGGAAGCCAAAAAATTAAAACCAGATCAAGTAATTTAACAATATTATCACCAGATCAAGTAATTTAAAAGTCATTAAAATAATATGCCATATGGAACAAAATTCAGAATGAAAAAATATAAGAGTTTGAATTCTACAAAACCAGAGCAAGAAGTAACCAATTGCACCATCATCTTAAGGAAAACTTCATTTATAAGCCAAAATGTAATGGTTAATTTTTTCAATTACTGTTAAAAAGAATTAACATCTTCTCTATAACCTCAAGTCCTCATAACTGTAAGTCTGCAGCTTCTATTCCTTTACTTCTATTTCTAATCTTCGAAGCTAATTATTTAATATCATTTATTATTAACTGTTCCATAATGCACCAAAAACAGTTGGGATAAAATTTTAATAAGCACATTAAAGAGCATAAGTCAGATACTCAGCAACTAATCTCTAATGAATGTAATTTACAAATTCACAATATTGACTAGCAATATATAGACAGCACGCCTACGAAATCAGAAGCTCAGAACCAGTCCAGCCAGGGAAGGGAATGATTGAATGAATATCAACTGAGGAAGAAGCTTAAAGCCTAACCAAAGAAAGAAGAAAGAAATCAAAGAAATAAAATAAAACACAACTGACATGTGACAACCCAAAAACAGAGAAAGAACACAAATCAAAACGAAGTATAAAAAGAATCAATATTTGGTTTCAATCAGAAACCGTCCAGGCGGCCAGAGAATGAATATCAACTAAGAAAAAATCTTAAATCAAACCTAGAGAATCGAGATGGAGGGGCGAGTGTTGATTGTTGAGCGGCGAGACTGTGAGCTGGGATTGAGGAAGAATGAGAGGAATACGGCGGCGACACTGTGACGGTGAGTGGTGAGATAACGAGAGCCAGAGCTGAGGAAGACAAACGGCGACAAAGGACAGACAGAGAGGCGGAAATTGAAGAAACTGAGAGAGGCCACAACGACAGCCAGCTGCAACGACGAGGCGAGCGTCCGAGACTCCGAGCGATTGCGAGAGAAGAGACGGAGAGTGAGTCAGTCTGGGACGAGAAAACGACGAAGAAAATGGTGGGGAACCCGTTTGGGTGCTCAGATCTGAGCATCTAAATTTTTAGTTTCTTTTAACTAACGTTTTTAACAGGGAAAATGAGAGCGGGCTCCAAAATGGTAAATGCAAGAGCAGTTGTCAATATTTAATATTATATTTATTATTGTTAATAGATCTAATTTAAAATTTATTATTTTTTAAAATATTTTTTATCATTTTTATATATATATAAATTATTTTTAAAAAAATTAATTGAGAGATTATGTTTATTTTAGATTTTATAGTCAAAATAATTTTATTTAAAAAAAATAAAAAATAAATTTAAATTATCTAAATCGGGACAATTAAGATTAAATGAATTAAGGGACTTATCAAAATAATAAACACCTAAGCTAGTTTAGGTATTAAGGTTAAGGCTAGCATAAAGACTCCATGGACACATTAGGTAGGATGAGCTAAAATAAAGACGACATGGTATCTCGTGGTTTCTGCATACTGTGGAGGAGCTAGTGTCATGGTGTCATGTCTATTTGAAATTTATACTTCATTTGTTGGTCTCCTTTTAGATAATGTTTGAACGTTGTTGACTAGATGGATTTGAGTTTGGTACTTTACAATATGCAAATTGTTTTTGTTTAACTAACGAATGCTATTTTTCTACAAATATTTATAGATCTTGTAGTGTGGTTGTGTTTTTAATTCAAGCTAATTATAACAAAACTTTTTATTATAAATTAAGGGTAATAGTATTATTTGATTTAGATGGTAATAATCTTATAAGGAATTACTAGCTATATGTTTATACTGGTAAAAATTTAGTTATACCTGTAGTAGAAAACGAAAGAATGTTGTGCTGAGATAGGTTGAAGGATTAATGTTTGAACCTTAGAAGAGATGTTATAGTAATATAACCATTGCATGAAAGAGGACAATAATCCTTCCATAACTTGAATCATTTTTTGTCAACCCTGAACATCTATCTTTATGAGCATATAGCCAAACTGGTCAATTATGGTAAAGTTGACCAAAGATGATTCGGGTTATAGAAAGATCATTTTCCTCTTTCATACAAGGATTATATTAATGTAAACTCTCATATGAGATTCAAAGTTTCCTCCTTCAAACCATCTCAACACAGCCTTTATTCATTTCCTACTAGATGCGTAATTGAATTTCTACTAGTATAAACATATAGCCAGTAATCTCTTATAAGATTATTACTATCAAAATCAAATAATACTACTACCATTAATCTCTAATAAAAAGTTTAGTTAAACATATCTTAATTCGCTATTCTCATTCTTCAATATTCTGAAGGATAATATTTAAGGAAAATGGTAAGAAAATATAAGGATGCTTATATCACAAGAGAATTAGGAAACTGATTTTTTTATTTCTCTTCAGATCGATGATTTCCTCTTAGAGGTTACAAGGTTTATATAGAAAAGTAAGACTCGACATTCTTCTTTCTTCTTCTCGTCTTTCAACTATACAAGACATAAAGCTTACAAGTAGAGCTCGTAAAATGGGCTGACATTTTGCCAGCTCGTTTTAGGGCAGGTTGGCCTATTTTTAAGCAGGCTAGCCCTTTCTTTTAAAATTATTAATATTATTATTTATTTTACCAAAATATTATTTTGAATAGTCTTATTATTGAATACTAGTAAAGATGATTACTTATTTATTTATATGTGTTGACATATTATAATTGATTAATATTATGTTAGTATTTATTTATATTTATAGTTATAAAATTTGAGATTTTTTTTATAAAAATATGAATTTTTAAGAGTATAACATTAACAATTTTTTTTATTATGCTAATATAACATTAGAAATTTTTTATTAGTATTTTAAAAGTTTAGAAATAATTTTAGGTTAACAAAATGCTAGCCAGTTCTAGGGCGGACTGTATAATGGCAGGCTGGCCCATTTCCCACCTCTACTTATAAGACATAAAGCTAGACATAAAATTTTCCAAGATTACATTATCTTATCACTATTCCTCTTTGACTTCTTTCTTTGTCTTCTTGTTCTTTCAAGATGTCGGTATCATCTTTTCTTTATTTTCTTCTTCTTTTTCTGAACTTGTTGGCAACTTGGCAGATTCTTCTATTGTCGGCAACTTCTTGTAGGTTAAATTCTTCTTTATATCACACTCATATCAATTACTAGGTCCTCAAAATCTTTCTTTTCTGGGCTCTTTTTATTGCAATAATTACATTTATAAGATGCATATTCTAATAAAATTTGACATATTCTTCTTTTTATTTTTCTGTATTTTCAAATTTATTATTTTTTAGCTTGTCATAAAATTGATTAAAATAACTAAGATTCTTCGATGTCCTTAATGATGAATATGCACGTGTTGTTGGGCCTAAGAAATAAACTCAAGTAGCTTCCTCAACTATAGCAATAATTATATTGATTTCTTGAAATATTATATGATAATCTTAATATTTTATTCTGGATATTGTCTGCATAAATTCTTCTTCATCTTCAATATCTTTTTTACAGTCTTCTTGATGCTCAAATGGCTTCTTAGTAGTTCTAAGTCTGATTAAATTTATTGGATGATACAATTTTTTTCGAGTTATTTCAACAATTGTTGAATAACACCTTATAAATATTGTATGTTGGGTAACAATTCCAAAATATGTTTTTACATCTCTTTTAACTGGTTCGGGTAACTCAAAAATTTCTTCTAGGGATGGTGAATGATAAATTGACTAAATTAATCCATGCTGATAAAGGACTTTTACTAGATTCGAAGGTGTTCCAAGATATATAATAGCTTTGTTAAAAGTAAAATGGGATGCATAGTTTAAATGTTAAGGTTTTAGAGTAAAATGGTTAAGGTGATAAATAAGCTTCTTATAATACTAGTAATTTTCTCAGAGTCTAAAAGTAGATAGGTTTATTCTGATTCTTGGACTAATAGTTTTAGATGATGAGGCCAATGACTGGTTATTAGATTGATTATGACAGGTTTCTTGGGTTGTTTATGCTTGATTTATTATAATATCAATTAAAGGAGTAATTCTTTTATCTATTATATATTCTTCAGATGTCTGGACTGAAATATCAGCTATAGTTACATATCTTTTTAAATTTCTTTCTTCCAATTTTCCCACTCTTTGTTGGAGTAAATCCAACTGATTAGAGATCTTGGTAAAAGTTTCATTAATCTGTGAAGTTAAAAGATTCATTGAAGTTTATATTATTTAAAACCTCTTATTTACTTGATTAATAATAGGTACCAATCTTTATTGGATTCTTCATTAAATATGTAATTTAAATTTCTTCCTGATTCTATCTGCTAAAAAAATCAGCTATCATATTATTTTTTTTCCTTTAATATATTCAATTTCATAATCATAATAAGACATATCACTATGACATTTAATCAACATTTGATTAGATAATTTATTTGTTCTATTCCTCTGTCTAACCAATAATTTACTTGAGTATTATCAGTTTTAATAATAAACCTTTTATTTATAATAAATAACTCAAATTTTTCTATTGCTTTTACTATAGCTAAAAACTCTTTCCAATTTGAATGATATTTACTTTATTATTCATTAAATGTTCTACTTGAATATCTAGTGATTAATTTATTTCTTTCATTATTCTCATGATATAAAGTTGCTCCCCAATAATTTTTAGAAGCATAAGTATAAATTTTCCATTTTCCATTATTGTCTAAAGGTATAGTTAATTTTGGTAAATTCTCACATAATTTTTTAATTTGATTTATAATTTTTTCAATTTCCTTATTTCATAACCAATTACTTTTTTCTCCTGCTAATTTAGATATCTTTGCAGTTAATTTTGATAAATTAGGTATATAATTCCTAGTCTGATTTACTAATCCTAAAAAAGATTGTAAATCTTTCTTATTTTTTATTTTTGAAAATTCTAGTACTTTTTTTACTTATATGTTCTTATAATTCTATTACATGTGAAGTTATATTTTGTCATAAAAATCGTATTTTAGTTTTCTTTAATTCATCTTTTTTTAGGTGAAATATTTAATCATTTTCCTTCTATTAACTTTATAAATTGTTCTAAATGATTTTCATGTTCCTTTTTATTATTTGAAAATATTAAAATAGTTTCTATATAAATAACGGCAAAGTTTTTTAAAGGAAATAACAGTTTAGAAACATATTCTTGAAATATAATGGAACTATTATGAAATCTCATAGGTAATACATTCCATTCATATAATCCTTGCGATGTACTAAAAATAATATATTTTTTACTTTTTTTTTCTAATTTTATTTTAAAAAAATCCTAATTTACAATCAAATTTACTAAATATCTTTTTTTTCTTTATTAAATTAATTAATAGTTCCATTTTAGGTATTTGATATCTATTTCTTATTGCTAAATCATTTAATTTCTTATAATTTATTACCATTCTTGATTTTCCTTTTCTTTCTTCACTATATTTTACAACTATCATTGCTAGTGAAGAATATTCTGATATATTTCTCTAATTAAATTATTTTTTTTCATTTCATTTATATGCATTTCAAATTCTTTCTTATCTTTTTCTGTCTAAGAATAAGGTTTACACTTTATTTTTTTACTATAATTTTTTAATTCTATTTTTGCTATAGGTTTTGATTTTTCCCAATAAATTAAATCATTATCATCATAATTATCTATTAATCTTTGTTCAATAGTTTTTTCTTCTAACTTTTCTTGTATTAAATTTAAATTTATTAACATATAAATTATTTCTAATGGCTTATTATTAGGTAAAAATTGAATTTCATTCTCATATTATTTTTTTGAAAATTTTCATCTTTTCTTTTATGTGGTTTAGTTATTCTTATTCCCCATACTCATGTTACAAGGTGTAGTTAATATTATAGCTTTTTCAATTAAATGAATTGGATAATATTTACTTAAAAAGTCTAATCCTAATATTACATCACATAATGGTTTATTATATTGATTTAATTTTTCAATTAATAATTTATATTATCCTATTTGTATAAGTATATTCTTAGGTTTTAATTCTATCATATGTATTTCTCTTCGAGCACTTTCCTTTCTTGATATTTTATCTTTATTTTTTCATAACTCGGGTGGTAAAACATTATATTTTACAACAGTTAAATTTGCTTTAATATCTACAAGGCATGATATTTCCTAAATCTATATTTTTTATAATTAAATTTTACTAATACATAAAACAATTGTCTGTTCATCTTAATTTTTTAATTATTATAGTTTGATAATTTATATTTAAAATTATTCTATCATCTTGTATCCTATATGACCTTACTGATTGTAAAAAATTCTTTTCCTAAGATCATCTTATATTCATTATTACTATTTTCTTGTACCCATAATTTAATATTTATAATATCTCTTTTATTAAATCTTATAATAACATTTGCTTTTGTTCCTTTCTCTATAATTTCTAAATTATTTTCAATATAACTTTCTTCTATAAAAACTTGTATTTATATTTTCTTCTATGAGAGCTATTATTTCTTTTCAAAGTGCTTCTTTTTTAGTTTCTAACTTTATTGAACATTTTTTTAGTTGAATATATTTGTCTACTTCTAAATCTTATTTGTGTTAAATTTGTATTTATTGGTATTTCTACAAATAAATTTATTTTATAATATTTATTTTGTCTTTAACTTTGTGATCTAATTAATGATCTTCTTATTTCAGGTCTACTTAAAGGATATTCTAAGCTTCTTCTAGGATTATTAATATTTATGTTTAAAGTTGGTGTATTTATTCTTAAACTTCTTTGTTCTAAGTTATCATTAGTTAATATTCTTCTATAATTCATTGTTTGATTACAACTCATAGTTCTATCTAATTCTATTTGTAATTATTCTGGTATTGTTATATTCATTAGATATAACTGAATTTCTCTTAATATAGGCATATAATATTTATCTATAGTTATTCTTTCATGAGATTTTTTATATATCTTATATTCATTTGTAAAAACTAATCATATTATAATTGTTATACTTATAGTTTTAGCTCCTTCTAACATTTTTATTCCTCATAATTTATGATATATAATTATAGATTTATTCATATGTCCATCAGCTTTTAATATAGTAACATTTGTATTAACTATAAATTTTAATTTTTGATATATTAAATTTTCTTTTAATATTCCTAATATAATATCTTTTACCCTACTTACAATTCTTTCATCAGTTATTAATAATTCTATAGGTGTATATATTCCTTATTTAAAATAAGCTTTTACAAGTATTTAGATTCCTACTATATAAATTACTGTAACTTCATCTTTAAATGATAATTTAACTATTTCATATTCTATTAAAGTTTTACTTACCAAAGATATTCTTAAAACTCTTTGTGATAAAGATGATTATATTGGATGTTTCTTTTCCACAATTATAACATTTATATTTTCTAGGTTTTTTACTATAATTTATTCTTTTACTAGCTTTCTTAAAATATTTTTGAGGTTTAAATTTTCTATAAAATTTTTCTTTGGGATATCTTTTGAATTTATATTTTTTCTTGAATTTTTTCTCTTTTCTCCTTTTCTTATATTTTTCTAATTTATATCTCCATTTATGCAGTGTTTTCAATTCTCCACATTTTAATGTTGTCTTATTAATTTTATAATATCTTATATTTCTCCAAACTTATTTATATTTATCAGTTAAATATTTTATTAGATAATTTTGTCTTCTTCCCATAGTATCTAAAAAGGGTATTAAATTAATTCTTTCTCAAAAAAATCTATTATAATAATTCATTATTGTTTATAAAATTATTTTTGGTAATTTTTTTATAAAAATAAAATCTTTGTATTTCATAACAATTTATTCTTGCTTCATAATAATATTTTTTTAAATTCACATATATATATATATATTGATTTAAATATTTTGGATCTAAACTATATATTTCTATTTCATGTAATTTTTGTATAGCTTTTTTAATTTGTATTTCTTCATTTAATGCTAAACATTTTCCTAAAAATTTATTTTTTAATATTTGTTCATATCATCTTGTTAATAATCCATAAAATTATTTTCTATTAGTATATGATTCATTTATTTGTCTTGCATTTTCTCTAAATTTACGAGTTTTACTTTTACACCAATTTTGTACTATTCACATAAAACTTGCATCAACTAACATACTTGCCATTCCTACTTATATATTTTTTCCTATTAATGCAATTAATTGTGATTTAGTCTATTCTTCTATTCCTTTTTCATTATCTAAATTACAATCTAGATGTAATCATATTCTTGTATTTGGTATATTTTTAGTTTCATATTGTTTTAATAGTGTTGGTATAAATCCTGATTTATTATGTGTTTTAAAATTCGTTTCAAAAAGTATTTTAACAATTGTTAAATGTTCTTTATGATATAACTAACTTTCTATATCGAATTTCATTATGTCTCCTGCATAATTTCTTATAGTACTTGTTTCTTCCTATTTTTTGGATTTAATTCTGGATTTATTATGTGAGTTTCTTCCATATTAATTTGACAATCTTTATAATTTCCTATTTTTGTAACATGGTCAAATTCTTTTCTAATATTTTTCAAATTTTCTTCCTCTTGACCCATTATTTCTTCTATTTGATCTTCATTTAATGCGATAGCATTCATCATATTAATAACAATATTTTTATTTTTTCCAACATCTTCTTTTTTATTTTCTTTACTTATTGAAGGTTTATATATTTCAAGTAAATAATCTATTTTTGATTATGTATTACATAATATTTCAGCTAACTTATTACTTTCTTTTTATTTAATTATAAATCTTTATTTTTTGTTCGTTTATAAGTATTCCACTTCTTTCTCTTTCCCATTCTCATTTTAAATCTATTTTTTCAATTTCTTCATATATTGTCAATAAATTCTTATTTAATACCTCTTGTCATTTTTTAATTTCTTCAGTTAAATCCTTGTTTGTTTTAAATTTTCATTAAGACTTTGTTGTCTAATTTTATTTTCACTTATTTCATATTCTTCAATTTGATATAATATTCTAATCATATTAATTTCTGATTCTTCTTCTATAGGTTCTATTTTATTTTCTATTCATAAGGCTTTCATAATTTGTTTTATATTTCCTTTTATCTATACCAATTCATTTGTATTATTTCTAATATCTTTTTTCATATCATATAATTTTTGTTCTAAAGGTTTTGCTAATTCTATTAATCTATCTTTTTTATGTTTTTGTTCTTTATTTATAATTTGTTTTATTTCTTTAGGTAATTTTTCTAATAATTCTTCTAAACTATATACTTGTATTAATTCTTCAATATTTTTATTTACATAACATCCTAATTATTTTATTAAATATATATTACTCTAATTTATTTGATTAAATGTATAATCTTCATCTTCTCTTATAATAAAAGGTGTTAAAATATAGTATATTTCCATATTGTTATCATTAAAAAACATATATGAATTGGCAATGATTATTTAGTTGGAAGAAGAAGTGAGAAGAGATTTTCTCTAGGAGAGTGATTTTCCAATTCAAAAGAGAAAGTGGGATCCCACCTATTTTGGTGGGATTCGATTTTTCAATGCTTGATAACTGTCATTTTAATTATCAAACAAGAAAATAAACTAACCAATAGTAGAGTAAAGCTAACATAGGTCAATTCAAAAAGAGTCTAAATGGATGCTAAAGTACATAATTAATGTAATAATCCACAAATTAATAAATTAAGAAGATAATTTGTGAGATGAGATATTGACTAAATTCTGAATGTAAATCTTGTGCTATTGTTTATGATTTTATGTGTTTGTGATGATGAAATGTATAAATAACAAGTGTATTTCCTTGGAGATTGCCTTACCTTCATTATCCATATTGTATATGGAGTTAATTAGTTGAATTATAATGTGTTAGCTAACCACTCACCAGCTAAATCTCAATCAAAGTTACAAATCGCAAACATTGAATAGAGAAATATGAATCATTAAACTCAAGAGATAGAAGAAGATAAATTAAATAGATACAACAGTACTCTGTTCTAAAATTACTCCAATTAACCACAACCATGTCCAACTAGTTCAAGGAAGAGAATCAATCAAAGCATCTATTATGTAGAAATAGGATATCCAACTCAGTTTCCTAATCATTAATCATCTACTAACTCTAATTGAATCAATAATTTAAGAATTAACTACATCAACTCGATACAATCAAATTGAATTAAAGACATAATGAACTCCCTATTTCAAATCAAGGATTATGGTTTAACATCATCTCCAAGGAACACAGTGCATCTAGCCTTCTGTCAAGACTTCAATAGTAGTAATAAAGCCAACAACAATAATGGTAAATGTAGAAGAAGAAGATGAAAATGAAAAGCAGAATTTTTCTCTGGTTCTATTATCTAGAACAGACAAAAGTTGCATATGGAAGAGAGACAATGAATGATAACGTGGTATAAGAGAGAGAATGGATGAGTAAGAGCTGAGTGTGGTCTGTATAGTGTGGGTACATATACGTGTGATGATATATGAAATGATGAGTGAGCTGATGGACATATAGGAGAAATGTGTAATGAGTGTGACAAATCTGAAGTGATGAGCTGTCCGGATGTGTGGAATTCTGTTATGTTACAACACATATGTGAACTCCCCTACTTGCTTCTCTTATTAGATCTTCTAGCATGTGATTCTGTTAACCCACTTGTTCAATCTAACACATGTTTCTCTTGTCCAGTTGTCAACTAACCTCCATCTAATTTGTTGATTGATCACTGCATTTACCTGTAATAGAAATTTAATATATTATTTATCCAATGAATCACTAAAATTATATCAATTAATTTCCAATTGTTCAACTTTTATTTTATTTAATAATTGCTCAACATATTGATAAATAGGGATGAAATTAATAATAAAACCCTCTTTAAATGTACTAAAATCAATACAAATAAGAGATCATCAATTTCCTCACACTTAACTTTTGCATTCTGAGCAAAATTATGGATCAAAAATAAAATTCGACCACATATGTTCAGTAAAATTGGCAAACATATTTAGCATTAGTACTTGCATTCATCAATATTTTTCCTTTAATTGGCAATAATCCAAACTGATCTCATATCAATTAAAGAATATAACTTATGCAATTAAATCATAGTAAGCAATTATGTGAGATTTTCTCACAAGGTGCAGTGTTTCACTCATTATCTTATCAAGGTAATTTCACTCACCCATCTAGCTTAGGCTTCCATAGGCTTGTAAATGTCCTATATCACTATTGCATGCCACAAGGGTTATGAATCAAAGGGTCTTTATTAGGTTGTAATGTTTGAAAGGCTAAGTGATGAAATAAAAATGCATGTCAATGATTAATGAAATACTGCACATGATCTTGCTTCTTCAAGCTATTTCAACAATTAATCACAATTTGAACTGTGCAACTGCAGAAAGTATCAATTATAAGCTAACTTCCTTTCATTGAACATCACATCTTGTTAAAGGGTATATCGTTTTTTTCTCTTTTCTTTATTCTTTCATGTTTTTCTTTTCTTTGTATTATTTCTATGTGCTTTTTTTTTCTTTTAACTATTGAATCAGATAACAAATACATTAAATTTTAGATATTCAACAAGTTGCGTAGCTTAACAGTTATTTTACAATTAAATACTTACTGCAGTAACAAATATCTTATATACCATTCATTAATGAATGATGAAATTTTAAAAGAAAGTGAAGGTCTTAAAGGGGTGTAAGCAAATGATTTAATTTTTATGTGGCTACTATTTGGTCAAAAGGGTTTTGAAAGAAATGCCCTTATCATATTCACAACTCTAAGAAGCAAGGTAGTTTTTGAATCAAGGATTGAGACAAGTTCTACATAATTACAAAACTAGATGATGTCATATAATGTAAATGAGTATATGTTGGAGGCTCAAAATTCTTCCATATGGCTTACTCACCCTAATCAACTCACCATGACAAGATTGCATGAATATTAACTAAATACATGAGATTAATCATTCATTATACACAATTTTCAGTAATTAATCAATGAAACAAGCAACTCACTCTACATCAAGTTTGCCCATATTAAAAAATATATGTTCAAAATTTAATTTTAAATCCATGATAGTAAATTCCAATAAACCAAGTAATATTTAGAATGAAATAGAAGAATTTTTCAGTAAAGGGTCACTTGTAGTCTCGACAAAAAGGACATCAGGTCGAGATTGTTTTACATAAAGAAGAAATTTTCAGAAAATGAGGAATATTGGTTGCCACTTACATGGACATTGGTCGCAACTCATAATCACATAGAGTAACTTTGATAACCACACATGCTTTGGTCACGACCTAAATGTCAATCCAGTCACAACCAAAATTCACAGAGTTACAGTCGCTACAAAGATAAGCACAAATCATGACTACACACCATAGATGACTAAACATAAGAAAATAGGAATTCTTGGTTGTGACAAAAATAGGTATTGGTCATGATTAATTTTTACAGAGAAGAAATTTGACAAAATTGCACACATTAGTCACGTCAAGAATAATATAAGGTCACGACCAAAAGATACAGAATCATAATAATTATCTTATTTTCATTCACCCCTTTCACACACTAAAGTTCATCTTCCTCCATACTTAATTTCTACATTGTCCTCAGTGTGAAGAAGTAATTAAGCATATGCAAAGGTAGAAGTAATGAGGATAAAACTAAACTAGAATCTAAGATAAATTTATTAGAGTTTCTATCTACCCCTACTAACTTGGTCTCCTCCCCACACTTAATTAACAATTAACAGCTCAAGTATATAAGTAAAATTGTGTATAACAGACTATTGTAAGTAGGGAAACAAGGAAGGAGACAACCTGAACATTATGGGGGTTTGAAGTTCTCCTTGCACAACTCAAATAAGTGGCCATTGACCTGAAATATTGTACTATATACGTTATCCTTTCTTATTGGTATAGGCTCTACCCATTGTGAAAGATTACTACAACTAGCAGAATATAGGCATAGCTAACATATAGTAGAAATAGTCTTATTGATATAACTGTTGTATTACCTGATTTTGTCCCTACAGTGAAATTATGTTAATATTGGATAATATCCTTCAATTTCTATAGCCCTAAAATGTCTAAAAATTTCAAGTTGAAGCCCCAGTGAACAAGGTTAGAATATGGGATATTATAACTATTAAATTGAAAAACCCTAGCTTAGAAATTTTAGCTTCTTGTCTTTTAAAGTCTATAACAATATCCTTGCCCTGCAATTCTGTTAAATCTGCCATAAATTTTTTTGGACATAACTCATCACTTGAAACAGTGTGGTTAGTTCCAATGGAAGAAATAGTAGATAGAGATGAAGAAAAATCACCTATAGTGGGAAGCCAACCATCAACTTTAGAATTAATACATAACACATTACTGTTGGATGAAGAAAAAAGAGAGAGATAAGTGGAGGAGTAAGAAATAGAAGGTTCTTCAACTTCATCATCATTATCAAGCTCATGAATATCATCATACTTATTTTCAAGTGATGCATCAATCATGTTAAGTCTTAGGAGAGAATAATCTTAATGTGGGTGTCTATACATGTTAAACTGAATTATGCGCCCACTAAATTCCATTTTAATAATCTCATCTTTCATACAAATCATGATGTTAACTGTCCTCAAGAATGTCATTCCTAAAATAAGAGTACTATCATCAAGAGATTTATTTGACATATCCAAAACATAAAAGTCTATAGGAAAAACAAGTTCCTTAACTTGAACTAAAATATCTTCTAAGATTACCTTAGGATTTATAATACTCTTATTAGACAATTAAGCTAACACTCTAGTTAGTTTAACCAAATTCACTCCTAGAACATGATAAACTAAACTAGATATTACATTAATAGCATCACCTAAATCTAATAATGCTCTGAGAACAATTATCTTGCCAATAAGGAATAGAGAATGCACTTGGATCTTGACAGTTTACTGAAAGTTGGGATTTGAAAAAGGCAGAAGCTTTAGTTCCTACTTGCACAATTTCATTAGGTTTTTGTCTTTCCTTGTGTGTGTAATTGTCCTTTAAACACTTTACATATTCTGGCACTCTTTGAACTCTTTCTAGCATAGGCACATTTACTTCAATCTTGCTGAAAAATAAGTACTTCCTTGTCCTGTTCCTCTAAGGCTTTCTTCTTACTACTCATGAATTCCCTTGGGACAGGTAAATCCTTCAGAGTTACTTCTTTCTCAACTGAACTAGAATTTATTTCTTTCTACTTGAGCTCTGTATTTACTACTGATTGTGTATCTTCAATTGTGTCCACTCTAGAATTTCTTAACTTAGAATCTGTAGCCTTAAGTAACTTATTTTCCTTATTATTTAGCTATCCACAACTTTCATAATCTTGTGCAGAATCGATTTAACTTTTTATAAAATCAAATGTAACCTTTTTCTTCCCAAGGATTTGTGCTTCCTTCTTGCTTTTAGACATCTCAATGCTATTCATCATTAAACTATTGGAATCAATGTCTACCTCACATTTCTCTTCATCTGTAACTTGCTCCCCAATTTGTCAAACTTATAGCATTCACATATTTGGGTTAATAATTGTATTTGAAGGTAGATTTCCAAAAATTTTAGCCTGAACATCACTTATTGAATTGGCCAACTGTGATACATAGCCATTCATGTTAGAAATGTTTGTTTCCAACTATTCTATTTTAGTTCCAAGGTAGCAAACTTAGAATCTGTTATTGCTAGGTTGTTATTCACAATAGATCTCATGTCCTTTAAGTTAGAGTTGAAGTTTGTGTTTATGGAGTTTATATTTAAATTTATCACATTAGTGCTCTTGATTATCTCAGATATACCATCATCATTTACAGTAGTAGGTAATTCTATAGCTTTACAAGATTTAGTCACTTGTCTATCATTGTTGATTATGTTCTGCCCAAAATTCCTATCTGCATCTCCATCTGAAATTATGATGATCTCTCTATCATTCATTATATGTGTTGGAGTATGGATTTCTTTGTAGATATTGGTTTGGTTTGCCTTGATAGATGGCTGATACATCTGCACAGTATGTAGGACAATTGACACTAGTGTGCATAGGATAAAAACAAAGCTGACAACTAGAAGTAACAAGAGCTGGAGAGTAAGGGCTTTGAACATGTGAATTACTTAATTGAGCAGCTAAATTGTTGATCTGAGTATTCATAGCAGTAACTTGATAATATAAGCTATTATAATCTTGAGATGACTTTGTAGAAACCTTATGGACTTGCCTAGCATCATAACCCCATATTGCTGGTCATTGCTTGCTATATTCTTAATCAAGTTCCATGCTTCATCTAGAGTTAAATCATTAATGGAACCCTTATCAGCTGCATCTAAATTCTTTTTGCATGCAAAGCGCAATCCTAAATAAAAATATTGCACCAAATGCTCACTTGGAATTTGGTAGTATGGACATCTAGCTAGCAGCTCTTGAAACATTCCTTAAAACTCATAAAAAGGCTATTGATCATACTGTTTTATAGTAAAAATCTTCTTTCTCAATGTAGTAGCCTTGGAAGTAGGGAAGTATCTCTCTAAGAAAGCAGTCCTCAAGTTATTCTAGGAGTCCAAGGCTTGAAGTGTATGATGTGGGAGCATATAAAACTATTCCTTTGACTTTCCTTCAAGTGTAAAATGGAATACTTATCTCTACATAGTATCTATGTCAACACCTACAGGTTTCATTGATGAGCAAACCTATTACACAGTCTTTAAGTGCTTGAAAGGATTCTCACCTAGTAATCTATACAATTTTAGTAAGTTACTTAACAAACAACTTTTCAACTCAAAATTAACATCCAAAGCATGACAAGTACAAAAAGGATCAAAGTTTGTATTATAAGAAGTGAGTTTTCTTATGCTCATATGTTCCTTTCTATTATTCATGTTATTCTTTCCATGTTGCTCATTTTAATTATTTTGATTATGAGTATAATCTTCTCCCTCATTAACATGCTCAATGACAAAATGATTATCTAAGTATGACCTGATGCAAAATAATATCAGCTACAATAGATTCACTACAAGAAATGAGTTCAACAACATATGCAACACTATCTTGATTTAAGATTCTAGTTTTCTTAATTTGCTTAAGTTTTCTATTGATATCTTTGTCCAAAGGAAAGAATTCAAAGCTTCTAGTTTTGCAAATCACACTCAACAGTTACGCAAGTTATCAAGTATATGGCAGATGCAATAATTTCATAAATTTAGATCAAGTAATCACAGTTTAAAACACTCAGATCATGACTAAAAATACAAATAGCAGATATCGTGACAGAAATGAAATTCAAGTCGCGACTGTTAGTCATAGAGAGCAAATTTGAAAATCAGGACTTTTGGTCGCGACCAAATGTCACTTCGGTTGCGATTAAAAATCACAGAGAGTAAATACTTGAAATTTGAAGTTTCTAGTTGTGACCAAATGTCACTCTAGTTGCGACTAAAAATCACAGAAGAAAATTTGATGGATAAGAGTTTTGGTTATGACCAAAACGTACTTCGGCCGCGACTAAAATTTATAGAGAGTAAATCTTAGTTAAATAATGATTTCATGTTACGACCAAAGGTATATTTGGTCGCAACTAAAAATTATATATACTCTCAAAAATCAATTTTTGCATTTTAGTCACAACTAATAAGGCAATTGGTCATGACTCAACAAGATAAAAACACTAAATTTGCAAAAAAAACTAAAACACCTATATATTTTTTATGTTTTTAAGGCCCAACATATTGCTTAGGAAACTTTAATGAAACATCATTCTTTTCTTATGTCTTAGGAACAAAAAGGTAGCATCTAGAATCACTTTTAAGGCTATTGAAGTCAAATTACTCAATCTAAAATTTTACTCTTAGCCAGTACTGTTCACTGTGTAAATTCTAGAGGAGTGACCTGACTTTAAAAAATCATAACTAATTTTAAAAAAATTGAAATGAAGTAGTTTAAATTGCTACAAGAAGATAACTTAATGCTCTTTCAGGTAAAATAACTTATTGACCATGCCTTGACTAGGTCAACATCAGTAAACATCTAAAGTTTACTGTTCATCCAGCATTTTTCCCTGATTCCATTATTTTGGTCCCAATATTTGCATTATCCAATCCCCAACTTTTCTTCATGCTTATTCAATCAAATTTTAACATACCTATAGGATTGGGATTACATGAAAGGGGATGAGATTTCTGGGGAAATCTCAGTAGCAAACGGTACTAAACAATGCATGCATTAATGTAAATATTTGTGCTTGCTTGTGAAAGTGTTAACATTGTGTAACGTGCGTGCTTCCATGTAACATATGAAATATAATTGGACAAAGTAATCATAGCAATAGAGCTTCATACATAAGCACATATGCAACACAATTCAACAAAGCCATAGCACATCAAACATAACATTCTATGCATACAAGTTTAGGATAAGTTTAATACCTGGCGTGTAGCCTTTTCTTCTAGCTCTTAGCCTTGCCTCTAAGGTCCCTTCTTTTCATAATTCAAAGCCTATACATAGCATAATAATATCTTTATTATTATCCAGTATAGCTCTACTTAACTCATCCTTAACTGGGGGTAATATCCTTAATCTGACATTCCCCTAACTTTCTTTCTATCTATAGCTAACCTTATCAATAGAGATATTTCTCTATTCTAACCATTAAGAGAAATCCTCTAACTTATTAGAGAAGCAACTATAATAACTTACTTACCTCATTTCTAAACTTTGCCAAGTGCCTAAGCTCCTTGGACTATTCCTAACTCCACCAGAACTCCTTCTTTCTTTCTCTTCCTTCCTTTCTTTCTCTCTTTCTCTTTTTCTCTCTTATTTCTCTTCTTTTTCTTGACCAAGACATGAATAAAATGGAGGGAGGGGAGTTTCTATTTATAGGTGAGTGGAGGTGGAATGAATGGCTCAAATCGAATCATGATGAATGGCTTAGATCGCTTAGCTTCCTCAAGAAGTTTTGCCTGCATCATCACGATGATATCACCCTCCTCAATGACTCACCAACATGCCATCATCCATGGGACACCTCACATGTAAGGTGGCATAATGGTGGGGCCCTTGGGATACCTTACTAGCTGACTCAGCACTTCCAGAGAATTCTAGAGTCTTTTCCCTGAATGAACGGCTGAGATTGTGCCACGTGTCCTTTAGCTTTTCTCCTTTTTCCTAGAATCATGACATGTGTCCTTAACTTTTCCACTTTTCCTATAATCATCCATGTTGCGCCTTGTCGGTCTCTTTTATGCCACCTCATGGTTCCAGATCACTTTTCCCAGTTCTATCTTTGACCGGGTCACTTTACTTTATTGAAAAAGTACTAAACTAATATTTTAATGCCACTTGGGCCCACATCCCTTTTGGGCTACGTTTTTTAACATCTGGGATGCTATCTTGGCCTCTGATTAAGCTCAAGCACTCTGGTGGCTCAATTCCCAAGAAACATCCATTTCTTTTCTAAAATGACCATTATGGCCCCAGGGACTTTCACTATTTATAATTTAGTCCTTGAACTTTTACTTGTAGTTTAGTCCTTGAACATCATATGTATACTTCTGGGACTTCTGCTCAATAGGGCCTGGTAGCATACCTTTTTCAGGCTACATATTAGGCTTCTAGGCCTAAAAATTGGGATATGACATTTAACAAGTAAGGCTCCCAGGTAACTACGCTATTTTGATAACTGTCATTTTAATTATCAAACAAGAAACTAAGTTAACTAATAGTAGAGTGAAGCTAACCTAGGTCGATTCGCAAGGAGTCTAAATGAATGCTAAAGTACCTAATTAATCTAATGAGTCACAAATTAACAGATTAATCAGATGATTTGTGAGATGAGATATTGGCTAAATTTTGAATGTAAATCCTATGCTATTGTTTATGATTTTAGGTGTTTGTGTTGATGAAATGTATCAATGACAAGTGTGTTCCCTTGGAGATTACCTTACCTTCATTATCCATATTGTATCTAGAGTTAATTAGTTGAATTAGAATGTGTTAGCTAACAACTCACCAGCTAAATCTCAATCAAAGCTATAATGCGTAGACATTGAATAGAGAAATATGAATCATTAAACTTAAGAGATAGAAGAAGATGAATTAAATAGATATAACTGTACTCTGTTATAGAACTTACTCCAATTAACCACAACTACATTCAACTATTTCAAGGATGATAATCAATCAAAGCATCTATTATGTAAAAATAAGAAATTCAACTTGGTTCCCTAATCATTAATCATCTACTAACTCTAATTGAATAAAAAATTCAAGAATTAACTACATCAACTTAATACAATCAAATATGAATTAAAGACATAATGAACTCCCTGTTTCAAATCAAGAATTCTGGTTCAGCACCATCTCCAAGAGAACACAATGGATCTAGTCTTCCATTGTTATCAAGACTTTAACAGCAACAGTAAAACTAATAGCAGTTATGGTGTGTGTAGAAGGACAAGATGAAAATGAAAGCAAAACTTTCCTCTAGTTCT
The DNA here is from genome assembly GCA_037074615.1 of Leucaena leucocephala. Classification (NCBI taxonomy): domain Eukaryota; kingdom Viridiplantae; phylum Streptophyta; class Magnoliopsida; order Fabales; family Fabaceae; genus Leucaena; species Leucaena leucocephala. The sequence continues at coordinate 17,781,856 of CM073519.1, forward strand.
ATTGTCTAGAACAGAGAAATGTTACAGATGGAAGAGAGAGAATAAGGGATAATGTGATATGAGAGAGAGAATGGAGGTGGAGTGAGAGCTGAGTGTGGTCTGTATAGTGTGGGTGCAAATGCGTGTGATGATATCTAAAATGATGAGTGAGCTGATGGATATATAGGAGAAGTGTGTAATAAGTATGACAGATATGAAGTTATGAGCTGTCTAGATGTATGGGATTTTGTTCTATAACAGCATATGTGTGAACTCCCCCACTTGCTTATATTATTAGCTCCTTCCAGCATGTGATCTTGTTAGCCCACTTGTTCAATCCAGCACGTGCTTCTCTTGTCCAGCTGTCAACTAACCTCAATCTAATCTGTTGATTGATAACTACATTGACCTGTGATGAAAATTTAATAGATTATTTATCCAATGAATCACTAAAATTATATCAATTAGTTTTCACATATTTCACTTTTATTTTATTTATTAATTGCTCAACATATTGATAAATGGGGACAAAAATCAATAATAAAACCATCTTTAAACATACTAAAATCAATACAAATAAGAGTTTATCAATACTCCCAAAGACAAGTTTACTCCTTAGCAATGTTGGACTCTCATTTTTCTTCTTATTCTGGCATCGTTCTCTTCTCTTCTTCCTCCTTGATTTTTGTTGTAAGCCTCTAAACTCATAGTCCCTTCATTCTCTCCGTCTACTTCGAACAGCGTTATGAAGTTTTTAGGGTTTTATTTTGCCCCATCTTAAGTTCTTCTTTTTAAATAAAATCTTACCACCTGATGAGATCAAATAAAGTTGCTTGAAGACCCATCACAATTTTGAGGTAGAAAGTGACGAAGAAATGCTTCTATTCTTGAAAGTGACCTATGATGATAACAAATATTGTGTTATTGTCACTTTGCATATGGGTTTGTGTAGGGTGTTATTGTTTTGAAAGGGTTCCAATTGTTTCAGGCTTTACTGATAAGGAGCTTACCTGTGACAATGAGAATTTAAGTTTGAAGAGATATTTGGTCTAATTCCATACTCATCACTCGAGTAAACAAAAGCCCATAAATTCATATAACCCACAAATCTTTAAACTTATCTTCGGCTTCCTCTTCCTCATTTAAGCTTGTGTGTTTTCTTATGGATCATGACTACCTCTATTTGTGAGACAATAATCAATTTTAAACTAGAGAAATTAATTTAAAGAAATCCATTTTGATATGTACAAAACTCTTTCAATTCAATTATAAATTTGACAAATGATCTATCATTATAAAACTCTTTGAGTTTAATTTCTAAAGAAATAAGACCCATTTTAAAATTCATTATGTTCTAAAAAATATGATCGAAAGAATAAATAAAGGTGAGAGATAAAGTATTATATCACAACACTATTTTTTGAAAAGCATATTTCCTTCATATGAAACTATTTGAAGTTGAGATTGAAGCTCTTGAATCGTGTTTATAGTGTAGTTTTATATGAAATAAATTTTATATCAAATAGATTTGTTGTTTAAGAGATCTTTCAAAAATGCCAAAGAAATATCAAAGTTGATGAAACATAGAGCATATCATAATTAAAAAATGGTAAGTTGAAATAAATTTGTCATTTGAAATTGCTTTCTCTCTCAAAATATCAATTTGGATATAGTTATGCATTACATTGTCAAGTCGAATGAAATATTTTCTCAGCAATGAAATCGATTGTGGGGAGTGGAATCGATTTTATTTATACGAAACAGATTTTGTCACGTGAAATTGATTTTAGTCATCAGGTTTTTAAATTACCTTATTTTACATTTTTAAAAACAGAAGATTTCTTTGACGAAAACTGATAATAACTCAATAATAAAAATCTTTTTCATTCAAGAAAATCTATTTTAGTGTCTTGAAATAAATTAACTTTGTCAAATCCATTTCTTTTCTTGATGAAAACAGAATGTGAGCCATCTTGCAAGATATTTTGTTTATAAAAAGTTATTAAAAATTAGTTGCAAAGTGCATTTTTGAATTTGAAAGAATGAGTTGTTATAAGATAGTATAGGTAAGAGTTTTTGGGGATAAAATACCGAAATTGAAGCTAAAAGACTCACACAATTTGTTTAGAAATTTTCAACATGTTTCATTTAATTGTTTATTTCATTTTATTACTGTTATAAGTTCCCGAATGGAATAGATTTGATTTAGTATCTTAACAAAATACCATCTTGGCATTATTATTTATATTATTTAGTTATTATTTTTACTTAATTATTATTTTAATCATTTGATATCTATACTGATTATAAAAATAATATTTATATTTATTTAAATTATAATTTACTTTTTATTTATTTCACTTTTATTGAATTATTGTATTAACTATCGAATTTTAAATTTTAAATATAAATTTAATTAATATTTAAATTTATTTATTTAATTTATAATCTTTAGGAATTATTTATGAATAATTAAAATTTTAAATTAGAATATGAATTTGATTATTAAATACTCATTAAGGGCAATATGATCATTTGCATATTTTTCTACATAATTTTCCATCACTTTAAACCCACTAAACAAAAAAATTTCTATCAAAATATTTTCTTTTTCAGTACTAACCAAACATCCAGTCGCTCGATAATTTTTCATTCATCTCCATTCCAACTCTTTTCATGAACCAAATAGGCCTTAAGTGATATTGTATTGGCTTAGTCTATATATTGGTTACAACTTAAATTTTTGGTCGAGACATTCATAGAAATTGTGAATTATCTATACTTTATAAGATCTTACATGTTGAGGCTAGTTGAAAGGTTTGTTCTAATCCTAAATATAAGATTTTATTTATTTTATCTCTCAAATTTATAATATAATTTGAAAATCCCCAATGAGGCCTCTTGGTCTTGTTATGTTGAAAGTGCATACCTAAATTTGGATTTTCATATTTCATTTAGTAATTTGTATAAAAATTTCCAATAAAAAGTATTTCTCTTGAAACTAAAATAAAATATTTCAGTGATATAAATATGCAAATAAGTAGGGGTTACAGGTTCCCAATTTTCTCTTACAATGTATAGTAAATAATTAATTAAATAATAATTAAGTTATTTATTTTTACTTTTAAACAACAAAAAACTTATTTTACTGTTCGCAAGACGCAAACCTATTTTTACTTTCAATTTTAAATTTCAGATGGGTGGTCTCCCAAAGGTGCGTATCAGGGATTTATTCCCCATCTGATTTTTGTTTGTTTGTTTGTTTGTTTGTCGATTTGAAAAATCATGGTTCTCCCAACTTTCCTCACCAACGGCTAGCTATAAGCTTCAGAACTCGATGCGCTCTCCACCTTCTCCAGCCGCGGGAAACTCTTCCCGAATGCATTTAGCCTTCCTACTCTCTCATTTTTAGGTCATCTATTAATTAATTATGGACTGATTTATTGAATAATTTGTTGACTTGTGTATTGATTGATTTCTTCATTTTCTTCGTCTCCATCAGGTCCCTGCTCCTCTCCTTCATCTAGCATCTTACGTTCTCATCCTCCTCATTGTGGGTTCTTCCTCCTGCTTCTCCATTTGATTCAATTTAGTATTTAGTTATTTGTCTTTTTATTTATGTAATTAAATATTTATTTAATGTATTTGTATTTGCCTATTTTATGTGTATGTATTATTTTATGGTTGGTTAAATTGATTTATTTATTTATTGATGAATTTATGTTTATTATTTATTCATTTTTATATTTCTTATTCTTAATTTGTAGGATTATTGTTTTACCCCGGATGCTTAATCAAGTAGCCCAACAGATTTTTCCACGCTGTTAGCTTTCATTTAATGGATTTAAATATTAGAGACTAATGGAGCTGATAATGTTAACTTGAAAGACTTGATAAAAAATGTAAAGATATGATTTAAAATTAAATAAAATTATAAGGATTTGTAAAGTAGTTTTCCTATTTATTTTTAAATTTATATTTATTTCAATGAATGTAATTTGTAAACTTGTAGGTTTAATGATTTGTGACAATTTTTTGTCAGATGATCTTTTTAAGTATGTTTGTCAATATTTTCATTATAATTTTGTGCATATCCTTTATGATTAGAAAAATATGTAATTAAATTAATTTCTTTGTCTTCCTCCACCTCTCCTTTATCTTTCTCTTTCTTGTATGACATCCTCATGTTTTTGGTGTTTTTTTTTATAACAAGGCAAAATGCATTAATATAAAATAAAGTTACATAGTTTCAAAACACATAGTGCAGACAGTATTAGAAAATAACTGAGAAAAATCAGATAAAGAAATAACTTGAACATGACAGTGATGAAAATTCTTGAGTAGCGAAAGAATCTCCTGCCAGGTGACTGAGGCGATAACAATGCCATTAGCTGGAATATTGATGAATCTGGTATTCACTCAGCTGATGTAAAGATCTTTTGAATGATCTTCATGAAGGAGCTCAGAGTGATGAATTCAAAGGAGTGAGGCTCTAAAGCAGTTAGCAAGGATATTGGCTCCAGGGATAGAATTACATTTCCAGAAGAACTCCATCAAAGGTTGGCCTTGATAACATATATAACAATGGCAAAAGTGATTCCTTTTCTTTTTTATCTTATGAAGGAAAATGCCCCATCTAGATGTATGAAATTTTCCAGGAGAGAGTTGAGCAAGGTTTAAATCTTGAATATGAACATTCTGATCTACATGAAAAGCTAAGAGGGAAGATTGAACCATTGCATTAAAATCCTGAATAATTAAAATTGTATTGATCCTAGAGCCATCATGAAGAGCATTATTCCTATATTTATAAATAATCCACAACATGATGAGGATTCTTTTAATTGAAAGTAGTTCACCTTGTTGCTGAAGAAGGAGTAAGAGATTAATCAGCCAATCCTTAAGTTGCATGAATGATAAGTTAGGAATCCGAATATCAATACAAGCAAACCATAAAGAGCGAGCTAATGGACATGTAAAGAAAATGTGATGAGATGAGTCCTGCATAAAGCAACCAAAAACACAATCCAATATAGTATTTAAATGATGCCTTTGAAGAACATCTGTTGAAGGGATAGCATCATAGAAAATTTCCAGAAATAGAGTAGACATTTTCCTGGAAGCTGGATTTTCCAGAACCAAGTCCAGAATTCATCATAAGGTTGATGCCTTTGGATGGAATTTCTGACAAGCAATTGCAAACCATCTTTAACTTTGTAGATTCTATATTTATTTCCATTTCAATGCAAGGAATCCGTATTATCTAACAGAGAAACAGAAATGCAGAGGATGTTGTCACCCACCTCTCTCTGGTAAAGGGATCTAACAAGTGGAATGTTGCAAGTTACTCTATTCCAATAAGTTGGTTTATGCATCAAAAGATCAGCCACCTTACAAACATTAATTGTTTGCGGCTGATCCACCTGCATAGGCCACCACAAATGGTGGTTAACTGGAATATTAGTGTCATATCCTAATTTTTTTCTATCTGTATAATACTGATAGAGGAAAGATGATTGGAAAGGATTGTGATGATGAATAGAAAGAAAAAACAATGATTAAATAAAGGTATAAAGATGAGGGACTAAAATGAAAAGTTTAAAGGTTATATGGTAGAAAATGAAAGTAGAAAGAAAAGTTGGGTCAAAATGTATAATTACCAAAAGTTAAAGGACTTAAATGTAATTTATCAAAAGTTCAGGGGTAAAAATATAATTATGAGAAAGTTAAGTTAGAAAAGGTTTAAAAATACCTAAAATCAGATTAGTCCCAAATTTTACCAGTAAGTAGAGAAAATTATTCTCATCAGTTTAGCGTAACACATAATTTTGATTTGAGGTCCCAATTAATTGATATAAATTTCTAAAGTTAAGAAAAATTATTATAGTATTTTTTGAACCTTATAATCAGATGAAACTCTACAGTAAATTCCTATAATTAATATGAGAATTTATAAAATTGACAGGGTCAAAAAAGGAATCCTGTAGAATATTTAAGAGAATTTACAGTATAATAAAATACCCAATAAATACATTCAAGAGATGTTTATTGGGATTTGTGCCATAAAGACAATGGACCCATATCAAGGCCCAAAATGGCGTCCTAGAGGCCTAGTGAAGTGATTGGATAGCTAAGTAGGCCAGAGTCCAGAGCAACCCAGAAAAGTGTGAAATTACAAAAATATCCTTATGTAGCCAGATTATACCAAAGAAGGATAGATGTCATTTTGGTCATTCTAGACTGGTAAAAAATGTCCAAGCAAGTACAAGGGCAATTAGTTAGAGCCAGTATATACTCTGATGAAGTATAAAGATGTGTGAAATAACAATTATGCCCTTAGGGTAAATAGAGTACAAGACAGTGAATCAAGGGCATTTCAGTCATTTGCCAAGGGATCTGTAATTAAGTTTTGACCTAGTACAAGAGTGTCAATGGTAGGAAGAATTCGCATACTGGATTTAAGGTCAGAAAGTATAATATGGAATCTCAAAAAAATTAGATTTAGAAAATAGTATGGTTTTTGGGAAATCGGACTGAATCAGTATCGGATTGAATTAAAATTTTTCCAGATGCTTCCTCCCTTTGTAATTTCATCACATGGGCTTTGAGGTGTCCTTTGATGATGTCATGGATGATGTCATCTCATTGGCTTCTAGGGCAAGCTAATCCAAGATCAAATATGAGCCATTAGATCAAATAGTGCACAAAGTGATCTTGGGCATTGATTTTTCATGAGATTTTTATAAATACCCTACAAAATCTGAAGCAAACTGTGGAGCATGACAACCTTGGGGAACCTCTTGCAAAATGAAGACTCAAGCCAAGACAAAGAAGATTCAAGGTACCAAAGTTCAAGCAAGTTAGAGATTAAATGTAAGTAATCTATCCTAACTTATTTTTCTTTGATTTGGGAGCTTGAACTTAGGGCTTTCATGGAGGAAAGTTGAGTTTCCTATAAGGAGTTATGCTTTCCAAAAACTTTAGATGAAAGGAGAAAAAAATTAAAGTTAGAGTTATATGATTGAAGTTTAAACAAACTAGTTAAGTGTTTGGTTGTTGAATCAAGTTAATATTCTTGACTTTGTCATGGTTGAACCATTTTGGTTTGCACTGTTCATGATAGAAGAAAATATAATTTCAATTATTTAAGGCTTCCATTGAATTTATATGATGATTCTGTGTAGGATTGGATAGGTTTTGAACCTTGAAAACATTGGAATTTCAAGTTGTAATTTTTGAGATACTTCTCTGTTACTTTTCACTCGCATGAACAGTGATTGGAATTTAATATTTTTTATGCTTTCAATGGTATTAAAATGAAAAGTTGTGTGGGATAAAGTGGAGAAACAAGTATGGGAAGTATTAGAATCAAAATAGGAATTTTTGAAAGAAAAGATGGTGTTATGTAATTATGTACAGAACAGTGCATATGAGCTAGAATTTCATGATTCTAAACTCATAAATGGATTCAAAAGGTGAAATTGTGTTGGGTAAAGTTAAAACATCAATTGGTTCAAGGGGCAAGGTAATTAGTAAAGATTAGAGAAAGTTATGTTAGTAAAGAGTTTATCAAGGTTAATCTTGAACATTATTGGAGTTCGTGGTCCTAATGAATTCTGTGATGAATATGAATGTGTTTAAGAACTTGAAACATCCAATAAGATGGTTGGGAAGTGATTGACCAAAAGGTTTCATGGTTGGAAAGCTAGGGAGCAAGTGCAAAAGGTCAAGAGAAAAGCTTAAGTGCAAAGTAGTGGACTTATCTCTTTATGTGTTAGATGTGGTATACTTATGTGTTAACATATATATGATATTTGAATGATGTTGTGACATGATAAATGATGTTGAATGTATTATGAATAACATATTTTCCATGGCCATGCACTTTTATGCAAAAGTATATAGCATGATGGCATGTCACTAATTAAATAAAGTTTAATGAAATTACATATCATGCATTAGCATCCATCTTGCATATTTAAGTGGTAATATTTACTATTGAGATTCTCTAGAATCTCACCCTCCTATAACCAACCAATTTAGGTCAAGCATGAAGGAAAATGTATACATGGAGAAGAGTTAAATAATGGAAGAAATGAAGTGAAGTAATTGAGATCCTAGCATATGCTATGAATTATCCATGTATATAAATGCCATGTAGCCATGTAAGGTGTCTATTTATATGATGGAACTGTATTAAATAATTATGGCATATGTACATGATGTATATGAATGAATGAAAGGCAAAAGAGATAGTTTATGCATGCTGGACAATTATTGAAAGTGAAAGAAAGTAAGCTGAAATGGTAAAAACGTAGGTCCTGAAGCAGTTTTATGGTGGCTTCATTTTGACCTAGAAAATGAATGAATTACTCCACAAAATTTTATGAGCATGTGTTAAACATCCAGATCTTTAAATGAATATATAATATGCCTCATTTGGATGTGTATATCAAGATAAATGAATTTTCAAATTTAAGAGAGAATCTAAAATATCCAGAATTTGCCATATGAACAGTAAAAAGTGACAATTTAACTGTATCAATTGACAAGATAAATGTGCATATTTATATTTTCCCCTTACAGATCTATGAAATATCTTTAATTAGAAATTTGGATCACCTCCATACAATTTTTCTACAATTAGTTATGAATTTTTAAAGTTGGATTGTAAAATCTAGAAATCACCAAATGAACAGTATCCGAGAAATAAGTTTTAAAATTTTAATTTTTGGGCTAATGTAATGCTTCCGCTAATCAAATATACTTCTGAATAAGTACTCTGAGGTGTTAAAAGTAGGAAGTTTCAATTAGTGCCATTCCCCACTTTCCATGAAAGATTCCCCACTACTAGATCTGTATTCTCATACATACCCTTCCAAATCCAAGAAGAATTATAGGGTCTTTTAACAATTGTGTTGGCATTAAGGTTAATGTATTTGATTCTAGTTTTCACCAGAATTGGGGAGGAGTCATGACTAATAACTCCCCATATTTGTTTCTCAAGGAAGGTCATGTTGACAGTTTTAGTACGCCTTAGACCAAGACCTCTATTGCTAATTGGCAAAAAGAGGACATCTCTTTTGCCTAGATGTATTTTTCTTCTTGTCATTACAAGAGCCCCAGAAGAAGTTTGTACACAAAGCAGCTATCTTATCACATATGTAAGATTTAATGAGAGGAAGTCTGGATGCTTGAGATAGAATTTTCCTTTCAACTGAGTCAATCACCTGTCGATAGATTAAGGACTTACATCTACCTAGGTGAACATCAAGAAGATGTGAAATCCTTGGAATTTGCTTCAAAGAAAAATGAAGAGTCATCCACATAAAGATGTGAAATAGCATGGGCATTCTGGCAGACCATAATTCCATTCCATAAACTAGCAGCTTCCAGTTTAGAGATCATACAAGACAAGATATTTGCAACAAGAATATATATAAAAGGTGAGAGAGGATCACCTTATCGAATACCTCTATTAGGAAGAATTGTACTGGTAAGTTTGCCATTGAACTGGATCTGATATTGGACAGTAGTGATATATTGCATAATAAGGTTAATCTTTTTTTTGAGGGAAATTCATTCTTTGAAGTGTAGCCTTGATGAAATTCCAAGATAGCTGGTCAAAAGCCTTTGAGAAGTCAATCTTTAAAGATGCTAATTTCTTCCTTGAAGGACCAGCCGTATGGATTTGATTTATCAAATCAGTAGCCAAGAAAACTATTATCACTAATTAATCTTCCTTTAAGAAAAGCGCATTGGTGAGGTGCATAAAGTTTAGGAAGAGCCTTCTTTAATCTGTTGCTAAGAACCTTTGAGATTATTTTATACAGAACATAGCACAAACTAATAGGCATAAAATCCTTGAAAGTTTGTGGTTTATCAGTTTTTGGAATAAGGATAATGATAGAGTATGCCCTTAGTCGTCTTGGGTCTATCGTAGAAAAATACTAAATTATACAATATAGCACAATTCAAGTCGTGTTCATTTCAAGGAACCTAATTATTAGTTCCTAAGTAAACTAAGTGGCAAAAACATGTAATTGACTTGGTGAAAAGGGGGTTTGTGGCTAAAATAACTAATTTGCAAATGAGTTGTAAAATGCAATTGAATTAAATACTTTTTTTTTTATTTTTAGGGTTTATTAAAAAACAATGATGAAAACAGGGTTGTGAAAACAATGGTAAAGTGTATTTGTGTTAGAACGACAGTTTCACCCAAGAGAGCTATGAATTAGGTGATAATTAAAATTTTAAAAAATTAAAACTATAGACTCAATTGAATCAGTAAGTTAGAGTTGAGAGGTATATCACCGAGCTTAGAAGCAATGGAGAAAATAAATGTATAGAGAGTTTATACTGGTTCAATCCTACCAATTAGCATTTAGAGAGCTCCTCTAAGTTTCCATTATAATGCAAGATTCCCAGGGCTCATAATACCTTAGTACATCAACAAGAGATAATATTTTTCACTCCCCATACTTTTTATAAGGTTACAATATACCAACTCAGGAGACTCACTCTCTTCAGTGTCTCATATGGAAAATAAAAAGATTTATAAATCTCTCACACAAATAGAGTAAAGTATTAAACATTGAAGTTTAGAAGTACTCAGCATAGGAAAAAATGAGTAGAACAAAGTTTGAGAGTAAATGCATAAGGTTGATAATCAATTATCTATAAATGTTTGTTCGTTGTTAGATGCATTTAGTGTGGTTTCTTTTATAGTTAAATCTAAAAATCAATTCATTGTATAACCATTAGACTTATTGAAGTAATCGTTGAAAGAATAGAGTCGTTGAAGTGTAATAGTTGAATGCATTTAATATTGTTCTAACACAAACCACTTTTTGAATATTTCTAATATTGATAATCATTTTACTTGCAAATAATCTTATAATGCATTGTGTAATTGATATAATAAGTATTTAAGTAAAGGCAAATCATTTTACAAAACTTTGGATTGAATTTCAGAAACACATGTTGAAGATCAGTTTTGTATCTGATGAAGAACAATATGATTTATCGAAGTGTTTATCGAAAAGTAATATTTTTAGTAAATATATCGATAAATAATTGTATTAGAATAACATAACTCTTATCGAATAATACTTTAAAAACTATCATTGTCGATGTTTCCTTTAAAAAATGAACATTAAGTTATAGAGGCTATTGAACAGAAGTCTTTTCAAAATGTTCTTTGACAAAATCCTTATCTCTTCTTTCCAAAATGTAAAATATATACTTTTGTTTGAAACATAAGAGTTAAACTCATCAAAATATTTATTAATAAATATCCTTTTTGAATAGTTTATCGATAAACTTTTGTATTTAGAAACTTTTTCATAAAACTCTATTTTTAAAATCTACTTTAATAAAAGCAATTTTTCTTCATTTAAATTCATAGTAATGCTTTGAAGACAATATATTCAAACTTTTATAAGATCATTCTTTTAGGAAAATTTTTAAGCTTAACTGGTTCATATAAAGATTTTTCAAATATTCAAATATCACTTAATTAGTTTATTTATCAAAGTACTTATCGATAAACTATCTTATCGATTAATGATTTTATAAACGCCATTTAAAAACTAATTTCACAAACAGAATTTATTTTTATTTATCAAATAGCTTATCGATAAATGCCATTTAAAAACTAATTTCACAAATATAATTTTTTATTTATTGAAAGATTTATCGATAAACACCATTATCAATAAATACTTTTTGGAAATTAATTTTACAAACCAAATTTTGTTCTCCACCCTTATCAAAAAATAAGCTATGTTAAAAATAGAGTCAGTTTTAACTATTTGTCATCATCAAAACATAAAATCTAATACTTTGGAGTTCTTAGTTTTTGGCCTTCCTAGCTCCTTAATATAGTAAGAGATTTCACTGTAAAACTATTTTCAAAATTAGTTTGGAATACCACCCAAACTTAGGTACATTAACTTAGAGTTGAAACCCGCAACTAAAGAATCCAAAACAAGATTAATTACCTTTGTTAAGCATTAATAACTAGATAAAAATGATAGCACTAGATAACTTGGGCAATCCAACCAAAAAACCTATACAAGGTAGCTCATTTAATCATAAAAACATTAGATTCAACAAACCAAACATTCTTACAACCAAATGTAGCATTAAACATTCCTAAACAAGTACCCAATCATAAATCTCAACGTCCAATTCCATAATAACAAAAATTACAGCAATAAAACCAAGCTCTAATAATCCAAATTCAAAATCTAACAAAGGAATTTTTATTTTTTTTGGTTGCCCACCCGATTCACCGGAGCTTTGCCCTGACTACATCCGAATCCGACCCGCGTCGCACACCTAGCTATGGTGTGTGAGTCTCCTAATGGGAATTTTCTGCATACGCCAAGGCTCGAACTCGAGACCTCGCTTAAGCGATACCGAGCCGCTTACCACTCGGACCAACCCCCGTTGAAATTGATTAGGATAATAAAGTAGTGGAAAGAACAAGGAAACTCTCCAAATCAAGCTCCAAGATCAGGCCATAGATAAGACTCCATAGGGCTGAGAAATCTAGCCACTCATGGTTCAAAACATAACTCCAACCCGCAATAAGTCAATCCCACGCGTAGCAAAAATGATGAACAATGGAAAAATGGAAGATAATGGAAAATGGTGTTGAGAGAGTTGTGTAAATCCAGGCTACTGTAGGTTTTAGGAACGAGTCAGGCTAGATCCATGAAGTGGGTACCAGATTTTAGGCCCAAAATCACGATCTAAAATTTTGCTATCAGATAAACTCATCGTGGAGAATGACACAGTCACTTAAAGAGATGCAATTATGTCCTTAGTTCTTCTCTACTATTTCCAAATTTCCCAAGTCCTTATGTGTGATTTCTTTAGATCCTTAATTTTCATTTCAAAATTTAACCTTGACTTTGACCTAAAATATAAATTAAAATATTTATATATCATATTCTCATAATTAACTCAATTTAATGGAATAATTACCATTTTACCCTTAAAATCACACAATTTGCTTAAATCACATCTAGATTCCAAATTACCATAAAATTATGTCAAAACATACATTTAAGATCAATAATCTCAATAAAAACTTATGAAATGATATGAATTAATAAGATAATATTGGGTCTTATCAGATAATGATAGTTTTGTCCAAAGAAGTGAGAAGAAATTCTGCATTCCAAAACTGCAACACCATTATGAAAATATGCCATTTATTTTTCATAAAGTTCGGATAGGAGCCATCAATTCTTGGAGCGCAATCTTTAGGGAGACCAAAAATCACTTCCTTCACTGATATATTTGCAATTGGAAGTAAAAGAAACTGAGAGTCATCATCTGCAAGCATAGGGATGTTCAAATCAAGCATGATTAAAATCCAGACATTCTCTGAAAATACCAATACTAGTTGAAGAACCAATGCCCCTGCCTTATCTTCCCAAGGCAAAATCTAATTAAAATCCCCAATTAGGAGCCAAGGTAGATTAATGTGTTCACTAACATATTCGATCCAATTCCCACACAGAAATTCACAAATCTGCTTTCATTTTTTATGATGCAATTGTCAAATTCCCTGCCTACCGAAGCAATTAAATGTCACCCCACAATTGAACATGATAAAGTTCTTTCATCAACAACATAACAATTTTACACCTTAAATAGTAACTATTTTCTTATTCTTATTGGTGTCTTTGCTACCTTCGATGGTATGAGTTGTTAGGATGAGTCATCAGTCACCACAAACAATCAACCCTTAGTTAGTGGAAGTCTTCAGTTAAGTAATTTGACGTTATATAACCTTCATCATTTACGACATTACCATCCCAAATCTTTAACTAGGACAACATAACAACCCTGCACAAAAACCTATATTCCACAATTAATAGAACATGAATTTCTTCAATCAAAACCAACACTAAAAACTTAACTAACAAGGTTAGCATGCTAACATGTCAGTTTGGATTGTAGTTTCGACTAATTGACTTTAAACCGATGCTCCTGTCCAACTACTTCCTGCTTCACTGTACAAAGTATTTTCATGAAATAACCCTTCTGCACATACAAAATAGAGGCAAAAAGAAAAATCGGCCTCACCATAAATAATGACAATTAACACCTAATTAAATAATATCCTATACATGAATAAATCTACATAAATCTACATACACAAACATTCGCCACTCATTGCTTCTCTTTGAATACATGTTACACGTTGGTCTTCTTACTCTTGCGCTTTTTGTCGTCCTTACTTGTTTCATGTTCTTACTGCCTTTGTAATTTTGTAACTGTGATGGCATCAACCAACGAGTTAAGAGCGCAGAATTACATATTTTTCGTGTCAAAAACAACAAAACCAGTGGTCATTTAAGCAGACAAGCCCAAAAATGAAATCACAATCCCCAGTGTTGTAGCCAACATGTTATGGCAATATTTGTTATTCATTCCATTCAACTTGCTACCATAGGGGATAGGCCAATATTTTATGCATGAAGTGCGCAGAAAATATGTCTACTGACTGAACCAGTTCTGTTCATCTCATATTGTACCAATGTCTTCGTCACCATGGTCATTACTTGTCAATACAAACTTAAAATTAGCAAGCCACAATTACAGTATAGAACAATCTAAGTTGGTATAGATAAGTGTCTTATACTGGTACTTATCCATGCTCTAGGATGTAGGCAACATAGCTCACCACGAGTTAAATGGTACCCATTCATCTATACAAAAACCCTATAGCAATTGACACAAAGTGAGGCACTCGGATTTGATTGGTGTAAATAATATTTTTTTGCAAGTTATAAAATTGAACAACTTACTCTTGCTGCTGAGCATCACACTAGCTCTTGTCCACTTCATTTTTCCTCATCTTCCCAACCTTAGCTTTCATCCCAACAAAATATGGCGATGTAACAGCAGGTTTTTCCCCTCCTCTTCCCAACCTTAGCTTTCGTCTCAACGAAATATGGCGATGTAACAGCATGTTTCTTTTCCCTATGCGATCTTCTCAATTGTGTTTGCCCCTACTGTTCCTGTTCACCTGTAACTCCACTTTCGTCTTCACCTTTATCAGCACCTTCCTCTTCACTTGTGTCATAACCACATTTTGTCTTCACCTTCATCACCACCTCTATTCCCCTTCCTCCCTTTATCTCCACCTTCCTTTTCACGTTCATCTCCTGCTTCATTTACGTCTCCTCTGTCGTGTCCACCTTCCTCTTCCCCTACGAGACTGCTCTGAAGAGTCAGTAGTTCCTTCCTTACCATAGTCATGAGTCTAGTGAATGTTACCTTTATCAGCTAAAAAAAATAACAATTTAGCCCATGACTTAGATTGTACTATACTATTACACAAAACTAAATATTATCATACGTACTTGGTGAGTAAGATCAATATTTGGATTGAATGTGCTCGCTTTCGGGCCATCCTCGCTAGTCTTACCATGAAGAACACTTTATCTGTTGTCCTTCTCCAACATTGTTCTTACCTAGACCTCATCATCATTCTAGTAACTAGAAGAATCCCTAACCTTAGAGACTTTTTGGCAGGCCAGTGAAAATATTTGCAAATAATAAATCTACATATCACATTATGCACAAGTTAAAAATATTTTTTTAACACACTAACAATTAATTGTTTTTACAAACAAAAATAATATTACACACATACACACACTTACTATAAGGAAATACAAGCAACCTCATATGTTCTTCCTCCTACCAGCATCCTCTTTCCTCAATTATTTGTGGTACTCTTTAATAGAGTCCAATAGGTGATTAAGAACAAAGGTGCACCAATCTAACTCGCCGAATGAATCTTTTGTCAAGGCCATCACCTTCAATACCTTGTCGCTTATATATATGCATGAGCTAGGGTTTAAGAAGATTCCTAGGATGTACAAGACAAATAAGAATTCAAAATTAACATTCTCCTTCTTATCAACCAACAACCTTACTATTTTCTTGTATAGGACCTTCCTATACACCATCTTCAAATCCATTCATCAGTGGTTGTTGAAATTATTTTAGTCTCATCAAATTGCAAGCCCGTTATCTTATTCACATCTATTGACTCCATTTCATAGTCATTCCCTTTAATTGAAATGGTCTTTGTCGAAGGGTCAAAAGCACGTATAAACTCCCCATATAAATATCGCTGAATGTGTGGACAGCTTATGTATACTAACTTATCAAACACAATCGCTTTAAGCCTCTCTATCAATTTCTTTTTCTGCTCTTCAACTTCTTACAAACATCTATGAACTGCTTCGGTGCACATCTCGTGTAGAAGGGCACAACATATTTCTTGCCTTTGCCCGGACCTCATAATTCCTACGCCTTCCTTTTGTAATCAGCTTTCTTATCCTCTTGTAAATTATTCTAAGCATTCCTTAAGGGCACAATTTCTTCGTATGCCCATGTTCAAAAGATTCGACAAGTTTTACGTTGGCTGTCGGGGCCTAACATAACCCTCCTCCTTTACCTGGGCTTGGGACTAGCTATAAGACCAACAATACTTTATAGAAGTGAATGCTGAGCTTTAAAAGGATAACAAAAACATAAAGTTGAGGTAACTAAGATGAGAATGTTGAGATGGATATGTAAGCATACAAGAAAAGATAAGATTCGTAATGAACACATACGGGGAAAAGTCGAAGTGGTATCTATTGAAGAGAAAATGGTAGAAAACCATCTTAGGTGGTTTGGACATGTGCAAAGAAGGCCAAGGGATGCGCCGGTGAGGAGGGTGGATCAAACAGTATGGACACCGGTTAAAAGGAGTAGATGAAGGCTAAAGAAAACGCTCAACGAGGTCATT
Organism: Leucaena leucocephala; assembly: GCA_037074615.1. Classification (NCBI taxonomy): domain Eukaryota; kingdom Viridiplantae; phylum Streptophyta; class Magnoliopsida; order Fabales; family Fabaceae; genus Leucaena; species Leucaena leucocephala. The sequence goes on from CM073519.1 coordinate 17,798,663, forward strand.
GAGAGGGATCTCTTAGTCAATAACCTATCTAAGGATTTAGTTTTTGATAGAGCACAATGGCGTCGTATGATCAATGTAGCTGACCCCATTTAATGGTATAATGCTTGTTGTTGTTATATTCCTTAATGGCACACCTGCGTCTTCTAACGACATCTTTACCAGGTTTGCATTCTTATACTCTTCCATGAATAATGCATACCCAGAGAAGTTCCAACTCCTTGATCCGGTTTCACTATTTACCAGATTCGACATCTTTTTATCCTACAGTAACAACTACTTTTATCAATAAATAGAATTAATACTCAATCCTAGAGAACAAGAGATATTATCCCTAAAAGAGTTTTGTTTAATTCTTTATTGCTATATATTTTACTATTTATCGATATATTACTATTAATCATCTCTACAATTATTGATACATATATTACCATTCATAAGCTCTATAATTATTTCTATAACCACTTTCATCAATCAATAGAATTAATATTTAAGATACTTTATTAAAAGAACAAGACAAAATCATTTCTACTACATATCAAATTTAGAAATAAATTAATGTAGTTGCATTTAGCATTAGAAGTCAGCATCATATTAAACAAATATACATTTACAGAATATTGTTAACATATACACTTTTGCGTCCAAATCGTCATATCAAATTAGCATTACATCATTGGCTATTACATTAGTTGTCAGATTTTCTATGAAGATTTGGAGGAAAAAGTGTATATGTTAACAATGTTCTATAAGTGCAAATTTATCTACCATAATGCTGACTTGTAATGCTAAATACAACTACATTAGTTTATTTGTGAATTTGATATGTAGTAGAAAAAAATTTGTTTTGTTCTTTTAATGAAGTACCTTGAGTATTAATTACATTTATTGGTGATAATGGTTATAGAAATAATTGTATTGCTGATCAATACTAATATATATAGCAGTAAGGAATTGAAGAAAACTCCTGTAGGGAAAATGTCTTGTTCTCTAGTATTGAGTATTAGTTGAGGAATTGAAGAAAACTCCTGTAGGGACAATATGTCTTGTTCTCTAGGATTGAGTATTAGTTGCATTTATTGATAAAAGTGATTGTTACTGCAGGATAAAAAGATGTCAAATTCGATAAAAAGTGAAGGCAGCAAGAACATTAAAAAAATAAGGACGGCAAAAAAGGTAGGAGGAAGAATATCTTGTGAAGAGGCCTCACATTTAGAAATATTTAACCTTCTCCAACAATAAAATCCTTCCACTTAGGAGAAATAATTTCCTGTGTAGCTGTTGAAATCATTTCATAAGCATAAGACAATAATGATATAATTACATTCTCATTTAATAATGCAGGTGGAGACATAGAGCATCCATTCCCACTTTCAAACAAGTCATAAAACCTACAAGAAATTACAACTTACTATATCTGTAATAAAAACTGCCTACAACTAATATGATAACTTATATTGCAACTTAAGTTTGAAAGTGTAATAATGAGAAAGCAACTTATTTGCAACTTGAGTATATACAACTTATTTGCTTTCTCTTCTACGTACACATGGCCACTTTTTTTATTGAACATTATTAAATGGTCAACTCCTTTATCATTAAACATGTCAACAAACGTGTATTCATTAAATTTAATAGTGAATTTTATCACAATTTCATCATTTCTTTTTCAAACAAATAATGCTACTAATATTTATAACTCATCACATGTTATACTTTCCTTTATGAACATTGTTCTCACTTGAACACCAACATATGTATAACTTTCTCTATCATTTCTAAACTGTCCCCTATATGAACATAATAGAATAAATGATTTCCATACGAACTTGTTATCAGTAGTGACAAAATGTATTAGACATATATTATTAACAACTCAACTACACATATTAACAATTATATCATGCTATAATAATAACTCATACTTCCCTCTTACATCAGATCATCATGCTCTATCATTCACAATTTATAATATTTCTAATGTTTATTTGTTTTTATTACACTCAAATAAATATGCCATCAATTTCTACAAATCGAACATAAGTTTAAAACCCTCGATAAAAACAGTAAACCCATAACTAAGATGGAGCTAATGTCCTCTAATCCTACTTTTCTATTCATTTAGCATACTGTATAGATCATATTTTCGCCACAGTCTCATACCTAGTAACCCAATGAAAAAGAAACGACTTTACTAGTTTTGATAACAAACCGCTTCAGTTTCTCGTATTATAGCCAAAAAAGAGTCAAATATGACAAACATTTTTTAATGTCTAACTAAGATGAAGATAAAACTCACCTGTGATCACACCATAAAGATCATAGTAAACTATTTTCTTATCACACTTTCTCCTCTTCTTTTTACACTCACCTATGCTATTTATTATCTTTTTAATTTGTAAGGGCAACAATATCTTCTTACAATTATAAATAATGTCGGATCCTATAACCTAGACACAATTTAATTCCTTTCATTGGTCTTAAATATATTTGTTTCTTAAAAATTCTGTAGATGCACCAAATAGATATATCCTTGTAGGTAACAATTTGGTTTCATTCAAACTTTGCATTTAATAGCTTTGAATCTGAAACCAAACATGCACAACATCGCCAAGAGCATTGTAGATAAATGGCACCCTATACCTGCTTTAATAGAGGAGGTCACAGGCAATGATTTGAAAGCCGGATCGGGCAAAATGGTCCGGCCATCAGCCAGACACTTTAGCGGCCTGGTTTGCGGCTTTGGGCAGTCTGAGGAGTTAAGTCGTTTTGAGCCGTTCAGAATCGGCTGTTGAGCCGGAAGCCGGATTTAAGCGGGGAACTGGAGCGGTTTGAGGGAAACCGGACGGTCGACAAAGAGGAACATCAAGGGGAAGAAGTGTGGAAAATAAAGCGGAGAAAAACAGTAAAGGAGAGAGAACCATTAAAAGAGGAGGAAGAACAGTGAGGAAAAAAAAGCAACTTATGATGAAAAATGCTGTTTGTTCTTTTAGCCACCGGGAGATGAACAAGCATGGAAAGAAATGCTCTGTAAACTGAGACGCCACACCAGAGAGAGCCACTCAATGATGAAAGAGAGCAAATAGATAAAAGAGAGAGAGGAGTTGGAAGAACTGATCTTACTCCAAGGCTAGCCTAGGGAAGGAAACGCTACTTTAAATTCTGCTGGTAAAACTTATAGGCTGACAGAGCGACCAGACTTTTCCACAGTTCACTTTTGACTTTTAATTTTTAAGATAATTTTTTATTAATATAAAAAATATAACATTATGAAGGTAGGAACGCTGCTCCACCCGCTATCCGTTTCTTCTCACAAAACTATTGGATAATGGATATACACAAGAAATAAATATTAAAATTTTATTTTTAATTGTTCATATTGATTATTTACAAAAAAAAAATTATTTTCTTAGAGGCAATCAGTTTGAACTTTTGGCGTTCTATTTTAAACGTCAGATTTAAACATAGCGGATTAAATTAATTATAAGACAAAGCTACGGCAATTGGCATAAATTTTAAAAAATTATATCAAAATATATTTATACTTTGATATGATGATTTTTTTAATAAATAATATTATATTATTATATATGTATATAATATTATTTTTAATTTATTTATTATGTTACCAGCTCAACCGAACAATTAACTGATTTAACTGTTTAACGTTTGAATTATAACTAGTTGAATTTTTTTTGGTATAATTTTTTTTAAAAAAATGGTTGAATTTATCCATAATATAAGGATATGATAAAATTTTTTTTCCTCTTAAATAATATTAATATCAGATAAAGTGAGCTGTCAATTACTTTCAGACATAAATTTAAATACCTATAAATTAATATATTTTCATAAAGATTAGGACTAAAATTATAATAAAATAATAATTTTTATAAATTGAATATATTCTAAATAATTATATGTTTAATGAAATTTACTTAACTTTTTGATTTAATATATAGTTTAATTTTTAAAATATTGATTATGAGTCCTATATCCTTAAATAACAAAGATAGGGGTGTATTTGTGTTGTGTGTAGATCAATACTAAAAAGTCAAAAATTAAATTGTTTTCTATTTTTTTATATAAAAAATATTTAAAAATAAATTAAATTTATTCCCAATTTAAGGATAGGTTAAAAGTTTTTTTTAAAGGATAATATTTTTAAATTGCCTTGATAAAAAAAATAAAAACATGTTAGCAATGAAGCCCAATAAAACATTACATATGCCAAAGATTGAATATGAAAGAAAAAAAATAATGAATCGTTCTCTAGAATTTATATCAAATTTTAATCTAACATATTTATTTTATTTTTTTTAAAAAATAGTCTTACATAAGGGATGCTAATGGTGCTATAATGTTCTGTTTAAAAATGTCTAAATTATAAAAATTGAATTGAAAATTAGTCTGAACTATTAGGGAATTAATTAATTTTTTTTAATATAAAAGAAATTACTAATTACTTTTTCATTGCTTTTCTTGTATCTTCATCAGCATCATATATAAATCCCGGAAAAACTTGTTCAACGCTGCATCACCATGAAGTTTTTCCTCTTTCTCCTGAATTGGCTAATTTTAGTAATCAGAATGACACAACCAAAAAAAAAATACTACGCCGTTTTTAAGTCAAGCTTCCTGCAAACCTCTTTCTTCAGCTTCAAGTTTATCCCATTCTACTCTTGTTGGTCTTGAAGATGGATAAGTAGGTCTTTGACCTCCAGTACCTTCAAAGTTCATTGCGAGAAAAATATTTATACATTACCAACAACTGGATGCATACTTTAACCATATATATAGAAGGTAAAAAAAAATCAGACTAACCGTTAAAATATTTAAGGATTATTGATTTAACCATAATTAAATCAAATTAAACCCTATCATAATTAAAATAATATAATTTAATTAAAATATAAAAATTATTCATATTTAACGGTAAAAAAGTAATGTTTAAATAAAAAGTATTAATATATAAGTAAATTCATGTATAAATTATATATAATGCCATAAAATAGAGTTATCAAAACATGAAATTGACAAGTTGTTGCTTTTCCTGAATTTAAAACGACATCATTTTAGGCTTTGTAAACATGAAAGATATAAATTTCAACTTATTGAATTAGTCTAAAATTCTTGACAATGCCAATTAAAGAATTAGTTTACCAATTCACTACTATAATCAACTCGCATGGGTTGGGCATAAATAGAGTAAGAAGACCAATAAGCACATATACGAAAGCATACATACATACATACATATATATATATATATATATAATAGGGGTTATCTAAGTAGTAAATAGTTCAGTATCACTTAAATAAGGTCTCGAGTTTAAGTCTTAGAGTATACAGAAAATCCCTATTAGAAGACTTACTCACTATAATTAAGTATACGACGTAGGTCAAATTCGGATATAGTCAGACAAAATTCTAATAAATTAGATGGGTAATAAAAATATATATATAAATTGGTCTTCTTATACATATATATATATATATATGCTTTTCTGTGTATATATATAATAAGAGTATATATATATATAATATGTGAGATACAATAAGAGTATTCTTAAGTCACTTTGAACTTAAGACTAATTTTTTTAGGCTTAAAAGTACAAATAGTTTTCGTCTCCCCAACAAACGCGCTTTGCAAGATTGAAACATGTGTTCTCCTTCTTACATGGCTTATATTATATACCATCTCAATCAATAACTTATTGATATTTGATCCAATAATTTTAATTTATGAACTTTATGAAATTTCATTTATAGGAATGCATGAGGTATTAGGTATATTTTAAGGATAGATATATTTCTATTGGAGACAATATTAGATATTAAATGTGAAATCCTCTCTTAACAAAAATTTAAATTTTACTTCGTCACTTTGTGAGAGATTAGTCATTTTTACTATACTCAACCCATATTAGTATATTAAAATAGTATTAAATTAAACGAAGGAAATTATATGAAATTCATGAAATTATATAAATTAAAAACAACCGTTTTACCCTTAAGAGAAATGTCTTTGACAGATCAAACTATAAAGGCCGGATTCAAATAAAATAAACTATATAGATTACTTGATTCAAATTAAAATAAATAATAAAGACTTAAAGATTAATTTTTTTTAGTAAAGATCTCGAATTTCCACATCATTACAGTAAAGAATATAATAGAAGCTACATTTCTCCTGGAACATATAAAAGAAAGTTTTCATCATACCTTTCCAAATAGCCAGAGGTTGAAAATTATTTGCATCTTCCTCAGGACATTAATGCTAACACTTAACTAAAAACAAAAAAAATAAAAAAAATGAGTCAAGGATGTGACAAACATATACAAGAACGTGCCTTATAAAGTTGTAAACCATACCGTTTGCTCACCAAAATGAACAACAATGTAATCCTGAGGGACACCCTTAGCAAATACGGTTACTACCATCCTAGCAGGCGTTTGGTACAACAGCATGTAACGAGAAAAAGATTAGATGCATAAAAAAGTTGGAGAACCTAACAGAGCGTTTGTTAGAGAGTAAACTATATATAGTCATCACCCTAAATTATGCTTCACATGGCTTTTATATACATATATATATATATATAATATATTTAACTAATTTAATTATATTAATAAAGTTAATTAATATGATATATATATATATTAAAATACTATAATCATCTTCCTTAACTCATTTCCTCCATCTTTTACTTGATTATTATTGAAATAATATTAATAAAAAATGATAAATATAAGAAAAAAATATTATATTTAAAATTAAAATAAACCCCTAAATTAAGCCACATGTAAAAAAGAGTAGCATAATTACCAAAGTGAACTCATAATTAAACTAATTTAAATAAAAATTTAAGAGTCAATGGTCTAATCATGATTAAATAAAGGAGAAAAGACAGAAAACTCATATGAATTTCTGAAAGACAGATTGGGCATCTTAATATTGAAAAAAATAGATTGGGCAAGAGCCCAATTTATCTTTTGGAAATTCTAAGACAGAGTAAAATAGCCATCATTATAAGAGGATACTATAGTAACAGCAAGGAAACATCAGTAGACACTTCTATCGGCACGTATGACAGAAGAAGCTTATGAGAGACGCCTTTGTCTGAGCTAAAGCTAAAAAGGAGGAAGTGTAAGTAAATAATTGACACAGATTTTCTTGTTTTACTCCACTAGTAATCAGGTATATTTTATTTATTTTGATGGTTACCTTGGGAGAAAGAGTTTGACAAAACTGTAGTGTCAAGTAGTTCAAGAAAGAAGCCGGAGAAATTGCGAAGGATAACTTCAGCACACGGATGAACAATCCTTTGGGAAATATAAGTCATTTGCAAAAGAACAATCATTTGCTTTTCTCATGACTCAATAGTTATAGTAAGGCTAACGTGCAAGTCATGAAACTAATTGGGTCATTTACTACTCCTTCAGGAATGATTTTCACAACTTTAGCAAAAAAATTTTATACTCTGTACAAAAAGTTAGGTACAATTAGTTGGGTTAATTATTATTACTCTAATGGGATATACAACCTTAGAAATGATATTAAAAAATCAACTTAGACATTTAATACTCTGAGAAAAGTTAAGTGCAATAAGTTGGGTCATTTAATAGTCTAATAATGATTTTGAAAACTTGAGTTAAGAAATTTAAAACTCTACAACAAGTAATTGATATTGCTTTCAAGTTTGTAACTCCTGTAATAGAATTTGCAAGTTCAGTAATTATTTTGACAACTTGAACTAAGATATTTACTTAACTGTAGAAAAATTGATAACCTCCATTGCATCAATGAATTATGTGTTATGGCTATCTTGTGAAGTGTTGATGATGATTGTTAGGGACATAAGATTGTGATTTATGCTTTATTTGTTGCAGGTTAGTGGGCAAGATGACATGTAATATTGTCTCAATATCTTCAAAGGAAATTTGTTATTTTTTCCATGTAGGTGGAAACTTTGTATATAATGTTGAAGGTAGAGTTAAATATAATAGAGGAGATATGAAGGTAAAATGGATAAAGGAGGGGATAACAGTTAAATAATTGAGGGTAATGCTAGGTGAATGGTTTGGTATAGATGTTAGTACTTGTGTTATGAAATATACAGTGAAGTTTGATAAGAGAATATTATTAAATCTCAATGATGATAGTGAAGTTTATAATATATTTAAGTTTAATTACAGCAGTGCACATGTTTATTCAGAAGTTAAAGTAACTGATAATATACCAGAACAAAGGGATGATCTAGATATGTAAGTGAACTTTTTTGTGTTTATTTATGGAAGTTGTTAATTATTTCATTGTGTTAATATTTTTGCAAAACATGTTTTCTTGTTGACAGTATTAAGGATTTGTTCAAAGTGTCAGAAGAAATGTACCCCTCTTTGTAGAGCTAGGGTAACAATTTGGAGACTTTAGTTGAGCAAACTACTGGTGGAGTTATAACTAATAGGGGTGGAGGGATACAGATTTTTGCAAATGGAAGGTCACAAACATCGATGGTTGCGATGAACTCTGTGAAATAGAAGGAAGAGTCAGTTGGAGGGATGCAGATTTTTGCAAATGTGGACACATTTAAGAAGGTATTACACAAGTTCAGTATTACACATCAGTTCGAATACAAATATATAAAAAATTATAAAAGATAATATATGTGTGAAATGTAAGGTTGAAAGTTGTCAGTGGCATATTACTGCCAGAGTACTTGGCAAGGGCACACCTTTCCTATGCGTGACAAAATTAAGAAACAACCATGTTCATAGTACCCAAAACAATCTTAACGTGACACATGGTGGAAGTGCTACCTTGACATCAGCAATTATAATTGATGAGGTGAGAGATCATGTAGACAAGTGTCCAAATGAAATAAGAAAGAGTTTGGAGAGAGATTATGGTGTGAAGTTGACATACAAGCATATAGGGCGAAAGAAAAAGCATTGGAGGACATACATGGTAGACCTGATTAGTCTTATATGTTAATACCATGGATATGTCAACGGTTGAAGAAAAGTGATGACAAAATTGTGGCTGAATAGGTGGCTAGTGGGAACACATTTGAGCGTGTATTCATAGCCTATGGATGTTGTATAAAAGGGTTCATTACTGGTTGTAGACGTGTCCTGTACATTGACGTAACTCATTTAAGTGGAACCTACAAGTAGACGTTGTTGGTAGCTACTGTGTACGATGCAGATAATGAATTGTTTCCATTTGCATTCACAAGTATGAAGGGAGAGACATTAGAGGACTGGACATGGTTTCTTTACATGATTAAATGAATAGTTGGTTCTATGCAACTGACAATTGTGTCTAACCGTCACAAGGCAATAGCCAGTGCTATCCGAGTAATATTCGGAGGTGACATCCATGCATACTGTTATAGGCATGTGAAGGAGAACTTCAGTATACATATGATTAAACTAAACAGAGGTAAGAGAAAGATGAGTAGACAAGCAAGGGACGATGGACTGAAGTTGCTTAATGATATTGCATTTGTAAGGCTTGACATTGATTTCCACAAAGCAATGGAAAACATGAGAGCTTTCAATGAGCAGTTATATGAGTGGCTTGTTAATCATGGTGATGTAAAAAAGTGGGCACTCAGCAAGTTCCCATTTAACGGTGGGATAATATAACGACAAATGTTGCTGAGTCCTTCAATGCATGGATTGTGAGAGAGAGAGAGACGCCATAACATTGCCCAATTGATCCATGAGCATCATGAGAAAGTGGCTAAGAAGATGTATGCAACAATAATGGCTATGAGTAAATGGAAAAATGGTGTAGGCCCAAACATAAATGCAAAAGTTATAGAGAATGTTGCTACTGCTAGGCATATGACTCCTGTACCTTATAGAGGAAGGCAAGCCTGTGTACATACATTTGAAAGAGCCCTACATGTGAATCTTGATTCACATCAATGCAGCTGTGCGGAGTGGCAAATGTCAAGCATCCCATGTGCACACACTTGTATGGCCATCAAGGCTTCGCATCTCAATGTCTACGATTATGTTCATGAGTGCTACAAGATTACATCCCAACAAAAGATTTATAGAAAGACCATGATTCCAGTGGTCACACTTGACATGCCACAACCCAATGAGTATCGACTGCAAAATAGAGATGACCAAATATGTCTTACACCACCTCTTATAACCAGACCCCCAGGAAGGCCTAGAACTAAAAGGAGAGAATCTCAATTCCAAAACAAGAAGATATATCACTGCAGCACTTGCCACCAAGCTGGCCATACCAGAAGAACATGCAAAAATCCAAATCTAATGTGAAGTTGGCTATTAGTCCATGACGAATGATTTTTTGGTATTTAACTTAACTTTTTTGTCCATGATGATTAGGGTATAACAAGAAAGTGTAATAGTAATGACTGCTGTTATTTTGTTCATATGTAATATAACTATTATCAGGGCCATAATGAGTAAGTTGCAAATCACATTGACGAAGATGCAAATACAATTGACGAAGTTGTAAATTCCATTGAGAAAGTTGCAAATCCCACTGTATAAGCTGCAACTTGCATTGACGAAGTTGCAAATCCTATTGAGCAAGTTGGTAATCACTGTACAAATTGCAACTGCCATTGAGGAAATTGTAAATCCCATTGATGAAGTTGCAAATCCTATTGGAGAAGTTGTAAATCCTATTGAGGAAGTTGTCAATCCCACTGTGTAAGTTGCAACTTGCATTGAGGAAATTGCAAATATCACTGATGAAGTTGCAAATCCTATTGATGAAGTTGCAAATAGCATTAGGGCACTTTCAAATCCTATTGGGGGAGTTGCAAATGCCACTGTGTAAGTTGCTAATCACTGTACATGTTGTAACTTGCATCGACGAAGTTGCAAATTTTCATTAATGAAGTTGCAACTCCTATTGGGTAACTTGCAAATCCCACTGTGTAAGTTGCTAATCACTGAACAAGTTGTAACTTCCATTGGCAAAGTTACAAATTGTACTGAAAAAGTTGTAAATCCCATTGAGGAAGTTACAAATCCCATTGTGTAAGTTGCTAATCACTGTACAAGTTATAATTTGCATTGGCAAAGTTGCAAATTGCATTGAGAAAGTTGCAAATCCCATTGAGGAAGTTGCAAATCCCATTGGGTAAATTGTAAATCCCACTGTGTAAGTTGCTAATCACCGTACAAGTTATAACTTGCATCGGTGAAGTTGTAAATTGCATTGACGAAATTGCAAATCCCATTAAGGAAGCTGCAAATCCCATTGGGTAACTTGCAAATCAATGTGCAACTTTCAAATACAACTGATGAAGTTACAAATCCCATTGACAAAGTTACAAACCCCATTGGGGCACTTGCAAATCCTACTGTGTAAGTTGCTAATCACTGTACAATTTGTAACTTACATTGACAAAATTGTATATCCCATTGAGAAAGTTGCAAATCCCATTGGGGCACTTGCAAACACCATTAGGAAACTTGCAAATCCCCTTGTGTAGTAACTTGCAAATATCATTGGCATATGTTAACAGAATGTGATATGTGAGAGAAAGTATGTACATAGTGATTACAAAATTTTGTCATTGTCATTATAAGGTTAACGGTCCAACCGTCATACAGTGAAATATGTTTGCCTAATGTCACCAGTTTGTGATTAGGTTAACTTCGCACAAATGAAGCATTACCAAAATTAATATTACAACCATTTAAATATCATTTGGTGGCTGTTGCACTCTTGCTTTGTGGAAGTAAGCTTAACATAAATTCCCTATTTGAGTTTAGCTCGTGATTAACTAGCCACCATAATAAGTTTCGTCTAAACTCCTCAACATGATCATCATTGTACTGAAGTACAATATTGGGCTCCCATTTAGTCAACCAAATTAGTACATGCACCCTACAGTCTCGCCTGCATAGACAAAATATCAACAATATGACCAACTTGTACCAATTGACAGCGTACACATCTTAACAGCAACTAATTCAATGACTTATAAATTGTTTTATGCAGGAACGGTGGGCCCAAATAATCTCACCCTTTCTCTTCTTCCCCTTCCCAAGGAAGTTAGGTTTAACTAACTCAATTATATCATAAAACCTACCTCTCTGCTCAGAAGACAAATGCATAGGTTAGCCATTATAGTCATTACCAATATATAGATGTAAGGGGTGAATCAGGCACTCACGCATGCTTTGACAACAAACGTTATCTCATTCCCTGTTGCACTCGTCTTCTTTCTCTTCTGAATATAAATGTTTTTGGCCAATAAATCCAAGACGTAGAAGTTCATTGTCGTCGGCTCTAATGCAAGACAAAACCAGTGAGCTCCGACAAGTGTAGGCCTAAGAATCAAATCATAATCGGCCAAGTTATAACCAAGATATTCAAGTATAAGTTGTTTCTTCTTTGAATTCACATTCCAAGTGATCAGGTTAGATGCCATAATAGTGAAAATTCAGAGAAAATAGTGAAAGTCCTTATAGGCATAAAGAAGAAGTAAGAAGTGTTTCTTAGGAACCGAGCCACCAGAGTAGTTGGGCTTGGTTAGAAATCCAAGATGACATTTAAAAGTTCAAAAATGTAGGCCCAGTAGTTATGGGAGTTTGAGAGACATTAAAATAATATTTTAGTGCTTTTCAATAAGGTAAAGTAACCCGGTCAAAGATAGAACTAGGAAAAATGATCTGGAATCATGAGGTGGCATAAAAGGGACCTATAAGGCACCATATGGCATGATTACAAGAAAAGAAGAAAAGTTAAGGACACATGTCATGAGATTCGAAAAATGAGAAAAAGTAAAAAGGACACGTGGCACAATCTCGGCCGCTCATTCTAGGAAAAGACTCTAGAATTCTCTAGAGGCTAAGTCAGCTGGTGAGGTGTCCCAAGGGCCCCACCAATTGCGCCACATACCCCCTGAGGTGTCCTTAGATGATGTCATAATGATGAGTCATGGAGGAGGAGGATGTCATCGTGATGATACAAGCAAAACTTCTTAAGGAAGCTAAGCGATCTGGGCCATTCATCACGATTTGATCTGAGCCATTCATTCCACCTCCACTCACCTATAAATACCCCACTTCCCTCCCATTCCATGCCACGGCCAAGCAAGGCAAATAAAGAGAGAAGAGAGAAAGACAGAAGGAGTTCTGGTGGAGCTAGGAGCAATCTAAGGAGCTTAGGGACTGGGCAGAGCTTAGGAATGAGGTAAGTAAGTTATTCTAATCCATGCTCTAATAAAGTAGAGGATTGCTCTTAGTAGTTAGAATAGAGAAATATCTCTATTAATAAGGTTAGCTATAGATAGAAAGGAAGTTAGGGGAATGTCAGATTAAGGGTATTACCCCAAGTTAAGCATGAGTTAAGTAGAGCTATACTAGATAATAATAAAGATATTATTATGCTATGTATAGGCTCAGACCAATGAAAAGAATGAACCTTAGAGACAAAGCTAAAGGCTAGAAGGAAAGGCTACACGCCAGGTAATCTTACCTACTTGTATATTTATACTGCTTGGATGTTTTATGTGAGGTTTTCTTACCTTGATGATATGAAGTATGTATGATTAAGTAATGCTCTGTTTCTTTTTATACTATGGCCATATGTTATATTTAAGTAACATGGAAGCATGTATGTTATCATGATGCAAGCATGATCATTAGGTGCACACATAGTAACATCAAGCATATAATTACATACATTGTATGGTTTCCGTTTGCTATTGAGATTTCCCCAGAAATCTCACCCCTTCCATGTAATCCCAATCCCACAGGTATGTTAGAAAAGGATTGAAGAAGCATGAAAAGAAACTGGGGATTGGATAATGCAAATGTTCGAACATTGATTGACGTTGATCTGATCAAGGCGTGGTCAACGAGTTATTTTTTCCTGAAAGATCATTAAGTTAGCTTCGTGTAGTAACTTGAACTACTTCATTTCGATTTTTCTAGAATTAGTTATGATTTTTTGAAATCAGGTCACTCCACTGGAATTTACACAATGAATAGTACTCGCTAAGAGTAAAATTTCAAATTGAGTAATTTGACTTCAATAGCCTTAGAAGTGGTTCCAGATACTACCATTTGGTCCCTAAAATGTATCAAATTGAGGATGTTACACATAACAACCTTACCATGAAGTCAGCGTCAAAAAGGTGTTGCTTCACTTGTATTTCCTTCTTCATATCAGCCATTAGTGTCTTACACACCACTGACATAACCTGTACAAAGTAGTAGTAAGTGCATCTTATATAAAGCAACAATGCAAATCCTCCACTTGAATACAAATTAAGATCAGTGATTGTACACTTACCCTGTTACTTATTCTTTGAATGCCACCAAGTGTGTAGAGTTGATCGCGGCTGATATCTTCATTCAGTATGTTGACAAAAACCCTGTAATTTTATCATTAGCAACTCGTGGATACGAAATCACAAAAGCCAACAAATAGGAATTAACACGGCCAAACTTTCCTTTTACCCTCCTCACGCGAACACATGCGGCTTATCATTGTGAAAAACACATCTTTCAGATTTTTCGGCCTATTTTTCTTCTCAGCAGCCTTCATCAGCACTGAAGCTACAGGTCTCTTTTGGCATTTTGATCTCCTAAGATGTACTTCCTTCAACACTTATGCCTCATCCATTACGTGGCCTTCAGAATCTATAGAGATAGAGATAGGTTCATCATCATCATCACTCACTTGTCCTTTCTCACCAGCCTCTTCTTCTATATGTCCCTTACCACCTCTATCTCCGTCACCCTTATCCTCTTTTTCTCCCCCTCATGACATGCTTCTCTCATTTCATCCTCATATCGAACATAATCCTCTTCTCCTTGACTTCCTTGTTCAATGTTCATTTCATCTTCTCTATGACGCTTCTTATGTCTCTGGAGTTATACCTTCAGCAACCCTTGCCCAACTACATTGATAAGCCGATGACTGCTATCTTCAATTACACCCACCAATTGCGAATGCAACTCCTTCAACTTCTGCATGACACAATCAGAATATGGTCAAATGCATAACTCACTACTGTAACATTAAACTAACAAATCTTAACCGTTAAAGTCAGTACTGCAACATTAAACACATAACGCACTACTGCAACACATATAGGGTCTAAATGGAATGTCATGTCACCCTTCACCTCCCTCTCTTCACTACGAGCTTTATTATACAAAATTCCCATGTAATTCTCCATCTCAATCTTTACCATATCCTTCAGCCTCTCATCAGTCCAAAAATGTATAGGTTTAATAGACTCATGTTGTCTAGCTTTCAGCAATGCAAAATACTGACCGAAATATAACTGTAAGGCCAACAACATAAGCTGTAACATTTTCAATAAAAGGAAATAGGTACAAGCATAGACAAGGAATATATACCAACAATAAGTAGATGCAGCCTCTCATGTTGCAACTCCGTCCCTTCCTTTTTTTTCAGGGAATTCACATAAACTGCCATATCTTTCCATAGCACATTTATGATGTATGTGGTCCAATTAAACTGCTAAAATCTACTCATGGTACATGTTATCACCTTCAACAGCTTCTCACTCACCATTGTTCTCGCAGTAGTAGCTAGAAATGTCCCAACCACATATATCATAAACAACAACTCGAATTTATCTCTCTACTAACCAGATTTTATAAATCCAAATATTTTGGTATATGGCACTTTACCATACTGAGTCTTTAACATCTTGAACATCTTATTGTCATCATCAATATCCATTATGATGTCCTCCCCATTGCAAGGTACACCAAGCAACTGCTCAACATTTTTTGGCCTAGTCCTTTTATCCTACCCTGATTCTAAATTGATGAGTTAGAGGATCATATGACTAAATCAATGAGGCTAACAAGTTTCGGGGGAGTCTTGTCATTCCAACATGACGCAAGTTGTGAAACTGTAAAGTTTTCACCCTGCCGACTAGGCCTTTATCTTTCTTGACAAACTCCATCAATGCCTTCAACTGACGTGGTAAACACCAAGTATTGAAAAGAACTTCATTCTTCGTCCCTTTCTTCTCATTAGCATGTGAACTATGCAACTGTTCTCTATACCACTTCTGCTCATCATTAGACAACTCCTTACAGGCCTATGTTGCCTACTTAGCCTGCTCATTCATGTTCTTAAACTTCCTACCTGAACGGATGAATTAATTGCAAAACATAAGGTACAAATTCCTAACCTCTTTCCTTCTCCCTTGTTGAAATGTCATTTTTCCTGCTCAAAAACAACTAGTACATAAGTTTCATAAATAGTTGTAGCTCAATATTATGTAATGCTAATTTGCAACTACCACTTGTTAATGTAATTTATGCCTATTGTTTTTAACTAACCCATAACTAATCTCTCTTGTTTGACCACAGATAAAGCAGCGACTACATATACCTTAACACTAAAAGCATGATTAAATCACATAAGGTATGTAGCTAAACATACTCATGATGAAATTGGATGCAATTACTCCATAAAAAAAGCATAAGTAAATAAATTTTTATAGCAAAACATAGGAGTATAAACCAAACTTTATAATCCAAGGGAAAAAATTATGATAGAAATATTGGTAGCAAAACCAACATGGATTTAAAAAAGTGCTATAATAAAAACATATTCTAAACAAAATAAATATGAATTATTAACCTCTAACAAGGGCTAAACCCTATTTTCTGAAGGTGACATGAAAAAGTATGAGAAAAGGGAAGAGAGGGATGAAGGGCTTCAACTCCCTTAGATTCATTTTAGGAAATAAATGAGCATGGTGTATCAATAATTTGATGCCTTCTTTGGGAAGACTTTGCCATTGCTTCCAATATAAGTGATTCATGCTTCACAAAAGAATGCCAATAGGCCCTAAAACTGAGCATCTTACTGCGCACATATTAAATTATGTTTATGCTACAAACCACCGTGCCTTAAATCAGAGCCATCTGTCCTGCTACCTTTGACTCATTGGCTCCAAAATTTTAGGCATTTAAATAGTATGGAAACAGAGCAGACACACATATACTAACTAACTACAGTGGTGGGATGTGAAGCTTGAAGGGAGATCTAGAGTCTGAATAAAAATTATTAAAAATATAATATTTAAATAAAAAAGTATTAATTTATATATAAATAAAATATTATTTAAAATCACACATACTTTAGTAAAATAAAATTATTAAATAATAAATTTGGTAGGCTATAATTTCTTTTAATTTAAAATGATGTCATCTTAGGCTTAATTGAGAAGGAAAAAATATAAAATTTAACCAACATTTTTAATCAAACTAGTTAGAAGACTAATCTATTAGTTTATTATTTGAATTGGCCAACTAAATTAAGTTTTATTACCATGCTAAATTACTAATTACAACTTTGATATAATGAAAGTTGAAAATGATACATTATACTGACAAAGAGTTTTGGTTATGGTTAAGTTTCACCGGACTAAAACCACCTAGCAAAGTAAGCAGCAAACAAAGAAGATGCATTAACTTATATTTTGGCTTAGGGCCAATTTAGATAAATTTAAAAAAAAATAGTTTATAGAAAAAAAATTTAGACAACTTTTAGAAAAATGTTTCTGGAGAAAAAGTTTATAAAAAATGTAATTTTTAATAAATGAGTATTTGGATAGTTATTTCTATAAGTACTTTTATTATTCACAAATTACTAAAAAAATGTATGATTTAATTAAAAATATGAGAGATGAGAGAAGGTAGAGAAAAAAGATAAGAGTGAAAAAGATATAAGATAGATGAGAGATGAGAGAGGAGACAAGGGGAGAAGAAAGAGGAGAGAAGGGGGAGAAGAACGAGGAGAGAGGTGAGAGATAAGAGATAATGGAGGGTATGAGAAAAAATATGAGTAAAATAATAATTGGATAGTCTATAAATTCTATTATTGTTTTAAAAGTTATTCTCAATAAATTATACAAAATCTTAGTTGAAAACTATAGTTTGATCTAAAATTCAATTTAAATTATTTATTTTAAAAAAAATAAATTAAAATTTTGATTAAAGTTATTTTAAAATATAAATTTGGAGCATTTTTAAATATGCACTTAAAAGATAGTACAGTCATACGTTTTTTAAGATCCTGATTTGTCCGAACATCTTCAAGAGACATATCACAAGTTTTCTCTATCAACATTATATTTTTATAAAACATGTGGCAAAATATGTATTTGGGAAAAAGACAAAGAAAGGCCATCTGAATTTCTAAAAGATAGATTGAGCATCTCAATATTAAAAAAGATAGATTGAGCAGGAGGCCCAATCTGTCTTTTAGAAATTCTGGGGCAAAGACTAAAATAGCCCCAGTAAATGAAGATAAAGGTAGGGACATCATTCTCAAACACGCATATCAACCTGAGGGAGAGTCTAAGTCATTGGAGCATTCAACACCACAAAGCCTGAACCTCATTCCAACACCACGAAGGCTGAATCTAGCACCGTCGGAGCCTCATTCCCTGACCGTAAAGGATTGCTAGATGCCTTTATTGTTGAGGATTGTCATCATCGAAGGTCATTTTGCATTTAGTAGTAGGAGGAAGATTACGGTTTAGGGATTTGGTAAGACGGCTTGGTGGGAACCTTTTATTTTTTCACATCTGTCATATATTATCTATAATCGTCACCCTTATGTAGGTATTGCTCGTTGCATTCAACTAGAGTTTGCAGTTCAGAGAGCTCTGTGACAAAGATTACTTGAACACTCTTAATCCACTCTTGGGATTCTACGGTCTTCTGTTCGGTTTATCCTCCAGCATAAAGGTGAGGTTCTTTTGTTGTTGTTAAGGTCTTTATCTAAAATGGTTATCTTGAGCTTTATCTAAAATCCCTTTCTGTTTAGTTTATCCTTATGAAATTTAATGTATTTTTTGTTGGTTGATTTAATATATACCCATTGATCTAGAATTTGAGTTAGGTTGAGGCCCAATAAGGGGAAGTTCTTCCATTGTTTTTTCCCCATATGTGAAACTCGAATTCAAGATTTTACTTTTTTACTTAAATGTGCTATGTCTTTTACCATTCAACCAACCGCTATTTATAAATTAGAATACTTTCATTAACATTATGTTCATTTGATTATATGAATGAAATCTAATTGGTTTGGAAGAAACTTGTGTATGATAATCTTCAAACATGTTTTCCTAGTATTTGGGGTTTTATAATTTTGATGCATGTCGATTCAAGGGCTGAACCCAATTTATGATTAAAGATGATTGCGATTTCTAACTTGTCCTAACTTTGTAATATCATTAGTAACTTGACGATAGAAAAACTCAATCTAGTCATGTTATGATTATTGTAGTTAGTTAGTATATGTGTGTTTGTTCTGTTTCCATACTGTTTAAATGCCTAAAATTTTGGAGCCAATGAGTCAAAGGTAGTAGGACAGATGGCTATGATTTAAGGCATGGTGGTTTGTAGCAGAAACATAATTTAATATGTGCAATAAGATGCTCAGTTTTAGGACCTCTTGGCATTCTTTTGTGAAGCATAAAGCACTTATATTGGAAGAAATAACAAAGACTTCCCAAAGAAGGCATCAAATTATTGATACACCATGCTAAAATGAATCTAAGGGACCTGAAGCCCTTCATCCCTCTCTTCCCTTTTCTCATACTTTTTCATGTCACCTTTAGAAAATGGGGTTTAGTCCTTGTTAGAGGTTAATTATTCGTATTTATTGTGTTTAGAATATATTTTTATTATAGCACTTTTTTAAACCCATGTTGGTTTTGCTACTAATATTTTTATCATAATTTTTTCCCTTGGATTATTAAGTTTAGTTTACACTCCTATATTTTGCTATAAAAATTTATTTACCTATGCTTTTGTTATGGAGTAATTGCATCCAATTTCATCATGAATATATTTAGCCATATACCTTGTGTGATTTAATCATGCTTTTAGTGTTAAGGTATATATAGTTGCTGCTTTATCTGTGGTCAAACAAGAGAGATTAGTTATGGGTTAGTTAAGAACAATAGGCACAAATTACAATAACATGTGGTAGTTGCAAATTAACATTACATAATATTGAGCTACAACTGTTTATGAAATTTACTATGTACTAATTGTTTTTGAGTAGGAAAAATGGCATTTCAACAAGGGAGAAGGAAAGAGGTTAGGAATCCGTACCTTATGTTTCGTAATGAATTCATCTGTTTAGGTAGGAAGTTCAAGAACATGAATGAGCAGGCTAAGCAGGCAGCATTGGCCTGGAAGGAGTTGTCTACTGATGAGCAGAACTGGTATATAGAACAGTTGTACAGTTCACATGCTAATGAGAAGAGGGAGAAGAAATGGACGAAGAATGAAGTTCCCTTCAATACTTGGTGTTCACCCCGTCAATTGAAGGCACTGATAGAGTTTGTCAAGAAATATGAAGGCCTAGTTAGCAGGGTGAAAACTTTAGGGTTCCACAACCTGCTTTATGTTGGAACGACAAGACTCCCCCGGAACATGTTAGCCTTATTGATTTAGTCATATGATCCTCCAACTCATCAATTTAGAATCAGGGGAGGACAAAAAGAATAGGGCCAAAAGATGTTGAACAGTTGCTTGGTGTACCTTGCAATTGGGAGGATATCAGAATGGACATTGATAATGACGATAAGATGTTCAAGATGTTAAAAACTCAATATGGTAAAGTGTCATATACCAAAATACTTGGATTTATAAAATCTGGTTAGCAGAGAGATAAATTCGAGTTGTTGTTTATGATATATGCGGTTGGGGTATTTCTAGCTCCTACTGTGAGCACAATGGTAAGTGAGAAGCTGTTGAAGGTGATAACATGCACCATGAGTAGATTTCAGCGGTTTAATTGGGCCACACACATCATAAATGTGCTATGGATAAAGATGGCAGTTTATGTGAATTCCTTGAAAAAGAGCAAGGGACGGAGTTGCAACATAGGAGGCTACATCTACTTATTGTTGGTATATATTCCTTGTCTATGCTTGTACCTATTTCCTTTTATTGAAAATGTTACAGCTTATGTTGTTGGTGTTGCAGTTATATTTCGGTCAGCATTTTGCATTGCTGAAAGTTGGACAGCATGAGTCCGTCAAACCTATGCATTTTTGGACTGATGAGAGGCTGAAGGAAATGGTAAAGATTGAGATGGAGAGTTACATGGAAATTTTGTACAATGAAGCTCGTAGTGAAGAGATGGAGGTAAAGGGTGACACGATTATACATTTAGATCCAGTATGTGTTGCAGTACTGCGTTATGTGCTTAATGTTGCAGTACTGACTTTAACGGTTAAGATTTGATAGTTTAATGTTGCAGTACTGAGTTATGCATTTGACCACGTTCTGATTGTGTCATGTAGGAGTTGAAGGAGTTGCATTCACGATTGGTAGGTGCAATTGAAGACAGCAATGGTCGACTTATCAATATAGTTGAGAAAGAGTTGCTGAAGGTACAGCTCCAGAGACATAAGAAGCGTCATAGAGAAGATGAAATGAAGATTGAACAAGGAAGTCAAGGAGAAAAGGATTATGTTCGATATGAGGATGAAATGAGGAGGGGGAGAAGAAGAGGATAAGGGCAACGAATAAGGAGAAGGAGGCAGAGGTGGTGAAGGACATGCAGAAGAAGAAGCTGGTGAGAAAGGACAAGTGAGTGATGATGATGAACCCATCTCTGTCTCTATAGATTCTGAAGGCCGCGTAATGGATGAGGCAGAAGTGTTGAAGGAAGTACATCTGAGGAGATCAAAATGCCAAAAGAGACCTGTAGCTTCAGTGCTGTCTCTGTAGGTGCTGACGAAGGCTACTGAGAAGAAAAATAGGCTGACAAATATGAAAGATGTGTTTTTCACAATGATAAGCCGCATGTGTTCGCTTGAGGAGGGCCAACAGTAAGTGTGAGCGTGTTAAGTCCTATTTCTTGGCTTTTGTGATTTTGTATCCACGTGTTACTAATGATAAAAGTACAGGGTTTTGGTCAACATACTAGATGAAGATATCAGCCATGATCAACTCTATACACTTGGTGGCATTCAAAGAATAAGTGACAGGATAAGTGTACAATCACTGATCTTAATTTATATTCAAGTGAGGGATTTGCATTATTGCTTTATATAAGATATGCTTGTTGCTACTTTGTACAAGTTATGTCAGTGGTGTGTAAGACACTAATGGCTGATATGAAGATGGAAGGAAAAGTGAGGTGACACCTTTTTTACGCTGACTTCATGGTAAGGTTGTTATGACATTAGTTTTTGCTCTGAACATGCTTAGTTAGTAACCTTCAACTTATTTTGTAGGCAATTATGGCATCTAACCCAATCACTTAGAATGTGAATTCAAAGAAGAAGCAAATTATACTTGAATATCTTTGTTATAACTTGGCCGATTGTGATTTGATTCGTTAGACAAAAATATTTATAGTCATAAGAGAAAGAAGACGAGTGCAACAAGGAATGAGATGACATTTATTATCAAAGCATACGTGAGTGCCTGATTCACCCCTTACATCTATATATTGGTAATGACTATAATGGCTAATCTATGCATTTGTCTTCTGAGCAGAAAGATAGGTTTTATGATATAATTGAGTTAGTTAAACCTAACTTCCTCGAAAAGGGGAAGAAGAGAAAGGGTAAGATTATTTGGTCCCACGTTCCTGCACAAAACAATTTGTAAGTTATTGAATTAGTTGCTGTTAAGATGTGTATACTGTCAATTGGTACAAGTTGATCATATTGTTGATATTTTTTTCTATGCAGGCGAGACTGTGTGGTGCATGTACTAATTTGGTTGACTAAATGGGAGGCCAATGTTGCACTTCAGTATGATCATGATCATGTTGTGAAGTTTAGACGAAACTTATTATGGTGGCTAGTTAATCACGAGCTAAACTCAAATCGGGAATTTATGTTAAGCTTACTGCCACAAAGAAAGAGTACAACGGCAGCCAAATGATGTTTAAATAGTTGTAATGTTAATTTTGGTAATGCTTCATTTGTGCGAAGTTAACCCAGTCACGAACTGATGACATTAGGCAAACACATTTCCCTGTATGACGGTTAAACCGTTAACCTTGTAATGACAATGACAAAATTTTGTAATCACTGTGTACATACTTTCTCTCACATATCGTATTCTGTTAACATATATGCCAATGATGTTTGCAAGTTACTGCACAAGGGGATTTGCAAGTTCCAAATGGTGTTTACAAGTGCCCCAATGGGATTTACAACTTCCTCAATGGGATTTACAACTTTTTCAATGCAAGTTACAAATTGTACAATGATTAGGAACTTACACAGTGGAATTTGCAAGTGCCCCAATGGGGTTTGCAACTTCGTCAATGGGATTTGCAACTTCGCCAATACAAGTTACAACTTGTACAGTGATTAGCAGCTTACACAGTGGGATTTGCAATTTACCCAATGGGATTTGCAACTTCCTCAATGGGATTTGCAACTTTCTCAATGCAATTTGCAACTTCGCTAATGCAATTTACAACTTGTACAGTGATTATCAACTTACCCAGTGGGATTTACAAGTTACCCAATAGGATTTGTAACTTCCTCAATGGGATTTACAACTTCGCCAATGCAAGTTACAACTTGTACAGTGATTAGCAACTTACACAGTGGGATTTGCAAGTTACACAATGGGATTTGCAACTTTCTCAATGTAATTTGCAATTTCGCCAATGCAAGTTACAACTTGTACAGTGATTAGCAGCTTACACAGTGGGATTTGCAATTTACCCAATGGGATTTGCAACATCTTCAATGGGATTTGCAACTTTCTCAATGCAATTTGCTACTTCACTAATGCAAGTTACAACTTGTACAGTGATTATCAACTTACACAGTGGGATTTACAAGTTACCCAATAGGATTTGCAACTTCCTCAATGGGATTTGCAACTTCGCCAATGCAAGTTACAACTTGTACAATGATTAGCAACTTACACAGTGGGATTTGCAAGTTACACAATGGGATTTGCAACTTCCTCAATGGGATTTGCAACTTTCTCAATGCAATTTGCAACTTCGCTAATGCAAGTTACAACTTGTACAGTGATTATCATTTCTAAAGTTGTGAAAATTAATATTCTTAATATCATTTCTAAAGTTGTATATCCCATTAGAGTAATAATAATTAACCCAACTAATTACACATAACTTTTTGTACAGAGTATAAAACTTTTTTTGCTAAAGTTGTGAAAATCGTTCCTGAAGGAGTAGTAAATGACCCAATTAGTTTCATGACTTGCACGTTAGCCTTTCTATAACCATTAAGTCATGAGAAAAGCAAATGATTGTTCTTTCGCAAATGACTTATATTTCCCAAATGATTGTTCATGTGTGCTGAAGTTATCCTTCATAATTTCTCCAGCTTCTTTCTTGAACTACTTGACGCTACAATTTTGTCAAAATTTCTCCCAAGGTAACTATCAAAATAAATAAAACATACCTAATTACCAGTGGAGTAAAACAAGAAGATTTATATCAACTATTTACTTACACTTCCTCCTTTTTAGCTTCAACTCAGACAAAGGCATCTCTCATAAGCTTATTCTGTCATTCGTGCCGATAGAAGTGTCTATTAATGATGCCTTGCTATTACTATAGTATCCTCTCATAATGAGGGCTATTTTACTCTTTGCCCCATAATTTCCAAAAGACAGTTTATGCCTCCTGCCTAATCTGTCTTTTTCAATATTAAAATGCCCAGTTTGTCTTTCAAAAATTCAGATAGGTTTTCTTTGTCTTTTTCCCTATGTATTTCATTTCTTTCTTCTTTTTTCCACATTTTTCCACCCAAAAGTCAATCATGACAATTAAATATCACTTAAAAATAATTCAAAAACGTACAAACTTAACCACAAGGAAACAATTCCAATTGTATATAACAACAACAAAAAAGAGTTAGGTTGGACATATGACGCACGATATTTTTATGTTTTTATTTACAACTAACTCTTCAAAAATAAAACTTTTACCTGCATTGTGTATATCACAGTCTTTGATCAAAGTTGTGAATTCTGATTCTCCTGGGGCTAAGGAAGCTTCCTTCTCCAGATCTTTCTTAGCAATCTGATTTTTCCCAAGTTTCATGTACTCAACACTTCAACCAAAATAGGAAATAATAATCATATTAAAAAACTTATCTACAGTACCGCGTGCCAACAACCAGAGAAAAAAATAAAAATTAGAATAACAAAAAAATAGAAGAGGAAATAAAAAATTATACTCTCCAATTATAAATTATAAAAAGAAGAGGAAATAAAAAATTATACTCTCCAATTATAAATTATAAATATAGAAACTAGATAACTTATGTGTAAAGATAAAGAAAATTAGTTAAATTAATTATTTATAAAAAATATATATTAATTTTTTTAAAATATAAGAAATTATTTACGCCCCTTAGTAGGAACAATTTAAGAAGAAAGTGAATTGTGGAGTCTTATAAGTTTTTTTTATTAAATATATATTTTTCTATTAATAATTTTATTTAAAGTACTATCAATCCTTAAATGTGAATACCTCTTTTAGAGGGATAAGATCTTATAAATTAATTCTTCTATTGACTCTTCTATTTATAATTTAAATGAGTAGAGATTGGATTTATTAAATGCAACGATAATGAAGCCCATGAAATTGGTGTGGCTTAAAAAAAAATTAAACTTCAAGAATGTTTTTAACTATATTTATTCTTGTTAATGAAAATTAATATATATAATAAGAAATAGTTTGTATCATCCAACTATCTAAATTCAATTGAGGATGATAATCTTATAAATCTTTTATAATTTTTTTTAGTTTTGAGACAGAACCCTATTTTTAATGGAGAACTGGTCAAACCTATTTAATTTATATATATATATATATATATATATATATATATATATATATATATAAACAAAAACTACGTTTAACCTTCACAAAAGAATAGCGATATGTCCGCTGATTCTAAAAACAGAGCATCAAGAATAAAAGTAAACAGAGCATTTAACTATTCCATGTGGATAAGAATGCAAATGGCAAAGACAATAAAAAAGTTTCGATTTATTAATGATCGAAGGGACTCACACCAGAAAAAATATTATTCGCAAAAACAAAAACAAAATCACTCAAGAGATTACTAAAGAAAAGAATAATGACCCGAAAAAAAACAAAAAACAAACATTCTCGAGAGTAAGAAGTTCCATTAAATGGAAGTGCATATCACATTCAATATTCTTGACACAATATCGATATAACAAAACGGATCCAAAGACCTAAAAATTTCAAGATGAGATCATAATAACTTCCAACATCATTATAAAAGTCTCTGCATTGAACTCACCCTTTGAGCAAATAGGCTCTCCATAGTTCATGGTTTATCTCAATCGCCTTGGTTGCATCAGAAACAGCCCCTGAACAATATGATTTACAACTAGTTTACCAGAAAACATGAACAAGCATTTTCAACTCAAGTAACAAAAAGTTGAGAGAATACTGTGAAAAATGTACATTTTGAACAAAACCAACACATGAAGTTATTTTCACTTCCTAAAGATCTACATCCCGAAAAGGATGGTAAAAAAAACAAAATTGCTCACATTTTCGGTTTAGATCGAGCGCTTATTAGACACGAATTACCGAAGAGAACATAAACTTCTTCAAAATTACTAAACAGAGAAGGAAATTATCAATAAACTAAAAAAACTAGGGCAAATTTTGGCACCGTACCGGCGAAATTACTGAGATTAATGTTGGCCTGAGCTCGTTCGGCATAGAGTTCACCATTCTCAGGATTTTGAGAAATAGCCTGCATTAGCCACTCGGCAGCAAGCTCGCTGTGGCCGATCATGAACACTTATTTGGCTTTGTCGACGAGATCGAAAGCCATGGCGGAAGCGAAAGGAACGAGCAGGGAGGAAGAAGGAGGAGAAGAGTCTAGAAAGAGAATATGAGCGAGAGAGAAATAGACTTTGGATTGCGAGGGAATTTGGCGAGGAAGATATTTTGTAACATAACTAAATGCTAATTAAATGGTTACACCGTCTATGAGATAGAGTACTGCCAGAGAACTTAAATTAATACTTCGTGCTGTATTAATTGATGTGAAATAAAAAATTATAAAGCTCTAACTTTAATATAATAAATATTAAAATATAAAATATAAAGTTAAAATAATATAAATAATAATTATGAATTATTTTAATTAGGAGTGTGTATAGACAGAATTAGGTAATCCTCTACTTAGTGCATTACCTAAAAAAAATATAGGTTATATTTTACAGTTTAATACCCGGCCCTACCGGATAAAAATCCTAATATTTTTGGACTGTATATGAGTGGGTTGAGCATGCCCAAGTGGTGATACCATGCTCATATTATGAAAAAAAATTATAATTATGAACTTCTAAAATAATATTATATTCATGTGTTTTCAAGAGTTAAATAATATCAATAATTCACTAAGAATAAGGCAATAAAGATAATAATTAAAATCTTGAAATCCATTATATATAAAAAATAAACGTTGAAGTCTAAGTAGTTTATAATTGTAACTTTACATCAATCTCCCCAATATTGACAAAGATAAAGCATCTAAAAAAATAAAATAAATAATTATAATTTATAATGTAATCATATGATAATTAACAAAGTTAAAAAATGAAAATATTAGTATAATTGTAAATATTAAAATATACAACTTACCTATTTAACTACTCATATTTTTAAGATGATCTTCTAGTCACCAGTAGCTATCATATTCTCCCTTCTAAGATATAGAAAAAAATAAAAACATAAAAAGAAAAAAAGAAATGGTACTCATGGGCAGGGCAGGGCAACCCCCATGCCCAGTGCCCAACTCAAAAAATGCATGGGTTATATTTTACAACCCGATACTCACCCCTGCCCTATATTTATTGGGTTGGGCATGTCATTTTTAGTGCGTGCTCGGGTAGGCATACTGGGCCGCGGGCTTTATGCACATCCCTAATTCTAACTAGAAGATAGGTATAGTGATAATTTGGGAATAGTCATCACTAGTTAGGGAAGAGCAAGGTATCTATTTTTAGATTTTGATTCAATATCTCTCAGTGTAACTCTGAATGAGTATATTATATTTTTATAACTTTCCATCAAGGTTAATAATAATAAATAATTTAACTGAATAATATCCTAAATCAGATTTAGGACAACTGAGTCAAGGATCACAATCAGGAGATATTTTATTCAAATTAGGAAACCATAATACACTACTGCGAAAAAAGGCTTTTTAAATCGGTTTAAATTGGTATTCTACACCAGACAATGATTTGGTGTAGAAGCAGACTGCATAGAAAGTGTAGACATTTTAAACCGGGCGGTTCAACAGTGTAGAATGAGTAGAATTTAAATCCGTTTTCTTTTAAAATTATGAGTAGAATTTACTAATATATATAATGGTTGTAAGGACATCTGGTGTATATGAATGCATTTTCTACAATGGTTATGTGAACGTCAGCTGTATATTAATGAATTGTTTACACCGGATGTGTTTATGTTTGGTGTATATTAATCAATTTTCTGCACTTCACCATAAAGGCAACCGGTGTAAATGTTGTAATATTTATATATTATTTCTACACCTGCTAGTATTCTTTATCCAGTTTAAATGTATTTTTAAAAAATGATCAGCTTAATGTTTCATTACCCTATCCCTTGAAGCTTCATAAATAAATTGCCCAAATATATGACTCAAAGAGACAACAATAGAAACAGAGTTAAAGATGGCAGAGATATAATTCAATTGCTCATTATATTATTCATTTAATAAAATTTAATAAAAAAATGCAACAATTTGAACTGAAAAATAAAATAAAAATATCCAATGAAAGACAAATACTATTAAGAAGAAAAGAATTGAACAAAAAACTCAGCTCAAAGATTGCGCAAGTCCTTAATATCTTATTCAGAAAATGAGTCAAGTTGATCAAATATTTAAAACATCAAATTAAAATCAAAGAAATTAAGGCATTACTAATATATATTAAATTGATAAGAAATATGAAATCATTAAAAACACAATTTTACCTCCTCAGTTAGGCCAATCATATTTGACACGATAATATTGATAATGTATCTAACCATGTAGAAGCCGCACAAGTTACTTTCTTTGGGTTGCCTTTGACTCTGTAATATTAACATGATAAAAATTATTTGTTATTAGCAAAGCATGGAGTATAAGACTTAATACTTTTATTATCTTTAGTGTGATCCATTCAAAGTCCCTCATCAAGCTGGCGTGCTTAAGACCCCTTGCAATTACTAATATCCTCGTAGCTCTATTATCAAAATTATAAAATTAGTAACCCATTTATTACAAAGATCATTGTTCTGTATAGATGAAAACTCATATACATTCTTAGCATCAACCGATGCTTATAATGGAGGGAGTATATGAAAAAAAAACTTTATAAATATACTTATATAGGATGATCGAGTGCCAATGATTATTGTTGAAATTAATTAAAAAAAGAATGAGTATTATCATTAAGCAAATACAAAACTAGTATGAAATAAAATGAAATATTATTATTTTTACTCTTGCATATATTGTCACATCCTTACTTTTAACCTCAATTATACTCCATTAGAAGTGATTGGAACCAATTACATGATCATTTGCTTTGAAAACATCCATTTTCAAAGGAATTGCTCTTGGGTATTGTTCACCTTTACTGTTCATTTGGTAATTCCAGAATATGTACCCTACTTTAAAAATTCATAATTAATTGTCAAAAAATTGAAATAATGTGGTGCCAATTTCTAATAAAAGCTCTTTCATAGATATTTGAGGGAAAAATATGAAACTGAGGTTTTCTTATCCATATGAAATCAGTTTATTGGTTATAAATCACTGTTCATTTGGTAAAAAACTGGAAGTTCCAGTTTCTTTATTTAACTTCAAAAATTCATTTCTCTTTGGTTACTTATCCAAATGAACCGTATCACCTATGAAATTAAATATATAGATGTCATCTTTAAGCTCACCAATTTTCATAGAAGAACTCATTCATTTGATATATGGAATCATCGCGTGAACGTCACTGCCTCTCAGTACTCGTTTTATCTCAATTCCAGATCTTGCTTCCAACTTTGGAAAATCATAACAATTCGGATACTTATCCAAATGAGAAGTTCTTGATTTTCATTTAAATATATGTATCTTAAATTTAATAATACCAAATTTTAAACTAAAACTCGTTGATTTAGGCATCAAAATCATCATCACATCACCACTGCCTCAGAACAGGGTTATAAAAACATACACCATGCATACTAGCATATCATCCCATAGTGTCATGTAAGTCATATAGCTTATTATACAAACTTAATAATCAACATTTAATCTCTTACCTTGAGAGGATACAACACCTAAAACATAGTTATGCATGTGGAAGGAATGAGATGTTATGGAAATTCCAATAGCAAGTTACACAAACTATAATATCATGCATGAATAATTGGACGCTTAACATGTTATCATGAGATGAGAGCTACTTCATAATGGTACACAAGCAAACTCTAACATGCATATTGTCATGACATAACTTTCAAGGAGTTACAATCATTCATACTTCATCATAACATGATGACATAATTTCAAGCTAAACCAAACACCATAATTAACAAGCAAGCAAAACAATTAAACAAACATGAGTTATAGTTAGGTATCCTTACTACCTCTTAGCTATCTTGGTCAAGACCTTCTTGGGATGATTTCCTTCATTCAAAAATGTCAAAATCTAGCCATTATAAAATAATATCAAGTTACAACTCAACTTGAACACAAAACCAAGACTAGGTTTTCACTAGCTCCCTTTCTTTCTCTACTTTATGTTTCCTACTTCTATCTTTTCAAAATAAATTCTTATGGTTCATTTCCACATAATTTTTCATGTAGAATCTAAATATGAAATCAGAATTTCCAAAATCAAAACATACCACTTGCTACAGTACCAAACCGAATGCATGCTCTTGTTTTCCAAAAATTCACATTTTGATTCCAATGCTTCCAATACTTATTCTCCTATTTTATCCCCACACAATTTTCCATTTTAAACTCATTGGAAGTATCAAAATCATGAAATTTCATCATAGTAATAGTGTCACATACAGTACTAGCAAGAACACAAAACCCTAAATCCAAACATGCTTGAATTCCCAAGCTTATAACACTTGATTCTAGCTTGTTTAAGTTTATCTAAACTATCCATAACATAAAACTCATATTTTAACCATATATGAGCAGCACTTCCAAGAGCAACCATAAGGAAAATATAGCACAAAAACCCCTTAAAACCATGAGCTAACCTACTAGAACAAAGCTCAAGATCAAGGGAGATGATTACCTTGCTTGTTACTTCACTTTGGTTGCTTCTTTCTTGGTTGAATGGAAATTTTGCAAGAGTTTCTCTATGGTTCACCATTCATGATGAAGTGATCTGAATAGGGGGTATTTTATAGAGAAATTTGGGTTGAAATGGATGGCCATGATTGATTTGGTTACTATTTGATCCAAGAGCTCACATTTAATCTTGGATTTAACTTTTTCTAAAAAGAATAATTATGACATAATGTGAGACAGCTCATGGGACACCTAAGAGGGGTATGTGGTGTGCTGCCCATGTAAAGAAGCTTCTGGAAAAATTTTAGTCCAATCTGGTACCAATTGGAGCAGTTTCACAATAACCGGACTGTTTTCTGTTCCTAATTTTTTATAATATACAAGAATATGTATTCTATCCTGAAAATTAATGTCTAGGCTTCTCATACCATTGCAAATATTAGAATGAGTATTTATCTGCCATCCATTCCTTGGGAAATGACCAAAATACCTTTGGTGTCCTTTCTTTCACTGTACTAACCCTAATGGCATAATTGTCATTTCACCCCTCTTTGTACTGCCTTATGATATATACTGGTTCTAACTAATCATATTTATAATATGTACCATGTTTTTTGCCTATCCAGAATGACCAAAATGACCTCCATCCACTACTGGTACAGTATGGGCACTAGGGGTATTTTCGTAATTTCATACTTTTCCTGGATTGCTCTGGTCTCTGGCCTCTGGCCTACTTAACTGTCCAGTCACCTTAATGGGCCTATGATGGCGCCATTTGGGCTTTATTATGGGCTTATTACCTGTATTGCCTTTATGACCCAATTCACTGTACAACTTTCCCGATCTTATTTATCGGGTATTTTATTTCACTATAAAATCTAGTATGGCTTCTACAGTGTTCTTTTTCTGATTCTGTCAATTTTATAAATTCTATATTAAATATATAAATTTCCTATAAGGTCTCATCTGATTCTGAGATCTAAAAAATACAGTAATAATTCCTTTTGACTTTAGGAATTCATATCAATTAATCGGGACCTCAAATCAAAATTCTATGTTGCGTTAAACTGACTAGAATATTTTTGTCTATCTATTGGTAAAATTTGGATATGATATGATTTCGGGCATTTTTGGCCTATTTTAGCTCAACTTTTCCATATTTATATTTAGGTCCCTTAACTTTTGAATAATTGCACTTTAGTCCCTGAACTTTTCATTAATTGTATTTAGGTCCCTCCTTTTATTTCTACTTCAACTTTTTACCTTCAAACTTTTCAATTTTTGTTTAGGTCCCTATTCTTTCCTTAGTTATTAATCATTCTTTTTCCTTTCTCAATCTGATACAGTCTATTCCAAAAAACTCATATCTATTTCAGATAAATTGTACACATATATCATATAGAAAAATTGGGGATATGACATATATATTGCGAAGAAACAATCAACATCGATTTCACCGAGCCTCCTTAAAATGTATTGAAGTCTCAAAGTTTGAGATGTCATTTTTGCATAAATCTGAATTAGGTATAGGAATCCGAACTTACCTTTTTTGCCCTTGAAAATCAACTCAACTTGCATGTACCTACAGTTAATACAAACACGATGTTAGTTATAAAAGTTGAATTTTGTTATTACATATATTAACATTTAAATTAGACTTGTATCAAAAACGCTTGGATGTACCTGGAGGTCAATTTATCCTTAGGAGTGATAAGAGATTTCACATAAGTATAGTCAACAAAGGCCAGTGTCCCCACATCGCCCACAATTGAATCTATAGGTAACGTATCCACATGGAACATTTTGTCATATGCCAATAGGATTACACGTTGTGTGGAACTCAAAGTGGGAGGTGTGGGAAGTTGGCTTAGGAATGACGCGACATGATCCGAAACAAGATACTTTGTCCACAATATGAAAGTCCCCTTTGCCTGACTCACTATCTTCACCTCATCAGTATGAATTGGGAAAAGAGCATATTCAATTATCATGTCTTCAGCAGTTACCCTTAATTGATCGTCTTGAATTTGGATATAGTGGGCAGTTGCCCCTAAGCTTTGGATGGAACCTTGTGTCACTAACCGTCTAAGAAAATTCTCCATATAGAGATCACAAGGTATAACATCCTCTGACGCTGGCCTGACCATGCAATAGCTCCTTTTAGTGCTATAACGGGCTACATTTGAAAGCATTTAGGGTGCCCTTAGCTCCTGTTGCCTTGATGTCATCATGGACAATATTTCTACCTTGAGCTTTGTCAATTCCTCTTGTAATCGTGCCTCAATTGAAGCTTCTTCTTGTGCTCTAGCCTTTACCCTCATGGTGGATAACAACGATTCCAACTTTGCCCTCAGCACCATATGTAGGGAATGTCATTGAGATGCTCCAAAGTAATCTCTTATACCCATACCTTATCCAACTCTCCTAACACGGCACCCATGCTTTTATTTTCCCATATCAAAAGTCAAGATTTCATTTGTCATATCCCAATTTTTAAGCCTAGAAGCCTAGTATGTAGCCTGAAAAATGTATGCTACTAGGCCCTGTTGAGCAGAAGTCCCATATGATGTTCAGGGACTAAACTGCAAGAAAGTAAAAGTTTAGGGACTAAATTGTAAATAGTGAAAGCCCCTAGGGCCATAATGGTTATTTTAGAAAAGAAATGTATGTTTCTTGAGAATTGAGCCACCAGAGTGCTTAAGCTTGATTAGAGTCCAAGATAGCATTCCAAGGGTCCAAAAATGTAGCCCAAGAGGGATATGGGCCTAAGTGGCATTAAAATATTAGTTTAGTACTTTTTCAATAAAGTAAAGTTACCTGATCAAAGATAGAACTGGGGAAAGTGATCAGATAGAGCTTTAGATTCATCTAGAACCATGAGGTGGCATAAAAGGTGTCCTTATGGGACCCACAAGGTGCCACATGTCATGAGCCTAGAAAAAGAAGAAAAAAAGCTAAGGACACGTTGCACAATCTCAGCCGTTCATTCCAGAAAAAAGACTCTGGAATTCTCTGAAAACACTGAGTTAGCTGGTGAGATATCCCAAGGGCCCCACTATTACGCCACCTAGCATGTGAGGTGTCCCATGGATGATGTCACTTTGATGAGTCATTGAGGATGATGATGTCATCATGATGATGTAGGCAAGGCTTCTTGAGGAAGCTAAGCGATCTGAGCCATTCATCGCGATTCAATTTGAGCCATCCATTCCACCTCCACTTAACTATAAATACCCCATTCCCCTCACTTCATTCCCACGGCCAAGCAAAGGAAAAAGAAGAGAAAGAAGAGAGAAAATAGAAAGAGAGAAAGAAAGAGAGAAAAGAAATAAAGGAGGAGTTCTGGTGGAGTTAGGAGCAGTCCAAGTAGTTTAGGGACTTGACAGAGTTTAGGAATAAGGTAAGTAAGTTATTATAGTCCCTGCTCTAATAAATTAGAGGATTATTCTTATGAAGTTAATAGTTATAGTAGAGAATTCTTATGAAGTTAATAGTTATAGTAGAGAAATATCTCTCTTGATAAGGTTAGTCGTTGATAGAAAGAAAGTTAGGGGATTGTCAGATTAAGGGTATTACCTCAAGTTAAGTATGAGTTGAGTAAATCTATACTGATAAGATAATAATAAGGATATTATTATGCTATGTATAGGCTCTTACCTATGAAAAGAAGGAACCTTAGAGCAAAGGTTAAGGACTAGAGGAAAGGCTATATGTTAGGTAGTAAACTTATCATAAACTTGTATGTATTGAATGTTATGCTTGGTTGTGCTATGGCTTTGTTGAATGGTGTTACATATGTGCTTATGCATGAAGCTCTGTTCCTATTATTACTTTGACCAATTGTATTTCATATGTTACATGGAAGCATGCACATTACGCAATGTTAACACTTTCACAAGCAAGCACAAGTATTCACATCAATGCATGCATTATTTAGCACTGTTTGCTACTAAGATTTCCCCAGAAATCTCACCCCTTCCATATCAATCCAATTACAGCAGGTCTTATCAAGATGGAGGATATAAATATGCATGAAGAGACATGAATTATTTAGCATGATTAATATGTGATTGATGTATGTATAATTGTTGGAAATTATCACTATGAACAGTAGCTCGTGGAGAGGATGTGACCTTTGAGCTATAATTAAAAATAGTAAATGATTGAATAAATGTATGATATTTTTCCAGTAAATAGTAGACATACCAAGATTTGATTTGATATATAGAACGTCTCATTTGGATATCTACACATGGAGATATGATTTTTCAAAGTTGGGACAAAAAATACTGGAATCAGGGAAGGACGCTAGATGAACAGTAAACTTTGAACGATGGCTGAGGTTGACTTGGTCATGTCTTGGTCAACAACTTATTTTTTCCTGAAAGAGAATTAAGTTAGCTTTGTGTAACAATTTGAAACACTTTATTTTGATTTGTCTGGAATTAGTTATGATTTTTTGAATTCAGGTCACTCTTCTGGAATTTGCACAAGTGAACAGTACTCGGTAGAGTAAAATTTCATATTGTGTAATTTGACTTCAATGACCTTAGAAGTGGTTCCATATGCTACCGTTTGGTCCATAAGACATAAGAAAATAAGGATGTTTCATCATTTCTACCATATGACTTAAAGAATCTATGGGCCCCTTGTTATTTAAGATCAGTCTATAACATATAAAGAATAAATATAAGAAATAATATAATTAGTCTACTAAAATAAAATAATAGAAGTAGTACTTACAATTTTTGCCACAATTATGGGAGCATGATCATTTGTATATGATCCGCTCCTTATTTTGTAAGCGTACAACAATTTATTTTTACGACGTATTGGAGATGGGGGAACAAGAATAACACTAAGATCTAACTTAGTATTTTCTTCTAGCATATCCCTCTTGTCCTCCAACAAGTTTATTTCAGCCTTCGCGTAACCCCTTGAGACATTGTATGGGGGCAATCATTCTTGAAAGCATGTTCAATCGCTTTTGCCCTTTTTTCCTATAAGACTTGAAGTAATTAAAATCAATACATATGATAATATTATATGTTTGCTTTTAATGCCACCACATACAAAAGGAAAAACATGGGAAATGTAACTTGGATACATTTGCTTTTCACAACATATACATGTAGGATACTCTAACCTGGGTCAACTCACATAACTGCTAGCATAGTTCAAACCCTAACAAATTCTTTTGAAGTATCTTCTTTAATGAATTGATACTTGCTATAGGGAGAAGGATGAGGCTAACCATCTTTGTCCCAACCATGCATATAATGACGAGCTAGTTGTGTCTTGAACGCCCTTTAACGCTCAGCATAATAAGACAGTGTTATTCTTCAAGACTTCATTGTTAGGAACATCATAAGTAAGCTACAATAATTGCCATTGAAAGGAAAGTTATTAACAAATAGTTATATTTTTTGGTATTACTCTGCATACAATATAAAATAATTAGTTCCTATACCCGGATAGTGTCCCAAATTTGATTCTTCACACGATCATCAATAGCATCCCAAGTTTGTATGGTGATGTTAGGCTTTTTGTATGCTAGGAGGTTGACATAACTTACGTACTTGGTCATGTGTTCACCAGTTAGGTTCCAACGTCTGTCAAACTAAATCTGTAATATTTTATCTTCCTTCCTGTCTTTCACAATGTCTTTCAATCACGTCGTACTTCTGTCCCTCCTTTGTCTAAAGTCGGTTGGAGTATAGCTAGCCTCATTATGATTAACACTACCCCCATATTCCTTATACGCAATAACAAAATCAAACATAGTAAACAAACTTAACCCTTTTTCCTTTACCACGTCAGAATACACAAAACTTGTTCCTTTAGCATTTATCCATAGAAAGAAGTGTAAGCATTTATGGCAAGAAAACTAGAAAACCTAAATTAAATGAACATGTAAATGGTGAACCACGTACACAAGAAAATAAGTGTTGAGAACACGTACATGGCAAAGCACGAGAGTGAGAACAAAGAAAAATGACTAAGCATGACAAAGCCCCATGAAAACCACAAAGCCCGACGAGCGGAGTAATGATAGAAGTAATAAGGAAGACTGA
Source organism: Leucaena leucocephala (assembly GCA_037074615.1). NCBI lineage: Eukaryota > Viridiplantae > Streptophyta > Magnoliopsida > Fabales > Fabaceae > Leucaena > Leucaena leucocephala. Next base: position 17,836,092 of record CM073519.1, read on the forward strand.
AGAAAACCTGAGAAATAGAAAATGAGAGAAGCGCTAAGAAGCGGGTTTCAAAAATGTATTTTTAGTAGCTATTTTGCATAAAATATATGTGACATAAGGTGTAGTAAATCATATTTCTAAATATGACTAACACAATAATCGATTTAAAAAGTTATCTACTTATTTTCAAAAATGACATGACTCATATTTTGAATTTTAAAAGAATTTTTAGATTGGATAATATGTAAATCCGGTGTAAAAAATATTTTAATTTATTTACAAAAATGCCACCTTCAGTTTTTCAGATCACTTTTTACATCCGATAACATTTACATATGGTATAAAAATGGTTTTAATTTACTTAAAAATGCCACAACAAGGTTTTTACACCTAATAACATATAAAACTAGTTTAAATATTGTATTTTTTTCCACCAATTCTTTTATTACCCCATCCATTGAAGTTACAATATATATATGTAATCAGAACAAGAAACTTGTGTCATTATTACATTAAAAATGTAAATGCAACCAAAACAAGAAACTTAATTGCATCATTATACTACATCAAAAACATAAAACACTCACATACAAATTAACAGAATCCACTTCTTCTTCATTCAATTTTGGTAAACCTACTGAAAAAGAAGGGGTCTCACAAATTGAATCATTATCTTCAACAACCATTTTTCCTTAGAAAGCGACATACTATCTTTTATTTGTCAGATTAGTGATATAGAATACTTGCTTTGCTTAGTCTGCAATAATGAAAGGCTTATCTCCAAAATTTATACTATTCAAATTATCCATATAAATCCTCACCGATCCACCATAATACCATTATTTACATTAACCCACTTGCATTTGAACACAGGAACTATGAATTTTGAGTAGTCCAACTCCCAAATCTCTTAAACAATGCTATAATAAGGGATGACTACTAATTTATGATTGTTGTCTTTTGAAATAGAGAAGTACATAGCTTCAACCACTAACATAATACCACTATTTTGTAAACTACTTTTATCATCTAGGGACTTCGTATAAAAGGAATACTCATTGATATCAAATGAATTCTAATATATCACATTAAATTTAGGACTATATGCCACCATATAACTGAATCAGATACACAATCCTCATTTTCAACCTTCTGTTTGAACCAATGTGTAAAATATTTGTTGTGTTCTCTAATCAGCTTTTGCTCTATAATTCTATTATTATTTTTCCATACAAGCTCTTTATGAACAGCTATATAGTCTTGAACTTCATTAATGTTATTCAAGATATGTAAGTATATTTGCTACAATTTATTATGATCAATACTCTTCACTGATATTTCGTGTTGACCCTTTGTTTGGTACAAGGTTTAGGGAGACTGGTAATTCTTACTTTAGACATGTAGTGTTGATAAAAATTTATAGCTTTACATAAGTCTTACTTTAGACAAGTAAGTCTTACTTTCGAGTTGATTTGGATTCTTCATATACCCTTTAAGGATTTTTATGTATCTTTTAAATGGGTACATCTATCGTAAGTATACAGGACCACACAGTTTTATCTCTCGCACTAAATGAACGATGAGGTGTACCATGATGTCAAAAAAGTTAGGAAGAAATATTTTTTCAAGATGGCACAAAATAACATAAATCTCGTGCTCCAATTCATTCAACTTTTCAGTCTCAAAGACTTTTTCACATATAGCATTGAAGAAGAAGTAAAGTCAGGTTACAATGTATCTCAAATCATCTTGAAGGATTCCTCAAACAACCACTAGGAGTAATTGATGCATCAAGGCATGACAATCATGAGACTTTTTTCATACTAATTTCAAATCTTTTATCGACACAATCTTATTAAGATTAGATGATACCTAGAGGGAACTTTGATTCCTTACAAACACTCATAAATACTTCTTCTCTCATTATTAGAAAAAATATTAATCTCTTCAACATAATAACTCCCCTCATTATCTGGCCTTAGATATAAATGCTCATGTATTCCCATTTCTTATAATTCTAATCTTGCCTTTAAATCGTCTTTAGAAATACCATGTATGTTGAGAAGTGTTTCGACAATGCTGTCACACACATTTTTCTTGACATGCATGGCATCAATACAATACCTTACAAGAAAATGTTGCCAGTATGGAAGCTCAAAGAAGACAAATATTTTTTTCCATATATTTTGTTCACTTCTCTTGGTAGTCTTACCAAAAGTAATGTTGATGTCTTTTACCTTTTTAAAAACTTGTTCTCCAGTCAATGGCTCCGGAGCATTTTTAAATTCTTAGCTACCAAAAAGTTTTTTCTTCAATTGATAGTATGGGTGGACTTATCTTATAAATCTCCTATAACTTAGGTAAACTGTCTTTCTTCCATGATGAAATTGATAGTAACAAGTCCCTTCCTCATAAATCGGCCATACTTTATGGCCCTTAATACTATACCCTGATAAATTGCCGTATGTAGGAAAGTCATTAATTGTACAAAAGATCATGGCCTGAAGACCTCATTCTTAATCGCATAAAAAATATCTACACCTTCCCATAACTTCTTCAAATCTTCAATAAAGAGTATTAGGTAAACGTATATGTCATTTCCCGGTTGTTTCGGTCCTGAGATCAACATAGACAACATTACATACTTGTGTTTCATACATGTCATATCCCAATTTTTAGGCCTAGAAGCCCAGTTTTTAGCCTAAAAAATGTAGGCTACAAGGCCCTATTGTGTAGGAGTCCCAGAAGTATACATATGATGTTCATAGACTAAACTGCAAGAAAGTAAAAAATTAGGGACTAAATTATAAATAGTGAAAGTCCCTGGGGGCATAATGGAAAAGAAAGGGATGTTTTTTTTTTTTTTTTGGTACAACATTTTTTGGAAAGGGGTTGGGCTCACCCACGATCCAAGGGCAGGGCGAAGTCTCCCTTCTTCTTAGGCGATACCAATGTCGGGCAGGGCGAGCCGTCTATTACCCTCAGGCGTAAACCTAAGCACCCAAGAGCTAGGATGCCTCCCCAAGCGCCGCGACTGGAACCACAACAAAGTGGTACTCCCCAGGGTTCGAACACACTCCAAATGGTAGTGTGTCCAACCCCTTCGCCAGCTGAACCCAAAAGAAAGGGATGTTACTTGGGAACCAAGCCACCAGAGTGCTTGGGCTTGGTTAGAAACCCAAGATGAAAATTCAAGGTCCAAAAACGTAGCCCAAGAGGAATGTGGGCCTAAGAGGCATTAAAATATTAGTTTAGTATATTTTCAATAAAGTAAAGTGACCCGGTCAAAGATAGGACTAGGGAAAGTGATCTGGAATCATGAGGTGGCATAAAAAGGACCCACAAGGTGCCACATGGCATGATTACAGGACAAGAAGAAAAGTTAAGGACACATGTCATGAGTTTAGAAAAAGGGGAAAAAGTAAAAAGGACAAGATGCACAATCTCGGCCGCTCATTCCAAGAAAAGGCTCTGGAATTCTCTGGAGAGATTGAGTCAACTGGTGAGGTGTCTCAAGGGCCCCACCATTGCTCCACATACCCCCTGAGGTGTCCCTTGAGTTGTCCATGGATGATATTATATTGGTGAGTCATCAAAGAGGGTGATGTCATCGTGATGATGCAGGCGAAGCTTCTTGAGGAAGCTAAGTGATCTGAGCCATTCATCACGATTTGATTTGAGCCATTCATTCTACCTATACTCACCTATAAATAGGACACCCCTCCCTCCATTTCATTTATGGCCAAGAGCAAGGAAAAAGGGAGAAAGAAGAGAGAAAAGAGAAAGAGAGAAAGAAAGGAGGAGTTCTGGTGGAGCCAGGAGCAGTATAAGGAGCTTAGGGACTGGGCAGAGCTTAAGAATGAGGTAAATAAATTATTCTAGTCTCTGTTCTAATAAGTTAGAGGATTTCTCTTAATAGTTAAAATAGAAAAATATCTCTATTAATAAGGTTAGTTATAGATGAAAATAAAGTTAAGGGAATGTCAGATTAAGGATACTACCCCAAGTTAAGCATGAGTTAAGTAGAGCTATACCGGATAATAATAAAGATATTATTATGCTATGTATAGGCTCTGAATTATGAAAAGAATGGACCTTAGAGGCAAGGCTAAGAGCTGGAAGGAAAGGCTACACGCTAGGTAATGTACTTATCCTAAACTTGTATGCATTGAATGTTATGCTTGATGTGCTATGGCTTTGTTGAATTGTGTTGTACATGTGCTTATATATGAAGCTATGTTGCTATAATCACTTTATCTAATTGTATTTCATATGTTACATGGAAACACGCACATTATGCAATGTTAACACTTTCACAAGCAAGCACAAGTATTTACATTAATGCATATATTATTTAGTACTGTTTGCTACTGTGATTTCCCTAGAAATCTCATCCCCTTCCACGTAATCCCAATTCCACATGTTTATTATGAGAAAGGATTGAAGAATTATGAAGAGAAGTTGGGGATTGGATAGTACAGAAGTTGGGACCAAAATACTGGAATCAGGGAAAAATGCAGGATGAACATTAAACTTTGGATATTTACTAATGTTGACCTGGTCAAGGAGTAGTCAATAAGTTATTTTTTCCTGAAATAGAATTAAGTTAGCTTCGTGTAGCAATTTGAACCACTTCATTTTGATTTTTATAGAATTAGTTATGATTTTTTGAAGTCAAGTCACTATATGAAATTTACACAGTGAACAGTACTCGAGAGAGTAAAATTCCAGATTGAGTAATTTAACTTTCATAGCCTTAAAAGTGGTTTCAAATGTTTCCGTTTGGTCCCTAAGATATAAGAAAATGAGGATATTTCAATACACAATAAAGGAGATAGATTACAAATCACCAAGAGGACAGGCCATGGACTATGTATACTACTAAGGTTACGATAAGGGTTTATGACATTTGTTCTAAATCTAAGCCTTAGGTTTTATGGTCCATTGCTGAACTCTAGAAATAAGTCATTGATCTTCTTCTATTACAAAGAATTAGCCGGATGATGAAGTTTTTTATCACAAATCCTTTCAGTCGCATGCCATAACATTTTTTTGCATCATCTTTGTTAGCAAAGAGGCGCTTAAACCTTGGTATAATTGGAAAATACCATAACACCTTTATAGGAGAGTTGTTTGATCTATACCTTGGTGTCTTACATATTGGACACTTCTCATCTTCAAACTCTTTCTTGTTCAATATGCAATCATCTGGTTATGCATGAATCTTTCTATAATGCATGCCTAAATGATATATTATTTTTTTTGTATCATAGTGGCATTTAGGTAACACATTTTCTTTTGAAAACATGTCTTACTACAACTCAAGTAATTCTGAAAAACCACTATCACTTCACCCATGCCGTGCTTTCACACTTACCAATCTCAATATCGTATTAAATAGGTCGTATTTTTTGCATCCTGGCTATAAAGGTTTTTTTTTGCATCATTGTACATATTACTATATGCATGTGACAGCATAAAAGCATCTTATCTAACATCATGAATCATGACCTCTACCCGATCATCAGTATCCATGTCATCATCAAAGGTATGTTCTGCCTGTTCAGGTACACTCGATATTTCTATATTTTTACTCTGTCATACCCATACCGTGTAACTCTTGCAAAACACCTCACAAATTATATTAGTGTACATATCTGCAAGACTTTATTTCCTCTCATTCAAACAACTCAACAAGGATAATAAAACCTTCTATTGTCATTATCACTATTTTATTTAGCAAAATCTACAAACTCCTTCACCTCCTTAGTATACTCAATACTTGTTAGTTTAATATTTATCTAACTACGATCCATATTTATGGAAGACTAAAAAACTAAAAACATAGAAAACAAGAAAACCTATCTTGCAGCTAATTATGGTAGAGAATATATTGTACAAGTGGAAGAACTCACCAATTCAAATAAGTAAATGACAACAATGAATTCACACAAATAACAGCAAAAGCTACCGCCAGTAGTGCATAAATTTTTAGTTCTCGAGACAAGGAGTTCAAAATAAAACTCACAATCTATGAAGGGCTGAGAAGACTTAAAAGCGTGAAACAGTAAAAAATGAGAGATGGAAGGCGCAAAAAGGGTTTTGATTAAATTAAAGTGTATTTGGTAAGCAAATCTACACTGGATGAAATGGAACACCTATGTAGAAATAATTTTTCTAAACTAGAAATTATATTTTGCACCAGTCTCTTTTACAATCAGTGTAAAATATTAAAACTTAACTATTTTATAAATAAATTTACACCAGATGAAATATATATTTGGTGTAGAAAATGTGATAATCACAACTGATATTGACATGTCCGGTTTTAATCAATTGTATTTTTTTTTTGTTTTAAAAAAAAGAACATGTTATCAGAAAAAGAAACTTCATTTATTCAACTTTATTATTAACTTTACATCGAAAGTTTGAAATTTCAAAAAAATATCTATCAGAATATATAATATACTCTCTCTTTTTGTTATTACGGTAAAAAATAAAATATGAAGGGAAGATAAAGGTTGTAGGCTTTCACTCTTCATCAGACTTGGAGTTTTGGGATTCAGAGTGGGTAGGATCAATAGGATTATAGAAGCTACCATTCTGTTGGTGGTGGCAAACTTCTGAGAGGAAAGCTCTAAAATGGTCTTTTAATTTGTCAACTTTCTAAGTCAATTCTTCCATAGAGTCCTCCATGCCATTGAAGCACATGATAAGCTCCTCAAGGCGCTCTATCAGAATGACAACAGGGGAGAAGGAAAAGGAAATGAAGGGTAAGAGTCATGATGTTTGTCTTCAAAATCATTTTTGTTTCTTTTATGCAGCGGAGAAGAAGGTGTGCGTGAGGAAGAAGCTATTAAAGGGGTCAGATAGAAGAAAATAAAAGAAAATAGAGATAAGTTTTCTCTTGGATTATGTTATAGGAAGATTTCTCTTGGATTTAGATTCTTGAAACACATTTTCTTTTCATCTTGGCTGCTAGATATGATCTGGTATTAAAGGGGAAATATGAATTTTAAGTCATAGAATGTTTAGACAAGTTTAAACAATCTAGAATTAAGTAGTTTGAGTTTAGGAAATCATGTAATATTGGAATTGTAATATTGAGACCCTTTTTGTCACTATTCATGCACATGGGTAGGAGTTAGAATTTCATGATTTTGATGCTTTCAATAGTTTTAAAATAGAAAATTGTGTTGGATAAAGTAGAGAAATAAGTATTGGAAGCATTGTAATTAAAATAAGAATTTTTGGAAAATGTTGAAGGGTATCACAGTTTCTATCCAGTTCATAGGGAAGGAGTTTGATTTTCATAAATATAAGCTCATATTTAGATTCTTCATAAAAAATTGTGTGGGATTGACCTATGGAAGTAATGTTTAGAAAGATAGATAGAAATCCCTAAAGTTAAAGTAAAGAGTTAAGAGTTCAAGAAGGATAGTCTTGAGCATTACTTGAGTCCATGGTCCTAATGAATTATGTGATGAATATGATTGTGGTTAGGACCTTGAAACATCCAAGAGGATGTTAAGAAGTGGTTGACCGAAGGTATGCATGGTTGGAAGCTTAAGGAGCAAGTGCAAGAACAAGAGACAAAGTTTATGTTTAAGGTAGTGAACTTGTCCATTCTTGTATGCTTGATGTATATGCTTGTGTGTTGATATGTTTATGATATGTGATGATAATGTATGATATGTATGAATGATATATGCTCTTCCCTTTTATGAGTTTATGGTCATGCATGATAGTGATAGGCATGGAGCATGATAATATGCAAATGGAAGCTAAAGAGAGATAAATGAAATATATCATGTACTTGCATTCATCTTGTATGGATTAAATGGTACCGTTTGCTACTGAGATTCCTTATAATCTCACCCTCCCATAACCAACCATAATAGGTTATTTATGATGGAAGAGTCATGCTTGAAATATTATTGCATTTAGGGTATATTTTTCTGTATGGCGAATCAATTTCTTCTTTGTTCTGTGAACTGGCCGAGGAGTTGAGACTTGTTGTCTCAGTGGAAGGGAAATTGAATTCTGTTATCGTCCCTGTGTATCAAATCTACGATTGAAATGTGTATGGGGATAGAGTATGTTTGCGTTGTACCGGGGAGGCTTCTGTGTGTGAGTTTGTCTACTGAGGGAGTTTATAGCTATTTGAAATAGAGAGGAAGATAAAGGTTGTCATTGAGGTTGGATAATGGCTTGGTTTTGGGAAAGGATATATATATGCTCATCCTATGCGTTATGTATGTATATATATATGGTCACTGTGTTATTGAAGAAATTATTGTAGGAAGAAAAAAATAGAAGGGGAGCTGTCAGATTTTGTGTTTTAGGGTTTGTAGATTGCTGTTTTAAATAAGTTTTGGGAAGGGTAATAATGATTCTATAGAAGGAATGAGGAAATGGGATAATGTAATTGAAGTTAATATGCTCAGGGTTAAAATGAAAGGAGATTATGTAATTGAAGTTAACATGCTCAGGGTTAAAATGAAAGGAGATTATGTAATTGAAGTTAACATGATCAAGGTTTAAATGAAAGGAGATTATGTAACAAAGTGGTTTGGGTTTGAAGTGGAGGATTAATAGTGAATATTAGGTTGTTTATAGCTATGTTAGAATGATTTTTAAACTGAAAAGTCTTATATACATAGCTCCTAGAGGCCACTAAAGGATGATGTAATGGAATAGAATTAGAAATCATGAGAGTGTACCTTTGTTCTTCATTAAGGGTAGCCACTGTTTGAGCTAGTAGTGTTGGTTTTGTTGAATTTAATGTTTTAAATGAGTTTAGAAGAGGTATTAAAAATGAAAGCTTTGAGATTGTGAGGAGTTATTTTAGTTAGGAAAATATATATATGGTGGCAATAGAACTTTTGGGACCTAATTAACTTAGTATAACATATAAAACCAGGCTCTAATGCTCAAGGACCTATATTGTAAATGGAAGTGTAAGATTAGTAAAACAGTGATTGTATAATGGATTTAAATGGAGTCTTGTTGTCTACACGTGGTTGTTCTGTTCAGTAGTTATGAGGCTTGAAAACCCTTACTTTGTTTTACTTGATTCTCTAAATGAAGAGTTGCTCTAGCATGGATACTTGTTTAATAGCTGTTGCTATTGGTATTGAGGCTATATGGATTCTAAATTCTCTGATGAGTACTTTGAATTTGTTTTTAGAATATGGAATTCCATATTATAGATTAATAGCGTGTAATGAAATAAAATATCAGATTAAGGATGATTACTTTTGTTGAAGCTTTGATCAGAAAGCTAATATATTGTTTTGGGATATTAGAGAATTGAGAAGTGAAAATAATTGAAAGTGATTGGCTGAAAAGAGTAAATCTTTAAGAACGTAATAAGTGAGTGAATAACGTCCCTTAAAATAGTATTTTTAATAAATTGTTACTTCATTTAAAATGTTGAATTTTAAATATGATTTACAAAAAGTAAGTTTTATGAATTCATAGTTTTAATCGTTAGAAATGATCTTATTTCAATTGGTTTACAAAAGGATTACGATTATGAAAATGGATGGAGAAGTTTTAGAAAAGAATTTGGCAAATGTTATATTGAATTGACTTTTATTCAGGAAATATTCTTATGTGAATTTCATATGTTTCCTATAGTAACTTGATATTTGATTATAAATGTTCATGCTGGGGGTTTTGAAATTCAAAGTGGTTTTACCAAAGATTATTGCATTTGAAACGGTTAAGATCATTACATGTGAAATGGACCCCACGCATGTTGGAAACATTTTAGAAAGGACAGAATACATAACGCTGGTTGCTAATAGCAGTACTGTTAGTTCTTGGTGCACCTTAGTTACCCGAGCTCGATTGATATTCATGAGTTTAGTACTCGTGACAGTTATTCATGGGATTTATTCTCACGCCTGTTATTTGTAGGTCTCGTACCTGCGCTTATTATTCGTGGCTTTGGGTTACACCTGATTGGTTAATTACCCTTGTGGACTGTGTGTCTAAGCTTGTTTCGTGGCCTCACGCTACGCCTAGTTATTTACCCTCGTGAATTGTGTGTTCACGCCTATTTTCGTGGCTTTGAGCCACGCCAGATTGGTTAGTTACCCTCGTGGATTGTGTGTCCACATTTGTTTTCGTTCTGTTAAAATCTTACAGAAAAATGATTGATTTGAAATGGTTATTTCAAATGGTTTTCTTGAAATAAAAATGTTTACAGAAATATTTGTATCAAATTACAAAATGTTATGATTTACATTTAACATGTTGAAACTGCTTATTTCTGTATTTTTAAATTTTATTTTTGGAATATTATTCATCAGTAGATTATTTGGCTTTAGATAATGCAACTGACCCTAATCCTCCTGCTGAGCAGTGAAGAGCCTCGTTGCAGATCTAAGCATTATTTTTGATAAATCCACTTTTGATGTAATTATAATTTATAAAGTACTTGTATTATTTTGATAAAAGGGTAAATACTCCACATAGTTTATAGATAAGATTCTGGATATTTTGGAAAAATGTTACAGAAGATTTGAACGTTTGCAGTTTGTTATAGAATTGTTGGGAGGTCGGTTATACAATGATGATCCTGCCAAACTTCCTACAGAGGATTTGCCTTTTGATTAATATTGTAATAGATAATGATTTGTGTTTCAAACATTTTAATTAAAGTTTTAGGCTTAAGGAATATGAATTTATTCATATTCTGTACCTGTCACGGCTAAAATTTCAAGACGTGATAGTTTGCTACTAAGATTCCTCAGAATCTCACTCTCCCATAACCAACCATAATAGGTTATTTATGATGGAAGAGTCATGCTTGATACATGAGCTAAGGAATGGAAGAGAAGAAGTAGACAAGTGATGGCATGCCATTCTTTTTATGTAATGCTTGTAGTATGCCATTATATGCAATGAAAAATGTATAAAATAATTATGGTATAACCTCATGATGTATATGAATGTATGAGAGGTCAAAGAGATGGTTTATACATACTGGAATAATTATTGAGAATTAAAGAAAGGAAACTGAAATGGTAAAAATATAGGTCATGAAGCAGTTTTGTTTGTTTCAGTTTGACCTAGGAAATGGAGGAATTAATTCACAAAATTTTATAAGCATGTAGTACACATCTAAAGCTTTAAATTCATAGGTAACATGCCTCATTTGAATGTGTTATCAAGAGAAACGAATTTTCATAGTTATAAGACATAATCTGGTATTTCTAGAATTTGCTATATGTATGTAAAAAGTAACGATTTAACTGTATTGATTGGTAAAGTAAATGTCCAAATTTATATTTTCTCCCTAAATAGCTATAAAAGAGCTTAAATTAACAATTTGGATAACCTCCATATGATTTTTCTAAAATTAGTAATGAATTTTTAAAATTGGACTGTCAATATGGAAATTACCTCATGAACAGTACCCCCGAGAAGTAAGTTTTAAAATTTTAATGCTTCCACTAATCAAATACGCTTATGAATACGTACTATGAGAGGCTAAAAGTATGATATTTCATACTATGACCTTAGGGAAGACTTCGGATGCTTGATTAGTGCTATAGAAATTGCATAGCCTATTCCTTTTGATTTATGTGTGGAATAGTTGTATATTGCTGTAGTATGGCTTATTCTGCATACTCTAATATGATATAATATTTTATTTGGATTTTATTCTAGGAATACATCCTAGAAATAATATTTTAAATATTCATGATAGGCTCTTCTCAGTTATTTATTATTTCTTCAATTTTATTAAATTGCATAGACTCACATTATTTTTGAAATATATACACTTTAATCTATTTTTTAATATCATTAAGGATATTTCATAAAAGATTCTATAACTATTGTTTTATTAATTAATATAAATTTTTATAGAAAAATATTTTTATAACTATGGTAGAGTTTCTTTTAGATTTTAGTGAAGTCTTTTTCTACCATGATTAACTCTTTTAAAATTGAGGAAAGTTATTTATAACTATGATTATACTGTTATTAATTTATATTATAAATAAAATGAGTCTAAATAATTAATAGTAATTATATTTTAGCATCTTGATCATTATAATCATCTGCATGCCTAGGAGGTTCATCAACCCTAAAGGCAAAATCTAGAGCCAAACAACCAAGTTACAATAGGACATCATCCTTCCAGTCGGGATAGTTGGTATCATCTAGGATGATTTTATTACTGACATCAGTAACCATCTTAGGGGTAGCAATAGGTACTACAACTTTGGACAGAACAAATGAACTCACATAAGTTTTGAAGTAATCACAATTATTGTGCTATGTATGCTTAACACAAATAAGGCATACAAAATATAAATACATATCACTAATATCTATCTGTAGGCAAAGATACTAGCATATCATGCATTTATCTGAAAATTGATGAAACTAGAATGCATTCATATTTTCTAATACATGTGGGCTACTTAGAAAATACAAAGCCATTCTATTTCATTCTAATTATATATGCAACTATAATTATCTACCTGTGAACAAAGATAAGTTATAGCTATATATTTAATTACAATTGATATTTTATACTGTCATATGAGATTATATTATGTATGCAACAATAATAGGGATGATGTGACTAGTCGTCAAGTACATCATGCTAATCACAAATATCAAATGCATTTAAAACATAAATATGCACATAACTTAATAAAAATTTAAAGTCATTTTAATCTATAAAGATTAAATAACTAAAATTTTCCTATTATTTTATGTATCCAAACAATTTTTATAAATTCAATTTCAGCGTATTTTCACTCAATTATACTTTTTGTGAAATTCTAATGGTCATATAATTATCCAATTGATTATCTAAATATTCAAACAATTAAATAACACATGATAATGAACTCCACAATTTTTTTAGAATAAGAAAATAGCTAAAATTGAACTTCCCTTATATTAAACAACAATAAATTATGCATAAAATAAATTACGATTGCTTAAATAAATAATACACAACTAAAAAATTATACATTTACTATAAATTAATTTTTGGAAATAAGGCAACATGACCCAAACAAATAGACAACTAAAATTGAGTCCAACATATAATTTCATGAAACAAATAAAATGTACAATGATTTCATGAATTGAAACTTAATATAGAAGACAAACTTAATGTAATCTTCATAAAAATAAGCACTTCTAATCTTTTTAGGAAAGCACGTCTTATATCAAAACTCAATCAAAACGAGATGAGAAACAAGATGTCACGTCCCACATTTTTTCCTTGATCATCATATTTTACACGTACACTCATGCTTGCACAAGTCACTTTCTTGACGTTTCTACCTTCAAAAGGAAATATAGCTCAAGTACAGTGTAGCCTAGCTAATATATAATGTAACCCATGTTATAGAAAAAACCTGTGTAAAGTAGAGAACAAAAAAAAAAGGCCTTTGATTGCAAATATCAGTCATATTTCAACCATTCACAATGGTTCTATCGTTCCAGTGGAGGATTTGGCCAGTGATGTAAGAAGAGCAATAGTTGCGAGCAAGGAACACATAAGGAGTCACTTCAATAGACTAACTAGCCCTCTTCATGGGCACCTCCACACCAAACTGACTGGTTTCTCTCGTAAAGATTTAGACCAACACATATGATGCTCATATAATTTTTTTTTCAAACTAATTTTCAAGTAGAAAATAAAATATATTCATAATGCATCATACATAGAGATTAACATGTAGAGAAGAATTAGAGAACCTAGGTTCTAATGCCACATGTTGGACAAACATATAACTAAATGATAATTAAATGATTACACGATCCATAAGATAGAGCAGCAGCGGAAGAGTTAAACGAATACCTTTTACCATGTTAGTTGATTTTAAGCAGAAAATTACAATGTTCCAGCTTTAATATAACCAAGTACTAAAATATAAAGAATAAGGTCAAAATAACATAAATAATAATAATCAAGAATTCTTCTAATCGAAAAATAGGCATAATGATGGTTTGGAAATAGCCATTACCAGTTAGGGAACTCTCATAAGGAGCAATGTATCTATTTTATGATTTTGATTCAATATCACTCACTACAACTGTAAATCAGTTTATCCTATTTTTATAAACTCCTATTAAAGTTAATAATAATAGATAATTTGACTGAATAATATCCTAAATTATATTTGATACGACTGAGTCAATACCTAAAATCAGGAGATATTTTATTTACATTAGGAAACAATAATATCTAGAATATATTATAATTATTGTAATTTTCATAATATCTAAAATTTTTAATTTCTAAATATATCATAATAATATCTAGATACAATCTATCTATTTAAATTAACTAGATATTTCATAATAATAATAATTAATAAAATATAAAAAGAGATGAACGGGAAGAGTCGCTTTATGAAGTGAATTGGGAGTACAACGAGCAGCGAGTAGGCCAGAAGACTTGAAGTCATTGCTAAAAATAATATTCAAAAGAAAATTCCACGAAACATTCTGTTTTATTTATTATTTATTTTATTTGATCTTCCCGGAAACATTCTTAACTTTTTTCAGTTCAATACTTTAATGTTCAAAAGAAAATTCCAGAAAAAAGAATAATACTTGAACACTTTATGTTAAAAGAACAAAGCCAAATTATTAATTAGTCATAAAACAACTATTTAAATTAAAAAATTATTAATTAATTACAATAATAAATAGAACTAATCTTTTTAAAATATTTTGGTATAACATGAAGTTATATATTCATTTATAAGTTAGGTAGATGAATTTACGAAATATAATTATGAAAAATAAAGTAGACTGATATCTTAAATTTAAAAGTATCATATATTTACTTATAAAATTAACCATAATTAGGTTTTATATATAATATGAGAGGAGTATCGTATATTATCTATTAAATTTGTTGGGATCACCAATATGTTAATTAATTAATTAAAGAAAAATTTGTGGCCACTGACACTATGATTGAAGAGAAACAGCTCAACAAGGATCAAATTATTAGAAATAATTATTATTAGTCCGTCATATGTTATATTATATTTGTTTTCAATGCACCTTTCATTTTACCAATGAACGATTATTATTTTAAGGACGTGTTTGTACGTTTATTATTATTAATTTTGTTAAGAAAAAAAAGACGCTTTCACACAAATACAAATACTATTATTGTAACATAAAAAACTAAAAAGTAGCTTTAAATAATATTTTTAATGAAAATAGTTAAAATACTAATATCAATATGAATATAAATAATTTAATGTTAATTACCATAAAAAATCATTTGACGTTGACTCAAATAACAAAGATGAGATGAATTAGTCATATGTTATTTGAATATATTATTAATTAATTTTACTTCAAACATTGTTAGGTCATTTTATATAAAAAGTATTTCTCGTGATATATTTCTTCTATGTATAGGGTTTGCCTTTAAGGCATTATTCAATAAGTATTGTATTCCCCCACTCTAATTTACTACTGTAAGAATTTTACTTTATCACAAGGAAAACATTCATTATTTGATTTGTTTAATTTATTCAAAAATTAATTTATCAAGTTGTAAGGTATTAGTCTCTCTTAGTAACCCCAATTAGTAATTATATTACAACTTTAATAATATAAATTCATAAATTTGTTTAATATTTTATTGAAAAATACTTTGCAATACATTTTTTTTAAAAAAATAAAAATTTAGATAAAATTAAATAATATTAATTCATTTACAATATTTTAATAAGCTAAAGTATAAATTTGATCCTCTAAATTTACACCAAAGTCTAGTATAGTTCCTTAAATTTATAAAGTATTTTTTTTTTGTTTCTTTAATCTTACACACTATTAGTCTTATATAACGAAAAATACCTACTCAACAATTTAAATAATAATTTTAAAATTAAATATTAATAAAAAAATTTATAATAATTTTTAAAGTATAAAATTAAAATAAACCTGCCGATTGATTTGCCGATTTATTTTAATTTTAAAAATATAAAAGTGATTATATTAAACTATTAAAATTAAAATAAATATGCTAATGAATTCCAGAATTAAAAAGAAAGGGTGATTCCAATTTCTAAAATCATTATTGATCAATTTAAAATAAAATTTTAAAATTAATGTGTTTTTATAATATTGCCCCTTCTATTTAAAAGCCTAATAAAAGCCCAGTCGCTTGAGCCTTGATATCGGCCGCCAGAGCTCCGGCACCAATAACTTTTATTTTATGGGTCAAAGTGGTATGGGATTTGATACCACCGTCCCAAAATACTTGGAAAACCTATTTATTAATATAATGTAAAATAATATATAAAATAATTAAAAAAATGAAATGCCCTATTTTAAAAATTTTTATTACAATACCAGCAACATTTACCGCCCTTCCACCGAGTTTCACCATTTCACCAATGCTATTTACAATTTCACACTATTGGAAAAATATAGGTAAGAGAGTCATATTTTAAATCATTTATTATACTACTAATGTCATGTACAATACTTCCATCAAGTTTTACCATTTCATCAACGCCATTTACAACAATTTTTGTTCAGATTTCTCCCTTATTTTTATTGTTATAATTTATCTAAGTTTTTGTTTTGGTTCTCATTTTTTTAAAAAAAATCAATTTAAATCTTCTTAGGGAAAACACAATTTATGCCAAAAAAACTGTAGAGAAAAAATTAAAAAAAAGAAAGATTTGGAAAATGTTGAGACACCTAATTGTAAGACCCTACTTTTGGGAGAAAAGGAGTCTTCCATTACAAGTTTTTTAATTTCCTCTCAATGTAATCAAAACAAAATCATTTAGATGCTAAATATAAGTATCATGCTATATATTAAAAAAATAAAAGAATACAAATTATTCATATTATTGCGAGCTTTCTCACTATATAATATCATACTTGTGTTTAACACCTTTAACACCTAAATGACATCATTTTGATTAGATGGAGAGGTAATGTAGAGGCTCAGAATAGAGAGGCTCCTTCCTCCACTTTTGGAGGGAGCAGATAAAAATAAAAATTTTAGTCTCACATTCGCTCTATTTTTTTTTAATAAATAATCAATAGAGCGTTACAACCAAAAATAAAGAAAACGGTTGTCATTTATCAGTAACAGCCTCTAAGAATCAAAGTGGTTGTTATCAAGGGTATAAAAATTTCCTACAAGGTCATGAGCAAGTATAGCCTCTCTATATGCAATAGCACTACTTTCCTTAGGTATATGCTTTAATACTATCTACCTACCTCTATTAATGAGCAACCTCCGCTTCCTCCACTTACCTCCATTTTTTCTATCTAAACATACTTATCTCTTCTCTACCCTCTAAAATATCCCAACCAAATATTACAAAATTGGGGTGAGTTAGCTTGATGGTCAACCCATACCTTACCAGTTTAATATTAATTAGGCATGGGTTAACATATACCTATATATTAGCCCGTTTAAACCTATAATAAACAGGTTCAGCTGAACCTATATAGGCTTCAAAGGGAATAGATAGCCTGTTTATCAAAGATGAGAAAAAAAATTATGTTTAAGCCGGTTTGAAATTCTAATAAAAAATGCTTACAAATAACATAGTCTACAATGATAATAAAAAAAATAATGTACACATGATATAATTATTTAATCTAAAATCACAAACAACAATAGTGACAATAAAACTTGAAAACACCATAATCATAATGTTAATCAGTCCTCACTACAAGTTTACAACCACACAGTCTACAATACACACATGATATGATCATTCATCATCTTCAGTTGGATTATGATCATGTATAATCTTCATCAGATTCATTTGTAATAGTTATAGAAGGAGCTGCCTCTATCCCTACAAAACAAATTTGAAAAAATATATTAGTATTTAATAAAAAGATGAAACAATATAAGTTGAAAATGATATTGAAATTACTAGCAACAAGAGTTGTTGATTGCTTAAAATTATCAACATTAAACTTCTACAATTTAGGAGAAGTTGTACGTATCCAATTTTAAGCACATATGAGTCCTTCGGCCATGCCTGAGGATAAAGAGCTTATAAAAGTATCGATGACTTGACCCCCAGTACTAAAAGTAGATTCAGAAGACATTGTACTTAACATTAAATTTAGGTTGAAGTTCTTGCAATAGTTTTTGAAAACCCTCATCTTCTATAGTTCTAAAAGCCATCTTATCCTTAATGATGACTCTTGCAAGTGCTTTTCTGCATCGTTCTTGACTGAACTCATGTGTTTGACTAGAATTAGAGAAAAAACTCTCTGTCAAACTGTTTGCTCTACTCATATTTTGTGGGCACTATGCTAAATGTCAACAAAGTTGGTTTGTCCCATGCAGAGTAAGATAGCTTGCATAATGTGTACCACAATAGTTACACTTTTCTCGATATTTAGTAAAATGTTTTCATGTATCAAATGTTTGCCTCCTTTTTTTTCTCAACCTATGCTTGAGCTTTGCCTTCCTTATTTGGTGATATTGTAGTAGCTTCATTTTCACTTACCTCTTTAATAACTTCTTCAATCAATGTGATTGGAGATTATTCCAAGCTCATTTTCCTTCTTAATCCAAGACAAAATGCAAGCATAGATATTTTTTATTAGAACAAGACTATCAAACATTACTAGCAAGTTAACTGATGCAAGATAACATTCCTGCATGGGAACCGATAAGCTTATAAGAACAGGATATATTTAGACTATGTTTAAACTGGGGGGTTTAATAGCTAAGCAAGCATAGACAAAGATAACATTCCTTTAGCTTCCATCAAGTTGACCTCACAAATAGCAATTAGCAGTTCAATGAACAAATTGGTGTAAAGAAATGGGACATTGAAAAAACTAATTTCAAATACAATTGAGCTTAAGGAAGTCCCTAGTAGCTTCGTAAATCTCGATAACCAAACCATCACCTCTAAGTGTGCTCAAATAGAGTGTTGCCTAAAAAACTTTCACTCGAGAAAGGTAACTAATATCTGGAAATGCCCTATTTGCTTGTATAAGGAACATTTGGCTCAATGAGTTTGCATTGTGCATATAAATAAATTCTCAGACCTGATACATTGGACCATGAAAATACTTGATGTCTTACTGTTGGTTTTAGAGAAGAAATGCAAGACAAATAAGTTATAGTCCATGAAAGCTAAACGGTATTGTAGGAATGAAAAAAATGCAAGAAAGAATAAGGAGAAACCGAGAAAGGATGAGTTACTTACTGTTAGTTTTAGAGAAGGCGACAAGTCGAATTGTCAAAGAGCTAAAGGATATTGTAGGAATGGAAGAAACGCAACAAAGAATAAGGAGAAACTGAGAAAGGATAGGAGCTACTTACTATTGGTTTTAGAGAAGACGGCGAGTGAAACTGTCGAAGAGCCCAAATATCAAAGAAGTTAAAGCAGACAGAGTCACGAAAACTAATCGGAGGTGGAGGTGGCAGTAGAGCAAATGAGTTCGTAGAGGTGGAGTAAAGTCAAGTTCGGGCTACTGCTTTGACCTTTGAGTTCGTCGATATAGAGGTGGAGGTAGAGCTGCTGAGCAATCTTTTGAAGACTAAAGAAGTGAAGCGAAAATTACCCATCATTCATGGATTCAACTGCCGAAAGGATAAAACATACAATTATTTAGAGTGTATTCGATCGTATCATTTTATTGTGATTCCAATCGCGGAGTTTAGGGAGGTATCCTAACTCTTGTGTGCTTAGGTTTACACCTGAGGGTAAAGACAGCTCGTCCTACCTAATATTAGTATCGCTTAAGAGAAAAGAAAATTTTACCCTAGATTGTAAGTGAGTTCAACCCCTTTCCAAAAATTTATGTACTAAAAACAAAAGAAGTAAAGTGAAAATTGAGTCCGAAACCCTTGTCATCCTTTATTTTTTTTAATTAATAATATTAATATATATATATATATATATATATATATATATATATATGGTGGCACGGGCAACTTGATGGTGAACTTGTAGCGGGCTCATGAATCCCAATCTGCCTGCCCGTAATGGGCCTATTTTAAGCTCGGTCGAAATGGAAAAATTTCCATTGGTTTCAAGCAAGTACACTAAGCTGCTGGCACTTTGCTCATCCCAATCATAAAGAATAATTTCTTGGTTTTTTGGATAATAATAGAAAGAATATTTTCAACTATTAGTTATGACTTATGACGCATGTTAAAATAATTGTAACTATGAAGTATGAACACGTCTTTTTTTTTAATATTTATCTTTTTAATTTTTACCAGAATACTTTTTTCTTCTCAAAGTTTTCATAAAACTTAATGAAGTGACGCGTTTTTACTCGTTATAATGCGAATGTTTGACCCAATATTTTCTCATTCTTTAAGACCCAAGATGAATTGAATGAATAGGGATGTAAATATATAAGCGCAATAAGTATGTATCGAACCCATTACTCATTGAATATAATATAAGAATTAAATTATTGAACCAACATATTTTACTGTTGATTTTGATCTTACTTTATAAATTTAGACTGACTTACGTATTCTATCTGAAAACAAAGTCTAAAACCTAAAACCTAATTCGACGCCCTATGTGGGTCTATAATTTGCTTTGATTTTGACGCAAGTCCCAATATTTATATTTATAATGTAGGCTAAAATATATAAAGCATTCCTAAAATTTGGTTTAATTGTACATAACTTCTCTAACATCAAAAATTTAAATTAAGAGCTATATTATTTCATATTTTGACTACCAACTCACTTGTAATTAAAATTACTGTTAAAGTTATTTTTTATTATATATCATGTCATTTAAATACTTAAAAAAATTAAAATATTTATTTGAAGATATATTTTTTAAATAAAAATATAAAATACTTTAAAAAGCATTTAAAATGTTTATTTGACCTTATCTTTTAAATAAAAATTATAAAAACCTTAAAGTTACATGTCAAATATCCAGTTTTATTTTTTAAATGAAATAGTATATAATAAAAATAAATAAAAATTATGACATGGTAAAAATTGTTAACTTTGCCGGGAAGGAATTTATAGTCAAAATATAAGATATTAGGGTATTCAATTTAAATTTTTAAAAGGTATCGGGTGATGTGTAATTGACAAAAGTTTAAAGAAATTTTATATCTTTTAACTTATAAAATAATATTATCTTTTTTAAATATTTTATTAGGTCTATTGAGTATATTGAAATTGATATTGATGACATAAAAAATCTGTGATTGTCTTTGAAATATATATCTTATCTAATCATTATACACTTTTTACCTCTTCCTGAGATATAATATATTACTATATATTGGATCACAATTAACATGTATTATATAAGAATTCAAATTGGTAATTTTGTTATGACTTAAATAATTTGATGAAAATTTGAAAATAGTTATTAGCCACATAAATGCTACTTATACAACAAATGACACACATGCTAGTGATGTCCAGTTTATGCAACAGCTTTTCAACTGCAAAGAGGAGAATTTTTGTTCACTTTGGCTAAGTTTTGCAAATGCACATCACCATTTTTCCTCATGAGAAGGAAGCACCAACTAGACTGTCTTGGAAAATGTTTGACATTGCCATGTGCTGCTAAGCATTTCTTTGAAGTTTCATTTATGTGTTTAAATACATTATCCCCACTCACTTGTAAAACTGACATTTTATCTCCACGAGGATCTGTGTTTAAAGTTCCCCAGTATATGTTGAAACACATATTGTACAATTATTTATACTAGAAGCAGTGGGGTTATTGGTTCTATTTGACAGAACACAACTATGGAACTGATGCAATAACCGAAAGAGGGAAGATGTGGGGGAAAATGGATAAACTCGAGTTATCTTCAAATGATAAATCTGAAGGAGATACTTAAAGCAACAATGCAAATGCTTAAATGAAGGTTACCAACGTCACGCCATTGAATACATCATCATAAGATACAGAGAGTCTGAACATAACTTCAAAAAGGAAACCAAGAAAACATATTCCTCCAACATGTGCCCTGTTTATAACTTAAGGATGATAGAATAACAAGTTTAGTCCAAAAGAGTATTTTAGGAATATTTCAAATATATTTAATATATTAAAAGTTAAAATTTACTTTAAATAAAATTTTTATTATAAATAAATCAGATCAACATATAAAAACTTTTTGCTTTATTAAAGTAGCTTTTACTTTATTAAAATAGAATAATGGTGTCAGGATATTATGAAAATGTCAATAGAAAGTCTGTAATGTAATACGAAGATTTATTATGAGAGGCTTTCTTGAGTTTATTAAAAATATCATGTCTAAGCGTAGAAACCACAAACTTGAGCATTTTGAGGAGAAAATCCAAATCCAATTCATTGAAAACGAGGGAACATTCATTAGTCAATATCCCAAACATAGGGCTTATGTGATGCCTGTTGGATTAACGGCCTAGACCGAAGAAAATAAGTAAAGCAGGTCAGGTGTGAAACTTTTACGTCTAAGTGAAGTTGTCCTAACCGGTCCTATCCTAGATCCAACCGAGTTGGTAACGAGCTAAAGTGGATTGATCCGGTCGACGTGGCTAAGCTGAAAAATAAGGGAGTCCTATATATTACTGTATTGATGGCTCATTGAGCATTCTTGTATACACTTCTCTGTAAATAAAATTTTGATTCTAGTATCTGTGGAGTCTATCTACTATCTAAAGCAAGGAACGCTGCACTTTTAAATCCGAAGTCAGTTCCTTCCTCAGGGTATTCGTTAAGGTCACTTACTTCTGCTGACACTTGATGTCGCAAGAGTAGGATCATTAGGTTGCTCCACTATGTTTCCAGTTAACTCCTCTTTCCCTGCAGAACTGACTTTCTTTACCATTGATGTCAGAATGGAGGTCCTTCTCAAGAGAATCCCTCCACAATGGCAAATGCATCAATGAGACGTTCATTTGAATCAGATTAATCTATGTCCATTGCAGTGGCTTCCTCTGGAAGCTTGTTCAAATCAAGAAGTGGCCTTCCTTTCGACTTTGAAGATGCCTCAGTTTCATCCTTGCCAGGAAAGCTTATTTCTTCATCGTCAGTTGCAACTCCATCGTTCTCAAAAGAGTCCGCGACAACGAGATTTGAGTCCAAAGTATACTGGGAATCATTCTTCATCGTTACGTTTTCCATGGAGTCCTCTGCTATAAGATGTGAGTAAGAAGTATCCATTGTAGTGTTCTCCAATGAGTTGAAAAGACATCTGGTGCTTCAAATTAATTAATCAAGGGGAAAATGGAAAAAAAAATTAATATCTACACAAAGTCAAATTATATCTTATAAAAGGGGATATACCCTTTCATAAAATAGGGTCTTATATATAGAGATAGAGGGAGTATATATATAATCTATCTATTTATTATGTACTATAAAAGGGAGTGCAAATCTGATTTTTACGGGACGTTTGGTTTTAAAGAATTCAAGGATGTCATTTTTTTGTTAAATTTATTCGTTTACTTTTATTGTACCCAAATTGTCTTTATATTTAATATATCATTTCGTCTTTTTATAAAAAAAAAAAACAAAAAGGAATTGAAGGCAACAAAAATGGGAAAAAAAGGCTAATTCTCCCACGTGGTTTACATATGGGATTATTCCTTTTCGGCTTTTCCATTAAAACCCCACCAAATCATTCCATTAAAAAAACAGAGAAGGAATGTACGGTAGTTTTATGGAATAAACTGTAAAATATCCAAATTACCCTTAAGGCCAATATCTTATCATCAAGGATAGTATGGTAAACTGCAATTATATCTTTCCCATTACTATCATATTTTTGTTATACAAAATATGGTACTCCTCGTGTCCTTATATTATATGACATCTAATTATTTCTCCCCAAATATGAATTTTATATATAAAAAAAAGTCATTATCATATTATTATTAGGGAAAATTGGCTAAAAATTCCTTATTGAAAAATTAATTGGCCTTTCGGACCTGCAACAAATTTTTCGCAATATACAACTAATCTTACATGATATGCAATTGACTTTCCACAATATGCGATTGGTCAATATACAAATGACTTTTCACAATGTACAATTACCTTCCGTCATATACGACAGACTTTCTACAATATGCAATTGGTCAACCACCTTCCATAAAATGCAATTAATGTTAATATGCAAGTGACCTTTCACAATATACAATTACTTTCTATCATGTGCAACAGACTTTCTGCAATATGCAGTAACTTTTCGTCAATTTTTAGATCCCATTTCCCAATTAATTTGTCAAATGAGAATTTATCCCCAATTTCCCCTTATTATTATATGTGTATATATTATTATTCTTAATCTTATATTTTTATAACATCCTTTGCCGCTTTAACAAATAGAGACACACTAGAGAAGGCCTCAACAGAGAGGCACTCCCTGCTTCCCTACCCATCATAAGATCACAACTACCATTATTAATAAAAAATATAGATAGTAAAAAATAGACTCATATTCCATAAGAAAATAAGTTCGATTCTCACTATTGTCGTGAGAACTCTTTTAGTAGGTGATCTCATAAATTTCTTATAAATATTTTCTGAATTTTGGGGCTATATCTATGACTTTAGTAGGAAACCCATGACGAGCATATCTAAACTTTTATATAAAAAAAAAAAGAGAAAGAAATCACTTAGTTTAGCATAAGTAGGAAGGGGATTAACTTGTGAGAAAATAGCAAAATTTTCTTTACTTAGTTCACTAATTTTTTTTTAACTTTTCAGAAAGTATTTCTTTTACCTTCAAACTTTTCATAAAGTTCATTACATCATCTAGATAATAAGTAACTTATATTTTACTTCTTGTCATGAATATAATATTTGTGTGGATGTTTATATCCTCATATCTCCTATTATCTCTAGTTGATCATAATTATCTCTTATTATTAGGAAATATTAGATTCTAATGGAATTGAGATTATAAAACTATCCCTATAAATAGATACACGTATTATGCATTCTATGGAATAAAAAAAATACTCCTTTGATTCTCTCCTCTCTAATTTTCTACTATTTCTTTAAATTATAAAATAAGATTTAATTAAAAGGATTTTTTTATGTTTTGTATAAAAATATTATATTTATTTAAAAAATAGTTGATCCTATCAAGAATTAAGAAAATCAATTCAAAAAAAAAAAATTCATGTAGTGCGTAAATATCTCTATTGTTTCCCCACACTGTCCCCGCTTCCTGTCTCTAATTCAAAAATTCCAAATCTATTAATCTCATAAACTACATCCCCGATCATAAAATTATAATATTAAATAGTCATAGTAATTTATATGTTCTCCTTCTTAGCTTTTAAAAAATCGTAATTTTCCATTCCAAATTTAAAAACTCCTTAAAATTTGCGCAAGAATAATTACATTATACTTTAGTTAATAATAAAATAAATAAAAATTTTCACATTTATAGTTACATTTAACTAAAATCAGTAAATAATAAAATAATAACTATTTTTTATTTTATTTATGTACCAAAAAAAACACTTGATATTTTCGTTGTTTTAATCTTAAATCTTGTTTCAGTTTATAATTCAATTCAAATTCCAATCTTAAAAGATCCAAACCAATTTCACTTAGATTTCTGTTTTTACTTTATTAATTTTTCATTCTTCCTGTTTATTATTTTTTTAATATTATATATATATATAACAATAATATACAAATCTAAATGAGCTTGAAATATTAGAGTGCCAATAAGCAGGCCCTAGAAAAAACGTCACCTATCATGTCCTAATCGCCATAATCCTACAAGTAGGCTTTGAGATACTAAAATCTACACACACATGTATATATGATGTTAAAGGAATTTTGCAATATTTATTATATATTATATACAATAAAAAATATGCTTAAATAATTAATTAGGTTAAGCCTGCCCCAAGTTCAAATTAAAACAATTTAGATAACAGTTAGGTAATATTGAATATTAAAAAACTTTTAGATACTGAAAACTCTCGAGTGAAAATTTTTAGAATAAATTTATTATTTGACTAAAAATAAAAGATATAGTGGATGTCACATTAGCATGTCACATGGTACCATGTTATATATCATATTAATATATTGGTTAACTGATAGTTAAATTTAACTTTAGATAATAGCAGTGCGACATTATCCCTTATAAAATTTTCAAGACGTATTAGCTACTAGTAAAATATTTTCAGAACAAAAATGCCCTTAGCTCAGTTAAAAATGGAACATTTTTATCTTAAAAGATTCTAAATAATCTAATCTGTTGACTAAATAAATCAAGTTATACGGTAGCCTTGGGTTTAGCGTATTTTCACCCTTATTTATTTGACAGGTTAATATTGCCTTGGGTTTTAATAACTCTCCCAAATCGTTTCCCTCTTAGATTTTCAGACACGTGATATGTTTCATCTTAACTTCTTCGCGGATTTCATTGCTTCCCCATTTTATAGATATATGCATTCATATATATATATATATATATATATATCGATAATTTGCTTTGCTTAATCTGTTTAACATCTTCGGCTTCATATGATTATTAGTCCTTATGGTCCATTCTGCCCAGGTAACGCCAAAACTGCTATGAAGGTGTATTGATTTAAACTTGTTTCTTTCTTTCCTTCATTCTTCTTCCTTTCTCAAAAGTACGCAGCGTTGATTAATTTCTACAGATACTATAATCATTGGTATAAAATATGCTTTTTAAAATTTTATTTTTAAACTATTTGTAGAGACGGTTTAAAAAAAATGACCGGTAGTATTTTTATAAATAAGATAAAATAGTTATTCTAGATGTACATATAACTGGTGTAAAAGATAATTACTACACCGGATACTAATATCAATATGTGTGTATTAGCTGCATCATTTTCTGACTTTTCAGTTCTTGTTTTAAAACAAATAACTAGTGACATTTTTGTAAATAAGATAAAATATTTACACTAGATGTACAATGAATCGGTGCAAAATATATATAACCGATGTAAAATATACTTTCTATTCTGACTCTTCAATTTCCTGTCTATACTTTCCCGCTTCTTTTCTCTATACCTTCTTAGGCCTTTCATTTCAATTCTTCGGTTCCCAACATTTGTACTCATTATGATAGAAGACCAATTGTATTATCCAGTATTCTTTTCTAAAATTGTTCTTATTCCTCAACCATATGTATATCATTCCTATGATCAATATTTTGTCTTATCACTTTATCTCTGTTTTATTTTCTTTTTTTCTATCTGAATGTTCCAATGGCTTCTTCCTCACACCATCTCCTTCTCCACCGCACAAAAGAACTAGAGACAATTTTGGAGACAAACATCTCGACTCTCATCCTGTAGTTCCTTCTCCTCCTCATCCCCTAGTTGTCACTCTTATAGAGCAACTTGAGGAACTCATCATGCACTTCAATGACCTGGAGAACTTAGTGGAAGAACTGTCTCAGAAAGTTAATAGACTGAAAGACAGTTTCAAAGCTTTCCGCTCAGAAGTTCGCCACAATCAATAAAATGATAGCTTGTATAATCCTATTGATCCTATCGACTCTGATGAATCCTATACCTCCGAGTCTGATGAGGAGTGAAACCTGCAACCTTTATATTCCCCTCCTATTTTATTTTTTTGTACATAATGACAAAAAGAGAGAATATATTATATATTCTGATAGATATTATTTTAAAAATTTTATACTTTTGATGTAAAGTTATTAGTAAAGATAAATGAATTAAGTTTCTTATTCTGATGACATGGTATTTTTTTATTTTTCAAAAACAAAAAAAATGCAACAGATTTAAACCGGACATGTCAATTTGAGATGTAGAATATAATGTCTGGTTTATAAAAAGCTATTTCTACACCGGTCTTTTATTTCATCCAGTGTAGATTTGTTCAATTTATAATATTTTACACCGGTGTAAAAAGTGACTGGTGTAGAATATAATGTCAAGTTAAAAAAAGTTATTTCTACACCTATGTTACATTTTATCCAGTGTAGATTTGCTATACACTTTAAAAAGCCCTTTCGCATCTCCCATTTGTCATTTTTCACTTGTTCACACGTTTAAGTCTTCTTGACCCTTCACAGCCGATGAGTTTTGTTTTGAACTTCTTGTCTTGAGAACTAAAGATTTATGCACTACTAACAGTAGCTTTTGTTGTTATTTGTGTTGGATTCATTGCTGTCATTTACTTGTTTCATTTAGTGAGTTCTTCAACTTGTGCGTGATATATTCTCTCCCATAATTAGCTGCAAGCTTTCTTGTTTTCTATTTTCTCAATTTTTTAGTCTTTCACAAATATGGATCGTAGTTGGATAAATGCTAAACGAACAAGTGTTGAGTATGCTAAGGGGGTGAAGGAGTTTTTGGATTTTGATAAACAAAACAGTGATGATTACAATGGAAGTTTTATTGTCCTTGTGTGCGTTGTTTGAATGAAAGAAAACAATCTACGGATATGTACACTCATCTAATTTGTGAGGGGTTTTGCAAAATTTACACAGTATGGGTATAGCATGGTGAAAATGTGGAAAGGTCAAGTGCATATGAACAGTTGGAATAGACCTTTGATAATTACATGGATATTGATGATCGAGTAGAAGACATAATTTTTCATATTGGAGAAGATACTTTTATAAAGTCACATGCATATGGTAATGTGTAATGATGTAGAAAAATCTCTATACCCAGGGTACAGAAAATACAACCTGTTGAATATGGTGTTGAGATTGGTAAGTGTGAAAGCATGGCATGGGTGGAGTGATAGAGGTTTTTCAGAATTACTTGAGTTGTTGCAAGACATATTTTTAGAAGAAAATGTGTTACCCAAATGCTACTATGATGCTAAGAAAATAATATGTCCTTTAGGCATGCAGTATAGAAAGATTCATGCATGCCCAAATGATTGCATATTGTACAGGAAATATTTTGAAGATGAAGAGAAATGTCCAATATGTAAGACACCAAAGTACATATCAAACAAGTCTCCTGCAAAGGTGTTATGGTATCTTCAAATTATACCAAGGTTTAAGTGGTTTTTTGCTAATTAAGATAATGTAAAAAAAATGTTATGGCATGCGACTGAAATGATTTGTGATGGAAAGCTTCGTCATCCGGCTGATTCTTTGTAATGGAAGAAGATTGATGACTTATTTCACGAGTTCAGCAATGAGCCACGAAACCTAAGGCTTTGACTCAGTACAGATGGCATGAACCCTTATGGTAACCTTAGTAGTATACATAGTTCATGACCCATCCTCTTGGTGGTTTATAACCTACCTCCCTTGTGTATGAGAATCAAGTATGTAATATTGTCTATGTTGATCTCAGGATTGAAACAACTGGGAAATGACATAAATATTTACCTAATGCCCTTGATCAAAGATTTGAAGAAGCTATGGGAAGGTGTGGATGTTTTTGATGCGATTAAGAAGGAGGTATTCAATATGCGGACCATGATCTTTTGTACAATTAATGACTTTCTTGCATACATAAATTTGTCAGGGTATAATATTAAGGGCCATAAAGAATGTCCGATTTGTAAGGAAGGAACTTGCTACTATTAACTTCGTCATGGAAGAAAGACATTCTACCTAGATTATAGGAGATTTCTAAGACAAGGCTACCCATACTGTCGAATGAAGAAAATTTTTTTTGGCCAACAAGAATTTGAAAATGCTTCAGAGCCATTGACTGGAGAACAAGTTTATGAAAAGGTAAAAGACATCAACGTTGCTTTCAGTAAGACTATCAAGAGAAGTGAGAAAAATATATGGAAAAAAATATCTGTCTTCTTTGAGCTTTCGTATTGGCAACATCTTCAGTAAGGTACTGTATTGATGTCATGCATGTGAAGAAAAATATGTGTGACAGTAATGTTGGAACACTTCTCAACCTACATGGTAGTTCCAAAGACGCTTTGAAGGCAAGATTAGATTTGCAAGAAATGTGAATACGTGAGGATTTATATCTAAGGCCAAATAGTGAGGGGAGTTATTGTGTTGAAGAGATTAATATTTTATCTAATGATGAGAGAAGAAGTATTTGTGAATATTTACAAGAAATCAAAATTCCCTCTGGGTACCTATCTAATCTTAAGAAGATTATGTAGATGAAAGATTTGAAATTAATAGGCCAAAAGTCTCATGATTGTCATGTCATGATGCAACAATTACTCCCAATAGCTGTTCAAGGAATCCTTCAAGATGATTTAAGACACATTGTAACCTAAATTTGCTTTTTCTTTAATGCTATATGTGGCAAAGTCTTTGAGACTGAAAAGTTGGATGAATTGGAGCATGAGGGTTATGTTATTTTGTGCCTTGAAAAACTGTTTCTTCCAGACTTTTTTGACATCATGATACACCTCATCGTTTATCTAATACGATAGATAAAACTGTGTGGCCCTGTATACTTACTATGGATGTACCCATTTGAAAGATACATGAAAATCTTTAAAGGGTATATGAAGAATCCAAATCGGCTCGAGGCATCCATTGTTGAAAAATATGTTTCTAAAGAAGTTATGGATTTTTGTCAATACTACCTGTCTAAAGTAAGACTTACAAGTCTCGCTAAACCTCATTTCAAATAGGGGTAAACTCGTAATGTCGGTGAAGAGTATTAATCTTAATGAATTGCAGCAAATATACTTACACATCTTAAATAACATTGATAAAGTTCAATACTATATAGTTGTTCATAAAAAGCTTGTCTAGAAACAAAATAATAGAATGACAGAGCAAAAGCTGATTAGATAATACAACAAATCATTTACACATTGGTTCAAACAGAAGGTTAAAAATGATGATTGTGTATCTGACTCAATTAGATGGTTGGATATGGTCCTGAATTTAATGTGATATGTCAGAATTCATTTGATATTAACAAGTTTTCCTTTTATACGAAGTCTCTAGATGATAAAAGTAGCGTGCAGAATAGTGGTGTTATATTAGTGGCTGAAGCTATGCACTTTTATAGTTCAAAAGACAACCATCATAAATTAGTAGTCATCCCTTATTATGGCGTTGTTGAAGATATTTGGGAGCTGGACTACACCAAATTCACAGTTCCCATATTCAAATGCAAGTGGGCTAATATAAACAGCGGTGCTATGGTTGATCAGTTAGGATTTATACTGGTTGATTTGAATAGTACAAGTTTTGAGAATGAGCCTTTAATTATGGTAGACCAAGCAAAACAAGTCATGTATATCACTGATCTAGCAAATAAAAGATGGTCTGTCACTCTCCAAGAAAAAATGGTTGTTGATGATGATAATTTAATTTGTGAGACCCTTTCTTTTTCAATAGGTTTACCAAAATTGAATGAAGAAAAAGTGAATTCTGATTTATTTGTATGTGATTGCATATATTGTTTTGATGTAACAATAGCACAAGTATATTGTTCTGATTGCATTATTGTTTTGTTGTAACTTACAAGTAATAGGTTAATAAAAGGGTTGGTTTGAAAAAATAACTCCAATGTTTAAACCAGTTATACATGTTATCTATTGTAAAAAGTGATCTAAAAAACTTAAGGTCACCTTTTTCACACCGGATTTATATGTTATCCGGTGTAGAAAGTATTATGAAATTAAAAATATTAGTTGTTTCATATTCAAAATATAATTTTTACACCAGATTTATATGTTAACCGATGTAAAAAGTTTTACTGAATTTTTTTTTAAGCTCGCCCCTTGGCGCATCTCTTCATTTCTCATTTTTCAGGTTTTATTCAGTCATATTTCTTACATTGTCTATCATTACTCTGCTCGTCGTACTCTGTAGTTTTCATCAGGCTTCGTTGTGCTCAATTGTTCTTCTATGTTCTTGCTCTTGCTGTGTACGTGTTCTCGACACTTATTTTCTCATGTACGTGTTTGTTTAATTTAGGTTTTGTAGTTTGCCTGCGATAAATGCTTGCACTTCTTTCCATGGATAAATGCTAAAGGAACAAGTTTTGTGTATTCTGACGGAAGACAAAAGATTTAAGTCTATTTACTATGTTTGATTTTATTATTGCGTATATAGGAATATAGGGGTAGTGGTAATCAAAATAAGGCTAGCAATGCTCCAAGTGACTATAAGCAAAGGAGGGGTAGAAGTGCAATGCCATTGAAATACATTTCAAAAGACAAGAAGGAAGAGAAATTACTACCGATTGAGTTTGAGACACGTTGGAACCCAATTGGTGAACACATGACCAAGTACATGAGTTATGTTAGCCTCCTAGCATACAACAAGACTAATATCACCATACAGACTTGGAATGCTATTAATAATTGCGTGAAGAATCAAATTTAGGACTCTATCCAAGTATAGGAACTGACTATTGTATATTGTATGCAAACTAATACCAAAAAATACAACTGTTTGTAGATAACTCTGCTTTCAATAGAAATTATTGCAGCTTACTTACGATGTTCCCAATAATAAAGTCTTGAAGAAGACGTTGTCTTATTGCGCTAAATATTGGAGGGCATTCAAGACATAACTAGCTCGTCAGTTAGTGTATGGCCGAGACTAAGATGGTCAGCCTCATCCTTCTCTATGCATCAAGTATCAATTCATTGATAAAGCTAATTGGGAGAAATTTGTTAGGGTTTGGACTACGATAAAGCTACTTTAAGTCTTGTAGGAAAAAAGAACAAAAGCCATTGAACACCTTCTCAAGAATGATTACCCCCACATAATATCTCAAGGAGGTTAAACGAAGACTGAAAGATACTTGTTGGGGGCCAAGAGAAAAAGGCTGAAAGAAAATGCTAAGTCCCATCCTAATGTTAC
Organism: Leucaena leucocephala; assembly: GCA_037074615.1. NCBI lineage: Eukaryota > Viridiplantae > Streptophyta > Magnoliopsida > Fabales > Fabaceae > Leucaena > Leucaena leucocephala. Next base: position 17,868,813 of record CM073519.1, read on the forward strand.
TCTTGCTCCCCTATCTCCAATACGTCGTGAAGATAAATGGTTGTACGCTTACTAAAAAAGGAGCAAATTATTCATAAGCAATCACGTTCGCATGATTGAGGAAAAAATTATAAGTATTACTTCTATTATTTTATTTTAGTATACTAATTATATTATTTCTTATGTTTGCTCTTTATATGTTATAGATTGATTTTAAACAACAAGAAGCCCATGGTTCATTCAAGTCAGATGGTAGGAATGACATCTTGAATGTTGCCACAGATAAGCAAGAGTGTAGGGGCCATGTCAGGGGAGTTAAAGGAAGTGTTGGTATAAGATATTATTTTGAAGCATCTCCACGATATTCCCTATATGTGTAAAGGGCAGAGCTAGAATAATTGTTATCCACCATAAGGCAGAGGCTAAGGAACAGGCAGAAGCTTCAATTGAGACACGATTATAAGAGGGGTTTACAAAGATCAAGGAAGAAATGTTGTCTATGATGACATCAAGGCAAAAGGAGCTAAGTGCCCCCCAATTGCTCTCAAATACAACCCATCCTAGCACAAAAGGGAGATATTGCATGCCGAGCCTGTGTCAGATGATACTGAACCTTGTAATCTATATGTGGAGGATCCTTTTAAAAGGTTAGTGGCACATGGTTTCATCCATATCTTATAAGCAACTGGCCACCACATCCAAATTTAGGATGATCAATTAAGGGTGGCAGTTGAAGACGTGATAATTGAATATGCTCTATCCCAATTCCCATTGATAAGGTGAAGATAGTGAGTCAGGCAAAGGAAACTTTCACATTATGGCCAAAGCATCTTGTTTCGGATCACGTCACGTCATCCCCAAGCAAACTTCTCACACCTCCCAATTTGAGTGCCATGCAACGTGTGATCCCGTTAGTATATGATGAAACGTTCCATGTGGAAGTGTTGCGTGGATTCAGTTATAGATGACACGGGGGCACCTGTCTTTATTGACTATGTAGATGTGAAATATGTTATCACTCCTAGGAATGAACTAACCTCCGGGTGCATCAAAGTGTTTTTGATATAAGTCTAATTTAAATGTAAATATATATAATAACAAAATTTATGTTTGCTTAGTGTTTAACGTCGTGTTTGCATTAACTATAGGTACCTGCAAGCTGAGTTGGTTTCCAAGGGCAAACAAGGTCAGTTCAGATTTCTATGACCATTTCAGATTTATGTAAAAGGGACCTCCCAATCTTTGAGACTTCAGTACATTTCATGGAGGCTTAGTGAAACAGATATTGATTGTTTCTTTGTACCATATATACAAGAGTAAGAATAATAATATTTCATTTTATTTCATACTAGTTTTGTATTTGTTTAATGCTAATAATCATTATTCTTTAATTAATTTCTACAGCAATCATTGGCAATTAATCATGCTATGTAAGCACACTTATAAAGTTTTCTTCTTATGCTCCCTCCACTCAAGCCATCAGTTGATGCCAAGAAGATTATGAACACGTGAGTTTTCTTCTTTACAAAATAATGGTATTTGTAATGAAAGGGTTACTAAATTTATAACTTTGATCATAGGGCTATGAGAACATTTGCAATTGCAAAGGGTCTTAAGAAAGTCAACTCGGTAAGAGACCCTGAATGGATCACATCGGAGGTAATAAAAGTGTTAAGACTTATGCTCCATGATTTTTTGCTGATGACACATAATTTTGTTCATTTTAATATTATAGAGTCGAAGGCAACCCAAAAAAAGCAACTTGTGCTGCTTCTACATGATTAGACACATGATCAATATCATCTTATCAAATAAGACTGATTAATTGAGGAGGTAAATTGTATTTTTAATGATTTCATATTTCTTGTCAATTTAATATAGATTAGTAATGCCTTAATATCTTTTATTTTAATTTAATGTTTGATCAGTCTGACCTATTTTCTGAATAAGATATTGAGGATCTACACAATATTTGGGCTAAATTTTTTGTTTAAATCATTTTTTCTCAATAGTATTTGTCATTAACAAAATATATTTTTTTTATTTTTCTGTTTAAATTGTTGTATTTTTTATTGAATTTTATTAAATAAATAATGTAATGAGCAATTGAAGATTTGTCTCTGCCATCTTGAACTCTGTTCTGCTACTGTCTCTGAGTCTGCATATTTTGGCAGTTTATTCATGAAGCTTTAGGGGATGTGGTTAATGAAATATTGAAGGGGTCAATTTTTAAAAATACATTTAAACTGGATAAAGAATATCGGCAAGTGTAGAAACAATATGTAAATAGTACAACATCTACACTGGTTGTTTTTATAGTGAGGTGTAGAAAATTGATTAATTTACACCGGGTGTAAACATAACTGGTGTAAAAAATTGATTAATTTGTTCACATAACCCGTTTAGATATTAGTAAATTCTTCTCCTGATTTTAAGAGGAACCGGTTTAAATTCTACTCATTCTAAACCGGTGAACCGGCCGATTTAAAAAGTGTATACTTTTTACACGATCTATTTCTACATCTATCATTGTCTGGTGTAAAATACCATTTTCAACCGATTTAGAAAATATTTTTTGCAATGAATGCGACTTCCTAAGGATATTATTGTTCCGTCTGTGTACAGGTTCGCAATTTTATTCAATTGAAGAACCCAGGCTGCAGTATCATACATTATTAACATTATGTTGTCAACGAAAAGCCGAAAGAAACTTTCAATTATGGTATATACTTACGATCCTTGAGCTAAGTTATTTTGTTACCAGATGTAATTAATAGATTTAGATTTTATTGTCATTACCATCCTTGTATAATTGGCACCATCCTAGAATTCCAATATTCAGGTTTACCGTTACAATCATATAACGCTCTTGATTAAGTATTAATAACAATTTAGCTTATCTGATTTGAGATCTGTGGACTTTTTCTGTGAAGGAAAGTTGTGATTTCTCAATCTTGTTAGGTTATAAGTTTTGTTGATGCTAGGGACGTATAAAGGGTTAACGTGTAAATTTGTCTCGAAAGTTTTTAGGTAGGAGCAATGTTGCCCTGTAAGTTTTGTAGATTCAATGATGTCCCAGAAGTATTAACAATAGAACAATATCACCCTTGGCTGTTAAAAACATTAATTTTTAACCGTCAATATTAGTTTGTTAATAGTTATAGCAACTTTGCTCTTTTCTCAACACTTCCAGGGCAGTATTAAACTCAAAAAATCTTCCGCACAATATTACTCCTATGTGATAACTTTTGGAGCCATATTGGACATTAAACCTACTATAAAAATTTTCACAGATGGAGTGTACTGTAGGCGCTCATACTGCATAATTATGCTTTTCATTACTAACAGTGAAAGGATCTAAGTTTTGTTGTACATATACACGTATTTGTAGTCCATTTTATAAGATGTTTTAATAGTTTCAGTGAGCATTAAATATCTTTTCCATATATACCCATATTGGGAGTATCCAACTGATTTAATCACACCTGGTCACTCCCAAGAATGAGGGATATGCTGTGGCAATTTGAATAATCTTAAGAATTTGAAGTTGAATACCTTCAGTTCATGCATATGGTGAGTTTGTGCAATTATCCATCTGCAATTTTCCCAGACTTACAAACTTCTTTCTCAAGTTGGTTTATTCAAAATTAGAATGTTATCATATATAGACACAGTTCTTGGACATTTCTTATAGTCCACAATGAACACAACTATACCAGATCCTCTTACTTGTTTGTAACTTTTCTTTTCTTTTCATTAGATTTCAATTTGCACCTGGTTGTCTTTAGCTACTACTGTAAGAAGTTCAGAAAAATGATTTTGTTCTGTTTACAGCCCACAATCAGTGAGATCGCTTCCACATCAGATCGAGCAGTTATATCCAAGCTCTTCAAAAGCACAATGCTTAAGCTTTTAAAAGTCACACAAGAGGCCATTAAAGCACACAATACTAGTTCAATGCAGTAGGATGAGTCATCAAATAATGTGTCTCCATCAGTTGTCAGGTGTCCATCGGCATCTCTCTCTCTCCATATATTTTTTTGGCCCCAAACTTGTGTGTCATGAATTTTACTAAGGTGTCTTATGTCATGGTGGGTGTCTGCATATAATTGATGGTAATAATTTTCTTTCTTCCTATTCTTTTAATCCCAGGGCACAGCTGCTTGACTTTGCAGTTTCCCTGTTGCCTGGTTTAAACCCTAAAGATATCGATCTACTGTATGTTGCAATAAAGCCAACGTTACAGGTTTGAAAGGATGTATATATATATATATAATCCTTTGTTCTTTGCATATATCCCCTAAACTTCCTTTTCTTTGTGAAAAGTTATGTTGATTATGAGTAATCATTATTTGTAGGATGTTAAAGTTGTTATACAGAAGAAGGGTTACAAAGTACTTTCAGTCATTCTCAGGGTATTTTCTTTTTTCATTTTGTTGTTTATCTAGTTCATATAATAGGTAGAAATATGTTTATTATTCTTCTATTTTTTAATATAAGATTTAATTGGGGAGTTGATATTGGTATTAAATATAAGACCTATTTCCCTTTTTTGTCAATTTTTTCCCAAATTATCCCTATTGATACTCCTTTAGTAATAATCAAATAAGAAAGGGGGAAGGAATTAAAGAAGATTGTCAGTGTGTTTTAGAAAAATTATCATATTAACTAATTTAAAATATCATATTAACTAATTTAATTAACTTCTTTATTCTAATCAAATTAGTTAAATAGCAAGGACCCAGTATCATGTAGTCATTCATCTTGACTAGTGTTCATCTGGCAACTTCCCTACATCAATCGTTCAATCGATGCAGGTTATTAAATAACTAGTTTACTGATCCGAATTTGGTTATCGAAGTATAACAATAAAAGATGTTATTCCAGTGGTGTACATTATGTTTCCTGGAGAACCAAAATGCCAAATTAAATTTTTTGGTGTTTTTGCTGGTTAGCAAGTGTCAAGCTTTGTTAACTTGTTTGTTTATGGATTTTCTCAACAGGATTCAAATGAGTTTATTCCATCCAAGTTGGAGGAGCTGTTTAAGCTTATGGTTGAAGTTCTGCCTTCATGTCATATTTCCTCCAAACGCCATAGACTAAATTGCCTTTAATTCCTAATAGTCCATGTCTCCAAGCTACAAGTAAGTTATCGGTTTTGCTTCCATGTTTTAAACCACCTGGTTCTGGTCATGATGAATATTGCTGTATTTATATTGCAAGTGTAATGGTTTTGAAATGATGCCCTGTAACAGGATAATCTGGAGCAAAGGTGGTGTGAAATTATTTCTTCTTTTCTTACAGAAACTGTACTTTCTCTTAAGGAGGTAATTTGGTCTATTTGCGGAAAAACTCTTTCTTCTGGTACTTTTACTTAATGCACTTCTCTAGTTGACAATTTTAAAAACATAATATATGGTTCAGTATGCAGTGTGTTTTGGCTTTCGCTAGTTCAGCAAGGGATTTTTTTATTGGCAAAGGAATAGTACTAAAGCATTTATGTTTTCTTTTCTTCTTTTCTTTTTGTTTTTCTCTCTTTTTGGGGAGGGGGCTGCTGTTCTGTATGCGGTACCTATTATAAGCTTAGCAATGGATATTTACTTGCGCGGACACATGTCTAGAGCACGTACATTTTGTCTATTTTTGGTTCTTTGTTTTTCATTTTTGAGTTGGGGCTTTTCCATTATTATGCCTTTATTGTCCTTTTTGCAGAGTCTGTTCTGGCCCTCTTTGGAATATCATATGATTCTTTTTTTCATTGCTTATATTGTTCTTCAGAACTTCCCTGGTTTAGAGTTATAGATGTATTTGTTTTGCAAGGCATTTTATTATACTTGCTGGAGCTAAGAAAACATTGCTTATATATATATATATATATATTTGCAGGCTAATAAAAAAAACTAGGAATAGGGCTTATGATATTCTTGTTGAAATTGGCCAGCACTTGGAGATGAAGAGAAAGGCGGGAACAGAGAAAATTTATGTAAAATTTTCAATGTGGTAAATATAGATTTTGAATTCTTCACTAAATTATTGATAAATTAATGTATAGTAACCAATATCATCACTAAATTATTATATTTGATTCTGTTATTTTTTCTTGGGCAAAAATTGCTATTTGCTAGGGGCCTGGTTAGTGAAACTCCACATATGATTAGCGCAGCAGCCAAAGGTTTAGTTCGTTTGGCCTATGAGTTTCCTGATCTTACTTCAACTGCTTTTAATTTGCTTCCATCTACTTTTCTCCTAGTTCAAAGACAAAACAGAGAGATCATAAAGGTTTTTAACCTTTCTTCTGTTTTATGGTTACATGCTTTGCTGAATGAAGCAATGTTATCAAACTCCAAAATCAAGTAAACCAGTGTTGATTCGTGCTTCAGGCCAATTTAGGTTTATTAAAGGTGCTAGTAGCTAAATCACAAACAGAATTGTTGCAATTGCACCTGAAGAGCATAGTGGAAGGTTTGATGAAGTGGCAAGATAACACCAAGAATCATTTTAAAGCATAGGTTGGTGTCTGGCTATCCATTGGTAATATTTTATTTAATGCAATTTTATTGACCTATTTCTGGTTTCTGTTGTTTTGCTGTTTCATTTGCTTCTCGTTCATATTATAATGCTGTAATATACCTAAGGGTACTTAGTCTAGTGATAGATCAACTAGGTACTTAGTCTAGTGATAGATCAACTAGATCACAAAGTGAGAGGACTGGGGTTCAATTCCCATCTTGTTAAAAAAAGACCCCTGGGAAGAGGCATCTTAATGAAAAAGCTTCAATCCTGATTAGTCGATTGCTTGGATAATACCAAATAATAGGATCCAAAAAATGTGCCGGATACCTGGCGGCCCTATCGAAAAGAATTCAATGCTGCGATGTGATTGATATATATATATATATATATATATATATATATATATATATATGGTTTTCAGGTTAAGACTCTCTTGGAAATGCTTGTTAGGAAGTGTGGAGTGGAGGCAGTTAATGCTGTCATGCCTGAAGACCATATGAGACTTCTTACCAACATACACCAGGTCTATTGAACAGCATTGTAATGTATGATAAATTTTTTCATCAGCATTCTGTCAGATGTGTAAATCCTGTTTTGAATAGAGATCAAAAAGCAGAAAGAAAAGAAACGAGGTGCAAAAACTGAGGAAACTAGATTTTGTATTTCCAAAGCACCTACATCCAGGTCAATATTGCAATTATTTTACATTTATACTGAGTTTTAAATGGCAAGGACAATTATTTCAAAACCTTAACCTTCAGTCTAATTTTACCTTCCCACTCAAATATACAGTTCTCTTAAATTTATGCAACTTGACATGAGATTAAATTTATCTTACTGCTATGTGACTGGTCTTCTATTTTTAATATTAGACCACCTTTGAAACGCCCATTAGTTTTTTAGTGCTTGTAGTGTCATTTGCAAATTAAAATAATTAACCTTTTTTAACCTCTGCATCTGATCAATGGAATTCTTTATTGTTATTATTATAACTATTATTGTTGTTGTTGTTATTGATGATGAAGATAGTGGAGGAACTGATGAAGAATACTTGAATGCGAAGACCATCTCCAGAGGAGGCAAGTCTTACAGTAAATCAACAGCATCTTCATATCGGTGAGCAGTAGCATTAAACCTATCCAGGATCTTCTATCTGCATGGAATTAATTTGTTTCAACAAGAGACAATTGCAATCTTAGTGGGGGCTTTAGTCCTTGTTGATAAATTATGTGATGTTAAAACATTGTGAAACATTTAACCTGACTAATTAATCAACAGGACTAGCTCTTGCAAAAGGGTTCATCCCTTATAACTTAGCAAATCAAGGTTCAAATATCCATCCGTAGAAAGAGTTATCCACATTTTATGCACAACAATGTCTCTAACATAATTGTTTCCAATATAAAGATACCTATGCTTTGAGAGAAAAAAACCTGACTACACTCTAACCATGAGGAATATATATGGAACTTGGCCTAGCAAAATGAGAGTGTTCTTATCAAAATGGATTTATCTTAACACTTTATTGCATATTCTACCTAGGTCAAAGATCAGACACGAGAAGAATTTTCTCCAGCACTTGTTTGACCAATCGGATGATGAGCCACTCGATTTGCTTGATTGGCAGAAAATAATGGTTTCAGCTATTAAATCATCTAAGCATCTCAAAAGGAAGTCAAGGTCAGATGATGAGGTTGAAGGAAATTCTGAAGGACTCGTGATTATACGCGAGGAAGGGGATCGGAGGAAGGGAAAATCAGATGAGCCTGATTTTGATATTATGAGTGAAGCTGAAAGTCACTTGTCTTGGGAAGTCTGGAACTCAGGCGAAGAAGCGCCAAAAAACATTGGACTCTCTGGGAGAGAATATGCCGGTGAGAAAGCAAGCGGGCATGTGAAGAGGAAGGACAAGCTTGAGCCTTATGCATATTGGCCACTTGATCGGAAGATGATGAGCTGTAGGCCACAGCACCGAGCTGCTGCAAGGAAAGGTATGGCAAGTGTTGTAAAGATGATAAAAAAAGTAAAAGGACCAAGAAGAAAGGCAGCAAGAAATAGAAAATATTACCATATCAATTTTTTTTGGCAGCCAGATAGATAAAGTTTTGTGATTTACATTATACGAGTTTTGGATTTAGGAGATCTAGTTGGAAAGCAACTTAAATTATAACCCATTGTTCTTTTATTAGTTTTGAAATAAAAAAAAGAAGACAATTATAAAGCTGGATTTGGATAAGCAATTTTGTCTACAAGATGCTTTGATAGGATATGAAACAATGATTATCAATATTTTTTAGTATTTTGCATTTTCAGCATAATTAGAGAATATTTCATTTTAATTTTGATTTGATTGTTATCTTTTATCATTATTCAAATTCAATTTTAAAATTCTAGAATTTTATTAATTTATAAGGTTTGGTTGAGATCTATAAATAGGACATAAATATATTTATTTTATATGCTTTATGAATTAAATAAATTTAAATATTAAAATTTTTCTCTCTTCTCCCTCTATTAATCTGATTTCCCCTCCCTTCTTGCCTGTCTCCCCCCTTCTCCTCTATCTCTCTTCCTCCTGTCTTGCCCTTTTTATTCTCTCTTTCTCTTTCTTTTCCCCTTTCTACAAGAACCAAATGATGAGTACTTTAAGCTTATCTTTGAACGGTCTAATCTATATTTAATTTCCTTTTAACTGTTATCTGTCAATGACCATATCATTTAGTGACATGAGAATGCCCTTATAAATAAAATGTTGTGGGTTTGATCTCGTTTATAACTTTAAATCATTAGTATATATCTCTCTAACTAAAAAAATAAAAGAATTACTATCATCTGCTGAGGTATAACTCTGCTTCTTCATTAATTTTGGAGTTGAAGCACTTAAAATTTTAAATGGGCATCGAAGATGCTTTGTACAAAACTGCATCCTAATTTAACTCACCACACCAATTTCATTTCAATGGTAGGAGATACTACAAAGAGGAGTAGTCATGAATCTTAAAAAATATCTAATAATAAAATTTAGTTAATATTATAAAAAAATAAGATCTTGGATTAATTTCCGCAAGGGAACATAAAATCGAGGTTCAGGAAATTTTCTCTGGCAACGCCTTTGCCAATTGGTGTATGTATGAATATGATACTATTGATAATATTATGACCATTGAGTTACTTCTTTGCTTGTATCTCTGTAAATCTCGTGGTGGATGATTTTTGGAGTTGGAAGAGTAGCTACAACTTGAGGATGATTGTGTTTGAATATTTTAATTACCTAAAACTTTTATTCTATTATTAAATTAATAAAATACATTTAACTTACATTATTTATATTTTAAATGTTACATTCTATTTTTAAATAAAATTATATGTTTATAGTCATTCACAATTAAAATATTAAAATAAAAGTAAAGTGAAAATTTAAATCGTTATTATGAGCCTGCAATTAAAATTTTAATAAAGTTAAAAAACTCTAATTAAAGAGATCAAAAGCCTTACATTCAGATATTGCATTCAATGTATTGTTATGGTAAACTTTATTATTTTGTTAATTATTCCAAATTAATTTATAAATTATGTTATATTTAATACTTTTCAATTCTTAAATATATAAAATATTTAATTAATTAAATTAAATTAAAAAAATAATTAAATTAATTAATATGTCATATTTTTTTAACTCCCTCATCAATAGTGATAATTTTAAAAAATTTAATAAATATATTTTATATTTAAAATTAAATTAAATTTTTTAATTAAATATTATATTTACGACAAGAGGAGTATAAGATAACTATTAAAAAAAGCATGCTCTGGCCCCAAAAATATTCATTTTCATGCAGATAAAATAAAAATCTATACGAAGTCCTGTTTCAAACTTTCAAATTCCTTGAGACCCATATTCTACTTATACATCAATAGACCTACTAGCATAAATAGTTCTATTATGCAAATCAAGGAATACAAGTTGCAACACCTAAGCATTATTAATTTTAGGGCAACACAACAGGAGGCTCTAGACCCTCTACATGAATTTACAAAACTAAGAACAAAATTTACAAAGGGCCATAACAATAGAGACTTCACATGGTTTTGCTCATCATGCAAGATTATTCCACATTCCTGTTTGAAGTTAAAATAGATCCAACACCATCTTAGACAAAGCCCTGTTGCTTCAGTCTGAAACTTCCATACCATGAATAACAACTCAAAGAAAGTAAACATACAAGTAAGGTCAAATTGAGAAACCAAAGCTCAAAAAATTATGAGGCTCCAGATCATTATGTTATGCTTTGGATGGTGATTCACCAGAGCTGAATGCAGGAGCTTCCCCTTTAGGCTTTGACATAACTGCTTCCAGAGTCTCGCGAAATTCTTTAGGAAGAGGAGGAGGTCGATGTTGAGGAACGTGCTTAGGAATTGGTGCGTCGTTCTCAATTAGCTCGCATTCATAATCATCAGGGACACCCCACGGATCCCACTCTGCAATAAATAACAGTTTGTAAGTAAAATTTTATCATTGTTGTCAACAATTGATGCTCAAAACTCCTAGGGGTGACCGCTTAAATCACATTTGTTTGCTACATTTATACTAGCAAAAGAAATAAGGAAAAAAAGATGATTTCCTATCTAAATGATGGTAATGATACAATGACAGCTTAGAGATGCTTACTAAACTGTATGGTAATATCCGCATATTCTTTATTGAAAATCTGTTTGGCTTAATGGGCAATGTCATTTATTGTTAAAAAATATAGAAATGGTCACAAAAGACTGGGGTTATAACACCAAGCTTCAAGTCCGCATCAATAATCAGTCCAAAATGAGATCAACCAAATTCACAAAATTTCTATTAAAGATCTTATTTTGTTTAACACCGCCCCATTAAGGTGTTGGCATTTTTTAATTGTGGATGGATACAAGGAGCGTTATGCTCCTAATTATTAATCTCCTTTCCTTTGTATGATTTTACCATAGCCCTTTTAATTCCAAAAAAAGGTACAGATTGGATAGTACATTTTCAAATTTACACGAAGCCCATGGCTGACAATAATCCGCACCTGAACATAGACATCTATATAAACAAACACAACTACATAAAGCCATAGGCTGTTTCTAGATTCAAGTTGCTATTCCAAGATCAATCCTAGCATTATTATACTTGAAATTCAGTTCACATCTTAATCTGAGGCCTCAAATATTCAGGTTTTTAGAATTTAGATATTTGGTCCAAAAAGAACAGCACCAACTTCTCAATAAATTCCAGTAATTCAATTACTGGAACAAATCTAGGACCATCTGGCTCTACATTGAAATGAGTTTCATAGAATCTACTGTTTCATATTAAAGACCATTACAAGCACTGTATGTGTAGACAATACAGGCAACTAGAGATATGTTCAATGCAAATAATAACTGCTCTATCCAATATTACTTATCACATTGATAAGTTGCCAATCATAATAATGCCAACACTTCATACCTGGAAGAAACATACAACACACACAAGGGAAAATAGAGAATTTGACGTGCCTAGAACAAAACAAAAAGAATGAACCAATAAATTGTTCCAACATGAAGTGGCACAAATGCACCAGCACGTTGGACGGGCAAGTCATTTTGGTTCCATTTCCTTTACATATTGTGCGCAACTGCAAAATATTGTTAATCAAACATGTGGTTATGATATGCATCCCAGAAGAGAAATATATAAAAATTCTCCAAAGGGAAAATTTTATTCTGGCTAACCCAAAAGGCTACTACAATTGATAAAAGGAGTACAACCTGTAATTGTTCAAGTTAAACCTTTTCTGACTTATGTAAATGCATGCCAACAAAGAAGAAAAAATTCATGCTCTAGTTGGAAACTTCCAACCAATTTGATTGTTTGACTATCAGTTATTTTGTTGGTTTTAATTTGACATTATCTTCAGATGTATCATTTTCCTTTTGATTCAAAAGGAAATGAAAGTTGGAATGCTTCTTGAAACATGAAATAGTGATGCAACAAGGGAATACATGAAAGTTAAAACAGATAAAGTGAAACAGTGCTATATATAAGGTCAAGCTTTATATAAGTAGCCATTTGATAATGGCTTCTCTCAAGAACATGGCACGTCATCTGAGTACAAACAAAAATATCTCCCCAAGCAACGAAATCTTGTGCTCTTTTACTTTATTTTCCTGATTATATGACAAGTCAGATATATCACATTTTTCATATTACTTTGTTTTCCTTTGTAAGAATACAGGGAAGACGTTAATTTCTATTCAAATCAAGCTGAATTCACCTACCCTAATTATCTATAAGCTCAAAACAAGAATTTACCATGAAAACATTCAATCCATGAGGATACAGGAGAACTTTCTAAAAGAAATGGAAAATTAAAGACCAAACAAAAGGTAGATAACATCCTATTGCCGTTGATTAACATTCAATCAAGATTAAAACAACAAAAGGGCGGTCCATACCAGCATGTAAACTCAATTCGCTATGAAAAACACGAACACATCAATGCAGTTTAATCAAAATACTATTTCACACATATAATTCATGATTTTTCATATTAATCAATAATACCTATCATTTTTCCAATGAGCTTGAGCTCATCCTGAGCCTCCTCGATGAGCTCCTCCACCTGACCACAACCAAGGCGCTTCTCGATCATTTCCCAATCCTCCTCTTCTTGGCAAACCTTGAGCCTCTGGCGCGTGAAGCTCTCCACAGCCTTACGGTAGCCTTCGTCCTCAGGAACGGCCTGGATCTCCTTGAGGGTTTTGGTGTAGAGGCCGATGAGCACTTCACGCGCGTTCGGCACCACATCAAGCCCTACAATTCCCGTCGTCTGCTTCACCTTGGCCATCAATGGCCGCGCGATTGCTCGTAGGAACATCCTCGCGAACTCACTGTGCGTCCCACTGAATCACTGTCTTCGGCTCTGCGAGTTTCTCTTTCTCTCTCGTTCTGCCTTGGCTTCTGGTGAGACTTAACAGCGGGTGATGGGTTGCTCCAAATTATTGTCGGGTCGAGATCTGTCGGGTACGGGTTAAAAAGAGGAATGTTATTAATTTTATAAAAAAAAATCTGGAATTAATTATGTGGAGTCTTTATTTATTTTTAAATGAACGGTAGTTGATGTTAATAATTTATTATCAAATAATTTAAACAAGAGTGGAGGTTATGAAACATCCTAATACCTTTTTTAACCAATGAAACATCCTAATACTTGAAACATAATTTTTAAAGAAAGTAAGGTAAACTTTTGAGAAAAATAACAATATATAATATAATTCAGGAAAAAATTGACCATATTCTTTTAATCATTTGAATCATTAGTAACCTACAAAACATTAGATTAAACACCTAAACATTTCGGATGACCTAAAAGAAATGAAGAATCCCATAACAAAGAATATAATTTTCTTATTTTATTTATAAAATAAAATAATTAAATTACACGAATTATTGATCACTATCATGTATCTTAACATATCATTATAGATATATTCATAAAAAACACATCTAGTTACTCACCAATCATCAAATATCAATCAATTAAATATAAAAAAAAACTTTTGAAATTAAAAAAGATAAAAAAGAGCATCTAAATTTTAAAAAATACAGATTGAGCCTCATGTCCAATATGTTATTTACAAATTTAGGGTAAAAGATAAAATTACCTTTTAATCATTTATAATTCCTGTAATGAGACTTATAACTTCAATAATAATTTTGACAATTTTCCCTAAAATATTTACAACTTTAAAATTGGAACTAATTGCTTTGAGGTTTCCAATTACACTAATAATATTTGTAATTTTATTAATAATTTTAACAATTTCAGCTAAAATATTTACAACTCTGAAATTACATCTAATTATTTTCAAATTTACAACTCTTACAATATTATTTATAAATTTAGTAATAATTTTCATACCTCTTCTTAAAACATTTACAAATATGAAATTGTAACAAATTATTTTTGGGTTTGTAACTCTTTTAATAGTTTTTTATTATATTTTTGTTATTTTGGATTTGTAACTCTCCCAAAAACAATTTGTTCTGATTTCATATTTGTAAATATATTAGAGAGAATTGTGAAAATTATTACTGAAGTTATAAATCCTATTATAAGAGTTACAAACCCGAAAATAATTAGTTATAATTTCAAAATTGTAAATATTTTAGTTAAAATTGTCAAAATTATTACTGAAGTTACAAATCTCATTATAGAAATTACAAATGATGAAAGGGCAATTTTGACTTTTACTCCAAATTTATAAATTACATACTGAACATAAAGCCCAATATATCCTTTTTAAAATTTATAGACACTTTTTATCTTTTTAAATTTTAAAAAGTCTTTTATTGGCTTTTTTTTTCTTCAATATACATTACTACGAGTTGTAGATAAACAGTAATTAGCCATTTGAATGCTTACTTCACCTAAATCTAAAATTTTTATTGGTTTATTTAGACTATGCTTTATTAATTACAGCCATGTCATTAACTATATATATTTTTATTCTTATAATTTTAAATGCCACCAATGCAATTATTTCATTGGTCCAGTTGAAAAGTTCTTAAAGCACTCCTCATCTTATTGAGGCAGATTGAAATTACACCAATAGATGTTTAACTTTTTCATTTTGAATTTGAATTTCAAATAACATCTTTAAAATAGTAATTTGTTGTATTCGTTTTTACTTTTTATTGGATCTTTCTACCTATGCGGACTTGACGAATTTATATATTGTTATCTAGTTTTTGTTCTTTCTCTCTCTTCTTTCATTTTATTTTGATTTATTATTTTCTTTCTTCTCTATATTTTTTCTTTCTCAAGGCATTTTCTTCTTGGTACTTTGTCCTTCCCAAGGTGTGTTGGAAGCCTATCATCTTATTGGCAATTTTATCCTCATCTCTCAAATAAAATCTCAAGGCTTATAGAGCATGTACATTCCCCCCCTCTCTCATCTCAAGCCTTGATTCTCTCTCTTCCTTTTTGTTTTTAATTTTGATCTCTAAGCCATGACATCTCCATCCTCAGCGGACTCTTCATTCTCCTCCTCTTCTTCTTCCCTGTCATTATCAACTCTGTCACTCCGTCTCCCTCTTCCTCACCTTCTCTACATTCTCCCTTTTCTTCTTTTCCCTCTCCTTTTCCTTTTTCTAGCCCTCACTGCCATCGTCACTATAACTCTCCATCCATCGCCAATTTGTTTCTTTCAAGTTTTTTTAATTTGTGGAAGTTGTAGTCTTTTAGTTTGATCGTGTGCCATTTTTTGGGTTCATTTTATGCTCCAGATCGGATATCAGTTTGTGTTTTTTGTGATCATTATACTGCTCAAATTCGACAAAATTTGTGATTTTGTTGGTATGTCACTCTTCTTTTCTGGAGTAGCTGTTCTGATTGTATTTCTTATGTTTTATGATTATTGTTTAGTTACTCATAAATGAGAGAAAAAGATCAGTAATTTGTAACGTAAATAAATGTCTCACTTTAGCTTTATGAGTTTAAAGGGTAATTACTTTTTTTTGTTGGGAGAAGGGGATGAGGGTTGGTTGAGCAACTGGCAAATAGTATGATAATGGAGAATCAATGAATGAACTATGCAAAGATTGACAGCATATATAAACGTTTAGATAACTCTTTTCCTTCTTTCTCTTGAAAAGAAGCACGGATTTCATGATACTTACTATATTGACCCTCGTGCTGAAAGGTGCTTGGTAATTTCGATAGGTATGATTTTCTTTAGACGTGTTTATGGTGAATTATTATGTTAAGCTCCCACCATCTACCCCCATGATCAGCCACTCTCTTTTTCAAGTAATCATCCACCAAAATACTTCAACTTTTACGAATTAAAAAAGTAGAAAGGAACCACATGGCGATGGCTTGAGGGTTACACTGACGACGTCAATGAGGGCTAGAAAGTGGGAGTCGATAGAAGAAGAAGAAGAAGAATAGTCTTTTGGTTGAAAATGAGGGCTAGAAAGAATAGTCTTTTGGTTGAGATTTCAACATGAAAGCATCGTGAAGGTCAAATTCTTTTGTCAAGCGATTCTATTTTTAGAAACTACTAGATTAATAATATTATCTTGTACAAGAGGATTACCTTATGTGAAACTTTCCAACCAAACTCAACCAGTAGAATGTCCAAGTGCTTCTGCTACTATTTTAATATTTATAGATATCAAATATGGGTAACCAGGATTATAAGTAAATGGACCTATGAGATTTTGGAATAAGAGTTTAAAAAATAATTTATAAACAAAGAGTTTTTAGATAATTTTTAAAAAAAAATTTATAAAAAAATAGTTATAAATAAAAAAGATAGTCCTATTTCAAGACGGGATTAGGACTAGGACGAGGTTATCCCGATCTCGTCCCATCCCGCGTCTACCCTTATTTACTATAATATGTAGTTGTTCATTGTTTTACAAGTATGATATATTTTTTGTTGAGTTTTCTTTATGGTGTGAAATTTGTAGGTCAAATTAATTTTATTTATTTTTATGCATCATGTGAATATTTTGTACTATTATTACACCAAAAAATTCTATTTTCATATATATATATATATTGATGATTAGACTGTACTTTGATTCAATTCTATTCGTTTTTTTTTTCTTTTAGCATGTCATGTTACAATTTTGGATTCACTTAATTTACTTTGCAATTATCAATAAACATGAGATACTCAAATAATTTTTTTTTAACATTTTATTTACCAACTTCATACAAAATTAGATTTTAAAAAATGTAGCTGGAAGATTATACTGGTCCGTACATTGTACGGGGAAATTTTGTCCCTGTTCTCTCTAAAACTATAGAAGAAAGAAAGACAGGAGTAAGAAATGAAAGTGATCTATATAGACCTTAATTAATGAGAAAATGACAATTAAATTCTCTATAAACAAATTAATCCTAAAAAAATTCCCCAAAATTCATTTATTATAAAAAATGTCTCAAAGAACTTGAATTCTCCTAAATTAAATTTTGAACTTCTGCCATTAAATAGCAAATGGCTAGTTGCAAAACAAGATTTAGCCTTGGTCAGTCATTAAAAAATTAGTATTTATAAATATTAATATTTATTTAAAAAATATTATTTTCAATTATATCTTGTAGTTAAAGCCAGACCCCGAAATGTTAAAAGCAATAATAATTTAATTTAAACAGCTTTATTTTATTTTTAGTAAAAAATTTATTATCATTAAATTATAAATTATGTTATAAAAACATTATTTTGAAATTTGAGAAACCTATGTTTGAATGTTTGAGACATGTATAAGGAATCCGCTTTCTTTACACCCTTGCTCGTGTTCACTTCCATCGAGCCCCTCTCGCCAGTGATCTAATCTCCTGCATTTTCATTGTGGTTTGAGTTGTTAACTTCGATGAGGTGCTTCCAGTTGTACCCCCAAGCCATGGGTTTACTATCTTCAGGAGCTGCCTCTAAATATCACTGTGTTCAACTGATAGAAGCTTCATATCAATTACTACATCTTCTCATATATATAAATTCTGCTTCATGTTAAGCATTATAGTTCTGAACATTGCAAGCAATTCGTGTTAAAAAAGTGTCGGAAGAACAGCAAAGAGAAGATATGTACCTATGTAAACTAGCTCCGAAGAATTTGATACCAAATGAAGCATGCCGCTTCCAAGAAATTTGCTTGAGGGTTTTATCTCTGTGCAAATCAAACTCCAGAAAAGAAGGAGTATGCGTTCACAGTCCAATAATCAAACTGGAACTTCAATATGACATGTATTTGAGCAACAATTTGTTGAATCTGTATGCTAAATGCTTTGGGGTTGATCAAGCGCGCCACTTCTTTGATGAAATGCCTCAAAGAGATGTTGTGTCTTGGACTTCCATTCTATCTGCTTATGTCAGGAGTGGACATCATTATGAAGCTCTTGAGATTTTTGGGATGATGCTGAATTCTGGTCAATGCCCTAATGAGTTTACCTTGTCAAGTGCTCTAAGATCTTGTTCTGCTTTGGGAGAGGTTGAATTTGGGGCTCAGATTCATGCCTCTATGGTGAAACTTGGGTTAGAACAAAATCCTTATGTGAATACCACGTTGATCGATTTGTACACCAGCTGTGATTATTCTGTTGAAGCATACAAATTGCTCTCGTCCATGAAGTATGGTGATGCCATTTGTTGGACAACAATGATCTCTTCATTAGCCGAATCTCAAAAATGGAGTGAAGCCATACAACTTTACATTCAAATGATTGAAGCATCAGTTTATCCAAATGAATTCACTTTTGTTTCACTCTTAGGTACGTGTTGTTTTATTGGTTTGAATTATGGGAAACTACTGCATGCACATACATTCATATTTGGTATTGAAATGAATGTAATTTTGAAGACAGCCCTTGTCAATATGTATTCAAAATTTAGACAGATGGAAGATGCTATTAAGGTTGCAAAGCTAACACCTGAACATGATGTGTTCTTATGGACCACAATTATCTCTGGTTTCTCTAAAAGTTTGCAGGTCAGAGAGGCTGTTAACGCATTTCTTCATATGGAAACGTGTGGAATTCTCCCAAATAATTTTACATTTGCTAGTTTATTGAATGCTTGCTCATCAGTTTTATCACTTCACCTGGGGGAACAGTTCCATTCACGGGTAATCATGGCTGGGTTAGAGGATGATGTTTATGTTGGAAATGCACTGGTTGATATGTACTCGAAATGCTCCTCCTTCATGACGAATGCCATGAAAGCTTTCAGAGAGATAGGCTCACCGAATGTCATTTCTTGGACTTCTTTGATTGCTGGCTTTGCTGAACAAGGTTTTGAAGAAGATGCTTTTCACTTGTATATAGAGATGCTTGCAGCAGGAGTGCAACCAAATTCCATTACATTATCTTGCATCCTAAGGGCTTGCAGCAACATAAAGTCAATAGGTCAAACAATGAAATTCCATGCACATATTATCAAAACAAACGCAGACAATGATATAATTGTAGGGAATGCTCTTGTAGACACTTATAGTGGACAGGGTATGATTGCTGAGGCATGGAGTGTTGTTGGCTCAATGAATCGTAGAGATCCCATTACGTACACAAGTTTAGTGGCAAGAATAAATAAGAGGCAGGATCATGCACTGGCATTAAATTTGATTACTCACATGTGCCATGATAATATTAAGATTGATGAATTTAGCCTAGCAAGTTTTTTATCAGCTGCAGCTAGCTTAGGCTCAATGGAAACAGGAAAGCAGCTGCATTGTTATTCTGTCAAATCAGGCTTAGGGAGCTATATCTCAGTTTCGAATAGCTTAGTTCACTTGTACAGCAAGTGTGGTAATATACATGATGCATATAGAGCTTTTATTAAAATTGATGAGCCAGATGTTGTATCATGGAATGCTATGATTTCTGGGCTGGCTTCAAATGGACATATTTCTGTTGCTCTTTCTGCTTTTGATGACATGAAGCTTGCTGGAGTTGAGCCTGATTCTATTACATTCTCATCACTGTTGTTTGCTTGCAGCCATGGTGGTTTATTTGATCTGGGTCTTGAGTATTTCCAAGCTATGGAAAAAACATACCATATAACACCAAATTTGGATAACTACGTTTGTTTAGTTGATCTACTTGGTAGAGCTGGTCGTCTAGAGGAAGCTATGGGAGTTATCGAAACAATGCCTTTCCAATTAGACTCTATAATATACAAAACTCTGTTGAATGCCAGCAAGTTATATGGAAATGTACCTCTGGGAGAAGATATGGCAAGGAGATGTCTAGAGCTTGATCCATCTGATCCTGCCATTTACTTGCTCCTTGCAAACTTATATGATAATGCTGGATTTACTGATTTAGGTGACAAGACTCGCAGGCTGATGAGAGATAGAGGTTTGAGGAAAAGTTCATCTCAATGCTGGATGGAGATAAGAGGCAACATTTACCACTTCTCTGCTGGAGAATCATCATATCCCCAGATGGATGAGGTTGATGAAAGACTGAAGTTACTTGAAACTGAATTTAAGAACCGAGGTTATCCATACATGGAGGGCCGAGATAACTTCCATCACCCGGAAAGATTAGCAGTCGCTTTTGGTCTTCTTCGTGGACCTACAGTGGCTCCAATACGCATAAACAAGAACTTGCACATTTGCTCGGATTGCCATAACTTCATAATGTTTGTAACTCAGGTGGTTGATAGGGAGATAATTGTGAGAGATGGGAACAAGATTCATTTATTTCAGAAGGGCCATTGTTCTTGCAGAGGTCAATGGTAAATATCCAAAGACAGAAATCTGGCAGTTTTGTCTGCAACAAAAATGAGCCTATGTAACATTGCAAGGTAAAGAATGGAGGAAAGGAGATGAAGTATTTCACACTGCTCTACCTGCCTGTGCTGTGAGATGATTTTTTTGACTCTGACGTTACTCACGATGCTTATTTTCTGTCTAGGGTTAGACATGGCTTCTTGCAAGAGTAGATTGATTTGCAAGAGTAAATTGATGAAAACAATTTAGATGATATGATTATTGAAATACAGAGATTTCTAGTTATTTCGCTCCAGTCTCCAGTAATCCAGTTACTTTTTCATGAAAAATTTTACTTCGGCTAATCTAAACTCAAATATTCAGACTAAAAAATTACTTATCATTCTCCGAAGGAGGATAGTGCTGCAACATGAAGGCCCAAATATCAAAATTCACTATAATTGTATCTTGAGATTGGACAGTCTTAGATTTTGTAATTGATTTATCAAATTTAGGACCAATTAGATTTACCTGAAGTTATTTATATTTTCAATGCTGTATTCATACCAAGAAACTGGATCTTGTTTGCTGTCCAGGTATATGGCATTTTGAGATTAAGAAATATCAATATGATCATGATTCCTCATAGAAAAGACATCAATTTGATTGCTGCGCATGTTTAACTTTGTCTTAGACGGAATATTTGTTGCATGCGATTTAGATTTTGCCGAAGGCTCTTCATCTGCCATTTTTCGCAGCTTGGGTTGTTATATTGGATTGTTATCATATTTTGAACTTGTAGTTATTGTCAGTTTTAAAGTCACAATTGATTGATTCTGGTGGGAAGGTATTGTTAGAAATTGAACTAGATGTGCCTTTAATCCAACTGATTGATAAAAATGAATATATCATCAACCCGCAGGCCACTGTTGACGAGTTTGGAATTTACAAGCATGGAGAAAATTCCTACCTTTGTAAGTGATTGACAGAATTAGAACAATGAAACCACTCTGTAACCAAGAAGAGTACATATTCGTATGAGGAAATTGTCTGATCGGGGTATTAGTGTGAAATCAGCTTATAACTTTGTCCATGGGGAGAATATTCACATATCAGATCCTTTGTGGAGGAAAATGTGGAGGTGGCACCTTCCTGAAAAAGTTAAAAATTTCTTTCGGCAAGTGTAACATGAAAGGCTTCCGACAAACTCACTCAGAGCAAAACGAGGGATAAATACTGATGGTGGGTGTCCTTTTGAGTGTAATGGGAGGAAACAGCTATTCACATACTGAGAGATTGCGAGATATGGTTAAATTGTCAGTTTTAAAGTCATAATTCATTCTGTTAGTTTTTGATCTGTCTACTATAGAATATAGATTTGCCTGCTTGATTTATGTTTATGGAGTGGTCTTAATCACTAACTATTAGCTACTAAATTTATGCTTTACCTTCATTAGAAACAATGTTAATTTTTCATCGCAGGTATATTCTCTTACATTCATTTAGATAGACATGTCTCATTAAAGACAGATCTCAGATAGAACGGCCATCGTGAAAGGGTCAATCGGAGAGATTGAATTGTAATTTAGATATCAAGGAGAGCCTGGTTAAATGATAGAGTTCTCATTATGAAGTCTAATTTGAAAATTTGAATTAGTCTGATTTTATTTTACTAATATTTATTTTAAGGGGTTTTAGTAATGATTTTAGGGGTTACTTTAAGTGCAATACAAATTTAGAAAGAGTGGAGTTGTTAAGATTATTGACTGAGTCAATTATTTTATTTTAAATAATTTATTAGGTTTAAATTAGTTATAGGTTAGTGAGGTTAAATTTTAGGTAGTCATTATTATTTCTCTGTCTATAAATATTGAGTCTTATCATATATATATATATATAAACGATCTGAAAATTAATTCAATATTTATTTTATAATTGGAGATTCGTTTTGTTAGTTATATGAGTTAGTATTCTTACTCATATTCTGATAAAGATTTTCTTTATCTCTATTAATTTATATGGTTAGATTATGACTTCATAATTTAATATAGATTTTTCTTACCTATTATTAGCTTCCTCAAGCATACAGGTTACAAGTAGTATAAAAATTAGCATTCCTGCAGAAAGAAAAAGACAATGTATACTTGCAATTATATTTTTAATTAGATTGAAAAATCAAATATATAAAAAAAGCAATGTTATAAATTAAAGAATCACTTTACTAAAATTAATTTAAAATTATCACTTCAACATAAAAGAGGCATTTAGGGCCATCTATCTTCTTTTTAATTTATGAACTTTAACAAACTTAATTTCTAATAACAAGGAATGATAAAATGTATTTGTCAAAAGGCTCAAAATACTTAATTAAACTTTCTAAAGTAAAACTAAATGGTTTTTTTCATTAAAATAAACTCAATGAAACTATGAAATAATTAATTTTCCTATATATATAACAATTAAAATACAAACAGTTATGATCACCGCCATAAACATACATGGTAGAGGAATATTTCGCTATTAGGGGAATTTTTTTGGGGAATCATCATCTAGTTCCCAAGATAAGTCTTCAAAATCAATAAGCAGCAGTTTTGAGAACATATAAGAGATGAGGTCCATTGAGAAGTTACTCAACATGTCGAGTTATTCCTTCTTGGTTGTAATTAGACTATGTACCTAATAACTTCTTACATAACGAAGGCATCGTTTTTCATTTTCACTAGGTTGTTTTTTTCTATAAATTTGTGTCACTTAGTGTCTAGCGCTTTTTTTAAATTTTATTATTAAATATCTAAGTAATTGATTAATTTAAATCAAAATTTTATAATCAGGATGTCTCTACTCAAAAGTCTTTTTAACAATGTGGAATTCGAATATCAATTTTTTTACTTGATGATTTGTTAGGTCCACCATTAGACTAAATGCCCTTGTAACTTTTTCATTGGGTTGTTTGTTATGTGTTAAATTTCAAATTAATCATCTCACCAAACACCTTAATGAATCAAACTGTAAGTCTTATTCTTTGACATGGATTTGCAGAGCAAGTTCTTGTAGACATTTTTGCTGCTCCATTCACAAAGAGGGGATTGTTGCTCAAGTTCTTGATATTGGGAGGTGGCTCCACTCTCGCATCAGTGCCACAGCAACATGTGATGTTCTTCCAATCAAGAAGAGCCCACAAATTCCACCTAAGCCTGGTCCACGTGGCAAGATCTAAGTTTATTCTGATTGAATTTATCTGTTTCCGTCATATGTATTGATGTTCAACTCTGCTATTCAAAGATGTTAAATCTTTAGTATAATTGAATGGCATTACTCTAATTTTTAATTGAAGCAGAAACCTGTTAGTTTAGACTACTAGTTCTAAATTGTGTATGGAAGTTTCATATTGCTCAAGAATTGGGGATGGTACACCAAAATGCGTGTTTGAGCAAGTAAAAAGGCTAGGAGGAGGAGTCTTTGAACTGATCATTGGAGATAACCGTTGAAGCTTTTATGTGTTTTAATTTATAGGTTTTAATGACACTTAAATGTGTTATTACATTAAAACTATCATTAATATATGTTTTATAACTAACTTTTTAATTGTCATGAAACCTCTTTTAATTACCATTATGACTAATCAACCGTCACATGCTTTCTACCTATCAAAAGGAATGTACAGTGTAATGTCAATAATATTAAAGTAACAAAGAACTAATGTCAGGTGGTGGTAGCGAACTCTATCCCTAAACTTCCCTTATCTCTCTTTTATGTAGGAAGAGTTTGTTTAATCTTAGAGAGTATTACTTTCTAATTTATTGAAGAGTTACGAAATATCTCATAATAACAATGTCCTCATATATTACTTGCATCGTATATTTTTATTGTATTTTTTCAGGTGTAGCTAACACCACTTGATTATGACTTTCGTGTGTATATCTGAGAATTGTTTTATTTGTCAATCATTTTATTTTGTTTATTTTCTTTAGGCTATTTTACGTTGGATTTATGTTTACTCCTTCCTAACTATTTGATGTTGGATTTATGTTTACGCCTTCCTAATTACATATAGTGAAGGGCATTTTTATGTAATGATAAAAAATATTGGGGCTTTTTTGGATTAGAGGATCCAATTCAAAAAAAGAAAAAGAAAAATACCCCATGTTTGTTGCCCTTAGTGAAATGATTATTTCCTCCCCGATACATAGATATCTCTTAAATAAGTTTTGTTAGTCTATTTTGCACGCATATTATATTTAAAGGATTCAATTAAGTACTAAATTTTATTAGTTAATTATGACTATTTAAATAATTGATAATTATAGCTTTTCATGTGTATACATCTATAGATGAAATTTGGACAGATAGATCTTTTGATTATTTATATATTATATCTTAAATGTTCCTGATCTTGAGATAATATTAATTAGGTAACCATGCTACTAGTATTTTATGTTAAAAATATAAAAACAAAATATAAAACCCGGATGGTTGATTCTTCATATAAAGTGATTTAAAAGATAAACATATAAATTGACAAATAATATACATTAGATTTGATTAATTAATTAAAGTCTATTTATAATTTGTTTATAAAATCATGAAACATTATATTAATATAACTTGGAAACCTCGTGGGCGTATGTTATTATTTTCTGAGGCATTAACTAGAATCATCCCATGACCAGTTCTCTCATTGGCATGGGCGTTATGTTATGTATAACACTAATGCAAAAAATACTTTTTAAATTGGCTAAAAATGATATTCTATACCAGACAACGATCCGGAATAGAAATAGATTGTGTAGAAAGTATACACTTTTTAAACCGGGTGGTTTACCAGTATAGAATTAGTAGAATTTAAACCGGTCCCTTTTGAAATCAGGAGTATAATTTACTAATATTTACACAGGTTATGTGAATGGCAACTGTAAATTAATAAATTTTTTACATCGATTGTGTTTACACCTGATATAGAATAATTCATTTTCTACACCTCACCATAAAGACAACAAGTGTATATGTTATAATATTTACATATTGTTTCTACACTTGCCGTTATTCTTTGTCTGGTTTAAATGTATTTTTAAAAAATGACCCTTTCAATATTTTATTAACCACATCCCCTGAAACTTCATGAATAAACTGTCCAAATATATGAGCTCAAAAAGACAACAGTAGAGACAGAGTTCAAGATATCAGAGACAGATATTTAATTGCTTATTACATTATTCATTTAATAAAATTTAATAAAAAAATGCAACAATTTGAACAGAAAAATAAAAAAATATATTCAGTTAATGACAAATACTACTGAGAAGGAATGAATTGAACAAAAAACTCAACTCAAATAATTCACAAGTCATCAATATCTTGTTCAGTAAATTGGTCAAATTAATAAGATATCTGAAACATCAAATTAAAATAAAAGAAATCAAGGCATTACTAATATATATTAAATTGACAAGAAATATGAAATCATTAAAAACACAATTTACCTCCTCAGTTAGGTCAGTCCTATTTGACAAGATGATGTTGATCATGTGTCTGACCATTTAGAAGCTGCACAAGTTGCTTTGTTTGAGTTGCCTTCGACTCTGTAATATTAAAATGAACAAAGTTATTTGTCATTAGCAAAAAATCGTGGAGAATAAGATTTAACACTTTTATTATCTTCAGTGTGATCCATTCAGGGTCCCTCACTGAGTTGACTTTCCTAAGACCCTTTACAATTACAAACATCCTCATAGCCCTTGACCAAAGTTATGAACTTAGTAACCCATTTATTACAAAAACCATATTTATTACAAACACAATTGTTTTGTATAGAAGAAAACTTTATAAGTGTGCTTATATAGTATGATCAATTGCCAATGATTGCTGTAGAAAATAATTAAACAATAATGATTATTAGCATTAAGCATACAAAACTAATATGAAATAAAATAAAATATTGTTATTCTTACTCTTGCATTTATGGTGTGAAGAAACAATCAATATCAGTTTCACAAAGTCTCCTTGAAATGTAATGAAGTCTCAAAAATTGGGAGGTCCTTTTTGCATAAATCTAAAATGGGCATAGGAATCCGAATTGACCTCGTTTGCCTTTGAAAACTAACTCAATTTGCATATACCAACAATTAATGCAAACACGATGGGAGTTAATGCAAACACTCAGTTTGCATGAATTTTGTTATTATATATATTTATATTTAAATTAGACTTACATAAAAAATACTTGGATGCTCCCAGAGGTTAGTTCATTACCAGAAGTGATAACTCATTTCAAATTTGCATGGTCAACAAAGGCAAGTGCCCATGTCACCCATAACTAAATCCATAGGCAACACATCCACATGGAACATTTTGTCAGATGCCAATCGAATCACACATTGCATGGCACTTAAATTGGGAGGTGTGGGAAGTTTGCTTGGGATGACGCTACGTGATTTGAAGCAAGATGCTTTGCCATAATATGAAAGTCCATTTTGCCCGACACACTATCTTCACCTTATCAGTGGGATTTGAGACAAGAGTATATTCAATTATCACATCTTTAACTATCACCCCCATGCTCTTGCTTTCCCGTGGCAACAATCAAGATGTCATTCCTACCATCTGACTTGAAGGAGCCATGGGCTTCTTGTTGTTTAAGATCAGCCTATAACATATAAAGAGCAAACATAAGAAATAATATAATTAACATAAGATTTATTATAATTAGTCTACTAAATTAAAATAATAGAAGTAGTACTTACAATTTTTTCCACAATCATGCGAGCTTGATCTCTTATAAATGATCTGCTCCTTGTTTAGTGAGCGTACAACCATTTATCCTAGCGATATATTGGAGATAGAGGAGCAAGAGTAATAGTAGGATCGGACTCACCATTTTCTTCTAGCCTCTTCCTCTTGGCCCCTAACAAGTCTCTTTCAATCTTCACGTAACCCCCTTGAGACATTGTGTGGGGCAATCATTCTTGAGAGCATGTTCAATGGCTTTTGCTCTTCTTTCCTACAAGACTTGAAGTAATTAAAATCAATACATACAAAAGGAAGAAACATGGGAAATACAATATTCCTGTTTCATGACATATACACGTAGGACACTCAAACCTGTATCAACTCACCATAGTTGCTGGCATAGTCCGAAACCTAACAAATTCTTCCCAAGTAGCTTTGTCAATAAATTGATACTTGCTGCATCGAGAAGGATGAGGCTGACCATCTTTTTTTCAGCCGTACGCATACTGACGAGCTAGTTGTGTCTTGAATGCCCTCTAACGCTTAGCGCAATAAGACAACATCTTCTTCTTCAAAACTTTATTGTTAGGAACATCGTAAGTAAGCTAAAATAATTTTCATTGAAAGCAAAGTTATCAACAAACAATTGTGTTTTTTTATTTCTTTATATACAATATACAATATACAATAGTCAGTTCCTATACCTAGATAGAGTCCCAAATTTGATTCTTCAAACGATTATCAATAGTATCCCAAGTCTCTATAGCGATGTTAGTCTTGTTGCATGCTAGGAGGCTGACATAACTCATGTACTTAGTCATGTGTTCACAAATTGGGTTCCAACGTGTGTCAAACTCAATCGGTAGTTATTTTCCTTCCTTCTTGTCTTTCAAAATGTCTTTCAATCATATCGCACTTCTGCTCCTCCTTTGCTTAGAGTCACTTGGAGCATCGCTAGCTTTATTCTGATTACTACTGCCCCCATATTCCTATATACACAATAACAAAATCAAACATAGTAAACATACTTAACCCTTTGCCTTCCGTCATAATACACAAAACTTGTTCTTTTAGCATTTATCCATCGAAATAACTGTAAGCATTTATCACAGAAAAACTATAAACCCTAGATTAAACGAACACGTAAACGGCGAAGCACATACACGAGAAAATAAGTGTTGAGAACACGTAACGACAAAGCATAACGAGAGCAAGAGCAGAGAAGAACGTCTAAGCGCAATGAAGCTCGACAAAAATCACAGAGCATAACAAGCGGGGTAATGATAGAAGTAAGAAATAAGATTGAAGAAAAACTGAGAAATGAGAGACGCTGCCAAGGGACGGGCTTCGAAAATGTTTTGTGAGGAAGACTTTTTACACTGGTTGCATATAAATTGGGTGTAGTAAATCATATTTCTAAACTGACTAACATAATAACTGATTTAAAAAGATGTTTACTTATTTTCAAAAATATCACAACTAATATTTTGAATTTCAGAAGACTTTCTAAACCAAATAAAATATAAATCTGGTTTAAAAAAGATTTTAATTTATTTAAAAAATGTACCTTAAGTTTTTCATATCACTTTTTACACTGGATAACATGTACAACTGGTTTAAATATTGAAGTTATTTTTATCCCACCTACCTTCTCATTACCCCATCTCTTGAAATTACAATATATATATATATGCAATCAGAACAGTAAACTTGTGATATTATTATATCAAAATAATATATGTAATTATAACAATAAACATATTTGCATTAGTGCTTCAAAAACATAAAACACTCACATACAAATCAATAGGAATCTACTTCTTCTTCATTTAATTTTGGTAAGCCTATTGAAAAAGAAGAGGTCTCACAAATTGAATCATTATCGTCAATAACTCTTTTTCCTTAGAGAGCGACATACCATCTTTTATTTGTCAGATTAGTGATATAGAACACTTGTTTTTCTTGGTCTGCTATAATGAAAGGCTCATTCCCAAAACTTATACTATTCAAATCAACTAGTATAAATCCTAACCGATCCACCATAACACCATTATTTACATTAACACACTTGTATTTGAATATGTGAACTGTGAATTTGGTGTAGTCTAGCTCCCAAATCTCTTTAACAATGCCATAATATCGGATGGCTGCTAATTTAAGATTGTTGTCTTTTGAACTCGAAAAGTGCATAGCATCAGCCACTAACATAACACCATTATTCTCTATGCTAATTTTAGCATCTAGGGACTTCGTATAAAAGGAACACTCATTGATATCAAATGAATTCCAACATATCACATTTAATCAAGGACTATATACCAACCATCTAATTGAATCAGATACACAATCATCATTTTCAACCTTCTATTTGAATTAATGTACAAAAGATTTGTTGTGTTCTCTAATCAGCTTTTGATATGTCATTCTATTATTTTGTTTCCAGACAAACTCTTTATGAATAGCTATATAGTCTTGAACTTCATCAATGTTATTCAAGATGTGTAAGTGTATTTGCTGCAATTCATTATGATCAACACTCTTCACCGATATTCCTTGGCTCGAATTCTTCATATAACCTTTAAGGGTTTTCATGTATCTTTCAAATGGGTACATCCATCTTAAGTATATAGGGCCACAGTTTTATCTCTCACACTAGATGAATGTTGTGGTATACCATGATGTCAAAAATGTCAGGAAGAAATAGTTTTCAAGATGGCACAAAATAACATAACCCTCGTGCTTCAATTTATCTAACTTTTCAATCTCAAAGACTTTGCCACATATAGCATTGAAGAAGCAAAGTTGAGTTACAATGTGTCTCAAACCATCTTAAAGGATTCCTCAAATAGGTATTGGGAGTAATTATTGCATCAAGACATGACAATCATGAGACTTTTGGCCTACTAATTTCAAATCTTTCATTGACACAATCTTCTTAAGATTATGAGTACTTGGAGGGAACTTTGATTCCTTGAAAACATTCACAAATACCTTCTCTCATCCTTGGACAAAATATTAATCTTCGACACAATAACTCCCCTCACCAACTGGCCTTGGATGTAAATTCTCATGTATTCACATTTCTTGCAAATATAATATTGCCTTCAAAGAAGACAGTGCCTTAAATAAAGATGTTGCTAATACGATAGCTCAAAGAAGACATATCTTTTTTTCATATATTTTTCTCACTTCTCTTAGTAGTCTTACCGAAAGTAACATTGATGTTTTTCACCTATTCATAAACTTGTTCACTAGTCAATGGCTTTGGAGCATTTTTAAATTCTTGGTCACCAAAAATTTAAAAATTTAGTCGACGGTATGGGTGGCCTTGTCTTAAAAATCTTCTATAAATTAGGTAAACTATCTTTCTTCTATGATAAAATTGATAGTAGCAAGTCCCTTCCACACAAATCGGATATGCTTTATCTCCTTTAACACTATACCTTGACAAATTTTCGTACGCAGGAAAGTCATTAATTGTACAAAACATAATGGCCTACATATTGAAGACTTCCTTCTTAATTGCATAAAAAACATCCACACCTTCCCATAGCTTCATCAAATCTTCAATCAATGGCATTATGTAAACGTTTCTATCATTTCCCAGTTGTTTCGATGCTGGGATCAATATAGCCAATATTACATACTTGCGTCTCATACATAACAAGGGAGATATGTTGTAAATCACCAAGAGGACGGGCCATGAACTATGTATACTACTAAGGCTACCATAAGGGTTCATGCCATCTATACTAAGTTCAAGCCTTAGGTTTCATGGTTCATTGCCAAACTCAGGAAATAAGTTATCAATCTTCTTCCATTGTAAAGAATCAGCTGGTTGAAGAAACTTTCCATCATAAATCTTTTTAGTTGCATGCCATAACATTTTTTTTGCATCATCTTCATTAGAAAAAAGTCATTTAAACCTTGATATGATTGGAAGATACCATAACACATTTGTAGGAGACTTATTCGATATGTACCTTGGTGTCTTACATATTGGACATTTCTCTTCATCTTCAAAATCTTTCCTATACAATATGCAATCATTTTGGCATGCATGAATTTTTCTATATTGCATGCCTAAAGGGCATATTATTTTCTTAGTATTATAGTAGCATTTGGGTAACACATTTTCTTTTGAAAACATGTATTGCAACAACTCAAGTAATTCTGAAAAACCTCTATTACCCCATCAATGATGTGCTTTCACACTTACCAATCTCAACACCACATTCAATATGTTGTATTTTTTGCACCTTAGGTATAGAGATTTTTTTGCATCATTGCATATAGTACCATATGCATATGATTGCATAAAAGCATCTTCTCCAACATTACGAATCATGTCCTCTACCCGATCATTAGTATCCATGTCATTATCAAAGGTCTATTTCAACTGTTCATATGCACTTGAGCTTTTCACATTTTCACCATGTCATACTCATGCTGTGTAACTCAGGCAAAACCCTTCACAAATTAGACGAGTATACATATCTGTAGGACTTTGTTTTCTCTCATTCAAATAACTCACACAAGGACAATAAAACTTTCCATTGTCATTATCACCATTTTGTTTAGCAAAACACTTGTTCGTTTAACATTTATCCAACTATGATCTATATTTATGAAAGACTAAAAATGAAAAAAATATAAAACAATAAAACTTAACTTGTAGCTAATTATGGGAGAGAATATATCTCGCATAAGTGGAAGAATTCATCAAATAAAACAAGTAAATGACAACAATGAATCCAGCAAATAATAGCAAAAGTTACCGTTAGTAGTACATAAATCTTCAGTTCTCGAGACAAGAAATTCAAAACAACACTCACCGGCTATGAATGGTCAAGATGACTTAAACGCGCGAACTAGTAAAAAATGACATATGGGAGGCGCAAAGGGGGTTTCGATTAAATTAAAGTGTATTTCATAAACAAATCTACACCTATTAAAAAATAACTTTTTCTAAACCAAACATTATATTCTACACTGGTATAAAATATTATAAATTGCACAAATCTACACCGGATAAAATGGAAGACCAATGTAGAAATAACTTTTTCAAAACTAGACATATACTCTACACCTAACATTGATATGTCCGATTTCAATTTGTTGTATTTTTTTATTTTAAAAAAAATAAAAGAACACCATGTCATCAGAACAAGAAACTTCATTCATTCAACTTTACTAATAACTTTACATTAAAAGTATAAAATTTTCAAAACAATATCTATCAGAATATATAATATATTCTCTATTTTTGTCATTACATACAAAAAATAAAATAAGAGGGGCAGATAAAGGTTGCAGACTTTCACTCCTCATTAGACTCAGAGGTCTGTGATTCATTAGAGTCGGTAGGATCAACAGGATTATACAAGCTATTATTCTGTTGATGGCAGTGAACTTCTAAGCAGAAAGCTCTAAAACTGTCTTTCATTCTATTAACTTTCTAAGTCAGTTCTTCCACTGAGTCCTCCAGGCTATTGAAGCACATGATGAGTTTCTCAATGATCTCTATCAGAGTGACAACCAGGGATGGAGGAGAAGAAACTATAGGGTGAGGGTTGAGATATTTGTCTTCAAATTTGTCTCTTGTGTCTTTTGTACAGCGAAGAAGGATGTGTGCATGAGGAAGAAGCCATTGGAAGGTTCAAATAGAAGAAAATAAAAGAAAATATAGATAAAGTGATGAGATAAAAAGTACTGATCATAGGAATGGTATACATATGGTTAAGGAATAAGAACATTTTCAAAAAAGAATATCGAAGAATGCTATTGTCCTTCTATCATAATGAGTACAAACGTTGGGAACCAAAAAACTAAAATGAACAGTATGAGAAGGTGCAGAGAAAAGAAGCTGGACAGCATAGACAGGAAATTGAGAAGTCAGAATAGAAAGTATATTTAACGCTGGTTATATATATTTTACACCAGTTATATGTAAATCTGGTGTAAATATTTTATCTTATTTACAAAAATGTCACCTATCATTTTTTAAAAGCGTCTCCTCAAGGTTTGAATAAGTTATAGAAAAGAAGTGGGAAAGCATAGACAAGAAACTGAAGAGTCATAATATGATGCAGCTAATCTACACATATTGATATTAGTATCCGGTGTAGTAATTATCTTTTACACCTTTTACCTATATATCCGGTGTAAATATTTCATCTTATTTATAAAAATGTCATCAGTCTTTTTTTTAAAATTGTCTCCGCAAGAAACGGTTTAAATCTGGGGCTTTAAAAAGTATATTTTGAAGTAGTTTCACTTATAGGAATGGAAACAGACCAGGGGTCTATCATATGCCTAGGGCTTAGGCTTATATAAAAAATTGTTTTCTTTAAGAGGCAAGACTCAGGCTTCTTAAAAAGCCTATTAGACCTGTCAAGCGACCTATGCTTGTTATGAAAATATATTCAATTTAGAAATGTAATAAGTGTTAAACAAACTACCCATGGAATACAATACAAAAATCATATTATTAAACCAAATTATCTTATTGTTAATTTTATTCTTACATTATAAATTTAAACCCACTTCTGTTAGGACAATAACACTCTAAAATTAAAACCCAGATCAAAACCCTAATTTCATTTTACTCACACTCTTAGGGGTGATAGGTTTGGGAGTGCTATCGTTCGCTTGGGGCATGTTATAGCTTGGGTGGATTTGGGGCCATTGGCGATATTTTTTTGGCTTTTGTCACTCTACTCTCTTCTTTCCTTCTCTCCAACACATACTATTCTCCATATACTGAATATGGCCCTCACAAGCATCCTTCTTATCTTCATGCTGTTAATTTGCATTTAGGTAAGTTTTTTACCTTTTTTTTGGTTCATCACTAGTTATGATCGTTAACTTTCATTCCATAAATTTTCTATTTTTTGTACGAGAAATTCTTAGGATAATGAGTTGGTTGGTTGGTTCTTTGGTCATTTGGGACCAAAGAATTAGTACCCAATAAGTTTGATTGAAGCTGACTTGTTTAGATTTAATTGAATATTTTAGTTTTTTTTTTGTACAAAATTTTTTGGAAAGAGGTTGAGCTCGCTCACGATTCAAGAACAGGGCGAAGTCTCATTTCCTCTTAGGCAATACCAATGTCAGGCAGGGCGAGCTGTCTATTACCCTCAGGCGTAAACTAAGGCACTTAGGAGCAAGGATTTCTCCCCAAGCGCCGCGATTGGAACCATAACAAAATGATACTCCTCATGGATCGAACACCCTCCAAATGGTCGCATGTCTCATCGCTTTGCCAGTTGAACCTACGAACAATGGGTTCTCTTCTTAAGTTAATTGAACATTGTGATTCTGCAGAGTTGAGAATGAGTTCAAGTTATCTGTGGATTTGTACAAATGGTTGGTTTGAATTAGGCCGAGGATTTACGACTAGAAGAAAGCTGCCTGTTTGATATATTTGTAAGTTGGATTGCATCATATATGATATAGCCAACTATTTTAGTTGTGTAACACAAACTATATCCTCATCACCAATTTTCCATTTCCATTATGCCACTTGGATTTCCTTATCAATAATAAATGACTTGTGGATCTAGCCATCTCTCTCAACACGTTTTACTTGTAAACATTTAATAGTATTACCAACCCCTGCTTATGTCATATGTAAGAAATCTCCTTTTTGTTTTTTGGGCTAAATTCCTTTTTGTTAAATGTAAGGAACAAAAATTGTCTTCTTTCATAAAAGAACATGTGTTTTCACTTGTTTTGTTTAGTTTAAAGCTGTCAAAATCTCACCTGACTTGTGCTATGTGGATGAACAGAATAGTGGCTCTATATGACATTTTTAGTCAAACATGACAAGTTTGTATTGTATTTGGAAATTGCAACATCATATAAGTATGTTTCTATTGGTAAGACTATCATTATATAACTCTCATTGGGTGGCTGCAGATTGGTGAAAAATGTGCATCCAAAGAAGATAGTTTTGAGTGATGGAACTGATGTTCCCTATGTTTTATTGGTCTGGTCCCCAAGGGTTGGTTCCTCTGAGTTTGTAAAATCATTAAATATTTCAAAGTCTCCTGGAGGAAGGTAAATGTAGCAGAATAATCACATTTTTTGGTCATTTTTCTATTATATTTTCTAATGAATTATCAATGCTAAATGTTACATAATTGGTATTGATCAATGGATGCCCATTCCATCTGTTAAAGATGTCTTTGCACTTAGAGATTGTGCTAGTTTTTTTGAACATACAGGCAGGCTTGTTAGGGGGTTTGTTACTTAGACCTATTATGGGGCTTGTTACAAAGACTTGATTTGAAGGACTATTAGGGGTCTATCAGTAGAATTAAAAAAATAGGTTTTCTTAACAGATTTCAGGTTAGGACAATCATTTGTACATGTCAGACTTATATTAAAAAAATAACATATAATAAGCTACAGGCCTAGCTCATGCAAGATTATCACTTAACAGGGGCACGGCCTAACTTAACCTAACTTGTTTCCACGCCTTCACTCCCTTATTTTGTATTAAAAATTATATTTTATATTAAAAATTAGAGGAAAATAATAGTAGTATAGTAGTTTGGAGCAATTTATTTATTTATTCATCATCATCATAATCATCTCATTTCTTCTTTATTTAATCATTATCCAATTATTAATATATATTTAAATAACTCTTATCCAATTGACTAGTTATTAATTACTAATTGAATAAATAACAAAATTAGATGATGACGACCATGACAAAAATAGTCAAATATTGTGGTATCTCCTTAATTTATTTTGCTTTAATTATATATAGAAGCATTTCTTTTTATTTTTAAAATACATATTTTAACATCTATTGAAATATTGCGGTAGGAACCTCTTAACTATTTTTAGGATTCTATTTTCAACCATCCATTATTGAAATGTTAAACTATTTAGTCCTTTTTGAACCAAAATACCCGTTAAACAAAACTATTGAAAATTTTAAAAATATATTAAATTTATAATTTTCAAAATCCTAAAAAAATGTTAAAATTATTTATTTAGAAATCTTCTAAGAACAAACATTGCCTAAAAATCTTTTAAACACGTACTTATTTAATTTTCTATACTATAAGATAGATATAATTTGTATATCAATTATCTGCAAATTAAAAAGTATAAATAAATATAAAAAATATAATTTTAAATACAACTAATGTTATTTTAAAATACTTTATTTTAAAACTTTGACAATTAGTTGCTAATTAAGATTTTTCTGATAATCTTATCATTTAAATTTATATCTCAATTTGAACTTTTTATCGTTATCTAGTTATCTAGTATCTTAATATAATAATACCCCTGTACTCTATTAAATACATGCTACCTAAGATTCTCCTCCTTTACTCCCAACTCTCCAATTTACTATGTATATTTTCCTCCTCGCTTAGTTGCTTTGCATCAGCCGGTAAATAGACAAATCGTTAGGATCTAAAATGTCGTCTTATACTTACATTTTCAAAACCATACTGGTTGGTGAGACCGGGGTTGGCAAGTCATGCCTTCTTTATCAATACACCGATCATCGCTTTCATCGCACTCACGACGTAACAGTCGGCGCGGTGTTCGGAACTCAGACGATTCCCGTCAATAATAAACTGATCAAGCTGTACATATGGGACACAGCGGGAGAAGAAAAGTTCAGGAGCATCACAAGGTTATTCTACAGAGAAGCTGTAGCTGCATTGCTTGTGTATGATGTAACCAGGAGGGAAACCTTCAACCACTTGAATTTATGGTTAAAAGAGTTGAGGGAACATGCTGTTGCAAATGTGACAATTGTGTTGGTTGGGAATAAGTGTGATGTTCTGGAAAGACAAGTGAGTTATGAGGAAGGTGAACAGTTTGCCAAAGAAAATGGGCTGATCTTTTTGGAGACTTCAGCAAAAATGTGTCAGAATGTTGACAAGGCGTTTGAAGAAGCAGCTAAGAGTGTTTACAAGAAGATTGAAGATGGAGTTTTTGATTTGACAGATGAGCGTTGTGGAATAAAACAAGGTAACGGTGGGAGTATTAATTCACAACGTAAGGGTGTTGGCTTCTCCAGTAATGGATGCTGCCGTACCTGAACCTGATGTCTTGAACGTTTTTAGTTGTTTCTTTTCTTTTTAATTTTTTATTAGAAATAGTTTTCTACATGTTATATAATTTACCTTTTTTAATTAGTTTTTATATTTTTAATGAGTCCTTATATTTAATTCGTATATTTATTTGTATCTTATTTTTATCTAGAATATACTTAAATTAATTTTGTCATATAGATCTCGTTAAAATTAAAATAAATCAAATTACATATTTTATATACTAAAAGATTATTATGAGCATAATATTTCTTTTATTTTGATAATAATAAAAATTTTATTCTATTATTGTATTTTTTAAAAAACTTCTGTTTTTTATAAGACCTTTTTTGTTGTGTTTTGTGAAAACTTACATCTTATTTAGTTTGAATTAAAATTAATTATAATAAATAAGTTATGAGTATAGGGATTAATGATTATAAGTATAAAAATTGAAGAATTGATTTTCCTTTTTTTCATATAATTTTGGTATGACTATTAGCATATCTTTCACATTATTCAATTATTTCGTCTCTTGACTTCTAATTCAGAAAGAAATTAAAATCAATGCAAATACACCTAGTGGCAATCTATTGATATATTAAAATCTTATGTTTATTTTATAAAAAGATCCGGATTTTCATTGATAATGATTTAATAATCCCATAATATATATAGAAAGGATTTATGCTACATTAAAATACAAGATATTGATAAAGAGTTTAAATTTGAATTCAAATTCAGGTGATAAAAAAATAGCCAACGACTAGGCTGGTTAAGAAAAAATAAAACCAGAGACTAATTTAATTAATAAAATAGGTACAATATATAACAAACCATCTTAAAATAAATGACGTGTATATATATATATATACACACACACACTCTCATTTTCTACATTTGTTTGTAATTTTCAACTAAAAATGATGATATTATTATTTTATTTTCACCCTCCCATCACAGATAGGATGTGATTTTGCTCTCCTACGTAGTGTCCTGCGCTCAAAAGCTTATAGCCACATTAACAAGTTTCATAATCTTAATTACACAAAGCTCCCCTCTATTTTGTTATAAATACATACTCATATTTTCAAAATTTATAATATATATGTTATAAAGTTTATTAATTTTGAATATATTATAAAATTTTATAATTTTAATTTTTCATCATATATATTGAAATTTATTTATTTTAATTTCTTAAATGGCTATATATATATATTGCATATGCAAAGGAATTCATGAAATACGTATATCAGAAACAGTTTCGGAATAATGTGGAATTTTTGAAAAAAAATTTTGCTACAAGAAACTATTTTGAGAGAAAAAGAAAAGATATGAAAAATTGATACCTTTTTACCTCCTTCCACGATTGATTTTTTTTTTAATCTCACACTCAGTTGCTTTGTTTTTTCTTTTTCTCTCAAACAAATCTAACATGCCCTTAATGAACTCTTTTTGTTTTCCCCAACAAAAGTGCCCATGCCTTTAAAATATAATGCATTCACAGGTACCAAACTAAAATTTGAAAATTTTGCCATTTTACCATACTGCCCCTCACTTTTATAAAAGAAACAAATATGCCACCTCTGCCAACAACTAGGATATTTATTTTGTGGCAAAGTTGGTTATTGGTCAAAGTAAAATTTGGTTCCACTATCTTTTTTGGACCCAGAATGTTATGACCCCACTAAATTATGTTGGTAAAATAATATACAAAATAACTATGAAGCATTGACCATTCAATCAATAGAAATTATTTTCAACAATTATTTAGCAACTGAATACAACCTAAATAAAAGGAGATTCCTAATTAAATCCTGTTGAAATGCCTAATCTCAAATTCAGGCCTACACTTTTAATAAGTTTTTAGTAAGGCCAAGAGGCCTGACTAGGGATGTCTGAATATTATTAAAAGACCAAAATGCCTTTCAATTAAGATTTAAAATTCCCCTTAACTCTCTCCTTGATTTTAGCCTCACCATATCAATTTTAGCGTCTCCCTCCTGAATTTATTGTCAACAACAACACTTCTCTTCCTTTTATATATATTAATCATCCTTTTTTGAATGAAATTGAAATTCATTAATTCATAGGAGAAAAGTCAGCCGTGTACATATGTGAATTAGCCTCAACAAAGAACGTTGCTGTATTCAGGATGGGGATGCTGGAATTGATCTGGTCACACACAAATCAAAGAGCTGTGAAAGGGAAAAGGGGAGACCGCGTTAAGGACGATCTTGGGGTGAATATAGGTATAGGTATATCTGATTTTAATAAATCAGAAATATATTGATTTTAGATCTCATCTAAAGGGTATTCCGGTCTTTTAACAACATCCAAAAATCCCTAATTACGAATCTTGGCCTTATGAGAAATTTGTTAAAATTGTAGACCTGAATTTAAATTTGGGTATTAATTTCAGCAGGATTTAATTGGATTCTCCCTACAATAAATTAGCTATTCACCATAACCATTTAGTAATTAACAACTTTTTACAAATTTCACATTTGTATAAATAAATGTAACAAACACTTGGTTTAGGTTATTTATAACAATTATTTAGAAATTGACTACAGCAAATTATCTATTCTCTATAATCGTTTAGCAACTAATAATAACTTCTTGCAAATTTTACACATGTCTATAGTAGATCAATATTTTTAAATTTGATATTTATTTTATTAAATATTATATATGCTTATTATTAATAAGGATTACATTTATCAAACATCCACATTTCATACTCTGAAACATAAAACTGTACAAATCCTCCTCAAAAATCTCGAAGGCTGTAATCAACTTCTATATATCAATTAATAATAAATATATGTCTTATCCAATTACTACCCATTTACTAATTGAATAAATAACAAAATTAGATGATGATCATAGTCAAATACTTTCTTTAATGTCTCTTCATATATTAAATTATCTAATTTTATATTAAGGATTTCTCCTTAATTTATTTTTATTTTTTATATTTTTAAAATACATATGAACATCTGTTGAAATAAAAAAAAATTGCGGTAGAAACCTCTTAACTATTTTTAGGATTCTATTTTCAACCATCCATTATTGAAATGTTACGTTATCTAATTTAATAGTATTTTGAACAAAAAAAAATACCCCTTAAACAAAACTACTGAAAAATTTAAAAATATATTATTTTTTAATTTAAAAAATTCTAGAAAAATTGTTAAAATTCTTTATTTATTTAGATATCTTCTAAAGAACAAATTAAACATTGTATTAAAATCTTTTAAAACATGTTTTCTTTCAATTTTCTAAACTATAAAATAGATATAATTTGTATATCAATTATCTGCATTTAATCTCAATTTGGACTTTTTATAATTTGTATAAAATAGATTTTTCTTATCTTATCATTTGAATTTCAATCTCAATTTGAACTTTTTATCATTATCTAGTTATCTAGTATATATCTTAATATTCCTATTTTTTCTGTTACAATATCCCTGATTTTTATTAAATACATGTAGCATAGTTGACATTTAGTTAAGTTCCTTAAATATCTAGTCAGGGATTAGATCTTTGATAATTATAGTATGCATAGAGAGGGTGTTATGGTCAATACCAAAACCCCTTCTAAAAATCTACCATGTAAGAAGAGCAGTAACTACTTTCAACAAGGACACTCTAAGTTTACTTGAAATACATGCTAGTGCTAGATATGATTTTCCTACTTCACCCCACACTCACCAAATTGCCATATATTCCTCCTCGCTTCCCAGCTATCCAAATTGATTGCTATAATTCCACCTCGCTTAGTTGCTTTGTATCAGCCAGTAAATATAGAAACCGTTAAGATCTAAAATGTAATCTTATAGTTACATTTTTCAAAACGATATTGGTTGGTGACACCGGGGTTGGCAAGTCCTGCCTTCTTTTTCAATACACTGACCATCGCTTTCATCGCATTCACGACGTAACAGTCGGCGCCGTGTTCGAAACTCAGAAGATTCCCGTCAATAATAAACTGATAAAGGTGTACATATGGGATACAGATGGCGAAGAAAAATTCAGGAGCATCACAAGGTTATTCTACAGAGAAGCTGTAGCTGCATTGCTTGTGTATGGTGTAACCAGGAGGGAAACCTTCAACCACTTGGATTCATGGTTAAAAGAGTTAAGGGAACATGCTGTTGCAAATGTGACAATATTTTTAGTCGGGAATAAGTGTGATGTTATGAAAAGACAAGTGAGCACTGAGGAAGGTGAACAGTTTGCCAAAGAAAATGGGTTGATCTCTTTGGAGACTTCAACAAAAATGCGTCAAATGTTCACAAGGCGTTTGAAGAAGCAGCTAAGAGTGTTTACAAGAAGATTGAAGATGGAGCTTTTTATTTGAAAGATGAGTGTTTGTGGAATAAAAATAGGCAACGGTGGGAATATTAATCCACAACTTAGGGGTGCTGCTGTCTTCTCTTCTACGAATGGATGACGCCGTACCTGATGTCTTGAACATTTTTCCCGTTTTTTAAATTATTTTTTATTAGAAATAGTAACCTATTTTTTAATAAATCTTTGTAGTTTTTTATGGAGTCCTTATATTTCATTTCTATATTTATTTGTAAGAGGAGCGACATCTCTCACCTAGAGTATGCCTAGATAGATTTAACTAAAATAAAAATTAATCAACTTACATATTTTATATATTATGAGATTATTTTATTTTTATTTTGATAATAAATAAATTTTATTCCATAATTTTTTTTTCAAAAATCATATTTCATTTTGTGTTTTGTGAAAACTTACATGTCATTTGGTTAGCATAAAAATTAACTCTAATAAATAAATTATGGGTATAAAGATTAGTGATTGTAACCATAAGAATTGAGGGATTAATTTTCCTTTATTTATTTAATTTGGGTATGGATATTAACATATCTTTCACATTATCCAATCATTTCGTCTCTTTTGACTTCTAATTCAGAAAGAAATTAAGATCAGTGCAGCTACACCGAGTGGCTCTCTATGGATATATTAATAAATTAATGTTTATTTTATAAAAGATATGGATTTTCACTGATATTGATTTAATAATTCCGTGATAATATATATATATAGTAAGGACTTTATGTATAACTCTTAAGCTACATTAAAATACAAGATATTGATAAAGAATTCAAATTCAAATTCAGATGATAAAACAAATAACCAACGAATATTCTGGTCAAGGAGAAAAACCAATGACTAATTTAATTTAATAAAATAGTTACCAATATAAGAAAGTATCTTAAAATAACATTATCCTATTTAGTTATATTCTCATTTTCTACTTGTTTGTCATTCTCAAGTAAAAATATAATAGATATTATTATTTTATTTTTCACCCTCCCATTACAGATAGGATGTGATTTTGTCCTCCTACAAAGTGTCATGCTCTCCAAAGCTTATATCTACATTAGTTAAATTTGTATTTGTTACAATAGTTAAAATATTTTTTGTACTTATTTAGCCTCCTTTCTAGCTTATTCCATTGTAGCAAACAAATATAACATGGCCCCTTAATGAAATCTCTCCCCCCCCTCCCCACAAAAAAATGGCCATTACTCTAAAATATAATACATTCATAAGTTCCAAACTAAAATTTGGAAATGTTGTTTTACCATACTACCCTTCACTTTGGACGAAAAATAAATGTCACCTCTGCCAACATCTACAATATTTATTTTGTGGCAAAGTAGGTTATTGGTCAAGGTGGGATTTGATTCCACCACCTTTTGAATCACAGAATGTTATGACCCCACTGAACTATGTTGTTAAAATAGTGCAAAATAATATACAAGATAACTATGAAGCATAATGGATTATTTACAACAATTATTTAAAAATTGACTACAATAAATTAGGTATTCACCATAACCATTTAGTAATTAACAACTTTCTATAAATAAAGGAACAAGCCCTTGGTTTAGGTTATTTATAACAATTATTTAGCAATTCACAATAACTTCTTGCAAATTTTACACTTGTCTATAATAGATCAATATTTTAAAATTTGATATTTATTTTATTAAATATTATATATGATTTTTAAAGATTATATTTATCAACTATCAAACACTTAGATCAATTGGTAGGAGTTATTCTAGTTTAACTAGAACTCTCGAGTTCAAATATGAAAATATAACTATCAAAGGTGGTAGAGTCATTGGCAATTAGGTCCTATTATGGCCTGATCTAGATTAGTCTAAATCCTATTATGTCCTTGACTTAATAGAGGCAAGCCCTAGATATCGAGTGCGCACGCAAAAATTACATTTATCAAACATCCACATTTCATACTTGATTTTGAAAGTAAATCTCCAAGATTGTAATCAACTTTCACATATCCATTAATAATAAATATATGTCTTATCCAATATAATATCTCTTTACATATTAAATTATCTAATTTAATAGTCTTTTGGATCATAATACACCTTAACCATAAGTGTTGATGATGAAAATTCTAAAAATATATTAAAATTTTAATTTAAAATATTCTAAAAATATTTATTAAAATTATTTATTTAGAAATCTTCTAAACACAAACACCGTCTACAAAATATCTTTCAAAACACATATTTTCTTAATTTTCTATAGTATAAAATAGATATATATATAATTTGAAATACAGATAATGTTTTGAATTACTTTATTTGTTAAACACGTATTTTCTTTATTTTATTTGATTAGTTGTTAATTAAGATTTTTCTTATCATCTTATCATTTAAATTTGAATCACAATTCGACCTTTTTATCATTATCTAGTATCTTAATATCACAATTACTCCTTTTCCTCAAACTCTCCAAGTGGCTGTATATATTCCTCGCCGCTCAATTGCTTCATATTCATATCTCTTCTTTAACCTCTCATAAAATATACAAATTGTTGTGATCCAAAATGGCTTCTTACAGCTATCTTTTCAAAATCATTCTCGTCGGCGACACCAGTGTTGGCAAGTCATGCCTCCTTCTGCAATTTACCGACAAGCGCTTTCAACCCATTCACGACGTAACTGTTGGTGCCGCATTCGGAACTGAGACGATTATGATTAATAATAAACAGATCAAGTTGAATATATGGGACACAGCTGGCCAAGAAAAATTCAGGAGCATCACAAGGTCTTTCTACAGAGAAGCCATAGCTGCGTTGCTTGTGTATGATGTAACCAGGAGGGAGACCTTTAGTCACTTGGATTCATGGTTGAAAGATATAAGGGAACATGCTAATGAAAATGTGACAGTTGTGTTGGTTGGGAATAAGTGTGAACTTAATCTCAGAAGAGAAGTGACAACTGAAGAAGGTAAACGTTTTGCTAAAGAGAATGGGTTGATCTTCTTGGAGGCTTCAGCAAAAATGGGTCAAAATGTT
Organism: Leucaena leucocephala; assembly: GCA_037074615.1. Classification (NCBI taxonomy): domain Eukaryota; kingdom Viridiplantae; phylum Streptophyta; class Magnoliopsida; order Fabales; family Fabaceae; genus Leucaena; species Leucaena leucocephala. The sequence continues at coordinate 17,913,715 of CM073519.1, forward strand.
GACGAGGCGTTTGAAGCAGCAGCTAAGAGTGTTTACAATAAGGTTGAGGATGGAGTTTTTGATTTGTCCAATGAGTGTTGTGGAATTAAAAAAGGTAATTATTGTGGAAATATTAAGGGGCAATATGAACGAGGTAGGGGTGGTTCCTTTTCTAAGGTTAAATGCTGCGGCACTTGAAATCTAATTTTGCAATCTTTTTGTGTTCTTTGTTTTGTTTTGTTTTTCTTTTTTCATGATTTATATGATTTGGGTATGAATATTAAGATATCTTTTACTAAATTATTCAATTCTTTCTTTTCTTTTGATTTGTATTTAAAAAGTAAATTGAAATCAGTGCAGCTACACCGAGTGGCTCTATATGGATATTTATGTATAATACAAATAGTGATAAATAATTCAAATTCAGATGATGAAAAAGAGGACAAATTAACAACTAATTTAATATAGTAATTAATATTACTAAATAACAAAGCATCTTAAAATAAAATTAATCCTATTTAGTATTTTATTTTATTTTCACCTTCCCATCATAGATATAGGATGTGATTATGGTCTCCTGCAAAGTGAAGTGTCATGCACTCAAAAGCTTATATGCACATAATTAACTAGTTTCATCCTTCAATTTGTATTTGTTAATAGTTAAATAACTTTATATGAGATAATAATAAATTGGATCTTATATTAAGTAAGTCCTTATTCAAATAACTTCTAATACATATATAGAGCACATGAGGTAATAAATTTTGGATCAAAATATGTTGTTTAACATTTCAACATATACATGTAACAAATTATAAAATATAAAAAGTTGTTACCTATATTTTAAATTTAAATTGCATAGGGTTACAGATTATGGAATATTCCCTCTGGCTGAAGTAACAATTAATTAAATTATGTAAATATAACATTAGTTAAAATTAGTTAAAAGTAATAAATATGTAAAAAAAATATATATTTTTTCAAATATATATTTATTTAATAATAAATATGAAAAATTTCACTACAAAATATTACAAGGCATTATATGCACATTTACCCAATTCCTAATCAGGGTAAGAGAACTAATTAGGAATTTCAAAATCTTGTTAAATGACCACGTCACCCCTCACTTCTTTTCTTTCAAAGCCACCTCTTTTTTCTCCAAAACCACATTTGATGGTGACTAGCCACTCCACCGCAATAATTATCTAAAATACATAATTTATTCACCAAAAGATACTTTGTCTTTTATGATAACCCAAAAGCTCAGTTGAATCCATTTGTGCTATCGAGAAGAAAAATGATCAATTTACCAAATTTAAATATAAACCCATTTAGCTTTCGGGGACTCAATTTTTCAAAGTGCTCATTGTTTTCAAAGCCCGACACTTCTTGCAATATTCCCAACTAGAAGGCAGAACGTAGCGCGCATACCTGATAATTGAGTTCTTGAGTAGATTAATTCATGGATGTAGAAAGAGAAGTTTCAGAAGAGAAAGTAGGAAGAAAAATCCCAGAAAAATTTATGAAAAACACCCACCAAAATCGACGGCCTATATATTTGGGGGGTTTGCTCTCGATAACTATTTAAAACATGTTCGATCTCTAAAGAATATTATTTTATTGTGGTTCCATTCGTAGTATTTGGGAAGATATCCTAACTTCTAGATATCTAAATTTATATATAAGAGTAAGCTTAGGAAGAATGAAGACTTCAATATAACCTTAGATTTTGGATATGCTCAACCTCTTTTTAAAAATTTTTATAATAAAAAAAAAAACTCAAGTCCATGGAAATGTTGTCGGACCGCCGCGTAGTTGTGTCTTCGTGGGGAAAAGAGGTGGCTTTGAAACAAAAATGATGGGCAATATAGTTATTCAATAAGATTATCTATATCAGCTCAAAAGGTCCTCTAATTCTACAACCGCTTCTATGAAGTATGGGACCCTGTCCGAAGTAAAAAGATCAAGTGTAGGATGATTTAGTTATTTTAGAAGAAAATAAATGGGCAATAAAAGTTAGTACAGATAGTAAAGATTAAAAAAATAAGTTTGTATTCTATAAGGACCTAAATTTTATTTCTACTGATGTTGTAGACTCCTTTAATAGGTAATATCGTAAGTCCCCTATAAGTATTTTCTAAGTCCTGAGACTATAATATAGTCTTAATAGGGAATCAATATTGAACTTATCTAAACTTTTTTTGTACAAAAAAAAGAAAGAAAAGGGTGACAACTAATGGAGGTTAGGAGGGGATTAATCCCTCACAACATAATAAACTAAGGTTTAAATCTTTATGAGAAGTGCTTATATTTAATGTAATGCCTAACAATACCTCAAATAATATTACCTTTAATAGAAAAATATATATTCTTAGTGGAAAAAAAAGAAAGATGACAAGTTGTGTACGGTTTCAGGTGCCACTACCATTTTTAGTATTGCAGGGAGATGACGACGAGTAATAGACCCATCAATGAGTGATGAATTGTACAAAGAACAATATAGTTATACCCTGAAATGTGGCATGGTCCATTGCACAGGGAGTCTCCTGAGAGCCAATAGTTTTATAGTTTAGTGACATAACAACTTTCTATAAGTAAGAGGTCATAAATTCAATCCCCTTGTAACATCAAATTATTAGTATTTGCCTTTTAATTAAAAAAAATAAAGAAAGAATGAAAGAAGTGAGCCTCCTGAGAATCTCAACCTGGTCTTCGCAAACATCATCTCATGGCTTAACCCCATATCTTCATTCTCAAACTAGACCGGGAGCTCAAACACCTCAATGAATCTCTTGTTATATGAATTTAGAGTTTATAGGGTTTAAGGTAACGTGTGTGTGTGTGTGTGTTTTTAAATTTATTTGTCTGCCTGATCAGCAGGGGAAGTATTTTGTCATTATACAAAAAATAACTATATGCAATATTGTATTTGCAACATACAATCTTTTAATGTTACTCAATGGAAATCCAATATCAGTTTGAACTAATATGAACTTGAATAGAACGAAATCGCAATTAAAATGTAGCACAAACTTCTCAATGAATCCCTTGCTAAACTGTAAGATCAAACATTTCATACCATATAATAATGCAGACTAAATTTTTATCATGTCAACATGACTTTCAAATTGATCTTCATAATCAGAAATTCATGAACAAAAAACCATGTTATGCACATTTAACGCCCCCCAAGTGAATAAAAAACAAATACTAGTATTCTTTACACTAATTGCTAGTACTTGTATTAATTAGTGTTTTTACAAATTACCGAATCTTCGGATCAACTAGTAGGAGTTATTCCATCTTAACTAGAAGTAACAAGTTCAATCTTTCAAGATACAGTAGGCACAGGTGGTAGGGTCGCTACCCATATATATATCCTACTATATCTAATTCGGATTAGTCTAGTTTAAAATTCTCTGAGAAGTCGATTAGGGTTCTCACATAAAATAAAATAAAATAATATTTTACATAGCTAAGATGTTATCAGTTATTTGTTTAAAGTCTTATTTATCCTTCTTGCTACTGTCACTATCATTTCAAGTACCTTTTGATAATAATAAAAAGAAAGCCATTTACCCTTAGAAAACCCCTTTTAACAATAATTCCGTCTATATACTTCAACGAAATACATGGGAATAAGAATTTTTTTTTTACTTTTATTGGGGTTGAAAATCTTAATAGGCACCATCACGTTAACTTAGTATCGATATTCAATTTTTTAGTACAAAATAAACGCGAACTGGGCTTATAAACATTACAATCACTGGTTCTTCACATTGTTAGTGGCTAAACTACAGGCAACGCCAACAGACATAGCTCTACTATAACCTGCAAACAATACCAAATATGAAACATTGGTCAGGTCCAAAGTTTCAAACACTAATACATTCAGAAACAAGAAAATCAATGCTCATCATTTCACGGGTCAAAAGAGAATCACTGGATCAACATTATAATCAACAGACAAACTGTTGAGATCAAAGCGGATTTGTAGGGAAGTAGGCTTAATTAATTGGCATTGCAAATGCAATACCAGCTGGAAAAAACAGATTAGCTTCTACTTCGTATTTCCCTCCAATTTACTCCCAGTTCTGACCATCCCAAAATCAGGGGAAAATAAACCAATTTAAAGGTTTCTTATAATTGCTTTCAACCAGCAAGAGGCTTTGTGTAAGCAAAAGAGTGAAAATTGAGCGTATGTGTGGACAGAGATTGATAATAAGTCAGCAGAAAGTTGATGAAGTTTGGGCTCAAATGATAGACAATGTTGCTAAATTTGCATTTAAGCTGGTAGCACAAATCAACCAAAATAATAAATAGCCTATAAATCATGCCGGAAAAATAATTTTAATGAAATTTCCCACAGCACAGGTCAAATTTGTCACACTTGACACATATACAGGCCAAGCCTAGGAAGGCCAGCCGCAAGCCTTATTGGAACATAGCGCAAGTCAAATTTGTGTTTTCAATGATGGCATGCCATAGTTCAAGCATCCAAACCTTGGGAAATAAAGGGGCCTACTACCATGCAGGGCACCTTCCCCTTAAATTATCTTGCCTAAAGATTAAAGGATAACACTCATCTCCGCGTAACAATTTCAGTACTAATTAAAAATAAAAATGGTGCCATAGAAAGGCTAAAAAAATTCACAAAAAAGGGATATATCACACCTTTTGGTTGATCATCTTTCAAATAATTCTGTTCGGTACTTCCTCAAGCTTCTTCAGAATCTCTCCAGGGGTTCTGTCTAATTCATCAGCAATTTTTCTTTGCAAGTCCATGGGTAATGTTGGGAATTGCTCACACATATCTCCATCAATCACATCCTACATCATGTAGACCTCTCAGAACATTGTCACAATTTTGCAATGAACAAGCTAAAGAATCTCAAGTTATATTAGCATTAAGCACAAACAATAACATCCAGCATCATCAATGGCCATGAAGATACAAAGTGGGAAACTTTCCAAATCCAAACAGATGACGTATGGTGTCATGTAACTTCTAATAAAGGTTACAAGAATAATATTAGTGAAGGTCATAAAAACTTACCTAAACAGGAAAATAGGCAGATCTATAAGTCATGTGGTCTCTACCACACAAAAGCATGCAATGCCCCTACACTTCCCATAACTGTTCCATATATAATGCTCTCTCCAGCCCCTGGTATAACAGATGCTTTCTGCAAAGATGTGACCACATCAGTACAATTTCTTCCACCTTATTGGGAGCTCCATTCAGCTTTCCCTGATCCCACTTAATCCTCCCACCAGTAGGATCTTCCTCTATCTCATCTGAAACATCTTGTGGTAAGCGGACAAAATAAATGTTTCCAAATTTGTCTGCACCTGCCATGGTATCAAAATCTATATGGTATAAAATCGATTTTAGAGCATAACTATGGTTTCCTTCATTTTTATCCAAACATTGATAAAACATGAAAAATCGATTTTTAAATTGAAACCATGGTTTTGGGGATAAAACCATGGTTTTAGTACAATCTGTATCAATAGCTTTTCTGATTCTTGCACCTGTAGATCATCGGTTTTTGGAAACCCACCGGTGGGTTTACAATTAATAATAAATTTTATTTAAAAAAAAGTAAAAATAAATACTATTTTTTACTCGTAACTTCTCGGTTTTTGGAAACCCACCGGTGGGTTTACAATTAATAATAAATTTTATTTAAAAAAAAGTAAAAATAAATACTATTTTTCACTTATAACTTCTCGATTTTTGGAAACCCACCGGTGGGTTTACAATTAATAATAAATTTTATTAAAAAAAAGTAAAAATAAATACTATTTTTTTAAAATCTAAAATTTTAAAATTTTAGAAAAAAGATAAATTTATTAATAAAACTTACCATCTTCTAATATATATAGTTAACCTTAATAAAGTTTTCAGTAGAAAAAAATTAAAATTTAAGTGAATATTATAAATTTTTATTTTACTCAAATACATATATATATTATTTTGTAATCACTTAAATAAAAAAATTTAAAATCAAATTTATTCTTTATATAATTATCATATTAGTTTATGTCCTTTTTAGTAAATTGTATATGGAAAAGCGATTCTGCTACTAATCATCCAAACATCTCCAATTTTTAAAATCACTTTTTCTCATAATCTATTATTCTAAAAATCTATTCTCCAAAATCTATTCTTCCCAAAATCTATTCTCCAAAAGCTAATCCAAACACACCCATGGTATGATGCAGTAAGCCATCTTGGAACGGAATCATCTGTGAATATATAGAGTTGATTCTCATCCCATCTATACTTGCAGTAATGGAAGGACTGGAGAGAAAACACAGAATAATATTAGCAGAAAATTGGAGAATCAACATGACACATGGAAGATAATAGCACATTAAAGAAACATATAACTCAATAAATAAATTTAGTCATGCTTTTATCTGATTTGAGAAAACCCTCCTGCCCCACCCACACCCCCACCCCCACCCCCACCCCCCAAAAATGAAAAAAAGGTTCTGAACAAAATCATCAGCAACAAGATTTATCACATTAGAATTGGTGGACACGCACATCCCTGCTAAAGGCCATAGCCATATGATTGAAATACCTACTTACCTACATGTGCGCCAAATATAAATATGTATAAGAGAAACATACCTCTTGAATGTCTCCAACATAAATGCGATCACGATATGCATGGATAGAGACAATTGTATTTGGGAATAGTTTATTCTCACATTTCCTTAACAATCATCTTTTCCCCAAATCATATAGCCTGAGCACGTGCCCTATTCCTACAAGCAATCTTCCTTGAAATTGGCTTAAAGCAAGTGGGACACCCTCAACCTGAGTTTTGTGCAGAAGTTCAAGGGATCTTCCATCTTCTACAAATCTATAAATATGAATAAATCCAGCACCTAAACTCCTTTTGGGCCAAAACTGCAGTCCCTTTGCAGTACCAACAGCTAGAAGAGTTCCATACTCCTTATCATGGAAATTCACTGTGCATACACTGAATGCAGCCTCATTATCCTGAAGCTCCAAAAGACAAGTAGTATTTCCTGTTCTAGGATCAAGAACTCTGATCCAGGAAACCCATTTCTCCGATACAGCTTTCGGATAACCATAATGCTCATCAGAGAGTGGATCATCTTTATCTTCATCCTCACCACCATTCTTCATTTGGTCTATATTACCATTTTCATTTTCCCCTGCTCCAGCAGCCTCAAAACATTCTTTTCTTGCAGCCTCTCGCTCTTCTGCCGTTAATGCTCCTTGATCACTCTCAATCATAACCAAAAGCCTTTTTTTGGGTTGCAGCACAAACTTTCTTTGTGTGTAACGTAGTGGGATTACTGTCTCATTAAATGTTTCCCCAAGCCTTTCAATTGTAAAAATCCTCAATGCCTCACCAGCCACAGCAACTACACCTTCCACACATTGGTCAGATGAAAATGATGCAGCATATTCAATATTTTCATATGAAAGGGGAGTTAAAAGGAAATGTCCCTGGTGGATGTAACCAAGCCAAGGTCTACTTGACAAGCAAAGCATTGCACGCTTGCCTCTTACAATGATGGGAAATAACTTTGGGGCTCTCAATCCTAAGAATCGAGAACGGGAATCAGAAAGCTGACCAGTAACCATATCCACAACAGTTCTAAACAAGACACCATTCTGTAAACCAGCATTGAGGAAAAGGCTGGCAGGATGATCTGCACCATCCTCACCACTAGTGGATGCCTGAACTTCAAGAAACAGAAGATATTCTGGGGCTGAAGAAACACTTTGCACACTAAGAATCTGCATATAGTCATCAGGATCCAATGATAATATACGGATGGTCTTTTCATATGAACCAACAGCAAGAAAACGAGATCTTTGTCTGCCTTCAGGTACAGCTGCAATATCCAGACATGCAACATCTACAGAAATTTCATGCTTCTCCACCTCCATCAACTGATCCGTGACATCCACCTTGAAGTAAGTCAGTTCACCTCCACTTAGTGCAATGATTGCTTGAAGTCTATTTGAACCAACCTTTGCAATTGTCCTCTTTCCAGGAGTTCTCCACTCATTAATACGTCCATCCTCCCTGATATGTCTGATTCCATTAGGGTGAACCTGCATGAAAGAATCATCACCTATCAAGAAAACAGCAAGAGAGGGTGTGGTATCAAGAAACCCACTGTCACTAACTTCTTCAACTGTCTCACCGATGGAAAGAACAAGTGTCGCATTTGTGAATGACTGATGTCGATTGTCGTTAGCGCTCAAATTAATTATTAGTTTTAACCCTATGTGTATAGGAGCTAACCCTAGGTCGATCTCAAGGCGGAGTCAATGCGTAGCTTGATTATGATTAATTAAAGTGATTAAGGAATAAATATGGGTAGAGAAGAATATTCAATTAAATTAAAGCGATAATTGCAATAAAGTAAAAGAGTTAAATGATACGATTACTAGTAAGTTGAACATTCATAAGGAGTGATGCGTGGCTATCATCGTTCAATAATATATTAGATTTATAACAATTATATATACTAAGTTTCTAACATGCAAAATCCCAGACAATCGTCATAATCATAAAATCCATAATTATACCTAGATCTAACATACAATTGTATCAAGAATGATTAATGAAGATCCACTTAACATGTGATAAATTAAACAATAAATGATTTGTTCCTCTAACATAGATATTCAATCGAAAATCCTATAACTAATCATGTGAATCCAGCATGAATAATTATAAGAGGAAAATAAGGATATTAAATAAAGAATATCAAATCATAGATTGAAATAATAAATCACAAGGGTTTGATCACAAAGATGTCTCAATCGAAACCCTAGGTCCAACATATACAAATCTCAAAACCTAAATCTAGGAAATCATAAATTTGTATAAAGGAAAAGATCAAAACATAAAATTGTTCAACTCCTAACTCTAAAGCACAGAAACTCAAGCCACTACATCTCTCATCAAGAACTTAGAAGGAAAATGATGGAATTGTGGAAGAGATGAAGAAGATGATTGTGATAGTGGTGATTGGTGTGTTGAATGGAGGAGCCTTGGGGCCATTTATATAGCCTTTAGGAGTGAATCCTGTTTGATGTAGGTCTCTTCACTGATTAGCTCTTCAAAAGATAATGATAGTCTCCATTTATCTCAATATCCTTTCAATATGTCATCTTTTCTAATATCTCCAGAGATAATATTTTTAAACTCAAATATCCTATAAACAATTCAAATAAAAAGTAATAGGATAAAAGAGATAAAACAATTAATAGGAAAATAGGAAAAGATAACATATTTATCATTATCCTTTAATTAGATTCAAATGTTAGATATTGATAAATTATCTTTGAATCAATTCAAATGATATATGATATAATATAAGGAATCAGAGATAAGATATAATTAATATTTATCCTATTGCTTTGACTTGTGATTGACTCCTCTTTTCTTGTAATTTGAATTAAATTTCCCTTGGATATTCAATCTTTGAGATATGTTGCTTGCATCTAGACCAAAATATCTTCGTGCATACCAGTGTGATAATAAAATTAGTAAAAATACACAAAAATGACCTTTTTAGTTATTTAATTCATATAGTCAACTAAGACACAAAATAACCATAATTATTATAATAATATCTATTAATCATGATAAATCCCCTGAAATAGATAGAAAATAATATGATAAAATAGGGATTCATCAATGACACAACAATATATGCATCAAACTCATCATTTACATTCTTCTTCACTGTCCAGACACTACTAGGCATACCAGGAAGCTTTGACACTACCATTTCATTAACTGCTAATCTAGTTCTCAAAATCCTCATAGATGAACGAGGACCACGTCCACATAGTGTAAATATTTGAAGAGTCTCTTCTTCAAGAGATTTGTGACCTTCATATCCATTATTGGCATCAAACTCTCAACCTGATCGATCCTAACGAGGTTCTTCAGTCTTCTGGGCTGGAAAAACACTGGCTGAAAACCTTCATCAGTTTCCATTAGTGTTGCTGATGAAGCTTCAACATCAGCATCATTCCTTATTGCCTTAAACTGATATAAAGCATGATTTCCAAACTCAGGCTGCAAATAAAAATCCTGATTTCAACACACACATTGAAGCAGTAACTGGAATAGTGTCAAAATACTTAATTTTCAATTCTGAGACACGGTCACCATCATGTTCCAGAGTAACCGTAAAAATGTCTCCATATTCTGTCTGCACAAGGAAGAAGAACATGGATTTTAGCTTATGCATAGCTGCTGAAACTATAAGAATGCCACAATCAGCAGGCAAGTCTGCTCGTCTTGGAATCACTGCCCAGCGTCTGGGTGTCCTGGTTCTTATAAATAACAAAATTTTCTGCACAAACCAGCACACAGCTAGGCCCATCACCACCCCCAGGAACAGTGACAAGTAGATTTGCACCATTATCAACTTGGTCTGACCACTTCCTAGAGACATGGTTCAGCCCCAAATCAAGTTCATAAAATGTTAAATGCTTCTGAGCCTCGCTAGCTGCCTGACCTGTTGAATCCTGATCAGCCTCTGAGTAATCCAATTCAATAGCGGCAAATACTGGGTTCTCAAACCCGTAGTCAGCTCCATAAATAGAGTACACTAAAGTATGAGACTTATGCATTTTTGATGGTATTGCTTGGTTGGGCACTTTTCTAGGTTGATTTTTGGCCCTCTGCATGAATTATCAATGAGCCTAGACTGTAAGGATGCTCCTTAGGCATCAAATCTTTTATGTTAAGGCCCCATGAAGCATAGAAATGACACTCCTCTAAGATGTAGTGAAACTATTTGATGTAACCAAAAAAAAGGAAAACTATTTGAAATAGTTAACTGTCAAAACATTGTGAAGACAACATAACCTTTGGAATTATTTTTTCTTCTCAATATTCTATCAATATAAGGAAGTCTGCAATCATATGTATATAGCATTCCCTTCTTAAACGCTGCCAACTGGAAAAAATAAACACTACCTCTCCCTTTTTATTTTTTTTTTATAGTTATAGGCATTATGTTCTTTATATCAAAGTAAAAGTTATGGCAAATATAGTTAAAATTCTATTTAAGTAAGAAGTTTTAAGCAACAAAAATTATTGCTTTCTAGAGAATGTTACATTAGATATATATGCTCTGATTAGATGCATCTAGATATTTGCATCGAAATTAATTGTATCATAATAATAGGAATCCATTAGAGGCAAATGCCTATTTTAATTAGTTCCTATCCATCTCAAGGTACTATATATGCCCTCTGTCATATCATAATATTATGTCTAATTTAGAAGATTACATTTAAAAGAACCCCACGGAGTGCACAAATGTAGAGGCCATAGATTGGGATTTAGTTGTGTTGAAAATGTTATACGCAGGTGTATCAAATAAACAGTCCCACATTGTTTGGGATTGTGGGGGTTCAAGTATTTAAATAATAACATGTGATCTCAAAATACTAAATTGGCTAAGAGGATGAGTAGGCTCACTCAATGGGTCAAGTGTTTTTATTGTTCTATCACCATACTTTAATACGAAAAATTTGTTTAATCATGGGAATGTCTCATTTTATTTGTCGGGCTACTCAAACCACATAATTTTATGGACTTCAAAAGAATTGAAGCATGACAAAGAGGAATGTTTAAAGACAGTATTATGAGTATCACCAACTAAAGGGCATGTTTAGGAAACTCACAAACCATAGTTTTATAAGCACTACATACTTACCTAAAATGACTTTTAAAAAACTTATAGAAACACCCTTCTATTCTAATAAAAAGATTATGAAAGGATCAAAAAGAAGAACTCAAAGTTAGAATAGTATCTATGGAGGGCTCAGGTATTATAAGAGCCTGAGCTACCCTATTCTACCACTAAAAGTGTAGTTATCTGAGCAAAGGGAAGTTAGTACCAATACGAAGGCTTAGAGGTACTATCGTTCAATCAGAGCTATAGTCTATATGTATGAATTCAAGCATGCTACACTAGCCCCATCTGAATATATATACACACACTTAACACTATCCAATAGATTCTACATGAAAAATTATGTGAAACCAAGTTGAGAAAGTGAAGTTGGAAGCATTGGAATTAAAAATAAAATTTTGGCACCAAGAATGCTAGGTCTTGTCCAAGGGAAGATCATGGGGAATGAGTGTGAGTTTGATAAATCCAAACTCATATTTAGATTCCTCATGCAAAATTGTGTAGGACTGGCCTATGATAATAATTTTTAGAAACCTATAGCACTAATTCTAAAATCAAGAGAAAATATTAAGTTTAGAGAGCTACTCGTGACTATGATGTAAACTCTTGATCATAATGAGTTAAATGATCAATGTGGCTATATTTAAGATCTTGAAACATCAAAGAGGATAAGTTAAAGAGGTTGAGCAAGCAATTATTGTTGGTTGAAGACAAATGGAGCAAAAAGAAAAGGATAAAATCATAAGGTAATAAACTTACCCTTCTTGTGTGCTTGAGGTATATGCTTATGTGTTGATATGTTTTATGTTATTAGATGATGATATGTGACTTATATGTATAAGATATGCTCTTGTCCTTATGTGTTTCCATGGTTATGCATGATAATATGAAGCATTGAGTATGATAACATGTCATTAGAAGCATGAGAAAGTTAAGAGAAACATGTCATACACTTGCATTCATTTTGCATGCATTGAATGGTAAAGTTTGCTATTGAGATTTCCTAGAATCTCACCCTCCCTTAATCAACCATATTAGGTAATTGAGCATGGAGAAGCTTGCATGAAGTATAGCAAATGAATGGAAGAAGAAAAGTAGAGAATTGTATGTTCTAACATTTAATGCTTGATTATCCATATATGTAAATGTTGTATAATGTGCCAATTTATGTAATATAATTGTATAGAATAATTATGATATGTTAACATGATGTATATGAATGTATGAGAAACTAAGAGGATAGTTCAAGCATGCTAAACTAATTAAAGAGAATTAAAGAAATATATTAGTAGACTAAATTCATAGGTCTTGGAGTAGCAAGTTTCTAACTCCAGACTTAGTAAATGTATTAATTTCGCCACAAAATTTGGTAAACAAATAGTACATATCTCAAGTTTTAAAAGCATGGATAGTTTGGATGCATACACTAAAAGATATTAATTTCTAAAATTGAAGTTCAAAATATAGAAATTCTATAAATGACCATATGAACAATATCATTTAATAAATTAACTATATTAACTAGTCTAATAAAACTCTAGATTTATAAACTTCTTTAACAAATGGGTAATAGTACTATGATTTATAAACTTTTTAGATAACATTGCTTTGCAAAAAACTTCCTGATAACTCATGCTCCTCCTTAGAAACTTTTAAGGCAAAATTAGACTTTAACCCTTTGAACAATTAGCCAAAATTTATTTCTTGAACTCAAATAATACATCAGATAGTTGATTTGCTTGGGCACATGATACTTCTTCCTACATAGCAAAACTTTCAGCCATTAGTGCAGATTATGCTCTAACAATTTTAATCAAGCCATCAAGCAACCATCCATTCAAGTCTCTTACTACAAAATAATATTGAAGTAATCCCTTCCTCAAACAAAAAAGTTCAATCAGTATTAATATTTAATTCGTTACCTCCCAGGAGCTTCCATTTTATTGTTGTTTTATTGCCTTGGCTTCTATCTGTAACTCCAGATTCGTTATTGAGAAAATGTAACATCTGGTATTTTATATTACGATTAAATAAGAGAATATGGCAGGTATGGGCTAAATTAGGAGTAGAGTAAGTAGTTTAGAGTCAAAGTAAAGCAAAGTGACATGAAAAGTTATTTGGACTATGAAATAAAAGGAAGTTCAAAGGTAAAAATGTAAATATGCAAAATGCCAAAAATTCAAGAAAAATTAAGAAAATAAAGGAAAATAGGAAAAAGAAAAAGGTTTCTAAGATTTTTTTTTTTAGGCCTAGAGTAATTATTTGAGAATGAAAATGCCTCAAAAAGTAATTATTAGCTCAAAAGGCCCATTTTCGGGTGGAATTTTAAAATAATAAATGGAGGTCCAATTTTTTAAATTGTGCAGTGACCCCATAAAATTAGGGGAAAATTATGAGTCAGTGTTTTGGAAATTTAAAAAGTTTATGAAGAGGTTTACTTCCTAAAAGGTGAACTAAATAAGTTTAAAGCTTAGTTTTGGACATTAAAGGCCTATTTTCCCTAAAATTTAAGAAAAAATAGTTAAAAGTTAATGAAGGAACTAAGCACAAACCTAAGGTAAGTGTCATGCTAAGCATATGGTAAAGATACATAAGTGGTACTAGATTGTTGGTATATACATGCTTGTTGAGCCAAGGTTTTGTGCAGTGTAAATGTTTGAATTACGTTATGAAATTTGGTAAAAAAATTGTATACATCCATAACTTTAAAATGAATCATATTTCATAATTTTTAAATGTAAAGATTAAAAGATATTAGTTTTCAAAAAGGATATGACAATATGAAATTTATGTAAAAATACTCTATCCATTTCTAATTAATGAATTACTTATAAGCTCTAAACCCCCTATTTTGGAGGTAAAATGAATTACTTATTAAAGATAAAATGTACTCGAGGAATTAAGCAAAAGTTTTTATTATAAGAACTTTCTAAGGCACTATATAGATCACACATGATTTTTAAATGACTAAATAATTCTGATATATGACTCTAGAATAAGGTACGATATTTTTTGTATCATCTTCTATGAGTTCAACTGGTGAAGAGGTAAAACATGTTACTATTTAGAGTGTATTTGATCCCTGTAAAGTAACACTTTGTTATGATTCTAATCACGATGTTTGAGGAAGCATCATACTTCCTAGGTACCTAAGTTTATGCCTGAGAGTAATAGATGGTTCGCCCTTCCTAATATTAGTATCGTCTAGGAGGAAGGGAGACTTCGCCCTACCCTTTGATCGTGAGTGAGCCCAACTGTTTTTTAAAAATTCTTGTATAAAAAAAAACTACCGGTTAACTTCCCAATGTTCTTATAGCAAGCTGCCATAAAGGAGTCGCCAGCAAAGCTTTCTGCCTATAAAACTATTTTAGTTGGGAAAAAAAGAAAGAAAGCCACCGACGAAAACCAAAATATTCTTCCCTTTAAAAATTGAATGTAAAATTACAGAAACATATCTTCTCAGTATCCATTTTCTCAGCGTCACTCAACATCCTTAAATTCTAGCCATTTATATAATCTAAAAGCTGACAATACTCCACGTCATCAAGCTTAATGAATCTTCACTCACTTAGAACTTCTTCTTCCTCCTCTAACTGCGAATATTCCTTAACCTTCTTGCTTCTCTCACCGTATGAAGACTCAGATATTAAAATATTTGACTATATAGGTGAAAAGGACCTTGTTTCATGGAATTCCTTCACATCAATTAATGCTTAAATATGAAATCTATGTGAAGTGTTACAATTTAATTCTAAAGATAACGTGAGCAGTAGGTATGAAACCTGATCAACAATATTTTGGGTCAGTGTTGTTTGTGGCTGTATCAATGACATTTAAAGGATGAAGCTACTCGGTAATTGCAACAAGTTGACGCAACAAGAAACCTTACTATAAAAGCCATAGGATTCGTATTTTTGTATGATGAACCTTAAGAGCCTGTAAACCTCATTACTCTGCAGTAGGAGAGGTGAAAGAAGTCGAAGGTTGAAGAATATTCACAGTCGGAGGAGGAAGAGGTCGTGCTGAGTAAGTGAAGATTCATTAAGCCTGATGACATGGAGTATTGTCAGCTTTTAGATCATATGAATGACTAGGATTTAAGCATACTGAGGGACATTGAGAAAATGGATACTGAGAGAATATGGTTCCCCTCTTCCTCCTCTGACTATGAATATTCTTCAACCTTTGACTTCTCTCACCTCTCCCACCACAGAGTAATGAGTTTTATTGACTCTCAAGGTTCATCATACCAAAATATGAATCCTATGGCTTTTATAGTAAGGTTTCTTGCTATGTCACCTTGTTGCAAGTACCAAGTGGCTTTATCCTTTGAATGTCATTGATGCAGTCACAAACAACATTGACCCAAAAGACTGCTGATCAGGTTCCATACCTACTACTCACATTGTCTTTATAATTAAATTGTAACACTTAACATAGATTTCCTATTTGAGCATTAATTGATATAAAGGAATTCCATGAAACAAGGTCCTTTTCACCCATATAGTCAAATATTTTAATATCTGAGTCTTCATATAGTGAGAAAGTAAGAAGGTTAAGGAATATTCGCAGTTGGAGGAGGAAGAAGAAGTTCTAAGTGAGTGAAGATTCATTAAGCCTGATAACGTGGAGTATTGTCAGCTTTTAGATTATATAAATAACTAGAATTTAAGGATGCTGAGGGACGCTGAGAAAATGGATACTGAGAAGTAGGGGAGAGTAAGGTGCCCGTAACCCAGTGTACTCACCCAAACCCAGCATTGACGTGCCTATATCAAGCCTACCCAAAATAGGTCCATAACAGGAGGGCTCAAACATGCTTAAATAGTAAAATAAATGGGCGGGCTACGGGTTGACCATCAGGCAGCCCGTAGCCCGCGTGTAGACTTTTTTTAATGAATTAAATATATGATTGCATGATGCTTTGTGTTGCACCTTTCATAGATAAGGGTTTCATGTTCAGAATCAGACATTCAGTTTTCACTGGCCTTCTGCGCTTTTCTCATTCTCACTTTCATGGTCAAAGCGCCGCGGTGCGACAGCGAAGTGAGTGGACAACAGTGAAGGTGAACAGTCCTGTCCCTGAGACCCGAGTTGGTGCTTGATGACTGGTGAGTTTCCTTGAAGGCTTGAAAGATGAGAGTCAAAGAGAGAGACAGGCGAGGTGACGGCAAATGGATCTTAGAATCTCAGAACGCTAATGGTGAAGGTGAACGGTCCCTGAGACCCGAGTTGGTGCTTGACGACTAGCGAATACCCTTGAAGGCTTGAAAGACAACAATCAAAGAGAGAGACGGGTGAGGCGACGGCAAACGACTGCCTTCTTCTGTTCTTAAGAGAATCTCATAATCTCATAATGCCAACGGTGAAGGTCTTTCTTTGAATCTTGCTTTTCTATTCATTTGCTACCATATTTTGAACCTAATCGGTAATCGCCATGTTTTTCTGCCATGTATTTGAAAATAATCACCAGAAATTTGTTAAATTTGTCTCACTGATCCCTTTCTTCAGAAATTTCTCTATGTTTATGGCATCAAATGGAAAATTTGGTTCCTCTTTAGTAAGGAATATAGACAATGCGCTTATTTAATTCCATTTTCCTTGTTTGAGTTTTTGGATTGTCGATTGGGTTTGTGGTTTTCCCTTGTTTGAGTTTGAGGTTTTGGATTATGTTTGTTTCCATTTTCCTTGGTTCTCTTGTGTTTTGGATTGTGAAGGTGAACGGTCACTGGTCCCTTTCTTTAGAAATAAATTAATGTTTATAATATTACCTTAATGTGTATCTTAATACTTTAACTTTGTAATCCATTGAAACAAAATAAGAATTATTTGTTTCAAAAATAGAACAAGATTAGGAAGAATAATATGGTTTAGTTTTATTTTTATAATGCCAAAGCTGGGAAACAACCAATAAGTTGGAAAATAGAATAAGGAAGGAAGATGAGTATTGTTTTGTTTTCATAGACAGCTGGAAAACATAAAAAGTTTTATTTTTATGTGTATTGCTTCCATTTTCTATTGTTTTAATCTGGATGTATTGCTTCTTTTAAGTAGGAAGGAAGATGAGCTCATAACAATCTCCAATCACAATGATGGATGAAGCTATTGAAGAGGTGAATGAAACTAAAGCTACTGCCACATCACAAAATAAGGAAGGGACAACTCAAGCACAAGGAAGAAAAAAGAGGAGGCAAACATCTTATGCATGGAAACATTTTACTAGGATGCCACTAAGTGAAACTAAAGGTAAACACCGGGAAAAGTGTAACTATTATGATGCAAATTATACAAGCCATCCTACTCTACATGGGACAAACCAACTTTGGCAACATTTGGCACAGTGCCCACAAAATTCGAACAGAGCAAACAGTTTGACACAAAGTTTTTTCTCTAGTTCTGGTTAAACACATGTGTTCAATCAAGATCGATGCAGAAAAGCACTTGCAAGATTCATCATTAAGGATGAAATGGCTTTTAGAACTGTGGAAGGGGAGGTTTTTAAGAACTATTACAAGAGCTTCAACCTAGATTTCAAATCCCCTAATGATGGACAGTTGCTAGGGATTGCTACAAGTTGTATCTAGAAGAAGCTAAAAGTTTGAGAAAATATTTTAAACTATCCAAAGTCCATGTGTCCCTTACTACAGATTGTTGGACTTCAGTTCAAAACTCAAACTTCATGTGTTTGACTGCTCATTGGATCGATGATAGTTGGAGTTTACATAAAAGAAACTTGAATTTTTGTGTGATTGAGAACCACAGAGGGGATACAATTGGCAAGCAAATTGAGGATTGTTTATTAAAGTGGAACATTGACAAAGTCTTTACCATTATAGTTGACATTGCTTCTTCCAATGATACTACTGTTG
The DNA here is from genome assembly GCA_037074615.1 of Leucaena leucocephala. Taxonomy (NCBI): domain Eukaryota; kingdom Viridiplantae; phylum Streptophyta; class Magnoliopsida; order Fabales; family Fabaceae; genus Leucaena; species Leucaena leucocephala. The sequence goes on from CM073519.1 coordinate 17,932,293, forward strand.
CTTATTTGAAAAAAATGTTTGAGGAGTTGGAATGGTCTAATACTTGATGGAGAGTTTTTGCAAATGCGATGTGCTGCTCACATTTTAAACCTAGTTGTTTCTGAAGGACTAAAAGAAATGACCAAGTCTATTGAGCTCATCCGACATGCGATTAAATTTGTTAGATCTTCCCTAAGAAGACAACGCAGATTTAAAGAGTTGGTCGATAAAGAGAGAAGTGATTCGAAGAGCTTATTATGTTTGGATTGTCCAACTAGGTATTTGTTCTAGTGTCAATGTTTAATTTACGTAATACTTGTCAACTTGATAGCTAGCTTAATACTCATGCTATGTTTATGTTATTATTATTAGGTGGAATTCGACATATCTTATGCTGGATAGTGCAGTTAAATTCATCAAAGTCTTCACTATGATGGATGAAGAAGATGTAGATTACAAGGATTATTTCAAGAAGCAAGTTAGACTTGATTCAAGGGAACATGATAATTGGGGTTAGGGTATTGATGTTCATGATGATGATGTCATTAATACAACTATTACCCCTTCATACAACCTCCTACTGTATATGATTGGGGTATTACGAAGGAGTTTCTCGTGTTTTTGAAGTTGTTCTACTCCATAACTCTAAAATTTTCTGGATCAAATTATGTGACGACTAATGATTGTTTTCAATATATAGTCACCATTCAATCAAACCTTTCCACAAGTATAGATAGTTCATATTCTCTGTTGGGTGACATGGCTAGAAGGATGCTAACAAAGTATGATAAGTACTGGGGGAATTTGGAGAAATTGAATCTACTTCTGGTTATAGCAATGATACTAGACCCTTGATATAAGTTGACATATGTCGAAGTTACTTTTAAAACAATTTTTCCTGATCTGATAAAGCGTGAAGCAAAGTTGAAGCAGATTATGGATGTCTTGTATCAATTACAGGATCAATATACAAGTAACTTCAATCCTTCTAGCAAGGAAGCTTCTACATCTCAGTTTGAGCCATCATTAGAGCAAGTCGATGCCAATGCTTGCGTTAGGAATATGGTAATTCTAGAGGTTGACCTTGGAATATCATTGTCTACCATTGATCACACTTTTAAGAAGTTATTAGCCAATGCAAAGACTGTGACTAAAAGGGTTGAACAACTTTTAGAAGTGGATGAATATCTTCAAGCTGATTTACTTGACTATTGTGAATCAAAATTTGACCTTCTGGCATGGTAGAAAGTGCATTCTTGTAAGTATAAAGTTCTAAGTCTTATTGCCTATGATTTGTTGGTTGCTCCAGTATCTATAGTGTCTTTTGAATCGGCTTTTAGTACCGGAGGTCGAGTCATCAATACTTTTAGGAGCTCTTTATCCTCAAAAATGGCCGAAAGACTCATATGTGCTCAAAATTGGCTACGTATGACTCCACCTAAATTGCAGGAGTTTGATGCTGATAATTTTGAGCAGTCATTAAGTCTTGTTGCTGGTAATTTCAATAGCATTTTCATCGTGTATTATTTTATCTTTTTATTACATACTAATATACTTTTTTAAATTTGTTTTGTAGAGATGGAAGCAACTCCATCTACAACCATCACAGGTGAATCCGATGAAGATGATGCATGATCATAATTCAATTGAATAATCATATTATCAATTATGTGTGCATTGTAGATTGTGTGGTTATAAACTTAAAGTTATGATTATGCTTTTTGTTGTGATTTTAGGATGAACAATAATATCATGTGTGCATTATTATTTTATTCTCATTATTATTCGAACGTCAAATGGGTTTAAATAGGAATTTTTTTTTACTTTTGTTAAATGGGTTGCTCATGCCTGTTCCAGCCTAAACGGGCTCAAATTGGCTGGGTAAGGGCATGGGCAGCCTATGCCCATTTAACATTTCACAGTTAGGCTACGGGCTGACCATCGCGCCAGCCCGTCCCGCCCATTGTACACTCCTACTGAGAAGATCCACTTCCTAAAATTACCGTCAAACCAAGTCTTTTGGGTCCAATGTCAAAAACAGAAAAGATAGTGTGGTGATTCATATTTTTGTTAGTATTATTTTATTATAGTTTTAATAATAGTGTTTAAAAAAATATCTTAATTTGTGGATATGTAAATTTATACTTAAGGATAATAGTCAACTCACCTTATCTGACATTGATATTACTTAAGAGAAAAGGAGACTTCACCTTATCCTTAGATCATGAGTGACCCCAATCTCTTTTTAAAAATTTTTATAACAAAAAAAAAAGATTTTTATATTACAAATAAGACATATCCGAAATGCAACCCTTTCTTTTATGGGCTCGTTTAGATAAGATTTTAGAAAAGGGATTATGAAAAAAAGGGTTTTTTGGTAACTTTTAGAAAAGGGCTTCTGGAGAAGAGCTTATGAAAAAAAAAATTATTTTGAATAAATGAATGTTTTGATAGTTATTTCTAGAAGTACTTTTATTATTGGTAAATTATGAAAAATGGTATGATTATTAAATATAGGAGAGATAAGAGATGAGAAATGAGAGAGGGTGTATAAGAGAGAGGAGAGAGGAGAGAGGAGAGATGGTGTAGAAAAGAGACGAGCGAGCAGAGAGAGTGTAGAAAATAAAGGAGAGAGGGTGTAGAAAATAAATGAGAGAGGGTGTAGAAGAAAGAGGAGGGAGGGTTTAAGAAAAAATAAGGGTAATATAGTACTTGGTTAGTCCATAAGCTCTTTTACTCTTCCATAAGCTACTCTGACCAGCTTATTTAAAACCTTAATTTTAAACTATGGTTTGATCCAAAAGCCATTCGAATAAATATAGATATTTATTTTAAAATTTTTCAAAACCTAGGTTTGAGGAAAACCTAGGTTTAGGGACAAACCAAACAGGCACTATAGAGATTTTCAAAAATAGGCAGTGCATTTGAAATTAGGTTCAACCTAGCCCTGTCACGGTCTCAGCCGGCCGGTCTCAATACTGGTCATATTAGGATGGGATAGTCTCGTCTTAAAATTTATTTTTTATACTTATTACTTTTTTAAAATTACTTTATTAAATTTAGAAACTAATATTTAATCTAATTTTATATAAAAAATTAAAAATAATTAAATCACATATGTTATCATTAATTAAGTTTTTTTAATTTTCTCAATATATCTAAATTATATAACTAATTTGTATTTTAATAGTATGTTTGATAGAATAGAAAAATTGTTTTTTAGGAGTGAAAGTGTAAGTAAAAATAAAATTAGGTTATAAATGAGTTTTAAAATTTTATTTAGTAGGATAGAAATAAGTATAAAATTAATGTATATTTTTTTATAATTTAAGATAAAATTGTCTAAAATATTTTTTTATAAGTTAAGAAGGGTTAAGATTATATAGAAATTTTATAATTTAGGATAAAATAATCTAAAATGTTTTACTTATACTTATATAATCTTATTTCTTAATTTTTGTATAAAACTAAAATGACCTAAAATATTAAAAGTAGAAATGGAAGTAAAAATAACTTCCATTATATTAAATAAGGGTCCTCCTCCATTTTCCTACTTTCACTTCTCTTATACCAAACATACCATTAGTTCTAAGTTTGCTGCATTAAATTTCTTCTCTCTACCCGGTGGAAACGCCAGAAGCAACAAATTTCTACTTCTATCTTGTCGTGGCTTTTTAATTTTATGCAAAAGCCAAATTGCCCTGCCGTCAATACAAACATCCCAATTTCCAACATCGCACGTTTTTCCATTTTCACCGCGCGTTCCCCACTTAGAATGCTGTACCAAATAGACGGTATCACGTTTAATAAATAACACTAAATTTTAATAGACTAAGACTGAGAATAGAAATAGAATTGGGATTGAGATTTAGAGTAGGAATATGTGTTTAAAATTATATTTGGTATATGGTAATAGTAATAGTTAGTACGAATAATTATATTATATTTATTTTTTAATCAGATATAAATTATAAAAAAATATAAACACCTCTTTTTGAGAATATAGAGCATTTTTGTGGCAGAGGGAAGATCAGAAAGAGGGGAAAGAACGAAGTAAACGATGAGAAGAGAGAGTTTGTCTTCAATGAATTCGGCCAGGGGTATGCTAGTGATGGTTGTGGATTATGCTGAGGCACGTGAGATTCTTCGTCTGGCGATGGTGCTGACGTCGGAATAAGTTTGTGACTGCGAGGTTTGTCATGCGGTGATACTGGCGGCGGCGGCAGCCCAGAAGGCTGAGGTACGTGAGATTCATCATGCGGTGATGCTACAGAAGCTGGAATAAGATTTGCCTGTGAGGTCTATCATGCAGTGAAAGTAGCGATGGCGGTGGAGCATGCTTCATCTTGCGAGATTTGTCGTGTTTGTGGGGTTTGACCTGTTTTGGGGTGGCGACACTAGAGAAACAGGAACGCGTGGCTTCTGGGAAGGTTCTCTAATTCTAACCTGTTTTAGTGGTGGCTCCTCGAGACGGGGGAAAATTGGGTGGGGTGGTGGTGGGGCTGCAGAAGGAGGAGGGTGGCGTGCATGATCTTCGGGCGAAGGACACTATGGTTTGGTGAAGTGAGGGTTGGTTTCACGACCAGACTTGGTTGGTGGATGAGGGTAATGTTGAGAGCATAGGAGATGAAGGAGGGGTAAGAGACGCCATGAAGAAGGAAAAAGAAGAAAGAGAGTATTAACATGATAACTTTGTCTAAAATTTAAAATTAGTATTAATAGAGATATTTTTGTCACACAAAATTTTAATCCTAAGATTAAAAATACAATACTAGAGGAGGAGGTGGTATTGTCTAATCCTAAAGTTTACCCAATGCTACATATAAAACAACTCAATTTATCCTATTCTATGTCCCTATGCTAGTCCAAAACCCTCAGTATTGTGTATCAAAATATGACCTAATAATTTGATGTTTATAAAAGCATATAAAAGAAACAAAAAATAAATAATAAAATATAAGGGAAATTTGGAAAATTTTCCCATTATAAAATTAATTAATGATAATGACTTGATAAATTTTTATATACAGATAATACTAGTATTCTAATTTATGTCATTCTTACTTAATTATATTTTTAATGTGGGACTTTCCTAAGTTTTGCCTAAAATTTAAGTAATTTAGTTTTTTCAATATTTTTCCAATAATACATTAACCATTTTTATTTTTGTAATTTTAATTTTAATATTTCTCATAAAATTATCACATTATGTATAATATAAATATGGATTATTTAATAAAATCCATACCTTTTTTTAATCATTTTATGTCTAAACTTAATTTTTATTAATCATTTAATTAAGTTTCAGTTTATCAAATTAACTTTTTTAACAAAAAGTCAATCTAAATATTAGTCATATAACACTATCTAACTTTTACTAAAAGTTTGCAAAAATCAAATGAAATAAAAATTACTTTTGTCACCACTAATCTAAATACACCCTCAATACATCAATCAACTACCAATTTTTTTATACAAAAATTTTTAGAAAGGGATTTGACTCACTCACAATCTAAGAACAAGGTAAAGTCTTATTTTCTCCTAGACGATACCAATATTGGGTAGGGAGAGCCATCTATTACCTCTCGTCCGTGGATTCAACTAGCGAAGGGGTGAGATATTTGACCATATGGAGCATGTTCGATCCTTAGAGAATACCATTTTATTATAGTTTTAGTCGCAGCGTTCGGGAAGATATATTAGTTCTTAAGTGATAAGGTTTATGCTTAAGCAAAAGTGAATCCCAAAAGTCAATTTGCTTTGCTTCTCCAAATGGGCTTTTCAAATGGACTTCCAAAATGATATGATAATACCCAAACAAACTTTTGGAAAAAGTTCATTTGAGATGGAGAAAGGCAATCTAAATGGGGCAACCTCTACCTCTGGGATGGGTCAAAGTGAATGTGGATGGAGCTTATACGGTAGGCTAAAATAATGCAGGATGTGGGGGAGTTATAAGAGATCAATCAGCAAGATGTGTTGCTAGATTTATAAGTAAATTGGGCTTTTGTTCTGTATTGGAAGTTGAGATATAAAGGCCTTAATTTGGCCTGGATTTTAGAATTCAAGAAAATTATTCTCGAATATGATTCTAAGAATATGGTGGATATGATATGTCACAGGACAGTGGATAGATATAGTTTGTTAGCGGTACAAACACAGAGCCTACTTCAACGGTCTTGGGAACTGAAGCTTCAATACATCCCAAGAAGTCAGAACAAAGTAGCAGATACCCTGGCTAAAGATGGTCTGACTACTACAACAATATTATATTCATGCCCTCCACATTTGGAGTTGCTAGTTCTCACTGATAGTTCGGGATCTAATCCCCTTATGACATAAATTTCTTGATATCGGGCTTTAGCCCTCTCTTGTACTAAAAAAAAAATTAACGGGGTAATATAGTTTTTGGTAAAAACGAACTGGCTAATATTTTGTTTGGGCTAATTAAAGTATTCCTTACAAGTTCATGAAGTAATAATCTTTGAGCCTAATTTTGAGTTAAATTGGGTTGAGGTTTGAGTTTCTAGATGTATGCTATCAGGTTTGGTTTCATGTGAAATTTGAAGTAACCTATTTTCAAATGACCAATTTAACCAAATTAGTTTCTCGAGGTTCAAAATTGTTTTTTTTTCATTTATTAGTTTGAAAGCACTATATAACCAAAACTAACCCCTTAACTAGCTCTTACATTTAGAATTAGAGGAGTACAATTATATGCAGAGCAAACATGAGACCAATGGAGATAATTTTGTCAATGTACCAATGTGAGAAAAATATTTTTTATATAAAAAAATTTAGGTGAGTTCGACACTGTTCTTCTACTAAGGCTAGGGCTCCCTCACAATAGTATGAAAAAAACATTTATGACAACTAGCTCCCCCACCTCAACCAATTATGCAAAATCCTTAATTTGGTACTCCCTTTGTTTGATTTTTTTTTAAATTTTATATTCTTACAATTTTATGAAGTTATTTTTCAGAACAAGTTTTAGGGAAAAACCAAAAAAAATGTTTAGATGATGGTTTTAAAAAACAAATTTTCTCCTTCTTTTCCCAATTCCATATAACTAAAAATAAAACAGGTAAAAGGTGTTTTGATCTTTTTATTTTTGTTAGAACACATTGCTTCTTCTTCTTCTTCTTTTTCTTCTTGTTTTTTTTTTGCAAAACACTAAAAAAAACTATTTACCGAACAATTTTCTTTTTTGTTCTAGAAAACCAAAAAATTGTTATGAGAATAAGGAATCAAACAAGGCTTTAATTTCTCCAAAAAGAATATAATTTTCTAAAATACCGTTCATTTAATATAATCCCAAATCCACATTTAATTATTAATTTCAGGCAATTTTGGAATAAGCTTCATTAATGAATCATTACTTTTCTCAAAACACCATATATTAAAATATCACATCACTCCAAAACGTCTTATAAAATATAACAAAGGGAGTAGGTTGCTCTATTTTACTCTCCTAGGCCTAATAGGATTTGACCATTAGAAGTATTTTATAGCTTTTTCTGTTATAAGAATTTTTGAAAAGGGGTTAGGCTCATCCACATTCAAAGGTAGAGTGAAGTTTCCCTTCTCTCAAAACGATACTAATATTAGGCAAAGCGAGCAGTCAATTACCCTCATACATAAATCTAAATACCTAAGAGCTAGGATATCTCCCCAAGCGACGCGACTAGAATCACAATAAAGTAATACTCCCTAATGATCAAACACACTCTAAATAATCGCATATCTTATCCTTTCCTAACATCTTCTAATGCTAGGTTTGCATGGGTTCAAGGGTGATTTTGAAATAGGATGAATTTTCACTGATTATTTTGGATTTAAAAAAGTTTGTGATTAGTCTAAACCTTTAATTAGTTAGAATTTTGTTGCAAGTGTGAATGCGATGATTTGGGGTTAAGGTTTGAGGTTAGGATTGGGATTTTGTTGGAATTGATGATTCAATCATTTTTGTTGTCATTAAATTATTGGTTTATGTTGGAATGGATTATAATGTTGATTTATGTTGAAAATATGATTTTTCAATTTTGAGGTTAGAACTCTAAGTTATAAATTGAGAATTTTGATTGATTAGAGTAACTGTAAGTTATTAAATGATTTAGATGAACTGTTTGGACTATTGCACAATATAATTTAGTGTTAGAATGCTTAATTATATATTGTAGTGAGATTTGGAAATTTTAAGTGGAAGTTAGAAACTTCAACTATATGTGATTAACCCATTCTTCAAGTAGCGTATGTATTATTATGTTATTATATTAATTATATAGAATATAATAATTATTGATTAACATACACTAGGTAACAAATTGTGCATGCTAGTGTGATTTTTATGAGTGATTTTGAAATATAAATTTGTATGAGATTTTTGTATAAATATATTATGAATTATGATGAACTATTTTTATGAAACTTTACTTTTTGGGGACTTGATATTGTGAAATGTGAAGAACATGAATTAAATGAATGATGTTATGATAAATGTACTAGAACCATGATTTAGTTTGTTATATTGTCAACGCAAGTGATTGATGCTTTGTTGATTGTGATGATGATGGTTGGGATAAGATTGAATGGTCAAATTTTTGTTACTACGTAGTAAGAATGCCATATGGAGCTCATTGGTTGGACTATTCATATCTTCTCAAATTGATCCTTAATCCAAACTTTGATCCACTATGGCTATGACACCCTACATGTTTAAGAGGAGGAACCTGTAACATCCCACATTTTCATTCTAAAATTTAAATAATTAGGACACAAATTTAATGCGGGAATATTAGGTGGCATTAAATAAAAGTACCTAAAGTATTATTTTTTATTATAAGAGTAAACAAAAATTAATACAAAAAATAATATAAAAAAATAAAAATTCCCATATTGAAAACATGAAAGAAGTGGATGGGACCCAACATACACACAAGAAATCCTATATCGACTAGAAGATGAGAGGAGAAAACTCTAGGAACCTATATATAGGAGGTAATAGGCTGGAGTTAAGCATTCTTTTTGGGTGGTAGTTGAAATACATTTGTGACTTTTATAGTATAATTTTATGTGTTTTTAGCCTAGTTTTAAAAATCCAATTAATGATTCACTAGGAGTGAGCAACGAGAAGGGCAAGTTAGCCTGATGGTTAACTTATATCCTACCCATTTAATATTAACTGGGTATGGGCTAACCTATACTCGTACACTAGCCTATTATGGGCTAAACCTGTATTGGTTTGGAGGGGCACAGGCAACCCGTTTGAAAAAGATAGGATGTGAGATGATCTCAAAATCATGGCTTTTCTGAAAGCTTTCAATGAAGGTGAACACATCATCAGTGCCATCAAAGCCATCCTTCCTAGTCTTGATTAGGCTTCCTGGTCAATTGGAGCTGTAAGATCTCAGGTTACACAGCTGTGACTAGAGAACAATATTTTCCAGCCTCGCCGGTTTGGGTTTAAGAACAATAATTTAACCAGAATTTAGTCTTACTGAATTTTTGGTGAGCGATCGTGAAAATTGGAGGGAAGGTGGTGGGGGACCTACTATTCATTGACATGGTTTTTCAAATGGTGAATTAACTTTTGTAATAGACATTAAAAAGATGTTTTGAAGTGGAAAGCGTGAGCAATGAGCAAATATATATATGGGCAGGCATGAAACATTCTTACTTTTATACATTTTAGGGACCAATCAGTAGCATTTAGAACCACCTATAAGACCTTAGAAGTCCATTAGCTAAATCTGGAATTTTACTCTTTCTCGGGTTACTATTTATATGGTATTTTAGATTACGCAACTAACTTCAAAAAATCATAATTAATTCTAGAAAAATCAAAATAAAGTGTTTCAAAAAGCTATGTGAAGCTAACATCTTGAAATATAAGGAAAAAATAATTTCCAAACCAAATAATTACCCAATTAATACAGTTTATTCGTCAAAGTTTACTGTTCATTTAGTAAAAAATTCTGAAGACAGACCTGGTCTCTTACTTTGGAAATTCATTTCTCTTGTTATACACATCCAAATGAAGTGTTCTACCTATGAATTTAAAGCTCTGGATGTGTGCTACATGATCATAAAATTTTGTAAAATAATTCCTTCATTTGCTAGGTCAAAACTGAAGTTAGAACAAAACTGCTTTAGGACCTACGTTTTTACCATTTCATATTCTTTTCTTTCACTTTCAATAATTGTTCCAACATGTATAAGCCATCAAATAAGCTTTTAAATATTCGTATACATCATGTACATATTCTATAATTATTACAAATAGTTTTATCGCATAAATGGATACCTTACATAGCATTTACATACATAGATAATTCATAGCATATACTAAGGTCTCAATTACTTCCATTCTTTAGCTCTTCTCCATATACCTTTTCCATCATGCTTGACCTAAATTGGTTGGTTATGGGAGAGTGAGATTCTAGGTAATCTCAGTAGCAAATATTATCACTTAAATATACAAGATGGATGCTAATGTATGATATGTAATTTCATTAAATTTTCTTTAATTAGTGGCATGCCATCATGCTATATGCTTTTACATAAAAGTGCATGCCCATGAAAACATGTTATTCACAATACATTCAACATCATTGATCATGTCACAACATCATTCAAATAACATATACATGTCAACACATAAGCATACCACATCAAGCACATAAAGAGGTAAGTTCACTACCTTGCACGTAATCTTTCCTCTTGATCTTTAGCACTTGCTCCCTAGCTTTCTAACCATGAAGCCTTTATGTCAATCACTTCCCAACATCTTCTTAGATGTTTCAAGGTCATAAACACATTCATATTCATCACATAATTCATTAGGACTTATGAACTTCAACCATGTTCAAAACTAACCTTGTTATACTCTTTATTATCATAACTTTCTCTAATCTTCACTAATCCACTTGACTCTTGAATCAATTGATGTCTTGACTTTATCCTACACAATTTGATCTTTTGAATCCATTTATGAGATTAGAATCATGACATTCCAGCTTCTTCATAGCCTGCTGTATAGAACCGAACACATGCACACAATTCTTTCAAAAAATATCATTTTGGTTCTAATGCTTCCCATACTTGTTTCTCTATTTTATCCCACACAATTTTTCATTTTAAAACCATTGGAAGAATCAAAATAATGAAATTCTAATCACTGTTCATACCAGTGAATAGTAACAGAGAAGAATTCCAAAAACTACAATATTGGAATTTCAATGTTTCCAAAGTTCAAAACATTTCCAATCATACACAAAATCATCATATAAATTCAATGGAAGCATTAAATCATTGAAATTATATTTCCTTCCATCATGAATAGTGTAGACCAAACAGGTTCATCCATGGCAAAGTCAAGAATACTTTGTGTACTAATTGATTCAACAACCAATCACTTAACTAGCTTGTTTATGTTTCAATCATATACTTCAAACTTTAATTTCTTCTTTCCCCTTTCATCTAAGGTTTTTGGGCAACACAAACCCTTAAAGAAAATTCAAATTTTCCTCCATGAGAACCCTAAGTTCAAGCTCCCAAATCAAAGGAAAATAAATTAGGAGAAATTGCTTACCTTTAATCTCTAGGTTGCTTGAACTTTGGTATCTTGAATCTTCTTTATCTTGGCTTGAGTTTCTATTTTGCAAGAGTTTCCCCAAGGTTCATGAGGCCACAGTTTTGAACCAGATTTTAGGGGGTATTTATAGAAAATTTCATGGAAAATCAATGGCCAAGATTACTTTGTGTACTATTTGATCTAAAGGCTCATATTTAATCTTAGATTTAACTTTTTTAAAAAGGAGATTTATGACATCATCCATGACATCACAAGGGACAAATCATGGGACACCTCATGGGACATGTGGCGAAATTCTCATGGTAGGAAGCCTCTGAAAAAATTCTAGTCCAATCTGGTACCGATCGGAGCAGTTTCACAAAAAACCGGACTATTTTCTGTTCCTAAATTTTATAATATACCAGGATATGTACTCTATCCTGAAAATCATTGTTTAGGCTTCCCATACCATTGTAATTGTTATGTTGAGTATTTATCTACCATCTATCCCTTGAAAAATGACTAAAATACCATTGGTATCCTTTCTTACACTATATTAACCCTAAGAGCATAATTATCATTTCACCCCTCTTTGTATTGTCTCAGGGCATATACTGGCTCTAACTAATCATACTTATACTATATGCCATATTTTTAGCCTGTCCCAGATGATCAAAATTCCCTCCATCCATCATTGGTACAATATGGGCATCCAGGGGTATTTTCGTAATTTCACACTTTTTCTGGACACTAGCCCCTTCTACTAATAAACTGGTACCCTGGGTTTTGGGCCCTCCTTGGTGTCATCCTAGGCCCAAATATGAGGCCATCTGAGTTCATTATATCCAAGCTTATTTACTGATAAGTTCCATTATCGGATCACGGATGTTTTCAAACTCCCGTCAAAATTCACTAATATGGGGATAACTTTTTATACATAACTTCTTTTGAGGTTCTGTCATATCCATGACATTTGACACTGTAGGACACACTTTCCTGTAATTCTCCCACTTATATCTCAAGTCCATAAAATCTGTTAAAATTTCAGATAACTTTCAGACTATCAGATAAATATCTACTGTCTGGAGCCCTAATAAAATTTATGTATCATGCTAGATTAACCAGTTTAACTTCCTCTATTTGCTGATAGAATATGGGACTAAAATACTTCCAGGTAATTATAACCCTTTCTGGGCTGATCTTTCTATAATTACAATTTTGCCCTTGAAAATTTTACTTAATTACATTTAAGTCCCTTAACTTTTGGAAATTATCACTTTTTGCCCAACTTTTATTTCTACTTTAACTTTTTACCTTCAACATTTTCTAATTTATATTTTAATCATTTTCTTTCTTCAAGACTCATCTAACCTTTATCATTTCTTTTGATCTTTGTCATAATCTTTTCCAAACCTTTTTCTACTATCAGTATTATACAGATAGGGAAAAATTAGGATATGATAAGGCACAAGTAACTTAATAGTATGCATGTAGCCTACCTATATAATACAATGAGCTTGCCCATTATGGGCTTATTTTGGGGGCTAGAACAGGCAAATTTACCTTGAGCTCTAGTGGGTGCACCAGGCTATAGGTACTCTCTCAACCCTATGATTAAGACTGGAAACTGGTAAACTAGTCACGTGTTTGGTTTGGTTTGGCTCATGAAGGGGGCAAAAATTGACCAGATACGACCTGTGGTAAATTGATATAACCCAAACCTAATACAGGTAACCTGTTACATTAGGCGGCTTACTTGGGTGATTATTGTTCTTTATTGGACAGTGCAAAATCTCATTTTGCTATTTTTAAAATAAATTGAAATTAAAGTGCAAAAATTCCAAGAAGACGAAGAAAGTTCTAGAGAATAAGAAATGAGAGAAAGAAAATAACAAAGGAGTAGATGCCATAAAAACTTATAGTAGAAGAGGATAATTTTGCTAGAATGAGGGCTTGATGTTTGTTGTTGAAGACATCAAACACTAAGAGAAAGAGGATGGAAAATAAAGAGAGCATTGAGTGCAAAGTTCAAAGGTTCACTGGAAAATAAAGAGAGTTTCAAAGATTAAAATTTTCCATGAAAACTATGATATGACATAATGTATATTGCCACATTTAGGATACATTGCATATTGTTTTGTTGTTTTACATAATTTGTAACTTTATGTATCTTTCGTCGTGATGAACGCCTTGGATTTTTAGTAATTAGTTTCTTTTAGTTATTTTGTGTATTAGATGAGGCATGGTTGTCGATTGGGGCCCTTAAGGTATACATGTGACTTTTGTTTAAGAATTCATGTTATTTATCTTGAAGTTGAGCACTATGAAAGGGTTGAATTTGGCGAATAAACATTATGCAGCTATTATTTCATGGGCTCAGAGTTTAATGGCCATATGTTCTTTTGAGGTAATGTTGTTCATTAGGGTGTACTTTTTTATATAACCATGGTAACTTCTTGATTGGTTAGTTGAGTTCTTTTTCTACTATAATTAGCTTTTCAAAAGTTAGTCAAACTCTATTCTACTATAGTAGATTTTTGCTTGAGTTGTTTTTTTTTCCTACTATAGCAGTCTTTGAACTGTTTTAAAATGATTAAGTGTATGCTAGTATTATGAGTGGATTTACAGAGCCCATGTTAGATCGTATGCTGTGTCAACTTTGGCTGGTCCATACCATGTGATTGATGAGCTTTTTGAATAACTAGTTACATGGATAGATAACTTAGCTCGTGGGTTTGATGGGAGAAAATATAGAGGATATAAAAGAGATTATGAGATAATCATTGCTATATGTTTTTATAACTATCTGACATAATATCTCACGAGCATATATTAATATGTGTGGTAGGTTAGACTGCTAGCTTCTAAGTTATTTGTCTCATGGATTGTTTTAACTTTTTTTACGTGAAAGTTCTTGTAGTAGTTCATCAGGGAAATATTCAGTGGTTTAGGTTAGCATTGTTCCTTGTAAACCTCCTCTTTTTGTTAATTATGTGTTGATTTTGTATATTGTCGCCTATGGCACATTCATACTTAGATGTACTATTTTAATACTTATTTGACTAGTTTAATTTTCTGTATTTCAGTGAAGTGCTTATATTGGAGGTCTAAGACCATAAGTTCTAAACTGACCTTTGATTATGGATCCACTTTTGTGAACTTTTGAGAAAAATATGGATTTATGTGAAAATGATATTAATTATAAAAGTTATGAGATGTAATAATGAGATAATATTTGTGAGAAATGTTATTAGACCTATTGGTGAATTATGTGATTGGGCTTCGATAGTTCCCAAGGCCTAATTATCATACTTTTGATTGATATGTGAATTGTAAATCAAGGGTTTGACTCATTCTAACCACAATAGATTCACGTCCTTTCTTTCCTTTCATGGGTAGCGTTGTTGAAGCAAGTCATTTTCTTGATAATCATGATAGGTTTTGTAAATTTCAATTTAATCATTTTCTATCTTGATTATCTATTTTTGAAATATTTCACTCCTTTCTACAATTAAGTTGTTTTCTTTTCCACTAACATTAGTTCAGCTAATGTTTATTATTTTCTACCTTAATAACTTGTACCTTAAAAGTGATAAAAGCTTTCTTCTACTATGGTATTGCTTTTAAATTTGTTTTCATCATTTTTCTACCATAATAGGTTATTGTTGTAAAGTCTTCCTAAAATATAAATATTATTAATTACTTAAACATATTTTGTACACCATATAAATAAAAAATAATATTATAAATAAATTTAGTTTATTTCAAAAGAGTTAATCCTGGTAGAAAAGAACTTTACTAAAATCTAAAGAAATCTTACCATGGTTATAAAAAGATTTTTCTTAATAGACAAAGAATTATGATAGAAAAGAATAAGATGAGTAAATTATTTAAGACATATAAATTATTAAATTTTTTATAAATTATATATTATAACTAGATAGATACTAGAGTATATTTTATTTTATAATATAAATATTGTACTTTTCTATGAACATGTATATTAATTAATAAAAAATAATAATAGAATATTTTATGAAATATTCTTAAAGATATTAAAAATTAAATTAAATTATATATATAAGTAAGGTAAGGGTCAATACAATTTTAATAAAATTAAAAAAATAATTAATAATTTATAAGAATCTATCATAAATATTTATAATATTATTATCAAAATGAACTTCTAGAATCAATATACAAGCATCAAAATGAACTCCTAGAATCAACAGCACTACTATAACAATATACAAGTATTCTATACATACATTCAAAGGAGAAGGCTATATGTAATGACCCTAAAAAAATAATCAGTTATGATATTAATTTATTAAAGGATATATATATATATATATATATATATATTTAGCAAGGATATCACAAGAGGAATTGGATGGCTGAGTGGTTGGAGGTAGTGCTTTTAAATTGAAGGTCCCCTATTTGAATCGGATTTTATTTTCTTTTTCAGACAAGTAAAATTATCAAACTGCCTCTCTTACTTTTTATTTCAGAATTGCATTTCCTTCCGCCATTTCAGTCCGGAGGAAATGGAAGCTTCACGACACGGGAAACCTGCTGCCGTGTGACCAGACTCTGTCATCACCTTGCTTCAGTCAGTTCCTCAGTCCATGTTGTTGCCGCCGAGCCATCATCTCTTTTGCAATTCAGTCGGTGTCTGAGAAGTAGGGCGAGAGTAGGAATGGAGGAGTGTGGCGGAAGCTTGAAAGAAGTGTTCGATGGGGGTTGTTGTTAACGTAAGTTGCCGTGGTTTCTCAGTCATCCCCGACATCGTTGACGTGCAAGCTATCGCTGTCGTCACGCGCTGGTGTTGTTGCTGTGGTACTCCCTCAGACTTTACTGTAGCAACCTCAGATCTCCAGCTTCCACTGTCCCTTTCCCTTGCTGCTACTGAATAAGCAACGTGTGTGGTGTGGTAAGCTTCTTCAATGTCTTTCCATTTCTTCTTCCTGTGATCTGTGCTGGTTCAGGGTGTGGGTTACTGTAGCTATCTGAACAAAATAAATAAAGAAAAGAGAAGGAGAGAAGAATGCATGGTCGCTGTTGTCTTGATACATATATATATTGTGTTGCTGTTTAGGGAAGTTAAATGGCATGTGTGTGTGTGTGTGTGTATATATATAACTGTTGTATGGAAGTTATTTTGACAGCATATACATGTTTATATTTATGTGTAGGGTTGCTGGCATAGTGGAGGTTTGAGCTATGGTATGCGTGAGTGTTTGGGCTGATGTAAGGAGCTAAAAATGTGAGCCTAAATGCTCTACAAATCTAGAAATTTCAGATTGGTTGAAGAGGACTTGAGAGGCAAATTAGATGAAAATAAATGGTTATTGAAAAAGTTATGGATGAAGATTTAAAATGATTGTTTTTATGAATTGAAATATTGAGGCTGAAATTTTAATACATTGAAGGAAATACAAGGATTTGATTGAATTAAAATCTTCCAAGATCTCAACAGAAATTAGGAACAGAAAAAGAATCAATGTTGCCTACGTATATAAATATTTATAATGGTGGTGGTGGTTAAATTTATTGAAGTTGAGCTTGACTAGAATAAAAAGAAAAGAGAAGAAAGGTGGAAGATAATTCTTCAAGAGCAACTATTGGATTTTTTAATTAGGATTGATAAGTTCTATTATCATTTGGATTGCAATGATATTATTAGAAGGAAAATGGAGATTTAAGTTTAAGTTCTCCTTCTATTTTAAATTGATATAAATTGAGAACATATATAGGATTTTGGATTGTCAAATCTATAATTAGAATTTTAATATGTTATTTTTGGGATATTAGGGAGTTGAGAGGCAGAAATAGCTAAAAGTTATTTAACTAGAAAGAGTAAAGGTTTGAAAGCTTGGCAGATGAATGAATAACGTCACCTAAAAATAATATTTTTGATAATAACTTGTTTAATATCTTTCACTTAAAGTTTTACTTTTTAAATATGATTTACAAAAAGCAAGTTATATGAATTCATGTCTTTAATTGTTAGAAATAGTTTTTCTTCCAATTGGGTTATTAAGTGATCAAGTTTATGTGATAAAATCAAGAAAATGAGTTTTAGAAAATGATTGTTATAAATATTATATTAAGTCGATTTTCTAGATGAAATATTCATATGTGAATTTAATAATTTGAATAATTGTTCCATATGTATTAAATAAATATCTTGATATCTTGATATTTTATTTTAATGTTTATGGTGGGGTTTTGAAATTTTGAAGTATTCTTAGTGAAGATTATTACTTTAGAAAGTGTTGTGACCATTAAATACCAAATGGACCCCATGCATACTGGAAATATTTTCAGAAAAGACTAAATATAGAACGCTGGTTACTAACAGTAGAACTATTAGTCCTTGGTGCACCATGGTTAAATCTAAGCTCGATGGATATTCGTGGATCTCATACTCGTGCCAGTTATTCGTGGAATTTATTCTCACTCTTGTTCCTCGTAGATCTTGTGCATGCGCCTATTATTCGTGGGTCTCGTACTTACGCTTATTTCGTGGCCTTATGCTACGCTTAATTATTTACCCTCGTGGACTTTATGTTCATGCTTGTTTTTCTGTTAAAGTCCTACGGTAAAAAAATTGCTTTGAAATTATTGTTTTAAATGGATTTCTTGAAATAAAATGTTTATCGGAGTATTCATATTTAGTTACAAAATGTTATGATTTACATTTAAACATGTTGAAATTGTTTATTTCTGCATTTTAAATTATATTTTTACGACGTTATTTATGAGTAGATTATTTTGACTTCAAATAGTTATGTTGACTTTATTCCACCAGTTGAGCAGTGAAGAGCTTCACGTCTGATCCAAAGCAATATTTTTGGCATATCTACTTATAATATAATTATAAATTTATGAAATACTTGTATTATTTTATTTGCATTTTAGATGGTCCACCTAGTATATAAATAAGATTCTGGTTGTTTTGAAAACGTCTGCAAATGATTTTAAACATTCGCAGTTTGTTGTAGGATTGTCGAAAGGTTGGTTATACAAAAATGATCCTGCTAAAATTCCTACAGATGACTTACTTTTTGATTAAAACAGAATATATATTATGATTATTGCTTTCAATGTTTTATTTAAGGTTTTAGGCTTAAGGAATATGAATGGGTTAATATTCTGTACTGGTCACAGCTCAAATTTTGAGACGTGACACTATACAATTGATATAGTTTTAATCAAGCCTATGAAGTTTTTCCTAGGATCCTAAGATGAGGATATCATTTGAAATATGTTAATAAAAATTGGGTGAGACAAATGTCTCAGTAACCGTTAATTCTACTCATCATATATACTAACATGTACTCATGAGGTGTGAAGTGAGATCTCACAAAGTATAATATATATCATAAAAAATTAAATGTATAACCCACCTAAGTTTCTATTATCAATCCAACTGAACCGCTTTATTCTTGCCAACTTAACCCATGGGCTAGTAGTGATAATTGATAACTCAAAAAGCTAACCGGTCAAATGGTATGGATATGCCAAAATCCAAAGAGCAAATGATCTAACCATAGATTCATTTTCCTTTGGCAAACAAGTGGGGGTGTCATAAACCCTCAATAAATAGGTGGGGCACATTCTTGGGTAAACTGGTAGGATAAAAATTAACCATCGAGCTCCAATGGAAATTATACCCCGTGGTAGAAATACAACTCTATCATTACCCATCCCCAATGCATAATTATCAAAATAATAATATTAATCAAAATCTTAATAGCTTGATAAATATCATAAAAGAGTTTTTCTCAGGGTAATAACTTTTTTCAAATTAGAATCAAGATATAATAAGTTTATAATCTCAACTCAAACCTTCTAAATTAAACTTTAAGTCTCACAAGATTATTTTCAATAAAAATAATCAATTAAATTTTCTCAATATAATCATATCAATATCAATAGATTTATATATATATATATTAAATTACTCACAAAAAGTAGATTTATAATTACTACAAGTCAAGTGGTCACGTGTACAACAACATCAATAACAAATAATTTGGTGCTTTAACTAAAGTTACTTCAAAGCTTTAGTGATGGTGTACAACAACACAAAACAAAAACAATCATTATATTACCCAATACTACTCTTAAATTATTATAAAGCTACTCTAGAGTCTTAGAGCTAATCCCTAGTAATCAATATATTTTATTTAACTTTGTATATAAATATATGTATATAATTAAAACTATAAAAACTTATTATCTATAAATTATGAATAATATAATTTATTATTCCTTAAAGCATTGATTTAAATCTACACCTATGGTTATATATATATGTATATTGAAGACTAAGTTTGACTAGAAAAGTATATTGCTCCGTGCAGCAAGACGCAAAACAATGTATCTTAAAACTTTTGCTCTGATTCAGCATTATTTCTTTTAGGAAGAGAAGACCTTTGACAAAAAAATATACATTTGATGACACACAAATAGGGAAGGCATGAGGTCGCTGTCTTCCTCAATGAGTGTGTGTGTGTGTGTGTAAACAATATATGCAACAAAAGATGCAGTGGATAACCTGATGATGGAAGGGGCAGTGGTGCAGAATAATGAGAGGATAGACGGAGAGAAGGAGAGTAAAAAGAGTGGATATGATTCAATAATTACGTCCGAAGAATTATTGAGGGCCCTATCTCTTCTTATAGAGCTATAATAATAATTTAAAATTTTAAATCCATACCTGAATCTAAACCCTAATAAATTTCTAACTAATAATGATAATCTAATCATAAAATTTTAAATAAGATATTAGTAGGATAATCTATATATCCTATTTTATTGAAAATAATAAAAATACTAAACTATAATAATTTAATTAGATAATATTTTTAAATTATTGATAAATAAAATTTTTAATTGTGCTTAAATATAATAATAAAAATTGCGATGTTATAATTTTGGTTTAAAATAGTTAAGTATTTAAAATTAGATAAGCAGTGTTACATCAAAAATTGAACATGTAATCGTAATATAGTGTTAATCAATATATAATGAGAGCCTTTAAATTGTCAACTATCTTGAGATGAGACAATGAAATGTAAAAAAATTCATATTTAAATAAAATTGACTAACGTGTTTTTCGATTATTATATATGATTACTAGCATTATATGTTTGGCAAAATTCCATTGCTTTAAGCGATGTGATGTCGCAATCAACTGGTGCCTATAATCATGAAATAAAAAGAATGTCTCAATATATACATGTCCTAGATAAACAAACTACTCATTTGGTCCTAAATATACGAGCTACTTAGAAAGTTGATCATGTTATCTAACATCATATGTCATACCATCAACAAATTTGTAATTATCATTTTTTTTTGGTATACTATAATTATCATTTGACTTGGTTGAGAATTATCCAACATCATATTGTCATGTACTTGAGTTGATAAGCTAGATTTTTTAAGTTGATTATGATATCACTAAAATATACTTGGAAAGAAACATTGGATATCTAATAAATATATATAAAAAAAATTAAATTGATCATAAGTACACTTGCAAAGTTTTCACTCACCATGAAACTTGACATTTTTTAGAGGTTTTAGTTCTCTGTCTTTTTAGACCAAATCCACACAGCTCTTTATCCATTTACTTATCTTTCTAACATATCTCCTTTTAAACCTAACAACTTTGAGACAACCATTACCATTATCAAGATTCGTCACATCATCCTCATCACTATTGCTATTATTTGATAGGTATTTTATATGAAGCTTGATCACTTTCTTACTAAGTTCCACCATAGCTTTATGGACAAGAAAGAATGCTTCTATATTAGTACATGCATCACTTGCTAATTTAACAAGGGACATAATTATCAATATCAATTTGATCTTTGTCATTTAGGATCAACTTCAATATGCATTCCCTTAATATTATACATTATGTCACATTGTGCTTCTCTTGTCCACCCGTTTTCAATATATTTCTAGGGGAGTAATTTGACATCACGTTCGTTTAATACCCTCAATGCATGACAATATAATATGCATTTGTTCAAACTTTTTGTAACTACAAGTAATTGTCTCTGTTGAAGGATCAAATGTCAAACTGTACTCCCTTTTCTTATCATCCATGCTAATAACACAACCAAACCCGGTGGCACTATCCTCCTTATCTTCATTTTTCTTTTTTGATTTTCCCATTTTTATATATTTAGCATCACGTAGATCACATTGATATTGGAACACGAAATAGATCAAGTATATACATCAAAAAGTTGACAAAGCATACATTAACTCTGTAATATCAACCTTAACAACTTGTCACATGCCTCAAAATCACTTTTCAATTTGTCATATCACTTATCCTCTAGAACATTGTTGGAAGAATCAATTGATATCAAGGTTAACATTGGTGCAATTTTGTGTGTTTCTTATACCAAGTGCCATTGAGTTCTACATATAACATGCTATTCATTTTTTTTCCATTTGGTACATGGACATCAACCATGAGTTTTCTACCATGTCTTCTTTAAACTTTATTTCACCTCAACAATGATACATACAGTGGTTGAAATCACTAACCATTGAGTTTTGGAGGTGCATTATTGTATTCCTTGAAATATGCCATGTGCACAGGCATGTTGTACATCTGGCATCACTTCTTGTAATAATTGTGCCATAGTAACATCTTGGTTACTAAAAATTGTTAACGGTCTTGTATTCTTGTGTGCACGCAAAAAAAAGTGTAAAGAACTATTTGAAAGTCTGAATGGTCTCATTATATAACAATGTTACTCCAAATGTCACCCTTCTTTTGTAATTGTTGAAGCCAAAAAAAGTTTCAAGAGGATTTTCTAAAATAAATTTGCCACTTGCTCCTCTTAGTTCATTTTGTCACTTGTCTATAAATGACTTGTCTAAAGCAAGTATAGTCGACCAATATACGTGCATAAACTCAAAGCAAATTTGTCACTTGCTCCTTTGAGTCCATTTCATGGATTTGCCTTTTAAAATTAAGATAATTGTTTACATCATGTCTTAGATATCCTAAATATCCTCAACCTCTTGCATATTTGCTTTTCAAATTGAATGCTAAGTTTTTTTAATTAATCCTAACTTTTTCAACATTTTTTAATTCAAAATTTTGAGCTAGTGTTATTCTTCTATGCAATGTAAACAATTGCTTTAGGAGGCTGAAGTGGATTATTATGATCTAGAAAAGTCAAATTTTAGAGAAGGAAAATGTATTGATAGCACACAGAACCAATGCACCAATGCTATTCATATATACAAGGTGATATGCACATTACATGAGAGTAAGAGTTCGCAAAATATGAGAGATATGAGAGGAGAGATATGAGAGAGGTTATAACATACAGAATACAAATTACAAATCAAATATATGAATATAGTTAAACCATAGCTCCTGATTATTCTCTAACATTCCCCCTCAAACGAGAGGGTGTAATAGATAGCTCAAGTTTGTGCCAAAAGTACTAAAACTGAGAACATAATAGCGGCTTTATTAGATAGTCAGCAACTTGGTACTTGGAAGGAACATATGTAATATCGATGGAACCAAAAAGGACTAAGCTACAAATGAAGTGAACGTCAATCAAATCATAAACTTTAAGAAAGAAAATAGTAGGATAATTCATATATCTTATTTTCATTGAAAATAATAAAAATATTAAACTATAATAATTTTAAATTATTTAATATTGTATAGTTATTGATAAATAATATTTTTTAATTATGCTTTAAAAAATATAATAAAAATTTGGTATGTTACAACTCTCTCTACCTATTAGAATTTTGTCCACAAAATTCACACACAAGTAAGGGAGACATAAGAAGCTAACCAAGGAACAAATGCGGGTACTCACACCACATTCTTTCCTCGGTCTCCGAAGTCGCATCACTTGATGTCATCCCCTTCCAGAAGACTTTAACAAGTCAAATGATCTTATTCCTCAACTATTTGTCTTTTGTATCCAAGATGCTCTCTAGTTCCACTTTATAAGTCAAGTTCTCACGTAATTCTGCCTCCTCCGGCTCTATGATATGAGATGGGTCTGGGTGGTACCTCTTTAATTGTGACATGTGAAACACGTCGTGTACATTAGATAGATACAGAGGCAAGGCAATCCGATAGGCAACTTCTCCAATCTTCTTTAAGATCTTAAATGGACCAATAAATCTAGGAGTCAACTTCTTTGCCTAAATAGACCTTCCGATGCTAGTAGTGGGTTTGACCCTTAGAAACACATGATCACCTTCATTAAATGCCAAAGGCCTCCTCCTTCGATCTGTATAACTCCTCTGCCGACTCTGTGCTGCCAACAAATTTTGTCAGATAACCTCAATTTTCTTAGTAGTGGCATCTACCAACTCTGGTCCTAACACCGTTCTTTCACTCAGTTCAATCCAGCACAGGGGCAATTGACACTTTCTTCCATATAATGCCTCATAAGGTGCCATATGAATACTAGCATGGTAAATGTTATTGTATGTGAACTCAGCTAATGGCAAGTGGTGTATCCAACTTCCTTTAAATTCAATGACACAAGCCCTCAACATATCCTCTAGAGTCTGAATAGTATGCTCTATTTATCCATCAGTCTGAGGGTGATAAACAATGCTGAACTTTAATTTGGTACCCAAAGCCAAATTGAGTGACTTCCAAAATTTTAAACTATACCTCAGATCCCGATCTGATATGACACTCTCTGGTACTCCATGCAGCCTCACTATCTCATTCATGTACAATTAGCCAATTTCCTCTAAAGAATAAGTAGTTTTATAGGGCAAAAAGGGGGCAGACTTAGTCAACCTATCTACAACCACCCAAATGGCATCATATCCACATAAAGTTCTCGGTAATCCCACTATGAAATTGATAGAAATACTATCCCATTTCCACTGAGGAATCTCTAATCCCTGCATTAAATCTCTTGGCCTTTGATGTTCTATCTTGACTTTTTGACACATCAAGCATAGAAGCACAAAGTTTGTTACATGCCTCTTTATCTTTGTCCACCAATATTTTTGTTTCAAGTCATGGTACATCTTAGTTATACCCAAATGTATGGCATATCTACTCATATGGGCTTCTTCAAGGATGGTCTTCTTAATTCCTCATTATACAGAACATAAATTCTCTTATTATACATTAGTATCCCCATATCGCCTAAAGCCATTGGTACTTCCTCCAACTCTTCTCAGATTCTTGCCAACTATTCATCCTCTAGTTGTGTTGCTCTCAAGTCCTAATAGAAGCTATAGTCTCTAAGTACTACGCATAAGGTAACATTTTTTATAGGTAAAACATGCATGTCTGTCAATCCTTCTAGTAGATGTTACTCATTCAAGCTCATGCCAAGCACGTGCACTAACTTTCTACTTAAGGCATATGCAATAATATTTGCCTTTCCAGGATGATAATTAATATCAAAGTCATAATCTTTCAAGAATTTCATCCATCAGCTCTGCTTGTTGTTCAACTTCTTTTGGTCCACCAAGTATTTCAAACTATTATGGTCACTGAATACTTCAAATTGCAATCCATATAGTTAATGCCTCCAAATCTTCAATACAAAGGCTACAGCCGCCAACTCCAAGTCATGGGTTTGGTAATTCACCTCATGTGGTCTCAACTATCTTGAAGCATAAGCCACTACCTTATCGTTCTGTATCAACACACAACTAGAACCCTTTAAGGATGCATTTGTGTATAGTACATACGGTACCCATGGGGTAGGAAGAGTAAGTATTGGAGCTATGGTTAATCTAGTCTTTACCTTCTGAAAATCAGCCTCACATTTTTCAGTCCAAACAAGCGGCTAGTCTTTCTTAGTCAACTTAGTCAATGGCATAGCAATCTGAGAAAAACCTTGAATGAATCTTCGATAATAGCTAGCTAGGCCCACAAAACTTCTCACTTTGATCACTAACTTAGGAGCCTCCTATTTTAACAATGTGTCAACCTTGTTAGGGTCCACAGCTACTCCCTCAACGAAGACCACATGGCCTAGGAATTTTACTTTGTTCAACCAGAATTCACACTTCGATAACTTAACATATAGTTGATGATCCCTCAAAATTTGTAATGCAATATAAAGGTGTTCTCGATATTCCTCCTCACTCCTAGAGTATATCAATATGTTATCAATAAAAACCACAATAAATCTATTCAAGTAAGGTTTAAAGATCAGGTTCATGTAGTTTATAAAGACAGCTGGAGCATTCATCAACATGAATGGCATAACTAGGAACTCGTAGTGCCCATATCAAGTCCTAAAGGCAGTCTTAGAAATGTCTCAACCTAAACTCTTAACTGATAGTATCTTGACCTCATATCAATGTTAGAAAACATTGACAATCTTACCAATTGATTTAACAAGTCATCAACTCTAGGCAAAGGATACTTGTTCTTAATCGTTACCTTATTCAACTGACGATAATTAATGCACAGTCTCATACTGCCATCCTTCGTTACAAATAAAACAAGTAATCCCCATGGTGAGATGCTCGGTCAAATGAAACCCTTCTCAAGTAATTCCTCAAGTTGCTTCTTCAGTTTAACCAATTCAGACAGAGACATTCTATACTGTGCCTTCGATATTAGAGCCATTAAATAACTAGCTCAATAGTGAACTTAACTTCATGCTCTAGAGGTAAACTAAACACCTCCTCTAGGAACACTTATGGGTATTCATTCACCACTTTAATATGATAATTCCCTACTTTTGCATGCACATCAATAGAGAAGAATACTATAAATGATTGGCACCCCTTCCTGACAGCTTTATCCACTCGCGTAGCAAAAATTAATATGGGGCTTCTCGATATCTCAAAAAGTGTAGTACTCATGGAGACAGTTACTAATTTCTTTTTACAATCAAGAGTGGCATTATTGGCCATCAACCAATCTATGCTGACAATCACATAAATGCCCCTCAAGGGAATACAAATCAAATCAATTAAGGACTCTCATTCCCTAAACCTAAGAGTAAGTTTTAAACATGCATGGGCTGTAATAACAGTAGCCCCCACAGGAGTTGACACTTTCAAATCATAAGGCAAATCAGTTATGAGAAATTTCAATCTCCTAGTATAATCCATAGATATAAAAGAATGAGTAGCATGAGAATCAAACAAAGAAGATATATCATGCCCCTATAATAGAATAGTACCTCTGATCATATTAGGAGATGCTCTGGCCTCCTCTTGGGTCATCGCAAACATGCGCCCTGTCTGGGTTTATCTAGCACTATGAGCGGGTTGCCCATTCTCGGGGCAAAATTTGGCAATATGCCCCAATTTGTGAGACTTGTAGCACTCCCAGCACTGTCTCCAGTGCGATCACCCATACTTCTGACATGGGTAGCTAACACTAGGCGTAGACATCATAAACCCTCTATAAGAAATGTGGGCTCCACTTAGCTGCCCCTTTTATCCATAGGTCTTCTAAAATGAGCCCTTCTAATCTGGCCTCCTCTAACAATGTATCTTTTGACCACTACCCCTGTTGTTATGCCAACTACCTGAGCTCCCAACACTGAACTGATTTCGCTTCCCTAGACCTCCTATGGGTCCCAATTGATGACGCCCCCTGATCAGAGCCTACACCTTCTTAGTGTGATCTACTTCTCGGACCTTTCTAGCTATAACTCTAAGCTTGATGCACATATCTTCAAATGACTCAGGCTTATATAGAGCCAACACCTATTATAGTTCTGGCTTAGAATGATACAATAATTGTTGTGCCTTCCAAAGAGAGTAATCCATATTTTTTGGGAGGGAAACATACTTTACCAATTCAATAAATTTAGTGATAAATAAGTCCTCATGCATATCATCCTACTGTAAGGAGTAAAACTGTAACTTTTTCTCCACATATAGTTCCTTAGGAAAGAAATGATCATAAAACATCTCCTTAAAATATTCCTAAGTCATATAAGATATTAGTTGGCTTTACACTGTCCTACCAATCTCTCGCCTCATCCTCCATATATGTAATAGCCACTTGCACCTTTAGTGGTGAGATGCAAGGAACAACTGAGAATATTGTCTCCATTCTCTTAATCCACTTTCTACCTCTGAAGCATCAAGTCCTTCCTTAAACTTTAGAGGGACATGCTTATGCACTTCTTGCCAGACTTTAGTGATATCATTCAAAAGTGGGGGATAGAAGCCTCCTCGTCTTGTTTCTCCCTCCATGCTAATGAGGACACATTCTTCATCATGGCCCTCACTTGCAAAATCATTCTCTATCTTATTAGGGTTGCTTGATCCCTTATTGCCTGATTCTTGGTTCTCTAGCACCTTTTATTCAAACTTCTTTAACCTCTCATCGACTGCACCCAATACCACATCCTTCATATGTTCCATTATTGCTTCAAAATATGGTTAACGCCTATCATGTTGAGGCCTATCCTGCTGAGGTCTACTACCATCAGGTGTGCTCAATCGAGTTCATGCCATCTCTCCCCACCTAAGGATGTAACCCACCAAAAGATTAAACACAGGAACAAAGACAAATAGGAAAGGTATGTGTGAATAATGTATATTGTCACTATTATGCAAAATATGCAATGTCACACTTAGGAAATGACCTTGAAACTGATACCAAGTTGTAAAATTCTTCTTTAATATAACTCATATTAATTACTTAAATCTATTTTTGTATACAATATAAATAAAATAATATTATAAATAAATTTAATTTATTTCAAAAAAGTTAACCATGGTAAAAAAGAATTTACTAAAATTTAAAAATAACCCTACGATAGTTATAAAAGAATTTTCTTAATTGATAATTTAAATGGTAGAAAACCACCCATCCAACACTAACATGGTTAATCGAGTTTAACTTATTTTGAAAATGATATCCATGACAGAAAAGAGTGAAACTTATAAAATTGTACTATCATGGATATAAAAACTTTACATAATTTTCACTTGTAAAACTATGTTAGAAAGAATAAACCCTACTAACATGGTTAAAGAATTCAAGCCCCCATTTACATTATCAAAGTTATCAATTTGAATTTCCTCGAGTAAAGTACACAAGTGAACAACACCAATGCCCATAATGCTAGCAAAATTTCTAAATAATACTCATAATATAGTAAATAGTCTCTGGGGGTTCATCATGTCACATGTATAATCCTAAAAGACTCTGACCTCCTACCAGTACACATTATTCAGTACGATCATAAATATAGCAAATCATCAGAGCATAAAGAAAAGTATGAATAAAAGTCGGCCTTATAGTGGCAATATGCATCTACTCAATGCATAAATATAAGGGAGGATGTTGTACAATTCAAATAGCATAACTATGCCTCCGGCGCCTTCCCGTTCGAGCCAGCAATTAAACTAACTCCTAAAAGATGTTAAAAATAGGGTGAGACAAAAGTCTCAGTAACCATCAATTCTACTCATCATGCTTACTAATATGTGCTCGTGAGGTGTCAAGTGGGACAATTTATAAAGTACAACATATAGAAAATAACATATCATCATATTATAATCAAATTGATAAACCACCCAAGTTTCTCCCATTAATCTAACTAAATCGCCTTATTCCTGTCGACCGAATGTATAGGCTAGTGATAATTACCATATGACTAGACAACCAAAAAGCTAACTGATCAAGTGATATAGACTGGCCAAAATCTACAGAGCACGTGACCGAACCATATGTTCATTCCCCTTGATAAACAGGTGGGGGTGTCGTAACCCCTCAATAAATAGGTGGGGTAAGTCCTTCGATAAATAGGTGGGACAAAAGCCAATCATCTAGCTTCAATGGAGGTTATACCATGTGGTAACATGTAACTCCTTCATCACCAATCCCCAATGCATAAATCACAAGATAGTAATATTAACCAAGATCTCATAGCTGGATAATCAATAATATCAATAAATGTCACAATAAATTTTTTCTCAAGATAATAACTTTCTTTAAATTACAATCTCAAAGTATAACATGTTTATGATCTCAATTCAACTTTCCAAATAAAACGTTAAGTCCCACAAGACCATTTTGAATAAAATGATCAATAAAGATTTCTCAACATAATCATATAATTTCAGTAGATTTATATGTATCAAACAACTCACAAATATCACATTAGCACACACAATGAGTGAAAAGTGGTTACCTCTCATCAAAATAAGGAATAATTACCCAAGTTGAGTGGCCTAGTGTATAACAATATCAATCACAACAACTTGGTGCTTTACTAGGAGTTACTCCAGAACTCCAAGGATAGTCTACAAATTACCACACAAGAACTATCACTACAGTACTTAATACTCCTCTAAAATTATTCTACAGCTACTCTAGAATCTTCGAGCCCATCTCTTTTAACTAATATATTTTTCTGTAAGTATATATATAAACGGTTACACATATAAAACTATTTTCTATTTTGACCAATATTATTTAAGAATATAACTTATTTTATTTATAAGGTATATATATGTTTCTTTGCCAAGCTTACTGTCACATTTACACATTTAATTAGTTTAATATAATAGTAAATTAATTTAAAGCCTTGGATTCTTTTTCAAAAATCCTAAATGTACACATACATATTAAAGAAGGAGGATAAAACTATGCAGAAAAGTGGTTTCTTTTTGTTTATAACTATTTCTAATTCAAAACTATTCATTACATATTATTTTTATTTTATTTCACTTGCTAGGTAATGATTTCTAAGGGTGGCCAAGGCAACTAAATACATACATATATATATATATATGTATGTATGTATATGTATAACTGCTTACTATTACGATGAGATGGGGATAATTGATGAAGCATATGTCCACATATATATTGAAGAAAGGAGATGTACGGGAAGACGTATAGATAGTGATGTTTGGAAAAGCATATATATATGTTTGTATGTATATATATATATATATATTATGGTTCCTTTATGAAACACGTGGAAACCCACCTTGTGTATATATAGTATATATGTGACTTACATTACTTCCTGACAAAAGAGAAGGATATAGGGTGAAATAGTATAACAATTTAACAAACGAGGGAGCAGTAGGTGGCGTGACTAGGAAGGGATTTGCTAAAAGGAATGAAACATGGTGCTATATGACAAACATTAATGAGAAAATAGAGACTATTAAAAAGGAAGAGGAGATGAGAAATTGTACCTCTATTACAAAATGAAATTACTCAGAAAGAGAGAAAGAATAGTGTGAAGGAGGGAGCTAATGGGTGATAGTTAGGGGTAATAAAAAGAGGTAAGAAAAGAGATTTAGGTTTAATATTTTAATTTTTATCTATTATAATATTATTATCTTTATCATTATTATCTTTATAATTTGTTAGAATCCTATCAGATATAACAATCTAAAATTTAAATCATATCTTCAAAATTTGAATTCATATCTAAATCTGAATATAAATCTGAATATATTCCTAATTAATAACATCAATCAAATCATAAACTTTAAGTAGGATAATAGTAGGATAATTCAGATATCCTAATTTTATTGAAAATAATAAAAATATTTAAAAATAAAAATATTTAATTATATCGTTATTGATAAATAATATTTTTAATTATGCTTTTAAAAAATAATAAAAATTTGGGATGTTACAGAACTCCTCTATTATCACACATTTCCAATAGGGTAAGAAGAGAGCTTCGCTTGTTGAAGTAGGATCTACATGATGGTAGAGAGCACTTGGATCTTCAGAGTGTAAATATAGAGACTTAGGCTTGTAGATTCCTGCCTTGCCCCTAGTGATCATTTGATGAGTATTAACAGGACTTGTTGGCATGCCATAGACCAGGCCAGAAGATGCAGGCAGAATGGGTGAAGCAGAAGCACTTGGGCTTACACACACTGGATTTAGTGGAAGGAGAGGACTAGGACTTGTTAAGGTAGGTTGAGGTGGCAGGCTACTCCTAGGGCCCATAGGTAAAGATTGCTTATAACATAGCACATTAGAAGATTAGGCATTAGAGTGAATGAACATAGAAACCATGCAAGCATCCCCATTGGAGCTAAACCTACGATTTATAAAGCCTAAGACAAAGGGAAAAATAGAGGGATCAAAAATCACATGACGAGATACAAATATTTTTCCAGAGGCATTAAGACATTTATGCCCTTATTGTTGAGAGGTAGAGATAGACACACTTCTGGCTGTGATACTAAAGCTTGTGTTCATTGTATGGCTTGAGGCAAGGGTAACACACACACCGAAAAGGTTGGGGTCCTTTATAATCAGGTTTTATCTTATGCAGTGTAAATCATAGAGTTTTGTAACCAAGTACTCGAGTGAGTAACCTATTTATTAAATAAACAGCCATGTTGAATGCATATACCTAAAAATTGAGGGGTAATCTTGCATGTACTAGTAATGTGAGACTAATATGTGACTATATTTTCTCTCAATCCTTCCATTTTGGGCTGATGTGTAGAGACATGTAAATCATATTTTGATTCTTGCTTTATGAGTGAGAGGGATTAGTGGCTTGTATTATGTCCCGTTATCACATTGAATGTCTTTGATGGTGGTACTAAAATGATTTTCAACAATAGCCCAAAAATGAGTAAATGCATTAATCGCTTCTCCCTTATGCTTTAGTGGATATATCCATGTATAGCAAATGAAATCATCAATAAAATGAATGTAATAATGGTTCCTATTGAAAGATTAAATAGGAGATTAAATAAGAGTAGGTCCCCATAAGTCTGTGTGAATTAGTTCAAGTGGAGACGAAGCATGAGACATAGAATTAGAAAAGGGTAAAAGTTTAGATTTTCTAACTTGACAAGCCTCACAAACAAGGTTTTAATTTATTTGATGATTTTGGTTACACTTATTCATAATAGATTGTAGGACTTTATTGGCTAGATATCCTAAAGAATGTGCCAGTGAGTGAAATCAGTATATGTACTAGATGTGTAATGTGCCAAATAGGCTATGGGTTGAGGTGTAGGCTTGCTTGTTATTGGGTAAAGGCCTTGCTTGGGAGCTCCTTGCATCAGAAGTTGACATGTCTTCTTGTCCTTCACAGTGCAACTAGAGTCAGTAAAGGTTACATCAAAACCATAATCCTTAATTAATCTGTGCATACTCATGAGATTTTTAGTAGTAGATGGAACAATCAACACATTCATGAGTAAAAGGTTAGATAGAGAATATGGGACAAATGATGTACCTAAGTCAACAATAGGATTTTGTTTAGTAGAGCAAGTAACAAGATTTGACTTAGCAACACTAGTGAAATGTTCGAGTTGGTCAGAGTGTGGTGTGACATGATAATTTGATCCATTGTCCATGTGCCAAGAAGGGCCTATCAATATTTTAAGATAACCATAAAAGGCTTGAGGAGAAAGATATTAGCCATAGTCACCCATCGGGGCTTGAGGAGGAGGATAGTTGCCATCGTCACCTATTGGGCCTTCATATAAGCTATCATAGCATCAAACACATGTAGCCACTTTATGGCCATATCGCTTGCACAGATCACAGAATGGGCAATTTCCATCATTATTTCTGTTATGACCACTGCGCCACGAAAGGATCTGCCTCCTCATGGGTTACCACGTCTAGAGAAGTTGTTAGTGGATGAAGTACCAGGATGAGTAGTGTAGTTCATGGAGGGATGAATGGACAATGACAACAATTGGTTAAGTTGCTCAAGGTGACTCTCGAAAGCAAGAAGAGAGGATTGTGCTTCAACCTATAAGAGATCATATTGGTCAGTAAGCTTAACAATGATTGGGATGTATTCTGCATCAAGGCCATTGAGAGTATGAAGAATCAAATTATCGCTGCTGACTGGTAAACCTATGAGTGTAAGTTAGTCAGAAATATTTTTTATCTTGCCAAGATATTTAGCCATTTTCATGTCAGCCTTTCGTGTGTTATGTAGTTCAATTTTGAGGACCATGACACGAGTCTTGGTTGATACACTCATGAGAAATCGTGTACCAGTCCAAAGTTCTTTAGCAGTTTAACATTGCAAATGTTGAGCTCCAATATCTTAGGCTATAGTATTTTGAAGCCATCCAATGAGTAGTTGGTCAATTGAAAACCATTCATCATAGGCTAGGTTTAGCCGTGTCCCTGCTATATCAAAGAAAAGATAAGGTGGCGGTGACTACACATAATTGATGTGAAACTCAAGATGGTTGCCTTTAATGAGAGTAAGGACAATCGATTCCCATACTAGGTAATTACTGTGATCCAACTTGATAGTAGTGGTTTGTGTAGATGAACTAAATAGGGAGTAGTTTCTAGAATTTGCGTTAACTAAAGGAGGAGCCATCATCTGGTTTGTGGAAATAGTAACCATCGTGGTTGTATTTGTTCTGATACCAAGTCAAATTTTAGAGAAGGAAAATGTTTTGACAGCACACGGAACTAGTGAACCAATGTTTTTTATATATACAAAGTGATATGCATGTTACATGAGAGAGAGTTTGCAAAATATGAGGGAGGTTACAATGTACAGAATACAAATTACAAATATAATATATAAATATAGTTAAACCATAGCTCTTGATTATTCTCTAAGAAGAAAAAATAACAAGCAAAGATCTAAGCTTTTCTAATTGGAATTCATGCCAAATCAAAATGAGCATTAATAAAAAATACCC
This sequence comes from Leucaena leucocephala, assembly GCA_037074615.1. Classification (NCBI taxonomy): domain Eukaryota; kingdom Viridiplantae; phylum Streptophyta; class Magnoliopsida; order Fabales; family Fabaceae; genus Leucaena; species Leucaena leucocephala. Next base: position 17,966,500 of record CM073519.1, read on the forward strand.
TCATGCCCAAACTTTAAATAGACAGTGTCCTCACTGTTAAGAGTAAAAAAAATTAGGGCATTCCCTTATGTAACTAAATAAAAATGATAGAAAGTTGCATGAGAGGCACAAAAAGTAAAACTTGTAAAAGAAATAAAGCAATAATATCCATAGATAATCAAAATTAGAACTATCAACATTAGTATGCACCCACTAAAAGTGTCATTACATGCACAAAAGAGTTAATACTAGATTAAAACATGATAGGTAATCCAAATTAAGTGAAATGGATAGTGGAAGACGGAAGAGTTAAACTATACTAACAATGGTCTAAGCACCACAAAAAAGGAACTATGGCTAGGTCCATCATCAAGTGGCTCATCATCATTAGGCTTCCTTACATCTATAGCATTAGAATTACTAACTTCAGTATTAGTCTCCTTATTTAAGTCAGAAGAGAAATCAAGTCCCAATTATTCAACTACGCGATTAAGCTTTCTTTTGGTCTTGCCATGATCTTGGTGTAACTGCAACAACAACCTATATAAATCATTCAAGGTGCGGTTAATAGGAGGGGTTGGTTGAATTTCTTCTAGATGCTGATCATCCAATGCTTCTTGAGTGTCATCTCTAATGAGTAAACTATAATAAAAGACCCTTGTTGGCATAATTTTTGCATCCTTCATTGTGGGCTTGATTCCCTTGGACTTAAAGACTTCGATAATAAAGTACCTAAATAACAAGCTTTTATTATGTTGTGTCAAATTTTCTTTTAGCTTGTTATACATAATTTTTTGTAAGTCCACAAGGTCACTGTGCATGGGAAAATACATCAAGTAGGCTCTATCTTTAGGGATACCACTGACATGAGATACTGGTAAGATATTTGAAACCAAGAAATACATCAAAAGATGAGCCTAATTATGCAAATGCATCCTTCTTGGTTTTCCATTTTTTATTTTCCAAATAGCTCTGCCTGGTTTAGTAAGAAATACAACCATATCATCTAAATTCAGTTCCTCTAGATTTGCTTTATAAACCTTATATCTGTAACTTTTTACCATAGACAAATTAAAGATAGACATAAATGTCTCAACAATGATATCAATTTGGTATCATTTAACCTTGCACACAATGGACATGTAATGTGTTATATGAGCATAGTACACACAAATCAAAGCTCTAAAAGCCAATTTTTTCCTTGTAATTAAGGACAAATGTATGGTGCTTACTAAGGACAATATCATAGATTATCACATAGAGATTTTGGAAAATACCTCAAGGATAGGGCGAGGCTCAATTTTGTTGAGGCAAAATTCATGGACATCTCAATTTTTAAAATATATATCAAAAGAAGCATAAAGAGAAGGCTCTGGGTCTTTAATATGATTAAAGACTTTCATATCTATCTTAATCTTGGATTTTTTTCTAAACCATTGTATCTAATTGAGCAAATATGGAAGATAGTAAACAAAAGCATAAATGGACCAAAAGAAGCTAAAACTGAAAGAAAAGCTAACAACCCCAACCTTTAAGCTTCTAAATCAACTACCTAAAATTATTCATACTCCTTAACTCCTAAATGCAACAAAATTATAAACACTAATAAAAGAAACAAAAACCAATGGTAACAGCTATGAGACATTATCTTCAACCAAAAATTGACTTTCCATCCAAATAAGATTTTAGATCATAATGCAACTATGCCTTATATAGTATGAAATTTATGTAACAAGTGGAGATGAGGCTATTAAGGCAAAAATGAAAGTTGCAATGAGAGAATAAAGTGATGAGAAAAGTATCGTTCCTATAAGGATTTAGATTCAAAACCCCATGAAGTATTAATTGTCACACTTTTACCTAATTTGAGTGATACAAAATAAAGAGTGAAGGAAAACTATGAAATAAACTTTTACTAAAATTAGAAATTAATATAAACAAATGATTCTTAGACTTTAAGGATAAAAGGGGACCTAGTATTATTTATCCCCTTTGTATTTCTCAACATTCAATTTGCCTCCTCTCAAAGATATTCATAATGAAAATATGTGCTAGCCTAGGGTTTAAAAAGCACATTTAAAACCTTTTTCAAGTCAAGAACAAGTGTTATTCTATTAATTATTTAATCTCTTATTACAATTAAATAAAATCCAAATTTAAGATCCAACCCTAATGTGACTATGTAAAGTTGGCAAATATATCTCTATCTTATCAACAAAATCATCTATTCAACAAGCAAAATTTAAGTTCTTACACAATTTTATCCAGGTTATACATTCAAGCTATCTCTCTCAAGCAATACTTAAGAGAATTTAATAATCTTATTGGTGGCCAATCAACAAGAAGCATTAAGTAAAGAGTAAAATAAACACACACATCATTAATCACAAAAAGAGATGAGTAATCAAGAGTTAATCAATACAAGGGTTCAAAATAATCCTAGAGCAAAGAGTTTAGCCACTCATGTTTAGAAAATCAATGAGAAAATGCAAATGATCCAGCACAAACATTGAACTACAGAAAAGGAAAGGAGATTATAGAAGAAGAACCAAGATATGAAGCCAAAATCTTTCCAAACTTGAAATCCTAACTCAATCTCCACAAAAATAATTTCCCTAGTGCACCAAAGAACTCCAAGAAAGTTTAAAAAGTCTAGAATAATTGGCACTTTCAAATTGGGTGAAGATATATCTCAAAAACCCTAAAAAAAATTATTTAACTAAACTCTATGTTTTTCCGTCAATGTTATATGCGCTAATTTTAGAGCCTAGGTACTTTTACTCTGTATTTTTGTTCTGTTATAGTCATGACCCAGATGCTCATTCTAACAGTTGGACAATGGTGTCCTCTATCCCTATTTTTGATTGGCCATAGCTTAGGCACTAAAACCACAGCCTAGGTGCTTGTCAACATTTAGTTAGGCTTGAATGATCGATTAAGGATTTGAGACACCAAGGATGATGATTGAAAGCTGTTTCATTGACTTTATAAGCAATTTTAGAATTTTGAAATTTTTGAGGATCAACCGATAATATTTTTTAGTGATTCTTTTTTTATTGAAAATTAGACGTCATAAGATTTCCAAAGAGTACTAATTTGTAATTTTTGGAGATATATGGAATTAATTATTAATTTTTGAAGCCTAGATGCCCTTGCTATGTCGTTCACTGCAGCAAAAGGATAATTTTGCTACAACAAATGCATCAAAATCACCTTTTTAAAAGCTAGTTTATATGGTCAAAATATAAAGGAGGTGGTGGTTCTACTTTACTCTACTAAGGCTTCCTATTTTTGGCCCACAGGAGTGTTTTTAAGCTTCCAAACTCTCAAATAAGCTATTCTAACTTATTTTTATCTTTCTCAGATTTTTCAAGATTCAATTTGTGAAATATTAGGATTTATGAAATTTTGAAATGGTTGATGATTTGACCAAATATTGACTTTAAATGAGTTATATAGACTAGGTTAAGTGTTTAATCAGTTTAGTTTTATTGCATTTAAAGTTTTATGGAATTTGAAGTTAGGGTTTGATATTAGATTGTGATTTTTGTTGGATAATGGTATTGTAATGGTTTAAAATAAGGTTTGATTATTAGGTTATACTATTGGGTGTTAGTATTAAAGTTTAATAGGTTTAGTTTGTTGATTGAGGTTGAATTTTAAATATGGGTATGTTGAAGTTTGAACCTAAGTTGAAAATTGGGTATTCAATTGGTTAATGTTGATTAAGGATAAATGATATTTGTGGTTGGTATGTTACTTTGACACTTGTTGAGAATTAGTTGAGTTAGGACTCTTTGTTGTTGTAGATTAGTTTGTTGTTGCTTTGACTTATGTTGATTATATCTACCTTAATTGTGTTTACTGATTTTGTTTACCAAGGTTACTCTTGTGCTCTTATTGCCACAAACTTGCAAGGTTAAGCTTGATGTAGAAGTAACCATGGTTAATTTATTTATATGCTTGTATTAAATTGTATGAGTTTCAATTGTTACTACCCAAAATCATGTTATGTAAAATTATTGTGAGATGATTATATTTTTATTTTGTAGTATACTACTGAAAGTTTAATGAAGCAAGAAGTTTGTTGAACTTGCATATTAAATAATTGTGATTTACGTCTATTTGATGAATTATTGCCATGTATTATTATATTGTAATTTCTATATATATATATATATTAGGTTAAGGTGTTTTGAGTTGTGATGAAGTGTTGGGAAATAACTTATAGTGAATATAAATATCTTGAAGTTCGTGGCATCATCTACTAATATACACATATAGTGGTTGGCACTTAGTCTCAAGCACAAGTGGGGAGGTAAGAAAGGGGACTGGTTAGTTATGCAATTATAGTAACCTTGATTGAGTTTCACAGTACAAGGTGTGATAAGGAGGAGTAATGTTGGTGGGGCTTTTTGTATTTGGAATTGTACTATTGTAATCATGATTTGGTATATGTATATTTATTATTGTCATTGTTTCACTAATTTATAATATGTTCATGCATATCTCTTAAATTAATTGTTGGTTATTGAGCCTTTATGTCTCATGGTTATCTAATATTTTCAGGCGATAGTTCTAGATTTTAGATAGGTGAGGGGAAGGAGCCCAAGGCACTGTTTGGCCTATTATATGCCTCCTCTTTTACTTCGTATTGTGCATTGATATATATATATATATATATTGTCATATAGGGACACCATATACTTGTTATAATTATATGTTTGGATTATGTTTTGTAACTTGAGATCTCTAAATGATTGAATTGGTACTGTTAGTTGGCCAAATGCCATAGGATTGTTGTATATGACTTCTTATTGTAAGGAATTGGAAGACACACAGCGGAAATTAATTTAAAAAATTTTCCATTCCTTGCCTGGATCTACCGTATGTGTTTAAGTCAAGTGGGAAGAAGTATTACCCTTAGTGTGCCTTAGCGACTTCCACAGCTTTCGGTCACGACGTTCACAGCTTCTCTCTGCGGCTTATGCTCCCTTTCTGATCACAAGAAGTCGACGACTCAGGTCGGCTTCCTCTACTGGTATTCACATGAACAGTGTTCCAACCACGAACGACGTGCTAGCGTCTCTTGTCCCTCCAGGGCTTTCTCAAGAGTTCGTCCTCTCCGTCTCTATTTTGGCAGTTTCTTATCTGCAAACCTTTTTTTGCAGAGTCCCCTTCGGCCTTTCTATGTTCTATATGTTTCTCTGTGCAAAATACAGCTCCTAAAATCAGATATAGAGGATGCTATGCGTTTTTCTCTGTCAATCGAATTGGATTTTGGAGTTAATCTTATATTAATTCCAAAATTAATACAATATCATATATTGTATAATTTTATAAGAAACTAATTAAATAAATAATATCAAATCCGTCCCACAGATTTAATTACCCATTTATTTAATTTTAAATAAAGATGAGACTGAACTATATTTGATTTATTCTCATAAATCAAATTTGAGATATCCTATCAATTTGAATTTCGAATTTCAAACGTGATAGAGATTTAATTTATCCTTATAAATTAAATCTTATAAATATCTCTTATATGAGATATCCTATCAATTTGAATTTCAAATTTCAAACATGATAGAGATTTAATTTATCCTTATAAATTAAATCTTATAAATATCTCTTATATGAGATATCCTATCAATTTGAATTTCAAATTTCAAACGTGATAGAGATTTAATTTATCCTTATAAATTAAATCTCACATATACATATAATGTATATATATGAATTTATATATATATACAAATATAAATATAAATAAATATATATATACATCTATCCTGGATCATTCATTGAATCTGGACATGTCTTAGATTCAATGAATCTGGACATCATAGCTCGTGTTGGGCTATTTTGTGTGCAACCCTGTAGGCCCATATGAAGTTGACAGTGGGCCATTTGCTATACTAGCCCACAAGTCGCAAGCGGTCTCTAGCAAGACATAACGACTACCCAAATCATATGAGGATCGATAAACGATGTAAACTTTTATACAACCATATCATGTCCCTTCTGCCACGCGATATTTTGGTCATGGATGAGGCATGGATAATGTCATCCTCCTATTCCTGACCGTTACTTTCTCGATCCCTGAGTAGTCTGACTATAGAAATGGAACTACCTTTCCATTACAGTATGGCCATACATTTCTCAGACTCACTCATCGAGGGGCCCAGTAATATCTCTCTACGAATGTGAGGGACAAATTCCATCTTGACCATTCACATTCCTCAGCATGAAAAACCACTAAGGCCGAACATAGTCTTTATAATCACTCGGTCAAAAGTGACTTTTGACTAGGTCAAAGCTGAGCGTTTTATCATGTAGGAGTCCATGATGATCTCAGGTCAAAGGGCGTATTGACATGGTTTGTATATGAGAGAAGCTTATGACGTTACCCATGCAGTTCTCTCATAGCGGGTCGGTCCAGCACCTTGTACTCTTACATGTGCTTATGACTTTGATTTATATCTCTATACATCTTCAAAGTCATACTAGTCTTATTTCATCTGTGCTCCCGCATAGATGATCGACCAGGGACATTTAGGATAATATCATGAATTATCCAAGGACGGTCATCATAGTAAACATGCAAATAATATGATAACTCAATTAATAAATTCATAAATCAATAATGTTCATAAGACAATGATTGGCCCCTAGGGCACGATTTCCAACACTTATAGATCCACGTACTCTTTTCTATTATTTATTTTATGAAATTATTTAAGATTATATTATTTTTTTTATACACTGGTAAAGAAATAAAGACAATAAACTAAGTCATAGCCACCAATGCAAGAATCATAATAATCGAATCTTAACTTAGAATCTGAAGACTCATATCTCCATCTAAAGTTTTTTTCATGAGGGCGTCAACCGTATAATTAGTGTCTCTACTAATCACTTGTAGTTAATGCCAAACCATCATGTTTTTTTATTTCTTTAATCACCGCCCAATCAACATGAAGACTATTTTTGTCGGTTGTAATAAGGAGTATGGCTTCTAAACAGTCACTCTTTAATATGATATCTCTTTCGCTAGTGTCCTATAGTCTCTTCAATCGCATTACACACCGCTAAAGCTCCGTTATTAGGCTATCACCATATTCCAATTTGAAAAGTAAGCTTTCAAGTAGCAAGTGATCCTTAGCTTTTATAATACCTCCACAAGCTGCTCTCCCGAGGTAATTAGAACAAGCGCTATCAACTTCGACCACGAACTTACTAATTGTTTCTACAGAAACATGTTGTGTCACTTGGTGTTTAGTTGTAGCATTTATGATGCTGTTAGCAATGGCATAAGCCCTTGCTTTTCCTGTGGATAGACTCGTCACTATGTTTGTATGACTAAACTTATTCCTAGCTCTTCAATAGAGCCAACAAGCTATCATAAATATATTTTTCCAATCACTCTCCATATTACTAACATGTCTTTTCATATTTAATTGGATCCAGTCTTGAATCCCGCTAGTGAAAACTTGTTATGAAACTTTGGGCTGACATTGGACTCCCACAAATGCTAAACTTCTAGACAATCTCACAAGACATGGATCTTATCCTCCACCTCTTGTTTGCACCTATCGCAGATACTATCCTGGTGAATGCCTGATGAATCCCTATTTTATCATATTATTTTCTATCTATTTCAGAGGATTTATCATGATTAATAAATATTATTATAATAATTATGGTTATTTTGTGCCTTAGTTGACTATATGAATTAAATAACTAAAAAGGTCATTTTTTTGTATTTTTAATAATTTTATTATCACACTGGTATGCACGAAGATATTTTTATCTTTTATGACTTTCAGGAAGAATAGGAAATAATTAATAGCCTACAAAAGGAGCAACCTAGGATTAATGAATGAAAAATGCATATTAATTTATTAAAAGGGAAATCAATATTATCTAATTAGAGAAAATTATTTATCTCCTTTTAATATATTAATATAGCATAATAATATTTAAAATAGTCAAAACAAAAGAGATCTTTCAAAATTTAAAATCAGATATCCACTTTAACTATTCAAATATAATCCTTAAATATCTAGATACAGGTAACATATCTCACAGATTGAATATGTGATATCCAAGGAAAATTTAATTCAAATTATAAAAAAGAGGAGCCAATCACAAGTCAAGATTCAAAGCAAGAGGATAAATATTAATTATATCTTATCTCTTATTCCTTATATTATATCATATATCATTTGAATTGATTCAAAGATAATTTATCAATGTCTAACATTTGAATCTAATTAAAGGATAATGATAAATATGTTATCTTTTCCTATTAATTGTTTTATCTCTTTTATCCTATTACTTTTTATTTGAATTGTTTATAGGATATTTGAGTTTAAAAATATTATCTCTGGAGATATTGGAAAAGACGATAGCTTGAAAGGATATTGAAGATAAATGGAGATTATCATTATCATTTAAAGAGCCAATCAGTAAAAAGACCTACATCAAACAGGATTCACCCCCAAAGGCTATATAAAGGACCCCAAGGCTCCTTCATTCAACACACCAATCACCACCATCACAATCATCTTCTTCATCTCTTCCACAATTCCATCATTTTCCTTCTAAGTTCTTGAGGAGAGATGTAGTGGCTTGAGTTTCTGTGCTTTAGAGATAAGAGTTGAACAATTTTATGTTTTGATATTTTCCTTTATATAAATTTATGATTTCCTAGATTTAGGTTTTGAGATTTGTATATGTTGGACCTAGGGTTTCGATTGAGACACCTTTGTGATCAAACCCTTGTGATTTATTATTTCAATTTATGATTTGATATTCTTTATTTAATATCCTTAGTTTCCTCTTATAATTATTCATGCTGGATTCACATGATTAGTTATAGGATTTTCGATTGAATATCTATGTTAGAGGAACAAATCATTTATTGTTTAATTTATCACATGCTAAGTGGATCTTTATTAATCATTCTTGATACAATTGTATGCTAGATCTAGATATAATTATAGATTTTATGATTATGACCATGACGATTGTTTAGGATTTTGCATGTTAGGGACTTAGCATATATAATTGTTATAACTCTAATATATTATTGAACGATGATAGCTACGCATCAATCCTTAGGAACGTTCGACTTACTGGTAATCGTATTATTTAACTCTTTTACTTTCTTGCAATCGTCACTTTAATTTAACTGAATATTCTCCTCTACCCATATTTATTCCTTAATCACTTTAATTAATCATAATCAAGCTACACATTGACTCCGCCTTGAGATCGACCTAGGGTTAGCTCCTATACACATAGGGTTAAAAATAATAATTAATTTGAGCGCTAACAACAATCGACATCAATGCCTCACTTCCACTTGAGTTGATTTGGGAGGAGGCGTTAGTGCTTAAGGAGCCAGACAAAAGTTTTACATCGTTGTGGAACATTCAACTTCCAAATGTAGTTCCATTGTTGGTTGTGGGTCTCACTTGTTTGGTTAAGAGCCTTATAATCAGACTTAGTGGTGAATAATCCACTCTTATCCCATTTCCATGGAGCACTCAAACTGTCATTTCTATCTTTGATCTCTTGCACACCAGTTTTAACATAGTTCTAGTTATTTTTAATACCCCTCCACACATTTGATCTTGCCTTTTTAGTATTTATTTGAGGGAGAAGATCAGTCCTGCAACCATGCTTATTTCAAATCACTTTCACCCATAGAGAATCACGTTTATTGATTGGACGACATCCAAGCTTCATCTTAAAAACTCTATTTTGCAACTTGATATGTCTTATAACTACCACTGCACTATTTTTCCATACAGACAATATCCCAAGAAATAAGATGCATCTTGCGCTTTCCCTTTAAGGATCTCCAAAGGAAGTCTCGGGCTTTTTTCTCAATTGTATTACAAGTGCTATAAGGAATATAAGCCGTTTGTATAACATAAGTGGGTATGCACTCACCATAGACTTCACAAGGGTACCACATCCTGCAAAAGACAAACTATTTATCTTCCAACTACTGAGACGGCTCTTAATTTTGTCAATGACACACTCATACGTCTCAGTCAAGACTATGCTATGATGAATAGGAACCCCTAAGTACTTCCCCAAATTTGCCATTTGAGAAAAGCCAAGTTCCTCACTAAGTTGGGCTAATCTAGTATGGTTCACAGTATAGGAAAAGAACACCTTCATTTTGCTTTGATTAACTTTTTGTTCTGACGCCTCACAAAACTGGTGCAATCAATCCTTTAGCACTTCCACCTATTATTCTAAACTGGCTTTTGCAAAACTTAACAGGTAATCAACAAAAAGCAAATGAGAAATCGTTGGTCCATACTTACCTAGACTAATAGGCTTCCATCAAAATGCGTTTATTTTATCCTGAATAATGTGCGCCAACTTCTCCATAAAAAGAACAAATAAATAAGACGATAGCGGATCTCCTTGTCGAAGTTCATGAGAAGGAGAAAACACATTCACTTTTTCCACTTCCCAAAGAATTTGCATAGGAGAGGAAATGCATTGATAAATGACTCTTTTAATCAAATCAGGCATCTTAATTTCATCAAGACAACTCAATACAAACTTCCAATAGATATAGTCATACGCTTTCTCCAAATCAATTTTTATTGCCATGAATCCTTTTTTTTACATTTCATATTCCTCATAGAGTGAACGACTTCCTAGGCAACAATAATGTTATTTAAACTCGTACAGCTAGTAACAAAACTACATTGATTAGGGGAGATGATGGTTGGCAATAAACTTTTCATTATATTAACCACCACTTTAGTAATCACCTTATAAATGACATTGCAGAGACTGCTAGGCCTAAAATCCCCTATAGTCTTCGGTTGCTCCTGTTCAGAGATGAGAACAATAAAGGTGTGGTTGATGGTCTTGATAATCTTAGGATCAGTAAAAGCTTGTTCCACCATATCAAACACTGAGCTCCCAACTACCTCCCATTGATTCTAGTAAAAGAGCTCGTTCAAACCATCTGAGCCTGGAGGTTTCAGGGCCCCTTTAATAAACAATACTGATTTGATCTCTTCTCCACATATCTCTTTCATCATATCATTTGTTAAAAGTGTAGGCCTAAATTTAGATTTTAATATTTTAGCAGGATTTAATTGGGATTCTCCCTAATAAAAGAATGATGATAATAATTTATTGAAATTTTTAAACAACAATATGTTAAAATTCACAAAAACTTCAAAATACTCCTAACAATTTTTGTGGACAGAGGGAGTAATCTGTCACGAGCATGAGTTGTTGGTTTAATCTCTTATAAGTTGTAATATTCTCCCTCCAGTTTTTTTTTTATAAAAACATCTATTAATGTTTAATATAAAGGGCTTTAAAAAATTTAATATGATAGTTATGACTTATTAAAATTTTTTACAAAATTAAAAAAATGTTGACTTTTAATTAACTTAAATTCTTTTTCTTAATCTAAGTTAAATACTCCCTTCGGCTTTATTTATAAAATCCAATTTTTGAATTGGCTTGTCCTCTCTTTTATAAGATCTTCTTTGGGTTTATCTAAATATTAAATACATCTTTACCTATTTTACCTTTAATTCACATACTCTCTCTAATTATCTTTTTCCTATAGATTCTCTTTCATCTTTTTTCTCACCCTCATCTATCTACTCATAAATAAGGGCATATTTAAAAACCAAAATATATTTTCTATATATTCATTGCTCTTAACTAATTTTAACTGTTTTTTTAAATAATATAATTTGATTAAAAAGATATTATAAATTGCGACGGAGGGTGTAGTTAACATGTGTTTATAAAAAGGAGACAAGGGAGCACTTTGTTTATAGAATAAGACCCTTAATCTCCATTTGCCATTTGTACAAGCAAGCTTTACCCACCGTTCACTAAAGCTAATAGCTACTTAAAATCATATTAGTTATTAAATCAATCGATGTAGTGATTTAAAAGTTAGTAATTAAATCATGATTGAATACTTGAATCAACTCAATCATAATTAAAATAATATAATTTTATTAAAATATATAAAAATATTTATATATAACTTTAAAAAAAAATATTTAAATAAAAAAGATATTAATACACATGGAAATAGAATATTTATATAAAAATTAAATATAATTTAATAAAATAGATTTGTTAAAGCACAAATCTAACAGCACTGCTATTTTTTTAAATTCAAAAAACAATATTTTATATCTAATAAAAAGAGAAAAATACATAAAATTTAATCTAATTAATGGGTTCAAAATTATTGATCATACTATATAAGAGAATAGTTTATCGATTCACTGATCGGACGGATTGTTTTTTTTTATGTAACATTTTATCTTATGTTTAATAAAAGTTGACTATTTATTAAAAAAATTACCACGACTAAAACAGCCAATAGATCATGAAGGCCGTAGCCCTCTCTGTTTCAAAACGATGCTTCTTATCCAATCAACATAGCATGACCTTTACGACTGCATTAAAGTCTGGTCAATCCTTGTATCAGAAAAACAAACAAAAAAGAAGTCTGGTCAATCCATCTAATCTCATCCCTCTTATTTAAATTTGGCTTCCCAATTTCAACTTGCACTTTCACATCATTTTTATATTATTTATACTCACCATTAAATAAATCCCTCCATTTTTCACACTTGCTCTATTAAATTCGTGTTTTGATTTAGTGGTCAGGCAAGGAAAATGACTATTTGTTTTTATTTACCTTTTTTTATGTAAACTAGGAAAGCTACTTGCATTTGCCGGGGATATAAAAATTATATACGTGGCCTGATTCAAAAAAAATTGAAAAAACAAATCCACAATTCATATTTCATTATTTGAACAATTTTGATTAAAGTAACAAATGAATTACATATACGTACGAGAAATATTAGTTTTCGCTACTGGTTTCTGAAAAAACTTATAAATAATGGTTTATTAGATAGACATTTTTTTAGTTTTGACGATGTTGCATGTCGTCTTGTACTTTTAAAAATTAAAATGCATTCAAAATTTTATTTCCAGAAAAAAAATCTATGTAATTTAAATAGAATTAAAGGAGTTTTTGTAATTTATATTTGTGTAATTTTAAAAATAAAATAAAATAATCTGTGTAAGTTTCAAAAATAAAATAAAAATTCACATATTTTTTACCAGAATTAAAAAGATAAATAACTAATTATAAAAACAAATAAAAATAACATTGTGGTATAAATATTTTTACAAATATTTTTTTATTTAGACGATTTAACACACTCTTCCCTTACAAGAAGAGGAAACTCATGCAACTATCGCATACACATACACATCAATATGGGGTATAAAACTCAACCTATTTTATAAGAAGAGACGTGGAGATGTGGTGCTAATTAAGTTATAAGGCTCTACAGATATTATTACTTTACCCAATTTGTCAACAGAGTATGGAATCTATAACCTACCCGGAGAAGGCATTGGGTGCCAGGCATTAGTTTCTTGCCTGAAGTATGCAAATATTACTACTGAACTCTGAAACTCCCATTGCACTCAGTAGTAGTGCTACTGAATAACTAGAATAATATAATAATAACTATTGTAATAATTACCTTAAATAATTATTTCACTGGCTCTTATACCTAGAAATAAAAAAGCTTTGACCTTGCCAGCCAAGACTGAATAGTCTCACATAGCAAAAAAAAAATTGAGCATCCCCATGCTGTGTCGCACATCACACCAACTTCTTTCTTAAATTCTTTTTTGTTTTTTTTTTCTTAATTAGTTTTCTATTTTCTATTGCTATTAGTTTATAATGTGTACTTTGGTATTATACGAATTTAAAATTTTGACGTGTAAACAGTCACATTTTAAAATTTCTTTCTTTTAATTAAAGAGAAAATTAATTTGTAACTTCTTATAGTTCTACCATTAGTTACTTCTTTGTAGTTTTTTTTTTTTGCCAGAAATTTTTTTATTGGTCTTTAAAATCTTCTCAATTATAGATATTAATCATTACCCTTATACTCCTCCATGTCCTTATTATAAAAACACTAATAACTAATTTACATATACTAATAAAAATAATTAAAAAAATTAAATTTATCCTAAAATTTAAATAATTTTTAATATTATCCCAATTAATTACACTAAACTCTACCATAAAATTAATTTTTACTCTCTCTCACTATCCTTGTTAAATATGGCCATATAAAAAAATAATTAATACAACTTGAAACTAAATAAATACCTTGTAAAAAAGTATTAGAATATTTATTAGTTGATGCCTTATAATAAAAATAAGAGGGCATAGTCCATAAAGTACAGTTTATATTAAAGCTAAATAAATAATATATAAGTTATTAAAAACACAAAATAAAATATTTTTTAAAATTAATAAAATGATAAAATAAAATTTATTTATTATCAACATAAAAATAAATTTTTTGTATGATATAATTGTCTCATTACATCTAGATTTATGTGGCAAAAGAATGGATGGTATACTTATAATTAGTTACTAATACTATTTTTCTTACAAATTACTTTCATTAATCCTTATTATAGAGCATTTTAAATTAATTCCAACATATTAGTTGAGCTATTAAATTAAAGTTGTCTTAAACGGACAAATATTTCCAACTTTGCAGCCTCTTTAAATGATGTGATTTAATTTTTCAACTTTAAATCTCATTCAATATCAATGGTAAAATGAAAAAAAAAAGGTGATTAATAAAGTTATTGATGATTTATATTTATGGCTAAAAATTATTTTTAGAATATGATCTATAATATAATAAGGACTAGATAAAATATGAGTATAAGGATTAATAAATATAATTAAAAAATAATAAGAATTTAATAAAAGAAAAAAACTATAAAAAAATAAGATGAAATTATGGCACTTGCATATTAACTTTTTTTTTATCAAATAGTGTATTTTAAATATATGTGCGTATGTGGCATGTGGCATATGCTTAGAGTTATATTGTCAACGAACTGTTGAACGTGCGTGGAACATTCAACTTGACGAGTTTGGTATGAACTATGAAGAGAGGGAAGTTTCAAGCACCCACGTGGCTTAGGTGGAATCATGATCGCACGGTCATGATCACTTGTGTCGATGATCAAGAAGATTTCCAAAGAGACAACAACAGAACTCAACAAACGACAAGACTGCCCAAAACAAGAACACCCTCAAACGACAAGGATCAACTACGAAACTTCCCTTTCATTAACGAAGTCGAAGCGGTAAATACTAAAAACAGAATCTTTAGTAAGAATCATTTCCTTTTTCAAAATAAAACTAACTTTTTTATATTTTTATTATCAGATTTTTATCAAAGATATAACTTTTTTTAAAAAAAATGATAATCAAATATAAAAATTATGTCAGTTGAATTTAACCTAACCAATTAAAAAACAAAAACCTTGAAACGACTTCGTTGTAATCGTGCTGGAGAGAGCCGAATTGTGATGGCAAACACCAACCGGGTTGGCTCAACAAGGACTAGACCGGCTGAGAGGGGAGGATTGTTGTAGATTCGGAGTCAACCCGGGTTCAGTATTCGGATACGACCCGTCCGCTGGATGGCCGCTTGTGCTATTACCCCCACCGCCACTAAGTCCGATTCCGCCGTGAAGCTCACCGGATCCCAGCAAGAACTTATCCATCATGGCCGCCATGTTTGGTATCAAAATGTCATCATGAGAGGCGAAGTCGAACTCATCTTCAGGAAAAGGGCTAGTGGCTTCATTGCTTAACATGGGTTCATCGGCGCACTCGTGGTTCGCTGCCGCCACTGCCGTTAAAGGCGTCGTCGGAGAAAGCTGCGAAGACGACGATGCCCGGTTTGCGGTATTGCTTGGTGACCCAGATTCATGAGATGCGGGTTGCTGACGGTTCGCCGTCGTCGACGGTTTGTTCCTTGTACTTCCGGCGAGCGAGTTCCGATGGGTGGGTCTCGAATGTGTGTGTTCTCCGGTGTACGTGACGATAAACATATCTGGTTCAGTATTGCTCCGTTCTACTTGCTTCCTGGCCCCACAACCTTTTGAACTGCTACATCTATAATAGTTCCTGCGATCCATGTAACAATACATCGTCAGAGTCGTAACCAAACCGGCCACAAGCCAGAAAAACTCAGTTTTCCAGAGAAACCGACAGAAAGTGTGAGAGAAAAAAACTGAGAAATTAGATATGTTCATATTCATACCTTGGGTATGGAGAACCTTTAATAGGCTTTTGACCGTATTTTCTCCAGGCCCACGAATCTGCGGTGAGATTTTTCGCCGTCACATGGCAAACCATTCTTTTGTGTTGACTCTTTCTGCAGAGAATCACACAAACGCAAACAAAAAGAAATGCGCCATTTTTAGCCAAGAACAATCTCACAGTGAAACATCAATCCTACATATATATATATATATATATATATATATAACAAACAGAAATAACGCTGAAATAAGAAGATTCCATTTCCATACCTTTTTCTGGATCTGGTTGCTTGAGCAGCTTGCGTATTTGGTAAAGTCATACCAGAATTACTACCGCCGCCGCCACTGATCTGACCTGGTAGTTTTTGAAATGGTTGTTTCTGATTAACTAGTTGAATTTGCTCTTCTTTTTGGAGTTGCTGTACATGTTGGTCATGGAATCTTTGAAAGCCAGAAGAAGTGGAGGGCGAGGTTTGTGGCATAAAATGAGGCCTCATATTGGATGCGAAAGGAGAAGAGGAAGAAGCAACAAGTGATGATGCAGTATTTATATTTATATTATTATTAGTATTATTATTACTCCTGGACCCTGCAGCTGCAAAAGAAGAATTGGGATATATGCCACAACCACTAGTAGAGATAGTGGTGGTTGTGATGGTAGTGGTGGTGGTGGGGATAAAGGGTCTGAACAATTGGTGAAGTTCTTGGAACCCATTGGTTGTGGGTTGAATCAAACTGGGAAAAGAGAAAACGTCATTTTCTTGCTTGGTTAATGGTAAAGAAACGGCCTTGGATGAAGAAGACGGCAGCGTTGTAATAGTTGTAGAGGTGCTGGAGGCGGCGGAGGCTGTGGAGGAGGAGGATCTGCAACCTCGCACGACGGCGGAGAGATCCCAGTCATCAGCCATTTTAGTGTGAGGACGACAGAACAGAGTAATAAAACTGAAAGAGATCTGTAAATTCCCACATAATAATCAGAGTGTTTGGTCTATTTGCAGCAACCCAGAAAGAAAGAAAAATAGAAGAACAAAAGATTAAAACAAAAATAAGGACGGCGCTGACTTTTGGGGTTTAAGGAAATCCTTAGAAAGGGAGAGAGAAGGAATGCCAGGAGCAACAAGAATGGTGGTGGAGCACTGGCTGACTTGGGTAATTCTTAATTATTTATACCCAGAAAATTATATTTATTTAAGAAAACTAAATAATAAAATAAAGGAAATGAAAGTGAATTTATTTTTGGTAACAAATCATATAATATTTAGTGTTATTATTTTAATTGGATCCTATCTACCCAGTTAGAGATTTGTTATTTTTTTTATAAACTCTGTCAATCGAATTTTTTTATTTAAATTTAAGATTTTATTTTTTTTTTCAAAAATAAATTATTGATAGGTGTGGGATGAAAAAGGGTTTAGTTGTTAATTAATTAATTAATTGGTGAAAAGCTGTTTGATTGACTTGGGATATATGTCAAAGGGGGTGGGGCCCAGCCAAAGGTGGCAAGACGAGAACGATGATTCCGATGCTATGAGAGATGCCTACCCTACAATATTGTCCACTTATAGTAGTACTCGATTCCTATTGGTGTGCGTGTCCTCACGACATCGTCTTTACAAGTTTCGCCCACGCTCCTCTCCGCGAGTGTGTGAATCCTTTGCTTTGCTGAGCCCCAAAGATGCTCTCCTCTACACCAGCGTCTTGCACTTCACATTACAACTGACCCTCCCCTCCCGCTCTTTTCTTTTTTTAAGTTTAGAAAATATTTTTTTAAAACGTATAAATCATTAAAACTTAAAACATGTTTAATTCCTCTCCTAAGAAAGACTTCATACGTATGGCTTTGTTTAAATTTAAAATACCATATTAATAAATTTAATTATTTATCAATTATACTGAATTTTATTAGTTTCCGCATTTTTATTTTATTTTTGTGAGATTTATTTTTTTCATAACTAATAAGCTTGGGTTAAGCATGACCATATATTAGTTGAAGTGAATCAGGATTAGTAATCAAGTAATGTATCTAATGTGGAATTTTTATTTTTTCTTATGATAATAAAATTGGAGAAAAGATTGTTTTACTGGGCTTAAATGAAAATATGATGATAAAATAATTAAGTGAAGTAGATACAAGTGAAAATTTAAGACTTTAAAAGTTTTGCTCCCGATTTCTAATTCAAGTGCTAACCGCCACTACTCTTTATGTGTTAATGAGCTTGATTTGAAGACCTATTTTTCCTCCGATCATTGTGTAGTGAATATGTTAGTCATTATATTTAAACTCAAATCGATATGTTTGTCTACCTTATTTGCCACACACTTAACCGTCAACTAGTTGTTTAATGTTAGACTTTGATATTTTAATAATTATAAATAATTTTGATGATATATTTTGAAGTTGTTCTTATATCACTTATTTTTTGATAAATTTATTGATAAATGAATTTATCAATAAATTTTTTAATAAATAAAAAAAAATCCTGTGATGAAAACCTATTTTATAAAAAGATTTTTTTAAAATTTTATTTGATAAGGATATTTATCGATAAAGAATTTGATAAAAGTATTTAAACTTAGTTTGTAACTATTGTGAAAACTATTTTTATAAAAAGATTTATCAAATGATTGATCTATAAAGATATTTATCAATAAAAATTTTGATAAATATAATCAATTAATTTAGTTTCTGAAATATTATATTAAAAGAAATTTATTGAAGTATTTTTTGATAAGGTAATTTATCAATAAGTTGTTCAATAAATAAGGATTAATTGTGATAAAGTCTATTTCAAACTTCATTTATGGAAGTATTAAGAATTAAGGCAGTTTATCGATAAATATTTTAATAAATAAAAAAATTAGTTTAAATCCAAGCTCTAAACTATCTTAAATAATTTTGACAACTTGTAAATCTTATAACTTACTTTTAAAAAATAATTTTATGAAATCTTGTTTCGACATATACTACATGAGATAAAATTAAACATTAAAGAAAGAAAATTTGAAAGTTTATTCATTATTCTTCAAACATTTATAGATAACATATTCAATAAATTTTATTTATCGAATGATACTGCAATAAATTGGCTATCCTGAATGTGAAAAGAGTTGTGTATTTTTTATATGTATGAAAGCCCATGTTATCAAAAGTTATATTTCAAAAGATATTTTGATAAGGTATTTCAAGACAATATGTTTAATATTTATCAAAGTCATTTTCAATAAATATTTCGATTAGTTTAACGGATTTTAGAAAAGATTTTTAAATCAGATTTTAACATACTTTGTTGTTTCAATATAAAACATTATGAATCAATTGATATATGTTTAAACATTTTATATATTATTTATGAAATATATTTCAAAATCAATTGCAGACAGAAACAAGATCAAACGAAGAACTTTATCAAAAACAAAAATATTTTAGAATGCATTAAATGCTTCAAGATGCAAAAAGTAGCTTTATTTCTTCGACAGATACTTCAATGAGTCTAACGGATTTTTGAACAAATCAACTATAAAAAAAGTCAAAGAAAGTGCTAGAGTTAAGAAGCTCACTAAACACAATCAAACTACATACATTTACTCAAGTATTAACTGTTGCATTCAATGTATTATGTTTTATCATGTTTTTTATTCTCTATATAGAGGAAATTTTCTTGGAGAGAAACACTTAGAGATTATGATCTTTAGTACTTATCATAATCACTCTAGTAAACAGATAACTATAAATTTTCATTTATTATATGAGATACTCAAGAGTGAAATTCTAGAATGTGATTCTAACTTTACACAAAGTAAGGGGATATTGAGGCATCAAGAACCTATAGAATTTTGGAAATTAGTGAAATATTTAGAGGACTTTTGAGGACTGGACATAGACAAAGTGGTTAGACTGAATTAATATAAATCTATTGTGTACAATTATCTTTTATCTACTTTTCTTTGTAAAATCTTTCTAAACTTATTAGTACAAAATATACTTTTTAAAACCCTATTTTTAAATCGATTCTCACTTAAACGATTTAAAAAAATGACCGGTGGTATTTTTATAAATAAAGGTAAAACATTTACACCTAATGTAAACATGACCGGTGTAAAAAAAATGAGCAGTGATATTTTTATAAATAAGGGTAAAATATTTATACCTGATGTATACATGACCGATGTAAAAGAAATGAGTGGTGGTAATTTTGTAAATAAGGGTAAAATATTCAACACCTGATGGAATGACATCCGGTGTAGAATGTCTTTGTGTACATATTCTACACCTGATATAATGACATCTGGTGTAGAATGTCGTTGCCATTAAAATTCTAACAAAATGCCATAGTTTTTTGCGCTTCCTTATCTTCACAAATCATATCGTCGTCAATGGAGAAAACCAAACAATAGAGAACATATGGTGATAGGAAGCTCTACCTTCATAACACTGTTTAAAGCTCACTGAAGAAGAAGACATAGATATGTGATGACCCATACCTGTGCTTGTCGTTCTCTATTGTTGAAGTATATCGTTCTCACATCTAAAGCTCACAAAAGAAGAAGACTCAGATTTGTGATAGTGGGAGTATATTTTTTATTTCTTTCTTTCTGGGTTTTGTTTAAATATATTTCTGTTCACTTTTGACTAGGTAAGTCGGAGGAATTGTAACTATGTTTCTGCGATATCTTCAATTAGGTGATGACGTTTCTAGATTTTCGTTTCCGTGTGTATATTTGGATTTTCATTTCATTCATTTCTTAGTTCTGTTGAAATATATTTCTGTTTGTATTTGAGCAAGTAATCCGAAGGAATTGTGACGATGTTTTTGTGATATTTTCAATTAGTTGAAAGTGTTTATGGGTTTTCCTTTATGTTTATATATCTAAGTTTTTGTTTCTTTCGTTTCTGGGTTTTCTAGCTTTTTCTTTCTTCCTCTTTTTTATTCTCTACTTATGTTTTACATGTACATATTCTTCTTCATCATTCTCCTCCTCCTTCAGATTTATGAAGAAGAAGGAAAGAATTTTGGTGCTTTAATGGAGAAACTGGTTTAGAAGCTTATCTGATTTGAATCCAGAGTTTTTCGATTCTGGATTTTTTTTATTTTTACATTACTTTTTAAACTAATTATATGAAATAACCGGTTTAAAAAAGTTAATTTTCTATGCCGGTTGTATACAACGGGTATAGAATATCAGATTTTCTATACGGGCTATTTTTACATTAGACTTAGTCCGGTGTAGAAGTCTATTTTTAACCAGTTTAGAAAGTCTATTTTCTACCGATGACTCAATCTTTATAGTTTCTATTTAAATTTAAAATTTATAATATTACCCAATTTAACCCCCTCAGAAATTGCTATTCTAAAATATGTGTTAATAAATGTTCGGACAATTATTAAATGTAGTACAATAAAAAAACCAGTTTTTTCAAACTATCATTTCTCTTAATTTCCAATGACTATTTTCGTATCTAACAACTAGAATTTTCTCAAAAAAATGTAAATACCACTTCATTTAAATTGATTGATACAAGAATTAAGTGATAAATTTATGAGCATTCGCTTCTAGCATTAAAAGTTTTGTTTGTTATGTTTAGTGCTTCAATCGTATTATTCAATCCTATGAGAGTTTTATAAGTATTCAATTCTCTTTTTCTTATGAGAAATACTAAAAGTGAGGTATCATTGAATGTGATTGTTAGGGATAACATTATCCAAAGATTGGGAAGAGAAATTAAGACCAGATCAATTTTTGTGTGGTTGCAAGTGCCTAATTTTGAAAAACTTGCAAAGTTAGTAAATATCTAAAGTTATTTATTTGAGAACAGAATGTAAACCAAGTAGTTTAAATCGAACTAGTATAAGTTACTTTATTTAGGATCTGTTTAGATAAGTTTGTAAAAATATGCTTATGAAAAAAAAGAAAAAACTTTTGGATAGTTTTTAAAAAATGACTTTTAGAGAAGAATTTATGAAAAAAAAAGTTATTCTAAATAACTGAGTGTTTGAATAGTTATTAGTTGAATGACTTTTGTAATTGTTAAATTACTAAAAGGATATAAGATAAAAATATTAATTAAATCAGATGATATGTTCATTCACTATTCATAGCAATATTAACTCTCATCTTTCACTATTTATCGCACTGGTTATTCTATTCTTTTCTCTTCCTCTTCCATCGCAGCACTATCATCTTCTTCTTTTCTCCATTGGCGACGAGGTTGAAAACCAAATGTTACCCAGTAGCTCACGCATCGACAGAGGTGGCACAGAGACGGCGATGGTGATCTTTAACAGTAACGAAGATAACAAAGAGTAGAAGACGGTGTGATGGCTGGAAGAGAGAAGAGGGAGAGAGGAGAGATAGTAGAAAAAAATAAGAGTAAAATAATAATTAGCTAGTCTATAAGTTTTTTTACTATTCTAGAAGCTAGTCTCACTAGCTTATCTAAAACCTTAGTTTTAAACAATGATTTGATCTAAAAGCCTTTTTAGACAAATATAACTATTTATTTTAAAAAAATTTTAAACCTAAATTTTGTCTCATGATTTATAAACTTTTCAAACATGTTAAACTCTTTTCAAACTCATTTTATAGCTCATCTTTTATGTATTGCTTTGTTTTCCAATCTTCCCTGTTAAATTATTTTCTTTTTAAAAAAAAGTGTTGATTTTTTTTTATAAGACACCAAATTTTACCTTTCTTTTTAATGTTCAAACCTTATCCAACATGTGTTACAAATATCTTTATCTGTATAAATAAATTTCTGTAAAGAGAAAAAAATATAAATTTAAATTATGTAAAACGAATTTGTTGAAAGAGTTAAATACCCTTTCTACTTTAAATATGGAAAAAATTATACTTTTGATTAAATTAAAAATATCACTGTCCATGTAAACAATTTACAAAAAATATAATTTCCAAAAAAAGTTTATGAAAGGCGAATAAATCCTTTGTTGTTTGTCTTGTACGGTACGCAGTAACATTTTAAGTCCTAAAATTAATCCCATGAATTTGGGGTGCTTGCCACGGCATAAATCTTGTTTTGGTCAAATAATTACAAAGTTTTTATGCTTTATATCAAAATCAGAACTATGTATTAAAAAATTATCAATTTATTAATAATATATCTATGATTATTAATACCATATTTAACAGATATAATTTAAAATTTATTATTTTTTTTAAAAAATTCTTTCATTTTCTCAATTTAAATTTTGAACCTACTAAAGTTTTTAAATTAAAAATTTATGGCCAAGTTATTTATATTTTTAATTTATTTTACATTTTCTTCTTTCAGAGATTTTCTTTTTCTTTTTGTAAACAAGGGTCGCATCGCACGCCGAAAATGGAGTCTGTC
Organism: Leucaena leucocephala; assembly: GCA_037074615.1. Taxonomy (NCBI): domain Eukaryota; kingdom Viridiplantae; phylum Streptophyta; class Magnoliopsida; order Fabales; family Fabaceae; genus Leucaena; species Leucaena leucocephala. The sequence goes on from CM073519.1 coordinate 17,990,018, forward strand.
TGCGCGTGGATGCTTATCGCAGAATGTACGACTTGAGAGGATAAAAAATCTTAATTTATGACTCACAAATATTAAACATATAAATTAAGATTTTACAAGATTAAGATATTCATAAAAATTAGTATTCTGAAAAATGCTTATTCAAAAAATTTATATCTTTTTTTTCCCAACACTAAAAGATTTATAAAGATATTAAATAAAGTAGTGCATTGAATTTTTTTATAAGAACTTAAAAAGTAACTATACTTTGTGTATAAAATTTGTAGAGGATTAACAAAAATTTATTAAAGTTATAAGCAGTCTCAACCAATAAAAAATAATATAAATTTAAATTTTAGAAAATATATTTATTGATAAAATTAATTTTTTTACAAAGTTTAAAAAATTATACTTGAATTAAATAAAAAAATTATAGAACATTAATACTTTTTATAAATAAAATTTTATCAGCTCTTCTTACTATTCAAATGTTTGATGCGGAATTTTCCTTAAGAAAGAAAAAATTGGGTAAAAGTATCCTTAGTTTTCAACTAGATATTCTACTTTCCAAAACAACAGATTTCACAAATCTGTCTCCTTCAATGCTCCTATGAGATTCACCGACATCAGGTTATCACCTCGGACAACTCCTCACCGTCGGATTGATCACGTGTATTATTTAAATATTTGACGATCACATGGGCCCCACATTGGGACATAAAAGTAAAAAAAAAATCAGAAAGGATTCAAGTTTCCATAAATATCCTTTTACTCGTTCGTTTAATCGTTTAGTTTTTATGAGTCCTTTTGTAGGCGACAAAATAAAATTCTGGAGCCCTTAAAATTTGGGCCTTTGAATGATTCCATAATTGTTTTATTGGAAAGTTTTCATTATTTCAAATAATTAAAAGAAAAAAGAAAAGATGCTTTACAAAGTTTGCCCAAGAATTTTTGCACCTTTACATATGGGTGAAATCATGGTAGTCGCTCCTTGATAGTGAAAGTTATGCGGCATGTTTGATTGATTTTGATTCTCATTAATTTTCTAATTATATTAAAAAATTAAGAAAAAATATTTAGTAAAAATAGTGAGTAAGCAATGATAAAAGAATAATTTTTCCATGATATTAATAACCCCCCTGAGTTAAATGGTCAAATTAGTGAATATGTAAATCAATCATTTAATTATGAGTTTTAAATAGTATTGATATGATCACATAATGTTAACATATATTTTTTCCTCCCCATGGTAAACTTACAATGATATCTTTTTGAGTAAAAAATAAAAATAATAATCCATCATAGTTGTATTTTAGTAGCTTAGTAAATGATTTAACTTTAGATTATTAAGTGTGTGTAGAATAATGAGTAAAAGAAAGCTTGATTAATTATAATTTTTTAAAAAAATAATAGAATAAAAGCAAGACACTTGCATGATATTACCAATTTGAAGACGATTGCTCCCAATAATTGATACTTGACTATAATTATTTAATAATATATCATAATTATAACAATAATATCTGCTAAGTCTCTAATATGCAGAACACTAAACAATAATCATGATCTTAATTATAAAATTCATAATTATACCTAAATTTAGCATACAATTATATACAAAAATGATAATTGTATCTCTAAAGTTGAGATTGTTACCTTACAGGGAAGTAAGGGGGGAGTGATCGAGAGGATCACTTGTTATACTATAGCACCAAGAACCTGTTTAAATCTTAGGGTATAGTTAAAAATCTCAGAAGTCCTTTGTAGGGCAAAATGATTAGTTTGAACTAAGATAAACTATCTTGTGTTGACTCTTCTATCCCTAGGTGATATCTTTTTAATATATATTATCTTTATTTTATTATACTTTGGTTGTCTTTAAGGTTTTTAAATTTATGTTAAAAATTTTAAAACATACAATTCACCCCATCTTGGGTGTTTCTATTGAGACTACTATTTGATATCATAGTAGGTCTCTGAAAAAAGATTTAGCCATCTCAAGAGAGATCTAGTATTAATGACAGGATTTGGAGACAATGTTTTACCAGCAGGAAGGTCTACCACAAAGCCTCCAAGTTTCAACCGAGAAAACTTTATGTTATGGAATATGAGAATAAAGGCTTTCATCAAAGCCTCTGAGTACAATCTCTAGGATGTGATACAAGACGAAAACTACATTCCTACAAAAGTCATTGTCGGAGCTAAAGTTCTGAAGGAGCGAAGTGAATATGATGACGACTACAAGAAGATGATATTACTCAATGACAAGGCCATTAATATTATTAACATGTGCTTTAACTAAGAAAGAGTATTTTCGAGGGTATCTAGTCTAGAGATGGCTAAAGAGATGTGGGAAGCCCTAGAAATGGCCCACGAAGGAACATTCGGATTAAAAGAAAATAGAGTCAACACACTTAAAATAGAGTTTGAATTTTTTTGGCTGGTAGATGGAGAAAGTATCCGTGATATGGAAGTGAAATTACATCTCATCAATTACTTAACTGCCCTTGGCAATCATCGTTTAGTCTAAAGATAGGAAAAACACTAGTGGACAATATGAATTCCTTGGTGATTGTTTAGTCTCATCGTTTAGTAAGAAGCAATACATTGTAGCTATATCATCAACAGAAGATGAGTATGTAGCCATTAGAAGTTGTTGTGCACAAGTATTATAGCTCAAACAACAACTCCAAGATCTAGGAAATATATTCTCAATTCTCTATGACAACACAAGTATAATTAGTTTGTCAAAAAATCCCATCCTTCATTCCCAAACTAAGCACATTGATATTATACGTCAGTTTATAAGAGATCACATGCAGAAGAAAGATATAAAAGTTGAATTCATCCAACTATCTTCATATAGTAGAAATTTTCACTAAATCGCTTGGTCAGGATCAATTCAACTATATCAGGAGAGAATTGGTAATGATAAATCTCAATGAGTTTCAAGGATTCTATTTCCTTAATAAACTATTTTCTTTAAGCTTTATTTAGCCTTAATTTTCTCAAAATAATTATTCAATATTTATGTTTTCGATGATTCAAGTTGCTAACTTAAGCTTCAGAGTATATAGTTGTATTTTTGTAGGATGCTTTGTTATTGAATTGAAAAACATAAGCTTATAGAGGATATATTAATCCAACACTTAATCGATTAATTAAGGGAGGCAACTTTATTCTTTTTGTGAAATATGCAGTAAATGTCTTATTAATCGATTAACAGTTCTATTAATTGAGATTAATCAAACATCTAATCGATTAATTTGTGTTAAATATGTGTTAAATATTATTTTTTTTCAAATTAATTGATTAAAAATTCGATTAATTATAATTAATTGATCAATTAATCGATTAATTAAGTGTAATTAATTGAACAACTAATTGATTAATTTGTCTAAATATGTGTACATCTAATGAAATTAATCAATTAGTTAATTGATTAATAGGCATTAATATATTAGTTAATAAATTAATATCAAGTTTTATCAGCAATCAGTCATGACTATTCACTATTCAACTTGAGCTCTAATAGACTAAACTTCATTTTCTCTCCCTTTAACTCTCACAAATCCTTAAATCTATTTGTGGGATACCTAGTGCACACTCCATTGATCAAAACCCATAAAAAATACTCATAAATTCCTCCATTTAACCGCTCAAGTCCCTTATTCTTTACGGAAGTAATTGTGAGAACAAATACAACCAATGGAAATGAATTTGAGCCTAATCTATCTAAGTTTACATCTAATACTCCTAAGGCATCAGTTTCGAAGGATAAGAAGAAGAAATATCAATCTAAAGTGGTTAAGGATGGACCATATATCTCAAAGAGTAAAAATAAGGACCAGTCGAGTAAGGCACTGGTGAAAGAAATAACCAGGGATAGAAACAACGTATATATTTTTGAGCCTTCTCCTTAATCTACTTCAAAGATAAAGTTAAGGTCACAAGAACATAATTCTGACATAGGCTCTGATCCTGATTTCACTGCAATGTTAGAAAAGACAGTGAAAATTGCCATCAAGCCACTTAGTAAGAGGAAAAAGGCTCCAAGGAAGGTCTCTACAACTCTAGCTCCTTCAAGTTCTTTTCCCTCAAGTTTGACTTTTCTACAAGGTAAATTGGATTTAGATGTTGATTTGGGGAAGTTTAACTCTGAATCTAGGGAGAGAAAATATTGCCTTATAGTATATGTTGATATTCCTTCACTTAAGGCAGATCAGAAGATTAATCTGGATTTGATAGAGCCACTATAATATTTTGAGATTTGGCTTAGGATTAATGAACCATATAGTTTGCATGTAGTTAGAATGTTTTATTGTAATATAGAAATTTTTGATACATTGGAAGATGACGAAACCAATGTGGATAGCTATCTGACTACTAGATTGAGAGGTCAAGAGATTAAGCTGAGCTTTAGTTCTATTAATTAGATGATAGGTGCTCTGATATCAGTACTAATAAAGACTATGGATTAAGCCATGGCTTATCCTATTTTTCTGTAAACTAACAAGCCTTTCCCTAGGTCTCTTTCCTTTACCCTAAGTCAGATGTGTGATTTCTATAGCATCATTCATTATATCTACTCTCGGCACATGATCATCAAGTCCAACAACTTTACTTATTTCAACTAGCAGGACTACCTCATACTGGCTAGGATAATTATTGGAGATAAGCTTAATTTAGGAGCTTTCATCTATAGTCAAATGAGGGAATTCGAGCCAATCAAGGATTACCCCTATGCCTTATCCTCAACTCATTTCATTCTTCCTAAGGAATTTCAACATTCATCATTAAGAAAGAAGAAAGAAGGAACAAATTGGCGCTTTTGGGATGTCTCAACTACACAAGATAAATATCAAGCTCTCCCATGATGCCAAGAAGGGACTGACCCTTAGAGACCTTTAAGACAAGCAGCCTACAGTTAGTGTTTCCCTTCCCCAGGTGAAGGATATTCCTTTACTGGACCTCAGTTCTCTACTACACCATTATTTTTAGGTATATCTATTCAGAGGTATCTCCATACTAAGTTTGTAGAGCTAGAGAGCAAACTCAATAGCTCTACGAAAGAAGTAGACATCAATCATGAGAGGAGAAGCTATAGGATCTAGACACTTCTAGTAAGTCATATCTAGGATTTTTAAGCATTCAAGGAGGAAGTTAGAGAGAGGAAATATGCTATTTTAGAAAGGCAAGAGGCTATTCATCAGGAGGTATCTGATGTGAAGAATATCCTTCTTGCCTATCTGAACAACCTTGGACCTTCTATCTTAGAGGAAGAGCTCAGAGATCAGCCACCTACTTTAGAGAATCAGCATGACCAGCATGCTCCTTTTTCTAGCTCTGATCTAGTAGTTCTTATCCCTTCACCATCTTTAGCCTTAGAATCTGTAACCCTTACTTTTTCACTCACTATACCCCTACCTTCCATCTCCATATAACCTAGCCTTCTATTACCCCTACATCCCATGATTATTCCTTCAACTCTGCCTTAACCCTTTTTCATGATGTCAAAAAAGTAGGAGAAAAGTGATAAGAACAAGGACGATTCATCTCTTGAGTCAATTGACTAACTGTTCTTTTTAATTATCTTGTTTCTTATTTTATTGTATAACTGATGACTAATAAATATGTTATTCAAGTTATGTTAATTATGTTCTATTTTAATTGATGATTATCTCATGTTAAGTATTTTGATTCACTTTGTTTTGTCATCATCAAAAAGTGAGAGAATGTTAGAATACATACTTAATGATATTTTGATAATGTCCAAAGTAACACAAATTGTTTCTTGTAAAAGATCATTTAATCAATCAAGTTATTTATGTGTTTTTAATTAATGTCAAAAGTGACATAAGAAGTTAGAGTAAGTTAATCGATTGATCAATCGATTAATGGTACTTAATTGATTAATGGGTATCATTAATTGATTAAATGTTCGATTAATGTCAAGGCATTACTCTCTGTTATTAAAAAGAAAGTCAGTTAATCGATTAATTAGTATCCATTAATTGATTAACCATTAGATTAATGTCATGAAGTTTCTCTTTGGAATTGAAAAAAATAAGTCATTGTTTTTAGTTGCCCACCCGGTTCACTAGAGCTTTGCTCCCACTACATCCGGATCCGACCCGCGTTACGCACCTGGCTATAGTGGGTGAGTCTCCCAACGAGGATTTTCTGCATATGCCAAAGTTCAAACTTGAGACCTCGCTTAAGCAATACTGAGCTACTTACCACTCGGACCAACCCCCGTTGGTAAAAAAAAAGTTGATTAATCGACTATTTAATTGATTAATTCTAATTAATGGATTGTCTATTAGATTAATTTATTCATAATTATTTTTTTTAGACAAAATAAACTTTATTAATCCATTAGTTAATCGATTAATCTATATTAATGCATTAAAAGTTCAATTAATTAGTTCATAATCATATTGTGAAAATCAAGTATAAATCCATTAATCCATTGGTTAATCTATTAATATATATTAATCTATTGACTATTCAACTAATTATTTTTGAAAACCTTTCTGTGTCAATTCATCTAGAGACATTAATCGACTAAGGATTTGATTAATTTATATTAATGGATTAATTATTCGATTAATATGTTCTGAAAATCCTTCTGTATCAATTCCTCCAGAGACATTAATCGACCTAGGATTTGATTAATTTACAATAATAGATTAGTTATTCAATTAACTTCATATATTTCAATGATAGTTCTCTTTTTACGCTGAAACTAATTTCATCTTTCTTTGAACTATATATGTTTGATCCAAATATAAATTATGCTTTTGTTTCTTATGATTCTTCATAATAAATTTGTTGAGAAACTTATCTTATCAAATTATATTGAATTTGATTGAATATTCTGATCAATATGGTGCTTTATTTTCTATTCTTCTTATTAACTGAAACATTGATCAAATTAATGATGTTTAATCAATTAGTTAATCAATTAATACAATATATTTTTTTCAAAAGTCATCTGAATCGTATTAGATCTTGATCTTTATAATATGAGTTGATTATTAGTTGTTCGTACACTTAAACTATGCTTAAACTCTTAACAAATCTTTTGAGATTGAGTGTGTTTAAAAAAGACTGAAAGTTTAAAATAATGAATACTACGTCAATGAAAACTTGCTACATTTGGTAAAGCATTAAATACTCACCTAACCACCAATTACGCCTTCACTCCAACGGTTATAAGCTTGAGTCCAACTTCTACTAATTGAAATAAATGCTATTTAAGGAAGACTCGGCATTAACGAAGACAACAAACACCAATGACTAAATTCATTACACTCTTTGATTCTTCATTCATTATTATGTAACATGATATTCTTGTACTTCAGTGTTTATCATCATCTATATTGTGTGAGAGATATTGAGAAAATTTTTACTATGCGAGAGATATTGAGAAAATTTTTACTGTGTGAGAGATATTGAGAAAATTACTCCCCTTTACTTCCCTTAATGTTTATGGGCTGTCTTATTTTTTGGGCCAAAAAATATTTTTCTTAAAAAAAAATAAATTGGGCCCCATGTGTTATAGGCCAAAACTTTTGTTTTCTTTTTTCTCTCCCTCCTTGTTGGGCTTGCGTGTTTTGGACCATTAAAATTTAGTTTTCTTTTCTGTTTGGCTTCTGAAAAATCGTTTTGGGCTTAGACTTTTTTTTCTTTTATTTTTGGACTTTCATATTTAGGCTCTGTTTGGACTTTTAAGTATGGGCTATTTGATTTTATTTCTAAAACTTATTTTGGGCCAATTGCTTTTCTAGAATATATTTGCTCAAAATAAATTAATTTCTTTTAATTTTAATATGTCCCTTTAAATACTATTACATGCACTGCAAAGGTTTAAATAAAGGAAAATTAATTTCTTCATTATTTTAACATTTTAAAAATGTGTTTATAAATTTTAATTTTGAAATGTGTTGAAATTAATCTATTAAACATTTTTCTTAGGTGTATGAAATAGTGAGAGAATTTAAATTAAATTATTTAATTACCTTTGTTGATTAAATTAATTTATTAAATACTCAATTAACTTGTGCATATTTAGATTTTAATGCATATTAATGATATTTGTGATTAGCATGCAATACCCTAATGAGTAGTCACAACATCTTTATTCATTTAATTTTGTTACATGCATTAATTAACCACATATGGATTTAAAATTTCAATTGTAATTAAATGTATAGCTGTGATTTATCTTTACATATAGGTAGATATCTCATAATTATATATTTAATTAGGATGGGATAGAATAACCTTATTATTTTCTAAGTAACATATAGGTATTGGAAAGTACAAATACATCATAGTTTTATCATTTGAGATAAATACATGCTATGCTAATGCTTTTGCCTGTAGGTAGATATTGGTGATAAGTATTTATTACTACTTGTGTTCTATATTTTACTAAGCATGCATACATGACACACTGAATTGTAATTGCTTGAAATACATGACATAGTGAATTGTAATTGCTTCAAATTATAACTTGTGAGCTTATTTATACATTTGTCTATTTTTGTTTTGCAGATTCAATTTATGCCCCCAGAATCATGGCTGATGCAAGCAACAAAACTATTTTAAATGGAAGCACTAAATATGTTAGTTGGAGAGATAATATTTTGTTGTATCTCAATTTTTTGGATTTGGATTATGCCTTAAGGTATGAAGAACCTTTGAGACCAGATAATGCCTCCGATGACAGAGAGGCAAAAGAAAGGTATACTATGTGGGAGTAGAGCAACTACTTATCTCTTCTGCTTATACAACAAAGGATCATTAGAAGTATTAGGGGAGCAGTCCCTAAGTGCGAAATAGCCAAAGGATACCTAGAAGCTTTAAATAAGTAGTTCAAGCCGATAAACAAGTAGATGGGTGGTGCCACCATGTCTTAATTATGTGCTATGAGGCTTACAGGTATTAGCAGTATGATGCGATATATAATGAAGATGAGAGATCTAGCTTCAACTGAAATCCTTTTAAATGGAACTTATAAAGCAATTTCTGGTGTAATTGGCCTTAAATTCACTTCCTACTCAATATGATGCTTTCAAGATCTCATATAACACACATAAGGAAAAATGATCAGTGGATGAACTACTGTCTACGTGTGTTCAAGAAGGAGACTAGATTGCTGATGAGAGGGGAAGGTGCACAAAAGGAGGCTCATATAGCATAAAGTTTCATGGCCATAAGCAAAAAGGGAAATAAAGAAAACAACAGAGGAAAGGAAAAATTGGAAAATCCATGTTGTTTCAGCTATCAACAAAAGGAATACCACATGTTTCTTCTATAAGAAAAAGGGGCACATGAGGGATGAGTGTTAGAATGACTGTATCACCCAAGAGGGGGATAAATTGGGTGATTTTAAAAAATTGAAAACTTTAAGAACTTTAAAGTAAACTCAAAGATGATGTTCAGAAGGATATTACCGATTGTAGGAAGATGAGGGAAATAAAGACGTAAGATGTTGCACACAAACGATTTATACTGGTTCAGCCCAATTCACTTAACCTACATCCATCCCTAGAGATCCTCCTCTAAGTGTTTCACTATATTCCAAGATTAGCTAGGCTCTTAGTGCCTCATTACGTTCATGTGAGATTCTACTCACTTCCTTTTATAACTATTAAGGTATTAACCCGTGAGAATCCTTCTCACTCTCCCTTACAACTCGTAAGGTAATAATCCACTTAAAAGACTCACTCTCTTAAGTAACTTAGAGAATTTATTGATACAAATATAACTCTTTCTTAGTAGAGATATTGTGATAAAAACTTAAGCACATACTCTCTAGGTTTGTCTCTCAAGAATATAATATGATCTATACCAAAGAGGAGAACAAAGTTAAACAGAGATCTAATTATATTAGTAACTGACAATGTTTATGATTGTCATGTACCTCTTATTTTCTCTTGTCTCTTATGTCTTTTAACTTCCTCTCATCGTTATCTTTTTATCTTTGACTTGTTCTTCTTTTATAAATGAGTTCTTCATATATTCGTTGAAGTAGCCATTGAAAATATATCATATTTGCTGATGTGTGCATATGACTTTTGGCTCTTTCATTAATGTCTTCGTTTGATCTTGCCTTAGCCTATAAATGATCTTGAAACATACTTTAGAGAATATATATAATCAATATAAGCATAAATCAATTATTTTCAAATGATTTAGAATTAAAGATCACTATGTGATAAAGTGATTTAAAAATATTTTCACAAAATAGTCTTGAATTATCGAAGTACTTATCGAAGAGAAGCCTTATAGAAAAAGTCTTTGATAAATTATTGATAAATTTCATTGAAATAGTTTTAAATCTTATTGAGCAATTCTTCAATAACTAGTTTTATCAAAAAAATATTTGATAAATCTTCAATGAATTCCATTCAAACATATTTTGGATTTAGCGAATAGTTCTTTGATAAACATCCTTATCAAAGAGCTCTTTGAAAACTATTCTTTCTAAAATATATGCTTTTAGACTTATCAATATATTTCACAGTACATTATTTATCAAACTGATCTTTGATAAATAAGCTTATTGAATAACTTATTGGAAAATGCTGAAGAATATTATTTCAAACATTTTAAGACAGACTTTAGAGATCCGTTGATATTCAAAACAATGTAATATAATTGGAATCAATAATTCATAAGATCATTCATCAAATCAAAGCAAGTTATAAGCTTATTAAGATCACACAAAGAATCATTTAATAAATCTTTAATAACTTCATAATATGAATTTTTGTCCATATATTGAAGTGCTTATTGAAAAGGCCCTTATCTTAAATGACTTTGATAAATGACCTTATTGAATATCTATTCGATAAATTTCATAATTTCATATTTCAGATTTGTTAAAGTATTCTTCGATAAATAGGCTTATCGAAAAGTTTATTGATAAATACCAGAAGAGCAATACCAGAATTTCTCCTTTCCTTTTTAATCTCTCTTTTTTTGTAAGATTACTTAAAACACTTTGAGAAATATACAATTCAAAAATCTTAGCAACATTATAAGTAATAATTTGTCATAAAAATCATTTAACAAGTGAATCATTTATATTTGAAAAAGCAAATCATATGTAAAAACTGTTCTATGCAAAAATGAGTTTTTTTCTTTCTATTTTTATTCGAACTGTTCATTGAAAAATATCATTTGTTAAATCAAGTACTTCATGTCTGATCTATTGAAATGTTATTTGAAGAATACCCTTATCAAATAATGGATTGATAAATCCTTTGAAAAATAACTTCCATTTACAAGTTTTAACTTTCAAAAACAAATACTTCAAGTTTGTAATTCAAACGACTTATGAAATTTTTCTCTATTTATCGAAGTGTTCTTCGATAAATATTTTATCAAATAATTCTTTGATAAATGAGTCTTAAAATGTAGTTTAGAAGGCTCGATAAACTAATAAGTACATTTCAAAACAATTTTCACAAAGCTTTGACTTTTAATATTCTTATAAATACTTTGTTAAATCCTTTCATAAAACACACTGAGTCATTTTCAAATTTATTGAAGGTTATAAATGACTTTATCAAATAAGTCTTCGAAGAAAAATCGATTTCAAGATAAAGACTCATAGTTTTCTTAAAGTTTAGTAATCAAAGATCTTATCAATGATCAAGCTTACTGAATAGTTCTTCGATAAATATGTTTCAAAAGTCAATTCTTTTCGCAAATTGCTTTTACATTTATCGAAGGGCTAATCGAATATGTCACTTATATATAAGCTTACCGATAAATGTTATTTCTCAATCTTAAAATACTATTTAAAAAATATATTCTCAATTATCATTATCAAAACACTGGAGTCTAACAATGAATGTCTCTAGAGGAAGACATAGCTTGAAAATAGAGGTATGTTTTTATCACATGTTACTTTTGAATCTAATTTTTTTAGCATTAATGATGACACTTGGTGGATTGACATTGATTCAATGATTCACATTTTGACCACAATGCATGATTTTCTAATAAGCAGGCCTTAACATCGTGAGGAGAAAACTATCGTTTCAGGCAGTAGGAGAAGAGATCATATGAAAGATGTTAGAATATTTTATATAACTTTTTTGAATAATCATATTTTGAATCTATATAAAGTTTTTTATGTTCTCTCTTACGAGAAAAATTTGATTTTCATGTCAAAAATAATTCTATTTGATTATCATTTATTTCTTTCTAATAAACTTATGACTTTGTCAAATGATTCTGTTTTAATTACCAACTTAATTATGATTGATAGTTTATTTAAAAGTATTTATTTATCCTTTTAATTCTTATAGCATGTGGCATAGGAGATTGGGACATATCTCTATTGATAGAATTAAAAGGATAAATAAATACAAAATTCTTCCATCTTAAAACTATTCAGAATTTAATTCTTGTGTGGATTACATAAGGAAAAAATAGATTAATAAGTCACATAAAGGGGCTAAGAGAAGTTCTGAATTGCTATAAATTATACACACGGATATTTGTTCCCTTGATTTGATTACACATGGTCAAAAGTACTTTATCACCTTTATTGACACTTAGTCATGATACACGTATGTCTATATGCTTTATAATAAAACTGAGGCACTAGATGCCTTTAAAGAATATAAAGTAGAAGTAGAAAAATAGATTGAAAAATCAATCAAGATTGCGAGATTAGACTGAGGTAAATATTATGGTAAATACACTAGTGAAGGACAAACACCAGGTCTATTTGCTAATTTTCTTTGAGAGCAAGGTATAGTAGCCTAATATACTATGCCTGGCTTACCTGATATGAATAATATAATAGAAAAAGTATGAACTATATATGGTTATGAGCATGATGAGTAACTCTAAACTTCTAACTTCCCTGTTAAAGGAAGTGCTCAAGACAGACACATATTAAATACAGTTTAAATAAATACAGTGTTCAACATCCCAATTTTTATTTTAAGATTCAAGTAGCATTAAAAGAAATTAATTACTAGTAGATAAAATTTTTATTTCATTATATAAGTTAAGAGAATTTAACTAAAATTATTTTTATTAAAAGTAAAAGCATAATAATAACAAAAACAAAAATAAAAGAGAGAGAGAGGAGGAAAAAAATAGAGACCAGACGTACGTGAATATATATTATATAAAAAAAGAAAAAGAAGAAACAATATTCTTTAAAATATATATTATAATATTTTACAAAATAAAAGTGGGGCCCACACCTTTTCTTTTAATATCTAAACACACACACACCATGCACGCGTCTTTTCTTTTCTTCTTCTCCTTCTTCTTTTCTGTATTGCTCATGTCTGTCTACTCTACATCTCCTCTATTGATAAATATTGGATCCTTTTAAACTCTGATTTGTTCTCATAAAATCTTTCAACTATCATAGTTATTTTTAATTATTTTTTATATTAAGAGAGTTCTCTAGAAATATAATATTTGTTAGGAGTAAAGAAATTTAAGGATTAGGGTTTAGAATAAATGTGAATTTTTAACAAATAAGAACTAGAGAGTTGTAGAAATCGGTGAATACTTGCATTTAATCGGTTTAGAATTTTTTTATTTGCATTATTTAAGAGGTTTAGAGTTAGGATTTAAATGTTAGAGAGTAGATATAATTTAATATGAAAATTTTGTTGATTTAATTTAGGTTAATGATTGGGTTATATTTATTAGAGATATAATTGATATTTAATCAGTTTAGATTGTGATTAGAGCTTATAAATTGAAAATGGGCATTTTGTGAGAACCCTAAATTAGAGAAATTGGGGATTTGGGTTGAATTGAATAATTATGGGTTAACTGATAGTACAAAAATTTAGGAATGATGTGATTTAATTTTGAAATGAGGAATTAGGTATTATGAGTGAGATTTAGAAATTAAAGATAAAATTAGGAACTTTGGACATATGTAATTAAATTGATTATTTGTTTATCAATTTGATTAATAATGAAACTCAAAGTTTAATATACTGAATGTTAATTATAAGTTAAGGGATTTGAGGATTTTGTATGATTGGAGGAGTTAGTGGTTAATTTAAGTAAATTAAGGTTAGAGGTTGATTGGAGATTATGAATTATGATATCGGGTTTGTTAGATTTGAATCCAATGATCTATTTTAACTTATTGAAGTGTGTTTTGTGGATTAAATGAACTAATTTTTGAGGTTGACTATGAAAAGTGAGCATTAGAAATTTTGGGTGAAACTTTAAGGGTTATGAAGTAAGGGTTTTTGAGTTGTTTGAGGAGCTTTACGTTATAGGAGAATTGATGGGAGTATTTATTTACAAGTATACGTTGTGTCAAATTAACAACTTATTGATGCTCATTTATATAAATTATGTAGATTGACTAGAGAATTGTGACCTAAACATATGGCTTCTCATCTATGGTACTTTTGTTAGCTTTGGAGAGAGATAATCACTTTCTACTCATTATGTGTGTTAATATGATGTTTGTGAGTGATTGATATATATATAAATCTACTGATGATGAAATGATTATATTGGGAAAAATTTGATTGTTGATTTTATTGAAAATTGTCTTGTAAGACTTAAAGTAACTTGAAAAGTTTAAGTAGAGATTAAAAATTAGTTATATCTTGATATTAGAATTTGAAGAAAGTCATTATTTTGAGAAAGACCCTATTGTGATATTTATTGAGGTTATTGATTATCAAGCTATTGATATTTTGATTAGTGTGATTATCTTGAGAATTATGTATATGATGATTGGGATTGGTGATGATGAAATTGTCTTTATTCCATGTGGTATAGCCTCCATTAGAGTTTGATGGTTGGCTTTTATCTGATAAGTTTATCGAGAGACTTGCCCTACTAGTTTATCGAGGGGCTACGACACCCCACCAGTTTATCGAGGGGGAATGAACCCATGATCCAATCTTATGCTTTTTGAATTTTGGCACTAGCCCATGGGTTTGGTCAGCGGGTATAAGGCAGTTTGGTTAGTATGATGAGAGGAATTTATGTGGTATTTCCAGTTGATTATATTGAGATAATGTATTATTTTCTATCTTGTGTATTTTATTAATAGTATTACTTGACACCTCATGAGCACATGTTATATTGCATCATGAGTATGATTATTGGTTACTGAGACATTTGTCTCACCCCGTGCTTATTAATATTTGTCAGGAGTTAATTTAGTTGTTAGTTATCATAGGAAGGTGACAGAGGCATGTGGTTCTATTTGACCTATATAGCACTACCCTTTATGTTTATGTGCTGAATAGATATAACTTGCCATTATAAAGCCTACTTTTTTTTTTATACTTTTACAATTTACTATTTTGATTATCATACCATACATTGTGTGCTTATAGAAGGCTGGAGGCCTTTCAAGGGCATGTATGTAATTTGTAGATCCACAATAGCTATTTGACCATATTAATATTATTGTGCTGTATTTTGTTGTGTTATGGGCTTTGAGGTTATTTATTCGAGTTCAACACTTGGAGTTCCCTTTCAAAAGTTTAGAATTGATAATTATTATAGTATTGGAAGAGTAATTTGGTATTTCCAATTCATAGTTATTGGTTGATTAAGGAAAACTTTTATAGTCATGGTAGTATTCATTTTAGAATCTTTGTAAAGCTCTTTTCTATCATGATTAACTCTTTTAAAATTAAGAAACTCATTTATAAACATAGTTAGATTATAGCCAATTATGGTACAAATGATTTTAAGTGATTAATTACTGTTATTTTAAGGAGAATTTTACAATTTGGTATCAGTTTCAAGGTTATTTTTTGGGTGTGGCATTGCATATCTTGCATATTAGTGGCAATATACATTATTTACACATAAATTCCTTTTAATCTTTGTTCTTGTGTGTGATTCTTTGGTAGGTTAGATCCTTAGGTAGGGAGAGGCTGGTACGGACTTGATCATGACAAAGTGCGCCTGGTGGTAGTAGACCTCATTATGACAAAGTGCGATTCTTTGGTAGGTTACATCCTTAGGTAGGGAGAGGCTGGTACAGACTCGATCATGACAAAGTACGCCTGGTGGTAGTAGACCTCATCATGATAGGCCTTAATCAAATTATGGAGCAATAATAAAACATATGAAGGATGCAGTGTTGGGAGCGGTTGATGAGAGGTTAAAGAAGTTTGAAGAAAAGATGCTAGAGAAGCAAGAATCAGGCTATATAAGGAATCAGGCAACCATAATGAGATGAAGAATGGTTTTGCAAGTGAGGGTTATAATAGAGAGCATGATCAAGTGAGCATTGGGGGGGGGGAATCATCAAGAGGAGTGTTTTATCCACCACTGTTGAATGATATCACTAAAGTTTAGAAAGAAGTGCATAAGCATATCCCTACAAAATTTAAGGGAGGACTTGAAGCTTCAGAGGTAGAGAAGTAGATTAAGAGGATGGAGACTATAACATCCTTACTTTCATATGTCTTAGGGACCATTCAGTAGCATTTAGAACCACTTACAAGACCTTAGAAGTCCATTAGCCAAATCTGGAATTTTACTCTTTCTCGGGTTACTGTTCATATGGTATTTGAGATTACGCAATGAACTTCAAAAAATCATAATTAATTCTAGAAAACTCAAAATTAAGTAGTTCAAAAAGCTAAGTGAATATAAAATCTTGAAATTTAAGGTAAAAATAATTTCCATATAAAATGATTAGCCAATTGATACAGTTTATTCGTTAAAGTTTACTATTTATTTAGTCAAAAACTCTAGAAATAGATTCTGGTCCCTTACTTTAAAAATTCATTTCTCTTCATATACACATATAAATGAAACGTTCTACCTATGCACTTAAATATATAGATGTGTACTACATGATCATAAAATTTTGTGAAATAATTCCTTCATTTGTTAGGTCAAATTGAAGCCATGACAAAACTGCTTTAGGACCTACATTTTACCCTTTCAGATTCCTTTCTTTCACTTTCAATAATTATTCTAGCATACATAAATCATCTCTTTTATCTTTTATGAATTCATATACATCATGGTGTTATAAAATAATTGTTTCATACAATCTCATGACATAAATAGATACTTTACATGGCTTTGACATACATGGAATATACATAGGATATGCTAACATCTTAAATACTTCACTTTTCTTCTTCCATACTTTAGCTCTTCTCCATGCATACATTATCCATCATGCTTGACCTAAATTGGTTGGTTATGGGAGAATGAGATTCTAGGGAATCTCAGTAGCAAATATTACCACTTAAATATGCAAGATGGATGCTAATGCATGATATGTAAGTTCATTAAACTTTCTTTGATTAGTGACATGCTATCATGCTATATACTTTTTGCATAAAATGCATGGCCATAGAAAACATGTTCTTCAAAATACATTCAACATCATTTATAATGTCACAACATCATTCAACTATCATATACATGTCAACACATAAGCATACCACATCAAGCACATAAAGAGGTAAGTTTACTACCTTATAAACTTCACTTTCTTTCACTTTATCTTGCTTCTTTCTTCTCACATCTCTTGGACATGTGGATGCCTCTTTTGGGAGCATACAAACTAATCCCTAACATCACATAACCATTCATCCATTACCATCTAATTTCCTTGAGCATTACACTTACTTTAACTAACATAACTCCCTCTTGAACATTAAGCTCATTCACTTTCCTTAATCTTAACTAATGGATTTGGTCTTTGAATCAATTGATGTCTTGACTTTAGACTACACAATTTCATCTTTTGAATTCATTTATGAGCTTAAAATCATGAAATTCCAGCTCCTTTATGGCCTGCTATATAGAACTGAATATAAGCATACAATTCTTTCAAAAATTCTCATTTTGATTCTAATGCTTCCCATACTTGTTTCTCCAAATTCCAATCACTTTTCATGCGAGTGAATAGTAACTGTGAAGAATTTCAAAAACTACAACCTTGAGATTTTAATATTTTCAAGGTTTAAAACCTTTCTAACCCTACACAAAATCATCAGATAAACTCAATGGAAGAATTAAATCATTGAAATTCTATTTATTTCCCTCATGAACAGTGCATACCAAACAGATTCACTCTTGGCAAAGTCAAGAATATCAACTTAATTCAATAACCAATCACTTAACTAGCTTGTTTAAGCTTTAATCATATGTTTCTAACTTCAATTTCTTCTTTCCCCTTTAATCTAAGATTTTTGGGCAGCACCACCCCTTAGAGAAAACTAAACTAAACTTTTCCCCATGAAAACCCAAAGTTTAAGCTCCCAAATCAAAGGAAAATAAGCTAGGAGAGATTACTTAATTTTAATCTCTAGCTTGCTTGAACTTTGAAACCTTGAATCTTCTTTGTCTTGGCTTGAGTTTTTATTTTGCAAGAGTTTTCCCAAGGGTCCATGAACTTACGCTTTGCTGCAGAAATGAAGGGGGTATTTATAGAAAAATCTTAGTGGAAATCAATGGTCAAGATTGATTTGGTTACTATTTGATCTAAATGCCCACATTTAATCTTGGATTTAATTTTTTCCAAAAATAATAATTATGACATCATGTGGGATAGCTCAAGAGACACCTCAAGGGGTTAAGTGGCGAAATTATAATGGGGGGAACCTTCTAGAAAAATTCTAGTCCAATCCGGTACCGATCAGAGCAGTTTCACAACAACTGGACTGTTTTCTGTTTCTAAGTTTTTTATAATATACCAGGATATGTATTTTGTCTTGAAAATCAATGTCTAGGCTTATCATATCATTGAAATTGATATACTAAATATTTATTTGCCATCCACTCCTTAGAAAATGACCAAAATACCCTTAGTGTCCTCATTTCACCCCTCTTTACACTGCCTCAGGGCATATATTGGCTTTAACTAATCATATTTATACTATATCCCATATTTTTTGCCTGTCAAAAATGACCTCAATCTATCACTGGTACAGTATGGGTATCTAGGGGCATTTTCATAATTTCGTACTATTCCTGGACTGCTCTAGACTCTGGCCCACATAACTATCTCACTACTTTATTGGGCTCATTATGGCGCCATTTAGGCCTTGGTATGGGCTCATTGGCCTTTACTATCTTTATGGCACAAATCCCAATAAATCTCATCTGATCATATTTATCAGGTATTTTATTTCACTGTAAAATCCCATAAGACTTATACAGGATTCCTTTTCTGATTCTATCAATTTTATAAATTCTTAAATTAAATATAGGAATTTCCTATAAAGTTTCATTTGATTCTGCTGTTTGAAAAATACTGTAATAATTCTTCTGACTTCATAAATTTATATCAATTAATCGGGACCTCAAATCAAAATTCTGTGTTGAGTTAAACTGACCGGAATAATTTTGTCTATCTACTGGTAAAATTTGGGTCTTATCTAATTTCGGGCATTTTTGGCCTATTTTAGCTCAACTTTCTCATATTTATATTTGGGTCCCTGAACTTTTGAATAATTACACTTAGGCCCCTGAACTTTTGGCTATTTATATTTTAGCCCCTTAACTTTTGAAAATTGCACTTAAGGGCCTAAATTTTATTTCTACCTTTACTTTTTGCCTTCAACCTTTTCTAATTTTTGTTTTAGTCCTTCTCTTTCTTCAGGACTCATTTAACCTTTATCATTTCTTCTGATCTTCATCATAATCCTTTCCAAACCTCTTTTAACTATTAGTACTATACCGATAGGGAAAAATTATGATATGACAGAGACAATATTATCAGCAGTCTCTTGCATCTCACCACTAAAGGTGCAAAAGGCTATTACATATTTAGAGGATAAGGCGAGAGATTGGTAGGACAATATAAGGCCAACAAATACCTCACAAATGAGTTGAAAAGATTTTAAGGAGATATTTTATGATCATATCTTTCCTAAAGAACTACATATGGAGAGACAATTCTAGTTTTACTCTTTGTAGTAGAATGATATGCATGAGGACCTATTTATCATCGAGTTTATTTAATTAGTTAAGTACGTTCCTCAACCAAAAAAGGTGAATTACCCTCTTTGGAGGGCACAATAATTATTGTATCGTGCTAAGCTATAGCTACAATAAGCGTTAGCTTTATATAAGCCTAAGTCATTTGAGGATATGTGCATCTAGCTGAGAGTTATGGTTAGAAAGGCCCGAGAGGTAGACCTAGTAAAGAGGGTACAGGCTCTAGTTAGGGGGTCCAATTATTTGGGGCCTGCTAAAGGTGTAGGGAAGAGGGATCAATTCAATGTGGGGAGCTTAGGTAACTTGGATAAGAAAAGGAGTGGTGGTCAAAAGCTACGTGATCATAAAAGGCCTAATCAAAGGGGCCTATTTCAAAAGGGCTATAGCCAGAGGAGCCAATAGAGTGGGACCTACAATGTAAATAGAGGGTCTATGATGTTTACGCTTAGTGTTAATGGCCCATGTCAGAAGTATAGGCGACTGCACTAGGGACAGTGCTGGGAGTATTATAAGTGTCATAAACTGGGGCATATTGCCAAATTTTGCTTAGAGAACAGGCAACCCTCTTAGAGCACTAGATCTACCCATTCAGGCGTGTGTTTGTAATGACCCAAGAAGAGGCTGCAGTGTCTCCCAATTTGATATGAGGTACTATCTTTCTTTAAGGCCATGAATTGTATGCATTATTTAATTCTAGTGCCACTCATTCTTTCATATCTATGGATTGTGCTAAGAGGTTGAAATTGCATGTGATTGATTTGCTATATGATTTAAAAGTGTCAACTCCTATGGGAGCTACTGTTATTACTGCCCATGCATGTTTAAAACGTACTCTTAAGTTTAGGGAATGAGAGTCTTTAATTAATTTGATTTACTTGCCCTTAAAGGGTATTGATGTGATTATTGGCATGGATTAGTTGATAGCCAATAACTCCATTCTTGATTATAAAAGGAAATTGGTGATTGTTTCAATGAGTACTACACTTGTAGAGATGCCAAAGGGTCCTATATTATTCTCTGCTGTACAAGTGGACAAAGTTATTAAGAAAGGGTGTCAAGTATTCGTGGTTTTCTTCTCTATTGATGTAGATGTGGAAGTGCAGATCAATCATATTGAGGTGGTCAATGAATACCCAGAAGTGTTTTTAGAGGAGGTGTCTGGTTTACCTCTAAAGCGCGAGATTGAATTCTAGGGATAGCTTCAATATCAAAGGCACCATATATAATGTCTCCATCTGAATTGGCAAAATTAAAGAAGCAACTTGAGGAATTATTTGGGAAGGGTTTCATCTGATCAAGTGTCTCACCGTGGGATCACCAGTTTTGTTTGTAAAAAAGAAGGATGGCAATATGAGATTATGTATTGACTATCGACAATTGAATAAGGTAACAATAAAGAACAAGTACCCATTGATGACTTGTTATATCAATTGGTAGGATCGTCAGTGTTTTTTAAGATTAATCTGAGGTCAGGGTACTATCAGCTGAGAGTTCAAGATGATGACATTCCTAAGACTGCCTTTAAGACTAGATATAGATACTAAAAGTTCCTAGTTATATCTTTCAGATTGATGAATGCTCCAGCTGTCATTATGGATTACATGAATAGATTTTTAGATCTTACTTAGATAGATTTATTGTGGTTTTTATCGATGATATATTGATATGCTCTAGGCGAAAAGAGGAATATTGAGAGCATCTTCATATTGCATTACAAATTTTGAGGGATCATCAATTGTATGCTAAACTATCGAAGTGTGAATTTTGGCTAAATGAAGTAAAATTCCTAGGTCATGTAGTATCCACTTAGGAAGTAGCAGTGAACCCTAGTAAGGTTGATGCAATATTGAAGTGGGAGGCTTCTAGGTCAGTAACTAAAGTGAGAAGTTTTGTAGGCCTAGCTGGCTACTACCGAAGATTTATTCAAGGTTTTTCCCATATTGCCATGCCATTGACTAAGTTGACCAATAAAGACCAGCCATTTGTTTGGAGTGAGAAATGTGAGGCAACTTTTTAAGAATTAAAGATTGAGTTGACCACAGCTCCAGTACTTACCTTTCCTACCCTAGGGGTATCATATGTTCTATACATAGATGCTTCCTTGAAGGGGTCTTGGATGTGTACTAATACAGAATAATAAGGTAGTGGCTTATGCATCGAGGAAGTTGAGACTGCATGAGGAGAATTATTCGAACCATGACTTGGAGTTAGCGGCTGTAGTCTTTGCATTGAAGATTTGAAGGTATTACCTATATGGATCTCAATTTGAAGTGTTCAGTGACTATAAGAGTTTGAAATACTTGGTTGACTAGAAGGAGTTGAACAATAGGCAACGCCGATGGATGGAATTCTTGAAAGATTATTACTTTGAGATTAAGTATCACCTTGGGAAGGAAAATATGGTTGCATACGCCTTAAGTAGAAAGTTGGTGCATATGTTTAGCATGAGCTTAAATGAGAAACATTTATTAGAAGGATTGACAAACATTCATGTTGTACCTACAGAGAATTCTACCTTATGCATGGTGCTTAAAGACTATGCTTCTATCAGGACTTAAAAGCATCACAGTTAGAGGATGATCGGTTGGCAATAATTCTGGAGGAGTTAGAGAATATGCCAGTGCAAGACTATGCTTTAGGTGATATAGGGATATTGATGTACAAAAAGAGAATTTGTGTGCCATATAATGAGGAGATTAAGAAAACTATTCTTGATGAAGCCCATAGGAGTAGATATACTAATCATCGAGGCATAACTAAGATGTGTCATGACTTGAAACAGTAATATTGGTGGCTGAATATGAAGAGATATGACAAACTTTGTACTTCAATGTTTGACTTGTCAGAAAGTCAAGATAAAGCATCAGAGGTAGGGAGGTTTATTGTAGGGATTGGAGATTCCTCAGTAAAAATAGGATAGTATTTCTACAGATTTTATAGTGGGATTACAAAGGACATTAGGCAGTTATGATGCCATTTGGGTAGTTGTAGACATGTTAACTAAGTCTGTACAATTTTTACCCTACAAAACCACCTATTCTTTAGAGGAAATGAGTCAGTTGTACATGAATGATATAATGAGGCTTATGGAGTACCAGAGAACATCATATCGGATAGAGAACTGAGGTATACTTTAAACTTTTAGAAGTCAGTCAACATGGCTTTGGGCACAAAATTGAAGTTCAGCATCACTTATCACCCTTAGACTGATGGCCAAACAAAGCGTACCATTTAGATACTTAAGGATATGTTGAGGGCTTGTGTCATTACATTTAAAGTTAGTTGGATCAATCACTTGCCGTTAGATTAGTTCACATACAATAATAGTTACCATGCAAGTAATCGAAGGAGGAGACCTTTGGAGTTCAATGAAGGTAATCATGTATTTTTGAGGGTCATACCCACTATAGGCATCGGAAGGTCCATTAAAGTGAAGAAGTTGTCTCCTATATTTATTAGTCTATTTGAGATCTTAGAGAGGATTGGGGATGTTGCTTATCGAATTGCCTTGCCTCCACATCTATCTAATTGTACACGACGTGTTTCACGTGTCACAACTGAAGAAGTACAACCTAGATCCATCTCACATCATAGAACTGGAGGAGGTAGAATTACGTGAGAACTTAACTTATAAAGCAGAACCAGAGAGAATTTTGTATATAAAGGACAAATAGTTGAGAAATAAAACCATTCGACTTGTGAAAGTCTTCTGGAAGGGAATGACACCAGGAGATGCTACTTGGGAAACTGAGGAAAGAATGCGACAAGAATACGCAATCTATTCCTCGGTTAGTTTCTTGTGTGTTTCATTACTTGTGTTGTTTCCTTGTGTGTGAGAATTTTTGAAACAAAATTCTAATAGGTGGGGAGAATTGTAACATCCCTATTTTTATTTTAAGATTCAAGTAGCATTAAAAGGAATTAATTCCTAGTAGATAAAATTTTTATTTAATTATATAAGTTAAGAGAATTTATCTAAAACTATTATTTTTATTAAAAGTAACAAAATAATAATAACAAAAACAAAAATAAAAGAGAGGGAAAAAAAAGAGACCAGATGTATGTGAATATAGATTATATTAAAAAAAGAAAAAGAAGAAACAATATTCTTTAAAAATATATATTATAATATTAAAAAAATAAAAGTGGGGCCCACACCTTTTCTTTTAATATCTAAACACACGCACCACACACACGTCTTTTCTTTTCTTCTTCTCCTTCTTTTCTATATCGCTCGTGTCCGTCTTCTCCACAGCTCCTCCATTGATGAATATTGGATCCTTTTGAGCTCAGGTTTGTTCTCAAAATCTTTCAACTATCATAGTTATTTCCTAATTATTTTTCTATATTAAGAGAGTTCTTTAGAAATATAATATTTGTTAGGAGTAAAGAAGTTTAAGGATTAGGGTTTGGAATAAATTTGGATTTTTAACAAATAAAAACTATAGAATTATAGAGATAAATGAATACTTACATTTAATTGATTTAGAATTTTTCTATTTGCAATATTTAAGAGATTTAGAGTTAGGGTTTAAATGTTAGAGAGTAGAGATAATTTAATATAAAAATTTTGTTGATTTAATTTGGGTTTAATGATTGGGTTATGTTTACTGGAGGTATAATTGATATTTAATCGGTTTAGAGCTTATAAATTGAAAACGGGCATTTTGTGAGAACTCTAAATTAGAGAAATTGGGGATTTCGGTTGAATTGAATAATTATGCGTTAATTGATAATGCAAAAATCTAGGAATGATGAGATTTAATATTAAAATGAGGAATTAGATATTGAGTGAGATTTAGAAATTAGAGGTAAAATTGTGAACTTTGGACATATGTAATCAAAAGTTTGGAATTGATAATTATGATGGTGTTGGAAGAGTAATTTGGTATTTCCAATTTATAGTTATTGATTGATTAAGGAAAATCTTTTATAGCCATGGTAGTGTTCATTTTAGAATATTTGTAAAACTCTTGTCTACTATGGATAACTCTATTGGAATTAAGAAACTCATTTATAAATATGGTTAGTTTATAGCCAATTATAGTACAAATGATTTCAAGTGATTAATTATTGTATTTTAAGGAGAATTTTACACAATGTCCATAACACCCTTTAAAATATGAAAATGTTAGAAACTTAGTTTAAATCATTTCAAGGTATGGGGTTGTCCTGCTGAAGAAAGAGTGTACAATCTATAGCAGAAGAAACTAGACCCCAAGACCATTAGAGCTTATTTTTAGGCTATGCAAAAAGGTCAATGGGTTATAAATTTTATTGTCCTCTACCTTATAAAGATTTGTAGAGTCTAGTAATGCCAAATTTCTTGAGAATGATGTGATTAGTAGGAGTGATTATCCACTAGATTATTACATAGAGCAAACCACTAACACCATTCATGAGTAAACATCAATAGTTAATGATCCTCCCACTGTTGGAGTTGTCATTGAACATGATATAAACCTTGTGGCTTAAGTTGACAATACTGGATAAGATAGACACATACAAGATGACCAAACTATGACACAAGTGAAACACCACAAAATGTGATAGAAGATGTCCCCATTCAGCATCCTAGATCAACTCAAGAGGTTGAATTAAGGAGGTCAACTAGAGAAAGAAGATTGGTATTACCTAATGACTACATAGTGTATTCTACTGAAATTGACTATGATGTAAATGTTGAAAATGATTTATTAACGTTCCCTTAGGCCATGGAGATTGTGAACTCTAAATTGTGGCATGATGCTATTATTGATGAAATAAAGTCTATGGCAAACAACCATATTTGGGAACGTATAGAGGTCTAAAGCTATTAGTTATAAATGGGTTTACAAAACTAAAAGGGACTCGTAAGGCAACATTGATATATATAAAGCTATGTTGGTGGCTAAGGGCTTCACTCAAGTGGAGGGAATCGATTACAGTAAAATATTTTTACCTGTATCTAAGAAAGATGTGTTCCTTATCATCATGGAATTAGTTGCACATTTTGATATAAAATTGCACTAAATGAGTATGAAGACTATATTCCTTAATGGGGAACTGGAGGAAGAAGTATATATGAAATAACCTAAGGGTTCGTTGTAGAAGGTAAAGAACAATTGGTATACAAGTTAAAAAAATCAATATATGGTATAAAACAGGCTTCACCACAGTGGTACTTAAAGTTTCATGAAGTAATCACATTATTTGGTTTTATTGAGAACATCATGGATAACTATATATACCACAAGGCTAGTGGGAGTAAGATCATATTCTTGATTTTATATGTGGATGACATTTTATTTGTTACAAATGATTAGGGACTATTGCATGAGGTGAAACAATTTTTGTTTAAGAGTTTTGATATGAAAAATATGGGTGAGGCATCTTAAGTTATTGGCATAAAGATTCATAAAAAAAGGACCTAACGTCTTGTAGGCTTGTCTCAAGAAGGTTACATTGGCAAAATTTTTGAATGATTTAGAATACAAAATTATTCATCAAACATAGCTCCTATTGAAAAGGGAGATAAATTTAGTCAAGATAAATATCCTGAAACTGAGCTTAAAAGGAAACTGATGGAAAATGTCACATATGCCTCAATAGTGGGAACCTTGATGTATGCGTAGGTTTGTACAAGATCTAACATCATTTTTGCTGTGGGTATGTTTGGGAGATACTAAAGTAATCCTGGGGAAGCACATTGGATAGCTACAAAGAAAGTATTCAGGTACCTACATGGCACTAAACACCACATACTTACATATAGAAGAACAAACAATTTAGAAGTAATTGGATACTCATATTCAGACTCGGAGGATGTGTAGATACTAATAAATGTACAACTGGTTACATATTCCTATTGACAGAAGGAGCTATATAGTGAAGAAGTGTAAAACAAACTCAAACATCTCCTTCTACTAATGATGTTGAGTACATTATGTGTTTTGAAGCAAATTCACAAGCGATTTGGATAAGGAATTTTATTGCTAGGCTCAAGATTGTGGAATCAATCACTATAACCACCGCAGTTGTGTTATCACAGTACATAAAAGTCAAAGTAAGTTTGTCGAACTTAAAATCCTATGCTTGAGCTAAAGACTTCAGGATAACCAAGTTTCGATTGAACGCATCAGTACATTAAATATGCTATCTTACCACTTGACTAAAAGATTGAAGCTGAACATCTTTGTCACACATATACCTCGTATGGAACTTCATCCTTTATTTGATTAGTAGAGGTATGAGTGATGAAATTAAATTTTTCGATTTATCATTACTAAATTATGACTATATACATTTGTGATATTGGAATTGATAAGCATTAAGATAGGAACTAAATGAATATTGATTTCATACATAAATCGATACCTATTAAGTGATGATGTTACTTGTAATACATAGAAGGTAATACTTGATAGAAGAGGACTTATAGCCATGATTCTTGTAGTATAATATCAGTTAACCTTGGCAGAGCAATGATATTGAGTGTACATGCCAAGTGGAGAATGTAAGAAATTTATTATATATATTATAATTATTTAGATGTTAATTATGATAATTAATAAATATTCTGAGTGTAGCCCGTAGTTATTGAGGCATAGTCTAATATAGGTAATTAACTCAGTTAATTAAAGTTAATTTTCTGATAGTAAAAATTTACAAAAAATATAATTTTCTGAGTTGAAGACTGATAACATAATTTTCTCTGCTCACTCTGTGAGGGTTCTCTCCTGGTGACAGTAGTATATAAGTTTTTATCAGTATGTCTAAATACTAGTTGGAAGAATGTCTTCTAACTTCTTCTAATTGTATTATGTGATTAGCATGTCTCTAAATTAAGTTTTAATTCTTCCTTATATCAATAAGGATTTGCATTACCAAAATATGGATGTTTTGTTGCTCTTTAGCTTGGTAATAAAGTTTACCATAGTAATAATTACCAAAAAATTGGTAATCCGTATTCATACTTTTCCCCTATAAATACTCATTAATAACTCATTGCATATTTGAAAAAGTCAGGTTTCCCCTCCAATCATGGTTTTCTTTTTGCCCCCCTCATTTCTGTCCACCCTCGGTTAATCATTGCTTCAGCTCCACCCGTACCACCACCGCCTCCCTTCTTCTTCATCCAATAACACCTTTCAAACTTCTATAGATCAGACGTCGGCAAAGCTATTGTCTCGGACCCCAACGCCCACCACCTTCTCCATCATGGCCTCAACGCCATCGTCTCATCTTGTAACCATCCATTCTCAGATCGGAGCCACCGGAGCCCAACCATGTTCGTCATCAACTACTCCTTCATGATCCCACCTTATCATTCTGCTTCTTCCATCGTTACTCGCACCTGCCCTCCTTCACTCTCGTTCCCTTCTGCTGCAACATTATGTTCTCAGATTGATTTTCTTTTTGAGATCTTGGTTTCACAAAGCGATATTAAAAGTAACAGTGAATAATTTTCACCTTTATCTCCCTCACTGTTCTTTTATCCCTGTATCACCCCACCCCTCTGTCTTCCTATTTCAAAAAATGACACTCGTTTTTTTCATAGAATTAAATATACAAATATAAAAAATAGAAATAATTTTGAACATTAAATAGAAATAATTTTTGAAAAAAAAAATAAGTAACAAACTTTATATAAATCTTATAGATCAAATTTTCAAAAACTTTAATTGATAATTTAGAAGATTGATCATCAAATTTAATACTCCTCTAATTCTTAGTATATGACATATTTAACTAATTTTATTATATTAAAAAATTAATTAAATTATTTAATATGATATGCTTTTTCTAAAAAATTTTAATTATCTTGCTTAACTTATTCACTTCGTCTCTTACTTGATTATTATTAAAATAGTATCAATATGAGTAATTTAAAAAAATTGATAAATATAAAAAATATATGTATTATACTCATCTAGTCTTAAATATAAGATCTAGTTGACATTTTTTGATAGATTAAATAAACTAAATAAATTAATTATAATTAATATAAGAGTTAATTGAATAATTTTGGTATATTAAGAACTATATAATATAAATTTATCTTGAGGAGTTAGGTTTCGTCATGATTAACTAATTTATTTAACTTCTTTAATTTTTTAAAAAATATTAACTAGTTCTTATATTTAAGATTTGAGAAATATTTAAGATTAAAATTAATTCTATGGTTAAATTCTATATTAATTAAGGCATGTAATTTATTTGATTATATCTAAAATTATTTCTGACTTTTTTTACATTTGTATATTTAATTTTGTGAAAAAAACGTGCTGACTTTTTTTTTAATAGGAAGAGAGAGGGATAGGGGTGAGAGAGGGATAAAGAAAGAGTGAGAGAAAGGTACAACTCGTTCCACAAAGAAACAATTTCACCTTTTTCATTTAAGAAAAACGTGTCAGATTTAAAGGTAATTTGATGGGGAGGAAAGACAAGGAGTAATGCAAAATTCGTTCTCCCCAAGAACAACTTCTTCACAACGATTTTAATTGTAGTATCTTGGTAAATACTTTTTACCATATAGGATGCTAATTATTTCTTTTACTATTTGTAGTATGTAGGCAGATTTGCCCATATATTTACAAGAAGGTGGTTGTGAATTATTTTTAAAGGTAAAATAGTCTTTCTAATATATTAATTTTAAAATATTATTAAAAAAAAATTCATTGTACCTCTTTTAAAAAAGCATACCAAACACTGTCCCAGTAAGTAATATTGCATTGCATTACACTATAGAATGCAATGAGTTTGAACTATATAGGTTCTAACCTTTTCTATTAAAACCAATATTTATTAATTTAAATAGGATTATCTTACATGTTAAGAATGCAAAAAAGGTTATTCAAAAATAAAATTGTTAAACCTATACTAGTTTTGTTGAGATTGAGGGATTTAATATGTTTTAAATAAAAATACTAATGAGAAAGTAATATAAAATTATAACTTTTAAAATTATATTCTAATAACTGCTTGCATATATGTGTAGCAAATATTATGTTATATTGCTCTTAATATATAATTAGCAAATACATATATACATATATATTATTTATATTGCAATAATCCCTTATGTATTGTGTTTTGATAGATTTTTTTTATATTTTATCTATTTCTATATATGTTGATATTATAATTTTCTATTATTAAATGACCATTATCCATAATATTTTTTGAGTAAATGACTAAAAGTCATATCACTTTTGATAATAGTTTTTTGATAGAAAATCATCTGGTGGTTCTTATAGATGGCATGGCGGATTAAAATATTATAACAATTTGATAATCTAATGATTACAAATATCAAAATCATAAAAGCTAATGATTGAAATATTTAATTGCACAAAAGAGTTTATAACTTTGAAAATTTTTTGCTATGGTCCTGAATATCAATATCTAAAAATATTGATGATATGCTATTAAAAGCAATAGAAGATAACTAAAAGTCATATAAAAAATAATTATTATAATATGTCTAGAAGTCATATAGACAAAAAGTAAATGTTAAAATGTGACTAGAAGTCATATAGATAAATTTGTATTAATTTATTAAAATTAAATATCAAAATTAGTGATGACACTAAAAAGATCAAGGGAATTATAGAAAATATCAAAATAATTATATTCCCAATGCAATAAGTTGTGGAGACTAGAGATAATTTTAGTGTTGAGTTTTAACTCATATATCTTGCCACAATCACTTAGTATGATGATCTTAATTTGTGGTAGACGTGATTCCAATAAAAGTATATGGAGGCTAAGTTTCATGGTATTTATGAATAAAGTTAGGTTTGTGAGGTTGTACTAAATGCTCAATAGGGCCATGGTGATTCTAAACACTAATGATGATATTTATAGATCATTTATGTGATTTGGACCTCTCACTACAGGTACATGTTCTGATTTTAATATACATCATTGTTATAGCAGTGGAATGTTAAGGTTCAAAAGAAATAGTTGTGAAAAATTAAAAATCTCAAATTAAGGATTTTCAGCTATACTTATAATTCATATTTTGGTGTGTTTATTAGTAAAGCATTATTTTAGTTTTCAAATTAATATTATTAATAGATTTATTTCTATTAAAGAAATTAAAACTTATTATCCGAAATATAAATTGGTGTTGAACCTATGGTGTCAAGAGGTACTTTAGAGTGCATAGTAAGTATTTTATGTTGTTAGAAATACTATTATATTTATGTTAGTAAATTTATTTTACACCCCTTGGTGAATTTATTTTTGTTGGAAGATTTTTGGTTTATAAATTTAGCATCATTAGTGAGGAAATAATGATGCATGAATGTCTGATTTTATTAGTTAATTACTTTTATAAATTAGTGTATCATGGTCATTGCATTGGTAAGCATGGTTATGTGATTATTTTCTTATACATCATTTTTCTTGGGTGCATTTTATTTGTACTTATTATATTTTATTGGGTTATCATCATATATATGGAATATTCTAATTTAATTAGAATGGGAATAGATTATATGATCAGATTCTAATTTAATTAGAATTATTAAGGTGTAAAAATACTTTTCATATATAATTGAGGTATTTAAAATTGTGGGGTGCCAAAAATATATGGATAATCTACAAAATTAATTATTAGAGGCTCTGTTATTTGCTAATTGAGAGCAAATTTTATGAATTATCAAAATTTCTATATGTGTGAACTAAGCGTTATAGTAGTGACATGAAAATTTAATCATTTATTTATATGAGAGATAAATTTGTTTTAATTTTTATGATATTATTTGTGGAGATATATTTATTTGGGTATAAATATGATTGATTACTATAAATATGGATAATAACCTGATATTTTTTATGTTTTGTTGCTTCCAATTTGAGTTGAAAGCTTAGGCAAATCAAATGTAATTTTGGGTGTTGAAATCATGAAGATAATTTTTACTCCTTTATTTATTTGATGATTAAAGTGGTGATTGATACAAATATTTTTTTTTAAAAAAAAGTGTGTATTAAGTGAGTTATTAGCTATTAATATACTTCTATGTGGGATTTGTAATCTTTCAAATTAATTATATTAGTCACTCTATTATTGATCTATGATAGTTAAATTTATGGATACTAAAATAGTTGAGACAATTTAAAAGAAAGTTATAAATATCATAATAACTTATTATTTTGTATTATAATGTTGATGATATATATTGGATCTTATTTTTTTCATTTCACTTTACCTCTTATAGTACTTTGAATATATTGAAGTATGCTATCAATAAGTAATAGAGTTATACATTGATGTAAAACTATATGATATTTATAATTATGTATAATAGTTCTTGAAGAACTTTATGTAATAAAATTAAAATAACTTCTGAAGAACTAATATATATTTTTCTTACGAGATGAATAATAATGGAAATTATGACTTATACATACATTTTCTTACGAGATGAATAATAATGGAAATTATGACTTATACATACATTAGAGCTTTTGCTTGCTAAAGGTATAAAAGTTATTGTCCAATTGGATAGAAATCCATGATTGTATATGAGTTAAGAAGCATTTAGCTTCCAAGTAAAATTCTTGAAAAAGAAAAACATGTTGATATAACTCACATTTAAGGGGGAGATTTTTGGAATACAAGTGTGAAAAAATATTAGATAAAATTCTCCTCATATCTTCATATAATTTCAATTGATCTTTCAAAACTAAATATTATATTCAGATTGTAAATCAGTCATATGTTATAAAGACTGAAAAGTTTATTATTTGCTACAGTAAACCATAATTTTACTAATCAAATAGATATATTGTTGATATAATTTATTTGATCATCATAGATGATGTAATAAATTATTAAAAATTATGTATTAACATCTATTGAAGAACTAGAAAATTATTCATAAATAGCCAACATATTATAATATTCAAGAAATTATAGGTGTTGCTTTTTCTCAAATAAAATTGATCATGAAAATATTACTAGTTATTATTTGGAATGGATTTTTACATTCTGGAAATATATTAAAGTCATATTATATGGGCCTATTCATATAGCATGTAAGCCATACAAATATTTATTAAATTTGATAGATTTATCTATAAAATGATTACATGTGAGATTATTATAAGTTTACAACCAGAAGTTTGCAAAAATATTTGAATAAATATAATTATTGTGCATTAATAAATATAATTATTATGCTTAAGTGTACAATTTCCAGAATATGAGAATAATTTATTAATGCATCTATAAGTTACTGGATCAATACTTATGAGAAAAATAATTCTATTTTAGTGTTAGTATATTTTATTTGATATGTTGTGGCACTTATATATATCAAGCTAATAAAATTCTCCTGATAAAATTAGCTCTTGGTCAAAAGCCAGATATTTTTTAATGTGTGATGCTTATTTTTATGGATCCTCCACAATGCACATAGATAGCTATTAAAAGAAAGCTGAGATAAATGTTGGGTAAGAAAGTTTTTCTTTAAACGAAACAAAATGACGCTTGTAAAGGAAACAAATGGATTTAGGAGACTTATACTACATGATTAGTTGATTGTTATTTGACAAAATTCTCTCAACATGAAGAGAAGAAATTGAGTAGTTGGAAAGAAGAACATAAGGAATACATTATTACTATCAAATGCAAGATCCTTAAATATAGCGGTATGAACAAGAAGTTCATAAAATATTATAAAATATCTGCCAAATATGATTATTGACCTAAATGAGGGTTATCAAATCTTATATTCTAGCTAAAAATATTCCAATTAGTATAAATCAAAGTGAGACATGTTTGAAGCATGAAATGCTAATTGGTTCCAAATATATATTAAAAATATTAGAGCATATAATTAAGATGATCATATTAAGGAGGCAGGTACTTTAGAAGAGTATCAAGGCATAACTAATTACAAAAACCTTAAAAGATGTTCAAGTATATGAATTGTAATAAAGAGAATTATGTCACAAAAAGAAAAATGGAAACGAAAAGATAAAGTCTTCAACAACATTTTTGATAATAATATCATTAAATGAAGATCTTGTATGTAGATATGTCATGTGAAATCGACAGAAAAATGTTTGGCCAAAAAGAAAAGTAAAAGGGTAAAGACATAATAAAAATAAAATTATGGACCTGTAGTCCAAACATATGAAATATAAAGTATAAAAACATTTATGTGAAAATAAAAATTTTCACAAAAGCTAATGATGATTATGATAAGAAATATTATTTGGTGGTGGAGGCAATAATTTTTGTATATATTACTAGATTAGCAGTATAAGAAAATAAAATATGTGTCTAATATATACTGTTATAGCATATGGATGTGGCTCAGTAAATAGTGAAATTTACATAATATTTTAAGGATTTAAAATGCCTAAACCGTATAAAGGAAATGTTTAGAGTTAAATACCCAATAATTTCAAAATCTTTATTTGTCTATAAAAATATATTAAATTTAGTAGACTAGAAATCATATATATTTATCCTATTATATTTGTATATTATGTTGGTATTGTATATTGTAATTTTATTGGCAAAATTAAGTTTTTGCAGGTACACAATGGATAATATTGAGTGGATAAGGCAAGGAAGAGTGTGTTGATAATTCAGTATATTCAGAAGATATGTTAGTGAAATATATGATGACAATGCATCATTCATGGTTCCGCTAAAAGAAAGATATGCTTAAAAAGTATTGCAAATGATCCACCTGAGAAAATTGTATACTCTATTGAGAAAGTGACATTAAAAAGCCGATGTTATCATCTGGGGATAAAAATGATATGATAATAAGGAGAAGTAAATGTGATATTATCATCCGGGAAGTAAAGATTATGCTATATGAAATATCCTTACTTTCGTATATCTTAGGGACCATTTAGAAGCATTTATAATTACTTACAAGACATTTGAAATCCATTAGCTAAATATGAAATTTTTACTCTTCTCGAGTTACTGTTCATGTGGTATTTCAGATTCGACGTCGAATTTTGAAAAATCATAATTAATTCTAAAACAATTGAAATGATGTAGTTCAAAAAGCTAAATGATGATAAAATTTTGAAATTTAAGGAAAAAATAATTTCTAGACAAATGCTTAGTCAATTTATAAAAATTTATTTGTGAAAGATAACTGTTCATTTTGTCAAAAATTATGAAAACAAATGTTGGTCCCTTACTTTGAAAAATTTGTTCTCTTTGTACAGATATCAAAATAAGGTATTTTTGGTGTCAAAATGAAGCTTGACATGTTAACTAAATGTCTCTAAAATTTTATACATTTATTCCATCATTTACGCTTTTTCATTATATCATGACCATCACTACTTATGTTGACCATATAGCAACATTACAAACAACAATTCTTCACATAATAGTTATGCTATCCAATCCCTAACTTTTCTTCATGCTTTATCATCCTCTTTCATCATTCATAAACCTACTGGGATTAGGATTACATGGATGGAGTGAGATTTTTGGGAAAATCTTAGTAGCAAACGGTACTAAATAATGCATGCATTAATGTAAATACTTGTGCTTGCTTATGAGAGTGTTAACATTGTGTAATGTGCATGCTTTTATGTAATATATGAAATACAATTGGCCAAAGTAATCATAGAAATAGAGCTTCAATCATATACACATGTAACACAATTCAACAAAGCCATAGCACAACCAAGCATAACATTCAATACATACAAGTTTAGGATAAATTTACTACTTTATATACTTGACTTTCTTCTTACTTTAACTTTGCTTTACCTCTTTCTTCTTAATTCTCTTGGATGTGTGGCTGCTTCTTTGGAGTCCACAATCAAATTCTAACATCATATAATCATCCATCCATCTCAATCTAACTCCCTTGATTATTAAACTTACTTTAACTAATATAACTTCCTTTGATCTTTACTAATTGAATTGTCCTTTGAACCAATTGTTGTCTTGACTTTACTCTACACAATTTTATCTTTTGGATACATTTATGAGTTTAGAATCATGCAATTCTAGCTCCTATAAACTATTCTGGATATATTTACAAAACATATACAAATCTTCCTAACATTCTCATTTTGATTCCAATACTTTTTTCTCTACTTTATCCCACACACTTTTCATTTTAAAACCATTAAAAGCATCAAAATCATAAAATTTCAATTACTGTTCATGCTAGTTCAAGCTCAACTAGGGTTTTTGGACAACATATACACCTTAGATAAAACTCAACTTTCTTCCATGAAAACCCTAAGTTCAAATTCCCTAATCAAAGGAAAATAAGTTAGGATAGATTGTTTACCTTTAATCTCTAGCTAGCTTGAAATTTGGTGCTTTGAATATTCTTTATCTTGACTTGAGTTTTCATTTTTTTCATAGTTTCCCCAAGGGTTCTCATGCCACAGTTTTAAAACAGAAATATGGGGCTATTTATAGAAAAATCTCATGGAAAATGGATGGCCAAGATCACTTTGTGCACTATTTGATCTAATGGCTCACATTTAATCTTGAATTAGCTTGCCCTAGAAGCCAATGAGATGACATCATCCATGAAATCATCAAAGGACACCTCATAGCCCATGGGATGAAATTACAAAGGGAGGAAGCATCTAAAAGAATTTCAGTCCAATATAGTACCGACTCAATCTGATTTCCCAAAATCCAGACTATTTTCTGAATCTAATTTTTCTGAGATTCCATAATATGCTTTCTAACCTTAAATCTAGTATCCAAATTCTTCATATCATTGACATTCTTGTACTGGGTCTAAACTTACTTACAGATCCCTTGACAAATTACCAAAATACCCCTTGGTTCCTCTTTATTCACTTTAACATCTTAAGGGCATTATCGTCTTTTCACACCTCATCAGAGTATTCCCTTACCTTGGTCAACTATTCTGAGAGATCTCCTTGATTGTATAACCTTTCTCAAATGACTGAAATATCTTCGTCTATCTCTGGCTCAATGACACAATACAGTGACATACTTAGTGGTATTTTTGTAATTTTAGATTTTTCCCGGTCTTTATTAACCATAGCTCACACACTTATCTAAAAATATTATTGGGCCTATAAGGTGCTATTTTGGGCCCTCTAAATGATCCACTACCTTCATGGGCTAAATTCCCGAGAAATTCTCCCGAAACTTATTTATCGGGTGCTTTAATCCACTATAAATTTTATAATAAATTCTACATAACTCCTTTTAGAGCTCTGTTAGTTTCATAAATTCTTATATTAAGTATAATAATTTATTGCCAAATTTTATTTGATATTGAGGTCTAGAAGATATTGTATTAATTTTCTTTTTTTAAAAATTAATATAAATTTTTTGGAACCTAAAATCAAAATTATGTATTACGTTAAACTGATTAGAATAATTTTCTTTAAGACTAATATGGTTCTAGGCATTTTTAGGCCTTTTTTGGTTTAACTTTTAATAATTACTATTTAACCCTTGAACTTTTACAAATTATACTTTAGGCCCTCAACTTTTTATAATTATATTTAATGGCCCAAAGTTTATTTATACTTTCATTTTTGCGCTATATAACTTTTAAACTTTTCAATTTAGTCTCTCTCTTTCTTCAAGACTCATTTAACATTTCTCATTCATTCTTATTATCGTCACAATTCTTTACAAATATTTTTCCCCTATCAGTATTATATAGATAGGAAAAAAGTAAGATATGACACTATACTCTTTTTTCCTTAACTATAGTTTTATCCCATTAGGTTTTCTTGGTAAGGTTTTTAATGAGGCAGCTTCAATATATATTGTGTACTCTTTTCCCTTTACTAAGTTTTTGTCACACTGGGTTTTTCTTAGTAAGCTTTAAATGAGGCACAATACTTGTCATGGACATCTAAGGGGGAGTGTTATAAATATTATATGTATGTGTGGATGTCCATAACCCTTAGTTCCTAGGTTTCTATCTTCTCTTAATATCAAAACTCATAACCTCCCCAATGAATGACTTGAGAGATATTTCTTATTGTTAATGTAATTACATTTATCTTTATTCTTTTGTAACCTTATATTTAGTCTTTAATAATTGGGACTATAAATATAGGTCATATACAAGGCATGTGGACAAGTATGAATATACAAGTGAATGAAGAATACTCTCTTGTCTTATTTCTCAATCTCTTGTTTTGTTATTTCTTTCCTCTCTAACTTCTTTATTTTTCTCTCATTTTTATAACATTTTTAAGAATATCTTTCTTTCTCATATTGCATCTGTTCCTTCTTGTTACCGATCCCAAACCTTGATGTCCCCAGAAACAAAAAGGGAATATATTATGGAATACACCTTCTAAAGTTGAGTGAAAAGAGAAAAATGAAGGTAAAATTTTATGGCAAATTAAAAGACAAAAAAATGCATAGTTTGACTTGTAAAAAGTTAGTTTGTACATATTCATTTTATCAAGCACTTCATGTTTCCCAGAATTTGCAAGTTTCTAGAAAGAGTTGACAATTATTTTTATATCATCTCTGATTCCTTTTTTTTAAGAATATATAGATTGCATTAACATTATATATATACATATATTCAATTATTATTGTTTTCTAGTGTAGCGGTGTAAAACCTAGCTAAATCTATATGAATCTCGAGTTCAAGTTCTAAAGGAGATACTTTTACTGGGAAGAGCAACCACAAACCTTGAAACTAGATTAATCAACTGCTCAGATACCTAGAAGTTATCAAATCCCAATTTTTAGATCTAGAAGCTGAGAGAGTAACTTAAATTAGACAGATTACTAGGCCCCTTTAAGCAGAAGTCCTAGAAATATATAGAGTTTTTAGGGACTAAACTGCAAATAGATAAAATACAGGGACTAAGTGCAAATAGAGAAAGTTCCTGAAGTCAAATATGTAAATAAAATTATAGACTCCAATAGAGTCTTAAGGGCTCAAAAAGAGAAAAGATGACAGCTATAGGCTTAAGGTTGAGGTAGATACCTCCTAGTGGTGATTTATGAGATTGAGCCTAAGTTGGGGCAAAAATGTAATTTTACACAATTTTAGGCTAAAAGGGGTAACTATGAATATAAAAAGCACAAAAATTTTAGAAAATCAAAGAAAATGGGAAATGAGGCGTAGAGGCCTTTCATGAGTATAAATGACAAAAATACCCCTAAAGTAACTTTAATAGAATTTTCAGTATAATAGCTCAATTTGATGTATTTATCTAAGAATAATTATTTGAACCATGAGGAGGTCTAAAATATGTATGTAATAAGAGTTATATCTAAAAAGGTTAGTAGTGTGAGTTACAAAATACTAGAAGCTTAGAATGCTAGTAAGAGGCATTTTATGGGAAATTGAAAAAATAGCTAAAGGAAGAGTTGTAGCCCAAACAAATTCATGAAATTTCCCTATAATTAAAGGAAGATTATGGAGTAGATAGAATACTTTTCTAAGCTCCAGAAGGCAATTAGGAAGTCCAAACAAATGTCAGCTAAGTATGAGACAAA
Source organism: Leucaena leucocephala (assembly GCA_037074615.1). Taxonomy (NCBI): domain Eukaryota; kingdom Viridiplantae; phylum Streptophyta; class Magnoliopsida; order Fabales; family Fabaceae; genus Leucaena; species Leucaena leucocephala. Next base: position 18,029,409 of record CM073519.1, read on the forward strand.
TGGCATAATCTAACTTGTCAAGAGAAATCAATGGTCAAGATTCAATCTTATCTTCCTTCTTCCCTTGAGATTGTGCCACTAGTATGATGATGCAAGGAAAAAGATGGATGATGTAAGGGAGATGATTTCACAAGGACACTTGGCAAGTTCTTATGGTGTCAACCTATCATTGTAATTTCTTGCAACTTGGAGGGCAAACAATTAACCCATTGCCTTCACACACGAGCATTTTTGCAATGGTTGGGGAAACTCTTTCCATTTGGATTATTGACATTCTAAGAGGAGGAAGAGCTAGCCACTTTGGTCTTCACACTTGGAATTAAGGTTAGTCTATGATCCTAGCACTTAATTTGATGTTTATATAGCTTACTTTTGAATTTTAGTGGATTTAAGAGCATGAAATTCCTAGGTTAAGGTGCTGTACAAAATTCATGAGCTAAGAGGAAAATGAAATTGTTGTTAGAATATGTGTAAAGGATAAAAAAGAGTAGGATTCAAGTTGTTCTAACTTGTAATTGATTAAATTTCATGACTTAGTTTCCTAGAGGAGTGCCACAACCTTGCTGTGTTCTTGTGTCTATGATGTAATTTTGTTGATTCTAAGGCTTTCAATGGATTTAAAATGAAAAATTATGTGGAACCAAGTTGAGAAAATGAAGTTGGAAGCATTAGAATCAAAAGTAAACCTTTGGCACTAAGAAAGGTACCTCTCAAACAAGACAATTTCATGTGGAATGAATGTGATTTTGATAAATACAAGCTCATATTAGGATTCCTCATGGAAAATTGTGTAGGATTGACCTATGAGAATGATTTTTAGAAAGCTAGAATATTAATCCTAAAATCAAGAGAAAAATGTTAAGTAAAGAGAGCAAGTCTTGACTATGGTATGAATTCTTAGTCCTAATGAGTTGTATGTTCAATGTGGTTGTGTTTAGGACCTTAAAAATTTCAAGAGGATGATTTGATAAGGTTAACCAACAGTCCTCATGGTTGGAAAGCTTAAGGAGAAAATGGAAACTAAGAAGAAACCTTATAGTACAAGGTAGTAGACTTACCCCTTTATGTGCTTGATATGGTATGTTTATGTATTGATAGGTATAAGTTAATTGAATGATATTATGAAATGATAATTATTGATATAACTTCTATTTGTAATATGATTCTCATGGCCATGCATTTTTATACAAAACATAAAGCATGATGGCATGTCACTAGTTAGCATAAGTAAAATTACACATAGCGCATTAGCATCCATCTTGTACATGTATATAGTAATAGTTGCTACTAATATTCCCTATAATCTCAACCCTCCCTTAACCAACCACTATAGGTCAAGCAACATGAAATATGTATGCATGAAGAAGATCCAGTGAATGTAAGAAGAAAAGTAGAGAATCACATGTTCTAGCATGAAATGCTTGATTCTCCTATTTATGTAAATGTTATGAAAAATGTCAATTCATGTAATGAAATTGTATAGAATAATTATCGTATGTTTATATGAGTATAAGAATGTATTAGAAGACAACATAATGGTTCAAGCATGCTAAATAAATTAAAGAGAATTAAAGAAAGAAGTTAGAAAGGCAAATTAGTATGTCCTAAAGCAGTTTTATTATGGCTCCAGTTTAATCTAGCAAATAGTTCAATCTAACAACAAAATTTTGTGAGCATGAAGTGCACATCCCAAGCTTTAAAAGAATAGGTAGTTTTACTTAATTGGATGTTTGTGCTAAGAGATATGAATTTTTAAAATTGAGGTGTAAATCTGAAAATTCCATAATTGACCAAATGAATAATAAAGTTTAATAAATTACTTGTACAAATTGGCAAGGATTAACTTTAGTTTTATATTTTTTTCCTTAAAGAGCATTGAAAGAGGTTTAAATAGAAATTTGGAGAACGTCCATACAATTTTTGAAGAATTAGTTTTGATTTTTTTAAAGTTAGTCTATCAAAATTTCAAAGTTTTAATTTATGGGCCTAAGTAAAGCTTCCGTGCATCTAATCGCTTCCAAACACGTACTTTGAGAAGTAAAAATAGGGATGTTTCAATAGCTGCTAGGCTTCCTATAAGATTAGGTCTTTCCAAAAAAAATTATCAAAAAATATTATGAATGTATTTACCTGTTAATTGGTTGAGGTGGTTCGACACTCTTCAAATAAATCATATTACTGTTAGACTCTATTTTGATCATGCCAAACTGATTAAATAATAAATTATGATTTAGATAGCTTATTTTTTTATAAGGATATTATCAATAAGCCATTTGATAAATAAGAACAAAATTTAGTTTGTGAAATATGTTTCTAAAAGGCATTTATTGAAGCATTTATCGATAAGGGTGTTTATTAATAAACTTTTCAATAAATAAGAATAAAATTTAGTTTGTGAAATCAATTTCTAAAGGTATTTTATCAAAGCATTTATCTATAAGATTGTTTATCAATAAGCCATTCAATAAATGAAAATAAATTCTATTTGTGAAATCGATTTCTAAATGGCATTGATATAAGCATTAATATATAAGGTAGTTTATCGATAAACACTTCGATAAATAAAGAAGTTTTAGTTTTTGGAACCAATTTTTGAAACTAGTTAAGTGATATTTAAATATGTAATTGCTTTGAACAATAATCTTATGATTGCTTTAGAGAATGACCTTATAAAAGCTTGGAAAACTTTGATTTGAAATATATTACAGTTTATTTGTGATGAAGTAAGAAGAATTAAAGAAAATGTCATATAGGATGTTTTTCAAAAGATATTAAGATCTTATATAATAGTTATTTGATAAGGCAACTTAAAGAAGAAAACTTCGATAAGTCATCTTCTCTAGTTTTTTCAAAAGAACAAGAGCTTTAATTGAAAAACATTTCGAAAATGTTACTTATCAATAAGTATTTTGATAGACCTGAACCATGCCTCTATAACTAAATGTTTCTTTTTTGAAGGACACTTCGATAAGGCTAGTTTTTAAAGTATTATTTGATAAGAGTTTATTTAGTTTAAACACACATTCTTTAGACATTTATCGAAGCTCTTTTAAAAAAAGTACTTTTTGAAGAACTCTTTGATAAATCTACTTGTTCTTCAAAAGTCTCTAAAAATGATTTTCAAACCAGATTTCAATATAAATCTAAAGCTTTGGAAACTAATTGATCTTTTCATAAACACTTGTTATATCAATTATACAATGCATTTTGAGACCAAATGCAAGTAGAAACAACATCAAATGAAAAAAACTCAAAAAGCAAGTTTGTGTCAGATGTATTAAATGCTTCTAAGAAATTAGTAATCTAATTTCTATATTAAGTGTTAGTTTAGGCAGAAACACCTAAGGGAGGTGAATTAGATGTTTTAAAAATTTTAAGTGAAATCTAAAAACTTCAATAGAAAAATTAATATGATTAATAACAAGAAGTGAGATAGGAAATATTTTACCAAGGCGACACTAATCAATTTATACTAGTTAACTCAACTCTTGTTCTACGTCTAGTTCTCAGAGTCTTTCTGAAATTTTTACTATCTCTAAGATTATAATAGGCTCTTAGTGCCTTCAGTACAACAATTCAACAATTGACTTTTTCAATTGCTCTCCACACTTCTAATAAGGTTATGATTACAACTTAAGAGAAACAATCTCTTAATATAACAGAATAAAAGGAAAATTGAAACAATATCTCTTGAAGAGTATATATGATGTTATACACTGAAGCTCGATGACTTTGAGATTGTACAAAGAATTAAGATTAATTGAGAATGTAATGAATTCAAAAGTTGTTGTATCAGTCAGTTGGTTATTGTCTTCATTCAATAAGTCTTTAAATAACATTTACTTCAGTTGTAGCCATTAGACTCAGATTTATAACCATTGAAGTAGGTATAGTTGGTCGCTGAAGAGTAGGTAAGAATTTAATGCATTTCCAGAAGTAAAAAGTTTTCCATTGCGTAGCCTTCATCATTTTGAATCCGTAGCCTTTTTTGAATATAGTCAAACAAAAGACTCGTTAGTCATTGAAGCATTAATTTTGAGTATATGATCTTGTCACCAAATGACTTGTTATTAAGAGATAAAGTTCATCATTAGATTCAAATGGCTTTTCAGAAACGATATTAATAGATTAAATAATCGATTAATTAGTCTAATGTATGAAATAGAAAAATAGAGCATCACTTTGATCTTGATCATTCAAACATATATAAGTTATTCCAATAATGAATGTCTACTAAATATTTTATAAAGAAGAATTTTGTGAAACTTAAGCATAATTAGATATCTTTTATACAAATACAGATTAGAGAAGTATATTTTCAGTTTTAGGGAAAAACATGGAAGAACATTTGAATTTTCTGATGTTAATCAATTAATATTAATTAATCGAATGCTTAGTCGATTAATATGTTTAAAGAATTATTTCAAAAATACTTCAACTCCTATTAATGGAATAGTTAATATGTTAATATTAATTAATCAATTAACCAATGGATTAATTAATTTATATTTATATTTTATAAAATTAAAACTTCACTGATTAATCGAACAATTAACATATTAATATAAATTAATGTGTTAACCAATCGATTAATAGCAATATCTCTGTTTAAGAGAAAATCTATTTTTAACTTATTAATGGATTAATTGATTGATTAATTATAATTAATGGGTTAATTGGTTTCTTATTTGAAGAACATAAAGTAATTTCTTGATATTAATCGATTAATTAATCAATTAATAGTCAACTATTAGGGCAACTTTTCATAACACAAATTATTATATTTATATTAATTAAATAATTAATCAATTAATAATTATTTTTCCAACAATATTTAAGCAGCTAAACACTTATTAGAAATATTATTTGTCAAAGCATATATATTAATCAAACCATCAAAACTTTTTAGTATATTTAAAGCATTATTCTTAGTATTTCTAAAAACTTTCATTAATGGTATTTGACACCATCAAAATATACTTTCTAACATTAAGAACGGGAGGGAATAATTAAAAACAATCTCTTCTAAGAAAAAATTGATCCCTAATAATGAGTTTTAAGTTTGTGGGAAAAAAAAATCCTCAACTGACATGCATGCAATAATGTCTTTTCTTTTATCAAATAAAGATGAAAATTATACAACTTAATTTGTATCTGTGAATTATGGAGGACATGAACAAAGTTATTCACTGATATAACAAGTGCATGAAATGATTATAAAAAAGAAAACAATGACATACCTGAAGGAAAAATAAGCTGTATAATGTGGGGGACCACCACCACTATTATCACAATCTGATGCAAAAACGCATTATTTATGGGAGGGGTCCAAATAGATTCTTGAGGGGTATACATAGAAGAATAAGAATTTTTGAAGGGTTTGTTCTCAAATATTCCATTTTTGTTTGGTTGGCCACCTTTTTTTTGTCAATGGAATAGCCAGCAAACCCTAGAGCTCTCTCACTCACACTTTAATTATATCAATGTCACTATCTCTTGTGATGACGAAAGCCCACTAGGGTTAAAGGGGAACTTGGGCTAGTAATTATATTCTAAACCTAATTAGTTTATTGACTTTAATTAATTAAATACAAAAAAGAAGAAGTCAGAGAGAAGTGGAGAATAAAAGCGTTGACATGTTTAATTTCCAAGGCATCCATTAATTACTTCATAGGAGGGAATTCATGTGGTAACTTCTTTCTTGTGTGCATATGCTTCAAAATATTCACTTATATTTTAATATAGCATTAGGAAATTAATATAAATATTGGCACATCACAACTATCAATATATATACTCTCTCTCTCTGATTCCATATATAAGATGTTAACTAATTCACACAAATATAAAAATGTTAGTTAAATCATTTAATATATTTTAAATTGATAAAATTTACCTATTTTATCCTTATTAAATAATGTAATTTTTAAATATGTATTTATTTTCTGTCACAAATCTCTCTTTTGTAAAGGGTAAAAGTGAAAACAAAAATATTAATAACACTATTAACCTCTTATATTTTGGACCAAAGCTTTATTCTAGAAGCTTTTTATATATTGAACAAGAGGGAGTATATATATACTCACCCGTTAATTTGATTCATGCATAATATGGAAATATGTGTTTGCTGCAATATATATAATAAAATTAGATATATTTTCTAATATATAATATGATTTCTGATGAAAAAGAAGCATTATTCAAGGGGTGGTCAATCCGACCTCTTTCTCCTTTCACTATTTAAGGGCAATTGTGAGTTGGATTTACCGATCGGGCTTATTATCCGAATCAAACATGTTAACCATTATATGGATCAATAAAGTCCTTTCTGGTTCCCCCTCAACTTGGCTTCTTATCAAAGGACGCAGTCTGGCATGATATCCTTACCATGTTGAAGTCTTTTACAGGGTTTCTATTGTGATGAGTAATTCTGTTCTCTTCTCTAATTTACATAATTATGTGTAATAAATCTGTATTATAATCCTTTTTATCTTAATAATAATTGTCTTTTTAAATGAGTCATATTGTTTGTAATTGTAAACAGTACAACTTGATGCAGATTAATATATATTTCTTCTGATTCTTAATATAAAAGTTAGTTGATTTTTTTAGTTAGATAAAAAATATCAAACAAATTAGTTATATACTCCTTAATTTAACTAAATTAGTCAATTAGATCTTATATTAGTTATAATTAACTAATGTATTTAGTTTTCTTAATATATTTAAAAGAATTAATTAGATCTTATATTAAAAACTGGAGGTAGTATATATATTGATATTGATGGTAATTTAAAGTATATTATCTCAATTTTAAACAGCTACACTCGTATGTTTTTTTATTAAATATAAGCAAGAGTTTATTGTTGTTTGAATTGTGTGTTGTTGCGTCAGATGTATAGCTTTGTCGGAATAAGTGTATTTAATGAAATTATAGGTCAAGAAAATTTGATGGGTGTAGTTCCCTATGGAAATGGATGGAGCACAACAAAAGCAGATCAACCAAAAATAGTTATGTGAATAAGAAGCATCGGAGTCTCCATATTTAGCGAATGACTTTAATATATTATAAGCTTCGAATTTTAAATGCTTGATTTGCTTTCTGTGGGCTTATATTTATTCCTCCCCAAACACTCATTGATTAACTGATTTTTATTTTTATACTATTAACAGATATCATGTATTTTTCCTGAATAATATTACAAGGTATTCAAGCAACTAACTAATATAGTTTTGGGGTTTGTGGCTACCCTTTTCAACATAAGCATATTTTTTATGATTTAAACTCAAGACTTAAAAGAATCTAACTGGTCTCATACCACTATAATAGCTTTATGTTAATACATTGATGAATGGATTTACATGACACTAATTTTAGGGTTTGTTTCTAAATATAATTTTTTATAATATTAACATGATCCTATTAGTAGGTATCTTAATTTAAGGATTCTATAAAAAAATCATAAATAATCATTGGAGAAATAATCTTGTCTAGTGATTAAGTTTATTGAGTTCAATTTATATTGCCTTGTTTAGATTCCAATCTTTGCACTAAATAATGAGTTGCGGTAGCATTTTTAATTTAAATATGGTTTTCGTCACTATTTCTATTTAATTACTTTGAAAAATCCCCACAAATACTATGAAGATCTTTGCTTGAGCCTGTGTGGTGTTTAAGAGAAAAGGTCCTTGCATTGCATGGTGAGAAAGAGATTTGTTAGCTTCTCTCCTTTCCTGAACAACTGTTAAAATTTTATCTAAATAAATCACAACTGTAAATTATTTTTTTTCACTTTAATTGTGAAATGTTCAGGTTAGATTTTAACAGTTTAAATTTATTTATATATTTTTCATATAAATTTATAATAATAAATAGTTTTATAAATTATTAAATGTGAACCGTTAAAATTATAGTCAATGGCAATGAGACTGCAAAAAGAGTGGTAAAGAAGACTAAAGGAGACAAGGGAATGTCAGAGTTGATGATGATACAAATTATTAGCAAATGCTAATGTTAGGAAACAAAATGTGGTCATTTTCAATTATATTTGTCTCAATTGTAGTTCTTTTTCTTTCTTTGTTTTTTCTTTTTGGCACATTCCCTACCACAATTTTGAATCATTGTAAAAAAAAAAAAAATCAATGGTATAATTTAGTTTATATTTTTAAAAATTATCAACGTCATTGGATTATCCATCATTGGAAAGTACCATCCACTTAAGAGAGTAACCATTTTGATATTTTTACAATAGGTGAAAATGTGTTAAAGTAGTCTATACATCTTATACTAATATAGAGTTGGTCTAATAGTATAAGATTTCATTAAATCTTTTTAGGTTTTAAGTTTAATTTGATTTCTAGAGGAGTCACTTATTTTAGGAGGGACAATTATAAATCGTAAAATTTGATACTTGGTAATATAATATAATAAATAATATTAAAACAAAGTCTGCCTCTTGTTCCATCAGTTTTTGTATTTTATTTTGTTACTCATTTACAACCCATGGGTTGATTTCCTAGAGAAAGACGTATGTCTTGCATTATATTAACTGTTTTGTCGCTCGCTTGGATCTTATGGATGAAAATCTACTATATAGATAAACAAATTTACTCCCTCCATTTTTTATATAGGAAATAAATATCTAATTTATAAAGATTAATAAGATTAGTTGAATTAGTTATTCATAAAAAAATGTGTTATTTTTTTCTAAAATACCATTTTAAATTATTTGTATTGAAATTAGCCTTTGATAAAAATCCATATAATATATATGCAGTCAAAAGAAATAATTTTAAAAGGTTAGGCTAAAATATATAAAACTCCTTTGAGTTTTAAATCAATTGCACATCAACCCCTAACCCTGAAGAGCTTAAATTAAGAACCTCAGGGCCCATTTGGTTCGCTGAAAATCTGAGGAGGGAAAGAGAAAATTCAATTTTCTCTCTGGATAGATGTTTGGTTCATCTATTTTTTTAGAACTAATTTTCCCCACCTCCCCTGACTTTCTTTTAAAGGTGGGAAAATCATATACCCCTATTTCGGTGGGAACTCATTTTTCATCTATTGTGCTAAAGTGCTAAATAAAAATTTGCCCTCAAATTATATAAAAAATACACTAGAGCGAGCAGAGCTTTGAGGTCATAGCTATAAAGAACTTGCCAGAGTAAGCTTGTGCTCTATTCGTAGCTCATCATACTTGACAAAGTCTCGTGGAGAACATTAAATTGTATATCATAATGATCACTATAGCCCATCCTGTTGCATGATTTATGCGCTTGATTCTGATTATGGCATTGTCTTGTGTGATCAAAATTGACTAGTTTTTTGGTATCATGTTCAGTGAGAAGCAAAGATGGCACAGATTCCGGCGCCGTCGACACAACGGCATATGAAGATCACTAAAAGCTCTCACAAAGGAAGTCCCATTACACCAAACATGCGGGGTTCATTACTGTTCAAGCATAATAAGAAAGGCGCACCAACCAACTCCTCTAAGTTCAGAGCTCTGGCGATCAAATCTGAAAGTGGCGTCATTAACAAGATAGAGAAGCTACCTAATATGGACATCACTCCATACACTGATAAGATAATTGCTGAGCACATTTGGTATTTATACCAGCCTCTATCTTCTCTTTTTCTTTCTGTCTCCCTCCTTCTCTCTCATGCATGTGCCTGGATTTAAAATCTTAAAAAGATGGTTGTATTAGTCATAAGATCTTTTAACAGGGTTCAATTATGATATGATATTTACTTTATCCTTGTCCTTAATGAGCACAACTATTCACATTATTTTGAAATAGGGTTGGAGGGTCAGGAATTGATGTGCGCAGCAAATCAAAGTATGTTATTTCTGAGCTGTAAATAGGCTTGGAGAAGATGTTATTTGATTGTCTGTCAAATTCTATTCTGTTTTTTTTTTTTTTAATTTCAGACAATACGAAAGCCTGTGGAACATCCCTCTGAGCTTCCTAAGTGGAACTATGATAGAGCTAGCACTTGACAAGCACCAGGTGAAGACAGTGAAGTAATCCTATAGTAAGAAGTTTGGTAACTTGTACTTCTTTTGATGAACATACACTTTATATTTATTGCTGGTTGATTTTAAATTTCTTTCTTTGTTTCAGTCCTCAAACAATTTTTAAAGATCCATTCCATGGTGGAAACAATTTTTTGGTAAGAGCTGTTTGATATTTGAAATAGATCTGACGATATATTGTTTGAAACTGAGATGCAGCTATCATGAGGTTATTTTGTAATGTATTGCTTTTGCAAAGGTGATTTGTGATTCTTATACACCAGCTGGGGAGCCTATCCCAACAAACAAACGACACAGAGCTGCTCAAATCTTTAATAACCCATAATAGCCGGAGTTCCACGCTCAAATCTTTCATTTTCTTAAGTGAATTTATCGATAAATTATTCATTAAGATTCTATGGATAAAATTTTTAATAAATAAAAAGAAATTTATAAAAAAAATTCTGAAATAAATTTATCAATAAGTTATTTATTATATCTATTTATCAAAAAATACTGATAAATTGGATATAAAAATTATGATATTTATTAAATAGCTATTTAATAAGATTATTTATCAAAGTCATTTTTTATAAGGGTTATTTTCAAAAAGTACTTCAATAAATGAAAGCAAATTCATAAGGTTATTAAAGATTTATCAAATGATTCTTTAATACTTGTTTTAATTTACTAAATAACCTTATGTACTCTTGCTTCCAAATATATTATATGGTTTAAAGATTAAAAAAAGAATGTTTAAAAGTATGGATATATCATAGGCAATTTCAAGGTGTAAGTGTTTTAAAGAGGTGCACAAAAAAATAATCATTTAAGTGCAATTTACGAAATAATTAATGTAATTATTAATCATTTAATATTTATAATAATTTTTATATTTATATTTATTTAAATTATAATTTGCATGTCTTACGAGTGATTGAATTTTTTAATATTTTGATTTTTAAATTAGAATATAAATTTATTAATAAATACTTATTAAGGGTAATAATGTCATTTGCACGTTTCCATACCTAATTTTTCATTACTTTGAACCAATCAAACATAAAATTTTCTATCAAACTATTTTTTTTTTTTCTAATGCCAACCAAACATTCACTTGGTGGATAACTTTCCATTATATTCCCTTTCTGTTCCAACATTTTCCGTAAACCAATCGGGGCCCTTAAACTTTCCTATTTTGACTATGAATCCCTTACTTTAAAATTATTGTTAATTGTTTACATGTTATTATTTTTATATTTTTTATTATATATCATGCCATTTAAAAAGACACTTGGCATTGGACATATAATTTTAAGTATTTTATGTTTTTTATTTAAATATAATATATGGTCAAATAAATATTTTAAATATTTTTTAAGTATTTTATACTTTTTTTATCTAAATAGAGAATGGTCAAAGAAATATTTCAAATGTTTTTAAAATATGTTATACTTTTTAAGTATTTTATTTTAAATATTTAAAAAATAATTAAAATCACATGTCATGGTGGTGTTATTTTTAAATAATATAGTATATAATAAAAATATAAAAATTATAATATGAAAAAACTGTTAACTTTAATAATAATTTAATGACAAAAGGTTCATAATCAAAACATAAAATGATCCTTAATTTAAACTTTTCAAGGTTAGGGAAGTAATGTGAAAAAATTATAATTAGAAAAAAAAATGGATTGAGATCTTAATTTAAAATTAAAATAAATCTCTTAACTATTTCTTATATTTAGGATATGAGAAAGTATTTCTTTTCTATAATTTTTTAATATATCTGATTTTGAAATTTGCGAGGACTGAGACGCATTCCATCTAGTTTAGATAATGGGGTCATAAGCACCCAGCTCAGGTAAGTTATTCTGGCATTTATTATTATTAATTATGGCAACAATTTAGGGTATGTTTAGTTTGTTTTTAGATAATATCTTCTAAAGAAGTAATTTTAGTATAGAATAGCTTCTCAAAAAGTAGAATTGGAAAACTACAATTTTAACTTTGAAATCGTGATTTTAACATAGATAATTAATTATAGATTTTATAGTGTTTAGATAGCTTTTCTTAAAAATATGGTTCTCTCCAAAACTATATTTTTGAAAAATATCCAAACACACTTAGTTTATCTTAATTGTATTTTGTTTTTTTGGTTATTTTTTTCTGAAAGAAGGGCTAGATAAAGGATCAAATGGAGTTAAACACTTAATTCAAATTGATCAACCTCTCACAAGGTAATGAGAGAATATATATACATATGTATAGGTGAACAAAACTAATTCAAACCCATGGGCTTTTTTAGCAAATCAATCACTGTAGTTATTAGCTTCTCATGTGGTCCAAATTGCTCCGCTTAGAGATTGTGAATTTCATGTCTAGGAAAAAATCACTACACTTAAATTTTATCTATACTTCAACCAATCTTTAAAGTTTAAGCCTGCACCTCATTTCATTGTCCAACAAAGTGCACAAAAACGCCAATTGTCAAAATTCTTTACTACCAAAAAGTCAGCAAAATGGTCAACATGGAAGATTTCCACGATCATTTACAGCATTGATCAAAAGATCAAGTTAATATTAATGCTGCTGACTAAACAACATTACAGTGACAATGACATGCATCTTTCTTACATACAACATGGCTCAATGTGAATTTGTCACTCAATACTTTTCTGTAAAACTCAGATATTTCATTGGCTTATGGTAGACAATACAAAAAGGGATATCCCCATCTTCTTGAGGACAAGAAGTTAAATATTCATCAGAACTTACTTTGTTGATGGGGTTTAGTTGTTCCCCCTGCGAATCCATCGGGTTGATCCTGTCCTCGCCATACCAGAATAGTAATCACCAACATTTCCTACAAACAGAGGATCCCTATCTTCTTCAATTTTGCCCTCACTACTATCACCATCAGACACGTCAGCAAGTTCAGTCTTCTCCAACTCTCGTGTTAGATCCTCCATCGTCTTTTTCAAAGTTGCTTTGTTCATGTGGCCGGATTCCTCTGTGGAGATACCAACCATTGTAATCTTTGGAAGAAAAGGATTTTGTTTAGGATCCTCTTTCACACCTTTCTTTGGCAAGCCTTCTTTTTGCTGCTTATGTTTTGGCCATATTTGATTAAACCAATCAATAAAAGGTAGCCTAGGTTTTGGCTGAGGGTCCTTGATTGCCTGAGTATTATTATCTCTCAAGTTGTAATCAGAAGGGCCTATGAATTCGCATTCTTTACTGCTATCTTCCACTTTAGAGTTAGGAAGGCGCCTGTTTGACTCTGAGGCTCTAAGAAGAGAAGCTTCACTTCTGCAGGATAACAAAAATGAAAGTTCAGACAGAACATAGATGATGCACAAGATCAAGATACTTTAATAACAGAAAACAGAATAATGTGCAACTGCAAAGTGGATATCTGATGACAAAAGAACCCAAACAGATAGTTATTTTATTTTATTTCTTTTTTAAATAAGAGCTGGATAGTCATTTTTGAATTTATGAAAATCCACTGCTAAATTTCGCTAACTAATCAAAACATAGAAAAGCAGTTCAATATTGTCCACCTGGGTGGAAGAAGAAATATGAAACACCTAGTTTGCTAATAACTTCAAAGCATCAGATGGTTACACACTGGAATCTGCTACCAAAGATACAATTGATGCATCAGTTCGTTGATGTAAACATGACAAACATAAAGATAAGAGTAAACTTCCTAGTGAAGCCTTGTTCTACCTATAACAATCTTCAACCACTGGGTTATAGTGTCAGTGCCTACCCACGAGGATAGCAAAAAAGGATTTTGACTTCTATTTTGTTAACGGAACATCAATGAAAAACAGAGGGCCAATGATGTTGTGTTCAAAAAATCCATGCAGCAACCTTTCATTTTAAAACTGGACATAGAGTATATAATGATAAGCATCCAAGTCTTTCCCTTCTAGGAAAGGCCTTGCCCAAGCAGTGACAGAAGATAGAGCTTTTGTGGTTATATTCACAATATGGTGCTTAACTCAAAGGATATATAGTATTATCAAGAACCAATTGGGAAAATGCCTTGTTTACAATTGTAACACTAAAGTCATTTCAAATGGTCTCATTTGGATCAGTAAAACCATTCTTTACACTTGGGGAGAGCGCGCCTAGCTGCCTAGTTTTTCATGTTTTAAGCATTGAAATGGGACAAAGAAACCACCGGTATAACAGAAAGAGTGACATTGCCACAGGTTGGGACATTTAAAAATCAGTTCAAAAGGGCTAAGAATAGCATGTAATGTACCTTTTCTCAAATGAGTCAACCATATATGGAAATTTTGGCTGTATGCCAGTTGCTTTCCGCAGCCACCTATTACCAAGTAGTACCTTGTCAACAGTATAATGGAATTGTATTTCTGCAGCCTTCGAAATAACACTTAATGGTATACTAGGAGGGCCCATTTCATCTAACACTTCCTGAACCTGTAAGGAAAATCGGGTAGATGTACCCAGTATTAGAAGTTAAATGAGTGTAAATATTATTAGTATCTAGATATAAGGGAACTAATTTTTCTATAATAATAACAATAATAGAAAAGAAAAATGAGAAAAACAGAAAAAATAAATTAACTTTTTGAACAAATCACAAAGAAAAATATAATTTTCTCTAACTAGTAGTCATGGAAGGAAAAAGAAAGAATGAAAACTGCATATGAATTTAGTCATACTTCTGGAGGCTCCCATAAACTATCTCCCATCTCTTCAATCACCTCGGCCGCCAAGTTGTCATCAATCACATCCCTCCGGCGCTGCATGTGCCGAGTTTGGATTAAAGCATGGAAATGTTGATCAACAGATTCTTCAAGAATGTTATCAAGAATTTTTTTATCAAAGAAGTAGGGAGTGTACCTGATAGAAAAAAGAGTAAGATTGCAAACATAATATATTCTGTTATATAGACTGATAGACAATAGACATGATGACACCATGAATAATGTCTAGGTTACTACTGAAGATGGAAAAATTACCATAAAAAGATGAGAAGGTATAATGGCCACTAAAAATTATCATAGGAAGCTCATATCTAAATTTCAAACCTATCAAAAGCACATACTATTTATCAACTGTCAAGGAAATAAAATTACAATTGTAAAGAAAACAAGTAAAAAAATAATCCCAATTACTAAAATATGGGAAAATGAAATATATCCATGCAATCAAAACTTATTTTCATTTAATGGATATCCACACGATATGACCAGAATTTGTGAAATTTACCCTGATGCCACATAAAGCGAGGAAGATGGAAAAAAACGCACCATTTAATTCCATCCGTTGTTGCTATTGCAATATCTAAGTTTTGTGCACTAAAAACTGGTACCCCATCCACCTTTTTGCCAATGCCATTTTGTGGCATTGTCTTTAGAAGTTTATTGGCTGCTTTAACCTACAGAAAAATAATGATAACATAAACAAATAATAAATGCAAATAAAACCATTGAAGATGCATACCTACGTTAACAAAACTATACCTGCTTCTCATTTGGAACAAATTGGAACAAATGAGGCTTTTCCTGCATTGTGCATAATGAGAAATGTCAAAAAAAA
The DNA here is from genome assembly GCA_037074615.1 of Leucaena leucocephala. Lineage (NCBI taxonomy): Eukaryota > Viridiplantae > Streptophyta > Magnoliopsida > Fabales > Fabaceae > Leucaena > Leucaena leucocephala. The sequence continues at coordinate 18,045,010 of CM073519.1, forward strand.
ACTAAACAAGAAGGAATAGTATGAAGAACGATTAAAATGACAAATTCCATAGAGTCATCTGGTCTAAGATTCAACAGTTGCGAGCATTACTATGTTGTAAGTCTTAACCAAATCAACAACAGAAAATATATAACCTTAGATGTGCTTACTCAAAAAATTCTGGTAACAAACTTAAAGTTGATAGGATACGTTTACAATTAGCTTTATTTCCATAAAAGCAATTCTTAAATTGCTTTTTATGCACTTCAACATAATGATTGATTGAAAGATAAAAGTAAAACTTCTGCCAATAACAAACCACCAGCTTCCTGAATCATGTCATGCAATTATAATTAAAACCAAGGTTTTTATGAACCATTGTTTAGCAAAAGTCCATTATCACCACTTTCCTTCATGCCATACAAATGGACAAATACCACTTTGAATGCTGATGGGTACTAACCATATGTCAAACAGACTTTGGAAGGCACCCATCCCACATATTAAACCTTAAAAGTAATTCAAAGTATATAGATGGGAAACATTAGAGCCGCGGATTTGCCATAGGAATAGATGGCAGTTACAAATAAGTATCTATCCAAACATAAATTTTCAATGTGGTAAAGAACAATAATAAGTAGGGGAAAGAATTCAAAGATGGTTAAAAAACTAAACTGGAAGTAATATCCCATCCAGAAATTAGATCACCAATTCCTAGCAATCAAAAGCAATATAAAAAGTCAGCGATACCTTGAAATGCTCATATGCTAGATCAAGTCGACAAGCACCCACCACGCCACTTGGAATATTCAGCCGTTTGACATATGAAACTAAGAGATCATGAAAGAAATTAGTATTCAACCAACAATAACTAAACAGATACCTTTTGCCCAAACAATACAAGGAAAATAAAAGAACTAATGAATATGAAGAGAAAATATTGTCAAAAAAAACCAAATAAGCACTGAAATTACTACAATCAGACGTGTATTTAACTGGCAAGTAAGGTAAACCCAGAGTTATATACAATAGGAGGAAGACATAAATATAACGTTGCTCTTGTCCAATGAAAAAGATGAAACGATGATGTTTAGATATCATCGTAACCAAAATTTTGATCAAGATAGCCAGAGTTTTCACAAGGAACTGTAATCAAAGTAATCTTGAAGAAGGTGAAAAGTTAATAAAGCCTAATTCAGTTGTAAGTTCACATAAAGACCAGAAAAGGGAGGAAGGTGCTAAAGAGTTAACCTGCATCTCCTAGGTCAATAAAAAACCGAAATACGGGGCCATTTCTTTCACTCATAGTGATTGTGGCAAACATTTTTTTCAGCCACTCAGGTGTTCTGCAAACAAAAGATAACAGTTAAAAAGTTGTTCCGAGAAGAAGAATGCCAAAAAAATATATTCTTTTAATCATCAGAATGAAGTCTTTTAAATGATCGATGCTGTCTAATCATTGATGACAAATTTTTTTCTTGATCTTTTTTACAAATAATTTCAATTTTGCAACATTGAAGTTCAGGGATTTTCCCCCGCCTGACACAATTTCCCCCCTGTGGACGCAACACGCCAAAATGAGTTTCTTCCCAAACTGGTTTGGAGACGATTTCAATAAAGGGACCACCTAAATCTTCCAAACATACTCTAATTTTCGTCATCGGTCTAAATCTTCACATACACAGCACTTCAAACACAAAAAAACTGGCAATTGGCATCCATAATCTCAAAACCATAAAAAAAAAACGAGTATAACCAACAAAAATATTATCCCATAGTCAAATACAAATGAACACGAACCTCTTGGAGATAAAGGGGATGTCAAAGTGGGTAGACACAGCCATAAGGCCAGTACCAGAAAGATCACACATGCTAAATACCTGACCCACGAAGGCGGGTCCACCACCCTTTCGACTGGAATTCAACCGTGAAACCCTGACCGTCGATGGGAATCCCGAGTTGGACTCGGCCGCCGACGACACACCCTTGATTGCGGAATTGGAGGAGGAGGAGGAGGAGAGAGAGTCATAGTGATTGGAATCGGTAGAAGGTTTAGAGGAGTCGGCTAATAGGAGAGGGAAGCAGATTCTGGAGGGAGAGATTGAGGCAGAAGGTGGTTGCAGAAGCGCAGGTGAGAATTTTGTGGGGTTGAAGAGAGAAACGAAGCTCGAAGTGGATGGAAAGAACTTGGAGATGTCTTTGTTGTGGTTACGATGCGATTCCGATGGCAAAGCCATACAGTGAAATCGAGGGGGTGCTGGGATGGCTTCTCCGTGTCGGAGGGTATGAGGAATACAGAGTCGGAGGTATGAGAGAGACTGGGAGAGAGTGAGGAGATTGACCCGTAGAGGATTTTTCGAATAAAAATGCAAGGGAAGATGTATTAATTCTGGCAAACAAACTGCATTAATTAATCATAGTTGTAGGTTGAAATTAAAATTTGTCTAAGTTAATTTTTTTTCATCACTCATTTTTTATATTTTTCAGAATACATCTCTTATATTATATTACTCATTTTTCCAATTTTTAAATAGTTATGTGGAAAAATTGGGGATAAATGACAAATTAATTGGGGAATGGGATTTAAAACTTAATAGAAGGTAGTTATATATTATAGAATGTTTATTGCACAGGATAAAAGGTAATTATATACTGTGAAATGTTACTTACATATTGGTATTAAATTGTATTTTATATAAGGTAGTTATATATTATAAAAGATCTATTGCATATAGCAAAAAGTAATTATATTTTGTGAAATGTTATTTGTATATCGATACTAATTACATTTTATGAAAGATAATTGTATATTATAGAAGGTATGTTGCACATGGTATAAGGTAATAACACATAGCAAGATCATTTGTATATTAGCCAATTGTATATTGTAGAAGGAAAATTGCATATCATCTTCGAATGTAGGTTATTTGTTGAAGAATGTCATGCAAATCCTAAAGGCCATTTAATTTCTCGATTAGGATTTTTGATTAATTTTCCTTTATAATATTTTAGTTTTTCAATAATAAAAAAATTAAAAATAAATGTTAAAAAAATAAAAAAAAAAATAATATTAACAAAAATCTTAAGTTATTACTTACTGAAAAAATTTAAAAACTGAATATTAAAATTGCTATAGATGAATATTGAAAGGGGAGATGAGTATTGAACAAATGAAAAATGAGTACTAAAATAATTAATTTTAAAAAATTAATTTCAACCAAAAACTAAAGTTGTTTTTTAAAATTTAAAATTTCTAAGACGGTCATTGATATAAGATCCCAAATATCTTCTTTTTTTTTTTTTTTGCCCAAATGTAAGCCCTTTGAGGCTTTTGATCAATATGAGCCACTTCTCAAATTATCTACTGCATTATTTAGTGTCTTTTTTTAAACACCTCTCATTAATCCTTAAATTCAATAAAATATTAGAGACTTGGGTCAAAAAATAATAAATGAGAGAAAAAATTAAAAATATACTAAGATTAATTTAATTACTACTTATTTTATCTTTAAATAAAGTCATGGGTTTAAATCCACAAGGTATAATGGTAAGTTCCCAAGATCTAACTCACATAATTTTTTTATTAAACAAAAAACTCAAAGTACAAAATATAAATCACTCTTGTATTATAAAATGTTCATTTCATTTGAAATTATAAACAACTAAAATTTAATTAATTATCTAGGAAAAATTGAAAAACAATGTAAAACACGTTTAAATCAGAATTTTCTCCACAACTAGGTTGAGTTGTGGCAGCTTTTATGTCAAAAATTATGGCTTGGACTCAAATTGTTCTGGCTTCTGATCACTTATTTATGTTGGAGGTGGTTGGATTTCATGTCATGAAGAATGGTACCTTAGATTTGAAGTGAACATAAGGTACCATTCCTGATGCATGAATTGCTTAACCATGAACATAAATGTGTTGTTGAACTATGGAAACAATTGTACATGTTTAAGTGCAAGAACTCAAGTTTTTGTTGCTAAAACCCTAATGGAATTGTAGAGAATTTGGGGGTTTTGGTGGGGATGGATCTTTGGGTTTGGCTTTTGATTTTTAGGGTAATTGTTATGACAATTGGTGGAAATTCAACATTTGGGGCTATATGGAGAGGAGGGGGAAAATTTTTATTAGTTAAATTTAAAAAAAAAATCCGAGAAGTGAGGTATAAAATTTTAATAAAGAAAAGATATAAAATAAAATAGTACAAAAAAATAATTAAAAATTTTTAATCTTACTTTTTTTATTTTTTTATATCTAACTCAAAAAAAAATTATCTTTTCTAAATTACTCGTACTAAAAAGGTCTATTTGGAAAAATCATACTTTGTGTTGGGTTTCAAAGCCCTCGTATTGGTTTGGGCTCCAAATGTGACTTGTATGTAGTGGGTAGTAGTGGAAATTCAGATGGGTCAGCTATATTAGGACCAACCCAAATAAGCCCAATTATGGAGAACAGCCCTAATGCCTTCAGATTGACCCTAATGATACGTGTTAAGGGGTTGGCATGTTAGCTTGAATTATTTCTTCTTGGACTTTTTTCTACAAAATTAAATAATCAAGGAAATTTAAATTTACTCTTTTTTCACCATGGGTTCAACTGTAGAAGGGATAAGACATGATTATTTAGAGCATGTTCGATCCTTGGAGAGTACTATTTGTTATAGTTCTAATTGTGACGCTTGAGGATATCCTAACTTATGGGTGTTTAAGTTTAAACTTGATGGTAATAGACAGTTCGTCCTACTTAATATTGATATTGCCTAGAAAGAAAAAAGATTTCGTCCTAATATTGAATCGTGGGTGAGTCTAACCTTTTTTCAAATAATTTATAACAAAAAATTTACTCTTTTTGCCTAAACCCTTCTAAAAAAAAATTATATCAAAACAAAAATTTACTATTTCTACACAGATGTCAAATGGCAATGCCCTTCAAACTAATCACATCTATAATGGCAAATCCACCAACATTTCAAATTGGTGAGTTAAAGATACAAATACTTCATCGTGTTCCCTTTTATAAGATATTTTTAACTAATTTATAAGTATCGATAAAAATAGTTAAAAATATTAAATTTTGCATAAAATTCAAATGGTTTATAATATTTTCTTTATTAGGTACATTAAACTCTAACATCATATTAATTCCTTCTCTCTCTCACTATCCTTATTGAATATGAGTACACATGGAACAAATATTTAACACTCATTGAAATTATCAAAACATCTTATATAGGCAAAAAAATTGCTTCTAGAAAACTTCTTTTAAATAGGATAGGAGGAGTATAAATAATGAGGCATCAAGAGCAATTATGAATTTAGTGGGCTGATTTGGGTAAGTGTGGACCTATTGGCTGGTTTGGTAATTAAGTCTTATGATTAGTTTCATTCTTGAATGCACTACATGGTTTGATACTTGTAAGAATAATTGATCGTGGACTTCAGTGTAGTTTGTTTTGTTTAGAATTGGAAGTCTTGCCATTCACTACTTTGGGTAAAGGGTTTAGCTAACTGAGCTTACTCTTATCTTTGCATGATGCATTTTACATTTTGTTCCATATTTGCTTAAGCATGCCATGATTAGTTTTGAAAACTAATTAAATATAAAAAAATGGGCACTTACTTATCAATCATGTCATTGTCATCCTCCCTCCGGTCATTTATTTTTTGCCATCAAACAAAACGTATTATTGATATAAAAGTATAAATTACATCATAACCAACGTCACTGAAATGAAACAACTGAGTTATCCAACCAAACACAACAACAAGAAGCAAATCCAGAAAACAGAACAATTGAAACCTAAACCTCCTAGCCCACCAAGAAATGATCATTAGGGAAGAAGCAAAGAGAGATGGGGGGGGTTTAATACCTATACTTTCGAGCATATCCCTCTAAGAGCTGTTAACAAGAATAAATGCACAGCTAAATGAGACTCTCCTGGAATCCACTGTAAGTCACTCAACTTTACAGCTTTACCAAGATTAACCAAGTCCACTTGATACAAGCAGTCCCCTACCAGACAGAATAAAGCAATAAAAGCAGCTTGCACCAATGGAAACCAGTAAACTTTCCCCTCTTCCATTTCACATCTTTTTACAAAATAACCATTAGTCCAAGGAGAAACCCATCTCATATCATCCTTCACTTTGCCATCAGCATGCTTAAGTAAATTATCAACATGGCAAAGACAAAACCACCAAGGATGAAACACATATCATAAGGCAACCATATATTAGTTTTGGACATTGATAGGTTCAATCCAATCCTATAAATATAGTTACTTAATTTAAATAAATTAAGAAAGTTAAATAAATCAATTAGATATAATAAATATGATATGACTTTCTCAAAATACTCAGATATAATATTAAATTATATATCAATTTATAAATTAGTTAAATTAGTTTAAAAAAAGGATAAATATTAAATATAAAATAAATTAATATCTTATATTTATAAATAAATTCACTCTCTAACTAATTTATAAATTAATGATTAGAGGTAATGTTATTTAGTGTTTATTTATCGATCACGTAATTGGAGTACTAGTCCTTGTCATTTTGAAGTATGTGGTCTGGAAGGCTATAAAGGGTTAAGTGCTCGCTCTCAATACCACAACCTTGTACTTGGAGGAGAGTATTGGTATTTTGGTGTGATTTTTCTTACATGATTTGGTCAACATGATTAGAATATTTTTCATTCCATACTTTACATATTGGCTTAATTAATCAAGTACACGCTTATCTCCTCTATTTTAAAAACATATATCTAAGTTTAAAGTGTTAACTCCGTTAAAAATATTATCAAAATATATTTTTAATTAAAATTTATATCAAAATATTTTTTATTTACTACTTTACCCTTTATTATACTAAATCCTTAATTTTAGTTAAAATTGTTTAAAATAATATAATAATTTTTTCCTTACTTTTATTTTTATTTTTGCAATTAGTTATTTGTTTAATAATGTGTTTTCATCACTTTGGTACAAAAAAATTAGGTAATTTAGTTAAGGTAGACATAAAAAGCTTGATTGAAAGTTTGATTAATTTAGTTAATGTTTTTATCATTTTGTAACAATTTTTTTAAAAAAATTCTAAATTATAAATTTAAATAATTTATATAATCTCCCAAATTTACATCATCACTTATACTATATGATGAAAAACTGTGTTCGAAATATTTTTTTTAGTCATTTAAAAAACCTAACAAATAAGTTTCAATAAATGTGATTAAAAATTAAAATTATAATATTTTATAATATAATCAAAATTAATAAATTTTATAAAATATTAGAAATTTTGAAAATATGTGTACTAAAATATTTTATTAGTTGTATAAAAAATATTTTTGACAAATATAAATATTTAAATAATTTTCATGTTAAGGAGGAGTATCTTGGTTAAAACAAAAATTTAGAAGTCAAACTTAATGATTAACTAATGATTAAATGAATAGACATGAAATCTTAAATATATAAATGAGTTTTTTTGTAATATATATTTTAAATATTTAAAGGAGATTTATGTGTTTAAAACAAAGAAGAAGTTCTTGTAATTTAAACAAAACAAATGGATAGTTAGTGTATTTTTACTCTTATTATTATACTACCGTCCTTACTATAAGCGTTAGTACATTAATTTAGATAAATTAATAAGTATATGATAATTAGTTAATTAGGTATTATATTAAAAAATGATAGAATATTAATTAGGAATAGATGATGGGAAAACACTCATTTTATGGATAAAAAGAATTTTAGAGTGAAATAAAAAAATGATTTTTTAGTAGATGGAGTGGTCAATAAATGAATAATGGGTCCATTTATGAAAGGAACTGTGAGATAGGGTTTTCTCTATATTGAAGTGGTCAATAAATGGAGTAATATGATGGTTATGAGAAGTAGGTGGAGCCAATAAAAGAAGTTTCTTTTGGCTATTTGTTGTATCTGTTCAACATTAGTAGAAATTTAGCTAGGTGGGAAATCATGGCGTGTAGAGGTGAAATATGAAGTCTTGAGAAAAGAAAGACGATCTATAATAAGGATATATTGAGGTCCATAAGGAATCAAAAGATGAATTTTTTGTGGTATGGAGAGATAATCAGCTATGATATTCTTGTGGCATTTTATGTGCCTTACTAAGAATTTATAGAGTGAAAACTGATATTTCTATTTGAAGAGTTGGGAATATGATAAAGTATTATTTTTTGTGTCCAGCATTGATGGGAAAGATGTATTATCTATTGCCACAATAAATTCATATGAACTCAAATAAAAATTGAATTTTTCTATGCCCTACTTTACTGTCAGGCTTTCTTTGTATGTGACATGATAATATTTTTCATATTCTTTAAATTGTCCCCTAGCATGAGTACAATAATATCTTTTTCATATTACTTCTTCAAGAAGTATAGCTCCCCAATAATGGCACTTGCATTAGTCTATAGAATTTTTTGTCTCGTTGCTAGAATCTTTAATAGTGTTGGAGTCTGAGAAATCTTTTTTAGAGTCTTGACAGCTATTGTCTATGAGTTTTCCAATAGAGGAGGATTCTTCTTAAGTAGTTTAGAAAAGTGGCTGGCGTGTTTGGTCACATAAGGAATAAAGTCACAGAGATAATTGATAATGCCTAAAAACTGTTATATTTGCTTTATCGACACGTTGTCATTTGAAAAGTTGAGTAATTCTTAGGCAATATGAGAGCTAGGCTAGTAAAAGCCATCAAGAAAAATTATTCCAAGAAAATTGACTTGGGCCTAGGCTATGTATATTTTCTTGGATGAGAGCATAACTCCATGGGCCTCAATTATATCAGCAAATTGGGTCAATAATGCTTTGTGATTCTATTCATCTTCTTAGTAGAGTAAGATGTCATCAATGCAAATAAGAATCAAATGCATAATGGGCTCAAACATTTTTACCATAACCTTTTGAAAAAGGGATTAAGCCACTTTTAATCTGAATAACATCACAGCCCATTAATATTGAGCATATAGAATACAGAAGGCAGTCTTATATCATTATTTAGGATGAATTCCTATTTGCCAGGATCTTGCTTTCAATTTTTTCTTTTACAAGTCATAAGGACAAGGTATCCTTCTTTGGAAGAGGAAATTTATCATGTTGTAAGAAAAGATTTAGAGGCTTATAATCAATCACCATCCTCTTTTTCCTCTAATTTGCTCAAATCTCTTTTTAATATAGAAGGCTTGAGAAGCCCAATTAGACTCAGTGGGCTCAATAGGATTTTGGGCCAGCAAAGTGGCACATTCTTTTTAGCTAGAGCCAAATCATCTAGGTTTATTCTTGAATGGGTAGCATTTGTTAGATTCACATCTTCATTCTTTTTAAAAAGGTACCTATTTGATTATATATGTTTTGATGATGTCGAAAGAGAATAAAGAATTAAGTAGTTTAATGATGTGAAAAGTGTTTTTAAAGTGATAAAAATATGTTTTTAATTAAATGAAGTTTAAAAGAAAAGAAGAAAGAGTTAATCGATTAGTTATTCGATTAATGATACTTAATTAATTAGATAATTAATTAATCGATTAAAGGTAACATTCTGTGTTATAAAGGAATATCAATTAATTGATTAGTTAATTATTAATGAGTGACCATTAATTAATTAAGTGTTCGATTGATGTCGAAGAGCTTGCCTTCTAGAATTGAATTGATAAGTTAATTAATCGACTGGTTAATCTATTAATTATAATTAATCGATTATTTATTTGATTAATCTTTTGAGAACAGATTTTCTATTGAACTAAGATAATGCTATTAATAGATTAGTTAATCGATTAATTTATATTAACAGATTAACTGTTTGATTAATCTGTGTTAAAATATTTTATGATTAAATTCTTCTAGACACATTAATTGACTAAGTATTCAATTAACTTATATTAAATAATTAGTTAATCGATTAACTTCAAAAAATTCAAATATCCTACTATGCTTACACTGGAAATAATTTCAACTCCTTCTAAATTACATTTGATTGATTCAAGTCAGAATTTGCTTATGTTTCTCATTGCTCTTTATAATAAACCTTTTGAGAAACTTGTCTTATTGGAAGTACATCATATATGCTTGAATAATCCAATCAGTATGATGCTCTATTTTTTGTTTCACACATTAATTATACTTAATCTATTGGGTAATCGATTAATATAGAATAATCTTTGAAAACAAGTTGAATCTCTAGTGTTTATAATTGAATTGATTTTATACATTTGATCATTAATTGGGCTATCAAATATAAATTCATATAATTGAGCATACATTGTTATCATATCATTCTTGTGATCGATTATCTTCGAGCATTAAATTTATACTATCAATCCTCACTTCATATATTTATCTACAAGTGATTAAATTAAATGAAGTGTTTATATGATTAAGTTCATAAGTTTATATTCCATTAAGATCAAAGCTAATACTGAGATTAGACCAATATTAAGGCCAACAAACATTCAACGACAAAAATATACTGTGTCAGAAGCCTTAACGGCAACAATGGCTAATTCAATGGTCATATTTCCAACGAAAAAAAAAAACCTCAACTGAAATAATGCTCAACAGTCAGAAGTTCAATTATACATAGAAGAGCATTCAAAGTTTAGAGGTTAGCGATGACGAACAATAAAAAGATGATGAGGTATAAACGAGAAAAATACTAGCCATGAAAAAGCCAAAACTAGTTCCTCAAATCTCCGTTCATTATGTATTATTTCATTGAGAGAGAAAAATACCATGAGTTACAATGTCTTATTATTCACTCTATTTAAGAGAGTTTGAAAATGCTCCATTCTTTTCTTATCTGAGAGCAAACCTTATAATCAGGGGATTCAATGTTGCGTTGTGCTCGTATCTAATTAAGGGAAAGTATTGCCACTAGAAGTGTGGTATAACTTCAGGATTGAGGTGGTTCTCAATTAGCCATACAAATTGAAGTTGTAAAGGCTACCAAGAGCCCATTATAATTTGGTTATAGTGGATTGAAAATCTCAGTGGGAAGCTGAGGATTGAATGTAGTTCAAGAAATGACCTAACCAGGATAAATCTTTGTGTGCAGTTTTTATCTCCCTTAACTCTTTTGATTTCCAGTAACTCCTTTCAATTTCAAATCAAAGTTTTTCAAATTGATTTGTTTCACTTATTAGATTTTCAAAGAATTTCAAAAAGTTTTGAAAAGTCGTCAAATACCCAATTCACTCCCTATTGGGTAATTTATCCTATCTACCTAGAACTAACAGTAACTTCACAAAGAATTCTTTATTTTTCTAGATTGGATGAGGATGTTGAAGCTGATCATGGCTATCAAAGCATAGATGCAGAAGTCTATCTCTAATATTTTATATCCAGTATGGACCTAATTAATTTCAAGAATACTTGGTGTTTGGACATAGAGACTAAAAAACTTTTTGAACTTTATATCTTTTGTCATAATGGATATTCCTGTTGTGTTTGCAAAATGCATCAAATCCAAAGAGTATATCTCTTTCAGGGAGATAACTCCCGAGGACTATAAGCCATACAATACATCCAGGAAAAAATTATATCTCAATCTTCTTTTTTGAGATAAGTTCTATATGAAAGAGTTCATGGTTGCACAAGAACTTGCCTCAATCATGGCAATAGCCTTGATAGGCTTATCATAATTGGAGAGAAAGATCTTGGCTTCAATATTGGGCCTTAATATTCTATCAATTTGAGGAATGCTTACGGATCCAAATGATCCTAGGATTAGTTTAGTGGAGAGGCTTGAAGTTGTAAGTAAAGGGTTAAGGGAGTAATTCAGTCGATGAGGGTAATACTCATCATCAGAATCTTCTGAGTTAAAGATATGAAGAACATATTGAGTCTCTTCATTGTCTTCAAACCATTCTTCATAAATAGATTCAATATCTTCAGATTTTGCTATAGGCAAAGCATGTTGAAATGACTGAAGCATTTTTATCTCCCTTTGGTTCTTCTTCTTATGACAAGATTTTACAAAATGTCATTTTCTGCCATAGAGAAAACACCTATTAGCTTTAGATGATAAAAAGATTGCTTTTTGAAATACCTAAAGTAAGGCTTCTTATGTTTTTTTCTTCCAAACCTTACTAGGTTTATACTTTGAAAAGTATGACTTCTTCTTGGTTGGACAGTGGCATTTTTCTTTATCCTTGCATTTGATTTTCAAATAAGATCTTCTACAAGATGACTTTAGCTTTGAGCTTCATTTCATCATGGACTTAAAGAATTTCTATTGTTCACACATCTTATCAAAAGTGGCTAATATTAACTGCTAGATTTCTCCAAAAGTGAGTTGTATCACATCTTTGTTGAGAGTAGAAATCATCCTGTATAATTTGGGTTGTAATTTATTTGGAAGGGATACAATGAAAACATGCCTAAGATTAGGGTTTTGAAGTCCTCCCAACTGATAATATTTTTCAGTCATATTGATATAATCTTTTTGTAGATCATGATGATTCAGAGAGTAGCACTTCATTTCAAAATACTCTTAAGAATTTCTTTTCTAAATAACATGAAAATCACCAAGAAATTCTTGATGGAGTGCTCAAAGGCTTGCAGATCTAATAAGTTGTAATATCTAGTACTCACTCAATTGAGTAAACAATTCGTTCAAATTTCCAGTCATCTAGACACAAATTATGTGAGAATATGTTCTAATAAGACTTGGATTAGTCGTGAGAATCAATCAATGTACTGAATTTATTTAATCAATCACGCCATTTAGAAGGCCAAACATCATCAAAGGTAAACCAAGAGTTATGTTTCTTGGTCTTGAATGGTGAGGATCTTTGTTCTGAAGTTTCTTCAATTCTTTCCTTTATTCCTTCTTCTGATGAAGAGGCATCCTCAATGATAGGATTGTTTCTAATGGAGGGCTTAGTAGTCTAAGGATTAATCATAGCAATGGTTGCTAGATCATCGTAGTGATGTTTTTCACTAGAAAACTCTAAAGTAGTGCAGGCAGTAGAATCTTCTATGGTAGAAGATCCTTCAGGAGCTGAAGAATCATCTTTTGTCTGTTCTGTCTCAGTTTCATTGGTGACACTAGAAATTACTTTAGTGAATTCATCATCGAAAAGATGTTGATAGTCTCTAGAAAGTGCTCTAATATTGTTTGAGGTGCTTGCTTGGTTCAAAACATTTGCCCCCCGTCTATAGTATAAGTGTCTTTATGGGCTTTTGGAGGAGAGCTTGGTGGTGTACAGATTTTTATGGATGGAGATGGATGAGGGTGTATAGATTCAACAAATGGTCTAATATAAGAGAAGCCTGGATCTGTGTAACGAAGAGGTATATTAATTGGTGTGGGATATAGTGGGCTGATATAATATTGTTTATTTTTACTTTCTATTTGTTTTCACTAATATTTTAATTTGACGTACTATTCAACATGTAACAATTCTTGTTTTTTTCTTTTTTCACAGACAAGTGGTTGTATTTAGAAACTTATTAAATTCTTATGTATAGTTGTACAACTATTTAACGTAGGAATCAAACATAGAATGCGTTCTTTTTAAATTTTGTTTTTGAAAAAAAAAATGATGCATTAGCTCTTTGTATGAGAGTATATTGCTTAATTGCTGGCAAAATAAAAACAGAATATATTTCTTACAGATTATAGAAGATCATATAGAGGTGTAATTTGCAAGTCCCTCTAACAAATTTCAAATATGAAGATAAGATTAATCTTTAGGGACATTGAACGATTTTGAGATTTGAACTCTATTAATGTTCTGCTTGACACCAATATGTTTAGAAATCGAAATGCCCTTCTAAATACATAGACGTGGGTAGTGGGTATGGTATAACAACTGCGAGAAGGGATAATTAGAGGATGGGCACATATTGATCTACTTTCTATTTTTCATTAAAAAAATACTCCTTCCATCTTAATTATGTGACTTAGAAAAATTGATATTATCTTAAATATAATATATAATTTTTATATTTATTAATTTTTTTAAATTATCATATATGTATTCCCTCAACAATAATTAAAAAAGAGATAGAGAGAGAATTAAAAAAATAATTAAAATATTTTAAAAAATATATGATATATTAATTAATTAAATTTAATTTTTTAATTTAACTAAATTATTTAAATATTTTTTATATTAAAGATTAAAATAATATTATAAGACTTGAGTTTTGGGATTTATTAGGCTAGGTCCTTAAGATTCAAGCCAACCAAAACTTTTTTTTATTAATATAATATTTCATCTATTAAATTTATATAAATTTTATTTTTAGTCCTTCAAATTTTAAATAATAAGTTTTAGTCTTTAAGTATCAAAATAATTTCAATTTTTATTAAATTATAGAGATTAATATTTTAGATAAAAATAAATTTAAAAGACTAAATCATATAGTTTAAAATTGGAGGGAGTAAAACTAAAATAAAAATAAATTTAAAAAATAAAAATTATAAAATTAAAATATGTTTAACACCTTAAAGTAATTTTAATAATGCAATTGATATTTAAACTATTAAAATGTATAATTTACATCTTAAAATATATTTTATTAGCAATCAGTACCTTCCAACAACTTTAGAAATTATGTCCAAACCATGTCTACATAAGCTTTTTCTTATTGCCATGTCATTATTTTAGTGCCACCTGGGACTATTTTAAAAACAAAATACAACAAATCTGACTTTTCCCTCGCTCTCCATCTTTCTTTCACCCTGACTCGACGGTGAGGACGACAACCAAGACCCTCCATCCTGGTCGAACTTTTCGATCTGAACGATGTCAGCTTATTCTCATTCTCGCTCTTCAATCTAGACAACGGTAGATGGCGAGCAAGGACGAGATCTATGAAAGCGGCGGCTTCGTCTTCTCATTCTCGCTCTTTGATCTGTGACGACGATATACTTGTGAGTAGCCACGACCCTCTCCATAAACCTTGCCACCGTCGACTTTAGAGTGCTCAGCTTCAACTTCACATTAAATCTCTCCACCTTCATATCTGAGGACAACTGTGGATGGCGAGCAAGGACGAGATTTGGGGGCAACTTCACGTTGAGCGCAGCAGTTTTGATCTGATCGACTTTTCTGAAAGCTTCAGCAGCTAACTCTTTGGACTTCTTGGCGGTTTTGGAGAACAAATTGGCAAACTTAAAAGAGTCGGCAAAGGTTTGGGATTTCTTAGCAGCTCCTCCATCGCCGTCCTGCCTCACTGTTGCGTTAAGAGAGGGAGATAGGGGATGTCGACTTGGAGAGTAAAGAGATAGAGGGAATAAGGTCATACTACAGGAGGGGCAAATTTAATTAATAAAATATTTAAAGATAATAATATGAGATATTTATTATTATAATATAATCTATTTACATATTAATTAAGATAATTAATAAATATTTTTGAGTGTGACCTGTAGTTATTTGTGTCCAATTTAAAGTGGGTTATTGACTCAATTTATTAATATTAATTTTTTGATGGCGAAAATTAATAATTAATAGTTTTATCATGCGATAGTTTTTTATTCACATAATGATACATTTTCTCAACTCACTTTTAAAGGTTTTCCACTGATGATAACAATACACAAGTTGTCATCACTATGCCTAATCTCCAACTGGAAGAACATGTTATTTATCTAATAGTGTTCTCTAATTGACTGGTATCTAATTGAGTTACAGTTCTTCCTCAGAGCAATTAAGCAAATGGCGAGAGATAACTTTAAGCTTTCCGCTGCATCTCATATAAGTTTTATACCTATATATGTTATAATCTATATAGATTAAAATATGTATGAGATGTTTATATTATAACATGTAGCATTAGAGCCTGATTTGATATCCCTTGCCTTGCTTATTGATTTTTTAATCCTGATGAGTAACAGTATATGAGATACAAGAACCTCTGGAATTTATAATTTGTTGATTTGTAATAATAACTCATTTGTTTCTATGTGTCTGAGTGCAAGATTCGCTGTGAGAGATTATTGAACACGCTTAGAGTCCCACTGTAAGGAAATCATCATCGTGCCTCCAGATCTAAAATTTCCAATCATGTTCTGGCCTCCCAATTGACGGATTCAAGGTAAGAGGAACGTCTTTCATCCCTTCCCCATCATGCCGCCACTAGAAACGCCGAAAAAGGAGGCCTAGATTGCCGGGAATCACCTCCTGAACAGTCGCTGGTGTCACTGCTGGAGGTGACGCATCATGGCAGTTGCAATTGCCTACAGTCCGGTCATTGACTTGTGTTAACCTAACCCAAGTCAGTGAGGAAGAACAGCCAAAACAATGTGTTTTGGCCGTGAGCCAAAACTCGCCATTTCATTAAAGTGTCTGGGCTGAACTTCTTGTTTATTTTGAAAAATCATTTTTGGGTCGCCAACATTTTTAGGCCTAAAT
The DNA here is from genome assembly GCA_037074615.1 of Leucaena leucocephala. Taxonomy (NCBI): domain Eukaryota; kingdom Viridiplantae; phylum Streptophyta; class Magnoliopsida; order Fabales; family Fabaceae; genus Leucaena; species Leucaena leucocephala. The sequence continues at coordinate 18,061,382 of CM073519.1, forward strand.
AAAAATTCATTATAAAAAAAGGATGGTTCTAGGCTATACACATTTTTGGGCCATCAAAGTTTTTTTTTCTTTTCATGTGTTGGGCTGTTGACTATTGGACTACTACATAATTTTTTTATCTGCTTGGGTAATGGGCCATGGAGTTTTGGGCTACTGTTATTTTTTACTTTTTGGTAACCTACTGGCCTCATGTTTTTTAGTTGAATGGAATTTTTTTTCTGTTGCTCTAGAAATGCGCTTGGATTTTTTTTCTAGAAAATATTTTTGAGCTTTGTTTTAGAATTTTGTGTATAGGTCATTTGGTTTTATTTCAAAAAAATATTTTATGCCATTTAATTTGATTTTTTAGAATATATTTGTTCAAAATAAATTTCTTTTAATTTTATATGTCATTTTTTAAATACTATTACATGCACTGTAAATGCTTAAATGAACGAAATTAATTTCTCTATTATTGATTTTTTATTTGAAAAAGGTATTTATAAATTTTAATTTTTTTATTTAATTGCCTATTTTGTACATTAAGTTCTTATTTGGCAATTAAATTAACTATTTAATTTTATAAAAATATTTTTGAGTTGAAATTAATTTATTAAGCATTTTTAGGTTCATGAAATAGTAGGGGATAATTTAAAATAAATTATTTAATCACATTTGTTGATTAAATTAATTTATTAAATGCTCCATTAAGTTGTGCATATTTAGATTTTTATGCATGTTAATGATATTTGTGATTGGCATGCAATTTTGTGAGGAGTAGCCACGATATCATTATTTATTGAATTTTGTTGCATACATTAATTAATCACATATGGATTTAAAATATCAACTGTAATTAAATGTATAGTTATGGTTTATTTTTATTAATAGGTAGATATCTCATAATTATAAATTTAATTGGGATGAGAATTAATTGCTCTATTAAGTTGTACATATTTGAATTTTTAATGCACATGAATTATATTTGTGATTAGTTTGCAATTCCTTAAGGAGTAGCCACAACATCTTTATTTATTGGATTTATTACATGCATTCATTAATCACATATGGATTTAAAATATCAATTGTAATTAAATGTATAGCTATAATTTATCTTTGCCCACAAGTAGATATATCATAATTATACATTTAATTAGGGTGGGATAGAATGACTTTATTATTTTCTAAGTAGCCCACATGTATTGAAAAATTACGAATGTGTTCTAAATCCATCACTTGAGATAAATAAATGTTATGCTAATGTCTTTACCCCAGGTAGACATTGGTGATACGTATTTATACTACATGCATGCTACATTTGTGCTAAGCATGCATATATGGCACAATGACTTATAATTACTTCAAATTCTAATCATGAGCTTATTTGTGTATTTATCTGCTCTTAATTTGTAGATCTAATTACTACCCCAGGATTATGGTTGATGTAAGGAACAAAACAATCTTAGATGACAATATTAATTATATAGAGAGGCAAAGAAAATGTATAATATATATGAGCAGAGCAACCGTTTATCTCTTCTACTTATACAACAAAGGATCACCATAAGTATTAAGGGAGCAATCTCTAAGTGCGACATAACCAAAGGATACCTGTAAGCTTTATATAAGCAATTCAAGTCGACAGATAATCATATGGGTGGTGCCATTGTGTCTGATTATGTGCTATGGGGCTTACATGTATTGTCGGTGTGAGGCAATATATAATAAAGATGAGAGGTATGCTTTCATTGTGTGTTACTTTTAAATCTAATTTTTCTAGCGTTAGTGATGACACTTGGTAGATTGACAGTGGTTCGATGATCCACATTTTGACTACCACGCATAGCTTTCTGTCAAGTAGGCCTCCATGACTCAATGAGAAAACTATCATTTTAGGTGGTATGAGAGGAGATCCTGTGAAAACTATTAGAACTTTTTGCATAACATTTTTGAATAATTATATTTTAGAACTTTAAGAAGTTTTTTATGTTTCCTCTTACAAAAAGAATTTGATTTCTATGTCAAAACTTATTTCATTTGATTATCATTTAGTTCTTTCTAAGAAACTCACAACTTTGTCAAAGAATTCTGTTTTAATTGCGAATTTAGTGATGATTGATGGTTTATTTACAATTGTTTCTTATTCGCCTAAATCTTTTTCTGTTTCATATGGTACTAAGAGAAGTGTCATCAATGAGAACTCTTATAGCTTGTGGTATAGGAGATTGAGACATATCTCCGTTAACAAAATCAAAAGGTTAAACAAAGATGGAATTCTTGCATCTTTAAACTATTTAGAATTTTATTATTGTATGGACTGCATAAGGGAAAAGTACATCAATAAGTCACACAAGGGGGTTAAGAGAAGTTCTGAACTGCTAGAAATTATACACATGGATATTTATTGCCCTAATTTGACTATGTATGGTCAAAAGTACTTTATCACCTTTATTGACGATCGCTCACTATACATGTATATCTACATGCTTTATAATAAAAGTGAGGCACTAAATGCTTTTAAGGAATATAAAGTAGAAGTAAAAAAACATGTTGGGAAACCAATCAAGATTGTGAGATCGGACCATAGTGGTGAGCATTATGGCAGATACACTAGTGAAGGACAATCGTTAGGTCCATTTAATGATTTTCTCTGAGAGCAAAGTATAGCAGCCAAATATACTATGTCTAGATCACCCGACATGAATGGTGTAGCATAAAGAAGAAATATGACCTTGCTTGATATGGTTAGGACATGATGAGTAGCTCTAAACTACCATCTTCTCTATGAAAGGAAGTACTCAAGACAGCTACACACATACTAAATAGGGTTCCAATAAAGGCAGTGTCCAAGATATGAATTTAAATTTTGAATTATTATTAAGGTTTTATAAATAGAACTAAAACTCTGGGTTATTCCTTAAACTTGATTATTGAGTTGGCTCTTCTTTTTTTAGTCCTCTCTCTCAGTCCCTTTCATATTCCCAAAAAAGGTACTACTTTCTACTCGTTGTGCGTTCTAATATAATATTTGTGAGTGATTTGATATATATATAAAAATATTGATATTGATAAAATTATATTTGGAAAACATGTTTGACTATTTTTATTGAAAATAGTCTTGTGAGATTTAAAATTTATTTAAAAAGCTATCTTGAGAAAAACTCTTTGTGATATTTATCAAGCTATTGAGATTTTGATTAATATGATTATTTTGAGAATTACATATTGGGGATGGATGATGATTGAGTTATATTTCTACCACGTGTTATAGCCTCTATCAAAGCTCAATGGATGGCTTTTTTCCCATCAGTTTACCAAGGGACGTGCCCTACCTGTTTATCGAGGGGCTATGACACCCCCACCTGTTTATCGAGGGAAATTGATCTATGGTCTAGTCAGGTGCTTTGTGGATTTTGGCTTATCCATATCACTATATTAGTCAACTGTTCAAGGGGTAGTTACCACTAGCATATGGGTTCGCGTTAGCGGGAATAAGGAGGTTCGGTTGGGTTGATGGGAGGAACTTGGGTGGGTTATTTATTTATTTTTATTATAATAAAATATTATTTGTATATATTATACTTTGTGATATCTCACTTGACACCTTATGAGTACATGTTAGTATGCATAATGAATAGAATTGATGGTCACTGAGATGTTAGTCTCACCCTATATTTATAATATTTTTTAGGTGATAATCTCATCTTAAGACCTAAGAAAAAATTTAGAGGTTTGAGTAGAGCTATATTAATTGTATAGCCCTCTCCCTTAAAGGTATGTGTAGAATATTTGTATATTGTCACAATAGATTTTATTTTGCATACTCATATATCCTATTACCTTATTTATATTTTAAGAAAAAATATTTTTATGACCATGTTAGAGTTCATTTAAATTTTAGTTAAACTTTTTTCTATCATGGTTAGCTCTCTTAAAATAAATTAAATTCATTTATAATATTATTTTTAAATTATATTAGTTATAAAATATGTTTAAATAATTAATAATAGTTATATTTTAGGAGGATTTTACAACTTGTACAGTTGCCAAATGGTTCTAAGGCTATTGGATGTAAATAGGTTTACAAAATCAAAAGAAACTCACAAAGCAACATTGATAGATACAAGGCTAGGTTGGTTGTTAAAGGTTTTACTCAAGTAGAAAGAATCGATTACAGTGAAACTTTTTTACCTGTATCTAAGAAAGATTTATTCTGTATCATCATAGCATTGGTTGCCCATTTTGATCTGGAGTTATACCAAATGGTTATAAAGACTGCTTTTCTCAATGGTGAACTAGAGGAAAAAGTCTATATGAAACAACCTGAGGGATTTGTTACAAAAGGTAAAGAACAATTGGTATACAAGCTAAAGAAATGAATATATCATCTGAAATAGGCTTCACAACAGTGGTACTTGAAGTTCCAAGAAGTGATCACATTATTTAGTTTTGTTAAGAACATCATGGATGACTGTATATACCACAAAGCTAGTGAGAGCAGGATCATATTTTTATTTTTTATGTAGATGACATTTTACTTGCTACCAATGATCTGGAACTATTGCGTGAGGTGAAGCAGTTTCTGTTTAAGAGTTTTGATATGAAAGACATCAATGAGTCATCTTATGTCATTGGTATAAAGATCCATAGAGATAGAACCCAATATCTTGTAGGTTTGTCTCAAGAAGCTTATATTGTAAAGATTCTTCGATAATTTAGAATGCAAACCTGTTCACCTAACGTGGCTCCTATTGAAAAAGGAGATAAATTTAATATAAAACAATGTCCTGAAATTGAGCTTAAAAGGAAACAGATGGAAAATCTCCCATATACCTCAGCGGTGGAAAGCTTGATATATGCACATGTTCGTATAAGACCTGACATCGGTTTTGCTATGAGTATGTTGGGAAGATACCAAAGTAATCCTAGGGAAGCATGTTAGATAGCTACAAAGAAGGTATTTAGGTATCTACAAGGCACTAAACACTACATGCTTACATATAGGAGAACATACAATCTGGACGTAATTAGATACCTAAATTTAGATCTTGGAGGATGTGTATACACAACTAATTCTACATTTGGTTACATCTTCCTATTCGTAGAAGGAGCTATATCATGGAGAAGCACTAAGAAAATTCAAAAAGCTCCTTCTACTGGTGATGCTGAGTACATTGCCTATTTTGAAGCAAGTTTACAAGCTATTTGGATAAGGAATTTTATTATTGGGCTTAAGATTGTGGATTCGGTCTCTAAGTCAATCAAAATGTATTGTGATAATGTAGTTGTGAAGGCTATAGTAAACAACAAAAGGAATAAAAGTGGAAAAGTGGATGCAAGTTTGTCTAACTTAAATTCCTTTGCTTGAGAGAAAGAGTTCAGGATGGCCAAGTTTCTGTTGAACACATAAGTATGTTGGATATGTTGGTTGATCCTTTGATGAAATGATTGAAGTCGAACATCTTTGTCACCATGTACCTCATATAGGACAATCATATTTTGTAGTTTATTATTTTAAATTTGTGATTGTATATATTTGTTGTAACATCCTAACTTTCTTACGTCTTAGGGACCAAATGGTAGTATCTAGAACCACTTTTGAGGTCATTGAAGTCAAATTATACAATTTGAAATTTTACTCTCTTGAGTACTGTTTACTGTGTAAATTCCAGAAGAGTGACCTGACTTCAAAAAATCATAATTAAATCTAGAAAAATTGAAATAAAGTGGTTCAAATTGCTAAACAAAGATAAATTAATGATATTTTAGGTAAAAATAAGTTGTTGACCACGCCTTGACCAAGTCAACATAGGTCAACGCTCAAAGTTTATTGTTCATCTAGCATCTTCCCCTGATTCCAGCATTTTTTGTCCCAACTTTGAAAAATCATATCTCCATGTTTAGACATCCAAATGAGACGTTCTATATATCAACTCGAAGCTTGACATGTATACTATTTAATGAAAAAATATCATACATTATAGCTCAAATGTCATTACCTCACTACGAGTTATTGTTCACAGTGACAATTTCTAGCAATCAACATTACATACATCAATCACATATCAATCATCCTAAATAACTATTAACTTCTCTTCATGCATCTCTATCTCCTCCATATTGAGAAGACCTGTTGTAATTGGATTGATATGGAAGGGGTGAGATTTCTGAGGAAATCTCAGTAGCAAACGGTACTAAACAATGCATGCATTAATATGAATACTTGTGATTGCTTGTGAAATTGTTAACATTGCGTAATGTGTATGCTTCCATATAACATATGAGATACAATTGGCCAAAGTAATAATAGTAATAGAGTTTCATACATAAGCACATATACAATACCATTCAACAAAGCCATAGCACACCAAGTATAACATTCAATGCATACAAGTTTAGGATAAGTTTACTACCTGACATGTAGCATTTCCTCTAGCTCTTAGACTTTTTTTTAAGGTTCCTTCTTTTCATAGGTTAGAGCATATACATAGCATAATAATATCTTTATTATTATCCTATCTAGTATAGCTCTACTTAACTCATGTTTAACTTGAAGTAATACTCTTAATTTGGCAATCCCCTAACTTTCTTTATATACATGGCTAACCTTATCAAGAGAGATATTTCTCTATTCTAACTATTAACTTGATAAGAATAATCCTCTAATTTATTAGAGCAGAGACTAGAATAACTTACTTACCTTATTCCAAAACTCTGTCAAGTCCCTAAGCTCCTTGGACTGCTCATAACTCCACTAGAACTCCTCCTTTCTCTCTCTTTCTTCCTTTCTTTCTCTTTTCTCTCTTCTTTTTCCTTTGCTTGGCCGTGGGAATGAAGTGAGGGGGAATGGGGTATTTATAGTTAAGTGGAGGTAGAATTGATGGTCCATATTGAATCATGATGAATGGCTCAAATTGCTTAGCTTCCTCAAGAAGCCTTGCCTGCATCATCATGATGACATCATCATCCTAGATGACTCATCAAAATGACATAATCCATGGGACACCTTACATGCTAGGTGTCACAGTAGTGGGGCCCTTGGGACACCTCACCAGCTGACTCAGCATTTCCAGAGAATTCTAGAGTCTTTTCCTGGAATGAATAGCTGAGATTGTGCCACGTGTCCTTAGCTTTTTCTAGACTCATGACATGTGGCACTTTGTGGGACCCATGAGGACACCTTTTATACCACCTCATGGTTCTGGATGAGTTTAAAGCTCTATCTGATCACTTTCTTAGTTCTATCTTTAACCGGGTAACTTTACTTTATTAAAAAAGTACTAAACTAATATTTTAATGCCACCTAGACCCACATAATTCTTGGGCCACATTTTTGGGCATCTAGGAATGTCATCTTGGGTCTCTAATCAAGTCCAAGCACTCTGGTAGCTCAGTTCCTAAGAAACATCCCTTAAGAAATTACCAAAATATCCTTGGTGTCATTTCTTACAATATATTGACTCTAAGGGTAAAATTATCTTTTCACCCCTCTTTATACTACCTCAGGGCCTATACTGGCTCTAACTAATCATATTTATACTATATCCCACATTTTTAGCCTATCCCGGATGATCAAAATGTCCTCCATCCATCTCTGGTACAGTTTGGTCACTCAGAGGTATTTTCGTAATTTCATACTTTTTCTAGACACTGGCCCCTTTTACTGATGAACTGGTACCCTAGGTTTTGGGTCTCACATGGAGTCATCATAGGCTTATATATGAGGTCATCTGATCTTATTCTATCCAGGTTTACATACTGATAAGTTCCATTATCGGATCACGGGTGTTATCAAACCCCCGTTAAAATTCACTAATATGGGGATAACTTTTTATACAAAACTCCTTCTGGGGTTCTGTCAGATCCATGACATTTAAAACTATAGGGCACATTTTCCTGTAATTTCTCCACTTATATCTGAAGTCCATATAATCTGATAAAAATTTTAGATATCTTTCAGACTAGGGGTATGCATGGGCAGGGCAACCCCCTGCCCGGTGCCCTATCTAAAAAATGCATGGGTTACATTTTGTAACCCGATGCCCGGCCCTGCCCGAAAAAAGCCCTAACAATTTTAGGCTGGGCATGGGCAGGCTGGGCATGCCCAAGTCATAATATCATGCTCATGTTGTGAAAAAAATCTGCAATTATGAACTTCTAAAATAATACTATATTCATGTGTCTTTAAGAGTTAAATAATATCTATAATCCACTAAGAATAAGAGAACAAAGATAATAATTAAAATCTTAAGATCCATTACATATAAAAAAATAAGCATTGAAATCTAAATAGTTTGTAATTATAACTTTTCATCAATCTCCCAAATATTGACAAAGATAAACCATCTAAAAAATAAAATAAATAATTATAATTTGTAATATAATCATATGATAATAACAAAGTTAAAAAAAGAAGAAAAAATTAGTATAGTTATAAATATTAAAAGATACAACTTACCTACTTAACCATTTATATTTCTAAAATTACCTTACAGTCACCAGTAGCTATCATATTCTCCTTTCTAAGATAGAAAAAAATAAAAACAAAACTAAAAGAAGGGGTGCTAATGGGTAGGGCAGGGCAGCCCTTGTGCCCAGTGCCCGGCCAGAAAAATGCATGGGCTGTATTTTACAGCCTGATACCCAGCCCTGCCCTATATTTATCGGGCTAGGCAGGGCATTTTTATTGCAGGATGGGCAGGGCATACCGGGCCATGGGCTTTATGCACAACCCTATTTCAGACTATTAGATAAATATCTTATAATAAAATTTCTGTATCATGCTAGATCAACTAGCATAACTTTCTCTATCTACTGATGTGTTTTGGGACTAAAATGCTTCCTGGCAATTCTAAATCTTTTTTGGCTGAACTTTCTATAATTACAATTTTGCCATTGGAAACTTTTGAAAATTACACTTTAGTCCCTTAATTTTTCATAATTATACCCAATAACCCATAACTTGTATCTACTTTCATTTTTGGCCTTGGGACTTTTAGATTTTTAAGTTTAGTCCCTCTCTTTCTTCAAAATGATCATTATGCCCCTAGGGACTTTTACTATTTATAATTTGTCCCTGATCTTTCACTTTCTTGTAGTTTAGTCCCTGAATATCACATGTATACTTATGGGACTTTTGCTCCACAGAGCCTGGTAGCCTACCTCTTTCAGGCTACATATTGGGCTTATAGGCCTAAAAATTAGGATATGACATTTGTGTTATTGAAATTGATAAACATTGAGACAAGAATCGAATAAACATTGAGTTCATATATAATATAATACCCATTAAGTGATGGTGCTACTATAATACATGGAAGGTAATACTCAATAAAAAATAGACTTATCACCATGATTCTTGTAGAATGACATCAGTTGACCTAGACAGGGCAATGACATTGAGTATACATGCCAAGTGGGAGAATGTGAGCTATTTATTATTATAATATAACCTATTTAGATATTAATTAGGATAATTAATAAATATTTCTGTGTGTTGTCCATAGTCATTTGGGCCCAGTCTAAGGTGGATTATTGACTCAGTTTATTAAGGTTAATTTTATGGTGGTGGAAATTAACAATTCACATTTTTATCATGTGATAGTTTCTGAGTCCTATAGCCATACAGTTTCTCAGCTCACTCTTGAAGGTTCCCTACTTATGATGGTAGTACACAAGTTGCCCTTACTGTATCTAATCACTAGCTAGAATAACCTATTATTTATTTAATAGTGTTCTCTGATTGACAGGTCTATGATTGAGTTCCAGTTCTTCCTCATATCAATTAAGTTAATGGCAAGAAGTAACTTTAAGTCTTCCGCTGTATCTCATATAAATTTTATACTTATATATGTTATAATTTGGATAGATTATAATATGTATAAGATGTTTATATTATAAAAAATAATTGAAAAAAATTAAGTACTAAAAGGTCTTTATAAGTATCATGTTGAGATGAGATTCAGGTCTACCTAAGGAGCTCCTTCCATCCATTCTAGTGGAACTGAGTTCTCGTAGAAACTTACTTCTAGCCAATCAAAGATGTCAATTCCACGTCTAGTTGCAACTCTCTCCCCAAGGCCCCTGCTACTAGACTGGCATAAATCCATGTCGTTTTGGAGTATGTGGTCTCTCCTAGTACTGCAATCTATTTAGAATAGGAATTTCCCTTGATTACTGATATTGTTATCTCATATTCACCTTATGGGGGCAAGTTGATGTTGTTGCTACTAATGCCATATTATTATGATTATTATAAAGGTACAAAAATATCTATGCACTTTTCTAAAAATATGTTTAATACTATATATTTTTCAAAGGCACAAAATATTAATTAATATTTGAAATGGGAGTAAAAATACAAACATTTTTTGTAAGGAAAAAATAGTGTGGGCTCCACTATTAAAAATAATAATATTATGTTATATTTAACAGTTCTAGTATTTTTGTTCACTTTTAAATGTTTATAAGTATTTTTTACGCATCCAAAAAAAAATTATGGCAACAGGTGCACTTTTAAAAAAAAGTGCAGGGTATTTTTATACATCTACCTTTATTATTATTATTATTATTATTAGTGCATTCTTTTCTCATGAGCGACATTGTTGGCCTCACCAAATCATCCAAAGTGCCTACGTCAGCGGTGAAGCTATGGTCTCCTATTTCAACCCATAATCAAACAATTTCGTCCTTATGAACCCTTTATAGACATCTGTAACATACTTTCGGCGACAATGTCATCGAAGGCGAGGGCTTAGTAGACGATGAGGTTGCAAGCTAAGAAACCAACATTTGTTATTTGTGTCATGTTCCACTGATCCAAAGGCTTTCCTCTTAAAAGATATAGTTTTCCCATTCAAGTAACATGAATCATATGGTAATGGATGCCGATACACTAACCCTTCCCAAAGATAACATTAGAAACACCTTCCCCCAGATATTGTCAGAAACATTCTCAAAAGACTTCAATTCTCAAAAGACTTCAAGTGAAATCCTTAATCCGATTTCAATGTATATGCAAACATTGGAAACGCAAGAGGCACACCAGTAATCAATACCCTTCTTTTCTCATGGAGAGGAGGTCATCCTTTCAAGTTATGTTTACTCGATTGCAAAATGCTAGTCCGAGAAATGCAAGAGGCACTGGTCCCAACAATGGCTTGCTCTGTGTTAGGATTCATATGGTGATATCTCCTCCTTTCCTTTTATTGTGGAATCCTGTGATTAGGCAGGTTTCCATGTAGGATTTATGAAATATTTATTATATTATAATTTATCATATATTAGTTAGGATAATTAATAAATATTTCTCAGTATGACATATAGTCATTTAGGCCTAGTTTAAGGTGGGTTATTGACTCAATGTATTAAGGTTAATTATTTGATGGTGAAAATTAACAATTGACAATACAACTGCGATAGTTTTCTGAGTCCTAAAGTGATACAATTTTCTCAGCTCACTCCCTAAAGGTTCCCCATTAGTGACGGTAATACACAAGTTGCTATCATTGTGCCTAATTACTAGCTGGAAGAACTTGTTCTTTTATCGAACAATATTCTAATATTGAGGTCTCTGAGTTAAGTTCCAGTTTTTTCTCAGATCAGCTAACCTAATGGCAAGAGTTATTTATAAGTCTTCTAATGTATCTCATATAGGTTTTATACTTATATATGTTGTAATATTGATTGATTAAATTATGTATGAGATGTTTTTATTCCAACATGTGGCATCATAACCTTGTTTGATATCCCTTTACCTTACTTATTGATTTTTAATCCTCATGAGTAACAATCTAATATAGAATATGGGATACATGGACCTTTATAGATAATAATTTATCGATTATTTGACCTAACCATTTGTTTTTGTCGTATTTGAGAGCGAGAGAGTCACCGAAAACTAGAGAACGTAACCGCTGGAGGAGCCACTATCGCTCCTTCAGGTTCAAAGTTTTAGATTGTGATTTGATTTCCTTCTGATATCAAGAGTGTTATAGGAATGATTGTCCTTGCTTCCCATTCATGCCGTCGTGAGAACTACTAGAAAAGGAGCCTTGGACCGCCGTTAAAACCCCGTGAATGGTTGGCGGTGCCTTCTGTTACAGATCCCTATCGCGGCCGCTGTAATTATATAGCAGGACAGGTTGCTTAGTCAGGTTAGATCAACTCGACTCAGCAAAGAAGATAGCTAAAACAGTGCATTTCATCCTTAACCAAAATGCACAGTTTCATTTAATCTGCGTGGGTCGTCTGTTTCTATTTTTTTAAAATTGCTTTGACCGTCTGCTTTTAGGCCGAGAGAATGGTTTTTTATTATTTTTTTGTGAGAAAGGCGTCTGGGACACCTCCTGTCGATTGGGTCGATGCGTTATGTTTTTTTTCTGGCTGTTGTTATTTTTTTTATTTTTTTGCTTCTGTAAAATATTTTGGGCCTGGACATATTTTTTAGTTTTTATTTATGGAAAATATTTTTGGGCTTTATTTTAGACTTTTGTGTATGAACTATTTAGTTTTATTTACATAAAATTATTTTAGGACATTTAATTTATTTTTCTAGAATATATTTGCTCAAAATAAATTAATTACTTTTAATTTTAATATGTCCTTTTAATTACTATTACATGCACTGCAAATGTTTAAATAAAGAAAAATTAGTTTCTTCATTATTTTAATATTTAAAAAAGGTATTTACAAAATTTAATTTTATTCGTTATTTAATGGCCTATTTTTGTATATTTCTTTTTGGGCAATTAAATTAACTATTTAATTTTTATAAAAATATTTTGAGTTAAAATTAATTATTAGATATTTTTTGGGTGCATGAAATAGTGCAAGAATTTACATTAAATTATTTAGTCATATTTGTTGATTAAATTACTTTATTAAATACTCCATTAAATTGTACATATTTAGATTTTAATACACATAAATGATATTTGTGATTAGCGTGCAATTTCTTGAGGAGTAGCCATATCATCCTTGTTTATTCAATTTTATTGTATACATTAATTAATCACATATGGATTTGAAATATCAATTATAATTAAATATATAGATATGAATTATCTTTACCCACATGTAGATATCTCATAATTGTATATTTAATTAGGGTGGAATATAATGACCTTGTTATTTTCTAAGTAATCTACAGGTACTAGAAAAAAATACAAATGTATTATAGTTCCATCATTTGAATTAAATGCATGTTATGCTAATACCTTTGCCCATAGGTAGACATTGTTGATACGTATATATACTGCTTGCATGTTACATTTGTGCTAAGCATGCATACATGGCATACTGAATTGTGATTACTTCAAATTCTAACTCGTGAGCTTATTTGTACATTTGTCTTCTTCTTTTTTGCAGATCCAATTGTTGTCCCTAGGAGTATGGCTGATGTATGACATCATTAACTATATTGATTGGAGAGATGATATTTACTGCAGTTCAATTTCTTGGACTTGGATTATGCCTTGAGGTATGAAAAACCTCTGAGATCTGATGATGCATCCGATGATACAGAGAAAAAGCAAAAGTTATAATATGTGGGATCAAAGCAACCGCTTATCTCTTCTGCTTATACAACAAATGATCACCATAAGCATTAGGGGAGCAGTCCCTAAGTACGACACAACTAAAGGGTACCTAAAAGCTTTATATAAAAAATTCAAGCCGACAGACATGCAGATGGGTAGTGCTATTATGTTAGAATTATGCATTATTAGACTTAAAGGTATTGGCAGCGTGAGGTAACATATAATGAAGATAATAGATCTATCCTCTTAACTTATATACTTTGAATTGGAAACAAAGCAATTCCTGGTGCAATTGGCCTTAAACACTTTTTGCTCAATATGAAGCTTTCAAGATCTCATACAACACACATAAGGAGAAATGGTCAGTAGATGAAATGTTATCCATGTGTGTTCAAGAAGAGACTAGATTGCTGATGAGTGGGAAATGTGCACAAAAGGAGCTCATCTAACATAAAGTTTCATGGCTAGCAGTAGAAGGGGAAATAAGGGAAAGAAAGATAAAAGAAAAAAGGAAAAAATTCCTGTTGTTTCAGCTATCAACAAAAGGAATGACATATGCTTCTTCTTTAAGAAAAAGGAGCATATGAGGAATGAGTCTCAAGAGTAAGGCGTGGCTTGAAAAGATAGGTACGCTTTAATCATGTATTACATTTAAATCTATTTTTTCAAGAGAAAGACACTCGTTCAATGATAAACATTTTGACTACCATGCAGGATTTTCTAATAAGCAGGACTCCACATCCTAATGAAGATACCATTCTTTTAGATAGTGGGAAAGGAGATTCTATGAAAGCTGTTGAAACTTTTCACATAAATTTTTTGAATAATCATGTTTTGTACCTTTATGATGTTTTTTATGTTCCATTTTACAAGAGGAATTAAATTTTTATGTCAAAACTTATTCCATTTGATTATCATTTAGTTCTTTCTAAGAAGCTTATAACTTAGTTGAACGATTCTATTTTAATTGCGAATTTAGTTATGACTGATGGTTTATTTAAAATTATTTCTAATTCACCTCAATCTTTTTGTGTTTCGTGTGGTACTAAAAGAAATATCATCGATGAGAATTCTTATATCCTGTGACATAGGAGATTGTGATATATCTCTATTGATATAATTAAAAGGTTAAATAAAGATGGAATTCTTCAATATTTAGACCATTTAGAATTTGATTATTGTATGGACTGCATAAGGGGAAAGCAGACTAATAAGTCACATAAAGGGGCTAAGAGAATTTTTAATTGTTAGAAATTATACACATGGATATTTGTTGCCCTAATTTGACTACATGCTTTATAATAAAAGTGAGGCACTAGATGCCTTTAAAGAATATAAAGTAGAAGTAGAATAATATATTGGGAAACCAATCAAGATTGTGAGATCGGACTGTGGTGGTGAATATTATGACAGATATACTAGTAAAGAATAAGCACCAGGTCTATTTGCTAATTTTTTGGAGAGCAAGGTATAGTAGCCTAATATACCATGCCTGACTCACTTGACATGAATGGTGTAGCTGAAAGAGGAAATTGACCTTGCTAGATATAGTTATGAGCATGATGAGTAGCTCTAAATTTCTAACTTCCTTGTGGAAGGAAGCACTCAAGATAGTCACATATATTTTAAACAGGGTTTCAACAAAAGCAGTGTCTAAGATAACTTTAAAATCTAAAAAGGTTAAAAACCCATTTTAAATCATTTTAATGTATGGGGTTGTTCTGTTAAAGTAAGAGTGTACAATCCATAGGAGAAGAAGCTAGACCCCAAGACCATTATAGCTTACTTTATAAATTTTATTGTCCTCTACCTTCTAAAAGGTTTGTAGAGTCTAGGAATGACAAATTTCTTAAGAATGATGTGATTAGTGGGAGTGATAGAGGATGTCCCTATTTAGCAACTTGGATCAACCAAAAAGGTTGAATTAAGGAGGTCAACTAGAGAAAGAAAATTGACATTACCTGATAACTACACAGTATATTCTATTAAAGTTGACTGTGATATAAATGTTAAGAATGATCATTTAACATTCACTCAGTCCATAAAGAGTGTGAACTCTAAATTATGGCATGATGCTATGATTGATGAAATGAATTTTATGGCAAACAATCATGTCTGGGAACTTGTAGAGTTACCTAGTGGGTCTAAGGCTATTAGTTATAAATTGGTTTATAAAACCAAAAGAGACTCACAAGACAACATTAATAGATACAAGACTAGGTTGGTTGTAAAGGGCTTCACTCAAGTAGAGGGAATCGATTACAGTGAAACATTTTTACCTGTACTTACGAAAGATTCGTTTCGCATCATCATGGTATTAGTTGCGCATTTTGATCTAGAGTTACACAAAATAGAGGTTAAGACTGCATTCCTCAATGGTGAACTGGAGGAAGAAGTCTATACGAAATAACCTAAGGGATTTGTTGCAGAAGGTAAAGAACAATTAGCATGCTTAAAGTTCCATAAAGTGATCACATTATTTAGTTTTGTTGAGAACATCATGGATGACTGTATATACCATAAGGCTAGTGGGAGTATGATCATATTTTTTATTTTGTATGTGGATGGCATTTTACTTACTACCAATGATCTAGGACTATTGCGTGAGGTAAAACAGTTTTTTGTTTAGGAGGTTTGATATTAAAGACATGGGTGAGACATCTTATATCATTGGCATAAAGATCTATGAGAAAGAACCCAATGTCTTGTAGGTTTATCTCAAGAAGCTTATATTGGGAAAATTCTTGAATGATTCATAATGCAAAACTGTTCATCTAACATGGCTCTTATTGAAAAGGGAGATAAATTTAGTCTAGGTAAATATCCTAAAACTAAACTTAAAAAGGAAATAGATGGAAAAAGTCCCATATGCCTTATTAGTGGGAAGCTTAATGTATACACAAGTTTATACAAGATCTGACATCATTTTTGCTATAGGTATATTGGAAAGATACCAAAGTAATCCTAGGGAAGCACATTAGAAGGTACTACATGCTCACATATTGAAGAACAAACAATTTGGATGTGATTGGATACTCATATTTAGACCTTGAAAGATGTGTAGATACAAATAAATCCACAAATGGTTACATCTTCCTATTGGAAGAAGGAGCTATATCGTGGAGAATCACAAAACAAACTCAAACTGCTCATTCTATAGGTGATGCTGAGTATATTGCGTGTTTTGAAGCAAGTTCACAAGTTATTTGGATAAGAAATTTTATTACTGGGCTTAAGATTGTGGATTCAATCTTGAAGCCAATTAGAATGTACTGTGATAATGCAGCTACGGTAGCCATAGCGAATAACAAAAAGAATAAAAATCGAAGCAAGTTTGTCAAATTTAAATTCCTATGCTTGAGAGAAAGAGTTCAGGATGACCAAATTTTCGTTAAACGTATCAGTACATTAGATATGTTAGTTGATCCTTGGACGAAAGGATTGAAGCCGAACATCTTCGTCACACATACATCTCATATGGGACTTCGTCTTTCTTTTGACTAGTGGAGGTATGAGTAATAAAATTATATTTTGTAGTTTATCATTTCAAATTTGTGATTGTATTTATTTGTGTTATTGTAATTGATAAATATTGAGACATGAACTGAATGAACATTAAGTTCATGCATAATGTAATATCCATTAAGTGATAATGTTACATGTAATACATTGAAGGTAATACTTGATAGATGAGGACTTATCGCCATGATTCTTGTAGTATGATATTAGTTTACCTTGACAGGACAATGACATTGAGTATACGGGCCAAGTGGGAGAATGTGAGATATTTATTATTATATTATAACTTATTTAGATATTAATTAGGATAATTAATAAATATTTCTGAGTATGACAGTAGTTATTTGGGCCTAGTCCAAGATAGGTTATTGACTTAGTCTATTAAGGTTAATTTTCTGATGGTAGAAATTAACAATTGACAATACAACCGCGATAGTTTTCTAAATCCCAGAGCGATACAGTTTTCTCATCTTACTCTATGAAGGTTCCCTACTAGTGATAGCAATACACAAATTGCCTTTACTGTGCCTAATCACCAGCTGAAAGAACATGTTCTTTTATCTAACATTGTTCTTTGATTGACAAGTCTCTGAGTTAAGTTGTAGTTCTTCTTTATATCAGCTAAGCTAATGGTGAAAAGTATTTATATGTCTTCCTCTGCATCTCATATAGGTTTTATATTTATATGTGTTGTAATATGGATTGATTAAATTATGTATGATATGTTTTTATTCCAACAGGATTTGGATTCAGTCCCATTATTAATGATTAGAAGTTAGTGATGATTTGTTTCCCTAAGTATTTCTGAGGTTATTCGAGTGGAAGTATATTCATTAACCTCAGGCTCATGGAAAGAAGTAGAATATGGGATGTTATAGGGAATAAGTCTTGAGTACAAAACTGTGACTGATAGTGGAGCTTTGTTTTGGATTGTTGGAAGTATGGTATCGATAAAGACGAAGTTGATTGTGTGATAATTTCATTTGACATAGTAACGGAAATGTTTACATTAATATCAATGCCATCTGTAGACTTTGACTCATGTTCTTGTCTTGCCGACTATGAGAACAAACTCAATATGCTTACTAATGTTACAATTGAAAACTCAAAATCTTATTTTATTGGTTTGTGGGTGATGGAGAAGGATGTAGGCTCATCTGGTGAGGGATGGAATTGGACTAAAAAATATACCAGCCTCTCCTTTTCATCCTTGTTACATCCAGTGACCATTTGGAAGAATGAAATTGTATGCAATGTGTTTGGACGTGTAAGTGAAGCTGAACGTGGAGGGGTGAATGGGAAAGCAACAGTTGCTTTCTTAAATCTTACTACTAGTGGATTTAAGATGTTTGCCATCCATGACTGTTACAGTGATATCAATTATGTGGAGAGTCTTGTGCCAGTTGGAGGAAAGAAGTTGTCTGCAATATTTACGTAGGGTCTCCACCTGTTAGTGATTTTATGTGTGAAGTGGAGAATGATGAAGCAAAAATCAGTCTTATCTCGGTATGATCTAATATTAATGAACCTAAGAAGTCTTCTTGCTGAAAATTGTAATTATTACATTGTAGATTAAGTGTCGGTTTAAGATTAGAGAAAAATGTGATTTTGGTTGATTAGTCATAAGTTAGTTGTTGGGGGTAAAGATAGGGGATGTGTTAGTAGCTTACCATTTAACAAGTCTGCTTCATGTAGATATAGTGATGGTAATGGTATTGGTTATGTAAAAAGCCTTGATCCTAAATTTTAATTATTACATTGTAGATTGAGTGTTGGTATAAGGGAAGGTGTGTTAGAACAGTAATTGTTCCTCCTACCTGTTTAATCTCATTTTTCCTATCATTTTCATTTTTTCACTCTTACCGCTTCACCAAGACTTTTGATTTAACCAGCGATTCATTCTTCTCAGATATTTTGTTGAGTGTATGAAAATTATTTATAAATGAGGATACCGCTTGTTGTTTTTCGTTTATCTCATCGTTTATTTTTAAAATAAGATGTAATATTCTCTACAACTAAAATCTCGAATACTAACCTTTGACACTTCCAAATTGACTCAAAATTTTATTCTACCTGTTTCTTTTCTATGTCTCATTCCATAAAGTAGTGAAAAATAAGTTCACCAAAAAATATGGAAAATGTTGTGAATCCTTTCTACCTATTGCTTTTCACAACATATCTCCCCATAATGATTTATTTTAGTTCTAAATATAATACTTCAACTTTTTTTTAAATCTTTCTATGGATTGTATATTTTAAGAGGTTTTTCATTTGGGAGTAGTTTCTTATGAAAATTATTAGAAATGATATTTTAAGAAAATCAACACATATTTTTACTAATAATTAATTTAACTAATTTTTTTAATACTTATAAATTTGATATCTAGTTTTTATATTGAAGATAGTTATACTTCTTTTGTATAAAATGTAGGCCTTACTTAGGGGATAAGTTTTGGTTATAAATATAAAACCTTAATTCAATTTATTTATCATATCTATCATTTTTTTAAAATTAATTTACTTAATTCATAAATTGATATATAATATAATATTATATTATATAGGAGTATTTTTAAGGAGATCATGTTATATATATCATGACTAAGGTATTAAAAATTGTACCAGACCAGAAACTGGCAACCTAGCCATTTGTCCGGTCCAGTTGATGGTAAGACTTGCTGGAAAATTGGCTCAGGTTAACTTGGTAGAAACTGGAGTAACTGGGGTAATTCGCTGGGTAGGGTGGATTACCTGAGTTTCTTTTTTGCTCATCGGAAAAAATGTAGAAACTTCGACAAGACAAGAAGAAGAAAGTTTCAAAAAGCAGAAGAAAGGATAGGAAGAAGAGAAGGAAAATAGGAGAGGTGGAGGTGTCATAAAATACTTAGCGTAAAATATGATAAAAAAGGAAGCTTTTACAGTAGAAAGTACGAGAGTAAAAGGGAAAGGATGGTAGAGTGAGGGGTTGATATTTGTTCAAAGCTTCGAGCCTTCAACCTACGCGAGATAGGCACGGGAAGGTTTTGTTCAATAATACTAGATATTTAAAAGTTTTTAAATTATAACAAGTTCATCCTATCTATTATTCAAGTTAAATTTAATATTTAGTTTATTAAATTTAATAATTTGATAGGTCCGTATCATCCACTTCAATTTTTTCAAACAAGAGTTATAAATAAAAAAAAATTCTATCTTTAGGATTTGAGAAACTAAAAAGGGTGAAAAAATTCAAAAAGGTGGAAGTATCTTATACTGTAAAGAGAAAATTAAATGTATACTCACCTATCTTGGTGTCGAGAGGGTATGGTAGCTGAGGATTTCTGACAGCCTTAATCTTTGAACGATCTCCCTCAGTATGTCTTACATCCAATAATCAAATTTTCTTCCCACTTACTCTTTGAAGAATGTGAGTTCCTTCATTATCTATAGCTTCTTTTTCATTATCATTCACTCTATAGGTTTAATATATTTAGTCAATTAATAGTTAAGTTTAACCTAAATAATAACACAGTGACATTGTTACGATTTAAAAGCTTTTAAGATAACATTATTCCTGAGTAAAAAATTTCACAGCAAATTTGTACCTTAACAAAAATAATATTAATGATAAGTAGACCCATCAACTTAGTATATTTAATTAATTAACAGTTAAATTTAACTTAAATAACAGTTGGAGCTAAATTGCTACGATTTAAAAATTTATAGTGCAACATTAAATCTAAAAAAATTTCAAAATAGTATAACTCTAATGTATAAACTTCTAGAATAAAACAGAACATTAACCCTTCTAAATATTAATGAGTGCTCATTGTTCATTCATATAAGCCGTACTTTAGTATGTCATAAACCAACGCCATATTATGACGTTTTGTTGAAGCTATTATTAGCAATATAGCTAAATCATTCCTTTGCGTATTAAATATATATACTCTTTTGATCCTTAATATAAAAAGTAATTAGAGAGTTAATATTAATATAAATATAAAACATATTTTATATATTTAATAATTTTTCTTATATTTCTTTTTATTGATATTTTCTTAATAATAATCAAGCAAAAAAGTATGTATTTCTTTATACATGTTAGTTCAATATATTCATTTCTACTAAAAAATGGAAAGATTGATGAAATTAAGGAAGATAATGATTAGACTATTTTAATATAAACATGTCATATTAATTAATTTAACTAATTTTTAATATAATTAAATTAAATAGAATATATATTAATTACTAAGAGTATTATTGTATTAAATATTTTAAGTACATTTTATCCCCCCTACCAGAGGTGATAATTTTTTTTTTGCTATTTTCTTTCACTAATATTCTTATTTAATGTCCTAATTCAATAAGTAACCATTCTTTTATCTTTTTCCTTCTTTTGTTACTATTTTCATTGACCAGTGTTTGTATCCTTATTAAATTCTCATGTATAGTTGTACAGCTACCTAAACTAGGAATCAACCGCATAGTACATTTTTTTTTGTTTTTGGAAAAAATTGATGCATTAGCTCTTTGTGTGAGAATGTATTTCTTACAAATTGTATAAGATGATATAGAGAGGTGTATTTTGCAATTCTCTCCAACAAATTTCAAATATGAAGATAAAGTTAAATTTTAGAAAAATTGAACGCTTTTGAGATTTGAACTCTATTAATATTCTACTGGTGATCAATATGTTTAGAAATCAAAATGTACTTCTAAATATATAAAATATATTTTTTTTTAAAACCTTATCCGACGTGGGTATGGAATCACAACTACAAGAGGGGATCACTAGAGAATGGACACATATTGAACTACTTTCTATTTTTTTTTTATTGAAAAAATTCACAAGAGTCACATGATGAGCTTCAAATGGGATCTAGTCTTAGTGAATATTCCTAGAGAAAACCATCTTAGTGATGCTTTAGCTAATGAAGGATTATCTAGTTCATCACTTTTAGATATTTGTCCTCCTCATTTAAGGATGTTGAGCAATAACAATTGCATGAGATTTAATCCCCTCTAGTTTTTTATTAAATTATTCGGGCTTTGCCCTCATTTATATAAAAAAAAACCCCACGAGTCCAGTTTTTGGATTTTCTAGGCCATGTCATTGAGATTCAAGCCAACCAAAGCTTTCCAAAGGCACAAATGATGTTTTTTTCACACAAAAGGACAATTTTATTCAAACATGAGTAAAATGATACAGAAAGCACGGACGCCGTGACAGATTGGTGGATAACTGCGATTTCAAATGTCGTGATGGATTTGGAAGGAGAGCTTGTGAGACTGAAGAGCGCAACATCGTCCTCCGTCACTTTCACCATCTGCCTTCCTCTGTCACTGTAAGAGAGGGAGATTGGGGCTGTCGACTCAAAGAGTGAAGAGAGAGGTAATAAGGTCATAATGCAAGAGGGATAAAGTTGTTAATTAATAAAATGTTTAAGGGAAATCACTATGAGAATATAAGGAATGGATTTAATTATTAAAAAGTGTCAATTACAATATAAATATAATTTGTTGTTGCATACTTTTCAATTGTTATCGGGGTTTTTTGGTGATTAATTCTTTTTTTAAAACTTTATAGTAATTTTTTCAAATATCTAAGGGTATAATGGTAAATAAATATCAATCCCATGGAATTGAGATGGAACTGGAAGACCCTGTTTGGTAGGTAGGAGGCATTGGAAGGGTTGAGATTGGTATATATTAGCCTTGGTATTGGTCATTTTAATATGTTTGGTAAGATTCACCAAGTAATACTTAAGATTGGGTAATAGGGATTAGGCAATATCATGATGGTATTTGAAAGTCTTGGGTTTGATTCATGACCAAAATGCCCATGCCGCTCGACTCTTCTCATGAACGACGATGTCACTGTCGGCTCCATCCTTGTTGCCATCTCCAGAGGCCACCCATCATCTCTACCATCCCTCTCTCTCTTCCACGCCGTCCCTCCATCATCTCTATCCTCCCTCTCCACCATATCTTGGGAGTCATCTTCTTCCTCATTCTTGTACCCCTCTAACCTCCAAGTTGCTCCATCGTCTTCTCCATTCTTCCTCTTATTCTTCCAAAGCTTCTCTCTCTCGCCCTCTTAAACTCTCTAATTTGAACCAGAATAAAATTCGATGTTGTGGAAATTAAAGCGAGCGTTTTATATCTGGACCATAGTTGGAGAGAAAGTCTACAATATTTCTTGATACATCAGGAATATGTAAACAATCAAGCAACAAAAAAACTAAAGAGAAAATGAGAGCCAGACCATGTTTTACTCCTGTCATTTAGGAGAAGACTTGTAGATTCCTTGGATAGGACTTGGAGGCCGAATCTCATGCCCAATGCTAGAAAGTCTGCAATTTTATGTGGTGGAAACTCCATAATAAACTTTTCATCCAGTTTTAAATATGACATATTTAACTAATTTGATTAGATTAAAAAAAATCAGATATTATAGCATATTTTTTTTAAAATACCCTAATCATCTTTCTTAACTTTCTCTCTCATTCTCTTGATGATTGTTGAGAGAGTATCAATAATATAATTTGGGAAAAATTTAGTAAATTTGAGAAATATATTTTATATTTAGAATTAAGATTAAACTTATTAATTAAATCTTATATTTAGAATCGGAGGAGTATATATTACTTCTATAATTTCACTTATTAATTAGTTAAATCAATTGAAGAGAAAGTCTAGCCTTTTCATTTGAATCTTAAAAACAAGATGGAGAAGAGGACATACAAGTTTCATAGGGAAAAGAGGCTAACAAAAACGGTGATGAATGGGGTTAAAATTTTTAATTAATTGTTTTTTACCGGTTTATGTTATATATCCTCTTTATTAAAATTTTATAACCCCATTTTTTCAATTCAAAGGCTTTCCTCTCAAAGATATCATTTTTCCAGTCAAGCACCATGAAGGAGATGGTAATGGATGCTATAACTCAACCCTTCCCCAAGATATCATCAAAAACATTCTCAAACGACTTCCGATGAAAACTTTAATCTGATTTCAATGTGTGTGTAAACACTAGAAAAATCTCATCAAAACTGTTAGAATGAAAGTTTCACATAAGTGGTGAATTAGGGAAATTAAAATTTTAAATTTAAATTTTAAAAAATAGAGATTGAGTTAAGGATATCACTGAAGAGTGAGGAAGTAGATAAATAAGATAATACACAGAATTTATACTGATTTAGTCCAACTACTTAGCTTACGTCCTGTCCTTAAAGCTCCTATAAGTATTCTACCAAGAGCCTCAATACATCAATAAAAAATAATTTCTCTCACAAATAGAGTGATGGTTTTAAACACTAAAGATCAAAGGTACTATCCTCAAAATATGGAAAACACAGTATGAAAATAAATGTAAAAGGACAATAATCAATGATAAATAAATGTTCATTCGTTGTTTTTATTGTTACTTTTACTGTTGCTTCTCTTTTAGTTGAGTCTAAAAATCAGTTCATTTGAGTAGCCATTAGATTCATTGAAGGAGCTATTGAAAGAATAGAATCGTTGAAATGTAATGGTTGAATACATTTAATGTTATTTTGGCACCAACCTTTTTTTAAAGGTTTCTAATATTGATTTTTATTTTGCCTGCAAATAATCTTGAAATACATTGTATAATTTATATAATAGATGATTAAGCAAAGGCAAATTAGACTCTCTTCGAATAATACTTTAAAAATTAGTCTTATCAAAGTGTCCTTCAAAAACTGAACATTAAATTACAAAGGTATGAATTCAGGTTTTATCAAAATATTTATCGAGAATATGTTTAATTAAAGTGTTTATTTCATAGACCATAAGAGATAGTTTTTTGAAGTGTTCTATGATGAGTGGCCTTATTGAATAACTATTTGACAAGATTTTGATGTTTCAGAACAATGGTCTTTTGAAAAACATTCTATCCAAAATTTTCTTTAATTTTTCAAACTTCATAACAAATACTATGTAATAAATTTCAAATCAAAGTTTTCTAAACTTTTATAAGATTATATTCTAAAGCAATCATAAGATCATTGTTCAAAGTAATTACATATTTAAAGATCATTTAACTGGTTTTAAAAATTTATTCCCAAAAACTAAAACTTATCTATTTATCGAAGTATTTATTGATAAACTACCTTATCGATCAATGCTTTGATAAATGTCATTTAGAAACTGATTTCATAAATATAATTTATTTTTATTTATTGAAAAACTCATCGATAAACACCCTTATCTATAAATATTTCAATAAATACTTTTTAAAAACTGATTTCACAAATATGAATTATGTTCTTATTTATTAAAAGGCTTATTGATAAACACCCTTATCGATAAACTTACCGAAAAATAAGCTATGTTAAAGACATAATCAAAGTGTTAACTATTATCATCAAAAAAATATAGAGTCTAGCAAAGATCTCATCTTTCATCGCAAAACACCTTCCCTGCACCAATCATCCATACCCTTCTCTTATTTTCAAACAGAGGGGAGGTCGTCCTTTGGAGTTATGCTTACTTGATTGCGGAATGCAAGTCCGAGAAGTGCAAGAGGCACCTTTGATTGATTCCTGGGAATGTACTAGCGTCATCCATTCCAGCAATGGCTTGCTTTGTGTTGAAATTCATAAGGATATACTCCTTCCCTTTTATTGTGGAATCCAACTATTAGGGAGCTCAGACAACTTCCTATAGCTATTAATGATTATGAGGGTGAGTTCCAGTTCCACATAGGATTTGGCTTTAGCGCAATTATTAATGATAACAAGATAGTAAGGATTTGTTTTTCTAAGTATAATTCAGAGGTTATTCGAGTGGAAGTATATTCACTAACCTCATGCTCATGGAAAGAAATAGAATGTGGGATGTTAGAGGGCACAAGTCTTGGGCGCGAAACTGTCACAATTAATGGAGCTATGTTTTGGTTTTGGCGGAAGTTTTTAACGAAGATTATGATGATAGGATAGTTTCATTTAACATAGCAATGGAAGTGTTCACATTAGTACCAATGCCAGCTGTAGAACGTCGTTCATGCCGTCGTCTTGTAGCTTATGAGAACAAACTCGCTATGCTTACAAGGCCTAGGAATGAAAACTCAATCTTATTTTATTGGTTTGTGGGTGATGGAGAAGGATGTAGGATCATATGGTGAGAGATGGAGTTGGACTCAGAAATATACTAGCAGCCCCTTTCCATGCTTATTATTATTTGGAATAACGAAATTGTCTGCTATGTGATTGGATGTTAGTAAAACTGAACATGGAGGGGTGAATGGGCAACCAACAATGGTTCTGTTCAATCTTACTGCTGATGGATTTAAGATGCTTGTTATTAGAACTGGTAAATTGGATTAGGCTTATAACCCGTCATTTTATGGCGAGTTAGATTGCTAAATTTGCAATCTATTTTGGTGCGGGTGCGGGCTAACCCGCCGAGTTAGCGAGTTAGTCCACTTTTTTTATTTTATTTTATTATTTTTTTATTTATATTATACTTTACTAATTTGAGAGTTTCAGCCAAATTAACGTTTATATTACACTTTATTTATATTAACTTTATCTTATTAACTCATTTTTTATATATATACATTTTGTTTTATTATTATTTTACTTGTGATAGATTTATCTACGGATAGTGACAAAGTTAAATAAATAAATATTTTGACAATTTCATATCATGTTTTAAATCTAATTAATAATTTTAAAAAAAGATATATAAATTTTTTTTAAATATATATATAAATAATTTTTTAAAAAAATAAAAACTAATGAACTCGAGTTTATATAATACTAATTCATCTAGAATCGAACTTGCTTCCAAACAAAGTCGTTGGCTAGAATTACTATCTCTATTTTTTGTCCGTGACTGATACATTGGTATCAATTATGTGGAGGGCCTTGTGCTAGTTGGAGGAAAGAAGTTGTCTAGCATATTTATGGAGAGTATGAATTTGTGAGTGATTGGGAATGATGAAGCAAAATTCACTCTTATCTATGTAAGAAGGCTTGTTCCTGCAAATTGCAATTATTAATTGTACATTAATTGTCTGTTTGTTTAAGATTGGTGAAAAACTTGATTTTGATTTATTGATCATAAGGAAGTTTTAAAGGTATAGATGGGGGGTGTGTTTGTAGCTTATCAAAATAAGCTAGAAATAGATTGTTTTCAACACATATCCCATCTTTACTACAGCGTTCTCCCAACAACTCCCTTATATTTAATCAACCAAAATAACTTTTTTCTTAATTTTAAACAAACTAACCCATTAAAATAGTTTTCTTTTTTCTTTTGAAGGGAAATAAAAAAAATGAATTTTCAGTAAAATAGGGAACAAAAAGTGCTACACTCTTGAAGCTTTCAGTTCTAGAATTCCCAAAACCCTTTTCTTCACCCTATCGAAGGAGGGATAATATAGAACGGCGTTGAGTGCCAGAAAAGGACAGTGAGCGGCGACTATTCTTTTCTCAGTAATGACGTTGTTGGCCTCACCAAATCATCCGACGTGGCCACTTCCGGCGGCGGAGCTATGGTCTCCTATTTCGACCCATATTCAAACAATTCCATTTTTGTAAACCCATTATAGATATCTGAGACGGACCTCGGGCGACGGTGTCATCGAAGGTGATGTCTCAGTAGACGGCAAGGCTGCGAGCCAAGAAACCAACATTTTCGATTTCTGTCATGTCACGTTGATTTGAAGGCTTTCCTCTCGAAGATATCATTTTCCCAATCAAGTACCATGAAGCAGATGGCAATGGCTGCCGATGCACCGACCCTTCCCCAATATATCATCAGAAACATCCTCAAACGAATTTTGGTAAAATCCTTAATCCGATTTCGATGTGTGCAAACACTTGAAAAACCTCATCAAGACCTCATCTTTTATAGCAGAACACCTTCATTATACCAGTCATCAATTCCCTTCTCTCCTTTTCAAACGGAGGGGAGGTCGTCCTTTGGAGTTATGTTTACTGGATTGCAAAATGCTAGTCTGAGAAGTGCAAGAGGTACCTTTGATCGATTCCTTGGTCGATTGGGATTGTGCTTACGTCGTCGATTCTAGCAATGGCTTGCTCTGTGATAAAATTCGTAAGGAAGGTATATCTACTCCTTTCCTTTTATTCTGGAATCCAGCTATTCGGGAGCTCAGGCAGCTTCCCAGAGCTATTGATGGCAATGAGGGTAAGTTCCATATAGGATTTGGTTTCAGTTCAATCATTAATGATTACAAGATAGTGATGATTTGTTTTTCTAAGTATAATTTATCAGGGGTTATTCGAGTGAAAGTATATCCACTAACCTCATGCTCTTGCAAAGAAATAGAATGTGGGATGTTAGAGGGCACAAGTCTTGAGTGTGAAACTGTCATGGTTAATGGAGCTATGTTTTGGCTTGGGTGGAAGTATGCTGTTAACGGGGATTTTGATCATATAATAGTTTCATTTGACATAACAATGGAAGTGTTCACATTAATACCAATGCCAGCTGTACACTTTGATTCATGTTCTTGTCTTGTGAATTATGAGAACAAACTCACTATGCTTACTATCGCTACATTTGAAAACTCAATTATATTTTATTGTTCTGTGGGTGATGGAGAAGGATGTAGGTTCATATGGTGACAGATGGAGTTGGACTCAGAAATATACTAGCAGCCCCTTTTCATGATGGTTATATCCCGTGACCATTTGGAAGAATGAAATTGTCTGCTATATGTATGGACCTGTTAGTGAAACTGAACGTGGAGGGGTGAATGGTGAACCAACAATTGCTCTGTTACATCTCACTACTAGTGGATTTAAGATGTTTGTTGTCAATGACTGTTACAATTGTATCAATTATGTGGAGAGCCTTGTGCCAGTTGGAGGAAAGAAGTTGTCTGCAATATTTATGTAGGTTCTGGACATTCTAGTGATTGAGAATGATCAAGCAAAATTCACTCTGATCTCAGTACGATCTAACTACTAATGAACTTAAGAAGTCTTCTTCCTTCAAATTGTAATTATTACATTTAGGCGCCTGTTTGTTTAAGATTAGAGAAAAATGTGATTTTTGTTGATTAATAGTAAGGAAGTTGTTGGGGTAAAGATGGGGAATGTGTCAGTAGCTTATCAAAATATAGAAATAGACTGTTTTTAACACATTTCCCATATTTACTTCAGGGTCCTCCCAACAACTCCCTTATATTTAATCAAACCAAATCACTTTTTTCTTAATTCTAATAAAACTGGACCATATATATTTACTTTGTTTAATCAGTTATGGAGGAAATGAACTCTTAACAGTGTTAAGATGATTCTATTCAAGTCCATTATGCTTTGTAGAGAAGTTATCTAGAATGATGAATGCCGATATTGGAGTACCTGATTTTTTTTTTTTTAATTTTTTAACCGTCTTAGGTGGTTTGGACACGTGCAAAGAAGGCCAAGGGATGCGCCTGTGAGGAGAGGATCAAACAGTATGGACACCGGTTAAAAAGAGTAGAGGAAGGCCAAAGAGAACGCTCAACGAGGTCATTAAGGGGATCTCCTAGTCAATAACCTATCTAAGGATTTAGTTTTTGATAGAGCACAATAGAGTCGTATGATCCATGTAGCTGACTCCATTTAATGAGATAAGGTTTGTTGTTATTGTTATTTGTATTTGACTTGACTAATTTTAATTTCAGGTTGTTTGGTTTCCTGTTTAATATGGATATATAATTTAGTTGCTAGAATGTGGATTATTTTGGACTTTTTATTTAGGTATTGTTGGGTTAGTATAATATTTGAGATTGTTGAAAAGGAGAGGAGAATTGAATTAGATAGATACACTGGTTTATGCTAGTATTTCACCTTATAATATGAATGCTTAACTTTTGAGGATCCGATTTCATTGAAGAATTAGGAATGAAGATCTCCGATGGGGGCCTCCGTCATTTGCGGCGGTGTTGTCTAATTGGAAGTTTGGGTGGTTCTGTTTTGTGGTAACAATTGCAATTGTGGCCAGTGTTTACTTTCTTTCTTATAGTTGTGCCTTTTTTTGTTATCTGAGTTTCAAATGTGAGGATGATGATTCTACTGGATTTGATAATGGGCTGTGGTTTTTATTGCAAATTACTCTTGGCCTAGAAGAGATACAAGTGTTTTTGGCTTGTTTGATGTGCCTAGTATGGAAGATTCGTTGTGCTTGTATTTCTGGTCGAACTTGCCATAAACCCATTGTTTGTATCCAGATAACATCTTATCCTCTTGGATTATTTGGTAAGGTTAGTAGGGAGGCAAGAGCTGGCTTAGATAAGTAAAGTTCGGATAACAGAACCACTGAAACCTCAAATGCAAGTAATATTGTATGGGGTGGGATGAAGCTTTTGTTTTGTGTTTTTTTTTTTTTTGCCCACCTAGTTCACAGAAGTTTTGCTCCAACTATATCCGGATCCGACTCATGTCACGCACCTGACTATGGTGAGTGAGTCTCCCAACAGGGATTTTTTGCATACGCCAAGACTCAAACTCGAGACCTCGTTTAAGCGATACTGAGCCGCTTACTACTTGGATCAACCCCTGTTTGTTATGTGTGCACTTTGGTTTGAAAAAACAAACAGTGCTTTTAGACCCAAACTATGATTTAGGTCCAAAAGCACCCAAACACCCATTTTTGTGTCACAATTTTTTTTTGATTGCCCACCCAGTTCACCGAAGTTTTGCCCTGACTACATCCACACTTGGCTATGGTAGGTGAGTCTCCTTGAAATATCCTTATTTTCTTATGTCTTAGGGACTAAATGGTAGCATCTTGAACCACTTTGAAGTCAAATTACTCAATATGAAATTTTACTCTTATCGAGTAATCTAGAGGAGTGACCTGATTTCGAAAAATCATAATTAATTCTAGAAAAATTAAAATGAAGTGGTTCAAATTGCTACACAAAGCTAAATATAATGCTCTTTTAGGGAAAAATAAATCGTTAACCACGTCTTGACCAGGTCAATGTCAGTAAACATCCAAAGTTTACTTTTCATCCACCGTTTTTCCTTGATCCAACACTTTGGTCCAAACATTTGCACTATCCAATCCCCAACTTTTCTTCATGCTTCTTTAGTCCTCTTTTAACATACCTGTGGGATTGGGATTACATGGAAGGGGGTGAGATTTATGGGGAAATCTCAGTATCAAACAGAAACTATACAATGTATGCAACTATATGCTTGATGTTACTATGTATGTACTTAATGATCATGCTTGCATCATGATAACATACATGCTTCCATGTTACTTAATTATAACATATGGCCATAGTATAAAAATAAACAGAGCATTACTTAATTATACATGATTCACATCATTAAGGTAAGAAATATCACATAAAACTAGAGGTGGTAAAGTGAGCGGGCTTTTAGGGGGCGGGTTTTGCGGCCCGCCCCAAAATGGGCTGGCAAAAAGCCCGTCCCCTTTTGTCCGCCCCTCTTTTTTTAATTTTTAGTATTTTTAAAAAATAATTTTTAAACTTTTAAAATACTAATAAAAAATTTCTAATGTTATATTAGTATAATTAAAATATAGTTAATGTTATACTCTTAAATTTTTTTACTTTTTATAAAAAATATCAAATTTTATAACTATAAATCTAAATAAATATTAACATATTATTAATCAATTATAATATGTCAACATATATTAATAAATAAGTAATTATTTTTACTAGTATTCAATAATAAAAGTATTCAAAGTAATATTTGGGTAAAATAAATAATAATATTAATAATTTATATAAAAAAAGCGGGCTGACGGGCTGGCCTGTTTAAAAACGGGTTAGGCCGCCCGCAGGCTGCCCTAAAATGGGCTGGCAAAAGCTTGGCTCATTTTGACAAAAAAGATCCCAACCCACGAGTTGGGCGCGTTTTCCCAGCTCTACATAAAACAGCCAAGTAGTATAAGTATACAAGTAGGTAAGTCTACTACCTGGCGTGTAACATTTCCTTTCTGCTCTTAGCCTTGTCTCTATGGTCCCTTCTTCTCATAAGTCAGAGCCTATACATAGCATAATAATATCTTTATTATTATCCAGTATAGCTCTACTTACCCCATGCTTAACTAGGGGTAATATCCTTACTCTTACATTCCCCTAACTTTCTCTCTTTAGCTACCTTTATTAATAGATATATTTCTCTATTCTAACTATTAAGAGCAATCCTCTACTTTATTAGAGCAGGGACTAGATAACTTACTTACCTCATTCCTAAACTCTGCCTAGTCCCTAAGCTCCTTGGACTGCTCCTGGTTCTGCCAGAACTCCTTTTTTCTTTCTCTTCCTTCCTTCCTTTCTCTCTTTCTCTTTTCTCTCTTCTTTCTCTCCTTTTCCTTGCTCTTGGCCGTGGCTTCCTTGGAGGGAGGGGTGGCCTATTTATAGGTGAAGGGAGGTGGAATGAATGGTTCATATCAAATCATGATGAATGCCCCAGATTGCTTAGCTTCCTCAAGAAGCTTTGTCTACATCATCCTCCTTAATACCACCAATATGACATCATCCAATGACACCTCATGGGACACCTCAAGGCATATGTGGCGCAATTGTGGGGCCCTTGGGACATCTCACCAGCTGACATAACATTTCCAGAGAATTCCAGAGTCTTTTTCTGGAATGAGCGACCGAGATTGTGCCAAGTGTCCTTTTTACTTTTTCTCCTTTTTCTAATCTCATGACATGCGTCCTTGATTTTTTTTTCCTGTAATAATGCCATGTGGCGCCTTGTGGGTCCCATGAGGACACCTTTCCTGCCACCTCATGGTCTATAGTTATATCTGATCACTTTTCCCAGTTCTATCCTTAATCGGGTAACTTTACTTTGTTGAAAATCACTAAAATATTATTTTAATGCATCTCAAACTCTCACAACTACTAGACTTACGTTTTTGGGCTCTTGGATTGCTATCTTGGGTTTCTAACCAAGCCCAAGCACTCTGGTGGCTCGGTTCCCAAGAAACACCTTACTTTTCCATTATGGCCACAGGGACTTTCACTATTTTCCCTGAATTTTTACTTTCTTGCAATTTAGTCCCTAAACATCATTTGTATACTTATGGGACTCCTGCATAATAGGGCCTAGTAGCCTTCCTTTTTCAGGCTATATACTGGGTTTTCAGGCCTAAAAATTGGGATATGACACTCCTAATGTGAATTTTTTATATACGCTAAAGTTCAAACTCGAGACTTCATTTAAGCGATATTGAGCTATTTATTACTCGGACTAACTCATTGGTTTTGTGCCACAATTGATTATTGATAAAATCATGGTTTTCCTCATTTGAAACCATGGTTTTCCAAATCCTAACAGCTTTTACATGCATTTTTTAGATATTCTCATAGGTAATGACAATTTTGTCTTTAAATTTTTGTCCTTTTACTATCTCTCCTCTCCCTTATATTATATTATATTATATTTTTACTTTCTATATATATTAACTAATTTTATTTCTATTTTTAATTACTTATATTAATCGAAATATATGAAATTAAATTTCTAATTATGTATAGGAAAATAAAAAATATAAATATAATTTCTTAATTATTTATTATTAATTACTCTAATAACATATATGTATGTATATTATTTATTATTTTAATATTAAATATAAAATATAAATTTAAAATAATATTTTATGTAATTATCATTTTATCCCATGTATTTTTTAGTAATTTACCTATAAAAAATTATTTTGATAATAACTATTTAAATATTTATTTTTTCAAAATAAATTTTTATACAAAATATATTCTCTAAAATTACTTTATAATCAATTTTTTTTTCATAATCTATTATTCAGAAGCTAAATATACACAACCATGTCTGAGTTTGACTATCCTCTATTGTTTAAAGCAATCAAACTGGAAGATATTTGCCCTATATGGGGGTGTTTGAAGGGTAGAGGAATCCGTGATTCTTGGCAAAACTCTCTCTTGGTGCTTTGAGTGGATTCCAAGAAGTAATCTAGCTGCATTCTTATTTGCATGTGCAGCTCTGATGGGGAAGCACTGAAAAGAGTGGGTGTTTCAACCCTCTTCTCTGACTATTTCCCTGGCGGCTGATCTGCGAAGCTGAGAGTTCTGCTTCTTATGTTTTTGCTTTTGTTTTCTCTAGTGTTTTCCTTTTCTTTCTTTTTTTTTTTTTGGTTCAATAATGTGCTCCTCTATGGGGTTGGATACTTGTCTTTGCTGTTGGATTGTTGTTTATGTTGGCGGGGTTTTGATATTAATGAGAATGGATCCTATGTTTTAGCCAATAAAAAGAAAAATGAGAGGGTAAGGGTGAATTATAATAGAATAATATTTTTTTTAGTATTATTTATAAGATATTTCTAGCATTTTTTATACAGACTAAATTTTTTTTTAAACATTATTAATTATACCATAAAATTTAATAATTTTCTAACTTTATTTCTATTTAATATATATTATACCTAATAAAAATAAAGTCAATATAAATAAATAAAAAATAAAATGATATATTTATATAAAAAATTTCTTTCTACCTTATAAATATGCATAAAATAAACCTACTCTCTTTGCCATTTAGGTTTTATGTGAATTTCACAATTTTTTGTCTCTGCTGATTTTTTTCTTCGCAAATTTCATTTTTTTTTACTCTTACCTCTTGACCAAGACTCTTGGTTTAATCAGTGAAACATTCATCTGATATTATGTTGAGTGGATGAAAATCATTTATTTATATGTGAGGTTTCTTTTGTTTTATTTGGACCTCACAGTTTATTATCAAATAAAGATGTAATATTTCACTACAACTAAAATCTCAAATACTCACCTTTTGACACTTACATCTGTATTCTGACCTATCTCTTTTCCATGTCTCATTTCCATGAACACTAAGTAATGAAGAATAGGTTCAATAAACGTCTAAAAAAATGTTATGAATCCTTTCTACCAATTTTGAACCAACGCAATGTTATTACTTGTTGTCGAAGCTCTCCTATTTGCGTCCTCACAGCTAATTTATTCGTGGGGAAATATGGGGAAACATGTGACTATTTAAAATGTATTTGATCCCTAAGGAGTACTATTTTATTGTGGTTCCAGTCGCAACGCTTGGGGAGATATCCTAACTCTTAAGTGCTTAAATTTATGCATGAAGGTAATAGATGGCTCGCCCTACCCAACATTAGTATCGCTTAGAAGGAAGGAAAATTTCACCCTACCTTTAGATCGTGGGTGAACCCAACTTCTTTCTAAAAAATTTTATACAAAAAAAAAATATTCCTTTATTGTATTTACATTTTATCCATTTTGTAGGATCTTTCCTTTTTTCCCCTACAAGAGTTGATAATATTTTTATTTTGATTTGCTATTGGTTTTCACTAATATTTTTATATAATGTCCTAATTCAACAATTAACAATTTTTTTTTATATTTTCACTGACCAGTGTTTGTATTAGAAACCTTATTAAATATCACGTATAAGTGTACAGCTATTTAATCTCCTCATCGACCATATAATGCGTTGTTTTTTTTTAAAAAAAAAAAACAGAATTGATGCATGAAACCCTCAATCCTACCATAAATTTATTAGTGCAAATTTACCCTAAAATTTTTTATTTATGAGCAATGTTGACACAAATTTTCTTATGTTCCTAAAAAATGTTAAAATACAGTCCTGTTACCTCTTACAGATAAAAATATTAATGGTTAATGTCAAATTGTCGAACATCAACATTAGTTTTCAACAGGATGGGTAATATTACTGTACTTCCAGAGCAATATTGAACCTAAAAAACTTTCCAAAGTCACATTGCTCCTAAACAAAAACTTTCTACGTAACTTTACACTTTAACCCAATTTCTAATTCGGTTCTTTGAGTATGGAAGGAATTAGATACTGCTCAAGTACCGGATTATGCATGATTCTCATCAAAACAGAATTAAAATTAGTAAAACATTCATTGAAACAAATGAGAAAAATTCAAGCTTACAATGAGTCATTTGATCTTACTTGTTCCGTTTGCTCATACAAATCATCTGTAATTTGTTCAGTTTCGTCATACATTAGAGTGGTATCATCCTGTTGGAATTCCCCATGAATTACATCTGATCTCTGCTCATTTTCCTCCTCATCGCTTTCTTCTCCATTTTGTTCATTCTCTTCATGCTCATCCGTGTCTTTGTCGGATTGATTATTCTCACCTCGATCATTTACTTTAATTCTAACACGTTTTCCTTTGATGTACCGATATTCCCACGTAGGTGGTGGGTATTTGTTGATCAACTTTTCATAGTTGTCCACCATACCCAGCTCTTGAAAGACATTCCCAACCATTTTCACAGTTGGCATGAGAGGTCGGATCCCAAGCTCCTCCATGTCAGCAAATATCTACAGGAGATAGTAAGAAGTAAATAAAAGTGATTACAAGCCTCGTTAAGTCAGAACATGCAAAAAGACCTCAAGTCATGCATTTTGTTTTATACAACCTAGTAAGTTGGTAATCTGACCATTTAGAAAACTATAAAGATCAGTATTCGAATAGTTTGAGGTAGAAGTAGAAGCAAAGAAGTGAGCCTATGGCAGAATAATTATAAGCATATGTAAACCATGTTCTGTTTATCAAAATCTTGCAAGATAGAAATATGCAATGGGTTTAGATAAATTAAAAGAATTATATGACTTAAGCGAAAGCAGACACAATAGCTCTAGTAACATAACCAGTGGACATGGTTTTTAAAAGAGAGAGACCAAACGCAGATATATCAAGAATTTTAATACTTATGTACTAGACGCAAATAAACCCACTTCTAGAATACACAGTAATAAGTGTATCACGTAAATGGCATTTTAATGGAAGAGAGACACCGAAAATCCTTCTTAAAAGCCATGCAAGCACCAGTCCAATGGAGCAGTCATGAGATGGAAGCTCAATAAAATGGAGAGCTCACCATCATGAGTACACCTAATGTGATGTTGTGAGGTTGAAACTGCATTGGACCCTGTATGTTAGCTATTTAGAGATTGAGGAACCCACAGTGAGTTAGAAACTTCAACTCCCTAGCTATACATGGAGGAATCACTTCTCTAATTTTTTAAAATCAAACTCAAAACAATTTTCCGTCCCCACTAAATCCCTCATATCAAACAACCCCAAATGGAGTAGTCGATAAACAGAGCATCCAGGGAAGTATGTAAAAGATGTGATGCAGAAAAGGAAGACATAATCAATGTATTAGAGGGCTTTCCAGGGCAATTAGAAATTGGAGAGCAGTAGACTTCAGAATGTGTACTATTTCCTACCTACCAATTATAAGCAACAGTTCCACTTCAACTCGATCACATGAGAAAGGACATCCAGTGAAGGCTGGGAAAATAGGTTTGGGATCATATGCTTGTTAATTTGTACATGGAGGAATAAACCCTTGTTTGAAAAGAGCTTCACACGTCTGATGAAACCAGAAAGAGAGATAATGTAGATTGTAGAGGGAAGGAGAGCAAATGGAGGAGAAGAGAGCACTTGAAATGATTGGGAGGAAGTTTGCTAAACAACGATAGCATAAACTCACAAGGATGAAGCTGCAAGAGGATTGCGTGGTGAAGCAGGATGTGGAGGTCTTACATGGTTTCAGTCAAAGATTGGGGATAAGTGATGCACTATCTGCTGAGCTATGGGGATTACTTAATGGAATAGAACTATGCTGGAAATTGGGGATGAAACAATTAATTACTGAAAGTGATTCCTTGGTGGAGATGAAGGCATTAGAAGAGAAGGATCTCATTATCAAGAGATACTCTTCATTTGGACAGAATCAAGGAATGGACTGAGCCTGGCAGGTCACAAAAAATTTACAGACAGGAACTCATACAAGGATTGGCTGTTGACAACTAGCATAAAAGAAGATCTGGGACTTCATCTTCTGGCTGTGCCTCCAAAGGAACTCAGCCATTTGCCAACTGACTGGGGACAAGGCGCACACTTGGAGTCACACAGCAAAAATGTTCTTTTTATTTGTTTTTAAACACCCCGCCCCCCAAAAAAGGAAAAAAAAACAAAAGATAAGAAACTATCATGGAAAATAGTGGAAGAGAACCGAGTGACAATACCTCAAACACCTTCTTCTGCATGCCCCTCTTATAGTAGATGGAAATCATTTTATCAAAGAACCTACGAGGCAAGCTTTCCAAGTTCTGCATTAACAATTTTGTCCAAAGTTCTTCAGCTTCATCCAATCTGTCATCCTCTGCTAAGGCGTTAAGTAATGTGAAATAGCTTCCCATGGTCCTTCCTTGACCTTTGCCTAACATCCATTTTGTCACCTACAATGACATATGTAATTTTGTTGGAAAAAAACACCTCAGAGGATGCCCACAGATAAAAAAATAGGTGATAGGACCCATAGAAGCATGATAAGAACATGAAACAAAATCTGACCAAAGTAAACAATTGCATTTATAAGGATGCAATTGAATAGATCTATCAAGTTCAAATTGACATAACATGAAACCTCAAAGTTCAAAACAACATCAAAGAAAATGAAATTTCAGAAGAAAAACCCTAAATTTTATAGATATCTAAAATGCCCACTAGATCTATACATACCATTTTGAGTTAGAATCACAAAAATAAAAAATATTTTAAGAAATAGGAAATTTTCCTGTTTTATAAAAATACCTGTATTACCCGCTTCCATTCTTGTTGTTCTTCAAGAGTCTTAAGTGCCTTCTTTACTGTAATAAGAGGGAACTCTAATTCCCAAGCAACAAAGGAATCAAGAGCGCCATAAACTTCCTCTTTGACATTTGACAGTTCCTTAATCTACAGAAGAACCTTAAGAGAAGTCACCTTTCCAAAAATGCAAAACATCAAATAAACTTTATGATTACAAGTTAAGAGACCTTTAACTTTTTTGCATGTAACAAATTTGGACATCACATCTATCCCATGCTCAACTTAACTGGACTTCAACAGAGGAAGCCAATGAAAAACTTACATTCTGAACAAGCTTGGCAGCCTTGGAAATTGTTCCAATTTTCCTTTTGGTTTTCCACACTCGAGGGTATCTTGGTCTTGGACCTTTTGCAGCACATACCTGATAAAGAAAAGGTAGCCAATATTAAAGGTCAGGCATTGTTTCATTGCACATAGAACACTTGTAATTTCTTTATCAAAAAAAAGAACACTTATAGTTTCAATAGTTATTTCACTCAGAAAAATTTCGGATTCCACATACCATCCTTGTATTATAAACAGAATAGGAAAAAAAAATATATGAACTAAAGTAAGATTCAGCATGCAGAAAAATGTGAGAAACAGAGTTAACTTCACTTAACCGTAGATGTCAGGATCTTACCACTGTTCTTGTTGGAATTTTAACAGCTTCAAATGTTTTAATAATAAAAAGAGGCGAGTCCGTCAGTCCAAGCATCCTGAGAAGCCCTAAAACAGAAAAACAAGACATAAACAGCATATAAGCAGGAAACAAGGCTTCATTAAAACATATTTCTCTTGCTTTCACAAGCTATTACTAAGTTCTTATTTTGTCTAGTTTCATAGGCTTTACACTCGTGTGAATGGCTTCCATGAAAAATAATTTCAGTTTTCTTGAAAAGATCACTATCATATAATGAAAGCAATATAGAAAGATCACTATCATATAATAAAAGCAATATAGAAAGTTTCTGATTTGTAATTCCGCATCTCCGCCTCTAGTAGAATCTCCAAATCTAAAAACATGATTGTTCTTCAAAAATGAATAAGTAAATGAAAATTCTGCCGATAGCCAGCCACATTAAAGTTGTATTTATTACAAGAATCAATAATACAGAAGGAGACGGAGCCAAGACCCTAGGCTAGTGTAAACAATCTTTTTATATTTTTCTTTTTCTTTGAAAAAATGACAGCATTAGAAATATGGCACAAAAATTATAATTTCTCGATCAACAAAAAAAAAAGGATGTCAATTAGAGAAGAAGAACACCGAATCATATCTTAGCAGCATATATTATTTATTACACTCAGTGGGTTGAAATCGTGGAAACATGCATAGTTGATAACACACCCTTTTAATTTTAGTTCCAAATACTTTAACGAAGATGCCTTAGTAAGCCAATTGATTCAGGCAACTGCTCCAAGCCACTGAAGAACGACAATGATTACACTCTTGTGATTTATAATATTCTAATTTCATCTTGTAATTTATGATGATGAAAAGTGTTGCCTAGAGTGAGTAAGGTGCGCAATTGATTGTTTATAACAAAATCCAACATTGCCCAAAACAAAATTCAAACGATCGCACGGCCTTTCAAAGCCAAATTAAAATGAAGAGGAGAGAAATACAATAGTCAATTACACATCATTCAAGCAAAAACTAGTGACAAAAGTTAAAAAACAATTAAAATCCATCTGTAAATATTCTTAGATTTAAAAGCGTTAGTATTCAAACGATTGCACGGCCTTTCAAAGCCAAATTAAAATGAAAAAAATTAAAACAATGCAAGAATGGCGCAAAATCATCCGACACACGGTTGAAAACACGCAGGGAACAGATAACGCGGGGAACAAATTCAAATCTATATTCAAAGCATCTCACCAAATTTTGGGAGAAGACAAAGCCCTAGGGTTCGAACCTTCTTCAATACTTGCCGGAGAACAACCGAGCAGTGCTGACAACGGTGGACGACGTCCGACGGCGAGCTCAACCAAGTGCAGAATGCTTGTTCGTCAACTTCTGCTTCTTCTATCAGACGAGATTCAGATTCTCATAGTATGCTCCCCTGCTACTATTTTGAGAAGAGAATGAGATAAGTAGTTCACACCCAAACGTCACAATTTTGAGCTCATCCACGGCCACAAAGTTGTTCGTGGACAGAAGCTAAAATTTTGAACACAAATCTCTCTTGAACGCTCAGTCACACCACCATGAAGGGCGAAGGGAACAACAGAATATGCTGAAGCTAATGAAGAAACCTGGCCAGCACGAGCAGCACGGGGATTGACGAGTCCAGTGAGAGGGGATGAAGGTGAAATATCGTCAAGTTGTAATTGCAGGGGCAATTTGGGAAGAGTAGAGATAGACAGAAACGGGAGAAATAATACAAGGATAAATACAAATTTACTCTAAAAAATTGAGTATTTAAAAGTTTTTCTAAGATTAATATTTTCTTTAAAATTTTCAAATTACAATAATATGGCGTTAACTAGAAATTAAAATTAAATT
Organism: Leucaena leucocephala; assembly: GCA_037074615.1. Taxonomy (NCBI): domain Eukaryota; kingdom Viridiplantae; phylum Streptophyta; class Magnoliopsida; order Fabales; family Fabaceae; genus Leucaena; species Leucaena leucocephala. Next base: position 18,102,586 of record CM073519.1, read on the forward strand.
TAATAATGAGTTATTAATATACTAATATGACTTATCACATGGTATCACATTATATTTTATTTTAGATTAAACTATAAATTTATTCTAAAATTTTGTACTCTAGAGCACTAGATATTTAAAAAAATTTATGTTTAATATAGCCACTGTTATTATTCAAGTTAGTTTTAATATTAGTTTAACTAAATATCTAAGCTAACATGTCTATATATCATTTATTTTATTTTTTTAAAGTAAAAATTATAAATAAAGAAAAGTTATAAAAATATATTCTTCTAAATTTTACTGTTAATAAAATATTACTCTCAAAAGACTATACTTTATTTTAGTGCAATTTTTTTAACATAAAGTATAACAGAAAAATATAGAAGATAACATATATAAAAGAGATTCATGATAATTTTTGAAAAATATGAATGAAATTATCGATTTTAGGAATAACTATATATAAGTATAAGAAAGATAAAAAATGAGGTGAATAAAAAACGATGTGCTAGGGCTCTCTAGTTGAATTCATCATATGTGATGAGATGCCATTTCGGTTGGTTGAGAAGCAAGGCTTTAGAATGTTTGTCAATTGTCAGAGTAAGAACCTTACAGGCAAGATCCTTATAGGCAAGCTCTTAAGCGTAATGGCCCTCCTAATAAGCAAGATCAGTTTAAGGCACGTCTTTGCTACACTTTTAAATGTGTTTTATGATGTGACCTTGTTAGGGAGATGTCCTTGAGCATGAAGATGAAGTATGATAGCCAGCAGATAATTTGAATCCTTTGTTGATTATGGCTGTGATTTTAGATCCTTGATACAAGCTTGCTTACATTAATCACGTGTTTGAACAAATGTTTGGTGATTCTACACTTTGTATGTCCATGGAAAACAAGGCTTAAAACACATTGTATTGGCTATTTGAGGAGTACGCTACAATAATTGTTTGTACTTCCCTCCTTTCTTTAACAGGTACAATAAGCACTCTCATGTTGGAATAATAAGCATTTCAGTTGGACTTTACACAACGTTTTTACTTTTATTTTTTGAGATGGTTACGAGGGAAAATCTGTCCTTTTTATTGTGATCAGCTTTATGGTCATTCATCTTCATCTTTTCCTATACTAGCTATTGGGTTTTTGTATTATCTGATATATATTTCTCATATTATTGAGTTCTTTATTTCATTTATATTCAGATTTGCAATTGGGATGGGTTAAATTATTGATTGCTTTTAAGAGGACTCCTTAGTATTAAAAATTAGATATTTATTTGATCCTATAAATTGGTACAACGATGGGACTTTAATAGTTATTTATCTGATTCGATCTCTACTATTGAAGGCCCACGTATAGCATGTTACACGTATTGCCTATACAATGCATGACTTGGGCAATGAAAAAAACAAAACAAAACAGGTAAGCACGTTTTTGGGTATGAATTTGCATTCTGTATTTTGTGAAGTTCGAATGGATATTTTTGGGGCTATTTTGTTTCCTGCTCTGATTGATATAAATAGATACTTTTGGGCCTTTAGGTTAAAAGGTTAAAGGATTGCTGTCATTAATGCTATTGCATTTCAGTTGAGTCGAGGCATGATTAGCTATTGTCACCTAAAGACCTATGAATTAGTAGTAATTAAAAGTATCCCTACTTGTCTGTATAGCATGTTGGCTCTGTATTCCTCACTTATTAATCGTTTAAAGACTGTTTAGTTTGAAAGAAAATAAAATTTTAAAAAATCTTTTAATCTAAATTTTAATTTATTTTTTTCAATAAATAGGGATATTTATTGAAATAGATTTTTAAACTAAATTATAATTTAAAATTAAAATTTTATATAAAATATTAAAAATAACTTTTAGAATAATAAAATTTATAAATTATCTAATTACTATTTTATCCTTATTTTTTTATACCATTTCTCTTCTCTCCTCTCTTTTCACCTATCCCCTTCTCTCCTCTATCATCTATCTTACATCTTTTTTACTCTTTCTCCTATATTTTTTTTTCTTTTTTACTTTATCTCCTCTCTTACTTTTAATTAAATCATATATTTTTAAATAATTTACTAATAATAAAAATACTCTTAAAAATAACTATCTAAATACTCATTTATTTAAAATTATTTTTTTATAAATTTTTCAGTAAATTCTTTATATAAATTCAACTTAATTGATTCATTTTCGAAAGAGTGTAGAGTGTTGCATGGAGGAGTACTATGTACACAAGATATATTAGTGCCTGATTGCTTTTATTTTTTACTTATAGGTTGTACGTTAGGTATTATGGAGTCTCTTTTTCCCATATTAGTGGACGTACTATTTTTTTAGATATTAATAACATTTACTATTTTTTTTTTAAAAAAAAAGGATTTGATGCGTGTATAATGGTACTTCAATTTCTATGGCTCTATTTCCCCCCACACGTTATCATTCGCACTCTGTGTCCTGTTCTAGGGCGGCAACATCAAAACGTTATGAACAGATTTAAATCCCTCCAAAATTGTTAATGCAAATTATAGGAATTTAACGAATGCAACAGTACATGTTTTAATCCAACTTGCACTACTTTTTAGCTAATTAAAGAGGTGCATAAATAAAATGTTTACTATTTAAAAAAACTTTTTAAAGCTTTATTTTTAAATTAATAATGATAGAGACAGTTTAAAAAAATAACTTTTGATATTTTTATAAATAAAATAAAATATTTAACCGAATAAAAAAATTATTATACCGAATATTTCTATAATCAATTTAAAATATCTTTTCTACATACAAGACCTATTATATTGTGTAATGGGTTTAAAATATTCTTTCTACCTACACTGAATACAAGTTGAGGTGCATACAAGACCTATTCTATTGTGTAATAGGTTTCATATAAGTGGTGCACAACAATTTAAGGTGTGACTAATTATTCTTTCAATTATACATTATTTATTGATACTCTAGAAAGTAACTTGATTGATAATCAAATGTTCTATGCTTTCATATAATAACGTTGAATCATTTTGAGGAAGTGCATTTAACGAATTTAATGAACATCCCGTAATGAATATATTATTATCATAAATATAGGTCTGCTTAGATAGATTTTAAAAAAAATTATAAAAAAAATATTATTAGATAATTTTTAGAAAAGGGTTTTTAGAAAAGAGTTTATAAAAATAATTTTAAATAAAAGAGTGTTTGTATAGTTATTTTTTGAAGAACTTTTGTTATTAGTAAATTTAAAAAAATAGTATAATTTTATTAAAAATATGAGAGAAGAGAGAAGGTAGAGAAAAAAAGAGAGAGATGGAGGGTGTGAGAAAAAATATGAGTAAAATAATAATTATATAGTTTATAAAATTTTTTACTATTCCCAAAATTATTCTCAATAATTTATATAAAATTTTAGTTTTAAATTATAATTTAGTCTAAAAATTTTTTTAGAAAAACATAATCATTTATTTTAAATTTTTTAAATTAAAATTTAAACTAAAAACTCTTTTAAAATTAAAGTTTTAAATTTATGAACAGGAAGCGTATTTCCTTTTTGGTCCCGTGATGAACAGATTTTCAATATTGCTGCTTAAGATAATAATGGATCAAACACATGAACCTAATGAGTAATGCTTGATATCGTGACAAAAATACTAAGTACCCACTCAAGTGAGGGTGTCAATCCGTCGACTCTGAGGTTGGAGGGGCAAAGAAGCAGAGCATGGAGGCAAGGGCGATCTGCGACTGAGAGGAGGCTGAGAAGGGGAGCGATGTGTGTGATGCGAGTGAGGAGGGAGACGGAGACTAAGCGACAAAGAGAATGGATTAGGATAGGCAGAGACACAAAGTGAAATAAAAATAAAAATTTATGTTCATATTATTATAAATTTATTTTTTTATTATAAAATTTTAAAAAAAATTAAATTTAACCACTATCTAAGAGTAAGATAAAATCTCTTTTTCTTCTAAATGATACTAATATCAAGTAGGGTAAGCTGTTTATTACCCTCATATATAAATTTAAGTATTTAAAAATTAAAATATCTCTTTCTAAATATTATAATTAGAATAATAATAAAATAATATTTTTTAATAATTAAATATATTTTAAATAATTATATATATTATTTTTTTTATTAATTGAATCTTCAGATGTTTATAACAGGTCAGATCGGCCTAATAAGTTTAATAGAACCTTTAGAGTGTACAGGTCTAGGTGGTTAAGCAAATTGTGCCTTAAAAAAAGGCCTGAGCGCAAGTTATACGAAGCTAAATAGGTCAGACTGTAGACTCTTAATAAGCTGCCTAACTTACTTCAGGAAAAGAGCCTTTTCAACACGTAACATCAGACTTGTGTTTAATACCTAAACGACATTGTTTTAACTACAGGTGGAGGCAATAGAGAAGGGCCGTTATGAAGAGGCTCCTTTCTCCTTTATTTCCATCCTTCCATTTAAACGACTAAAATTTATAATTTAAAATTTAAAATTTAATAATTTAAAATTAAAATTTGTACAAATTTTAAAGATAAAAAATTATATTAACTCTAATAATAATGTAAAATACTTAAACTTTCCGTATGTTTTACTTTAATTACACAAATCTCCCATCTATTTAAAAAAAATACAGTTCAAACAATTAACTCCATTAATAATATTCTAAAAAGAAATACTTTTTTACTTAAAATTTACATTAAAATAAATTTTATTTTCTAATTTACCCTTCATCTTTAGTAATTCCCTAGGCTAAAATTATTTAAAAATTTAAGAATTTTATCTTTTCCTTAATTTTTGTTTTATTTTTGTAAAAGTTATTTGTTTAATATTTTTATTATTTTGGGACAAAAATTTAAGTGATTTAGTTAACATAGAGTTTATAAATTTCAATTAATTAATTCTTTGTATGTAATTAAATGATTTTATAGATGTAGAGTTTCAATTTCTTAATCAAAATTTTTAAAGATAAATTAAAACGATTTATTAGTTGAATGTAATCAATATATTGAAATTTTTAAGAAATTAAAATAGTTATTTGTCAAAGTTAAAAAATAAATATAAATAAATAAGTTCCAATTATAAATTTTATAATACAATAAAAATTAATAAATTTTACAACGTGTTATAAATTTTAAAAATATATGTATTAGAATTATTTTTTGGTTCTATGAAAAATTATTTTAGACATATATAGATATTTATTCTTAAGTTGAAGAGGGGTATTTTAGTCAAAATAAAAGTTTAATAGTCAAACTTAATGGTCAACTAATAGTTGGGTGAATAAAAACGTAATTTCAAATAAATAAGAGGTTGGTATAACATATAATTTAATTTTAAGGAAGATCGATATATATTTTTAAAATAGAAGGGAGGTTTCTGTAATTTAGGTAAAACAAAGACATAGTCAATATATTTTACTCTAACAATAATAAGAGTAACAAAAAAGGATATCCAATTAACATGAGAGAAGTTCACAAGAATTATATATATGATTGATGTTATGGAAAATTAATTTATTAATATATATAATATTTAAAATGTGATATATATATATATATATATATATATATATTTACAAGAGGCAAAGGAGAAAAGAAAGTTAGAATGATGGAATCAATGTATATTTATCTCTAACTCAACATTGTACCACTTTGATACCATATATTGTTTTCTCAATTATATTGTAGGTCCTTATAGTTCAATTGAATTTTGATTTTGGTTCATGAAGTTTTAAAAAATGTTAGGCCTTGTTTGGTATGAGGTATTGAAGGGTTGGTATTGTTATTGGTATTGTGATTACTCATTTTGTCATGTTTGATAAAAGGGATTGCTTGCAACTTGGGACTGACAAAACCAATGTAGGTGGGATTGGGCAATACTAGGGGAAGGGGTGTGAAATGTTTGAAATTGTCGCCATCTAGACTTTTCAAAATAAAGATTACACCTAATAATATAGCATAAGTCACCCTATCGTTCTTCTCAAGGGGTATTTTTATTAGAATAATAGTGAATTATAAATGAATACATTGAAGACTTAAGTAAAAACATAGGATTTTTGGTTTAATCGAACTTTAGTGCGATAAAAATAAGGGTATAGTGAAAGTAAATATTTTTGGTATTTTGATTAATAAGAGAATGTTTTAAATTGTGGAAAAAATATGATAGAAAAGACTCTTGATGATGATAACTTAGCTATCCCCACTCTTGATTTGAAATTGAAGTTATGAAATCAGTCGTAGATAAACCTCAATCAATCAATCGAGCCCAATATATTAATGATTTTGAAACTACTAAAATCAAGTTCATTTAAAAACCTCTTAATGCACTGTTAAAAAATACTTAGTGTGTAAATTGAATTAGATAATCCAGTTACCCTCAATTGACTATCACTTAGTAGCTTAAGACCCTAATCAATTGAATTAATTACTAATAATCGTCAATAATTATCCAATAAACCAGAAATCATATATATATATATTAAAAATCAGGAATCACATAATCCAAATCAATTACAAATGTCTTGATATTCAATTCTCATTCACATCATGGAAATCTCTAAATCTATAAATCCTAAAATATAAACAATCTCATATTAGAGTAGAATAACTTTCCAATTTAATCCATGAGCTCAAACTGTGTTATCTATAACTAAGAGGATAAAAGATATAGCATCTCATAGCTCTGGCAAAAATAGCCACAGCTTCACTTAATGTCTCTTTAAATGGCTACCAAAAACATGTTTTTGGTTGCAACCAGTGAACACAAAAAACTTCCTAGAAGCATGTAAGTTGCTACCAGTGGACACTTAGGTTGCGACTAAGAAACACAGTGGCTGATTCTTCTCATTTTTTTGTCCTCTTTATCTTTTGACTCTTTCTCTGCTCCACTTCAGGTCTTTTGAATCTCCTCCAAATGCCTACAAATAAAGGCCAAACTCCTTGTAAAAGTCAAACAATTAAATATCAAAGTATTTATAGTTTAGACGAGATAATTGACAATTTTACCCTTAAATAGCATAATGTCATGCAAAAATTAAATATCATCACAAAAGTACTATTGCATGTATAAAATGAGGGTAAAAGTATCAAAAAAACCCTTGAAAATGTCAAAGAAACCATATATAATTTATGTCTTATTAGGGTGGTATTGGATATTTAATCATGAGATTGAAACTTTTTAGACCAAAATGCCCTCCCTCCCTTCCTCCATTAAAGCTCTGCTACTCATAGACCACATCGTTCTTGATGAAATTCAACTGTAACACCCATTACCTTTGATGATAACCTTGTCTCTCTTTGGTAGCCACGATGGTACACTTTCTTATCACGTTGGTCTCCCTCCCTCAAAATCCTTCTTACTAAACACCATCAACAACCTCCTATTTAATGGTGAGAAGGAACCATATCTATGGAGGAGAAGATACCTTATAAACTACTAGTAAGGCTTCACTTGTTGTTGCTCGCTGCCCAGCCTATCTCCTATATTTTTTAGATCAGTTGAGTTTCTATCTCTAATAAGCCTCCTTTCCCTTCTCTGACTTATTTCTCTCACAATCATTGAACAATAACAAGCAAGTTCCAAACTTGTTTTTATTCTCATGGATTTCTAACAATTTCTCCAAATTTTCTATGAAGCTAACAATAAAGGGACAACTATTAACATCAATCTAGGTTTAATTATTTCAATTGTCTTCTATGCTAATTATTTGAAAATTCTAGAAATGCACAACTCTCTCTCATTGTCCTTAGTGGCGGGATGGGTAGTAGAGAACAACTTGACTATGATGTTGTCAGAGAATATAAAAGTCATTTGCACATAACTGAAGAAGACTTATACCTAGAAAAAATGATTGCATCCTCTAACATTGAAGAAATCATATTTGAAAGTAAAAAAATTGAGCATGACTTCAAATGTTGGAAATTAAATTTTATTGTTCAAAATTGGTTTTTCCACTCAAAATATGATTTTATCAGTCAAAATCAATTTCTTTGTCAACTATCACAAATTTAAGTTGCCTTCTTTATTTATAGTTTTAACCAATTTTGGTTTGGTACCCTATAGTTTTAATGAGTTTTGGCTTTAGTCACTATACTTAACAGAGTCAATGAATTTAACACTATTAAATCGTATCAAAGTTTTTATGACACTATAGAGAGTAACATTTTAAATGAAAGAAACTATATGGACAAAAAACCATGATTTTAAACTATAGGAAACAAAAATAAAATTCAATCAAAGCATATGGACCAACAATAGTATTAACCTTTTTAAGAAAGTAAAACTTGCAACTATTATTATTTGACGAGCAAAGTTGAATTAAAACTAAGTTGATTCATTTATTCATTCAACTCCTTTTAATTAGAAATAAACACAATTGTTAATTAAACTCATTAACTAAATAAATCAATCACCACAAATATCAATAGTGTGGTTGTGATAGAGTTACTTTTGCTACTAAGACCTATAAGAGGAAACATAGGATGATGCAATATAAGGGAAAGGAAATCAAATGTGTGTTCGCAAATGAGGTACTTTGATATATTAATATAATGTAATCATATTTTTTAGTTAGTTATATCATTTTGGTATTAGAGTGGTAAGAATTTGGGAACACAAAGGAAAGCAAAATTGAGGAGGGGTGCACTATGCAAATCCATATCATTTGAGGGAGAATTTGTTAGGGTTTTATTGTAAAATCTAGTGGTTCATCTTTGTGTCATTCATTGCAATGAAAGATTTTGTTTGTTCTGGCAAATGGGATCTAATCTTGTTGGCTACTCTTTGTGTCATTTACTATAGTGAAGGGTGTCATTTATCATAAAGAAAATGACATACATGAGAGTTTTGTGCCCTTTGTGTCGTTCATTATGGCATAGGATGATGTTTGTTATGACAAATGGTAAAAAATATAGTTTATAAATCACACAGTGAAGAAACAAAAGAGGAAAAGGAGAAAAATGAAGGTGAATACTAAAGCTTCATATTTTCCAACCTTAGGTAGTGTTTTTAAGCTTCCAAACCCTTGGATAAGTGCTTTTTAAATTGATTTCCACCTTTCCCTCTTAAATTTTGAAAAGATGGATGTTAGAGTTCATGTGGTGTTTTCAAATGTCTAAGGTTTTGACCTTATTTTTTTAATTTAAATTTACTATTTAGATTAGATAAGATGTTTAATTAGTTTAGTTTTGCTAGATTTTAAGTTTTGTGAATATTGGAGTTAAGTTTGATATTAGATTGATGCTTTTTTTTGGGAAATGATATTATGATTGTTTAAGTTATGATCTAATGATTGAGTTATGTTTATATTAGTTAGAAATGAGGTTGAATCTGTTTTGTTTGTTGATTAAGCTTGATTTACACATTTGTAAGGATACAACCAACAGACAAAATATTATGATCATTGAAGTGGATGATATTGAGGTTGATTAATGATCCAAACTAGTTATGTAGTTTGAGGAATATGGGCATGTATGATTGGTATAAAGGTTTGAACACTTTATTAGGAATTACAGATTATAGAGTGGGATATATGAACTTGTTTTGTAGTCAAGCTAATTGGTTATTTAATTTGTGTATTTAATTGTATCTATATTAATTATGTAAATTGACTTGTACCACGAGGTGTGGATCTTCTCTCTAATTTGTGAGGTTAGATTGAAATGAAGGTAACCATGGTTAGTTTATTCCTTATGCTTGCTTTGGATTGTAAGATGTTTTTCTTGAAAATATCTTTAATTTATGTGATGAAGAACTTATTTTGTTGTATGCTATAAAAAATTTAGTGAAGCAGGAAATATGTTGAACTTGTATGTTTGGATCTTTGTAACATGAACTTATATATAGAATATGTTCATGAATATATGGTTTTGTATGGGGATGGGTTTAGTTAGAGTTGTTGTAAGTAACTTGTATTGTGATGGAGAAATGTTCAGAAGTGTTAGTGGCTTAATACACTCAAGAGGGAAAGAGGTGAATTAGATGTTATAAATAATTTCAAAAAGTAAATAAAAAATCACAAATTAAAGGGTTACAAAGATATCATCGATATGGATAAGTAGTAAAGGAGTACACAATGATGTTATCATACTTTGATCCAAATTTCTTGACTTATGTCCAATCCCCAAATACCTCTTGCAATTTTAATCCACTATATTTTCAAGATTTTAACATGCTCTTGACACCTCAATACAATCACACATATTCAACCTAGGCACTTATGAAGCCTTTTACTCCCCTTACTACCCATATGGATATAGCCAATTACAATATCACATAAGCTTGAGAACAACTCACTTAAAAAATAATGTTTTTATAATAGAAACTCTCCATAACATATTGTGATAATATTGAAATACAAAAGTATAACAAACTATGTGCACTTTAGAGTGTAATTTCTTTCTCAATAATCATTGTAATCTCTATATTCCCAAATTTTTATCTTGGTTATTGAAGCACTTCTATTTATAACTGGTTAATCTTGAACTATATATTAGATGTTGATCTAGCTATAAGACCCCATAAACTTCCCGTTGGAGTCTTCTCTAGAACGTTATGAGTGCATTTAATACTCCTAATGTAAAGTAACTTTGGTAGGTGAACTATTCATTTGATCATTTAATGTTTGTACCCTACAATATAGCTTAACTTTCTTGGACATAGTAATTTAATAAATAATTATAATAAGGTCCATAATTATAATAAGGTCCATAAACTAAGAAATCACCTCTAGAAAATATTTTTCTTTTGAGAGATTCAATGATTCCTAAAAAACTTGAATGCTAAGTTTCAATTGGCTAAAGCTTGCAAAATCTAGAGGCAACACTTTGCCTACTCTATAGGGGTGGAAGGAGACCAACACTTAATAATTATTCTTATATTAATCTAACTATTAATGATGCCAATGAAATGTAAAACTTGAGAAGGTTAAACATATATAATGATGAAAAGCTCATAAAATTTGTTGGTTAGAAGATGCCTTAATATACAAAATATAGACAAAAGAAAATCAACAATATATAAATTGAAGGAAAAAGCACACCAATATGATATTTACACCAATAATTACTAACCAAAAGAGAATATTGATCAACTCACTACATGCTTTAAATTTTGTCATATTTGGCACTAGCCACTTACTATATAGTTATTTTGTGTAAAGAGGTATTTACACATCAACTATATAGGAGAGCATAAGAATTAGATGTTGTGTAGTATGTCTCGAAGGAAAGGTATTGAACTAGTACTATAGGCTTAAAATAAGAGTATCCATATGGAATTAGAGTAAGTACAATAGGGAGCTATTAAGGTGAACTCGTTCTTCTCCAAGCGGGGGAGAAAATGGGTTATTACTCTCTTGTATACAAGATTTATTGAATGAGGCTTCTCTAGGATATTTGATAGGTGCATTCATAATGGATTGAAGGTAGAGTTAAAAATGGTGACTACCATATCCTTATGAAAAGTAATTGAAGTATTGTGTATGTAGACAAGAGGAATCAAATATTGGAAGCAGAGAAAGACTCTAGGGTTAATAAATCACAATGTGCTATCCCAAGACTTAAGATGGTTTCGGCCTAACCCTTTTACCTAAGAGCAATGTGCGAATGAATACTTTAGAGTAAAATTTTGGTTTCAAGTCCCCACATACTTATTATGGAAATAAACCACAAAAAATGAAGATAATTTGAAAAATGGAGAAGGGAAAGTGGTGTCTAACCAAAGGAGCCCCTCCAACATTAGGGTTGATCCCTGACATGATCAAAATAGGTAAGAAATGCTTTCAGGAGTCATTGGAAAGGAAAAATATTTTACAGGGATTTCAGGAGAGAAAAACTTGAGTTGTAGTAAGAATTTATGAGGACACGATGCTCAATCAGAAATTGTAAAAAGTAACACATAATGTGTTGAAAATTTTGAAAGAATATTGAGAAATAGTGAAGTTAAAAAATTAACATGCACCATTAAACGGAATAAGATAGTAAATTGAATTACTGAAACTTCATAGAAGAAAGGATTTGATTGGCAACATAATTTTATAATGCTTCCACCCATAATCCCTCCATGTTTGAAGGTTATAGCAAAAACAATAAATAAAAATGGAAGAGATGTTAGCTTTGCTTTTAATGTGTTGAATGTTCTCACGAAAGAGGCTTATAAGAAAGATAGCTTAGAAAATTTTATTTGGTTGAAACTTGCAAAATCTAAAGCCACCATTTTCCTATTCCATGGTGATGGAAGGAGACCAACACTTAATTATTACCATATTAATCTAACTATTGTTGTTGCAAAGGAAATATAAAACTTAAGAAGGTTAGACACATATAATGATAAAAAGCTTATAAATTCATTGATTAGAAAATGCTTCAACATGAAAATTATAGATAACAGAAAATAAACAAAATACAAATTGAAGGAAAAAGCAAGCGAATCCGATATCTATAATCAATAATTATTAGCCAAAAGAGAAAATTGACAAACTTATTACATGCTTTAAAATATATTATATTTGACACTAACTTCTTACTCCATAGTTCTTTTGTGTAAAGAGGTATTTTCATATCAGCTCTATAGCTAAACACAAGAAGTTAGAGGTTGAGTAGTTTGTCTCAAAGGAAAGGCTTTGAATTGCTACTAAAGGCTTGAAATAAGAATATCGATATAGCGTTTGAATGAGTTCAAGAGGGAGTTGTTGGGGATAATTCATTTTTCCCTTAAGGGGGAGAAAATGTGTTATTATTCTCTTGCAAACAAGATACTCTATACTGGAATATGTGGAAGAGTTTGACAAGTTATTTGAGCAAAAGAAAGAAGCTTCTCAAGGATGTTTGATAGGCGCAGAAGAGTTAAAAATAGCATCACCATATCCATATGAAAATTAATAGAAGTAACATTGAATGCTGAAGAAAAGAATGAAGTATTATAAGTAACAAAAAGCTTCATGATTAATAAATCATAGTGCGCTATCCTAACCCTTTTTCCTAAGAGCAACACACGATTGTATTTTTCATATTTATTCAATAGATGTAGCTTTATATGCTATATGAGTAATAATATGACATAGGGTTTCAATGATTTCACTAAGTACACAATAAAGCTTTGTATGTTGATATGAGTAATGCACAATGGTGATGGGTTGCTCCCACGAGAACAATAGAGCAAGTGTAATCGAGATTTCACAATTTTTATGTTTTAGGTAGAGAATTGTCTCCAAAGAGTAGTACCTATGAATCTGCACATAAAATAATGAAGACTTTAGAGTAAAATTCGATCCTTACAAGTTTGTTCTGGGATTGAACCACAAAAAATAGAGATAATTTTCATAACTGAGAAGGGAAAGTGGTGTCTAACCTAAAGAGCCACTCTAAGTTTAAGGATGATTGTCGATATTATCAAAATATTATAAATGGTAAGGGAATGCCTTTAGGATTTTATGGTAAGGAATAAGATTTTGTAGGGGTAGGAGAGAAGAACTTGAGCTCCAGTAAGAATCTAAGGCAATGATACTTAATCAAAAATTGCAAGAACTAATAAAGAATGTGTTGAAAATATTGAAGTAATAGTGAAAAATAGTGAAGTTCAAAAATTTGCATGCACTTTTAAAGGGAACAAGATAGTGAATTGGATTGCTGACACTTCTGATAAGGGTGGAGGTGATTAGCAAAATAAGTTAAGATGCTTCCTCTATTAATCCCTCCATGTTTAAAGGATATAGTAAAAGGAATAAATGAAAATAGAAAATATGTTAGCTTTGTTTTTATGTATTGAATGTTCTCATGAAAGAGGTTTCTAAGAAAGATAGCCTAAAAACAATTTAATTGTTTCAAACTAGAAAAATCTAAAGGCACCCTTTTCCCACTCAAATAGTGGTTGAAGAAGACCAACACTTGATAATTATTACTGTATTAATCTAACTATTGTTGCTACCAAGGAAATGTAGCACTTGATAATGTTAGACACATAAAATGATGAAATGCCCGTAAGTTTGGTGATTAGAATATGCCTCAACATATGAATAATAGACAAAAGAAAATCAACAATATACAAATTTAAGGAGAAATGAAACCAATCCGATATCTATAATTAGTAATTACTAGCCAAAAGAGAAATTTGACACCCTTACTACATGCTTCAAATTCTATGATATTTGACACTACCTACTTACAACACAGTTCTTTTGTGTAAAGAGATATTTTCACATTAACCCTATAGTTGAGCACATAAGTTAAACATCATGTAGTATGTCTCGATAGAAAAGCTCTGAATTAGTACTAAAAGCTTGAAATAAGAGTATCGATATGCGGTTGGAGTGAGTTCAAGAAAGATCTGTTAAGGAAAATTCATTATTTACCAATAGGGGAGAAAATGGGTTATTGTTCTCTTGTAAATAAGATAGCTCTGTACAGGAGTATGTAGAAGAGTTTGACAAGTTGTTTGTGCCATTGAAGGAGGCTTCTCATGAATGTTTGATACATGAATTTCATAATAGATTAGAAGTAGTGTTAAAAATGCTGAGTACCATATCCTTATGAAAAGTGAGTGAAGCATCATTGTATTTGGACAAGAGGAATCAGGTGCTAGAACCAAACAAATACTTCATGTTTAATGAATTATAGTGTGTTAAGACATAAGATGCTTTTGGCCTAACCCTTATTCCTAAGAGTAATGCACAAATGTACCTTTCATATGTATTCAATAGATATAGCTTTTTATGCTAATATGATTAATGATAAGACTTAGGTGCTTTAGTGATTTCTCTAGGTAGGCAGATAAATCTTTCTATATTGATTTGAGTGATAATTTGAATTTAGGGTCTCCACTAGCCTAGTTACCCTAAATGACTTAACGAACAATGGTGGTCAGCTGTTCCCACGAGAATGATAGAGAAAGTGTAATCAAGATTTTCAATCAGGAAAATCACAAATTTCTTGTTTTGGGTAGAGAATTATCTCTAAAGGGTAGCATTAGTGAGTCATCATATAAAAGAATGAAGACTTTAGAGCAAAATCTAGGTATCAAATATTTACAGGATTGTTTAGGATTGAAGCACATAAAATGGAGATAACTTTGCATAATTAAGAAGGGAAAGTAGTGTCAAACCAAAGTAGTCCATATAACTTTAGAACTAATTCCAGACATTATGAAAATATTACAATTAGAAAGAAAATGATTTTAGGAGTCTATGGTAAAGAAAAAGATTTCATAGGATTTTTAGGAGAGAAAAACTTGAGCTCTGGTGAGAATCTGTGAGGCCACAACACTCAATTGAAAATTTGAAGTAATAAAGAATGTGTTGAAAATATTCAAAGAAGAGTGCAAAATAGTGAAGTTGAAAAATTAGGATGCACTGGCAAAGGGAACAAGTTAGTCGGATTGCTAAATATTCAAAGAAGGATGGAGGTAATTAGCAACATAAGTTAAGGATGCTTATACCCACAACTCCTCCTTATTTAAAGGATATAGCAAAAATGGAAAATACTTTAGCTTTGGTTTTTACGTATTGAATGTTCTCACGAAAGATCCTTCTAAGAATGATAGCCTAGAAAATTTTAATTGATTGAATCTTGCAAAATCTAAATGTACAATTTTCCTACTCCATGGTGGTGGAAGGAGACCAACATTTAATAGTTATTCCATGTTATTCTAACTAATATTGCTACCAAAGAAATGTAAAACTTGAGAAGTTAGATACATATAATGATGAAAAGCCTATAATTGTTTTTGATTAGGAGATGCCGCAACGTACGAATCATAGACAAAAAAAATAAACAATATACAAATTGAAGGAAAAGGAAGTCAATCTGATATCTACAATCAGTAATTACTAGCCAAAAGAGAAAGTAGACAAACTTACTACATGCTTCAAATTTTGTCATATAGCTTAGGACAAGAAGTTAGAGCTTGTGTAGTATGTCTCGTAACAAAGGCTCTAAACTAGTACTAAAGGCTTGAAATAAGAGTATCGATATAAAGTTAGAGTGAGTTCAAGAGGGAGCTATTAAGTCAATTTATTCTTCTCCATGAGGAGAGGAGAAATAGGGTTATTTTTCTCTTTTAAACAAGATAGATCTATGTTAGAGTATGTAAAAGAGTTTGAGAAGTTGTTTATGCAATTGAAGGAGACTTGTCAATGATGTTTGATAGGTGAATTTTGTAATGGATTGAAGGTAGAGTTGAAAATGACCACTATCATATCCTTGAGAAGCCTTCTAAGGAAAAAGGAGGTGATTAGCAACATAAGTATAGGTTTCTTCCACCCTCAATCCCAATTACTCCATATTTGAAGGATATAGCAAAAAAAATAAATAAATGAAAACAAAAAATACCTTTCATATGTTTTAAATGTATGAAATGATCTTACCAATGTGGCTTTTAAGAAAGATAGCCTATAAGATTTTAATTGTTTGAAACTTGCAAAATTTGAAGCAATCACTTTTTCCACTCTATGGTGGTTGAAGGAGGCCAACAATTCATAATTTTTATTGTGTTAATCTAACTATTGTTACTGTAAAAAAATATAAAACTTGAGAAGGTTAGACATATATAATGATGAAAAGCCTATAAATTTGTTGATTAGATATGCCTTAACATATAAATCATAGGCAAAAGAAAATCAACAGTAAATTGAAGGAAAAAAAACCCAATATGACATCTACAATCAATAATTGCTAGCCAAATGAGAATAATGACTAATTTACTATGGGTCTGTTTGGAAAAGAGTTTGAAAAAAAACTTATGAAAAAAAGGACTTTTAGATAACTTTTATAAAAGGGCTTTTGGATAAGAGCTTATAGAAAAAAGTAGTTCTAAATAAATGAGTGTTTGGATAGTTATTACTAAAAAGACTTTTGTAATTGAAAAAATTACCATAAAGGGTATGGTTTTATTAAAAATAGAATATAGAAGAGAGGGTGGAGAAGATATGAAAGAGGGTGTAGAAGAGATATAAGAGAGGAGAAGGGGTGGATAAGAGATAGGAGAGAGGAGAGAAAATGGAAAAGAGAGAGGAGAGAGGGTGTAAAAAAAAGTAAGGGTAAAATAGTAATTGAGTAGTCCATAAACTTTTTTACTGTTCCAGAAGCTAGTCTCAGTAGTTTATCAAAAACATTGGTTGTAAACTATGATTTGGTCCAAAAGCCCTTTTGGATACATATGGCTGTTTATTTTAAAATATTTTCAAACCAAGGTTTGGGCCAAAAACCCTTTTAAAACCTAGGTTTTGGCAATTTCCAAACACACTATATGTTTCAAATTCAGTTATATTTGGCACTATTTGCTTACTAATAGTTCTTTTATATAGAGAGGTATTTTCACATTAGCTCTAGCAGAGTACAAGAAATTATAAGTTGTGTAGTATGTCTCGAAGAAAATGCTCTGAACTGGTATTAAAGGCTTGAAATAAGAGTACCCATATGGAGTTGTAGTGAGTTTAAGAGGAAGATGTGGTTTAATTTTTCTCCATGAAGGGAGAAAATGAGTTATTCTCTCTTATAAACAAGATAGCTCTATACTAGAGTATGTAGAAGAGTTTGAGATGTTATTCGTGCCATTGAAAAAGGTTTCTCATAGATGTCTAATAGGTGCATTTTGTAATGAATTGAAGGTAGAGTTGAAAATGGCGACTACCATATTCTCATAAGAAGTGATAGATGACAATGATACTCCCATCCTCAGAAATTAGATCCATCAAGCTTAGGGAACTCAACACAACTCTATTTAGTGTGTATAGAGTAAGAATAAGAGAAATTTTGGAGCTCATGGAAATATTATATCAAACATTTTGATGATAACAAAACTAGAAAATATTTATTTTGTAGAATAATTATACATACGCACACATCTTAATCTTCTAAGGATACAACTTCATTTTCTCTCATTATGTCAACCCGAATTGAACCTAATCTTAACCCAATTTCATCTCTAATTCTAGAAATTAAGCTTTTTTTAAGTCACCTAACTCAAGTTGAATTGTATGTCAACCCAAGTAATTCTTTTATCTAGTGATATTTGGGAGGTAACTTGAATTCATATGTAAAGTTTTGTTTGTGAGTTAACATAATGGGAGTAGAATATGATCTTAACCTGAGTTCACCATGATCTTTAAAGATTTGACATTTAGACTTTGTGATAGAATTTAACATTAACACTCAAATTAATTACTAGATTAAACTTATGTAACATAAGGAGACCCTAGGTCAATCAATAGGTGGAGTCAATATGTAGCTATAACTTAGATTAGACTAAATATGCGTAGGAGGAGGAGTAAAAGATTTTTGGAAAATAAAGGAGATAATAACAAAAAGTAAAATAAAAGCAAGAGTAAAAGATCACCAATATGAAAAAGGCTCCCAATGGTTGATGTGTGACTATTATCATTTTAAAATATATTAGAGTTATAATAAATACTAAATTCCTAAACTTGTAGAACCCTAGACAATTGCTATGGTCATAATCATAAGATCAAAAATCATACCTATAATACAAACACACAATTACCTTATAAATGACTATTAAAAATCCACTTAGCATGTGATATAATAAATAATCTATGACTTGTTCCCCTAGCATAGATATTCAATTGAAAATCTTAGATATAACTAAACATGTAAATCAAACATGAATAATCATATGAGAAAACCAAAGATATAAAATAATAACATTAAATCAAAAATTAAATAATAAATCACATAAGTTTGATCATAAAGGTGTCTCAATCAAAATCCTAAGTCTAAATATATTCAACTTTCAAAACTTAAATATAGGAAATCATTAAATTGCTAAAGGAAAATATCAAATATAAAAATTACAACTCCTAACTTTAAAGTATATGGAACTCAAGCCACTATATTTTTTCTCAAGAAGTAGAAGGAATGTGGCAAAATTGTAAAGAAAAAAAAGATGAAGATGAAGTGATGTATGTAAGTAATTGGCAATGATGGAGGAATGGCATCCTAAACTCCCTTTTATAACCTCTTATGATGCCTTGAGAGGACTCTTAGTTAAGGTTAAACTCTCTTTAATTGGCTCTCCAAAAATGATAACTTTATCTATGATTTATCTTCTATTATCTCTAAGTCTTTTATTCTTCAAATTCTCCATATGATAATTCGTATATTTCAAATTCAAGCAAGAGGATAAAAGAGATAAAATAAATAATTAGAAAAAATATAGAGAGAGAGATAGAGAGTAATGATGCCTTGGTGGAAAATGGAGGGATAAGAGGATAATAGATGAATATATTAGGATAAATGAATAAGATTGATTTGAAACGTTCCTTACACACCTTGAGGCTCAAAGTAAAAATATTTATCAACTAATAATTCCACTAAAGTAGTGCAACACTCGGATTATCTCTTTTAAGGAGTCTTATAATTAGTTTAGCAAACTAAATGTACGAGAAAAATGATAAAATATGAGTTTATGATTGAAAATTATTTTAAAAATAATTAAAATGGTATGCAAATAATGATATGGATAACTCTCTTAGATTAGACAATCAATGATAAAGGCGGCTCATTCAATTGGGAGTTGACTTGAAAATGAACTTCACTCATATGGTTTGTTCCAAAAGCAACCAATTTTCTAACAAAACAACCTAGGCATATAAAATCACACTCAAGAAAGCTCTAGCCAAAGGATTCACTTGGTGCCATTCCAATGCTACTTAATATGAATATGTTATCTCTTGAGTGCAATTCTATATAACTAGGGGTACTAAAACCTTAGAATTAGATCAAATTCCAAAGTATGAGATTAGATTGGTACAATGCATTGTTCCTTTTAGATTGAGCTCATTCAATGTATCTAACACTAAAATGCTTCATACTCAACATTTAAAAGCACAATTAACTATGAAGCTATCGAATTGCATCTCCAACTTAGCCCACCAATAGAATCATCAAATATGTAGACATATTTGATAACTCAATACCATATAACTAAGAGGAAACAGATATATTGACAATCAAAGTATTGACTACATTAGCCAATCCATCAATTACAAGTAAAGTTCAACACAAACGACATTAGGGTTCAATATTACATACAATCTGAACAATCCCATAAAGAAATATCCAAATACTATAATGGAACTCCTAGAAACACTAATCGAACAAGAAAACTTTAAAAATTCATAACTAACTCCATACACCTCCAAAAGTTACAAATCAAAACTCTTTTGAAAGGTTGGGATGTCTACTTTCCAATGTAGAAGGAAGTAGTCAAAAATATTATTATTTGACCTTGAAATTTTTGAAGTTTCAAGACTATTCAAAAAAGTCTAAAATTAAGACTTCCAATCATCCTCCTTGGTGATTTCTAAGCTTCAAACAAACAAGATCAATAACTTAATACTTTAATTTCCCACATAAATCAAACTTAATTAATGCTAAATCCTAGAATTAAAAGTTAGGCTATTATATATACAACACGAGTCAAGTTGTTTTAACCTCAAGTTATGTCTTACCTAGTCCAATCATTCCTAACTTGAAGTTTGACCTCTATCATCCCAAGTTGTGCATTATTATTGGAATTCATTCATACACAACTTGAGGTAGAGAATCTCGACTAGAAGTACTTCCTAACCATCCGAGCTTCAATAAGTTGTCTTAGAGAATCCTCTAGTATCATTATTCTTAACTTGAGATATGCTATCTAAAATATTTTCTATCATTTTATCTCAAGTCATGTTATCAAAATCATAAAGTCTAAAGTGATGGGTATAGCCTAACCTAAGTTAGAGATACTCAACCCAAGTCAAATATTTTGTATTTCATAATAATGCTTCACAAATTTCAAATGTGATTCAATCTTCCCTAAAGTTGTTCCGAACCTTCCCTAAGTGTGTCTAAGTAATGTATAAATACATATGAAAACATACTTGCATGTATTTAAACAACATATTGAAACCAACAATCAATATAAAAGTTGTTTTAAACGCATTTAATGCAACTCAACAAGAAGATTAATGAGTCTAATGGCTATATGTCAACTTTTACCTATAAATAGAAGAGAATTTAAGATGGAGTAACCAATGAATCAACAAATAAAGTGCTGAAACTCTGGTTCATTAATTCTTGCATTCAAAGGTCTATCATAAATACTCTTGATTAATTCACTCATACTCTTTGTACTTTAGTGCTTATCATAAATACTTTCTTGAGAGAGAGAAAGGGGAGTTAATTCATTGTAAACATTTATTGTTTGGAGTGATACTCAAGATAGTGGGATCTTGAGGGGAATTGATTGTTACTTTGCATGTTGCAAGAGAGAGTTATTACATAATAAGTCTAAGTATTGGAAAGGTTTTTAGGTACCAATTGTAAACTCGAGAGGTTGTAAAAAAAAAAATTACAAGTAGGGCATTTATCATGCGTTAGAAGTCCGCAAGGAAAGCTTAGTTGAGATGTCTTGTAAGCAACCCTCAAGATGGGGAGGCAGTTTGCTCGAGGTAAAGCATAGCACCCGGAAGTTCGAAGTGGTGCTTCAAGTCCCCAACACGCTTAGATAATCGAATCTCCAATGGCGCCATTGAAAGGAGAGGCTCTGATACTTTATGTTATAAGCATAGAAGAGGGTAGATAATTCATTCGACAAAATGGAAGGAAAATAGGTACATCATATATATTCCTTCTGCACAGACATCACTAGCAATATTTTCTCTTTTTTAACTATAATAATCTTACAAAATTAGATGATATTTACATTCAAATTACATGATAATCAAGCTATATTTCGTTCCTTCAAAAACAATGCCTTCAGATAAGCTGCGGGGATGGGACACTCTCTGGAACTATAAGTAAAAATATTCATTAGTGTGTAGGGGTTAGAGCCACCATATATATATATATCTTCACCACATGCCAAAGGCCGTGAAAGGCAACGCAACTGAACTCTGCTGCTGCTAACAAATGAGTTCTTTGAATGCCATTTCAGCCTGGCTGGCTGTCCTTTCCGCTGCCAACCACCATTCCTCATCTTCGTCATCAATGATCTGTTTTAAAAACCAATTTGATGGAATCAAATCAATCAACAATTAATATTACAAGTTCATGTAAACTTTGATATATATAATATATATATAAATTTGTTAGCAATATAAATAACAATCTTGCTAAGTCACAGGCTATCTCGAGATTGAATAAATATCACTCTGATCTACTCTAGAATACTTACTATGTAATCTTAGCTACTGGGTAAGGCTGGAAAGGAATTTGTTTGCAATTCCACGAGAAAACAAGATATGGAATATTTATATCTTTATTATCATTACTCACCAGTAATTGTTCTTTATTATTCTTTTTATTCAAGAGTACAAGAAAGATATTTCCAATCTGCAAAGTCCCTCACTTTTCTATCATATTTCATTCTATATATCAAACGGGCTCCAATGTTAATGGGGCTGCTGTTAAGTCCATCTCATCTTTTTGTCAAGTTAAGGAAACTAAAAAGACAGTTGATTTTAAAAATTGAGTTGAGGATCTTGGGATGCAGAGAGAAAAAGTCCACGAATTCAGTATCGTATTATTGTTTCTCGAAAGATTTTGTTCCACCCGCATACCTTGAATTTTCTTTTGTTTTCCTTGTAATCGTTGACCTTTGTGAATGCAATTGTTTTCCAAGGTTAAAGGTGATTTTTACCCTGGAAATTTTCCCGAAAGAGTTGCAGGTATCTAGAATTTTTTTGGAGCAATATCACTTCGCAAGTGATAAAAATGTAGCAATGTCAACATGTCCTAACAGAACCAAATGGTCAACATTTGTCGACCGAATTATGAAGTGGCATGTTCTCGGGGCATTTACCTCACTTTTTTCTCAACTCAGATTTTACGTTAGGATAAAAAAATAAAAAAAGGAGGAAGAAATCGATTGAAAAAAGGGTGGAAAACAAGTAATCAATTAACAGACTAACCATAGTGCCGAGTTCTGTCTTCTTTTGCTTATTCTCAACTTCCTCAACAGCTTTTAATGCTTCTAGCCACCAAGAACCACTGGGACTGTCTGCAATATTATCATCGTAGGATGGGAATTTCAGTGCTTGATCATCATTAATATGTGGATGTCTCTGGTCAACATCTAGTGGCTGCCCATTATCAACCATCCCAAGTGAAGATTTATAGATTACATCAGCTGGTATGGGTCGCGAGGGAGATCGATAACCTGGTCCCATAGAATCAGCTTGTTACAAGGGAGAGGGTGAACTTAAGTCAATGTAAGAGAAACTAATTTGGTGACGGAATTGTTAAGCATATTAAGATATATTCGCTACAACTTGGTGGAGTATAAGTTAGCCTTCGAAAACAACAAAATGACATATTCCTTCCGCTCCATATCTGTTGTTACAAACTTCTTTTTGTTTCAAAACTAATCCCTCCCTTCCCAAATGTAGGAATTAATTAAAAAATTTATTTTGATCCTAAATATAAAACCTCATTCTTATTTGTCTCTCATATTTATCATTTTTTTCTCAAACTATCCTCATTGATTGCATATATTAAAAAGATACCTTTTATTTTCCAATGTAAATGATTAAAAGGAGGGGTATTTCAAAAAAACTTATATATTTTTTACAAAGAACCTTTTTTTTTTGTGTAAATTAGTTATCTAGATCTTCTAAAGAAATATTGTGTCAAAACCATGGCCTAGTCAACTGTTTTTTAAGATATACCCTCATTTAATGATTATATTTCTTTCTTATCAACCCTTCTTTTCAACTACCATCTTTTTTTTATACTAATCTGATTTTTTATTCCTTTCTCTTACTTGAAGATAAACCATAGCCTAGTCAACTGTTTTTTAAGATATACCCTCATTTAATGATTATATTTCTTTCTTATCAACCCTTCTTTTCAACTACCATCTTTTTTTTATACTAATCTTATTTTTTATTCCTTTCTCTTACATGAAGGGATTAAGTCAGGGTGTTTTATATTTTACATTAATTACAATTTTTATTATTAATCTACGTACCATAATTTTCAATAACAATAATTACCAAACGGAGGTAGTGTTATTTTCAGACTCTAACACAGTGCATTTATTAATTTTCAAATAATAAAGTTAAATAGGCCTAGTAATTCAAGGATCAAATTGCTTTTAGGCCTAAAATGATCAAATCATTAATTTACTGTTAAACAATATATTATGCTAACCTCTGCAGTCCGGATCATGACATTTCTGATAATACGTTGCACTTCTCAGATCAATGGCATACATCACTGACCATCCAAACATCTCATCAGAAAATTGCAAACTTAGACAAAACAGTCAAACGAAAGACAAGATTTCCATACATCATGAGAACACAGACTAAAGAAATATTGATGAACTTTCCGAACATAAAAGCACAATCATGGAACATTTGAGATGAAAAAAATTGACTCAAAAAATAAGGAAATAAAGAACTTTTAGATGCAAATGATATTGCTTAGTTAAAAACTTACCATGATTGCTTTTATGCTCCCTCCCAATTCGTTCACAGTATCGATTCCTTGACATGCTATATACTATCAGTCCAAATTCTGAGAACCAATACCAAGCTCGAATTTTTCCTAAAATTGCAGCAAGGCATCAACAAGTTGAGCAAGATTATATTCCCAATATATAACTTGACAAAGAAGTTAAAGCATGATGGAAACTTGGAAAATATTGATTATAAAAGGAAGAATTACAGCACTTCAATGGAAATATATATATCACATAACTATCTCTATCTTAGATAATAAACACACAGAACGCAAAGGAAAATTAAGGGATAAAACAAGAAGTGAAGGTTAAGGCTAAATCGGAGGAACTCCCGGACTTTCGAGAGGTCAGGCCTCTCACAACAACACTAAACCTTGCCTAAAGCATTCTGTTGCAGCAGAGTACCTCCTAGCCCGCCCGCCCCACCCCCCCGGCTCAACTTATTCTCTCACTTCCAGAAAACAGAGAATAGTTGCTTTGGTCTGATTCTCCTTTTTACGCCTTAGCACCACTTTATAAGTCCCTTTGGCCTTTCTTCTCTCATAAACCTTTCCCCCACCTTTCCCACGCAGGCTTTGTAGAAGCCCTCTTTATATATATCAGCCCATGTCAGCATTGGGCTCCATAAAGCATGAAGCCAAAAGCTGAATAGGATGTAACTTCGATAGATATTTGGAGAGATTAGATTATAATGGTAGTGGAAAAGCCACAAAATGATCTGACTAATTCCACCACCATAGAGACAACTTCATAAAGTGGCTATGGTACGTTTTCTTTGGAAATGAAAGAGCAAGAGTCAAGTGATCATTTGGCATATGAATAAACAGTTGAAAGCCTGACCATAAGAAATACTGATATGCATTCAGAAGAATAGAAATGACTAAAAACTTGAAGCTAGACCAACAAATAGCTGCTTCAGATCTCAAGTTGTATTGCCTCAAGCAAGAAGCAAGAATAAAAGGCATAGTTGAAACAAAATCAAACTTGTAATTTGTCCACTAACTAATGCAAACATGATTAGAGTCAATACTACAAAATTTAAAAGTATCACCTGATATATTCCCAACAGAGGCAATGGACTCTACAAATTTATCTAGAAATGGGAATGGTGATGTTCCCACAAAGTATGCGGCTGGAACATCGCTTTCAATACTATTCGATGTAAATTCAAGAGGATATTGATGACAATGTTCATGATCATAATTCACCTGTAAAAATAAAGTTCCCATTGTTCATCACAAAAAAAAAAAGAAAAGAAAAGAAGTTTTGCATGGTCTAATATAATAGAAAGAGTTTGATATACAAGAAAGCCACCACCATGCCCAGTTATGCGTGATAGAGCAATACTTAGTTTATGCACCCATTTGTATCATATCTTATTGTGAAGCAATAAATTGAACAAACAGTGAAAGATATGAAGACCCTCACATTGTTTGAGTAATGAAATATCTGAAAAGAGAGATGGAACAAAAGCAATGCAATCAAAAATCACGAATTTCAAAGCTCAATACTACCTCTGTATCATAATGCAATGTCTTCACACAATTTGATTCTGTTTTCCCGACTAAATACTTTTTGCAGTCAGCATCCATATTGCAAATCAATGATGCCATGAACACGTCTTCTTCACCCTGACATTTAAATACAGATAACCTGATTGATAACTAGCTATCAAGAAAACGATAATTTTCCCTAAACAAAAAACAAATACAATTGAAAATACGCTGATTTACTAAGGATAATGCATATTTTAGCAACTTTCACTGCATTGGATTTGATCATATAACTCGTGTTCTGTCAAGACATCTTAGGAGATGAGCTGGTACCAATACATGCTATTATTCATTCCACATTGCAATGACATAATTTTGAAAACTTGCAAGGCGTTAACAAGCACAGAACAATGACTAATTCTTGTTGAGTAATTATGTGATCATGAAATGTCTGTTATTATCCATTCCAAATATTCTTATTATTCCCCTGGTGCAATGAAAAGAACAGATCGTGAGTAGAATTCAAATTTTCATTATAATTATCTGAGACAAGATGCTCGTTAAATAATTTCTTTTAAATACTAAAACTGTGAAGTGTTAATATTGATAAATCAAGGACCATACCAAGTTCTTACACTTGAATCGCCCAGATGGTACAAGCACTGAACTTTTGCCCGCTTTTGATGATAGAGGTAGACGGAAACAACGATTCCGAGAATATACAGCAGTGTCCACAAAAAGCTGGCTTGAACATTCATCAGAACTTGAATCCTTCTTCACAAACAATTTTTCAAATCTTCCATCTTTTTCCCTTGCACTCGAAACTCGTGAGCACATCTGATAGTTTGTAGTCGTCATACGATGACAATAGTCAATACTTTATATAAGAAAGACCAAAATAGATACCATGTCATAACTCAAATTTTCCTTTTGAAAACTTATAAAAGAAAAAAAAACAGCAAAATAATAATCAAAGAACTAGAATTAATTATAAAACCACTCTAAAATACAAAGGTATCTCAAGTGATAGAAAATTAACCTCATCAAATATCATCTATGAATACGCTTAGATAGTCAGACTTACTTCAGAAACAAATGCTCCTACATGAGAGTTATCCTTAAAAGCAGTTTTTGGTACCCGAATAATTAGATGTCGAGAGAACTTCTCTGCAGGTAAGATTAATATGAGATAATAAGTATTCAAACAGTAATTCTGAAACATAAGACTTGGTGCCATGACAGTGCTTTACAGGTTTGATCGTTATATGCAAAATTGGGGGGAAAGCTAAGTTCCTATATAAAGTGATAGTCAAAATGATGAAAAGAACCTTACCAAAGCAGTTAATACTTACTAGAGAGACACATAAAAGGTTGTAATCATTCTACGGAAATAATACAACATAGCTATAAGAACATTACATGTGTGTTAGCAAAGAGCCCAGACTCAAGTGATACTTTGATAGAGCCCTAAACACTAATAATCTTGATAACTAATAAAAACCAGAAATAAACAATGGGGGACTGATATGCTATTACTGAAAAATAAAGTCCGATCACAAGGGAAATAATGATTCAAGCCAATCCCATCTCCCTCATACACCCATACTACAAGGAACAACACAAAATACACAGCATAGAACCACAGAACTTAAGCCACTGGACTTTCGAAAGGACATTACTCTCCCAAACGCTCTTCCCTAACCAAAAGACCGAACCCCCCTCTCTCTGGACTAAGGGAAGATTTAAAACCCCAAAAAGTTACAACAGACACTGCCTGAAGCTTATTGTGGGACAGAGGAGAAATTGGAATGAATATTCTGATATCTTATTGAAAACTGGGTACATTATATACAACAGTATGAGATAATGACTATGATACTAGGGCCTGATTTGTAGGGATTTTATAATCTACACAATAAATGAAAATAAAATAAAATCATATCACACATAATCTCCCTAATAATATTAACAGTTTATCCTATAATATCTCCACTAAACTAGGGATATACAATCTACAGTCTCCCTTAAATTGGCTCATAGATATTGATCACTGCCAACTTACCAACCAAGTATTCAAATTTTTCTCGAGGCAGACCTTTAGTGAGAATATATGTTGTTTGTTCTTTAGAGGGTATATATGTGAAATCAACTACCCTTTCATCAATCTTTTCCTGAATGAAGTGTCTATCTATTTCAACATGCTTGATGCGATCATGATGAATTGGATTCGTTGATAGTTGTCATGATGTCTAAGTAAAACTTTATAGGTAGAGTCATAGGCATTTTCAGCTCTTCAAGTACTCGTTTGATCCAGATACCCTCGCAGATCCCAAGGGCTATAGCTTTAAATTCTGCTTCTGGCAACTACACTCTATTTCTTACTTTGCCAAGTAACAAGATTGCCCCAGACAATCGTGGCGTATCTAGAAGTAGACCTCCTATCATCTTGATCTCTTGCCCAGTCAATCGTGGCACATCCAGAAATAGACCTCCTATCATCTTGATCTCTTACTCAGTCAACATCTGTAAATATTTCTACTTTTCTTCCATTAGTTCTTTTGAACAATAGTCCTCGAACTTGTGATCCTTTCAAATATGTAAGAATTTTGTAGACTTCATTCAGGTGTTTTTGTTTAAGATCATGGGAGTGTTGGCTCACAGCACCTACTGTGAATGCTATGTCAGGTTGAGTATGAGACAAATAGATTAACTTTCCCACCATCCGTTGATATCTTCCTTTATCAACATCTTTTCCTATATGCTTATCTTCTTCAAATTTGTCAACTCGTATAGGTGTATCGCTTAGCCTACATCCTAACATTGTTGTCTCTTTTAGGAGATCTAGGATATACTTTCTTTAAGATATATTGATCCCTTCTCTTGATCTGGCAACTTCTATCCTAAAAAAGTATTTCATTTCTCCGAGATTCTTGACTTGAAATTCTTTATTTAAAACTCCTTTGACCCCACCAATTTCCACATGGTTATCTACAGTGAAAACAATATCATCCAAGTATACTGTTAAAACAGTAATTTTCTCTTCACAGTGTTTGAAGAACATAATATAGTCACTTTTTCCTTGTCTATATCCTTGATTTTTCAATACTCCAGAGAACCGTTTGAACCATACTCTAGGTGACTGTTTTAATCCACATAATGATTTCTTCAATCTACACACTTGGCCTTCCTTTTTTCCCGAGAATCCTAGAGACAACTTCATGTATACTTCTTCCCTTAGCTCCCTATTAAGGAAAGCATTATTTAGATCTATCTGATGCAATCACCAATCAAAGATTAGCAGCTAAGGAAAGCAAAATTCTGATGGTGTTCAACTTTGCTACAACTACAAAGGTTTCGGTATAATATGTACCGTATACCTGAGAAAAGCCTTTTGCCACTAATCTTGCCTTATACTTGTCCAAAATGCTATCAGCCATGTACTTTAGGGTGAATGCCCATTTACATCCTACGGATTTCTTACCCTTAGGGAGATCCACCATCTCCCCAATTTCATTGTTTTTCAGTGCTTTCATCTCCTCCATGACATCCTTTCTCCATTTCAAACTAGATAAGGCCTCGTCAACGTTATTAGGAATCTTGACATTATCTAGATGAGAGACAAATGCACAATATTTTGATGAAAGGGCTTTATATGAGACAAATCTTTCAATGGGATGTTCTGTGCACGACAGAGGCTGCTTTCTTTTGGCAATAGGTAGGTCAAGATCACCAAGTGTGTGCTCAATTTCATTGTTTGCTACTCCTCCTGGATTTGGATCCGATTCTGATTCTTGGCTTATGCCAGTTGTCGGAGGAGCACTACCTGTCACTTTTCTCCTGGTATAGACCTGAATAGACTGGGTCGTGTCTCTCCCTAGATTAGCATTTCCTTGATTTATATCAGGCGCTTCATTTTGCGCAGGTTGTCTAGTCTGAAGGATAAAATCATATTCAATAAATAGTGGGTTTTGGGTTGGGTATGAAGTATTGGTAATGTTATATGAGGTTCACTCTAATTCTCCCCTATACCAAAGACAAGTAATAAGGTACCTGTTCATGAAAGGTGACATCACAAGTGACGAGGAGACGATAGGTAAGAGGATCATTGCATTTATAGCCTTTTTGAGAACCCAAGTAACCCAAGAAAATATATCTGACAACTTTAGGATCAAGTTTATTGGAGTGATGGATGTGGACGTACGATGTGCAGCCAAAACTTTTTAACGGAAGAGTATTTTCAAGGAATTGAAGGTTGTAAAATTGGTGAAGCACTTGTAATGGTGATTTATATGAAAGGGGTTTGCTGGGAGTCAATTAATGAGGAAGGTAACAGTGAGCACAGCACCATCCTAATCGAATTTATGGACAGTAGAGGTGAAAAGAAGAGCACGGGCTATTTCCATTATGTGTCTATTTTTACGTTTAGCAATACCATTTTGTTAGGGTATATTGGAATAAGGGCTTTTGTGTAGAATACCACGGTCAGTTAAAAAATAGGCTAAAGATTGGTTAAAGTATTCAGTACCATTGTCGATGTGCAGAAGCTTAATTTTGGTTTGAAATTGAGTTTCAATCATGTTATAGAAAGTACGGAATGTGAAGCAAACTTTAGTTTTATCTTTTAATAGAAACACCCAAGTAACACATGTGTGATCTTTAATAAAAGTGATGAACAATTTTGACTTGGTATGATTTGGGGTACGAGAGGGTCCCCATAAGTCACTATGAATAGTCATGAAAGGTGTAGAAGCGTGATACGGTAAACTGGGAAAGGAAGCACGATGATGTTTGACCAGTTAGCATGGATCACAATGAAATATGGTATTTTCATTAGAAATAAGTGAAAGAAATATTTGAGACATGTACTCAAAGTTTATATGGCCTAACCGTTTTTGCCATAAGTCTAAATCACTAATCTTAGTAGAGACACATTATGACAAGACACAAAAAATTTTCTACACACTAATCTTAGTAGTAAAGCCCATCAAACTCCTTAACATTACCAATCGTCATCCCTGTAAGCAGGTCTTGGAAAACATAGTGAGTGGCAAAAACATCAGCATGCCATCTTTCTTCACGAACCAGTTGGCTAACAGATAAGAAGTTACATTTTAAATTAGGGACATGAAGAACTATATGAAGTGTAAGGGAATCAAATACTCTAATACATCCAACGCTTAGCAACATAAGCATTAGGAGTTAGCAATTTTAACAGCAAGATGTGAAAGAGCAGTAATGTAATGGGAGAATAAAGAACAAGCATCGTTCATGTGATCATATACGCTGGAATCAACAATCCAGTACGGCCAGAGAACCTACCTTTAATAGTAGTAAAGGCATGCAAAAAAATTACCTCGTTAGACGACTATCGCTACAAAGCTAGAGACTATTTTCTAAAGCAGTCAGTCTCACCGCAATAGGGAGAATGAGGGCTTGCATTATCACTGGTGTTCACAGTGTCAGCAACATAGCCACGACTCTTACCTTTCTTCGTTTCCAGCCCGACGGCTCCCCATGCAAATCCCAACAGTTCTCGTTGGTGTGCCCAAGCTTCTTGCAGTGATCATAACTAGGACGAGGCTTGCCGATTTTGCAGTCAATACTTCGCGTAGCCAAGGCAGACATTTCAGCAGGAGCAGCTAGGAGACGAGAAGCCAAGTCGCCGATGGGCATTACAAGGCGACGGGTTCCTTCATTCTGGAAAGTAAAGAAGGCTTCACTGACAAAGGGCAAAGGGACCTGAGCAAGGTGGCGGCCCTGAACATCATCGTAGACTGGATTGAGGCTGGCAAGAAACTCAAGTAGGCACTCCTCCTCTAGGTCCTAGTGGCTGGCTTTGGCGTTATCTGCACAATGCCAGGTGTATTCTTTGAGAAGATCTAAGTCCTGCAAGAGAGAGACCTTTGCTAGATAGTACGATGTGAGAATCTTGGTGTCTTGCTGGAGGCGCCAAAGTTTGGCACGGACATCATAAATCAGGGCCGCATTCTTTCGGGAACCATAGGAATCCTTCACAGCATCCCATATCTCGCGAGCCATTGGTAGGAAGAGGAACAACTCTTGAGAGACAACACCATTGAGTTGAGTGCTGAGACGATGGAGTTCTCCATCTTCCAGTGCTGCCATGCCATGACGTTAAACGTAGGAGGGACGTCGAAGTCGGCGTTGACGTGACCAAGTCTGTCACGACTATTGAGAGCAAGTCTCATGGACTGAGCCCACTCCTGATAGTTGTCGCCGATGAGTTTATCTTGCCCAATGAGAATCGTATTCTCACAGACAATGGGACAGATAGAGGAACCCTCCCCATCAGCCGATCGATTGTCCTCTATAAAGATAGCAGTATAGGGATGAAAGTGAACAGTTGAACGAGGGCAGCAGTAAGCTTCACTGCCCTGATACCAAGAAGCTTATTATGGGACGGGGAGAAATTGGAATGAATATTCTGATATCTTATTGAACACTAGGGTACATTATATACAATAGTATGAGATAATGACTATGATACTAGGGCCTGATTGGATTTTATAATCTACACGATAAATGAAAATAGAATAAAATCATATCACACATAATCTCCCTAATAATATTAACAGATTATCCTATAATATCTCCTCTAAACTAGGGATATACAATTTACACTACCCCTACTCCTTGTTGCACTTTAGCCTACTCATACAGCACTTCTTTTCGTTCGCAGCCAGGAACCATTAGATAATCTTTTAAACCAGCAGTATTGCCCCCTTCGAACCTTTTCTTCCTTTCCTCCTCTGGGTTTTAGCAAACTCGGTAGCTCTATCATAATTCAATGAGATTTATTGAAGCAAAATTTGATTCCTACTCCACCTATTTCCCCACATCCAACTACTGGCCTTGCGCCTTCTCCTTCGTAACCAAAAATGGAATATTACATGTTTCTTACATCATTATACGTTAAAGTAGCCGAAGGTTATTGATTGTTCTTCCTTTTACTACATTAAACTATAAAAGGGGGCAATGTAAAGGTGCAGACAAAAAAGCGACAGCATAGATATAACAGAGCAATTGAACTCGAGAAAAATCAATACCATCAGTTGAAGAGTCCAGTTCTACTATCCATTCTGGGTCTCCACAGATAAAATACTTTTCATTTAAGGCCTCAAGAATTATTGAGATCAAGAGATCCACCATTTCATCCCCATCCTTTCCTGGATTGACTCTCTTATTGAACTCCAAATCAAAATAAAGGTGGCATGATAAACCCTGAGAGAAGAATATCATTCAGAGTGTATGAGATCCAAAAATGAAAATTTGCCCAGCTGACTCATAATAGTACTGTATCACTTGCTTAATGAAATCAATAACCATGAAACACACAAGACTAGTACCTCTTGAATCACTTCATAATGATGACGCAATTTGGAATCCATATTTTTGTACCTAAATGTACATTCACCAACATTGTGAAAATGAAGACACAGAACTTTCATTGCCAATAGAAGCAATAATAAATTATGCAATCGGAAAAGAGAACTACACGAAGGTAACCTTCTCCAGAACTCTGTATATGTAGATGCAAGGAACCTTCTTTGTCCACTAAAATGGTCTTGATAACTGAAGATACGAATATGGTCTTTCCCTTTGGCAAACTTCATTGCATCATCCTGTCTTGGGAATGTAACCCATACCTCCTCCCTGAACATATATAAACCATGAGTCAAGCTCACTAGTCACATGATGAAAAACATGGTACAAAAAGAATCATCATTGAAATAGAATGTAAACAATAAACTAGCATCCCACACCTTAAATCTGATTTATTTTTCTCAAAGAGATCAAGACGTATCTCGTGTAACAGGCGCCAATAGCGAACTGGTCTTTTGGGAGGTACTCCATGTGGAGATCCATAAAATACAACTGGAGAGAACTGTTTCCCAAGACTAAAACCATTTGCTTTAGCTATAACTGATTTAATCTGAAAAGATAATGCAAGGTAAATTAGTTTGAAATAAAAAAATACAACTTAATTGCTCCACTGCATCAAAAGCAATGAAGAGTATGAGCCTTTTTTGCAGCATCAAATGATTGGCAACAATTGCAAAACAACATTAGTACAGCACAAAAACAAAGGGGTGCAACTAAGTAAGTGGTAATTACTTTCTCAATGGAAGCCTGCACGTCTGTTGCTTGGCCAGATATAGAAATGGTGGATGTTGTGGGACTTTTCCTCTCCTTTGCAACTGATTTGGGAGATAGAAGGCTAGAATGAGATGAGATCTTACCTGCTGAACTTCCTTGATCCAATCTGCTTTTAGTTCTCTTTCTTTCCCTTATAGCAGATTCTGTGAAAATAAAAGTTTTTACTCTTTTATGGTATAATCATATTAAATAGGGAAGAGTGAAGCTATTCACCCAATAGAAACTAATATCTAAATAAACAATTAGCCATCTACCAGGCACAATAGGAATAAGTGATGAGAATATACTGAAGGGAGATCAATGAGGACGACAAGAAACACAAGAACAAAATGGAGTTGAAATGTTAAGTAGGTATCCACAAAAATTAAACATGTTTTTACTTTTATGCATAACAGAATGGTGATAGGTCAGTTTATAAGTGTACTATCGCTCGTTCTATTGAAGAAACCAAATTAGCCGGATAAAAACAAAAAATTCAAAAGCAATTTAGACAATAAACTAAAAGGATTAAGGACGGAAGATTTGATTTCAAATATTAAAGAACTAATCCTATATAATCAATGATTTATGCTAAATGCCTACAAGCTATAAGTTTTGGGGAGAAGTGAAAGCTTACGAGGAGGGGATAAACCGCACTTGAAGCACGCGAACAAGCGATCAACATCGTCCATAGCGCTTGAAGGCATTTCTGCTTTTCTCTGCGATGCGATGTTTGCTTCCCTTGGAACAGAATGAAAATCATTTTTCTGTTCTTCATCTATGGGGTGGAGGCGGGAATTTAAATTTTCAGGAAAGCCGAAAAACAGAACGGTCGACGTGTCGCGCGTGCGTTTGGCAACTGCTAAAATTTAGATTTTAAAAGGTTTTTAATTTAAATATTTATTTAAAAAAAATTAAACTATAGTTTAAATTTAAAATTTTAGATAAATTATTGAGACTAATTTACTACCTAATTATTATTTTATTTTTATTTTTTTTATATTATTATTTTTTTCTTTTTTTCTACCATCTCTTCTCCTCTCCCTCCTCTCTCTTTTTTATTATCTATCATCTCTCCTATCTCTTTTATACTATCTTTCATCACTCTTCTCTCTTCTTTATATTATCTCATATTTTTAATAAAATTATAGATTTTTTAATTACAAATTTTTTTTTATAATAACAATTTAAATACTTTTTTTTATAAATTTTTTTCTAAAAATTATTTTTTTAAAATAGTCAAAAAGTCTTCTTTTTATAAGTTTTTTTTTTAATTTTTTTAAAATATTTCCTATATTTTAATTTTGGAAGACTTTTAATCTGTAGCTTCATATATTTTTACTTTACTTCATTTTTAAGTTTGCAGTTTTCTTCTTCTTTTTTGATGAAATGCAGTTGTAGCTTTTTTTATGATGTTGTTATAATATCACCGTATTTGTAATCAGTTCTTGAAATTTCAAATAACTAATAAAGAGAAAAAATTACAATAATCAAATTTAAAATCAATTAAAAATATCTTTCTAATCCTATTTATAATTTATTTTCAATATATTTTATCAAAAATTTTAAACTTTATTCTATTTAATATATTATACCCAAAAATATAAAGTTTATATAATAATAAATAAAGAGTAAAATTATATATTTATATAAAAAATTTATTGATATAATTTATAAAGAAGATAAAAAAAATAATCTTCTTTCTTACATATAAACAAGGAATCTCATTAGAATTATATAAAGAATCGATAAAAAAAATTATAGGAACCATATTAAAATAAGATAAAACTATAAAGATATAATTTAAAATAAAGATAAGGATTTAATTAAAAATTAGAAAAAATTATATAGAATTACAAATTAATTTTTTTCTTTAATTTTAAATTGCTGTTGTCATGAAAACTAGCAGACGGCAGACGGTAGATTTTGACATTTTGTGTTGCTAAAGTTTTTATTTTTCGGAATAGAAGAAATTCAACTTCAGTTTTTCTCTTATTTCTTTTTAGTTCTAATCTTTATATTTTTTTATTATAATTTATGCTATGCAAAAAATTGGTTTTTATCTATGAGGACGTCCTTGTGTGTTTAATTGACATGAAATTAACACTATCAATTAAGTTGACATGGACTACTGCACGGACTAATATGGCTTATGTGTAGTTACTAAAATTAAAATTTATTAAAAATATAAGAATAAAAAACAAAATTTATTATTAAAAAAATATTTATTATAGCATCATTCTATTGAGTTTATAAGCAAAATCTCCATAAAAAATACATATTTTTCTAAATAAATTTTATTTTAAAATATTTTTTTACAATAATTTTTATTAAACTTTTTATAAAAGACATTTTTTACAGTAATTTTATAAAAAATTACTATTAAAAGTATTTTACTAAAATTTAAAAAATTTAAGTGAAGTAAAAGTATTAATAGTAGGAGATTTTTAAAGATAAAAGTAATATATATATATATATATATATATATATATATATATAATATCCCTCTCACTATACGTGCTTTTGGAATTGTGGATGTAAATATATATAAATTTGTTTGATTTGATAGCCAACACTTTTATTACTTTTAACATTAAATTATATTATATTATATACACTTTTAAATACTTTTTAACATTAAATTATATATGTATATTATATGTTTGAGTGCACATGGAAGTAGAGTTAAGAATGCAAGCCAATCGCTAGATACGGGTTAGCCCATAGTGAGTTGGCCTAAAAGCGGGTCGAGGTTAATCGACCCACTTCTAGGTAGGTTGTTATAATATCAACCTGAGCCCACTATGGGACCTGCCAACTTACCAGTTTTTTTTAATTATTTATATATATTTTAAAAAAAATATTTTTATATATTTTTTTTAAAAAAAATAATTTATATGTATCAATATTAATTGAATTCAAAGCATGATCTGAAATTGTTAAAATATTTATTTCTTTAACTTTATCACTATCTGTATATAAATCTGTCACAAGTAAAATAATAATAAAATAAAATGTATATATATAAATAAATGACTAAATAAAATAAAGTTAGTATAAATTAAGTATAATATAAACTTTAATTTAGTTAATACTCTAAAATTAATAAAGGGTGATATAAATAATAAAAATTTTAAATTTTAAATAATAATAAAAAAAAGCGGGCTAACCCGCCAACCCGGCGAGTTAGCCCGCCGCGAGTAGGGATGGAAACAGGCCAGGCGGCCTGTCAGGGGCCTGTGGCCTGGCCTGCATTAGGCCTGGCCTGTTTAGAAAAATACACAGGCTCAGGCCTGTTTGAAAGCCTGTTATTCTTAAGAGGCCAGGTTCAGGCCTCTTACGAAGCCTGTTAGGCCTGTTAGGCGGCCTGGGCCTGTTAGTTAAAATTTATTTAATATTAAAGTATAATAAATGGGTGTTAAACCTACCATATCTTGAACACAATACAAGAGTCAAACCATTAAACTAACATGTATTATTATATATTTTATTCTTTAATTTTATTTTAACAGGCCTGTTAGGAGGCCTGTTATGAGAGCCTGTTACGGAAGCCTGTTATGAAGGCCTGTTAGATAGTCTATTAGTATAATTAAAAAAATCAGGCTTTTAAACAGGCTTCAGGCCAGGCCAGGCTTTTATACAGGTCAGGCTTAGACAAAAAAAAAAGGCCTATAACAGGCCACAGGCCAGGCTCAGGCCGAATTGACACTTAATAGGCCTGGCCTGTTAAGGCCAAAGCCTGGCCTGGCCTGGCCTGTTTCCATCCCTAGCCGCGAGTGTGGGCTTGGCTTTGACCCGCACTAAAATGGGTTGCCAACCCCGCCATAAAATGGCAGGTTGGGCCCACAAATTCCCAGCTTTACATGGAAATGCAAGTCAAGGCTCATTTGGAGAGACTTTTACCTGTGATTTTTCATAA
Organism: Leucaena leucocephala; assembly: GCA_037074615.1. Taxonomy (NCBI): domain Eukaryota; kingdom Viridiplantae; phylum Streptophyta; class Magnoliopsida; order Fabales; family Fabaceae; genus Leucaena; species Leucaena leucocephala. The sequence continues at coordinate 18,140,580 of CM073519.1, forward strand.
AATTATTATTAAAAAAATTTAAAAATTTAAAACTTTAACATGATTACATTTTTATTTTTATAACTGTTTAAGTCCCGTTCCTCTGTTCTATTATGACAGACTTGCATGAAGGACTTTTTCCAACGTTTTCCTCCTATTTTTAGTATTTATCTCCATCACTTCCATTATCGCCCTAGAAGCCGTAAGTCACTGTTTAATTTCATTATTTGTTCATTTTTCTTGTTTTTTTAGTTGTTTGTTGTTTATAAAGTGTAATACATCATATAGATTATATCATCCTTATATTAAATATTTATAAGTTTTATTTTCTATTCACAATTTTTCTCTTCACTTCTTCAACCTCGCACTCATTTGAATCTCTTCATCATCGTGTCAGAAAGAGCTTGAAGATCTTCAATGGCCAAAGATTTATATATTTTCAACTTTTTTGCCAGATCTACAACTTCTCCAAATCTGGTTCAATACTTTTACTATCTTTTTCATTTTTCTTTACATGGCGTACTCTTCAAGTTCTTCTCCTTCCCATTGATATAAAAGATCCCATAATAATTTTTAGGACAAGTATCCTCTCCCTGACCCAATGTCTGCTTCTCCATTTCTAAACATCCATAAAACGTCTAGAAGAATTGATAAACCGAATGGATAGTTTAGAGAACTAATTTGAAGAGCTCCCTTCAGGTAGAGAACCTTTAAGAAAGGTTTGATAGTCTCTATTCTAATCTCTGCCGCCAATGTAACCAGTGGCACTTCCACTACCCTTTAGATGACTCAGATGACTCCCAAAACTCAGATAACTCTACTTCATCTGATTCAAAGGCTTCACCTTTTTTTCATCTCCTTTTTTTATCAATACTTTTATGGCAGTTTTTATTAAATACCACCGTTACATATACTTGTAACAGTGGTTTTAATAAAACCGCCATCTAAAGTCTTCATATTTGGTAATTAAATGTCAAACTTTTGACCACAGTTTTATTAACAACCTCTGTTACAAGTATCTTTAATGGAAATTTTTAATAAAAATAGCAGTAAAAAGTCACAAAAATTTACTAAACCTAATCCACAATGAGTTTCAAATTTACTTTTCACACAGCTACTTGTGGTGTTGTTCTTTGGCCCGCCACCACTGACTTGGATGAAAGGTATTTTTTGTCATTTTCTAACTATTTTTGGTGACTCCGCTGTTCACTATCTCAATCATCATTAACTCCCTCTGTTATCATTCTCATCTTCAAAGTTGTAAGTCACCGTTGAACTTCTTAATTATTTTATGGTCGGGTTCTTTATTAGGATTAAAGCTAAAAGAGACTAAATGAGTTAATAAAATATATAAATGTCACACTATGAGTATATAGGCAAGTGACTCGCTAAAGTGAGTTATAGAGTTTTTGGTGTTTAGTTGCTAAAAAACTAACTTGAGTTTTGTTTGTCTATATTCCTAACTGTTTGAATTGTTGTAATAGATGTTTAAAAACTAAAAAATGAGGCTTTAGGATAGTATAGCTCAAGTTATGAATTTGTTCTCTTCCTTTATTTGGACAGTAAACTGAGCCATGGGAGAACTAATATTGGTTAATCTTAAATGTTATTTTTAGGACTCAAGATTGTAGGACATCAAAGGAGTTGGATGATTAGGTGATTATAACATAATCAATAGTTAAAATGATGGTTTGATAGTTGATTTCTAGATATGACAAATATATGACAAAGACAAATATATGTTTATGTATGTTATTGGGCCATTGAGGTTTAAAGAGTACAATATAGTGTACTTTTTTTATATTCTTAATTTTTAAACAAGTGGCTCAATGAAGTTATAATTTGAGAGATTAGTTCACTGTTTTTTATGGTTAGTTGTATCATATTTTTAACTTTATATATTATTTTTTGAATAGAGCATGGACAGTTCAAGTTCAATAGGTTCAGGTTCTGGTTAGCAAGGAAAGAAAAGAGGAAGAGGCCCGACCCCTATGGAATGGGTCTATGACAAATGAGGGATTAAATCCCATGAGGTTGTAGGTTGAGTTTGATGTTGACGCAAAGGCAACTAGTCAAAGTGGGCCAGTGTTTAATAGCTATGTCGACCATATAGTTCATGCTAAAATTAGCATTGCGTGTCCCAACTGGAAGGAGGTCGACCATAAAGACAAATATATGATTTGGGAGGACATTTTGGTACATTTCTAATTTTATATTCTGCCTATCTACTTTAGTTATTGATTATTTTTATCCCTTATTGCAGCTTCATCTTATATTTTTTTGTACTTACACGCAACAAAATTTCAACATTCATGTCACTTCAAGCATGAAGCATCGTATCTTAAAGCAATGCGATATACGGTGGAGAAACTTTAAATTGAACCTTGTGAAGAACTACCTCTGAAGCAATAAGATGGGGGAGCATATGAAGGATACATACCCCAATGTTAGTGATGAAGCTTGGATATTGTTTTGTCATTGGCAGGAATAAGCTACTTATATGGTTTGATGTGTGCTGTAAACTTACATTTTATATTAACTTAGTTGGTCGTGAATGTACACTTTAATTAACTAATCTAACTTTATTTTATTTTCATAGGCTATTTTTAAAAGGAATCAATAAATAGCCAAGAAGAATGTGTACTAGCACTATATGTCTGGCAGAGGGTACATTGTCATTGAGAGGAAAATGATGCAAGAGCAGTTGGATGCTGCACACAAGCAACTGCATCAAACCTTACTGCCTCGACCTTTCTTTATCCATCAGCATCCAGCATCCATCTCACTAACAAAAATGGAAGGCTGCGAGGGTGAAGAAGGAACAATATATCACTCCAGAGGTTGTTACAGTTGTTGAGAGGATCGTAAGTAACTAATTTAAATACTAAGAATTTATACGTTATTACTTGCTCCTCAGTTATTTTAACTTGATAAATTGTATACGTCGTATGATGCACTGGAGCAACAGGCATCCTAAGGTATTTTGTTTCTAAAAAGCAATGGATATCCTGGAGATAGATATTGGGACCCCTAACCACCCAGGTTGGGTGAGAAGGGCTCCTAAAGGAGTCATATGCAAAGACTTCTTTGGCTCTGCCCTCGAAGAAGAAGTGCACCCTCCTAAGACATGCTACGAGATGAGTTGCAAAAGGTTCAAGATTAACTTAAAGTAGAGGATCAAGCGGAGTTGGAAAAATGCGCTATGAGGTGGATGCTAGAGTCGAAGAGCTTATGGATGCCAAGTTTTAGTAGGCCATGATAATGATAGGTTTCCCCATACCCGGCCAAAGTTCAGAGCTAAACACATTCATGTACTTCTTTTTAAGGGATATTTTATTTTGTCTTGACTAATTTTGTTTACATTTTTAAGGTTCTCCTGCGGTAACTAGTGGGAAGGGAAGCGCCAATAAGGAGAAGTTCGTCTCCCAACCATCTGGTCTTGACCTTAACCCTTAAGTACACGAGGACAATAAGGAAAAGTGTGGTCTATACATTGTGACAGACTAAGGGACTACATTATTCATAGTACCGTGTACCTGGAAGCCATAACCATTCACTAGAAAACAATTCCTGATGTCAATGCCAAGGTCACCGTATAATGCATAAAGAAGTAATTAGGCATTGCACCAGTTTTTTGCCCTACTAAAGAGGTCAAAATATTGGAGCAAGCTCTAGGGCAATTTATTATATGGCCAACACATCTGATCAGATTGAGAAAGCGGGACACACCAGAGCTGATGCTAGAGAAGGTGCCTTAAAAGCAAACCCCAAATGGCCCAGAACCAGCAAAGGCACCACAGAAGCCCAAGGCTTAGAGGGTGAAGTAAACAAGTGCAGACCTCTTCCTAAGAACATATCATCGAGATATTTTGGTATAGCAACTCTTCACTCGATGGCAGTAGGATTAGAGGAAGTACTTAGTTTCACAATTCCGTTCAAGGTACAAGGAGCTTTACAAATTCACCCTGGACAGGAATGATAGTGCAATTCTTGAATTTTGAGGAAATGGATTCAACTGTCTTCCAGTGTACCATATTATAAGTTGCAACTTTATTTTAATATTTTATGTTTAACCATTTGCGTAGTACTGACTCATTTCTCTATTAATAATAGCCACTTCTATCAGAGATGCTTAAAAGAAGCAAAAAGAGACATATATGGCTTCATGTGTCCTCAATATATCCAAGAGATAGGCACTGATAGGAGCTTGAGGATTATGTATATGGTCGTCATTATGGCTGGCATCAGGAGGAAGATATATTTTGTACCTTACATTAAAGGATAAGTATACTCTTATACTTGGCACACTCATATACATATTATTCTACATTCATATATAATGTTGTTCATATTTTGTAATACTTATTGAACTTTGCTTGTCGTAGCTCTTAAAGATAATGTAGTGTACTGGTTTGATTCATTGTTTGAACAGCTATATACCAAGATTTTTTCCATATCAACACGTGAGCTTTTCTTTATAGATTTGTTAACACAAAAATTTAGTAAGTTATATATGTTTTTTTTTCAATTGGAGATAGGGTTGTGCAAGGCTTTAACTTGTTCAGAGCCCATCCCATTAGTACTAATCTTTCATGAATTTATCCTCGAGTAAGTACTTTTTAAACAATTAAGTTTCAATTTTCATAAATTTATTAGGGAGAAAGTTAGTCACTAATGTGCTCTATATTTTTTCTATTTTATTAGTACTACCATGAACTTGGCAGTGTTGAGTGCGGATATTATATAATATAATATATGTACGAGATCATTGAGATAAGGATCACATATAGCTTACATAAGGTATGAAAGTGATCAATATTTAGACTTTTTCAATTTATTATATCTTGAATATTTACCTATTACTTCTAACTTGCAATTGTTTGAGTAAAATAAAATGAGCTTTGATGATGAGCAAATCCACTCAATGATAGATACTTTGGCAAAAACTATCCTGGAGAACTTGCCTTAATCAATCATCCATTTCTTGTATATATGATTGTATTATATTTTGGTTAATTGTATGCATTAATAAGAATTCGAATTACTTTTTTACTATATATTAACATTTAATCTGAATTTTTCTATTTCTGACTTTATACTCTGCTGCATATAGTATGTCTTCATTATGACAAATACAGGGTGGTATAGATAGAAAAATTGAAAGAAAGTGTAAAAACAATTAATGGCTATTTTTGTATAAATCGTCATTACAAGTATAGAATGTGATGACGGTTACCTTAAAAAATGTCGTTATATGGTTAAACTATAACGACAATGTTACTAGAAACTGCTATTATATGATTAAACTGTAACGGCGGTTTTATTGGAAACCACTGTAACATTCTAAATATATAAAAAACTGCCATTAAAGTATTACATTTAACGATACTTTGTCAACAACCATTAAAAGATAGACTTATAACAGTGATAGAATTCACGCTAGTTAAATGTCACTTTTAACCACCATTGTATTACTTTTTTTAAGTAATGAGTAGTGGTTAACAGTGGATGGTGGCAAATAGACTTTGTTAGAAGGAGCTCGAAGTGCTTCAATGGAAGAAGCTCTAGATCTTCAGTTTCTTCATTAGATCTTTGACTTCTTTTTTCCAGATCTAGTCTAATACTTTTGATGAGTGTGATCGAGGTGGCTGATGGTAGTGTATGCTGAGGAAAGATAAAAAAACTAAAACATTCTAGCTTTCCACTGTATTTTTAACCAGAATAGTCGGGGAAATAAAGCAAAATTTCACGGCGTTTTTTTTGCATAAAACCTCATAAAAAGTTATCTTTAATGGCAGTTACAAAACTACCTTTAATGACAGTTACAAAACTGCCTTTAAAAGATATACTTACAACGATGGTAAAATTCACACTGCTCCTAAAATCGTCATGAAATGTTACTTTTAACTACCGTTAATTTTTTTTCTACTAGTGATTGAAATAAGTATACAAATCTAAAGTTGATTTAACCCTTTAAAAAGGGACCTTAAACATGTAATAGAAGACAAAAAAATAATTTTAACTGAGGAAATCAATTTTGATAAAAAAAATCAATATTCAACAATAAAATAATATTTCTAACATTTAAATTTATGCTCTATTTTTCTTTTCCACCTGCGTATAAACATAATATATATTAACTTTTTTTTTTTACTTTCTTTATCGGTTGTTGGGATAATAACCGATGTAGGAAGTCTCTTTTCTACATCAGTTGTTGAGTTAGTCAAAATGTAAAAAGTCTTTTTTCTATACCTGTTATTTTTATTAACTGGAGTAGAAAGTATTTAGTATAACCTAAAATTACACATGCTCTATTCAATTGTGCATGTGCCTTCATCTTTAGATTTATAAATATTTTTGTAAATATTTTTAAGTTGAAAGCCTAGTCTTAGTTCTAATGAGCTCCATCAACTCAAGCTTTTGCATATATAAAATGATAAACAAACATGAAAGATAAAGATTTTCAGAAGGGGACAAATTTTCTAGGGAAAGCATACAGAGCTTCGTCTTGGGGGAGAAATGGGTAAAATATCTGCAGGACTAAAGAAAGAAATTCGAGATGACGAGTTTGAAACTTTCCATTGCTGACGATAAGTTGAAAGACTATGAAATGACCTTGACCTTGATGATGATGTTGATGCTCTTCTTGGATGGTTTACATCGATCCTAATACTGAATAAATCACAATATCAAATATTAAGATAAGTACATCAAAGCATGCAAACTTATAATAAGGTACCAAAAATTAGACCGACCGAGACTGTAGAAACAGTGATCTATCTATGATGGAATCGGGTTAACTCAATATTGATTTAAATAATATAATTTAATTAAAAAATATAAAAATTCTCATATATATATATAATCTAAAAGAATAATATTTAAATAAAAAAGGTATTAATCCCTAAATAAATATAATATATATTTATATTTGAGATTTTTAATAAATATAATATATAAATAACACACGATTTAATAAAACAAAGTTACTAAAACACAAATATAATGAGTTGTTATATTTTTTTTAAAAAAAATTAAAAATAATGTCATTTTAAGTTTAGGAAGGAGAGAAAAAAAAATTTAACCTGGTTAACCTAGCCAAAACTTCTAACCAGATCAACAAGGAGACTAATTCATCATTTTATTGGCTGATTTGACCGACTGACCTAAAATTAGTTTTATTAATACCATATACTATGTGTATATAGACCCGAGCATATGAAAAAGAATAGAACAATACTCACTTTTGGTGAACGTCAACATATAGATCAGTTTCATCCAATATATCTTCCTTCACAAACAAAAAAGAAGCTAAACGTGAGTCATCTTGAAATTAACAAAGCATATATAGATAAACCATTACGAAGCAATTGTAATATATTAATTAATTAATAACCTGAAGAAGCTCCTCCATGATATCTTCCAAAGTTATGATTCCAACAACTTGCTCATTGCTACTTTGAAGATAATAGTAATCAGAATCGTCTCGGGAATCAATTTCATGGATTTGTTTTAATTTCTTATGGTGTGGATCTGAAGAATCACCACCCATAAGCTCATTCTCCATCATATTCTTCAGTGTTGCGCTATAATATTCAGTTTCTACTGAATTCCAGTCTGTGGAGATGCTCACATAATCTCCCTTCTCAATTGCATGATGACCAACTCCTGCGAGTACAACATTTTTTTATAACCTTCCTTAAGTCCCATATGATAGAGTCAACTTATACTTTCACTAAGTACAAGAAAAACCTTTTACAACAGCTTTTTTATATACATCAATTATCCTCTTATTCTTATTATAGGATACTCTCAGCTAATTCTTACATATCAAAAAATGACAGTTATATTATTAAATTTGTTTTAAATTGATAATTTTTTTAAATTTATCCCTATTTAGAAGATAGAGTTCGAGGACTCTATTCAAATAGCACTCAATTAATAACAAGGGTAAAACAGAAAAAAATAATTAATGAATCAGTTGGTGATTTATATTTATGATAAAAATTGTGTAAAAACACTTTTTCTGCATCAGGTCTAACTCTTTTTCTTAATATTTGCAACTCGTTGCTGAAATGAACATGATATGATTAATTAAGTTGCAAATAGAATCTTATTGAATTCAAATATTCTTAATCAAGATTCTTGCCTGGTGAAGTAGCTCTTGTGTCGTTTTTGTTTTTCACAACAACGGCCATGTGGCTTTGACCCCTCTGGAATTGGGTTAGTATATCATATAGTGGCCAGTCTTCACCCACTCTGTGTATAGACATTCATCAATCAAGTAATGAAATAATTAAGAACAACAACAACATGTGCTATATATTGAGAGAAGTTAAAGCAGATTTGGTCTAAAAGAAACGGACCAAGCCATACGATTATTTTAAAGCACAAAACCTGCCCTAAAGAAGCAGCCCAATGATGAGAGAAATGTGGCTTGACATTACCCTAATATGTACCATGTACTCCCTCCGATGGGCTTTATATATAAATGACGAATAATTGAATAATATTGTTTTAAAAATTGGTTAAAATTAGTTAAATATAATAAATATGTAAAAAAATTATAATTTTACCCTCGTTTCAGGCGAAAAAAGAAAAAGGAAAACTACTTTAGCATGAGTAGAAAATTAATGAAGAAGCTAAGCAATTATTGGATACCTTGGAATTCTTCTCAGAGTGAGATATTTAATAGGAGTTTCATCTTCAGGACGACAGAATATTAAATTCTTGACCTACATTCAAGAATGAAACAATAATAATAACTACCTTTTTGAGATTATAATGAAACAAGGGTCTTCACTTAATAAAGTCTTGTTTTTTTTTAATTGAAACAATCATCCAAAACATTTCTGTTGGAAAAAGTCTAACAGTCCACCTTGAATAGATAAGCCCAAAACCCATTATAAGGGAGGCATAAAATTCTAGATATTAACAATTATTTATAAGAACATGCCATATAATCCATAAGTGACTTATAAATATAAATAAAGGAGTAACTCTATTTCAAATAGAGTAAGAATGGCTGTGTGCATATTAGATTAAGAAAGAGAAACGAACAGAAACAAATCGTCCCTCTGTAACTAAACTCTCACCATATTTCCAATGGTATCGTTAGTTGTGAAACTATAGTTAGAATACAAGTGGATTCATTTTTTCTTTTATTTAATTAAGGTATAATCCTTTTCTATAAAGGGTTTTCAGTGTCTCTCATAATAAGCGATTTCCTAATATTTAAACTTATGTTTTTCTTTTTATAGAGATAAGTTTGTTTACAAGTTACCACTTCAATTAATAGCTTATTAGTAGAGTGGTTTTATTTATTTGTTGAGGTTTAAGGTTAGAAATCAAGAATCCGAGGTATACTTTTTCCTTGTACAAAAGAATTTAGAAGATACGAAGTAAAATGTAATTGTTTGGCAACTTACCAAAATAATACCAATAATATTTGTTGGATTCCCAGAATAGATTGGTACTCGACTGTGACCCTTGCTCATTATCAAGCCCATCGTATACCTATGCACAAGAAATTAATGAATCTACAGTTAAACGATATAAGATGCTTTTTTAACAGAAGAGATGTTCATGTGATTTGACAAAACCACAATAAAAATCTTTAGGCTTGTTTGTTTCTGGATGTTATTTTTATGTTTTTAAAATAATTTTATAAGAAACTTGTTTGCAAAATTAATCTAGAAAAAAAAGAAAGTAAGAGATAGAGTGGCAAATATAATGATAAACATATATTTAGAGAATTAACAAATGATGTAAATAAATATGAAAGACAAAATAGAGAGTATAATTGCATATAAAAAAAAAGAATTAATAAAAATAATAAAAAAATGAAAACAATATAAAACAATAAAACATTTAAAAGTTTTTTTGAGTTTTTTTAAAACCTTTTTTTATTTTGCAAAATATTCAATTAAAAACTTATAACCAAACAAGTTTTTTTTTTTTACTTTTTTGTTTTTAGAAACAAAAAATTGTTTAAAAAAAGGCCTTTTGTAAATTTCTTTTTTATTTTTTACTTTTTAAAATATATAGAAGGTTTACGTAATTTTAACAATATTCAATACAATTTCATACATTGAATTTATTAACACACACACATATATATGCACACGTACATACGTACATGTCAAGTTTGGAGTTGATATCAAGAGAAAATGTTTGAGTTATTGGGGTCATTGCATGTTTGGCTGTTTTGAGTGTTAAGTCTAAGGCTCCACCAATTATTGCTGTTTCGTAGCGTGACAATTCTCCACCTTTTCCTGCCTGACAAAATCACCTTCAACATTCAAAAACAACATGGTTGAATATATAAATCTACCTATAAAGTATTAGTAAATGTGCATTTGGTACTATAACATTTTTTTAGTTGTAAAAATGCACATAAAAATTACAAAATGACTTAAAGATGTCACAGTCGTTAATATTTGTTAATTTTTGTGTAGATCCACACTGTTGTCTAATATGCTTCCCTCTAATGCCCTTTGTAATGCCCAATTTCTCAAATGTTTTTTTTTCTTTTCATCATTAGATATTACATAAAAGTTTACATAGAATCTAATGATTAAAAGAAAAAGAAAAAAAACATTTAGGACATTGGGATATTATAAAAGGCATTAAAAAGTATTGGAAAAAGACACATTAAAGGCTTCAAGCCCTAATATTTTTATACTATTTGAGAATCTTCATATGCATTGGTATACCTAAAATAATTTTATGGTACCAGGTGCACATGGACAAATACTTCATACTAGATTTCTACCTTAACTATACTATAGTTAATCTGTAACCAAATATATATGTAATTGATTCATCTAACCTCATTAGCATGTAAGTTCACTAAACTCTTCAGTTCTTCTCGTCCTAAAAGTGCAGCATGCCCCTTCCCAAGCAACCAATCCAAAACCTGTTGTCGTCATATTTCAAATATTAATGGAAGGCAGTTAATATATCAAGGTATTGATTTTATCGATTTCTAATTAAACTGATTAAAATAGTAAATTAAGAATTAATATTATAATCAAAGTCAAGCCTGAGCTAAACCAGTTATGATTAAAATAATATAAAATGAATAAAAATATTTATATATAATCATGAAAAATAATATTTCAGTAAAAAATATTAATCCACTAGTAAAACGAATAAAAATATTGAAAAATAGCTTAGATGCAAAACTCCCATTATGTCAAGAATCAATTTTACCTAAAGAATTGCCTAAAATCTTTATATATATATATATGTATATGTATATGTATATGTATGTGTGTGTGTGTGTGTATGTGTGTGTGTGTGTGTATGTATGTATGTGTGTATGTATGTATGTATGTATGTATGTATGTATGTATGTATGTATGTATGTATGTATGTATGTATGTATGTATGTATGTATGTATGTATGTATGTAAAGATGAGTTACTTTCTTTGTTTTTCTTTTTGATAAGAAAGATGAGTTACCTTACTAATTGGATATGCAAGAGGAAAGAAAACCAGCAAAAGAGCTCGAACAAAAGGAGACAACGTGGCACCAACACTTAATCCATATCGAGAACACAGGGCTTGAGGGATAATCTAACATTAAATTGTATAATTAATACAAATAATAAATTTGAGAAGTAATTATTAATATCAATATAAAAGATAAAGTATACACATTATTCATAAAAATTCTAAGCAATGCACAATAAAATATGTTTAGTCTAATTACAAAACAAAAATTTCCTGTCACCAAAGAACAGGAAAAAAAAACAAAAAATTTACCTCAGTAACGAGCCCTACAAGTGTGCATGTGAAAATAATAGCAAGCCACTCAGGAAACATTTTCTCCATTAAAACAGACACCCCCTTCATCAATAACACAATTTTCAATGTCAACAACCATAATAACAGTAATAATAATAGTAATAGTAGTAAGGATGATGACGACGACGATAAATGTTTCATCTTTATTTAGTAAAAGAGATAGACATTAATTACGAGACTCGCATCCACTGCCTGCACAATTCATTGTCCAAATTAAATTTGAACGTTTATCATTTTTCTAAAACATTAATAAAATTTATTTAAAAGGTTTAAATTATATAAGTATCTTGCATATACTAAGGATTTGTAAGGATTTGATATTCTACAAATGATATATATATGTATGATAATTACATATATGTATGTTCTAGTTGAGGATGACTGATGAGTAAAATTACAATGAATTTAAGTTGATGATGTTTATTAATATTAGTTAAGTAGTTAAAGGTTAGTAAATTACTCAATGAGGATGACTGTTGACTGATGAGTAAAGTTAAAATGAATAAAAATAACATAATTAATACACTTTAAGAATAGAGAAATACTCTAAAAATAATTTAAATTATATTAATATTAAGTATGCCTAATAAAAAGGAAGAAGATTTCCATTTAAATTCTTAATCAAGCAAAATATATTCTTTCACGACATTTCTTTACCGATGACCCACTAATAAATTAGCCTATAGAAATATTTGGCACAAAGCAAAATTAAGAAAGTGTCATACATCAATATATCAATATCAATATGTATATATAACTTATAAGAAATAATATTCTTAGAATAATGTGACTCTCCAATGTATCAAAACAATGAAACATACCCAAAAACAACGGTGTATATTTATATGCAACGACAGATTCCCTGTGTATGGGTGCGTGAGTGACATTTATCAGTGAATTATATATTCCTAACCTGTTTACAATTTTATAAATGGAAGAATTACGCTTAAGAGCACCAAATTGATGTATTTTTTTGGGACCTAATTATAATATCTAATTAATTTTTTAGATAGATTAAGAAAATAAAATAAATTAATTAATTATAACTAATATAAGAATTAGTTGACTAATTTAGATAGATTGATAAGTATATAACATTAATTTATCTTAAGGGATTATATTTAGTTATAATTAATTGATTTATTTAATTTTTTTAATCTATATAAAAAATTTAAATAATTTTTATAATTAAGATCAGAAGGAATATTTTTTCTTAAAAAACACTAATAATAAATACTCATTGTTACATTTGTAAGTTCGTGTTGTTTGGGTGGTAAAAAGTGTTAAATATTTTTAATTATAAATGCATTATATGAATGGTAAATACTCATAATTGGACTCATAAATTTATGTCATGTGAGTAGTAAATCTGAGACTCTTTTAATAATTAAATTTATAAATTTAGCCCTTGGTTATAATTCTCCTTTTTATAAATCATTGTATATATTTATATATATTTTTATCTAGTTGATATATATATATATCGAATACATTTATTGAAATACAGCTCACAAGAGTCAAGAATATTAAGAATTGAAAGATTTTGACATACCTCTAGGGCCATTGTTTTAGCTAGGAGGAGAGTACATAGAACTAAATGCTCATTCTTAACAATGGACATAATCTTCGCTGCAAAACAAAAAAAAAATTGTCATTAATTAGTTTAAATTGCCTCCATTGTCCCCACTTTAAGGACCAACACAATTGAACTTGAGTCTAATGGATGGAAAAAAGTATACTACTTCTTATTCTAAATGCAATATCTAAATAAAACTTTTATTTTATTTTTAATATAAGATATTATTTTTTAAATTTATAATTTTTATCTAAAATATCTCTATTGATTTCATATAATAAGATATATTCTATTAAGGGGTACTTACCATACATATAATTAAAAATAATATTTTATAAAAATTAATTTATATTTATTATAAATAATTAATTTAATTAATTTTTTTAATATCTATAAATTAATTATTTAATTTTATATTAAAGACTTTGAGGGAGTATTGTTGGTTTTGTTTTTTTCATTTGGAGTCTAACTAGGCTTAATTTTTTTTTTCCATTTTCAATCATGAAAAAAAGATTTGATTACTGAGAGAACACGTACAAACCTGCATGTTTCTGGATTTTAGGCTGACCAGCTTTAACAAAGACTTCGAGATCAACTTGACTGAAGGACAAGAGCCCTAGAGCGAGTCCAGATGTAGCAGCAGCAAACAGCACGAATACAAGACTCATCAAAAGTGATATCCAAAAAGAAACCTCACAGCACGGTTTCTCTTCTTCAAAGAAGTTTCTCATTAGAAGAAGAAGATACCGTTCCCGCTGTTAATTTGCCATATAAACTGTCATCAGACTTCAAGTATATGTTCGCAGATACTATATGATGAGCATATATATATATGAGTCTATGACTCGTAGGAGCTCTCTAAGAGGCAAGTCGTTGGGAAACTCAATTTGACAGTTTGCGCGTTTGACAGACAAAACATTATTATATATAATATTGTTTTGACTGATCTTATTGCATATAATAAATAATACAACTATAAGTGCAGTCCTCATATTCTTATTGGTTGACATTGGAATGTGGGCATCACATTGTGATTGTGTGGTTAACAAATTTTCAATCAAATTCCAATGATTCTGTCTGTCATAAGGATGAAAATGACATTAAGTATTTGATGAGGCTGACACACATTATATATATAGGTGTATATATATATATAGGTATAGCCAGGGGAGTTTATACTTTATATTGCGCATGCTATTTCTTTATTATTCTGCTAACAAGAATCTCAATTTTTAAATCGGTGTTTATTATTATCTATATTTATTATTGGTTCTATGACTACTTCAACTACTTTGAAAATGTTGGGTATTAAGAGTGAGTATTTCGAAAGCATCATACCCTTGAAAGAAAGAATGGTTATTCTTGATAGTGCTGTGTAAGAAACCCAAAATCCATATCAAATATGTACTACCCAGCCTAATAAAAAGTGGTCAAATATAAAATAGGTAATTTTGGACAAGGCCAATATTCAGGCCGGGCCGGATACCAAGTAGGGGTTATTGCCCTGCCCAGTTAATTATGTTTGTATATATCAAAATTTATAAACTATATTATTTCACATAGAATAAATATAATAGATACTGGTGATTAAAGGATAATTTTACAAATATAAGTAGTCAAATATGTAATTGTATCCTTTAAAATTTATAAGTAAATTGATTTATTTCTTTATTTTTTTAAATTGTGGTAACTGTCATATATTTTTTTTCAAATGCTTCAACTTTGTCAATTTTTGGGAGATTGGTGCAAAGTTACAATTGTAAACTACTTAAACTTCAATATTTTTTTTATATGTTATGGATTTTAAAATTTTAATTACTATCTTTTTGTTGTCTTATTCTTAGTAAATTATGTATATTATTTAATTCTTGAAGATATATGAATATAGTATTATTTTATAAGTTCATAATTGCAGATTTTTTTCACAATATGAGCAAGGTATTATGATTTGGGCATGCCCAACCCGCCCATACTCAGCCCAAAATAGTTAGGGCTTTTACCGGGTAGGGCCGGGCATCGGGCTGCAAAATACAACCCATGTATTTTTTGGGCAGGGCACCGAGCAGGGGGTTGCCCTGCCCAGCCCTATCCATGCACACCCCTAATTCTTGGTATAAAACACCCTATATAAGTCTACCTTTAATGTTAGTTAAAAAATCGTTGTAAATATAATACTTTAATAGCGATTTTTATAAAAATATTAAATATTTAAAATGTTATTGTAAAATTCTTCTTAAAATAATAATAATTAATCATTTAAAATTATTTATACTATAATTGGCTACAAACTAACCATGTTTATAAATGAGGTTATTAATTTCAAAAGAGTTAACCATGGTAGAAAAAGAGTTTTATAAAGATTTCAAAATGAATACTACCATGGTTATAAAAGATTTTTCTTAATCAACCAATAAATATGATTGGAAATCCCAAATTACTCTTCCAATAATATCATAATTATCAATTCCAACTTTTAAAAGGAGTCTCCGAGCATTGAATTTGGGTAAACAACCTCAATTCTATAACACAACAAAATACAGTATGATACAATTAATATGACAAAATAGCTACTATGGATCCATAAATTCGCATGCATAATCCCTGAGAGGCCTCTGACCTTCTACCAATACACGATGTACAGTATAATCATCAAAATAGTAAATTATCATAGTATAAATAAAAATATGCCCTATAGTGGCAATTTACATCTATTTAGCACATAAATATAGAGGATAGTGCTATACAGATCAAATAGTATTACTATGCCTCTGGCACCTTCTTGTGAGAACTAGCAACTTAACTAACTCCTGAAAAATGTTAATAACCACGGGGTGAGACAAATGTATCACTAACCAACAATCCTACTCATCATGCATACTAACATGTGCTCGTGAGGTGTCAAGTGGGACAGTTAATAAAATATACGAGATAGAAAATAATATATTATCATAATATAATTAGACAGAAATACCATCCCAATTCCTCCCATCAAACCAACCGAACCTCCTTATACCTGCCGACCGAACCTATGGGCTAGTGATAACTACCATATGAATGGCCACTAAAAAAGCTAACCGATCGAGTGTTATGGATCGGCCAAAATCCACAGAGTACAAGACTGGACTATGGGTTCATTCCCCCTCGATAACTGGTTGGGGTATCGCAGCCCCTCGGTAAACTGGTGGGGCAAGTCCCTCGGTAAACTAGTGGGACGAAAGCCAACCATTGAGCTCCAATAGATGCTATACCACGTGGTAGAAATACAACTCCATTATTACCAATCCCCAATGCATAATTCTCAAGATATTCATAATAATCAAAAGCTCAATAGTTCAATAATCAATAACATCAATAAATGACATAATGGAGTTTTACTCAAAATAATAATTTTCTTCAAATTCCAATCTCAAGATATAACAAATTTTTAATCTCTATTTAAACTTTCTAAATCCCACAAGACAATTTTCAATAAAACTAGCAATCCACTTTTCTCAATATAATCATATCATCATCAATAGATTTATATATATCAAATCACTTACAAACATCATATTAGCAAACACAATGAGTGGAAAGTTGATACCTTTCTCCAAAGCTAACAAAAATACCACAAATGAGTAGCCACGGGCTTAGGTCATAACTCTCTAGTCAATCTACATAGTTTATATAAATGTGTATCAATATGTAATTAATTTGACACAACATATACTTTTAAATAAATATTCACATTTCTCTTTTAACTTTATTTTATTTAAAAATTATTAATTCAATACCATAACTAAATTTCTCTATTACAATTACACATCTATTTTCTAAATTATCATTCCCATAATAATTTTATTTTGCCTCAACTTTATTCTACTAATATATATTCTCATATAACATCACACTCTTCAAACAACCCAAAAATCCCAAATTTATAATCTTTAAAGTTTCACCCAAAATTTCAAATGCTCACAATATCAAAACTTCATTTCAATATTAAATCACATCATTTCTAAATTTTAATAACTTATTTACACTATCAATTAATCCATAATTATTCAATTTGACCAAAATCCCCAATTTCTCCAATCTAGAGTTTCAACAAAAATACCCATTTTTAATTTACAAGCTCTAGCAACAATCTAAACCGATTAAATATCAATTATACCTCCAATAAACATATCCCAATTGTTAAACTCAAATTAAATCAACAAAATTTTTATATTAAATCATCTATACTCTCTAACATTTAAACCATAACTCTAATCCTCTCAAATAATACAAATAGAAAAATTCTAAACTGATTAAATATAAGTATTTACTTATCTTTACAATTCTATGGTTCTCATTTGTTGAAAAATCACACTTACTCTAAACCCTAATCCTCAAATTTACTTTCTTTATAACAAAAATTATACTTCTAAATAATTATCTTAATATAAAAAATAATTAAAAAATAATTATGATAGTTAAAAGATTTTATGAGAATAAACAAGAGCTCAAAAGGATTCAATATTCATTAATGGAGGACTTGAGAAGTAAACCTGCGATCTGAAGATGAAAGGAAGAACAAGAAGGAGAAAAGAAAAAGAATTCGCAGTTGCTCTGGTGATGTGTGTACACTACATTTAAAAAAAATAGATGTTGGCCCACTTGACTTTTTTTTATAATATTATTATATAATTTTGGTTCCAGCGTAAGGCATATGCTTATTCTTCTTGTTTTTTTTTTATTTCGTTAATAAATTATCCCTACCACATCTTGTCTTCTTTTTTCTTCTTTTCTTATTTTTTTATATAATATATATATATATTATTAGAATATTTTTTCTTCTTCTTCTTATCTTTTTCTTTTATTTTCTTTTTCTTACTATTAATAGAAATAATATTTTTTTAGATAAACTATTTTAACTTATGTAATTAAATTAAAATTTCATCTATTAGAAATTAATTTCTCCTAATACTACTTAAATCCTAAAATAAAAAATAGAGATGTTACAGTTATGACAGTTTCTAATAAAATCGCCGCTACTGTTTAATTATATAATGACAGTTTTGGAGGTAACAATCGCTATAGTTTATACTTGTACTGGCAAATTTTAGAAAAACTATCGTTAAACGCTTAATTTTTTTTACACTTTCTTTTAATTTTTCCATCTATACCGTCATGTATTTGCTATAATAAAAATAGACTATAGGCAACAAAGCATGAAGTAAGCAATACAAAAATTTAAATTAAATGTTAATATATAGTAATAAAGTAATTCAAATTCTTATTAATGCATGCAATGAACCAAAATATAATATAATTATATATACACAAATATTGTACAATCACATATATATATATATATATATATATATATATATAAAGATAGATGATTGATTAAAGCAAGTTCTCAAGGATGATTTTTGCAAAAGCATCCATCATGAGTGGATTTGCTTATCTTCAAAGTTCATGTTGTTATGTTACAACACTGCAAGTTAGAAGTAATAGGTAAATATTCAAGACGTGATAAATTGAAAAAGTTTACATATCGATCGCTTCATACCTCATGTAAGCTATCCGTGATCCCTATCTCAATGATCTTGTACATATATCATATTATATAATATTCGCACTCAACACTGCTAGGTTGACGGTAATACTAATAAAATGGAAAAACACAAAGCACATTAGTGACTAACTTTCTCCCTAATAAATTTATGAAAACTGAAACTTAATTATTTAAAAAGTACTTACTTGAGGATAAATCCATGAAGGATTAATATTAACTGGATGGCCTTTGAACAAGTTGAAACCTCGCACAACCCTATCTCCAATTAGAAAAAAAGATATTATATAAGTTACTAAATTTTTATGTTAACAAATCTATGAAGAAAAACTCATATGTTGACGATAGAAACAATCTTGGTATCCGGCTGTCCAAACAATGAATTGAACTAGTATACCACATTATCTTTAGGAGCTATGACAAGTAGAGTTTAATGCATACTACAAAATATGAACAATAATATATATGAATATAGACTAATATGTATATAAGTGTGCCAAGTATAAGAGTATACTTACCCTTTAATGTAAGGTGCAAAATATATCTTCCTCCTAATGTAGGTTATAATATTAACCATGTACATAATCCTCGAGCACTTATCGATGCCTATCTCTTGGACACGTTGAGGACACATGAAACCATATGTGTCTCCTTTTGCTTCGTCCAGGCATCTTCGATATAAGTGGCTATTGTTAATAAAGAAAAGGAGTTAGTACTGCACGAATGGTTATACATAAAGTATTAAAATAAAGTTATAACTTACAATATGGCACACTAAATGACAATTGAATCCAGTTCCTCAAAATTCAGAAATTGCACTCTATCATTCCTATCCAGGGTGAATTTTCATAGTTCATGTGTGGTCAAAACCTCAAACGGAATTTTGAAACTAAGTGCTTCCTCAATTCCTGTCGTCATAGAGTGAAGAGTTGTCATACCAAAATATCTCGAGGATATGTTCTTAGGAAAAAGGTACGAGCTTGTTTACTTTTGCCCTTTTAACCTTGGGCTTCTGTGGTGTTTTTTTTGTTCTAGTGTGACCCTATTTCTCAATTTGATTAGATGTGTTGGCCACATAATAAATTGCGTTGAAGCTTTGTCTAATATGCAAACCTCATTAGTGGGGCAGGGAACAGTACAGTATTGTGACCTTGGCTTTTGTCATTCCTCATTTTCCTAGGCTTCATCTTCTCCAAAATAGTATGCTATTATGTTTGGGAAAGGTAGGGGTGAGATTTCTGGGGTAATTTCAATAGCAAACAGTACCACAAACAATGTATACAAGTATATACTTGGTGTTAAATATGCTTGCTTTACTATGATCATGCTTGCATAATGACATATAAATGCTTCCATGATTCTTTCTTATAACATATGGCCTTAGTATAAAAAGAAATAGAGCATTATTAATTATATATGCTTCACATAAGCAAGACAAGCCAATAACATATTAACAACATTTAAGCAATAATCATACAAGTTTATGTATAAGTTCACTATCTGTTGGGTAGTTTTTCCTTAGCTCTTAGCATGTGCTATAAGGTTTAGTCTTTATACAAGCCATAGCCTATACATGACATAATAATATTTTTATTATTATCCCATCTAAAATATCTCAACTTAACTCAAGTTTAACTTTAGGTAATCTCCTTAACCTGAAAAGTGCCTACCTTTCTTTTTACTCATGGCTAGCCTTATTAAGAGATAACTATTAAACTCATAAGAACAATCCTCTAATTTATTATACCAGGGACTAGGGGACTAGGATTAGTTACTTACCTTAATCTTCAGGTTACTAAGTCCCTAAACTCCTTAGATTGCTCCTATCTCGATCAGACTTCCTCCTTTTTCTCTCTCTATCTTTCTCTCTTTCTCTCTTTTCTATTTATCTTTCTCTTTCTCTCTCTTCATTTTCCTCTTCTTGTCATGCATGCAATGGAATGAAGGAGGTGGAGAGGTATTTATATGTGAAGTGAAATGGATTGAATGGTCCAGATCGAATTGCGATGAACGGCTTAGATCGCTTGCTTGCTCACCAAGTAATGCATGTATCATCATAATGACATCATCCTCTTATGTCATCATGTTAGGTGGCACCTTGTATGGGTCCCACAAGGACATCTCACATGGTGAGTCATCGCTTCTAGAAGCTTCTAGGTTATTCCATAGGTATGCCGATAATATTTATTTGTTTAACTATACTGAGCATATTCTGGCATCTCCTTTATTATAGTTCTTCTAGTTCCTCATCTATCTCTAATATATTAGGTATGAGATAGCTTAATAGTGTCCCTGCCAGACATTACTATTTAAACATGCATGGGTCATGATCACCCATATGATAGTAAGAGTAGAAACACATTCATCATATCGCAGAGTGCTAATAGTAAGACCCAATTGCCCTGTACAATCATATATTACAAATGAATGACTAGAGCCTGAGTCACATATCACATCTACTTAGTGATCGTTAATCCATATCATTTCTTGGATCATCTCAAGTAATTTACTTGACTATTCTCTAGTTAGGGCAAAACTCTTTCTTACATCTAGGGTATCTTACCTGTCATATTTTACAAACACTCCTTAGCAAAATGTCCCAGCTTGCCACATCTATAGTAATTCCTTGACCTGTCAATCAAAACTTATCTTTATGGTCTTTATCACATATCTTACATTCATTAGGCTTTGATTGCACGTTTGCAAGTCATAACCTTCTCTATTCATCTTCTAACCTTTACCCTTTTTAAGGATCATGAGCTTCTATTTGTAATATTGCATGCCTCTACTGCTCTATTGAACCTTTGTAATTTCTTGTGAAGAATTCTTTCTTGTAGTATAGAATTCAATCCGCAAATCATACGCTCATTCATACATTCCTCATCATTCATATAGATGAATTTAGCTAAGTATTCATTAAAGGGTTCCCTTCAACCTGTCTTATCTCTTAAGTTTAGCCTTACGCTCATCTCTATCTGATTGAGAAAAATTATTTTGTAAAATTGCTCAAGTAAGACTTCCCAGAGGGGGTATTCTTTGCATATGGGGAATCTTTACACTTTTTAGTATATCTTAATATCTTTCTCTAGCTTATAATCAACCAACTTTATATTTCATAATATAGATATGTTCCTAGTTATCATACACAGGATCTATTTTCTTAGCATTTTCATAAATCGAGCATTTTAATCTTAGTGCTTTGTATTATTTGACTTGTTCGCACCTCGTGCCCTTCCTCTAGCTGATATATTTTAACGAGGTTATGGTTTATTCTCCTATAAACACCTCAGGCTACCTCTTGCAGCTTAGTTATCTTGTCATTGGCCTAGTTAACTTCTTTAACCTTGGATTGATCAACTATTATCTCTGTCAACAGAGGGAAATGCTTCCTGTATGTTGTCCCATTAAGTCCAACGATATCGTGCTAAGAAATATGAGACCTCAGAAGTATTGGTTGACTAGCATCAGTCTATCATAGTCGTATCCTTGAAGACTAGCTTGTAAAGTTGCAAGGCTCAAAGTATAGTTTACTAAACTTATCTGGGTATCACTATCTCTTATTTGAATCATTCTCAAAGAAGTGAATATTATCCCCACATCTTATTATAAGGAGGTAACCTCCTTAGTTATCTGGGTATCACTATCTCTTATTTGAATCATTCCCTAAGAAGTGAATATTATCCCCACATCTTATTATAAGGAGGTAACCTCCTTAGTTTACTGAAGATTCAGACCTCTAACTTGTTTAGGGATGGTCAATTTAAAAAAAATTAAAGCATCACTAAGCTAGAACCTTCTGTCTTGTGCCAGAATCCTATACTTTGAGCCAGAACCCTTTGCTCTGATCCAAAAATATCATACCTCACTTTCCTAGGCTTTATCTTCTCCAAAACAGTATCTTGTTATGTTGAAAAAAGGAAGGGGTGAGATTTTTGGGAAAATCTCAATACTAAATGGTACCACAAATAATGTATGCAAGTATATGCTTAGTGTTAAACATGCTTGCTTTACTATGATCATGCTTGCATAATGACATATACATGCTTCTATTATTCTTACTTATAATATATGGTCATAGCATAAAAAGACAGAGCATTCTCAATCATATATGCTTCACATAATCAAGACAAGAAAACATATTAACAACATTTAAGCAATAAGCATACAAGTTTAGATATAAGTTCACTACTTATCGGGTAGCTTTTCCTTAGCTCTCAGTCTTTGCTCTAAGGTTTATTTTTATACAAGCCATATTCTATACATGGAATAATAATATTTTCATTATTATCCCATCTAAAATATCTCAACTTAACTCATGCTTAACTTGAGATAATCTCCTTAACTAGACAAGCCTCTATCTTTCTTTGTACTCATGGCTAGCCTTAACAAGAGAGAGAAGTTCACTATTCTAACTATTAAACTTATAAGAACAAACATCTAATTTATTAGACAGGGATTAGAATTAGTTACTTACCTCAATCCGCAGCTTACTGAGTCTCTAAACTCCTTAGATTGCTCCTATCTCAATCATAATTCCTCCTTTTTCTTCCTTTCTTTCCTTTCTTTCTCTCTTTCTTGTTCTCTCTCTTCTTTTTCCTCTTCTTACCGTGGATGCAATGGAATGAAGGGGGTGGAGTGGTATTTATATGTGAAGTAAAATGGATTGAATGGTTCAGATCGAATCACGATGAACGACTCAGATCACTTGCTTGCTCACCAAGTAACGCCTGCATCATCATGATGACCTCATCCCCTATGTCATTATGCTAGGTGGCCGCCTTGTGTGGGTCCCACAAGTACACCTCACATGGTGAGTCATCGCTTATGGAAGCTTTTAGGTTATTCGAGAGTAATCCAATACATTCTGTCTAATTATGTACAATTTTATACCGTATAAAAGGGATTTCTCCTAAATTTTACTGAATTACTATTTCAGTTTATTGAACCTCTCTTTAGCACTATGATGAGCCCACTTAAACCTAGCTTTCTTATTGCTTAAATTTAATCATTCAGATATCAGGCGTCCATGAGCTCCCTTCAAAATTCACTAAAACGTGAATAAGTTTTTCTACATAGCTCATTTCAGGATTCCTTCAGTTTCCTAACCTTTTGCTCTATAGGACACATCTTCCTATAACTTTTCATTTATATCTGAGGTCTAGAAGGTTTGATAAAAATTTTGGATAACTTTTAGAATTTCATATCCATATCAACTATCTAGGACCTCAAATAATTATTCTGGGTCATATCATATTAACCAAAGTAATTTTCTCGATCTCTTGGTAAAATTTGGGAATGAAATGTTTTCAGGAAGATTTTGGCTATTTCTTGCTCAAATTCTTTATAATTATATTTTTACCCCTGAATTTGAGAAAT
This sequence comes from Leucaena leucocephala, assembly GCA_037074615.1. Taxonomy (NCBI): domain Eukaryota; kingdom Viridiplantae; phylum Streptophyta; class Magnoliopsida; order Fabales; family Fabaceae; genus Leucaena; species Leucaena leucocephala. Next base: position 18,164,861 of record CM073519.1, read on the forward strand.
TATACTTTAGTCCCTAAATTTTCCAAATTCCACTCTAGTCCCTTACTATACTTTTTATAATTATACTTTATGGCCCATAACTTATCTCTATATTTATTTTAGGCCTTAGGACTTTTCTAATTTATACTTAAATCCTTAAACTTTCTACTATTTATAATGTAGTCCCTTAACTTTTACTATTTATAGTTCAGTCTCCTAAACTTTTACTATTTACAGTTTAGTCCCTGAAACCCTCTATATGTTTATGGGACTTCTACTCAAAGGGGTCAGGTAGCCTATCTATTTCAAGCTACTTTTCGGGTCTCTAGGCCTAAAACTTGGGATATTACAGCTTTGTCATCAGGAATTATTTTTTCGTGAATTATTGTGGCATTTGGGTACATGGTACCATGAGCAATGAAAGGTGTAGTCCCTTAGTCTATTGCAATATATAGAGCACACTTTCCCCTATTGTCCTTAGTGTGCTCAAGGGTAGGGTCAGGATCAAAAGGGTTGGGACACAAACTTCTCTTTATTGATGCTTCCCTTCCCACTAGTCACTGTAGGATAACCCTAAAAATGTAAACAAAAATAGTCAAGACAAAATACATGATAAATGTCTTTTGAAAAGAAGTAAATGAATATGTTTTTACCTCTGAACTTTGGCTGGGTGTGAGGAAGCCCATTATTATCATGTCTTGCTAGAGCCTAGCATCCATATCCTGAACTTTGGCATCTATCTCGTAATGCAGCCTTTCTAATTATGCCTGGCATCTGTCTCAAACCTTTTGCAATTCATCTTTGTACACCATATCTATAGAGGGTGTGCTTCTTCTTTGAGAGGCGAAGCCAAAAAATTCTTTGCATATTACTCCTTTGGGGGGCCCTCTCACTCGACCTAGGGGTCAGGGGTCCCAGTAGTTATTTCTAAGATGTTCATTCCTTTTCTAGTAACGAAACACCATTGGGATGCTTGTTGCTCCATTGCATCTTACAACATATACAAGTTATCAAGTTAAAATAACTGAATAGCAAGTAATAACATATAAATTCTTCGTATTTAAATTAGTTACTTATAATCCTCTCAACAACTATAGCAACCTCTAAAGTTATGTATTGTCCCTTCTTTACTCTCGCAGCCTTCCATTTTTGTTGGCGAGATAGACACTAGATGATGATGGACAAAGAAAGGTATGAGGCAATAGGGTGTTATGTAGTTGCTTGTTGCACAGCTTGCAACTACTCTTGCATCATTTTCTTCTCAAGGATATTGTACCCCTTGAGACATATGGTGGTGGTACACATTCTCATTGGCTATTTCTTGATTCCTTTTACAAATAGCCTATGAAAATGAAATAAATTAGATTAGTTAATTAAAATATACATTCATTACTAAGTTAGTTAAAATGTAAGTTTACAGCCTTTTCCCGCTATTGACAAAATAATGTCTAAGCTTCATCATTAACAGGGTATGTGTTCTTCTGATGTTCCCCTATCTTATTGCCTCGAAGGTGGTCCTTCACAAGTTTCGACTTAAAGTTCCTCTACTGTTCATCGTATTGCTTTAAGATACGATGCTTGATGCTTGAATTGGTGGGAATATCAACATTTTATTGAGTGGAAGTACAAAAAATAAATAATATAAAGCTGCAATAAGGGACACAACTCATGAATAACTAAAGTAGATAAGTGGAACATAGAATTAGAAATATACCAAGATGTTCTCCCAAATCATATCCTTGTCTTTATTGTCGACCACCTTCTAGTTGGGGTACACCATGCTAATCTTAGCACGTACTATATGGCCAACATAGTTGTTGAACACTGACATATTTTGACCAGTTACCTTCATGTTAGGATCAAACCCAACTAGTAACCTCGTGAGATGCGACCCCTCATCTATGTTAGAGACCCATTTTATACAGGTCGGGTCTCTTCCTCTTTTCTTCCCTTGCTGACTAGAACCTGAACCTGTTGAACCTGAATCATCTATGCTCTATTCAAAAACAATAAATAAAGTTAATAATATGATACAACTAATTATCCAAAATAGTAAACTAGTCTCTCAAATTATAACTTCCAAGATTAACACTTCAACTTGAAAAACAATCTTCATTGAGCCACTTGTTTATAAATTAAGAATATCAAAATAGCACACTATATTCTACTCTTTAAACCTCAATGGCTCAATAACATACATAAAAATATATTCGTCTTTCTTATATCCATAAATCAACTATCAAACCATCATTTTAACTATCGATTATATTATAATCACCTAATCATTCAACTCCTCTTATGTCTCACAATCTTGAGTCCTAAAAATCACATTTAATATTAACCAAGATTTAGTTCTCCTATGGCTCAACGTACTATCCAAATAAAGGAAGAGAGCAAATTCATAACTTGAGCACTACTATCATAAAGCCTCATTTTGGAGTTTTAAAATACAATCCAAATCAACCATCAATCATTCTAGAAACCTTAGGAGCACCTATTACAATAGTTCAAACATTTAGGAATATAAACGAACAAAACTCAATTTAATTTTTCAACAATCAAACACCCAAAACTCCATAATCCACTTCAGTAAATCACTTGCTTACATACTCACAGTGCAATATTTACATATTTTATTAACTTATTTAGTCTATTTTAGATTTAATCCCAATAAAGAACTATACCACAAAATAATGAAGAAGTTAAACGGTGATTTATAGCTTTGAAAATAAGAACGACGACGGAGGGAGTTAATGACGACAGAGATAGTGAACTACAATAAGTCATCAAAATCAAGTAAAAATGACAGAAAATGCCTTTCCTCTAAGTCTGTGATGGTGGGACAGAATGGGACCACAAGCGGCTGTGTGAAGAGTAAATCTGAAGCTTACCGCGGATTAAGTTTTTTAAATTTTTTGTGTCTTTTTACGATGACTTTTATTAAAAATGGCCATTACATAAACTTGTAACATCGGTTTTTAATAAAACTGCAATCAAAAGTCTAACATTTACCATATGTGAAGACTTTATATGGTAGTTTTATTAAAATCGTTGTTACAAGTATCTGTAACACCATAAAAAGCATTGATCTTGTTATTTGAAGATAACATATAATCTTAAATCTAATAAATTAGACACTAAGCTATTATGCCAACGATATTTAGTAATTTGTTGCATTATTAATTTATTGGATAAATTAGACTTCTTGATTAATATTTTTTCCTCAAAATATGCACACTTTCAATTTCCTTTAAAATACTCATTGCTGAACGCGCAACTAATCAGGTAAAATTGATGCAGGTTCCATAAAGAAAAAAAGTTCTTTACATATTTGTTGAGTTTTGAGTAACCTATATGGTAGCATTTTCAACTATACCAAAATTTTGGGTAAGTTAAGTTAGCCTGATGTCAAACTCAGTACAATATATATAGGTTTATTCTTTAGAAAAATGTGTACACAATTTATCAGAACAATAAATGACTTTAAAAAATATCCTAACTAGCTTGATCATTCCTTAAAATATTTTAACCAACTATTCTTTACATTATGTAAGAAATCTCATCCCATCTACTAGCACCAAAAAGTATCAAAAAATGAGATGAAAGAAATGTGAAGCCTTTCAATCAGATAAAGCATAGTCGTATGAGTTTTGGGAGTCATCTAGGTCATCTGAAGGGTGGTGGAAGTTCCGTTGGTTATATTGGCGGCGAAGATCAAAACATAGACTATCAAACATTTCATGAAGGTTCTCTACATGAAGGGCTTCAACCGAGTTATCCAAACGACGAAGCAAGCATCGAGTTAAGGAGAGAATGCTTGTCCTCAAAATCATCACTAGATTTTTTTTTTGTAAAAAGGAAGGAGAAGAGCCTAAAAAAGACGCTATGTCAAGAAAAATAAAAAGACAGTAAGACATAGGCGATAACAAGAGGAAATAGATTGAGGAAAAGGAAGTGGAATAAAAAGTGTAATAGAAGGTTATTTAAGATGGAGGAAAATATTTTGTAAGAGGTATTTGTTAGCTTTCTTTCATGATGGTTAGAGACGTTAGGAACTGAAGAAGTAAGACACATATGCTTTCTTTCTACAGATAGGGCATAAAGAGGCAAAGGCCAAAAAAGCAGAACGATTGACTTATAGTGGCGGTTTTTTTAAAAACCTCCATTATGAGTTTTCAGAGTCACGTTTAACAGCGGTTGTATGAAAAACCGCTGTTAAAAGTTTCTAAATAAGGTCATCGCCTTTTTTTCTTTCTAAAAACTGCTGATTTATGTATAAATATACGACTGACTTTTTTTATAGTATTTTTCTTTTTAACTACCGTAAAGTAGTATCTAGATAAATATTTTTTTTAGTAGTGTCTAGCAGCATTCTTTGAACTATTTTTTGTCCCTCGATCTTGTAACTTGGCACTAGATTAGCTTGCCAAAGAAGCTATAAAATGGGTTGTCTTGAGGAGGTTAGTCTCCTAGCCCGAACCCTCTAGTTAGGATTTTGTAGTTGGATATTTCAGCTTCTAGCTTGTCACTTGTCAGATCTAGTATAGGCTAATTTGTGTCAACATGTGAAGTTTCATGCTAATGCAATTTCTTTTCTTGGCCAAAAAAAATTGATTCTCTCTATTCCGCCAATAAATGTTACACCAATCACCAAGTATAGGATCCATCTATTGGAATATAGTTGTGATGTCTCTGAATGGTGCTTGATATTGTCATGTGCGGATTATAACATATTGTTGATTGCCATGGATATCCTTTTAATTTAAAATAAAAAAAATTAATTTGATAGTCAAATTTTAAATAAAGTCTTTCTAATTTTTTTCCTTTTTAATAAATGCTTATTTATTGTGATAATAGTTCTAGTCTTTCTATTAATAACTTCCACTAATGCCGTTAATGCATGATGAGGAAAGATGATGTGGCACTGCTAATAATACTTGTTTCTCTCCCTCCCTCTCTCCTGTGTCTCTCTCATCTTTTACGTTAATTCATTCCGCTAACATCAAAATTACCAATCGCTTTCCCTTGACAAAAAAGCCTTACTTTCGAAGAACATTGAGGGAGGGACTTCACATTCCGTATAGAGCAAAAAATGGAGAATCTGAGAACAAAAAATTACTGTCTTGGAAATATGGCTCTGCTTCTACTTCAACTTCTACATCTTTGGACTCTGTTTTGGGTTCTTCTAGAGACTGGAACCTGAGGACAGCGGTTGGGGAAGACCCATGAGGCTCTTTAAACAACTCGATGTTGTTCATTGAGGTTGATTCGGATTTTTTGACTAGTTCAACAATTTTAGGTGGAAGTTGGAGAATATTTTGTAGCGTTCAGACCATTAGTACGAATAGTTGCTCTGTTTTACGACACACCGGTCTCTTTCGCCATGTCGAAAGCGCCTGGCAACAGCCTTTGCCTACTCGCCGGATCTCTGGTCTCTGCCAAACACCGCCCCCCAGGGCCACAGTTGAACCCCGCGGTACTTCTTTATATTTGGTTTGACCTGGTCAAATTTTCCAATCACTCCTATTCCATGTTTTATGTGAAAAAGACGGAATAGAGGGTCAAGTATAAATGATCACCTTATCAAGAAGACGCTGAAGGAAAAAGGGTCAAGGAGTCTTGGGCTTCTGCAACACAGGGTAATGGTGGAGAGAGAGAACAGGAATGTTGAGAGAGATAATGTTGATCGCCTTGAAGAAGACCGAGTGGAGGAGGGAGAGAGAAGCTATGGGAAGAGTGGCACGATTGACTGAGGAGCGCCACATCATCCAATGTAAACTTTAAGTAACAGGTTATAAACGGAAGGATCGGAACTGTTAACGGAATAAATAATCCTGAGTCAATAAAAAAGAAAAACACTATAGTGACTTGATTTAAAATTTAATAAAATTATAAGGATTTTAAAATATTGGTGAAGTTTTTTGGAATAGGTCGTGGATGTTGAATATTGTAAATTAAAGTGATAATTGATGGAATGTAAGCTATGATTTGCCGTAAAGTTGCCTTGATGTTTTTATAGAATAAAATTATTCCCTCTAGTACTATCTATAAAAATTAATTAAAATATTTATTTTAATTTTTAATATAAAATATAAATATATTTTTTATTCTAAATTTATATTTTTCTCTAAATTATTTTTATTAATTTCACATATTAAATTAATAAGGTAGTTTTTATATCTTAAAAAAAATTAGAAATATTTTTTTATAAATAATTAATTTAATTAGTTATTTTTTTAATATCTATGATTTTTTACTTATTCCTTATATTTAGGGACAAAATGAGTAATATTTTAGCTCCTTCAATCTCGTCTTAATTATAGAGACAAAACTATTTATTTTATTTTATTTTATTTTTTATCATGGGCAAGAAGTTTCCTCTATCAGTAGAGGATGGGTATATTTTTGAATCAAGAATAGTGAAACATAGAGAACAAAAGGGAATTTAAATTTAGAGATTTTACATGTTTTCACTAAAGAAGCCATTGTTGGATCAAGAAACAGCAACAAAGCCATTGGTAGAAGCTATGTGTCCCTTAACTAGCAACTATCGCTCTCTGGTTAGATCTCTAGAGGATAGAAATGGAACTAACATGCTTAGGAGGGTTACCCCTATAACTAGGTCTCTGTAATACTTGAGAAATTAGTCTCTCACTCGGGTAGAGAATATTTATTGTATATAAAAAAAAAAAGCAACAAAGTGTGCAGACAGATAAGGAATAGCTGCAAAATGCAAATAGTAAAACTTATTGGAATTTATTTTATGTGTTGGTAATTTTCAATTTAGCAATTATCTTTAGGATTTAACTTATTTTTTATTTTAAACAAAGATAACATTTATTAGGATTTATCTTTTATCTTCTCCCTCCACTTTTCTTCACTGTTTACACATCACATAAACTGCAGGAATTGGATTTTGTTTTAAGAAGAAACTTGCAGGTTCTATCGCCAAAAAAACAAAGCAGGAATTAAGCCTAATTTGTCGACAGCCTGTATTCGTCAGGGGAAGCATATGTGTGATTATAGACGCACAAAACTTTATCGCACAAGATCAGTCATATAAATTATACAATATCATTATACTCTATTAATATCTAAATTTTTAAATAAAAATTCTCATTCAATAATTTATTAGCTTTCAAGGGTCTAATACAATTGGGCTACAGATTAACTATAAAATATAAATATGGGGCAAACGGAACTTTAAATTTCCCAAAATCTGCAAACCTAAAAGCAATAATAAAGTCATAAAAATCAGCACCCTCAAATAAGGGGGGGAAAATACAAATTTGCAAATCAATGTAGAAGGGAACATTGCATTGGGTTTGTCCAAAACTTTTGTTCCCTCAAAGCCTCCTGAATTTGGTTCAATATTTTGAGCCAATGCAGATTTGTTCGTGGCTTGCAATCATTTTCTCTGCAATATAAGTTAAACAAAAAAAAGAAAAAGCAATTGCAGAGAAGGGCAAGTAATCAATTGACAGACAAACCGCAGTGCTTAGATCTGTCTTATTTTGCTTATTCTCAACATCCCCAACTCTAACTAAGAAAACAATGGGTTCCCTCAATCAGATATTTAAAAGCAAGTTCAAAAAGTCAAAGGGGTCCATTCAGTTGAGTAAACTACTTGTTAGACTTACTTAGCTTTAGTTATAAAAATTAATGAATCAGCCTTTCTTTTACCTGAATGAGTCACATATTATGAAACCAACAAACTTGTTCTCCATTATTCTTTCCCCTATCAATATGTTTTTCCTGGTGCTACTTTTAGAGAGCAGCTTCTGCATTCAAAAATTCTTTTTTACCCAAGTAAATCAAAGCATAAAAGGATCAGAATATTAGCTAGTCTAAGACCAGAAAAGAAATATGTTATATTAACATTTATTATAGGGTTTAAGGTGCAATTTTGCTTCAAAAGATTTCATGTAAAAGCTGTTAACATCTGGAAGTTTTTCTTAGATTAATATCGTGCCGGAAGTGTTAATATGAGCAATATCATCCTTGGCTATTACAAATGTTAACAGTTATTAGTTTTTTAATAGTTAAGACGAAATTGCTCCTTTTTTAACCCTTCGGGGACAATATTGATACATGAAAAACTTCGGAATACTCACAGCCCTTACATCAAAACTTCCAAAGCAAAATTGGACCTTTACCTTTTATGATGATATACTGCCCTTGTCTCATGCAAATAAATAGCACACATCAATGAGCCAGAAAAGCATTCAAATGTATCAGTAAGTTGTAAACTTGGGAGGAAAGCAGTAAAGAACCAAATGGTAGACAAGATGAGCCAAAATTCCATAGTACAGAGACTAAAGAAATGTTGATAAGTTCTCTGAACTTACAAGCACAATCATGCGAGAAGACACACTAGTATAAAAAATTTATACAAGAGTGATGGAGAAGTTTAAACATGTAAACGTACACAGGACTTGCAGTAGAGATTTCAAAATTCATAATCAATCAGAGAGAAATTTAAAATCCCATTGGTAACATAAATCATATAGCACAGCACAACACATCAGAACACTTATTTCCATGATCTTATTGGTACTAACTTCATGGATTGAATCACCCTAATCAACTAAGCTCTAGACAGATATGCAACTATCTGAGTTCGCTGCACTGAACTTACAAGCAAAATCATGTCACAAGAAACTTGTACAAATACTTGATGCTAGAGTGATGAAGATGTTTTAACATGTAAACATTCACAGAATTTCCACAAAGAGATTTTAAAAACAACCATTGATAATACAAATCATACGAAACCCTTGCTTCCATGGCCTTATTCAACACTTACTTCATATTTTATAGAAGCCTAATCAGCAGAAACTATACTCTCTAAGGCTGTGTTTGGATGGGGAGAAAAATGAGAGGAAAATAGGGGGAGGAGAACACAGGGAAAGAAAAGTACCAAAATTAGCAAAGAAATTTACTATTTTTTGGGAGTTTCCCTCCTAGTATTCTTTCCTCCTAATTTTATTTCCATCCAAACATAGGTAATCAACACAGATTCATATCACTTTGATAGCCTTGTGTAAGTCTCATACACCAACTGTGCAGCAAGCATATCCCAAACAGCAGAACCTACAGACTTAAACACAGTTATTTCCTCAGAATTTGTTCTCCCAACCTTGTCTCCTGCAGCTAACTCCACCAAATTCGCCACAATATCTTCCTTCTTAATCACTCCTCTCTCAAAAGCACCCACCAATTCTCCTGCTTCCACCATTGCAGCTTCATTGTCCACGAACACTCTTCCTCTCTTAATGGCCTCATCGTCGCATTCCTTCATCGAATGCTTGAATGAACCTACCAAATCCAAATGAGCTCCCACCTTCAGCTTCTCACCCTTCACAAGAGCAACCTCCGAATTGGTGGCACAACTCACAACATCCCCAAGTCCAACGATCTCATCCAAAGACGCATTACTCTCGAAGCTTACACCTTGTAAATCACCACCATCATTTCCTTGCATTTTCTCGGCCAATATCCTCGCCTTCTCCGCTGACCGATTCCAGATAACTACCTTCCTCAAACTGGGTATCGCCGAGATATGGGCTCTGATCAAATGGGGTGCCATAGCTCCCGCGCCCACTATCACGAGGACTTGACTATCTGGTCTAGCCAGAAATTTCGAAGCCAAACCAGATATACATGAGGTTCGATAAAGGGTCAAATCAGTGGCATCCATGGATGCCAGAGGCTGCCCAGTGGTGGAACTGAAGAGAACATAAGTTGCTTGCACACCTGGTAAGTTAATTGCAGAGTTCTGAGGGAAATGGGTGACAAGCTTGACGCCTATGTAAGGGAAAGAAGGAGAAGACGACCAAGAGGGCATGAGGAGGAGAGAGGAAGAAGGAGAAACCTCGTAGCTTTGACGCATTGGGGACTCGATTGAGGTTGAGAATTTGGGGAGAGAAGATTGAAAGTGATTGATTAAAGTTCGATGGGTAAGGATGGAGTGTAAGCTGTCCGTGGATACGAAAACTGGAGACGTAATTCGAACCAAGGATGCCATTGATGAACTGCAAGTGATTGTAGGATTTTGAGGAGAGAAGTTGCAAATGTTTGAAAGATTTGTGGATTCAAATATCAAAGATTTGGTCGAGATAAACCCTAAAATAAAAGATTTGGATAAAATAAAAATCCTCTATTTCGGTGCTTACCAATTTGCAGTACAGAAACTAGGGGTTTGTATAGTTAGACAGGATTTTATCCGGTGCTTTAGTTAAAAAATATATGAATTATATTTTACATATCGATACTTAATCTTATTTAATAAAAATCTTAATAATTTTAGGTTAGGTATAAACAGGTTAGATATAGATGAGTTGTATATACCTAAGTCGTGATGTCATACTCATATTTTGAAAAAGATCTACAATTATAAACTTCTAAAATAATACTATATCCATGTGTCTTCAAGAGTTAAATAATATTTATAATACACTAAAAATAAAAGAACAAAGATAATAATTAAAATCTTGAGATCAATTGCATATAAAAATAAGCGTTGAAATCTAAATAGTTTATAATTATAACTTTGCATCAATCTCTCTAATATTGATAAAGATAAAGCATTTAAAAAATAAAATAAATAATTATAATTTATAATGTAGTCATATGATAATTAATAAAGTTAAAAAAAAGAAAAAATTAGTATAGTTATAAGTATTAAAAGATATAATTTATCTACTTAACTACTTATATTTCTAAAATTACTTTACAGTCACAAGTAGCTATCATATTCTCCCTTCTAAGATAGAGAAAAATAAAAATAAAAGAAGGGTGCTCATGGGTAGGGCAGGGTAAGGCAACCCCTGTGCCAGGTGTCCAGTCCAAAAAATGTATGGATTATATTTTATAACCCGATATCTAATCCTGTTCTATATTTATTGGGCTAAATAGGACATTTTTATTATGGGTTAGGCAGAGCATATTGGGCCATAGATTTTATGCACTGCCCTAAAAGAAGCCCAAGGATCTGACACGTCAACTCTATTTCTGGTCGTGGGTTCTGGGTTTTCTCCCAGACGACGAAGAAAGTAAAGAACAACGACGGAGATTACGTTTTGTAATTGATAGTGAAGAAAAACTGAATAGCGATTTTCTCTGAACGTATGGCGATTGATCCTTTTGGGGTAAGATCAGCTTTTGTTACTTACACTAAAGAAGAGGAAGATAATCTGATGAGGAACTCAAAAAAGATTAAGAATGGTGGGTTTAAGGCTGATGAAAACATCATGCAGAAGGGAATGGCCGAAGTTAGGAGATGAAGGGGTATTTCAGAATAAAGGTAAGGTTTCTTTTGCAGATAAACTAAAAGGCGTTGTAGATGAGAGGGAGATGCAAGAAGACAATGCTACTCAGGAAGATGAAGTACTGTTGGAAGATGATATGTCAGATAATCCTGAGGATGAACCACTAGTGAAAACCATTGAAGATCTAAAGAGAAACTTTCCAACTTTTTGCTTCTCAGGTAAAATGAAAAGGAGATTGTATAAGGCATGGAAAAAGGCAGTGATTGTGAAATTGCTTGATAAAAGCATTGGTTATAAGGCGCTGGGTACCAGGCTTCAAGCTTTTTGGGCGAAGAAAGGAATCATAAGCCTGATCAATATAGGTTATGGGTTTTTTGTGGTGAAGTTTTCTAACAGGGAAGATTATTTAAATGCACTAATGAGGGGACCATGGATGATTTACGATCATTATTCAACTATAAGACCATGGGAACTCGGATTCAAACCTGAGAGAGCTAAGATAGATAGAGTTGCTGTTTGGGTGAGGATGCCTAAGGTCTCATTGGAGTATTATAATGAGGAAGCTCTTACAATTATAGGCAACAGGATAGGAGAAACTATTAGAGTGGAGATGAATACCTCTTGTTATTTAAGAGGTCATTATGCCAGAGTTTGCATTTTAGTTGATTTGAGTTGTCAGCTAATGCCGGGGTTCATGTTAGATGGGGAAGAATATTATTTGGAATATGAAGGCTTGCACATGCTCTGTTCTTCTTGTGGAATATATGGGCATAGGAATGAAGGCTGTCCAAATAAACCACGATCATTAGAAATTAATATGGATACTCATAATGTTAGTGGTGGTAATAGAGAGCAAGGGGGACATCATGAACAAACTGAAGCAACAGGAATGGATCAATGGCGGGTGGTCCAGAGAAATCGAAGGCAGCAAAAACCAAGAGATGGGAGGGGAGAGGTGAATAGACAAGACAATAGGGGATCAAGATTTGGGATTCTGGCAGATGTGGAGCAATTAGAGCAGGTTAATCAAAATGTGGAGGAGCTTCATCGGGCTACAGTGCAGGAAACGACGGTATCACAACACAGGCAACGAGCTTCCATTGTTGGACGGAGTGCTAACGGGAAAAAGAAAATGGCGGCGCAGTTGGTGACAGAGGATAGTGTAGGTGCAGAAGGGGTGTCGAAAGTGAAAGAAAGGAGAAGGAAATTTGAGAAGAGACAGAGGGAGGTTCAGACTGAGACGGGAAATGGGGGGCTCTTGATGTTGACGTGGGAAACACTAGAGGGGGTACTCATGATGAAGGCTATGGGCTAAGGTCAGAAGGTATGGAAATGGGGGAGACGTCTAGGACTAGGGGTTTTATGCAAGAGGACATCAACAATGAAAAGGAACAAATTCCAGCAATGGGTATAGAGGCTGGAAATTGTTTAAGGGCTGAAAATTTGGACCCAGGAGAAGCTGAAAATGGGCTGAATAATGACAGCCCAATTCAAGAAATGGATGAGGAAGGTGGTACGATAGGTGTTGGGCCAAATTTTCATGAGTCAAGAGATGTGGGATAATCAAGAAGTGGGCTTTGGGTCAATGGTACCTGAAACTCAAAATGGAAAGGGAGCTTAATTGGGTTTTTGTATATACATTGAAATTATTATTTATGGATAAGATCTTGTACTGGAATATTAGAGGAGCGTGTGGCAATGGATTATGCAGAAATTTAAGAACAATTTGTAGAGAACCAAATCCGTCTATGGTTGTTCTGGCAGAAACTAGATGTGATGATGAAGTTAGACTTTGCTCAATTAAGAAATTGGGATTTGATGAGATCATAGTCATTCCCAGTATGGGTCAATAAGGGGGTTTAGTTGCGGTATGGAAAAGCAACAATATTAAGGTCCAAGTATTGGAAATTAGTAGACAATATTTTCATCTTCAGTGTGAGCTACCTGGATCGATGAAATTCCTGTTGACAGCAATATATGCGATTCCTCATTCAAATTTACGTGAAGAACTATGGAGAAAGTTGAAAGGTTTATCTACTAGCATCTCAGATCCGTGGGTTGTGCTTGGTGACTTCAATGATATTATGAATTGTTCAGAAAGAATGGGTGGGGGTTCATGTCGAATTAAAAGATTGACTTGGTTTCAAGAACAGGTTAATGAGTGTGGCCTTTCTGATTTAGGTTGTCATGGTCCTAAATTTACATGGAAAGGTCCACAGAATGCTGGGTATAGAAGATTATATGAAAGATTGGATAAAGCTCTGGTTAACACTGCTTTCTTATCTAACTTGCTTGAGTGTGCTCTAAAGGTACTTTCCCGAACTCAATTTTCTGATCATAATCCAATAATGCTTCAATTTCTTAGTAGAGTTGAGGTAGGAAGTAGACCATTTAGATTTGAAGCCATGTGGTTACAACATGATAATTTTAAAGATTTTCTTGCTGAGAATTGGGATGCTGATCAGGATTTAGGTAAGTCATTGGGGAAATTCACTGAAGTTTTGCAAGAATGGAATAGGAATACTTTTGGTATGGTTGAAAAAAAAAGAAGGAAATTCTTGCTAGATTGAATGGTATACAATGATCACAGGCTTATGGTTATTCGATTTTTTTTGTATAATCTGGAGAGGGATTTGCAAGCAGAGCTGGATGAAATTTTGAAACTAGAAGAAATGAAATGGTTTCAAAAATCACGAACACAATGGATTGCAGAAATGGATCGAAATACTAGATATTACTATTTAAAAACTAAGATGCGGAGGAGAAGGAACATAATTATTGCTTTAAAAGATGATACTGGCACTTGGATTGATGATGTTCAAGAATTGAACGTAATGGTGGTTTATTATTTCAAATCTATGTATCGAATGGATACTGCAGATTCCTGTGTTATTACTACTAATACAAGCTTTCCTGTAATTACTTATGATTTGTTGAAGAATATGGCCTCTATTCCATCAGAGGAGGAAATTAAAAAAGCAATTATGTCAATGGGACCTTATAAAGCTCCAGGTGCTGATGGTTTCTCGCCTATTTTTTATCAAGCAAATTGGAGTAAGGTGGGAGGATCAGTGTGTAGGTTTGTTAAAAAGACTTTTAGGGAAAAAGTGGTTGATGAAGAAACTAATAAGACTCTTATAAGCTTAATCCCTAAGAGGGAGAGCCCTCATTTAGTGGGCCATTTTAGGCCTATATCCCTATGTACAGTCCACTACAAGATCATTTCTAAGGTAATTGTAAATAGATTGAGAGGAGTGATGGATGATATTATATCTCCATTCCAATCAAGCTTTGTAAAAGGAAGACACATTCAAGACAACATAATTATAGGACAGGAGGTAATGCATATAATGAAGAAATCTAAAGGAAAGAAGGGCTTGATGGCCTGGAAAATTGACTTGGAAAAAGCATACGACAGGTTACGTTGGGATTTTCTACTTCAAGTGCTCATGGGAGTCGAGTTTGAAAATGATTTTATTACTTTAATTATGAGTTGTGTTACTTTAGTTTCTTATAATGTCCTTTGGAATGGTATGTAAACTGAATATTTTTTCCCCAAAAGGGGTCTCCGGCAAGGAGATCCTATTTCACCTTTGTTGTTTGTTTTGTGTATAGACAGGTTATCTCATCTTATTAATGATGCAGTAGTTTCTGGGAATTGGAAACCCATCCATGTTAAGAATGGAGATCCAAATATATCTCATCTTATGTTTGTAGATGATTTACTACTTTTTGGAGTGGCAACTGAGAAACAAGCTCAATGTATGCTGAATACGCTTGATCAATTCTGTGGTGCATCGGGAGAAACAATTAGCAAAGCTAAGTCTTCTATATTTTTCTCACCAAAGGTTGCAAGGGGTACTACTCACAGGATTAGGGAGATGACCGGTATTGCTATTTCCACTGACATTGGAAAGTATTTGGGTTTTCCTATTATTAGAGGAAGGAAACCTGGAGAAACTTTCCAATATATTGTTGATAAGGTGAAATCTAAATTAGAGTCATGGAAGGCTAACACTTTAACTGTTGCAGGGCGAATTATATTAGCCAAGTTTGTGTTAAGTACAATTCCATTGTATCCTATGCAAGTTGCTAAATTACCCATATCAATATGTCGTAAAGTGGAGAAAATACAAAGGGACTTCATATGGGGGTATAGTAATAGCAACCATGGATACCATCCAATCGGGTGGGACCAAGTTGTCAGGCCTAAATCCCATGGGGGTCTTGGTTTCAAAAGACTGGATAAGATGAATAATGCGTGTGGAGCAAAGATAGCTTGGAAACTGGTTCAAGGTTCAAAAGGATTGTGGGCGGATGTCTTATTACATAAATATATGTTGCGTAATGAAGACAATTTGCTTGAAGCTAGGAAGGGAGATTCTGCGCTGTGAAAATTTATATCATATCAAAAGAAGATTGTGGAAAAGGGGTTGAGATGGCATGTTAGGGATGGTCAAAATGTAAACTTCTTCAATGATAAATGGTTATTTCATGATAAGAGCATTAAAGAGTTTTGCTTGCGACAGATTTCCTCTGAAGAGAATAACACTAAGGTGATTGATTGGGTAGTTGATGGTGCTTGGGATTTTACAAGGCTGGCTACTACTATTTCAAAGCATGTTTTCCAAAAGTTAGTCACTATGTTTCCTCCTAGCCGGGGAGTTGGTTCTGATGTTATTGCTTGGAATGCAACTAGTGATGGTAAATTTACAGTAAAGAGTGCTTACTATTTTCTAGAGAAACCATTAGATAGCAATTTCAATGCGATTTTTAAGGAGATATGGAGGTGGGAAGGTGTAGAGCGTATAAGGACATTCATGTGGATTGCCTTTAATAACCGGTTACCTACAAATGTTTGGAGAAATACCTAGTCAACATCAACAGCTATATGTCAATATTGTAATCAAGGTATAGAGGATACCTTGCACATTTTAAGGGATTGTGAGTATGCTAGGAGAGTATGGTGTGCCAGTCTTAAGCCATTCTACCAATCTCAGTTCTTTTCTGTAAATTTAAAAGATTGGTTTGTTATGAACTTCAAGAAGAATATGGGTCTATCTGACTTGGATGATTGGAAGCTAATGTGGGGGGTATGGATTTGGCATTTATGGAAATGGAGGAATAGATTAATGTTTGAAGCTGATTTTACTAAACCTCAGGAGCCGTTACTCGTTCTTAAGAGGGTATGGCGAAGTTTTGTGTGCCAACAAATACAAATTGTTCCTAATGGCATAAATCTATATGTGGTTAAGTGGGAAGCTCCTTTGAGGGGTTGGGTGAAAATAAATGTCGACGGATCTGTGACGAGGTCTCAAAGTAAGGCAGGGTGTGGAGGTGTTGTCAGAGACCATGGGGGGAACTGGATAGCGGGATTTACGCATATTATTGGTTCTTGCAGCATCATGGAAGCTGAACAATGGGCGATTCTTAAAGGTCTGGCTCTAGTTTGGGATTTGGGGTTTAAGAAAATCATATTGGAATTTGATGCAAAAAATATTGCTGAATTTATTCATCATATGGAGGAAAATCATGCGTGCAGTCTTCTGTTGACAAACATACTATCATTATTGAACCGTGAATGGAAGGTACAAATCAAGTATATTCCAAAGGTGGCTAATCAAGTTGCAGATTCATTAGCTAAACAAGCATTATCTATATTATCTTTTTTAGGGACGTGCCCACCATTTTTAGAGGTATTAGTGGCTACAGATAGTTTGGGAATTGATTCCCTTTAGTTAGTTTTATTTTATAATTTGGATTCAACCCTCTCTTGTATAAAAAAAAAAAAAGAACAACGACGGAAAAAGTGAGAGACCGAACAAGAGTGAAGAACAGAGTACGAGCGATGGAGCTTGGCTCACTCAAAAGCAATTACACTGGAAGCACATGTTTCTTTCGGGAGTAGTACTTAGAATTGGTGGATGAGAATTTATTATAAAAAATTATATGAAATCGATAAATAAGTAAATAATTTAAAGAAATTTAAGGATAATAAAAGTAATGTATATAATTATTAATCTATCTTTATAAATAAATAATAAAGTTATTAAAAATATAATGACAATTTTATAACAAATGACAAAATATAACATGCATCCACGTATCATATCTTGAGGTGAGTTGTTCATTGTAAGGAAATTCAATTAATTTAATGAAATTTTCAAAGTGCATTGTTTGAGGAAAAAAACACATGTTACTTTGGAAAAGTTATTTCAAGTATTCAATTCTATCCGTTGACAAAATATAACAAACATTTGCATATCATATCTTAAGGAGAGTGCTCTATTATAAAAAAATTTGTTGACTTAATAAAACACTCAACACATTATTTTAGAAAAACACCATAAGTGTTATTTTAGAAAAGTTATTTCAATTATTCAATCTTAACTGTTCACAAAATATAATAAATATCTGTATATAATATTTCGAAGTGTCAAAATTTTAAGGATATTGAGATCTTACATATCTCATATATGAATATTGAAAATTTTTAAGAATTATTTGTTATAATTTTTTTTTAAATAATATTATATATATAGCCTTTTAAATAATAAAATATCAAAATAAGAAGCTTATCTAATATGAATCATATGGAATTTTGTGTTTATGTTAGTGAGATGAGAAAGTTATACCAATTTAAATATTTTAAAGATAATGATTACACTTTAAAAATTAGTTTAAAATGTGAATTATACTCTTAAATATTTTAAAATGCTGATAGCATATTTAAAAATTAATTTGGGGGTTCTAGATGCACATTTATCTTAATTAGTATCATAAAGACAAGCCAAGGTATTTGTAAAATTTAAAAATTGTTGCTCGACAAAGCCTATGGGTTCAGATTATCTACAGTACTGCGGATCCCATTCTTTGCGCCTCAACTGCTGGGACACGACGTCGGTCGAGAAATGCATAAGGTACAGATACACACCAAACATTAAGTAACAAACACATTAAATATAGTCACAGTAGACATTCCATTTGGGAAGAAAAGATTGAAGAAGCAGGTGAACATAAGGAATAATCAAATGATTGAAGATTGAAGGGTTTTTTTAAGTGTGTGCAAATATATAAAATCCTCTAACCACTTATATGGAAACATTGGATTGTTTTTCTTTGTTAAAAAAAATGACTCGATTGTTGATCTCTGAAGGTTCATTAAGTTGTTAGCTTGTCATTATATATATATATATATATATATATATATATATATTAAGTTTGCACATAATATATATAATATAAATTATAATTATTTCTCCAGATAATTATAGATAAAAGAGTGTGAGTTTCAAATAATTAGAAATACCTATAAAATTTGAATGTTTGCTATGCAATGGTCTAAATTCATATTTACAGCCTTTTTCCTTAGAAAAAATTATTTTAGGACATAATTATTATTAAATTGATCTTTTACGAGTTAAGTAGTTGTCCTTAATTTGTCCGGACCATAATAAATTTTTTAGAAGGAAAAATTAAATACTTTTCAAATACAAGAAAAGTATAATTAATTACATGGACAATAAATTGATTATATTTATATTTGATTTTTCTTGATTATATAGTAAAAACAAATCCACTAGACTTACTTTAAAAAAAGTTATTTGAGTTTTCCAATCCTAAAACAAAATATAAATGACATGTCCATATCATATCTTAAAGTGAGACATCTACTGTTAAGAAATTTGAGTGATTTAATGAGACTCTCAAAATATTTTTATTTTAGAAAAAAAGCATACAAAGTGTTACTTTAGAAAAAATTATTTCAATTACTCAATCCTAGACATTTACTAAATATAATAGACATCTACAAAACATATCCCCAGGTAAGCATCTGTTGTAAGGAAATCATCATCTGTTGTAAGGAAATTTGACTTGATTGGTTTAATAAAACTCTCAATGCACATTGTTTCAGGGGAAAAAAGCATACACACAAGTGTTACTTTAGATAAAGTTATTTGAATTATTCAATTATAATTGTTAACAAAATATAGCATACATATGCATATCATATCTCAATGTGAGCTGTTGATTGTAAAGAAATTTGAGTAGTTTAATAATACTCTCAAAGCACATTGTTTTACATAAAAACACGCAAGTGTTACTTTAGAAAAAGTTAATTTAGTTATTCAATCCTAGCCATTCAAAAAATAAAACACACATCTGCATCTCACATCTCAAGGTAAGGTGTTCGTTGTAAAGAAATTTGAATAGATTAATAAAACTCCCAAAGGACATTGTTTCTTAGGACAAAAACACAAGTGTTACTTTAGAAAAAGTTATTTTAGTAATTCAATCCTAATTGTTCACAAAATATAATAGATATTGACAAACTATATCTCGCGGTGAGCCATATGTTATAAAAAAAATTTGATTGGTTTAATAAAACTTCCAAAATACATTATTTTCAGGAAAAAAAAAACACAACTAGCACTTTAGAAGAAGTTATTTCAATTATTCAATTTTAACAGTTCACAAAATATAAATGGCATTTAGATTTCATATCTCGAGGAGAGTGGTTTAATGAAGATCCAAAAGCAAATTGTTTTACTAGAACTTAGTTTTGATAATATATTGGTTTAATGGCATGATGTTTTCTCCACCTAAAACATAATTTCTCATCTATAAAATGTCAGTAGCTTATATGCATTAAAACATAGACTTGTGTAAATGTATTTTTATCATATTTTATTTTTCCTAGTTTTCACAAAGAAATCTCTCATGAAATTTGGTGCCGATGAGAAAAAAAAAATGACAATGCCACTAATTGTTATTAGAAAACAAATCAACGTTTGTACCCAAAAAAAAAAAAATCAACGAAATCCCAAAAAAGTATTAATTTTTTACTTTTTTTGTTATCAATTGTTTGTTTAATTTACATTCCTTTCAATTCAAATCATTTGGCTTGCAATTTCTAGGTCTCTCTCAATTTGAATCTTGCGATTTCTAGGTTTTCTTATTCTTCCTTCATGGTTTCTTCTTGGTTAGATTTGAGTTTTATGCAGTCGCAAATGGTGGCCGGTGATAAGTCCTGAGTAGTTTTTGATGGTGGTGTGTGATTGTTTTGGGTGATGATATTCCGACAATGGTTCTATGTGTTGGAGAGATTTTTTTTTCTTTCTGATTGATAAGGATGTCTGAGTATTTTCACAATATAAATACATATTATATAATTAAACATTGTGTTAAATTTTTCTTGATCATACCAAACAAATTTTAGAAGCCAATTTCCTTTTCTATTTCCATTACTATCATTTCCATCTCCACCAAAACTTTTCCCAGCACACTAAATGAGCCCTTAAAGATTTTAGTACTATCTCGTCATCCTCTTTCTAGTTAATGTCGATTAATTTTTTTTGGGCAAAACATTCCACTATTCTTGTTGAATCCTTTCAATTTTCCCAAGGATTATTATGGTGTCATTGAGGATACTGAAGTAATTCTGTCGAGTTATTTGCTGTGTGCATGTTATGAGTGATTTTGTGTATGTAAACATTTTTCTTCCTTAACTATTTTTCTTTTCCCAAGCTTCTTTTCATATAACTTCAGAAAAGGTAAGAGATCATGAAAGCCAATGAGTGAGTCCAGATTTTTCTGAACTTTCATGTGTTAGATATCTATGGAGAAAATGAGGTTATAGTGAAGTGGAGCTGTTAGATTGAAGTTTGGGCTTTTGCTGAATGTTCACAGTGACCATCATAAGATCCTCCTTCATGGTTTTCTGCCGGTGTGCTAAATCCAAAACATGCCAAATCATGTTTTTTTGGGGTAGATTTAAATTTTGAGAAGCTTAATTAATTTTTCCTTTATTGTTAACCAGAAACAAAGAGAAAATATCTTCTGATCTAAGAAAGGATTTATTTTCAAAATTACCTAGGGTCTGTGCAGAAAGACCCATACATGATACTTATTATTATTCTTTGTATAACTGTATTTTCTCTGAGTTTGTTAAATATGGCTCCATCTGAAGAAAACCAAGGAGTGACATACTCTTTCTTCTATTTTGCTTGAATTTTCTAGTTCAATTGGGTTATTTTCTCATATGATTATTGCTCTATTATCATATTCAACCGGTGCTAATTATTCAAGTGATGTTGGAAGGAGCTTATATATTATTTTATATTTATAGCTCTCACCCTTAATCACCATTATCTGGGAAGGTCATACAGCAGCAAGTTCCCAACTCTTTGAAGCAATACTCAGTAGAATCCCACAAGCCTTATAATAAATCAGGACACAGAAGAGATGGCAGACAATTTGTGGCACATGAGCCTTCTCACAATGCTAGAACTGAAAGCACTACTAATATCCGTCATTATCCATTAATCCTATGGTTTAAGGAATGAGCACCCAAAATTCATCCTATATAAACCATCTAGATCTAACATGGTCGCTCCAAATTTAATTTTTTCAGTTAATTCTTTTTAAATAAACATTTTAAAAAAATGATAATTAAGAGAATATTTTTATTTTTAATTCTCTACCTATTAAAATAATTTTTTTAAAAAAATAAATAAATTTAGACCATCCAAGTTAGATTTGGATAGTCTAAATAGGATGAGTTTTGGAGGTTTTGATGATGCTAGCAAAAGAACTTGTCATTCACTCATTTGACTCAACACAAAGTCCCAACGAGGAATCAAGATATTCATCTATTTTTAAAATTATTTTATTAAATTTAAGACGTAATAGGAACTGAAAAAAAAAACTTAGACCCATCAAACCTTTAAATTTTATTGATTAACCATATTAAAATGAACATTAAATTTCTAAAATAACTCTTAATAATACGACCCTGTTACATATTGTGCATTGGCTGTGAAAATACAAGTGATCGAACTCCAAACAAGTGATATTAACATAAAAAAAGAAATACACTAGATGAAGAGAAAAATAATAAAACTGGGCTTATGGGAAATGACAAGATCTTGATTTTTTTTTCATGATAAAATAAAAGGCAAAAGTAAAATTTTAGATATTTAATTTCATGAAAATTGTCATTTTTGTCTATTAATTTTATAAACTGTCTTTTTATTATATAATCATAACATTATCATTTTCATAGTTTTATTAACATGAAATTTTAAATGTTGAAAGCATACTAAGTTTAACTTTTTTAAATAATAGTGATTGACACAAAAAAATCTATCATTTGAGATTATTAAGGAAGCTAGATAGAGTTGTAGAATTAAAAAGATACTATCTCCTCTTATACACTCGATTAATTTTTTAAGAGATTAAAAAAACTATATAGATAATTTAATCATAATATATATTAAGTATTATTAGATTATATATTAATTTATAAATTAAGTTAATCAATTTAAAAAATATAAATGTTTTAAAATAATTTTTTTAAAAAAATTAATTGTA
The DNA here is from genome assembly GCA_037074615.1 of Leucaena leucocephala. Classification (NCBI taxonomy): domain Eukaryota; kingdom Viridiplantae; phylum Streptophyta; class Magnoliopsida; order Fabales; family Fabaceae; genus Leucaena; species Leucaena leucocephala. Next base: position 18,187,483 of record CM073519.1, read on the forward strand.
TTTTATATCAAGGAAGGACTGGATGTAATATTTTATAAAATTAAGATATCAATTGAAAAATTATATAAACTTAGGACTAAAGTATATATTTACCCAATCTTTTGGGAAAATCCCAAACAAGACCGGTTTATGAACCTCCATCAAATATCTGTCAAAGGATCAAATTCAAACCACGAACCGTCCCCTGCACCTTCTGGATAAGATTCAGAACAATAAGAATCTCCCAACTCAAAATCAAAACCTGAAATCCCACTGTCAAAATAAATCATGAAAACCCTGATTTTCTCATCAAACCCAATTCTCAATCTCTATGAACCTCCCACCAGAAAACCCAAAATCCCATCCTTTCAACCCACAACCACCATCATCAAGCACAAATTCAAGACACACGCAAATACGAAAGGCTTTTCAGCTTCAAACAGATCAATCAAAACGACAAGCAAGAAGGAAAACGACGACAACAACAAGAAGAAGAACGACGAGAACGATGAAATACCTCAAGAAATATACAACAGAATGATAGTGAGGATCTTAGTTTCAGTGGGGTTTCCAATGGGGTTGGGTCTGGCATTTCTTCAAATATTTGGTGTCCTAAAGGAGAAGCAAATCTGGGATGTGCCTCTATGGCTTCCATTCATAACAACTCTGTTCACATTTGGAGCTTCAGCTCTTGGAATTGCTTATGGTTCATTGTCAACTAGTTTTGATGCAGAGAGAAAAGAGTCTCTTCTTGGATTTGAAGAGGTTCAGAGGAACTGGGTTGAGATGTGGAAGGAAGAAGATGAAACTTATTGAAGAATATGGTAATTAATTATGAATTTGCCGTAGTTTTTGGAAATTTTCTGGTAAACTCAGTGTGGTTTATTTGATTCTGAATCTGCTATAATGTTCATTCCCAGTATATACTGTAATGTAAAGTTTCTGCAGAACTGAAATTATCAAATTACCGAGAATTTTGAGTGGGGGTATGTACTGCTTTATGTAACGTTTTCAGTAAAGGATATATCTAAGCCTAAAAGCCTTTAAGTTTAGAAAAGCTATTTTAATTTACTTTTAAGTTCAGTAAAGGATATATCTTAATTTATCTTTAAAATTTATAATTTTTTTCAAGCTGTCTTAAAGATTAATTGAGTAGTTGTTTTCAATTTAGAAAAAAAAAATCCTTCATAGGGAAAAAATAGTCAAATGAAATTTATGTTACTATAATTTTTAATCAATACATATTATATTTAGAATTTTTAAGGAATTTTCCAAATGGTGTTAATAGGTTGAATTAAAAGGTATGTTCTTAGCACATGAGCGCATTGTCCTATTGGCAGAGTGATTTCCTTATACAGGGGAGGTGGTGGGTTTAACTTCTCATAAAGGTAGCTTAGCTCCCTCCTAACTAAAACAGAGTTTATGTTCTTAAAATAAAGTAGTTGTATTTGTATTTAAGATTACATAGAAGGAAGGTAAGAGTGTTTTACTTTGTATAATATACACAAAATTTGGAGAATTCTCACCTATTAATGGGGTATTTTTATATAAAATTTATATTTTATATTGATTGATTTTGATAATAATATTGAAGCCTTTGCCTTCTCTCTCTCTCTCTGGCTTTTTTAAAAGATATATTTATATTGCCGTCAAAGGCTGCAACATGGGCTTTGCTAAATGGGCTGGCACTTGGGTTGGATTATCCTTCGGCCTTTTGCATATTTGAAAATAATATTCAATAAATCACAAGATTAATGCTAGGAGTGAGCATGGAGCCCACAATCCTATATTATTTTGCATATTTAAACCCATCCAAAATAGGTCCATAACAGATAGATTTAAACTGGCTCAAATAATAAAAAATGTGGGCGGGCTGCGGGCTGCCCATATATTTTTTATTATATTATATTTATTTAAATTTATTTGTATTACATACTAATAACTTTTTTAAAATTTGTTTTGTAGAGGTAGAGGTAGTTCTATCTACAATCATCACAAGTAAATATAATGTAGATAATGTATAATTATAATCCAATTGAATAATTAAGATCATGAATGATTATATTATGTGAGCATTATGGACTGTGTGGTTATAAATTTGTAATTATTATTATGATATTTTATTTTCTGATTTTAGAATGAACAATCATATTATGTGTGTACTATTGTTGTTTTATTTTTATTGTTATTAGAACTTCAAATGGGTTTAAATAAAAAAAATATCTTTGATGAACGGGCTGCCCATGCCCGTTTGAACCCAAACGGGTTTAGCCTAACATGTTTAATACGGGTTTAAACGGGCTAGGGTATGGGCATGGGCTAGCCCGTGCCTACAAAAAAATAAATCCTGCCTATTGCTCAGCCTTAATTAATGGTGTGCTTGGATTAAGGGAAAAGAGGAGAGGAAAAAAAAATAGGGTAAAAAATTAGAGTGGAAATAGGTTTTTCCTTGCTTGAAAAGAGGAGAAAATAGGAGAGAAAGAAAAAATAAAAAAAAAATAGGGTGAGTTCCACACCCTATTTCTCCCCAAATTTTCACTCAACTTATGGAGAGATTTGAATAAAAAAATCCCTTTCACTATCTGCCATCCCTAACGCAAAGCTCTCATTTTATTTCCTTTATGTTTTCTCTCATTCATCTAAGTAAGATGGATGATTACATTATCATTCAAGTTTTATCTTCTCTTCATTTTCTTTATTCTCATTTTCTTTTCTTCTAAATTTTCTTTCTACCCAAACAGAGGATAAAATAAACCAACGAGAATTGAGTCTATTATAAAAGACATGCTTCTCATGATGAATTAAAATTTTTTTAAGAGAGGTACCCATATTTATCGGTCGATAATATCTTGAATAGGAATATTTTCAATAAGAGGATAAATATGACTAAAAAAAGATTAAAATAAATTCTATTTTTAATTAAAAATAAAAGTAAAAACACAACATAAATCATTAGTTGAACACATAGAGTCTCATATACCCTCACTTTTCCTTCAATAGAACTCCTAAAATTATATCCAATGGAACATGAAAATTGAAGGAATTAAATTAATGTTACTCCCTCTAGACCTCTCTGTATGGAAAAAATAAATAATATAGTTAAAATTAATAAATATATTTGAATTTAACTTTTCTTTACTGTACCGTTGGTTTTTTCCCCAACATTTTTACGTTACCCTTGTTAATTGTACGACCTTGTGACTTGTGACTTGTGACTTGTGACAATCAGGTTATTGATTATCAAATGCTTTATGGGAAAATTTCATACAATGATGACTCTAGCAAAGTTTTTCCAAAAAGTTTTCAAAAAAAAAAAAAAACTGTAAAACTTTACTACAATCGTGAGACTAAACTAAAATTAATTTTATAATACTAAAAGACAGAAATTCTTTACTAGTTAAAGAAAAAATTATATAGACTTTAATAAGAATAATAAAGATATTAATAAAATATATTGAAGTATTTATAAGAATAATAGGGATTTTAATAAGAATAACAAAAAAATTAATAAGATGAAGAGAGGCATTAACAAGATGATTGGGGGAATTAACAAAAATAATAAATAAACTTAAAGGATAAATAAATGTATTAATAAGATAAATAGATACCATAATAAGAAAAATAAGGGTTTTAATAAGAACAATAAAAAAAATTAATGAGACAAATTGGGATATTGACAAATAGAATATACTTTAACAAGATAAATATGAGTTTTAACAAGACAAATAAAAGTTATTTTGTTAATGCCTATATTATTCTTTCTTTCACTGGTAGAATATTTCTGTCTTTTGGCATCACAAAATTAATTTCAATTTAGCACCTAGACTACAATGAAGTTTTAGAATTTTTTTAAAGGTTTTGAAAATAAATTTGTTATAGTGGTTCTAGTATAAAATTTTCCCGTTGTTAGATCACGATCTAACATTTAATACTTATCTGATAATTAATATATGACTTAATTAGAGAGTTGATATTAATTTTAAATATAAAATTATTTATTATATTTATTTTTTTAAATTACCCTATTAATATTTTTTTGATAATAATTAAATAAGAGAGTGAGAGAAAAAATTAAAGAAAATAATTAATATATTTTAAAATAAATATTTAATCAAATTAAATAAATAAATTTTATATTAAAAACGCATAAGTATCTTTTAATCAAGACTCCATTGAAGAATCTCAATCTTCAAAAAAAAGCACTCAACAACTTCTTTTTAATAGGAACGCATTGACCGATCTTTGGTTGACTGAACCCTGTGGTCAAAAAGACAATTGCCAGAGAGTACCTGCAACACGCAACAACATATAAAATAATAATAATGTTATTAAAACTTGCATTGAAACGGTCGTGTTCTGAATAATTAGTGACGCGAAATGAGTCCCGATCTCTAGATGGTCCACATATAAGCTCTCTGTAATTCTCATAATGGCTTTTAGGGTAGTATTCTATGCACTGTAAAAAGCTTTTATCAAAATACTATATTATGGGAAATATTTATTAAAGGGTACAGGTACGCATAATATATATATATATATATATATATATATATATATTCATATAGATATATCTATATATACTCTATAAGAAATATTGTCAAGCTTAAGCAGGGACCGTCATCGGGTCCTGTAAATAATTCATGACGGAAGAAAAGAAAATAAGACCGGACGTCTTTTTGTGTATTTTTTTCTTTTTAATTTTTTGGTCAATAGACTAGTAGTCTTCATTATTAATGTGGGGTAAGGAAGATTTTGTCTAAAATGACCCACGAATTGAAGTATTAAATCCACAACCAAAATCCCCACCTAATCATTAAACACTTAACATTTCATGATATAGAAGGGTTTATATATATAGTAGAAGATCTTATTTCATAGAAGAATAAGGACACCTAAGAAATACAAAATCAATCTACAATGAAATGACGATAATTGCAATAAAAATGATGGTCAACATACACAAACCAATTATAAGAAACAACTCTAAACAAGAAATTATAAATTAATCACAATACAATCATATTTAATTACATTAATAGAAAGGAATCTGAATTGGAAGAAGGGAGAGAATTAGTCTATTCTAGAACTCCATTCTATACTGTTTTCATTCTACTTAATTAATTTATTAAGTATTAATTATGAATATGCGCCCCCACCCCCTTTCCATGTGATTCTTTTATATTTTTTTAATTATAAATCTAGTTGACCAATTCAGCATTTATGCGATACAACTAGCACTTAATTTAATGTCTAAAATGAAGAAATATATTAAAGGAGATAATTTTTTTATTATTTTATCAAAAAAAAAGGAGAAAAATTAGATAATTAGTCTTATATAATTAAAGAGTACAAATATACTTGTAATTTTCTAACTTTAAATAAGATTTCAGTTTGATCCCTTAATTTTTTTAAAAAAAAAATATTTTAGTCTTCTAGTGTTAACATTGTTAGTCTTATCAAATGATAATTTTTTTTATAATATTCATTGTTTATTTTAAAAATTAAACTTAATATATAACATTTTAGAATATTTTTCTACATTTAAAATTTTAAAGTTGGTATTTTTGTTAACAGTGTTAGAGTTAAATGATAAAAATATACTTTATAAAATTAAGAGATAAAAGAGAAACTTTGTGTGAATTTAAAGGATTAAATATACTATTTTGCCTAATTAAACCCATCATATTGCAATCAATAATTTTTTTTAAAAAAAATAAGTATTAATAACAAAAGTTAGTTTGAGGGTAAATTTTAAATTCTAAAAAAATACACATCTTAATTTAATTAAAAATAACTACTATAGTTATATAAGACTACAGTATGTTAGAGAATTTATGACAAACGGAATGAAATAGAGCAAAAAATGGAGTGGAATGGAATATAATGAAATGTTTAGAAGTTTTATTGGGGCAAGGAATGGTTTCATTTTGTAACATTGTTTGTGAATTGTTACAAAATTAATGGAATGAAATTATTTATAATTATGGCTTTCCAATTTTACAAAGGGAGAGAAGAAACTAGGAAGTGTGGTAGTAATAAGAAGAGTGACTGGGTGAGGGATAATTTTGTAATCATGGAATTTATTTCAAGTCATTCCATTCATCTTTACCCCTCAAATTGGGTTTAGGAAAAAAGTGAGTTTAAGATAACTAAGGATGGCTTGAGATGCCAACCATCCTAAAGCAATTCCATTCCATATTAAAACCAAATCAAGAACGTTTGCAGTATAATATATAAATCAGAAGTTTGGGGTTCAATTTGCTTGAAATGTATCTCTCTTCTACCTTTTTTTCCTCTTCTGTCCTCTTTTTTCCTCCTCCTCCACTACCACTACCATCAACAACAACACAATCTTATCTCCACTAAATAGAATTGACTACTTAGATTACACAATATTATTATATTTGACTCATGTTTATAAAAATTCGATAGGTTTTATATTAGTTATTGGGGCTTAATGCAATCATTTTCTTTTTCTATCACCACCATTGAATTCAAATTTTAGGGGTTCAAATTTAAAATTTTATAAAAATATTATTATAATTTTAAATAACAAAATATATAAATAAATTTAAATTGTTGTTTACAACTGTAGGCTATTATTATAAAATAGATTTTTCTTACTTTTTTTTTCTAAGTTGCGAACTGATCAGATCAAATTTACATAGTTTAAAGTTAATTGTATTTTTTAAAGTAAAATTATAGTAATATTTATAAAATATTAAAGGTGGACCATTAAAATTTAATCCAATAGTGATGAAAGAAAAAGGAGGGTAGAGGAGAGGATCGTGTCCCAATTTGCTTTGGCAATCCCTGGCCTAGTGGACGTTTGCTATGTGTGATTTGATCTGTATCTTGAAGGCTGAAAGGTCATCATCAAACCCACTCTTCTAAAATGACCCATTGGACCATTCAATATGCTGAAAGGATTATGTATATATATATATAACCTATTGTCTTATTGTCTTGTATAGTAGATTTAACTAATAAAAAAATAAGATATAAAATTATTTAGAGTATGTTCAATTTTTAGGGAGTATCATTTTATTGTGGTTTCAGTCGCGATACTTTAGGAGACATTACAGCTCTTAAGTGTTTAGGTTTACGCCTGAGGGTAATAGACAACTCGCCTTGCTCAACATTGGTATCGTCTAGGAGTAAGGGAGATTTCGCCTTACCTTTAGATCGTGGGTGAGCCAAATTCCTTTCTAAATTTTTTTATAACAATATATATATATATATATAAGAAACTCATCGTCCTTAGATTTAACTAGTGAATGAGTGAGACATACAACTATTTGGAGTATGTTTAATCTCTAGGGAGTATCACTTTGTTGTGGTTCTAATCGTAATATTTGGGGAGACATCCTAACTTTTAGGTACCTAAGTTTACACCTGATGGTAATAGACGTCTCGCTATGTCCAATATTAGTATCGCCTAAGAATAAGAGAGACTTCACCTACCTTTCAGATAATGGGTGAGCTTAACATATTTCTAAATTTTTTTATATCAAATAAATAAATATATATATTATTAAGATGTCCTATAAAAATGAATTAATTATCATTCTAATGACAATTGAGTAGCATATATAATGATAAATTATACAATAATAAATGACAATATATTTTTACTATCTACTTGTCAATGTGATCTTTTAAGAATTAAATGCCTTTTATTAAATTTATGAGTAATTCTCCCTATATAATATTCACAACAACTCTTGTGAAAGTGGAAGGTTCTTAATTTGGATCATTCTTCATCTAATAAACTTATATATTTGTTTGGGTCGCCTCTGTTACGGTGGAGGATTTAGAAATATACTAAAGGCAACTAGGCAAGCAAACTTTGTTATCTTATGTTAAATTCAAGTATAAACAACAAATTATATATTTTATTCCATATAAAAACAACTTATATATTTCCATTTTACATCTTTTAATCACTATTATCTGTTGTAAAATTATTAAGTCAATATTTAGCTTTAATTAATTATTATCTTATTTGATTGGAGAGGTAGGGAGGGAAGAGGAGAAAATATTTTAATGAGTTTGGTTAAAAAAATTGATAAAAATAGTGGAATTTATTTCATAGGAAAGATGTAAGAGAATTAATTAAAAATTGTCAATCCCACTTATTAGTTTTTAAATCAAATTAAAATCTTTCATCCTCACCCATCCCTTCATTCCTCTTACATCTCTGCCCCGCAACGTAAAATATAAAGAAGAGTTTATATAAAATTATTGTAGCTAATTTATTTTTAAAAACTTCTAAAAAAACTGTAAAACTTTATTATAGTTTAAGGGGTTAAACTGAAATTAATTCTATGATACTAAAAATAGAAATATTCCACCAATACAAGACAAAAAAAAAAGGATTTAGCAATTAGAATAAAGACAAATAAGTATATTTATAAGAAAAAAATATGAACTCCAATAAGAGTAATAAGGAAATTAACAAAATGAATAGAGAAATTAATGAGAATAATAAAAAAATTAATAAGATAGATATAGATATTAGCAAGAAGAATATGAGTTTTAATAAAATAATTAATAAGACAAACATGATAAATAAAAAAATTAATAAAAAATAACAAGATGATATATGCATTAATAAAATAAATATGGGTATTAATAAGAAGAATATTAGTTTTAATAAGATAAATAGAGATCTTAATAATGTCTATATTTATCTTATCTATTTTTTTTATTAATATATTTATTCTTCTTTCTTTCACGATATGGTATTTGTATCTTTTGATATTAGAAAATTAATTTCAATTTAATTGCTTAGACTGTAGTGAAATTTGAGAATTTTTTAAAACTTTAGAGAATAAATTAGCTAAAGTAATCTTTGTCTGAAATTTTCCCTAAAATTTTTTTGCCCCAAAAAACATGAGGCACTTGGTCTTTTTTTTTATATAGATTATATTTTATACTCTGGGTCCTTTATATAAATTATATTTAATTAATTTAATTATAATAATAAATTTAATTAAATTAATTAATATATTTTTTAAAAAAATAATTTAATTATTTCTAACTCATTATCTTTTTTTATTTAATTATTGTTGATAGAGTATTAATAAAGATAATATAAAAAAATTAATAAATAATAAAAATATATCTTATATTTAATATTAGATTAAATTTTTAATTAAATTTTATATTAATAATTGGAGGAATAGATTATTTACTAATTAAAGTGCAAGGTCTCTATTGTTATATATTATATAAAATTAAAGTATCGTTTTTTTTTCTTTTTCTTTGGTTGTATCAAGAACCAAGAGGATCTGAACCCTTCATCGCTAAATCCAAATAGTTGCAATATACTTTTAGATTTTTAGGACAAAGATGATGACTCCTTTTCCGTTTCTACATCCGTGCACATCAAACACGTCATAACAATGCATTTTATATTTTAAAAACATTATTCAACAATATATTTTTTCTATTATTTTATACTGAAATTTAAGAATAATGATGTTATCTATATCGTTACAGTTTCAATCAATATTCTATTTTTCTGATGCTTAAGATCATAGTTATTTTATTTAATTTAATAGATTAAAAATATTAAATAAATTAATTAATTATTTTAAATATGATTTGATTCCTTTTAAATATTATTATATAATATTATATTATATATAAACTATAAGTTAAATAAATTAATTTATAAAAAATGATAAATATTAAGAAATTAAATAGATTATTAGAATATTATATTCAGTAACTGATATTTAAAATTGGGGACTACATATCAATTTCACAAAAAGGAGGAAAAAGGAAAATAAATACCTTTAACATTTACAAAAACCAAACCAGAACTTTGAAATCGAAAATCCTGAATCAGTCCATTGAACCAAACTGAGATTTTAGAATTTGGATGAAATGACCTTCATGCCCCTAAGTAAGTTAAAACACAAAACTCTCACCGCGGGCGGTTGCCTAAGCTTCAGCGCTGGCAAACAATTTTTAGCAATGGATGGTTTATGCGAGATTTGATCCTACCACCTGTAGTTTCCAAAGCATTTATAATCATTAAGCCACTAAAATTTATTAATTAATAAAATAGTGCAAAATAATATATAAATATAAGGAAGCTTTAGAATAAGTGAACAACAACAACTGTTTTAATACTGACTACAACAGAAAGACTATTAACAATAATTGATAAGGCGTTAACGAGTTCTGGCAAATTTTCTTGAATCAACAACTTGTTATGATTTAACATTCCTGCTAGTTGTGCTAAATTGTTTTGGAAACCAAAAGGTGGTAAAATCAAATCTCACCCAAACGAACGTTTATATATATTTTTTTAAATTGGCTGAGGAGCATTAATTTAATTTTACCCAAATTCTGAAATCCCATTTTAGTCTAAGCGACTTATTTGAGATTTTTTAGATTTCATGGGACTGATTTAGGTTTTGTGAATGTGAAAATGAAAGGTATGTATTTCTCTTTCCCAAAAGAAATCTATTTATAAAACATAAAGTATATTCGTATCAACTTCATCTTATTTGAAGGTCGGCTATTTACTTATTTCAATTTGTCACGGCTCTTTGATAATAATTTTGTTTCTATCATCTATAAACCCCCATCACACTCCTTTTTTTTTATTATTTTTTTAAAAAAATTCTGTGGTGCCCTTTTATCATATTTTATTTCCCAGTACAAACTAGTTAAATTAAAATAAAGCCATGCATCTGTCGTGTAATATTCTAACACTGTTCTAACAATTGTTTTTGTTATGACTAATCTTCGCTAATTCCTTTTTTAAATTAATATTTCTTATTCAATGCTACTAGCAACCAACCTCATCAAAATCAAACTTAATAAAAAATTACAATACCATGTGCGTTTTCGCCCCTCCCAAAAATTAAAAACCCACCAATATAATGATTAATTAATAACAACTTATACAAACAAATACTTCATTAAATATTTAATTTAAACAAAAAATAATCCCTCCCCACTATGCTGCGAAAGAGAAATAAAATACTGTACATGTACAGCAGATTCCTCTGTTCTGAAATCCATCAAGAAAAAGAAGAAAATTTACTCACTGAAGAACACAAGGATTCACGCTTGTTCTATTCTATTTCCCACTTATTCTGAATCAAAATTACTCAAAAATTTAGCAGATAACACAAGCATTAGGATCTTCTTCAACACTTCTTGCATAATAAGGATATTGAGGAGGATAATAGTATTGTGTTTTCATCTGATTCTGATAATAGTTCTGATATGCTTTAAGAAGATCTGCCATTTGTTCCTTTTCGTCTTTCTTCTTCTCTTCTTTCTTTGGCTCTTCTTTCTTCTCCTCTTTCTTCTCTTCTTTTGCGGGTCCTACTGAAACTATCTCTGTGTGACACAGTTTTCTCAGCTTCCCCACTATGCTCACTGGGTCTATGTCCCCTGTTAGGGTTAATTTCTTGTCTTTCATGTCCACAGTCACAGATTCAACCCCTGTTTAAAAAAAAAAACTATTAATCTTTCTGGGATTTGGTTCTCTGATCTGGTTTTCTTTCAAACGAGGAAGAAGATTATGATCAAATAGATGAGACTTTGGTTAACTACCTGGAAGCCCAGAAACAGCTTTCATGGCTTTCTTCTTGATTGAGTCGTCGTGTAGCTCTACCTTGAGAATCACTTTCTGTGGAAACAGATAGAGAGAGGAAACTGAATCAGAAAAATCTGTAGATATATGAAGGAGATCATAAGTAAGAAAGTGAAAGTGGGGAAGAAATTCTTCTTACCTTCATGATGTTGACCTGGTTAAGATTGTTAATGGCGGATTTAATGCGGATTTAGAGAGAGAGAGATGGTTAATGGCGGATTGAGAGAGAGAAGGAGGATTGAAGCGATGAGATGATGAGGAAATGGGTGAAGGCATTTATAGGGGAAAAAAGTGAAGAGGGGAAAGAAAGGGAGAGGAAGGAGAGAGGTCAAGGGAAAAGTCAAGCTCATTTTGGGGCACACACGGGGTCAGCAATACGCAGTCGTATTGGACTTGGAGGTCCTTTTGGATTTGTTTTTTTGTAAAAGTAATAAAATTTTACAAATGGGGGATGTGGCTGTCCGAATCCAGAGGCTGACGTAGATAAATGAGTTGGCCTGTCCGCATCTATTATTGTCATGAACTACATAGTGACTACATGTTGAGAAATCTATAGTTTTATGGATGTATAAAAAAAAAAATTAAAGTCTTACATTGTTTAGAAGAGTGAAATCTCAAATATATATATAATAAAATATAATTATGGGTTAGTAAATAGATCTAGTAGAGAGGTGGACTCGCGTGCACAATAACAGGCTATCAATAAAAAATTCAGTTAAAATCTGACAATTTCTCCCTCCACACAAGTTAGAGAGTATAGTATTGAGTATTTTTTTTATGAAAAATATTAAGTAGCACATAGGAATTGCTCTGTTACCCCTTGTGCTCTTTCTCTCTTATTCGTTTCTTTCTGAATTTATTTGCTTCAACCATATTTTGTTTGCTTGTTGAATCTGTTTAATTGGGGAGTGCCGCTTCATCTTGCTAGTTATCGCAAAATAACTCTTAAGAACATTATCCTTAGATGTGACTCACTAAGTCTGAACATCCCCAAATGCTGACCAAGCTCGAAAAGATATTTGGATGCATACTAATAAGGTATGTATGCAAAATTGATAAGCACTTTATCAAATGATATGTTCAATGTTTATAGTATATACAAAGAAGCAAACAAGATATATAACTCCTTGATCCTTAAATACACTGCAAAGGATGCTGAGAAACAGAAGTTTATGGTTGGGAATTATTATAGATGAGAGGTGGTAGACTACAACGATATCAAGACTCAGATCAATGAATATCACAAGTTGATTGAAGATTTCAAGGCTGAAAATATCAATCTGCCTGACAAATTTGTTGTTGGAATTCTAATTGAGAAGTTTCTAGATTCATGGAACAACTACAAACAACAACTGAAACACAAATAGAAGTAACTATCACTAACAGACCTGATCACTCATATTATTATTGAAGACACCAACTGAAGAATGATTCAAGCAGCAAATGAGAAAGAGATGATTGCTAATGCAAACTTGGTAGAAACAAAATTGAGCAACAAGATGTACGACTCTAAACACAAAAACATGAAAAATAAGATTAATAAGTTTGATTACAAACCCAAGAATACTGACCCCAATTTCAAGAAGAAGGGAAAATATTTTGTTTATGACAAACCATGTCATCATGTGTATGAATGCAAGAAGAGGGCCAAAGAGACAAGAGTGATAATCCTCCTAAGCCAAATGTAAATTTAGTTGAAGGAGATTATAGTAGTGGTGATGAGGTTATCATTGTAATTATTGCTTAATCATTTCTTATCTTTGATGTGAAAAAATGGGTGGTAGACTCTGGAACTACTAAGCACATATGTGTAAACAAAGAGTTGTACTCCTCCTTTAAAGAAGAAGACCATGTGTATCTTATTGATTCTCGTTCTACAAAAGTTTATGGATAAGGAAAAGTGGTTCTAAAACTCACATAAGGGAAGATCTTAGTGCTACAAGATGTCCTGTACATGCCTCAAGGTAGAGCAAATTTAATTTATGTGGCTATATTGGGAGAAGCTGGGGTCAAAGTGTCATTCGAGTTTGATAAGATTGATGACTAAGAATAATGTTCTGACTGGGAAGGGTTATTTTAATTAGTGACTATTTGTACTTAGTGTTGATGAGAATAATAATAATGCATCTTCTTCTGCTTACTTGATTTAGTCTTTTGATATTTGGCATGCTAGGTCAGGTCATGTTAATATGTCTTACACGAAGATATTGCAAAAACTTGAGTTAATTTTTGGAATTAAAAATGATATACTAAGTAAATGTTAGATTTGTATAGAAATTAAATTGACTATAGGAATACACTTGTCTACACAAAGAGAAATTGAGTTATTATCTTTGATCCACACATATTTAGGAGATCTAAAACAAACATAAACTAGATGTGGTAAAAGATACTATATTACTTTTATTGATAATTTCTCTAGATATACTAAGGTGTATTTATTAAGAAATAAATATGATGCCTATAATAAGTATGTTTTATACAATGCTGAGGTATAAAATCAATTAACTAAAAAAATAAAAAGAATTATATCAGATAGAGGAGGGGAATATTTGTTATTAAATGATCTTTGTGGAAAAGAAGGCATAATCCATGAAGTAACTCCTCCTTATTCTCCTGAGTCTAATGGTGTTGTGACAAACCCATATTTTTATATATTTACATATATCATTTTGGTAGATTTTTGCATTATTTTAGTTTTTAATTGTATTATTTGTACACTAATTAGATTAGTTCCTTACATTAAATTAGTACTGAGTAGGGGCATAATTGTCATATTTTTATACTTTCTCCCAAACAATTATTTTTGAAACAAAATATATTATATTATTATGATTTGTATTTCAGGTATTTGGGAGAAATCAAAATTTTCAAATGACCACAAATTCAAAAATTGCATATGAGGACCTATGGCCAAACCTTGCGATTTGGCCTATTAGGTTTTTTTACTTAGCATCTAATCAAATCAGCATGCACATGAGGAGAGGTGGAGCTGCGAGACAACCCTTCACACACCCACTCCCATCTAGCCATTACCCATTCCTCCCTTTTTCCCCTACCACACCATTCTATATCTACTCACCATACAAGCTATCAACTTCCACAATCCTCCCTACACACGGCCATCATCATTCCATCATCCTTACCTATGCTATCGTCTTCCCTCCATCTTTATGCCACGACACCACAGACCTAATGCCTCCATTCACTCATGCACGATAGACACACTCATATCACCCAATCAACGTCAAGCCATCATCTTCACTCCATCATCTGTTCCACCTCCTTCATTAACCATCACCACGCACCATAAAAGAAGCAATGAGCGACGGAGAAAGCAGAGACATCCACAGGGGGAAAAAGGCAGAACAATGACAACAACTAGAGAAACAGAAGCAGCTGGACAGTAAGCATGAATAACGATAGTGAACATGGGTGGTTGTGGAAGCTAGACGATGCCGTCAATCTTTGTGACTATGTGTTGCTAGAGTATCCTAATCCTTTGATTCAATGGCAATGACATGAGTTTGGTATCTCAAAGGGGAGTTTAAGTTACTCTAATTTTTTATCCATTAAGTATTTTATAATTCCTAGGTCTTATGATAATTTTATAATTATTAGGAAGCTTTGTATTGTTTATATTTTTGTATTAGAAGATTATTGTAACTGAAATTTCTCTTAGGATTTGACATTGTTCTTTAATTAACTTTAATTTTATTTACTTTGATATGGGTCAAACGTTTTATTAAGATTATTGTGAATATTTAGTGAATTTTTAAGATGACTTGGATTATTGGATCATCTGTCATTTATTAGCTTTAATTCTTTCTATTTTGAATCTCTGAGTTATTTTTAAATATTGGTATCTATTATTCATAGTCTTAATTTATTATTCTGGTGGTAGTTAATAGATTGAAATTTTAGAGAATATCTTATGACAATTCGAGGTAGCTCAGTTGTTGGATTAAAAGTTTAATTATAATTCTTGATTAATTTTTTATAACTCTCATATCTATTAAAGCTATGATTGCCTATGCTATTGAACTAGAGGATTATTTCTATTATTATTGTTAATCACTTTTACTTTCATTCCATTAACTTTAAATCACTTAATTATTGAATTAAAAATATCAAAAAAATTTATTCAAATTTATTTTAATTCTTGACATTTCAAATCAAACCCCATTTTATAGCTTAATTTACATTGCATTTAGTTATTTAGGAATTTAATTTCATTTTCAGTAGTCAAAGAGAATGACCTGAGGTTGTACTATCTCTAATTCTTAGTTTAATTTTTAAAGTAACTCCAAGGTAACATCGGATGTAGGTTGTTTCAAGTGGCGCTGTTGATGGGGAGCTAAGAATTTAGTTCCCTAGTAACTAAGTGTCAAGTAACATTGACTTGGGTTTATTTGTTGAGCATTTTTCTTAGTTAGTTGTCTAGTTAGTTTGTTTTAGTGTTTTCACAGTAGATTGATATTTTATTTTTATCATATTCTGTTGCATTTTAGTTAGTAGTGCATACTTTTTACATTTGAATTAAAATAAAGGGCATATAGGTTCATACTTGCTTCGCACCTTGTTGTTGAACAAGAACATAGGGAGATTGTTACCTCTAGTGAACACTTGTTTGTTAATGATTCTAAATCAGAAAAAACTATGAATATTTTTAATGGTAATAAAGGATATAATGGGTTTAATAGGAACAACATACATTGTGAGAACAACTTCTGGCATAATGGTAAGGATAATAGAAGCATGAGGGAGATTTATAATTCTAATGTTAATTATGATCCTTATGACTTTACTGACAACATCGATGTTGTAAAGTCCCACATCAGTTGGGAAGGAGAATGAAGTATGCCTTATAAAGGTGCGAATACCTTCCCCTCGTAGACATGTTTTCTGGGTGGCTACGACTGCACCCAGGTAAACAAAACCCTACTCTTGGCTACAGCTGCAAATAGGGACAATATCTACGAGGGAGGGGTCTAGGATGTTACAATTAGTATCAGAGCCCGGTAGGTGTGCCAGCGAGGTCGCTGGGCCCCTATGAGGGGGTGGATGTTGTGAAGTCCCACATCAGTTGGGAAGGGGAACAAAGCATGCCTTATAAGGGTGCAGAAACCTTTCCTTCATAGACACACTTTTTGGGTGGCTACAGCTGCACCTAGGGAAACAAAATTCTGCTCTTGACTACGACTGCAAACAGAGACAATATCTACGAGGGAGGGGTTTGGGATGTTATAGTAACAAAATTGGAGCTAAGAAAGTGCAATTCAAAGAGAATGAAGAGCATGAAGAAATGGTTGATGAGGAAATAGAAGTTGGGTCTCCTCCAGTTAACACTGCTCAAGAAACTTCCCAAGTTAAGAAAGAAATATCTACTCAATCTGAAAGACTACAAGAAAAGAAGCTCTTGCAAGAATATCAAAAACAACCATCAGTGCAAAATGATAAAGAGGCAATAACTATCATGAAGAGACTAGTAGAAAAATGATCACCTTCTGGCGCCAAAGGTGATGAGGAGACTAATGTGCATGAGCTTGACAAGTGTGATAGGGTTATGAAGCATGATAATGCATTTACTCGTTTATCTTCTTCCATTCTTCTAATTTCTGTGTATGTGAGGATGAAGTATCATGTATATATTGCTTAGAGACATATAGGCTTTCCCTTTCGCATGATTTTGATGTATCGTGTTATTTCGATTATGATATCACAACTAATTCTGCACTTGATAAGCTTGATGAAGGTGTTTTTGTTGTTTTACTAGGATCTAAGGAATCACATGATGAAATAAAAGCTTCCACAACAATTGAGGAAGTCGCTCAAGCACCATAAAATGCCAAACAAATAAAATGAGGCATAAGATCAAAACCAAACTATTGCAAATCATGCCTACCATTCAGGAGGATGAAAATAAGGGTGCTGATATGGATTAAACATTATCATGTGATTTGCCACTTGATAAAGACTTAACCATTAATGATTACATTCAAATTCCTCATGTTGAAATAGAGACTCTTATTGTAGGGTGTCATATTAATTTTTTTTTGGATCTGAGAATACTTGTATTCTTATATATCTTATAGAGTTCTTATATCTGGTATCTCGATTACTAACTTTGCACACTTGAAGGCTTTTCACAACTTCAAGTATTTTGATTCTTATCCTATACTTGGAGTTGAAAAATGTGTTGCTTGTATTTTGTCGAATCTCTCATAGGTAACTCGCTTAGAAAAATTATATAGTGATCACCATATTCCCTATATTGTAGTGCCTCAACAAATTGACCCCGATCTACCACCTTGAACAACTACAGACAGCTGTCTAGAGAAGATATACTTACGTGCGAGCATGTTCCTCATCAGAGACGAGAATTTCACTTTCAAGACCTTTAAGCAGAATAAAGGCACTAGTTTGTCTCTTTTCTTATCTTATCCTTATCTATATTTTAAATTTTATTGTTTGAGATAAGTATTGGGAGGGACTATCCCAATAGTAAAAGGTAGAATAATTTAGATCTACTTCTTTATGTCTTTTAACAATTTCTAAGAATATGTTTCATTTTAAAGATTTCTTGATCTTATGTTAGTTTTTCTTTGAATAAATCTCCCTTTTAGTACATGATTCTTTAACCAAATTTCCTTCTCCCTTTGATATATGCTTTAGTGCTACATTGAGGTCAATATATGGTTTAAGTGTGGGGGAATGATTGCTTTTGTTGATTTGTTTTGCCACTGTTATTGCCATAATCTGAAAAATTCAAAAAAATTGATTTTTTATTGAGCTAAATTGATTGGTTTTGCTGCTGTGATTCCTACCTTCTGACTTGTCTTTTGCAATCTATGGGCTTTGCTTCCAAATCCTTATTACTTTATGCATGTGAACATTGGCATGCCTAGGTTTGAATGTATTTTGATTTGAGTAATTTTTATTCTAAGTTAATTAGTATAGTGGAGTGCATTTGGTGCAGTGTTATTAACTTTGTTTTATAGCTTGATCTTAGGGATGGAACATCTTAGAGAAAGCCTTGTTGGAATGATTTTCTAGCCTCACTTTTCTTTCTCATTTTGTGCGATTTCTACCTAGTTTTGGTTACCTGTAGAACTTTTCTAGATTCTTTTTCAAAGAGGCATTAAATACCTAGATTTGTGAGCATGATAGGGGTATTAATTTATAAACCCCTTGACCTAAACATAAGCCATCTCAATTGACCTTTGCTTACCCCTTTTAGCCCATCACTTTTATTTCATTTCATTGATTTTGAACAAGTACTTTGCATGAGTTACATTATGTTCTTCATGATTAAATATGTACTATTGATGTTTCTATCGTTATCTTTTTATTTTAGATTTGGCAATATAAAAAAAAAGGAAAAAAAAAGAGAAAAGAAATAGAGAAGAGAAGAAAAGAAAGAAAATATTCAGAAAAAGCCAAGAAAGAAGTTTAAAAGAAACAAGAGAGAAAAATAAAAAAAAAGAAAAATTGGCAATAAGGAATAAATTTTGAAATAAAGCATCCATTGATGGGTGAATATTAAAGATTGGTTTTATTGGCACATTGGTGTTCATTTGATGGTCACACTTTAGCTTACTTTGAGCTGTTCTTAACATTCATGCATTGAATTTGTTCTACATTCTATTTCATCTATTCATTAGCCTTTCACCAACATTATAGCCCTACAAAGTCCCCTTGATCATGAATTTATGGTATGTTAGTGGTGAAGATAGTATAATCTTTACAAACCTATGGTATGTGCTAATCTAGGTAGATTGAGTGAAAATTTCCTATATTTGAGAGTTGAGTTAGACACTTATACCTATAAGAGCTCTATTATATTTCCCTTCCTCTATCTTGTTATGTTTCTTGTGTTAATTTCTTTGTACCGAAGCATTACATGACTGTTAATTGATTAGGGATAAAGATTGCTTGAGTTGATTGCATATTCTTGCCTTGTATGATTTATGTTCTCTTTCATTGAGTTTAACTGTTAGATTCTCTTTACTAGTATTTTTCCCAGTAGTACAAAAGGATAAATGTGGGGGAGTTAACAAATCCATATTTTTATATATTTATACATATCATTTTGGTGTGTTTTTGTCATTATTTTAGTTCTTAATTGTATTATTTGTGTACTAATCAGACTAATGTTCCTTACATTAAATTAGTGCTTAATAGGGGTATAATTATCATATTTTTATAATTTCTCCCAAACAATTATTTTTGGAACAAAAGATATTACATTATTATAATTTGTATTTCATGTATTTGAGAGAAATCAAAACTTTTAAATGACAACAAAGGACCACAAATTTAGAAATTACATATGAGGACCCATAGGCTAAACCTTATAATTTAGTCTATTAGGTTTTTTTATTTAGTATTTAATCAAAGCAGCATGCACACGAGGAGAGGTGGAGCTGAGAGATAACCTTTCACGCACCCACTCCCATCCAGCTATCACTTATTCCTCCTTTCTTTCCCCATCATACCATTCTATCTCCACTCACCATACAAGCTGTCACCTTTCACAATCCTCCTTACACACGGCTATCATTATTCCATCATCCTCACCCACGCCATGCCATGACACTTTATCACCTAATGCCTCTATTCACTCAACCAATGAACGTTGAGACATCATCTTCACTCTATCATTCGTTCTACCTCTTTTATCAACTATCACCACACACCATAACAAAAGTAGCGAGTGAAGGAGAACACAGAGACAACCATGGCAGAAAAGAGAAAAATAATGATAACAACAAGAGAAACATAAGTAGCTCTCAGACTGTAAGCATGGACAACGACAACAAACATGGGTGGCCTTGAAAGCTTGATGCTGGTGTCGATCTTTGTTACTAAGCATTGCTAGAGTGTCATAATCCTTCGATTCAATGGCAAAGACCTAAGTTTGGGATCTCAAAGGGGAGTTTTAAGTTACTCTAATTTTGTATCCATTAATTATTTTATGATTCCTAGATCTTAGGATAATTTTATAATTATTGAGAATCTTTGTATTTTTTATATTTTTGTATTAGAAGATTATTGTGACTGAATTCTTATTTTGCATTTGACATTGTTATTTAATTAACTTTAATTTTATTTACTTTGATCTAGGTTAAACTTTATATTGATATTATTGTGAATATTTAGTAATTTTCTAATATGGCTTGCATTATTAGATCATCTATCATTTGTTAGCTTTAATTCTTTCTATTTTGAATCTCTAATTTATTTTTAAACATTGGTCTTTATTATTCTTAGTCTCAATTTATTATTCTGGTGGCAAGTAATATATTAGAATTTTGGAGAATATATTGTGACAATTTGAGGTGGCTTGATTGTTAGATTAAAAGTTTAATTATAATTTTTGATTAATTGTTTATAACTTGCATATCTGTTAAAGCTATGATTGCATGTACTATTGAACTGGAGGATTGTTTCTTTTATTATTGTTAATGACTTTCTCTTTCATTCTATTCACTTTAAATCACTTAATTATTGAATTAAAAATACTAAAAATATTTTATTCAAATTCATTTTAATTCTTGGCATTTCAAATCAAACTCCATTTTATATCTTAGGTTGCACTGTATTTAGTTACTTAGAAAATTGATTTCATTTTTAGCTCCTAAAAAAATGACCCGAGGTTGCACTATCTGCAATCCTTAGTTTAATTTTTGAAGTAACCCTAAAGCGATGTCGGACGTAAGTTGTTTCAAGTGAAACGGGGTTTAGAATGATTGACTAACAACTAAATGTAATGAATTAAAAATAAATTTGAATAAAATATTTTTTAATGGTGTAGCAAGAAGGAAAAATAGAACTTTAAAAGAAATGATAAATGTCTTACTTGTGAGTTCTAGTGCACTTGATAATTTGTGGGGAGAAGCTATATTAACTGTCTGTTTTTTACAAAATAGATTACCCTATAAGAAAACAGAAAGAACCCCTTATGAATTATGGAAAAGTGTTAAACCAAATCTGAAATATTTGAGAGTGTGGGGTTGTCTTGCAAAAGTTTTATTACCTAATCCTAAATAGAGAAAAATCGGTTCTATAACTTATGATTTCATGTTGATTGGTTATGCTCAACAAAGTGTTGCTTACCACTTTTTGTTTTGAAAAGTGATGTTTTGGATAAAATTACCAACATTGAAACTAAAGATGCATAATGTTTTGAAAATGTATTTCCTTTAAAAGTTGAACATATTCCAAAAAGAATTGAAAATCCTCCTTCTTCTTCTAAACAAATTTCAAATGAAATTTTAAGTGAAAGTTCTAGAAGAAGAAAAGACAAAAGAAAAAAACTTCTTTTGGAGATGATTTTTTCACTTA
This sequence comes from Leucaena leucocephala, assembly GCA_037074615.1. NCBI lineage: Eukaryota > Viridiplantae > Streptophyta > Magnoliopsida > Fabales > Fabaceae > Leucaena > Leucaena leucocephala. Next base: position 18,209,432 of record CM073519.1, read on the forward strand.
TTTAGTTGAAGGAGAACTCAAAGATTTTTATGAAGTTATTTCTTCTCCAGATGCAGAGTATTAGAAATAAGTTATTAAATCAGAGATTGATTCTTTAAGTAAAAATAAAATATGGGTGTTGGTAGACTTTCCTCTAGGAGAAGAACCTATTGGATGTAGATGGGTTCTTAGGAAAAAATATTTTCCTGATGGAGATGTAGATAAATACAAAGTTAGACTAGTAGCCAAAGGTTATACTCAAAATGGAAACATTGATTATTTTGATATATTTTTTCCTGTGACAAGGATTTCTTCTATAAGAATCCTTATTACATTAGCTTCAATTCATAAGATTTATATTCAACAAATAGATGTTAAAATTGTATTTTTGAATGGATAAGTCCATTTCATGTGGTGCTAAAGAAAAGTGGTATAATTGTGGTAAGGAATAAAAAATAAATTAATCCCTACTAGAGTGTAGAATTCATGGCCAGTGTGTATTGATTACCAGAAGTTGAATGCTACAACTAGGAAAGACCATTTTCTTTTACCATTTATGGATCAAATGTTGGAAAGACTTACTGGAAAAGCTAATTACTATTTTCTTGATGGAGTCTTAGGGTATTTTCAGGTTCCAATTGTACTCGAAGACCAAGAGAAAACCATATTCACATATCCATTTAGAACCAATGCTTATAGGAGGATGCCATTTGGCTTGTGCAATGCTCCTAGAACATTTCAAAGTGCTATGATGTCTATATTTAATGAATTCTTGGAAAGCAATTTGAAGGTATTCATGGATGATTTTACAGTGTATGGTAAGGATTTGTATGAATATTTAGAAAGTTTAGAGAAAGTCTTAGCAAGGTGCATTAAGAAAAAATTTGTATTAAATTTTGAGAAATACCATTTTATGATAGATAGAAGCATAGTTCTAGGGCACTTAATATCTAAGAATGGGATTGAAGTAGATAAAGCAAAGATTGAGGTTATTTCTTTTCTTCTTTATTCCACATCTTTAAAGGAACTAAGGTCATTTCTAGGATATTCTGGATTTTATAGAAGATTTATTAAGGATTTTAGCAAGATTGCCTCTCCACTTTCTAAGCTCATGCATAAAGATATAGAGTTCTGTTTTAAGGATACTTGCAAGAGAGCATTTGACACCATTAAAGCTATACTTATAACACCACCTATACTTTTTGCACCTAATTGGTATTTAGATTTTGAGTTTTCATGTGATGCAACAGATTTTGAGCTTTCATGTGATGCAACAGATGAAGCTAAGGTCATTTCATATGATTCTAAGACATTAGATAGTGCTCAAAAGAACTACACTACCATAGAAAAAGAACTCTGTTATTTTATTTGTACTTGATAAATTTATATATTATCTATTGAGTTATAAAGTGATTATATACACTGATCATGCTGTTATGAAGTTCTTGTTTAAAAAGCCACAATCAAAGCCTTGACTCTTGAGATGGATTATGCTAATATAAGAATTTGTGTGGAAATACAGGATAAGATTGGAGCAGAGAATGTGGTGGCTGATCATCTTAATAGGTTTCCTAAAAACACAAGGAGAGTACTAGAATCTGACCTCATTTGTGATGAATTTAGAGATTGTTATGTTTCTATAATTCCTATAATTGCACCTTGGTATTGCCACATAGTGAACTATGTTGTTACTGGTATGATTTCACTTTCCCTATCTCATTTTCAAGGTAAAAGATCAAGCATGAAGCGAAATATTACATATAGGAATCACCTATTTTATGAAAAATATGTAGTGATCAAGTTATACGAAGGTATGTGCCAAGTGAAGAAGTGGACAATATCATTACAACATGCCATTCTTCTGTTTGTAGAGGACATTCTAGTGCCAATAAGATTGCAAGGAACGTCCTTGAAGCTAGTTTTTATTGGCCACATCTATCCAAGGACTGCTATGAATTTTGCAAAGCTTATGATAGGTGACAATGCTTAAGTGGATTGACTAAAAAAATGAAATGCCTCAGCATCCTATGCTATTTTATGAGGTTTTAAGGTATAGGAAATTGACTTCATGGGACTCTTTCCACCATCTTTTGGCTATACATACATTTTGCTAGATGTGGATTATCTCTCAAGATGGGGGGAGGTTATACTAATAAGGAAAGATGATGCAGTGACAATTTCTAAATTTCTCAAGGATAGATTTGGCGTGCCAAGAGCTATAATGGGTGATAAAGGTTCTCATTTCTGTAATAAGATTTTAAGTGGGTTATTTACCAAGTTTGATTTCAAATACAAGGTTTCAACAGCTTACCACCCTCAAACAAATGATCAAGCTGAAAACTCCAACAAAGTTATTGATAGAACTTTAGAAAGGATAATAAGACCTTAAATTAAAGATTGGAGTATAAGGTTAGATGAAGCTTTATGGGCATACATAACAACACATAAGACCCCACTTGAGATGTCTACATATAGAATGGTTTTTAGTAAAACATGTCATTTACCAGTAGAAATTGAGCACAAAGTATTTTGGGCAGTCAAAGCTTGCAACATGGAATTTGACATTAATGGAGAAGAAAGAATATTGCAGATTTAGTAATTGGAAGAAATAAGGCTAGATGCTTATGAGAATTCTAGGATTTACAAAGAGAAAGTGAAGCTTATTCATGATAAAGAGATTCTACGTAAGAAATTCTAGGTTAGCAATAGAGTTTTGAGATTTAAAGCTAGATATACATCCAAACGTGCAAAACTGGCTACTAGATGGGATGACCCCTATGTGGTAACTAAGGTCCATAATTATGGGACTATTGAACTTTGTATAAAGCAGATGATACAGAATTTTTGGTCAATGACCATTTATTGAAACTGTACAAGGAGAACTTCCAACCCCCTAATATTCAGGTTGTCTACTTCCTTGTTTCCCCACTTATAATAGTATATTTTACTCAATTTTGCTTACACTATTTGAGTTGTTATGTTGTGATTCAGTGTGGGGGAGAATACCAAGTCAATAAGAATAGATAGATAATTTCATTTCACATGGATTGTGCTTAGATTTTGGTTCAACTTATATTTTTATTACTGCTTCATTTGCATAATATTCATTCATTTTTTTCATTGAGGACAATGTAGAAATTAAGTGTGGGGGAAAGTTTCTGTGACTTTTAGTCATAACCATAATGACACTTGGTCACGACCAAACTACCTTATTTCATGAATTTGCTCTGTAACTAGCAGTCGCGGCTTGATATTTATCTTTGCCATGATTTTAGCTCTCTATGAATATTAGTCACAACCTATGTTAGTTGACGTGACCAAAAATTCTGGTCTCCTGAGGTTTACTCTCTATGTATACTCATCGTGACCATTTTCTAGTTTTTTGTCATGACCACCTACCTATATTTCCTTAGTTTTGTCTCTATAAAAACTATTCACGACTTGGTTCTTTTATGTCGAGACAAAATATCTCTCTACTAAAAAATTCTTTGATTCCTTCTACTAATTCTCCTATTCTGTCCGTTGTCATGAACTTAAATTGAAATGTGAACATATCTATAAAAGTTTGACAAACTTGATTTAGTGTAAGTTGCTTGTTTTATTGATTAGCCGCTGGAAATTGTACATCATGAATAAGTAGTCTCATGTATTTAGTTCAACACTCATGCAATCTAGTCATGATGAGTGAATTAGGATGAGTAAACCAGATGAAAGGAGTTTGAGCCTCTAATATCTATTCCTAAATATTGAGTGACACCATTTAGTTTGGTAACTTCACATAACTTGTCTCAATCCTTGATTTAAAACCACATCAACTTCTTGGAATTGTGAATATGATAAGGGCATTTCTTTCAAAACCCTCTTATCAAACACTAGCTATATATATATATTAAATCCTTTGCTTTAGTCCCTTGAGACCTTCACTTTCTTTCAAATTCTATCCTTGATTGATAAATGCCGCACATGAGGAAAGTTGGAAGTATATGATTGATTGAATTGATGCGATTTGGTAATTTATAAAAGTAGTCAATTGTTGCTGCATGAGTTCCTTAATCGTGAAATGATTGTTAAATACTGAAACTTTTTGTTCAATGTTTACATTTGAACTCCAATGATGATATCATCTTATGTACAAGTTGAAAAATATGAAAATGAAAAAAAGAAAGAAAGAAAAAAGGCCATGGAAAAAAAGGGAAGGGAAAAGAAGTAGGAAAACAAAGAAATAAAATATAGGAACTAGATGGCAAGAGAGAGAAAAGTCTATTCAATTTGAATGTGAAGAGGTTAGATGATATATTGACTTGTTATTTCCCGCAGTTGTGTAACTGGTACTGTGTCAAACTTGAAGTATGCTTGGAAGAGAAAGAATATGTGCAACATTTCATTAGTTATTGACATTAATTCCATTTCTTCATATAGCCTTTCCAACAATACAACCCTTATAAAGGACCTTTGATTCCTAACCCTTGTGGCATTTAGTAGTGGAGATGTAGGATAATTACAAGCCTATATGAAGCCTAAGTTACATGGTTGAGTGAAAATAACCCTGATAAGAGAGTGAGAGAAACACTATACCTAGTGAGGAAATTTCAAACCTAATTGCTTACTATGATTTGATTGCATGAGTTACATTATTTGATTAATATGAGATTAATATGAATTGTTGCAAATTAAAGGGAAAGGTTGATGACTGCAAGTGCTTATGCTGAATTTAGTTTGGTCAACTGTGCATAATATATGTATTTGAATTTATTCTTAATTTTTTCTAGAGTATAAAAGCTTAGTATGGGGGAATTTGATAGCCTTCAAATTGACCATAATTTTTGTGGGAATTTACAAGGGTTTTAGAGTTTTTAATGGGATAAAGTAGTGCAATTCTTGATATATTTGTAAGAATATGTTACTAAACATCATTTGTAATCAATGCAGGACATTAATGAAGAAATAAATCAAAATTTCAAAATTAACACTCAAGGACCTCAACCAAAGCTATGTGTTTCATTTATTGTAGAATGAGATTTAGGATTCTATTTTAAATTGCATTGGGCAGTCTAAAAACAAGAACAGAATAACAACTGGAATCTAGTTCAAATGGGAGGATGGAACTAATTCAGTTAGATAAATGCTAGCTCATCACAAAGTAGTTTCTAGTTATGTTGGTTAGACAATAGAGTACAAGTTTTAGGAGAACATTTGCCAACTCACCTGCTCACACAGGGACTAATGGATAAGCTCATGCACTCCACCTTTACTATAACTACCTCCTCTTACATAACAGAGGGGGAATTTTTCCATTGGGATTCATTCTTCCATTCTTTTCTTGACACTTCTTCCATTCCATATCATTCTTTATCTTTGATCTCAAGTGATTTCATACGCCATTCTACTGAGATTGTCTCTATTGTGGGCACGAGATCAGATCTACCATCTTCTCTTCACTTTTCTTCTCCATATCTCTAAACTCATCATGAATTCTGGTTGTTCCTCCATTCTTCTATTGATGTCGTGACAAAAATGGAAGGCTAATTCAGTCGTGTTCTCTTGGAGATGAAACTAAACCAGAGTCCTTGATCTACAAACAAGAAATTTAATTTGTGTCACTAATTCAAGATTTGTATTGTATCTATTGGACAAGTTAAATTGATTAGATACATGTTAGGAATTGAATTGCTTAATTTTACACTAGTACTATTGATTCAATTAGAGTTCTTAGATGATGAATGATTGAAAAAACAAGTTGAATTTCTTACTTCTGTGTAGTTGAGCTTTAATTGATATTTTGCCTTGAACAAGTTGGACATGGTTGTGGTTGATTAAAGCAATATTAGAACATAGTATAGTCATACTTGTTTGATTCATCTTCTTACTCCTCTTATGTTGAATGATTCAGTATTCAATATCTGCAAGTTGTAGTTTTGATAGAGATTAAGCTAAATAGTGTTGGCTAATTTATTTTAATTCAACTAATCAACTCCTTATAATTTATGGACAATGAAGGTAAGGTAATCTCTAAGGGAACATACTTATCATAAATTCATAACATCATCACCAATATTAAATTCATAAACAGTAGTCTTTAGAATTTAAATTCAGAAGTTCATCAACATTTCTTCTCCCAATTCACTGAATTAAATTATTAATTTATGGTTTAAAGAATTGCTAGGAAACTAAACTCATTTGGCTCATTGTGAATCGACCTAAGCTAGCTCTACTTTACTATAATTTAGCTTAGTTTCTTTTGATAAATAGAACGAAGTTTATCAGTTTTGCCAAAAATAATTTTTTAAATATGCGTAAACAGAAAGTCCTCAAATCCCTACTATTGTGAGACATTACCATTGGGCGTGATCGTTGTTAGACGCGAGATGCAACTCTGACATCCTTCTGGCTTCGCACTGTTTCAAGTGAATAAGGGGTTATTGTAAGGAATTGGAAGACACACAGCAGAAATTAACTTAAAAAATTTTCCATTCCCTGCCAGGATCTACCGTATGTGTTTAAGTCAAGTGGAAAGAAGTATTACCCTCAGTATTCAGTTGTGACTTTCTCAGCTTCTCGTTGTGACGTCCACAGCTTCTCTCCGCGGCTCGTGATCTCTTTTCGATCGCAAGAAGTCAATGACTCAGGTCAGCTCCTCTACTGGTATCCACACCAACAACATTCCAACCACGAACGACATGTTAGTGCCTCCTGTCCCTCCATGGCTTACTCAAGAATTCGTCATCTCCGTCTCTATTTCGACAGTTTCTTATCTGTAAACCTTTTATGGATTCCCATTCACACTTTTTCTCTATGCCAACCGTAGCTCCTAAATATCAGATATATAGGATACTATGCGTGTTACCACATACTTGAATTTTTGGAATTAATCTTATATTAATTCTGAAATTAATACAATATCATATATTGTATAATTTGATAAGAAACTAATTAAATAAATAGTGTTTGTATTAAATCCATTCCACAGATTTAATTCACCCATTTATTTAATTTAAAATAAAGATAAGACAGAATTACATTTGATTTATTCTCATAAATCAAATTTGAGATATCATATCAATTTGAATTTTAAATTCAAACATGATAGAGATTTAATTTTATCCTTATAAATTAAATCTTGTAAATATCTCTTATATGAGATATCATATCAATTTGAATTTTAAATTCAAACGTGATAGAGATTTAATTTATCCTTATAAATTAAATCTTGTAAATATCTCTTATATATAATATATATACGAATTTATATATATATGAATATAAATATAAATAAATATTTACATCCACTCTGGATCATTCATTGAATCTGGACATGTCTTAGAGTCAATGAATCTGGACATCATAGCTCGTGTTGGGCTATTTTGTGTACGACCCTGTAGGTCCAAATGAAGTTGGCAGTGGGCCATTTACTATACTGACTCACAACTCGCAAGCGGTCTCTAGCAAGACATCACGACTACCTAAATTATATGAGGATCGATGAACGATGTAACCTTTTATACAACCATATCATGTCCCCTTTGTCACACGATATTTTGATCATGGATGAGGCATGGAGAATGTCATCCTCCTATTCCTGACTGTTACTTTCTCGATCCCCGAGTAGTCTGACTATAGAAATGGAACTACCTTTCTATTACAGTATGGCCATATATTTCTCAGACTCACTCATCGAGGGGCCCAGTAATATCTCTCTACGAATGTGAGGGATAAATTCCAGCTTGACCATTCACATTCCTCCGCACGAAAAACCACTAAGCCCGAACATAGTCTTTATGATCACTGGTTCAAAAGTGACTTTTGACTAGGTCAAAGCTGAGCGTTTGTCATGTAGGAATCCATGATGATCTCAGGTCAAATGGCATAGTGACATGGTTTGTATATGAGAGAAGCTTATGACTTAACCCATGTAGCTCTCTCATAGCAGGTCGGTCCCACACCTTGTACTCTTACATGTGCCTATGACTTTGATTTATATCTCTATACATTTTCAAAGTGATACTGGTCTTATTTCATCTCTGCTCCCGCATAGATGACCGACCAGGGACATTTAGGATAAGATCATGAGTTATCCAAGGATGGTCATCACAGTAAACATGCAAATAATATGATAACACAATTAATAAATTTATAAATCAATAATGTTCATAAGGAAATGATTGGCCCCTAGGGCACAATTTCCAACAGTTATCTCTTCTAGATGTAACCCGTGTCTTTTCGTGCCTATAAAAGTAGCGCAAGGAATTTCTCTTTTACCACTTGTGCTCTTTCTCTCTTACTCATTTCTTTATGAGTTTATTTGCTTCCACCATATTCTATTTTATTGTTATATAAGAAGAATCCATTTAATTTTAGGGAGTGTCGCTTCATCTTACCAGTTGTCACGGAATAACTCTTAAGGACAATATCCTTGGATGTGACTTTGATTGTTTGTTCTCTATTTATAGGTATGATTCCTACACTATTACTATTTGATTATTTTAATTTCCCTCCCTTCATCCACTCCCAATTCCAAGGGAATTCCAAATAGCCTGGATGGTGGAATTTGTATACCTTCAAGCTAGAATAAGATAGAACCAGTTTCCCTACTCAGCAATATGATGGCACTTTTGTACTTATCATTTAAAATGACAGTAGAATCACTAATTTGAAACCATAAAGTTTCCTTTTAATGAAATACACGGTCGCTTGAAATTGGTCCTTTAATTTTTGCCTCCCATCTTCAAATGCTTTTCTCTATCCCTCATTCTTCAGTCACCACTTTCTCTCTTGAAATTCTTTCTACCCCACACAAGAGACTTAACTTCCTCTACTTTAAAGGAGGTGCAGTTTCATCGTGTGTGGCATTGACACTACTTCAAAGATGTGCTAATGACTATGTCTTTGCTCCTTAATTTCCAGATGATTGCCCCCACAAGTTTGCTAATGTTCACAAAGTCTTTGGAGCTAGTAATGTCAACAAGATGCTTCGCCTTCTTCATCGTCTTCCTATTTCTGTTTCTCACACTTCATCTTTTACTTATCACTTTTAGGAGACACACTAGTTGATGGAGTACCAATTTGCTATAACATGATGACCATTAAAAAATAACAATAACTACTAAAGAAGAATTACTAGTGATTTATGCACAAAATACTATAATAACAGTTCATGTGTTACATAACTATTTATAACTAAGACATTGCTTGACAAGAAGAAAAAGACTTAGATGAATACATTATCATTTCTTTTACAATAAATAGTCCTTAAAACATAGAGATTCTCCAAATTCAGGTGTTGCTTGACAGATTTTTGTTAGGAATTGGAAGACACGCAGCAAAAATTAACTTAAAATTTTTTCCATTCCCTGCCAGGATCTACCGTATGTGTTTAAGTCAAGTGGAAAGAAGTATTACCCTCAGTATTCAGCTTCTGGTTGCGACGTCCACAGCTTTTCTCTCCGCGGCTCGTGATCTCTTTTTGATCGCAAGAAGTCGACGACTCATGTCAGCTTCCTCTACTGGTATCTACACGAACAACATTCCAATCACGAACGACGTGCTAACGCTTCCTGTCCCTCCAGGGCTTACTCAAGAATTCGTCCTCTCCGTCTCTATTTCAACAGTTTCCTATCTGTAAACTTTTTTACGGATTCTTGTTCACCCTTTTTTTCTCTCTGTCCCAACCGTAGCTCCTAAATATCAGATATATAGGATGCTATGCGTGTTACCATAGACTTGGATTTTTGGAATTAATCTTATATTAATTCTGAATATAATATCATATATTATATAATTTGATAAGAAACTAATTAAATAAATAGTGTTTGTATTAAATCCGTGCTACAGATTTAATTCACCCATTTATTTAATTTAAAATAAAGATAAGACAAAATTACATTTAATTTATTCTCATAAATTAAATTTGAGATATCATATCAATTTGAATTTCAAAATCAAACGTGATAGAGATTTAATTTTATCCTTATAAATTAAATCTTGTAAATATCTCTTATATCTAATATATATACGAATATAAATATAAATAAATATATACATCCATCCTAGATCATTCATTGAATCTGGACATGTCTTAGATTCAATGAATCTGGGTATCATAGCTCGTGTTGGGCTATTTTGTGTGCGACCTTGTAGGCCCATATGAAGTTGGCAGTGGGCCATTTACTATACTGACTCACAAGTCACAAGTGGTCTCTAGCAAGACATCACGACTACCTAAATCATATGAGGATCGATGAACGATGCAACCTTTTATACAACCATATCATGTCCCTTTTTGTCACACGATATTTTGGTCATGGATGAGGCATGTAGAATGTCATCCTCCTATTCCTGACTGTTACTTTCTCGATCCCTGAGTAGTCTGACTATAGAAATAGAACTACCTTTCCATTACAGTATGGTCATACATTTCTCAGACTCACTCATCAAGGGGCCCAGTAATATCTCTCTACGAATATGAGAGACAAATTCCATCTTGACCATTCACATTCCTCCGCACGGAAAACCACTAAGCCTGAACATAGTCTTTATGATCACTCGGTCAAAAGTGACTTTTGACTAGGTCAAAGCTGAGCGTTTGTCATGTAGGAATCCATGATGATCTCAGGTCAAATGGCATAGTGACATGGTTTGTATATGAGATAAGCTTATGACTTAACCCATGCAGCTCTCTCATAGCGGGTCGATCTAACACCTTGTACTCTTACATGTGCCTATGACTTTGATTTATATCTCTATATATCTTCAAAGTCATACTTGTATTATTTCATCTCTACTCCTGCATAGATGATCGACCAGGGACATTTAGGATAAGATCATGAGTTATCCAAGGATGGTCATCACAGTAAACATGCAAATAATATGATAACACAATTAATAAATTCATAAATCAACAATGTTCATAAGACAATGATTGGCCCCTAGGGCATAATTTCCAATAATTTTAACGCTTAAATTGAAGAAATTATTCTGCATTACAATATTACAAAGTTAATGAAGAAAAGGGATGAAATTGGAAATGTAGTGATATCATGGGACGGAGATGAAGAATGAAGAGAGCTAATCGAGCAAGAGATTACATAACTGATACCCAGATCTGTGATGAAGATGGCCAATAGATCAACACACCGTCGATGAGAGCTGACTGAGCAAATGAGCACTGCCAATAACATACCAAGGTTTTCAGAGTCAGTGCCAAGTGAAAAAGGGGCAAGACTAGAAAATGGTATTATTAAGTGAAAAAAATAAATAAATGGACAGTTGAGATTACAATCAAATGAACGGCCAAGATCATTTCTTTTCAATGAAACGGTACACATGTGATGAGCTCTTGTGCCCATCATGGCGATGAGCAGCAAAATTGGATCCATAGTCAGATGGGATTTTGATAGAGATGAGAGCAATAATAGGGGTGAGTAAGGTGCCCTGCCTAGCCCCAGGGTCAATTTGCCCGTTTCAAGCCTACCCAAAATAGACTCGTAATAAGCGAGTTTAAACGGGTTATAACAGTAAAATATACGGGCGTCTACGGGCTGACCTCATAGCCTACCTATATATTTTTAATTAATTACATTATTTTATTTCTCAGTCTATAGCCCTACCTTCGGCGATTTCATTTCTCAGTTTTTCACTTTTTGTAACAATCATAACACAGTGGTAGCTTCCCCTCTCTCCCTGAGTTCACTTTGAAGGCTTGAAGGACTAAGGATGAGAGTCAAAGAGAGAGAGACAAGTGATAACTGCCTTCTTCTATTCTTCACGGCTTTACCTCATTTGTTTTTTTGTTCTTCGCTATGTCACTGTCTTGCAGTGTGCACTATAATTTTCGATCGTAAAATCTCACCATCACCATCGGGTTTCTCATGATTCGTCTTCCCCTACAGTCTCAATTTGACTCCAGTTCTTGCCACTTCTCTCCCCTACAGGCTCCCGTCCTTGTCATCACTCTGTTGCATATGGCAAATTAGTAGCATTACACTTAGTAGCGTCAGTGACACACTCCGTTACTTTTCTTCTGGTGATCTAGTAAGTGGCTTAGTGTACTAATTTATTTTTTAATTTTATTTTCATTTTGGTTTCCATTTTCTATACTGTAAGATAAAATAGAAAAAATTATACTGCCATATGGCCTTAATGATTCTATGTTTCAGCTCCTCTTCCCTTATTCCTTATCTGTTTAAGAATCATATCAATTTTCTGATAAAGCATCCATATTTCTTTTGTTGTGAGTGTGTGTTTTATACAATAAGGTTTAGAATTTTTGATAGTAGGATGGTTGATTTTCAATAGGATGGTCAGTGTCTCTATTTCAGAAAAATATGTAATGCCATATACACAAAACGTGACAATAGGATGGTTGATTTTTTAATTTTTGAGATAGAACTTACATATCCTCCTCTCTTAATCTGATTGACTTGTAAGATGTAATATAGATGCATTTTTAGTTAAAAATAGGTATGTGAAGGCATAGAATTGTCAGAACTCAGAAACAAGCATGATAGTTGTTCTTTGCTACCATGTTAGTTGTTCTTTGATAAGATAGTTGTTGCGTTTGATAGTTGTTCTTTGCGCCATGTAATGCTGTCATTCTTTGTCTATTGTGTATTGTCTATTGTTTGTATTGTGTCATTGTCTATTGCTTGTATTGTGAAAACATCATTAGTTATTGGTTACTGGAAAATACATGTCAATGTTAGTATGATAGTTTGGAAAGTTGAGCTTTCAGTTCTAATTTTTTGTTTATTTCATTAGTTTCATCGACAAAATGCTTGTCTGAAAGATCTGTGAAACAGTTTCATTGTTGGATACCATTTAACAGCTTCTGTTTGTTTCATTTTCCTATAAAATTTTTTGTTGAACTATAGTATAAACTAAACACTTTTGCCCCTTAGTTTTCTAGTTCATTTATGTCTCATTGTGTTATTGCATCTTGCCATCTTCTGTTTTACTGAATGATGATCAGTTTTTCACGCGTGTCAATTTGCCCAGCTGGTTCTCTTTTCCCCATTTCCTTTGTCTCCACTAGCTTCACCTTTACTCGCTACACTGCTGAACTAATTGTGATGACATGTTTTGCTAGTCATGCTGTCATTTCATTGCAAGAGTAAACCAAAAATAATAATGGCAAAGAGTAGTTGATGTAATTAATCTTCAATGTACCACTTTAATAGTTAATTATGGTCCTACTTAATCTCATATGTTTAGGAAGAGTAATTTCCAAAATACAAACTTTCCTATAGATGAGCATATTTAATCTATGATTTATCACATTATTTTCCTTCTTCTATTTAAGGTTTGCCACTTGCAAGTTGAATGGTGAGTGATAAGATGTCTATCGGACCAAGATGTGAGTAGTGGGAAAGTAGCTAAAACTATTTCCAGGTGGTGTTAAAGAAGCAGTTTTTGTGTATAATTTCTTAAGAATTTATTTTGTATTGATTGATGTTGTATTTCATACAGTTTTATCTTTTATTTTATCATATATTGGGGTATATTAGTACAATGCATCAGAGTTCTGATCAGACGAATATTGTATTTTTTTTCTCAATATGCAAGTTTTAATTAAGTTGAGACAAATATCGTTTTTTTTTCTGAATGAGCAAGTTTCAAGTTGACACTAAACCTAAAAGAGTAATCCAACTATGCTGATTTCATAGTTTCCTGAATATGTTGCAAGATGTACCTTTATTATTTCTCAATGGTTGCAAATTACCATTGCAATAGTTTCATTCTTCTTTAATTGCTCTCTTTAGTTGAACTTCACATGCTACACTTCATAGTTCTAATTATGCCTTCCTGTCAACATTGTACTTATTCTAGTTTGGATGTCTAGATTTATAAATAGTGCGTTTTATTTTGCAGTCATTTCATGTTGATGGTTACAAGTCTTCACATGTTGCAAGAGTTTGATGTTGATAATTTTGAACAGTCAATAAGTCTTATTGCTGATAATTTCAATAGTATTTTCAACTCGTATTGTTTCATCTTTTTATTACATATTAATATACTTTTTCAATTTTGTTTTATAGAGATAGAGATAGTTCCATCTATGATCATCACAAGTGAATCTGATGAAGATGATGCATGATCATAATCCAATTGAAGAATGAATATTATGAATGATCATATTATGTGTGTGTTGTTGATTGTGTGGTTACAAACTTGTAGTGATGATTGATGAACATTATGATTATGGTGTTTTCTTTTGTGATTTTAGGATGAATAATCATATTATGTGTGCACTGTTATTTTATTATCATTGTTAGTAGATCTTTAAATGGGCTTATATAGAATTTGTTTTCCTCTCTTTAATTGTAGTCTAAACAGGTTTAGCCAAACTCGTTTATTCTATGCTTAAATGGGCTGGTGCACGGGTATAGGCTAATCCGTGCCCATTTAAAAATAAACGAATGAGGCACGGGCTGACCAGTAGGCTAGCCCACCCTACTCATTGCTCACTGCTAAGTGCAAGCGGCTTTTACATTGGAAATGGGAATCGCTTTACCAAATGAGGAGGCCACGTAGTTTCAGTTAGAAGCCACTATTTTCCAACTCATACGCTACATCAGCCTCATACTTTGGCTATTACAAATTCATTTCTTTGCTCTCTATGTTTTCATTAAAAAAGTTAGTATGTGTCTAGCACATTAAAATATTTTTTTAAGAGTATCTAATATTCTAAAATATAACATATTAAAATATTTTTTAAGTACATCCAATACTCTAAAGTTTGTGGATTGCAACAATGATAGAGTATAGATTAAGTTAAATATATATTTTGGTCAAGTGAAATGCGCTTGTGTCAATCACCATCATTTTCTCACTCTAAAAATCAATTTGTGAATTTTTATGCATTACATCTTGCCAAGTTAAGTGAAATCAATTTCGAGGAATAAAATCGATTTTGTTTAAATAAAATAGATTTAATTACATGAAATCGATTTTGGTGGTTAGATTTCTAAATTACTACTATGATTTCTCTTTTACAAAAATCTGATACTAATTAAGAAAATTCAAATTTGCTCATTAGTTTAGATGGATCAAATTCAAATGATATCAAATAGGGATAAAAATATGTCAGGCTTTTAATAAGAGTCTATAGTCTAGTCTGGTTAAAGCTTAATAAAGCCTTTCTTATTTAACAAATAGGTTAAGTTTAGGATTATTTGAAAGCCTATTAGTTTAAATATAATATTTTTTAAAAAAAAATCTTGGCCTAGTTAATTATATATAAGCTGTAAATAGCCTCACAACCTATTTAAAGCATCCTATTTATAAATATGTAGACTTTGCAAAAGCTTACATTTAGCCTATAGGCTTTAATAGACTCAATGCCTACTTACAGTCTTTGAAGCTTTAAAATACAAGGCTTTTTTGGATGCTTAATTATAAGTAGACCTTTAAAAATACTTTAGGACTGCCCAAGCTTTCAAAGGCTCAAACCTAAACTTAAAAAATGCCTATATACATGCTTAAACTTTATGTTCTTATTATAAGTTTAAACATATATAGAAAAAGTCTAGTTTAGCATGACATATTTCTATTCCTAACGTCAAATCAGATTACTACTAATAGCACGAAAAGAGCTGCTCGTTGTATATTTTGTTATTTATTTTTTAATCATTTTAGTATTTATGATAATTTTTTATATATATTTAATATTTATATTTATTTAAATTATAATCTTTACAAATTATTGTATGAATAATTGAATTTTAGATCTTTTAATTTTTAAATTAGAATATGAATTTGAATAATAAATATTTATTAAGGTAATACGGTTATTTACATGTTTTTTCTATCTAATTTTTTTTATCACTTTCAACTTAGCAGTGCCAACCAAAAATATATTTAGTTAGTAATTTTTCATTTTATTCTATTCTTTTCTACTATCTTCCTTTCTATTTCCACAGTTCTTTGAACGAACTGGACAAAAAGCCCAAAAAAATGAAAGTTGACCCTAATAAAGAAGCCAGGTTATCAAGGTAGCTGGAAAGATTGAATTATAGTAGATATAGGGTCTATTTGGATAAAAATTTAAAAAATGACTTATAAAAAAAGATTTTTTAGATAAATTTTAAAAAAAAAAATTAGAGAAGAGATTATAAAAAAAGTAGTTAATGCATAAATGAGTATTTGGATAGTTATTATTAAAATAACTTTTGTAATTGTAAAATTATCAGAAATGGTACGATTTTATTATAAATATGAGAGATGATAGATAATGAAGAAAAGAGAAGAGAGAGGATGGAGAAAAGTGAGCAGAGAGGAGAGAAGAGAGGAGATGGGGTAAATAAGAGAGAAGAGAGGAGAGATGATGGAGAAAAGTGAGCAGAGAGTGTGTAAGAAAAAGTAAGAATAAAATAGTAATTAAACAATCTATAGGCGCTTTTACTATTCTAGAAATTAGTTTCAATATCTTATCTAAAATTTTAATTTTAAATTATAGTTTGATCTAAAAGCTATTTTGAATTAAAATAGCTATTTGTTTAAAAAAAATAAACTAAAATTTATGTCAAAATCTCTTTTAAAACTAAAGTTGTGTCTTTCCAAACTGGCATGTAATTCATTTTATTTTTGGGCTTTAATCTTTTTTTTGTATAAAAAAAATAGACTGAATTATTAGGGCTATTTTACAATTTTTTACATATTATATTTCTACCTTTAAAATAGAATTTAAATGTTTCAAAATGATATGTTGTTAAGAAAAATTATATGAAAATGTTTAAAATATTTTGCCCCTAGGTCCTAGATCCACCAGACCACCACTATAATTTTAATTAAAATTTGATTTTAACATTTTCAGTTTTGATAATTTATGTTTAAAAAACGAAAAAATTGAATTTCTAGATAAAACTGAAAATATTTTAAATAAAAGAGTTTCAAAATATTACATTATATAAATTAGTGATACCTGATTGAATTTAGTTTCTATTTTTACAAAGAGATTGAATTTAGTTAAAAATTTTAATAATGTTTTAAAAGAAGTACGCATATATTAATTCAAACTTCCCTTATAAACTATTTACAAAATTTCACATCTACTGCAATTTTAATAGTTTTATTTTTTAAAAAAATTGAGCTAAATATATAAAATCACATTATTTGTGCTATTATTAAATGGTTGAATATTTATATCAATATAAAATATAATATAAAAATTATAATTATAATATTCGCAAATATCATATCCAAAATAAACTAATGTTCAACGCTCTCCTAATTGTTTATATGTTTTGAATAATTCAAAGGAAATTCCAATATTTTACAGTTTAATTATTTTAAAAATAGCATTTCACAATTATATATCTAACTTATATTTAATATAAGAGCTATTTGAAGGTCTAAATTTAATCATAAATATATGATTTTTATCTATTTTGTCTTCTATTTATCATTTTTGAGACTGATTTGTTTAATTTATAAATTGATACACACAATGTAATATTACAATAGGAAACTTAAAAGAGATCATATCATATTTTTTATAATTAAATAATTTATCTTATTTTCTTAATATATTTACATCAATTAAGTAACTCTTATATAAAAGAAATTCTTTTAGAGGTTGTTTGGTACAAGGATTTGAAGCCGTGGGGAGTTTTTTTTTGTCTGAGTTAAATTTTAAAAAATTAAAAAAATGAGTTATAAAATTTTAATAAAAAGAAGATGTAATATAAAATAGTAAAAAAATTAATTAAATTTTTTTAGGGAAAAGATAAGAAATAACCATGTAAATTTAAAAATGATAAAATGGGTTTATGAATATTTAAAATGATAGATTGGGCAGTAGGTCCAATCTATTATTTACAAATTTGAGTGAGAAGACTAAATTACCCTTAAAGCATTTGAAGAAAAAACCAGGCAGTGAAACTAATAACGCATCATATTGCTGAAGAGATTTGTTTCACGGTGCCACCAGTAGTTTTTCCATATGGTGGTAACCCCACAATCGATGAAGCAAACATCACGCAGAGGTGAGTTCCTACGGCGCCATTTCAACCCCTTGACCATCCAATTCTTGCATTCCCTCCATTTCCTTTGACATAGGGTCTACAGTCGCAACTGCCCCCGACACAATTTACGGAGCCCCCCTCGGAGGTAGCTCTGCGAACTTCGATGAGGAGGAATCTCTACTTGATGAGCTTTATATTTTATTTCAATTTTTTAACGTCAAGTGAAGATTGTTTTATCACGTTAACTGAATTTGGCAAGGAGGTTACATGATATTAAAAACGTAGTTAGAAGTTGGTCATTAATGGTGGCCTGTACCACCGAAAACACATTGTCTTCCTGGCAATTCTCTTCCATGATCTCATATTAGTGCTTTTTTACAATTCATTTTGTCATTTTATTTTAATTATTATTTGCCAGCATCTGCATCATTCTCCACAATCTTTTTCCTATTTTGTTTTTTTATTGGATTAACACAACCTCGATTGAAATTCTTCTGCATCTATATGTTTTTGTATGTTTGTTGAGCTGTGGGGGATAGTCAATGACTAATTAGATTATTTTCTTTCTTTGTCTGTCTGTCTATTTGTTTGGGTTAGACACTGCTTCAAGAACTTAATTTTACATTTGACAGTGTAGTAGTTGGAAAATTTAAGTTATTAGAACAAAAAAGGAAAAAAAAAACTTATGTTTGTGTCTTTAACTTTGTTTTACTTTAGATTCAGTGTTGAGCTATTTTTTTGAACAATATTTCATTTTAATTTCAACAGAACACTGAAGAGAGCCATAACGAAGATAATCCCTAAAGTCAAAGTGAAGATGCCAATAGAAGCATTTCCTCTTGTTTCAACTGATGTCGGCTTTGTTTCTAATAGTTTTCTAAAATATAAACTTGGACCTGATAACCAAATTGTGGAAGAGTCAATGGAGGAAAACCATGGGCCTTCTGTGAAGGATGTTACTAAGAAAGAAGTATCTGACTTGTTAGTTCAGCACAAATGCCTCTCAGTTTGTGACCTTGCCAACAAATTTGACAACAACTTAGCTGCAGCTGCTAAGTTGTTTAATGAGGTACTTGTGTTATTAGGCCATATTTTCTATAAAATTCAGAATGATATTATGAAGAATACTAAGATTTTTTGTTAATAATTTCAGATGAAGCTAAGAGAGATACCATCTTTGGAGGGATATGTTCTTTTAAAAAAGCTAATAGATTCATTAGAATCCTTAAAAGGCCGTTTGTAAGGAAAATATAAGGAGGATGTGGAGAAGGCTATTTCTATGGTTCATTTTTCTTAAGAACCTGAATTATATTTACTACATTACTTTGTTCAGAGTTTGAAAGATTCACTGACTGGAGGATGGAAATGTATGGAAAACCGATTTTGTACAGGTGGAAGCTTTAGCAGTTAAGCTAACTCAAAATAAAGGAGAACTAATTCAATAGAAGTTTGAAGGGAATAAGCTAGTGAACTTTCTCAAATAGGTCTTCTATAACATCTGATGATTTAGAAAATGAAAGACCCATCAATCAGTTTTGTTGACGTACTTTAGTTATGTGTATTTGTAGTTTGGGAATTTGTGAATTTTCTGCTAGTGGGACTCATAATTGTTTTATTGGAGGTTTGTGTGTTTTGCATCACAACAGGATATATGGAATGAACTGACCTTTTTTCATGACTTAAAGTATAACTTTAATAATACCAAAGAAACTAAATAAGGGACAGTGTAAAAGAATAGAAGAATTGTGTCTATGATAAGACCTTCAATTGAAAATTTTGGGTTGAAAAGGGCTTCCAAAATTTCTCTCAATGTCACTAGAAATTATAGTAGAGGATAAGGGTGTGAATTTATATAGGGATGTTAACATTTTTCCTTTCCTTGTATGCTTACTCTATAGATGCAACAACTAACGTAACAACTAACGTATATTTATTTAGTGTTTTAGTTATTATTATCTTTCTCCACTATTCCACTGTATGGCTTTAAAAATATCAGTTGTCGATTACTAAAGCTGTCTTATTTCTGTTTGTTTAGTTTATTAAATCATCCCATCTTGTAACTCTAGTATGAACTAACATATCAAGTACCTTTCATATAATCCTAATGTGCATGAACAAGTTATACGGATTTGTTGCTATGTAAAATCCTCATAAAATATAACTATTATTAATCATTTAAACATATTTTGTATCCAATATAATTTTAAAAAATATTATAAATGAATTTAGTTTATTTCAAGAGAGTTAATCATGGTATAAAAGAATTTAACTAAAATTTAAATGAACTCTACCATAGTTATAAAAAGATTTTTCTTAAAATATAAATAAAGTAATATTATATATGAGTATGCAAAATAAAACTTATTGTGGCAATATACAAATATTCTACACATACCTTCAAAGGGGAAAGTTATACAATTAATATAGCTCTACTCAAACCTTTGAAGTTTTTCCTGGGGTCTTAAAATGAGAATATATCCTTAAGAATATTAATAAAGATAGGGTGAGATAAACATCTCAGTAACTATCAATCATACTTATTATGTATACTAACATATGCTCATGAGGTGTCAAATGGGACCTCACAAAATATAATATATATAAAATAATATATTATAATAAAATTAAATGAATAACCCGCCCAAATTCCTCTTTTCAAACCAACTAAACCGCCTTATTCCTACCGATCGACCCCATGGGCTAGTGATAACTGGTCACTTAAAACCTAACCGATCAAGTGGTATGGATATGTCAAAATTCACAGAGCACCTAACTAGACCATGGATTCATTATTCCTCGATAAACAGGTGAGGGTGTTGCAACCCCTCTATAAATAGGTAGGGTATGTCCCTCAATAAATTGGTAGAGCAAAAACCATTCATCAAGCTCCAATGGAGGTTATACTATGTGGTAGAAATATAACTCAATCATTATCTATCCCCGATGCATAATTATCAAAATTATCATAATCAAAATCTCAATAGCTTGATAAATATCACAAAAAGGGTTTTTTCTCAATATAACTTTCTAAATTAAACTTTAAATCTCACAAGACTATTTTCAATAAAAATAATCAAGTAAGTTTTCTTAATATAATTATATCAATATTAATAGTTATATCAAATCACTCACAAACATCATATTAGCACATATAATGAGTAGAAAATGGTTATCTTCTTTGGGCATATGAAATGGAATGAGAGAAATGGCTCCAAAGAGAAGAGCCGTCTCAATAATAAAGTCTGAAGAATAACTCATGGCCTTAACTCTATCTATAAAGCCATAATAATAATTTAAATTCAAATCCATATATAAATCTGAACTCAAATCATAATAATTTCCTAACTAATAATAACAATCAAATCATAAAATCTTAAGTTAAGAAAATCTAGATATCATATTCTATTAAAAAATAATAAAAATAATAAACTATAATAATTTAATTAGATAATATTTTTAAGTTATTGATAAATAACATTTTTAATTTTACTTAAATATAAAGATAAAAATTGGGATGTTACATGCTACACATGTTTATGTAATTTACTATAAAGTGGTTTTCTATGCAGGCGAGACTATGGGGTGCATATACTGATTTGGTTGGCTAAATGGGATCCAAATATAGCACTTGACTATAATGACTAACACGTTGGAGAGTTTAAATGAAACCTATAGTAGTGGCTAGTAAATCATGAGTTCAACTGAAGACGAGAATTTGCGTTAAGCCTACTTCCACAAAGCAAGTTGACCAAATGATGTTTTAATTTTTATAATGTCCAACTTTTGTAATGTTACATTTTGGGAAAGTTTAGTCATTGTCCAACTGATGTTCAAAGTTAGTCAATCACTTTTCAGTATTCGACTTATGTACTGTTAAGCTTTGTAATGACTACAACTATATTTTGTAACAACTATGTACATATTTTCCCCTTCACATTTACAACAATAGAATTGCAACATATTGCCTTTGGGTTTGCAACTTGAACAATATCATTTACAACTCGTCTAATGATGTTTGCAAGTCCTCCAATGGCGTTTGCAACTTTCACAATAGGATTTAGAACTCGTCTAAGAGGTTTTCAATTATACAATGGGGTTTGCAACTGGTCTAATGAGGTTTGCAACTAATGAAATGAGGTTTGTACTCCTTTAATGGTATTTACAACTCTTCCAATAGGATTTGTAAGTTCAACAATGAGATTTATAACTTTTCATAAGGCTTTGTTTGGTTCAACTTAGGGGATGGTAGGTTAGGTTAATTTAAGGAAGGGTAGGGAAAGGTAGGAGATGTTATGAGTGTAAAGGTAGGGGAAGATAATGATATTTTTTTGTTCGTTCAGAAGGGGAGGGGAGGAAAGTTAATTAAAAGTTGACAAATATACCCTTATATCTTTATTTAAATTTATTTTACTCTTTATTTATAATATTCACATCAAAATTATTATTTCTTAATTTATGAATCTTAAATTTTTTTATCCCATTTATTACATAATAAAATTAAAAAAATTAAAAAATTTGATAAAATTTTAAAATTGTTTCCCACTAATTTTATAATTATTATATATCTTAATATAATATATAAATTATTTACCATGTTTATTAGGCTTTAGCAATCAAAGCAAAAATCATGTGTGAGGAGAATGAAAAAAAAAGGTTTTAATTATGAGTGTACAATTGGAATATTAAAAATATATAAAGGGTAATTTGGTCAAAATTATATAAAAAATTTCTCTCCCCTCCAAAACCCTCACTTTTTGAGGGGAGGTAGGGGAGGGAAAGTGAGCGCATAAAGATAAAAAAATTTACCTTCCATCCCCTCTATTATTTCCAACTAAACACACTTATATCTTCCCTCCTTTCTCCAAAAACCCCCCAACTAAACAATGCCTAAGACATTGACAACTCTATAACAAAGTAATTACAATTGTTTTTAGGTTTTGTAACTCCTCTAATAGTATTTGCAACTCTTCTAATAGGATTTGTAACTTTAACAATGGGATTTGCAATTTTCCTTAAGACATTTACAACTCTAATGAAGTAATTACAATTGCTTTCAGGTTTGCAACTCCTCTAATGATATTTGCAACTTCAATAATGGGATTTACAATTTTCCCTAAGACATTGATAACTCTCTAATGAAGTAATTACAATTGTTTTCAGGGTTTACAACTCCTCTAATGGTATTTGCAACTCTTCTAATGAGATTTGCAACTTCAACAATAATATTTATAACTGAAATTGTAATATATTGCTAATAGGATTTGTAACTCCTCTAATGATATTTGCAACTCGTCTAATGGGATTTGTAACTTCAACAATGGGAATTACAACTCCTGTAATGAGACTTGCAATTTCAATAATGATATTTACAACTAAAATTATAACCTATTGCTAATAGGATTTGCAGCTCCTACAATGACGTTTATAACTAAAATTGTAATATATTGTTAATGAAATTTACAACTCTTGTAATGAGATTTACAGTTTCAACAATGAGATTTATAACTTCAACAATGACTTAGAAAAACAGAGTCTTTCAAAGAGAGAAGATAGTCAATCATTAAACTGTGTCAATTCTTCAATTTCTGAAACTCAATCTCTCTATCTCTTCATCGAATTTCTCAAATTTAAAAACCTTCCTTCATTTTCTAGATTTTGATCCATTTCCTAATTCATTTTCTATTTCTTGTTTCTTGTTTCTTCCACTAGTTTGCTTTAATCCAACTTTCACACATTTTTTCGCTATTTTTCTGGGATCAATCATTTCTTCATATCCTCTGTTCTTTTAGGAATTTGTTTTCTGACAACTCCAATTGAATTGTTTCTATTTTGTTATGGTTTTTTTTTTGGGCAAACCCAATCATGAGAATTTGTTCGGATAGAGTGAAATTCAATTTTAGTAGCAAAATATTTGAAACAACGACTAGTATCCTTGTTAATGTTGCTAGAATTCTATTTTTGGAGCAATATTCGATGCGAGTTGAAACTTAATCTCTGTTATGAGTTGCGTTTTATAAATTTTTTTTCAAATACTTTCAGGGATATTTGGTCTTTTGTACCTAAATTTATAAAAGATAGATTGAGTCTCATGCCCAATTTATTATTTTAGATATTTAGATGTTCAAATTGCTATTTTTCCCAATTTTTTAACTCCATTTATAATTTTCTGTAATATTTTTTAATCTAAACCAGAAGAATTTTCACCGCGCTCGCCTCCACCCAAAATCTCTCCTACCAAACAAAATGTTATTGAAAACTGATGTTTGAATAGGTCAGCACCACTATTACAATGGACCCCACGCGGAAAGCGAACGGTTTGAAATTTTCATTTTCATAATGCAGAAATTTCCTCCGCAATACTGGGTCAATAATAGGAATGATAACGGCGTCGGAGTGAGCCACACCCGACTTTTTTGTTCTCATTGACGTCTTAATTTATATTTTTCTCGTTGACGAGGGACCAACAGTACCACACGCACACATATACATATTTGCTGTGGGTATATATTATTATCACGTTTCCGTTACTAAATAAAAGAAAAAATTATATTTAAATTTTATATAAAAAAATTAATTGTAGAGAAATCTCAAAAAATTATTAAATAACTGTAAAGTCCCATGAGACTTATGATTAATTATTTTGAATTATAAAATAATATAATTGCCTATAGAAAAAAACAATTCAAATAATATCAATAATAACTCTAAAAAAAATAACTCAAGTAAGAATAAAAACTATAATAACTCAAATAATATGAATGATAATTCTTGAAGGAAGGAATAATAAGTAAGGGCAAAAAAATAATAATTGAGATATTTTTTTATAGGTAATTTTATCATTTCATAATTTAAAAAAATTAATTTTAAATCTGTCTGAGTTTGATGATTTTTTTAAAATTTTACTGAAATTAAATTTTTTATATGTGATTTAAATATAATTTTTTTTAAAAAAACAAAGCTGGTTGGTTCTATGGCTAGATAAGATATGTATATATAACATTTGATAACATTATTAGTTGACAGTTAGTACATTTATTCAGATTTAACAATATATGACGCTTAATATGTGACAATTACAAATACAAATCGTCAAATATTACCGACAAAAACCATACCTGATAATTCTTTCTTTACAACTATCAATAATATACTTTTAAAATAAGATTCGTTATCTTGCTATTACTTAAACCCCCATGCTTTTAAATTTCAGAGACAATTATTTAATTTCCACTCTATTAAAACCCCAACCCTCAACATCAATTATTTATTATTTCTTTTATTTTCTTTTCTCTCATTCAATCAGTGTTGAAACGCCAGAAATCAAATGATGAATAATGTGTAGTTAACAAGTAAAACTATAAAATCCAACACAAACAAGTTGTCCAAAATTTGTAGTTATTAGATAGATCAGGAGACTGATTTATTAGTTTATTGATTTATTTTGCCAACACGAGTTAGATTTTAATATTATAATTTGTAAAGATAAAATGATAATTACAAACGCGTGACATGGCATAAGATATACCCTTCCCTTATTCTCTTTAATACATGTCCAAATCCTCAACTTATAGATGACGAATCTTACTTCCTTATTGCCCATATTTTTGGCTTAAATCCGATGCCAACAAACCACAGGCTAATAGAGCAAACTTTTTCAATTTTCTTTTTTCTTTTTCTAGAACACCCTTTTCAATATGAAACCATGCATGAACGGAAAGAAACCCAATCACCATTCTCTCTCTCTCTCTTCCTCACACAAACACCAGATCTCTATCACAACGATCATATGCGATACAATAGACCTTTGTATCTTCTTCTTCCTCATTTTCATATCGTTAAAATTTAGCAGATGACACAACTACTATTAGGATACTCTTCAACAGTTCCGACATAATAAGGTGGTGGTGGATAATAAACATTGCTGTAACCCAGAGGAGTAGGCATAATGACTTTAGCTACATTGTCTATCTTCTCTTCTGCTTTCTTCTCAGACTCTTTGGCTGCTCCAACAGACACTATTTCTGTATGACACAACTTCCTTAACTTTCCCACTACCTTAACTGCATCGATGTTTCCTGTTACCGTTAGTTTCTTGTCATTCATGTCCACGTTCACCGACTCAACCCCTGCAAAACAAAACCAAATCAGTTAGACTAATTTTTATTATTACCAAAGTCGAGTCAAGCTAAGCTATACATATATTCATATAAACAAGACACAAAGTTTCTTGTTGATCTATAAGGTTGTTTCTCACGTAGAACTTCATGAGTGTTAGGTTTAATATTCAATACCTGAAATGCCTGAGGTTGTTTTCATAACTTTTTGCTTGATTCTTTCGTCGTGTAACTCCACCTTTAACACTACTTTCTGTCAGGAAATAAAATCAAACAGTAGTATGTTAGAAAACAACGGGATATATATATATATATATGACTTTAAATAATAGCAAATGATTGATCGAGGGTCAAGATTCTAACCTTCATTTGCGTATTACTGTTGAAGCTTAGCTTCTGAGTGGTGAAAACCAGAAGGAAGGTAGGTTGTGAAGAAGATGAAGATTAGTATGAAATGGTTTCAGTGTGATGTAGTGACGATGAATGAGAGAGAGAAATTTATAGCCGTTACTAGTGATAATACTTTGCACACCAGAAATTAAATATAAAAGCAAGTCAACACCAAAGTCATCGAGTTCAGAATATATCGTCATCAGCAACTATGGACTTGTTCAATGGGGGGTATAATTAAATTACATGAAACTTTCATACATTTTCCTTACTAGATACGGAACCACGTGTTGCATAAATGGTTACTGGGTCAATGATATGTTGTTTGATAAGTAAAATGAAATTAAATAAAGTAAAAAAAATAATTTTAATATAAAATATAATGTGTCAAAATAAAATTAATCTTAAAAATATTTGTTATTAAATATAAAGGATAAATTGGGAAAAATTTCCTTATTAAAAAATTTATTGACGAGTGTAAAATTTGTAGGGTACTAATACTATATATATTAGGTTAAATTGTACCAGAGGCCTTAATATATATTTTTAGATGTATTTAATATCTTAAAATATTTTATTATGCATATAGCTCTCTAAAATATTTTTTTAGGTGTATCAATCACCCTAAAATATTTAGTCGCATGTTTTTACCCTTAAATTATTATTTTTTAGGAGAAACTTTGCCTTTAAAATATTTTTTAAAAGTAAGTTTAACTTAAACATTAACTTCCAAAATAATTCTTTATGTGAAGGTGCTTGGTATTTTATCAAGTGTATTTTAGTATGCTATACATATTTAAAAAAAATATTTTAAAATATTAGATACATTTAAGATAACAGTTTAAAAGGATAAATGTGTATTTAATATTTTAAATTAATTTTATAAAGATAATTAATATTCTTAAATAATTATGCTATGTATTAATTTTAAAAGTACCACTAATATTCTAAACGTTTTTGGCCTTCTTTCGGAAGTTTGTACGACTGAAAAACTGATGCAACTTCGCAGGAAAAAACAGATGCATTTTCTTCCTTCGGGGTTGGCTGCTTTCAATAAGAAGCCTTTAAAATAATTAGTCAATGAAGTCAATCCGTACCCTACGCGCTTCTCCGTGCCTAATCCCCAGCCGTCTGTTCCCTGTAGCGTTCAGACGCAAACAGTCTTTTTGTTTTTTTTACCTTGAAATTAAGATTCCAGAATGTGTTCCTGTTGCTTTTACAATGAGTAACTACCTATTATTTTTTTATATAATTATTTTTTTAAAAAATTAAGCTCATTGATTGAACACAAGGTAAAATCTCATTTTCTTATAAATAATATTAATATAAAATAATATTAATTATCTATTAATTTTAGATATAAATTTAGACACTAAAAAATTAAGATGACTTATTAAGTATCGCGACTAAAACTACAATAAAGTAATATTCTATAAAAATTGAACATGTTACAAATAGTCGCATATTTCACCTCTTCACTAATTAAATTCACAGACAATAATAATAATATTATTATTAATTAATTAATTCACATGAGACCATCTCTATTGCTTTTTAAAAATTATTTTAATAGATATAAAATATAAAATAAAAATAATATTTTAATGATACTTTTTTAAAACAAAATGTTTTTTTCACTTAAAAATTAGTAATTAAAATTTTTAAATATAAACCGTTAAAATTACATTTAGATAGTCCAAATCTTACTATAGGTGATGAGTATACTATAAGCTCTTTACCCTGATGAGCCTGGAAACGGGTCCTACTATAATATATATAGAAGATAATTAATTAGTCCCTTTTAGGGCAAATTGTCTTTTACAACCTTGTTTCACTTGATGCGTCTTTTTTCTAAAATATTGTTGGTTGTTTACTTTTTATCTATAGTATTCTTTTGATCTTATTTATAAAATACAAAGAAAAAATTTATTTTAGTATTATTTATAAGATAGAGTGAAAATTTTTTATATAAATATACAATTTTATCTTTTATTTATTTATATTGACTTTATTTCTATTAGATGTAACATATATAAAATAGAGATAAAATTAAAAAATTAATTTTATAGTATAGTTAATAAGATTTAAAATTTTCTTTAATTTATATAAAATATACTAAAAATAATTTATAAAGAGAACCACATGAGTATACTGCATTATTGGATACCAAATGCAAATCCTTTTTATTATGAGTCATGTGCCGTAATGATCCTACAACTCTGTACATGTAACTGATAAATTATAAATCCCTATAGTCTGCCGTCTAATAAAGTTTTTTCCTTTTACTCCTTTTGGTTTTGGTTAATGACGCTAATGGATGGCC
Source organism: Leucaena leucocephala (assembly GCA_037074615.1). Lineage (NCBI taxonomy): Eukaryota > Viridiplantae > Streptophyta > Magnoliopsida > Fabales > Fabaceae > Leucaena > Leucaena leucocephala. Next base: position 18,238,195 of record CM073519.1, read on the forward strand.
ATGTAACGATGTGTTCAAAGGGTACAAATTAATAATAACTTTTGGCCACAAATAAAACAAATGGAGTAGGGGAGTATCCTCTTTTTAGGATTTAACTTAGAATTTCATTACGGTATAGTTTTGGGATTTACAAATGATTTTTTGAAATTGACACCCTAACACTAAAAATTTATAAAACTTCAGCAACTGACATTTATATTTACACATAATTTTCTAAAACTTACAAAAAAAATTTGATGCTTGAGTATTGTGATTGTATTTGTAATTCTGCTGCCTTCATATATCCCTTGATGTTGAATGATGATTTAGGTTTACTTTTTTTTTTATATATAAAGAAAACATTATATTAAAAAATCTACAGCCTTATAGCAAACAACTATTACAAAATCCATGATAACTAAAATATCCAACCACAAACACAAAGTAGAAGATCCTTCGACAGAACATGAGCAAGTGATACACCCTGTGATAAATCCTCATACTGTAATGCCGCAAAGAGAGAAAACCATCGACAAGAAGTTGATGAAGAAAGCCATGCCACCACCTGTATCAGCCCAAATTGGGTTTTAAGGAAATGGCCATAAGTATAACTTTGAGTTGAGAGTCCCATATTGACAGAGCGAACGCTTACAATACTCAGGGATTCCACCAAAGTGATGCTTGATCATGATACTGGCTTGCGATCTAAATTCTAAGACCTTCAAAAGACAAAATCCAACAACACAAAAAATAAATATGGGTGAGTTCTCTATCCTCAGGGCCAATCCACAGTATCACCCAAACTATAATGGCCCCTCTTCAAAGTCATGGACCCGTCTGACGGGTTTTCTTACAGTGTAACCCACCAAAACCTAAGACCTATCGCATTCCATGCAGAATAACCCCGTTGAATACATCATCATCCCTTATCAAGCGTTCAGTGCCTTTCTTATCAACAAATCCAATAATATCACAATCTTTATGAAATTTCTTCTCCAACTAGGTTGAGACTCAGAGAATTTAGGATCCTTGTCTGAGAAGCCAACGATAATGATAGATACGTCAGTTGGAGAATATTTAGCCTGTTTATATTGCTGAGTGGTAGGAGTTGACGACTCATAGGACATGCTTTTTTTAGCCTTGATATCTTGAATTTTTTACTGTTTACATACCCTATTATCCAAAACAAAAGAATATGCTTTTCACTTCCCCTTGGGGTGGTAAAAAATTGGAGTATTCTCATAGAAGGTGTTACCAATTTTCAAATGTTGTGACTGATATTGTTGATTGACAACTTCATCCAACAAACCTTCTTGAGAATAACGATTCATAGCAAACATAGTTTTTGTCACTTGAGCAGTTGAGACATATTTGCTAGAATAATAATCAAATTTAACACTAATTGATCAATACCCCACTATAGAAACCAAAGTCTGGGATTGAAATTTGGAAGTTGATTTACAATGTTTAGCCACATGAACAAGAAGGACATACTCTTCCCACCTGTTCTAGAAAGAGTTACACTTTTTTAACTTGACCATTGGGTAAGAGAATTGTGAAATCACTTTGGAATTTTGGGTTATTATTTATTATCGAATTTTGAATTTTTAGTTAAGAAATAACAATAAAAAATAGGTTATTAAAAAACATTAATAGATGGGCTTGGGCTAGGGTTTTGGCAACCTACCAAAGTGTGAGTTGCACAGGCATGCCTTGCATTGCTCATGAGCTAGACCCTTATTACCAACTTTACTGTATCAAATGAACCAAATGTTAGTAGTATCTTCATCTAAACTCAAAGAATGGTTAATTTTGGGTTCAATAAGGAATAATCCATTTACAATCAAATACCAACAATTGAACACAAAATTCCAAAAATACCCCTAGCACTCAGTTAAGCTAAAGAGCCATGATGTAAACCAAAGAAATGCCATAGAACCCTACAACATAAGCCATGAAAGCACAAGCATAATATGGATTTGTCACTTATTCATTTGAGTGTTAGAACTTCAATGTACATATGCCTCTTGGAGAGATTGTGCTTGAGTTAAAATCTTTCTTTATCAATCATTGTAAAGGGTGAGGTATCCCTTAGAAATCAACAGTGTAGTATCCCTTGGTAGAAATTTAAGAGTAAGGTATCTCTTGAGGTGCATTGTAAAAGAAAAGAGATTGTAGTGGTTAGAAGTGTCTAGTTCGAACTTGAGGATTATAGTGAAGAAAATCTTAGAAAGTTTATTGGAATAGGACCTTGGTTCAAATGTATAGAATTGAACTAGGATAAATCATTGTTTGCAATCTTTCAATCCCTAATATATTTACATTTCCAATATCTTTTATTTGATATATATATGTTGTGTTCAAAACTTTATTTGAATATTTACTACCTCTCTACAAAACAAGACCAATTTGTATAGTGGCTATTTTGTGTATAATTGTAGCGGTTATAATGACTACTAATGACATATGCAGTGGTTTGCCAAACTGCTATCAAATCAGTCACTATAATTGGTTTAGTAGTGGCTTCCAAAAGTACTATCCACATTGGTAGAACTTGCTACAACTTTAATGGCGAAAAAACATACCTCAATACTTAGTTGGAGTACAAATAATGTGACATTATTAGTAGTCCAAAACTGCTACCAAGATGTGCAAGAGTTTAGAAAAACATTGTCAGTTCTTGGTAGTAGTTCCAACTGCTACCAATGATTAGGGCAAGGTCCTACCCCTCCTATTATAGATGTTTTTTCTATGAATTAAACTTAAGACCTAATGATTAGAGTAGGGTCCTACCCCTCCCAATATAGATGTCTTTTCTAGAAATCGAATTCGAGACCCAAAGGGATTTAATAGAGTTTTACACTGTTAGACTAACTTTATGTTAATTCATAGTGACAAGACATAGTATAATAAGTATAAATGAGATGAAAAAGTTTATAATAGTATAATCATTTATTACAAATTAATTTTTTTATTTATCAAGGGTATCAGTGCTTTTTGAGGTTTAGAGTATAAAGGGTGTTTACTTATCTCGACAAGTGTGCTTCCCGAGGTTATCCCCGCAGGGATGATGCTACTTACCACCCAACTAACACTACAAATAAAAGCGATTTGCAGCAGTCAGTGTTTTGTTTTTTCTAGCAGTTTGAATTGCTAGTACGACATTTTTTAGCGATTAGCCCAACTGTTACAAAATTATGTTATAAACACTTTTGTAGTAGTTTACATAACTACTACGTATCACGGTCAAACTGCTATAAACTTTTTAGCTATTTTAGTAATTTAGTAGCAGTTCATTAAACTGCTATAAATGTGCATGTCAATCTAAGGGATACATTTTTGTAGCGGTTCACAAAATTGTCATAGGTTGGCGGGAAAGGCAAAAGATAACAAAAAAAATTAGGCGAAAAGCAGAAAAAATTGATATTAGTGTCAAACATTTGTAGCGGTTAATAAACGGCTACAAATTTTGACACATGCTTAAAAAAATAAAAATCAAATTTTCCCGTGTTGAGAATTTGTGGCAGTTGAAACCGCTACAAATGTTGTTGCCTTTTTAAAAAATAAAAAATTCATGTACTATACATATAATTAAATATATATATATGGATATAATTTTATTTGATAGGTTAAAGTAGTATATAATTTAATTTGATATATTTTATTTTATGAGAAATCTTGAAGATATAGAAAGTGTAAAAATTGATATCATTGGTTTGGTAGAAAGTTATAAAAAAATATGAAAGGTGTTAAAGAGAGTTAGAAAGTGAAGAAATTGTAGGAAATATGATATAGAATTAATTGAATAAATCCATTAATTTGTGTAAGAAGGACCTGAAAAGAATAAATTGATATGTTAATTAAAATAATGTATAAACAAAATAAACTTATAAATTAAAGTAATATTACTAGGTAAAAAAAGAATCAAGCTAAGAGCTAAAAAGAGGAAGAACCAGAGGAGAGGAAGAATACGTGTGGCAAGAAAGGGAGGAGGGGATGTATTTATAGACGCTATGTTTTGTTTTGTAACTATTTTATATATTTTACAGTGATTTACCTAGTTTTGTAGCAGTTTACTCCCTATGGAATTTGTAGCGGTGGTAGAAACCGCTACAAAAATGTAGTTTGTTTTATCAGACTCAACATAAGTTCGGCCATGTACTCATAGCTGGCGATTGACATGACTTCTGTACTCCCTATACAATGAAGTGTAGTTTGTTTTAAGTGTTAGAGATGAATAAATTGAATTACAAGTATACAAAATAGTGTACGTTTAATTTATGTATATATACTTACAAGAGGAAATGTTCAACTTGGCTACAATTTATCATAACATGTGTGTGCCTATAGTTTCTCTGTGGGAGTGAGTTTGAAGAACTCATATCCTCAAATGGGTTTCCCAATAGGAGGAAACAAATCACTTGACATGATAAGACGAGGAGGAGAATCATCCCCTAGATAACCTTATGCTATTGATCCCTCTGGCCATGCCTTATTGCGAATATAGGTTTTTAGTTTTCCCAAAAATCTGTGGTATCACATATATTCGATTAACAACTGTGCATATTGTGGAATCACTAAAATTAAATAAAATATGAAGAGATAAAGTTTCTTGTACCTCTCAATAGGGTACATCCAGCGATATTGAATAGGGCCAGCAAGCTTTTCTTCTCGAATAAGGTGGACTGTCAAGTGAACCATTACAGTGAAAAATAAGAGAGGAAATATCATCTCCAAGTGACACAATGTAAGAATGATTTTTCCTGTAGCTAATCTAATTCTTAAGGTATCAAGACTTTCACACACAACTTTCTGAAAAAAGAACACATCTCCACCAATACCATAGATACGTCAGGGGGAAGCGTGTGTCTCAAAGCCAGAGGAAGGAGTTGCTGCATCAGAACATGTGAGTCATGACTCTTTAACCAAGAAACCTTTCGCGACTGGAGGTCGATACATCTTGAAATATTGCTGGAGTATCCATCATGAACTTTGATATTCTTCAATGTCAAAAGGAATATAGCATTGATCTTCTTAGTCAAGGTGAACTTAGCTGGTTGAAACTTATCGTTGTCATCTAGCAAGCCTGTTCACAAATTCCCAGGGCACATAAATATTTCGTAGGTACGAGATGATCTTTTAACATTCCGGGCTCATTGAACAACATATTATCGCACATATTTTTCTCAATATACATGACATCCAAACTATGGTGCAATAAATTATGTTTCTAATAAGGAAGAGTAAAGAAGATTTTTCTCTTACGCCACTATAGAGGCTGACCGTTGGATGTCCCATGAAAGCATCGTCTTGGACGCTCAAGATCCTCAATATTCTTACCAAACTCAACATCAACATCTTTTAACTTCCAAAATCTATCAATACCAGACAAAGTGGTTGGATGATCTCTCTTTTCTTGTTTTCCATCAAAGCGGATCCGTTGCAAGCTAAACCTATGTTTGGAATCGAGGAACTATCAATGCCCCATAAAACACCATTTCTAACTATGCGGAAGGTGACATGATATGGCATCAAAGTTACACTCAGGACAAGTTAACCCAGTATGCACGTTCTAACCAGACAAAGTTCCCAAACTAGGAAAATCACTTATCATCCACATCAATGCTGCATGAAGTTTGAATAGATGCTTCTCATATGAGTCGTATGTCTTAACGCCATCCTTCAATAGCTTCATAAACCCTTGTATCAACTACTGTAGGTATACTTCTATATCATTTCCTAGTGTTTTCTTTCTAGGGATGATCATGGAAAGTAAAAATGAGCTCTTCTTCATGCACATCCTAGGTGGGAGATTGTATAGAATTAGCACAACTGGCCAGATACTATAGGTAATACTTATGTTATCAAATGGATTAAAACCATAAGTAGTTAAAGCAAGATAGACATTTCTTAGATCACAGGCAAAATCTAGGAACTGTGAGTCAAACGCCTGCTAGGCCTTCTAATCTCATAGATGTCTTAGCTTCTCATATTCATTTTGTTCAAGAACATGCCACCTCATATACTCAGCCATCTTTGTTGACATACACATTCATTGCAACCACGGCTTTAATGGGAAGTACCTAACAATTTGAACTATTACTTATTAACCAGAGAAAAATTAAGTAACAAATAATATATACAGAAGAATTTTTATGGGTTTATTTGTCTGCTTCTTCCCTTTTTGTATTGTCTTATACTGAGATTGCTTACAATGCTTATAGATCTCCCTGTTCGTGTCATCTCCCCAGTACAACATACAATTGTTTGGGCATGCATCAATCTTATTATAGTTCAATCCAGGTTTGTTAATAATCTTTTTTGCTTCATAAAAAGATGGTGGGAATACAACTTGTAGGAAAGTATCTCCAAGCAATTCTAATAGCATGGACATGACCTTGTCGGTGATACCGCACAAGTATTTAGTATGATACAATTTTATCAAGAAGGATAACTTAGAATACCTTGTACACCCATGATATAGAGGCTTGTCGACTTCATTCATCAGTTCAAAAAATTCTCGAGTAGTGTCATTCCTCTTGAACTCTGGTTCAGGGCCTTGTAATTCATCAGGATTCTCAGCTTCATGAATTCTAAATATATCACGCACGTATCATTCACGGTATCAGGTTGGTCTACTCGAACTCCCATTCATGATATAACCAGAGTTGACTCAGCAATAATATCATGTTGTTCTCCATGTAGAGTCCAAATGACATAATTTTATGGGAATGTATAATCAAGTGGTACCTAACAACATTTCTTGGATGCTACTTGCTGAAATTACATATAGGGTATGGGCATTGAATCTTACCATTGATCGACGCATTATTGAACGCAAAATACAAGAAAGAGTTAAGTCTTACTAGATATCGCTAGCTTATATGTGGCATATTGATCCAAGTCTTATCCATTATTGCTGTGGCAGTAATCTGGAGAACATGTGAGAGTAAAAGCTTTATTGGAAGTTATTATGAAGTTGAACTGAAGTTTCACCCCTTATAAGGACAAATTGTAATGATAAAAAATTTTGCAGTTACGCATAATTTTGTAGCAGTTATTAATCGCAACAAAATATGATAGCCATGGATTGATATTTGAATTTTGAACACAAATTTACGTGGAGGGAAATTTGATTTTGAAATTTGAACATTTGTAGTAGTTACAACCAATACAAAATGTTTTTTGAAAGTTGAACATTTGTATTGGAGGGAATTACGAACTTTAAATTTGAGACTTTGTAGCGGTTTATAACCGCTACAAAAGTAAAAAATTACAATTTCTAACTTTAATTAAAGTAAAATTTGTGAAATATTGGAATAAAGTAAAATTTATGAAATGAACTAATATTTGTGAAATAATTAAATAAAATGAAATAAAGTATAAGTAATAACAATGTTTTTTTTTTTAAATCTGCTCAGAGATGTTGTGCATTTTCCTGCATATCCTACACAATGGGTTGTAAGACGCGCCGCAAGAACTCGAAGACGGTCTCAATCTTGTTGGTATGGGACTGAGTTTAAGTCCCATGATCCTGCTAGGGTATTGAGGTCAACCATGGGCCTCTAGGAGTAATAAGGTAGGATCTAAGGCGGACCCATATGACTCCCACATCTTTTGATAGAGATGAGTCATCTGTGTCTGTCAAAATGATTGGAAAACGTAAAAAAATTAAATAATGTTAATTATTTATAAAAATACTAAATTATAACAATTAAATACATACATCAACTTCTTCAACGCCACAGATGCAGGAGTCTTGTCTCGAGGCCTATACAGCTTAGGCCACATTTCACCTATAGCAGACGTGTATCCCCGCTCTGCCATAACCCTCCTCTCCTAAAAGACAATTAAAAATAAATATGTAAACATTAAATTAGTTTATAAATAGTTAATGACATCTAATAATTTAATTTCTCTACTTACGATCTCATCGTAAGCAATCGAGAAGGGTTTCAAGCCACCCCTATGCCACATGTTATGGTGACGGACACTGGTGGCACCTCTCTAAGATGCTCCTAAAGAAAATTACATATATGGTCAGTCAACTGGGAATTAAATATTTTAAACTTAAGTAACTAAATTCATATCCTCATTTCTAGTATAAACTGCGATCTTATAAACTCCCTCTGATCTTGCATGGGGACACCATCAGGCACATTGTTTGCTATGTCTTCCTAACTCCGTGTCTCGTCACCACTCACCCAATGAAAGAGAGCCTGCCTCACTTTCCTCTAGTCCTCTGCTAGCTTTTTCATGGTATTCCCTCGTGCAAGCTCTTCCATCACAAACTTAGTATGCATTAAGTAAATTAAATGTTAATTTTCAAGAAAATATTTGTTCATTCAAATAACTGATTTAGGATTAAAATTAGTTACCTTTATTAGTTCCCACACTCTGTCCTTGATCGGCATGTCTATTGCTTGTCAGTCATTCTTGTTGATGGGGAAATGAGTCTACTCATTCGCCAGCAACCGCAGGTACTTGTTGTACAGCTAGCACCCTTGTTAGATTTGCTAGTCTATACGGTTAACCGGCACGATCACATGCCCCCTCTTTATCATTAAGATGTCTATAGCGATCATCCTGCTAGTTGACCTAATCCCATGCTCATCTACAAAGTGAAATTTAAAAATAATTATATTATTAAACTCATATAAAATTCAAATTATAAATTGTAAAGTACAATTTTAAAAAAAATTCTTACCTACGACTTCTACCAACTGCCTTATTTGTCACCGTCCACGATGAGGCCACCGGGCACCTCCTTATCCCCTCTTAAGCATCCCTAACCTCCACTCCTCCCTTGTCTATTCCCTCGCCTGAATCATGCTAGTAGGAAGACTCTTCAGTATGAGGAGCTCCTCCCTCAATCAGGGACAATATGAGAGCCTTGTGGAGCTACTGGTATGGCTAATAATCATACATGTTGATGTCCAGCTCTGAATCCCTATCACTAGCATTCTGGCTTGGGGTAGGTCTGTATGCCTGATCCATCGGCTCCTTACAACGTCGATGACTCATCCTATTTAAAATGAAAATATGAAAAAGTATTAAATAAATATGAATAAAAAAATCTTCTAATCCATATTACTAATCAATGAAAAATCAATATATAAATTAATTCTAATTTACTAAAACAATTTATAATTGAAGAATTAAAATATTAAACTTTACAAATATTCCCAATCACAATTCTAATTAATAGATAAAATTATTCCTAGTCAAACAATACTCTTAAGTCCAACATATTAAAAAAAATAAAGTCTAACAGATATTCCCAGTCCAATTTATATTCTTAATTAACAAATAAAAATAAAGTCCAACATACTAAAGATATTTCTAGTTAAACAGGTATACTTAATTCACCTAACCATCTAAACTTAGCTAAATAAACAGTTAAATAACACTAAATAAGGATTTATAATTAATATATAATTAAATTAAATAAATAACTCAACTTCTTAAATAAATAAACTACGTATATACAATTTCTATTTGTACCTCAAAAGTAGACTAATTAAGATATCCGTATTTGCACCAACTAAGACTTGTGATCACAATTTGGCAGAGCTTCGCTACTCGTAAAGGGTAAAACTTTAAATTAAAGGTGTATGGGGTATTTATGGGTTTTTGAGGCACATTTTTTGTAGTAGTTTATATATTTGTAGCAGTTAACTATGACAAACCACTGCAAATAGCCAACGGTCTCTAACACGTGTCTCAGCATCATCTGTGTGGGACTTTACAGCGGTCCTAACTAGCGGTCCTAACCAGCGATCCTAACCAGCACGTCTCTAACACGTTGGAAACTTGGGCATACCAACAGTCGCTCCTCAGCTCAAACTCATCACCACTGCAAAATACTAGCAACCCAATAGCCGCTTACCGCTTGGAACTTTGTAGCGGTTTTAACCGCTGCAAACTTTTCGTGTGTTGTGGCTCGAACATTAGTAGCAGTTTAAACTGCTACAAAAGTATTCCCACCTTATGTGGTGCCATTTTTATAGCAGTTGTAAAGGCAACAAATGTCTCTGTAAGCAATATTCATAGTCAAAGTGCTATAAATTTTCAACGATTTATGGGCAAATTGCTACAAAGTGAGACTTTGCAGCGGTCTTACCATAACCGTTACAAGATAACTGCTACAAATCTTATTTTTTTTTAATAGTGTAACAACTTGTTTGTAAAATTAAATTTAATTACAAATAATCGTAGCAAAAAATGTTAACAGTTTTTAAAATTAGCGGCCCAAACAATATTCAAGTAATTTAAAAACAAATATAGAAATAAAAATATAAAAAACAGATTTTTAAAAAATAAAAACATAATTAATTAAATTATGAATTAATTTTATACTAATTTGAAATACCGAGCGGTTTTAATTGAACATGGCAGGAGAAGGAGCTTCTACACGAAGGGGGAGGTTTTTCTGATGAGGAGACAAGAAAATATGCCAAAAATGGCATAAAAGAGGAGGTGACATTTTTATAGGCTCTGACACTGGTAGAAATTATCTCAAAACCGGTCCTAATGGCCACTACCTTTGTTCACGTCATTCAGCTCTACTTAACGCATGACTAAGTTGTAGTGTTTTGACCTGAAATCGCTACTAGTGTAATATATAGTAGCGGTTTTTGATAACTCTTACAATGTTCTTTTTTCAGTGACTTACACTTTCTTTTGTGAATTGATTTCAAGCTTCAAAATATACATTGTGCTTTTGAAAGTTTTGTTTAGTATTCTTGTTAATAAGCTAGTGCTCTTACATTTGATCAAATACACCCTTACACTGATTAATATGAAAATATTTTAAAAAAGCTAAAATTTTTGTAAATACCTAATTTACCCCTCATAAGTGTGTTGCCATTTACTTAACTAAAGTATATGTTTGATCCTTTATATTTATATTAATTTTCATTTTAATCCCTTAAAGTTTTAAAAGTGTATTTTTAGTTCTTTAAACTTAACATTGTTAACCTCATTAACGAAAAATGCTAACTTAGTGAATTAAAAATATTGAAGTAGGAATTAAATGCTACAAAGTATGTCTAAATTTTAATTATTTAATATAAAATATGATATGATTTAAAAAATTAAAAGGAAAATATATTTTGTTAGTGTTTAATTGCATAATCATTACTTAAATTTGATGAGTAAGCATTTTTTGTTAAATGAAGTTAATTGTATTAAGTTTAAAAGGCTAAAAATACACTTTTTGAAGTGAGTGAATTAAAATAAAATTTGATATAAATATAAAGGATCAAAAGTATACTTCAGTGAATTGAATTTTGAATAATGTGTATTGTACAATTTTTAAAACTATGATATACATAGGACAACTTTTACTATTTAATTCTAGATTAAATTTTTTAAAGTCAAATAATCAATAATTAATTCAACTACCTAAATACAAATAGCTAGATCATTTTACTCAAAAATACTAATTTTCTAATATTTAATATAAGAGTTAGATAACGAATTTACTGATATTATAAGAAAGTTAGTTAAATTAGTAATTTATAATAAATATTTTTATTTTCTTTAAAATATCTTCTTTAATTATGTGTATTTGGAACTACCCTTAGATTGAAACTCCTAAATATGAACAATCAATAGGATATTTTAGAAAATAAAATAAATTTGGGAACAGGGGTAGTATTAACAAATCAAGCTTACCATAATTTGACATTCTAATTAATAGATCAAGTTACACTTAATAGTTACATGCACGTGCTCCTTCATTCCATAACAGATACATTACAATTTAGGGAGAATTACTTATAGGTCCTACATAAGATAATTATCGTTAGGAAATCCCTTGAAATCATGAAATAATTAAAAAGTCCCAAGGGAATTAAGGGTGAGAGATTCTAATTGTGCAATTACAAAATTACCCTCATTCATTTAAGAGAAAAAATGATGAAAAAGTGAAGGTCTCATGCTTCCGAGACGAAGTCTGTGCCTCTGTGACTCTTCCTCTCGTGTCTTTGACTCTATCACTCTCACTACAAAAAAACTAAGTGCAACAGTAGTTAATTTGTAGCATTTTGGTATGAACCGCTGTAAATGCTTTGTTTGTAGCAGTTTGCCTCAAAACTGCTATAATTTTGCAGCCCTTTGATTGTGAATAGTATCAACAATAACATTTACAGCGGTTGAAATTGCTACAAATATGGCGCTAAGTTGGCACCATTATCAAACATTTTGTAGCGTTTTAAACCCTTATAAATATTCATGACAAAAGGGGCGAAGAGTTTTCAGACCACTGTAAAGTTCCCAGTAGTGGCATACTTTAGCCAGGGAGGAGTTTATAGCAGTTAAAACTGCTGCAAAATTCAACACGGATTAGAGATCATTGTCATGACCTAGTTGGAGAGGATTTTACAGCAGTTATAACCTCTACAAAATTCCCAAAGACGATTACAATTTTGCAGCAGTTCTAATTGTTGCAAACTTTCTTGAGGTCATTGACCGCTGCATTCTGAAACTTTTAGTGCCTAGGGACATGTTTGTAGCAGTTTGATCACTGCAAAGTTCCCTGTGGATCGATGCATGATGTGTTAGTGACCATTGGGAACTTGCAGCGGTTTGTTAGAATAAACCACTACAAAATAGACAAGTGCTATAAAAAATGCACTTTCAGAAACCTACAAATAACCCCTCACACCGTCATTTCAAAGTTTTTCCTTCTACGAGTAACGAAGCTCTGGTAGATTATGATAATAAATCTTAGTTCTCATACAAATCGATATCTTAGTCCACTTTTGAGGTACAAATACAAATTTTATTTATGTAGTTTATTTATTTAAATAAATGAGGGATTAATTTTATTTAATTATATTTTGATTAGAAATTATTATATTTCACATAATATAACTGCTTATTTTACGAAGTTTTGATGTTTATGTGGATTAGGAATACATGTTTGGCTAGGAATGTTTGAATAGTTTGGTTAGTTACTTTTATTTGTTAATTAAGAATGTGATTAGAAATATTTTGTGAAGTTTAGTCATTTGATTTATTTTGATTGGTAGATTATGAATGTTTTTCAATAAATTGCACTTTATATTTAAAAAAAAATCTAACATTGTATATTAGAAATTTTGTTTAATATTTTGTCATGTAGTTTTTTACTTATAATTAATAGAATCTGACATTGTATTTGTCGACATGGTAAGGATCCGATTGATATGTACAGACATACCCCTAACCAAATTGATGGTGATAAGGATTCTGAGCTGGACATCAATGTGGAGGATTATGAGGAGTTCCATCTTAACGAGGCAATAATTTTCTATTTGATTGATAGAGAAGCTCCTTAGACTGGGGAGCCTTCCCTCCAGCATGATGCTGGCAATGGAGTAGGTGGGAGAGGCGAGGAAGGTGGGGATGGTTAGGAGGCTGATCAGGGGGAGCCCGGTGGCCAAGCAAATGAGGGGCCTCGTCATGGAAGGTGGCAAATCGGCCAGTTTGTAGATGTCGTGGGTAAGAATTTATTTAATTTACAATTTACAATTTATAATTTGAATTTTATATAAGTTTGAATAATATAATTTATTTTTAAATTACACTTTGTAGACGATCAGGGGATTATGTCCACTAGCAGGATAGCATCTATAGATATCTCCAAGATCTTCATCTTGCCTCTCACCTCTCATTCTTTTTGCTCACCTCCCTCACTCTGCCTCTTGCTCCATATGAACTTATTTTCCCCTATTCTGCGTCTTCTTCTCCCATTAATATTACTCCCTCACTTGCTCTAATATGAAACTAACTGGTGATTACTTTGTTTTTGTGTTCCAAGCCATGTAATTTTCATCTTCATCTTCTTCTCCCATTTTCAAATATGATTGTTTAAATAGAATGAGGTTTGTGTTGGAAGATTGATTCAAACTCTAGTCAAACATATTTCAGCAGGAAGTTACAAGTGGTTAGTGATGTAGAACATAACCTTTGCAACTCCTCTTTCTCTCTCTTGTACTAGTGTTTCTTTGTGTTGGAAGCCTGATCTATGCTACAATATTCTTTTATATTTGTTTCACTTCTACAATATTCTTTGCTACATGAACACTTTGATTTCTAATTATCATTGAATTCCATTGGTTGATTTTCATTTACATTTTGCTATGGTTAATATTAGTGCTGCATTTACCATAATCTAGTTATATTTTCACTCAGTCCTTTATAGTCTTTGGGGTATAGTTCTTGCAGGATATGCTACATATTCTATACTTGTTCTATAGCGGAATTATGATGTTTATCTTCAAGTCATTCATCTTTACTTAAATTTATCTTAATATTTCCCTTTGTTCCTATAACCTTAAATTGTCACGTTAGAATAATCCACTTCTAAAAGCATTCTGCCCATAGTTGGCTCAGTAGGTTAGGACTTAAGGAGATGTAGAATGATGGGCTATAAGCAAGTTTCCATTCAAATGATTATATAATATTGCCACTAATCTTATAGAGTCATTGAATATATGAATTTTGTAAGAGAGAAGGCACAATGTGTCTGTTGTCATACTTGATTGTTATGAGAAATTGAACCATAGTTGAATACAAGCAAAGTGTCAATGGTAGATTGATCGAATCTTGTTGGGTCAAATATTGAGGCAAAATTGATGGAGCAAGTATCGCTATCAACAAATATGCATGCACAATATTGGGGGAATGACGTAATTTCTATTGAAACTTTTGGGCCTTATGGAGTAATTAAATTGACTGTTGATCTTGATGAATGTCTATGCACTTGTTTAGCTTGACAGATAAGTAGATTATCTTGTGTGCATGCATACGCTACAATCAAGCTAATTCATAGTAGTGTGTACATATTTATGGATAATTGCTACAAATTATCTTCTTAAGAGAAAATATATGCTAGTAGCATGAGGCCAATTACTACACATGATTATCTATGTCCTAAAGAGTTGGTGTCATAATTATTGAAAGAAAGGTTCTTAAAGTCTCTAATTACTAGAAGCCCCTAGGAAGGCCAAAGAGAAAAAGGGTTGGATCTCAATTTTAGATAAAAAGATTTATCATTGTGTAAGATGCCATAAGCCTAGATACACAGTGAAGACATGCAAGAATCTAAATCCAAGCTGAGCAATGTTGGTTGCTTGCATATATTTTGTGTAAATGCATCTTATATTCTTCGTTTTGTTTTGTAAATGTTATTACACACACTTCAAACTAGTGGGTTAAAGGTTAGTCATGCAGAATGAATGTAATTTTTTGATGGGTTATGAAATAGGTGTGTAAAGTCATGATACTAAATTTTTGCATCCTCGATCAATCTCCTCCTTTTGGATAATAGAGTGGATCTTGATGAATGTGACTATGTGTGTTGTGTTTCTTTTTTGTTTTTATGTAAAGCATTGGTGTAATTGCAAAGTAGATACATATGAAGCTATATTCTCACCTTAATGGTGTTGGGAACCAATGCCTTTCAGTTGTTATTTTCACCCCTATAAGTTGTCATTCATTTATGTTTGAGTTGTTATGGCGTTCCCATAGAATTGTATTTTGTTCCCCATGAAAGTGGGAACCAATGCTCCAATTGTTATTTTCACCTCCATAAGTTGTCTTTCATTTATGTTTGAGTTTTTATGGCGTCCTTATAGAGTTGTATTTTGTTCCCTATTAAGTTGGGAACTAATGCCCCTAATTGTTATTTTCACCACACTATTTGTCATTCCTTCCTGATTGAGTTGTTATGGCGTCCCCATAGAGTTGTATTTCGTTCCCCACTAAGTTGGGAACCAATAACCTCCATTTGTTAATTTTACACCCACAAGTTGTTATTCATTTATGTTTGAGTTGTTATGGCATCCCCATAGAGTTGTATTTCATTCCCTATTAAGTTGGGAACTAATGCCTTCTCTTGTTTTTCACCCCTACAAGTTGTCATTTCTGCCTATTTGAGTTGTTATGGCATGCCTGTATTGATAAAAAATGGATGATAAAGTATTAATTTGTTGTCAAATTCCCTGTCAAATTAAGTAATTTAACGTCATATAAGATCAATTAACCATCACATAACAATATAAAAAAGTTAAATTAGTTTTAAATCTTTAATTACAGTAATTGTCAACTACGTTATTAATAACCACATTCCTATTAGATGCTAATAGTCACTAATTTCTTCTTTTTGCTTGGGTCTTCGCTAACTGCAATGGACAACACTTATTCCTTATTTGAGTTGTTCGGGTGAGTCACAAGCCACCACAAACAATCTACCCTTAGTTAGTGGAGGTCTTCATCTGAGTAATTTGGCATTGTGTAACCTTCCTCATCTTGAGTGTTGCCATCCCAACACTGTAACCACGACAAGACATGAACCCCACAAAAAAATCTATATTGAACATTTACATACATAAACATCAATTCACTCAGCCATAAGAAAAAAAATAATAAATCCATGGGTTAGCAAACTCACATATCAGTTTGGACATGTATCAGAATAGATTGACGATGAATTCGATTTAAAAATACACAAAATGTTACCCACACACACTTACCATTAAGAAGTACAAGTAACCTCATATATTATACTTTTAACATCACATCAATGAAAAGTGAAGGTGTAATCATTGACAAAGAAAAGTGTTTGCAATAACAAGGGAGTGTACCTATATTGACAAGTCATTTTTATGAAAAATCTGATGGACAAATAAAGTGACTTGTCAATACAGGCACTATCACTTGTCATACTTGTCAATTCTTGACTCTTAACCTGTCAATTCTTCACATTCACGTAATGATACTTGTTAGATTTTCAAAAGCTAATATGATATAAGAGTTGTCAATTTTAACATCGTCACTTGTCAATGTGTACATATTAACTTGTCAATGCAAATGCTCGCACTTGTCAGTTCCCTACCGCTAAAAACTTGATATAAAATTATGATATAATCACATTTCAAGTTACATATTCTGACCTTACATGATTTGAAATTACATAAAATTTTATATAACATTCACAACCTTATTGGTAACAAAAAATATAAAATATATCATTGTCAACACTCAATGTCTATACATAAAGACAATATACATAAGCATTTTAAGTGAATTACAAATAAGATCATTCTTAGTTACAAGGTAAGTTGTCCATCTATGTTTTTCTCTTACTTTGCTAGTTGCCTAGTAGTAAAGATAGAACTTTATCACCATGTAAATTCTTCAATAGTGTCACAAGCCACCATAAGCATCTAACTTAAGGTGTAGGAAGAAATGACAAAGTACCCATCCCCTTCAATTTTTTTAAAAAAAATCGCTAGCTAATAAAGTAACCATATAAATGTAAGACTTCAAATTGAGGTAACATATTTGAAAATTCAATCTAAGTTGCTCAAGGCCAATGTTCTACCTTAAGCAATTTGGGTAGATTAATGCAAAAGGTTAGTGGTATTACTCGGTGTTTCAACTCACATAATCTACTTTCAATTACAAAAATACAATCATGTAGCAAGAATCTAATTATTCTTTCCTTATTTGCTCAACATTTTCAATAAAGAAATCTTCCAATTGCATGCCAATTAAAAAAAATTGAAGCTACATTAAGAAATTGCTAACAATATATTTCCACTCTTCTAGTATATCTATAAGATTTCTTAGCTTTATGAGCAGCAACTTTGAACAAGATAGATATGGTTGGCCACTGAATGAAGTGACTGAAAGCCCCCACATTGTAGCAATTGTAGACCAACCCCACATCGTCGGTAAACTCTTTCTTGAGTTATAAATTATTAGAATACATGAAAAAAGCATGTGATTAATCCAATGCATGAATAGACCAACCCACTGTATTTCAATTCCTTTGAAGTGGCTCGTTTTGGTCCTCCCACAACATTTCACTACTGGAAAAAAGAGCTTTAACGATGGCTAAAAGTGACATTTCATGGTGATTTTTTTAGTTGCATGAATTCTACCGCCATTTTAAGTGTACCATTTAACGGTGGTTATAAAACCGCCATTAAATGTCACCTTTAATGGAGGCTATATTAAACATTGCCGTTAATGAATTTCCTACGGCTATAAATATATATATTTTTTATTTTTTTAAAATTTAAATGGTGGTTTTTTTTGTAGAACTACTGTGGAAAGATTTTATTTTTTCAAGAATTTTGTTTAATTTTTATTTTATACCATCCTACAGTATAATCAAGATAGACCAATTAATTCCAGGTATCAAAGTATGAAGTCAGCAATCCTAAAATCCAAATGGTCATTGAATAATCAAATTGGTAAACTTTCAATGAACCTATATCTTTGTACATCATATATACAATAAGTAAATGGTTGAATGATGAATCCTAAACAAATTAAGAGACTATTGAATAAATATTAATCGAAAATATACTTTATCACGTTTACAAAACAATAAGTAAATGTAATAACAAAAAAATTATAATACAATTAATTAAGTAATCAAATGGTCATTTATTGCAAAAGAATAAACTAATTTTCTACTAGTTTGTATCCTTTAAGAAGGATTCAACAATTATAATACAATTAATCTAAGAAGGATTGTTATCCTTTAAGACATCTTGCTTGAACCATTCAACAAAAGACCTGTTATGCTCATTAGCTAGTTGCATATCACTATTTCTTGGGTTCATATTCCTAAGCATATTTTTGTGAGCATCCAAGTAGGACAGAACTTCATCTTTATTGTTCAAAATATAAAGATATGCTTACATCATCAATTTGCGAGACATGCACTTCAACTTGGCACCCCAAGTTCCTTTGCTTTTTCTCCCTTGGTCATGTCAAAATTGAGGAAGTTCAACTGCTTCTACCCTAGCAATATATGACTTACAAAACTCAACTGCCTCCTCAGCTACATACCTCTTAACAATTATTGCATCTGGTTTATAAGGATTTTTAGAATACCTTTTAAAGATTTTCATGTATCTCTAAAATGAATACATCCACCTTAAACACATAGGGTCATAAAGTCTAATCTCACATACCAAGTGAGCAATAAAATGAACCATGATATTAAAAATGGTGGAGGGAAGTGCATCTCTAATTGGGAGAGGATAATATAACCTTCATTCTCTAATTCATTCAACTCAGTAGGATCAATCACTTGCTGTAAACATCATTGAAGAACAAACAAAGTATAGTAATAGTGCACCTCACATAATCTTTTATAATGCCTGAAATAGCCATTGGTAGTAATTGTTGTATCAACATGTGGCAATCATGGGATTTCATATATGTTATCTTCAAATCTTGCATTCATAAAAGCTTCCTAAAATTTGATGAATACCATTGTGGCACTTTAATACCATTCAAACACTCATATAAGCTTGTTCTTTTATATTTGGATAATATGTATGCCGCTGGGTATAAATAAACTCTTTTACTACCCTTTCTTTATTGTGGATGTAGATGTTCTCTTATTCCCATTTTAGCTAAGTCTTGTCTAACATTGACCCTATCCTTACTCTTACCACTGATATGTAGAAGCATGCCAATAAGGCTATCACACATTTTTCTCCACATGTATGACATCTCAACTGTGTCTCAATTCAAGACTCTGCCAATATGTAAGATAAAAAGATTGATCTTTTCTTCTATAGATTCCTTTCAAGTACATTCTTCTTATTACGTTTATCCAATGTAACATGAACCCTCTACAAATGTTGATACACTTCTTTTATAGTTAAAGGCAGGAGCCATTAAATGCCTTCTTTAACCTACAGTAAGGGTGATGTTAGCTAAGAAACCTTCTATGGGAAAGGTAGACTATCTTGCTTCCATGCTTGAGTTGTATATAATTAATGCCTTCTTCACATATGGGACATACTTTATACCCCTTAACACTATAGCCTGAAAAATTTCTGTACGTCGGGAAGTCATTTATCATGGTGAAGATCATGGTGCAAAGTTTCAAGGTCTTTTGTTTGTATGCATCAAATATATCAACATCGTCCTCCCACAGTTTATTCAAATCATCAATCAAATGTTCCAAGTAACATCTATATTATTTTCTTGCTGTTTTGCCCCCAAGATCATCAAAGCCAACATCATGTACTTTCGTTTCATACATAATGAGGGAGACAAGTTGTAAATCACAAGAAAAATTGGCCAAGCACTATTTGTGCTATTGAAATTACCATACGAATCAATTATGTCTGTATATAGCCAAAGCCGAAGATTTCTGGGCTCAGAATGAAATTCAGGAAATTTTTTTTATATTGTCTTCCATTGAGGAGAATCAGCTGGGTGACAGAGTTATCCATTGTTTATTTTCTCATCGGAATGCCATCTCAAGTTTTTTACATCTTTGGCGTTAGCAAACAAATGCTTAAACTGTGGTATTATTTGAAGATACCACAACACAATTGAAGGAGAGCTTTGGTAATCTCATCACAATCATCATTATCTTTCTTCACTTTGTATCTTGCAGTGCCATATTTAGGGCACTTATTCAACCATTCATATTCATTTCTATACAATATGCAGTTGTTAGGGCACGAATGTATCTTCTTATATGACAAACCTATCGGACACAATATTTTCTTTTCCTCGTATATTATTTTGGTATTTTATTGCCTATAGGAAGGCCAGCACTCAACAACTTGAGCAATTCCGTTAAACTAGAATCGATCCAACTATTTCTCGATTTCAAATTCATTAATCGTAACACAAATTTTAACATTGTGTACTCATCTTTATTCCCCAAGTACAATAGAGTCTCAGCATCACTTAGGAAAATTTCACATATAGGAGAGAACTGTGGAAAGGATTCGGCTTTAATATCACAAAATATATCCAGAAATCTATCCCCAAAGTTATCGCTCACAACTTCCTCATGTAAAGGAGTCCTTCTAATCCCACAGTATCAAATCCAATTTGTATACCTTAAATTTAGTCCATCAGATATAAGATGCTCTCTTATATCATGAATAGATAATTTGTTACAGTTGATACAAGGACAAAAGCACAACCCCTCATTTTTTAAAGTATTCCTCTCAACGAATTCAAGAAATCTTTCTACTCCTCTCAACGAATTCAAGAAATCTTTCTACCCCATCTTCATATTTCCTATTAGTTCTCTTAGCTTTCATCAAACTCGATATATTATTTTGTTAAATGTAAACACTCTCAAATAGTAACCAAATCTATAAAATATTAAATAAATAGGAACCAATATCTTTAATAAGCCAGTTAATAAACCAAAACTACCAAAAAAGAAATCTTTAGCAAGGTAAGATAGCCCACAATATATTATAGTTTATAACGAACAAATTAAACAACAAATAATTGACAAAAACACACATATTCAAAAAATATAAAAAATACACCCACAGAAAAATAAGAACAAATGTAACAAACCAAAACTATAAAAATCATGCCTTTAATGCAAGGATGATAGCCCATAAGATGTATTACAGCTTATAAACAACAAACAAAAACAAAAAGAAAAAGAAAAATGAGCAAATAACCAAGTTAAACGGTGGAGAATGAGGTTATCGACGTAGGACGATGATGGAGAACGAGGTTATTGATGGTGATAGGCACCAAAAATAGGAGAAAAATATCGAGAAATGACGTTCGTGCAAGTTTATTGTGGTTCGATAGAGTAACAGAACACATATGGCTGTGAAAAAGTAAAACTGAAATTGTACTACATGCAAGGGATTTTGAAATTTTGTAAGAATTTTAACGGCTATTTTCTATAAAAACTGCCACAACATATTCATTTTTACTTATAAAAACAATTTTTTGTTATAAAATATAATTTAACGGTGGTTTTAAATAAATAAAACTGTTGTGAAAAAGGTTTTAAAATGTGATATAATTACGAATATGCTATTGCCCTTTTTTTACAGTGTTTTTTCTTTTAATCAATGTGAGTTATGAGTTAGTGCCGTAAACCGTAATAAGTGTTTTTTCTAGTAGTGTTTCTAGCAATGCATAGGCCACTATTATAATAAATAGTTTGAACTAACAATACTTTAGAAGTGGATTATTCTAACATGACAGTTTAAGGTTACGTGGAACAAAGGGAAATATTAAGATAAATTTAAGTAAAGATGAATGACTTGAAGATAAACGTCATAATTCTCACTATAGAACAAGTATAGAATCTGTAGCATAACCTGCAAGACCAATATGCCAAAGCCTATAAAGGACCGAGTGAAAATATAATTAGATTATGAAAAACGCAACACTAACATTAACCATAGAAAAATGTAAATTAAAATCAACCAAAGGAATTCAATGATAATTAGAAATCATCAAAGTGTTCATCAAGCAAATAATATTGTAGAAACAAATATAAAATAATATTGTAGCACAGATCAAACCACTGATTTAAAGGAAAGTAGAGGTGTTGTATAGTAGAGAAAGGAACAAAGAGACACTAAAAGAGAGGGAGAGAGAGGAGTTGTGTTCTATGTCGCTAACCACTTGCAACTTCCTGCAGAAATCTGTTGGACTGGAGTCCAACACAAACCTCATTATGTTTAAACAATCATATTCAAAAATGGGAGAAGAAGACGAAGATGAAAATTTACATGGTTTGGAACACACAAATGAAGTAATAGCCAGTTAGTTTCAGATTAGGGCAAGTGAGGGAGTTTTATATTAATGGGAGAAGAAGATGTAGAAGAGGAGAAAATAAGTTCATTTGGAACAAGAGGCATAGTGAGGGAGGTGAGCAATGAGAATGAGAGGTGAGATGCAAGATGCAGAGTGATGGAGTCATAGAAGCGAGAGGAAGAGTCACGAAGGCAACTGAGTTCATATCGAAAGCACGAGACCCTCACTTTTTTTTGTCAGTTTCTCTCATAAATGAATGAGGGTAATTTTGTAATTGCACAATTAGAATCTCTCACACTTAAGTCCCTTGGGACTTTTTAATTATTTCATGATTTCAAGGGACTTCCTAATGATAAATTCTCTTTGTATTGGACCTAGTGTAATTCTCCCTACAATTTATGGCTCTCAATATGATAATGAAAAGAATGAATGAGAAGGAAAAGAGAGAAGGATAAATTATTGAAGCTCCCATCATTCTCTGCATGATCTGATCTGAAGGAAAAGAAAAACGAACCTTACTCAGTGAAACAATACATAGATTGTCAAATGAGATATTGAGACTCTCATATATCAATATGTATCCGTGAGTGAGGTAGTAGGTAGGCACCAAGGACAGATCAAGAAGTTGATGAGAAGATGGAAGAAATAGTTGTAAGGGTGAAGAAGGTCTCGCTAGAGAGATCACTCCAAGAAAAGGTGGCGAGGAAGGAGATGGGCGTAGAAGAGGATGGTGGTCACAATTGGGGCAGGTTCACACACAAGTACCCTCACCATAGTCACCATGGACCTCAACATCAGCACTGGCCATCTACCATATATATATAGAAAATGAGACGTCAATATATCAGACATTGTCCCAGAAATATGTATATATATATATAGAGAGAGAGAGAGCAAACCGTGGTTATGGCGTTGCCAATGACATGTGAATAGTGAAGATGCAAGCGAGGAAATTAAGGAAGGCACTGAATATTGGCTGGTCTTGTTAGCTGAAGTTCGTAGTTTACAGTTGAGAGGTAAAGCTATAACTACCCTTCAAATGGTGACAGATACTAAAAATATGTCTCGGACATACCCACCCAGCTGTTGGTCCTTGTCGCAACATACAACATTAGGTTTATCGAAGCTTCCCATCACTTCGTATATGTCACCAAAAAAATTGATGACTAAAATTGCTAAAGATAAGTTGCAATTTGCAAATATTGATTCAGAAAACTCGAAATGTGGAAGTTTTGCTTACAAATTAGATATTTAAGTTTATTTTGTAGGTCATTTCTATCTATAAGATTTCGGGCGTACTTTGAATGTTATTTTGATTCATAGAGATATCCACACAAAACCCGAGCATAGTTTTACACTCTAGTTATGTTTTTCATAGCAAATGCACTATCCTGAAAAACACTAACTTTGGAAAGAGAGACAAAGAGCAGAGCCGAGGAGAAGCAATAATCAGAAGACTCACTTTTCTTCTATGTGTATGCTTCTGTTTTCTATATATGCACGCATGAAAAAGGGGGAAATGAGATATAAATAAACTTACCCACTTCCCTAAAAAAGTTCTGCTCCATAATAACTAGTGGGATAACTCCTATTTTTATCATAAGGGATATATTACACATATATGCTATACTCTAATCCCTATTGAATTTGGGCGTAACCCACCAAAGGTGAATCGACCCTCTTTCTAATACTATCAATTTGAGATTGAGACTCTCATATTTGCGATCTTTTTGATACAATGAACTGATATTTATAACACAACTTTCAGTAAGAAATTATTAGAACTTAACTCTAATTAATATAAAAAATTTGCACGTAATTATTTTCATCCAAGGGTCAAACCGTTTGTTGAGTGTTTTTGGCACTCTAACGGAAAAAGTTTTTCAAATCATGAAAAATATGTTGTTAATAATTTACGCTATATGAATACTAAATTTATAGATCGTCTTAATAATTAATTTATGAATTTGATCTTTCCATATAATCCTTCTCAAAGAAAATGTTTTCTTTGTAAATATCTTGAGTATTTACAAAGACTCTATTTTTATTTTTACTTGATAAAAAAATGCTATCTCTTTCTCTAAATGTATATATACATATTACAGAGAAAATTCACTTTTATTCTTAGAATAAGTTATATGACTTTCTTTAATTTCATTAAAATCAAAAATATTTTTAATTAATTTGTGTCGACCTTCCTTAAAAATTTTAAAAAATAAATAATATATAGAACTTTGCAAAAAATTAGAATTCTTTATCTTTAAAAGTGCAAATTTGCATGTTAAAAGAACAAATTAGATAATATTTTAAGAAGTTTGTTGAAATTACCATACAATTCCTGAAGAATGAATATGCATTTTCTGAGCCACACGTCTTATATATAAAGCTGAGAGATGACTTAACAGTAAGTCTTCCAACATTAAGTAAACCTCTAAGCATCTAATCTCAGTTTACTGAACAGTTGAGTTTTATTCAACATCTCATCTCATATCCGTTCACCTTCTATGCTTACATGGAACCATCCTCCTTTATTGGAGTCATATGGGATGCTGCCAAGTGTTTCTGTGACTTCGTCGAAAGAGAAACTGATTTCGTCTTTGATTTGGAAAATAATCTGAAGCTGCTGCAAGATAAAAAAGAGAAGCTTGAAGACATTAAGAACGATTTGGAAGCGCACAAATTGAAGGAGGTAAGAACAATCCAGAGATGAAAATAGCTCACCAACTCAATGGTTGGCTGCAACGAGTTGAAGGCATTCCACAGTTCATTTCTCAACTTGTAATTTACTTTTTAACATATCATTTCACCCCCTTTGGAGTAATTAATTTCAATTTATATATAAGATCTATTGTTGTTAATTATTTTTCTCTGATTTGGATCCTAGACCTGAACTTTCCCTCTATGAAAGTAAAATCAAATGTGGTCAGTGATAACAAATACTATTTTCCTTTTGTGGCCAAAACTAGTTATCTGTTTGTTGTATAAAATGTTTATAACTTAAGTATTCAAAAATGAAGTATTAATTTTTATGCAATCAAGGAAGAATATAAAATAAATTAATTTCAACGCTTAGAGATAAAAACAATAGTACACAAAATTAGGAATAAAGAGAATATGAATATATAACTGCAATTATATTTCATGGGGTTGTAATATTTTCCAACAAATGAATTTTAGTGTTTAAATGCGGAGAGTACTTCCTCCAGTACTTATTATAATAATCTCCAACATATTCTGTCTAAAACATATGTTCTAATATTTAAATACATACACAGTATTATATAGATATGTATTTATTGTAAATACTTGTGAAAGAAGCTTTTGCCGATCTTTTTCATTAATACCGCAATATGAAAGTTGTAATTTCTGCAAAGATCATATACATATCACATGCACATGTGAATATTCATGACTCCAAAGTATTTAGGGTTAATACAAGCTAACCCACACCACAAATAAAGAAAAGAATATTATGCACGCAATTAACAATCTTATATCCACAGTAAATAAAAGATATTGAAGCTCAAGGGGCTCGAGAAATTCAAAACAAATGCTCAAGTAAATACTGTCCAAAGAATTGCATGTTAAGCTACAAGGTAAAAAAGAATGTTTCTAAGATGCTCGAGGATGTGTATGAACTAGCTAGCAATTGAAGGGAAAAGCTTTGGTAAGGATTTTATAGTTGCTCATAAAGTACCACTCGAAGCAATTGAGATGCCTCCAGATGAGACAGTGGGATTGGATTTAATGTTTGATAAGGTATGGAATGGTGTTGAAGCATAGAATGTTAGTGTCATTGGTTTATTTGGGATGGGTGGGGCGGGAAAAACTACCCTACTGAAGAAAATTAACAACGAACTTGGACAGAGAAGGTTGGATTTTGATGTTGTGACGTGGGTAGTCATATCCAAAGAGCCTAACTTGGATATTATTATGGACAACGTTTGAAAATTGATAAGGAAAGTTGGTGAAGAAACTCTAAAATCGCACCCTAACATTCCCAAGCTAGCAGAAGATATGGCAATGGAATGTAAAGGGCTACCCCTTGCATTGACTGTCGTAGGAAGTTCCATGGCAAGTGTGAATAGCATGGCATGGAAAAGCTCAATACAAAATTTATTAGAGTCTTCATGGACTGCTTCAGAGTTAGAGACTAAGGTATTCTCTATTCTTAAGTTTAGCTATGAACTATTACCTAATGAGGTTCATAAGAAATGTTTCTTGCATTGTACCTTATGTCCAGAAGACTATGAGATTTATGTTCCCGATCTCATTGATAGATGGATAGGAGAATGGTTGCTTTCTAAGGATATGACAAGAAGCATGCAAGACATGCGAGATTATTGTGAGTCTATAATTGCAAAATTCAAGCTCTCATGCTTGTTGAAGTGTTAATGATATGAATGTTAAGATGCATGATGTGCTTCGAGACAGGCCATTGTGGTTAGCTTGGGATCAAGATAAAAGAATTAAAAAAGTTCTTGTACAAGGAGATGCAAGAGCAGTGTCCCTTGATGATGTTGAAAAGTGGAATATTGTTGAGAGGATTTCAATCATAGGATCTGAAGAACGGCATTTACCATATGTAACTGGCCCTAATCTCATAACATTATTGGTTGGTGAATGTGAGAGCATAAAAGATTTGGAAAATATCATATACATGAGATGAGCAGATTAAAGTACCTGGAATTACAAGTCGGGGAGATTAAATATTCCAGTAGAAATTGGTGACTTTGTTTTTTGGGAATATATTTCTTTGCATGGAGAAATGGAGGATAATAAGAATCTCATGGAGTTAAAGATGTTCAGAAATTTAAAGTTTCTCAAGTTGCGCATAGTTGTTGGCCGTAATACAAGCTTTCCTTTGGGAGTGATATCACGTCTTCAAGAGTTAAGAATGTTGAGTTTTGATGTACAGACAAGTGGCAGAGAAGAAAAAGAACTTCTAAAGGAGGTGGAGTGCCTACCGAAAATTGAGGAACTAAGTATAGGGATAACAACAAGTGGCATCAACATATTATGAGTCAGCAAAATTGAAAAAGTGCATATATGATTTATCTCTTGATGGGTTGGACTTGAAGATGGATTTATTATTGGCTTGCATGTCGAATATGAAGCAAATGCAATGGTTTATGTTGTTCGAGTGTCCCACGGAAGATTCTTTAGCTTTTGACCCATGTTGTTTTACCTTGCTACGACATGTGAGAATTGGAGGATGCCAGTCAATAACTCATGTGACATGGTTCAAGTATGCTCCATTCCTTCAATATTTTCACATCAATTGCTATTCAGTGGAAGAAGAAAAAAAGGAAGAAGCCATAGAAGTTGAGAATGTCGATTCTTCTACATTTCTCTTCTCTAGTAGGGTTGCCTTTACGAGGCTTAACTGAGCTTAAGAGCATCCACAACATACCATTGTCTTTTCCTTCCCTCAAATTCATCAAAATATATTGTTGTCCAAATTTAATAAAGTTACCACTTAATTCCAACTCTGCGAAACTCAAATTAACGCTTATCCGAGGGAAACAAGTTTGGTGGGACAATTTAAAATGGGATGACTTAACCACCAAGCTCAGTTTCGGCTCAAAATTTCAACCATGATGATGCATAGGCGAGAGGTAAATAGTTAAATAAATTACTTCAAATATTCATATTTAAACATTTTGCAGTCATTTATAATTAATTATGAATTGCTTGTAATAAATTATATGCTTGTTACGTTATTGTAGATCAACTTCATCATTTTGCACATGTGGGATTAATTTATTATTGTTCTTTCTCACGCTTTTGAGATTGCATCCTTTCCTTGTTTAGACCTTTTGGCCTCGATTCCAACTCTAAGCATCCTCAAGATACCCTTTTCTTTTCCTTGCCTCAAAGTCATCTACATATATAAATGTCCAAATCTAAAAAAAGTTACCACTTGATTCCAATGTTAAATATTTTATTAATTATTATTATTATGAAATATCTTGTTGATTCAAATAGATAGATTGCATTTGGATATTATTGTGATATATTTAGAAATTAGAAATTCTGGATATCCTAAATATAATAATAATTATAATATATTTTAGATATTATGATTTCCTAATTTGAATAAAATATCCCCTGATTGTGGCTCTTGACTCAGTCCTACCAAATCTAGTTTATGATATTATTAAGTCAAATTACCTATTATTATTATTAATCTTGATGTGAGATTATAAAAAATATGATAGACTGATTTAAAGTTGTAATGATTGATATTGAATTAAAAATTAAAATATATACCTTTCTCCCTTAAGGGTTCCTTGACTAGTGATGACTATTCACAGACTATTATTGTGCCTATCTTTCAATCAAAAGAATTCCTAATTATTATTATTTGTGTTCTTTTGACCTTCTACTTTGTATTTCAGTACTTGTTATATCAAAGACGGAGCTTTATAATTTTCTCCTTTAGATCAAGTAACATGGCAAGAGGTATTTATTTAAGTCTTCTACTACTACTCTATCTTGTGGACAGTGTAATCATTTAATTACTATATAGTTATGAGTTTATCCAACATGTGGCATCAGAGCCCAAGTTCTTTAATTCTCCTCTACCTATTAATTTCTATGTATGATTGATTATGGATATATTTTGTTTTTGCTATTTAGAAAATTATTTTGGAAAATTTTGATATGACATCATATGTGTTGGTCTAAATTTTTATGAGAGAAACCAGTCAGTTTCGTGAGGAGATATAGTTAGCCTATTGAGGTGGCTCCTTCTTATGTGTTCCTTGCTTGCAACCATTGCTCTTCTTACATTATTGTCCAAATCCTCCACTTGAACGGTAGGACATGGGTTACATTACATATTAGCTAGGCTCCACTATACTTGACCCGTATTTCCTTTTGAATGTAGAAATGTCAAGAAAGTGACTTATAGTTTATGTAAGCTTGTGCAAGCATGTGTGTAGGTGTAAAATATGACGACCAAGGAAAAAAAAATATGGAACGTGACTTATAGTTTCACACCTCATTTTGACATAAGATGCTCATTCCTGAACAAAAATTATAAGAACTTATTGCTATGAAAATTGCATTACGTTTGGTTTCTATATGGTTAAGTTTCAATTCATGAAATCATTGTACATTTTGTTTGTTTCTGGAAATTATATGTTGGGCTCAAGTTTAGTTGTCTATTTGTTTAGGCCATGTTACCTTATTTCCATAAATTAATTTGTGGTAAATGTATAATTTTTAAGTTGTGCCCTATTTATTTAAGCAATCATAATTTATTTTATGCATCATTTATTATTGTTTAATATAAGGAAAGTTCAATTTTTGGTTATTTTCTCATTTTAGAAAAATTGTGGAGTTCATTATCGTGTGTTATTTAATTGTTTGAATATTTATATAACTAGTTGGACAATTATATGACTATTAGAATTTCACAAAAATCATAATTGAGTGAAAATACGTTAAAATTGAATTTATAAACAATTGTTTAGATGCATAAAATAGTGAAAGAATTTTAGGTATTTAATCTCTATAGTAGATTAAAATAACTATTTCAGTTCTCATTAAGCTATGTGCACATTTATGTTTAAAATACACTTGATATTTGTGATTAGCATGATATACTTGAGGACTAGCCACATCATCCCTACTATTGTTGCATGTATAATATAATCCCATATGGCATTATAAAATATGAATTGTAATTACATGTATAGCTATAACTTTTCTTTACCCATAGGTAAAAAAATTATAGTTGCATATCTATTTATGATAGAATAGAATGACCTTATATATATATTTTAAGTAGCCCATGAGTATTAGAAAATATGAATTCATTCTAATTTTATCAATTTTTAGATAAACACATGCTATTATGTTATCTTTGCCCATAGGTAAATATTAGTGATACGTATTATATTTTGTGTGGCTTATTTGTGTTAAGTATACATGGCATAATAATTGTGATTGCTCCAGCACTTATGTGAGTTCATTTGTTCTGTCCAAATTTATAGTTCCTATTTCTACCCCTAGGATTGTTATTGATGTCAGTAACAAAATTATATTGTATGGTACTAACTATCCCAATTGGAAGGATGATTGTTGAAGCTTGGTTGTTTAGATCTAGATTTTGCCTTGACGGTTGATGAAACTCCTAGGCCTACAGATAATTTTGATGATTAAGATGCTAAAAACTATTATATCATTGGGATCAGTCTAACCGCTTATCTCTTATGCTGATAAAGACATGAATTGCAAGAGGCATTGGGGGTGCCATTCCTAAACGGAGAATTGCCAAAGAATACCTGCAAGTTTTAGATAAATGGTTCAAACTATATGATAAACAAATGGGTGAAACTATTATGTCTGAATTATGTTTTATGAGACTTGCAGGTAGTTGAGGCATTAGGCAATATATCGTGATTTTTTGTGATATTTTTTAATCTCTTTTTTCTTTTGTTAGTAATGACACTTGGTGGATTGATACCAATTTCATGATCCATATTGCTACTACCATGTAGGGATTTCTAACAGTAGCCCTTCATGTCATGAAGGAATAGTCTTATCAAGTAGTAGGAAAATAGACCCTCCAAATGCGGTTGGAACCTATAGGATTGTCTTACCTAATAGTTTTGTTTTAGATCTTATTGGGATATCTTATGTTCCCTCTTACAAGAGGATCTTGATTTCTATGTCTAAGTTAATTCCCTTAGGTTATGGAATAAACCTTTCAAAAGATCTTATCAATTTTGTAAAGACTCTATTCCAATTGCAAATTTGGTTATGGTTGACAGTTTATTTAAAATTATTCTTGATTTGCCATAGTCTTCTGCCGTTATGCATGGTATTAAACTCAATGTCATTAATGATAATTCAATTATCTTGTGGCATAGGAATTGGGACATATCTCTATTGATAAAATTAAGAGGTTAACTAAAGATGTAGTTCTTCCATCCTTAGACAATTCTAATCTTAGTTCTTGTGTGGACTGATTAGGAAAAAGTAGACCAATAAGTCACATAAATGAGCTAAGAGAAGTTTTGAATTACTTGAGATTATGCACACATATATTTGTTGTCCTGATTTAAATGCACTTGGTCAAAAGTATTTACCTTTATTGATGATTTCTCATGATGTATGTATATATACTTACTTTATAATAACAGTAAGGCACTAGATACTTTTAAGAAATATAAAGCAGAAGTGGAAAAGCAAGTTGAGAAACTAATTACAATTGTGAGATCAGAGGTGGTGAATATTATGACAGATACATTAGTGAAGGACAAATACTTGGTCCTTTTGCAAAATTTCTTCTAGAGCAAGGTATAATTTTACAATATACCATGCCCGACTCACCTGACATGAATAGTATATCTAAAAGAAAAACTAGGACCTTATTAGATATGGTTAAGAGCATAATGAATAGCTTTAAACTTTCAGTTTCCTTGTGAAATGAAGCATTCAAGACTGTTGCATACATCTTAAATAAGGTTCTAGCAACGACAGTGTCAAAGATACCCTTTGAAATTTAGAAAAGGTGGAAATCCAATTTAAATCACTTTAAGGTATGAAGTTGTCCTATAGAAGTAAAAGTGTACAACCCACAGGAAAATAAACTAGATCCTAAGACTATTAGAGCATATTTTTTGGGCTATGCTAAAAAGTTTAAGGGTTACAAATTCTATTGTCTTCCACCTTCAAGAAAGTTTGTGGAATCTAGGAAAGCTACATTTCTTAAGAATGATGTGATTAGTGGGAGTGATCAATTACAAGATGATCATATAGAGCAAACCACTAACATTTATGAAGGAACATCAATGTTGTTCCTATAACTCAAATTAACAATACTGGACATGAGGAACATATTCAGGTTGATCCATCTATTGCACAATCATAAAATTTGATAGAAAATGTTTCAAATAAACATCCTTAGCCAAATCAAGAGGTTAGATCAAGGAGGTCAACAAGAGAAAGAAAGTCAGTATTACCTAGTGACTATATAATATATTATAATGAGTGTGACTATAAGGTAATTGTTGAAAATGATTTGTTGTCATTCTCTCATGCTATGCAAAGTATAAACTTTGAATTGTGGTTTGATACTATAACTGATTAAATAGAATCTATGGCAAATAACTATGTTTAGAAACTTGTAAAGTTACCCAATAGGGCTAAAACCATTAGTTATAAGTGGGTCTACAAAATCGAAAGGGACTCACAAGGTAACATTGATGGCTACAAGGCTAGATTTGTTGCTAAAGGTTTCACACAAGTGGAAGGAGTTGACTACAGAGAAACATTTTCTCCTGTATCCACAAAGGAGTCTTTATGCATCATTATAGCATTAATTGTGCATTTTAATCTAGAGTTGCACCAAATGGATGTTAAGACTGCATTTCTCAACAGTGAACTTGAGAAAGAAGTCTACATGAGGTAGACTAAAGGATTCATTGTAAATGAAAAAGAATATTTGGTTTGCAATTTGAGAAAATCACTTTATAGTCTTAAACAAGCTTCACGATAATGGTATTTGAAGTTCAATAAAGTTATCACATCCTTTGGCTTCATTGAGAACATGATGAATCAATGCTTATACCTTAAGGTCAGTAGGACTAAGATCATATTCTTGATTTTATATGTGGATGACATATTGCTTGCAATAAATGATCGAGAGCTATTGAGAGAGGTAAAATAGTTTTTATTCAAGAGTTTGGATATGAAAATATAGATGAGGCATCTTATGTCATTGGCATTAAGATCCATAGAGATAGGGCTCAAGGCCTTCTAAACCTATAGCAAGAAACCTATATCAACACAATTCTTGAATGATTCAGGATAAAACATTGTTCACTTAATATAGCACATATTGAGAAAGGAGATATATTCAGTTTAAAAGGAAAGAAATAGAAAGGGTCATATATGCCTTAGCGATAGAAAGCTTGGTGTATGCTCAGGTTTGTACAAGACCTAATATAGCTTTTGCTATGGGTATATCGGGAAGATACTAAAGTAATCCTGGGGAGGCTTATTGAATAGTTGCAAAGAAAGTTTTTAGGTACCTTCAAGGTACAAAACATCATATGCTCACATATAAAAGAAATGACAATCTTCATGTGATTGGGTACTCTAATTATAATCTAGCTGGATGTTGAGATACAAGTAGATCTACTACTGGCTATATCTTTCTATTAGAAGAGGGGCCTATATCATGGAAAAGTGTAAAACAAACACTTATAGCTCATTATACTCGTGATGCTGAGTACATTGCTTATTTTGAAGCAAGTTCATAAGGAATCTAGATAAGAAATTTTATTATTGGGCTTAAGATTGTGAATTTAATCTCTAGGCCTATTAAGATGTATTGTGATAACAAAGCTACAGTGGACATCACCAATAACAAAAGGAGTGGGAGTAAAAGTAAGTTCATCAAACTGAATTTCCTTTCTTTGAAGGATAGAGTAAGGGATGGCTAAATTTCGGTTAAACACATCAATGCAAAGGAAATGCTAGCTTATCCTTTGACTAAAGGGATGCGACCAAAAAATTTTGTTTCACATGTGCTTCATATGGGGCTTGAGTATTTACTATCATGAATCAAGTTATATGAGACAATCAAATTTCAATTCATAATTTATCATCTTTACATTCCAGTTATGTATACATTCATATTGTTTGATTTTTATAAATATTGAGATAGGAACTGAATAAACATTCAAATTTATTCATAAGATTTTGATCCATTAAGTAATGATACTACTTGAAATGCATGGAAGGTGATACTCGAATGAAGAGGATCATCACCATGATTCCTATAGTATTGCTTAAATAGACCTAGATAGGACAACTGGTTTTATTGTGTAGGCCAAGTAGATATTTTATTAATTATTATTATGAAATATCTTGTTAATTCAAATAGATGGATTACATCTGGATATTATTGTGATATATTTGGAAATTGGACATTATAGATATTTTGAATATTACAATAATTATAATATATTCCATATATTATGGTTTCCCAATTTGAATAAAATATCTTCTTATTGCGTACCTTGACTTAGTCCTACCAAATTTGGTTTAGGATATTATTAAGTTAAATTACTTATTATTACTATTAACCTTGATGGGAGGTTATAAAAAGTAGGATAAACTGATTTAGAGTTGTAGTGAGTGATATTAAATCAAAAATCATAAAATAGATACCTTGTTAATGGTATTCCTATACCATCACTACACGTATATTCCAGTCAGAAGAATTCTTGATTATTATTATTTGTGCTCTTTTGACCTTGTGGTTTGTATTTTAGTACTTGTTATATTAAAGCCGAAACCTTGTAATTTTCTTCTTCAGATCAAGTAACATGACAAGAGATATTTGTTTAAGTCTTCCGCTACTGCTCTATCTTGTGGATCATGTAATTATTTAATTATCACTTAGTTATATGTTTGTCCAATATCTAACTTTACAAACTCAAGTTGACACTTATCACTACAAAAAAAACAGACTTTTGATGATGACTTTTCAGCGGCGACAAAAAAAGTCGCCGCTAAAAGTTGATTTTTAGCGGCGACTCTAATTTTCGCCGCTCAAAGTAAGACTTTCAGCGATGACTATTACTGTCGCTGGTCAAAGTTTTACTTTTAGTGGTGACCATATTTTGTCGCCATTGAAAGTAAGACCTTCAGCGGTAACTTTTTTTTGTCGCCGCTAAATGTCAATGATTAAAAATTTTTGGTGCCTCTTTTCAGCGGCGACAGAATCAGTCGTCGCTGAAAGTAAGACTTTCTGCGGCGACAAATTTTTGTCACCACAGAAGGTATGATTCAGCGACGACTTTTATTCCCTTCAGTGGTAACAAATGTCGCCGCTAAAAGTCTTCCCACAATTTTCCACTCCTTCTTAGGTTTTAAGCAAATATCTAATATATATATATAATTAAATTATTGAATTATGTCATGTTTAAATAATAAATAAGAAAATTTCACATGTTATAATAATAATAATAAGAGATTATGCAGATAATAATGTGATATCTTTGAAAGAATGAGATGAAGCAGGGGTGTGTACATCAGAGATATATTATGAATGTGTATCAATGAGTATGAGAGTTAGTATATGTGTGTTATAAACAATGTGAGGGAGAAGGTAGGGAGGGAGATGTGTGTGTGTGTGATAGAGATAAAGAGAAAGAAGTGATATCAAATACATACATATATACATTCTTAATTATTATTACATATGCCCTCTGTTACTACATTTTATGTAACATCTCAACTTTTATAAAAATGATTCATAAGGTATTATTGAGTTTAAGAGTATTTTTCTAAAATTAAAAAAAGTGAAATTTTAGAGAAAGAATAAAGGAAAGAATAATCATTAAAAATATTTTGGAGTTAAGAAAAATGAAAGAAAAAAATCATAAAATGAGTATTTTGGGAGTTTAGAAAATTATGAAAGAGTTTATTTCTCCAAAAGAGATCCAAATGATTTAATAGTTATTTTTTGAGAATTATATACCTATTTTCTTGGAAAATTTAAGAAAAATAGTTAGAAATTATCATTTTTCTAAAAAAATTAAAAAAAATCTTTAATAAGTTGAAGAAGCTATTAGGAAAAAAATATCGTTATTTTATTAAGTGAATTATTTTTTAAAAATTATTTAGTAAAAAGAAGACTTTCAGGGGCGACTTTTTTTGTCGCCGCTAAAAGTAGACCTTCAGCGGCGACTTTTATTGTCGGCACTAAAAATAGACCTTCAGCGGCGACCTTTTTTTGTCGCCGCTAAAGGTCAATTTATTTTGCCATCCCGCCCTAAATGAACTACACACACTTTTTTTTTCTTCCAACGCCATCTACCTCACGTGACACTCCCTCACTTAAACACCTTCAGCCATTCCTCCATACTCATTCTCATTCTTATCCGACCCTAAGAAAGTGAGAGTAATGAGAGTGAGAGCAAGAAAGACGAAGATCAATGAGGTCATCGGTGAAGGCAACTGAACTGGGAAATGTTGCTTCTAATCTGTGATTCTAGATTAGGTGAGTCTCCCCTATCTTCTTCCACTCTTTTCTCTTTCGATCTATGAGTTTCTAAGGCAATTTCATCGAGTGAAAGTTAGGGTTTTGAGAGGAAGTTGCAGATTAAGTGAAGTAAAGTAAAGCTTCAAGATTTTTGTTGCTAAATCTAAAATCTTGGGTTTTGGTTTATGGTGTATATTCTCTGTTGCTATGTGTTGGGTATGATTTGGCTGATTAAAATCAAATTTAAGTAAGGAAACATATCGATTTGGTGTATAAAAACAAAGATTAAGCTTACTAACTTGAAACCTAGTCAAAAAGTGAAGCTTACTTGTTAGATGTTCTTTCTCTATTTTGGGATTATATTATGAAAACAGAGGCTTGCTGATTGTGTTGAGGAGCTTTAGATCCTTTAAAATTTGAGATTTAGTGGGAGAACAAAATAATGATTGAGTTATGAGTTTGTTTTCTTCCTCTGTTTGGACAATCCAATGAGCCAGTGAAGAATCATTTTTGCGTAGTTACATAAAGGAAAAGAAAAGGTGATTGAAAAGATTCAAAATTATGGAATGTGGCTGTTGTATGTGGGGATCCTTCTCATATATGATTTTATGGGGTATGCATAGTTTTTCCTTATTCCTCTATTTCGGTGATGCGTGCGTGTGATTAAGATTTTTATTGGAAAGGTATATATGCATAGTTGTTGTGGTTTAGTTTGGTTATTTAATAGGAGGGTTATAGCTGCAATGTATAAACTTGGGGCTATAGTTTTAGTAGGAATAATTCTAGAGCTAGTCAAATTGAATGCACATTGGGTATTAGACAAAATGCTCTAAAGGAAAGAATACTTATTTAGATAAATGTTTCTATAGTGTTTTGGCTGGTATGAATTTAGATCCTATTTTGGATTGACTATGATTTAAATCTTACTTAAAGATAAATTTAGAAACTTTATAACTTCATAAGTTTGCTTATGTTTAGGTTAGCATTATGATGTCTATGTGGTGTTTGGTTGTGTTCTTTGAATCTTCCTAAGAGCATCTTTTCAAAGGAATGCTTTGTACCTCTAAATGATGGAGTTTGTTGGGTTCTGTACAGAGTTTTCATTATTATAGCCCAAGTTCTTGGCATATGATGTGTTTGTTCTATTCTAGGAAAG
The DNA here is from genome assembly GCA_037074615.1 of Leucaena leucocephala. Lineage (NCBI taxonomy): Eukaryota > Viridiplantae > Streptophyta > Magnoliopsida > Fabales > Fabaceae > Leucaena > Leucaena leucocephala. Next base: position 18,275,904 of record CM073519.1, read on the forward strand.
TTTTAGGTATGTTTACTCATTCCTATTTTATTAATTGATTCCATCGTTGTCTCTAAATAGGCTTGAGAGAATTTAGTGGTTGAAAATTCCTGTGCTTATTTAATATCTACAATATTGAGTACTGAAATATAAGCTTGTCATATACAGTTGTTAAATTTTATTTTTTTAAAAAAATGTTTTTATGTTTTGTACTTGATATATATGGAATCAATGTAAAAATTACTCATGTTTCTTCTTATTCTTACCCTGAATAGTTGTTGGCAGCGTTTGTAAAGTTGCTGATGCCTCAGAAGTACCATCAGATGATAATTCTTGTAGACCAAACTTTTCAGCTGCAGGTTTTGAAATCAATATAATATTGCTACAATCCATAAAAGTTTTCACAATCTAGGAAAAAAATAATTACTGTCAATTGATCTGCTACTGTTGCTTTAAACTGTAGGATTTCTATATATTTGTGTGGCTTTATATTAGAATATGTCCTAAAGATAGAAGTACTTACGATCCAAGGCACAACAACGAATATTAAACAATTAATTATATGATTAATTAATTAGACAAAAAGTCCTCACCAATAATCCAATTTGTTCAAAGTATAAACGCACTAGAAACTTTGACTTTCTGTATCATGTATAGGATTCATCACTACTGTTTTGTCATGTTTTTCATACTTCTTTTATTGAAGAAGTGACACCATTTTCATATAGCATTATTATTGTATGATAGTTTATGTTCTCAATGGCTTGAAATTATTTCTATAAGCTCTTGTAATTTTGCTGGGCCTCCTGAAATTTTGAATGATGTTGAAGTTGTGGAAGATGCCACAAAAGAAGTTGAAGAAGATAAAGCTGATGATGATGAGGAGGAAGTAGAACAATTTGAAGAAGTAGAACCAGCAGACAACCAAGATGTAGTCAGAGTAAAGAATAATGAAGTTGAAGCTAAACAGCTCCCTCAAATTATTGGAGTTCAATTGTTAAAAGATTCTGATCAATATTTTTATTTTATTTTTAAATATGTCTTATTAATTGATGTAGTATAATATTTGAAAGGATGATGTGAATTATTCATTAATGTTATTAAATTTTAGTTAATTTAGTTATTTATTATTTTATTTATATATTTATAAGACCATTACAAGTTTTTATTTAAAAAAATTAGAAAAAAGAATTTAAAAGCAATTATTGACTTTTAGCGGCGACAATTGTCATCGCTGATTCCACATTAGGCGGCGACATTTGTCGCCGCCTATACTTTGCCTTTGGTGGCAAGATTGGGATTTTTTGAACTTTCAGCGGCGACATTATGTTGCCATATATTTCCTTTGTTTCAAGCTCTTACCATATATAGTTGTCCTTTAGACTCTTTTATTTAATGACGGCTTGTATTTTACAATTTCGCCCAATTATTTCCATTCCTTCACATCAATATTCTGATCATCTGCATATAAAACAATATTTCGCGTGATTTATTAAATACAGATAGGTCCCTTGACATTTTATATTATTTTCATACTTCTACTCACTTAATTAACCTTGACTTTTAGCACTTGTTCATACTTTTACTTGTTATATATTTGTGATATTTGATGGCAAGAATAACAATTTGAGAATTTCATGGGGTTTATTTCATATTTTTAGGGGATTTAATTGTTAATCATATAATTTTCCTATTTTATTTGCTATATAGGTGCAACTTATCTTTTGAATCATCGCCCTACATCCATATTCACTCACTTCATTCCCCACTTTTCGTCCTCTTTCCTCATATCTCTCATTTCTCATCCATGGCGGAGCATTCATTTGATCTCTATAGGAATTAATGGATGGAGAGCTTGAGTTGCTATGCTTCTAAGGATAAGTTCACAATTCCTTATAGTTCAATTTTCAATTTAATTATTGTGACCTATGTTTATAGATTTAGGAATTAATGGAATTTTGATTAAACTTTGTGTCAACGAACTTGTATTTGATGCTTGGAGATCTATGATTGTTGTGGTGCTGTAATTTTTATCTATATGTTGATTCCTTTACATACATAATGGTTAATTTGGCACGGTGAAATTTTCATATGCCCGTAGAAAGTAGAAGTGTAATGTCCTTACTTTTACCCCTCAGATTACTAGTGTAGACTTTATTTTGACGAGTAGAAGCTTTACTTAAACCCAAAAATTTAAAATTTGTAATTGGGTCCTCAGGTACTGTTTATTATTCATTTTTCAGATTAGCAGTCTAATTTTAAAAAATCATAACTAGTTCTAAAAAAATCTTCTAGAGGTTATCCAAATTTATACTTGAAGTTCTTTCATTTCTTTTGAAGGAAAAAAAATATAAATATGGAGTTTTACTAGACCAATCAATACATTTAATTCTTTTAATATTACTATTCATATGGTTATTTCTGGAACTTCTAAATTATGAACCTAAGCTTTAGAAATTCATTTCTCTTAGCATAAACATCCAATTGAGTTAAGACTACCCATGATTTTAAAGTTTAGGATGTGTACTATGTGCTCACCAAATTTCATGGTTTAACCCATTCATTTGTTAGGTCAAATTGGAGTTACAAACTCACTGCTCCAAGACCTATAGTTTTACCTTTCTAACTTCTTTCTTTAATTCTCGATAATTATTCTATCATGCTTGATGCATTATCTTGGCTTCTCATACACTCATTTAATTCATGTAAACATGCCATAATTATTCCATACAATTCCATTACTTAAATTGGCATAGTACACAACATTTACATAAATGGAAAATCAGTCTTCTTTCTTCTATTCTTTGGCTCTTCTGGTCCTAATAATTGTGATATTACAATTCTCCCCATCTTAAAATAAATTTCGTCCTTAAAATTTTAGGGTTAAACCTCTATTCATAACCTGACAAAGAGGTTTCTTAACCTTTATTCCACAAGTAACCCCATATTTTTCCTAACTTTTCTTAACTTTTTATGCTATCTTGCATAACTTTGTGCATTTCTGCCAAAGTTTTATCGCATTTGCACACTTTCACATTACTTCCCTAAGGTCACCCATCATTAGGTTACTCTTGCCTAAACACGTTTAACTAAAAAGTGCTGATAAAAATATGAATCACTAGTATTAACATGCTCTAACCTAGTACTTTACTGTTTTAGACCCTTATTATACCGCGTCTCTTTTAGGTCTTTTCTGCTTACTTAGCCTTAATTATAACCTTATCTATGGCAACTTTCTCATCTTTAACCTTATATATAGCCTTATCTATAGCCTTATGGGGATTTGATGGTAAATACTTATTCCATTTTCATATCACAAGGGGGTTTTCTCACATCTGGAGCTAGCCTGAATGCCTATTGTCCAGGACTTATGGCTCTAACTTTTCTAACTCTAACTCTCCTTTGTTAACCAAAAGATAATTAGGCTCAGGCTAATTAATGATAAGATTGTCTAGAAGAAAGTCATGGGTACTCTCTCTACATCAGTTACCTAACTTTATGAGGTTTCTTACTATTTCCTTATTTATTGTCTTCCCAAAAAGAAATTGTACCTTACTCGTATGGCTCCATAACTTTCTTCAGGCTAGGCCTACTGTAACCATGGGATCAATTGCAATCTACCGTAAGCATGTAACTTTCCTTAGGCTAGGTCTATAGCGACCTTAGGATCTATTGTGATCTACCGTAAGCCTCTTAGGATCTACTGCAACCCTGAAACTTTATCTTTGTTAGCCTTGTTAGGATCGAACTATAATATACCAGAATCTACTGTGATTTTGTTATACAGTATCTAGGTCTCTATAGGAGATTTTGAACTAAAGGATTAAGTTGCCTCTACACAATTGGTAACTTACTGATAATTCTCCAAGATTGTTCTCATAAACCAGTACCTTCTCTTAGACCTCATCAATTCTCTAGGCCACCTATCTATGTATTTCGGTGCCTCAATAAAACTTTAAACAAGATTAGCTTAGACCAGTCTACCTTAGGAGTTCTCTTACTCCTCTAGTTACCCTTATCATCTCTATCTATTCTTAATGATATAGAGAGAACTTATATAACTGCTCTTTTCTCTACTTCACCTTTTTATAGGAGTATTCTTATTCACTTCTTTAGTATGAGCATTACTCTAAACATGTATAATGCCTAGGCAATATGTTGCAGGGACTGCATACCTATTCATGAATGCATATTTCTAACATAAGAGCTCAAGCATTTCTTTCCTTAATATGCATAGCTCTAACACTCGAAGCTTAAGCATATTTTTCATAAACATAATATAATGCTTGGCCTTCAATGCATGGAGTGAAAACTCTTACTTGCTACTACATCTGTAGCATGTTATTTGAATGATATGCTATCCTATAAAAAGGAGCCTTTTTGTTTACAACTAATTCTGGAAATTATAGGGATATAACATATAGCATTCTCTTCCTTATGCTTACTTTTGTACTCTAGTAAGCTTAGGTACAATTAACCCTAGCTCTGTTCTTGTCCAGTCATGCTTCCATTGGGATAAAGTTAACTCTACTTTCCTTGTCTTGGTGGATATTCTCTGTTCTCATTGGAAGACATGTCATTTTTGCTAAAGCAATATCTTCTCCATCCTGACTACATCCCTTTCTTGCTTGAATATGGTATCTTGCTCTGCCTAAACCAATGTCAAGTCTATCTTGGAAAACTAGTTCATAATTCTTAGGGAAGAATGGATGACCAGAACTTTCATACATTGTATCCCTACTTGAGAGCCTCTATCGTATCCCTACTCGGAAGCCTTTCAACCTAACCCCAAGTGATACTTGTCACTTTACATTATTAGGAACATAATTATCTCATCATGCTATTTCCTTGTATCTAAATGTCTCATTCTCTATCTATTTATCATCTCTTTATATTGATCCCCAAGAATTTCACTAAGGCTATCCATCTTGTCTTTCTAAATTCTTTCTTCAATTTTCTATATATTCTAGCATGCTTGATTCATTATCTTGGCTTTCCATACACTCATATAATTCATGTAAGCATGCCATGATTATTCCATACCATTCCATTACATAAATTGTCATATTACACAATATTTACATAAATAGAAAATCATACAACTCATGCTAGAACATGTAATTGTCTACTTTCCTTCTTCCATTCATTAGCTCTTCTTCATGCATACATCTTCTGTCATGATTGGCTTATATTGGTTGGTTAAAGGGAGGGTGACATTCAGGGGAATCTAAGTAGCAAACATTACCATATACATGTGCAAGATTAATACTTAGTGCATGACATGCTTACTTGCCATAAATCATGCTATCATAATGACATATGTGCATGCTTAATTTTTCATGCAATATATATATATATATATATATATATATATATATATATGGCTATTACATTCATAGAAACATAGCTTAAACTATTCATACATAATTCACATAATCAAGCAAAGCAATCAACACATTAACATACACAAGCATATACATCATACACACAAAAAGTGTAAGTTCACTACATTATACTTATGCTTGTCCTCTTGATTTCCATTTGCTCACTAAGCTTCTCAACCATGTCAGCTTTCGGTTAACATCATCAAATCATCATCTTGGATGTATCAAGGTCCTAAAAACAATCACATTGGTCATATAACTCATTAGGACTAAGAGGCTACATCATAGTCCAGACTATCTCTCTTAACTTAACATGTTTCTCTTAATTCTATTATTAGTGTTCTAACTTTCTAAATATCATTCTCATAAGTTAATCCTACATAATTTTGCATGATAAATCCAAATATGAGCTGGGATTTATCAAAATCACACTCTTTCCCCATGTTCTGCACTTGGCCGAGAGGTAGCATGTCTTGGTGCCAAAATGCCACTTTTGATTCTAATGCTTCTAACTTCACTTCCTTAACTTAGTTCCACATAATTTTTCATTATAAATCTGTTGGAAGCCTTAGAATGATCAAAATCACATCATAGGTATAATATTCAGTCAAGGTAGGGGCATATCCATAGCAACCAAATCATGCAATTCAATCAACTGCAACCTTGAACCACTTGAATCCTATCTATTTCAATTTAGTTTACCTATTTCTAACATCAAATTCATCTTCTCCTTACACTTCCATATTTCTTCCATATGCTTAGGGAGAGAATAAAATAATTTCTAACCACTTAATCTAACAATTAATCCTCCAAACTACAAGATTAAAGATATAGGAGAATATGTTACCTTGAATCCTTGTTTATTGGCTCTTGGATTGCATAATCTTGGCTTGAGAAATCATTTTGAAAGAGTTTCCCCAAGGAAACACGTACATGCTGAGCTTCCGTAAGGGTATATTTATAGAAAAATTTGATATTAGATCAATGGCCAAGATTGCATCTTACAATGGATGGCCAAGATTGCATCTTCTAAATCAATGGCCAAGATTTAGCCATCTATCTTGCTTACATCATCTTCTCTTTTGCTTCCATCATCCACATGGCCATCTTAAGGAAGGAGAGGCTTCTTATAAAATCATATCCAATCTTATATTGGCTCATTCATATTTTTTAAAAACTAGATTCTTTTATGAATCTAATTTTTCTGAGGTTCTGTAATTTATTTTCTGGCAGTAGATTCAGTGTCTATATTCTTCTTGCCTTTAACATTTTGGACTGGGTAAGGATTTTATTACTTGACCCTTAAAAATGACCGAACTTCACTTTTATAACATTATGGACATTTTCATCTTTTCACATCTTACAGGATATTTCTCAACCTGGTCCTTTATTCTTGTGACGCTCTTTGACTTCCTGTATAGGGTCATATCATTTGTTATATATATGATCTAACATTTCCTGAGAATTTTCACTGTAACTTTAATTACTTTTGAAATTCATATCAATTAATCGAAACCTCAAATCAAAATTATGACTATGGTCAAATAGATCAGAAAAATCTCCTCTATCTTTTATTGAATTTTGGTTTGTGGGAACATTTCCATGATTACCATTGTATCCCTAACTTTTTCAAGAATGACATCTATGTCCCTTAATTCTTAAAAATTACACTTATATCCCTGAACTTGTCATTAACTTAACTTTAATCCTTGGAACTTTTATCCTTTATATTTTAATTCCTTTAACTTTCTTACTTATGCCCTAAAGGACTTTCTTTCCTTATAGTTTAGTCCTTCATTCGTCATTCCTCTTTCAGTGCACTAGAAACCCTTCTGAAGCCTCTAACTTTATTTACATACTTGCCCCAGGAACTTATACTATTTACATTATAGTCCATGTACTTTCTCTATTTATAGTTTAGTCCTTAAAAACCCTTTATATATTTCTAGAACTTTTGGTTGAAGGACCTGATAGCCTACCTATTTTAAACTACTTTATGAGCTTCTTGACCTAAAATTGAGATATTACAAGAAATAGAATCTAACTCAGTCTTCAACAAAATGTGAATTCCACCAACGGGGATTGGTCCGAGTGGTAAGCAGCTCGGTATCATTTAAGCGAGGTCTTGAGTTCGAGCCTTGGTGTATGCAGAAAATTCCCGTTTGGAGACTCACCCACCATAGCCAAGTGCGTGACGCAGGTCCAATATGGATGTAGTCGGGGCAAATCTCTGGTGAACCGGGTGGACAATAAAAAAAAAACAAAATCTGAATTCCAAAGTCAAACACAAATGACAGTAGAAAAATAATGTAATATTTACGAAGAAAATGGAGATAATGTAATCTCACATAGAACAGAAGACCTAAAAACTAAAATGTAAAAATATAAATTTATTCACCCAGCACCTTCAAAATGAACGAATTTGATGAGAATAACATGATAATCGGGAAAATACCGATAAATTTGTTGTCTAAGAATAACCTTAAGATTTATTTATATAGCAAAGCCATATCTCCTTATAAGAATCCCCTTGACAAATTGTAAAAAATAGGTCTGGCCATTACACTTCAGTGGTCATTAGTATTTCTAGGAAGAGCACAAACCTCCTGTGGCTGGCCATTACACCCCATCCAGCTTTCTTGGACATCCTGACAGCTTCAATGCTTTCAGTCACAGATCCGATTCGATTAACCTGTCTCACTCAGGATTGTGTCAAGCGGAGATGTATCTTAGTAATACACGGACAAGATAGAAGGTTCCAATGACTTGGACCTAAAAGCATGAAAAGTAGATCATTACCTTGAGCAAAACTTCATTGCAGGCTTTTACGTCAATTGCCTTCCGAAGCCTCTGTTTTTTAAAAAAAAAAAACAGAGGGAGAAATACGACCAATCAGTCAAAGGGATTGGCAGCGGTATGATAAGGCATTTGTTGTGTGTGGGTAGGGATTAAAGATTAAAGATTTTCTACTTAAAATCTAACTAAAATTGTAAGTATTGGTAAGTGCATGTGATTTCTTTGTCTTGGATCATGATTTTGCAAACAGAGGCTTGCTTTGAGTGTATAGCATCGGGATCCTCTGGAAGTAAAAATTGTTTACTAATGTAGGAATTGGTGTTTAATTTGCTGAAGACTAAGGTCTGTTGTAGTTCAAAAGATTGGAACTTTATGTGTAGGAAAAATTGATTTTTAATCTATCAAATTCCTCAAATGAGTAAGGCTAAAAGTTTAAATGGAACATATAAGAGGATTAGTTATGAGGTATGATGTTCGAAGGTCTTGAGGCGGGAAAACTGATTTAGATATTATCATTTAATATTTTAAAGAGCCATGTAGAATAATTAAGTAACGTGTGTATATATTATATACCCCTGGGTGTGTTGAGAAAGTTGCTGAAATTGGAACTTAAGTATTGTTCAAATCTGAAAAAAAGATTACAGATTTGCTTATGAGGGTTGCATGAAAGGTTAGAGAAGGAAGGTGTTGATTAAAGTTCATAATGGATATATGTATGTTTTTATAGGTGGGCATTTGATGTGCTGTAGAAGCTTTGGAATATGAAAATTGTTAACAGTAATTGAAGAAAGGAAGATGAGGATGTATTTAAAGGGTAAATGATTAAAGCAATTGAGTTATAAGAATAAAATATATAGTGAGTATTTAGTAGAGATGAAATTCTATTTGTGAAGAGTATAAAGTATTTGAAATGCTAAAGCTTGATGAGATTAGAATGGAAATTGTAAGATATTAAATTGTGAAAGTGATGGTTTGGATGGGAGTGTGCTGTTTTGAAAGAATAGATGTTCCTCAAGTTTCTAAAATGATTGATGATTGAATTGGAATGTGGAAATTGACATGAATAGTTATTGTTTTGTTGGGTTTCTTGAGGTTAAAATTATAATAGGAATTTTATGTTATTTAATTATGTTTTAAGATTTTCAAGGAATGATTAAAAATAATGCTTAGTGGCTAGGGAATGATGATTTACTTTGATTATATTAAGCATAAGTAGATTTAAAAAATAACAATAATAGTCTTAAAATCCTTATGTTAATACTTTCAAATTTATGATAAAATCCGTTAATTATACTTCCTCTAAGCAAAGAGTTCCAACAAATTATACTTTTAGAGGCAATGTACTATAGACAAATATCTTTTTCTTAACTTGAGTTTTTCCTGTATTTTGTGAATTTGAAGTATTGTTGAATTTATTTGATAGTTTGATCAAGGTGAGAAAAAAAAAAGGAGTTTCATGAAATGTTCAAAATCTTGTTTGAGAAATAGATTTTGTGTGTGGTTACAAGAGAAAAGATTTGTTAATTGTGGTTATTCAAATGGAAAACACTTCCAGAAATATATATTTTCGTACTTCATGGAATCTTGGTATTATCAAAACTATTTAGTTACTCTATTTTCCTAATATTTTTGTAAACATTTTTACCACAGAGAATATAGGAAGGCTTTGAAAAGAGATTTCAGAAATATAAAATTATTTTTATAAGTAATTTTTGAAAGTAATGAGTTTTATAAATTCTCAACTTACTTGAAAAGAATGAGAAGATTGAGCTAAGATATTAGTTAGGTGATTAATGTTAATTATTATGTGAAATAGAAGTCAACATATGGTTAATATTTTGATTGAGGATATAGAAATTGAGTAAGCATGTAATTATTTTTGTTGGATATCTATTCAAAATAAGAAAGTTGCTTTAGAAGGTTGCTTAATAAGATTTTGCTAATTAGATTATAAGATGAGTTCTTGGTGGTTCCAAAAAAAAATAATAAGAATTATTTATGATCTTAGTTCGTGACTAGAATTGTCTGTATTAAGAGAAAAACATCTATAAGATTTTGACGTGAGATTATAGATAGGTTCAAGAACTATAAGAGTTATTTGTGAAGAATAATAGTTTGTAAACAAATAAGGTTTAGTTCCCCAATAATAAGGAATGGTGAAAAATTACAAGTGTTGGATTATTTAATTGATCACATAGTTTAATAACAACATTAACTTTACTTTCTTTAATAATATTTGTACAGATGATCAAAGATTGTTGTATTTAGGAAGAGATACTTCCGCTTGAATATTGAGGACAATTACTGGTATGTAGATGCATAACTATATCATTGAGATTAGTAGACACAAATTAAAAAGTAAAGGATTAAATTGACCAAGAATTATAATAAAATAGTATAATAGTAATATGATTTTTGTGATTTGAGAATAATTTTAATTGGTCTAAGAAAAGGATAATAGTTGAAGAAAAAGTGATAAATAGATTGAAAAACTACGTAATTGAATAGAGTGATGTAGGGGAAATGTTGCATAAAATTATAAGAGATTGCAATTGCTTTACGAGATTATGAGGAAGTAAAACTCAGAGATAGCATGAAAGAACAATAGGAAAAGAAAATAAGAAACTTATAGTATGTTGAATTTTGAGGATATAATTTCTAAAAAAATAAAAAAGTTATAACATCCTAATTTTTATTTTAAGATTTAATTGGTATTAGAATGAACTAATTTCTAATAGATTATTTTTTTATTTAATTATTTAAGTTGAGAGAGTTTATTTAAAGTATAAAATAATAATATTGTTTCTATTAAAAGTTAAAAATATAAAAATAAAAGAAAGGGAAGAGGAAGATTAAAAAAAAAGAAAAAGAAAGAAGAAGCACATCTTGCGAGTGAGAATATATATAATATAAAAAAACTAAAGTGGGACCCATACTCTTTTTATAATATTACACGTATTCTTCCTCCTCAGTTGACTATCCGTTCTAGCGCCTCCCTTTATTAACATCATATTTATTTGAGTTTCGGTTTATTCTTATAAATTGTTTTTACTATTATATTTATTTTTAATTATTTTTCTATACTAAAAAAGCTTTTTAAAACTATAATTTTATTAGGAGTAAAATAAATTTAAAGATTAGAGTTTATAACAAATGAGAACTGTAGTATTGTAGAGATAAATAAATACTTCTATTTAATTAGTTTAACATTTCCTATTATAGCATTTAAGAGATTGATGGTTAGGAGTTTAAATATTACAGTGTAGAAATGATTTAATATGATAATTTTATTGATTAAATTTAAGTTTAATGATTAAATTATGTTTATTGGAGGTATAATTGATATTTAATCAGTTTATATTGTTCCTATAACTTGTAAATTAAAAATACGTATTTTTGTTAGAATCTTAGTTGGAGAAATTGAGGATTTTGAACAAATTGAATAATTGTGGGTTAATAGATGGTTTAAATGAGTTATTGAAATATAAAAATAATATGATTTAATATTGAAATGAAGATTTAGATATTGTGAGTGAGATTTAGAAGTTAGAGGTAAAATTGGAAACTTTAAGTCTAGGTAATTAAATTGATTAATTATTTAATAATTTGTTGATGATAAAACTCAAATTTTAGTATATTGGTGTTAATTATAAGTTAAGAAATTTGATGATTTTGTATAATTGAATGATTTAATGGTTGATTATAAAATGTGAGCGTTAGAAATTTTAGATGAAACTTTAAGGGTTGTAAATTTAGGGCTTTTGGATTGTTTGAGGAGTTTAATGTTAAATGAGAATTTATATGAGTAGAATAAAGTTGAGACAATATAGGATTACCATTAGAATGATAATTTGAGAAATAGATTAATTGTTATTTTTCTTTAGGATTTAAGAAAATTTTGGAGATTTGATGATTGGATAAAAATTTTGATGTTATCAAGTTATTGGATGATGGAGATGTGATTAGGATAGAGAAATTGAGTTATGATATTGAATTAAGAATTTTTAAATAAAATAAAGTTAGAAGAAAAAATTGAGTATTTATTTAAAAGTATATGTTGTATCAAATTCATAACTTATTTATGCACATCTATACAAATGATATAGATTGACTAGTGAATTGTGAACTAAATAAGAGACTCCTCATTTATGGTATTTTTATTATCTTTAGTGAGAGGTAACCACTTTCCACTTGTTATACATGTTAATATCTTGTTTGTGAATAATTTTGATTTATTAAACTTATTAAATGCTATGGACTATATTATGGGGATTAGTGAGCGACTTGTGGTTGTGTTGGTTATCATCACGTAATAAGGCCTCTATTAATGCATTATAGTTAGCTTTGTTGCCTCCTGAGTGGGGATAGGTCTTGTATGGCTCATTTCATCTCCTACATTGGGATAAGTCATTCATGGTTCATTTCGTCCTCCTACATGGGGATAGACTTTTCATGGCTGATTTCATCCTTCTGTGTGGGGATATGCATTCATGACTCTTGGATTGTGGTATTGGGATTGTATTTGCTTCATGGCATTGAAAATTACTTGTTTACTGTTAATTATGATATTATTGTATTTGTCCCACGTGACACCTCATGAGCACATATTAGTATGTATGATGAATATGAACTGTTGGTTAATGAGACCGTTGTCTCACCCCATAGTTATTAATATTTTTCAGGTGATAGCATCATGCTATGACATCAGGGAAGGCTTTAGAGGCTTGATTAGTGCTATATCAATTCTGTAGCATCTTCCTTTTGATTTATCTATTGAATAGTTGTATATTGCCATAGTAAGGCCCATTTTACATACTCTGATATGATGTGATACTTTATTTAGGTTTGATGTTAGGAATACGTGCTAGTAGTGGGTTTGAGGCTCTAGGCTTTAGGCTATTGCTTGTGATTTGTTGATTATGGAACCAATTATGGAATGTTATATGGAGAATTTATTTATGAATGAGTATTATACATGATCTTGGTTGTTAAGTGGGCTTATGTGATGTTATTCTTGTGTTTGATGCCAGAGGCCTATTTGAGAAGATACTGAGGATATATGTGATAATGATGTTAATCGGGTATTTGAACTATATAACCATGTTAGTGCGGTCAAATCCTTGATAGCATGATTTTGTATGCGAATATTATTTGAAGCTCTTATATCCATAATAGTATCCTAATGTAATTTTTACTCTTTTCTATCATGTGTAACCTTTTCAAAATAAACTGAACTCTTTTAAGCATGATAGTGCTTAAAAAATAGTTTTATATTTTTTTATCATGGTTAACTCTTTAGAAGTAAAGTTATTTTTTTTCTATAGCCAATTTTGATAAAAATAATTTAAGGTGATTAATTATTGTTATTAGAAGGAGCATGTTACATCCATCATTTGCAGGGTCATTATCGTCGTCAAGCAGCTTGTCCATGTGTCTCAAGAGCCTATCATGCCTGCCTCTATATGGCAGTGTTCATATCATTAGTGATATGAATGCAATCCTTCATCAGTTCAACAACTGAATCCTGAAGGTAGACAATAGCTTCCAGCAAGTCATTGTTGGTGGTTAGGTCAATGGCAAGTGGTGGTAATAGTAATGACGAAGGTGATGGAGATGGCGATAAGGGAGGGATGGGCCCATGGGATATGGAGCCCAAGTGTAGACATTACCTTTTTGTGCCACATATTGAACCTGAGAAAGAGAAGAAGAGAGATATTTGAGACTTTATATTCGACTGTGCCTACTTATAGCTAAAAATGTAAGAGGGAAATGATGCATACGTTTGGACTTCTAAGAGATGACTGATCACTAATCAAAAGCTTTGGAACACAGGACTTGGAGGGAAAACATTCTAACAAAGTAGGAAGGTTCTAGATTGATTCAAGTAAAGAGACGATGTAATGAGTAATATTTACATTGACTCTACAAAGAGGCGGTGTAAGAATATAGATTGGGTTATATTAAAACTAGTGTAAAGAGTTTTTTTACACCACGTATAAGCACATTCGGGGTAAAGAATTTTCTATATTTACAGTAAAACCACCGATTATATTTTTTTACATCTCCCTACGTGCTCCGGTCGGCGTAAATAACATGGTGTTAAAACCATTTTTTCTACTAGTGTGTACATATCTATTAATGTTCTATTATGTACAAAACGCAAGGGATAACAAGATGATGTTAGCATGAATCTATCAGTATAATACTAGAAAAATGACACAGCAAATATCATATAATTAGCTTGGTTTAGGAAGAAAGAAACAAGATTATCATCATACAATAAATGTCGTGAGGATAAGTGACAACTAATTGCATCGTCAGATGCATTGAAGGAATGCATCAAATGATATATATATATATATATATATATATGGGAAGTCATTGCAATTGGGAAACATACGGAAGTCAAAGGAAAAGTAAGGGAGAGTGACGTGAAAAAGGAAAGGTAAGGCTTTGTCTTACTAATATTACCCTACCTAATATCTCTCTGATCATAATTTTGACTTATAGTTATTTTATTGTCATAACTTATCTTTTGATCTAATTATGTGAGAAATATGTCAGATAATAGGGCTATGTGCAGATTATGAACACCAAAAATATTATGTGTGAATCGTGGATCAACTCTAGGGGATGACCTAGTTTTATCTAAATGACGATATCATGCTCAAAATTTTATTTATATTTATTCAAGTTTTCTCATCTAATTTTTATTGCAAAGCTTAAAAAATATTTTTTTCTTAAGTTAGCAGTATTAGTTAAATTTATTTATTTAATATTACTCATATTTTATTGTAATACCTCATATGCCAATCATAGAGATCATTGTTCGGATTGAATGGGAGAGAGTTAGTGACCTCCATGTCATCCAGATTATGAACATTATTACCAACAATCCCATAGATCCACCACTGCCTAGTCCTAGTCCTAGTCTGCCTCTCCCTAGCCCTTATATTTTTCCAAATTTTTGTGCACCTATGGGAAACTATTTCTTTGTGCCTCGTCTGAAGAAGTTTTGGCCCCAGATCAAGAAGCAGACCCACTTGTCGACCCTCCAAAAGATATTGTTTTATCTTCAGATGCTCACCCACCAAGAAATTAGACTTGTTTTGGCCCCAGATCTACATTATGATTTCTACATAGAATACAGATATTAGGACTTTTGGATGATGAAGACTTATGTGTTTGATTGGGGCAATGTTATAGTCAGTCTCTAGGAGTTTTAAACACTATTATTACAGTCCTTTGTATGACCCCCTATGAATATATATACATATATATATATATATATATATATATCTTCTGGAGGGTCGACAGATGGTTTTGCTTCTTCCTCTGCGTCAAAAATGTCTTCAGGTGGGGGCACAAAGAAATAGTTTTTCACAGGTTCATAAAACCTTGGGAACATATAAGGGTTAGGGGACGGCGGACTAGGACTAGGCGGTGGTGGATCTACAGGATATTGTTGGTAATAATGTTGATGTTCTGGATGACACAGAGGTCACCAACTCGCTCCCATTCAATCCGAACAATGATCTCTATGATTGGCATTTGAGGTATTATGATAAAATATGAGTAATACCAAATAAATAAATTTAACTGGTACTGCTTAGTTGAGTAGAAAATATTTTTAACCCTTGCAATAAAAATTATTTGAGAAATCTTGCATAGATATAAATAAAATTTTGAGCACCCTTGATATCATCACTTAGATAAAACTAGAGCGTCCCTTAGAGTGGATATACGATTCAAGCAGAATATTTTAGGTATTTATAATTCGAACACATCACTATTATCTGACATATTGCTCACATAATCAGATCAAAAAGATACAAGTTATAGTCAAAATTATCATAAGAGAGAATATTTATCAGGGCGAGGGTAATATTATTTTTACTTAGTAAGACAAAGTCTTACCTTTCCTTTTGCACGTCACTCTCCCTCCCCTGCTTTTCTTTTGACTTCTACTTGGAATGACTTCCCATCTCCATATATATATTTCATTTGGTGCCTTCCTTCAATGCATCTGACGATACAATTAGTTGTCACTTATCCTCGTGACATTTATTGTATGATGATCATCTTGTTTCTTTCTACCCAAGCCATGCAATTTATCTAATTCGTTTCGTTCTTCCTAAGCCAAGTTAGATGACATCATTCGCCATGTCATCATTCTATAATTATATTGATAGACTCATGCTAACATCATCTTATTATCCCATGCGTTTTGTACTAAATAAAACATTAATATATATACACACACACACACATTAGGTCATTAGAATATTGATTTCTCCTTTCAGAATATTCTACACATACTCAAACATATATATATATATGTATGTATGTATGTATACGTATATATATATATATATAATTGCATTTATTTGTATAATGTTACAAGCAACCCGTGCAAAAACAACAAAATATGTGGTACAAGTTGGGTCTTCAAACACTGTCCTTAATAATATTCCACATTGACAAATTAAGAGGTGACACTCCCCACATGTGAGACTCTTTTTTTTGACATATCTACATATAAACTTTACAATAATCATCAAAAAAAGTATCAATAGTTGAGTTGCGGATATAACCATTATATATGGTGGTCATATAAACTATGAACTAAATATAGACTAATAAAACTTAGCACATAGAGGCATCAGTAAAGTCTGCTTCTATAAACTAACAACTCTTGTTTGTTTATTAGAGGCATTAAGAGTTATATCATATCCACACATTTCCACTTCAATGGCAGTTTTGCCCATTAAAATGGCCCTATGTGCACCTAATATTTAATGAATATTCTAGAGATTTTATCACTTTAAAAATAAAGTGTTAGTATCATAACTCATAAGGAATATTCACATGATGTTTCCCAAAATCAAATTGAAACATTTCTCAAGAAAATATATTATCATCATTCCTGTGTGATTTCAACACCTAAAATTATATTTGATTTACCCATACTTTCAATTCAATTTTCAAGCAATTGAATATCATGCCATTCACACCAAAAAAATTTATTTACAATAATCATGTATATTTATACCAAGATAAATATATACACACAAATTATGATACCATGAAAACTAAAACACATGGATCTCTCAACTAGATAAATAGTTATATTTTCATGTTATTATCACAATACTTATTCCAAGCCACACAGAAAATTTTAATAATTCACAAAAAAATTGCTCTCAAGACCTAATAACAAAGCCTCCACATTGTTAATTTTAACCACAACACTTAGCTTATCTTTTATAAAATGAGCCCAGTAAAACACTTAATTTTGTAACATAATTTCTTTCACCAAAGTAATTTTTCTAGGTACCCCATATTAGGCACCCCCACTTTCAAATATCTCAATTATATATGAAAAAATATATTCCATATCTTACCAATAATAATTCTAATTAAATTAGAATCTTACATCATATAATCCCTTTCATTCTAATAAAATTAGAATTTTTTGAAAAATTGTCATTCTATTTAAAATAGAATGTTCCCAAGTTAAATTATACATAGCACAGACATAGTCACAATTATAGTGATTTGCATGTTAACAAACATAATACTATAAAATATACCAACTCACCATTCAATGTTTATTCACCTTTTTTTCCAAGGAAAAAGGTATGCATCAAATCTGGGCAATCTATGATCCCATATATGGATGTAGGGTTACACAAAGACCGGTAGCACTGGGTTAGGCATAAACCTGTGGTTTGGTCTAAAAAAGGCCGAGTTAAAATTTTTGGCCCATGGACTGACCCGGTCTTGTTGGACCCGAGATTAAGACCAGGTTGAACTTGGTCCACCGAATTACTGGACTGATGCAGGTTACCTTGCTAGTTATCTTTTACAACTAGTCCAGGACTAAAAAAACATTTTTTAATAAATACTATATTTCATTAAATGTGGGCAAAAAATATCAAAAGATATTTAAATTGAGATTGAAAATTGTAATATATCAAAAACAAAACAGATATTAATATATATATATAACATATAGCACATTAATAGCACGAGTCGGGGTTGGACTATTTAGTATAAATATCCAACCCAATGTCTAGCCGTACTAAATAGTCCAACCCAATGTCTAGCCGGTCTTGTCTAATTATCTTCGGGTTAGTGTTTTTAGATTGGGTTTGTGATCAGGTTGGAAGGAGGTACGCGAGGGCGGGTTTTAAAGTTTGATGTGCAACCATAGTATGGACGCTTTAGCACCAAAATATAGTAAGCGATTCGATATCACTTAAATAAAATCTTAAATTTGAGTTTTAACATATGTAAAAAATCTCTATTGGGAGACTTATCTACCATAGCCAAGTACACAACACGGGTCGAATCCAAATATAATCGGGGTAAAGTTATAGTGAATTGGGTGAGCAAAAAAAAAAAAAAAGCACCAAAATTAGTAAGTTCCAAAGACTCATAACTATGAAATTGAACATTACTCCCTCTGTCTCAAAATATAATAAGATCCCGTTGTTTGAATTAGCTTATTCCTTTTTATAAGATCCCATTTGAGTTTGTCTCCATAATAAATGCTATTTTACCTATTTTTCCCTTAACAAATACCTTAAATTCAATTCTCACAAATCATCTTTTCTACACACATTATTTTTCATAATTTTACTCATTACTACTCTCTCATTTAACCACTATAAATGATGTCATTTTTCAGAAAAAAAAATATTTCCTACATATTTATTACTTTTAACTAATTTTAATTGTTTTCTTAAAAAATACAATTAAGTTAAAGGGAGCTTATATTTTAGGACGGGGGGAGTATTGTTCAACGTCACCCATAGATATTTTGTTATTTACACAAAATAAACCACATTAATTTTCCAAATATTGCCTTATTCGACAACTCGAACATCAGTATTCAATACTATTCATATGAATCCAACTACACATCATTAAAGAAAACTAAAAAACCTGAGGGAGACATTAACCTGCATAATGGATATATAGGAAAATGGGCTAGCTCACCTTTCTATATTAGGGCTAGACCCATATATGTGTGTATAGGTTAAAGTAGAAATACTTAAAGAGTTAAGTTATCAGTATGAATATCCCATGATATTCAAATTGATGGTGGGAATGGTTATGAGGGAACTACACACTCCCCCATTATTTGATCATGCATGACTAGGGCGAGAAACATTGGTTTTTCTCAAAAATCAGAAGCAGATTTTGGTGTGTGCTCTCTATATCAGTGGAGCTTATTCTCTTTACAAAAAAAAGAAACAAACTCTCTTCTCTTCTCTTGTGTGCCTTTGTTGTGTACTAGAGACTCGAGTCCAATAACAGTGCCGAGTTGCCGTGTGGGTACCTAAAGTTAGAACCAACTACAGGTATACCCAAAATCCTATAGTAGTACCAGAGCCTGGTTGTTATTTTTGTGATTATGTTTGCTACATGAATCTATCTCTACTAGTTTTCACTATTAGTTCATATTGTATAAGAGGGTGAAAAATTGCACCATACAGTCATTACAAATTTTTGGATTTATGTAAACAATCGTTTTAGCCTATAAAATTAGTATCGTTGAGAATAGCTCATGAAAACAATGAGAATAGACTCCAAGAACTTCAAAAACGAATGTAGGAAGATAGAGTTATGGAGGAGAGAAGTTTCGGGTAAAATTGGATCACCTAAAAACTTCTAATTTAGGCTTCAAAAATAGCCCTATTGCGTAGAGCTCTCGAAAACAACTCAAAAATCATCGAAAACGGATGTCGAACAGCAGAGTTATTGAGGAAAGAAGATGGCGAGTCTGGCACCTCTCTAAAATGGGTCGACGTGACCTTGCTGGAGGTTGAATATGACCTCTAGCCGAAACAATATCTTTTTGGCGTCTCATTAAAAAAGACGCAAGACTATTAAAAAAAATTTGGGTTAAAGAGAGGCCCAAACACAAAACTAATTAATTATTTTTTTGTTTTGGGCTGTTGAGAGGCCCAGCCTAAAATTAAAAAAGACAAGAATTGGGCTTAGGGGTACTGGACCGGGTCAAATCAATAGATCCAACTCGGATCCATAATTTAAAAAACACAATTATATTTAAAAAAATATTATGAATAATTGCCATGTGGTGAGTAAGCCATATGGCAGCTTCAGACTGGCGCGTGGACTTCACGTGCTAGTGTTGAGAGTGGCGCTAGTGCTGAGAGTGGGTATGTCCCTTTTTTTCTTGATTTAATCTTCCATGGTCATGAGAGGGCCCGTTCGGACTCCAATTAATGTGCGGTTTGTTCCTAATAATCTCTAAAATTAAAATATTCATTTTTGATATATAATTTGTCTATTTTAGGGGCAATTTTAGACCTGTTTATGAGTATTCAGTGTATTTTCAAACTCTTTTAGGCGTTTAAAAATTTCAAAAAATTATAATTATTTATATCATTGAATTTCTATGTGAAAATGAGTCAAAGTACTTCAAGTAGTACTAAAATTACTGAATATATTTCTTTAAACTCCTCACATCTAGATTACAAAGTTCCACAAAATGAACCTGAGAGTGATGATTCAGATCTTGAACTTTTTGAATAAGAGGATCCTGAGGAGCTTGTAAATATTAATGCTTCATAAGAAGATCTTAATGAGGACCCTAAAGAAAATCCATATACATATCTAGAATGGGATCTTGAGCAAAACCCTGAGGAGGATCATAAGGATTAATTGGAAGATCTTCTACTTGAGGAGCTATAATTGATGTTCACAGATTCTGGATCTAACTCTGAACCTTCTCTTCCTAAATACTTATAAATGGTGAAGAGGAAGAAGTAATCGGACCCAAGTACCCCAGCTTTGGCTATAGGATAGCTAAAGATCAAGCAATCATACTCACAAAAAAAGGAGTATTTATAAAGTTCTCCATGATTATGTCAAGTTCATGACTAATAAAAAATTATACACTAAAGTCATGATGGAATACATAAGACAAGTAAGAGATAGAGGATGGTGCACTAGAAAATCTTTCTAGATTGACACTATAGAGAGGACTTCAAAATTTATGCTTAAACCACCAAAACTTAGAAAATTTGAGAGCTAATTTTTTAAAAATTTTCACTGTTATCTTGATTGATATCTCTTAGTACTAACACTCCTTATGTTTTTATATTGCTTTTGAAGACATGATTTCATATATTGTAAATGGAATACAAGTCTTATTTTATTTCAAAAAAGTTCATTTAAAATACAATTTGATTATTCGTGTATAATCTAAGCATGCTTCTTATAACTAGGAGTTTTTAGAAGATTAGGCTTCTAAAAGTAGTGTTTTATTGTTAAAGTACTTGTATAGAATTATTGATAGAACACAATATGATTATTGCTAGTATCTGTGTGATGGGAAGTACAAACATATACTCCTGATCGTGGATCTTGTAGTGTCATTATTTTCTAGTCAAGAATAATATAAGTACACAATATTGTATAATTCACTATGATATATGATTCAAATATTCTTCGGTATGATTATCTCTAGAAGAGAACCTAAATTTGTCTAAGAATTGAGAATGGCAACCAAGAACATTATTTCTGAACTAAATAAAGGCAAAAAACTCAATGGGGATAACTGTGATATTTGGCATTGAAAGGTCCAATACATTTTAGAGGAACAAGATGATATTGAACTTTGACAACTGCTATGACTGAACCTAAAGTTATGAATCTAGCCTAGCATAGGAGAGACCAAGAGGCTTACTAAGCTTGGAGGAAGACGAATAGTATAGCTAAAATCTCGCTTCTTAGTACCATGGTAGATAACATCATGTGTGAATTTGAAATGCACAAAACCTGCTTAAGCTATATGGATTGTACTAAAGGATAAAGTTGCCAGTGTTTCTACCACTGAGCTTAAGAGGTTGATGATTAAGTTCAATACCTATAAGCTTACATCAAATACTCTTATGAAGCAACATCTGAGAGAGATGACCAACATGGTCAGAGAGTTGAAGGAAGCTGGTTATACCTTGTCTGATGGACAGTATACGCAAGCTATTATTAGACCTCTCCTTACTGGTTGGGGGCATATGATAGTCAACTTAATCCACAATAAAAATATCAATACTTTTAATGATACAATTAGGCATTTTGAGCTAGAAGATGAGCATCTAGAGGCTTATAGAAACTCTGGACAGACCTATTTGATTGAAGATGCTGGCAATTCCTATTCAAAGCCCTATTTAAAGGAGGGCAAGAAGTTCCAAAATAAAGGGAAGAAGGGCAGTCCTCAATTTCAAAAAGGCAAGAAATAATTCAAGAAGAATGGTTAGAAAGGTCAAAATCATAAACTAGACCTAAAGAAGGACAAGTGCTTTGCCTGTTAAAAGATAGGTCATTTCGCATGTAACTATTCTAAATAGTAGGAAAGCGAAAATGTATTAGTGAATTATGTGAATTCGCATACCTCATATGTTTCTAGTATTATTTTCCTAATAGAAATAATTTCTTCTTGGGTTATTGATTAAAGCTCTACAGACCATATAGCCAAGGATTAGTAATCCTTCAAGGAGTATCGTCAAAGCAAGTGGCTTTATGTAAGGAATAATGAAGAACTAAGGTTAGGGGTATTGACACCTGAAAATTCACTTTACATGGTGAAAAGACCTTGATACTCCATAATATGCTTCATGCTCCCGACATCCAACGGAACTTGATTTATGTGTTATTTTTTCAGAGTTTGGGTTTAAAGTGAACTTCTATGATAAAGTTGCAAATATTTTTAACAACTTTGTCTCTTATGGTTCAGCTTTCCTATTCAAAACGTTCTTTGTTATGGATATTGTTGGTGGTCTAGTGTTAATGAATCCTGCTATTTCTTCCAATATTATTTATATGAATGCCTGGTATGCTAAACTAGCACATATTAATCAAAATAGCATGATTAAACTAGCAAAAGAAGGATTGTTGGGTTATATTGCAAGTATGGAAATGTCCTTATGTGAAAATTGTCTTGTTGGCAAGGCAACAAGAAAGCCTTTCTATAAGGGAACAAGAGTTTAGAGTCTATTGCAATTAACCCATTCCAATATTTGGCGTCCAATAAGTATGAGGGCAAGGCATGGAGCTTAGTATTTCAATAACTTAATTGACAACTTTTCACGATATTGTCATATATATTGATCTCACATAAGTCTAAGGTCCTTGAGTATTTCAAATGATACATTAATGAGATAGAGAATCAAATAGACAATAAAATCATATTGTTAGGCACTGATCGATGTGTGAATATTTGTCTGATCAATTCAGACAACTCTGTGAAGAAAAAAGGGATAATTAGGCAACTAATTGTCCCTGACAGTCTACAAAAGAATGGAGTTATTGAAAGAAGAAATAGAACTCTTCTAGACATGGTTAGGTTTATGATAGCTCATTTCATATTGGGTTAACGCTTTATTGACAGAAACATTCATGGTTAACCATGTGCCCTTAAAATCAATCGCTTCAAAGCCCTAAGAGTCATAGACAAAATATAATTCAGGTCTAACTATCCTTAGACCATAGGGGCTAGCCGCATATATCTATGATGATTCCCTTAAGTATGGGAAGTAGGTTCCTAGAGGAAAGAAGTATATCTTTATAAAGTACTCTAAACAGTCCAAAGGATACATTTTTATAGGTGAAAATAAAGATGGAACAGTGACTTAAATATAATCAAGAGATGCCACATTCATTGAGATGGAATTTCCTAGTATGGAGATATTGATCACACTGTATCTCTTTATGAGACTTAGTAGCATAATAGTGTTGAACAAATTGACATACAAGAATCATCTAGGTATGTCAATTTGAGTAGGAGGTAAGAAAGGTCAACATAAAGACCGAGTCAAATAAAAAAAAGATAAGCAAGTAGCTCCGGTCATAATGAGTAACAAGGAAAGTGTTCCAAAGAGATGCTTCCAAAGAAGGTGAAGCACTCTTAGTTACTCCAGAAGGGGATGATGAAACGTGTTCTATTTATGAAGCCTTGACACGTCATGCTAAAGAGGAATGGAAGAAGAAATAGACTTAATTATAAAAAAAACTAAGTCTGGGTGTTAATTGATCTATCAAAAGGGTGTAAGCTATTAGGAACAAGTGGGTTCTCAAAATTAAGAGAAAAATAGATAGATCAATTGACAAATATAAGGCTCAATTAGTTGTAAAGAGATATATACAACAGGAAGGTATAAACTATAAGGATACTTTTTCACCTGTTGTACATCTCAACTCAATAAGACTTATTCTAACAATAGTAAATATTTTAGACCTGAAATTACATCAAATAGATATAAACAAAGTACATTTTTGAATGATGATTTGGATGAAAATATATATATATATAACAATCATTAGTTTTCATGGAGAAAGGAATAGAAAATAAGTTCTGTAATTTCAAAAGGTCCATTTATGGATTGAAGCAATCATCCAGGCAATGGTATTTGAGATTTCATAAAGCAATAACCTCATATATTTTTAAGATGATAGAGGAAGACCAATGCGTTTATATTAAGTAGTTTGAGGATAATTTTATTATATTCTCTTTATATGTAGATGATATACTATTAGCTAGAAATAGTCTAGATTTAGTAGTAGCTATTAAGTAATGGCTCTCATCAAACTTTAAAATGAAGGACATGAAGGAAGAAGAATAAATTCTTGGAGTTAAGATCCAAAGAGATAGTTCAAGAAGGATCCTCTCTCTTTCACAAGAGATTTATATCAAGAAAATACTTGAGCGATTTAATATAAGTTACTATAATTCCATGGATATTCCTTTTGCTAATGGAGTGTCCCTGAGTTTTAACATGTGTCCCAAAATCGAATTAGAAAAAAAGCAGATGGAAAGAGTTCCATGTGCTAGAACTGTTGGTAGCTTAATGTATACAATGATGTATACAATACCAGATATATGTTATACAATACGGCTGATAAGCAAGTTCCAGTCCAATCCTGATGAGAAACACTGGAAAGCAATGAAGATGGTCTTGAGATACTTGCAGGGCACAGCTGATTATGCACTATGTTATGAGGGAAGGGATCTATACCTAGTGGGATACTAGATCGACTTTGGGTTATACCTTCTTGTTGAATAATGGTGCCACATGTTAGAGTAGCAAGAAGAAAATGTGCACTGCCTTACACTATATGGAAGCTAAGTTTGTGGCATGCACTGTAATAGTACAAGAGGCTTTGTGGCTTAAAAGATTCATAGAACACCTTAGATTTAGAAATGAGAGTATCAATATAGTGTTAGTGCACTACACTATGGAAATACTATGGCCATAACCTATACTAAAAACACAAAGTATAATAGCAAGATCAAGCATATTGACATCAATAGGGATTATATAATACAAAAAAATTTGTTATTGTGCTATACATTTTCACCAAATGTATGATAGCATATCCCCTGACAAAGCCAATAGGCAAAGAAGTCTTTGAGAGACTTGTAAAAGTTTTTAGTATGCATGAAACGTGAAATGCAAACCTCATGTAATGCTTTTATGATTGATGGAATTATATTTTTCATCATTACTTGATGTATCTGTATGAAAGTATACAATGTCTAGTATATCGCAAAGGAAATGGAGGTTGGCTCTCTCACACGAGTAACTGCCTTTGACTTTTAGGTGGGGTGTACAAAGATGAGATATTTGTATTCAATAGTAAGAAACATAAACTATATGTCGCCTTGGCTAAAGTGTGGCAAGTAGAGATGAGTTTCGAATACATAAAATTGGATCAAACCATAGAAATCCACTTCCATGATGTTTGTAGACACATAACAAATCCTTCAATGTCAACGTCATAGAAATGAAGTTGAAGAATTTGGGTTTAGATGTTGAGAGTGTCTATACTTAAATCTGTATGGTGTTTATAATAGATCCAAAATATCATATGCTCTTAAAATAAAAGAGTAACACTATAGCATGTGATTCATATCGCATGTGCTAGAAGAATTGTAAAAGGGAAGCAAGTGAAAGATCCTTGTTTCTTTATTGTGTGAGGCCTAGAAATGAGCAGTCCTTCCATTAGTGTCCTTTAACTTTGACAATATCATGGAGGTATGGTTCAACGACTGCTACTTTAGCATATATCCTGCGATCATGATAGATACAATCTAAGAAATTAACCTAAGAAAGCGATTGATCCATATCGAAGTGATATATAGGCGAAAAAAAATATTACCCACAATATACATACGTATGCTAGTGTATGTGACATATCTCTTATAATATTTTATTTTTATAAGTGTGGATACTAGGCTTATAAGAAAGGCAATCTGAGTCAAGTTTGATTCAAGAGGGATCATATTTGCCATAGAAAAGTGTATATTGGTAAATCTAGGACATTTGAAGCATATTATTAAACTCAAGTTACACAAAGGAAAGGTTGCCTTGTTCTAGTCCTGTAAAAAGGATTTCTAGTATAGGCACCTCGATGAAAATGTTGTGCCTATGTGGTCACAGTAAAGCACTTAGTATGAAAGAAGGAAAAGAGATCTAAACTAATAATCCCTAACCCACCAAGTGTGAGTGGGAGATGTAGGAAAATGGGTAAGTCTACCCTTAGTATATTATGCTCATACCCATGTATGTGGGGGGGCTAAAGTAGAAATACTAAAAGAGTTAGGTCATCAGTGTGAATATCCCAGGATATTCAAATTGATGGTGGAAATGGTTATGAGGGAACCACCTACTCCCCCATTATTTGATCATGCATGACTGGGGAGAAATATTGGTTTTTCTCACAAGTCAGAAGCATATCTCGGTGTGTGCTCTCTGCATCAGTGGAGCTTCTTCTCATTATGAAAAATAGAAACAGATTCTCTTCTCCTCTCTTGTGTGCCTTTGATGTGTACTAGAGACCCGAGTCCAATAATTGTGCTGAGTTGCCGTGTGGGTACCTGTAACTTGAACTGACTATAGGTACACCCTAAATCCTATAAGATATTAATGGGCATTGTTGGTCCACTCGTAGAAAGATAATGTTTTAGATTTATTTTCTAATTTTTCTAAGTATATGTATCTTTCTATTGAAAACAATCATATTTAAAGTATTATAAAAAATTAAATGTGAGCATATCTCCTAACGTAGATTTAAACTTTAGTTTAATACGTTTTGATAGACTAAGTCATTCCATTAGACCTAAACCCCGTTGGTAAGTTGATGGATTTATAAGGACATTACAAATCATTAAAACCAATTTAATATAGGGAAAATCCCTAAATGAATACCTTTTGAATTTTTAAATTCTAAAATGATCACGGCAATTTTCAAGATCCTAAATTTATACTTATGGCTAAATAGGGATTTTAAAATTTAGATACTTTTACAATTTTGCCTTTTACTTTAACCACATGCAATTTACTGCTTTTGTAATATAATTTACTACACTTTATTATATATTTATAACAACAATAATTCAATTGACAACTACTTTTTTCATATCTCAAACATGTTAAATTAAATGTATTCCTTAGGGATATTTACTACTTTTGTAACAAAATTTATTATATTTCATTATATATTTACCAAGAGTAATGTAATTAACAACATTTTTTAGATCTCAAACATGTTAAAATAAATGACTCATTTGTGATATTACTACTTTTGTAATAAAATTTACTATTAAAGTATAAAAAAGTATTTATTAATTGCTTTATTGTCGTTGTCAATATCTAATAAAAAAAAGTGTAGTAAATTGTATTATAAAAATAGTAAATTGCATGTTATTAAAGTAAAGGGTAAAATTGTATTACTATTGTTGTAAATATCTAATGAAGTGTAGTAAATTGTATTTTAAAAATAGTAAATCACATGTGGTTAAAGTAAATGATAAAATTGTAAAAGTATATAAATTTTAAAATCACTATTTAGTCATGAGTATGAATTTAGGATTTTGAAAATTGGTGTAATTATTTTAAAATTTATAAATTCAAAGGTGTTTTTTTTACTGATTTTCCTTTAATATATTCATTGACTAGAGCCAAGAAACCTTCCAACGAAAATAAATCCTCCAACGGGTAGGAAATAAAGCATTAACATATAGCAATGTAATAATACTTTGGTTTTAACTCTCACATAAAACTTGGCCAACAAAACCAAATACAAATTCAACTTAAGGCAATTAAATATGTATCAAGTTTCATCAAATCTGGATCACCAAATATTTTGTTTTATTTCCCTTCTGAAAGAGAACGTGAAGAAAATTTCTTCAATTACTCATTAGTCGAGCTCAACAATTGTGTAGTTCAGGCAAATTAAATAATCATTTAATTTTTCAACTTAATAAATCTTTTGAAATACTCTATTTTTTTCCATCCCCAAGAATCTTTCTTCTTCGATGATTACCTACTACAACCCCAACAATGATGTTTTGTTTATAAAACATAAACCCACCTTGTATATATAAAAAAGGAATTTCATCATATATAAAACAGAATTAACACGATTTTGTATATATAAAAGCCTATAAAATAACCAATAGATTGTTAGTTCATGGATTCTAAGACACATACCTTGCCGTTTCATTGAAATGCAATCCTCATACACTTTTGTCCATTATCGTTGTATAATGACAAGTTCCTTTTGTCAAGATTTCGTCTCCAAACACTTCTACCACCATCGTGGTTTTCATGACAAGACTTTCCTCCCAACTAAAATATGATGTCTTTAAGATCTTATGTGAGTCTTGAGTCTGGTCAAAGAGGCAAATTTGGCACTCATTGGCATTTATAATAACCATGGCCCTCCTGAGCATATAACACATGCCTCATAATCCCAGTTTTACTCATAAGCATCATGTTCAAGTACCGATTACAACTCAATTTTTGAAACATCCATAGCCTTTACAATCACCAGAGGTTCGTGCTAAATTGAGTTTAACAACAGCAATAATAAATTACTGTCATCTCAATATTGCCACGAAGATAATGTGAGTAAACTATTTAGGCCAGCTTCTCTTATTATGAGGTATCATCCAATGCCTTGGAATGATGCATAGATGCATGAAAAACTGAGGTCTAACTACAAATTCATCTTCTCAAGAGAAATACCAAAGTCAGGTAAAACAGAATAATTAAATTAGGATAAAGTTTAGGTCCCTCCCTATTTGATAGCTCTATCACTTATTAATTCCGAAATAATCAACATATGAAATAATTCTTAAGATTGTTAGCAACACCTATAAAAATAATAAAATATATAGTTTAAGTCGTGTCTTAGGATACTATCTTTAAGAATTATTTCATTTCTATTAACAAATTAAGATGCAATATTCTCTAAGATTAAGGGAAACCTTCATATGATGACAAAATAACAAAATTAAAATTAAATAGAACTCAGCAAGGTGGAAGACTATATGAGGGAAGATGGTAGCTAGAAAGCTCGGAGCAGGGTACTTGAACCTTGAGCCACAAGCGCCTTATATAGGCCATGGATTGCACGTGTCAGTTGGGCATTAAACACCCCCACATTCATGATCTTTAGTTCTACGGTTGTTGGGTAGTCATAATCATGTTTTGTGAGCGCAGTTTCTAATGTTGGGCTTTAAACCAATTAAATGAACGTTATAAATCAGTTTTTGAATGATAAACACGAGGATAATGCACCAACGTCCAGATTCGGAAATACTATTTTCTAGTAAGCAATATTACCAAATATCTTATTGGATTTTTACAAAATATTTCTAGTAAAAGTGTCCAATTCATGTTTTGACTCGGGCGCATAGGAAGGGAAGAAATCCTTGGATTTCCGCTTATCTGATGGCTTATTACTCCATCTCTTGGCCTATTTATTAGCTCAAAATTACATGTTATTATTACTTAGAGCCCCATAATCCTAAATATCGCGGGACTTTCTTTTGGCATACCTACGTATAAAATTTACAAACAAATGGTAACAACATATGCCTCACAACACAACATTTTATATTTGATACGCCCAATTTCAGTGTTAGGACCATTTGTTTTCCTTAAGGATATAATATAATGGTCCCATAATTATTTTTTAGTCCTTCAAAAGAAGTATAACTTTCTTGTACTTTATATAATCTTTGTTCCTAATTATATAATCTACTTAACTAATTTGGATAGATAAAAAAAGTTAGATAAATTAGTTAATTATAATAATTATATATTAGTTAATAAAATATACCCTATTTAATCATATAAATTTGAACTAGTCTTGATAAATAACCCTTATTATATACAATTATATAGGTATACATTGAGAGAAAATTATAATTTTAGGAGACAAAATAAATTGGAGTCATATATTTGAAACAAATCTAACTCGCATCTAGCTTTTATAATTAGGAATAGAGAGAATAGTAAATATTTAATCAATATTGGCCCTTCAACTAAATACGAAGACCATAGCCAAAATTTATTAATTTACAAAAATCTCTTCAACCATAACAATTTTAATTAGACTACTTTGTTCAACAAACCCCTTCCAACACATCACTTTCAATCCAAAAATATAATGGGGAAAAAAATAAAAGCACAGCAAATCTCTATAAATACATACTTTAGCCTATCTTAGCCTTCTTTCTCTATGTATAAAAAAGACAAAGCACCACATCTCTATCATCACTGCCCTATACTTCCTTATCCTATCTCTTTAATTATATTCTTCCCCACAAGCATAAGTTCAAAATTTAGCAGATGACAACCACTATTAGGATACTCATCCACAGTTCCAACCCAATAAGGTTGTGGTGGATAATAAACATGGCTATAATTCAGAGGAGCTGAAGACATAATGGCTTTTGCTATATTCTCTATCTTATCTTCTTCTCTCTTCTCAGCTCCAACAGACACTATCTCTGTATGACACAACTTCCTTAGCTTCCCCACTACCTTAACTGGGTCGATGTTTCATGTTACGGTTAATTTCTTGTCCTTCATGTCCACGTTCACTGACTCAACTCCTGCAAAATAAAGCCAAACCAATCAATTTTTCCCATTTCACTAACAACCATACAGTATTCCGTACAATTAGCTAATCCAAATTCGGAGGACCGTGATGGAGGATCTATAAAAAGTGAAAGTGAAAACTGTAAACACCAGCGGCTAAGTTAAAATTCAAAGCGATAGACTTTTAAAGTCGCTTATTTATAATAAAGAACGTTGAAAGTAGAAATAATTTATAATAAGTGAAAATATATGACGTCTCTTATTTTAATAACTGTCTTTAAAAAGCTTCAAAATATTACAAAAATTTCATCAATTTTTTTTTAACGTCAGTTCGGCAAAAAACCGACGTTAAATGGTGAAGTAAAATGCCTACTTTGTAGTAGTGCAAACCAGCCGTCAAAATTACATTTTCGTTTTGTTTCCTGATTTGAACTTGACGACCCACCACGAGAGTTCAATTTTATTCATAAATACATACCTGAAATGCCTGAGGATGTTTTCATGAACTTTTGCTTGGTTCTTTCTTCATGTAGTTCCACCTTCAACACTAATTTCTGCCACCAAATAAGTCATCAAACAGATATATATATATATATATATATATATTAGATGCAAAGGGAATCAATAATATCCCTTCAGATTTGGAAGGAAGGAAGTCTTGTAAGAGCAGGGTCTAGTTCTGACCATCGTCATATTTGAGTATTATATTGTTGTGTTGGAGCTAATTTCACAGCTGTGAAAGCTAAAGGGAAGGTAGGTTGTGAAGAAGAGGAAGATTAGAAGAAAGGGTTCACTGTGGTGAAGTGAAGACGTATGACGGCCAAATTTATAGACTACGAGTCAACCCAAAAGTCAAGTCTATTATCTTGACTAGCATTGCCATTTATTGGCTCCGCGTGGTTTCCCATAGAAAGCATAAAGAGCACAACACTCAATAATTTGTTTACTAATACTACTATTTCCTAGGGCCAATTATTGACTTAAAATGAAAAAAAAAAACGCATTGAAAAAATAAATAAATTATATATACTCCATGCGATATATTTAAATAGATTAAAAAATAAATTAATTGATTAATTATAACTAAAATAATAGTTTAATAAAATAGTTGTAAAAAACTTGATATAATTTTTTTCCATATTATTTATATTGGTTTTACTCTATATTATAAATTACTTTTAACTGATTAATACGTACAAATAAAAACATAAAATTTAAGTTATTTTTAATATTATTTTTATTAATTATATTAAATTTAAATATTATATTAATTTGGGAAAAAGATGAGAAAAAATTATGTGAATTTATAAGTTATAATTTAGGTATATGAATATCTAAAATAATAAATTAGACGGGAGATTGATACTGAGGCGAAGTTCAAGGAGAAAGTTAGAAAATGGCAATAGCTGAAATTGCTAGGCTTTTATGCCTTTATAAGCTAAAAGGGTAATATTGGGATATTAAAAAAATTTATAAAAATATTAGTATGATAAAATAAAAATATTACCTCTCCCTTCTAAATTTTCTCCTAAAATTTTTAGATACCTAAATAAGAAGAAGGGAATAAAATCTCTCCCTTTCACCCTCTTCTCTCCTCCCCCAAATCCCTCATAGTAAACGAGGCGTTTACCATTGAGAAAAAAATATGAAAAAGAAAAGTATTGTTATGAATATTTTAAGATATATATAACCACTAACCTTTAGGCTACGTTTGGTATGAAGGACTGGACCAATGAGACTAGGATTGGGCCAAGGAATGAGCCGAATTGTATTGGAAATTTTGATGACAAAAATATCCCTACTTATAATAAGTTTCATATTTTGAATATTAAATTGTGGATGTCTTTTCATCTTCCATCTCTATCTACCCCTTCATCTTCCATCTCTTCAAATTCTATTAGGTCATTATTGCCTATAAACAGTACATGTCATTTGTATTGTAGAACAAGTGGAAGAAATAGAGAAGGTAGAAGAAATACAATATACTTCTATCATTTTCTTATCTTTATCTTTTCTCTCCTCTTAATCTTGTGAATTGGTTGGTTAGTTTTATAACACGTTATCAGCACGACTGCTCTAGAATTGACGTTATTGTAAGGTCTATCATCGGAAGGTAAGTTTCTATATTACTTTTATGTTAAATTATAGTTTCATATTGGATTACTTTTAATTATTCAACATTCTTAATCTTTATCTCCATTTAACTTTTGTTATACTTTTATAATAGTATAATCTTGTCTAATCTTACAAAACTTGAGTTTGTGGCTCTTAACATTACTTGAGTTTGTTATACTTTTGTTATACTTTTTATGGCTAAACAAAATAATGAGTTTCTAATGAGGAATCATGAATCCCGTCCAACTGGCTCTACTGCATTCCCAGAAGTGAATGTAGTAACAAATGAATCATCTCGTGGTTGGGGACGTGGACATGGATGTGACCATAACTATGGACGAGGCCATGGTCATAATTACCACTCAAGGTGGCAAACAATGATGATAACCACAAAAAGGAAACTATTGGGAATGATAATTATATTAAAAATTTATGTCATCGTTGTGGTAGCAAAGGTCATTGGGCTCGTACTTGTCGTACGCCAAGACATTTGGTTGAACTATACCAATAATCGATCAAAAGGAAAAATAAAAATAAAGGCAAAAAGCCAAAGATAGAAACAAATTTTGCTGGGGAAGAAAGCGATTCTGATTATTGCAACATAGATGTGACTTATTTAGATGTTGCTGATTTCTTTGCCGATCCTAATGGAAGAATTGATCACCTAATTGGTGATGGGAGTGTCCAAAAATAAGCTAACTTTTATGATTATGTGTGTTTTTCCTTTTGCTGTCATAAAGTTATAATTCTCTCAATAAAAAAAAGGTTTCTACTTACTGTAAAGTTATTTATCCTAATAAATAAAATTATTTGTATTTCTTTTCATTAATTCTTTTTGTATTTCTTCTTCTTTTGCTATGTTCCTGATAATGAAGAATGTCACTCATTGACATTAATAAAGAAGATTTGTGTCTCATTGATAGTACAACAACTCATACAATATTCAGAAATATAAAATATTTTTCTTCTTTGGTGATGCGAGAAGCCAATGTCCAGACCATATTTGGAAGTATAAAGATGATTGAGGGGTTTAGAAGAGCTAATATATTATTACCTAGAGGAACACAATTATACATTGATAGTACATTTTATTCCTCTAAATCTAACAGAAATTTGTTTAGTTTCAAGGATATCCGCATAAATGGATACCATATTGAAACAACAAATAAAGAAAATCAGGAATATCTTGTTATCACATATATGATTTCTGATACAAAATGCACATTGAAAAAATTCCCTGCTCTTTCATCTGGAATGTACTACACATTTATTAGTACAATTGAAACACATGCTATTCCAAACCAGAAGTTTGCAAGTGAGAATAAATTTAATATTTAGCATGACCGGTTAGGCCATCCTGGGATAATAATGATGCAAAAAATAATTGAGAATTCATGTGGACATTCATTGAGAAGACAATCAATTCCACAATCCCATATTTTCTCATGTGCTGCATGTTCTAAAGGGAAACTAATTATGAGACTATCATCGATAAAAATAGAAAGTGAGTCTCTCATATTTCTAGAATGTATACAGGGAGATATTTGTGGGCTGATACACCCACCATGTGGATCATTTATATATTTTATGGTTATAATTGATGCATCAACAAGATGGTCGCATGTTTGCTTATTATCTTCTCGTAACCTGGCGTTTGTGAGATTTCTTGCTCAACTAATTAGATTGAGAGCACATTTTTCAGATTATCCCATCAAGAAAATACGTATAAATAATACCTGTGAATTTACTTCACAAGCTTTTAATGAGTATTGTATGTCTCTAGGAATCGATGTTGAACATATTGTAGCACATGTTCATACACAAAATGATCTTATAGAATCATTAATTAAACGTTTGTAGTTGATTGCAAGACCATTGCTTATGAAATCAAATCTCCCAATATCTACTTGGGGACATGCAATTTTACATGTAGCAATGTTAATTCGTATCAAACCAACTAGTTATCTCAAGGTCTCCCCTTTACAAATGGTTTTTAGTCAGGAACCGAATATTTCTTATCTAAGGACTTTTGGATGTACGGTATATGTTCAAATTGCTCCACCACAACGCACTAAAATGGGTTCTCAAAGAAGAATGGGAATATATGTTGGATATGAATCTCCTTCTATACTAAAATATTTAGAGCCAATAACAGGAGATTTATTTACTACTCGATTTGCTGATTGTCATTTTGACGAATCAAATTTTTCAACATTAGGGGAAAAAATAAGCAACTAGAAAATAAAATTAGTTGGAATGAATTATCATTATCTCATCTTTATCCTCATACAAAACAATGTGAGTTAGAAGTTCAAAAGATAATTCATTTACAGAATCTAGCCAATCAATTGTCAGACACATTCACTGACACCAAGAAAGTGACCAAGTCACATGTTCCAACTGTGAATACTCCTATTAGAATTGATGTCCTTATTGGACAATCCACTAATACAAATGGATCAAAAGCACGCTTGAAGCGTGGCAGGCCCATCGGTTCCAAAGATAAAAATTCTCGGAAAAGAAAAGGAGCTACAAATATAGATGGTCAAGTCAAGGATATTCAACAAAATTTAGTGACTCCAGAAGAGTCCTTTGACAATACTAATATCTCAATTCTGAGAGAAATTCAAGTACCTGAAATATATGAAAATAATGAGATCTCAATAAATTTTGTTGTCAATAGAATAAAATGGGATCGAGATAAAGTCAACATTGACAATATTTTTTGTATATAAGGTAGCGCTTGATGTAATAAATGATTATGAGGATCAAGAACCAAAGTCTATTAACGAATGCAAAGAAAGAGATGATTGGCCAAAATTGAAAGATGCAATTGAGGCAGAATTACAATCATTAGAAAAATGAAAAGTTTTTGGCCCTATGGTTCTTACACCCGAAGATGTAAAACCAATTGGATATAAATGGGTTTTTGTGATAAAAAGAAATGAAAATGGTGAAGTAGTAAGATACAAAGCATGACTTGTTGCTCAAGGATTTACACAAAGACCTGGTATTGATTTCGTAGAAACATACTCACCAGTGGTGGATGCAACTACTTTTCGATATCTAATTAGTCTGGCAGTAAATGAAGGCCTCGATTTGCATTTAATGGATATTGTTATAGCCTATTTGTATGGCTCACTTGACAATGACATTTATATGAGTCTCCCTGACAGATTTGAGTTATCAAAAACATATAATTCAAGTTCTCGAGAACGGTACTCAATTAAATTAAATAAGTATTTATATGGATTGAAGCAATCAGAGCGCATGTGGTATAATCGACTTAGTGAATATCTATTGAAAGAAGGCTATAAGAATGATCAGATATGTCCATGCATTTTTTATAAAAAGATATGGAAATGAATTTGCTATAATTGCTATTTATGTCTATGACATAAATATCATTGGAACTCCTGAAGAGAATTCCAATACGGTGAATTGCTTAAAGAAAGAGTTTGAAATGAAGGACTTGGGAAGAACAAAATTTTGCCCTAGACTACAAATTGAACATCCGAAAAATAGGATCTTCATGTATCAAGAAACTTACACGAGAAAAGTTTTAAAATGTTTCTATATAGATAAATCACATCCATTATATATTCCGATGATTGTAAGATCTTTGGAGAAAGATAAAGCTCCCTTTAAACCTCAAGAAAGTGATGAAGAACTACTTGGTCTAGAAGTATCTTATGTTAGTGCAATTGGTGCGTTTATGTATCTTGTTAGTCACACACGACCAGATATATCGTTTGCTGTTAACTTACTAGTAAGATATAGTTCTTCACCAACACGAAGATATTGGAATGGGGTTAAGCACATGCTTCGTTACTTGAAGAGTACAATGGATATGAGATTATTTTATTGAAATGAATACAAGACTGATTTTGTCGGCTATACCGATGCTGGATTTCAGTCTGATCCACATGTTGGTAAATCACAATTCACAAACAGGCTATTTGTTCACTTGTAATGGTACAACTATTTCATGGCGATCAATGAAACAAACCATATCAGCCACATCATCTAATCATGCAGAAATACGAGCGATACATGAAGCAAGTTGAGAATGTGTATGGTTAAGATTGATAATACATCATATACATACTACTTGTGGATTGTCATATAGTAAAATGATCCTAACAGTCCTATGTGAAGATAATATTGCATGTATTACCTAACTAAAAGAAGGGTATATCTAAGGAGATAGGACAAAACATATTTCTCTAAAATTCTTTTTCATACATGATCTTCAAAAGAATGGTGACATTAATATCCAGCAAATCTGTTCTAAGGAAAATCTAGCAGATTTGTTCGTCAAGTCACTTCCAGCAACAATATTTGAAAAGCTCATACATGATATCGGACTTCGTAGATTCAAAGATATCAATTGACGTTGCAAAAAGGGGGAGTTGATACAAGCTATACTCTTTTTCCCTTGGCTGAGGTTTTGTCCCACTGGGTTTTCCTAGCAAAATTTTTAATGAGGCAGCACTATGAGTGTATCAATTAAATGTGTACTGTTTTTCTTTCACTAGGTTTTTATCCCATAGGGTTTTTCCCAGTTAAAGTTTGTTTGAGGCACATTATTAAATAATGGACATCCAAGGGGAAGTATTATGAATATTAAATTGTGGATGTCTCTTCATCTTCCATCTCTAGCTACCCCTTCATCTTCCATCTCTTCAAATTCTATTAGGTCATTATTGCCTATAAATAGTGAATGTTATTTGTATAGTAGAACAAGTGGAACAAGTAGAGAATGTAGAAGAAATACAATATAATTCTATCATTTTCTTATATTTATCTTTTATCTCCTCTTAATCTTATGAATTGGTTGGTTAGTTTTATAACATTTCAAACAGGAGTACCCCTATGAATTTTTCCCTACACTTGTATCCTGGCATCGTCCTTTCTCACTGTCAACCATGGATTGAGTTCTACCCAAAAGCCGTCGATCTCACGGGCACCCCTAGCCACTTCCTTGCTCTATCGATCTCCCAAGCATCCGTCGATCTCACAAGCACCTCTTCATCACTTCTTTCACTTCACTGTCGTGCTCCCCTTTTCCTTTCTCTCTTATTTCTGGCTGCTAAAATTACTTCGTTTCTTCTAGATATTTCTTCATCTTCTCCAGCTCTTCTATTTCTTTCCCCTAATTAAATATTGTCTACATTGGTTTTTGGATTTTTCTGTATTTAGGGATTTTTTTTGTATTTGGTTTTTTATTTATATTCATTTGTGCTTTTTATGAGTTTGATATGTGTGAAGGTATTCTTCCTGGTTCTCATTCTGAGTTGCAGAAGGAAAGCCATGGCTGAGGATTGAGATTTAATACTCTTCCACTATCGTTTGCATCTGCCCTCCTCCTCCACCTTCCCTTTCGATTCTTGAAGCTAATATGGGAAATTTGCGAAAGTGATGCCTCCTTGTCCCCTGCGAGGCCTAAATTTTGGGGTTTAGAAAAATAAGATAATTTATGATTAATTATAAAATAAAATTAATAAAATTATTTTTTAAATATTATTTTATATTAAACATAATTTTAAAAACTCATTTCTATTCACACTTTTAATTTCACTATATCAAAATCCAGTACTATACAATAAACATAGTCTTGGATTTTTTTTTAATATCCTTAACTTTATAACCTCTTTAATAAATAGCTTAGAAGAGTTTCTTATTATTAATATCATTATATTACTATTTATTTTATTATAATTTTTAGATTAACTTTAAGGGTTTGAGGTCTTAAATAGAGATCATGTACACAGCATAGAAGATAAAAAGAGACTCATATATGAATAAGAATTACTCCATTTCTCTCTCTCCCAAATTTTTGTCTTTATAACATTTTATTAACACGAGTTCGCTCCAAAAAATTTGAAATATGAATTTATTATAGATTCATATATTCTTGTGGTACATAATAATGATGTATTTATACAAATATTTCTTTTACTATGTTATCATGTACAACTTTAATTTTCTGTATATTTACTATATTCAATATATTGATTGTTATTTTCCAATCATTTCGTTATGTTTTGTTATCTATAACTATCATATTATTTGTCTCATATTATATTATTATTATTTTGTTATCTATGATATTTTTCTATTTTTATGTTATCAATTGTGCTATATTATTTTTGTTATTTTTATTTATTTTATCTATATTTATTTTTTCTATTGTTATCTTTTATCTTGTTATTTATTTTTATATTATCTTTGATATTATTTATTATTATGTTCACATCATTATAATTGACACACACATAATTTATGTTATTTAAATGTTTTCTTCATTTTATTGGTTTTGTATTTATGTTATTTAGTTTATATATATGTGTGTGTATAATACATAATATATAGTATTATATACGAATATATAATGTAATTTATATGATTTTGGGTTTATTTGTTCCTTGTATTATTTGATTATGAGATTAAATTTATTAAATTTATTTTGTTATAATATGATTTTTCCCTCATTTAAATGGCTATATTTATGTTTATATATTGCCAATTCCCCTTCCCCTCTCTCTACATATATATTAATTTATATTTTAATATATTTATTTATCTCTTATATATCTCATATCTCTTTTCATAGAGATTATAATTTTATATTATTAAATGGTCAATAGTTATAGTATTCTCAATTTTTTAATTAGATGGCTAGAAGCCGCTATTGATATGTTGGTAAATAACTATCTTTTAATTTTAATAATTAGTATCGTAAGATAAATATTATGACAATTTGATATTGTAATGATTATATAAACCTTGAAGGCTAAGGATTTGGATCTAATTTGTATAAAAGCCCTAAAGGTCTATGATTCATACATCAAATCATACAAAATATCTTTGTAACTTTGAAAGATTTTTGTTATAGTCCTTAAGACTATAATATTTAGAGAAATTGATGATGAGGTATTATTGAAAGCATGAAATAGATTTACAAGAGTGGTAATAACCATCACATTACATTAAAGAGATTAACAATTGACAGCCTATAATATGTTGTTTTAGCTATTGAACCATAATTTTAACTATAAGTCATATAGACAAAAGAAAATATTATAATATGACTACAAGTTATATAGATAAAAGTTAAATGTTAAAATGAGATCAAAAGTTATATGTATAAATAAATATCAATTCATTAAAATTAAATGTTAAAATTTACAATGACACAAAAATGACCATGAGATTTAAAAAAATCAAAAGTAATTATACTCCCAATACAATAAGTTATGGAAAAAATGTCAAAAGGAAATAACATAAGTCCATAAAGCTATGGACTATGTGATATTTATATATGATATTTAATTTTTATTATTGTTTAAATTTACTGTAATTAATTTGTGTAAGAGAAATTATTATAAGTATGTGATATTATCATATTGTTGCGAAATTGCATGAAAGCAAATAGACCAAAAAATTAATTATTGGTTATATTGTGATACTAACATATTATATTATTTGTGTACAAATTAAAGGAATTATATATATTATACATATTTTTTCATTTATTCTCATGATGTTATTCAATATTAGTTTGAATTTATTACGATTCATTGGAGATAAATTTTAAGTATTTAAATTTATTTTTATTTTAATTAATTTTTTGTTAAAGAAAAATTAAGAACTCATACAATATGTAAGCATCAGTCCATATGACATATTTTGAATGTTGCAAATAAATTGTATATAGCATTTAAAAAGTTCACTTTAAAGTATCTTTGATATTTGTGTTTAATGAATTTGATAAATATTGGATTGATTTAAATACAATTATATATTTATGTTTGTTATTGTTTTTCTATTCTAATCTTAAGATACCGAAAACTTCATTTTTAAATGATGAATTATTGGGCATATATATTGGAATTAAATTATTTTTTTTGTGAAATTTAAGAGAAAAAAATTATATATTTATGTTAAATTTGATGAGAACTGATTATAAATAGTTGGCGATGCTTTGATTTGTTGGTAAAATATTTATGTAATGTGTGTAAACTATATCCATTTCAAGTCAATTTATTATTTTATTGATATTAATATTTATGAATGTTAATCATAAGAGTTTTTACCTTCTAATCTCAATATTTCAAGTTCTGGAAATTGTCTATGGTACGCGACATATTTTTAATTCTGTTGGATATAGTTAGTTAATCTTGGTATAACATTACTCATGCAAGGATTTTGGATGAATTACCATGAGCTAAAGATAATTTTTACACTCTTATTTGATCATTAACGTGATAATTGATACAAACAAATATTAAAAATAGTGTATATTATATGAGTTACTGGCTATTGATTTACTTCCCATGGGATTGGTTATTTATATTAGCTACTCAATTATTAATTAATGGTAGTTAAATTTATAGATGCTAAATAGTTAGAACAATTTGAAAGAAAAATATAAATATTATAATCATTTATTATTTTGTATTATAATATTTGTTATATATTTGATCTTATTTTCTTCATTTCACTTTACCCCTTATAATACTTTGAATATGTGGAAGTATGTTATAGAGTTATATGTTGATGTAAAACTATATGATAGTTCTTGAAAAATTTTATATAATAAAATTTAAATAGTTTCTAAAGAACTAATACATATTTTTCTTATATAATGAATGATAGTAGAAATTATGATCTATAGTTACATTAGAGCTTCGGTTCTCTAAAGGTGTGAAAGTTATTGTCTAATATGGATTGAAATGCATGATTGTATATGAGTTGGGAATTATTTAGACTTTCAAGTGAAATACTTAAAAAAAAATATGTTTATATGACTAACATTGGGGAGATTGTTGGAATACAAATGTGAAATAATATTGGATAAAATTATTCTCATATCTCTATATAAGGTCAATTGATCTCTCAAAAATAGATGTTATATTGAGATTGAAAATAAGTTATATGTTATAAAAATTGAAAAGTTAATTGTTGATTACAGTAACAAAAAATTTATCGATCCAAGATCCAAACAGATTTATTATTAGCATGATTTGTTTAATTATATTAGACCATATATATGATGTAATAAATTATTGAAGATTATGTATTAACATCCATTGAAGAACTAGAAGATTCTTCATGAGTACCCAACATATTAAATGATTCAAGAACTCATATTTTTTTTACACAAAGAGAATTGATTATAAAAATGTCACTAATTATGTTATTTTAGAATATATTTTTATATTTTTTAAAATATATCAAACTCATACATATATGAGCCGTTCAAATAGCATGAAAATAATATAAATATTTAATAAATTTGATAGATGCATTTATAAATACGATTATATGTGAGATTATTATGAGTTTGTAACTATAAATTTGTAAGATTATTTAAATAAATATAATCATTATATTGAGTGCACAATTTCTAAAATATGAAAATTATTTATTAATACATCTATAAGTAACTAGATCAATACTTATGAGAACAAAATTTCTATTTTAATGTTGACATATTTAATTTAATATATTACAACACTTATATATATCAAGCCAATAAAATTGACTTTTTGGTCAGAAGTCATATTTTTTAATATGCAATGCTTATTTTTATTGATTCACCAAAAATATATATGGCTATTAAAAGAAAATTGAAATAAATGGTGGTAATAACCTCCTTCTTGTTTGCATATAGATTAAACAAAATGATATTTATAAAGAAAATAAATAGATTTAGGAGACTTATACTACATAGTTTATTGTCATTTGACAAAATTTTCTCAACAAGAGGGAGAAATTGAGTAGTTGGAAAGGAAAATATAAGGAATGCATCATTATTATCAAAATCCTCAAATATAGTACTAAGAATAAAAAGTTCATCAAATATTATATTCATAATAAAGATTATTAAATCTTATATTCCAACTAAAAATGTTCAAATTAGTACAAATCAAAGTGAAACATATTTGAAGTATGAAAGGCTAATTGGTTCCACATATACTATTATAAACATTAGAGTATAAATTAAGATGATCATATTAAAGAAGTAATACTCCAAAAGAGTGTCAAGACATAACTATTTACAAAAAAAAACTCAAAAGAGGTTCAAGTACCTAAAATGTAATAAAGAAAGCTCAATAAGTTATGTCACAAGAAGAAAAATGGAACCAAAAAGATAAATTTGTCAACAGTAGTTTTAATAATAATATTATTAAATGATGATCTTGTGTGTAGATTTATCATGTGAAGTAGCCAGAAAAGTGATTGGCCAAAAGGAAAAAGAAAATGATAAAGACGCAATGAAAATGTATTATATTCTTTCGATATATAAAAATTATAGACTTACAATTCAAATATTTGAAACATAAAATTATTATTCGATATATAAACATTTATATGAAAATAAATATATTTACAAAAGTTATGATGAAAAATATAATTATGTGGTAGATGCAATAAATTTTATATATATTACTTGTCACGTCCCAAAATCTGAGTTATAACGACACAAAATATGAATAAATTCATATTCCTTAGATCTAAAACCTTAAATAAAACGTTTGAAATGAAAATCATAATACATTGCAATTAATAAATCAAAAGCAAGTCCTTTGTAAGAATCTTGATAAATTTTCATTGTATAACCAATCTCCCGATGATCCTACAACATACTGCAAAAGTTCAAATCTTCCGTAACATTTTCCCAAAATAACCAGAATCTTTTTTAAAAACTATGTAGAGCATTTACCATTTTATCAAAATAATACAAGTACTTTATAAATGATAATTACATCAAAAGCTGATTGGTCAAAAAAACAACGCTTCGATCAGTAACGAGGCTCTTCACTGCTTAGTGAGAAGATTAGGGTCTACTACACTATCTAAAGCCGAATAATCTACTTGTGAATAACATTCTAAAAACATGCTTTAAAAATATGAAAAATAAACAATGCATCAACATGTTTAAATATAAATCATAACGTTTCGTAATTTGATGCAAATATTTCCATAAATATTTTTATTTCAGGGAAATCAATTTGAAATAACATTTTAAATCAATCGTTTAAAATCAATCATTTTAAAACTATCATTTTTATGTAGAACTTCAACATAACGTAAACAGGCGTGGACACACAGTTCACGATAGTAACTAACTAATCTGGCGCAGCTCGAGGCCACGAAAATAGGCATAGACACACAGTCCACGAGGGTAAATAACCATGCGTAGCACGATGCCACGAAACAGGTATAGACACA
Organism: Leucaena leucocephala; assembly: GCA_037074615.1. Lineage (NCBI taxonomy): Eukaryota > Viridiplantae > Streptophyta > Magnoliopsida > Fabales > Fabaceae > Leucaena > Leucaena leucocephala. Next base: position 18,320,344 of record CM073519.1, read on the forward strand.
TAGTCCACAAAGGTAAATAACCATGCATAGCACGAGGCCACGAAATAGTTACAGGTACAAAACCTACGAATAACAGGCGCAGATACGAAACCTACAAATAACAGGAGCAGGTATGAAACATACGAATAACTGTCACGAGAATAAATCCTACGAATAACTGCTGCAAGTACGAAACTTACGGATATCCATCGAGCTCAGGGTAACCAATGTGCACCAAGAACTAATAGTACTGCTGTTAGCAACCAGCGTTCTGTATTCCGTCATTTCTAAAACGTTTCCAATATGCGTGGGGTCTATTTAACATGTAATGATCTCAATCGTTTCAAATGCAATAATCTTTGGTAAAACTACTTTGAACTTCAAAACCCCCAGCATAAAAATCAAATATCAAGTTACTATAGAAATATATGAAATTCACGTAGAAATATTTTATGAATAAAAATTGATTCAATGTAACTTTGGCCAAAATCTTTTCTAAAACTTCTTCATTTATTTTCATACATAATCGTAATTATTTTGTAAACCAATTGTAAGAAAAACCATTTCTAACAATTATAATCATGAATTCATAAAATTTACTTTTCGTAAATCATATTTAAAATTCAACATTCTAAATGAAATGATTTATAAAAATACTATTTTAAGGGAACATTATTCATTCACGTGTTAACTCCTAATAGTTATAATATATCATATTTGATAGCTTTCAATATGCTTCAACTTTAATTCCCTATCATACAAATAACATCATTATCATCTAACTATAACCTTGTAAAAATCGATTAAAATCTTAACAAAATTTCTCCATTTCCTTCATAAAGACCTTCATTTAATTTTTATCATATGTGTTCAAAATCCAATCAATATACCTTTTGTGAATGACTACCAGTTAAAATCTTTTCCTTATTCTTAATTTCATATCAACACAAAATTAAACACCAAAACCACTTTGAATCTAGTCAAAGTTGTCACCAATAAGGATAAGTACCATTTGATATTATTTAACAAACCCATGAAATAGCAATCTTACTAACATAATATCTCCAGATCTCCGACCTTTAACCAAAATCCACTTCAGCACTAGACATCAATAAGGCCTCATAACAGAGGTAAAAATATTGAATAGCGACTTATTTTGGTTCTTGAACTTATCACCCAAACTTTACTACCCAAGCATCAATATCTTAACTTTCTAACTTAAGTTCTTTGAATCATTTACTCACAATTGTCAACAACTCATGTGTTAAATATATATCTGTTTCTAGGTCCAGCCTTCACAGTTTGTATGCACCAACTAAAGACCATAAATCATATACAATTCCTTCCATTATCTTTTCTTTGAAATCTGTACTCTTTATTACTCTGATTTCAAAGATCCTGAAGCCACACACCAATGGTGAAGCTCAATCTGCCTCAAACAATCCCAACTCAAATCTACCACAGCACAAGCAGCAACCAAGCTCATTGATTTAAGCTAAATTTCTGTTAAATAGCTTCAATATTTAGCTATCCCCAACAAATCAAACATTACTCTCACAAGCTTCAACTTTGATCGGACAGAGCACCCCCAAACACTCAGATAACCGGAAATAATGGTAAAAGGGAATAGGGAATACTTACCACATACAATTTCAAACTCAATAGAAGCATCATAGCCGTTGCGCCAAATGTTCCTACACTTTTCTTCCTTCCTAGACTCGACAAACAGAGGAAACAGACAACAAATTATCCCGCCGCAGTGAACACTGATCCAAACAGAAGGGAAGAGAAATCTTTCATATGTACCACCAACCAAAAGGAACAGGACAAAGGTAGTGAAGGATCTCAACGAACTGCAACAACTAATGTAACCAAATTACTCCCTCACTGCCACTCTCACTCTGCTCTTCCACTAAGACAGCAAATTCAGAAAGCAAGGCAACACCGATGGCAGCAGCAGGGATGGTGGAATTTGAGGAAAGCAAGGCAACAGCTCGTCTGACCTTGAAGCTTTCGGCGACAGAAATAAAACTTGAAGGTAGAGACTTGCTACAGTACCCTGAATGCTCGGCAGCGGCGGCGACAGCAATGGTGCTTGCTAATGGTGCCAAAATTGGCCAACAGACCACCGGCAATGAAATTTCTCGAACCCCCGCGGCCACTCCTTCCTCGCCAGTGACTCCCATCAGTATTTCCCCCCTCTCGCTTCATTTATCTATAAGCCAAAACTGTGCGCGAGGCCACGGCTCCAATGGTGACAGCACGGTCAGAGCATTTGACAGAAGCCACGTCTGGTCACACGGCGTAGTTGGCGTGACGCGTTCGCCGCGACTGTCGGTCTGTCGCTGGCTCCCCTGCTGCTTCGTTGAGAATTTCAGAGGAAATGGGGAGAGCGTACGACGCGTGAAAGGAAACAGAGAAGAGGGGTATATTCGTAATTTCACCTGCCTGAAAAAGAAAATAAAACCTTCACTTCTGTAGTGGCTGGGACTCGAAAACTGTAGTGTTTACCCTCCGTCCCAAACCACTCTGATACTCCTTCACAATGCAATTTTCTTCAACACATATATATATCTTTTAATAAATTTATTTATACAATCTAAAAATTCTTTAGCCATAACATTATAGCCTATGTATATAGCTCTATAAATAGTAAAATTTATATAATAATATTTTAAAAATTTAAAATATCTTAAGCATATAAAAAATATTTAAAGTTGAATACCCAAGATTTCATAATCTTTAAATTTTTGCTATAATTATTTTATCTATAAATTATATTAAATTTAATAAATCAGAAATCTTATTATATTATATTTACTCATTATATTGGTATTACATGTAATTTTATATGCAAAATTAAGTTCTTGTAAGTACACCATGGATAATGAAATTGGTATTTAAGTACATAAGACAAGTGAAAAGTATATTGATAATTTAACATATCCAAAAGATATATTGGAGAAATATACTTAAAAATAATATATGATGACAATACATTATGCATAGTTCAGCTAAAAGGAAGATATACTTAAAACGTATTAAAAATAATCCACTTAAAAAAAATAGTACACTCTTGACTCTATTGAAAAAGTGTTATTGAAATGGCGTTGAAAATGTGATGTCATCAAGGGGAGTAAAAATGATATTGTCACAAGAAGTAAAGGTGAAATTTTTTTTAGGGGAGAAAAATATGTACTCTTTTTCATTTAACTAAGATTTTGTACTACTATATTTTCCTTGTAAGATTTTTAATAAAGAAATTTTAATATATATTATGTACTCTTTTTCTTTCAATAGGTTTTTATCCCATTTAGTTTTTTTCTAGTAAAATTTTAATGAGACATAATATTTATTATAAACATCTAAAGGGTAGTGTTATAAATATTTTAATAATAGAAGTCTATAACCCTTAACCTTTAAGATTATTTTTCTTAAACTCCTCAATTAATAGTTTAGAGAAGTTTATTACTGTTAATGTCATTATATTACTATTTATTTTATTATAATATTTGGATTAAATTTAAGAATTTAATTTCTATAAATAGAGGTCATGTATAAAGTATATAGAAGATGAAAAAAAAACTTATATGTAAATTAGAAATACTCGCTTGTCCTCTTTCTTAAATTCTTATCTTGATTTCTTTTTTTTCTACTTTCTTACTTTTTGAGTTTTATAACAAATCTCATTTTTCTCTTGTTAATTATTATGCACCTAAAAATCTTATTTTCATTTGGATTATTAGAGTTGTTAAAAAACCAATTCTTGTTCACACTATCCTTCTATAATATTATTGATATTAAATGTTTTTCAAAATATAAAATTAAAATTTTTCAAATTGTAAACGAAACGCTTCTAACATAAAATAAATAATACTCGTACTATAGAAAAATATATTGACCTTGACCAAAATGTTTCTTAAACTATATAATTTTAACAGCTTCAATTTTAATAAAAATTCACATCATACTTGATATATTTTAATTCTAAAAAGTTTGTGCATAGTTTTATACTGAAGTTTTGCCTTGAAAATATCGAGAAGAGCAATTTATTAAATGTTGACAAAATTTTTCATTCAAATACACTTATTAGTATTATCATATTCATTAATTATAGTATTAAGAAAATATACTATTTCCTCGCTCCCTATTTTTTGTCTTGATTTTATTTTGTATTAAGATGAGGTGGTGCACTTATTTCTCTTTATTCATATATGGCTTGTTCCAAATTTTAAGGTATAAATATCATTTATTTATAAGAAGGACAATAAAAAATTAGATCAACTTATTTTCAATTATTATATTAAATTCTTCAATCACATATGATTAAATAATTATTTAAAAAAAATTGGACACATGACCAAGTTATATTTAAAAACTCGCACCATAGTTATAAAGAATTTAATCTAAACTTTATTCTTATAATAATATTCCAGTTAGATGGATGCTATTAAATAGAGGACAACTTACAAAAAACATAGTTCTTACATAGTACTCTATATAATTTTTTCAATTTGTGTCCTTTTATTTAAGTCAATAGGGCCTTAGTAAACAAATTATCTTGTGACGGTATTATTGTTGGATGTCACATTCAAAATACACATTATCAAACGCGAGACAATTTTTGAAAAAAAAAATTGACGGGGGAGAAATTAAGGCGGTGATGTTCTCAGCATGCTTCATGACCTGTGCTAAAGCGGTGCTCTAGATCTGTGATCGCTCTGGTCTTGTATATTTTTGATCTGGTTTACCTGTTACAATTTACAATCCGCTTCTGTTTAATATCTTTTACGTTGGGTAGTTGTTTTTCATCTCTTACTCTCTTATTTTCTTCCGGTGGTTCTGGTAGTTATATCCTGCTGCTGCCATATTGCTCAGAGAAGCACTCTCTTTTAAGCAAGACAGAACAACACACCCTTAAACACAGACATAAAAGAAAACAACAAAAAACATGAACATATAGAATAACTAAGGGCAAAGAATCGGACTCAACAATTATCTTGCTGATTACTTTATCTTTTAGTGAAAAAAAAACAGACCGCAAACCCCAAGGTTCTGCAGTGATTTCTGTACAAACTCCAATATTATTCACAAAACCACCTATCCACTCCCCATCTTCATTTCTAATCAGCCCCCCACATCCTGCTCTCCCTGGTTGACCCTTTGCCACTCCATCAATATTTATTTTCATCCCACCCACTTTAGGGGCTTCCAATTCTTTTCATGAAGCTGCTAGATGCCAAAAAGGTGCATGTATCTAAGCTCCAATCGCTTATCTTCTATTACTGGCATCTTCGAGTTTCGGTTCGTATTATTCAACATTCTAAGAGGAATCTCTTTGTGCTCTACTTTGCTAATAGCAGATACCAAGATTTCATCCTTCAGCAAGGTGTTTGGACGCTTCAAGGTTTATCCTGTGCCGTTTTTTAATGGCGGCCTAATATGCATCTAGATAGAGTTCATTTCTTACCAGTTACAATATGGGTGCAAGTCTAGGGGCTTCCTATGGAATACCACACTGAAGATGTTGAGTCCAGTTCAAGCTAGAGGTTTACACATCAAAGGAGCTCTTTCCCACGATATCAATCTACAAGCTTGTTCCTGTCCAAGAACTCTCTTAGGTGACCGACTTTACCCTTCTTTTCTTTGGGAACACTAATTTTATGTGCAAGAGTTGCTGTCAGATTGGACATGGTGTGGGTCCTTGATTTAAGTCGGGGCAACACTGATTGGGCTTTCTTTCAACATCTATTGGACCAAGGTCTGCGCATGTTAATGTTCCTGCATCCAGATACCTCATCAATCGATCTATGGCCCTTCTTATGGAGAATTCTTCTTTTGTGGACCTACAGCTTAACCTCAGTAAACGACCCAGATCATCAGAGGGGGACCTGTTTACTCATACTCTATCCTACGTACCAATTAGTTCCATAGATGAGGTGCCAAATATGGTTAAAGCTACGCGGAAGCAAAGGCAGTCTGTTGCTTTTACTCCATTGAATGATAAGAGGAGGGGGCCTTTTTCCCCTAAAGCGCCGAGGGCTTCATCATTCACTGATACGCTTCCTCTAACCTGGATATATTGAGGTCTGGTTTGAGATATTTTGCCAAGCGTTCAACAGCTTCTGGAGAAATAAACTCTCATTTCCATGACACCCTACAAGTTCAGCTGTGTTACTGAGAAGCAACTGCGTCCAACATCTTTCACTAGTTCCAAGAGAGCCAAGTTAGTTCCTCCGAGCATCGATGATCCTCCTCTTTCTGGTTCACGAATTTGCAGGAGAGCAGAAAGTCTTCATGCCTTCTTCTGTTCCTGGAGTCTAAGGTGGTAACTCCAAACTTCTTCCACTTGTTGTTTGTGGCATGTGGAGTCTCGTCCTACTAGCCAAGAAATATATGTTCATGTGGATGAGATATATGTTCTTTGCAATACGGAATTCAATCCGTGAATTAACTTCTTAGTCATTCGACTTTCAATATTCATATGGATGAATTCGGCTAAATATTCATCAAAGGGTTTCTCTTTCCCTAAGCCTCACGCTCACCACTATCTAACTGAGAGGAATAAGAATAAAGAGATCCCTAAAATGAGATTACAGAAAATAAGAATGAGAGATAAATATATCTTCCATATGAAGATAAAGAGATTAGAAGGTCAGATAGACCCAAGAGAGATAGTATAAGAAGGGTCTAAGATAGTAAAGTATCAAGGTTGGAGCCTATTAGCACCAGTGCTTCAGATTTTTATCGACCCTTTTCAGTTAAGCGTGCTCAGGCAATAGTAGCCTAATAATGGGTGACCCCTAGGAAGTGATAAAAAAAAGGTGTAAATGCCACAGAAATTTAGCATATATGCACAGAGTTATATAAAATGAAAAGCAAGAGCTATGAAAAGTTTGATAGGGTTATGAACGATAAGAGACTAGAACCCTTATGTCAAATCCAATTGGAATGGATTTAAAAAGAAATATTTAGAAGAGTTTTCTCAAAAGTTAGCAAAGTCATAAGTTAAAGAGAATGTTAGACTGATGTTATCTTAAGATAAGTTATGAAAAGATGAAATATACCATGATATAGCCATATTTGGCCAAATATGCCATGATACGGCATGAAAAGTGCGTAATGAGATATATTATGAAAAGTAGGTATCAAGAAGTATGATACGAAGTGGCTTTGTAGCTAGCTGTGTAAACAGATAGAGAGGCTCCCTTTTTGAAAGGGATAAGATGTTTGAATGTTCTGTTACAGATGAAATAGCAAGTGAGAGCTTTCACTCCATGCATGAAATGACAGACATTATGTGATATTGTAAAATATGTTAAAGCTTCAAATGTTAGAGCAGTGCAAGCTCCATATGATAGAGATGTGCAAGCTCCAAGTGTTAGAGCTGTACTTATTAAGAAAAGGAATGCTTGAGCTCTGATGTTAGAGCTTTGTATTCATTGGCAGGTATGTAGTCCTGCAATATGTTGGCCAGGCATTATCTATGTTAGAGTATGTGCTCTTATGTGCTCCTATCTAGTAATAAAGAAAAGAAAGAAAGAATAATGACATAAGTCCTCTCTCTGTATTATGATGAGTTAGTAAAGATGATAAGAAGAAAAGAAGTATGATGATACGAAAATGAAATATAAAGCTTTGCGGATGTTAAGAAAATTCTGCTAGATACTCAAAGAAATAATAAGAGATACATGTTAAAGGTATGATGAGTAGTTGACAGAAACTCCAGAATACAACAATATTTGAGAGAGCTTGATATGAAAGAAATGGGCACTACTCACAAGTCTTGTATATTAAGAAGTCCATATGCAAATAGATACATAGAAAATAAGCAAGTAATAGAATAAAGGAGAGTTCAACTCTCATTGAGTTGATTCAGAACAAAAGAATAATCACAGCAAAGATATGAGGATCTGCGGACATGGAAAGTACTCCACTAAGATGTCAAAATAGAAGATAAGAAATAGATACCCTAATCCTTAGTCATAAAGTGAGAAAATAATATCTATCTAAGATTGTTGACTAAGGTACTAAGTAAATTTTGAGGACGAAATTTATTTTAAGGGGGTAGAAATATCACATCCTACTTTTTCCCTATCTAGATAATATTAATAGTGGAAAGAGGTTTGAAAATGATTGTGATGGTGAATAGAAAGGAAAAATAATAATTGGACAAAGATATAAAGAGAAGGACTAAAATGAAAAGTTTAAAGATTCTATGGTAGAAAATGAAAGTAGACAAAAGCTTTTGGCCATTAAGTGTAATTATGAAAAGTTAAGGACATAAAGTGTAATTTTTAAAAGTTCAGGGTAAAAATAGTAATTATTGAAAGTTGAGCAGGAAAAGGCTAAAAAATAATCAGAATCAGATTAGTCCCAAATTTTCTCAGTAAATAAAGAAAATTATTCTGATTAATTTGACACACACAGAATTTTGATTTGAGGTCCCAAAAAATTTATATTAATTTCTGAAGAAAGGGAAATTAATACAGTATCCTCTGGACCTCATAATCATATGAAATTTGGCATTAAATTCCTATAATTAATATAAAATTTTATAAAATTGACATACCTCAAAAAGGAGTTCTATATAATTTATTATAAAATTTACAGTGGATTAAAACATCCGATAAATATGTTTCAGGGGAATTTCTCGGGAGTTGAGCCCATGAAGGTAGTAGACCATGTAGAGGGCCCAAAATGATATCTTATAAGCCTAATAATATTTTTATATAAGTATGTGGGTTAGGGCTAATAAGGATCGAGATAAGTGTAAAATTACAAAAATGCTACTGAGTATGCCACTGTATTGTGTCATTGAGTCAGAGTTAGACGAAGGGCATTTTGGTTATTTGAATAAGGTTAGACAATCAAGGAGAGTCCCCAAAATAGTTGACCAAGGTCAGGGAATAATATGATGATATGTGAAAAGACGATAATGCCCTTTGAGAAATTAAAGTGAAATTGAACACCGATAAAGGGTCTTGAAGAAATATAGAGAATTTGTATCAGGACTTCTGGGTCTCAAAAAATTATGAGACTTTTTAGGGGAGTTATTTTATATTATAATGAAATTTTAAAAATGTTAGAACTATTAAAAGATGTGTCTAGCATTTATTTCAAAATCAGGATATTTTAAGGATATCAGTATAAGGAAAATGCCTTGAGATTTATGCTAATTAGCTATTAGACCCAAGGAAGGCCTAGGGAAGTCCAAAATTTTGTCCTAGAGCAGCCAAATAAGTCCCAAGAGTTGTCTTGGAGCCCAAGTCCAATAATAAATAATTTTTGAATTTTTGAAAAGGAAAATAAAAAGGAATAAAGTGTGAATTACGGTTTGCATATGGTGGGACCCACAAGACCTCACACATGGCATCCAAGACAATGGGGTAGGAGAAGAGTTTTGTCATGTGACCTTATCTCAAGTTGGCTTGGTGAGTAAGTTTAATGTGAGAGCAATTATGAGCCATTAGATCAAATAGTGCACAAAATGATCTTTAACCCTTCATTTTCCATGAAATTTTTCTATAAATACCCTAACAAATTCTGAAGCAAACAGTTGCATGAGAACCCTTAGGGAACATCTTGCAAAATGAAAACTCAAGGCAAGACAAAGAAGATTCAAGGTACTAAAGTTCAAGCAAGCTAGAGATTAAAGGTAAGCAATCTATCCTAACTTATCTTCCTTTGATTTGGGAGCTTGAACTTAAGGTTTTAATGAAATAAAGTTGAGTTTTCCCTAAGGTGTCGTGCTTTCCAAAATCCTTAGATGAAAGGAAAAAGAAAAAATTAAAGTTAGAGATATGTGATTGAAGTTTAAACAAGCTAGTTAAGTGATTGGTTGTTGAATCAAGTTGATATTCTTAACTTTACCATGGTTGAACCATTTTAGTTTGCACTTTTCATGATGGAAGGAAATAGAATTTCAATTATCTAATGCTTCTATTGAATTTATATGATGATTTTGTATAGGATTGGATAGGTTTTGAACCTTGAAAGTATTGGAATTTCAAGTTGTAGTTTTAGAAGTTATTCTCTATTACTGTTCACTCACATGAACTGTGATTAAAATTTCATGATTTTGATACTTTTAATGGTTTTAAAATGAAAAGTTGTGTGGGATAAATTGGAGAAACAAGTATGGGAAACATTAGAATCAAAATGAGAATTTTTGAAAGAAAATAAGGTGTTATGCAATTCTATACAGAACAATGCATAGGAGCTAAAATTTCATGATTCTAAGATCATAAATGGATTCAAAAGATGAAATTATGTAGGATAAATTTAAGACATCAATTGGTTCAAGGGCCAAGTTAATCAGTGAAGACTAGAGAAAGTTATGTTAGTAAAGAGTTTATCAAGGTTAGTCTTGAATATTGTTGGAGTTCATGGCCCTAATGAATTATATGATGAATATGAATGTGTTTAAGACCTTAAAGCATCCAAGAAGATGTTGGGAAGTGATTGACTGAAAGACTTCATGGTTGGAAAGCTAGGGAGCAAGTGCAAAGATTACGAGAAAAGCTTAAGTGCAAGGTAGGGACTTACCTCTTTATGTGCTTGATTTGGTATGCTTATGTGTTGACATGTATATGATAGTTGAATGATATTGTGACATGATAAATGATGTTGAATGTATTGTGAATAACATGTTTTCCATGGCCATGCACTTTTATGCAAAAGTATATAGCATGATGGCATGTCACTAATCAAAGAAAGTTTAATGAAATTACATATCATGCATTACATCCATCTTGCATAATTAAATAGTAATATTTGCTACTGAGATTCTCTAGATTCTCACCCTCCCATAACCAACCAATTTAGGTCAAGCATGAAGGAAAATGTGTGCACGGAGAAGAGCTAAAGAATAGAAGAAAGGAAGTGAAGTAATTGAAATTCTAACATATGCTATGAATTATTCATGTACGTAAATGCCATGTAAGGTGTCTATTTATGTGATAAAATTGTATAAAATAATTATAACATATGTACATTATGTATATGAATATATGAGAAGCTTATTTGATGGTTTAGGAAGGCTAGATTAGTTTATGAATGTTTAAGCAAGAAGATGAAATGGTAAAAACGTAGGTCCTAAAGTAGTTTTGTTGGGACTTCAGTTTGACCTAGAAAATGAAATGATTATTTCATAAAATTTTATAAGCATGTAGTACACATCCATAGCTTTAAATTCATAGGTAACACGCCTCATTTGGATATGTATATCAAGAGAAATGAATTTCCAAAGTTAATAAACAGAATATGAAAATTCCAGAATTTACCATATGAATAGTAAAAAGTAACAATTTTTAACTGTATCAATTGGCAATGTAAATGTCCAGATTTATATTTTTTCCTTAAAGAGATATAAAAGGGCTTCAATTAGAAATTTGGATCACCTCCATAAGATTTTTCTACAATTAGTTATGAATTTTTAAAGTTTGATTGTAAATCTAGAAATCACCAAATGAATAATATCCGAGAAGTAAATTTTAAAATTTTAATTTTTGGGCTAATGTAATGCTTCCGCTAATCAAATACACTTATGAATACATACTATGAGGTGATAAAAGTAGGATGTTTCAGGATAATATTTTAAATATACATGATAGACTCTTCTAAATTATTAATTATTTCTTCAATTTTATTAAAATTACATAGGCTCTTCTTACATTAGTTTTATATATACATTTTAATCTAATTTTTAATATCTTTAAGAATATTTCATAAAAGATTCTATAATTACCATTTTATTAATTAATATACATGTTCATAGAAGAGTATAATATTTATATTATAAAATAAAATATACTTTAGTATCTATCTAGTTATAATATACGATTTATAAAAGATTTAGTAATTTATATGTCTTAAATAATTTGACTCATCTTATTCTTTTTTTATTATAATTATTTGAATTTTAAGAAATGTCATTTTTATAACCATGGTAGAGTTTTTTTTTTTAGATTTTAGTAAAACTCTTTTTTAAAACTCCTTTTTACCATAGTTAACTCTTTTGAAATAAACTAAATTCATTTATAATTTTTTATTTATATTGTGTACAAAATGGGTCCAAGTAATTAATAGTACTTATATTTTTAGAGGATTTTACACTCTATGGCAAATACCAACAAGTTGGAGAGTTTTGAACACTTTTTACCTACATTATTGCGTTCAGTTGACACGATGGGTCGCTATTTCAACACCTGGACACATCATCATGGTAACGATATAAGATCTACAGGGATGTTAGTTAATGTACCTAATTCTAATACTAGTTTGTATAATGTTAGCTGACATATTAAGCTTGATTTGCCTCGTTTTGATGGCACTGAAACAACCCTGAACCGATGTCGCCTTGGGGTTACTTCAAAAATTCAAATCAAGGATTGCGTATAGTGCAACCTCGGGTTGTTCTCTCTGAGGAGCCAAAATGAGAAATTATTTTTTTAAGTAACTAAATGCAATGCAACCTAAATTAGAAAATGAGATTTGTTTTGATTGATTAACAACTAAATGCAATGAATTAAAATAGATTTAAAGAAAATATTTTTGGTATTTTTAGTTTAAAGGAAGGAATAATGAATGATAATGAGAGAAAAGAATAAATTCAAAGATGATTGATAATAATAAAAGCAATCCTCCAATTTAATAACGTAGAAAATCATAGCTTCAAAAGATATGGGAGTTATAAACAATGAATTAAGAATTATAATTAAACTTTTAATCCAACAACCGAGCCACCTCGAATTGTCACAAAATATTTTCTAAGTCCTAATTTATTAATTGCTACCAGAATAATAAAATAGGACTAAAGATATTAAAAACTAATGCTTAATTATACTCAATAATTCATAAAATAGAATTTAAGCTAACAAGAGACACAACGATCCAATAATTCAAGCCACCTTAAAAAATCACAAAATATTCACAATAATCTCAATACAATGTCTAACCCAGATCAAAGTAAATAAAATTAAAGTTAATTAAAGATTAATATCAAATGTCAAGCAAAAATTCAGTCACAATAATCCTCAATAAATTTAAATAAATTATTCTAAATATTCCTAATAATTATAAAATTAATCCTAAGACCTAGGAGTCATAATATAATTATTGGGTAGAGAATTAGAGTAACTCATACTCCCCTTTGAGATCACAAACTCGTGCCTTTGCCATTGAATTAGAGAATTTAGATGTTTAGCCACGCATAGCCACAAAGATTAACACCAATTGCAAGATCTTAGCCATTAATAATGATGCTGCACGTTGTGCTGGGTGAGAATGTTGCTGCTGTTCTGTTCGCTGGTTCTGTGTGCTGCCGTCAGTGAGTGATGAGGACAGCGATGAAGACAGTTGAAAGGGGTGGAGTCCTTGGGAGAGAAGATGATTGGGTAATATGGAGTGGAAGGAAACCGCCGCAGCACTGTGTGTATGTTTTCTTTGCAATTGCGTTTTGCCTTCACTGAGCTTTTCAATTCTGCAGCCACCTCCACGCATGTGTGTATGCTGTGCGCTTTTTAAAAGTAATTGGAATAGGACAAAAACCTAATGGTCTAAACTACAAGGTTTGGCCCATGGGTCCTCATTTGTAATTTATGAAATTGTAGTCCTTTGTTGTCATTTATAAGTTATGATTTCTCTTAAATTCCTGAAATATAAAATTAAAATGATGTAATATCTTTTCTTCTAAAAATAATTGATTGGGAGAAATAATAAAAATATGACAATTATGCCCTTGTTAAGAACTAATTTAATATAAGGCATATTAATTCAATTAGTGCACAAATAATATAATTAAGGACCACAATGTTGACAAAATTCCACTAAAATGATATGAATAAATATATAAAAATATAGGTTTGTCAGGCACCGATACTATGAGTTGGTTATTATAAGCTAAGCAATATTTTTTTTATCAAATTCCTTATGATCAACGTATTACTATAGCTTTTGTCCATTATGATGGCTTTGTTGTTCCTTGGTTTCAGCTATTGTAGAAAACAAACTAGATTCTGTCGTGGTGGTCTTTGGCTTTAGCAATTTGGTCCTTCATATTTTGAGAATCCTTAGATAAAACTTTTTAAGCTGATACAAACTGGATCAGTAGTGGATTATCACATGTTGTTTATGGCAATGGTGAACAGTATTGAGAGACTTTCAAAGGACACATTATGTGATTGTTTTTTAAGTAGGCTGAAACCAAATTTGTTTATCGAGTATTAGCTTAGGAACCATTTAAGCTGACTAGGGCTGCGTCTTTAGCCAGATTATTTGATGAATAGTCTAGTATGCATGGTCATTTAAATAGGCCCAACTTCATCTCCAACACCAGTAGGCCTTGTTCTTACAGACCATCTTATAGTATGGTCTCTTTTACTGCGTCATCATCTTTGCCATCTACTATGGGGTTGTTACCTAAACTTCTGATAAAGCAGTTGATACCGATCAAGAAGCTTTTTGCAACAGAAATGAAAGTGCGGAAGGAGAAGGGTCTTTGTTATAATTGTGATGAGAAGTTTACATGGAACCATATGTGCCCAAATCATTAATATTTGTTGATTCAAGTATATTAAGGTATCTCTACACTAGACCTAGTATTACTCGTGACTGAGATTTCAGTTCGTACTAAACTGAAGATTGATGAAGACCTGGTGCCTTATGTGTCTTTTCATGCTTTTTATGGATCTTCACATCGTGCAATTATTCGATTCTCTGGGTCGATTAATGGAACTATAGTACAAATTTTGTTGGATGGAGGCAGTTCTGATAATTTCATTCACCCTTAGATCGCTTCTCATCTTAAACTGTCTTTGTTATCATCTACAAATCGCTTAGTAGTAGGAAATGGAGAATATATGTGTGGTGAAGGGATTTTCAAGGATTTCATTATTAATATTCAAGGCCACAATATTGTGTTAATTTCTTATGTTTTACTAATTGCTAGATCATATTTAATTATGGGTTCTTCATGGGTTACGACATTAAGTTCACACATAATTGATTATAGTTGTGCCACAATCAAGTTTTACTTGAATAATACTTTCATTACCCTTAATGGAAACCCATCTTTTAGCCTAGAGCCATTGCAATATCATCATCTAAAGAGGATTCAGGTTACTGATATGGTGCTAGAATTATATACTTTGTTTTTTTTTATCAACTTGTGATGATGTTAGGGCCTCTTTTCCATATACACTACCTTGTGACTTGAGTAAATTATTGCAAGTTTGAAATTGTATGTATAGAACCCTGTGGTCTGGCTCCGCATCGTGCTCATGACCATGCTATTCCACTTTAGGATGGTGTTCAAGTAGTGAAGGTTCGCCCTTATCGTTATCCCTTCAGTCAGAAAACCATTATTGGGAAAATGGTTACTGAGATGTTGGAGCAAGGTATTATCCAATTGAGTACTTGCTTTTTCTTTACTCCTATTTTATTGGTTCGTAAGAAATATGGTACATAGAGATTTTGCACTAATTATCATGCTCTTAACGCTATTACTATTAAGGATTCGTACCCTATGCTTACGGTAGACAAGCTACTTGATGAATTAAACGATACACGTCTTTTTCAAAATTGGATCTTCTTTTAGGATACCATCAGATTTTTGCAAAGAAAGAAGATCACCACAAGACTACAAAACTCACCGTGGTTTATATGAATGGCCGGTGATGCCATTTAGCCTTTGCAATACTCTGACTACTTTCCAAGTATTGATTAATGACATTTTTTAGCCTTTCCTTAGTCAAATTGAATATTTAGGCCATATTGTTACAATTGGGGGTATGGAGATGGATCTTGTAAAAGTAGTTTCTGTTTAGAATTGGATAATACGTAATTCTATTTCCTAACTTAGAGAGGTTTTTTAGGATTAACAGGTTATTATCGTCATTTTATTCGATATTATGCGAATATTGCATCTCCATCAACTGATTTATTGTTAAAGGATGCCTTTGCTTGGTCTTCTAGCACATAACTTGCTTTTCAAAACTTGAAGCAGGCTCTAATTTTTGCACCGGTGTTATCATTGCCAGATTTTTCTTAACCATTTATAATTGAGGTTAATGCTTCTGGATCTGGTATAGGGGAAGTACTTAGTAAGAACAATGACCCTATCACTTATTTTTCAAAGTTTAGGCATTATTTGGCAGGCATTCCTTTATTATTAGGACCGATCAACAAAGTTTGTGCCATTTGTCCAACCAAGTCATTCAAACTCATGAACAGGAAGCATTTTTGCCAAAATTACTTGGGTATAATTATAAAATTGAGTATAAATATGGGAAGACTAACATTAATGTTGATTCCTTATCACGATCTTTTCTGGCTATTTCTTTTTCTACTAATGAGCTATTTTCACAGATTCAGGCTATAAAGGAGCACATGGGAGAGCTTAGATAACCAGAAAATTTTGGGTCTAGGTTTGGTGTTTTAGCTAGAATGGAAGAAAATACAAGGAAGGAATGAGATGGTGATGGGAGTAGAAAGGAGAGTGGAGTTGACACTGCACCGCATTCTTTAATGTCTTACAGGAGAGCAAGGGTAGCAGGTGGGAGAAGAACTGCTAGCTTTGACATGGACTTTGTGTTTCAAACTGACATGAAAGGTTTGCAAGTTCAAGAGCATGTAGAAGGAGGGACAAGGAGAATGGAGAAAAGGACAAGGGACATGATAAGGAGAGATACAAGTAATATGGAGTTAACGAGGTTAAGGACAGAGGAAGTTATTATGAAGAGAGAAGGTAAGGGGATGGAAAAGTGTGCACACAAGTGGAAGTTATTACGAAGAGAGAAAGTGAGGGGATGGAAAAGTATGCGCACAAGTGGATAAAGTGATTCTTTAAATTGGGCCTAGTGGGGTGGGGAAGCAGAATTAGGCCCAGGGAGAAGTAATGCAAGAATTTAACATGGATAGGTGGATAGAGAAAGTGGACCCAGGTGATCCAAACTTTGGGCCTTTAGCAATTATAGGTAGTGACCTACAACATTGGACTCTTTCATGGAAATTAGAGTACAGGCAGTGATATTATTGTTGTCCCAAAGACACAATTTGAAGGTTACCTTTAAGTGGCTCTATGATTTGAAAATTTTATATTTTATGGATAATATTCTTTATTGGAATACAAGGGGCTTGTAATGAAGGGCTCCATAGAAATTTAAAAGTAATATGCAATCGGATTAAACCCAGTTTAATTATTTTAGCTTAGAAAAAGTGTGATAAAGTTAATTGTTTCCAGTCCCTGCTCATGTTGGGTCTTGATTCAGTTAAAGTTATTCATAGTAAAGGAAGATAAAGAGGTATTGTCGCAGCATGGAAAAGTAATTTATCAAAGTGAATGTGCTAGAGGAGGACAAGCAATATTTTCACATGGAATGCTCTTTGCCAAAGAAGCCAATGTTTAAGCTCACAGCAGTTTATGCTATCCTACATTTAGACTTGCAGAAGATTATGTGGTATAGGATTCATATGCTCTCCTACTCAATATCAACACCTTGGGTAGTGATGGGAGATTTTAATGATATTCTTCTCTCTTCAAAAAGAAGTGGGGGTGCAATTTCCAATAATAACATAATTAATTGGTTTTATACGACAATTAAGACTTATGGCCTAACAAATATGGGTTTCAAAGGCCTAAAATTTACCTAGAGAGGTCTAAAGATTGTGGGGTATTCTAGGTTATTTGAGAGACTCGACAGAGCTTTGACAAATTCACAAATACTATCGTATATGCCAGATTGTTACCTTAAGGTACTTCTTCGTACTAATTACTCTTATCATTATCCTATTTCTTTGCAATTTCATAGCGATGACAAGGGCGAAGAGTCTAGACCTTTTCGTTTTGAAGCAATGCGGTTAACCCATGAAATTTTTTGACACTTTGTAGCATCTAAGTGGGCTATAGGAATAACTCTTAATCAATCTTTAAAGAATTGAGATCTAACCTTCTTGTGTGGAATAGAGAAGCTTTTGTTAGTTGAGAAAATGAAGATCCTAATGGCCAGGTTAGGTGGAATCTAGAACTCACCTGTGTATCCACATTTAGTTTACTTGTGTAATCTTGAAAAGGAACTTCAGGAAGAGTTGGAAGGCATTTTGAAAGTAAAAGAAATTAAATAGTTCCAAAAATCTAGAACTACCTGGGTTACAAACGGTGATAGGAATACAAGATATTATCATTTGAAGACTAATTTGAGAAGAATAAGAAACAGAGAGTTGACACCAAGGGATGAGAATGTGTCATGGATAGAGGATGATTTAATTTTGAAGAATTTGGTTGTTAATTACTTCAAAAATCTATATGAGGAGGAGGAGTTACCCTATTATTTTCTACATACGGGAAGTTCCTATCCTAGGGTGGAGAGTTATATGCTTTTCATTTACATATTGTGCCCACAGTGGAGGAAATTAAGAGTACATTGTTCTCTATGGGGTCCTTATAAGGTACCAAGAGATTATGATTTTTGTCATATCTTTTATCAGTCTAACTGGAAAGTAGTGGGTAATGCATTATGTTCTTTTGTCAAGGATGTGTTTCAAAACAAAACTTTGGTAATAGAGATAAACAAGACTCTTATAATTTTTTTATTCTTAAGAGGGATTCTCCAGAGTTAGTTCATCACTTTAGATCGATCTCTTTATGTACAGTTCACTAGAAGTGCATAAGTAAAATAATCAATGCTAGACTTAGGGATGTTATGGATAAAATCGTATCTCCTTTCCAAGTTAGTTTTATAAAGTGTAGACATATACAATACAATATAATTGTAGGGCAAGAATTAATGCATCAGATACAAAAATATAGAGGAAGGAAAGGTTTAATGGCTCTAAAGATTGATATGGATAAAGCATATGATCGGGTTTGATAGGATTTTCTTAAACAAGTCTTAATAGAGGAGGGGTTTCAATCAGATTTTGTTTCCTTGATTATGACTTGTGTAACTTTAGCTACTTATAATGTGATGTGGAATGGTACTAAAACTGATTATTTTACTCTGGCGAGGGGTCTAAGGCCAGAAGATCCAATTTCACCTCTGCTTTTTGTTCTTGTTATGGACAAGTTGTCTCACTTAATTAGTGATAGGTTAAATGATGAAAAATGGAAACCTATTAAGGTTACTAAAATAGGGGCTAGGGTTTCTCATCTTATATTTGCTTACTATTTACTTCTTTTTGGGGAGGCAATAGTAGACCAAGGTAGATGTATGATGGAGTGCTTGAACAAGATTTGTATGGCTTCTAGGGCATGGGTTAGTAAAAATAAGTCCTCAGTTTTCTTTTCTTCAAGGGTGAATCCAACTTCCCCAAGGAGATCAAAAGTATTATTTGAATAGGTGTGTCTACAGAGATTGGGAAGTATTTAGAGTTCCCAATTTCCAAAAGGAGGAGACCAACATAAATGTTTCAGTACATTATTGACAGAGTTAAGTCCAAGCTAGCATCATGGAAGAAGAACAGCTTGTCTACAGCAGGTAGAATTACATTGGCAAAATCTTTTTGAGTTCAATTCCTTTATATCCAATACAAGTGGCTAAGATTCCAGAATCAATCTACTAAGAGATTGAACGACTACACAGAAATTTTATTTGGGGAAAGAGACAACAACCTCATGTTTCAGATAACTCAGCCAAAATCAAATGGAGGATTTGGTTTTAAATGGTTGTCATCTTTTAATAGGGCTTTTGGAACAAAGATAGCTTGAAATATGATTTCAAGCTCTACAGGGTTATGGGTTGAAGTCTTATGGAAGAAATACATGTTAATAAATGAGGAGAATTTGTTAGCCTCACGCAAAGGGTACTCGGCTATATGGAAATTTATATCTGACAAGCATGTTGTTATTGACAAAGGCATAAAGTGGATACTTAGATATGGGAGCTCAATACAATTTTTAAATATTTTTGGCTATTTCCTGATGCTAGGATAAGAGATATTTGTCTTAGGCCCCTAACGAGTGATGAGGAAGCTACTACAGTTGTAAATTAGGTGTGGATGGATCTTGGGACTTTAGTAGTTTGGCGGAAATTATTCTAAGCAATGTTTTTTAAAGGCTAATTACGATGATTCCACCAAGGACATATACTTGGCCTAATTTTAGGTCATGGGGTGTGACTGCTAATGGGGATTTCACTTTAAGGAGTGCTTATTATCTATTAAAGGAAATAAGCTCCAACTCTGTTAGTTCAGCATATAAAGATATTTGGAAATGGCAAAGTGTAGAGAGAATTATAGTGTTTATGTAGATAGCTGTCAACAATAGGCTGACAACTAATGCCTAAAGAAGCTAGTGGTCCTTTACTTCTGCTTTTTGTCCCAACTGTAAATTGGAACAGGAGGACACATTATATATCTTGAGATATTGTATTTATGCTAGGTGCATTTGGCTTAAATTATTATTGCCATAGCAGCACTCTGCTTTCCTTGACACTTCTATTTCATATTGGTTTGCTTTAAACCTAAAGAGGAAGGTGGGCAATAGGGACAACAATTGGAAATTCATTTGGGGAGTAACTATTTGGAAGCTCTAGTTATTGAGGAATATGATTGTCTTTAATCTAGTTGCTACAAGACCTGAACAATCTGAGTTGGTTATCTTACAAGTATGGAAGAAATACGCACAGGTCAATGATCATGATTATTTACAGTATTTATCTTCCACAGAGAAGCTATGTTGACAACCACCACCTCCGAGGTGGATCAATATTAATAGGGCCATGTTCATGATCAATAATAGAGTTGGTTATGGTGGAGTGTTAAGGGATCATAATGGCAAGTGAATATATGGTATCACCCATTTCATTAGTATCTACAGTTCCACTAGGTCAGAGAAATTGTCTATGTTTTGAGGCCTCCAAACTGCTTGGGACAAAGGTTATAAGAAGGTCATTCTTAAATCAGATGCTAAATATATCATTAACATGTTGGGGGTAAGTAACACAAGGCTTAGAGGCAGTATACTAATTGTGCAGATTCATGAACTCAAGCATGCGATAGAACTTAAAGCTACAATTTATATCATGAGAGCCCAACTGAGTTGTTGATGCTCTTTGCCAAGGAAGGACTTTCAAGAAATCCATTATTGATGACATTTATCTTACGTAGTTGCAGTATTTAGTAGCTTTTGAGTATTTATGATTCAATTTCTTATTAGTTTAATTTCTTTTAGGCATTAGCCCTCTGTGACTTAATTTAGATTGAACTACTTTTGTGACTTATTTTAGATTGAACTCATGCACATCTAGTCGAAAAATTTATTTGTATTTATAAAAATACCACTAGTCATATTTTTTAAATCGTCTCTACAATTTCTAGTCTAGACAAGGTAGCCTAAAATGCATTTTTTTTCTATTAATGAAAGCTCATAATATAAAATTGATAATAAAAATAAAATTATATTGACTAATTTTTTTAAAAAGTATATAATTTTAATAGATTAAATGTTAATAAAAATTCACATAATACTTAATATATTTTAATTTTAAAAAGTTTGTACATATTTTTATATTGAATTTTTGCATTTAAAATATTGAGAAGAGTAATTTATTAAATGAGAAAACTTATATCAAGTTCTTCACATCTATTTTATCAAGTTCTCTAATCTCACTCTGCCATGTATCCTATTTTTTTAATATCTTTATTTAACTTAGAATCACATGGAAAAATAGTACGTATGGGAAAAAATGATTAGAGAACTTGACATAATAGATATAAAGAATTTGATGTAAGTATGGTCCAAATAACATTCTTTCAAGTAGAATTGGTCCTATATATAATTAATAAACACTTTATATTTGCTTAAAAAAATAATTTATTTTTTCTATTTTTACTCCCAATTAATTGCTTGTTTTTATCAATAAGAGTTGGATCTAGTGGAAGATGTTAGTAGCTTATATAATGTGACAAATTAAGGTTCAAATCTACATTGGGAGAAGTATCAGACAATGCCTTGAATATAATTGCATAAGCCTCTAATAGGAGGACACATATATTTATAAAAAAAAGATTATATTTTTCATCTCTTTTTTCTCACTCATTCTTTCTCTTCTCTTTTCCTAAAATATTCTCTCTCACTTATCATTTTAAAAAAAAATATCCCCCTATTCTTAATATAAGAGTTGGATAATTAATTTATGAATATTAAAAAATTAATTAAGTTAGTTACTTATAACAAATATATATTAGTTTCCCTATAATACATTTCCTAATCATGTACATTATAATTACTCCTTAATGTAGCCCTTTTATGATGTGCAATCAATATAGAAAATTTGAAAAAAAAAATATAAAATTAAAAGATAAAATATATTAGAGTTTTATAATTAGAATCAAAATAAACCCTTCATTTAACTCTTTTATTTAGGAGTAGAAATAGTAGTAAATTTAATATATATATATATATATATATATATATATATATATATATATATATATATTACACATTTATTGAATCTACTACACGAGGTACCGATCCTAGCACTGATCCATAATTGCCTAATCTGCCTTAGTTTTCTTTCTAAAGCTTGGATCAATGCTATAGCATTTACTTTCATTTGCATTAGTTTTAGGCTTTTAGCCCTTTTAAAGATATAGTACTCGCTGATCGGGTACCTTTTTATAATATTTTTTTAATCTTTACTATAAAACTATTCAATTAATTTAGATAAATTTTAAAAAATTAATTAATTATAATAAATATCACTTGATAAAACTAATATTTAATAATTATTTTTCTTATAATTAACAATTACGAACCGCAATTACACGAGTTTCATATATATATATATATATATATATATATATATATGACTGTTTATACCTTTCAAATATAGTGTAACATATTTTTCTATTTCGCATATCCTATACATAAACCATCAAATGTATATACCTTTAACGTTGTCTTAAGGTTCTCTAAGTAGCTTTACTTGAGGATTTTAAGATAAAAACTATAAAATATTGTGAAATTAACCATCAAATAATAGTCTCCTTGTTGAATTTTAGAAAGTCATAGATGTTATTTAAACATATCTGTGGTGGTTAAGTTTGAGCTAGTTAACAGAATCTTAAAGCATGCGTAAACAAGAAAAGGTAAGAGTATAATATCTTCTTTTAGGCTTATTTGAAATGTTGTTAATTGTTAGTTATATTTTCAATGGTAAATATTAACCAAATATAAAAAAAGACAACCAAATTAAATTTATCTAAGTTACAAAAATCTCTTCAATCATATCAATTTTAATTTGGCTGCTTTGTAGAACGAACCCCTTCCAACACATCACTTTCCAAAACCATGAGGGGGAAAATAATTAAAAGCACATGCGCCACATCCCTAATATCTACTTTAAACCTATCTAAGTCTTCTCTCTCTCTATATATATATATAAGACAAAGCACCACTTCTCTATCACCACCACCATGTACGTCCTTATCGTTCTCTTTATTTTCTTCCCCATCACAGACATAAGTTCAAAATTTAGCAGATGACACAACCATGATTAGGATACTCTTCGAGAGTTCCAAAATAATAAGGTGTTGGGTAATAAACATGGCTGTAACTCAGGAGCAGGCACAATGGCTTTAGCTATATTCTCTATCTTCTCTTCTTCTCAGATTCTTTGGCTGCTCCAATAGACACTATCTCTGTATTACACAACTTCCTTAGATTTCCTACTACCTTACTGCGTTGATGTCTCCTGTTACGGTTAATTTCTTGTCCTTCATGTCCATGTTCACTGACTCAAACCCTATAAAACAAAACTACACCAGTCAATTTTTCCCCATTTCTAAACTAGCTTCAAACTTCCGTTCTTCCAAGTCTTAATGATCATTAATATTATTGATGATTCTTCCCCTTTGCATTGACTAATATTATTAATCATCATTAAGACTTGGAAGAACGGAAGTTGGAAGAACGGAAGAATCATCAATAATATTAATCATCAATAATATTAATCATCATTAGTTCTGAGCTTCATCGTCATATATGCATATTGTTTGAAGCTAATTTCAGGGTAGTTCTGAACGCCAAAATGAAGGTAGGTTGTGAAGAAGTGGAAGGTATGATTCCGAGTGAAGTGAAGACACATGATAGCCAAATCTATTCAGGTTTTGGAGACTACAAATCAACCCAAGTCAAGTCTATCTTGACACGTAGCTTTAAAGTCACTTTTCTCATCATCTCATAAAAAGGTACCCAATAATGAATGGGATCATTTTAAATAACCTTAAAACATTTTTTTAACGTTATTCTACATCCAAAAATAATTTACATTTCATCAAGTAGTTTTCAGAATTTTTTTAATAGAACTTAATATTTTAAAAAATTAACAATTTTTTATATATTTAGTATCTTAAAATAATTTTTTAATAAAACTTAATATCATAAATTTATAGTATTTATTATTATTGAGAAAAAATATTTTAAGATATTTAATGTTACTGACAAAATTTATAGTATTTATTATAAATTAGTTAATAATATTAAATGTTAATTAAAAATATTTTTAAATATTAGATATATATTTAATCCTTTATTATTTTGCTTTCATGCATCTTCTTCCCTATGGCATTGATCCTTTCAGTTTAAGGGTATGTATAGGTAGGGTTAGACAGAGTAATTTTTACCTAGTATTCTATTTGAAAAAAATATAGATTATATTTTATGACGTGTTGTTTGACCTTACTCAGTAAAAATTATAATTATTTTAAGTTGAGTATAAATAAACTAAATATGCTCAAGTTGTGATATCATACTTATATTATAAAAAAATCTATAATTATAAATTTATAAAATAATTTCATATTTATATGTCTTCAAGAGTTAAATAATATCAATAATTTACTAAAAATAAAGTAATAAAAAGATAATAATTAAACTCTTAAAATTTATTGTATATAAAAAATAAGCCTTGAAGTATAAGTAGTTTATAATTATAAATTTGTATCAATATCTCTAATATTGATAATGATAAAATATCTAAAAAAATAAAATAAATAATTATAATTTATAATATAATCATATAATGATTAGTAAAATTAAAAAAATATAATTATATATATTAAAATATACAATTTATATATTTAATTATTCATATTTTTAAAATGATATTCTAATTACTAGTAACTATCATATTCTTCCTTATAAATAACATCTAACGAAAAAAATAAAAAAAATAAAAGAAATGATGCTCCTAAGCATAGTAGAGTAAGATAGGCCCTTCTTAATGCCCAACTTAAAAAAAATAAATTATATTTTTAACTTAATATTTAATTTTATCTTATATTTATCAAGTTAAATAAAAAAAATCTATTATAAGTTTAGGTGAGCATCGGAGCTTTATACACACCCCCTATCTCAATTTCTCATATTACAACTTCGAAGAGGCTAAACGATAAGAATCTGCCACGTGTCCAACATTGGTCAACTAAGTCAATCTAGACCCCACACTCGTCTGCGTGTCTACTCCATAGGCTTCTGTTACTTGAGTGTTTCGCGGGGCGTTCCGACTTCGGACGCGAACCTAACCTTTTCTTGGGACCCTAATGATATGATCTGCTCCCGAGGGACCCTACGATCGGCTTGCATCTGCTTGCACGTGTGGGGGATGGAAATATGCGCACGTTATATTAGATTTTGGCTCGTTCGAATAAAATTTAAAAAATAGATTTATGAAAAAAAAAAATAAATAACTTATAGTTTTCACAAAAGAGTTTATAATAAAAAATATAATTTTAAATAAATAAGTATTTAGATAGTTATTTCTAAAAATATTTTTATTGTTGGTAAATTATAAAAAAAAGTATGAGTATTAAATAATGAGAGATAAGAGATAAAATTAGAGAGGAGAGAGGGTGTAAACAAGTAGGAGAGATGAGAGAAGGTGTAAGAAAAAGTAAGAGAGATAAAAAATGATATAAGAAAAAGTCAGAGAGAAGAGAAATAATGTAAGAAAAAATATGGGTAATATAATAATTAGTTAATTAATAAGTTCTTTTACTGTTCAATAAACTATTCTGACCAGTTTATCTGAAATCTTAGTTTTAAATCATAGTTTGATCCAAAAACTCGTTTGAACAAATATAACTGTTTATTTTAAAATTTCTCTAAATGTAGATTTTGCCCAAAATAACTTATAAAATCACGGTTTCTATAGTTCTCAAACATGCACATTAATTAAATTGGGTTAAGGTTATAATAAAAATTTTAAAAATTAAGTCTCTATACAGGATTTTTTTTTAAAATTTAAGCATGAGCCTTTAAAAAGGATGATAAATCTAAATTTTTTAGAGACCTAGTTTTAATATAAACTTCTAAAAATACTTTATATTTCAATATGTCTACTAAAATTTATATTTATGTAGCTTCTTAATAAGCTTTAAAACTTATATATTTATAAATAAAATCTTATTTAAAGCTTACATATAATTAAATAGGTCAGGTATATAGGCTTGTACGATAGGCCTTAAAAAAATAAGTCTAAACTATTTAAATTAGTAAGTCTTTAAATAAGTCTAAAATCTAACGTATTTATTAAATAGGATAAATTTTATTAAACTCTAACTAAGTTAAGTGTCTATTTAGATAGGACTTTAAAAAATAGATTATAATAAAAAATTATTTTTAGATAATTTTTAGAATATAATTTATGAAGAAGAGTTTATAAAAAAATAATTTTAAATAAATAAATATTTGGATGATTATTATAAGTACTTTTATTATTAGTAAATTATTAAAAAAATATAAAATAAAAAATAATTATCTATTAGCTCATGTTATATCACTATTCACATCACTATATACTCGTTCACAATCAATGTTCACTACCACTATTCACACACAATCACGGTATGTATTCTTCTTCCCTTTTTTTTCTCGTTAAACACAAGTAGCAAGACGAAAACAAGCAAAATTACCAGCGGTGAGGGTAAAATTTCTCCTTGTAATAATAATAATAATAATCACTCGAATTCATTTTTAACATAATTAGCTACAACCTAACCATGTTTATAAATTGATTTTTTAATTTTAAAAGAGTTAATCATAGAAAAGATATTTACAAATATTCTAAAATGAAAATTACCATGTTTATAAAGATCTTTCTTAATTAACAAATAACTATAATTGAAATTACCAAATTATCCTTCTAATAATATCATAGTTATTAATTTGAAACTTCTGAAAGGGGCCTCTAAGTGTTGAACCCGGGTAAACAACCCCAAAACCCATAACACAAATAAAATACTGAATAATACTATTAATATGGCAAAATAGTTATTGTGGATCCACAAATTCACATGCATAACTTTGAAAGGCGTTAGCCTTCTACCAGCACACATTATACATTATGATCATCAAAATAGTAAATTGTAAAAGTATAAACAAAAGTATGTCATACAGGGGCAATTTACATATATTCAACACATAAACATAAATAATAGTGCTATATAAGTCAAATATCACCACTATGTCTATGGAACCTTCCCGTGAGAACTAGCGAATGAACTAACTCCTAAAAAAATATTAATAATCAAAGAGTGAAACAAGTATCTCAATAACAAACAATCGTACTCATTATGCATATTAACATGTGCTCGTAAAGTATCAAGTGAGATTATTAATAAAATACACAAGATAGAAAATAATACATTATTATAATATAATCAAATAGAAATACCACCCTAGTTCCTCACAACAAATCAACCGAACCGCTTTATGCCCGCTGATATAATCCATGGGCAAGTGATAATTATCATATGAATGGCTACTAAAAAAGCTAACTGAAAGTGTTATAGATAAGTCAAAATCTATAGAACATAAGACTAGACTACGGATTCATTCCTTCTCGATAAACTGGTGGAGGTGTCACAGCCTTTCGATAAACTAGTGGGGCAAGTCTCTCAATAAATTGGTGGGATAAAAGCCAACCATCGAGTTCAAATAGAGGATATACTACGTGGTAGAAATACAACTTTATTATCACTAATCCCCAATACATAATTTTTAAAATAATCGTATTAATCAAAATCTCAATAACCCAATAATCAATAACATCAATAAATATCAAAATAAGATTTTTCTCAAGATAATTACTTTATTCAAATTCTATTACCAATATATAACAAGTTTATAATTTTAATCCAAACTTTCTAAATTAAACTTTAAGTCCCATAAGATTGTTTTCAATAAAATGATCAATCAAGTTTTCTTAATATAATCATTTGATCACCAGTAGATTTATATATATATATATATATATATCAAATCATTTACACATATCATATTAGCACACACAATAAGTGAAAAGCGGTTACCTTTTTCCAAAGCTAACAAAAATACCCCAGATGAAGAGCCACGTGCTTAAGTCACAATTCACTAGTCAATTTACATAATATATATAAATGTACATCAATAAGTTGTTAATTTGACACAACATATACTTTTAAATAAATACTCATATTTCTCTTCTAACTTTATTTTATTTAAAATCTTTTAACTCAATGCCATAACTTAATTTCTTTATTTCAATCACACATCTATTTTTTAAATTATCATTCCAAATTTTCAATGATAATCCTATATTGTCTCAACTTTATTCTACTCATATAAATTCTCATATAATATCAAACTTCTCAAAAAATCTAAAAATCCCAAATTTATGACTCTTAAAGCTTTATCCAAAATTTTCAATGCTCATATTTTATAATCAACCTCAAAAATAAATTCATTCAATCCCCAAAACACACTCCAATAAGTTAAAATATATCATCGAACTCAAATTTAACAAATCTAATATCATAATTCATAATTTCCAATCAACATCTAACTATAATTTACTTAAATCAACTACTAAAGTCTTCAATTATATAAAGTCCTTAAATTCTTTATCTTATAATTAATAGTCAATATATTAAACCTTGAGTTTTATCAGCAATCAAATTACTAAATAAATAATTAAATAAATTTAAAGTTCACAATTTTACCTCTAATTTCTAAATCTTACTTACAATATTCAATCTTTATTTTAATATTAAATTACATTATTTTTAAATTTCAATAACTCATTTGCACCATCAATTAATCATAATTATTCAATTTGGCTAAAATTCCTAATTTTTCCAATTTAGTGTTTTAACAAAAATACTCATTTTTAATTTACAAGTTCTAGTTACAATTTAAACTGATTAAATATTAATTATATCTCCAATAAACATAACCCAATCATTAAACTAAAATTTAATCAATAAAATTATTATATTAAATCATTTCTATATTCTAACATTTAAATCCTAATCCAAAATCTTTTAAATAATGTAATAGATAACATTCTAAACTGATTAAATATAAATATTCATCTATCTCTACAATTATATGGTTATCATTTGTTAAAAATTTATATTTATTCTAAACTATAATCCTCAAACTTATTTTACTTCTAACAAAAATTTTATTTCCTTCTATATGTGTGTTTGTATATTATAAAAAGGTGTAAGCCCCACTCTTTTTTAATATTATATTATATATATTATTCAGCTTCTTTTTTCAATTTATTATTTTTCTTTGTCTATATTTATTTTTATATAAACAATAATAATACTATTTTATTTCAATTTTTGTTTCTATTTTTTTTAACTTTAGATAAGCTCTCTTAATTTAATAATTAAATAAAATTTTTATTTATTAAAAATTAGTTATTCTAATACTACATAAATTTTAACATAAAAATTGGGATGTTATAGTGGAGAGGAGAGGATTGATAGACACAGGAGGAGTGACGACCGTGGAGGCGATTAGAAGAGTGACGACGGAAGAGGCCACAGTAATGTTGCCAGAAAAGAAGAAAAATAAAAGAGAGAGTAGAAGAGAGAGAAGAGAATAGAGAGTGTGTGTAAAAAATAATAAAATAATAATTAGATAGTTTATAAACTCTAATGTTATAAAAGTTATTATGAAGAATTTTGTTTAAAACTATAGTTTTAAACCATAGTTTAATCCAGAAACCCTTTTAAACAAATATACTTACTTATTTTAAAAAAAAATTAAACTAAAATTTATACCAAAAACCTTCTTAAAATCTAGTTCTAGGGTTACCAAACATGCGGTAAGCTGTAGACCTCGTTTCACTTATTGTATCAGGCCAGATTTTAAAGTTGTCACTTATTTTCACCCCGACTGGTTTCCATCTTTCATTAGTATAGAAACTGCTGCAAATGATGCAATGTGAAAACTAAGTGCGGGAGCTTTTCTCCTGGTTTTTTTGTTTCGATTTCTTTTTGACAAAATTGAATCCATTGATTTGTTATATATGCCTACATAGAGATAGGGCTATGTTTTGTGGGGGAAGAAATTTTTTCCTATATATACCCATATTTAATAAACTAATAATAGAATGGGCCTAAATTCTTGTAAAAGAAATTAATAAGATATTAAAATTTAATATAATTAATAAAAACATAATATTAAAAAACACTTGAATTTTATGACAAATTCAACGTTTTAAACTGTTTTTATTAATCCATTAGAATCTGTTAGAAATATCTTATAAAATGGATAGGAGGAAGTAAGATTTATTACGTGTTAATGAATTAACTTATTATAGAAAATTCAAAGTAAAATTATTTGGTAATTGTTTTTTTTATATTCAAAATAAAATCATACTCCCCCTATCATTTATATAGAATATAATTGATGGAGTTGATTTTAATTATAAATATAAGATATTTTTTATATTTATTTATTTTTCTTAAATTATCTCAATTAATACTCCATCAATAATAATCAAGTAAAAAAAATAGAGAGAATTAAGGAAAATTGTTATAATGTTTTAAGAAAAAATATGATATAATAATTAAATTAATTAACTTCCTGAATTTAATTAAATTAACTAAATAAATATTATATTAAAGACTAAATGAGCATGATTATGTTGGGGTTTGATGCTATAGTTATGTAATATCAGACAAACACATTAACATGAAAAATAATGAGTTCCAAAAAAAAATTCATGGTTTTTTGGCCAAAAAAATGTTAATGCTTGAATCTTGAGAATTATATGATTAAAAAAATATTAATTCACCGAAAATTAAAGAAGAGTATTACATGTTCTCGAATGGGTAAACGCTTATAGTTACTTAAAGGACATGGTAATAGCAGTGAACATCAAATGTCACACTAGAGTTATGATGTTTTGAGGTCTGCCTTATAGTAAAGCAAATTACTTCATTCTAGTTTTTATCTATTGCAACATGCATATATTTTGTCCTACTTATACAACTTCATTGTATAGTCCTGTGTTATCTCCACTATTCCAACTATCCATTTTACGAAGTTTGCATAAACTAGACGACCATCTAATCTGAACTAATTCGATGGAATATTACAAGCCTTTTTATTTACTGTACTGTTTAATGACAAATTACCTAGCAAATTACCTAGCAAATGATGATGCATGTGATAGGATCAGAAACTACAAAACTAAAATTTTACTTTTACGATATCTAACTCTCAACGCTTATATAACAAGAAGAGTTAATACAACCTTTAGTCTCTTAAGTTTTTTCTCATTTGATTTTAATCATTCAAGTTTCTTTACATATAAAACATTATTCTATAGTTTACTAAATATCTAAACCATTTTGCTCATTGAAGGATCAAAACCCGTGAAATGAAATTTGAGGGATTAAAACTAAAATCTGTATAAATTTAAAAAATAAAATATTATATTAACTCTAACAAGAATAAAAGGTATACAAAAAACGAGTATAATGTTTCTTACCTGGTGTTGGCTATGGAAAACTGTCATGACTTGATTCCTAGTGCCCTAGGGTAAAAACCATACATCAGGTTCAGTAGTGTGTGTGAGAACCCATATGGTGCATTGAGAGATTACGTGTCACTCCTCCTAGGGATCTACGGAATGAGGGAAGATGAGGTGGGTCTAGATTCTTCATCTGCTGGAACATAGGAGGACTTGTAGGATCAAAATTTGTCATTTTGTCATGGAAAAGATGGAATGGTTGAGAAATAGTGTTTGATGGGAAATAGTGGCGGGCTAGCTATGAATATGGGATTGAATCACTGGAATTTCTCCGGAAGGTATTTTGAACTTGTTGATTCCATCCTGGACTCAGTTGATGATGACAGAATTGTGCGTGTGACTGTGCAGAAAGTCCAGAATTGTGGTACACTTCAGGAGAATTTTCATCTTCAAGTATAGATTCGATTAGCTTCACAATCATATCACCAGGTGAGCTTACACTGTGCATTTCATCTTTAATTGGATTCTTCTCAGGGCTAGACACGAATTCATCAACTGAATACCAATTTTGCTCACCAGGCTTCAAGAATGGTTCATCAAATATAATCAAACTGTCCTCATCAGGCCAGCAAAGATCAGAGCTATCATTAGATTTTTCCTCTAACTTGCTGAAAGTATTTAGATCCAAGCCTTCGGAATCTGGCAATCACAAGTTGAAGAATTTTGCCTCATGCTAAGTGAAATAGCTTGATCGACACGATCCAATAACAAATTCCCTTTACAAGGGACCATGGCTAACTTATCAACCATTGAAAAAAATGGTTTATTATCTTCTACAGGCGGAGAAACCAAGCCCTCCAAGACCTCACATATTTCACCGTTTCCAAATTCAAAATGATTCTTCTTGAGAATTGGAGCTAAAAATTCAATACATACATAGAGATTATAACTAGATTGCAGATGTTATAGCTAAGGAGAGGTTGAGAACTACTACAGTGTTATATTTATGCTCTTCTCATTTAAAAGCATTAGTTGATAAGGAGTATTTGGAAATCAATCCCCTACTATATTAGTTTTCTTATTTAAGGTGAACTAGCAATCTCTTATACAAAAAAAAAAAAGTTATACAATCAACTTTCTAAATAAATATATTTAATAGTATTAATGTGATGTGGACAAAATTAACATTATTAAAATTATAGAAATTGATTGTCTTAAACGATATAGATTTGAGTGATCAAAATTTTGTGTTTGAAAGTTCATAGACTAAAACTATAATTGATATAGTGTGTGTTTGAAAAATATATAAATTATAGTTTTAGAAATCCTTATAGGCAAAATTTTAATTTAATTTTTTTTAAAACAAATAGTCATATTTATTTAAAATTAAGGTTTTAGATAAGCTATGAGACTAGCTTTTAGAATAGTAAAAGAGTTTATAAACTATCCAATTACTATTTTACCCTTACTTTTTTATACCATATATCATCTCTCCTCTTTCTTCTCTATTCTCTGCCCTCTCTCCTCTTTCTTTTCTGCCCTTTCTCCTCCGTCCTATCTCTTTTTCACAATCTCTCTTCTCTCTCCTCTACCCTCTCTTATCTCTTCTCTCTCATATATTTAATAAAATCACACATTTCTGATAACTTTTTAATTACAAAAGTCCTTCTAGTAATAACTATACATACACTCATTTATTCACAACTAATTTTTTTTTTATAAAACTCTTATCCAAAAGCTATTTTCTAAACGCTGTCCAAAAGTCTTTTTTTTCATAAGTTATTTTTTAAACTCTTATATAAACAGGCATATAAAA
Organism: Leucaena leucocephala; assembly: GCA_037074615.1. Classification (NCBI taxonomy): domain Eukaryota; kingdom Viridiplantae; phylum Streptophyta; class Magnoliopsida; order Fabales; family Fabaceae; genus Leucaena; species Leucaena leucocephala. Next base: position 18,353,893 of record CM073519.1, read on the forward strand.
TTAAGGAACTAAAAATTATATTAATTTAGAATTCTTCTAATAATATTTTCTTTAGTTTTTTATACAATATTTTATTGGGAAAATGACGGCTGGGTCCCATAGAAGGAATTAAATGCCAAAAAAGTCCTATAAAATGACATAATTAATGTCAAATCCCATGGGACCTCAGATAATTTTTTTTAATTATGAAAAGACATAATTGCCCCTCTACATTCCTTGTGCCAGGTAAGCATCTTCTTTCACTTCCTCGTGTTTGAAACACCTTTTCCCATAGCATTCCATTATATAGAATGAAATGTCTTCCTGCAACTCACTCTCACACTTTCTCTATCCCACCAAAACTCCCATAACAATAATCTTCTTCCTCATCTTTGTTCTTCTTCCCTATTCCAATATTTAAAACACTCGTTCCAAAGTCACCTAGAGCCCCCAAATTTTTTGTCCCTTGCTCCGCGGCTAACATCCATACCTTACCCAAATTTGTTGTCAAATGAATTGTCGAGAAGCTCCACTGCCTCGGTTATATTGAGGGTAGCAATTCTTCTAAACCTGAAGGTGTTTATGCTTTGAACAACTCAATAGGAGAGATATTTGTTTCTTTGCCACAACAGTTGCCTAAGTACCGAATTGGGCACCCAATTAACTTAAGTTGGAGTACACCTAAGAACCTAGTTTCTCAACTAGGCACTCAATTGGTATGTTGATTGATATTCACTATGAAGTACGTGCATGCTTATGGGATTATCTGGACAAGTATATTCTATTTTAGCAATCAATATTCCTCTTGTATATGACCTTAACAATAGCCGTAACATTGGTATTGACTATGTATTATGCTCCTCGCTATGATCAAACTAATATTTTGGTTTACATTGGAATATGCTCTGTAATTGGATCATTGATGGTAAGTGACGCTAATAGATACCATGTCAATATTGAATGAAATAACATTTTTGTGATTTTGGTCATATGTTTCTTACTGCCTTTTATTTTGTCATTTCTGATATATTTTTTCACAGGTTATGAGTGTAAAAGCAATTGTCGTTGCAATAGAACTTACATTAGAGGGGATAAATGAGGTTGTATACTACCAATATGGAGTTTTGTAATGGTCACTATTACTTGCATAATTATGCAATTAAATTATCTTAATGTGGTCAATATCTTGTATTTCACAGTATCCCTTTCCCCCTTAAAAATACTTACATCATTTCGCATTGCGACACCAACACTTGCATGGTTTCAACACTTAATTAAAGGGTCCATTTTCTTTCCTTGAATTCGTAACCTTATTGAGGAATAATGCAAAAGATCTTTTGTCTTTCAATCTATGACAATTTTTCAAAAAAGTTCTTACTATATTCATTTTATTAATAAATTTATTGAAAGTTCAATATTGGAAGAATCACTGAAGTTGATTTCTACTTCTCATTATTCATTTATGTGTATGGTAATTCACTGTTCTACCTAGTCACCATCTTGATTCCCTTTAATCATTTGTAGACACAATATGATTGAATTTTTTGTGTAATAGAGTATTAATATCTTTTGAAATATCATTAGTGCCTAGTTCATGGTTCTATCTACTGGGCTTCCTAATTAGACTTCTGGGGATCATATAGCTCTTTTTTTTCCCAATGTTATTCTCTTCTTTTCATTTTTTTTTCATTTACCTTGGTTGTTGTTGGCTTTTTAGAAGGCAAAGTGAGAACATTATCCCTTAATTCTGTAGTTTCTTCTTTCATAAATGAATCCTTCTATCCAAACCAACAAAAAAAGTTCTCCCCTGTCAAAAGATAAACATATAAAAATAATTACTCAATTTTGATGCCAATGTATGCATGAAGGGTCATTTACTTATTTAAAGCATATAAAATTAGTATATTTATTCTGTCAATCTATTGAATTATACGTGTTGCATTTTTTTGCTGATGTTTTCCATGGTACCAATGCATAAGTATGTAAATATCTTTTTTATGTTAACCTATAATTTCATTTTTAGAGTTAGTTAGTAAGAAAGCATGTTCATTCTCTAATTCTTCATTCATGAATTTTCTCATGCTTATTTTTTATTTGAAGATGAGGAGTACTTGTTTATATATTATCTTTACAATGACCCTTGGTATTGTTCTGACTTTACATCCCTCCCTATAATTACACTTGACTTTTCTTTTGTAATTCTTTGAAACACTCATGCTTGTTTATAATGCCTCCCTATTATGTTCATATGGGGGGACAATTTGGCAATGATAAAGGAAATCATACATAGATTAGTGGTCAAGTGAGAACAATGTACATAAAGGAAGGTACAACATATGATGAGTTCAAAATAGTTTGTGGACAATTGCTATAGATTAACTGCCCAAGAGAAAATATATACTAGTTGTTTGTGTAAATCTGATCTGAGAAAGGGTGTTGGTTTGTATAGTTTTCTATGCAAATACAGAGCACACTAATTTTTACTTTGTAAATAGTTGTATAAAGTGATAATCTCACTTTTTGTAACCTTCATCAAGGTCCACATTTTGGATGATAGGGTGGATCTTGATCAAGGTGACTATTTGTATTGTACACCTTTTAACTATTGTAACTGTTGTGGCGTATTTACTTCAGTGTAGTAAGAAAATATGAACATTATAAATGTTACTTCAAAGTGTGAATGACATATCATGATCTAATATGAGAGGCAATGTAAGTTGTTATTATAGTACGTGATAGTTATTAATATAAGTGCTAGAGTTGTTAATATTATATGTCTAGTGTAGGTTGTCATTACTGATAGCGAGTTTATTCGGAAAGCATATATTATGTTATATTCATATGGGAGGACAATTTGAAAATCATGGAGAAAGTCATACATATGTTGGTGGTCAAGTAACAACAATATCCATAAAGGAAGGCATAACATATGATGGGTTCAAAATATTACTAGCATAATTTGTTAGGTTGTTATTGGAGAACTTGATAAAAGGATCATATGTAGTTGTTTTGGTTGTAAAAGAAAACATGTCCTGATTTTATTGGAGAACTTGATAGTAAACACTTGAAGCTCTACTTTGCAGTTATTGGTTTGTTCTGTTTTCATTAGTTAAGTTGTTATTCTTTCACTATGGGGTTGTTATTTATAAATGCTAGAGTTATTATTTTTGCTGTCATGGACAAGTTATTTTTTAGTTGTCAAGTTCTTATTCCTTCACTATGGGGTTCTTATTTCCTATTGATAGAGTTATTATTTTTGTTGACATTGGGTAGTTTTTATTTACAAGTGGTTGCTATGCCTTCATTATGGGGTTGTTATTTTTTACTGTTGGAGTTGTTATTCCTTCAATATGGGGTTGTTATTTTTAAGTGTTAGAGTTGTTATTTTTGTTATCGTTTGTAAGTTATTTTTCAGTGGTTAAATTGTTATACCTTCACTACGGGATTGTTATTCCTTCACTACGGAGTTTTTATTCCTTCAATATGGAGTTGTAAAGGAATATCAACTTGATCACATTTATTCCCATATATTTAGGAGACCCAAAAGGCACTGGTCACGACATCCTAACTCTTAGAATGAACCAAATAAACATGAATTTGGGTGAAAAAATAATAACTCTATTACTAAGTAATAACAAGTCTATAGTGAAGGAATAACAATTTGGGCACATTTCTACCTGACCCCTGTAATGAGCCAAAAAAATAGAACTCTATATAGGAAAATAATAACTCCAACAACAACAACAAATGACGACTTCTTGTGGAAAAAATAACAACTTATATACATTTATTCCCAATACTATTCAAATGAAAATACAACTTCATATATATATAATTTACAATTCACAAAATAAAAGAGAGAGTGCGCAATGCATTTACACAAGTATGATTGCATTGTATATGATATTATATACATGATTGTGAGATACAAGTATGATTGCATGGTATATGATATTGTATATATGATTGTGAGATACAAGTATGATTGCATTGGACTAAAATTTTCGTCTTTATATTTCCCATTTGCATAAAGCACCAGTGTGACAACAATCAAAATAGGCTTCAAGATCATAAGATTTCCAGATGATCATGCCATTAGTAATGAAAACCTGCACCAAACACAAATTATTAATAACTCAACTACTCATATTAACAACTATCGCGTACTACAATAACAACTCTGTTTCCCTCCCATATCATATCATGTTCTGTCATTCACATTTTACAGTAACTATTCTAAGCTTATTCTTTCTTTATACACTCAAGTAAACACAACTCCAACTAGTTATGGGTTCTAATAAAATAGCTATGAAAGCATAAACATCAATCTTATTCTAATTCCAAAGCTCATTTCTTCATAATGTAAGGTCATAAGCCCATAATCAATGTCTTACCATGAAGGTGACCTAGTCTTGAGATAGGTTGAATAATGATGAGGATCATCATTATCTTTGAGTTCCAAATCATGTCCTGAATTTAATTAAATCTCAGCATGCACAAGTAAACATTTTCTATACTTGGCCAGCACATGCAGTCCCTTCTACCAAACAAATTATAGTAACAATTGTATTGTACAATCTAACAAAGGAAAAGGAACTTCATACTACTTAAAGTGAGTACCTATAAGCAGATCACATCATGTCAAACAAAGCCACAATCCAAAATCGTACTAATTGATGAGGACATAGCAAAAGAGAATACAAGGAATTACAATGAATTAATGTAATTTATACTCTACTGCTATCATTTTTAAAATTTTGAAAAGGAATGTACCTTAATGTGATCAATAGTTGACATAGTTTTTAAATTTGAAGCAATAATGGTAATTTCCAAAATCAAGGAGTAGGATAAGACAGCTTCCAACATAAGACAAAAATCATACCAACAATTTCAGTAGGTTTGTGGGGATAACAAATGGTTATCGAGAAGATAGATAGAGTAGCTCAAGCAACATCAGCATAATAACAAAGTACCATTTTAAACATATATAACGATGCAGACTCTGGACATGTCTAGATTCCAAAGATTCTCAGTATTAAAGTGAGCATTGAATTAATATGAGAGAAAGTGCAATATTCAACTTCTCCTAAGAAATATATTAAACATTATGAACATTTCCTTGGCCTCTGAACAGAATTACAATAATAATGAATAGATTTTTGAACATTACCTTGACACCAAGAACTTTGGCACGTAAGAGACCTTCCAAAATACTCATATTGAGTGCATTTCAGGGATTATACCTCTCCAGAAACCTGTTAATGCCAAACTGTTTTAGAATCTCCATTGATTGTACTTTTTCAAAAACTCCATCACTTGTATGCCAAAATATAGTTTATCAATCATACCAACATCAACATAGAGTTTCTTCTTAGTAGCCTCAAGTTGTAACCAAGAAATCGAGCACAATGTTAAAAAAAGAGAAAGCACAAAAATTTAACAATTAATAACCATGAATTTAAATTCAATAGCACAAAAAAAAAGCTTTACCAGATATTAGAATATTAAACACCCCAAAGATGTAAATTAACACATCTAGAAGGAAGGAAATATGCCCTCCCCTCTTTGATATAAATGAGTTCATCATAAAACAAGCGATGACATATTTTTATTGCCATGAATGTTCTTATTAAATATCTTAAAAATCAAAACATGATAGACATATAATTGTTCAAAGATACCTTAATTTAGAATATTTCCTTAGACACTGTTGTCGGGTGATTATTTAGAGGCATGTCAACCACTATTGTTACACCACCTTTAGAAATAGAGTGAGTGCACTAAGTTATACATATCAATGATACAATGGGGGAAAAAGTCAAGAAACAGTAACAATAATAGTCACATTCCAGATAACCACTACCCATCAATAACACATGAAAAATCATTGGTGAAGTCCACTAAATAGACATTCTACCTCTAATGTAGAGAAATCCAACACTTTCAGAACATAGTAGTGACAAATGATGAAGTAAAACTCAAAGGTTAAACTAGTCAAAATACGTAAAAAGGGAATATCACAAGTTTACTCTGCATTTAAAAAAAAAAGTCACTATTTTGGTCAAAAGCAAGATATCCCATCAAAATAGCTAAAAAGGAGTGTATATGATTAAATAAAAAAGATAAGAGAAGATGAATAGAAAGTAGACATTCTTCAACTGAAGTAAGTGGGCCATGTAGGAATTTTGTAACAAAAAGAAGGTTACGAAGGAGAAGAGAAGTGCTAATAGAGGCAAAAGCTTCCAAAGAATATAATCCATTTCCATCAATGACGATAAACTCTGAAGTGGTGAAGCAATAATAGCTTTGCTCTGTTTAATTATATGGTTTGAGCAGGAAGTAGCAAAGCAAGGACAAAAGATTCTTTAGATAGAATAAGGGTAGTTATATCTTTTCACAATTGAAAAAAATTTATCTGAGCTCCCATGGTATTTGATATTAATTATGCTATTTTTTTAGATTGTTTTGGCATTTAATGCCTTCCACGGGACTTATATGTCATTTTCCCTGTTTTCTTTAGTTAAAAGTACTTATTCCAATTTTAAAGAGGTTTTAACATATTCACATTAACCAACCAACAAGTATTAGTTAAGTCATTAATTATGTTTTAAATTAATAAAATTTATTCAATTTATCTTTATTAAATAATGTGACTAAAAATAATAAAATTGATTTTTTAATATACTTTTATTATTTGTCATATCTCTCATCTCCTTTGTAGACTTATTAACAAAGGGTAAAATGGAAAAATATTTATTAATAACATGCAAACTTCTTATATTTAGGACTAACACATCTTTCTAGAAAACACTTCTCTTTAATTTCACACAAAATTAAATTTTGATCTCTTAATTTTATAAAATATCTTTTTAGTTTTCTAACCTTAACAATATTAATAAAAAGTGATTATATTAAATTTTTTAATGTTAATAAAATATTCTCAAATACCAATATAGTAAATTTAATTTTAAAAAAATAATAATAATTGATATAAAAGATTATTATTTGAGAGTAACGGTATTAAGGGTAGAGTCTTGAAAATATATTTTATAAAATTAAAAGATAAAGCTAAATTGTTGTATAAAGTTAAAAAAAGCCAATAGCATAGTTCTACATTCTTTTTATTATTAAAAAAATGTAAACATACACATATATTACTAGTAATAATTAAAAAAAAATATTTTTACCACATTGTATTATATTTTCATAAATCTATGATGACCTTTAGCCCATCAATTTCACATAATCCCAATAGGGCAGAAGAGAACTCTTACAATTGCTAGGTGTAAAGTTTAAGTCTCATTTGACAAAATATAACGGTACCCATCAATAATGGGACGATCTTCAATTAAGATGCAAAGGGATGGCAGAGAAAATTGAAAGAAGATTGCAATTATGGAAATGCTCTTTATTGTTTCAAACAGGGTTGTGCCTAGGAGTTTTTGGGCCTAGCCAAAATAATTTTTCTTTTTTTCATTTAGTTAAAAATATCGAAAGGATTCAATATAATGAAACACATTATTCCTTATATTTTTTTTATCAAATCAAATAATTTTAACATTTCACCATAACTAATATGTTTGATTTATTTAACTATCTTATAACATAGTTTATCTTAGATGAAATTTAACTATTCCCACTTATTCTTTTTATAAGATCCAATTAACTACTTTATATAAATTTAAAAATTTAGCTAAAATTAGTTATTTCTTATCAAATGTTAAAATTAATCATTAGTTAAATGTTTCTTCTTTCCTTTTTACACTCCTATCTTAGATATTCCTAATAATAGGAACCACTTAGACTCAAATGTTTTGATAATAATAATTAATTGAGAAAGAATTTTAAAAAATTTTCAAAATATTTCATAAAGAACATTTATTGATAAACTGATCGATAAGGTAGTTATTCGATAAATAAGAAAGATTTTTTAAAGAAAAATATGTTTTTTAAAAGGCATTTATCGAAAACCTATTTGATAAGGTATCTTATTAATAAAGACATAAACAAATTAATCAAATGTGATTGATGAAAATTTTAAGGTACGGTATTCTTAAAACTAAAATTATTCGAATATCTATTCGATAAGTAGATTTATTAAATAAACCTTCGATAAGTTTTGAAAATACTCAATTTGTTTATGAAAAGTTTTATAAAGAGTTGATCAAATAATAGATTTATCGATAAAATATTCGATCAATCAATTCTAATTTTTAAAAGAAGATATTATGTTTTCAATGACTCATTTATTGAACAACTATTTAATAAGATGATTTATCAAATAACTCAACGATAAATAAAAAAAGTTTTAGCTTTTCAAAAGCATTGATAAATTATTTCTCATATATATTTCATTATTTGCTTTTGATACTATGTTTTACAAAAACTTATGATCAAAAATTTGAAAAGGTTTACAAGTTTAAAAATCTTATCATTAAAAATATTTTTTTAATTATCCATATCGTTGTGTTTGAAGTTTCTAAAAAATAATCTTTACAAGTGATATAATTGCTTTCTTCTCAATTTAAATTTTAGAATATTAAGTTACAAATTTATATAAAATCAAGTAAAATAAAATATAAGATGTCTCAAATTCAAATAATTGAGATCTTAACTTGATAAATATTTAGTTGATGATTTGATTGTCTTAAATATTTTGATGATGATCCAATTCCTATAATATTTGATTAAATTGTTTGAATCATCCATCTGTATTTGAGAAAGATTATTCATGAATGTTTCAAAGTGTGATTCATTATACTTTTATCAATAAACTATTTAATCATATATTTATCAAATAGATCTTCAATAAGATCTTTCTAACAAGCATTGATATATAATTACTAGTTTGTGAATGATATTGTTGAGATTATAAATTACTTGATTTTAATTGAATGAATAATCTTCATGAATGTATAGTTTGTTCTTAATTGACTATATGATGATGAATGTTTTGACATAATAAATCTTTCAAGTCATGCTTTGATCTTTGGTTTGATCTATTGTACTAAAATGATAAATCTTGTTATATGTATTGATGAATGATCTTATGAGTTATGATTTCCAAATATATTATATACTGATTTAAGAAAAGATCAATGAAAGTTCAAAGTATGTGTTTCAAAAGATTGTTTTCCATTATTTATTGATAAGCTATTCACAGAATTTATTTATTGAAAAACACTTTGATAAATGATATATTGTGAAATATATAGATAAGTCTAAAAGCATATATTTTGAAAAGAATATTTTTTAAAGAGTTATTCGATAAAGATATTTATCCAATACCTATTCGATAAATCATGAAGTATCTCTTCACAATTTATTGAAGATTTATCAAAGTTCTTTTCGATAAGATTAATTATTGAAGAATTGCTCAATAAGATTTTAACTGTTTCAAATTTAATTCTTCAGTAATTTATCGAAGACCTTTTCGATAAGGATGTTTTTCGATAAATTCTTCGATAAGTCAAGCCAATTTTACGAAAAGAGTTTAAAATTAGACTTTATCATATTTTGATCTTTAACACTAAATCTTTTGAAAACAATTGCTTTATGCTTATTTAATTATAAATATTTATTAAAGTATATTTCAATATCGTTTACAATCTGAATGAAGCGATCAACTAAAAATTTAAATTATTCATGTCAACAATAACGGCTATATTTGACAATGGCTATCTCAACGACTACTTCAATGCTTCAATGGATGTAAGAACAAAAAAATATAAAAGAAGAATGAGTCAAAGTGAGAAAGTTGAAGTTGGGAGACTTAATAACATATGCCTACAATATATTACGATCATATATAGTGATAGTCTCTGTTACACTTTATTTATCGTCTTTTGATTCAGAGCATATCTTTTTCTTAGAAGAGAGAAACGTGACAGCTTGAGTTTAAGTGTGTATCAAAATTTACTCTATTGAGAGAGGTTTATGATTGTATTAATCACTTTTCAAAATTACTCAAGTAAAATTCTTGATTGTTGTAACCTTACGGGAGGAAGGGAGAACGAGATAGTTTTTCACTGATTGTAATCTTACGGGTTGTAAGGAGGAGTGAGAGGGAATTCTCACGTTAGGCACCAAGAGCCCACAAAATCTTGGAATATAGAAGAACACTCAGGTGCTTTGGAGACTGGACGTAGATCAAGTTGATTATACCAAACCAGTATAAATCGAGGTGTATAATCTTTCTTCAGCAACTTCTTCCTTTAGTGATATCTTTCTAAACACTTCTCATTGATTTTACTCAAATGTATTTTGAGTTTTAAAAAAATTTAAAATTACCTAATTCACCCGCTCTTGAGTGATACAACTAGATTTAACATCACACACACACACACACACTCACACTTTCCTTAGCCACTAGGGGATTTGATCCTTGAACTTCCTCAATAAGGTGATGGGGTTATACCTAGGGGTGCATATAGGTAGGATTAGGTAGGAGGGTATAACCTTTACCATTGTGCAACCTAAATGATGAACAAGTTGCATTTTATAGCTCATTGTTATGCCCTATCCGTGAAAAGTCTTATTCATTTTCAGCTGGGTAGAGCAGGCTTCCCCTACCCAATAATGTGCGTGTTTGGAAAAAAAAATTCAAACGGGCTTATAGACAGCTTATTGAAAATGATTTTTCTATAAGAGCTTATGGGGAAAAAGTGATTTTGAATAAATGAGTGTTTGGATAGTTATTTGTAGAAGGGGTTTTGTAATTAGTAAATTACCAAAAAGAGTATAAGGTAAAATGATAATTATATAAAGTAAAATATATTATTTTTATTTTATGGGTGATATTAAAATAGTAAATAATATATATATAGACTATTGTAAAAGGTGAGTAAGAAGAAATAAGGAGTACTAAATTATTGAATAAGTAATTTTATTAATAATTAAATATGTTAAAAATATATTTATATTAAATTATGCGTGAGAATCATAAATAATATGTACAAATACTTACTCCTTATATATGTACACGTACATTTTGGGTTTTTTTTTTTATAAAAATATGAAAACAATAAATAATATACATATATTTAGTTAATATAGTAATTAATATTAAATAGTTTACAACATATTCATGTCATATCCAATACACATTTGAGCATAACTATATGTACAATAGATAATTATTGGACTCTTCTGGATTGAATAAGTTTATCTCTAATTTGATCACGTAAATGTTCCATTGCGCGTGAAGATCGTACAAAAAAAGTTGTTGTGAAGCCTCATGTTCATCATCATCGCCATCATCGTCTTCTGAATCATGAAGGCGTTGTTCTTGCTCTGCAAAATTAGGATCAAAGATATGATTTCTTCTGATAAAATTATGTATTGATATCGTTGCGCAAACAATCTTTACTTGAGTTGGGTAATCAAAGCTACGCATTTCGCGTACTATTATGAACTTATTCTTCCACACCCTAAAAGTTCGTTCAATTGTGCATCTTAAACTTGAATGAGCGAAGTTGAAGACTTCGTCGGCTATATGTTGCCTACTAGATGTCCGCCAGAAATCACCCAAATGGTAATATGCACGTCTGTATAGACCAAGATATCCTGCTAGTGATGGATAGTCAGCATCAACTAAATAGTATTTACTTGAATCATAGAAAGTAGTACATTTTGGATTTATTTGTTAAAATATAAATGTAAATAATTTGACCAATGACAAGACATACCTTGAGAGGGATGGGGAAAGTTCATAGATGGCATTGTCACAGCATGGTTTAATATGCGGGCATCATGAGCACTACCTTCCCAACCAGCCAAGATAAAGGTAAAGCACATGTCCCAATCACAAACTGCCATGACGTTTTGTGATGTGTACCCTTTCCTGCAAAAATATTTGGCTTGTTTCGTTGCAGGGACAATGCAAGGAATGTGTGTGCCATCTATTGCTCTGATTGCATTTTTAAAAAATGGCCAATATCACCGATCTTGACTGATTTTACTATAACTATGGGTGAATTGAGGATTAACTGGTTTTATATTCTCTTTAGCAAGTCCACAACACACTCTTAAGACCTCATGAAAGTATCTACTAATCGTCTCACCGGAATATTGAAATCTTTCTTGCAATTGCCTACTTGTCTCTGCATGGGCAACCGTCCACAAAAACATCACTAACTTCTCCAGTTTTCCCGTGTGCTTCCCTTCCTTTAGGCCATGGTGTTCCAACGCATGACAAAGCTCCAGGAACATGCTAGGATACATTCGAAACTGTTCATAACATCGAATTCCTTCACCATTTAAAACTTTATTCACCCATTGGGAACCAGTTAAGTCACTTGCATGCACATGCTCCTTAGTCATATTCAACCCAACGTAAGCTCCAACTAGAATACAAACTTCTTCATCCGTGTTTTGACCTTCATCCCAATTTTGTTGTGTACTCGTTGATGGGTCCATTTCTATAAAAGAAAACATCCATGAATTAGATCGTCATCATTGGAGTTAATATTTCAAAGTTAAAACTGAGCATACAAGCAACCAGTTTTAATACAAATAAAACTAAATTTAAACATCTAAAAATACATAAAACATTTGTTCAACATCTAGTTACAATTACTACATTCCACCCCCGTAACGTTGGCAATGCAAAAATGGCAAAAGTAAGTTAACATTATCCTTAATTGACCAGTACAACTCTATAGTTTTAGGACTTCTCATTGCGTCCATGCTCCTGACAAACAAATCAATGTTTTCCACAAGTTGGTCAACTGTACGCATGTGAGCGATTACTGTTGATGCTGACAGAATGGCTATTGTAGGTGGTGGTGGTGGTGGTTATACAACTCGTAGTGCATGTTCCATGGCTGACCTTCATACACTGACCAAATCATAAAGTGCTTCCGCTATTAAATGGGTTGCAGGTCATTTTCCCTTCTTTTTTCCCCCGCCTGCCTTCTTAACACCCAGTGAGCTACCTGCAGAAACTGGTGCTTTACCCTTGACACTTGGAATATTCCCACTGCCACCTTGGGATGATCCAAACGTCACCCTATGCAAATCGTCACTACATCCAGTTGGGTTTTCTACAAGTTCATCAGAGTCACTAGAACCTTCTTCCAGATTGACACATGCATCAGCATCACCATATACCTGTTTGTACACTAGCTCAGCCGCGGTCATCGGAGGTGCCCAATCGTGCAACCCTGTAGCAGCAACATTGCCAAATAAATGATCTAACTCATCTGAGAATTGTAGCCCTTTGAATATGAATTTCTCGACAAACGGATTTTCCTAACCAAACAACAAATGGCAAAAGTAAGGCATTACTTTTTTCATTTATAATTTTTTTAAAATAATTAACTCAACAAAGAAAATATATTATACCAATTTCATTTTTTCCCACTATTCATCGTCTGCGACTATTAGCCCCTTTTCATCATCCCATCCAACTCTGTCTCAGAATTTTTTAATTTATTCCATAGTTGCTAGTCCTTTCGCAAAGCATCATACTTATTCTTTAGCTGTACCATTTCATATCCCCTATTTGTGCACAGATTGAATCTCTGCTCAATAAATTTCTAAGCAATCTTTGTCATACTACCCCCTTTTCTTTCTCCTTCTTGAATTTGTTGTAAACATAGGTCAATAAATAGTTTGCTTGTCAGATTATCCCATGAAGATTTTGATTTGCTCATAATGCTATAAATCCACCACAGAAACTATCAAATACATTTTTCAATTGGGAAAGGATGAGCTGGTAATTAGTGAACTCCCACTTGATATCAAAACATTCAAATAGGACAAAGGTTCCTCATTTTTACCTTCTCAAATAATAATTTAAAATAAATGATGGCAAAATTATGGACACATTTGACTTCAGTATGTATATTTGTTTTATCGTAGAAAATGTTTTCCCTACAGGTGTGACAAATTAAAGCACATAACTGTAGAAAATATTTTACACATTTCCTCACTACTCTGAACAGAATCAAGCCATTCATGAAGGCAACCAAAAAGCAACTTCAGTTCAACGCATACTCCCGTGCTTACCAGCATACTATCCAGCCACACACTACAGACATATAGACTTTTTGAAGAAAGAATTAACAAACCTCAGCATACGACTCTAACACCAGCATACTATCAATTTCAGTGCACAAATAGACTTTGTGAAGAAAGAATTAAGAAACACCAATAGCACAAACACGGAGCCAACTACTCCAATGGGAAACAAGCAAAATTAACTAATTTACACATACCAAACATCAGAAGGAATTAATTTACCATAAACCCTCAAGTGGAAAAAACCACAAAATAACTAGGTCAATGAAGTTGCATCTGAGAAATTTTATCCAAGGGAACTCACCCACCACACGAGACAGGGGTCTTGATTGAAGGCTCAAGTGAAGAAGCGATGACAGCGATGGCGATGGGTAGTGAGATGTACAAGTGAACAGCCGGCGATTGCAACAGCTAGGCGACACATAAAAGCAATGGCGATGCTCTGCGATGTACGATAACTGAGCTATGCAATTAATAGGTGGCGATGGCGACGACAACAGCAAGGATCGCTGATATCTCCAAGTGAACAGGTGGCAATGGCAACAGTTATGTGACACACAAAGGCGACAGCGATGCTCTACAATGTACATTAACTGAGCTCTGTGATTAATAGGTGGCGACGATGACGACAATGTCAAGGAGCACTGATATCTCCAAGTGAACAGGTGGTGATGGCAACTGCTACGTGACACACAAAGGCGACAACGATACTCTGAGATGTATGGTCGCTGAGATCTGTAATTAACAGGTGGCAACAGTGATAGCGACGGTGAGGAGTGTTGATATCTCCAAGTGAATAGGTGGTGACAGCGACACAGGCAGGTGACACATGATGAGATCTCCCACGAACAAGAGGTGATGGTGATGATGACGCTAGGAAGAAGAGGATGAGCTGTGAATGACACGACAGAGGAGCATAGCTTGGTCCACGATGAGTCGCCGGTGAGAGGTTATCTGGACGCAGAGAAGAAAGGAGAATGAGTTGGAAGGAGAAGAGAGAACTGAGCAAGCACAAGAGAGGAGAATAGGCTGAAAGTAGACTTGGGAATGTGGGCTAACCCGCCGGATACAGGTTGGCCTGAAAGCGGGCTAAATTTAACTGACCCGCTTTCAGGCGGGTTGGTAAACTACCAACCCAAACCCGCCAGTTTTTTTTAAATTATTTATTTATTTTAAAAAAAATATTTTCATATATATATTTTTTAAAAATAATTTATATGTATCAATATTAATTGGATTCAAAGTATGATCTAAAATTATTAAAATATTTATTTCTTTAACTTTATCACTATCCGTATATAAATCTATCACAAGTAAAATAATAATAAAATAAAATATATATTTAAAGAAATGACTCGATAAGATAAAGTTAGCATAAATTAAGTATAATGTAAACTTTAATTTGGTTAAAATTCTAAAATTAATAAAAGATAATATAAATAATAAAAATTAAAAAAAAAGCGGGTTAAGCGGGCTAACCCGCCAACCCGGCTGGTTAGCTTGCCGCGGTAAACCCGCACCAAAATAGACCCGCCATAAAATGGTGGGTCGCGGGCCCAACCCAAATTCCCAGCTCTAGCTGGAAGGCAAAGAGCAAGCCTTCACGAGAAAGAAAGCATGTGAGGACAGGTGAAAAACAGGTAAGCGTAATGAATGGGGGAGGAGACCTAAGGCAGTGAAGAGAGAAAAAATAAGGGTAAATTGGTATTTTTATTTCCAGAAGCTCTTTTACTATTTTATAAGCTAGTATTGATAGCTTATTTAAAACCATGATTTTACCTATAAGCCCGTTTGAATAAATATGACTGTTTGTTTTGAAATTTCTCCAAACCTAGATTTTGCCTAAAAGGGCTTTTAAAATCATAGTTTCAAAGTTAACCAAATAGGCCCAATAAGGATAATGATCTTCAAAAATTCAAATTCAACTATGTATATGAAGAAAACAAACCAACTCTTTGATTGCCAAGATATACCTGCTTCCAAGAGGACTCACTAATTTTGGGGTATTAAAACTAAATGAAACTAATAATATATGAAACAAATTATAAACTAGCTCAATGCAAATTAACCCAGATTAGTGAAGCAAGAGAATAATAGGATGAAGGGTATATTTATATATATAAATCTCTACTTTGTGTATGATATATTTATTTAGATTTATATTAAGGGTATATGTGTGACGGGGTTACCAAAGTTTAAGGGGCAGCAAACGGGGAGGTTGGCCACGTCGTTTTTATCAGCAGTATAAAAAATGTAACTATACGTATAATATATATATATATATATATATATATATATTAAATAAATTATATTTATTTTTGGGTCGATCAAGTGGACAGGATAGACAGTACCCTTATCCAATGTCTACTTTACCCAACAATTGTCCTAACCCAAAAATGCCCAAATTTTTTTCAGACTACATTTTAGGGATGGGCGGGACATTTTTAAGTTGGGCTCAGGTGAACAACCGACCATCATGCAACATAGCTTTAATCATACCATTTGAGTTAATGCTCGTTAGAATTAGTTAAAGGAGTTTGGCTAGTTAGGAATAGTAAATAAAAAATTAATATTTTAAACAAAATATATTTATATTATAAAACATGATAGAAAGGAATAATTATAATTTTGAAAAGCTTTTTAAGAGACAATAACAACTATAATAAGTGTTGTCAATAATATTCTAGGAGCAATTAAAAAGGACATAATCTTTTCATATATTTGTACACTTTTATCGGAGCATTAATATTTCTATTAAAAGATATTAATCCAATTAATAAAAATTTAACTATATATTAAAAAGCATAAAATGATAATGATATATTAAGTAAAATTGTCTTCACATAAATTATTTTTGGCTAAATTATAGAAAAATTCTTGAACTTTGAGTTAATTGCACATAATCTCATTAAATTTTAAAAATTTAAATTATAGATCCTAATGTTTAATATTTTGACTATCAATCTTTGCCATTAAAACTACAGTTAAAGATAACTATTTTTTTTTCATGTCATAATTTTTTATTTTTATTTATATATCATATTATTTAAAAACTAACACTTAGCACTTGCCATATAAATTTAATTATTTTAAATAATTAAAATAAAATATTTAAAAAATTATAAAATACTTTAAAACATATTTAAAATATTTATTTGACTATGTATCTTTTAAATAAAAATATAAAATTTTAAAAAAATATTTAAAATATTTATTTGATCTCATCCTTTTAAAATAAAAGGTATAAAATACTAAAAATTACATGTTAAATGTAAAGTATTATTTTTTAAGTAGTATAGTATATAATAAAACATATAAAAATTATTACATTTAAAAAATTATTCACTTTTAACAGTAAATTTAACGGCAGATAATTAACAATTAAAATATAAAATATTATATTTTTTAATTTAATTTTAAAATGTTAAGTAGGTGATGTGTAACTAACCCATTTTAGCCATTATTTTTATCATTATAAAAATTATTTTTAATTTCTTATTATATAGAATATAGAGTAAATTTTAGTTCTAGATATAAGAGATATTTATTATATTTATTTATTTTTCTCTAAATAACCCTTACTATACTCCCTAACAATAATTTTACAGTATGTCTGGTAGAATGGAAAATTTTTTGATAGAAGTAGAAGTGAAAATATAATTATGCTGAAAATGTGTTTTAAAAGTTTGTTTGGTAGGATAAAAATAAATATAGACTTTATATATATTTTTTATAACTTAGGGTAAAATAGTTCAAAATAATTTTTTTATAACTTGAGCAAAGTTAAAGTTGTTTAGGAATTTTATAATTTAGGGTAAAATAGTCCAAAATATTTTACTTCTACTTCCATTATCTCATTTCTCAACTTTTTTTATGGAAGTAAAATAACCCAAAATATTAAAAGTGGAAGTGACTTCTATTATATAAAACAAGGGGAATGGAAGATTCTACTTCTAATTTCCCATTATTTTTGATAAAAGGAGTGAAAGTAAAAATATAATTATACTAAAAATGTGCTTTAAAGTTTGTTTGGAATAATAAAAATGAGTATAGAATTTATATATATTTTGTATAACTTATAATAAAACAGTCCAAAATATTTTTTTATAATTTGGGAAGGGTTAAAGTTGTATAGAAATTTTATAACTTAAGATAAAATGGTATAAACTTCCATTATATTATTCTCATATTTTTTTGATAGAATTAAAATTATCTAAAATATTAAAATATAAGTAGAAGTAACTTCTATTATACTAAATAATACTAAATAAGTAAAATAAAAAATTCTACTTTTACACTTCCTTTTCTATTTATAT
Organism: Leucaena leucocephala; assembly: GCA_037074615.1. Classification (NCBI taxonomy): domain Eukaryota; kingdom Viridiplantae; phylum Streptophyta; class Magnoliopsida; order Fabales; family Fabaceae; genus Leucaena; species Leucaena leucocephala. Next base: position 18,372,210 of record CM073519.1, read on the forward strand.
TTCCATTGTATCAAACATATCCTAGAGATCAAGACACACCGCATTGAACTTTAAGGTGAATAATGCTTATAAAAATTCTTTAGCAATACAAATGCACTTTAACAAAAACTATCAAATATTGTGTAATCCAAACAATTGTATTTATCCCTTTTCAATTATACATCTCTTATTTAGAATATTTGAAAACCTCTTTCGCTTTTAAAAAAAAGGAAAAAATACTGTAGAGTCTGAAGTGAAAAATAACTACTAAAAAGTCTCTGAAAATTTTCATATAATTAAAAAATTTTAAAATTCTTTAAGGGGAGAAATTCTATTTGTGAAATTACCCTGCTACCCTTATTGATTAAAAAATCCAGAAGCCAATTCGCGTGCTCTTCATCACCTCTCTGCTTCGTCTCAATTTTCAGTTTTCTCAAGATCCACTGCTATTTCAGCCCATCCTTCTTCGGGGTTTCAGATTCTCGCGTTTTTCTTTAAGTTCTATTACAACATTTAGTGATCGTTTGGGTTTCTGCTACAGCCTCTAGGTATTTTACTTCATTACCATCTTCTCTATAGTTTTTTTCTCTTGTATATATTTAAAATCAGTTTTCTATTTGTTTTGTGGATTGAAAGTAAGCTTTTCGTCCTTGAAATTGAAACCCAATATAAAAAAAATATATTTCTCTTTTCTATCTTTATGAAACTATTGCTCTAGTACTAAACTGTCACGTCCTGAAATTTAAACCATGACCAGCACAGAATATGAATAATTTCATATTCCGTAAACCTAAAACCTTAAATAAAACATTTGAAACGTAACTCATAATAAATATATAACATTACAATTTATAATTCAAAAGCAAGTCTTCTGTAGGAATCTCGGCAGAATCGTTGCTATATTAGTGATCCCCCAATGATCCTACAACATACTACAAATGTTTTAATCTTCTGTAACGTCTTTTTAAAATAACCAAAATCTTTTTCTAAAAAACTATGTGGAGTATTTACCCTTTTCAAAACAATACAAATACTTTATAAATGATAATCACATTAAAAGTAGTCTTGTAAAAAATGACGCTCCGGATCGACAATGAGGCTCTTCACTGCTCAGCAAGAGAATTTGGGACAACTGCACTATCTAAAACTAAATAATCTACTCGTAAATAATATCCCAAAACATGATTTAAAAGAATGCGAAAATAAAAAATGCATAATCATTTTTAAAGTAACATTTTATAATTCGATACAAACATTTCCGTAAATATTTTTATTTCAGGGAAAACAATTTGAAATAACTATTTTAAACCAATCGTTTAAAAGGAATCCTTTCAAAACTATTATTTTCCCGTAGGACTTTAACAGAACGTAACCAGGTATAAACACACAGTCCACAAGGATAACTACCCAATCTGGCGCAGCTCGAAACACGCAAACAGGCGTGGACACACAGTTCACGAGGGTAAATAATCAATCTAGCGGCTCGAAGCCACGACTACATGCGCAAGTACAAAATCTATGAATAACTATCTCGAGAATAAATTCCACAAATGACTGTTGTGAGTACAAAACTCACAGATATCCATCTAGCTCGGGTAACTAAGGTGCACCAATGACTAACAGTACTGCTGTTAGCAACTAGTGTTTTGTATTATGTTCTTTCTAAAAATATTTCCAATATGCATGGGGTCCATTTCACATGTAATAAACTTAATTGTTTCAAATACAATAATCTTTGATAAAACTACTTTGAATTTCAAAACCTCAGCATGAACATTTAAAATCAAATCTCAAGTTATTATGGAAACATATGAAATTCATGTAAGAATATTTCATAAATAAAATCGATTTGATGCAACTTTTGCCAAATTCTTTCTAAAACTTCTTCATCCATTTTCATACATAATCGTAATTCTTGTAAACCATTTTAAAAATAAATCATTTCTAACAATTTAAAACCATGAATTTGTAAAATTGGCTTTTCATAAATCATATTTGAAATTTAACATTTTAATTGCAATAACAATTATAAAAATGCTATTTTAAGGGAATGTTATTCACTCACCTGCCCGCTCTTAAACCTTTACTCTTTTTAGCTGATCAACTTCCAATTATTTTCACTTCTCAATTTCCTAGTATCCCAAAACAATATATTAACATTATAATTAGAAATAATTATGCTTAATCTATCATTTCAACAAATTACACACCATCATCCATTAAATCAAAGATTCAATCACTCATTTCTTTCTTACAACTTCCTAACCTATCACTTTGAGTTTAACTCTACATTTGTCTCTTAAACCTCAATTCTACCCTCCTACACTTTTATTCTAATAAGCCCAAGGTTACTTTAGGACCATTATCCCACATAAACACCTCTTCTAAACAAGATTTAAATAACTATTTTAAGTCTCCTTAAACATACTTCAAATTTCCAACTCAGGAGTTTCAAATAAGCCATTAATGTCCTCATCTCTCCTTAATTCTATTAACTTCCTAAATTCTCAATTCATTTATATATATATACCTATCAACAACACCTCCATCTTCTTTATTTTATTTGTTTCTAATTCATAATATCAACATCCTTCCACATAACCGCATGCTTCTGTTTCCTCTTCCCCTTGGCAGATAACCACACACACAAAAATATATACACCTTCACAGCACCCACAATCACAGTATATATATATATATGTACAATCATTCACAACAGCAACAATAGCAGCATAAATATATATATATATATATATATATATATATACTCGACACCGCTGATTAAAATCATTCCTTACAACAACACTCTTAACAGAACAACGACCATATACATCCATACACAGTGCACACGCTGAGCATAATATACATATATCCTTTCCCAAAACCAAACCAGTGACCATAATACCCGACGGCAACCTCTGAATCTGTTTCCTTTTATAAATAGTTACATAACACATACCTATCATCAACGAGAATTAGTCCTCAGCCAACACAACAAGGAACAATGGGTTTTTGCTTTCGAAGCTCAGGACCCAGAACATGGAAACCACCTACAACCATTACAACATTCTATATCTATTCAATTTCTCTTAAGCTTAAATTTCTGAGAATTCAAAGTACACAAACAGCAACCACACTCCGAGATTAAGACCTGATTCACCCCTTTGAGTATCAATATTTACTTTATTAAAGATTGCCTTCTCAAACCTCAATTTTTCTTGGTGACCCATTCAAAATAAATAAAAAAAACAAAGGTGCCCGAGGTACAGAATCCCAGGACTTACCTTGAACGATCGATGACGACATGAGTTGGGTCTTTGCTCTCCATATACTACTCCGACATCGCATGGTATTCGCTAGCTCACGCTCATCCTTCTCTCGCTGCGCGCTCTATTTCCCAGATGAAAATAGCAATGAAAGAGGAGATTGGCGTCACTAGAAGTATTTGCACGACGATGGGTTTCACGGCAGCTACAGAACTCACCAGACGCAAAGCCTCTCTTCTAACTTCCCCCTTCTGGCTCTATTTATCATACCAACGAAACTTGCCGATGATGCGACAACACCAACAACAATGACACATCAAAGGAACTGACAGAAGCAAGGTGGTAACAGCATCTAGTCACACGGTAATGACTCTTCCATGGCGTGACGCTTCCATCACTGCTCCCTCATCTGTCTGTGCCGCTATGAAGAATTAGAAGGAAAGAGTATGTTTTAGAGAGAAAAAGGGGAGAGGGGTATTTCTATAATTTCATACGCCTGAATAAAAATAAAAACCCCATTCTGCGGCTTCCAGGAATCTAACACGTTTTGCTGAACTCTTACCTCCGTCCCTGACCACTTAGCCATCCCCATGACATTGAAATTCTTCTGCATCAAATATATATATCTCTGTGTTAATTGTATCTATGAAAATTCAGGGCCATAACAAATATACTCCCTATGTTTGTTATTGACAATTAAACTAGCTATATTGACAACTATCATGACATGTATTAACAACAAATACTAACATGCACGACACACTTATTATTGACAACTAAACTAGCTATATTAACAACAATCACAATATGCATTAACTAATACCAACATGTACCGCACACTTGTTATTGATAACTAAGCTAGATATATTAATAATTAAAGCATCATGTATTGACAACTAATGTCAATATACACAACCCACTTGTTATTATTGACAACTATCGCAATATGCATTAACAACAAAAACCAAAAAATGAGGGTAGCTTGGTAAATTCACAATTAAATTAGGTCCCTTGGGACTTTATAATAGTTTAAATATTTCTTGGAACTTTTTAGTAAGGGTTAAAGGGCATTTTTGCCCTGGAAGTATCTTATGATGAACTACTATGCCTTAGAAGTTTTATAAGGGGCAATATCACCCTGAATTCTTTTTTGGGGAAATATTGCTATAGAAGTAATATGTTGGTTCAACTTTACCCCGAGTTAACGGAGAGGCAGGCAGAGGTGGTACATGTTAGATTTGAGCAACAAAGTGGATGCCATGTTGGATACTAGCTGTCAACATTATAGCAACCTTCCTCTGCCCCATTTTTGAGTTAGGTCAGCTATTTAGGAACTAAACATGGTGTGGGCAATCATCGTCGAGGTTAGGGAGAGTCAATGGTGAGGTTCAAGGAGAGAGTGCAATTGTTACTGGCGGAGAGAGGTTGTCAAAGTAGGTGGGAATGAGAGAGTACAAGAGAGACCAATGGATAACTCGATTGAATCTTTTACGATGTGTAGGAGGAGAAGGACTATTTGAAGATGGTTGGTCAGAGAGGTTGAAGGTGAATGTTCGACAAGATTTTACCCTACGGGTTTGCTACTCAACTATGTATGTCATGGACAAAATTGAACGTTGAGAGGAGATGTTACGGTTGCATAAATTATTGACAAGTTTGTTCTTCTGCATCATCATGGGAGGGAATTTTTTTATGCATTGGGGTTTATATGTATATGATATTTACTATGTGTATTTTACAGGGATTAGGGTATGGATATTTCTAATGGTATGACGGTAAGATAGGTGAGAGGTCAAAAGAGGTGATGAACGATGTACTTGGCCTTGTGAATTGGCTGAGGGAGGAGAATATGAGGTTAAGGATGGAAAATGATGAAGATGGTGCTGAAGGAGGACTGGCTGCCATATACGATGACATGAAGAAGAGTGAAAGAAGATTGAAGCTGTCATGTTTGGCTTTGTGCATGACTTGGGTTTTTTTTTTTGTTCATTTTATTTAATATGTGGTAGTTAAATGTGGGATCAATTCCAAGTCTGGATGTTTATGTGATGGTACTTGCAGGTGTATTTTTTTGAACTAATGTAAGGTTTAGAAATTGGGACCTTTTTGTAATGGATGCCCAAGTTGTGTGTATTTGTTAGATCAACATCAATACAACGTATTGAATTGGTACAAGGTTTCAAATTGCCCATAAACAGCCTATGTTAAAAACATGACTCATACTTTGTGGTAAATCCAAGATAATTTCAAAGCTGTCATAATATTACAAAGTACAAAACAATACAATACAAAGCAAGTGCGACTAATATTTGGTAAATTATATTGCTTCTTAAACATAGTTCAAAAGGCTAGTACATGTAAAGACATTAAATTTCCTAAATATAGTCCAAAAAGCTACTATAACTCTGGTTTACAAAAATAAAAAACACAAGTGATAATGGCAGCCTCATGTCCTATTGTGTTGTTTTTCCTGTTGCAGGCGATGTGTAATCTGTGTGTGCAAGTATCTTATCCCTGTGTGCAAGAAGTTGTGAGGTGGCCATTGCTCTCCCTCCTCTTCACATTAGTCCTATAAGAGTAAAAGGCATATCAAAAGGAGTGGAAATACTTGCTTCATCTCCTTTATACTGGACTTTATGTGACCTCGGGTTTGCTGAGGTTGTAGTAGATGCAGTTTGACCTAGAAAAATGGGCAGGTTGCGGGTCAGCCCACTATAACCCACGGGCTGAGGGGCCCACTTTAAAACTGCCCATTTTTGGTGGCGGGCTGACGACTTTTTCTTTAATTTTTTTAATATTTTAAAAAATTATTTATAAAATTTTAAAATACTAACAAAATATTTTTAATGTTATATTAGCATTATAAAAAAATTGTTAATGTTATACTCTTAAAAATTCATTTTTTTACTAAAAAAATCTCAAATTTTATAGTTATAAATAAATCTAAATAAACATTAACATGACATAATATTAATAAATTATAATATGCCAACATATATCAACAAATAAGTAACCATCTTTACTAGTGTTCGATAATGAGAATATTCAGAATAATATTTGAGTAAAATAAATAATAATATTAATAATTAAAAAAGAGAAGGTTGGGCTGGGTGGGGCAATCTTTGACTTGGTCATGGGAGACCTCTCATTTGGGATAGGGAATCTAGTTTCACATGTGAAGGCAATCCAGGCTACACAATATCAATCACAATAACACTTAGTTTGTATCAGCCATATTTCCAGCAAGATGAGCCATGAATTGAATAACTACTTTAAGTACATAGTACGACCAGTGTCCTCATCAACAAGGACCCCTATACCACCCTCAATTTGGTCTTGTAGAATGCTTGCCCACCACGTGGCCCTTGAGGTTGTTGGAGGTGCTTTCATATTGTTGCGATTGATAATTTTTTAGCCTGCAGACCTTGGGCCTTGGGGTAATTGAATGTGGTCTCTATAGTGAGCATTAAAAATTGTTCATATATGCTGTGCTAAAATAGTTTTCAACTCTGATGACAAACTTACGTCTTTGCATTAGCTCTGTTGTGTCCTTATTGTTTACAAATAGTGCACTTCATGGTACTGCCTTGTTTAGACAACTTGTCCAGTTCATATTCGAGAATATTATGACTTTTTTCTATACCTAGCTGCATACATGTGTCTAGCACACAACCTATGGTAGGACTTCAAACACAACCTTCATCAATCCCTACAAGATACAAAGCATGCATTTAGTGCCAGTCATTAATTTAGTGCAAATCATTAATTCATCAATACCAAACCTTTAGCATGTTAGACATTATTGTGACTCACTCTCAATTTCCCAACTCTAGAGATTTCTGCAACCATTCGAAGAACCACTTCTAGTTGTTACTATTTTCTTATTGTATGATGGAAAAAGCAATATGATATAGAGAATAATCTATATCTACTCCAGTGGCTGTAAGCATCACCCCTCGTGCATTTTCCTTCAAGAATGTTCCATCAACCCTTATAAGGGGTCTGCATCCTTGCTTCCAACCCGTCTGCAAAAGGAAATACCCTAAATTTTAGTAGATGGAAGAATATATGACAAGCAATTATGCATTATAAGACAAGCATGTCCTAAATATGATTTCATAGTATCCAAATATGACAAGAGCATGCCCTAAACTAAAGTCTATGTTAAAAAAAACTTTACCTTTGTAGCATTGAAGCAAACATATAATCTGCTAAAGACTCTTCTCCCATGTTCTAGAGCATCCCTGCTAAACTGAATTGCCACATGAGATCCAGAATTAGAAATCCTAAGCTCATGACAATAAGCATCCAACTTCTTGAACTCATCCACATAACTCCCTTCCATCTCCTACAAAATCATCTTCTTTGCCCTTTTGCACTTACATTTACGTACATGAAGCTTCAACTCATCCTCAACATCCTTCTTCATATTGACCACCTTATATTGTGGTCTCTTTGCACCTTCCTCTTGAAGTATTCCGCCAACCACTTCACAGATGCCCTAGGGTTCTTGTAAACCCTACTGCAACTGTAATCTAGATTTAAAGTCTACAAAACAAGCCCAGGGTTGGCCCCATCTGCGGATGCATATAGTACAAAAGGATACCCCTTCTCACAAATAGCCTTAACTGTATTCGCAAAGGGCTCACTTTTTTTAGGTGGATCTTCACTCTAAGATTTATTGCGTACTTGTTTATAGTGGCAAGCAACTCCCCCTAAATTCATTAAAAATCAATAAAAGCCCTTTGCGAATACAGTTAAATTGTCTAAAAACAGTGCCAATTGCGATCAATACTCAAAAGCAACAAATTTCACACACATTCCAAGCAATGTAAGATTCCATACCTCTTTAATCTGGACAAATCTCTGCTCTAAAATCTTTTCACCATTACTCTATACAATCCTTACTTCACATGCGCTCCACTCGCTCGCTTTTCTTTTCTCTTTCTCTGTTGATTATTTGCCCTAAGTGATTCTCCCTTCTGTGCGTCTCAATTCTCCTTTCTTATTTGCTGTCACAGTTATCGTCCTCTGTCCCATTCTCTGGCAGATATGGTTCTCCTTCTCAGTTCCTTCTCTACCTTTGATGAACCTCAGAAAGGAATCAGCTAACATAATGCACACAGTGAATGCCCACATTTTCTATCTCCCTTGCCACCTGATCCTTCTAACGTCACTATTACTTCTTCAATAAGTGAGGGTGACATTGCCCCCCAAAAAAAAGTTTCAGGGCAATATTGCCCCTCATAAAATTTCTAGGGTATATTAGCTCTTCACATAATATTTCTGGGATAAAAATGCCCTTTAACCGTTTTAGTAAAAAAAATTGCTTATATGGGACCTGTAATTCTCTCAAAAAAATATCTTGACCATTATTTCAGTTATTTTATATTAATATTATTTTTATAGTTAAGGAAATTCAACCTAAAAAAATAGCGCAATTTATATAAAATTTTAATAAAAAAGTCTAAACCTCCCTATTTTTTCGGAGTTATATATCTGTGTGTAACAGTAAGTTAACTAAATAAGCCGTAAAATTTCATATGCCAATTTCTATACAGAGTTGGGATTAGCATGATGGATTTTTTCTATTACATAATATAAGATAGATTTTTCTATTGATGGCCAAAAAAGTGTTTTTTCTATTATATAAGAATATTAAAATAGATTTAATAATTGTTTGTGGTGATTCGTAGTGCTTCTGACATATTGTAATAAATTTGTCAGTCTTATTTTTGTTTTTAATATTGGGAGGTACTAATTTATATGAGAAACAAAAAAATTCAATAAATTAACTTTTCAAACATTTGAAAAATGTTTTCAGTCTAATATTTGAGTATTTGTCAAATTTAAATTTTTTAACATATTTCAACCATTTTCCTTTTCATTACAGTAAATTATAAAATGCTGCTTGTTATATAACAAAAAAATTAATTAAGGAAGTGAATTAATATAAAATATAACTTTTAAAAAATTAATTAAAGAAGTGAGTTAATTAAGAAAAAACATGCTATATTAACTTGATATAAAATACGATTTGAAGGCATCAATTGGTTGATGCATTTCGTAAGGAAGTGAGTGCTACAAAGCCTAATTATGTTACTTACAACTCTTTAACGGATGGGGTATTGTTTGATCAATAATATTGGCACGTCAAGAGATTTATCCAATAAGATGGTCAAAAGTAGTTTGTCTTTTGATATTATTAGTTATAGCATTTTGATTAATGGACTATGTAAAATAAAGATGTAGATGATGCCATGGATCTCTTTACAAAAATTAAATGCAAAAATTTGATTCCCTATCTTTTCACCTATAGCTCTCTTATTGACAGTTTGTACAAGGTAGGTAAAATATCCTATATATTATTTATGAGATGTTTTGTTTCTTATTCATTTGTAATTTTTCAAGAACCTCGAGCATTTGATAGATATTTGCTAGCAATGAAAGAGAGCAAATTTAGGGTACTTTTTGCAAGATAACAGAATAATATTGAGATGGGTTCAACTTATTGTTATTATTATGGGATACTAACTTTGGTAAAATGAATATCAGATATTTAATTAATTTTCGTTGCTTTTGTGTGGGCATCAGTACTATATGATTCAAGAAGAAAGGTGCTATCATGTTGGAGATGTGTTTTAGCTTTATGACTGCTGCAGTCATACATAACAATTGGCCATAGGGAGTGTATAGGTTGTTATTCGCACTGTCTTTCGTTGGTTGCTTAGTGAAATTTGTCTCCTTTGATTACTCAATATTTATATTATGTTTTGCTTAATCATGTGGTGACTGTTATTAAAGTTGGTATCATTTCTTTTGTCCCGGATTTCAATTTTTATGCTTGAAAAATGAAAATACCACTTACTCAGAGTAGCATTCTAATTAGAAGAGACTGAATCTTGCAAGATTAATTGTTTGCTGCTGCTGCTTGCTTGGTCCATAGGATTTTTTTTGGGAGTCTGTAGCATTTATTAGGTACCAAATAAAATCATGAAAGAATTTTTTCTTATTAATTTTATTGTATAATGAATACTATCATTTGAATAAATTTCACTTTCCACCCACTAATTAATCGTTTGTGCATGCTATTAAGTTGATAGTCTGCAAAGCATCTTGAAGTCTGCTTGAAACCTTCTGTTTTTATGAACTGGTGCTTTCAAACTTCAAAGCTCTACGTTTGTTTTTCTTGTATGACTTATTGGAGTGAAATGTGAAGTAATTATCTTCCTATTTGTAATCAATATGTGTAACTTACTCTTCGATGCTTTTAGACAACTACACAAGGCTGACAAACAATTAATGAGTGGCTTGCCACCTGATATGATACTTCGATACTCCAAATTTTATATGATACTTGTGTTCTTTCCTGAAATGTTTGGATTCTGTCATGTAAAATAGCTATTGTTTGAAAAAGACCATGATTATATTTTGCTAGGTTGGACTTCTTCCAGGAAAAGAATGCATGAACTTCTTAATGCGTGGCTGTATGAGTATTATGGAAACAGTCAAAGAACTTAACAACCAACGCTTCATGCATGCTTTTGCTCTCTTTCCTGCAATACTGCATACCTGTGTTGTAATTTTCATTTCTGATGCATGTGTACTTGAGTATGTACCCTGCCACTTGCATATGCTTCTGCAATTTTTCTTGCCATATTTATACTTTGCCCTTTACGAAAACCATGGAAAAGCTCTTTATAAGAAGGGTTAAGGTCCAATTTTGCATTGTCCCGAAAGTATTAAAAAAACAGGCAAAGTTGCTCTGATTGCTAAAAAATTAACATTGGCTGTTAATATTTTTTATAGCTAGGGATGATATTTCTCTTTTTTACCACTTCTAGGATAATATTGATCTAAGAAAAACTTCCAGGGCAAAATTGGACTTTAACTCTTATGAAGAAAGGTGCTATATGGCTTATCATTGTGATTTTTATTTTTTCATTTTTTATCTTGATATTTCCACCCAACATTTTGGAATCTGTGACAAGTAAATCCAAATTGGGATTGAAAAGCAACTGCATTGATTTCCCTCTCCTCCCTTTTTTCACCTATCATATTATATCTTAGTGTTCTTGAATGCTGACATTGTTTTCACATTATTTCTTCTTTTATATCAGCATCAGCCATGATTGTTGCCAACATTACTAGGCTTAAAATAGCAGAAGAAAGAAGTATTGCATTGTGTGCTAGAGATGAGCAGGATGGTAGAATGACACTTGCAAAACCTTTATCACACTGCACGTTTGTGTTGCGAGGAGGCGTTGCCATTTTGGTTGGTTACTTCCCCGGAGGAATTTGAAAAGTATACAAGTCAGTGGAAAGCAAAGAAGCATTTGAGAGATTCTCCACTAGATGGCTTTAGGCCAGGCTTACTTTTGGTGGCTATGCTTGTTATGATGACGAAGAGATTGAGAATGGAAATGTTGGAGAGGAGGGCATATGAACATGGGCAAAGTAAGGTTCCTACAGGACCTATCACTAAAGAAGCTTGTGGGCGTATATGATCTTAATTGAAACCAAACTTCGTGTTCATGTAGTTAGTAGTAGTTTTGTTTTTGTTTATTTCTATGATCTTAATTGAACCAAACTTCGTGTTCATGTAGTTAGTAGTAAGGTTCCTACCGTACCTATCACTATAGAAGCTTGTGGGTTTATATCATCTTAATTGAAACCAAACTTCATGTTCATAATGTTACAACAGTTTTCCTAGAAACCATCGTTATATTATATACTTTTAACGGCAGTTTCTAAAAAAACGGCCGTTAAATGCTTCATTTTAATTTTTTCTTTTCCATATTTCATTTAATTTTCTCTTCAATATCACCCTGTATTTACCATAATCAAGACAAACTATAGACAGTAAAGTATAAAGAAAGCAATGCAAGATTGATTAAGGCATGTTTAGAAGTATGGTTTTTGCCAAATCATCTATCATTGAGTGAATTAGCTCATCTTTATAGCTCATATTAACAATTGCAAGTTCAAAGTAATATAAGAGGTAAATATTCAAGATGTGAATAAATTGAAAAAGTTGCTAAATATTGATCACTTTATACCTCATGTAAGCTATCCGTGATCTCTATCTCAATGATGTCGTGCATATAACATATTATATCATCTTTGCACTCAACACCACTAGGTTGATGGTGAGACTATCAAAATGGAAAAACACAAAGCACATTAGTGACTAATTTTATACCTAATAAATTTAAGAGTATACTGAAAGTTAATTATTTGAAAACTACTTACTTGAGGATAAATCTATGTAGGATTATTACCAAGAGAATGACCTCTAAAGAGGTGGAAGCCTTTCACAGCCTATCTCCAATTGAAAAAAATATTATATAACTTGCTAAATTTTTATGTTAATAAACCTATGAAGAAAAAACTCACATGTTGACGATGGAAACAATCTCGGTATCTGGCCATCTAAACAATGAATCGAACCAGTATACCACAATATTTTTAGGAGCTATGAGAAGCAAAGTCCAATTTTATTACAAAATATGAACAATATATACGAATGTATTGTAATATGTATATGAGTATACTTACCCTTTAATATAAGATGCAAAATATATCTTCCTCTCAATGTGGGTCATAATGTCGACTATGTACATAATCCTCGAGTTCCTATAGGTGCTTATCTCTTGGAAATATTGAGGACACATGAAGTCATGTGTGTCTCCTTTTGGTTCGTTTTGGCATCTCCGATAGAAGTGGCTATTGCTAATAGAGAAAGGAGTCGGTACTACATGAATGGTTAAACATAAAGTATTAAAATAAATTTGCAACTTACAATATCAACTTACTACGTGAATGGTCAAAATTCAGGAATTGCACTATGTCATTCTTATCAAAGGTGAATTTGTAAAGCTCATGTGTGGTCAAAACCTTGAACAAAATTGTGAAACTAAGTTATGTCATTCTTATCAAAGGTGAATTTGTAAAGCTCATGTGTGGTCAAAACCCCGAACAAAATTATGAAACTAAGTGCTTCATCCAATCCTGTTATCATAGTGTGAAGAGTTGTCATACCAATATATGTCGAGGATATGTTCTGAGGAAGAGGTATGAGCTTGTCTTATTTCTCCCTCTTAACTTTGGTCTCCTTTGGTGCCTTTTTTTTGTTCTAGGTCCTTTAGGGTTTGCTTGTTAGGCACCTTCTCTGGCATTGACTCTGGTGTGACCCACTTTTTCAATTTGATCAGATGTGTTGGCTATATAATAAACTGCCCTAGAGCTTCATCTAATATGCGGACCTCGTCAGTGGGGAAAGAAACTAGTATAGTGCCTTAACCTTTCTTTATGCGCTATATCGTGACCTTAGCTTTTCTATCAGGAATTATTTTCTAGTGAATTGTTGTGGCATCTGGGTACACCGTAGCATGAGGGATAAAGGTTATAGTCCCTTGGTATGTCACAATGCCATACTTTTCCCTCTTGTACTCAGTGTACTTAGGGGTAGGGTCAGGACCAGATGGTTAGGAGACAAATTTCTCCTTATTGGTGTTGCGCTTCCTACTAGTCACCGCAGGAGAACCCTAAAAATGTAAACAAAATTAGTCAAGACAAAAAAAATGTTAAACATCCCTTGAAAATAAGTAAATAATATGTTTTTACCTCTAAACTTTAGCCTAGTATGGGGAAGCCCATAATTATCATAGCCTACTAGAGCCTGGCATCCATATCCTAGACTCTAGTATCTATCTCATAGCACATCCTTTCCAACTCTACTTGGCGTCCATCTCGAACCTTTTGAAACTCATCTCTATATAGCATGTTTACAGAGGGTACCCTTCTTCTTTGAGAGGACAAAAAAGTTTTTGCTTATCACTCCTTTGGGGCCTTTTTACTCGACTTGGATGGTGAGGGATCTCAATGGTTGTTTCTAAGATGTCCATTCCTTTTTTGGAATGAAACACACTTGGGATACCTATTGATCTAGTGCATCCTATAACTTATACAAGTTACCAAGTTAAAATAACTGAAGATCAAGTAATAACGTATAGATTCTTAGTATTCAAAATAATTACATACAATCCTCTCAGCAATTGTAACAACCTCTAAAGTGATGTATTGTCCCTTCATCACCCTCACAGCCTTCAATTTTTGTTAGCAAGATAGACGCTGGATGGATGAAGAAGGGTCTAAGGCACTAGGGTCTAATACATTTACTTGTTGCACAACCTGTAACTGCTCTTATATTATTTTTCTCTTAAGGACACTATACCCCCTCGAGACATGTAATAGTGGCACACATTCTTCTTGGCTATTTCTTGATTTCTCTTACAAATAGCCTATGAAATTGAAACAAAGTTAGATTAGTTAATTAAAATGTATATTAATTTACTAACTAAGTTTATTAAAATGTAAGTTTATAGCACAAATTAAACCTTATAAGTAGCATATTTTCACATTTGATGAAAAAATGTCCAAGCTTTATCACTAACATTGGGGTATGTGTCCAGATACTCCCCCATCTTATTGCATCAAAGGTAGTCCTTCTAAAAAGTTCGATTTAAAATTCCTCTACCATTTATCGCATTGCTTTAAGATGCGATGCTTCATGCTTATAGTAGTGGGAATATCAAAATTTTGCTACATGGAAGTACAAAAAGCAAATAAGATTAAGCTGCTATAAGGGAGAAAAATCATGAACAACTAAAGTAGATAGGTGGGATATATAATTAAAAATATATCAAAATGTCCTCCTAAATCATATCCTTGTCTTTAACATCGACCTCTTTCCAGTTAGCATACACGAGCTAATCTTAACACGTACTATATGGCTAACATAACTGTTAAACCATAGCCTATTTTCACCAGGTGCCTTCATGTTATTGGAAACTTTATGGGACGTGTCCCCTTATCTGTCTTAGAGACTTATTTTCATATGGGTCAGGCCTCTTCCTTTTTTCTTCTCTTGCTAACTAGAACTTAAACCTGAACTACCTATGTTCTGTTCAAAAAATAATAAATAAAGGTAAAAATATGATACAACTAACTAACAACAGAAAATACTATTTGCTACTAAAAGGAATCAACAAATCACATTCTGAGATATACTTCTACTCGTGCCATTATCTCTAGTAATAATTGTAAGGAATTGGAAGACACGCAGCGGAAATTAATTTTAAAATTTTTTCAATTCATTGCTAGGATCTACCGTATGTGTTTAAATTAAGTGGGAAGAAGCATTACCCTCAGTGTTCCTTAGCGACTTCCACAGCTTCTCTTCGCGGCCGGTGATCTCCTTTCCGATCGCAAGAAGACTTCCACAGCTTCTCTCCGCGGCTCGTGCTCTCTTTCCGATCGCAAGAAGTCGACGCCTTAGGTCAGCTTCCTCTACTGGTATCCACACGAACAGCGTTCCAACCACGAACGACATGCTAGCGTCTCCTGTCCCTCCAAGGCTTTCTCAAGAATTCGTCCTCTTCGTCTCTACTTTAGCAGTTTCTTATCTGCAAACCTTTTGTAGATTCCATTCGGCCTTTTGTGTTATCTATTGTTTAAAAAACGCAGCTCCTAAAATCAGATATATGGATGCTCTGCGTTTTTTTTCTCAACCGAATTGGATTTTGGAATTAATTTATATTAATTATGAAATTAATACAATATCATATATTGTATAATTTGATAAGAAACTAATTAAATAAATAATGTTTATATTAAATCTGTCCCACAGATTTAATTCACCTATTTATTTTATTTAAAATAAAGATAAGACTGGACTATATTTGATTTATTCTCATAAATCAAATTTGAGATATCATATCAATTTGAATTTCAAATTCAAACGTGATAGAGATTTAAGTTATCCTTATAAATTAAATCTTATAAATATCTCTTATATGAGATATCCTATCAATTTGAATTTCAAATTCAAACGTGATAGAGATTTAATTTATCCTTATAAATTAAATCTTGTAAATATCTCTTATATGAGATATCCTATCAATTTGAATTTCAAATTCAAACGTGATAGAGATTTAATTTATCCTTATAAATTAAATCCCATATATCCCTTATATATAATGTATATATACGAATTTATATATATACGAATATAAATATAAATAAATATATACATCTACCCTGGAATATTCATTGAATCTGGACACGTCTTAGATTCAATGAATCTGGACATCATAGCTCGTGTTGGGCTATTTTGTGTGCGACCCTGTAGGCCCATATGAAGTTGGCAGTAGGCCATTTGCTATACTGGCCCACAAGTCGCAAGCGGTCTATAGCAAGACATAATGACTACCTAAATCATATGAGGATCGATAAACGATGTAACTTTTTATACAACCATATCATGTCCCTTTTGTCACGCGATATTTTGGTCATGGATGAGGCATGGTGAATGTCATCCTCCTATTCCTGACCGTTACTTTCTCGATCCCTGAGTAGTCTGACTATAGAAATAGAATTACCTTTCTATTACAGTATAGCCATACATTTCTCAGACTCACTCATTGAGGGGCCTAGTAATATCTCTCTACGAATGTGAGGGACAAATTCCATCTTGACCATTCACATTCCTCCGCATGAAAACCACTAAGCTCGAACATAGTCTTTATGATCACTTGATCAAAAGTGACTTTTGACTAGGTCAAAGCTGAACGTTTGTCATATAGGAATCCATGATGATCTCAGGTCAAAGGGCATAGTGACATGGTTTGTATATGAGAGAAGCTTATGACGTAACTCATGCAGCTCTCTCATAGCGGGTCGGTCCAACACCTTGTACTCTTACATGTGCCTATGACTTTGATTTATATCTCTATACATCTTCAAAGTCATATTGGTCTTATTTCATCTCTGCTCCCACATAGATGACTGACTAGGGACATTTAGGATAAGATCATGAATTATCCAATGATGGTCATCACAATAAACATGCAAATAATATGATAACACAATTAATAAATTCATAAATCAATAATATTCATAAGACAATGATTGACCCCTAGGGCACATTTTATAACAACAATTTCTACCCATCAGGTACTAAGTATAACAAACTGAGAAGAACAACCTTGGCAAATTTCATCAGCCTCATAGATTTTACTATCTTATAATCACTAATAATGGGATTGTACCCAAATCCTAAATAAAACACATATGGAGGACCAAATACATTAAAGGTTTTGAACCTAAACCTATGCCCTTATCACATAAGCTTACCTCAGGTGATTATATTAATTGTTTTGTTTGTTTCATTTTGTTTAAAGGCCATGTATAATTATGTAAATAATGAAGCAAAAGATTTATTCTTCTTCTACATTTTCCTCAACAGATACAACTATGTAATAAAGAAGTTAAATGGTGGCTTACAGCTTTGAAGACGAGAACAATGACGGAAGGAGTTAATGACGACAGAGATAGTGAATGATGATAAGAATGACAATGGAGTGCATAAAAAATAGGTAAAAATGATGGGAAATGCCTTTCATCCAAGTCTGTGATAGTGGGACAGAGAATAAGACCACAAGCGGCTATGTGAAAAATAAACCTAAAGCTCACCGCCAATATAGGGTTTTGAATTTATAGTGGCTTTTTACAGCAGTTTTAATAAAAACCTCCATTACATATAATTGTCATTGTACTTTTTAATAAAATGTAGTCAAAAGTCTGACTTTAACTAGATTTAATTACTTTTGTGAATACTTTATACGACAATTTTATTAAAACAACCATTAGAAGTATCTAAAACGACAATTTTTAATTAAAACTGTCGTTAAAAGTTGGAAAAGTTAATTCATTAAACTACTTTTTTACATTGATCCTTGATAAGACACAAATTGTGTATGGTTTCTATTATATTTTAAGGGTTTTGTAACAATTTTACCATTCATTTTATGCCTGCAATTATGCTTTTGTGTAACATATGATTGTTCTTGGCAATATACTGATTTAAGGGTAAAATGGTAAATTAACTCCTTGAAACTACATATATGTTGTTCTTTAGTAACTTGTTGGACTTTTACAGTGAGCTTTGGTTATGAATTGCAAGTATTTTGGAGGAGAACTGAGGACTAATGTTAGTAGAAAAGCAATCACAAGACAAAGAGAATCAAATCAAGGAAGGCAACTTCTGTGCTATTTAGTCGAGACCAAAACATCCACAGGTCACAACCTAATTTCTTCTGGGAAGTTTTCTTGCGTTCATAGGTCACGACAAAAAATAGGATCTGGTTGCGACTAAAGAAGAGAATCAGTGAAGCTGCACGTTTTTGAAGTGGTTTTACAACTATCTTTGATCAAAGGAATTTAAGGAATATTAATATTCTTGACTCAATCGATCGATTATCATTCAAGGGCATCTTCATCATCTAATTTAATTACACACTAAATGGTTTTTAAACAGGGCATTAGTGGTTTTTGAACTAGCTTTGATCAAAGGAGTTTAAGGAATATTAATGTTCTAGACTCAATCGATCGATTGAGGTTTTATTTAAGGCTTAATGATTTTAAAATTCATATATCATATTAAGAGTAAGGATAGATAGGTTTCCATCATCAAGAGTCTTTTTCAACATATTTCTTTAACAATCCACTCATTTTCATCTTAATAAAAAATACAAAAATATTTACTTTACTGCACCCTTATTTTATTGCATAAAAAATAAATCAAATCCACAACCCATTTTTACTTTCATAAGGTTTTCAATGATTTTATCATCGATATTCTAGGGTTCCAATAAAAAAGGCTCCTTGAGAGGAACGATAGGATTGCGCCTTATACTGCATTAATATGGTGTAATATATTGCATTAATATGGTACAATTATTTTATTTTGATAAACCAGATTGCGACAATCTGTTCAAATCAATGGCGCCGTTGCTGGGGAGCCAAGTAATTTGTTCATTAGCAACTGGTCATCTATATTATTACTTAACTGAGTCATTTTTTGTTTGAATTTTAGTTTTTGTTGTTTTCATTGTATATCACTTTGCATTTTTCAAGTTTCTGCGAATTTGCTCTCTACACCTTTGAGTTATGACCAAACATTTTTGTGTCGCAACCGTATTGCATTTTTGTAGTGCTTGATTACTCTTTGTTAACTCCAGTAGTGTCTGTTTTAGAAAATTTACTCTCTTTGATTTTTGGTCGTGATTAAACCACATTTTAGTCGCGATGTTGAATTAAATTTTTAGAACTTCCACTCTATGTAATTGGGTCACGACCTGGACACCCTTGTGTCACTACTAGTTGAACTTTTCTGCTGCAAAACTTCTGTGTCAAATTGTGATTACTTGCTTGCTTATTCTTGATTGTTCTTATTTTGCATTCGTAGCAGAGATGAACCAGTAGTGCCTTTTGAACATGAAATTGAGAGACAATGTAACATCCTTACTTTCATACATCTTAGGGACCATTCAGTAGCATTTGGAATCACTTACAAGACCTTAGAAGTCCATTAGCCAAATCTGGAATTTTACTCTTTCTCAGGTTACTGTTCACATGGTATTCCAGATTACGCAACAAACTTCAAAAAATCATAATTAATTCCAGAAAACTCAAAATAAAGTGGTTCAAAAAGATACGTGAAGATAGCATCTTGCAATTTGAGGAAAAAATAATTTCCATACCAACTGATTATCCATTTGGTACAATTTATTCGTTGAAGTTTACTGTTCATTTGGTCAAAAACTCTAGAAACAGATTATGGTCCCTTATTTTGGAAATTCATTTCTCTTGATATACACATCCAAATGAAAATTTCTACCAATGAATTTAAATCTCTGGATGTGTACTACATGCTCATAAAATTTCATGAAATAATTCCTCTATTTGATAGGTCAAACTGAAGCCACAACAGAACTACTTTAGGACCTACGTTTTACTCTTTCAGATTCCTTTCTTTCACTTTCAATAATTATTCTAGCATACATAAATCATCTCTTTTGCCTTTTATGAATTCATATACATCATGGGGTTATACAATAATTGTTCCATACAATCTCATCACATAAATAGATACTTTACATGGCTTTGACATACATGGAAAGTGCATAACATATGCTAACATCTTTAAATACTTCACTTTTCTTCTTCCATGCTTTAGCTCCTCTCCATGCATACATTATCCATCATGCTTGACCTAAATGGGTTGGTTATGGGAGAGTGAGATTCTAGAAAATCTTAGTAGCAAACCTTACCACTTAAATATGCAAGATGGATGCTAATGCATGATATGTAATTTCATTAATCTTTCTTTGATTAGTGACATGCCAACATGCTACAAACTTTTACATAAAGTGCATGGCCATAGAAACACGTTATTAATAACACATTTAACATCATTTATCATGTCACAACATTATTCAAATATCATATACATGTCAACACAAAAGCATACCATATCAAGCACATACAGAAGTAAGTTCACTACCTTGCACTTAAGCTTTCCTCTTGATCTTTAACATTTGCTCCCTAGCTTTCCAACCAATAAGAATTCATGTCAATCACTTCCCAACATGTTCTTGGATGTTTCAAGGTCCTAAACACATTTATATTCATCACATAATTCATTAGGACTCATGAACTCCAACCATATTCAAGATTAACTTTGTTACACTCTTTATTGTCAAACTTTTCCTAATGCTCACTAATCCACTTGGCTCTTGAATCAATTGATGTCTTGACTTTACCCTACACAATTTCATCATTTGAACCCATTTATGAGCTTAGAATCATGAAATTCCAGCTCCTTCATGGTATGCTGTACAAAATTGAACATAAGCATACAATTCTTTCAAAAATTATCATTTTGATTATAATGCTTCCCATACTTGTTTCTCCACTTTACCCCACACAACTTTTCATTTTAAAACCATTGGAAGCATAAAAATCATGAAATTCCAATCACTGTTCATGCGTGTGAACAGTAATATAGAAGGGTTTCAAAAACTACAACATTGGAATTTCAATGCTTTCAAGGTTCAAAACCTTTCCAATCCTACACAAAATCATCATCTAAATTCAATGGAAGCCTTAAATCATTGAAATTCAATTTCCGTCCCTCATGAAAAGTGCATACCGAACAGGGAACACCATGGCAAAGTCAAGAATATCAACTTGATTCAACAACCAATCACTTAACTAGCTTGTTTAATCTTCAATCATGTGTTTCTAACTTTAATTTCTTCTTTCCCCTTTCATCTATGGATTTTGGACAGCACCTCCCCTTAGATAAAACTCAACTTTTCCCCATGAAAATCCTAAGTTCAAGCTCACAAACCAAAGGAGAATAAGCTAGGAAAGATTGCTTACCTTTAATCTCTAGCTTGCTTGAACTTTGGAACCTTGAATCTTCTTTGTCTTGGCTTGAGTTTTTATTTTGCAAGAGTTTCCCCAAGGGTCCATGAAGCCACGGTTTTGATGCAGAATGAGGGGGTATTTATAGCCAAAATCCATGAAAAATGAATGGCCAAAATTGATTTGGTTACTATTTGATCTAAAGGCCCACATTTAATCTTGGATTTAACTTTTTCTAAAAAGAATAATTATGAAATCATGTGGGATAGCTCAAGGGACACCTCATGGGGGTATGTGGCTTGCTCATAGTGTAAGGAAGCTTCTGGAAAAATTCCAGTCTAATCCGATACCGATTGGTGCAATTTCACAGCAACCGGACTGCTTTATGTTCCTAATTTTTTATAATATACCAGGATATGTATTCTGTCCTGGAAATCAATGTCTAGGATTCTCACACCATTTACATACTTGTACTGGCCACAACTTAATTACAGATCCCTTGGAAAATGACTGAAATGCCCTTAGTTCACTGTCTTACATTGTACTAACCCTAAGGGCATAATCGTCATTTTAGCCTTCTATATACTGCCTTCGGGCGTATCTGGGCTCTAAATAATCATATTTATACCATGTGCCACGTTTTTAGACTATCCCAGATGACCAAAATGCCCTTCATCCATCTCTGGTACAATTTGGGCATCCAGGGGCATTTTCATAATTTCGCACTTTTCCTTGGCACTGGCCCCTTCTACTGATAGACTGGTACCCTGGGTTTTGGGCCTTCCTTGGCGTCATTATGGGCCTATATATGAGGTCATATGATCTCATTCTATCCAGGCTTACATACTGATAAATTCTATTATCGGATTTCGGGTATTATCAAACTCCCATCAAAATTCACTAATATGTGAATAACTTTTTATACAGAACTTCTTTAATAGTTCTGTCAGATCCAGGACATCTGACATTATAGGAAACACCTTCCTGTAATTTACCCACTTATATCTAAAGTCCATGAAATATGATAAAATTTTAGATAACTTTTAGACTATTAGAGAAATATCTGCTGTCCGGAGCCCTAATAAAATTTCTGTATCATGCTAGATTGATCTGCATATCTTCCTCTATTTACTGATGGAATATGGGACTGAAATACCTCTGGGCAGTTCTAACCCTTTACGGGTTGATCTTTCTATAATTACAATTTTTCCCTTGAACTTTTTACTTCATTACATTTAAGTCCTTTAACTTTTGAAAATTACCACTTTTAGCCCAAATCTTGTTTCTAGTTTAACTTTTGACCTTTAACCTTTTCTAATTTTCATTTTAGTCCTTCTCTTTCTTTAGGACTCCTCTAACCTTTATCATTTCTTCTTATCTTCATCATAATCCTTTCCAAACCTCTTTCCACTATCAGTATTATACAGATAGGGAAAATTTAGGATATGACAGACAACTTAAGAGACTTAGGAAAGAATTTAGAGAATAGGCAAAGTCAACAGAATCTAGCTCACCTCTAGTGTCCCTAAATTTGAAATTGGGCTTAATTTAGAGATTCTATTAGAAATTTCTAATATGGCTAAGATTAATCCTAATGACTATAATGGGCACAATAGACAAGGAGAAAATGAAGTACCAATAATGTAGACGATAATAGAAGTGTGAGGAAAATAAATCATTCGCATGTGAATTATGATCCTTATGATTTTTATACTGTAGAGGTTAATTTTGAAATTAAAGGAGCTTTGATTGAAGGCTTACCTAAATTTCATAGTTTTGCAAGAGAATGTCCACATCGATACTTACAAACCATGTATATGATCTGCCCTTCAATGAAGCCTCCAATGACTGCATTGGATGGTGTCTTAAGGAGGTGTTTCCATTTCACAATGGAAGGGAAGGCTAAGGAGTGGTTATACAATCTACCAACTTATTTCTCCACTCTTACATAGGTCAGTTGAAGTCACCATATTTAGAACAATTCTTCCCTACCTCTAAGATAACTTGGATGAAGAAGGAGTTTACAAATATTCTACAACAGAATGGAGAGTCATTCATGAATATTGGACAAGATTTATCAACTTGTTAGCTCAATGTCCACATCACAACATGATAAAGGTTGATCTAGTAGACATCTTCTTTGATGGTCTATTTCCTCACAATCAGGTGTCCTTGAATGTAGTAGCAAATGGATCTTTGAGAGATAAGACTCCACAAGCAAGTTGGGAATTATTTTAGAAAATAGCTAATGAAGACCATTAGACTGAGGATCCAAGGAGAATGACCTTATCATCTTCGGGTAATTCAAAAGAGATTTTGGCAGAAATAACAGCTTTAGGTAACCAAATGGAAAAGAGAATGAATTTAATTGAAAGGGAGCTGTATTACACAAAGCAAGTTTATGCAGCAGGGACCTCACGAGCACTAGTTATAGGATGTGAGTTATGTGGTTCAATGATGTATGCCATAAGTACATGTGATAGACAGTATGAAGAAGTAACAGCAATATATTAAGGGAGAGACAATTAATACCATAAAAGAGACCTATACTTCAACACATACAACCCTGGCTGGAGAGACCACCCACATTTTAGGTGGGGGAATGGGGAAAATATGCCAAACTAATTCCAAGGAAGTGGTACTTCTTCAAGCAACTACCAAAATAATGCAAGGTCTATGGTTCCTGCTCACCCTATTGCTTTAATAGCATCAAGACCAGATGAGACTTCTCAATTGTTGAAGAGTATGGCCACACAAATGAATAATATGGATGGTAGAATGACTAATATAGATAACAACTCAAAGAGAATGATAGTCAATTTACCTCTATAGCTTCAATTCTTCAAAGTATGCAGAAGGATAATGCAGATATATACAAAAAGCTCGAGGAATTAAGTCCCAAGAATGCAAATATTACAAGTCATTTAACTCAATTTTCCAATATAGTAAGTGATATCCAAACAAAAACCTGTGGTAGTATACCTTCAAATACTGTCATCAATCCAAGTAGCTTGAATGCTATATCACTCAGAAGTAGGAGAAAGGTGTACTTCAAGGAAGATGTTGCACCAAAGGAGGATATGAAAGACCTTAAAGCTGAAAATACAATATTGTCACAGATGAAGATTGGGAAATTAGAAAGCGAGAAAGAACAATAGCTTATGATTGAGAAGCAACCCAAGAGGAGAACTCACAAACATAAGAGGTGTAAGGAATTGAAAGACACGCAGCGGAAATTATCTTAAAAAATTTTCATTCCTTGCCAGGATCTACCGTATGTGTTTAAGTCAAGTGGGAAGAAGCATTACCCTCAGTGTGTCTCAGCGACTTCCACAGCTTTCGGTCACGACGTTCACAGCTTCTCTCTGCGGCTCGTGCTCCCTTTTTGATCACAAGAAGTCGACGACTCAGGTCGGCTTCCTCTACTGGTATCCACACGAACATCTTTTCAACCACGAACAACGTGCTAGCGTCTCTTGTCCCTCCAGGGCTTTCTCAAGAGTTCCTCCTCTCCGTCTCTATTTCGGCAGTTTCTTATCTGCAAACCTTTTGCAGAGTCCCCTTCGGCCTTTCTGTGTTCTATGTGTGTGTCTCTTTCAAAACGTAGCTCCTAATATTAGATATATAGGATACTCTGCGTTTTCCCTAACCGAAAAGGATTTTAGGAGTTAATCTTATATTAATTCCGAAAATAATACAATATCATATATTGTATAATTTTATAAGAAACTAATTAAATAAATAATATTAAATCCGTCCCACAGATTTAATTACCTATTTATTTAACTTTAAATAAAGATGAGACTGAACTATATTTGATTTATTCTCATAAAACAAATTTGAGATATCCTATCAATTTGAATTTCAAATTCAAACATGATAGGGATTTAATTTATCCTTAAAATTAAATCTTATAAATATCTCTTATATGAGATATCCTATCAATTTGAATTTCGAATTCAAACGTGATAGAGATTTAATTTATCCTTATAAATTAAATCTTATAAATATCTCTTATATGAGATATCCTATCAATTTGAATTTCGAATTCAAACGTGATAGAGATTTAATTTATCCTTATAAATTAAATCTTATAAATATCTCTTATATGAGATATCCTATCAATTTGAATTTCGAATTCAAACGTGATAGAGATTTAATTTATCCTTATAAATTAAATCTCATAAATCTCATATAATATATATATACGAATATAAATATAAATAAATATATATACATTCACCTGGATCATTCATTGAATCTGGACATGTCTTAGATTCAATGAATCTGGACATCATAGCTCATGTTGGGCTATTTTGTGTGCGACCCGTAGGCCCATATGAAGTTGGCAGTGGGCCATTTGCTATACTAGCCCACAAGTCGCAAGCGGTCTCTAGCAAGATATAACGACTACCCAAATCATATGAGGATCGATAAACGATGTAACCTTTTATACAACCATATCATGTCCCTTCTATCACGCGATATTTTGGTCATGGATGAGGCATGGATAATGTTATCCTCCTATTCCCGACCGTTACTTTCTCGATCCCTGAGTAGTCTGACTATAGAAATGGAACTACCTTTCCATTACAGTATGGCCATACATTTCTCAGACTCACTCATCGAGGGGCCCAGTAATATCTCTCCACGAATATGAGGAACAAATTCCATCTTGACCATTCACATTCCTCCGCATGAAAAACCACTAAGCCCGAACATAGTCTTTATGATCACTCGGTCAAAAGTGACTTTTGACTAGGTCAAAGCTGAGCGTTTTGTCATGTAGGAATCCATGATGATCTCAGGTCAAAGGGCATATTGACATGGTTTGTATATGAGAGAAGCTTATGACGTTACCCATGCAGTTCTCTCATAGCGGGTCGGTCCAACACCCTGTACTCTTACATGTGCTTATGACTTTGATTTATATCTCTATACATCTTCAAAGTTATACTGGTCTTATTTCATCTGTGATCCCACATAGATGATTGACCAGGGACATTTAGGATAATATTATGAATTATCCAAGGATGGTCATCATAGTAAACATGCAAATAATATGATAACTCAATTAATAAATTCATAAATCAATAATGTTCATAAGACAATGATTGGCCCCTAGGGCACGATTTCCAACAAGAGGATATACAATAGAAGCAAGAAGAGGAAGTGATAATACCAAATCCATCATACAAATAGAAACAAGCTGAGGAGAAGGTAAAGTCAAGCAAGCAAGGAGCCTCTATACGTACAGGTAAGGAGGTAAGTATAAAGGATCTTCCTTTTCCTAAAACTTATTTTGCTGGAAAGAAAAAGGTTAACCCTAAATTTGCAAAAGATGATTTCAATCTCTTCAATAAGTTAGAAATAAACATTCCTATGATTGAATTCCTCAAAAGAAAGCCTAAGTATGCTAAAATTTTGAAAGAGTTATGTGCTGATAAGAAAAAGTTTAGGCTTCTTGAGAGAATTCAGGTGAGTGCTAATGTGTCATCACTTTTTAAGTCTGAATTATCGATTAAGTGCCAAAACCCAGGATCTTACACAATTCCATGCACTATAGGCAAAGTTCATATTTAGGGAGCGTTATTAGATCTAAGGGCTACCATTAATGTAATGCCTTAGATGATATACACAGCCTTAGGAATTAATAATCTTAGAGACACAAGTGTAGTTATCCAATTAGCTGATAGATCAATTGGATATCCTAAGGGAATTTTTGAGGATATTCTAGTACAGGTTAAGGATTTAGTGTTTCCAGCTGATTTCTATGTTCTATATATGTCCAGTGAGCTAGTGAATAAGAGCACTTTGATCCTAGGTAGACCTTTCCTTCAAACTTCCAAGACAATCATTAGTGTGAAGCATAGTTCTATTACAATGGAGGTTGGAGGACATATAGTGACTTTCAATATGAATGACGTAATGAAATATCCCTTTGATAACTCTACTTTTGTTGGGTTGAATTCCATTAATTATGCTATTGAAGAAACTAGGGATGAACATGAATTGAGTTTGTATGATGGGTATGATTTTATATTGCATAATTCCTAAAATTCCCATGACACATTTCAGGAGCATGTGGATTCAAATTCATCTTTGAGTGCTTATGATAACTATTTTGAATCTCCTTCTTCTGTTTATTCTTTCCCTTGCTCTTGTGAAGACAATGCGTCATGTTTTAATTGTTTTTATGAAAATAACATGCTTTCAGTTTTTAAAGATTTCTTATTCCAATATAACTTTGATACACTTTCATCATCCTCTAATGATAATGTTTTTGGAAAGGGATTTGTGAGTGATTTTACAGGAATACAGGTCATGTAAAAGATGAAAGTGGAACGAACAAAGAGAGGTTAAGCTTATGTGTTATCAAGGAGATGACGTGATAATTTTTTCATCACGACTAGAAACTCTTGAGACATCCAGTCACGACTCGAGGATGATGAAGTCACGACAGCATATCATGGTGCTAAGGGACATTTTCTCTGTGATTCTAAGTCGTGACCAAAAGATGACTATGTTGTGACCAAATGTTTCAGAGACACGCACTATCAATTTGAGTCATGACGAGAAGTTAAAGATAAACCTGAGAGGTCGCGACTAGAAATGGCAGACACAACGAGTGGATTTCAAATTCCTTCAGTCCCATATTCTGCTGATTTGGTTAAAGGGACAATATGTTCTGATTCTATTTATCCTCATTCACATTCAACAATTACCTCTCACACTTTAAGATTATTGAATGATTTGATCTCAAATAATGAAACAGGAACGAAGGAGAGTAATCCTAAGTATTTTACAATGGTATACCAACCTCAACTAGGTGAAGCACTTGAGGAAGTGGAATATACAAAGGATATAAAGGGAACACCACCCAAGTTTATTGTTAATATATATCAACTATAATTGGGCAAGTTCAACTTTAAACATGAAAAATTCAAAATAAGCTTGGATGGACTTTGTAATGTGATCAAAGTGCACAATTTTGGGATGCCAGGGTAGGGAGAGAAGGCAATGGGGAAGATTTTTCGATCAAACAGTCATCTCTGAAAATTCTATGAGTTCCCACTACCATCTTGAGGCCAAGTTGTCCCTTTCTTATCTCTTACTTTTTACAAGTTTTCTTAATGTGGTATATGTTTGATATGTTGGTTTGATGATTGGAAAGGGATGAACCAGTAGAAGTAGGAGTTAATTTTTTCTGCTTGATGATTCAATAGGATAGTGTTTAATTTTAGTTTGCTTTTGTTTTGAATATACCCCTATGTTGCCATGTGTTGTTTACTTATTATTGGTTCTCTAAGCTGAATCCAAACTCAATTGCATGATTTTAGCTTACCCATCTTATTATCTTTGTTTTCCTTGTATTGTGATGTATGATTTGAATGTGACTATGAGCTTCACAATGAAATTGTATTGAGTGATGTGTTTAACTGTTGTGCTACAACTAGATTTAAATTGATCTTATATAGCACTGTGTTGTCTATGATTCTGCTGACAGTGAGGACACTGCCAAGTTTAATGTGGGGGAGATGTTCTTGTTTATGTACTATTTAATGTGAAATTCTTCGATCAATCCAATCTTTTATCACAAATTTTTTAGTTTTTTGATTTTAATGTATGATGAATTGCTCAAAATTGGATTCCCACTTTAAATTGTTTTACTATTGGCTAAAAGTTTTTAGTGCAAACTATGTTTTGGCCATTGAAAAATATCAAGTGGTAGTCTCTATGGTTTTTCGTCACGACCTATGTGTTGCATGGTTGCGACCTGACATGGAACTTTGGACTTAATATACTCTCTGTGAAAATCAGTCGCAACACAAGTGCAATTAGGTTGCGACAATATCTCTCTGTGTATTGGTGTCACGACTTAATCATTACTGGTCACGACTATCTATTGTAAGTTTAGAGCAAGCACTTACTATGAAATTTAGTCGAAACCTGCATTATTATCGGTTGCGACCTAAGTGTGGAAATATCCATTTAACTTCTCTTTGCCTTGTACAATGCTATATAGAAGGATTTCTCTTGAGCTACTAAGGTTTTATAAATGATTCATTGCATAAATAGTTTATAGAAACCATTATCACATTTGAATTTTTGAAAATAGAAATCGAATTGGAAACACTTAAACTTTTACTATTAGATTTGGGATTATTTCATGATTCTAAGTGATTACTTTGTGACTTTTAATTCATCATTTAAGAGGGTTTTCAATTGTAACAAGTGTTTTAATGCTTAGTGAATGATGAAAATTGTCTTTTACTTTAGCTTATGGGCAATTTAGATGAAAGCTTTAGTTGGAAAGATTCTTGGCCTAAAGTGTTATATTGAGTGATTATTCAATTGATTTTTATCTTCTAGAACTTGTCTTAGCTCTAAGTTAAAAATTACTTGCGCATTTATGTTATTAAGTATGATAGAGGCATTAATTTATAAACCCTTTTATCCCAAACACAAGCCAGCACATATTATATTCATAGTCACCCCATTTGAGCCCATCATTTTTCTTTTTCCATCATAGAAAGCCATATATGTATGAACATCTTTTTGAAATAAATTTCTTATGTCAGAAAATCATTATTATTGTGAAATTGTGCTACATCTTTTATTTACAAGGTGCCAAATAGAAGAGAGAAAAAGCATATTGCAAAAAAAGGGAGATAGTGCAAGAAAAAAATTGAAGAAAGAAAAGAGCAATGAATGAGGCACTATTATCAACTTCTATTAGTACAATTACCGCCTCTATATCTTGGAAGGCATAAATTCATGATATATATTCATTATTAAATGCATATGGTACTTTCTATCATTTATATTCTATTCCACGTGGCCTCTCTCCATCATTGCACCCTTAAAAGACCTCTTGATTCTTTGCATAAGTGTTGTATGGTTGATAAGATTTAGAGTCATTACAAGCATATGGTAGGATATTTTCTAATTTGAATCTTAGTGAAAGAACTCTAACAATGAGAGGATATAGAGAGCTAAAAACTTATATCCTTAGAGAGAATCTATTACGCTCATATGGTTAAGGTTGATTTCATTTAGTAGTTGATTACTTGGCATTGCTCATATTATCACTTTTACATTCCCAAAAATATGGTGCATTAATTATTCTAGGGTGTCATTATGGATTATGCTGTTACCTCAGATTTAATAGCATTAGCCTAAGTGTACTTCATTTCTTTGTCTAGGAGTACAAAGGCTCAAGTGTGGGGGAATTGATAAGACATAAATTGTGTATAGTTTCTGTGACATTTTAAGGGTTTGTGACAACTTTACTATTCATGTTATGCCTGCAATTGTGCTTTTATGGTAATACGTGATTGTGCTTGGTAATATGCTAATTTAAGGGTAAAATGATAAATTAACTCCTCCAAATTGCATATATGTCGTTCTTTAGTAACTGGTTGGACTTTTACAGTGAGCTTTAGTTTTAAATTGTAGGTATTTTGGATGAGAACCAAGGACTAATGTTAGCAGAAAAGAAATCACAAGACAAAGAGAATCAAATCAAGGAAGGCAACTTCTGTGCTCTTTAGTCGCGACCAAAGCATCCATAGGTTGCAACCTTATTTCTTCTAGAAAGTTTTCTTGCCTTCACAAGTCATGACCAAAAATAGGATCTGATCGTGACCAAAAAAGAGAATCAGTGAAGCTGCATGTTTTTTATTAGGTCATACTGGCTTTAAAAGGAGAGGGAAGCCGCAGACACAAAGGGAGGCTAGTTTTTACCTGATATGGCTAAGAAGTAGACTCAAACATTCTCCCAATACTCTCTCAACAACCTACCTATATATCTTCCACCGTTTATCTTTCCATCACTATTCTTCAACTTTCTTAATGGCATCATATCTGAGTAGCGATTGTAGCATAGCAAGAGTCACGATAGGCTAAAACTTTAGTCTCTTGGTGATGGATCGCATATCTTGAGCTCAGAGACAGCCCTGCACTAGAGAGTTTTCTATTTTAATCTCACCTTTCTTATGTTTTGGAATTATTAGATCTAGGGTTTTGATTGTATGAGTAAGGATTGAATATTGATTGATTATTCTGGGATTAAGTTTTGTAATTGAATTTGGATGATTTGGATGTTGGTTTTAATATAAATATTTCAGTTTTAATTTCTAGATAATTATCTTCATCATCTAATTTAATTACACGCTAAGTAGGTTTTAAACAGCGCATTAGTGGTTTTTGAACTAGCTTTGATAAAAGGAGTTTAAGGAATATTAATGTTCTAGACTCAATCGATCGATTGAGGTTTTATTTAAGGCTTAGTGATTTTAAAATTCCCATATCATAGTAAGAGAAAGAATAGATAGGTTTCCATCATCAAGAATCTTTCTCAACATATTTCTTTAACAATCCACTCATTTTCTATCTTAATCAAAAATACAAAAATATTTACTTTACTATACCCTTATTTTATTACATAAAAAATCAATCAAATCCAAAACCCATTTTTATTTTCACTAAGGTTTTCAATGATTTTGTCATCGATATGCTAGTGTTTCAATAAAAAGGGCTCATTGAGAATAACGATAGGGTTATGCCTTATACTATATTAATAGGGTGCAATTATTTTATTTTGATGAACCAGATTGCGACAATCCACTCAAATCAATCCTGTTATTCGAAGATAACATATAATTTTAAATCCAATAAATTAGACACTATTATGGCAATCGTATTTAGTAAATTGTTGCATTATTAATTCATTAAACTACTATTGTTTATATTGATCCTTTTATTTGAAGATAACATATAATCTTGAATCTAATAAATTAGACACATATGCCAAAGGTATTTAAAAAATTGTTGTATTATTTTTTATTAATATTTTTTTCAATTTCTTTTAAAGTACTCATTGGTGAACATTTAACTAACAAGGTAAAATTGATGTAGGTCCCATAAAGAAAAAAAGTTCTTTACATATATTACGACATTCATAAGGAGAAAGCAATATAATTGATCAGCAAATTGAAACTAATTAACTTATAACAATAACTGACTTTAAAAAATATTATAACTATAGTTTGACTACTCTTTACATTTTGTAACTTATAACAAAAAATGGATGAAATAAAGGTGAAGCCTTTCAATCAGATGAAGTAGAGTTGTCTAAGTTTTGAGAGTCATCTAGGTCATTTAAAGGAGTGGAAGTACCACTGGTTACGTTGGAGACGGAGAGAAGAATAGAGACTATTTAACCTTTCTTGAAGGTTCTCTGCTGGAAGGAGAGCTCTTCAACTGAGCTCTCCAAACTATCTATTTAGTTTATCAATTCTTCCAGATGTTTAAAGAGGTTTAGAAAAGATGAAGTAGGCATTGGGTTAAGGAGAGGATGCTTGTCCTCAAAATTATCACGGGATCTTTTCTATGAACGGGAAAGAGAACAGCCTAAAGAGGATGCTATTTAAAGAAAAATGAAAAAAATAGTAAGACATATTATACAAAGAAACAAATTGAGGAAAAGGAAGTGGAATAAAAAGTACAATGGAAAGGTATTTAAAATTGAGGAAAAGACGATTCGTATGAGATATCTATTGGTCTTCCCTTATGACGGCTAGAGACGTTGGAAACCGAAGAGTCAGTTGACAACTCTTTCATTTTGCAAATAAGGCATGAAGAAGGCAAAAGTGGAAAGGCAAAACGATTGACTTATAACGACGGTCAAGGTTATAAGTTATCGAAGTCACTTTTAATGGTAGTTGTATAAAAAATCACCGTTAAAAGTTTCTAAAATGCGAATTTATTTACAAACATGCCACCATATTTTTTTAAGACATTTTTTCTTTTAACCGCTATGAAGTAGTGCCATGATAAGTATTTTTTTTCTAATAGTGAATGTCTATCAACGAATGAATACCATCGCCATTTTAATGGGCAACTCTCAAGTGCTATTCAACAAGGTGATTGTCACATCTTATATGGGAAGCGGACAGCACGCAAAAAGAGAAGTGAGAAAAAAAAAGCAGCCTTCAAAGCAAAAATGAATTTAAAGGAGTTGCCACCAAAATTTTAAGGAAAATCTTGGAAAAGCTTTCAAAAGGGAAACAAAAAGGATGGTTTGTGAAAACAAAGATAGATTTGGTAGTCAATTGTGTATGGGGAAGATGTTAGGCATCCCATAAAACTGGCTCATAGGAACAATTACCCTAAGCTGATTGTGCAAAATTAATATGACGTTAAATTTATTTTAATTACCCTTCATCAATAACGTGCAAAATGGGAAAAAATTAAGAGGATAAAATTGAGAAAATTGAAGGTGAAAATATTTATTTATTTATAAGGGCAGATTTGAGTCAGAATCGGAATGTGAGGCCTACATACATATCCTATGATAAGGATCAAAATGCACGTAGTTCAAATAAAAATGAGTGTCGTTTTATTAGTGTTTTTTTTAGTTAAAGTTAGTAAAAAAATAATTTATTAATTCGCATACCAAACGATTTTCTGAAATTGTTTAGTGTTTTAATTAGCAAAAGACAACTTAATATCATTTATAAAAAGCGTGTTTTATAAATTTAATTTTTATTTAAAAATTAGAAAAGATTAATCTTTTAATTTTTAAATTTTATAAGACTCATGTACTAAGATTAGGTATAACTCTTATTATGATTTTTTTTTTCATTTTTTACTACGGTTTTTAACATCTTACTGGAGCCTCTGCTTGTTACCGTGTTATTTATCTTTTAATCTCGAGTGAGTACATGGATGATGTTGTAATACTTCCCAAGATATAATGTATGAAAAATGACTATTGTTTAGTAATGGTCTTTTGTCTCTGATGCTGGCTAAACCCTTACAGCAATTGACATGTATAATTTTCTCTTTTTGACTCTAAATGCTTATTATTTGACAAAGTAATACATCCCAAAAGCGCGCCTTGGCAATTTGAGAAGGTATACATTTAAAGGACTTCGAGCTGCAACATGTCATTTCATTTCAAAGGACTACCAAGTCTAATATTTCAAGAATTTGGGCAAGGAGTTTTGACTTTGTAAAAGTGTAGTTAATTTTAGATACTTTATTGTGAAGATTGAAACGGTGGGTGTTTGAAAACTAGCTGCATACTCACTATCACTGATTAATCAGATGTATATCGTGTGACAATTGGAGCCATTATTAAGAAAAGGTAGTTTCCCTTTACGAATAAAGTTCAAGATTAAGGGAGATAATTACCTTACTTTATGCTCCAAGTTGTGTGCTTCTTTCTTGGTTGAATGTAAATTTTACAAGAGTTTCCCTATAGTTTCCAAGGGCTGCCGAATGGGTCTAATTTGAGGGGGTTCTTGTGCCATATTCTCCTTGTGGTTGCTGCTGAAAGTGCTGTCCATATATAGTTAGAATATGAGTTTTATGTTATGGATAATTTAGATAAGCTTAAACAAGTTAGAATCAAGTGGTATAAGTTTGGAAATTCAAGTATGTTTGGATTTAGGGTTTTGGTGTTCTTGCTGTTACTGTATGTGACACTGTTCATATGTTAAAATTTCATGATTTTAATGCTTTCAATGTGTTTAAAATGGAAAATTGTGTGGGGATAAAGTAGGAGAACAAGTATTGAAAGCATTGAAATCAAAATATGAATTTTAGAAAAGTGTGCACTTCGGTCAAGGGTAGCAGCTTGTGATGTGTTTTGATTTTGGAAATTATAGTTTCATATTTGGATTGTACATGAAAAATTATGTAGAAATGAACCATGATAATTTATTTTGGAAGGATGGAAGTATGAAACATAAACTAGAGAAAGAATAGAAGTTAGTGAAAACCTAATCTTAGTTTTATTTTCAAGTTAAGTTGTAACTTGATATTATTTTGTAATGGCTAGGTTTTGATATTTATGAAGGAAGGAAATTATCTCAATAAGACTTTAACAAGGATAGCTAAGAGATAGCAAGAATACCTAACTATAGTTTTATGTTTGCTTAATTGTTTGATTGCTTGTTGATTATGATGTTTAGTTGAGTTTGAGATTATGTCATCATGTCTATGATGAAGTATGAATGATTGCAACTCCTTGCAAGTTATGTGATGACAATATGCATGTTAGAGTTTGCTTATGTACCATTATGAAGTAACTCCCATCTCATGATAACATGTTAAGCATCCAATTAATCATGCATGATATTATGATTTGTGTAACTTGCTATTGGGATATCTATGAAATCTCATTCCTTCCATATGCATAACTATGTTATAGGTGCTGAAACTTCACAAAGAAAAAGGGTAAGCATTGATGGTTGAACTTGTATAATAAGTTACATGAGTTACTTGGCACTATGGAAGTATATGCTAGCATGTATGGAGTATGATCATATACTTGTGTTCTTAGGCTGACGCTTAGTGATGATGTTTAAACATCTTAACCAACGAGTTTGAACTTAATATTTGGCATGATTGTAGTTAAGATCAAGAGCTTTAAATGAACACCAAGAACGCCTCAATTGGTTAAGAATTCGATTTGTTATGATTTTTTTAAATTAAAGTTAAAATTTGGAGTCAAGAGAAAGTAAGCAACTGGAGGCAGTGACCTTCCGACGTGAATTTTGTATGGTAAATGAATGAGTTTTTCTGTAAAATTTTGAGCTTAAAGAGCACGTCTAGAGTTTTAAATCTATATGTAACACGGTTCATTTGGATAAGAAACCAAAGAGAGATGAATTTTTAAAGTTAAGCTAAAGAAACTGGAACTTTCAGATTTTACCAAATAAACAGTGGTTTTCAACGAATAAACTGATTTCATTGAGACAATGGAACCTCATTTTTATATTTTCCCTTCAAATATCTATGAAAGATCTTTCATTAGAAATTGGAACCACCTTATTTCTATTTTTCTACAATTAATTATGAATTTTCAAAGTATGATACATGTTCTAGAATTACCAAATGAAAAGTACCCCCCGAGAGCAATTCTTTTGGAAATGAATGTTTTCAAAGCAAATTGTCATGTAATTGGTTCCAATAACTTCTAATAAAGAATAATTGAGGTTAAAAGTAAGGATATGACATTTTGGTATCAGTAATAGAAGTGGACGATGAATTCACATGTTATCTTTCGCAACAAAATTTTTACAATAAACCTCTTGTAACTTAAGTACAAGATAGTCATAAATTAACAGGTTAAATTTCTTAATTCACAAGTTCTTATTTGCAATTCACAAGTTCCCATTTGCTACAAAACTTTTACAACAATAACTCAAGCACAAGTTCTCATTCATAATAGCAAACTGTCTTCCATTTTCCTTTTTTAATAACTCGACATTGAGATAAATTGATAAAATTTCTAAATCTGAGTTTAAGTGTCTGATTGAGTAACTCCTAAACTTAAGTTTTAAAAAGGTTTTTAATCCAAATTTGAGTTTGAAATTTTTTTAAAACAAACAGCCATATTTGTCTAAAAGGATTTATAAACTAAAACATAATTTAAAACTATAGTTTCAAATAAACTACTAAAAATAATTTTTGGAATAAGAAAAAAGGTTTATAGATATGAAAATACTAATTTACTCCTGATTTTCTTTATCTCTCTCCTCTCTCTTGCCCATGCTTCTTGTTCTCCCATCATCTATCTCTCCTCTATATTCTCTCTTTACTTAGGACGTCTCTCTCTGCATGTAGGACGTCCTACACATTACCAATTGCTAATATTCTTATTTAATATTGTACCCATAATTTATCAATAATAAAAGTTTTTATAATAATAACTATTCAAATACTCATTTATTTAAAATAACTTTTTCTCTCTCTAAATTCTTCTCCAAAAGCACTTTTTCAAAAGCTATATAAATTTTTTTAATAAGATATTTTTTAAAAACTTATTCAAATGAACCCTGAATCATATGGTAGGACATTTTCTCTCTCTCTTTTATCAAATTTCTCTCACTATTTTGTTAATGTCATTTGTTTGCCTTCTTTCCTTAGATTTATACAGCAATTTATTTGTTCCTTATCTTGTTGTGTAATCTTTATACTATATCTTTTTTCATATCATTTTGTATTCTTTCCCAAAAAAGAGGCCTAATTAATGTTTAAAGTTTAGTAGCCCAAATTGAAATTTGGGTAATTTTACTGCTTTTTAAAGGAATTTTCCCAACAAACAAATGTCCGCATAATAAAACCAATATATGTATATAAAAAAACATGTAAAACCTCATCTTAGTATTTACTCGTCAGTCTCATCTCCGGCTCCAAAATTCCCGAGCTCCACGAGAAATGGTGACGTGTTTGAGATTACCCTCTCTCACCCGCCTCTTCTCCTCGCCATCTACCGCCGCTATTTATAGTATCTCTGGGCGTTCATCGGTAATTCTCCGGCGTCGCTTCCATGGGCTTTGTCTCCGGTCACGGCCACTTGCTGCTGGCTTCTCCACCCAAAGCACAGCAGCGGAGACACAAGACCGAGTAGATGGCTTGAAGAACCGAGTTCCCGATCAAGTTATCACGCCCAGGTCGCAGGACTTCAATGCGTGGTACCTCGATGTTATAGCCAACGCCGAGCTAGCCGATTATGGCCCAGTTCGCGGGACAATGGTCATTAGGCCTTATGGCTACGCAATATGGGAATCGATCCAGGTTAGCTAATGGAGGAATCGCTTTGTTTATCACTTCATCTCGTGCAATCTACGAAGATTATTTCTTCAATAATGTTCATTTGTTTGCTGACATTTGGCGGTTCATCAAATTTGCCTCGTTGCTGCTTCAATATTTTTAAGGCAGTCTGAATTCCTAAAGTAACATTTTTGGATCTCCCCTCTATGCTATGGGGTGTGCAGGAGTATTTGAATGTGAAGTTCAAGGAGACGGGACATAGTAACATGTATTTTCCACAGGTGAGGTTCTGAATTCTTAGTCATGCTGATTTTACGTCTGTAAAATTGTACTTGGGCATGGTAATTTTAGACAACACTCCTCCATATTGTTGACTGCAGCATTTACCATAAGTTACT
The DNA here is from genome assembly GCA_037074615.1 of Leucaena leucocephala. Classification (NCBI taxonomy): domain Eukaryota; kingdom Viridiplantae; phylum Streptophyta; class Magnoliopsida; order Fabales; family Fabaceae; genus Leucaena; species Leucaena leucocephala. Next base: position 18,410,695 of record CM073519.1, read on the forward strand.
TTTCAAGACCATTGTTCTTTTAGTACCCACACTTTTAATCAGTAAAGAAACGATGAAAAGGTTAAAGAGTTTATATGTATCTCTCATCTGTTATATTACTTATTCCATTTTCCCTTTGTTGTTGCAAGCTAAATCATATAACTTTGTGTTGTGCGTTAAGTTTTTGAAGTTGATAGTAATGCAATGATCTTGTTAATGTAGTGCATAACAGAAAATAAGAGTATACTATCTATCATTTGTTTAGTCATTTTTATCCAAACTGTCCTGCAGTTTATTCCATACTCATTTATAGAGAAAGAAGCTAGTCATGTTGAGGGTTTTAGCCCAGAGTTAGCACTAGTGACAATTGGAGGAGGGAAGGAACTTGAAGAAAAACTCGTGGTGTCTATACTCTTCCCTTAATTGTTACAATCGTTCAGATATTTATCTTTCATTTTATTTTCACTTGAATCTATAACTGAATTGAGGCAGTTGCTCACATATGGTTCTACATTGATGTGACCTAAGTTTTGGCTTTGATTTTTTGCAATTCTTGAGGTTGTGGCAGGTCGGACCAACTAGTGAAACTATTGTAAACCACATGTTTACTCAGTGGATTCATAGTTACCGTGACCTCCCTCTTATGATTAACCAGGCAAGTGCTTTGCATATATGATCCCTTTCTTTTTTGTACTGAAGTGCTTTTTATATATGATTAGAATTTAAGACTGTTTTTATGTGATGAAACAATGCGATAACCTTGTTTACTTATTTTGTAAAATGAATGTGGCATAGTGGGCAAACGTCACAAGATGGGAGATGCGTACCAAGCCATTTGTGAGGACTCTGGAATTTCTTTGGCATGAGGGCCACACTGCTCATGCAACTCCGGAAGAGGCAGAAAATGAGGTCTGCTTCTTAAGGCATCAAAACTAAAAATGTCCTTACTACTTTAGCAGAACACTTTTTATTTCATTAAATAAAGATTAGCTGTTCAACTGCAGGCTAGGCAGATGATTGACATCTATAGAAGATTTGCTTATGAGCAAGCTGGAATACCTTTTATTGCAGGTCGAAAATCTAAAGTGGAAACATTTGCTGGTGCCTGTAAGACTTACACAATTGAAGCCATGATGGTGCAAGAAAGCATTACAGGCGGGAACCAGCCACAACCTTGGGCAAAATTTCTCCCGTGCCTTTGGAACACAGGTATGTTTTCACTTGTCAAAACAAAAATATCATTTGACCTTCAGATGTATTGCTGAGTGCTGACACCTTGTAAAAGGCATTTCGAAACAATAAAGTTGTTGATGTAGGAGAAACAGAGGCAAGTATTAACACATGTAAAGAGAAGAGTGGGATGGGGGAAAACTGGGGAAGAGTAGGTGGAGATAGAAGAAAGATGATGTGGAAGGGAGGGAGAATAATGGCAAATGAATAGTAACCTGTATGCTTCATCAGTTTTGATTGCGCCTAAATATGTTGTCACATGTTTTGCTTGAACACCAATCCATAAAAAGCATAGCTACCTGGTGTAAAGACAAAAATGGACCCTTTGATTAGTTATAGCATATTATCTCAGCTAACTAGTGCCAGTCTGACGTAGGAATAGCTTAAAATGCTGTAAGTTGGATTTTTTTAGGGTATTAATCCCTTTCATATTCTTCAAGTGCCTGTTATTTATAATTATTGATTATTGATATGATCCTGTGATGAGGGTGCAGCTTTACAAAATGTATATTTGTGCAGTTCCAAGATGAAAGTGGACAAAGGCAACATGTTTGGCAAACATCATGGGCAATCAGTACGCGTTTTGTTGGAGGTATCATCATGACTCATGGTGATGATGCAGGCCTAATGCTTCCCCCAAAACTTGCACCAATACAGGTTTTTTTATGTTGCTTTACATCTAAAAAGATTTAATTCTTGGTTAAAAGTGGTTGTTGGGAAACTTCACATCTTGTTAATTCTAAGCATGATGGTGAAGTAGACAATACATCTGTCATAAACAACTTGCTTATGAATATCCAACAAATGAGTCATTTTAATACATAGTTGAATGACAACTCTGATGATTCCTTACCAGTACTTCAGGATTTTCTTTAGTAGGTAACTATTCTAAACCATTATAACTTATGGGCTTTTTCATGATATGTGCATGAGGTGCTTCAGGTGGTAATAGTACCCATCTGGAAGAAGGATGAGGAGAAAATGGCTGTTATCAATGCAGCATCATCTGTAAAAGCAGTTCTTCATTCTGCAGGGATTAAAGTTAAGTTTGATGACTCAGAGCAAAGAACCCCAGGATGGAAATTCAATTTCTGGGAGATGAAGGTTTACTTTTAATCTTGGATATTCAACTTTGTTAACTAAAAGATTATTGTTTGCTTTTACTCCTGATATATACTTATTCCAAGTTAAGAATATCTATCAGATTCTCCTTATTTAAACACTCATTGTTCAGGGAGTTCCTCTTAGACTTGAAATTGGTCCTCGTGATTTGTCTAATGGAACTGTGGTGGTATCAAGGAGAGATTTTCCTGGGAAGCAAGGCAAAGTATTTGGAATCTCTATGGAGCCTTCAATTTTGGAGGCTTATGTTAAAGATAAGTTGGACGAGATCCAGTCCTCTCTATTGGAAAGGGCAATTGCATTTCGAGACAGGTTCAGTTCTTTTCAACATATCTCCATCTGAACATCATTTCTGTGTCCAGATCAGTACACCCAACTCAGTAGCTTGTATTGCACTTGAGAAACGTGATTTCTGTCATCATTTTTAGCCTTTCGTCATATACTATTGCATGCACTTGCACATTCTTAACCTTGCAGCCAGCTGATTGACAAGCAAATTATTCTTCATTTCTCCTTGAAGTAATATCGTTGATGTGAGCTCATATGATGATCTTAAAGTAGCAATATCCGAAGGCAAATGGGCAAGAGGACCTTGGTCTGCTAGGTAGTGTTGGTCCTTCATTTCACTATTTTGTTTTAAAGTTAATGTGCAAATCTACCCATGAAGTATTCACGAATGTGCACCTGCCACTATAAAGATTCCCAAGTTGTGCAAAAATGCCACGATTGTTAATGTCTGTTAATTTTTGTGTGGGGCCCACACAATTGTTCAAGTGTAAAATAGTAATGGACTTTAGGTTATATGAACGGCCATATATAGAATTTTTGCACCATTTTAAAAACTTCATATGCACTTTTGCACTCAAGAGAACTTTATGGTGTCAATTGTGTATTTGCGAATTCTTCATGGGTAGATTTGCACCTTAACCCTTTATTTTATTTTGGTTAGGAGACATAGATTCCAATATACTGATAAAGACTTAGAACTCTAATGATACAAGCTTATACAAAACGGCAGTGATGAAGACGAGAATAAAGTCAAAGAAGAAACAGGAGCAACTATCAGGTGCTTTCCTTTTGAACAGCCAGATGGGGATAAGAAATGCTTGATGACTGGAAATCCTGCTGAGGAAGTAGCCATTTTTGCCAAATCTTACTGACACTGCATCTGTAAGCTTGCTTTTTCTTTGAAATCCTCAAATCACATGAACTGGCAGTTGATACTTCAACATTTTTGTGAAAGTTTTGGTACTTTCTTGCCGAGTCAATTCTTCTTGTATAATTTAGGTTAGTTCAAAGCATATAATTTGTTGATTTGATGTATAACTTTTAAGCATTTGCTCTGTTGATTTGATGTAACTGTTTATGATCTTTAGAAATAAGATTATGTTTATGCCCTCAGGAAGAAAGTGTATTTGTAGTTGAATATCTTCGGGTACCGTATTTAAACGGCTGTGATGAAAGTGGAGTGGCTAAATGAAATAAAAAAAATGCGATCTCAGCTAGTGTTCATCTTTAGCATTTTCACAATCTGATATAATTCTAATATAAAGATTCAAATTATAACATATATATAATCTTATTCATAATTACGCCCAATCCCACAAAAACTATAGCTCTGATTTGACGATAAGTCTTCAAAGAAGTTTTCGTGATACTCTTTTTTCTTTTGGTCTTGCCTAACATAATTTACGATACTGGCAAGTTTTCTGTAGGTTATTTAATCTAATTAAACACATTTTGCCGGCGTTTTGCCATTTATTGTATGAAATTTGATACACGCATCATATTGATATTGTTAATAACTTGTGAATAATACATGTAGCAGAAATGGCTGGAACGTTGTCAATGGAGGCGAAAAGAAATAAGATTAACTCTCTTGAAAAAATAGATATTATATCTTTACGTTGATTGCTCCAATAAAATCTCTTTTTAAAATAAAATATATTCAAATTTAAATTAGTAATGATTGAATTTAATAATAAATTGTTAGTTGAGGTAGTAAGTAACCTCACAAAAATAAATTTAAATATCAAAAAATATATTTGTTGAAAAAGACAAAAATTTATTATGTTCTAAATCTTAAAAGGGTAAGAATACTTTTTACTAAATAAAAAAAATATAATAATGATTTCTAACTACTCTTTATATTAATAACTATTATGGGTGCTGCGTATCACACTTAATCTAAGAAATAATCTATTTTGCTTTGTTCACAATAAACAAAAAATCAAAGTAGCCTGATTTGAAGATTCACTTGCCGACGGGTATAAGAGTATGAGTTAAGTAAAGAATGAAAAATGTTTTATTTATTCAAAGAAAATCGTGATTGATCAAAACTCTGCTATTCCTTTGTCCAACTCAAGTGAATGATTAATGGATAAAAGAATAGTTCGTCTACAGCAACTTAAGTTCCTACGGATTGTGAGATTCAAATGAAAATGTTGCAGATGATGATGGAGAAGCAGCATATGAGGAAACAGGGTTCAATCAAGTTATTAAAGATCCTTAATTCTAATTCTCCCATATCCTTTATAATGATCCAACTCCATATTTTTTTTAAGGATCATTATATTATATATAAAACAAGTGACATGTTAATATCTTAAGGTAAAAAATGGTGCAATTTTGAATTTTTAATGATCTATAGAAAAAAAAAGAAAAAAGATTAGAAAGTTAGAATAATTGAAGGTGCTTGGAGACCGATCTTGCTAATATCACACCGTCACAATTTTGAACTTCGGGTCAAATCTCCTTATGCCATATAGCAGATTCAAAATCATTTGCAGCAATCTCAACCCCAACATGTTTTTACATAAGCCAATGTTATATTAATTGGTTAGCTCCCACCAACATAGATTTGGTCTCACCATATAAAGTTATATTAGATTGTTCAAGAACTCAAATTAAATATTTAGTAATAGGATTCGAAAAATAGTATAAAAAAATTAGTTAGCTTACCACACTCAAAATATACATGTTGACTTCAAAATATTTGATTCTTTTCTCCCGTTGGGCACGTAGCAATTTGTAATGGACCAGATATGTTAATTTTGATCAGAATAATTAATTGTAATCTCTTTCGAAGTCAAAGAGAATGGTCGCCATGCTTAGTCTTCAACTTTCCTTGTTCCAAACATCGCACTTATAGATTAATAGAAAAAATATCAACACAGTAGTCCCCCACCCAATAAATGAGTTTTTTTTTTTCAGTTGAGCAGTTGAATTTGAAATTGCCATATACTATCATTCATTACATTTGTTTCCCGTATGATATACCACTGAAAATTTGGAATATCATGCCCGTGACACTGAACAAGATATCATGATGACACAATAAATATCCCGAATCGTCACAAAGTACTCAATTTAGAATATGTCTGAGTAGGTGCATATGATATGCACTACAATTTTGATAAAAGGGTAGGAGTGATTTGGAAGTTAAAATGGGAGATTAAATCATCCTACTAGTGAGGATGATATCCATTACTGGCCGCCTTATGTTAAATTCTAATGGTGGTGGTTTCTCCATCAAATTTGCTTATAAAGCCATTGAAAAAAACAAGAAGAAGCAAAGGAATGCAACATTATATAAAGAAACAAAACAAAAGCAAAGGAATGCTAACTCTAAGGGCCTGTTTCGTTTGAAGGAAGGCAAGGGAAGAGAAGGGAAAATGAACCCCTCCTCTCGTTCGGTTTGTAATTTTTGGGGGAAAGGGAACCAAAATTTTGGTACCCATCCCTTCCCTCTCCAAGATTTTGCATCCCTCCAAATAAGGGTTTTTCGGAGGGACGCCAAAATTTGGGACAATTATATCCCGTATGCACGCAGCTCTTATATCCTGTATGCACGCAGCTCTTATATCCTGTATGCACGCAGCTCAATTATATCCTGGATTCACTGTAGAAGTTTTGGATTCACTATTGACTTACCGTATAGTGAAGCAAAGATGAAGTAGCTGGCGAGGCACTTCGAGTATAGGGAGTACCGTGCTTGGTGATAATAGGCTCTAATGGCAAGACGATAAGGAGACATGGAAGGAACCTCATCTTTTGCCTCTACCTCAATATAGTCGCTCTCACTTGTTGCCATTTTGGACTTGTTCTCTTCTTCCTTTTTCTATGTCCGACGAGGAGGCATTGGTGAAGCATTTGGTTCAATTTGAAGAGTGGGTTTCATTGAATAGCTACAAATTTCAAGATCTGGTTCTCGAAGGTATTTTAAATCGATTTTGTGCAATATGAACATTTGTGCATTTTGATTCCTTCTCTTCTTTGATCCCATTTTGATTCTTCTACATATGGGTAAAAATCTTTTCGAATTTCGATACTTATATTTAGCCACCAGTTGAAAAATTGATTGGGTTTTTACATTCATGTATAGACATCAATTTTGGAATTTAGATTTACTCTCGTTAATCTAAAACATGTAAAAATACTTAGCTGCAAAGAAGCTCTTTTCAATTCTTTTGAAGGTAAAGATTCCTCAAGAACTCATTCGATTGCCTTAATTCCTTGTTCGAGACTTCTTATTATTTCATCCTCAGATCTAACTCAATCTATAACACCTCAGTTTTTTTACGTCTTATGGATCATTTGATAGTATTTAGAACTACTTACAAGTCCATTGAAGTTCAATTACAAAATCTGAAATTTCTAAAATTCACAGGTACTGTTCATATGGTAATTCCATATTAAGTGACGAACTTCAAAAAATCATAATTCATTCTTAAAAAATCAAAATGAAGTGGTTTAAAAAGCTACACAAAGCTAACATAATGAGATTTAAGTAAAAATACTTCCTCAGACCAATTGACCATTTAACTGAGTCAACTCTGACATTAAAATTTAATGTTCATTTGGTAAAATTTCTAGAGAACAGTTTCTGGTCTCAAACTTTGAAAATTTTATTCTCTTTGTATAGACATCAGAATAAGGCATTCTTGGTGTCAAAACGAAACTTGACATGTTAACTAAATGTTAATAAAATTTCATATATTTATTCTAATGTTTAATATTTTTAATTACATCTCATATGTCACTATCTCCTCACGAGTTACTATTAATAGTGACAAATTCCATCCACTAACTTTACTTACATATACACATACATCATGCAACTAATTCCTATCTCTTCTTCATGCCTCTTTATCTTCCTCCTCATGTGAATCTCCTGTTGTGGTGGTGACATAGAGGGAATGAGATTTTGGGGGAAATCTCATTAGCAAATAGAAACCATACAATGTATGCAACTATATGCTTGATGTTAATATGTGTGCTTGCATAATGATAACTTACATGCTTCCATGTCTCTTAGTTACAATATCTGGCCATAGCATAAAAAAAAATAGAGCATAACTTAATCATGCATGCTTCACATAGTAAGTAAACATCACATAAAACATCTAAGCAACATAAGCATACAAGTGTGTAAGTTCACAACCTCATACTCCTTGCTTTCCTGACCCTTTTCCTTTACCTCTTGCTTCCTACTTCTTGATGTGTGACTTCCCTCTTTGAGCACACAAATCAAATCCTAACATTGCATTATCATTAACTCATTACAATTCAACTTCTTTGAACATTAAACTTTATCTACTAAAGTAACTTTCTTTAATCTTTGTTAATTAGTTTGGTCTTTAAATCAATTGACGTCTTGATTTTACTCAACACAATTTGGCATTATAAATTCATTTATGAACTCAAAATTTCCAAATTCTAGTAGCTACACACTGTTATAGACAGAATTGCATAACTTTACTTTTTCTTTTAAAAATTCTCCTTTTGATTCTAATGCTTCCAATACTTGTTTATCTACTTTACTCCACATAAGTTTCATTTTAAAACCATTGGAAGCATCAAAATCATAAAATTTCAATCTCTATTTATGTGTATAAATAGTAATAGAGAAAACTTTCAAAAAATTATAACTTTCAACTCCAATACTTCCAAGGTTCCAAATAAATCCAACCCTACACAAAATCATCTTGTAAATTCAATGGAAGCATTAGATCATTGAAATCCATCTCCTCCTATCCAGAACAGCCTTGGATGAAAGACCTCAAGAAAAAGCGAAGTCAAGAATATGAACTCAATTCAATAACCAATTATCAAACTAACTTATCTAAGTGTCTTCTATTGGCTCTTCATTTCTGTCCAAATTTAGACAGCACCATTGCCAAGAGAATATCTCACTTTTCTTCCATTAAAACTTAAGTTTCATCCTCCCAAAACACTTGCAAATAAACTAGGAAGGATTACATACCTTAATCTTTAGCTAAAGTGCCTTGAATCTCCCTTTGTCTTGGCTTGAGTTTTCATTTGGCCATATATTATCCAAGGGTTCCAAGCTCATGGTTTTGCAAGGAAATGGAGGGATATTTATAGTCAAAACTTTGGCATCTTGGGACAAGAATATCCCATCTTCAACTAATTATTACAACTCCTTAATCTTGAATCTTATTACTTACTTAATTATTTAATCTTCATTAACTTAATTTTTATATTATTTTAATAAATTTTAACACATGGGATAAGGTTTCTTTCTTCTTCTTAATGCCGTATGTCCCTTGATATGAGTCCCACCATGTACTCCTTGGCTTCCTCTTGAATCTTCTTGATTTTCCTTTGATTTTTCTATTTAAAAATTCATAAAATATCCAAGATTGGCTTAAGCTCCAAGACACTTCCTTGGACTTCTTGGGCTTCATATTGATGCTATTATTGGCCTCCCTTGGGTCTAATTGCTAATTGACACAAATCCCAAGGCATTTTCCTATACTAATATCTTTAAATTACCCTATTTTAGAGATAAATTATAGACACCTCTTTTATTGGCTTTGACATTTTTAGAAATTCATTATAATATAAAATGAATTTTCTACAAAGTTTCATAATTTTGTGAGACCTAAAAGTCCTGATAAAAATTTTCTATATTTCCTTTAACCCTTTATCGATGTCCGATTTTACCCTAAATTTTATAATTAATTCTACATTACTCCTTTTTTACTTCTGTTAGTTTCATAAATTCTTATATTAATTATAAGAATTTACTTCTAAATTTTATCTAATTATGAGGTCCAGGGGATACTATAATAGTCTTCTGACTTCATAAATTAATATCAATTTTTGGGACCTCAAATCAAAATTTTATATTGCGTTAAGCTGATTAGAATACTTTTCTCTATTTTATGGTAAAATTTGGGATTGAAATGCTTTTAGACAATTTTTGGCCTTTTCTGGCTCTACCTTCTATAATTACCATTTTACCCATAAACTTTTAGAAATTGCACTTTAAGCTCTCAACTTTTTATAATTACACTTAATAGCCCAAAACTTATGTCTACTTCCATTTTGCAACATGGAACTTTTATAATTTTCACTTTAGTCCCTTTCTTTTCTAAAATAATCATTATGTTTTTGGAACTTTCATTAATTGTAATTTAGTCTCTTGACTTTCTCTAAATTGTAATTTAGCCCATTTTGCTTGACAACTTTATACATTTTCTTTTGCTTTGGCTTAAAACTTATTCGAGTCTGTAATTTAGCCCCTTTTGCTTTACAACTTTATACCTTTTCTCTTGCTTTGGCTTAAAACTTATCTGAGTCATTATCTTTTCTTCTAATTACCATCACAATCCCTTCATAACCCCTTTATTCTATCAGTCTTATACAAATAGGGAAAATTTGGGATGCTATATTTCTACCCCCTTAAAATAAATTTAGTCCTTGAAATTTAATTCGTACCTTAGTTAAAACAACCTTAGATATATCTCCTCTTTCTATCCTCTATTGCTTTATGACTAAGGCTTGGGATATCTATCGTTTATCTTCTATCTTGGCATCTAGTGGAGTGCCCTCAACATCCGCAGAGCTTCATATCTTTCTTGTGTTGTTATGCTCCTTTTTCCTTAGTCAACTCAATAAGAGTCAAAGTTTGCTTCTTTCTATTCTCATTTGTCATCTATCTATCTACTCATACTTATGGACAACCTACTATACTGGAATTATGAGCAGTATCCATTTATTTCATACATAATCGTCTAAAAATTTGATGTAATTATGGGGTCTCTGTCATACATCATACTTTTCATTACGTATCTCTTATTTCACATCTTTTCTTGTGTATTGTGTATTTCACATTATGCATTGTGATTCTTTCACCACACTTTTCTTTCCACATTCTGAAATACTATTTGACTTATAGCTTTACCAGCTTCTGGGGAGGATCTTGCTCTTAACCCTTTTTAACCTCCTCCTAATATAAAACAGTAACTTGAATCTTTTCTTTCAGATTTTCTCTATTTAGATCTGATATAAGGGTTCTAACCCCTTACCTTTTCTAACTCTTTCTAACTTTTCTTAACTTTTCTGTTTATCTATCTGTCTCTTTTCTTTCCACAGTTCCTCTTCTTAGAACTAGTATAAGGAACAACTCGTCATCTAACTAGCAATATTCCTTCTCATTATTCTATAAAATCTTTCTAACTTTGTGACTCAACACTGTGCTTCCCAGTGAGTCACCCATCTCTAGGCTGCTCTGACCTGAGCACCTTTAGTTAAGTGTGTTGTTGGGTTAAGGCTAAGTTATACTTCATATGGCTCTAAGCCTAACATACTTTTTCTTATAGAACTGTGTTTTATCTTTACTCTACCTTAGACTCTCTTTCTCTGGGTCTCTCTGGCCTCTTTAATCTCTTTATCATTATCTGGAGGATTTATGTACTCATACTTGTCTATTCTTAAGACATATAGGGTTCTCTGTTCTATTCCTCAAGTATACTCCTACTATCCTTTGAATTCTAGTACTCATGGACTCTTTCTTCATTTAAGAGAAACTAAGTTCAGTCTTGTGTCTATCCGGGAAAAACATTATAAATACTTCAGAGGATTGAGTTAATCAACATCTTATGTTTAATGATCAACTTACAAAAAAAATAGTAAGTTGTCCAATTTCTTTTTTTATGATTTACATTTTGATCAACTGTGATCTTATTATTCTACAAATCTTATTAGTATCCACTATGATTTCTTTCTGGAAAAAATTAGCATCACACAAAATTAAAGGGTTGATTACTCCCTTTCTGTGTTGATAACTCAATAATTTTTTTTAAAAAATACCTCTAGTAGCCCATATTATCTATCAAGACTTTGCTTAATCTCTCTTTTACTCAGGAGTGCTTCTCTGCTTTCTTACTAAATTGTGGCTTACCATGACAGTTGCCATGTCCAATCATGGCCTGCCATCTGCAAATGTTATAGGCAATTGCCTTCTTATTACGGCCGTATCATAACTTCTCTTTCATCTCATATGTATCTATTCTCTATCTGCAAGCAATCTGTATCTGAACTATGCTTTTATCTAAAGAGAAATCTATAAAAAATCTAACTCTTATTAGAAGAGTGATCTTTACTTAATTGAATCTAGCTATATCTGAGAGCATATGTTTTAGATCCAACTCTTATCTGAAGAGTGATTGAAACAATCACTTTACTATTGTATGTTGTTCTTTCTATATACAATTTATTTCAATATAGTTATAACACTACCACTCTATTGGTACTTGATGTAACCCTATCATAAGAAATGATCATAAGTATTGTATTCATAAACTTGTAGAAATACCTGAGTAACACAAATCATACTATAACTGATTGTGCCACTTAGTACGACTGCCTATTATTCTGGGTACATTCCTATTGCTTACCTATTTAAGGTTCCTCATCTAACTGACTCTCATTATTTTCTTATCTCAAATTCTATCCTGTTCCTAACTTTAATCTAACTCTTATCCTGATCTTATTTTCCATTTTATACTTAATCCTAATCCTTGAGAATTAACTAACACTAACTACCTTATCTATTTCTCTAACCTTATGGAGAAAACATACCAGGTCTAGGATAACTATATTGTGGGCATGCCAGACATTACCATTTAAATATGCATAGGGTGCTATTACCCTTAAACTAACAGTCATTACTGCTAACAAACGATTGGCACCTGAATCACATATCGCATATACTTAGCAATTGTTATACCATAACCATTTCTTTGAATTACCTCAGGCGACTTTCTTGCCTTTCTCTTATCAGGGAAAAACTTTCTTCTACATTTGGAATCTCTTACCTGTCATATTTTGTAAACATCCCCTGGAAAAATGTCCCAGCTTGCCATATTTATAGCAACTTCCTCGACCTGTCAATCAAAGCCTATTCCCATGATCTCTACTACAGCTCTCATATATGTTAGGCTCTAATTGCATGTCTGCATCCCCTAGCTTACTACTCTTCTACTTCTTAACTACTTCTTATTACCTCTTCTAAAAACTAAAGGCCTTCTAGAATATCCTTATCAGAAACACCGAAAAGATTCATCTTTCAAAGTTGCCTTTATCTTTTCTATGCATCACAAGTTTCTCTCTATTATCTTGCTTGCCTCTACCACTTCACTGAACCTCTGCAACTGCCTGGGACACTTTCTTTCTTGTAGCACAAAAATTAATTTGAGTTAACTTCTCAGTTATTTAACTCTCACTGTTCACGGGGATGAACTCGGCTAATTATCCATTAAGGGTTCCTCTTACCCTACTTTAACATTTTAACTGAGCCTCATGCTCATCTATATCTGATAGAGGAGAATACTTCTCATAAAATTGCTCAAGAAAAACTTCCTAGGTGAGCGAATCATTTCTATCTTTATAGAGAAACTTCTGTACCTTTCTACTATTTCTTTATATTTTCCTTTAGTTTATACTATCTTCTTCCTCAGCAAATCTTGACCATCTGCTAGTCCTAGTTTGTCTTGACTAGACTATAACTCCTCGATGACATCTGTATCTAATCGTCATAAATCTACAACAATTGCTATAACTGTTATGATAATAACATCTTTTTCTTGTTCCTAGCGAACTTGAGTTTCCAGAATCCCATCAAACATCTGTTGCTATTACTCCTGCCATCTGGAGTGCTCTACATTGGGTCTATTGGTTTCTTTATGATGGGTTTCTTCGCTTTGAGAACATTAGCTCTCCGTCTTGATCTCATATTTATGAACCTTCTGTTTAGGAAAGACTAACTTAACGAAGTCTTTAAAAGAGTATATCAACTCCTAACTATCTTATAGAGGATCTACTTCTGAATGCCTTCTTGAGCTGGTCTACGGTGTCCTAGCACCTCGTACATCTAACTTGCCTATACCCCATACTAAACCTCTAGCTGATAAATTTTAGCGAGGTTGGCGCCTTTGTTCTCGTCATTCTCATAGTTTCTAATATATACTCTTAGGGATTTTAGGTTCACTGAACGATTCTGTTTCATTCCCCTAGCATTATCTTGAACTAACTCTTGTATCTTATCTTTCTAGATCTTGGACTGGTTAACTTCTTTGACTGGTCAACTACTTTAAGTGGTCAACTTCTGTCTTTATCAGTAGAAGAAACTACTCTCCATCACTGTTCCACTTAGTCCAACCACGTCGTGTTAAGAAACACAAGACCCCTAAGGTATTGGCTAACTAAGGCCAGTTTACTGTAACTACAGCCTTGAAGACCATCTCGAAAGGTTGTAAGCTAGGGTATAATGCAATATACCCATCTGACGATCACTGTGAACTTTAGTTGCATCACCACACTAGCTCGTCGCTTCTTGAACTCCTATATGTAAACGAGTCGCAACCTAAACATCTTTCTTTCGCGACTTGAACATAACTTTTCTCTAAACATTCTCTTCCTAAGATTCCTTATTTGAATCATTCTTTAAGCAGTAAACCAATTATAGGGAGGGAATCTTCTTGGTTCCCCTAAGATTTAGGCTTAAGAGATATTAACTTCTCACTAAGTACCCTAACCTTAACATAATGTTAACTACTTAGGTTTAGGGTTTAGGAATTATTCTATCTGATGCCAAAAACTTTGCTCTGATACCCAAAATAACACCTAACTTTCTTACGTCTTAAGGACTATTCGATAGCATTTAGAACCACTTATAAGTCTATTAAAGTTCAATTACAAAATCTAAAATTTTTAAACGTCACAGGTACTGTTCATAGGGTAATTCCATATTACGTGACAGACTTCAAAAAATCATAATTCATTCTACAAAAATCGAAATAAAATGGTTCAAAAAGCTACACGAAGTATTCCATGATTGTTAATTGATTAGGGATAGAGGTTGCTTAAACTGATTGCATATTCTTGCCTTATTAGTTTTATATTTGCTTGTATTCAGTTTAACTATAGGATTCTCTTGACTAATATTTTGTTAAGGAGTGCAAAAGGCTAAGTGTGGGGAGTTGATAAACCCATATTTTTGTATATTTATTCATATCATTTTAGTGAGCCTTTATCATTATTTTAGTCTTTAATAATATTATTTGTTCACCATTTAGATTAATATGCCTTACATTGAATTAGTACTTAAAAGAGGCATAATTATCATATTTAATGGTTTTCCCAAAATAATTATTTTTGGAATAAAATATATTACATTAGTATGATTTGTATTTCAAGTATTTGAAGAAATTATAATTTACAAATGACAATAAAGGACTATAATTATAGAAATTAGGTGTTTTATTCCCTCCCTCACACATGTTATCAACGTACATGCAAAGGCGAGGAGACGGCGACTTCAACATCCATCTCACTCCCATGACTCCACTTACTATCTCACCTTTCATCATCGTCCAACTCCATCCATTCATCCATCTCCACTCCATCCACCTCCCTTTCATCTTAGGCCATGCCTCTATCTCCATCTCCTCTCCAATAATGCCTCTCATCTTTGACTCCACCTCCTTCGCCTCCACCATTCATTATCACCTCCTCCAGCCTTTCACCCAAAGGATCGAGCCATCACAGCACCCCTATTCCATCTCCATTACACCAGAGATACCACATAGTAGTCACAACGGTACAGCAAGAACATAAGTAGTGATGGTCGAAATGTTATTGATGGAAAACCGTGGCTAGTTCGTCCAAATCCCCTAATTCAATGGCAATGGCATGAGTTTGGGATCTCAAAGGAGAGTTTAATTTATTCTAATCTTCTACTTAATAATTATAAAATGATTATAGGTTTTAGGATAATTTTATAATTAATAGGAAACTTTATAATGATTAATTTATTTATTGATGATTATTATAGCTGGATTACTATTAGTATTTGGCAGTATTCTTTAATTAACTTTAATTTCATTTACATTGCTCTGGGTCAAACTTTTTATTAAGATTATTGCGAATATTTAGTGATTTTTTAATGTGGTTTATATTATTGGATCATCTGTCATTTGTTAGCTTTGATCCTTTCTATTTGAATCTGAGCTATTTTTAATCATTGGTCTTCTATGGACTGACCAAGTGAAGCCAAACTTCAAAGCCCCATATTTATTCCAATGGCATTAGAGTAGAGGAGATAGAACCTAGAGATCTAGATTTGGAATGTATGGATATGAGTCCACTTCCTATAATTACTGAGATGTGTGAGAATGGGAAAGATAGTATGTTCCCTAAGACCTAATTTCTTCGAGGTCTAATAGGCCTGCGTGATTGGACCTAGTTACCAGACTTATAATGTATTTTATGGATAGCTTATTGTATTGAAATGTAAAAGGGGCTTGCAATACTGGGCTTCTCAAAAACTTAAAGGTTGTTTACTTAGGCCTAAATCTAAGCCTCATTGTTTTGTCTAAAATGAAATGCTTTACAGAAGCTCAATTGGTGTTTTTATAGACTTGGGTTTTGATTCTCTAAGAATGATTCCCAGTTTAGGTCGTTCGAGAGGTTTAAAAGTAGCATGGAAAAGTGACTGAATCAAAGCATCTATACTTATTGACAATAGGCAATTTTTCCATTTCCAATGTGAAATTGCTGGTCTTTCTCCTTTTCTGTTAACAGTAATATACGCCATTCCTCATTCTAATCTTTGACAAGAATTATGGAATGACATAGAGAATTTATTTACTTATATTACTATGACGTGAGTTATTTATGGTGATTTGAATGATATCATATAAACAATTGATAGAATTGGGGGTGTTGCTTGTACTCATAATGTAATAAATTGGTTCCAAGATAGAACAAGGGAGTGTAGACTTTCAGACATCGGTTTCCAAAGACCAAAATTTACATGGAAGGGACCCCTAATTGCTGGTTGTTCTTTCCTTTACCATAGATTGGATCAAGCCTTAGTTAATTCTCTTTTTCTTAATATGCTATCAGATGGTTTTTTGAAGGTATTGTGTCGCGAACTCAATTCTTTGATCATAATCCTATTGTTTTACAATTTTAAAATTATTATTTTGTTGGAAATCAAAAACCATTTTGATTTGAGGCTATGTGGTTAACTCAAGAAAACTTTAAACAATTTTTTACTGATGTTTGGATGGATTATGAGGATTTTAATAAGTCCTTGTAGAAACTAGGGGATGATCTTATTTACTGGAACAAAAATATGTTTGGATTTGTCAAGAAAAAGAAAAAGGCCTTGCTAGCACAGTTGAATGGCATCCAAAGCTCTTGAGCTTATACTTGAAAATGATTTGCAATCTGAATTAGATAATATTCTAAAATTAGAGGAGATTAAGTGGTTTCAAAAGATCAGAACTAAATGAATTTCTAAAGGTAATCAAAATACATGGTATTATCATTTGAAAACAAAAATTAGGAGAATGAGAAATAGAGTTCTATCTCTTAAGGATGCTAATGGGAACTAGATAGAGGATGAATCTAAATTGATATCGATGGCTATAGACTATTTTAAGAATCTCTATAATGAGTCTGATAGTAATTCTTGTGCATTACAAATTATGACAAGTTTTCCTTCTAAGGCTAAAGCTCATCTTATTAATATATGTCAGTTGACAACGGATAAGGTTATAAAGGAAGCTCTCTTTTCTATAGGATCCTATAAGGCTCCTAGTATTGATAGTTTCTCACCAATATTACCAAGCTAATTGGAGTGGAATAGGTAACTCTTTTTGCAAATCTATGAAAAATGCATTTAAGATAGGGTTATTTGAGGCTAATGCAAACAAGACATTGATTTCTCTTGTAACAAAGAGGAATCATCTTGAGGTGATTGGCCATTTTAGACCTATTGCTCTGTGTATGGTGCATTATAAATGCATTACTAAAATGATTGTTAGTAGATTAAGGGATATTATGGATGATCTTATTTCTCCGTTTCAATCAAGCTTCATAAAAGGCAGGCACATACAGGACTATTATAATTGGACAAGAAATAATATCTACAATGAAGAAAGCTAGAGGCAAGACTAGTTTAATGGCTTTAAATATTGATTTAGAGAAAGCATACAATTGCATTAGATGGGATATTATTCAACAGATTCTTACTAATGTTGGTTTAGATTCTAACCTTATCAATCTTATTATAGGTTTTGTTACATTTGTTTCTTATAATTTGTTGTGTAATAGATTTCAAACTGAATTTTTCTATTCTAAAAGAGGACTCCATCAATAAGATCATATCTCACCTTTGTTATTTGTTCTTTGTATGGACATTTTATCCAATATTATTACTGATACAATGAATGTAGGTGATTGTAAACCAATTTTCATCACTAGTGGTGGTCTGTACATTTCTCATCTTATGTTTGCATATAACCTCATTCTTTTTGGAAGGTCAACTGAAAAACAAGCTAGGTGTATGATGAATTGCTTGTATAAATTATATCTTGCCTCTGGGGATAAGATTAATAAGAGCAAATCTTCAATATTTTTTGGCCAAAGGTTCATGTCAATATTAGAAGAAGAATTAGTGGGATTACAGGAATGTCTGTTTCTGTGGATATAGGGAAGCATATGGGTTTTCCAATTATCAGAGGAAACCCAGGGACACTTTCCATTACATCATCAATCTTGTTAAATCTAAACTTACTACATGGAAAGAGAGTACACTTTTAGTGGTGGTAGAATCAACTTGGCCAAATATGTTATGAATTCTATATCGGTTTATCCTATGCAAGTTTCTAAAGTTTCAATGTCCATTTGTCAGGAAGTAGAGAGATTACAAAGAAATATTATATAAGGGAATAATCAAAGCTCATGGATTTTACCCTATTGGATAAGAGGAAATTGTTAGACCTAAATTATATTGTGGGTTAGGGTTCAAGAAGTTAAGATCTTTCAACCATGTGTGTGGAGCTAAAATAGTTTAGAAACTAGTCAGTGGAGACAAATGCTTATGGGTAGATGTACTTTTACACAAATATATGTTGAGAAATAAGGACAATTTACTGGATGCAACTATGAAAGTTCATATCCCAAGAACAATAAATAGTGGACTTAAGTACAAGATGGCATATCAAAAATGGGTAACTAGTTAATTTATTTATTGATAAGTGGCTATTTCCTAATAAAAGGTTAAAGGAGGTGTGCCTTCGGTCGCTTACGAATGAGGAAGAAAATAGTAAAGTGGCAAACTAGGTGGATTATGGGACTTGGGATTACCAAAGACTTGATCGCCTTATTCCAAGCTATAGAGATATTGTAGAGATATTATACGATATGTGAATATCATGAAATTAGTACATAGGATACAATATGATACTGATATGATATTATATCATTAATGTCTAGGGTTCCTTATTATGTATATATATCTATTCAATATATCAATAAAATATGAACTTTTCTCTCTGAATCAACATGGTACCAGAGCAGTAAATTTGAGTTCACCTCCGGTTGATTTTTGGCATATGTTTTCTGGTGTTTTGGTCTCTATTTTTTGATAGCACTGTGCTTATCGCTGACGTCCCATTTTCTGACAACGAATCAAGACATGCACCAAACAGGGAAGATTTGCAGTTTCTGGTTCCAAATTCGTTTGCTCGCTGTGGTATTTTATTTGACCCCTGGAGTGGTCTCCCTCTACTTGTTTGAATATTTGTTCTTACAGAGCTACCAGTGAAGCTATAGTAATTGGGTAATCTAGTTCTTTTGGTTAATCATAATCTGGTTGCTTTCATTTTCAATACTAATACATTTTGATGGCTAGGACTAAGTCTACCATAATTTCTGAGATAGTTCCAGTAGTCACTAAGATTACTAAATACAAATTAACTTGGAGAAATTATCTAGATTAGAGTAAATCTATTCGTATTTATTTATGAAGTATTGAGAAGGAATATCACTTAACCGATGATCTTCCAGAAGATAAAGATCCCTCTCACAAGTCATGGTAAGGGATGATGCACGGCTTCTCTTGAAAATTTGTAACTCCATTGACAGTGAGATCATTCCATCTATTACTCACTATGAATTTGTTAAAGAATTAATGGACTACTTGGCATTCTTATGCTCAAGTAAGAATAATATTTCTCGAATATACGAGGTTTACATATCTTTCCATTGTGCTAATAGGCCAGATAATCGTCCCCTTACAGCCTTCTTTATGGATTTCAAAGGAATGTATGAAGAGCTCAATGCCCCATACCTATTTCTGACGAGAGGAACGTCAATGTGTCTCACCTAGAGCAGATGGCTACAATGAGTTTTCTTACTATACTTTCGCCTTGATATGCGGCTGCTCATTCTCAAATTTTATCTGGGGCTCGTCTCCCCTCTTGAAGAAGCCTTCTCTCATGTTTTGAGAATTGAACAAATCTCTTCATCGACCTCTACTGTACCTACTAGCACATTGCTCAGTCGTGGTCAGACTACTACTCGTGGGCCACCTAAACATCGTGGGTCTACACTGGGGGTTCTAATCAAGAGTCGAAGGATGTGATCTATTACTACCATAAGGAGCCCGGTCATACGAAATGTACATGTCATAAATTTAAAAAAAAATAGAATCGACATAATTCTGCACATGCGGCCACTACAGCTAATGACACAGTTACCATTTCCACTACTGATATGCTCAATTAAAGTCTAGCAATCCTCCTACTAGTTCTGCTATTGTAATAGGTAATAAGGCTACTACCCTTGTCTCTTCTTCCTCCAAATGGATCATAGACTATGGAGCTACTGACTACATGATAGGTAACTGCTATCTCTTCTCTACTTACAATTCTTATGTCAACCTTTATAACATTACCGTTGTGGACAGTTCCTAATCCCCGTGTTCTTGGTTCTGGCACTGTTAAACCTACCTCTTTTATTCATTTGGACTCTGTGCTCAATGTCCCCAACTTTGCTTTTAACCTTTTGTCTCCTAGTAAACTTCATCAATTAAACTGTTGGGTCTTATTTTTCCCTGATTATTGCTTGATACAGGATCTATTAAATAAAAAGATTATTAGTAGAGATTATGAATCTGGAAGTCATTACTTTCTTGATGATCAAGGGTCGCGTGTTATTGTATCCTTATTTTTAACCTCAATTATACTCAATTGGAAGTCATTTGAACCAATTACATATCCCTTTGCTTTAGAAATATGAATTTTCAAAAGATTTATTCTCGGGTATTGTTTACGGGTATTGTTCATTTGGTAATCTAGAATACATACCTAACTTTAAAAATTTATAATTAAATATAGAAAAATCGGAATGGGATGGTTCCAATTTATAATGAAATCTCTTTCATTTAAATTTGAAGGAAAAATATGAAGCTGAGGTTTCATTATCCCAATGAAATCAGTTTATTCGTTAATAAATACTATTCATTTGGTAAATCTGGAAGTTCCAATTTCTTTGCCTTAATTTCAAAACTTCATTTCTCTTTGGTTACTTGTCCAAATGAAAGCCTATAGATTTAAAGCTCCAGACGTGTTATTTAAGCCCATAAAACTTCATAAAGAAATTCATTCATTTACTATATGAAATTAGCGGTTGAACGTCACTACCTTCAATTGCTAACTTTATCTTAATTCCAAATTTTATCTGCAATTTAGAAAAATCATAGTAAATCGAAATCTTAACCAATTGAGGTGTTCTTGATGTCCATTTAAAGATCTGTATCTTAGCTATTTTTATACCAAATTTCAAGTTCAAAATCATTGGTTAAGTCATCTTAATTATCGTCATAAGGATATTGCCTCAATTTACAAACACACTACATCATGCTAGGTATCCCATCAAGTCATCATCATAGTACCAAGTGATCAACATAACTTATTACACAAGTTCAACCATCTATTTTTACCCTTTTTCCTTGAGATGTTCCAGCACCTATAACATGGTTATGTATATGGAAAGAATAAGATTTCATGGAAATCTTAATAGCAAGTCATACAAACTATAATATCATGCATGATTAATTAGATGCTTAACATGTTATCAAGAGATGGGAGCTAATTCATAATAATACATAAGAAACTCTAACATGCATATTGTCATGACATTAGTTGTAAGGAGTTGCAATCATTCATACTTGATCATCATCATGATGGTATAATCTTAAGCTCAACCAAACATCATAGCTAACAAGCAAGCATACAATCAAACAAACATGAAATTATAGTTAGGTATTCTTGCTACCTCTTAAGATATCCTTGTCATACTCTTCTTGAAATGGCTTCTTCCCACACAAATGTCAAAACCTAGATATTACAAAGTAATATCAAGTTACAACTTAACTTCAAAACAATTACAAGACTAGGTTTTCACTAACTTCCATTCTTTTTCTATTTTAGGTTCCATACTTCCATCTTTCAAAAATAAATTCTCATGGTTCATTTCCACAAAATTTTTCATGTAGAATCCAAATACGAAACTAGAATTTCCAAAATCAAAACACGGCCTTGGCTGCTGTACAGAACTGAAAAGCATAAACTATTTTCTAAACATTCACATTTTGATTCTAATGCTTCCAATACTTGTTTCTCTACTTTATCCCCACACAATTTTCCATTTTAAACTCATTGGAAGCATAAAAATCATGAAATTCCAATATATGAACAGTTATTCATAGTGATAGCCAAGAATACAAAACCCTAACTACATGCATACTTGAATTTCCAAGCCTATACCACTTGATTCTAGCTTGTTTAAGCTCATCTAAACTATCCATAACATAAAAATCATATTCTTATCACATATATATAGTACTTCTAGCAGCACCATCAAGGGAAATATGTCACCAAAATCTCTCAAAACCAAGAGCCAACTTGCTTGATTAAAGTCAAAGAACAAAGGAACTAGTTACCTTACTTGTTGCTCCAAGTTGTATGCTTCTTTCTTGTTTCAAAGAAAATTTTGGCAGAGGTTCCCCAAGTTGCTCAAAGATGCCAACCTAAGTATGAATTGGTGGGGTATTTATAGGCAAAATTGGGTAGAAATGGAAGGCCAAGATTAGTTTGGTTACTATTTGATCTAATAGTCTATAACTTACCTTCCACCAAGCTTGCCCTATAAGCCTTCTAATGACGCCATGCATGACCTCATTTAGGTCTGTGTTTGGATGAATAAAGGTAGAAATATTGATAGGAAAAATTCCAGTCCAGTCCAGTACTGATATGAGTAGTTTCACAAAAACCAGACTGTTTTATGTTCCAAATTTTTATAATATTACAGAATATATATTATGTCATGAAAATCAGTATCTAGGTTTTTCCTACCATTGACATTGTTAGACTAAGTATTTATCTGTCAACCATCCCTTGAGAAATGACCAAAATACCCTTATTGCACTTTCTTTCACTATATCAACCATAAGGGCATAATTGTCATTTCACACCTCTTTATACCTCATCAGAGTATATACTAGCTCTAACTAATCCCCCTCTACTTGCTTGGACATTTTTGACCTATCCAGAATGACCAAAATACCTTCCATCCATCTCTGGTATAATCTAGCTACACAAGGGTATTTTCGTAATTTCACACTTTTCTGGAGTTGCTCTGGACTCTAGCCCACTTAACTGTCCAACCACCTCACTGGGCCTCTGGGATGTCATTTTGGGCCTTGATATGGTTTCATTATCTTTATGGCACAAATCCCAAGAAACCTCTCCTCAAGGTATTTATCGGGTACTTTATTGTACTATAAATTCCTTTAAGAATTCTACAGGATTCCTTTTCTGACTCTGTCAATTTTATAAATTCTTATATTAAATATAGGAATTTAGTGTAAAGGTTTATCTGATTCTTAGGTCCGTAAAATACTATAATAATTTTTCCTAACTTCAAAAATTCATATCAATTAATTGGAACCTCAAATCAAAAATCTGTATTGCGTTAAATTGATCAAAATAATTTTTTCTATTTACTGGTAAAATTTGAGACTGAACTGCTTCTGGGCAGTTTTAGATCTTTTTCGGCTCAACTTTCTCATAATTATATTTTTGTCCCTAAACTTTTAGTAATTACACCTTTTGGCCCAACTTGTATCCCTACATTTATTTTTGACCTTAAACCTTTTCTAATTTTCATTTAGGCCCTTAAACTTTCCTTAGTTACCAGTCCCTCTCTTTCCTTCCTCAATCTGATAGAGTTTACCTCAAGAATCTCGTGTCAATTACATATAAACTGTACATATACATCAGATGAGAAAATTAGGGATATGACACGTGTGGTGGCTTGTGCCAGTGGTGTCACTTCTTTTGAAGCACATTGTCGTTTGGGTCATTTATCTTTATCATCTTTGAAAAAGGTTTATCCTCAGTTTTAGCATTTGTCGTCCTTAGATTGTGAGTCATGTCAGTTTGCAAAACATCGTCATCTTCTTTTAGTTTCTTTATTCAATAAATAAGCTTCGTCTCCTTTTGAGTTAGTGCACTCTGATGTTTAGGGTCCGTGTCCAGTTGAGTCTAAAGCTAGTTCCAAGTACTATGTTACATTTGTTGATGATTAAGCCCGTACTACTTGATTATATTTAATGAAAATCATTCTGAGTTATTCTCTCATTTTTGTGCCTTTACTGCTGAAATTAAGAATCAATTAAATACTTCTATCCATACTTTGCGTAGTGATAATGCTAAAGAATATTTTTCTGAATCATTTTGCTCTTTTATGCTTCAAAACGACATTCTCCATCAATCTTCTTGTGTGGATACACCAGCTCAGAATGGCGTTGCTAAAAGAAAAAATTGCCACCTATTAGAAGTAGCTCGTGCTCTTCTGTTTCAAATGAAGGTTTCAAAACCTTTTTGGGCCAATGCAATCTCTATTGCTTGCTTTCTCATTAATCGCATGCCTTTCTCTATTCTTGATGGTCACATTCCCTACACTACTCTCTTTCCTTCCACACCTTTATTTCCCATTGACCCTAAGATTTTTGGATATGTGTGTTTTGTTCGAGATGTGCATCCAAGTGTCTCTAAATTAGATCCTAAGTCCCTCAAATATGTCTTCCTTGGCTACTCTCTTGTTCATAGAGGTTATAGGTATTTCTCTCCGTCTCTTAATCGTTAATGGTTTTTGTTAATGTTACTTTTAGGAATATGTTGCTTATTTTGCTTCTAATACTTTAGCTCCTCTTTCTCCATCTACGAAGGAGGATACTCTTCTAGTATACTATGTCCTTCCCCTATAATCACCAGCCCCAGCTCCCATACTGGCACCTGGTCAACCACCTTTGTCTCGAGTTTATACCAGACATTTAAAGGACACCATTACTGATGTTACGCCAGATTCTACCCTACCATTGTCCACTTTCTCATCAGATCCTGTAGAGAGCATTATTCATCATGAGCCTAACTCAATCCCTACCTTTGAGATACCTCCTGCTCTTGATCCAGATCCCTCCCTCGATCTACTCATTGCCCTTCACAAAGGTAAACGCACTTGTACTTATCATATTTCTTCTTTTGTTTCATATTATCAACTTTTCTCTGCTTTCTCGTGCCTTCATTGTCTCTTTAGACACTATTTCTGTATCTTAATCTCTTTCTGAGGCCTTATACCATATGGGTTGGCATTCTGCTATGGAAGGGGAGATGGTAGCCCTTGATCGTGCAGGTACATGGTCCTTAGTGGATTTACCGGCAAGAAAGAAAGCCATTAGGTGTAAATGGATGTTGACCCCTAAAACTAAGGCTGATGGCACACTTGAACGTCTTAAAACTCACCTTGTTGCTAAAGGCTATGCTAAGTATGGTGTTGACTTCTCTAAGACTTTTTCTCCTGTGGCTAAGCTCTCCTCTGTTAGTCTCTTTATTTCTCTGACCGCTACTAATGGTTGGGATCTCTCTCAACTGGATATCAAAAATGCCTTCTCACATGGTGATCTTCTTGAAGAAGTGTACATAGAGCAATCACCTGGTTTTGTTTCTTAGGGGGAGTGTGGTAAAGTGTGTCATCTTAAGAGATCTTTATACAGCTTGAAGCAAAGTCCTCGGGCATGGTTTGACAGATTTTGTATTGTCATAAAGGACTTTGGCTTGTGCCAAAGTAAGGGTGATCATTTTATGTTCTATCAAAGAACAAGTACTGGCATAATTCTACTAGTTGTGTATGTCGATGACATTGTGATTACAGGGAGTGATACCTCAGAGATCTCATCACTCAAGTCATTCCTTAACTCCCATTTTCAGATGAAGGATATCTGTTCATTAAAGTACTTCTTGGGAATTGAAGTTATGAGGAGCAGGAAGGGCATCTTATTAACTCAGAGAAAATATGTTCTTCATCTGCTAAAAGAAACTGGCAAATTAGGAGCTGCCCCAACTAGTTTCCCAATGGTTTATAATCCTCTACTTGATGCTGATAGTGGTAGTATACCATATGACAATCCCGTTAAAATTGCTAAGATAACGTCGTTTGAGAACCCAGAGAGATACAAGAGATTGATTGGAAAATTGAATTATCTTATAGTTACATGTCCTAATATCACTTATCCAGTGAGTCTCCTTAGCCAATTTATAGTCTCTCTAACTATTCGATGGTAGGAAGCCTTAAAACATGTGTTACATTATTTGAAGGGATCTCCAGGTCGTGGGCTATTGTATAAGAATCATGACCATATGAATATTGAGTGTTTTTGTGATGCCGATCATAGTGGATCAAAAGTCATAAGACGGTCCAATATAGGATACTGTGTATTTGTAGGAGAAAATTTGGTATCTTGGAGAAGTAAGAAACAAAATATAATGTCACAATCGAGTGCAGAAGTGGAATACAGAGCTATGGCACAATCTATATGCGAGATAATCTGGATATATCAGTTAATGAAGGAGGTTGGCCTTAAAACATCATTATCAGCAAAGCTGTGGTGTGATAATAAAGCGGCCCTACATATAGCTTCTAATTAAGTATTCCATGAACGCATGAAATATATTGAGATCGACTTCCATTTTATTCGAGGCAAGCTCAAGAAAAATTTCATCTCTATAGGACATGTCAGATCCAGTGATCAACTAGGCGATCTCCTTACCAAAGGTCAAAATGGGGTTCAGATTGAATATCTTTATAACAAGTTGGGTATGATTAATATTTATACTCCAACTTGAGGGGGAGTGTAGAGATATTGTAAAGATATTATATGATATGTGAATATCCTATAATTAGTACATAAGATATACTATGATACTGATATGATATTATATCATTAATGTCTAGGGTTCCCTATTGTATATATATATATTTATTCAACATATCAATAAAATATGAACTTTTCTCTCTGAATCAACACAAGCAATGCATTTCAACAGTTAATATGTATGCTACCATATATGGTGGAGGCGGGTAATGATTTAATGCTTTGGAATGCTACAAATAAGGGCATTTTTACTATTAAAAGTGCCTATTATCTTATTGAGAATCAAGCTGAAAATAATTTTATCTCTATCTACAAAGACATCTGGAAGTGGAAGGGTGCTGAGCGTATTAGAGTCTTCATGTTGCATTTAATAATTGACTACCTACTAATGATTGGAGAAGCAAGTGGTCTTCAACTAGTGCATTATGTCAATACTGTAGTAATGATACAAAAGATATTTTGCATATTCTCTAGGATTATTCTTATGCTAGCCAACTTTAGCGTAGATTAATTCAACCTAGGTTTTATTCTTCCTTTTTTAAAGCTTCTTTGAGAGATTGGTTTACTTTAAATCTTAGAAGGAAGTTAGGAGCTTATGGTAATTGCAATTATGGTCTAATATGGGAGGATTTCAATTTGGAGCCTATAAAAGTGGCGAAATCAATTTACTTTTTGATCAGGAATTTTTGAAACCATTTGACACTTATTTGGTTATTATGCAAATATGGAAATGATCTGTGCAAATTCAACAAGCTCATCTAGCTAATGATTTAGTTTTATCAAATTCAACTGCTTAGCAACCTCCCTCTTTGAGGTGGTTCAAATTAAATATTGATAACGCTCTTACTACATCTCATAGTAAGACAGGATGTGGTGGAGTTATTCTTGATCATTTAAGAAGTTGGGTTATTGGATTTACAAATCAATTGGTTACATCATTAAAGCAGAATAGTAGGCTGTTTATAAAGGGTTAAAGCTAGTTTGGGATCTAGAATTTAAGATTATTCTTGAATCAGACACCAAGAATACTATCAATATGTTATCAAATCTGATCGGAGATTAGTCTAGCAGATACAGATCTTTCTAAAGTTATCATATTCAACATATACTTAGAGATCAAAACAAACTTATATATGCCCTTGTAAAGGAAAGTTTGATTACCACATCAATATTACATTATTATCCTTCACATTTGAGGCCTCTAGTTGCTATGAGTGTTTAGGAGATAATTTTCATTAGTTTATTTGGTTATTTTGGGCATTTAGCCCTTTCTTTTACAAAGAGAAAAAGAATGGAATTTCGATCAAAGGTTTCACAAAATATCTTGGATATCAACCCAACACGGGTAGGCGAACTCTTATCAATCTTTAAAGTCCTGCTAGGATTCTAAATTAATCCATGTCAATGGTTTTTCTAGGCCTCAGAAAAATTAATCTCTAAATCATCGCCTGGGGAATACTATCTAGGTTCTACCAAAAGAAAAGAAAACTTTCAACCCTATTCCTAATGAGCACTCCCAAAACCATCCCCTTATCAGCGATTTAAAAACGATAAGAATTCTCCTTCTGTGGAAATATATACACCATCGTCTTGCAACATGCTTTTCAGAGAAGCCAACTAATGCGCAGATAAACTTGCGCAGATAAAATATGGCGATAATTTTGATGCTAGGATTTTCCATGCCCCACCTGTGGTGTTCAGGGAGATTTTATTCTCTGACATGACTTAACTCCGTTTTATTCTTCCCGGTCTTTCCATGGCCTTGTAACTTGAAAAAAAAAAAAACAAAGCCTCACGATGTAATTAGGTACGCCCCATGAACTTTTTTTTTTTTTTTTGTCAACCCAATTCACGAAACTTTACTTTAATTATATTTAGATCAAACCCACATTATATACCTGGCTATGATAGATAAATCTCCTAATAGAAATTTTCTATATATGTTAAAACTCAAACTTGAGACCTCGTTTAAACGATACCAAACCGCTTACCACTCGAACTAACTCTTATGGACTAACTCTTATTAGTTGCCCCATGAACTATTGAAACTAGAGGACATTCGTAATAAGGAATCCCACGTAATTGAAGGCCCTAGATACAGAAATTTACAACCTATGTTTTTCCCTTTTTCTTTTCTTTGTTTTTTTGGGTGTACAATAACCTATGTTGATCTTGACAGCCTGTACGATTGTTGATCATATTTTCACAATCCCTCGTGTTTTCGGCTGTAAAATAAAAGTCCCAGGCATCTGGAAATGAAACGAATGTAAGGCTTAAAGTGGAAAGAAAAAATGATTTTACTGTTAAGCTTTGATACCACATGAATGAAGATGATAAAGCCCCATACCTCATTGTACGAAATGTACCCCATCCCCCATTGTACGAAATGCAGTCTGAGGACCGATCTATATGAGACTTCGTAATAGATACTCCTCTGGTCAAATTAACCGCCATACCCTCATTGCAATCATCTATCCAATGTCCGGTCCATAATTGGATATTTAACCACAGCCGTCATAAAGATAAACTGCAATGAATTTCAATTTTCGCTATCGGATAGCTGATATATCAGGTTCTGAATTGCCTGGCTTCTATTCCAAATACACTCTCGCAGAGAAAATTCATGCATAAAAGGTTCTTCTAAAGGAAAATAAAACATATGTTTTGTCACCAAAAAGATAAGCTACCATAAATAAATATTTGGTTTTATGTGAATTGTTTTCAAATTGGTTAAGTAAAATCTTCCACCAATGTATGGCCAAATGTTTTGCAAGGAGTAGAAAAGATAAATGGATCTTACAACTCCTTGAGCAGTTTCGACAAGTGCACTGTGCCCTCCAAATGCAAAATTTACTCCATTATCTTTTGTAACTACAAATATTAACAACAAGAAAAAACTTTATCCTACTAAGTAGAGTTGAGGCTCGAACCACCAAATCTTTGGAGAACTGCAAACATTAACAAGAATATCATAACTTATCGGCTGCTTTTAGATTATTTGACCAAATTATAATTTTTATGATTCTTAAAAACAAATGTCCTGCAATATAAATTTTCTATAATCAAGTATATCAATGTACTACATGAAAAAAAAATGCTGTTATTAATTATTATACCTTAATACTGTTTATTTATTGTACGTTCCTGGAGTGCATAAAAAAAAGGAAGAATTGCCTCTATCACTCACTCTCTTTGTATTGCCACCAATTCCATAAGGTGTAAATCCCAAAATAACTTCACAATATGCCTCACATTTCAGATTTTATCGCATTATTCATGCATCTTATTTCACCTTTTTGGGCCATAAGCTGTTAATGTTTCTAGCTCTAAATGTATCGCTATTCTAAAATATTTTCCAGTGCCAATCCTATTTGAGACTGTATTTTTACTTGCATCAAGCTAGTATAAAGCAATATAAAGAGTGGATAGGGAGATCTTACACTTGTTGATTGGCATGCAATTTCACATGTGCTTTAGTACAGTTGTACCAAATGCAAGGCCAAGGAAAGTTGCTATGGCTATTCCAAAGATGCCAGCAAGAATGCCAGGGACTATGAGAGAGGTCCAACCTTTTGTCGTAGCCATTCCACATGCAGTAGTAGGACCTCCAACGTTGGCATTTGATGCAATAAGCAACAATTTCAAGTCAAAACGAAAGAGCCTTCCCAAGCCAAGAATCACTGCAAGATGGATTGCTATTTGAATAAAAGCAAACAAAAAAATACTGGGTGCTGTGTTGATCACACTCCATATGCTGCCACTTGCACCTATTACCACAAAGAATACCTATTTCCCACGGTCATGCCAAAAGTCATGCAGTCAATTTCAGTAACAATCCTGTTGATATTTCATAAATCATCCAATACAATGCATTACACGAAGAATAGGAGGGAGGAAACATCTGTGTATAAAAGTAACGATAGCTTTCAGTCTGCAAATTTTATCACAGTTACACTGATAAACCCATATTTTTTATCGAACCTTCATTGTAATAATAACTATATTTACCAAAAAGAAATGTTTGCAATCAGTGTCTTGATATTAATCTTGGAATAACCTACTCTTACTATCATTTCTATGTATCCAAAAAATAGAACAAAGCTACAAGGTGAAAATAATAAGGGCTTAAACATACTTTTTGGTCCTCCAAATACTGGAGAAGATTCAATTTTATCCTTCTTAATTTAATTGATTTACTGTTCTTCCACATTTAAAAATAATGCAATTGAGTCCTCCATCTTAGTTTCATTATGGAGATTGAAAAAGAAAATGCCTTGCCCCTTTCCCCTACTATTCTATGGGCTTAATAAATAAATAAAATAAAAAGGAAATAATGAATAAACATGTGATGTTTCAATTCATGGTGTGGTTTAGGTCATATGGCCTTACTAGATGACAAAGAATCAAATGACAGAATACTAAATTTCCCTCAAACATGAGAAAAACTGATCATGGAACAAAGATCAGTGACTAAAGTATGATATTACTTGTTTACTTATCATCAAGCAAATTTCCAAGACCTAAATTTCAACTACACAAGCAAGTTAACTGAAGCATGACATTTATGTCGCCAACAAAACAAAACTTATGGTAAAAGACCAAATTACATTATTTCTAAATGTTGAAGGAAAATATAGACTCCAATCAAAACCTGAGAGCAAAAATGTATCTTAACCAAAGAACAATTTAATAATAACCAGCTGCCCCACTTTTTCCCTCATCATATTTGCTACTATCTTTACTTCCCAGTCCCATCAACCTCACCTTTCACAACTTTTCTAAAGGATTATAACATTTTAAAGTAATTAGATTTTATTTACATATATATATTTTGTTGAGCATAAAAATTAGTTTGTGTCCTCTTTCTAGTACATAGAAAGAGCTGGTCTATGACACGCACTAAGCAATCAGCAGTACCATTAAATACAAGCCCACCTGCATGAGAATGACAGCCATAGCCTCACCCGACGGTGCCAGAAAAGCAAATGGCTTTGGAAATGCAGTTGCGAGTATTACAACAATTGCTGTTATAACTGGCAGATTACCCCCTGGGATTCCAAAATAACAATTAAGAAAGGCGGCACTCTTGCAGATGGCAAGGGCAAGAGCAAGAGCAGTTGCCATTTGTAGCACCGGAAGTTTGTTCCCAGACTCAGATTCTGAATTCATTGCATCATCTGCCAAACTCCATGAGTTAGATGTCACTGGCACTGATATACATGTTATTCAATTCCATCGGCCATATCTAGAACCATAGAAGAATTGAAAGGTAATGGATCTAAAGTTTAAGGCAAGATATCATGACTTTCCAAAATCATATATGCTATTAACATTATTGTAGAAATCCTTTGATAGACCCAATATATAAAAGATAAGTAAAACAAAAACCAATCATGGAAAGTTATGCAAGAATGTGACAGATCGGCTTCACTTAAAAGTTGTGTGCCTAACATGCTTACAAGTCTTTTCCTGTATTGGAATGCTCCTACTAAGAATTTTTCCTCATAACCAAGAAGGAAGAGAAGTTACCATTTCCAGATGATGAAGCCTCTGGAGGCACTTTAGAGGCTAGTGCAAACAATGTTGAAAAATAGACTGCACAGATAACATTATCTGCAGCTAACCCAGCAGTTAAAACTGAAGGAGAAACTTCAAGCGCATCAGCTATGGCAACATAGTTGACAGCTGAACAAGGGAAACTATTCATCATCAGTGAAACTACAGCAAACAATGTCTTTGTTGAAGATTAGAAACCTCCCTTTATAAGATCTAGGTAATGAACTGACCTCCACCAATATGTCTGCCCATGAGTGCAGCTGCTATCTTCCAACTATCCTGACCAAGTGATCGCATTGGAACCAGCACATATGCTATTGCTGTTCCAACTGTTGTTGCGACTGTCAATAAATAATAAGAAGGTCAACAGAATCTGAAACAAACAAGTATATATAGCTGTGACAAGTTGCTCCTCATAATAATGGTTATAACTGTAAGATTAATTTTCCAACATTTCCCTCGGAAATAATTTTGTTTTTGTTTTTACTTGGTTTTAAAGTTGGACCCATGTTTAAACAGGCCAAGAAAAAACAGGTAAGAACTAACAAAGTGCATAATTTTGAAAACCGGACTGCACGGACCAATTCAACCTAAAAAGCAGTGAACCAGTGCCTCATTTGGTCCCAAGAATGTGGCAAGCCAGCATAAGTGATAACCAGATTAAAACTGGTAAAACCGATAAAAAAAACCAACAAAAACTGGCAAAAATACACAATTTAAAGAATGAGACAGTTCAGATTTTTTTTTCCTCTGACGACCAAATGCAGGAAAAGAAAAGGGATGAGAAGGAAGTGTGAAGATGACAAAATCTAAAAGAAAAATAATTTAAAAATAGGAGCTGATAGCCCTTGAGTACCCTGCTGCGAACTACCTCTGGAGCATCATAGCTTATTGCCAAAGAAGTTGAGAGATCATGCCATGGAGGAGCATAGTCCCAAGGAAAAAATTAAGACGCCATCGGTTTCTATCCAAAGTAAAATGGAGAAGAAACAATATCCTAGCTTTTCTCATTGCACATTAATTAAAAACATTTCCTAGGAAATATTTTTAATTATATTTTGAAAAAATTAATATATACTTTTATTTTCCTTATTACTTAATTTATTGTTTTAATTTTATTATCGTAAGTTTGTTTGCGGCAAACATTTTATCATTATATTTCGTTAATTATGTAAATAATATGCTCGTTTTTAGTTATACTATTTATGATTTTTGTCTCATTTCAATTATATTACATTACTTTTTATTTAACTTTTGTACTTATTTTAATTTTAATAAATTTTATTTAAAATAATAAATATAAATTAAAAATGTATTATTTAATTACAATTGTTTCAACAACAGTCTGACCAGTAAACCGAGAATCAATGACTCAAATGATCCACTGGTCATGCCAGCTTTCATAACGTTATCTCAGAATTCTTTACTAGTATTGCTAATTTCTAAGTTGAAGGCCCTATACTGTTCAGTAAGGGTTTAAGACACTGAGGATAGAATGATCCCACCGTCCCACATTCACATAGACCGTACACAATATCTAACTTGTTTAGCACAAGGAAGCTTGGAAACATTCAGTAGATGGTGTTTGATATGCAGAGTTAATTTTCAAAGTCTGTGAATCTACTCATAATATGCTTGCACATATCATAAAAAGCCACCATTCATGTTATTTAGGACATTTACAATGCATAAACTTCAAATTTTCATATTTATTATACCTGAATGTCTATAAATAGATTTCCAGGTGCTTGGAAATTAAGTTTTCCGCCCACCAAACAACACTTTGAGGAAACAATTTTCCGGAAAACACCAAGCCAAGAAAGAGTTAAATAAACAAATCTATACATTATTAAGATTCTGAAAAATATTTATCATCTTCTGTTAATTCGAGAAGTATAGGGCACCCAACAATGGTGAGTGATCTCCCCTTAAAACTAATTAGTGAGGTGAGAGAACCAATGCACTCAAGTAACCAATAAAGTAGATCATACTACCTAATATAGGACTAAGCACCGCATACCCATCTTTGCCTTCATAAGGCTTTCATCAATCTTAAAGTAGCTGAAGTAACCTAGTTAGTGAAGTGGGAGAACTGATGCACTCAAGAAACCTACAAAGTAGCTCATACTGCCTGATACAGGACTAAGTACCTGATGGGTAAAGTGTACTAAGCGGGATGGGGAACTCTACCCCGTAAACTAGTTGTTCAGATAGGAGAACCAACCCAATTAAACACCCCATCAAGCATCCTATATTACCAATTCTCCATTGGAGAACCTAGAACTTCAATTTAATCAAACTTTTGGATTCACATGCTTAAGTCAGCAAACCTTGTTTCCTTTTCTATGAGATAGCCACAATTAAATATCATCATTATCTATTTCAAAACAAGCATTTAACCAAATAGCAGGACTACAAAACTATACACTGCCACATCCATACCAGAACCGAAAAGCCTTCTAACTACAAGGCCAATCACCACTAATCAATCGAAGAACCACAACCAAACTTCACACAATTCACGTCCTAATATAGTTCCTACATGACAGTAAATAAATAATCATAATTAAAATTCAAACAGAAGCCAAGATATGGCCAAGTTGCAGTTCAATGATTTACTCAACAATAGTCCAATTCAGCACCAAAAAGGTTAACGGATACATGGAAGATTATTGCTGCAAAACAGGACCGTGCATAATCAAAATTTGCTCATACATGAGATCAATCCATCATCTTTAGTCAAACATGAGGATAGAAGCTTCAATCTTGATAAGCAAGCCAATAAATGAAAATGAGTAAGTATCTTCATTATCCATCTAGATGATGGTAGTTATCTGGTTAAATATTAGGAAACCAAAGACATCCATAAGAGTTTGGACACTGCTAAGGGAGAAGGATTTTACGAGAAGAGGAGAGGGAACATGTTATGAAATATAAATAATATCTGAATGTTAGTTAATAACAGTTATGCAGATGAAATGTTAATTACTGTTCTTAACCATATTGTTTGTAAAATAGCCGTTACCCGATTAGTTAGCAGTAGGTAAGCATCTAAGCCTATATATAAGGCCTAAATAACTATTGTAATTAGATTATGACTTGATTGAGAAGCATTCAGTGCATTGTTCAGAAACTCTTCTATTTCCCTCTCTTGTTTCTATCTCTCGAATCTCTCTATTCTATGGTTCTCTCTGTTCTTTCTCCTCTTTCTCTCTCTTATCAGACTCAAGAATCACAACAGAACACTACAGGTATTCGTTAGCAATGGAATAGAAGCAGCTGCCAGCCTCTCTCTTTACTGTCAGACTATTTTGAAGCTTTTGGTCCTCATACCATCTATTTCAAATTTGAAGACATCTAATTAAACAACAAACGTTGATATTACTAAGTACAACAGCCAGCTTTGACGTTAATAAGATACCCCTTTATTGCAAAGTCTTCTTAGACCCCATAGCGATATAAATTGTTTTTCCTTCCTTAGGTCTAATTTAAATCTTAAAAAAATACATTTACATGCTTCCTGTAAACAGAAATTTAATTTTCCATCCTAACCTGATTGCCTGGAGGTTGAAGCAAATGTTGTTGTCAAGCCAGTTGGCACACACAAGTCAGAGCAAGTAAGTCAGAATGAGCTAAGTTCCCAGGTATTAATTTGAAGCCAAGCAACAATAAGGTTACATTAATAGAATATCTACTGTAGAATTGGAAGTAGAAAAGTTGCACCCAGTTCACAGGCTCGGAGGAGACATAGTTATGCATAAAATCAATTCTACATCTCTCACATGGAATCGTGCCTATGTAATTGATCACCTAGTCTAAATTGGTAGCAAACAAGCAGCGAGTCAGTAGCTAACCTAAAAAGAATATTAAGATAATTAAATTCTGTAATTGCAATTTCATGCGCTTCCCATTCAAAACATTATTTTATGTTCAACAATGTGTAACCACAACCAAATATAAGATCCAAGATGCAAATATATCTTATCACTTTAGTTAACTGCGACTAGAATTGAGAAGAATACCCCATTGAAAGTAAAAACTATGCTATGGAAAAGTGTCCAGGTTTTCTTTCAGCATGTTCAGCCAAAAGTTTCATTTTGTAGTTTAAGATTCATCCCAAGGTATTGATACATGATTGCAATGCAAACACGATAACCCCTCTACTATATTCCCCTTATATATATAATGTGTTTGGTAAAATACCAAACCTTAGTTTTAAAAGCCCTTTTTTGCAAAACGTTGGTTTGGGAAAATTTTAAAACAAATAGTTATATTTGTCCAAAAAGGTTTTTAGACCAAACTATAGTTTAAAACCAAGGTTTTAGATAAGCTACTGAGACTAGCTTATGGAACAGTAAAAGAGCTTATGGACTAACCAATTACTATTTTACCCCTACTTTTTTTACACCCTCTCTCCTCTATTTTCTACACCCTCTCCTCTCTCTTATACATCCTCTCTCCTCTCTCATCTCTCTTTTACACCCTCTCTCATCCCTCATCTCTCATCTCTCATCTCTCCTCTCTCCTTTCTTATCTCTTCTATATTTAATAAAATCATACCCTGATGCGTTATTGACCAAGAATGTGAAAAGAAATGAAGGAAGAAGGAACAGAAGGAAAACAGAGAAGAATAAAGGAAATCGAAGGAAAGAGAGAAAATAGAAGAACAAAGGAGTCTCAATGTCACGTGTTTACTTATCTCAAGTCATAAGTCTCTCTCATCAGGTATGTTATTATTTATATACCTTAGCCACAGTAACTAAGTCTGCACCCACAGTAACTGTGAATACCCGTGACTAGTAAAACTAATTTCATAACATATCCTTTCTGGTAATTTTCCAATTACAAAAGTCCTTCTGGTAATAACTATCCAAACACTCATTTATTCTGAACTACTTTTTTTCCATAACCTCTTCTCCAAAAGCCCTTACCTAAAAGCTGCCCAAAAATCCTTTTTTTCATAAACCCTTTTCTAAATTCTTATCCAGTCCAATATATGGAATTTTATGCCAAATTTTACTTGTCTTAGAATATATTGTAGGAGGACGAGGGAGCTGCTAATGAGTTACATATACTCCAATACTAATAAGCAGGATCGGGTACAGGACAGAACATGATATGTAAACCACAAAACGATATCAGTTGCGTCATAAATAATGAAAATGCATGCAAGGCTCAATATGGTTCCCTTATATTAAGAATCGGTGCTTGGCAGCTCCAATATCAACACGTATTACCTGAACCCAACAAGAAAGCCAAGAGAAGTGTCCCAGTTGACTTGATCACACGGCGCAAGTCAGCCCTAAATAACAACAACGGAACGGCTATTGGGAGCAGAAAACCCATAACAATCTTATATGCCGAAGCTTCACTGGCAATAATTCCCAAATTACTCGCTGCAAGACCTACTAAAATGCTTACCAGAGAACCACTCAATGTGCTACCAATCTCGGTCCTTTCCGACCTTCAATTAAAGAGAAAGGAAAAGAAAACAAATTTCTGAGAGCATTACCGTAATTCTCTGCACAAATTTAAAAATCGAAAAGAGAGACGAGCTATTAGGGTATATGAAAAATTTACCAGATGCCAAAAGCACCAGCGGCTAATAGAGCGGTCCAGGTGCCCCATTGATCTTCAGGAGAAATCAGAGGGACGTTGAAATTGGTTCTGATAACAGACTTAACTACAGTAAGACGTCTAGCTCCAGTAGGAACGGATGACGGAGAGTGACTAAAAGGATGTAATCTGTCGATGAAAGAAGAACTCAGCAATGGATACTGAGATACCGTAGTAGCTGCCGGGCATGAAGTGAAAAGTTTTTGGCGGGAAAATGGACGCAAACGGTGCTGAGGCGTAGATGCCGGAGCCGGTGGCGGACAGGGCCAAGAGGCTGGAAAGCGCATAGAATATGATAAGGCCATTGGCGATTAGCCTTACAAGGAAGACATGAAGAGAGTGATGAATACGGAGATCTTCAGCTGCAGTGGCCCTCATTTGATGCAGAGGAATAAAAGGGATCATGTGCCTCCAGTTTATCGAATGGAAGAACAAGTTCCAAATACTAATGGTATTCACCCCAACTGAACCTTGTGAGATTTTAAATTCTATTCTCAACTTATAAAATTTAATTAAATTAACTAATATAATATTTTTTTAAATATAATATTTTTTTAAATATAATTAATTATTTTTTTAATTAACTTTTATATTAAAAATTAAAAAGAACATTATTTTTACTATTTAATATATTTTATTAACAAATATCTATTTTTAAAGTTTATAACTGCCCCTCTTAATTAATATATATATATATATATATATATTCTTTGTATAATTGAGCTCAAGATCTAAATAAATTTAGTTAGTTTATGAGATTTTAACTATTGCTTGTTAGAGAATTAAATTTCAAGAACATAAGAACTCTAAAGAAGTAAAAGAAGAGTTTGGAGAATTTGAACATATCTATCGCTCAATCTTTGATAGCTTACGATGTTGTGGGTCATTATGAAGAAAGCCTGTATACTTCTACATGCTATATAATTGTCTCTAAGATTTACCCATTGTCCAGAATTTTAGTTAATGAAAGGATGAGACATGTAATCATTTGAATCGTGTTCGATTTTTAAAGAGTACTATTTTGTTGTAGTTCCAGTCGTAGTATTTGGGAAGGTATCCTAGTTTCTAGGTGTTTAAGTTTACGCATGAAAATAATTAACAATTCGCTCTATCTAATATTGATATCGTATAAGAAAAAAAGATTTTGCCATATCCATAAACTGTAGGTGAGCCCAACCTCTTTTTAAAAATTTTGTGACAAAATAAAATTGTCTCCAAGATTTTGAAAATATATAATGTGAAGTATACTTTGTGAAAGGGGAAGAAAATAAGCCACATGAGTTCAATGAGATCTCAATGCACTTGGTGAAGTTGGTCATGCAAGAAAGGTAAATGGATATTAGATGAAGAACCAATCAGAGAGATAGAAACTAATAGAAAGATTGTTCTATAGGGTTTATTAGAAATCTAATATTTTAATTCCTCTGAGTCTTTGCATTTGTGTGAAAGAGTTTTAAGAATCCTTTGTTTTTGCATGGAAACTAATCTTACAAATGTTTTTAAAGAAAGGAAGTTATCATACTTTAGTTTTATAAAAGTTGGAAAACAATAAAAATTGAATATTTTTACATATTTAAATTAAATTATTTTAATTATGATTTAATTAACATTAATTAAGTTACGATTGAGTTATTGACTCTTGAATTATTATCTCAATCGATTTAATAACTAATCCGAATATTTTAAAACTTTGATATTAAACACATTTAGCCTATTAAACAATAATCATTATATATAAAATTTGAATATTTCCATCTGCAATAACCTAAGGTTACATATAAGAAATTAGAAAAATTATGTCATGCTCTAAAACAATCTAAATATTAAAAATAAATATTTTATTAATGTTTATGTATCAATAAATATAAAAATAATATTAATCATATAAACTTAACTAGTCTTTTTAGTCAAAAGTATAAAAATATAGCATGCATTCTCAAAAAGAAAAAAATTGGTTGCCTATTCGATTCATCAAAACTTTACCCTGACTACATCCGAATATAACTCGCGTCGCATACCTAGCTATGGTGAATGAGTCTCTCAACGGGAATTTTCTACATACGCCAATACTCAAACTTAAGACTTCATTTAAGTGATATTAAATCACTTACTATTCAGAGTAACCCGTTAGTTGTATTCTCAAAATGGGAAACTTGAACCAGATTGATCGAGTCAGCCCATAACTCAATGGGCCCACCAGTTGACCAGTTTGATTAATCCATTAACCCGATAAAAAGTCATTGGGGTGACCGAGTCTAATTTAGTTAAACACAATCGTAACCTAGTTAACCCACTTGATTGGACAAGATATTTCGATTATTTTTTTATTAACTTACAAATTAATAAAACAACCTTGTGTTTATACATATATTTTTTTTAAAAAAAGAGGAAGCTAAACTCTACTACTTTTGATGGTCTTAGAAGGTAATTCTGTGATCCGGTTGATCTTTTAAAAGTGCTACATATATTAGAAAAGATGTTCTACCACTTTAATTAGACATATTTTTAATTTTATTTTAATTATATAGTTTTAATCGTCACCAGTCCAATCCCTAGATTCATCCTGATATAAACCACTGACTCTTGACCGACTATTTGTACTAGTTCAATTATCAATACAGTTTTCATTACTTGTAGAATATCTAATACTGTTTTAGAATTAACAACAGGATTCAATGAAATTATATTGTTTTTTTTCTTTACAATTATTTGGGAATTACTAAGTACATTACAATAATATAAACTCATATAATAGTATTTAAAAATCTTTTACTATGTACAATCAATAAGAAAATTTTAAAAAAAATATATATTTAAAAAATAAAGTTGGTTGAAATGCTCTATCAAGGATCAAAGGGGATTGAGCTGGCCGATTTACATGGAGGAAATCAATTTGGTTTTTGTTTGGTAAAAATTTTTTTAGAAATGGGTTGTACTTATTTACGATATAAAGGTAAGGTGAAATCCCCCTTCTTCTTAGGTAATATCAATATCGGACAGGGCGAAACGTCTATTACCCTTAAACGTAAATTTAAGTATCTAGGAGTTATGATATTTTTTCAAATACTATAACTAGAACCATAATAAAATCATATTTACTAAAAATTAAATACACTTTAATAGTGATAGATCTCACTCATTCACTAATTAAATCCACGCTACAATTCAATTGAATGACTTATTTGTTACATTTTGCAATTATTTATGGGCCCAAGCCCAACGTTAGGTTCATCCTTGCGGTTGGCATTGAATTGTAAGGGAAATTTGGACTTGTGCTTGTTTTTCATATTTTGGTATTTGATATTTCTACTATTGTCTTAAATATAAAATATATTTAATTAATTTAGTTAAATTAAAAAAATTAGTTAATATTATATTTATTTTTTAAAATATCTTAATAATCTTTTTTAACTCCTTTTGTCCTCTCTTACTTAATTATTATTGAGGGAATATCTATATGGGTAACTTATGATAAAAGTTGATAAATATAAAATATATATATATTATATTCATAATCAAAATCGACACTTTAATTAAGTCATATATTAAGGACTGAAAGAGTACTTTCTAATTAAGCAAGATTTCATGCTATCTTGACTTGAAGTACTCTTTCTAATCCTTAATATAAGAACTAGTTGGGGGTTAAATTTAGTTCTAAATATAATACCTCAATTCACTTTGTATTCATGTTGATTGCACACATTAAGGGGTTTACATCCCATGGTAATTATGAAAGATGGCGTATTAGGAATACCAAATCATATTCATTATAAATAACTAATATAACTAACTATCTTAATCTACTTAAATTAGTTATCATACTCTTTATTAATGATAGATAGTACCATTTATAATAAATATATTATAGTTATTTTTGGCAAAAAAAAAATAAGTCAGTCAAATTTTAACTCTAAGTCCCAATAAAGATATTTAGTGTAACAGTGTACCAACTAGACTATAAAGTTGAGGTTCAAATTCCACCTTCTTGAAAGAGACCTCTAGGGAGATTCATCTTAGTCAAAAAATCTTGATCTGAATTAGTCGATTTCATAATAGTCTTTGTTGTAATAATGTTAGGATAAGAGGTAATATATAATTTAGAGTAAAGTACTCTGGTCACCATTCCATTTTGCTTTATTTACACAAACATAGTCTATATTTTGAAAATATAGACTTAAGTCCAAACCGTTAACTTCGTTAAGCATATTTTAACATGATTCTAAAATTATATTTTTAATTAAAATTATATTAAAATAAAATTTATTTGCTAATTTATCCTTCATCCTAAATCCCTAATTTATTTTGGCAGTTTGCAAATTTCAGAAAGGAAAACAAAACCATGTAACTACAAGAACAGTCATGGAGAAGCCATATAGAGTGATGGAGAATCATCAAAAAGTAAAAAGCTAGGCAGCTTATAAGACTGTTTTTCCATTTAAATACAGTAAACACAGTGTTTCGTATAAGCATCTAAGCATCTGTTGTGTTTGCATGTGAGAATTGCATTTGCGGGATGGGAATAAATACAGTATCTGTCTAAAACTAACTGGGGAAAAGATATAATGTATCATTATAAAAGTAAGTTATGTGTAAATATAATTGGTTTTGATTACAATCTATTTTTATTTTAAAATTTTTATTATTGCATGATAATATAAATAATGTTGAAGATAATGATAATTGTGATAAAAGTGAAACTGCTCCTATTGATAAATTATTTCTTAGGTGATGAGTTTAAGTTATCTACCACTGATAACAGTGACTAATTCTTTTATATTGTAGACTTTTTGAAGGGGCTTTAATACTGGTTATAAGACTTTCTCTATAGACATCATTATGGATTGAACCCCTATTTAGATGCTTAAGAAACACAACTAAATGCCAACGGTAGTTATTGATAAATTATATATTAATAATGAGGAAGATGATTATGCTTTGTTATTTTTTCTTTGTGATATTGATGTCGCTTGTCGTTAGTGCATACATTATTTACTAAATTAATCTTTATATAACATAAATGTCAACTTAGGTCCTATTCTTTATATTAAGTCAATACTTGACTTAACTCTAGATTACTAAGTATGCATAGAAGGAAAAGTAGAAGAGAGTTTGATTAATTAGAATTTCTAGAAAAATAAAGAGAAAATAATGAGAATAAAAACAAGACAAATGGAGAAAATGCTTAGCTCTCAAGGATTGACGCGTAACTATCTTCATTTAATAACATATCGGAGTTATAACAATTATATATACTAAATCTCTAACATGCAGTACCTTAGACAATCATTATAGTCATAATCATAAAATCTACAATTATACCTATATCTAAAATAAAATTACATTAAGGATGATTATTTAAAAGCTCCACTTAGCAATTGATAAATTAAACAATAACTAATTTATTCATCTAACATGGATATTTAACCGAACACCCTATAACTAAATACATGTGAACTCAACATAAATAATTATAAGAGAAAACCAAATATATTAAATAAAGAATACCAATCATAAATTGAAATAACAAATCATAATAGTTTGATCATACAGGTGTTTCAATTGAAACCTTAGATCCAACATATATAAATCTTAAAACCTAAACCTAGAAAATTATAAACTTGTATAAAGGAAAAAGATTTGATCATAAAATTGTTTAACTCCTACTCTAAGGGCATGTTTGGTAACATGGAAGTGGAATCACCCACTTCCTTTGTTTGGTACAATAGAAGCCACTTTCACTTTCACTTCTAATATTTTGAACCATTTGAGTTCCATAAAAAAAGCTAAGAAATGAGATAGGAGAAGTGAAAGTAAAATATTTTAGATCATTTTACCCCAAGTTATAAAATTCTTAGACAACTTTAAACCTTTCCAAGTTATAAAAAGATATTTTGGAATATTTTACCCCAAGTTATAAAAAAAAAATACATCAATTCTATACTTATTTCTAATTTACTAAACAAACTTTTAAAGTTTATTTCTAGCCTAATTCTATTTTTACTTCCACTTCCATTTCCATTTTCACCTCCACTTCTATATAAAACTCTAACATCCTACCAAATGTATTGTAAAGCACAAAAATTTAAGCTACTATATCTCTTCTCTAGAACTTAAAATGAAAGGGATGTAATTGTGGAAAAGATGAAGAAGATATGATTGTGATGGTGTTGGTAATTGGTGTCTCCATAATGACTCCAATGTCCTCCTTTTATAGGCTTAGGTTGTTTCTTTGGTGTTCTCCTTGTAGATGTGTGACTCTTTATTGATTGGTTCTCTAAAAGATCATGATTTTATCTTCCATGATCTTCAATGATCTCTAAGATGTCATCTTTTCTAATATCTCCACAGATAATCTTTTTAACTCAGATATCCTAAAAATAATTCAAATAAAAAATAATAGAATAAATGAGATAAAATAATTAATAAGAAAATAGGAAAAGATAACTCCCTTATCTATTATCCTTTAATTAAATTTAAATGTTACATATTAAAAAAATTATTTTTGAATTAATTCAAATGATATTGAATTAATATAATATAACATAATACTAATATAATATAATATTATATTAAATGAATGAATTAATATAATACAATATAATATTAATATAATATAATATTATTGGAGGTATTTAATTTTCTCAAATTAGATATTAAATTTCCTCGTTCAATTTAGCAATTTCTCAATTAACCTTTCTCATAGAATATAATTGT
Source organism: Leucaena leucocephala (assembly GCA_037074615.1). Taxonomy (NCBI): domain Eukaryota; kingdom Viridiplantae; phylum Streptophyta; class Magnoliopsida; order Fabales; family Fabaceae; genus Leucaena; species Leucaena leucocephala. The sequence goes on from CM073519.1 coordinate 18,455,291, forward strand.
GTAGTAGTTGATATGGGATCTAGTCATTATTTATTTATTTTTTTAATTTTCTAAAATACATAAAAATAAAATACTTTCATGCAAATCAATTTAATTAAGAGAAATAATAAAATCAATAAAAACACAAGAAAATGACATTTTTAATAATTTAATTCATATACTCAATTAAAGTATAAAATGATCAAAACTACTATAATAATATCTATTAAATATGATAAATTTTTTAAAATAGATAAAAAATAATATGATAAAATAGGGATTCATCATATATTAGATTCAAATTTATTGAATGCTATATAGACGCTTGCATGTGGTTGGTTAGTTTATTTTGTATTGCACATTTCAGCTAAAGTTGTTTTGAAGAATTTAAGAGTTTTTACAAATTATATATTTGACTAACGTTTATAAATGTTTTAGTAAAAAATGTGTTTGAAAAAATTAAATTATAAATTTAAATGATTTATATAATTTCTCAAACCTATATCATTTATATTATATGATGAATAAAAATAAGGGTTTGAAATATGTTTTTAACCAATTTAAACAACAAAATAAATAAGTTTCAATAAATGTGATGAAAAATTAAGATTATACAATTTTATAATTTGTATAATCAATATTGATAAATTTTATAACATATTAAAAATTTAAAAAATATTAGTTGAGGTGGTAAATGACATTTCCCTCTGAAGGAGAAGAATATAAGTTTTAATCCTGGAAAATCTACTTGTTAGGAGAGGTGAAAAGTTTTTACAATCTAAACCTCAAAAGGATAGGGATACCTTGACTAAATTATTTTTTTTTTGAAAATATGTGTATTGGAATTATTATTTGGTTGTATAAAAAATTACTTTTTTGTAAATATAAATGCTTAAATAATTCTTATATTAGATATAAGTATTTTGGTCAAAATAAAAATTTTAACATTAAATTTAACAATCAACCAACAGTTAAATGGATGGAAATTGAATATAATATATATATATATATATATATATATATATATATATAAAAGGAACGTTTATGTAACATAAACATTTTCAAAATAATTGAAAGATTTGTGTAATTTAGATAAAATAGAGGGATAATTAATGTATTTTACTCCATAATTTACTGTTTAAAGAGAATATATATATATATATATATATATATATATATATATATATATATATATATATAAGCCATGTAAAAGGAATCCAATTCCTGGGACTTATGTGAATGCTCGATCATCCGAGAACAAAATAATGGCAATGGGAACGGAACCATATATATGGCAGAGAGAACAAAATCTTATCCATGTACAAGAAATAAAGGACCGCGCATTCTTATAATCTCTTCGTATATTTTAAAATTATTATTTTTTTGATATAATTACAATGCGGTCAAGAATAGGAAATAGTAGTGTGGTGCGTTAATTCGTTGCTCTAGAACATTTTAAGAAAAGTTAATACTTAATGGGATTGATTCTTTTCTTTTCTTTTTTCATTTTAACAAAATTTAATAATGAACTTTTCAAAACCTTAAATTCGTTAGTTAAATTTTTATCATTAACCATAAAAAGAATAGAGCATCACTAAACTGGTAATTGATAGTTTGTTTCTATTGATTATATTACATTTAATATATACACATGTAATTCGATGCTCTTGTACATTTTTTTTTGCAAAATGTTAATACTCATATATAGGTACGTATGTGCACACAGGTATTAATTCAGGAAATAAAAGCAATTTTTTATCTTAAAATTTAAAAATACTTTTTCTTGGTAACACATTTTATTTCCTCAAAATGTTTTAAGTCATTACCTTATAACAAAGACAAAACAGATTACTTCAAGAACTCATAATGATAAGTATGTAAATTGTAGCTCAGTCTTTGTATTAATTTGTTATAACTCATTATTGACTTATATTATGACTCATTCTCTTAACCTTAATTTGCTACTGCTGGTACAAATTTAAAGGTCTATAATGATTCTTTTTGTCTATGTTTTAAGGAATTAAAGATTATTATCCCCATACATAATGTGCATTTAATTATTTATTTTAAATTTAATAATATATTTTTCCACTACTTCCATGCATGCATGAAGCAATCTATATAAATAAAAGCTAAGAGCTTCATGGATCTACACACCAAACTAAGAGATCAGGAGAGGGGCTTTTAAAGAAATTATCGAGTGATACTGATCAAATGGTTTTCTTTCTTCTGCCGGCTTTGCCAATTTTCGAAACAGGGTTGCTCGCAGCTCTCGGGCTTGCCGGAGCTGCAGCAACGGCAGCAACCTTAGGAGAAGTGTTGCGACATGCACCACCCAGATGGAGTCTTGCAGAAAGGGAAGAAGAAAGGAAAATGGAGGAAGGATGGAAAAGGGAAGAGGAAAGGAAAAAGGAGGCAGAAAGGAAAAGGGAAGAGGATAGGAAAAAGGAGGCAGAAAGGAAAAGGGAAGAAGAAAGGAGAAAGGAGGTAGAAGAAAGGAAAAGGGAAGCAAAAGAAAGAAGACGAGACGCAGCAGCAGGAGGAGCAGTAGGAGGAGCAGCAGGAGGAGCAACAGGACCAATAGTGCAAAAAATAATACCAAAATGGTTGAGCAGCAGCAGTAGTGACAGTGAAGGCGGGGTTGGAAATGGCGGGAAGAAGAAGAAGAACAAGAAGACGGCGAATAAGGAGGAGGAGGACGAAAGAAACCACAGTGGCACAGACAGTAACAAGAAGAAGACAAAGAAGAAGAAAGAGGAGGAGGAGAAAGCAAACTACAGTGGCACTGACAGTGACAAGGCAAGTTTATATATATATATATATATATATATATATATTATGTGTGTGCGTGGGTCTTTTACCATATATATATCACCCAAAATATATTGCAAAGATCAGGATTCATGATTTATTAATGTTATATATGATTTGCTATAGATTTTACAGTTTGTAGTGCACTCGAGAGGATTTATAGATTTGTACTTTGTGTCCTTAAGCTTGGTTTATTTGATTGCAGAAGAAGAAGAAAGGAGAAGAGTGGATTAAGATGAAGATGGAGAATTGTTGAACAAAAGGAGCTTATGCATATATATATATATATATATATATATATATATATTTGGCCTACTTGGCTACGATGCTGCAACTTAGTAATAAGAACTTGGTCCCAGAAAAAAAAAATACTAATAAGAACTGTGTTAATGTAAGTACATAAATAAGTGTACTGTTGTAGGAGAAGCCAATATAGAGACTTGATATGTATGTGTGAAGAACTTAAATAAAAAAAAAATCCCTTTAATAATAAGGACTATGTCAAGGTAAATATGTAAATAAATGGGAAGAATTACTTATAGGTCTAATGGAAGTTTAATCCCTAAAAAATTCTAATAACAAGTGGGTAGCATAAATATGTTGTTATTATCTAGTATGTTACTTGTCATTATAAACTACTTAATTGTTATTAGACTTTAGAATAATTAATTATCTTTTATGGACAAGTAATTTTCCGTAAATAAATGTATGTCCTGTTGAAGTAGAAGTCAATATGGAGACTTGGCTTGGCTATATATATGTCTCACAGATAATAAATAAGATAGAGACTATATGTGATATGTGTATTCAGAAATAACACTTGCTTTTGTTGATATTTTATCTTTCTTGCTTTTAATTCTTTTATAAGACACATAAACAATCATATGCAGGCATCTGTCTCTTTTTCCAAAAGAAAAAAATCATTTCAAAATTATTTATATGACATTTTTTCAAAAATATTTTAATTATTTTTCTTAACTCCTGCGCTCTCTTGATTGTTATATTGGAAGTATCAATATGGGTAATTTAGAAAAAATTGATAAATATAGAAAGTAAGTCTTATATTATTTATGACCAATATTAACTCCTTAATTATATCTTATATTAAAGACACAAGGAGTAATATTCTAGTATGCTAATTTATATTTTTAAAGTTCATTAATAAATTGAGAATAGGCTAGAGATAGGTAGTCAAATATTTATTATAATTGTTAAACAAATAATTGAAATTACATACTAGAATGACAGGCCTTCATTTTATTTCGTAAATACATGATTGTAGCCAAGGAACCTATTTCAATTCCTATATAATAAACTTTCAAGCTCTGCTTTACACCTAAACATTTGTTTACACTTAATTATTTTAAATTCTACCTATATAATTATTTTTAAAAAAAAATCCAGAAAATGAAAGAGATTGAGAATGAGGGAGAGTGAAAAGAGATTTAGCATTTAGGGTTCAGAAATCTCAACCCATTTATGTGCAAGGAAGAGTGAATGAGAGATTTAGGGTTCTAAAATTGCTCCCCTGTTCGTGTAGGGACCAGAGTGAAGGAGAGATTCATCTATAAAGATGATCTCATCAATATAGATTATGACTGGGAGAGATCAGCATAACAAACGTTGATATGGAGGAAAGTTGTCGACGCAATAGGGAATCTTGAGAAGGTCATTGGAGTGGTAACGACAGAGGACTAATCACGAGTAGGTCTGGGTGAAATTTTTGTTCATCGAAATGATAATGGCGGAACGTACAATCTCTTTCAGTTGCTAGATTTTTTTCCAACAAAAAAAAAAAAACAGAATTGTGTCTACCTGGAGTAGTGTCATTCTTGTGACTAATGTAAAAAAGCGTATTCCTATGAAAGTAAGTCATGATAAGTTTTTGTACAGCTTTAGTTATGATAGTTTAGTTAGTAGGATGATAGATTTTGTATACATTGTGATTAATTGAGAAGTTCAATAGTTTAATTAGTTTGGATAATATATAATTAGATGATTTGTATATTTAGTAATTGTACATAATGAGATTGATTCTTGTACTACTATTAGCTATGCGGTAGTTTAATTCTGCTAGTGCAAATTCTAGTTTTGAATTGCATGGTACAAGAAAATGTAAGTTATTTTGTTTTAAAAAAACTGTGTGAGTTATAATTAAAATTGACGTGTATAACACTTTCTATGTCAGTTACTTACATCATGTTTGGTAGTATGGAATTGGGAGCTAGGAAATAGAAGTAGAAATGGAATCAAACATTTACTTTGTTTTGTATAATGGAACCAAGTTCCATTTCCATTTTCATTTTCAATATTTTGGGCCATTTCAGTTCAATCCAGAAAGTTAGGAAATGAGATAGGTTCCATGAAAGTGAAATATTTTGGACTATTTTACCCAACTCATGAAATTCCTAGACAACTTTAACCATTTTCATAGAACAAAAAATACCCTATGCCCCTTCCCCAAATATAAAAAGATTGTGGCTTGGTTGCTCAAATAGAACGAAGGCAGAAGTGGAGCGTCGGTGAGGCCAATAGAGGTGTCGACAGTTCCCAGTGGAGCGTCGGTAGTAGCCAATAGAGGTGTCGACAGTTCCCAGTGGAGGTGTCACTGGTTCCCAATCGAGAAGGAGGATGGCCCAAAGGAGTTGAGAGCACTAACCGACAAGGAGGACGATGTTCTTCTCGTGTCCATTTGAATCTACCTGTATAATAGATTGTGTAACACCTTACTTTCGTACATCTTAGGGACCATTAGGTAGTATTTAGAGCCACTTAAATATCTATTGAAGTTCAATTACAAAATATAGAATTTCCAAGCTTCATGGGTACTGTTTATATGGTAATTCTAGATTAAGTGAAGAACTTTAAAAAATTATAATTAATACTAGAAAAATTGAAATGAAGTGGTTCAAAAGGCTACACGAAGATAACATACTAAAATTTGAGAAAATATAAGTCTCAGAATAAAATGCTTAGTCAATCAGTATAGTATTAGCATCAAAGATCACTATTCATTTGGTCAAAATTTTTTAAAATAGTTTATGGTCCCTAACTTTGAAAAAATCGTTCTCTTTGTATTGACATCAGAATAAGGAATTCTTGGTGTCAAAATAAAGCTTAATATGTTAAATAAATGTCAGTAAAATTTAATATATTTATTCCAATATTTACTATTTTTAGTTACATCTCACATGTCACTGCCTCCTCACAAGTTACTATTCACATTGACAAGTTTCAACAACCAACTTTACATACATAAAAATTTCAAGCCTGCAAATAATCCCTAACTCTTTTTCTTTCATCTTCATTTTCTCCTTCATGTAAAGTTCCTACTGTGGTGGTAACATGGAGGGGTGAGATTTTAGGGAAAATCTCAGTAGCAAATGGAAACAATACGATATATTCAACTACATGCTTGACCATTTAAGTACATTGCAATTAAACAATTAACTAGGAAAACTTTAAAGTATTCTTTCCTCTGTCACATTATCTATCAGATCCTGACCAATTATTCAGGAATGTGAGATATTTACTTATCTAACTTAGGCTACCATGTTACCCTCTTTCCAAGGTATAGACTCAACCCTTCACTACTTTATCTAGCTCTTGGTCATTACTTTTTCTTAAATTGGGGAGTCTCTTTGTCTTTTAAAACTATGGCTACCTGTCTCTCTCTAGACATTATAAACTTCTTTTTCTAACCTTAATTACATCTACCACTCTATTGAACTTCTACTGTTACTTTAGAAAAATTCTTTCTTTATAACACATAATTCAATCAGTGAACTAACTTTTCATTCATTCAACTCTCATTATTCATATGGATGAACTCGACTAATTATTCATCAAAGGGTTTCTCTTTTCTTGCTTTGACCCTTAGCCATATGCTTATCTCTATCTAATTGAAAGGAATGCTTCTCGTAAAACTATTTAAGAAAACTTCTCAGGTGAGCGGATCAATCTCCAACTATATAGAGTAACTTATATATCTCTCTATTATCTCTTAACTTCTTCTATCTATATATCAGTCTCAGTCTATTCTTGATAGACTGCAATTCCTGTCTAGTCTTTCTTTTGATCCTGACTAACTTAAGTCACATGGATCTCATTAATCATCTAGTATTATTACCTTTGCTCCCTGGGGTGCTCTACTCTAGGTCTACTAGGTTTCTATTTCTTCATGATAGGATCCCTCTATTTTGAGAATATTAGCTCTCTATCTATTAACTATCACATCTCTAACATTAAGCCATGTATTAGGCTCATTTCTAGGAAATGCTCATTCTAACTTCTAATCATTTCGTTCAGTAAAGACTTGCTAAACAAAGTTTTTTGTAACATAGATTGACTCCTAGTAATCATACGGAGGAACTACTTGTTGAGCTTTTCTTAAATTGATCTTCTGTATCTCAGTACCTTGTACTATTTGGCTTGCCTACGCGCTGTGCTAAACCTATAACTGATAAACTTTAGTGAGGTAGACATCTTCATTCTCGTCATCAGGTCTCTATGCATTCTAGTCATGACTCATATCCTATATGAACTTTAGTCACAATCATCTTAATCTACTCATCACGACTTGACAATTATGTGTCCTTCAGTCCCGACCAAAGGTCTTCTCATGTCACGACTTGAACTGCTATGTGCACATTATTCGGGTCCTATGACCTGACTCATTGTGACCTAATAGTTCTAGAACTTCCCGTCATGACCAATAGTCTTTACTTGTCATGAGCAAAACACATCTATAAATCTTTGTCATGACCCATGTCTTAACTCGTCGCAGCTTTACTTCTCTGGGATTACTATTCGCGACCAAAATATCTTCACATCGCGGCTTGGACAAAGCTTTCCCTAAACATTCTCTTCTAATGTTCTTTGTCTAATCTCTACTCTAGCAATGGCCAATTATTATTCTTGATTTTGAAGAGCTTGAGTCCATTAAAACTCATACATATCTATCTACCATAAGCAAATTAAATAGGGAACATGTTTACATAGATGTTCAACCAACTACAATTTCATTCTATCATATCAAAACTCATATTTCATGTCATCATAACATTTGTACATACATTACATACATGTCAACTACATATTCGGAGAATATCGTAACTATCATACATCTATGTAATTACTTTACTTTACACTATTTACATATTTACAATACCCTTTAACTCGTTTACATTCTTTTCTAGGGGACAATGAACTGCAAGTACTTCTGTATATAGAAATGCCACCCCATATATCAACTGGATGATCATTTGCCAAAAACTCCCTTAGCAGATAAACTGGCTGGTCTTGATCTCTATTTCTATATATCCCTTGACCTAGACTGAGTAATTCACTCTCCACAGCTTTCTTGAGACTGATATAGTTAACATTATCTATCTTTAACAAAAAACGCTAGGGTTAACTAAGACCAGAAGAATCACACTGATCTTTATCTGTACAGTCACATATTCCTGGACTATGAGAATAGGAAGGCACTGTCATAGACTTTGACTAGATCTCTGGATTAAGGGACTACCATATGTTACTAATATCACATATATCCTCAAACTCTGGTGGAGGAGGAATAATATCTAGGCTACCTGTAATCCAGTACTAGTACTTAGTATCCTCAGCCATAATTTGTCCTCTCATTGGACGAATATGGCTTATATTAGGGTTAGAGGGCACTCTCACAAACTCATACTGTATAGAGTCATTAGACTTAGCATCATCTGATACACATACAACTTCAGGCTAAATCTCCACATAATCTCCAGATTGTAGATTTGACTCTATAGAAATATCTATGAGATATTCTACTGTTGATAAGACAAAAATTGTGTATGATTTCTATGACATTTTTAGGGTCTTATTTCAACTTTATCATTCATTTTAAAGGGTAAAATGGTAAATTAACTCTTCTAAACTGCATAAATATTGTTGCCTATCATATCCCAATTTTTAGGCCTAGAAGCCTAGAATGTAGCCTAAAAAAGGAAGGCTACTAGACCCTATTACGCAGGAGTCCTAGAAATATATAGATGATGTTCAAGGACTAAACTGCAAGAAAGTGAAAATTCAGGTAAAATAGTGAAAGTCCCTGTGGGCATAAAGAAGAAGTAAGAGGTGTTTCTTGGGAACTGAGCCACTAGAGTGCTTAGGCTTGGTTAGAAACTCAAGATAGCAATTCAAGAGACCAAAAACGTAGGCCCAAGGATTATGGATTTTAAGAGGCATTAAAATAATATTTTAGTGTTTTTCCATAAAGTAAAGTTACCTGGTTAAGGATAGAACTGGGAAAAGTGATCAGATATGATTGTAGACCATGAGGTTGCATGAAAGGTGTCCTCATGGGAACCACAAGGCACCACATGGCATGATTACAGGAAAAGAAGAAAATTTAAGGACAAATTTCATGAGATTAGAAAAAGGAGAAAAAGTAAAGAGGACACATGGCACAATTTTGGCAACTCATTCCAAGAAAAGGCTCTGGAATTCTCTAGAGAGGCTGAGTCAGCTGGTGAAGTATCCTAAGGGCCCCACCAATTATGCCACATACCACTTGAGGTGTCCTTGGATGATGTCATAATGGTGAGTCATCAAGGAGGATGATGTCATTGTGATGATGCAGGCAAAACTTCTTGAGGAAGCTAAGAATCTGGGCCATTCATCACAATTCGATCTGAGCCATTCATTCTACCTCCACTCACCTATAAATAGGCTACCCCTCCCTCCAAGGAAACCACTTCCAAGCAAGGCAAAATAAGAGAAAGAAGCGAGAGAGAAAGAGAGAAAGAAAGAAAGGAAGAGAAAGAAAGGAAGGAGTTCTGGTGGAGCCAGGAGCAGTTTAAGGAGTTTAGGGACTTGGCAGAGTTTAGGAATGACATAAGTAAGTTATTCTAGTCCCTGCTCTAATAGGTATAGGATTTCTCTTAATAGTTAGAATAGAGAAATATCTCTATTAATAAAGTTAGCTATAGATAGAAAGAAGGGGGAATGTCAGATTAAGGATATTACCCCAAAGTTAAGCATGAGTTAAGTAAAGCTATACTGAATAATTATAAAGATATTATTATGCTATATATAGGCTCTGACTTGTGAGAAGAAGGGACCTTAGAGACAAGGCTAAGAGCAGGAAGGAAAGGCTACACGCCAGGTAGTAGACTTACCTACTTGTATGCTTATACTGCTTGGATATTTTATGTGATGTTTTCTTACCTTGATGATGTGAAGCATCTATGATTAAGTAATGCTCTGTTTCTTTTTATACTATGGCCATATGTTATAATTAAGTAATATGGAAGCATGTATGTTATCATTATGCAAGCATGATCATTAAGTACACATATAGTAACATCAAGCATATAGTTGCATACATTGTATGGTTTCCATTTGCTACTAAGATTTCCCCAGAAATCTCATCCCCTTCCATGTAATCCCAATCCCACAGGTTTATGATGAGAAAGGATTGAAGAAGCATGGAGAGAATATGGGGATTTAATAGTGTAAAAGTTGGGACCAAAATGCTAGAATTAGGGAAAAACGCAGGATGAACAGTAAACTTCGGATGTTTTTTGATGTTGACCTGGTCAAGGCGTGGTCAACAAGTTATTTTTTATTGAAATAGCATTAAATTAGATTCGTGTAACAATTTGAAGCACTTTATTTTGATTTTTCTAGAATTAGTTATGATTTTTTGAAGTCAGGTCATTCCTTTGGAATTTATACAGTGAATAGTACTCACTAAGAGTAAAATTTCAGATCGAGTAATTTGACTTCAATAGCCTTATAAGTGGTTCCAAATGCTACCATTTGGTCCTTAAGATTTATGAAAAGGAGGATGTTTCAATGTCCACTGATTTAGACTTTTACAGTGAGCTTTAGTTTTGAATTGTAGGTATTTTGGGGGAGAACCAAGGATTAATGTGAGCAAACAAGAAATCACAAGACAAAGAAAATCAGATCATGCCTCTGTGCTTTTTAGTCGTGACCAAAGTGTCCAAAGGTCTTTGGTCATGACTTAATTTCTTCTGGGAAGTTCTCTGTGTTTATAGGTCGTGACAAAAACATGGATCTGGTCGCGACTGAAAGAGACAATCGCTGAAGCTGCACGTTTTGAATTAAGTCATACAAGAATAAAAGGAAGATGAAGCTGCAGACGTAGGGGCTAGTTTTTGGACCTGATTAGGCTAAGAAATAGTACTCGAATCTTCTCTATACTCTCCATAACCTACACACTCATTTTCGATCTTTTCGCATCTTTCCACAGAATCTCACATCTCTACATCATTAATACAACACATTTTTCTTCTTTCTTCATGGCATTATATCTGGACAGCGATTATAGCACTATAGGAGTCATAAGAGGCTAAATCTTTAGTCTCTTGGTGATGGATCACATATCTTGAGCTCATAGACTATAGTGCACATGGGGATTTTTCTATTTTAATCTCACCTTTCTTATGTTTTTGAAATTCCTAGACCTAGGGTTTTGATTTTATGAGTAAGGATTGGATATCGATCGATTATTTTGAGATTAAGTTTTATAATTAAATTTGAATGATTTGGATGATGTTTTAATATGGATATTTCAATTTTGATTTCTGGATAATTGGATTTTTATCAACGATTATAGCTAACTGATTTGATTGCTTGAAATCCATGGTCATCGATCGATGATCATTTGAGGGCATCTACATCACCTGATTTGAATTGTACGCTAAGTGGTTTTTAACAGTTCATTAAGAGTTTTTAAACTAGCTTTGATCAAAGGATTTTAAGGAATGTTAATGTTCTAGACTCAATCGATCGACTGAGGTTTCTTTTAATACTTAGTGATTTTAAAACCCCATATGATATTACGAGCAAGGATAGGTTTCCATCATCAAGAGTCTTTCTAAACATATTTCTTTATCAATCCACTTATTCTCCATCTTAATCAAAAATACAAAAACATTTACTTTTCTACATCCTCACTTTATTTCATAAAAAATCAACCAATCCGAAAACCCATTTTGACTTTCACTCAAGTTTTCAATAGTTTTGTCGCCAGTTTGCTAGGTTTCCAATAAAAAGGTTCCTCAAAAAGAATGATAGGTTTATGCTTTATACTACGTTAATAGGGTGCAATTACTTTTATTTTGATGCATAGGAGGATGACAACCTGTGCAAATCAATGGCGCAGTTGCAAGGTGACTAAGTAATTGGTTCGTTAGCAATTGGTTGTCAATTTCATTATTTACCTGAGTCAGTTTTTGTTTGAATTTTAGTTTGTTGTTTTTAATTGCATTGTACTATGCATTTTTCTAAGTTTCTGCAAAATAGTCTCTATGATTGAAAGTTGCGGCCAAACATCACTTGCGTCATGACCTTTTCTCTCTGCGATATCTAGTCATGACCATAACACATTTTCTCTCTGTATTTGATTGCTTGCCTGGTTATTCTTGATTGTTCCTATTTTGCATGCTTAGAAGAACTAAACCATTGGTACCTTTTGAACCTAAAATTGAGAGTCGACTTAGGAAACTAAGGAGAGAATTTAGAGAAGAGGCAAGATCAATAGAGTCTGGTTCACCCTCTAGTGTTCAGGGATATGAAATTGAACTTAATTTAGAGATTCCATTAGAAATTTCTAACATGACTGATATTAATCCTAATGAACATAATGGGAATAATAGGCAAGGAGAAAATAAAATACCAGTGGATGTAGAAGATAATAGAAGTGTGAGGGAAATAAATCATTCGCATGTGAATTATGATCCTTATGGCTTTTACACTGAAAGGCTAATTTTGAAATTAAAGAAGCTTTGATTGTAGCCTTACCTAAATTTTATGGTTTTATAGGAAAATGTCCACATTGACACTTACAAACCATGCATATGATCTTCTCTTCAATAAAGCCTCTAATGACTACATTGGATGATATTTTAAGGAGATGTTTCCATTTTACTTTAGAAGGGAAGGCTAAGAAGTGGTTGTATAATCTACCAACTTATTTCTCAACTCTTACATGGGATCAGTTGAAGTTAATGTCTCTAGAACAATTCTTCCCAGCCTCAAAGACAACTCAGATAAAGAAGGAGATTACAAACATTCTGCAACAGGATGGAGAGTCATTATATGAATATTGGACAAGATTTATCAATTTGTTCACTCATTGTCTGCATTACAATATGACAAAAGCTGATCTAGTAGACATTTTCTTTAATGGTCTACTCCCTCATAATCAGGTGTCCTTAAATGCAGTAGTAAAAGGCTCTTTGAGAGATAAGATTCCATAAGCAAGTTAGGATTTATTCCAGAAAATGGCTAATGAAGACCATCAGACTGGGGATTCAAGGAGAATGCCCTCATCATCTTCGGGTAATTCAAAAGAGATCTTAGCAAAAATAGTAGCTTTGGGAAACCGAATGGAAAAGAGGATGAATGTAATTGAAAGAGACCTACATTCCATAAAGCAAGTTCATACAGTGGGAACCTCACAAGCACTAGTTACAAGATGTGAATCATGCAGTTCAATGATGCATGCTACCAGTACATGTGATAGACAATATGAAGAAGTGACAACAATATATCAAGGGTGAGATAATCAGTACCAGAAGAGAAACCCATACTCTAACACATACAACCCTGGTTAGAGAGACCACCTAAATTTTAGGTGGGGAGTGGGCAACATAGGCCAAACTAATTCCAAGGAGGTGGTACTTACTCAAGCAACTACCATAATAATGCAAGGTCTATAGTTCCAACTCACCCTAATGCCTTAGTGGCGTCAAGACCAATATATACAATAAGCTCAAAGACAATAACGGTCAATTAACCTCCATAGCTTTAATCCTTCAAAGTATATAGAAGGATAATGCTGATGTGTATAGGAAACTTGAGGAGTTATGTTCCAAGAATGTAGATATTACAAGTCATTTAACTCAAGTCTCTAATACAGTGAGTGACATCCAAATGAAGAGTAGTGGCATTATACCTTTGAATACTATCATTAATCCTAAGGGTCTAAATGCCATATCACTCAGAAGTTAAAGAAAAGTACATTTTAAGGAAGATGATACAATATAGGAGGATATGGAAGATTCTGAAGTTAAAAAATCATCAATGTCACAGATGGAGATTGGAAAATTAGAAAGTATTAAAGAACAATAGCTTATGCTCAAGAAGGTAACCAAAAAGCAAGAAGAGGAGGTGATGATGCCAAGTCCAGCATACAAGGTAAAGCAAACTGAGGAGAAAGTAGAGTTGAGCAAGCAAGGAGCCTTTATGCATACATGTAAGGAGGTAAGTATAAAAGATCACGCTTTTCCTAAATCTTATTTTGCTAGAAAGAAAAATGTTGATTATAAATTTGCAAAAGATGCTTTCAATCTTTTCAATAAGTTAGAAATAAATATTCCTATAGTTGAATTCCTCAAGAGAAACCCTAAATATGCTAAATTTTTAAAAGAATTAGGTGCTGATAAGAAGAAGTTTAGACCTATTGAGAGAATTTAGGTGAGTGCTAATGTGTTATCACTTTTTAAGACTTAATTGCCAGTTAAGTGCCAAGACCTAGGATCCTACACAATCTCATTCACTATATGAAAGGTTCATGTCAAGGGAGCGTTATTAGATCTAGGGTTGCCATTAATGTAATGCTTTGGTCGGTATACTTAGCTTTAGGTATTGACAAACTTAGAGACATAAGTGTAGTGCTCTAATTAGCTGATAGATCAATTAGGTACCCTAAGGGAGTTCTGGAGGATATTCTAGTACAGGTGAAGGACTTAGTGTTCCTAGCTAATTTTTATGTTCTGGACATGTCCAGTGAGCTAGTGAATGAGAGTACTTTGATCTTAGGCAGACATTTTCTCCAAACTTTCAAGACAATCATTGGTATAAAGCATAGTTCCATTACAATGGAAGTTGGAGGACATGTGGTGACTTTTAATATGAATGAAGCAATGAAATATCCTTTTGATAATTCTACTTATGCTGGTTTAAATGTTATTGATTATGCTGTTGAAGAGACTAGGGATAAGCATGAAATAAGTTTCCATAATGGGTATGATTTTACGTTGCATAATTCCAATAAGTTCCATAAAGCATCTCAGAAGCATGTAGATTCATATTCATCTTTATGTGCTTATGATGATTATTTTGAACTTCTTTCTTCTGTTTATTCTTTTTCCTATTCTTGTGAAGGAAATGCATCATGTGTTAATTGTTTTGAAGATTATAGCATGCTTTCACCTTCTGTAAATTTCTCATTGTCACCAAATCTCGATTCTATTTCATCAATTACTAGTGATAATGCTTTTGGGAAGGAGTTTATGGGTGATTTTACAGGGTCACAAGATAATTTGCGAGTTGGAAGCAGAACAAATGAAGCAGGGTCGAGCATATGTGATCCCAAGTTATGACTCAAAGACCTCCAAGTCGTGACTAAACATCAATTTGTTAAGGCAGAGACTCTGTGAAAATGAGTCGCGACTTGAGAATGATAATGTCACGACTAACAACTCCTGAGACTATGAGTCACGATTTGAGGATGGTAATGTCATGACCAGAAGATCAATAAAAACTCTCTGTGAAACGGAGCAACAAGATGTCAGTCTGGTCACGACACAAAACTCTCGAGACTTTTCGTCATGACAGAAGGACGAGTACATCGCAACTAAACATTTTAGAGACACTCACTGTCAGTTTGAGTCATGAAGAGAAGTTGAAGATAAGCCTGAGAGGTTAGGACTAGGAATGGTAGACACAACCAGTGATTCTCATACCACTTCAGTTCCACACTCCACTATTTTGATTAAAGGGCCAATATGTTCTAACTTTACTCCTCCTCACTCACATTACAAAATTACCTCTCATACCTTACTATTCTTAAATAATTTGATCTCTACTAATGATACAGGTATGAAAGAGAGTGATCTCAACTATGTTACAATTACAGACCAACCTCAGCTTGGTGCAACATTTGAGAAAGTAGGCAGCAAGATAAAGAATCTAAACAAGTTCAATAAGATCGATTTCAAGAAATATACAAAGGATGTGAAGGGAACACCACACAGGTTTGCTGCTTCTATATACCAACTACAGTTGGGAAAGTTCAAGTTTAAAGGGAAAAATTCAAGACAAGCTTAGATGGATTTCATGATGTAGTTAGAGTGCATGATCTTAGGATGCTAAAATAGAGAGAGAAGGCAATAGGGGAGACTTTCTGATCACACAGCCATCTCTCGAAGTCTTATGAGTTCCCAGCCCCTTCTTGAGGCCAAGTTATTCCTTTCCTATCTCCTACCTTTTACAAGTTTTCCTAATGTGATATGTTGATGATAGTTTGATGATTGGAAAGGGATGAACTAATAGAAGTAGTAGTTAATTTTTCTGCTTGATTATTTAGTATGATAGTATTTATCTTCATTTTATTTCTGTTTTGCCTAACACTCCATTATTGCCCATGTCTCACGAACTCATTGATAGTTATTTGAGATGCTTATACACTCACATGCATGATTTTAGCTTACCCATCATGTCATCTTTGCTTTACTTATATTGCAATGCATGATTTGAATGTGACTTGAGCTTCATTGTCAAAATTACATTGAGTAATGTGTTTGACTACTGTACTGGGGCTAGATTGAATTGACCTTATATAGTACTATGATTTCTATATTCCGTTGATAGTGAGGACACTGTCAAGTTTAAGTGTGGGGAGATGTTATTGTTTCTGTGCCAATCAATGAAATTCTTCGATTAATCCAATCTTTCATTACAAAATTTTTGTTTTTGACCTTAATGTGTGATGAATTGCTAAAAATTGGATCCCCACTTTAAACTGTTTTGTGGTCAGCTAAAAAGGTTTTAGTGTAAAAGATATTTTGGGCTTTGAAAAGCATTAAGTGGTAGTCTTTGTGGTGTTTAGTCATGACCTATGTGTTTTATGGTCATGACCTGACATAGAATTTTGGACTTAATATGCTCTCTGTGAAACTTAGTCATGACACGAGTGCATTAGGTCTCGATAATAACTCTCTGTGTATTTGTGT
The DNA here is from genome assembly GCA_037074615.1 of Leucaena leucocephala. Taxonomy (NCBI): domain Eukaryota; kingdom Viridiplantae; phylum Streptophyta; class Magnoliopsida; order Fabales; family Fabaceae; genus Leucaena; species Leucaena leucocephala. The sequence goes on from CM073519.1 coordinate 18,472,114, forward strand.
CACGACCAAAACTCTTCCTGGTCGTGACTAGCTTTTGTAAGTTTAGAGCAAGTACTCACTGTGAAATGGGGTCATGACCTTCACTACTTTCAGTTGAGACCTGACACAAAAACGTCCATTTACCTTCTCTTTGCTTTGTACAATGCTGTATAGAAGGATTCCTTTTGAGCCACTAAAGTTTTTATAAATGATTCATTGCCCTCTTATTTTCAACTTTTTGCATGAAATAGCTTATAGAAACCATCGTCACACTTGAATTTTTAGAAATGGAAACTGCATTGGAAACACTTAATTTTTACTATTACATTTGGGATTATTACATGATTCTGAGTGATTACTTTGGAACTTTTAATCTGTTATTCAAGAGGGTTTTCAATTGTGATAAGTGTTTTAATGCCTAGTGAATGATGAACATTGTTTGAGACTTTAGCTCATGAGCACAATTACTACATTTACATCTTGAAAGACATGAATTCATGCTATATAGTCATCATCACATGCATATGCTACTTTCCACCCTTCATATTCCATTCCACGCGGCCTATCTCCATCATCTCACCCTTAAGAGACCTCTTGATTCTTTGCATAAGTGTTGTATAGTTGATGGGATTTAGAACAATTACAAGCATATGGTAGGATGTTTTCCACTTTGAATCTGAGTGAAAGAACCCTAATAATGAGAGGATATGAGAGCTAAATACTTACATCCTTAGAGAGAATCTATTGCACTCATATAGTTAAGGTTGATTTCAGTTAGTAGTTGATTACTTGGCATTGCTCATATTATCACTTTTGCATTCCCAAAAGATGATGCATTAATTGTCTTAAGAGTTTCACTATGGGTTATGTTATTACCTCAGATTTATAGCTTTATCTTAGGTGTACTTCATGTCTTTGTCTAGGAGTACAAAGGTTCAAGTATGGGGGAATTGATAAGACACAAATTGTGTATGGTTTCTATGATATTTTTCAGGGTCTTATTACAATTTTACCATTCATTTTATGCTTATATTTGTGCTTTTGTGGTTACACATGATTGTGCTTGGCAATATGCTAATTAAAGGGTAAAATGGTAAATTAACCCTTCCAAACTACGTAAATATTGTTCTCCAAATGCTACCGTTTGGTCCTTAAGATTTATGAAAAGGAGGATGTTTCATTGTCCACTAATTTAGACTTTTACAGTGAGCTTTGGTTTTGAATTGTAGGTATTTTGGGGGAGAACAAAGGATTAATGTGAGCAAAAATGAAATCACAAGATAAAGAAAATTAGATCACGCCTCTATGCTTTTTAGTCGTGACCAAAGTGTCCAAAGGTCACGACTTAATTTCTTCTGGGAAGTTCTCTGTGTTTACAGGTCGCAACAAAAACATGGATCTAGTTGTGACTAAAAGAGACAATCGCTGAAGCTACATGTTTTGAATTAAGTCATACAGGAATAAAATGAAGAGGAAGCTGCAGACGTAAGGTCTAGTTTTTGGACCTGATTAGGCTAAGAAGCAGTACTCAAATCTTCTTTACACCTTCTCCATAACCTACACACTCATCTTCGATCTTTCTGCACCTTTACACAGAATCTCACATCTCTACATCATTAATACAACACCTCTTTCTACTTTCTTCATGGCATCATATCTGGACAGCGATTATAGCACAGTAAGAGTCATGAGAGGCTAAATCTTTAGTCTCTTGGTGATGGATCGCATATCTTGAGCTCATGGACTATAGTATACATGGGGAGTTTTCTATTTTTATCTCACCTTTCTTATGTTTTTGAAATTCCTAGATCTAGGGTTTTGATTTTATGAGTAAGGATTGGATATCGATTGATTATTTTGAGATTAAGTTTTGTAATTGAATTTGGATGATTTGGATGATGTTTTAATATGAATATTTTAGTTTTAATTTCTAGATAATTGGGCTTTTATCAACAATCGTTGCTAACTGATTCAATTGCTTGAAATCTTTAGCCATCGATCAATGATCATTTGAGGGCATCTACATCATCTGATTTGAATTGCACGCTAAGTGGTTTTTAATAGTTCATTAAGAGCTTTTAAACTAACTTTGATCAAAGGAGTTTAAGGAATGTTAATGGTTTGGACTAAATCAATTGATTGAGGTTTCTTTTAAGACTTAGTGATTTTAAAACCCCATATGATATTAAGAGTAAGGATAGATAGGTTTCTATTATCAAGAGTCTTTCTGAACATATTTCTTTATCAATCCACTTATTCTCCATCATCTTAATCAAAAATACAAAAATATTTACTTTTCTACACCCTCACTTTATTTCATCAAAAATCAACCAATCCGAATACCCATTTTGACTTTCACTCAGGTTTTCAATGGTTTTATCACTAGTTTGCTAAGTTTCCAATAAAAAAGTTCCTCAAGAAGAACGATAGGGTTGTGCCTTATATTACATTAATAGGATGCAATTATTTTTATTTTGATGCATAGGTTGATGACAATCCGTGTAAATCAACTATAGACATCCCTAATTAATCCCCTATACTACTATTTGAATTATCTTCACTATTTGAAGGAGAATCAAAGTCTGGATGCACGTTATCTTCATATATTATTACTGGGTAGGGTTTTCCCTTATTAACTGATGGCTCTGACTTAACTTTATGAAATCTCATAACTACTTCTGCAGGAGTTATTTAAATAAGCAATACTAACTATCCTAATAAATACCCTAACTTAATAAAGTACTAATTACTTAGAGTTAGGGTATGTAGATTGTCTTATATTATACCAGAAACTTCTAATCTTATACCAAAATGTAACATCCTTACTTTCGTACATCTTAGTGACTATTCAGTAGCATTTAGATCCATTGAAAAAACCTTGGAGTCCATTAGCCTCTGGAATTTTTACTTTTCTAGAGTTACTGTTCATATGGTATTTTAGATTCAGCGATGAACTTTAGAAAATCATAATTAATTATAAAAAAATCAAAATGATATAGTTCAAAATTCTACGTGAAGGTAACATCTTAAAATTTAAGGAAAAAATAATTTCTAGACCAAACACTTATTCAGTTAATACAATTTAATAGTCAAATATTACTGTTCATTTGGTAAAAAATTCTGAAAGTAGATTCTGGTCTATGAATTTGGAAATTTTGTTCTCTTAGTACAGATATTAAAATAAGGTGTTCTTAGTGTCAAAACAAAGCTGAACATTTTAACTAAATGCCTATAAAATTTCATATATTTATTCCATCATTTACTAATTTTCCTTACGTCATGAACATTGTTGTTAAAACTTGTCATATAACATTATTACTTGCAAATATTTACACATTCATCATATAACATTTACATTATCCAATCCCTAACTTCTCCTTATGCTTCTTCATCTTCTTTTATCATTCATAAACCTATTGGTATTGGGATTACATGAATAGGGTGAGATTTCTTGGGAAATCTCAGTAGCAAACAGTCCAAAATAATGCATGCATTAATGTAAATACTTGTGCTTGCTTGTGAAAGTGTTAACATTGTGTAATATGCATGCTTCCATGTAACATACGAAATACAATTGGACAAAGTAATCATAGAAACATAGCTTCAATCATAAACACATATGCAACGCCATTCAACATAGCCATAGCACAACTAAGTATAACATTCAATACATACAAGTTTTGGATAAGTTTACTACATCACATGCTTGACCTTCCTTTACTTTATCTTTGACCTTTCCTTCTTACTTCTTCTTGATGTATGGCTACCTCTTTTGAGCACACCAATCAATTTCTAACATAACATTACCATCCATTCATTACAATCTAACTCTCTTGAACATTGAGCTCACTTAACTACATTAACTTTCCTTAATCTTTACTAATTAACTTGGCCTTTGAACCAATTGATGTCTTGACTTTATCCTACACAGTTTCATCTTTTGAATCCATGTATGATCTAGAATTTTGAGCTAAGAATCATAAAATTCTAGCTCCTATGTACTGTTATGGACAGATTTGCATAATCACCCTTTTTCTTCCAAAAATTCTCATTTTGATTTCAATGCTTCCAATACTTATTTCTATACTTTATCCCACACAATTTTTCATTTTAAAACCATTAGAAACATCAAAATAATGAAATTCTAATAACTATTCATGCTAGTGAATAGTAATAGTGAAGAATTCTAAGAATTATAACTTTAAATTCCAATGCTTCCAAGGTTCAAAACCTATCCAATCCTACACAAAATCATTATATAAATTCAATGGAAGCATTATATAATTGAAATTGCATCTCCTTCTATAATGAATATTGCAGACAAAAAAGGTCTCCTTCTTGGAAAAGTAAAAAATATCAACTTGATTCAACAAACAATCATCTAACTAGCTTGTTTAAGCATCAATCACATAATTCTAATTTTAATTTCATATTTTTCCTTTCATCTAGGGTTTTTGGACACCATATACACCTTAGAGAAACCTCATTTTCTTCCATAAAAACCCTAAGTTTAAGCCCCCAAATTAAAGAAAAATAAGGTAGGATAGATTGCTTACCTTAATCCTTAACTAACTTGAACTTTGGTGATTTGAATCTTATTTGTCTTGTATTGAATTTGTATTTGGGAAGCACCACCTCAAGGGTTCCAAAGCCATGGTTTTTAGCAAAAAAAAGGGGGTATTTATAGAAAAATTCTATAAAAAATGAATGGCCAAGATCACTTTGTGCACTATTTGATGTAATGGCTCATAATTGCTCTTACACCAAACTTGCCCACTGTAACATCCTTACTTTTATACGTCTTAGGGACTATTTAGTAGCATTTGAAACCACTTATAAGACCTTTGAAGTCCATTAGCCAAATCTGGAATTTTACTCTTTCTCGAGTTACTGTTCATATGGTATTCTAGATTACGCAACGAACTTCAAAAAATCATAACTAATTCTAAAAAACTCAAAATGAAGTGTTTGAAAAAGGTACATGAAGATAACATCTTGAAATTTAAGGAAAAAATAATTTTCAGACAAAATGACTTATAAATTAATACAGTTTATTTGCCAAATATTACTGTTCATTTGGTAAAAAATTCTGAAAACAGATTCTGGTCCCTTAATTTGGAAAATTAGTTCTCTTTGTACAGACATCCAAATAAAGCGTTCTTGGTTTCAAAATGAAGCTTGTCATGTAAACTAAATGTATGTAAAATTTCATATATTTATTCCATCATTTACTATTTTTCTTTACATCATGACCATTACTACTTACATTGGTCATATAGCAACATTACACATTTACATAACATGTATACCATCCAATCCCTAGCTTTTCTTCATGCTTCATCATCCTCTTTCATTATTCACAAACCTGTGGGATTGGGTTTACATAAAAAGGAATAAGATTTCTGGGGAAATCTCAGTAGCAAATATTACTAAACAATGCATATATTAATGTAGATACTTGTGCTTGCTTGTGAAAGTGTTAACATTGTGTAATATGCATGCTTCCATGTAACATATGAAATACAATTGGACAAAGTAATCATAGCAATAGAGCTTCATACATAAGTACATATGCAACACAAATAAACAAAGCCATAGCACATTCAAGCATAACATTCAATGCATACAAGTTTAGAATAAGTTTACTACCTTATACACTTGACTTTCTTTCACATTATCTTGCCTCTTTCTTCTCACTTTTCTTGAACATGTGGCTGCCTCTTTTGGAGTATACCAACCAATTCCTAACATCACATAACCATTTATCCATTACCATCTAACTTTCTTGAGTATTAAACTTACTTTAACTAACATAACTTTCTCTTGATCATTAACCTCACTAACTTTCCTTAATCTTAACTAATGGACTTGGCATTTGAATCAATTGATGTCTTAACTTTACTCTACACAATTTTATCTTTTGAATCCATTTATGAGCTTAGAATCATAAAATTCTAGCTTCTTCATGGCCTGTTGTATAGAACTGAACATATGCATACAATTCTTTCAAAAATTCTCATTTTGATTCTAATGCTTCCCATACTTGTTTCTCCACTTTACCCCACACAACTTTTCATTTTAAAACCATTGGAAGCATCAAAATCATGAAATTTAAATCACTGTTCATGCAAGTGAATAGTAATCGTGAAGAATTTCAAAACTACAATCTTGGAATTTCAATGCTTCCAAGGTTCAAAACCTTTCCAATCCTACACAAAATCATTATATAAATTCAATGGAAGCATTAAATCATTGAAATTCCATTTCCTTCCCTCATGAACAGTGCATACCGAATAGGTTCATCTATGGCAAAGTCAAGAACATCAACTTGATTCAACAACCAATCACTTAACTAGCTTGTTTAAGCTTCAATCATATGTTTGTAACTTTAATTTCTTCTTTCCCCTTTCATTTAAGTTCTTTAGGAAGCACCACCCCTCAGAGAAAACTCAACTTTTCTTCTCCCATGAAAACCCTAAGTTCAAGCTCCCAAATCAAAGGAAAATAAGCTAGGATAGAATGCTTACCTTTAATCTCTCGCTTGCTTGAACTTTAGAACCTTGAATCTTCTTTGTCTTGGATTGAGTTTCCATTTTGCAAGAGTTTCCCCAAGGTACATGAGGCCACGGTAGGGGGTATTTATAGAAAAATCTTGGTGAAAATCAATGACTAAGATTAATTTATACACTATTTGATCTAAAGGTTTACATTTAATCTTGAATTTAACTTTTTCCAAAAAGCTAATTATGACATCATCCATGACATCACAAGGGATACCTCATGAATTTCAGTCCAATCCGGTACCGACTCAGTCCGATTCCCCAAAAACTGGACTGTTTTATCAATCTAATTTTTCTGAGATTTCATAATATGCTTTCTGACCTTAAATCCATTATATGGATTCTTCCTACCATTGACATTCTTGTACTGGGCCACAACTTAATTATAGATCCCTTGGGAAATGACCAAAATACCCTTGATGTCATTTCTTGCACTATATTGACCCTAAGGATAAAATCATCTTTTCACCCTTCTTTGTAGTGCCTTATGGCCTATACTGGCTCTAAATAATCATACTTAGGCTATATCACATGTTTTTAACCTATCCCAGATGACCAAAATGCCCTCCATCCATCTCTGGTACAATCTGGTAATCTATGGGCGTTTTAGTAATTTTGCATTTTTTTAGACACTGGCCCCTTCTATTGATGGACTGGTACCCTGGGTTTTGAGCCCTCCTTATGGGCCTATATATGAGTTCATCTGATCTCTTTCTATCCAGGTTTACATACCGATAAGTTCCATTATCGGATCACGGGTGTTATCAACTCCCGTCAAAATTCACTAATATGGGGATAACTTTTTATACATAACTTATTCCGGGGTTCTGTAAGATCCATGACATCTAACACTATAGGGCACACTTTCCTGTAATTTCTTCACTTATATATGAAGTCCATGAAATATGATAAAATTTCAGATAACTTTTAGACTATTAGATAAATATCTGTTGTCTGGAGCCCTAATAAAATTTATGTATCATGCTAGATTAATCAGCATACCTTCCTCTATTTATTGATGGGATATGGGACTGAAATACTTCTGGGCAATTTTAACCCTTTTCGGGTTGACCTTTCTATAATTATAATTTTTCCCTTGAACTTTTTACTTAATTCCATTCAAGTCCCTTAACTTTTAGAAATTACCACTTTTGGCCCAAATCTTGTTTCTACTTTAACTTTTTGCCATCCATATTTTCTAATTTTTGTTTAGGTCACTTTTTTCCTTCAAGACTCATTTAACCTCTATTATTTCTTCTAATTATCGTCATAATCCTTTTCAAACCACTTTCCTCTATCAGTATTATACAGATAGGGAAAAATTAGGATATGACATCCCAAGCCAATTTGAGATAAGATCATATGACAAAACTCTTCTCTTCTCCTTGCCTTGGACAGCATGTAGGAAGCTTTGTGGATCCCACTATGTTAAAACCCTAATTCTTACTTTATTCCTTTTTCTTTTCCTTTTCAAAAAAATCATAAATTAAATATTATTGGACTTGGGCTCTAAGACAACTTTTAGGACTTATTGGGCTGCCCTAGGATGAAATCTTGGGCCTCTCTTATGTCCAATTGCTAATTAGTACAAATCCCAAGGCACTTTCCTTTTACCGATATCTTTAAATTACCATGATCTTGAAATAAATGCTAGACACATCTTTTAATGGTTTTAATATTTTTATAAATTCATTATAATATGAAATAAACTCCTTGTAAAGTCTCATATTTTTTTAAGATTTAGAAGTCTTGATAAAAATTTCTTACATTTCTTTAAGACCTTTTATCGGTGTCCAATTTCACTTTAATATCTCAAAGGGTATTATCATCTTTTTTCACATCATAAGAGTATTCCATGACCTTGGTCAACTATTCTAGGAATTCTCTTTAACCGTCTAAACTTAGTGAAATGACCAAAATGCCTTTCATCTATCTTTAGCTCAATGACACAACACAGTGGCACACTTAGTGACATTCTCATAATTTTATATTTTTTAGGGTCTTTATTATCCCTGGCCCACATACTTATCTAAATATATTATTGGGCCCATAAGGTGCCATTTTGGGCCCTCTACATGGTCCATTGCCTTTATGGGCTTAACTCCTGAGAAATTCTCCTGAAACATATTTATCGGGTATTTTAATCCACTATAAATTCCATAATAAATTCTACAGAACTCCTTTTTGAGTTATGTCAGTTTTATAAATTATTATATCAATTATAAGAAGTTACTGCCAAATTTTATTTGATTCTAAGGTCTAAAGGATGTATTAATTTTCCTTTCTTTAGAAATTTATATCAATTTTTTGGGACCTCAAATCAAAATTCTGTGTTGCGTCAAAATGATCAAAATAATTTTCTCTATTTACTTGAAAAATTTGGAACTAAATTGATTTTGGGCATTTTTGGGCCTTTTCTAGCTCAACTTTCAATAATTTCTATTTTACCCTTGAACTTTTGAAAATTACACTTTAGGTCTCAACTTTTCATAATTAGACTTATTGGCCCAAAGTTTATGTCTACTTTCATTTTTGTACCATAGAACTTTTAAACTTTTTAGTTTAGTCCCTCTCTTTTTTAAGACTCATCTAAATTTTATCATTACTTTTGATCATCGTCACAATCCTTTATAAATCTCTTTCCTTTATGAGTCTTATACAAATAGGGAAAAATTAGGATATGACATTTCTACCCCCTTAAAATAAATTTTGTCCTTAAAATTTACTTAGCACTTTAATCAACTATCTTGGATAGATATCCTTTTCTACTTTAGGACTAAGGATTAGGGTATCTATCTCTTATCTTCTATGTTGACATATTAGTGGAGTACTTTCCATATCCGTAGATCTTCATATCTTTACTATCATTACTGTTCTTTACTGAATCAATTCAATTAGATTTGAACTCTACTTCATTCTGTCATTTGCTTACTTGTTATGCATCTATTTGCTTATGGACAACTCACTATACCGGACTTGTGAGTAGTGTCTATTTCTTTCATATCAAACTCTCTCAAATACTACTATATTCTGGAGTTTTCATCAACTACTCATCATACCTTTTATTGCACAGTACAGAGAGATGACTTATGTAATCATTCTTTCTTTACTTTATCGTTAAGTAGGAGCACATACTTTAACATGCATAATGCTTGGCTAACATGTTGCAGGACTATATACCTACTCATGAATGTAAAGCTTTAATATCGAAACTCAAGTATTCCTTTTCTTAATATGCATATGCATAGCTCTAACACTAGGAGCTTGTACAACTTTATCATATGAAACTTACAATGCTCTAATATTCAGAGCCTTATCATATTTATAAACGTAACATAATGCATGACATTTCATGCAAGGAGTGAAAACTCTTATTTGCTATACATCTATAGCATACCACTCAACTAGCTTATCCCTACAAAAATGAGCCTCTCAATCTGTCTATAAAATTAGCTATGAAACCACTTTGTATTATACTTCTCAAGACATATTTCTCATTATGTACCTCATTACATGTTTCACATAGTATATCTCATTACGTGTTTCTCACACTATTTCATGGTGTATCTTGTCGTGTTCGTCTATATCATAACATATATTGTCTTGTCATGACGTAACTTGAGATATCATAAGTCTAACATTCTCTTTAACTTATAATTTTTACTAATTTTTTAGAAATATTTCCTGAGGAAGATCTTGCTCTCAAGTATTTCTAACTTCCTCCTGACATAAAACTGTAATATAAATATTTTCTTTCAAATCCACTCAATTTGGACTTGACATAAGGGTTCAAGTAGCTTACCATTCATAACCCCTTCTAACTTTTCATAACTCTTTCTATCATTTTATGTAACTTTGTTTATCTATGCCAAACTTCTGTGGTATTTATACCTTTTCTCATCACTTCCTTGGGGTCACCCATCATTGGGCTACTCTCGCCCGATCACACTTAACTAAAAAGTGCAAATAAATCTGAAGCATTAGTACTGACATGGTATAACCCTGATACTTTACTGTCTTAGAACCTTCCTATATTGTCTCTTTTGAGTTTATCTGGCTCTTATTCTCATTCTCTTTAGCCTCATTTTAAGGATCTTTTTGTTCTTACTTGACCCCTTCTCGTATTTCATGATATTTTATTTTTCTCTTCCTTAGGCATATTATCTATAGACTTATAAATATCTGTTACTCAGGATTAAAAACCTTAACTCTGATCATTTAATTCCTTCTTCATGTAAGAAGATTATGAGTTTAGTCCATAATAATAGGCTATTTGAAGCTAACATTAGGGGTACTCTCTCTGTTATGAGTTAACCAACTTGTGAGGCTTTCCTACTTTAACCTTGTCCTCGATAATTCATCATTCCAAAAAAATATTGTACTTATAGCTCATTCATCTTCTTAGTTTAGGCTAAGTCTACTGTGACCCTCGGGATCTACTGCGATCAACCGTAAGCCTCTTCAGGATATAACTATGACCCTGAAATTCTATTCTCTGTGAGCCATGCTAGGATCTAATTGTATTCCTACAGAATCTACTGTGATTCTGTTGTACTATATTCTCATCTCTAGAAGACCTAAACCAACGGACTAAATTACAAAGTTAGCCACTTTCACTTAGTTGTTAACTCAACAGATAATTCCCCAAGAATGATCCCAGAAGCCAATATTATCTATTAAGACTTAAATCATTTCCTCTATCACTCATAAATTTACCTTATCATTCTCATCTTTCATAACTTTATCATATCTAGCATTGTAGAAAGCTACATAGGGTCTACCATGCACATATTTATCATAATCTGTACATCTCATTTAGTAAACATGGCTCTAACCTGAGCTGCATTATCTATTCTCATGGCTCTATCTTAAGAGTAATCTGACTCTATTGCAAGAGCAATTTAGCTCTATTGCGAGAATGTTAACTTCTTTTACATAGATGTTGCTTCCTTTTAGAGCTGCATCATCTTTTATAATTACGTCTCATTTCATTTCATGTTCATGGTACATCATTCATGTATCTTATCCCTACTAAAGGGACATGTCATGAGTACTGTAATCATATGTCTATAGATTTGCTACTAACATTCATCTCTAATCTCATTTATTGCTTTTCTATTGCTTTATCATTACCAAATTAAATTATCTAATTGTATGTCATATTGTATGAGAGCAACATAACTTTCTCATAATATATACTCTACCCTACATGTACTATGAATGAGAGTATTCATTATCATATCATACTCTACCATGCATAATATGCAAGGAGATACAATTATTTAAGCATACTTTAACATGCATGTTATCATATGACATCTGCAAGGAGATGCAACTGTTCATCATCACTTATGGCAACATAAGCTATCTTATCACATAATTTGCTCAACCATCCATCATACATACACTACAATTAAACAATTAACTAGGTAAACTTTAAAGTATTCTTTCTTCTATCATATTATCATTCAGATCTTGACCATTTATTAAGGAACTTGAGATATTCCTTTATCTAACTTAGGCTTCCATGTTACCCTCCTACCAGGGAATAGATTTAACCCTTCACTACTTTATCTAACTATTGGTTATTACTTTTTCTTAAATTGGGGAGTCTCTTTATCTTTTAAAATTGTGGCTACCTGTCTCTCTCTAGATATTATAAACTTCTTTTTCTAACCTTGTATACATTTACCGCTCTGTTGAACTTCTACTATTACCTGAGAAAATTTCTTTCTTTATAACACAGAATTCAATTCGTGAACTAACTTCTTATTCATTCAACTCTCATTATTCATGTGGATGAACTTCGCTAATTATTCATCAAAGAGTTTCTCTTTTCCTGCTTTAAACCTTAGCCACATGCTCATCTCTATCTAATTGAGAGAAATGCTTCTCGTAAAACTATTCAAGAAAACTTCTCAGGTGAGCGGATCAATCTCCAACTATATGGAGTAACTTATGTATCTCTCTACTATCTCTTAACTTCTTCTATCTATATATCAGTCTTAGTCTATTCTTGACCAGACTACGGTTCCTGTCCAATCTTTCTCTTGGTCCTGACTAACTTAAGTCACATGGATCTCATTTATCATCTAGCACTATTACCTTTGTTCCCTGGGGTGCTCTACACCAAGTCTGCTAGGTTACTGTTTCTTCATGATAAGATCCCTCTGTTTTGGTAATATTAGCTCTCTATCTATTAACTATCATGTCTCTAACATTAAGCCATATATTAGGCTCATTTCTAGGAAAGTCTCATTCTAACTTCTAATCATTTTGTTCAATAACACTTAGCTGAACAAAGTCTTTTGTAACATGGATTGACTCCTGGCAATTGTACAAAGTACCTACTTTTGAACCTCTTCTTAAATTGATCTTCTGTATCTCAGTACGTTGTACTATTTGGCTTTCCTATATTTTGTGTTAAACCTCTAACTGATAAATTTAAGTGAGGTCGACATCTTTATTCTCTTCATTAGGTCTCTGTGCATTGTATTCATGACTCATATCCTCTGTGAACTTTAGTTGTAACTATCTCAATCTACTCGTGACTTGATAGCTCTATGTCCTTCAATCGTGACCAAAGTGTAAGGAATTGGAAGACACGCAGCGGAAATTAATTGAAAATTTTTTCCATTCCTTGCCAGGATCTACCGTATGTGTTTAAGTCAAGTGGGAAGAAGCATTACCCTCAGTGTTTCTCAGCAACTTCCACAGCTTCTCTCCGCGGCTGGTGATCTCTTTCCGATTGCAAGAAGATGTCCATAGCTTCTCTCCGTGGCTCGTGCTCTCTTTCTGATCGCAAGAAGTCGATGCCTCAGGTCAGCTTCCTCTACTGGTATCCACACGAACAGCGTTCCAACCACGAACGACGTGCTAGCATCTCCTGTCCCTCCAAGGCTCTATCAAGAATTCGTCCTCTCCGTCTCTACTTCACCAGTTTCTTATCTGCAAACCTTTTGCAGATTCCCTTCGGCCTTTTGTGTTATGTGTTGTTTTTTAAAACGTAGCTCCTAAAATCAGATATATAGGATGCTCTGCGTTTTCCTCAACCGAATTGGATTTTAGAATTAATCTATATTAATTCTGAAATTAATACAATATCACATATTTTATAATTTGATAAGAAACTAATTAAATAAATAATATTTGTATTAAATCTGTCCCACAGATTTAATTTACCTATTTATTTAATTTAAAATAAAGATAAGACTGGACTATATTTGATTTATTCTCATAAATCAAATTTATGATATTATGCCAATTTGAATTTCAAATTCAAACGTGATAGAGATTTAATTTATCCTTATAAATTAAATCTTGTAAATATCTCTTATATGAGATATGCTATCAATTTGAATTTCAAATTCAAACGTGATAGAGATTTAATTTATCCTTATAAATTAAATATTGTAAATATCTCTTATATGAGATATCCTATCAATTTGAATTTCAAATTCAAACATGATAGAGATTTAATTTATCCTTATAAATTAAATCATATATATCCCTTATATATAATGTATATATACGAATTTATATATATATATATATACGAATATAAATATAAATAAATATATACATCAACCTTGGATCATTAATTGAATCTGGACACATCTTAGATTAAATGAATTTGGACATCATAGCTCGTGTTGGGCTATTTTGTGTGCGACCCTGTAGGCCCATATGAAGTTGGCAGTGGGCCATTTGCTATACTGGCCCACAAGTCACAAGCAGTCTCTAGCAAGATATAACGAGTACCCAAATTGTAACATCCTTACTTTTATACATCTTAATTTAGTAGCATTTAGAACCACTTACAAGACCTTGGAAGTCCATTAGCCAAATCTGGAATTTTACTCTTTCTTGGGTTACTGTTCATATGGTATTCCAGATTACGCAACAAACTTCAAAAAATCATAATTAATTCTAGAAAACTCGAAATGAAGTGGTTCAAAAAGCTACATGAACATAACATCTTTAAGTTTAAGGGAAAAATAATTTCTAGACCAAATGATTAGCCAATTGATACAGTTTATTCGTTGAAGTTTACTGTTCATTTGGTCAAAAACTCTGGAAACAGATTCTGGTCCCTTACTTTGGAAAATCATTTCTCTTGATATACACATCCAAATGAAATGTTCTACCTATGAAATTAAAGCTATGTATGTTTGATACATGCTCATAAAATTTCGTGAACTAATTCCTTCATTTGCTAGGTCAAACTGAAGCCACAATAAAACTGCTTCAGGACCTACGTTTTTACCATTTCAGTTTCTTTTCTTTCATTTCCAATAATTGTTTCAGCATGCTCAAGCCATCAAATAAGCTTCTTAACATTCATATACATCATGTAAATATGCCATAAGTATTACAATAGTTTCATTACATAAATGGACACCTTACATGGCATTTACATACATAGACAATTTATAGTATATGCTAAAATCTCAATACTTCACTTCCTTTCTTCCATTCTTTAGCTCTTCTCCATGCATACATTTTCTTCATGCTTCACCTAAATTGGTTGGTTATGGGAGAGTGAGATTATAGGGAATCTCAGTAGCAAACATTACCACTTAAATATGCAAGATGGATGCTAATGCATGATATGTAATTTCATTAAACTTTCTTTGATTAGTGACATGCCAACATGCTACAAACTTTTACATAAAGTGCATAGCCATGGAAACATGTTATTCTCAATACATTCAACATCATTTATCATGTCACAACATCATTCAAATAACATATACATGTCAACACATACGCATACCACATCAAGCACATAAAGAGATAAGTTCACTACCTTGCACTTAAGCTTTTCTCTTGACCTTTAGCCCTTGCTCCCTAGCTTTCCAACCATGAAGCATTTATTTCCATCACTTCCCAACATCTTCTTGGATGTTTCATGGTCCTAAACACATTCATACTCATCACATAACTCATTAGAACTCATGAACTCCAACCATGTTCAAGACTAACTTTGTTACACTCTTTATTGTCATAACTTTCTCTAATTTTCACTAATCCACTTGGCTCTTGAACCAATTGATGTCTTGACTTTACCCTACATAATTTCATCTTTTGAATCCATTTATGAGCTTAGAATCATAAAATTCCAGCTCCTTCATGGCACGCTGTACAGAATTGAACATAAGCACACAATTCTTTCAAAAATTCTCATTTTGATTTTAATGCTTCCCATACTTGTTTCTCCACTTTACCCCACACAACTTTTCATTTTAAAACCATTGGAACCATCAAAATAATGAAATTCCAATCACTGTTCATGCGAGTGAACAGTAACCGTAAGGAATCTCAAAGACTACAACCTTGAGATTTTAATGTTTCCAAGGTTCAAAACCTCTCCAATCCTACACAAAATCATCATACAAACTCAATGGAAGCATTAAATCATTGAAATTCAATTTCCTTCCCTCATGAACAGTGCATACTGAACAGGGCACACCATGGCAAAGTCAAGAATATCAATTTGATTTAACAACCAACCACTTAACTAGCTTGTTTAAGCTTCAATCATGTGTTTCTAACTTTAATTTATTCTTTACCCTTTCCTTTAAGGTCTTTGGGCAGCACCACCCCTTAGAGAAAACTCAACTTTTCTCCCACCAAAACCCTAAGTTCAAGCTCCCAAATCAAAGGAAAATAAGTTAGGAGAGATTGCTTACCTTTAATCTCTAGCTTGCTTGAACTTTGGAACCTTGAATCTTCTTTGTCTTGGCTTGAGTTTCCATTTTGCAAGAGTTTCCCCAAGGGTCCATGAAGCTACGGTTTGCTGCAGAATGAGGGGGTATTTATAGCCAAAATCCAAGAAAAATGAATGGCCAAGATTGATTTGGTTACTATTTGATCTAAAGGCCCACATTTAATCTTGGATTTAACTTTTCCATAAAATAATAATTATGACATCATGTGGGACAGCTCAAGGAGTTAGGTGGCGTGCTCATAGTGTAAGGAACCTTCTGGAGAAATTCCAGTCTAATCCGATACCGATCAGTGCAGTTTCACAACAACCGGACTGTGTTCTGTTCCTAATTTTTTATAATATACCAGGATATGTATTCTATCCTGAAAATTAATGTATAGGCTTCTCATACCATTGAAAATGTTAGACTGAGTATTTATCTGCATCCATCCCTTGGAAAATGACCAAAATACCCTTGGTGTCCTTTCTTGCACTGTACTGACCCTAAGGGCATAATTGTCATTTCACCCCTTCTTGTACTGCCTCAGGGCATATATTGGCTCAACTAATCATATTTATACCATGTGCCACGTTTTTAGCCTGTCCCAGATGACCAAAATGCCCTTCATCCATCTCTGGTACAATCTGGGCATCTAGGGGCATTTTCATAATTTCACACTTATCCTGGACTGCTCTGTACTCTGGCCCACTTAACTGTCTAGTCATCACATTGGGCCTACTATGGCGCCATTTGGGCCTTGGTTTGGGCTTATTGCCTTTATGCCCTTTATGGCACAAATCCCAAGACACCTCTCCCGATCCTATTTATCGGGTATTCTAGTCTACCATAAAATCCCGTAAGAATTCTACAGGATTCCTTTTCTGACTCTGTCAGTTTGATAAATTCATATATTAAATATAAGAATTTACAGTAAAGTTTTATCTGATTCTGAGATATGAAAAATACTGCAATAATTCCTGTTGACTTCAGAAATTTATATCAATTAATCGGGACCTTAAATCAAAATTTTGTGTTGCGTTAAACTGACCGGAATAATTATGTCTATCTACTGGTAAAATTTGAGTCTGATCTGATTCTGACCATTTTTGGCCTGTTTTGGCTCAACTTTTCCATAATTACATTTGGGTCCCTGACTTTTTACTTAATTATATTTAGGTCCCTAAACTTTTGGAAATTATCACTTTGGGCCCAAATCTTGTTTCTACTTTAACTTTTAGCCTTTAACATTTTCTACTTTACGTTTTAGTCCTTCTCCTTCTCCAGGACTCATATAACCTTTATCATTCCTTCTTATCTTCGTCATAATCCTTTCTACACCTCTTTCTACTATCAGTACTATACAGATAGGGAAAAATTAGGATATGACACAAATCATATGAGGATCGATAAATGATGTAACATTTTATACAACCATATCATGTCCCTTCTGTCATGTGATATTTTGGTCATGGATGAGGCATGCATAATGTCATCCTCCTATTCCTGACTGTTACTTTCTCGATCCCTGAGTAGTCTGACTATAGAAATGGAACTACCTTTCCATTACAGTATGGCCATACATATCTTAGACTCACTCATCGAGGGGCCCAGTAATATCTCTCTACGAATGTGAGGGACAAATTCCATCTTGACCATTCACATTCCTCCGCATGAAAAACCACTAAGCCCGAACATAGTCTTTATGATCACTCGGTCAAAAGTGACTTTTGACTAGGTCAAAGCTGAGCGTTTATCATGTAGGAATCCATGATGATCTCAGGTCAAAGGGCATAGTGACATGGTTTGTACATGAGAGAAGCTTATGACGTAATCCATGCAGCTCTCTCATAGCGGGTCGGTCCAACACCTTGTACTCTTACATGTGCCTATGACTTTGATTTATATCTCTATACATCTTCAAAGTCATACTGGCCTTATTTCATCTCTGCTCCCACATAGATGACTGACCAGGGACATTTAGGATAAGATCATGAATTATCCAAGGATGGTCATCACAATAAACATGCAAATAATATGATAGCACAATTAATAAATTCATAAATCAATAATGTTCATAAGACAATGATTGGCCCCTAGGGCACATTTTCCAACAACCTCCCACTTGCACTAGGTACAATCATTAATTTGACTATTCCCATTGACCTAACATGAGGCTCATGCTTTGCCTGCACAAGCGGCTTTGTTAGAGGATCAGCAACATTGTCTTCTCTTGCTACTTTATATATTTTTATATCACCTCTATCGTTGATTTCTCTGATGAGATGAAATCGCCTGAGTATATGCTTGGTCCTTTGATGTGACCTAGGCTCTTTGGCCTGTGCAATGGCACCGCTATTGTCATAGAGCCAAGTTATTGGATCTGAGATGGTAGGTATCACCCTTAGTTCTGTGATAAACTTCCTGATCCAAATGGCTTCCTTAGCTGCATCAGATGCTGCTATATACTCAGCTTCCATTGCAGAATCTACTACAGTGCCTTACTTAGAGCTCTTCTAGCTTACTGCTCTATTATTGAAGAGGAATATATATCCACACTGCTTGTCCTGGTCAGTTTGGAAACTCGCGTCTGTGTAACCAGTTACACAGAGTTCGTCATCCAATCCACCATAGACCAAGAATAAGTCCTTAGTCCTTCTTAAGTACTTAAGGATATTCTTAACAGCAGTCCAATGGCCCTCACCAGGGTCCTGTTGATATCTGCTAGTCATACTTAAGGCAAACGAGACATCCGGTCGAGTACATAACATGGCGTACATGATAGATCCTATGGCCGAGGCACATGGAACTTTACTCATGCGACCTCGCTGATCAGATGTACTAGGACACAGATCTTTATTGAGGTGACTACCATGAGACATGGGTATGAAACCCCTCTTTGATTTGTGCATACTGAACCTATATAGTATTTTGTCTATGTATGTACTCTGACTGAGTCCTAGAAGTCTTTTAGATCTATCTCTATAGATCCTGATTCCTAGGATATAGGTGGCTTCACCCAAGTCTTTCATCGAGAAAGACTTTTCTAACCAAGACTTGACAATCTGTAAGGTAGGAATGTCATTCCCAATAAGTAGGATGTCATCGACATAGAGTACCAAAAACACAACTGTGCTCCCACTAACCTTCTTGTACACACAAGGTTCATCAATGTTTTGAATAAATCCAAACTCTTTGACTACTTCATAAAAATGATGCTTCCAACTCCGAGAGGCTTGCTTCAGTCCATAAATGGACCTTTGAAGTTTGCACACTTTACCAGAGTCCTCAGAACGCACAAACCCTTCAAGTTATGTCATGTACACATCCTCAAGGAGCTTTCCATTAAGGAAGGCTGTCTTGACGTCCATCTGCCATATTTCATAGTCATAATATGCTGCTATGGCAAAGAGGATTCTAATTGATTTAGCCATTGCAACTGGGGAAAAGGTCTCATCATAGTCCACACTGAGTTTGAGTAAATCCTTTTGCAACCATTCGTGCCTTGAAGACATTTACATTGCTATCCATGTCAGTTTTCTCCTTAAAAACCCACTTGCACCCGACTGTTTTTACACCTTCAAGCGGGTCGACTAAGGTCCAAACCTTATTGTCGTACATGGATTGCATTTCAGACTTCATGGCATTAAGCCAAATTTCAGAGTTTGGTCCCACTATAGCTTCTCGATAGGTAGTCGGCTCATTATGCTCAATGAGCAACACATCACCACTGTCAGAAATCAGAAATCCATATCTCTGAGGCTGAAGTCGTGTCCTATTAGACTTCCGTGGACCTTGCGTGACTTGAGGAGTCTCAACAACTTATTGTGAGTCTTCTCTATTTTCCATCTGCAGTTCTGTGGTGTCTTGTGGCTCTCAAACTTCTTCGAGCTGTACCTTACTCCCATTGGTTCTTTTAGAGATAAATTCTCGTTCGAGAAAGATACCATTTTTGACAACAAACACTTTATTATCAGCAGGGTTGTAGACATAATATCCCTTGGTTTCCTTAGCATATACCACAAAAAGGCACTTTGAGGATTTGGGCGCTAATATGTCTGAGGCTTGTTGCTTAACATAGACCTCGCATCCCCAAATCTTGAGAAAAGACAAACTAGGCGTCCTCCCAGTCCATATCTCATACGGAGTCTTTTCAATTGCCTTAGATGGAACACGATTGAGTGTGAACGTAGCTGTCTCTAGGGTATGGCCCCAAAAGGAGGGCGGAAGATCTATTTGACTCATCATGGATCGAACCATATCTAATAGTGTTCGATTCCTCCGTTCAGAAATGTCATTCCATTGTGGTGTCCCTGGAGGAGTCAATTGTGAGACTATCCCACAACTCCTGAGATGATCTATGAACTCTTGGCTCAAATATTCACCACCCCGATCAGATCGAAGTGCTTTAATTGTTTTGCCAAGCTGGTTTAGTACTTCATTTTGAAATATCTTGAACTTTTCAAAAGATTCAGATTTATGTTTCATCAGATAGATGTACTCATATCTGCTGAAATTATCTATGAATGTTATGAAGTACGAATAACCTCATCTGGCATTTGTGTTCATCGGTCCACACACATCTATATGTATGAGGCCCAATAAATCAGTGGCCCTCTCACTGTGCCCAGTGAAGGGTGACTTTGTCATCTTTCTTAACAAGCAAGACTCGCAAATGTCATATGATTCAAAATCAAATGAGTTTAGAAATCCATCTTGATGGAGTTTGGAAATGCGTTTCTCATTTATGTGGCCTAGACGACAGTGCCAGACGTATGTCGGATTCAAATCGTTTGGTTTGACCCTTTGGCGGTTATGTTATAGATATTTCCACGATTGGGTTATTCCAAATTTAATATGTAATGATCAACATGCAAATCACCATGAGCATAGAAAACATCATTTCGATAAATAGACATCTACTGTTCCCAGCAATGGAAGTGAAACCTTCCTTATCCAAATAAGAAAGTGAAACAATGTTACTACTTAAAGCAGGAACATAATAGCAATTGTTCAAAACTAACAAAAGCTTAGTGGGCAGAACTAATTCATAAGTGCCTACATCTAACGCAGTAACCCTTGCTCTGCTTTCAACTCGTAGGTCAACCTCGCCATTTTTTAGCTTCCTACTGTCCTTTAGTACCTGCACATTTGTACAAATGTGAGAACCACATGCAGTATCTAATACCTATGAAGTGGAAGTAGAAAGATGAATGTCTATAACATAAATACCTGAACCGATAGCCCCGCTATCCTTCTTGTTCTTTTTCAGATCTTTGAGGTAGAGTTTGCAATTCCTCTTCCAATGACCAGGTTCATTGTAGAAGAAGCATACTCCTTCCTTCGGAGGCTTTGCCTTCTTTGGTGCAGGCTTGGTTTCAGGTTTGCCTGACTCTTTGGTCTTACCTGATGAGCCATGACCCTTCCCCTTGCCTTTGCCTTTCTTTTTCATACCCTTTCCTTTCTGAACCATCAAAATAACACTGGGCTTCTTCTTAAGACTCAGCTTAGCAGTTTTAAGCATCCCATGCAGTTCATAAATAGATTTCTCCATGTTGTTCATGTTGTAGTTCTTGACAAACTGGTCATAACTTTCTGGGAGTGAGTTCAAGATCAAATCCGTAGCTAACTCCTGGCTCATGGGAAATCTAAGCCTTTCAAGGTGATCAATGTACCCTTTCATCTTTAAGACATGAGCACTAACTGATGCACCTTCAGCCATCTTGTAGGAATATAAGGCCTTAGTGGTCTCATACCTCTCTTGCCTTGCCTGTTGCTGGAACATTTCCTTGAGATGCACAATCATCTCATAAGCCTCCATGTGTTCTAGATCTCTTTGGAGCTCCAGAACCATGGTGGCTAGCATCAAGCATCCCATATCGACAGAGTCTTCCTTATGCTTCGTGTAAGCATCTCTCTGAGCTCTAGGAGCATTGGCCGCTGGCTCTTCAGGAATGGGTTGATCTAGGACATGCGCCTTTCTTTCCTGCTTGAGAACAATTCTCAAGTTCCTAAACCAGTCGATAATATAGTAGTATTACTAGTCGTCATGATTCTATAATTAAAAATATGCAATTTAATTAGCAATCTCCCACTAAATAAAGAACCCTCAATGCAATAGTTAGTGGGCTAAGATCCATATTTGGGTTAAACTTAAGTCTGCTTTGGTAGGACGCTTAAATTAAGTTATTTAGGTAGGTAACACCTTTACCAATTATATCAAATGTAACTCTTAGATGTTCATGGGATTCTATCATCATATGATCTGTCATATTTTTAATCCCATCTAATGCCTTGAGACCCAAAACTGTTTTGTTAATCTCAATTAAGTCAAACAATAATAAACATATGAGAGTAGCACCATTACTCTTGCTTATCTCCAGAAGATAACTCAAAAGCACTCACTTTGGTGAAGTCCACAATTGAGCGATCAAGGTTTTGACATGTGTTCATAAATTGACAGCATTATGACTTAAGATTTCATTCAGAGGGCTTAATTTAACTATCTGATTTATAAGAATGCATGTTTCTGAGTTTGTATCTCATACAAGTAATATGCATGTTTATGATATAATCATAAGATGCATAATTTAAACGTGATACAATATGGCTCACCTATCCTAAGTCCCCTCAAGCCAATGAGAGGAGCTCTCTAGTAAGAAAAGGGAAATTACATATAGAAACCTCTTTTAACATTCGAGGGGAGTGAGATGAGAAGAGAAGGTACATTAAGAGTATATAGAGGAAGGCACGACACGCAGGTCGTATTTAAAAAATTACAACACTTGAAATCTAGAGCCATATTGTTCACCATACCCAAACATTCAAGAATCAATATTCAGATTTAATTCAAGGGCAATTAATGTTTCATATCTAAAACATTCACCAAATAACATATGTTACGATTATGTTGCGCTACGAACAGGTAGCCACGGCGGTCTCGCTATGTTAATTGATCAAATCAAAATGCATCACCACCGATTTCAATTCCCTTTTAGATTCCTTTTATGTCATACATAACACGGATTCCTTATATGTCATACATAAAACACATATTATATGATCAGCTACGACTAACATATATCATATTAATCAACAATCAAGCCTAACTTAAACACAAAATGGCATGGCTTTGATACCACTGTAAGGAATTGGAAGACACGCAGCAGAAATTAATTTAAAATTTTTTCCATTTCTTGCCAGGATCTACCGTATGTGTTTAAGTCAAGTGGGAAGAAGCATTACCCTCAGTGTTTCTCAGCGACTTCCACAGCTTCTCTCTGCGGCTGGTGATCTCTTTCCGATCACAAGAAGATGTCCACAGCTTTTCTCCACGGCTCGTGCTCTCTTTCTGGTCGCAAGAAGTCAACTGGTATCCACACAAACAGCGTTCCAACCACGAACGACGTGCTAGCGTCTCCTGTCCCTCCAAGGCTCTCTCAAGAATTCGTCCTCTCCGTCTCTACTTTACCAGTTTCTTATCTGCAAACCTTTTACAGATTCCCTTTGGCCTTTTGTGTTATGTGTTGTTTTTTAAAACGTAGCTCCTAAAATCAGATATATAGGATGCTCTGCGTTTTCCTCAACCAAATTGGATTTTGGAATTAATCTATATTAATTCTAAAATTAATATAATATCACATATTTTATAATTTGATAAGAAACTAATTAAATAAATAATGTTTGTATTAAATCCGTCCCACATATTTTATTTACCTATTTATTTAATTTTAAAAAAAGATAAGACTGGACTATATTTGATTTATTCTCCTAAATCAAATTTGTGATATCATGTCAATTTGAATTTCAAATTCAAACGTGATAGAGATTTAATTTATCCTTATAAATTAAATCTTGTAAATATCTCTTATATGAGATATTCTATCAATTTGAATTTCAAATTCAAACGTGATAGAGATTTAATTTATCCTTATAAATTAAATCATGTAAATATCTCTTATATGAGATATCCTATCAATTTGAATTTCAAATTCAAACATGAAAGAGATTTAATTTATCCTTATAAATTAAATCATATATATCCCTTATATATAATGTATATATACGAATTTATATATATACGAATATAAATATAAATAAATATATACATTAACCTTGGATCATTCATTGAATCTGGACACGTCTTAGATTCAATGAATCTGGACATCATACTCGTGTTGGGCTATTTTGTGTGCGACCCTGTGGCCCATATGAAGTTGGCAGTGGGCTATTTGCTATACTGGCCCACAAGTCGCAAGCGATCTCTAGCAAGACATAACGACTACCCAAATCATATGAGGATCAATAAATGATGTAACCTTTTATACAACCATATCATGTCCCTTCTGTCACGCGATATTTTGGTCATGGATGAGGCATGGATAATGTCATCCTCCTATTCCTGACCATTACTTTCTCGATCCATGAGTAGTCTGACTATAGAAATGGAACTACCTTTCCATTACAGTATGGCCATACATTTCTCAAACTCACTCATCGAGGGGCCCAGTAATATCTCTCTACGAATGTGAGCGACAAATTCCATCTTGACCATTAACATTCCTCCGCATGAAAAACCACTAAGCCCGAACATAGTCTTTATGATCACTCGGTCAAAAGTGACTTTTGACTAGATCAAAGCTGAGCGTTTGTCATGTAGGAATCCATGATGATCTCAGGTCAAAGGGCATAGTGACATGGTTTGTATATGAGAAAAGTTTATGACGTAACCCATGCAGCTCTCTCATAGCGGGTCGGTCCAACACCTTGTACTCTTACATG
Source organism: Leucaena leucocephala (assembly GCA_037074615.1). Taxonomy (NCBI): domain Eukaryota; kingdom Viridiplantae; phylum Streptophyta; class Magnoliopsida; order Fabales; family Fabaceae; genus Leucaena; species Leucaena leucocephala. Next base: position 18,497,141 of record CM073519.1, read on the forward strand.
TGCCTATGACTTTGATTTATATCTCTATACATCTTCAAAGTCATACTGGCCTTATTTCATCTCTGCTCCCACATAGATGACCGACCAGGGATATTTAGGATAAGATCATGAATTATCCAAGGATGGTCATCACAATAAACATGCAAATATATGATAACATAATTAATAAATTCATAAATCAATAATATTCATAAGACAATGATTGGCCCCTAGGGCACATTTTCCAACATAAAGGTCTTCTCATGTCACAACCTGAACTACTCCATGCACATTAGTCCCGTCCTATGACCTGACTCATTATGACCTCAGTTCTGGAACTTCCCATTGTGACCAATAGTCTTTACTTGTCAAGACCAAAACACATCTATAAATCTTTGTCGTGACCCATGTCTTAACTTGTCGTAACTTTATTTCTCTGGAACTACTAGTCGTGACCAAAATATCTTTACATCATGACTTGGATAAAGCTTTCTCTAAACATTCTCTTCTAATGTTCTTTGTCTAGTCTCTACTCTAGAAATGCCCAATTCTTGTTCTTGACTTTAAAGAGCTTGAGTCCATTGAAAATCATCCATATCTATCTACCATAAGTAAATTAAATAGGGAACATGTTTATATAGATGTTCAACCAACTATCATTTCATTATTCATATTAAAATTCATATTTCATGTCATTATAACATTTGTACATACATTACATACATGTCAACTACATATTCGGGGTACATTATAACTATCATACATCTATATAATTACTTTACTTTACACTATTTACATATTTACAATACCCCTTAACTCTTTTACATTCTACATATAGAAATGCCACCCCATATATCAACTTGCTGATCATTTGCCAAAAACTCACTTAGCTTTACGTGCCATGTAAGAGTATATGGCAATATTTGGCTCACTACCATCTCATGCCAATCTTCTAGAGTGTAAACCTGATTCAGGTCAATTCCCTATATTGTATATATGTTTATCATCCTTGCTACAACATTGGGAAAGTGCAGATAAACTGACTACTCTTGATCTCTATTTCTATCCATCCCTTGACCTAGACTGAGTAATTTACTCTCCATATCTTTCTTGAGACTGATGTAGTCAACATTATCTGTCTTTAATAAAGAAAGCTGTGGTTAACTAGGACCAGGAGCATCACATTGATCTTTATCTTTATAGTCATATATTCCTGGACTATGAGAATAGGAAAGGATTGTCGTAGACTGTGACTGTATCTCTAGATTAAGGACTGCTGTGTGTTACTCATATCAAATATATCCGTAAACTCTAGTGTAGGAGGAATAATATCTAGTCTATCTGTATTCAGTACTAGTACTTAGCATCCTCAGCCGTAATTTGTCCTCTCATAGGAGGCATTGGGCTTACATTAGGGTTAGAGGGCACTCTCATAAACTCATATTATATAGAATCACTAGACTTAGTATCATATGATATACACATAACTTCAGGCTGAATCTCTACATAACCTTTAGATTGTAGATTTGAGTCTACAGAAACATCTATAGGATATTCTATTTTAGACCTCCCTGATTGATCCCCTATACTACCATCTGAACTATCTTCACTATTTGAAGATGGATCAAAGTACATCTTCATATATCATTATTGGTTGGGGGTCTCCCTTATTAACTGATGGCTCTAACATAACTTTATGAAATCGCATAACTACTTCTATAGGAGTTACTTAAATAAGTAATACTAACTATCCCAATAAATTCTCTAACTTAAAAAAGTACTTACTAATTGGAGTTAGGGTATGGGGACTGTCTTTTATTATGTTAGAAACTTCTACTATGATACCAAAATGTAACATCCTTACTCACTTACAAAATCTTGGAAGTCCATTAGCTAAATGTATATTTTTTGCTCTTCTCGAGTTACTGTTCATATGGTATTCCAGATTTAGCGATTAACTTCAGAAAAATATAATTATTTATAGAAAAATCAAAATGATGTGATTCAAAAAATCCAAATGAAGATAACATCTTGAAATTTAAGAGAAAAATAATTTCTAGACTAAATTCAATTAATACATTTTAATAGTAAAAATTACTGTTCTTTTGGTCAAAAATTTTGAAAGCAGATTCTGGTCCCTAAATTTGGAAAGTTTGTTCTCTTTATATAAATATCGAAATAAGGTGTTCTTTATGTCAAAACAAAGCTAGGCATGTTAACTAAATGTCTGTAAAATTTTATATATTTATTCTATCATTTACTAATTTTCCTTACGTCATGAACATTGTTGTTAAAACTTGTCATATAACATTATTACTTGCAAAAATTTACACATTCATCATATAACATTTACATTATCCAATCCCTAACTTCTCCTCATGCTTCTTCATCTTCTTTTATTATTCATAAACCTATTGGTATTGGGATTACATGGATAGGGTGAGATTTCTTGGGAAATCTCAGTAGCAAACGGTCTAAAATAATGCATGCATTAATGTAAATACTTTTGCTTGCTTGTGAAAATGTTAACATTGTGTAATGTGCATGCTTCTATGTAACGTATAAAATACAATTGGACAAAGTAATCATAGAAACATAGGTTCAATCATAAACACATGCAACGCCATTCAACATAGCCATAGCACAACTAAGTATAACATTCAATACATACAAGTTTATGATAAGTTTACTACCTCACATGCTTGACCTTCCTTTACTTTATCTTTGCCCTTTCCTTCTTACTTCTTTTTGATTTATGGCTGCCTCTTTTTATCACACCAATCAATTCCTAACATAACATTACCATCCATACATTACAATCTAACTCTCTTGACATTGAGTTCACTTAACAACATTAACTTTTCTTAATCTTTACTAATTAACTTGGCCTTTGAACCAATTGATGTCTTGACTTTACCCTACACAATTTCATCTTTTGAATCCATTTATGAGCTAAGAATCATAATATTCCAGCTCCTATGTACTGTTATGGACAGATTTGCATAATCACCCTTTTCTTCCAAAAATTCTCATTTTGATTTCAAGTTTCCAATACTTGTTTCTCTACTTTATCCCACACAATTTTTCATTTTAAAACCATTAGAAGCATCAAAATAATGAAATTCCAATCACTATTCATGATAGTAAAAGAGAAGAATTCTAAGAATTATAACTTTAAATTCCAATGCTTCTAAGGTTTAAAACCTATCTAATCCTACACAAAATCATTATATAAATTCAATGAAAGCATTAGATCATTGAAATTGCATCTTTTTCTATCATAAACATTGTAGTCCGAAAGGTCTTCTTCTTGGCAAAGTAAAAAATATCAACTTGATTCAACAACCAATCATCTAACTAGCTTGTTTAAGCATCAATCACATAACTCTAACTTTAATTTCTTCTTTCTCCTTTCATCTATTATTTTTGGACAACATATACACCCTATAGAAACATCATATTTCTTCCATAAAAACCCTAAGTTTAAGCCCCAAAATTAATAGAAAGCAAGCTAGGATAGATTGCTTATCTTAATCCGTAGCTAACATGAACTTTGGTGCCTTAAATCTTCTTTGTCTTGGCTTGAATTTGCATTTGGGCAGCACCTCCTCAAGGTTTTCAAAACCATAGTTTTTAGCAAAAAATATAGGGGTATTTATAGAAAAATTCTATAGAAAATGAATTGCCAAGATCACTTTGTGTACTATTTGATCTAATAGCTCATAATTGTTCTTACATCAAACTTGTCCACCAAGACAATTTGAGAGAAGATCACATGACAAAAATCTTCCCTTCCCCTTACCGTGGACACCATGTGTGAAGCTTTGTGGGTCCCACCATGTGAAAACCCTAATTCTTACTTTATTCAATTTTCTTTTCTTTTTCAAAAATTCATAAACTATTCATTATCAAACATGGGCTCCAAGACAAATTTTGGGACTTATTGGGCTTTTCTAGGATGAAATCTTGGGCCACTCTTAGGTCCAATTGCTAATTAGTACAAAGCTCAAGGCACTTTCCTTATACCGATGATTTAAATTACCCTGATCTTGAAATAAATGCTAAATACCTCTTTTAATAGTTCTAACAATTGTAGAAATCCATTATAATATGAAATGAATTCTCCACAAAGTCTTATAATTTTCTGAGACCCAGAAGTCCTCATTAAAATTCTCTACTTTTCCTCAAGACACTTTATCTGTGTACGATTTCACTTTAATATCTCAAAGGGCATTATTGTCTTTTCACACATCATCAGAGTATTCCCTGACCTTGGTCAACTATTATGGGAACTCTCTTTGACCATCTAACTGTAAGGAATTGGAAGACATGCAGCGGAAATTAATTTAAAATTTTTTCCGTTCCTTGCTAGGATCTACCGTATGTGTTTAAGTCAAGTGGGAAGAAGCATTACCCTTAGTGTTTCTCAGCGACTTCCAAAGCTTCTCTCCGCGGCTGGTGATCTCTTTCCGATCGCAAGAAGACGTCCACAGCTTCTCTCTGTGGCTCGTGCTCTCTTTCTGATCGCGAGAAGTCGACGCCTCAAGTCGGCTTTCTCTACTGGTATCCACACGAACAGCGTTCCAACCACGAACGACGTGTTAGCGTCTCCTGTCCCTCCAAGGCTTTCTCAAGAGTTCATCCTCTCCGTCTCTACTTTAGCAGTTTCTTATATGCAAACCTTTTGCAGATTCCGTTCAGCCTTTTGTGTTGTGTGTTAAAAACATAGCTCCTAAAATCAGATATATAGGATGCTCTGCGTTTTCCTCAACCGAATTGGATTTTGGAATTAATCTATATTAAATCAAAAATTAATACAATATCACATATTGTATAATTTGATAAGAAACTAATTAAATAAATAATGTTTATATTAAATCCGTCCCACAGATTTAATTAACCTATTTATTTAATTTAAATAAAGATAAGATTGGACTATATTTGATTTATTCTCATAAATCAAATTTGAGATATCCTATCAATTTGAATTTCAAATTCAAACGTGATAGAGATTTAATTTATCCTTATAAATTAAATCTTGTAAATATCTCTTATATATAATATATATATACGAATTTATATATATACGAATATAAATATAAATAAATATATACATCAACCTTGGATCATTCATTGAATCTGGACACGTATTAGATTCAATGAATCTGGATATCATAGCTCATGTTGGGCTATTTTGTGTGCGACCCTGTAGGCCCATATGAAGTTGGCAGTGGGCCATTTGTTATACTGGCCCACATGTCACAAGCGGTCTCTAGCAAGACATAACGACTACCCAAATCATATGAGGATCGATAAACGATGTAACCTTTTATACAACCATATCATGTACCTTCTGTCACGCGATATTTTGGTCATGGACGAGGCATGGATAATGTCATCCTCCTATTCCTAACTGTTACTTTCTCGATCCCTGAGTAGTCTGACTATAGAAATGGAACTACCTTTCCATTATAGTATGGCCATATGTTTCTCAGACTCACTCATCGAGGGGCCTAGTAATATCTCTCTACGAATGTGAGGGACAAATTCCATCTTGACCATTCACATTCCTCCGCATGAAAAACCACTAAGCCCGAACATAGTCTTTATGATCACTCGGTCAAAAGTGACTTTTGACTAAGTCAAAGCTGAGCGTTTGTCATGTAGGAATCCATGATGATCTCAGGTCAAAGGACAGAGTGACATGGTTTGTATATGAGAGAAGCTTATGACGTAACCCATGCAGCTCTCTCATAGCGGGTCGGTCCAACACCTTGTACTCTTATATGTGCCTATGACTTTGATTTATATCTCTATACATCTTCAAAGTCATACTGGCCTTATTTCATCTCTGCTCCCACATAGATGACCGACCAGGGATATTTAGGATAAGATCATGAATTATCCAAGGATAGTCATCACAATAAACATGCAAATAATATGATAGCACAATTAATAAATTCATAAATCAATAATGTTCATAAGACAATGATTAGCCCTTAGGGCACGTTTTCCAACACTAACCTTAGTCAAATGACCAAAAGGCCCTTCGCCTATCTCTGCTTAAAGACACAAAATAGTGGCATTTTTAGAATTTTTTATTTTTTATGGTCTTTATTAGCCCTAGACCACATACTTATCTAAAAATATTATTGGGCCCATAAGGTGCTATTTTGGGCCCTCTACATGGTCCACTGCCTTTATGAGCTCAACTCCTGAGAAATTTCCACAAAACGTATTTATCGGGTGTTTTAATCCACTATAAATTCTATAATAAATTCTACAGAACTCCTTTTTGAGTTATGTCAGTTTTATAAATTCTTATATCAATTATAATAAGTTACTGCCAAATTTTATCTGATTCTGAGGTCCAGAGGATATTGTATTAATTTTCCCTTCTTCAGAAATTTATATTAAATTTTCATGACCTCAAATCAAAATTTTGTGTTGGGTCAAACTAATCAAAATAGTTTTCTCCATTTACTGGAAAAATTTGGAACTAAACTGATTCTAGGTATTTTTAGGCTTTTTGTAGCTCAACTTTCAATAATTACCATTTGGCCCCTGAACTTTTTAAAATTAGACTATAGGCCCTCAACTTTTCGTAATTATACTTAATGGCCCAAAGTTTATGTCTACTTTCATTTTTGCACCATAGAACTTTTAAACTTTTTAGTTTAGTCCCTCTTTCTTCAAGACTCATCTAAAGTTTATCATTACTTCTGATCATCGTCACAATTCTTTATAAATCCTTTCCTCTATCATCTTATACATATAGGGAAAAATTAGGATATTACACTATTAGAGAGAGAATTCATCAAAGAGTTATAGTCTAGGTAGGAACAAACCAAGACTATCAGATGGTTAGGATCTGCTGAGGAAGAAGATAATATCTAACTATAGAATGGACAATTCCATAAGCATAATTTGGTTGCATTCAAAAGTGCATTAGATGCCCAATCAACAGAGAGCTAGATCAATCTCTTGGAAGATATCCCCAAAGCGATGAAATATCTTATAGAAAGGAAGGCATTGTTAGCCAATTACTAGCTAGAGAAAGATGTAAAGAAGTAGTAAAAAGGTATATAAGTTACTCCATGAAGATAGAAAATGATCTGTTTACCTGGGAATCTTTTCTCCAGCAGTTTTATGAGAAGCATTTTCCTTAGTCAAACAGAGATGAGTGAGGCTAAGTTAAAGTGTTAATGTAGGGTAAAATGAACCCTTTGATGGATATTTCACCAAATTCATAAACGTATACAATAAAAGTTAAATGATTTATAAGTTAGCTCATGAATTGAATTTTGTGCTGCAAGAAATAATTTTTCCCAGGCACTTGTGGAGGTTCAACAAAGTGGTAGAGGCAAGTAAGATTATATAGAGAAACTTCTTATGCCCATAAAAAGTAAGATTAAGGTTTTCTATGTTGGATGACATAAAAAGTAGCATTTTTAAATAGCTACAAAAGTTAGAGGAGCTATCTTAAGATGATTGACATGATGCATTCCTCAAAATTGTGAAAGATGAGGACATCCTTGTTATATTTCCAAGCCTTCCATATGAGTCAAAGTTGGAATGGTTCGAAGGGTGCTCGCTAATTACAAGTGATATTGTTGACAATATTTAAGATACTCTTATTTTGATATTTTAAAATCATTGGCCATATATTTTATATATTTTGTATGTAAGCTCCTACTACTTGTATTTTGTAAGTAAGCTCGTGCTACTTGTATTTTTTGAGGGAGGGCATGGAGAAATATTATGGCGTTACTAACCATGTAATGGAAAATTGTTACTAAAGCTCCTACAGCTATTTATGTTTACTTCATCCAAGACTTGTTCATGTTGTTTTAGTATCTTTACAGTAGAAGTAGTACATACATGACAAGAAAATATACGTTGTATTGTTTTATTTTACATATTATTGTGTCAACACAACTTAAAATTTACTTGCACCACAAATGCTTTCTATTGTATTTCTTTGATAGCTTTTGAATTTACTCATTTTTTGGCTCTTCTCTATTATTGTAGATGCTTATTGCTTTTATTTTTTGTCCTTTCAGTTGTACATAAAAAAAGAAACAAAAGCTGCTATAATGTTATTAATTCACAAAATATATTACATTTGTCAAAATCAACATTTGAAGTGTATAACTCAATGAATTCAATGCCATGCTCAATGAACCATCCCAAAAAAGATCTTATGGAATCCCATGTTGGATCTTTAATTTCATTCCCCAATAAACTAGTTCCTTCAGATTGAGATATTCTATACTCAGTGAACTCAGCCCAAGGATTAATGACAGAGATTTCCAGTTTCTATAGCAGCCTTCTATATTTAGCATGAATTGGATAGCCTAGAACTAGGTCCACTTTGTTTCCAATACATAATAATATCTCAAAGTTTTAAATATTAATTCGTGATACCCAATCCTATAGTATAGTTAGAGAAGATGATTGCACATAATTTAGCAAGATCAAAGATGTGGTACACCAAAACTTCATTGCTAACACAAATATATGTTTATGGAAAACAAGAATACAGTTCAACAATAGATTGACACACGATTAAGGATCACATAAAACTTTGCTTAAGAATTACATAGCAACACTAGACTAGAAAAAGAAGGGTCAAGTGAAGGATGCTAACATTGTTCATGTAAAAAACCATCACTAAGGCAGTCAATTGGTGAGATATGGGTAGGTTCCAAACAGAAAAGTCATCAATAAGATAGGTCACCCATATAGAAACATCAGAGGTAGAATCATAAGCATCTTCAAAAATAATATAGAGCAATTGTAAAGTCAATATAGTGTATCAAATTACTTGAAAGTGTATTTCTCTAAGAGAACTTATTAGTATTATGTCCTCTTAAATAACTAAAGTTAAGTTAGGTGTTCAATTGATTAATAATCTCCACTATTTCAACGAATGACACAGAATAATTTTGTAAAGTATAACTAGAAAATTCTACTAGCTCTCTATCAAAAAGAAAATTATGACAGCTTTGGATCCATACAACTTTAGAAAAAGATAATCAATTGAGAGTTGTTATGAGTTCAACAAACAATTCCAATTTTGTTGCGAGAAAAAAATCCAACTTTTATATTTTTTTTTCATTTCAGTTGAGTCCAAGTCAGCTTATGCGCACCTAGATTGTCTTGCAAAAGCATGGAACTTAAGTTAGCCAAACATTGATATGCTTTTAAGAATCTAATGTCTACTCATTAAACAATTGTAAAAGCTATGACTTATGACCACCCGAGCACCACAATACACTTATTTAAAAATTAAGTTAAAAAAAGTAAAAAGGGCAGAGAGATATAATCTCATTTTCATTAAATCTTCCAACTTTGCATATTCGCTCAAAGAGCTCTCCACCTGCTGCATACTCCATGACTATTACAAGATGTGCAGGAGTCAGTACAACCTACAAAGCTAAAAGCCCATATTAGTCTCAAAGCAAAATATGATTGATTCATAAATCATAAGCATGTGGTTACAGACCTCCTTCAAATGAATTATATTAGGGTGGCAAAGAGATCTATGGTTTATAATTTCCCTGGCCATATTTGCATCAATATGTAAAACATAGATTAGGCTTTCACAATCACAGACTTGTATATATGAACTATACAAAAAAATAGAGACACAAACAATTGTATAGAAATTGTAAAATAATAGTTGCAAAGACAATAGGTTTTAGCTAAAAAATGTTACACAGAGCATGAAAAAAGCTCAAAAATTGCATGCACTTTATGGCCTCGTTCAATATACTTCAGGGCAATGAGCTCCTTGGTTTCTTTGTTGCGCATAAGCTTGGCTACTCCTTAGTCAAACTTACTTTTAATCCCATTCTTTTTGTTATTGGCGATAACCGCTGCAGTTTTGTTATCACAATACATCTTAATGGGCCTATAGATTTAATACACAATCTTAAATCGGGTAATAAAATTTCTTATCTATATTCCTTGTGAACTTGCTTTAAAACAAGCAGTGCACTCAACAACACGAGTAAAAGCAGCTACAAGTGTTTGTTTTGTGCTTTTCCATGATATAACACCCTCTGCTACTAGAAAGATATAGTTAGTAGTAGATCTACTTGTATCTTGACAACCAACTAGATCAGAATTAGAGTACCCAATCACTTGAAGATAATTAGTTCTTTTATATGTGAGCATATGATATTTTACAGTTGTCCAATGAGCATCCCCATGATTACTTTGGTATCTTCCCAATATATCCACAATGAAAGCTATATCAAGTATTGTACAAAACTTTGCATACATTAAGCCTCCCATCATTGAGGCATACGAGAAGCTTTCCATTTCTTTCCTTTTAAGATCATCCTTGGGTGGTATAAACTGAATATATCTCCTTTCTCAATAGGCGCTATATTAGGTAAACAATTTTCCATCCTAAATTGAAACATCCTACTTTTAACCTCTCAGAGTACCTATTCAGAAGTGTATTTAACTAGATAAAGTATTACTTTAGCCCAAAAATTAAAATTTTAAAACTTACTTCTCGAGTACTGTTTATTAGATAATTTTTAGATTGACAGTCTAACTTTGAAAATACATAACTAATTATAAAAAAATCATATGGAGGTGTTCCAAATTTCTAATTGAATCTCCTTCATAGCTCTTTAAGGGAAAATATAAATATGGACATTTATCTTTCCAATCAATACAGTTAAATTGTTACTTTTAACTGTTCATATGGCAAATTCTGGAAATTTTAGATTCTGACTCTTAACTATAAATTTTTCTCTCTTAATATATATATATATATATATCAAAATGAGGTGTATTAGCTATTCATTTAAAAATCTGGATATTTACTACATGCTCATAAAATTTACTGAATTAATTCTTTCAATTACTAGGCCAAATTGAAGTCACAATAAAACTGCTTTGAGACTTATGTTTTTGCCATTTTAGTTTCCTTTATTTAATTCCCAATAATTGTTCTAGCATGCATAATCCACCTCTTTGGCCTCGCATATATTCATATACATCATGGGATTTTGCCATAATTATTTCATACTGTCACATACTACTTTTTCCCTATTTGTATAATACTGATAGTGGAGAGAGGTTTGAAAAGAATTGGAATGGTGAATAGAAAGAAAAAATAATGATTTGACAAAGGTATAAATATGAGGGACTAAAATGAAAAGTTTAAAAGTTCTATGGTGCAAAGTGTAATTTTCAAAAGTTTAAGGGCAAAATGGTAACTATTAAAAGTTGAGCCAGAAAAGGTCCAAAAATGCCCAAAATCATATTAGTCCCAAATTTTTCCAATAAATAAGGAAAATTATTCTGATCAGTTTGACGCAACATAGAATTTTGATGTGAGGTCCCAAAAAATTTATATTAATTTCTGAAGAAAGTGAGATTAATACAGTATGCTTTGGACCTCAGAATTAGATGAAATTTGGCAGTAAATTTCTATAATTAATAGAAGAATTTATAAAATTGACAAAGCTCAAAAATGAGTTTTGTAGAATTTATAGTGGATTAAAACACCTGATAAATATGTTTTGGGGGAATTTCTCGGGAGTTTAGCCTATGAAGGTAGTGGACCATGTAGAAGGCCCAAAATGACATCTTATAGGCCTAGTAACATTTTCTGATAAGTATGTGGGCCATGGCTAATAAGGACCAGAAAAAATATAAAATTACGAAAATGCCACTGTGTTGTGTCAATGAGGCAAAGATAAATGAAGGGTATTTTGGTCATTTGACTAAGGCTAGAAAGTTAAGGAAAATTCTCAAAATAGTTGACTAAGGTCAGGGAATACTTTAATGATGTATGAAAAGATGATAATGCCCTTTGAGAAATTAAAGTGAAATTAGATTTCGATAAAGGGTCTTGAAGAAATGTAGGAATTTTTTATCAGAACTTCTGGGTCTCAAAAAATTATGATACTTTGCAAGGTATTTATTTTATATTATAATGAATTTTTAAAAATGTTAGAACCATTAAAAAGGAGTGTCTAGCATTTATGTCAAAATCAGGATATTTTAAGGATATCAGTATAAGGAAAGTACCTTGGAATTTGTGCCAATTAGCTATTGGACCCAAGGAAGACCTAGCGTAGTCCAATATTCTATCCTAGGGCAGCCTAATAAGTCCCAAAAGTTTTCTTAGAGCCCAAGTCCAATAATGAATAATTTATGAATTTTTAAAAAATAAAAAAAGGAATAAAATGAGAATTAGGGTTTGCACATGATGGGACCCACACACCTCACACATGGCATCCAAGACAAGGGGGAGGGGAAGAGTTTTGTCATGTGATCTTATCTTACGTTGGCTTGGTGAGTAAGTTTAATGTGAGAGCAATTATGAGCCATTACATCAAATAGTGCACAAAGTGATCTTAGCCCTTCATTTTCCATAGAATTTTTCTATAAATACCCCCACTATTTTTACTCAAAACTGTGGCATAAGAACCCTTTGGTAACCTCGTGCAAAATGAAAACTCAAGCCAAGATAAAGAAGATTCAAGGTGCCAAAGTTCAAGCAAGTTAGAGATTAAAGGTAAGCAATCTATCCTAGCTTATTTTCCTTTGATTTGAGAGCTTGAACTTAGGGTTTCCATGGAAGAAAGTTGAGTTTTCTATAAGATGTTTGTGCTGTCCAAAACCTTAGATGAAAAGGGAAATAAGAAATTAAAGTTAGAATTATGTGATTGAAGCTTAAATAAGCTAGTTATGTGATTGGTTGTTGAATCAAGTTGATATTTTTGACTTGACCATGATTTAACTATTTTAGTTTGCACTATTCATGATAGAAGGAGATGTAATTTCAATGATTTAATGCTTCTATTGAATTCATATGATGATTTTGTGTTGCATTGGATAGGTTTGAAACCTTGGAAGCATTAGAAATTCAAGTTATAGTTTTTAGAGTTCTTCTCTATTACTATTCACTCACATGAATAGTGATTAGAATTTCATGATTTTGATGATTCCAATGGTTTTAAAATGAAAAGTTGTGTGGGATAATGTAGAGAAACAAGTATAGGAAGCATTGGAATTAAAATGACAATTTTTAGAAGAATTGCACATGCTTTGTAAATCTGTCTAGAACAGTGCATAGGAGATAGAATTTCATGATTCTAAGATCATAAATGGTTTCAAAAGATGAAATTGTGTAGGGTAAAATCAAGGCATCAATTGATTCAAAGGCCAAGTCCATTAGTTAAGATTAAGGAAGGTTAATATAGTTAAATGAGCTCAATGTTCAAGAAGAAGTTAGATTGTAATGGATGAATAATTATGTAATGTTAGGATTTGATTGTGGACTTCAAAGAGGCAGCCACACATCCAAGAGGAGTAAGAAGAAAGAGGCAAGGTTAAAGTGAAAGACATCAAGCAAGTGAGGTAGTGAACTTATCTTAAACTTGTATGTATTGAATGTTATGCTTAGTTGTGCTATGACTTTGTTGAATTGTGTTGCACATGTGTTTATGATTGAAGCTCTGTTTCTATGATTACTTTGGCCAATTGTATTTTGTCATATCCCTAATTTCTTATCTGATATATATGTACAGTTTATATGTAATCGACATGAGATTCTTGAAGTAAACTGTATCAGATTGAGGAAGAAAAGAGAAGGACTGGTAACTAAGGAAAGTTCAAGGATCTAAATGAAAATTTGAAAAGGTTTAAGGCCAAAACTAAAGGTAGAAACAAAAGTTAGGCCAAAAGGTGTAATTACCAAAAGTTAAGGGACTTAAATGTAATTTATCAAAAGTTCAGGGGCAAAAATGTAATTATGACAAAGTTGAGCCGGAAAAGGCCTAAAACTACCCAGGAATAGTTTAGTCCCAACTTTTACCAGTAGGTAGAGAAAATTATTCTGATCAGTTTAACGCAACACATATTTTTGATTTGAGGTCCCAATTAATTGATATGAATTCCTGAAGTCAGGAAAAATTATTATAGTATTTTTTGGACCTCATGATTAGATGAAACTTTACAATAAATTCCTATGTTTAATATAAGAATTTATAAAATTGACAAAGTCAGAAAATGAATCCTGTAGAATTCTTAAGGGAATTTATAGTCCAATAAAATACCCGATAAATACCTTCGGGAGAGGTTTCTCGGGATTTGTGCCATAAAGGTAATAGACCCATGTCAAGGCCCAAAATGGTGTCCCAGAGGCCCAGTGAGGTGGTTGGACAGGTAAGTGGGCCAAAGTCTATAGCAACCCCGAAAAAGTATGAAATTACGAAAATGCCCCTATGTAGTTAGATAGTACCAGAGATAGATGGAGGGCATTTTGGTCATTCTAGATAGGTAAAAAACATCCAAGCAAGTACAGGGGTGATTAGTTAGAGCCAATATATACTCTGATAAAGTATAAAGATATGTGAAATGACAATTATGCCCTTAGGATTAACATAGTGCAAGACAGTGAACTAAAGGTATTTTGGTCATTTCTCAAGGGATGGTTGCAACTAAATACTCAATCTAACAATGTCAATGGTAGGAAAAACTTAGACACTAGTTTTCATGATAGAATACATATTTTAGAATATTATAAAAATTGGGAACATAAAACAGTCTGATTTTTGTGAAATTGCTCAGATCGATACCAGACTGGACTAGAATTTTTTCTATCAATATTTCTAGTTTTTTTCAGCCAAAAACAGGCCTAAATGATGTCATGCATGGCATCATTAGAAGGCTTCTAGGGAAAGCTTGATGGAAGGTAAATTATGGACCATTAGATCAAATAGTAACCAAACTAATCTTGGCTTTCCATTTCCATCCAATTGTGCCTATAAATACCCCACCATTTCAGACTTGGGTTTGGTATCTTGAGCACCTTAGGGAACCTCTACCAAAATTTTCTTTGAAGCAAGAAATAAGCATACAACTTGGAGCAACAAGTAAGGTAACTAGTTCTTTTGTTCTTAGACTTTAATCTAATAAGTTGGCTCTTGTTTTTAAGAGATTTTTGTGACATATTTCCCTTGATGGTGCTGCTAGAAGTTCTGTCCATATGTGATAAGAATATGAGTTTTATGTTATGGATAGTTTAGACAAGCTTAAACAAGTTAGAATCAAGTGGTATAGGCTTAGAAATTCAAGTATGCATGTGGTTAGGGTTTTGTGTTCTTAGCTGCCACTTTATGAATCACTGTTAATATGTTTGAATTTCATTATTTTGATGCTTTCAATGAGTTTAAAATGGAAAATTGTGTGGGGATAAAGTAGGAAAACAAGTATTGGAAGCATTAGAATCAAAATGTGAATTTTTGGAAAATAGTAGTGGCACTTCGGTTCTGTATAGCAGCCAAGGGTGTGTTTTGATTTTGGAAATTCTGGTTTCATATTTGGATTCTACATGAAAAATTGTGTGGAAATGAACCATGAGAATTTATTGTAGAAAGAAGGAAGTATAGAACATAAAATGGAAAAAGAATGGAAGTTAGTTAAAACCTTGTCTTGGAATTGTTTTGAAGTTGAGTCGTGACTTGATGTTACTTTGTAATGGCTAAGTTTTGACATTTGTGTGGGAAGAATACCATTTCAAGAAGAGTGTGACAAGGATATCTGAAGAGGTAGAAAGAATACCTAACTATAATTTCATGTTTGTTTGATTGTATGCTTGCTTGTTAGTTATGATGTTTGGTTGAGTTTAAGATTATGGTATCATAATGATGATGAAGTATGAATGATTGCAACTCCTTGCAACTAATTTCATGACAATATGCATGTTAGAGTTTGCTTATTTATTATTATGAAGTAGCTCCCATTTCATGATAACATGTTAGGCATCTAGTCAATCATGCATGATATTATAGTTTGTATGACTTGCTATTGAGATTTCCATGAAATCTCATTCTTTCCATATGCATAACCATATTATAGGTGCTAGAACATCTTAAGAAAAAATGGTAAATATAGATGGTTGAACTTGTGTAATAAGTTATGTTGATCATTTGGCAGTATGATGATGACTTGATGGTATACCTAGCATGATATAGTGTGTTTGTAATATGAGGTAGTAACCTTATGACGAGAATTACAATGACTTAACCAATGATTTTGGACTTGAAATTTTGTACAAAAATATATAAGATATATAGATTTAAATGGAAACCAAGAACGTCTTAATTGGTTAAGTTTTTAATTTGCTATGATTTTTCTAAATTGGAGATAAAATCTAGAATTGAGATAAAGTGAGCAACTGAAGGTAGTGATGTTCAACCGCTAATTTCATATAGTAAATGAATGAATTTCTCTATGAAATTTTATGGCTTAAAGAACACATCTAGAAATTTAAATCCATAGGTAACACTTTTCATTTGGACAAGTAACCAAAGAGAAATGAATTTTTGAAATTAAGGCAAAGAAACTGGAACTTCCAGATTTACCAAATGAACAGTATTTTTCAACTAATAAACTGATTTTATTTGGATAATGTAACCTCAATTTTACATTTTTTCTTCAAATTTAAATGAAATATATTTCATTATAAATTGGAACCACCCCATTCCGATTTTTCTACTTTTAATTATGAATTTTCAAAGTTAGGTATGTGTTCTGGATTACCAAATGAACAGTAACCGTGAACAATCCCCAAGAAGAAATCTTTTGAAAATGTATATTTCTAAAGCAAAGCGATATGTAATTGGTCTAAATGACTTCCAATTGAGTATAATTGAGGTTGAAAATAAAGATACGACATATTTCATATGTGACATGGAAGCATGCACATTACATAATATTAACACTTTCACAAGCAAGCACAAGTATTTACATTAATGCATGCATTGTTTAGTATCATTTGCTATTGAGATTTTTCCAAAAATCTCACCCCTCCATGTAATCCCAATCCTAGCAGGTTTATGAATGATAAAACAGGATGAAGAAGCATGAAGAGAAGTTAGGAATTTGATAGTATAAAGGTTATGTGAAGAATTGTTCTATGTAATATTACTATTTGACTAATATAAGTAGTGATGGCCATAATGTACTAAAAAAATAGGAAATGATGAGATAAATGTATGAAATTTTATAAACATTTATTTAATATGTTAAGATTCATTTTGATACTAAGAATACCTTATTTTGATGTATGTACCAAGAGAATGAATTTTGCAAAGTAGAAAATATGTTTTCAGAATTTTTGACCACATGAACAGTAAATTTTTATGAATAAACTATAAAGAATTTGGTATGGAACTCATTTTTATCTTAAATTTAAAGATGTTATCTTCATGTATCTTTTTGAACCATTTCATTTCAATTTTTTTAGAATTAGTTATGATTTTTCAAAGTTCGTCGCTTAATCTGGAATACCATATGAACAATAACTCGAGAAGAGTAAAATTTCAGATTTAGCTAATGGACTTCCAAGGTCTTGTAAGTAGTCCTAAATGCTACTAAATAGTCCCTAAGATGTACAAAAGTAAGGATGTTTCATATTGGTATCAGAGTAGAAGTTTCTGGCGTAATATAAGATAGTTCCCAGACCCTAACTCTAAATAGTAAGTACTTTGTTATGTTAGGGTATTTATTGGGATAGTTAGCATTGGTTAATTAAGCAAATATTGCACGAATAGATATGACATTTCAAAAAGTTAAGTCAGAGCCTTCAGTTCATAAGGGAGACCCCCAACCAATAGTGATATATGAAGATGATATACATCCAAATTATGATCCTCCTTCAGACAGTGAAGAGAGTTCAGATGGTAGTATAAAGGATCAGTTAGGGAGATCTATGGTAGAATATCCCATAGATGCTTTTATATACTCAAACCTGTAGTCTGGAGGTTATGTAGAGATTCAGCTTAATGTTGTGCATGCACTAGATGATATTGCACCAGATGATGTTGAGTCGAGTGACTTTGTACAGTATTAGTTTGTGGGAGTACCCTCTAACCTTGATGTAAACTCTATTCCTCCGATGAGAGGATAGATTATGGATGGGAAAGCTGAGTACTAGTACTGAATTATGAAACATCCTACTTTTACCACCTCAAAGTACGTATTTAGAAGCATATTTGTTTAGTGGAATCACTACATTAGCCCAAAAATTAAAATTTTAAAACTTACTTCTCAGGTACTGCTCATTTGGTGATTTCCATATTTACAATCCAATTTTAAAAATTCATAACTAATTATAAAAAAATTGTATGTAGTTGATCCAAATTTCTAATTGAATCTCTTCTATAGGTATTTAAGGGAAAAATATAAAACTGGACATTTACCTTGCCAATTAATACAGTTAAATTGATATTTTTTACTATTCATATGGCAAATTCTGGAACTTCTAGATTCTATCTCTTAATTTTGGAAACTCATTTCTCTTGATATATATATCCAAATGAGGCGTGTTACCTATGAATTTAAAGTTCTAGATGTGTATTACATGATCATAAAATTTTATGAATTAATTCCTTCATTTGCTAGGTTAAACTGAAGCCACAACAAAACTGCTTCAACATGCATTCATATAATAGATAAACCATCTCTTTTGCCTTCCATGCATTCATATACATCATGGGGTTATACCATAATTCTTTCATACATTTTCTTTACATATAATGGATAATACATAACAATACATAAAAAGGCTAACATACATGCATGCCATCACTTGTCTACTTTTCCTCTTCCACTCCTTAGCGCATGTACCAAACATGATTTCTCCATCATTATTATTGTTGGTTATAGGAAAGTGAGATTCTAGGGAATCTCATTAGCAAACATTACCACTTAAATATGCAAGATGGATGCTAATGCATGATATGTACTTTCATTAAACTTTGATTAGTGACATGCCACCATGCTATATACTTTTGCATAAAAGTGCATGGCCATGGACAACATGTTATTCACAATACATTCAACAACATTTATCATGTCACAACATCATTCAAATATCATATACATGGCAACACATAAGCATATCACATCAAGCACATAAAGAGGTAAGTCCACTACCTTGTACTTAAGCTTTTCTCTTGATCTTTTGCACTTGCTCCCTAGCTTTCCAACCATGAAGCCTTTAGGTCAATCACTTCTCAACATTTTGTTGGATGTTTCAAGGTCTTAAAAACATTCATATTCATCACATAATTCATTAGGACCATGAACTCCAACAATGTTCAAGACTATCCTTGATAAATTCTTAACTCTTTACTAACATAACTTTCTCTAATCTTCACTAATTAACTTGGCCTTTGAACCAATTTATGTCTTGACTTTACCCTACACAATTTTATCTTTTGAATCCATTTATGAGCTTAGAATCATAAAATTCTAGCTCCTATGCACTGTTCTATACAGAATTGCATAACACCCTCTTTTCTTTAAAAAATTCTTATTTTGATTGTAATGCTTCCCATACTTGTTTCTCCACTTTATCCCACACAACTTTTCATTTTAAAACCATTGGAATTATCAAAATTATAAAATTATAATCACTATTCATGTGAGTGAGCAGTAATAGAGAAGAACTTCAAAAACTACAACTTGTAATTTCATTGCTTCTAAGATTCAAAACCTATCCAATCCTACACAAAATCATCATATAAATTCAATGGAAGCATTAGATCATTGAAATTCCATTTCCTTCCATTATGAACAGTGCAAACCAAAATGGTTCAACCATGGCAACGTTAAGAATATCAACTTTATTCAACAACCAATCACTTAACTAGCTTGTTTATGTAAGGAGTTGGAAGACACACAGCGGAAATTAACTTAAAAAATTTTCCATTCCCTGCTAGGATCTACTGTATGTGTTTAAGTCAAGTGGAAAGAAGTATTACCCTCTGTATTCATTCGCGACTTCCTCAGCTTCTGGTTGGGACATTCACAGCTTCTCTCTGCGGCTCGTGATCTCTTTCCGGTCGCAAGAAGTCGACGACTCAGGTCAGCTTCCTCTACTGGTATCCACACGAACAACGTTCCAACCAAGAATGACGTGCTAGCACCTCCTGTCCCTCCAGGGCTTACTCAACAATTCGTCCTCTCCATCTCTATTTTGGCAGTTTCTTATCTGCAAACCTTTTGCGGATTCCCGTTCACCCTTTTCTCTATCAAATCGTAGCTCCTAAATGTCAGATATATAGGATGCTATTCGTGTTGCAACAGAGTTGGATTTTTGGAAGTAATCTTATATTAATTCTGAAATTAATACAATATCATATATTGTATAATTTATTAAGAAACTAATTAAATAAATAGTGTTTATATTAAATCCGTCCCACAGATTTAATTCACCTATTTATTTAATTTAAAATAAAGATAAGACAAAATTATATTTGATTTATTCTCATAAATCAAATTTGAGATATCATATCAATTTGAATTTCAAATTCAAACGTGATAGAGATTTAATTTATCCTTATAAATATCTCTTATATGAGATATCATATCAATTTGAATTTTAAATTCAAACGTGATAGAGATTTAATTTATCCTTATAAATTAAATCTTGTAAATATCTCTTATATGAGATATTATATTAATTTGAATTTCAAATTCAAACGTGATAGAGATTTAATTTATCCTTATAAATTAAATCTTGTAAATATCTCTCATATATAATGTATATATATGAATATAAATATAAATAAATATATACATCCACCCTGGATCATTTATTGAATCTGGACATGTCTTAGATTCAATGAATCTGGACATCATAGCTCGTGTTGGGCTATTTTGTGTGCGGCCCTGTAGGCCCATATGAAGTTGGCAGTGGGCCATTTACTATACTGACTCACAAGTCGCAAGCTGTCTCTAGCAAGACATCATGACTACCTAAATCATATGAGGATCGATAAACGATGTAACCTTTTATACAACCATATCATATCCCTTTTTTCACACGATATTTTGGTCATAGATGAGGCATGGAGAATGTCATCCTCCTATTCCTGACCGTTACTTTCTTGATCCCTAAGTAGTCTGACTATAGAAATAGAACTACCTTTCCATTACAGTATGGCTATACATTTCTTAGACTCACTCATCGAGGGGCCCAGTAATATCTCTCTTCGAATGTAAGGGATAAATTCCATCTTGACCATTCACATTCCTCCGCATGGAAAACCACTAAGCCCGAAGATAGTCTTTATGATCACTCGATCAAAAGTGACTTTTGACTAGGTCAAAGCTGAGCGTTTGTCATGTAGGAATCCATGATAATTTCAGGTCAAAGTGTATAGTGACATGGTTTGTATATGAAAGAAGCTTATGACTTAACCCATACAGCTCTCTCATAGCGGGTCGGTCTAATACCTTGTACTCTTATATGTGCCTATGACTTTTATTTATATCTCTATACATCTTCAAAGTCATACTAGTCTTATTTTATCTCTGCTCCCACATAGATGACTGACTAGGGACATTTATGATAAGATCATGAGTTATCCAAGGATGGTCATCATAGTAAACATGCAAATAATATAATAACACAATTAATAAATTCATAAATCAACAATGTTCATGAGACAATGATTGGCCCCTAGGGCACAATTTCCAATAGTTTAAGCTTCAATCATATAACTCTAACTTTAATTTCTTCTTTCTCCAGTCATCTAAGGTTTTTGGACAGCACAACACCTTAGATAAAACTCAACTCTTCTCCATAAAAACCCTAAGTTCAAGCTCCCAAATCAAAGGAAAATAAGCTAGGATAGATTACTTACCTTTAATCTCTAACTTGCTTGAACTTTGGTACCTTGAATCTTCTTTGTCTTGGCTTGAATTTTCATTTTGCAAGAGTTTCCACAAGGGTTCATGCTCCACCATTTTGATTCAGATTTGTGGGGTATTTATAAAAAATCTCATGAAAAATCAATAGCCAAGATTAGTTTGTGTACTATTTGATCTAATGGCTTATATTTGATCTTGGATTAGCTTGCCCTTGAAGCCAATGAGATGACATCATCCATGACATCATCAAAGGACACCTCAAAGCTCATGTGGATAAATTACAAAGGGAGGAAGCATCTAAAAAAATTCCAGTCCAATCCAGTACCGATTCCCCAAAAACCAGACTGTTTTCTAAATCTAATTTTTCTGAGATTCCATATTATACTTTCTAACCTTAAATCCATTATCTGGATTCTTCCTACCATTTACACTCTTGTACTAGGTCAAAACTTAATTACAGATCCCTTGGCAAATGACTGAAATGCCCTTAGTTCACTGTCTTGCACTATATTAACCCTAAGGACATAATTGTCATTTTACACCTCTTTATACTTTATCAGAGTATATACTAGCTCTAACTAATTACCCCTATACTTGCTTGGACATTTTTGACCTATCCAGTATGACCAAAATGCCCTCCATCTATTTCTTGTATAATCTGGTTACATAGGGGCATTTTCATAATTTCACACTCTTCCGGGGTTGCTCTAGGCTCTAGCCCACTTAACTGTCCAATCACCTCACTGGGCCTCTAGGATGCCATTTTGGGCCTTGATATGGGTCTATTGCTTTATGGCACAAATCTTGAGAAACCTCTCCCAAAGGTATTTATCGTGTATTTTATTACATTGTAAATTTTCTTAAAATTTTTACAGGATTCATTTTTTGACCCTGTCAATTTTATAAATTCTCATATTAATTATAGTCCATTTATTTTCCAAAATGACTATTATACCCCTTGGGACTTTTACTATTTATATGTTGGTCCCTATACTTTTGCTTATTTGCAGTTTAGTCCCTCTCTTTCTTCAAGACTTGTCTAACCTTTATTATTCCTTATGATTATTGTCACAATCCTTTCTAAACCTCTTTCCACTATCAGTATTATAAAGATAGGGAAAATTTAGGATTTGACATTTCTACCCCTTAAAATAAATTTCGTTCTCGAAATTTACTTGGCACCTTAGTCAACAATCTTGGATCGATCCCTTTTTCTTCTGTATGACTAAGGATTGAGGTATTTATCTCTTATCTTCTATCTTAACATCTTAGTGGAGTACCTTTCATGTCCACAGATCTTCATATCTTTACTATTATTACTTTTCTTCTATTCTGAATCAACTCAATCAGAGTTGAACGCTACCTTATTCTGTTACTTGCTTTGCATCCATTTGCATATAGACTTCTCACTATACTAGACTTATGAGTAGTGTCCATTTCTTTCATATAAAAGTCTCTCAAATACTGCTATATTTTGGAGTTTCTGTCAATTACTCGTCATACCTTTAACACGTATCTCTTATTATTTCTCTAAGTATCTAGCAGAATTTTCTTAACATCCGCAAAACTTTATTTCTCATTTTTGTCCCATCATACTTCTTTTCTTCTTATCATAATACAGAGAGAGGACTTATGTCATTATTCTTTCTTTCTTTACTTTATTGCTAGATAGGAGCACATACTCTAACATACATAATGCCTGGCCAACATATTGTGGGACTACATACCTGCTCATGAATGCAAAGCTCTAACATCAGAGCTCAAACATTTCTTTCTTTAATATGCACAGCTCTAACACTCAAAGATTTAGCATAATTTACAAATATAACATAATGTCTGGCATTTCCTGCGAGTAAAAGCTCTCACTTGCTACTTCATTTGTAACATAACATTTAAACATCTTATCCCTTTCAAAAAGGGAGCCTCTTTATCTGTTTACAAAGCTAGCTATAAAGCCACTTCATATTGTACTTCTTGATACATATTTCTCATTATGTATCACATTACATATTTCTCATAATGTATCTCATTAGGTATTTTTCATGTCGTATCATGGCATATCTGGCCAAATCTGGCTATATCATGCTCTATCTTGCCTTGTCATTTTGAGATACCATAAGTTAAACATTCTCTTACTGTTTATAACCCCTTTCTAACTTTTCATAGCTCTTTCTATCATTTTACATAACTCTGTGCATATATGCCAAACTTCTGTGGCATTTACACCCTTTTCATCACTTCCCAGGGGGTCACCCATTATTGGGCTACTCTTACCTGAGCACGCTTAATTGAAAAGTACAGATAAAAATCTAAAGCACTGGTGATAATAGGCTATAATCCTGGTACTTTACTATCTTCGACATTCTTATACTATCTCTCATGGGTCTATCTAGCCTTCTAATCCCTTTATCCTCATCTGGAGAATCTATTTGTCTCTCGTTCTTATTCTCTATAATCCCATCTTAGTGATCTCTTTATTATTATTTGACCCCTGCTCATATCTTATAAAATATTCTCATAAATCCTTGGTACTTAGGATTAATAACTTTAACTTTGATCACTTAGTTCTTGTTGCGTGTAATAAGATTATGAGCTTAGTCCCTAACAGTAATAAGGCTATCTAAAATTAACATAATGGGTACTCTCTCTGTTATGAGTTAACCAACTTATGAAGCTTCTATACCTTAACCTTTTCCTTGGTATTCGTCCTTCCAAAGAAATATTGTACTTATGGCTCATTACTTTCTTTCTATAGGCTTAGTATACTGCGACCCTCGGGATTTACTGCGATCAACCGTAACCCTTTTCAGGATCTAACTGTGACCCTGTAATTTTATTCATTGTGAGTCATATTAGGATCTAACTGCAATCCTCTGGAATCTACTGCGATTCCATTGTACTGTATTCTTATCTATAGAAGACTTAAACCAACGGACAAAGTTACAAGGTTAGTCACTTCCATATAGTTGCTAACTCAATAGATAATTCCCCAAAAATGATCACAGAAGCCAATATTATCTATTAGGACTTTATTCATTTCCTTTATCATTCAGGAATTTCTCATATCATTCCTATCTTTCATAACTGTACTATATCTAGCACTGCAGAGAGCTATACAGGCTCTACCATGCACATATCCATCACAAACTGTTTATTCTCTTGTCTCTATCTCAAGAGCAATCTGACTCTATTGCAAAAGCAATATAGCTCTATTGCAAAAATGTTAACTTCTACTGCATAGATGCTGCTCCCTCTGAGAGCTACATCATCTTTCATAATTGTGTCACATTTTATTTCATGTTCATAGCATATCATTCATGTATCTTATCCCTACTGAAGGGATATGTCCTGAGTACTATTATCATTTGTCTAAAGATTCACTATTAACCTTCATCTCTAATCTCATCTATTGCTTTATCATTACTAAGTTGAATTATCTAATTGCATGTCGTATGCCATGAGAGCAACATAATTTTCTTATCATATATACTCTATCCTTAATGAAATGCGGAAGGGAGTATTTATTCATCAGAGCATACTCCAACATGCATAATATGCAAGGAGATGCAATCATTTAAGCTTTCTCAAACAAGCGTGTCATCATATGACAACTGCAAGGAGATGCAATTTCTCATCATAACTCATGGAAACATAAGCCATATCATTATTACATAATTTGCTCAGCCATCCTCTATATGTATACTGCGATTAAATAATTAACTAGGTAATCTTTGAAAGCATCCTGTCCCTTTATCACCTTAACTGCCAGATTATATATCATATTATCTGATCAGATTATTGTCAAAACTTAAAGGCACTATTTATCTAACTTAGGCTTCCACGTTACCCTTTTACTAGAGTCTAGACTCAACCCTTCATTACTCTTTCTTACATAGGGAATAAGGGAGACACTTTATCTATTTAACTGTGGCTACCTTTCTCTCTCTACCCATCATAAACTTATTTTCTTATTTTGCATACATATACCACTCTGTTAAACTTCTACAACTACTTGAGAAAAACTCTTTCTTTGCAACACAAAATTCAATCCGCCAATGAACTTCTCCGTCATTCAACCTCATTACTCATGTGGATAAACTCAGCTAAGTATTTATCAAAGGGTTTCTCTTTCCCTAATTTAACAATTAGCTTTGTTGGAAATTATGCCCTAGGGGCCAATCATTATCTCATGAACATTGTTAATTTATGAATTTATTAATTGTGTTATCATATTATTTGCATGTTTACTGTGATGACCATCCTTGGATAACTCATGATCTTATCCTAAATGTCCCTGGTCCGTCATCTATGCGGGAGCAGAGATGAAATAACACCAGTATGACTTTGAAGATGTATAGAGATATAAATCAAAGTCATAGGCACATGTAAGAGTACAAGGTGTTGGACCGACCCGCTATGAGAGAGTTGCATGGGTTAAGTCATAAGCATCTCTCATATACAAACCATGTCACTATGCCCTTTGACCTGAGATCATCATGGATTCCTACTTGACAAACGCTCAGCTTTGACCTAGTCAAAAGTCACTTTTGACCGAGTGATCATAAAGACTATATTCGGGCTTAGTGGTTTTCCATGCGGAGGAATGTGAATGGTCAAGATGGAATTTGTCCCTCACATTCGTAGAGAGATATTACTGGGCCCCTCGATGAGTGAGTTTGAGAAATGTATGGCCATACTATAATGGAAAGGTAGTTCTATTTCTATAGTCAAACTACTCAGGGATCGAGAAAGTAACGGTCAGGAATAGGAGGATGACATTCTCCATGCCTCATCCATGGCCAAAATATCGTGTGACAAAAGGGACATGATATGGTTGTATAAAAGGTTATATCGTTTATCGATCCTCATATGATTTGGGTAGTCATGATGTCTTGCTAGAGCTGCTTATGACTTGTGAGTCAGTATAGTAAATGGCCTACTGCCAACTTCATATGGGCCTACAGGGTCACAAACAAGATAGCCCAATATGAGCTATGATGTCCAGATTCAATGAATCTAAGACATGTTCAGATTCAATGAATGATCCAGGGTAGATGTATATGTTTTTTTATATTTATATTCATATATATATAAATTCGTATATATACATTATATATGAGAGATATTTACAAGATTTAATTTATAAGGATAAATTAAATCTCTATCATGTTTGAATTTGAAATTCAAATTAATATGATATCTCATATAAGAGATATTTACAAGATTTAATTTATAAGGATAAATTAAATCTCTATCACATTTGAATTTGAAATTCAAATTAATATGATATCTCATATAAGAGATATTTACGAGATTTAATTTATACTATCATGTTTGAATTTAAAATTCAAGTTGATATGATATCTCATATAAAAGATATTTACAAGATTTAATTTCTAAGGATAAATTAAATCTCAATAATGTTTGAATTTGAAATTCATATTGATATGATATCTCAAATTTAATTTATGAGAATAAATCAAATATAATTCTGTCTTATCTTTATTTTAAATTAAATAAATAGGTGAATTAAACCTGTGGGACAGATTTAATATAAACACTATTTATTTAATTAGTTTCTTATCAAATTATACAATATATGATATTGTATTAATTTCAGAATTAATATAAGATTACTTCCAAAAATCCAACTCTGTTGCAACACAAATAGCATCCTATATATCTGACATTTAGGAGCTACGACTTGATAGAGAAAAGGGTGAACAGGAATCCGTAAAAAGTTTGCAGATAAGAAACTGCCAAAATAGAGACGGAGAGGACGAATTGTTGAGTAAGCCCTGGAGGGACAGGAGGTGCTAGCATGTCATTCGTGGTTGGAACATTGTTCGTGTGAATACCAGTAGAGGAAGCCGACCTGAGTTGCCGACTTCTTGCGATCAAAAAGAGATCACGAGCCGCAGAGAGAAGCTGTGAATGTCCCAACCAGAAGCTGAGGAAGTCACGACTGAATACTGAGGGTAATACTTCTTTCCACTTGACTTAAACATATACAGTAGATCCTGGTAGGGAATGGAAAAGTTTTTAAGTTAATTTTTGCTGCGTGTCTTCCAATTCCTTACAAGCCTTACGCTCAACACTCTCTAACTGAGAGAAATACTTCTCATAAATTATTCGATAAAAACTTCTCAGGTAAGCGGATCAGTCTCCATCACATATGGAGTGACTTCTGTATCTCTCTACTGTTTCTTAAATCTTTTTGTCTATCTCAGTCTGCTCTATACTAGACTGTGGTTCCTTTCTTGTCTATCTCTGGATCCTGACTAACTTAAGTTACATGGATCTCACTTATCATCTAGCACTATTACTTTTATTCTCTAGGGTGCTCTACCCTAGGTCTGCTAGGTTACTGTCTCTTCGTGATGGGATCCCTTTGTTTTGGGAACATAAACTTTCTATCTATTAACCATCACGTCTTTAATCTTAAGCCACTTATTAGGCTCATTCTTAGGCAAATCTCATTCTAAGTTCTTATTATACTATTTAATAAAGATTAGCTGAATAAATCTTTTGTAACATAGATAAACTCCTGGTGATTATATGGAGGATCTACTTCTGAACATTTTCTTAAAGTGATCTCCTGTATCTCAGTACCTCGTACTATTTGGCTTACCTACATCATGTGCTAAACCTCTAACTAATAAACTTTAGTGAGGTTGGCATCTTTATTCTTGTCATTAGATCTCTGTGCATTCTAGTCATATTGGCTAGTCGTGGCTCATACTCCCTGTGAACTTTAGTCGCGGCCATCTCCACTTGCTCGTCACGACTTGACAGCTTTGTGTTCTTCAGTTGTGACTATAAGTCATGTTCTGTCGTAACTTGAAAACTTTGGGACTTTCTATTATGACTAATAGTCTTTACTTGTCAACCAAAAACTTCTGTAAACATTTGTTGCGACCTATCATAGCTCTGCCTAAACACTCTCTTCTTATGTTCCTAACTTTGATGAACTTGAGTCAATTGAAATTCATCCATATCTATCTATCATAATCACATAAGACAGGGAACATATTCACATAGATGTTCAACCATTTATCTTTTCATTATATCACATTAAAACTCATATTTTATATCATCATAACATTTGTACATACATTACATACATCCCACTACATATCTGGGGTACATTATAACTATTATTCATCTGAGTAGATACTTCTCTTTACAATGTCTACACATTTACATTACCCTTCATCTTTTTTTACATTCTTTTCTAGGGAATAGTGAATTGTAAATACTTCTGCATATAGAAGTGCCACCCCTATATATCAGTTAATGGATCATTTATTAAAACTCACTTAACTCTATGTGCCATGTAGGGGGTATATGGCAATATCTGACTTAGTACCATCTCATGCCAATCTTCTAGAGTATAAACTTGATTTAAGTTAATACCCTCTATGGTATATCTGTCTATCATCCCTACTACAGTATTGAGGAACTTTAGATAAGCTGACTGCTCTTGATCTCTACTTCTGTCCATCTCTTGACCTAAACTGAGTAATTCACTTTCCACAGCTTTCTTGAGATTGATATGGTCAACATTATCTGTCTTTAACAGAGAAGGCTGGGGTTGACTAGGACTAGGAACATCACACTGATCTTTCTCTATAAAGTCATATATTCCTGGACTTTGAGAATGGATAGGGACTGTCATAAACTCTGACTGGATCTTTGGATTAAGGAACTATTATATATTACTAATCTCAAATCTATCCTCAAACTCTGGCAGAGGAGGAATAATATATGGTCTACTTGTAATCCAGTACCAGTACTTAGCTTCCTTAGCTCCAGACTGTCCTCTTATAGGATGAATAGGGCTTACATAAGGGTTAGAGGGCACTTCCACGAACTCATATTATTTCTCTTATCATTTCTTTCTACTAATCCTCAAGAAATTTTTGAGGCTATTGATCTTTAGTTTACATCTCCAATATCCTATTTATTCATTTAGGAATATGAGATAACTTATCATATCAGGCCATTTTACCTTAACTAGGCCATATTCATTCTATCATAACAACTCTTATCGCCTGTAAGACTTCTGTGTCCCTAGCCTGAAGGATTTATGTGTCCTTGGACTTATTGCAATCTAACTGTAATCCATAATTGAGTCAGCTATTTTCTTTCAGCTAACTAAGGAAAGGTCTGGCTCACATCTTTATGCCATTCATACTTTTAAGTTTTTCCTTTATCCTCCTTGATCACTAATAGGTGAGAAAGTACCTCTCATTAAGCCTCAATAATCCATTTCCCTAGAGAATTAATCACCAATCCATAATCTTAGTTGGATTGTGAACAAGTAACCCATTAATAACCTCAATCTCAATTAGGCCTTAGGTAACCGCTACATACTCTGTT
The DNA here is from genome assembly GCA_037074615.1 of Leucaena leucocephala. Taxonomy (NCBI): domain Eukaryota; kingdom Viridiplantae; phylum Streptophyta; class Magnoliopsida; order Fabales; family Fabaceae; genus Leucaena; species Leucaena leucocephala. Next base: position 18,527,201 of record CM073519.1, read on the forward strand.
TCCTAATTAGAGCAAGTTTATCTTGCACCATAACCTCTATTATGTGCTAAAACTTTGTTCTGTACCAATGCAGAACCTTTTGCTCTAATACTAAAATAAAATATCATACTTTTACCACCTCAGAGTACATATTCGAAAGCATATTTGTTTAGCAGAAGCATTACATTAACCCAAAAATTAAAATTTTAAAGCTTACTTATCGGGTACTGTTTATTTGGTGATTTCCAAATTTACAATCCAATTTTTAAAATTCATAACTAATTATAGAAAAATTGTATGGAGGTGATCCAAATTTATAATTGAAGCTCTTCCATAGCTCTTTAAGGAAAAAATATAAAACTGGACATTTACCTTGCCAATTGATACAGTTAAATCGATACTTTTTACTGTTCATATAGCAAATTTTGGAACTTCCAGATTCTGTCTCTTAATTTTGAAAATTCATCTCTCTTGATATACATATCCAAATGAGATGTGTTACCTATGAATTTAAAGCTATAGATGTGTATTACATGATAAAATTTTGTGAATTAATTCCTTCATTTGCTAGGTCAAACTGAAGCCACAACAAAACTGCTTCAGGACCTACGTTTTTACCATTTCAGTTTCCTTTCTTTCACTTTCAATAATTGTTCCAACATGCATAAACCATCTATTTTGCCTTCCATGCATTCACATACATTATGGGGTTATACCATAATTCTTTCATACATTTTCTTTACATATAATGGATAATACATAACAATACATAAAAAGGCTAACATACATGCATGCCATCACTTGTCTACTCTTCCTCTTCCACTCCTTAGCCCATGTACCAAACATGATTTCTCTATAATTATTATTGTTGGTTATAGGAGAGTGAGATTCTAGGGAATCTCATTAGCAAACATTACCACTTAAATATGCAAGATGGATCCTAATGCATGATATGTACTTTCATTAAACTTTGATTAGTGACATGCCACCATGCCATATACTTTTGCATAAAAGTGCATGGCCATGGACAACATGTTATTCACAATACATTCAACAACATTTATCATGTCACAACATCATTCAAATATCATATACATGGCAACACATAAGCATATCACATCAAGCACATAAAGAGGTAAGTCCACTACCTTGTACTTAAGCTTTTCTCTTGATCTTTTGCACTTGCTCCCTAGCTTTCCAACCATGAAGCCTTTAGGTCAATCACTTGTCAACATTTTGTTGGATGTTTCAAGGTCTTAAAAACATTCATATTCATCACATAATTCATTAGGACCATGAACTCCAACAATGTTCAAGACTATCCTTGATAAATTCTTAACTCTTTACTAACATAACTTTCTCTAATCTTCACTAATTAACTTGGCCTTTGAACCAATTGATGTCTTGACTTTACCCTACACAATTTTATATTTTGAATCCATTTATGAGCTTAGAATCATAAAATTCTAGCTCCTATGCACTGTTCTATACAGAATTGCATAACACCCTCTTTTCTTTAAAAAATTCTTATTTTGATTGTAATGCTTCCCATACTTGTTTCTCCACTTTATCCCACACAACTTTTCATTTTAAAACCATTGGAATCATCAAAATTATAAAATTATAATCACTATTCATGTGAGTGAGCAGTAATAGAGAAGAACTTCAAAAACTACAACTTGTAATTTCATTGCTTCCAAGATTCAAAACCTATCCAATCCTACACAAAATCATCATATAAATTCAATGGAAGCATTAGATCATTGAAATTCCATTTCCTTCCATTATGAACAGTGCAAACCAAAATGGTTCAACCATAGCAACGTTAAGAATATCAACTTTATTCAACAACCAATCACTTAACTAGCTTGTTTAAGCTTCAATCATATAACTCTAACTTTAATTTCTTCTTTCTCCATTCTTCTAAGGTTTTTGGACAGCACAACACCTTACATAAAACTCAACTTTCCTCCATGAAAACCCTAAGTTCATGCTACCAAATCAAAGGAAAATAAGCTAGGATAGATTACTTACCTTTAATCTCTAACTTGCTTGAACTTTGGTACCTTGAATCTTCTTTGTCTTGGCTTGAATTTTCATTTTGCAAGAGTTTCCCCAAGGGTTCATGCTCCACCGTTTTGATTCAGATTTGTGGGGTATTTATAAAAAATCTCATGAAAAATCAATAGCCAAGATTAGTTTGTGTACTATTTGATCTAATGGCTTATATTTGATTTTGGATTAGCTTGCCCTTGAAGCCAATGAGATGACATCATCCATGACATCATCAAAGGATACCTCAAAGCCCATGTGGCAAAATTACAAAGGGATGAAGCATCCAAAAAAATTCCAATCCAATCCAGTATCGATTCCCCAAAAACCAGACTGTTTTCTGAATCTAATTATGAGATTCCATATTATGCTTTTTGACCTTAAATCTAGTATCTGGATTCTTCCTACCATTGACACTCTTGTACTGGGTCAAAACTTAATTATAGATCCCTTGGCAAATGATTGAAATGCCCTTAGTTCATTGTCTTGCACTATATTAACCCTAAGGACAAATTGTCATTTTACACCTCTTTATACTTCATCAGAGTATATACTAGTTCTAACTAATTACCCCTATACTTGCTTGGACATTTTTGACCTATCTAGCATGACCAAAATGCCTTCTATCCATCTCTGGTACAATCTGGCTACATATGGGCATTTTCATAATTTTACACTCTTTCGGGGTTGCCTTGGGCTCTGGCCCACTTAACTGTCCAATCACCTCACTAGGCCTCTGGTATGCCATTTTGAGCCTTGATATGGGTCCATTGTTTTCATGGCATAAATCCTGAGAAACCTCTCCCAAAGGTATTTATAAATTGTCATATTAATTATAGAAATTTTTTGTAAAGTTTTATCTTATTTTGATGTTCGAGAAATACTGTCATAAGTTTTCTTGACTTTAGGAATTTATATCAAATAATTGGGACCTTAAATCAAAATTATGTGTTGCGTTACTTACTGGTAAAATTTGGGACTAATATGATTCTGGGCATTTTTAGGCCTTTTCTGGCTTCACTTTCTCATAATTATATTTTTGCCCCTGAAAACTTTCTATCTTTTCAATTAAGTCCCTTAACTTTTTATAATTACACATAATGGCCCAAACTTTATGTCAACTTCCTTTTGGCACCATTAAACCTTTTGGACTTTTCACTTTAGTCCCTTTCTTTTCCAAAATGACTATTATACCCCTTGGGACTTTTACTATTTATATGTAGGTCCCTATACTTTTGCTTATTTGCAGTTTAGTCCCTCTCTTTCTTCAAGACTCATCTAATATTTATTATTCCTTTTGATCATCATAATAATCCTTTCTAAACCTCTTTCCAATATCATTATTATAAAGATAGAAAAAAATTAGGATATGACAAATTATAGGTAGACCAGATATTATTCCTCCTCCACCAGAGTTCGAGGATATATTTGATATGAGTAATTATACTATAGTCTCTTAATCTAGAGATCCAGTCAGAGGCTATGACAGTCCCTTTCCATTCTCAAAGCCCAAGAATATGTGATTTTATAGAGAAAGATCAGTGTGATATTTCTGGCCCTAGTCAACTATAGCCTTCTTTGCTAACGACAGATAATGTTGACTATATTAGTCTCAAGAAAGTTATGGAGAGTGAATTACTCAATCTAGGTTAAGGGATGGATAGAAGTAGAGATGAAGGGTAGTCTGTTTATCTGCAGTTCCTTAATGCCGTAGTAGGGATGATAAACAAATATACAATAGAGGGCATTGACTTGAATCAAGTTTACACTCTAGCAGACTGGCATAGGATGACAGTAAGTCAAATACTGCCATATACCCCTAATGGAAAGTAGAACTAAGTGAGTTTTTGGCCAATGATCCACCAACTGATATATAAGGGTGGCATTTTTGTATGCAGAAGTATATATAGTTCACTATTCTTGAGAAAAGAATGTAAAAAGAGATGAGGGGTCATGTAAAATTGTAAATAGTGTAAAGTAAAGTAATTACATAGATGTATGATAGTTATGATGTACCCTGAATATGTAATATATGTCACATCCTTACTTTCAACCTTAATTATACTTTATTAGAAGTTATTGGAAACAATTACATGACCATTTTCTTTGGAAACATTCATTTCCAAAAGAATTGCTCTCAGGTACTGTTCATATTACTGTTCATTTGGTAATTCTAGAACATGTACCCTACTTTAAAAATTCATAATTAATTGTAGAAAACTCTAAATAAGTTGGTTCCAATTTCTACTGAAAGCTCCTTCATAAAGATTTGAAGGAAAAATATAAAATTGAAGTTCCAGTGTCCCAATGAAATCAGTTTATTTGTTGAAAAACACTGTTCATTTGGTAAAATCTGGAAGTTTCAATTTCTTTGCCTTAACTTCAAAAATTCATTTATCTTTCTTTACTTATCCAAATGAACCATGTTACCTATGGATATGAAGCTCCATATGTTTTCTTTAAGTTCATAAAATTTCACAGAAGAATTCATTCATTTGTTATATAAAATCAATGCGTGAACGTCGCTGCCTCTAATCACTAAGTTTATCTCAATTCTAGATTTTAAGTTCAAATTAAAAAAATTATAATAGATTGAATTCTTAACCAATTGAGGCATTCTTGGTGTTCATTTAAGTCTATGTATCTTAAATACAATCATGCCAAATTTTAGGTTCAAACTCGTTGATTAAGGCATCATAATCATCATCACACCACCACAACCTCAGAAATTAATTACAGAATCATACATCATACATCCATCATATCCTTTCATAGTGACATGTAACTCATATAATTGATCATACAAGTTCAACCATCTATATTTACCCTTTTTCCTTGTGAAGTTACAACACCTATAACATGGTTACGCATATAGGAGGAATGAGATTTCATAGAAATAAATCCCAATAGCAAGTTACACAAACCATAATACCATGCATGATTAATTGGATGCTTAACATGTTATCATGAGATGGGAGCTACTTCATAATGATACATAAGCAAACTATAACATGCATATTGTCATAACATAAGTTTCAAGGAGTTACAATCATTCATGCTTCATCGTCAAGATGATGACACATTATCATGCTCAACCAAACATCATAACTAACAAGCAAGCAAACAATTAAGCAAACATGAAAGTATAGTTAGGTATTCTTGCAACCTCTTAGCTATCCTTGTCAAAGTCTTCTTGAGATGATTTCCTTCCTTCACAAATGTCAAAACCTAGCCATTACAAAGCAATATCAAGTTACAACTCAACTTGAACACAAAACCAAGACTAGGTTTTCTCTAACTTCTATTCTTTCTCTATTTTATGTTTCATACTTCCATTTTTCAAAAATAAATTTTCATGGTTCATTTCCACATAATTTTTCATTTAGAATCCAAATATGAAACTATAATTTTCAAAATCAAAACATATCACAAGTTGCTACCCTTGACCGAATCAAACCCTTGTTTTCCAAACATTCACATTTTGATTCCAATGCTTCCAATACTTGTTCTCCTACTTTATCTCCACACAATTTTCTATTTTAAACTCATTGGAAGCATCAAAATCATGAAATTCTAACATATGAATAGTGTCACGCATAGTAGTAGCCATGAACACAAAACCCTAACTTCATGCATACTTGAATTTCTAAGCTTATACCACTTGATTCTAGCTTGTTTAATCTTATCTAAACTATCCATAACATAAAACTCATATTCTAACCATATATGGAAAGCACTTCCAGAAGCAACCACAAGGGAAATATGGGACAAAAACCGTTAAAATCAAGAGCTAGGTGGCTAGAATTAAGCTTAAGAACAATGGAGATGATTACCTTGCTTGTTGCTTCAAGTTGTGTGCTTCTTTCTTGGTTGAATGGAAATTTTGCAAGAGTTTCCATATGGTTCCAAGGGATTCAAAATGAGGTCTGAAATGAGGGGGTATTTATAGATAAATTTGGGTGAAAATGGATGGCCAAGCTTGATTTGGTTACTATTTGATCTAATTGTCCATATTCATTCTTGAACAAACTTGCCCTAGAAACCATGCCTTTTGATGCCATGCATGACATCACACAAGGCCATGTTTGTCTAGAAAAAGGTAAATATTCTGATAGGAAAAATTTCAGTCTAGTTTGGTACTGATCGGAGCAGTTTCACAAAAAAATAGACTGTTTTCTGTTTCTAATTTTTATAATATTCCAGGATATATATTCTATCCTGGAAACCAGTGTCTAGATTTCTTATACCATTTACATTATTATATTGAGTATTTATCTGCCATCCATCCCTTGAGAAATGACCAAAATACCCTTGGTGTCCTTTCTTGCACTATATTAACCCTAAGGGCATAATTGTCATTTTGCCCCTCCTTATATTGGCTCTAACTAATCATACTTATACTATATGCCATATTTTTAGCCTATCCCAGATGACCAAAATGCCTTCCATCTATCACTGGTACAATATGGGCATCCAGGGGTATTTTCGTAATTTCACACTTTTCTTGGACATTGGCCCCTTCTACTCATGAACTTGTACCCTAGGTTTTATGCCCTCCTTGACGTCATCATAGGCCCATATATGAGTTCATCTGAGTTCATTCTATCCATGCTTATTTACTACTAAGTTCCATAATCGGATAACGGGTGTTCTCAAACTCCCGTCAAAATTCACTAATATGGGGATAACTTTTCTTATAGAGCTCCTTTCAGGGTCCTATCAGATTCATGACATCTGATATCATGAGGCACACCTTCTTGTAACTTGCCCACTTATATCTGAAGTCCATGAGATTTAAAAAAATTCAGATAACTTTTAGACTATCAGATAAATATTTGTTGTCTAGAGCTCTAATAAAATTTCTGTATCATGCTAGCTTAACCAGCATAACTTCCATGGCCATGCACTTTTATGCAAAAAGTATATTACATGATGGCATGTCACTAATCAAAGAAAGTTTAATGAAATTACATATCTTGCATTAGCATCCATCTTGCATATTTAAGTGGTAATGTTTGCTACTAAGATTCCCTAGAATCTCACCCTCCCATAACCAACCATAATAGGTTATTCAAGATGGAAGAATCATATTTTGTACATGAGCTAAGGAATGGAAGAGGAAGAGTAGACAAGTGATGGCATGCATGTATGTTAGTTTTTATGTATTGTTATGTATTATCCATTATATGTAAAGAAAATGTATAAAAGATAACCCCATGATGTATATGAATGCATGAAAGACAAAAGAAATGGTTTATGCATGCTGGAACAATTATTGAAAGTGTGAGAAAGGAAACTAAAATGGTAAAAACGTAGGTCCTAAAGCAATTTTATTGTGGCTTCAGTTTTACCTAGCAAATTAAGGAATTAATCTACAAAATTTTATGAGCATGTAGTACACATCCAGATCTTTAAATGAATATGTAATATGCCTCATTTGGATGTGTATATCAAGAGAAATGAGTTTCCAAAGTTAAGAGATAGAATCTGGAATTTTCAAATTTTGCCATATGAATAGTAAAAAGTAACGATTTAACTGTACCAATTTGCGAGGTAAACGTCCATATTTATATTTTTCCCTCAAAGATCTATGAAATAGATTCAATTAGAAATTTTTATCACCTCCATACAATATTTCTACATTTATTTATGAATTTTTAAAGTTAGACTATAAATCTGGAAATTACCAAGTGAACAGTACCCGATAAGTAAGTTTTAAAATTTTAATTTTTGGGCTAATGTAATGCTTCTGCTAATCAAATATGCTTCCAAATACGAACTCTGAGGTGGTAAAAGTAGGATGTTTCAAACTCAAGCAATGTTCAAGACTATCATTCTTGAACTCTTAACTCTTTACTTTAACTTTAGGGATTTCTATCCATCTTTCTAAAAATTACTTCCATAGGTCAATTCCACACAATTTTTCATTTTAAAACCATTGGAAGCATCAAAATCATGAAATTCTAACTCCTGCCCAGGTGCATGAACAGTGATAGAAAGGGTCTCAAGATTATATGATTTCCTAAGCTCAAACTACTTAACTCTAGCTTGTTTAAACTTGTCTAAAGATTCCATGACTTAAAATTCATATTTCCCCTTTAATTCAAGATCATATGTAGCAGCTAAGATGGAGAAAAAAAATGGTGTTTCAATAATCCAAATCCAAATCCAAAGATAGGCGGAAGAAGTTACCTTGGATCCATACTTGATTGGCTCTTGAATTTGCCTTGTCTTGCCTTGAGATTTCATTTTGGCAGCACCACCCCATGGTTCTCCTTTTCCTTCTATGATGCTACAGACTTAAGGGGGTATATATAGAAAAGCTTGGGTGGAAATGAATGACTAAGGACCTATTTGGATTAGCTTTTAGAGAATAGATTCTGGGAAGAATAGATTTTGGAGAATAGATTTTAGGAAAAATATATTTTAAAAATAGAGATGTTTGGATGATTAGTAGTAGAATCACTTTTTATATTGATAAATTACCAAAAAGTATATGATTTGATTAAAGTATGAGAAGAGATAGGGTAGAGAAGAAATATGAGAGAGGAGAGAGGAGAGAGGGTAGAGAAGAAATAGAAAAGAGGAGAGAGTATATAGAAGAGAGAGGAAAGAGGAGATAGGGTGAAGAAGAGAGGTAAGAAATGAGAGATGAGAGAGGGTATAAGAAAAAGTAGGGGTAAGATAGTAATTGGATCATCCATAAGCTCTTTTATTGTTCCAAAAGCTATTTTCAGTAGCTTATTCAAAATCATGGTTTTGGCCAAAATAAATTTTGGATAAAAATAGCTGTTTGTTTAAAATTTTTCCAAACTGAGATTTTGCCTAAAATTGATTTTCAAAAGCTGCTCCCAAACACACACTAAGATTACTTTGGTTACTATTTGATCTAATAGTCCATATTTAATCTTTCACCAAGATTGCTTTATATGACACTTTATGACATCATCCATGATATCATTTAGGTCCTTATTTGGCACAATTGAGGTATAGGATCTAATTGGAAAAATTCTAGTCTAATCTGGTACTGGCCCAGTCAAATTTCATAAAAACTAGAGTATTTTATAAATCTAATTTTTTTGAGATTCCATAATATATTTTTTCACCTTAAATTTAGTATCTAGATTTTTTCTACCATTTACATTGTTGGAGTGGGTATTTATGTACTTACCATCCCTTGAAAAATAACTAAAATGCCCTTGATACACTATCTTATACTATATTAACCCTAAGGACATAATTGTCAGTTCACACCTCTTTACACCTTATCAAGGCACTATCTTATCAGGGCATATTAACCTTGGAGTAACTTAAGGACTGTTTTCTTAGAGAGATATTTTCCTACTTCAAAGATTACTACATTGAGAAAGGAGATTTTTGCTACCAAACAGTATAATCAAGAGTCTTTCCATGAGTTTTGGGGAAGATTTCAAGAGCTGCTAGCTAGATGTCCATACCATCAGATTCTATGTGAGCATTTGGTGCAGTATTTTCATTCAGGATTACGCTATGCATGTAGAAAGAATTTGGATGCACCAGTTAGAGGTTCCATTGATGATTTAACTCCAGATAAAGCATAGAACGTAATTGAGAAAATAACAATCAATGACCAGCAGTATAGGGGTTATAATTCTAGGCAAGTCCATGAAGTTTCTGTAAGGCTTTCTCAAGATTACAGTAGCTTATCTTCTCAAGTTGCTGCCATGAATACTCAGATCAATAATCTAGTTGCTCAACTAAGTAATTCACATGTTCAAAGTTCATACTCTCAAGCTCTAGTTGCTCCTAGTTATCAGCTGTATTATTCTCCTATGCATACCACTGCCAATTGTCCTATACACTATGCAGATGTATCAGCCATCTATGAAGGCAAACTAAACCAATATCCATAAAGGAATCCATACTCCAACACATATAGTGAAGGATAGAGGGACCATTCTAATCTCAGATGGAGGGATGGTGATGGAGACAAGAATTATGGGAAGAACAGATTCAACAATAATAGACAAATGGCTTAATCTTCTAGAGTTATAGAATTGCCTATTGTTACAAAAGATGATGGAATATTTGAGATAATCCAGAGCATTAACGTGATGAATTCAAGTATAAACTCCATCAACACAAACTTTTGCTCTAACTTCAAGGACTTAAGATCTACTGTGGAGAACAATCAAGCAATGACAGAGTCCAAGTTTGTTGCCTAGATAATAAAATAGAACAATGGGAAATAAAAGCTATAAACATGAATGGCTATGTGTCAGCTAGCCAATTTAATAAGTGATGTTCAGGCAAGGATTAGTGAAAATCTACCTCAAATACAGTTGTTAATCCTAAATTTGTGAACATTATATGTTTGATAAGTGAAGAACAAGTTGGGAAACAAGTTACAGTTGTTAACAGTGAAGAGGAATATGAGGTAGACACTGATTCCAGTGGTAGTATTGAGAAGTCTAAAAGAAAGGATTAAGCACAACTACTTGGGAAGGAAAATATTATAGAAAGTCAAATCAATTTTGCACCAGATTCAAAAGGTTGTGGATAGCTAAACAACAAGGAAATTGAGCTACTTGAAGCTATGGATTATGATTTAAGGAATCCTAGAGTGGACATAACTGAAGAAACACAACAAGCAGTAAATTTAGAGCTTAGTAGCAAGAAACAACCTCTGGTATATATGAGAAAAAGGAGCATTTGAAATAACTACTTATCCCAAGGGAATTCATGAGCAACAAGAAGAGAGACTTAGAGGAGGAGAACAAGGAAGTGATTAATTCTTTCAGCATGATTGAAGTGAATGCGCCTATGCTAGAGAGAATTCAAAGAGTGTAAGAATTTGCAAAATGTTTGAAGGATAGTTGCACACAAAAGGAAAGACATAAACATAATGAATTGGTGAAAGTGCGACCTAAAGCTTCTATATTCTTCAACTCTCAACTACCAGTGAAGTGTAAAGATACATGTGCATTTTCTATTCTTTGTACAATTGGGAAGATAACTATTCATAAAGCATTGCTAGATTTAGGTGTTTCTATCAATGTTATGCCAAGTTCCATTTATCATGGCTAATAAGAGAATTATAAATCCTAAGGGAATTTTAGAGGACATTTTAGTTCAAGTTAAGGAATTTGTTTTACTGTGGACTTTTATGTTTTGGATATGTCAAATAAGTCTCTTGATGACAGTACTCTTATTTTAGGAAGGCCACTCTTGAAAATAGCTAACACAATGATTTACATGAAAGATGGAATTATTAAGATGAAATTTGGTGGGCACATAATTCAATTTAACATATATAGATACCCACATCAGGATCATTCTCTCTTAGGACTTAACATGATTGGTGCATCACTTGTAAATGAGTGTGATAATATTCATGAGCTTGAAAATGATGATGAAATTGAATAACCTTCCATTTCTAACTCCACTAATTTCTCTGCTTTTTCTTCATCCAATAGTGATGTATTATGCATTAATTCTAAAGTTGATGGCTATCTTACTACTATGGGTGATTTTTCTTCATCTTCATGTAATATTTTTTCTATTGGAACTAACCTCACTATTTTAAGTGATGAATGATGAACAATATCCAGGAAGGTTTGTAACATATTTAACATAATTGCAGGATAAGTATTATGTATCATACTTTGAGAGACAAGGAGTTATAATCTCTGAGCTAAGGAGTTTTCAATTTAATAACTATATCCTGCTTTCTAACCTTGTTCATGAGAGCTTTAATTTGGAATTTTTAGAAATTTAAGGACTATAACAATTGAAGGATATTATCCAACATCAATATAATTTTATGGCAGGGACAAAGATGTATAATACAATAGTTATATCAATAAGACTATCCCCACTATCTGTTGGCTATGCCTATATTCTGCTAGCTATAGATTATCTCTTAAGATGGGTAAAGGATATACCAACAAGATAGGATGAAGCATATAGTATAGTATTTCAGGTCAATGGCCAATTATTCAAGCTATATAAGGAGAACTTCAAACCCCCATGATACTCTGGTTGTTTCTATCCTTGTTTTCCCACTTACAATAGTCTACTTTAATCATTTTACTTATATACTTGAGCTGTTAATTGTTAATTAAGTATGGGGAGGATAAGAAGTCAGTAGGGGTAGATAAAAATTAATAAGTTTATCTTGGATTCTAATTCAGCTTTATCCTCTTATTTATTTCTGTCATTGCATGTGCCTAATTACTTCTTCACATTAAGGATAATGTGGAAATTAAGTGTGGGGGAGTAATTTGTGAAATGGGTAAATAAAATTAGATAATTATTGTGATTCTGTATTCTAGTCACGACCTTGTGATGTTCTCATTGCGACTAATATGTGCGAAGATGTCAAGTTTTTTCTCTATGAAAATTAGTCGCGACTAGTAATACTTATTTTCTGATGATTACCTATCTGTGATGTTTAGTCGTAATCTATGCTTATCTTTGTCGCGACTGTAACTCTCTGTGAATTTTGGTCATAACTGGATTGACACTTGGTCGTGACCTAAGCTTGTATGTTTGGCAGGATTGCTCTCTGTGATAATGAGTCACGACCACTGTCCATATACATCACGACCAATATTTCCTATTTTTTGAAAATTTCCTCTCTGTGTAAAATAGTTGCGACCTAAAGTCCTATTTGTCGTGACTAAAATTGATCCTCAGCTGAATTTTTTTTCTGTTTTATCTTATTGTTATTTGGTCTAGTTGAATTTACTATCATGGATTTAAAATTGAAGTTTGAACACATTTTTAAACATTGGCAAGCTTGATGAAGTATGAGTTGCTTGTTCAAATATATTGATTTCTGGAAATTGTGCAGCATGAATGATTGATCTCACGTATTTAGTTAATATTCATGCAATCTTATCATTGTGAGTTGATTAAGGTGAGTAAGATAGATGGAAGGAATTTGAGCCTCCAACAGATACTGATTATATTATGTGACACCATCAAATCGAGCTATGATGTCCAGATTCATTGAATCTAAGACATGTCCAGATTCAATGAATGATCGAGGGTGAATGTATATATTTATTTATATTTATATTCGTATATATATAAATTCGTATATATACATTATATATAAGAGATATATGAGATTTAATTTATAAGGATAAATTAAATCTCTATCACGTTTGAATTTAAAATTCAAATTGATAGGACATCTCATATAAGAGATATTTACACTATCACGTTTGAATTTGAAATTCAAATTGATATGATATCTCAAATTTGATTTATGAGAATAAATCAAATATAGTTCAGTCTTATCTTTATTTTAAATTAAATAAATAGGTGAATTAAATCTGTGGGACGGATTTAATATAAACATTATTTATTTAATTAGTTTCTTATCAAATTATACAATATATGATATTGTATTAATTTTGGAATTAATATAAGATTAACTCCAAAAAAATCCAATTCGGTTGAGGAAAACGAATAGCATCCTATATATATGATTTTAGGAGCTGCGTTTTGAAAACACAGAAAGGCCGAACGGGAATCCGCAAAAGTTTTGCAGATAAGAAACTGCCGAAATAGAGACGGAGAGGACGAATTCTTGAGAAAGCCTTGGAGGGACAAGAGGCGCTAGCACATCGTTCATGGTTGGAATGCTGTTCATGTGGATACCAGTAAAGGAAGCTGACCTGAGTCGTCGACATCTTGCGATCAAAAGGAGAGCACGAGCCGCAGAGAGAAGTTGTGAACGTCATGACCAGAAGCTGTGGAAGTCGCTGAGGAATACTCCATCGACTTCTTGCGATCGTAAAGAGATCACCAACTGTGGAGAGAAGCTGTGGAAGTCGCTGAGGAACACTGAGGGTAATGCTTCTTCCCACTTGACTTAAACACATACGGTAGATCTTGGTAAGGAATAGAAAAAGTTTTAAGTTAATTTCCACTGTGTGTCTTCCAATTCCTTTAAGTAGGATGGTTACAAGCCTATGGGAAACCTAAGCTAGATGGTTAAGTGAAATTAGCTTGATAAGAGAATGAGTGAAACACTACACCTTGTGAGGAAATCTCACCTTACTGCTTACTATAATTTAATTGCATGTGTTAGATTCTTTGATTAATATGAGATTAGTTTGGACTATTACCAATTGAAGGGAAAAGATTGATGGTTACAAGTTCTTATACTGAATCTATTTTGCCAATTTGCTAACATGAGTGTTTGAATTTCAATTTTGATCCATAATTTTGCTCAGAGTGCAAAAGCTAAGTGTAGGGGAGTTGATAAACTCATATTTGTAGTGATTTTTATCATGTTTTAAGTGAGTTTTATTATAAATTTTATCCCTATTTACCAATATGATGAGCAATTAATTAATAAAAGTAAAATTGAGCAAGTGGAAATTAATTGATTTGATTTTAGTGATTATTTGGATAAATAATCTATTAAATTTCCATTATGCAGTGACCAATTAGCATATTAGATCAATTGACAGCTGGACATTAGACATGTGCTAAATTGAAGAAGTTGATAACAGATTTAAGCATACGCCAAATAGGAACAAATAGGCTGTAGTTGCTTGATTGCAAATGCTAATAGAATCACATGCTGAAATGAGTTGTTAATAGAAGCAAGTGGACCAACAGTTGGCTAGAAAACATGTTCTAGCATTGAAAGAGATCACGCATGACACACACATAGATACTTTGAACTGAATCACTCATACTAACAGCACATCATTTCAGATTTGATAGCACATATGCAGCATAACATAATGCAAATTGGTGATTCACACATGCTATGTAATGGATTCATGCAGGTGCCATTCAATTTATTCAGTCCATTTCACTCACCCATACTTCTATAAAGAGGGCCATATATTAACATTAAAGTGGGGAACTTCAAGTAGATTCTCACTTTCAATTCCATCCATCTCACACCTTCATGCCTACACACTCTAATTCCATATCATTCATCCTTCATTACAGACACCATATCCATTCCACTTCACACTTCTTCTGCTCACCATTTATCCATCTAGTCTTTACTCCACTCCATAGAACCAGACGCCAT
This sequence comes from Leucaena leucocephala, assembly GCA_037074615.1. Classification (NCBI taxonomy): domain Eukaryota; kingdom Viridiplantae; phylum Streptophyta; class Magnoliopsida; order Fabales; family Fabaceae; genus Leucaena; species Leucaena leucocephala. The sequence goes on from CM073519.1 coordinate 18,542,277, forward strand.
TCTCCATCTTCTTCTCCATCTCTATTTCTATTCTCTCATCTACAACTTTTCTCTGTTCTAGACAATAAAACCAGAGGAAAGTCCAGCTATTATCTTCATCTTCTTCTTTTACCTTCACCATGACTGCTGATGTGTATTCTGTTGCTGCTGAAGTTCAGATGGCAATGCAAGGCTAAACTGTTGTCCTCTCTTAGAGATGATGCTAAACCAAAATCCTTGAGCTAAATAGGGTGTTTTATTGTGTCTTAAGTCAAATTTAATTATACGAGTTGATATAGTTACTTCTAGTTTATTGATGCAATTAGAGTTAGTAGATGACAAAGAAGTAGAGAACCGAGTTGGATTTCTTATTTTTACATTATTGATACTTTAATTGATTTTCATCCTTAAACTGAGTTGGACATAGTTATAGTTAATTAGATTAATCATAAAATAGAGTACAAGTGTATCTATTTTCTTAATCTTCTTCTATCTTTGAGTTGAATGATTTATAATCTCTATTAATGTCTACTAGTTGTAGCTTTAATTGAGATTTAGCTAGGGAGTTGTTAGCTAACCTATTCTAATTCAACTGATAACTTCTCATATTCTGTGGATAATGAAGGTAAGGTAATCTCCAAGGGAACACACTTGTCATTCATTCATCTCATTATCATAAACATTTCAAAGCATAAACAATAGCATAAGATTTACTTTCAGAAGTTAGATAAAATCTCATTACACACTATCTCTTTAACTTGTGGCTCATTAGATTAATTAGGTATCTTAGCATCTATCTAGGCTCCTTGTGAATCGACCTAGGTTAGCCTCTACTCTACTATTGGTTAGCTTAGTTTTGTTTGATAATTAAAAGGACAATTATTAATAGGACAATATCTATTAACCTTATCAATAGGACAATAGCTTAGTTAGCTATTCATCATGCTACTAACCATATCTAGTAAGGTAATATTTCTTCTTTCAGTTACACAATTCATGTCAGGTGAGCCAGACTTGGTATATTATGCAATTATACCTTACTCTCGAAGAAAATCTATAAAAGGACCATGTTCTTATCCTTCACTAGTATATCTTCCATAATATTCACTACCTCTCTATGATCTCACAATCTTAATTGGTTTACCAACTTGCTTTTCTACTTCTGCTTATATTCCTTAAAGGAATCTAGTGAGTCACTTTTATTATAAATCAAGTATACATGCATATACCACGAGAAATTATCAATAAAGGTAATGAAATACTTTTGACCATGTGTATTTATATCATGACAACAAAAATATGTGTGTATAATCTCAAGTAATTCAAAAGTTCTTTTACCTCCTTTATGTGACTTGTTGGTATGCGTTTCCCTAATGCATTCTCCACAAGAACCAAGGTCAAAATGGTCTAAGGATGGAAGTTAGTGTATGATTCTATCAATGGAGATATGTCCCAATCTCCTATGCCACATGCCAATTGAATTCTTATTAATGACACTATGTTTAGTATAATGCGTAACAACTAAAGATTGTAGTAAACTATGAACAATTTTAAATAAACTGTAAGCCATAACCACATTTGCAATCGAAATAGAGTCTTTACAAAAAAACATAATATCTTTTGAAAGGTTTATTCCATAACCTAAGGGAATTAACTTAGACATAGAAATCAAGTTCCTCTTATAGGAGAGAACATAAAATATCTTAAAAAGATCTAAAAAATTATTATGTAAGATAATCCTATAGGTTCCAACTGTCTTCACAAGGTCTCCTTTCCTACTTCCTGATAAGACTATTCCTTCATTAGGATGTGGAGGCCTGTTGGTTAGAAAACCCTGCATTGTAGTAGCAATATGGATCATGGAACCAGTATCAATCCACTAAGTGTCATTACTAACAGAAGCAAAAAGATATTCAAATACAACATAAGATAAAAATTTACCTTTCTTCTCTAACCAAGCCTTTGTCTTGAGACACTCTTTCTTCATGTGTCCCTTCTTCTTACAAAAGAAACACTTAACGTCCTCTTATCCACAGTTAAGGTGTCATCCTATTTTTTTCCTTATTTGCATGGAACAGACAATGGAACCTATAAGGGACATATAGAGGAAAGAATTTTGGAAGGGATTGTGATGATGATAAGAAGAAATTATAAAGGTTAGATAATTTTTAAGCGGAAGAAGAACATAAAAGTATAAAGTTATAATGTCAATGGACATAAATGTCATTTTAATGAAAGTTCAAGGACTAAATTGTAAATAGTAAAAGTCCCTAGGGGCATAATGGTCATTTTGAAAAAGAAAGGCATTAAACTAAAAAGTTTAAAAGTTCTATGATATAAAATGGAAGTAGACCCAAGTTATAGGCCTTTAAGTGTAATTATGAAAAGTTGAGCGCCTAAAGTGTAGTTTTCAAAAGTTTAAGGGCAAAAAGGTAATTATGAAAAGTTGAGTCAGAAAAGGCCCAAAACTAATCGGAAGCATTTTGGTCACAAATTTTACTAGTAAATAGAAAATGGTAATTATGACAGACATAGTTTTTAGAATTATGATTTGAAGCCCCATATAATTGATATTAATTTTTAAACTCTAGATATTATTACAAGATCTTCTGGACGTTCTAATCTGATAAAATTTCATAGAAAAATCCCATAATTGATATAAGAATTTTTGCAATTGACATAACTAAAAAAAAGTTTTGTAAAATTTTTAATGGAATTTATAATGAAATAATACACCTGATAAATACTTTTTGGTAGGTTTTCTTAGAAATTGTGCCATAAAGGCATTGAACCCATTTAAAGGCCCAAGTTGACATCCCATAGGCCCAAAAAATTACCCTAACAGCTATGTGGGTCAGTGTCCAAAAAACATAAAAAGTACAAAATTATGAAAATGCCCTTGTGTGTAATATTGATCAAGAGATGAATGGATGATGTCACATCCTAGCCCTAAATTTTGCCATGATTATAGTACTCGGGACATGTCATTTAATAATGATTAGATATATGAATGATGAGCTATAAACAAACATAGATGATACAAAATAAAATGAGATATAGCCATGAAAATGATGATGTAGCTCTGAAAGAGAAGTGTTTATGTAATGAAAGTAAATGCTCCCGTAATATAGCGCTATTTCTCTTGCGATATATTCATATTACTCTTGAGATAAAGAGCCAGTTTAAGGGAATAGACAATACAACTCATGTTAGAGCCATGTCCACCAGATGAGTTAAGAAATTCTTCAGCAGTCCTACATAGAACCATAGTAAGAAAGATAAGATATATAGTTTATAGTAGTAGGTGTATGGTAGAGCTTGTGTGGCTTGCTATAAATATAGGGTAGAGCTTGTGTAGCTCTCTACAGTACTACATAGATTAAAGACATGTTTTGAAATGAAAGATAAGAATGATATGAGAAATTGCTAAGTGAAAGAAGAAATGAGTAAACTCTTAATAAAAAATATTGTTTAAAAGAAAAAGTTTTTGGAAAATTATCAGTTGAGTTACCAATTTAGTATAAGTAGCTAACCTTGTAACTTAGTCCATTGGTTTAGGTATTATAGAGAATTATGAACAGTACAATGGAATCACTGTAGATTATGGAGGATTACAGTTAGATCCTAGCATGACTTATATAGACTTCCAGGGTCATAGTTAGATCTTGACGAGGTTATGATAGATCGTAGTAGATCCTGATATTCGTAGTAGACCTAGCCTCATGAAAGGAATGAGCCAAAAAGTTATGAGTATAGTGTAGTATTTATCTAGGAAGATGGTTACCAAGGACAAGGTAAACAAAGAATGAAAAATCCTTCCTTTTATATATCTTAGGGACCATTCAGTAGTATTTAGAACCACTTATAAGACATTGGAAGTCTATTAGCCAAATCTAGAATTTTACACTTTCTCGGGTTACTGTTCATATGGTTTTCCAAATTAAGCGATGAACTTCAAAAAATCATAATTAATTCTATTAAAATCAAAATTAAGTGGTTCAAAAATATACATGAAGATAACATCTTCAACTTTAAGGGAAAAATAATTTTCAAACCAAATAATTTGTCAATTAATACAGTTTATTTGCCAAAGATTATTGTTCATTTGGTTAAAAATTCTGAAAACATATTCTGATCCCTTACTTTGGAAAACTAGTTCTCTTTGTACAAACATCCAAATAAGGAGTTCTTGGTGTCAAAATGAAGATTGACATGTTAACTAAAGGTCTATAAAATTTCATACATTTACTCCATCATTTACTATTTTCATTACATCATGACCATCACTACTAAGATTGGTCATATAGCAACATTACACATAACAATTATTCACATAACATTTATACTATCCAATCCCTAGCTTCTCTTCATGCTTCACCATCCTCTTCCATCATTCATAAACCTACTAGGATTGGGATTACATGGAGGGGTGAGATTTTTGGGGAAATCTCAGTAGCAATAGGTAATAAACAATGCATGCATTAATATAAATACTTGTGCTTGCTTGTGAAAGTGTTAACATTGTGTAATGTGCATGCTTCCATGTTACATATGAAATACAATTGGCCAAAGTAATCATGGAAATAGAGCTTGATACATAAGAACATATGTAACACAATTCAACAAAGCCATAGCACAATCAAGCATAACATTCAATGCATACAAGTTTAGGATAAGTTTACTACCTCATATACTTGATTTCTTTCCCTTTAACCTTGCCTCTTTCTTCTCACTTATTTTATATATGTAGCTGACTCTTTTTGATCATATCCATCAATCCCTAACATCACATAACCATTCATCCATCACAATCTAACTTCCTTGAGTATTAAACTTACTTTAACTAACATAACTTCCTCTTGAACATTAAACTCATTAACTTTCCTTAATCTTAACTAATGGACTTGGCCTTTGAATCAATTGATGTCTTGACTTTACCCTATAAAATTTCATGTTTTGAATTCATTTATGAGATTAGAATCATGAAATTCTAGATCCTTCATGGCCTGCTATATAGAACCGAAACATGCACATAATTCCTTCAAAAATTCTCATTTTGATTCTAATGCTTCCCATACTTATTTCTCTACTTTATCCCAAACAAATTTTCATTTTAAAACCATTGGAAGCATCAAAATCATGAAATTCCAAGAACTATTCATGTGAGTGAACAGTAATAGAGAATAATTTCAAAAACCATAATCTTGGAATTTCAATACTTCCAAGGTTCAAAACCTTTCCAATCCTACACAAAATTATCATATAAATTCAATGGAAGAATTAAATTATAGAAATTCCATTTCCTTCCATCATGAATAGTGCAGACCGAACAGGTTCAACCATGGCAAAGTCAAGAATATTAACTTGATTCAACAACCAATCACTTAACTAGCTTGTTTAAGCTTCAATCATGTATCTCTAACTTTAATTTCTTCTTTTCCCTTTCATATAAGGTTTTTGTACAGCATAACACCTTAGAGAAAACTCAACTTTTCTCCATGAAAACCCTAAGTTCAAACTCCCAAATCAAAGGAAAATAAGCTAGGATAGATTGCTTACCTTTAATCTCTAGCTTGCTGGAACTTTAGTACCTTGAATCTTCTTTGTCTTGGCTTGAGTTTTCATTTTGCAAGAGTTTCCCTAAGGGTTCTTGTGCTCATGGTTTGGAGGATGAAATGAGGGGGTATTTATAGAAAAATCTCATGGGAAATCAATGGCCAAGATTACTTTGTGTGCTATTTGATCTAAATGCTCACATTTAATATTGGATTTAACTTTTTCAAAAAGAGAATTATGACATAATCCATGACATAATCAAGGGACAACTCATAGGGCTAGGTGGTACAAATCCAATGGGGTAAGCTTCTGGAAAAATTTCAGTCCAATCCGGTACCGGCTCAGTTCGATTCTCCAAAAACCAGACTATTTTATAACTCTAATTTTCTGAGATTCCATAATATGTTGTCTAGCCTTAGATCCAGTATCCGAATTCTTCTTACCATTGACATTCTTGGACTGGACAAAAACTTAATTACATATTCCTTAGAAAATGACTAAAATGCCCTTGGTTCACTGTCTTGCCTGTTATTAACCCTAAGGGCATAATTGTCATTTTACACCTCTTTACTTCTTATCAGGTCATATATTGACACTGAATAATCACTCCTGTACTTGGTTGGACATTTTTATCTTGTCCAAATAACCAAAATATCCTTCATCTAACTCTGACTTAATGACACAACACAGTGGCACACTTAGTGGTATTTTCAGAATTTTGCATTTTCCATGGTCTTTATTAGCCCTAGCCCACATACTTATCTAAAAATATCATTGGGCCTATAAGGTGCTATTCTGGGCCCTCTGTATAATCCATTGCCTTCATGGGCTCAATTCCTGAGAAATTACCCCGAAACATATTTATCGGGTGTTTTAATCCACTATAAATTCTATAATAAATTCTAAGATTTAAGTTTAGAGTTATGGGTTTTAAGTTAGTGTGTATGGGTTAAAGGCTCTAACAACCATGTAATTATGTTTAGGACCTTGAGAAATCCAAGAGGATATTGGGAAGTGGTTGACCAAAAGTATTCATGGTTGGAAGCTTAGGGAGCAAGTGCAAGAACAAGAAAGAAAGCTTATATTTAAGGTAGTAGACTAACCTCTTTATGTTCTTGATATGGTATGCTTATATGTTGATATGTATATGATGATTGAATGATATTGTGACATGATAAATGATATTGAATATATTATGAATAACATGTTTCCTATGGCCATACATTTTTATATAAAGCATTTAGCATGATGACATGTCACTCATTAAAGAAAGTTTAATGAAATTATATAACATGTATTAGTATCCATCTTGCATATTTAATTGGTAATATTTGATACTGAGACTCCTCATAATCTCACCTCCCACAAAAAACCAATTTAGGTAAAGAATGATGGAAAATGTATGCTTGGAGAAGAGATAAAGAAAGGAAGAAAGAAAGTGGCAATTATTTGTTCTTGTATGTAGTATATAAATTGCCAAATATGTTCATGTCATATAATATGCCATTATATGTAAAGAAAAATTTATGAAATAATTATGGTATAACTCTATGTTGTATATGGGTGTATGTGAATTCATGTTGATGATTTATAAACGTTGGAATAATTTAGGAGATTCATGAAAGAAAGTCAAATGGTAAAAATGTAGGTCCTAAAGTAGTTTTGTTGTGGCTTCAATTTGACCTAGCAAATGAAGAAAGTAATTTATAAACTTTTATGATCATGTAGTACACATCTAGATATTTAAATGCATTGGTAACACTTCTCATTTGAATGTGTAAATCAAGAGATATGAATTTCCAAAGTTAAGAGACATAATCTAGAATTTCAAAAATTTACCATTTGAATAGTAAAAAGTAACGACTGAAATGTATATATTGAAAAAGTAAATATCCATATTTATTTTTTTCCCTTAAAGAGATATGAAAGAGCTTTATGTATAAATTTAAAGCACATCCATACGAAATTTCTAGAATTAATTATGAATTTTAAAAGTTGGACTATCAATCTAGAATTTACCAAATGAATAGTACTCGGGAGTTAAATTTAAAACTTTTAATTTTGGGCCAAAATAATACTTCCACTAATTAAATACGCTTCTGAATATATACTTTAAGAGGTTAAAAGTAGGTTGTTTTATTTTGGTATTAGAGCAAAGTTTCTGGAATAAGTACAGAATAAAGTTTTAGCACAGGACAGAGGTTGTGGTTCAAGAGAAACTTGCTCTAATTTGGAAACAGTGTAAATAGCGGATTATCTAAGGCCCATTTAAGATTGAGGTTAGTGATATGTTATCTGTTATAGTCTAATTAAGGTTAGAGATGAATGCTCTAGGAAAAATGAACATTGAGATTTAATAAGATAAAAGTGATTTCTCAGTTAATTGAGATAAAGTTCAAACCTTAGTTAGTTAAGTTTAAAGAAGAGTTGAGATTAATAGAAAGTAAGAGATATCTTTCCACCTGATAGTAATCTTTAAGGATAGGGGAAACTTACAAGTATGAATAGCATTAAGATGTGAGTCAGACCCTTCCTCAGTTAGCTGAAAGAATGTAGTCGACTTAGTTATAGATTGTAATGAGGCCAAGGACATAGAAGTCCTTCAAGCTAGGGAAACCGAAGTCTTACAGGACTTGAGATGTTATGATGGAATGAAACTAAGACTAAGTATGACTAATAGTGGTTAAGGTAAATATAGCCAAAGATTAAAAGACTCCCTTGTCTTAGAAAGAGTAATGCTTGAGAGTTAGATAAGGTAGTTAAGGGTTGAGTCTGTACCCTGTACTCAATAATAGGGTAAAATGGCAACCTTATCTAAATGAATGAATATAGCCTAGTTAAGGTAAGATGGCCTAACAAAATAGGTATCTCATATTCCTGAATTGATGAATAAGATCTTAGAGATAGTAAACTAAAGATGAATAGCCTCAGTAATTTATTGGGAATTAATAGTAAGAGATGATAATAGATAGATAATGAGACAGATAGATATAGGAAACTAGTATGATGAGAGATAAGTATATTTCTAATAATGTTAAAGTTACTCAGTTTTAGGGTTAGGTTAAGAGGATCATGAGTAAGGGTTACGATGTATGAAAATTCTGGCTGATAAACTCATAAGTATAGTAATTTTTAGTATGTTTAAAGTGAGTTTTATTATTGATTTTATCCCTATTTATCAATATGAAGAGCAATTAATTAATAAAATTAAAATAGAATAAGTGAAAATTAATTGATTTGATTTTAGTGATTATTTGGATAAATAATCTATTAAATTTCCATTATGCAATGACCAATCAGCAGATTAGATCTAATAACAGCTAGACACTAGACATGTGCTAGATTGAAGAAGCTGATAACAGATTTAAGCACATGGCAAATAAGAACAAGTGGGCGAATAGATCACATGCTGATAGGAGCTGATGACAAGTGGGAGATTTAGCACATGATCTGTAATAGCTTTAGCTGTCATCACATACTTCACACAGCTTATCATTTTAGATCAGCCATGCCATTCACACTGCTTCTATATAACATACACAGTAGTACATATCACTCTCATGCCTAGATCATTCCATATTACACATATCACATCACTTCAATCCATATACCACATCCATTCCACTTCACTTTTCTTATGCTCATACATTCATCCATCCATTTAGACTCTACTCCATAAAACCATATACTATTCTTCCCCTTTTTCTCCATCTCTATTTCTATTCTCTCATTTGCAACTTTTCTCTGTTCTATATGTCATATCCTAAATTTTCCCTATCTGTATAATACCAATAGTGGAAAGAGGTTTGGAAAGGATTATGACAAAGATCAGAAGAAAATATAAAGGTTAGATGGGTCATGAAGAAAGAGAAGGACTAAAACAAAAATTAGAAAAGGTCAAAGGCCAAAAGTTAAAGTAGAAACAAGATTTGGGCCAAAAGTGGTAATTTTCAAAAGTTAATGGACTTAAATGTAATTAAGTAAAAAGTTCAAGGGCAAAATTGCAATTATAGAAAGATCAGCCCAGAAAGGGTTAGAACTGCCCAGAAGTATTTTAGTCCCATATTCCATCAGTAAATAGAGGAAGATATGCTGGCTAATCTGACATGATACAGAAATTTTATTAAGGCTCCAGATAGCAGATATTTATCTGATGGTCTAAAAGTTATCTGAATTTTTAACAAATTCCATGGATATCAGATATAAGTGGGGAAATTACAGGAAAGTGTACCCTACAGTGTCAGATATTATGAATCTGACAGAACCCCAGAAGAAGTCCTGTATAAAAAGTTATTCCAATAACAGTGAATTTTGACGGGAGTTTGATAACACCTGTGATCCGATAATGGAACTTATCGGTATGTGAGCCTAGATAGAACGAGATCCGATGACCTCACATATAGGCCCATGATGATGCCAAGGGCCCAAAACCCAGGGTACCAATCCATCAGTAGAAGGGGCTAGTGTCCAGAAAAAGTACGAAATTATGAAAATGCCCCTGGATGCCCATATTGTACCAGTGATGGATGGAGGGCATTTTGGTCATCTAGGACAGGCTAAAAATGTGGCACATGGTATAAATATGATTATTTGAGCCAGTATATGCCCTGAGGAAGTACAAAGAGGGGTGAAATGACAATTATGCCCTTAGGGTTAATATAGTACAAGAAAGGACACCAAGGGTATTTTGGTCATTTCTCAAGGAATGGATGCAGATAAAAATTCAGTATAACCATGTTAATGGTATGAAAAGCCTAGATATTGATTTTTAGGATAGAATACATATCCTGGCATATTATAAAAAAATTCAGAACAAAAAACAGTCCAGTTGCTGTGAAACTGCTCCGATCGGTACCGGATTGGACTAGAATTTTTCCAGAAGCTTCCTACCATGATAATTTTTCCACATAAGCCCATGAAGTGTCCCTTGATCTGTCCTTTATGATGTCATGATGATTTCATAATTACCTTTTTGAAAAAGTTAAATCCAAGATTAAATGTGGGCCATTAGATCAAATACTAACCAAATCAATCTTGGCCATTCATTTTTCATGGATTTTGGCTATAAATACCCCCTCATTCTATAGCAAACTGTGAGCCATGAATACTATAACATCCTTACTTTTATACGTCATAGGGACCATTCAGTAGCATTTAGAACCACTTACAAGACCTTGGAAGTCCATTAGCCAAATCTAGAATTTTACTCTTTCTTGGGTTACTGTTCATATGGTATTCTAGATTACGTAACAAACTTTGAAAAATCATAATTAATTCTATAAAACTCAAAATGAAGTGGTTAAAAAAGCTACATGAATATAACATCTTAAAATTTAAGGGAAAAATAATTTCTAGACCAAATTATTAGCTAATTGATACAGTTTATTCATTGAAGTTTACTGTTCATTTGGTCAAAAACTCTAGAAACAGATTCTTGTCCCTTACTTTGGAAAATCATTTCTCTTGATATACACATCCAAATGACATGTTCTACCTATTAATGTAAAGCTCTGGATGTGTGCTACATGCTCATAAAATTTCGTGAAGTAATTCCTTCATTTGCTAGGTCAAACTGAAGCCACAACAAAACTGCTTTAGGACCTACTTTTTTACCATTTCAGTTTCTTTTCTTTCATTTCCAATGATTGTTTCAGCATGTGCAAGCCATCAAATAAGCTTCTTAACATTCATATATATCATGTACATGTGCCATAAGTATTACAATAGTTTTATCACATAAATGGACACCTTACATGGCATTTACATACATGGAAAATTTATAGTATATGCTAAAATCTCAATACTTCACTTCCTTTCTTCCATTCTTTAGCTCTTCTCCATGCATACCTTTTATTCATGCTTGAACTAAATTGGTTGGTTATGGGAGAGTGAGATTCTAGGGAATCTTAGTAGCAAACATTACCACTTAAATATGCAAGATGGATGCTAATGCATGATATGTAATTTCATTAAACTTTCTTTGGTTAGTGACATGCCATCATGCTATATATTTTTACATAAAGTGCATGGCCATGGAAACATGTTATTCACAATACATTCAACATCATTTATCATGTCACAACATCATTCAAATAACATATACATGTCAACACATAAGCATACCACATCAAGCACATAAAGAGATAAGTTCACTACCTTGCACTTAAGCTTTCCTCTTGATCTTTAGCATTTGCTTCCTAGCTTTCCAACCAATAAACCTTTATGCCAATCACTTCCCAACATGTTCTTGGATGTTTCAAGGTCCTAAACACATTCATATTCATCACATAATTCATTAGGACTCATGAACTCCAATCACTTCCAAGATTACCAATCACTTCCAAGCAACTGCAAAGGTGGGATTTTATTTTTTCATACACCTTGTAAAATTACCAAATTGTCCCTATGTCCTTTTATTTCAATTCACGCTTCCTCCTTCTATTTTTCCTTCTGATAGAGTGAGGAGTGAGTAGAGAGGTTAAGAGTAGTGGTTATGGAAGCCTCATGATGGGTGAGACTTGTACCACTGTGACTCACCATTTTTTGTCACCTTATACCGTCTGAGCTCTGTCACTGGTACCGTGTTGTGGGAAGTTATAGGCACCTACATAGTGGCACCTGATCCTGTTAAACTCTGCCATCCCTGCCATTTATGTCTACGTCGTCACCTTGCGTGCTGTCGTTGTTGTCACAAATCGTCATCGTACTGTGATACTCCTAATATGGTTACTGTTGCCATCCATATTTATTTACTATAGCAACTATAGTTCTATGAGCTTTATCTCTATCTCTCTGCAATCTGGTTGTGATTTGGTGTTGTGTAATGAGAAGGAAATTGTGGTTGTACCTCGAAGCTACTGGCGACATGAGTTATGTGCTATCACAAGTTCATTATCTTTGCTTTCTTCCTGCATACCCGGTACTATAACAACTACATATCTTCATCTTCCTTCTCAATTTTTGTACAGTGTTGCAGTGGATTTATTGGTAAGTATAAGCTATTTCTATTATATTGAACACTTATAGCTATGTGTGTGGGTGTATGATTTATTGTCTGCTTGCTCTGTCTATCCAAGTCATGAGGGTATGAGGGTGGACGAATGGAATTAGATGAGAGTTATGAAACTATTGTGGCACCTGAAGCTGTGTGGGTGAGTAAATGTATGCGTGTCCCTCTGTTGGTTGTATAAGTGTAGCTGCTATGGAAAGTAGAGGTAGTTAGAGGAGTGTGTGTGTGTATATATGTTGGTTGTTGTCTTGGTTTAAAAACAAAAAAATAAGAGAAATAAGATTGTGGTTATTGTTGATATATGTATTGGATGTGGATAGTGTAACATCCTTACTTTCATACGTCTTAGGGACCATTTAGTAGCATTTAGAACCACTTATAAGACCTTGGAAGTCCATTAGCCAAATCTGGAATTTTACTCTTTCTCGGGTTACTGTTCATATGGTATTCCAGATTATGCAACAAACTTCAAAAAATCATAATTAATTCTAGAAAAATCAAAATTAAGGGGTTCAAAAATATACGTGAAGATATCATCTTGAACTTTAAGGGAAAAATAATTTCCAGACCAAATTATTCGCCAATTCATACAGTTTATTCGTTGAAGTTTACTGTTCATTTGGTCAAAAACTCTGGAAACAGATTCTGGTCCCTTACTTTGGAAATTCATTTCTCTTGATATACACATCCAAATGACATGTTCTACCTATGAAATTAAATTTCTGGATGTGTGATACACGCTTGTAAAATTTCATGAAATAATTCCTTCATTTGCTAGGTCAAACTAAAGCCACAACAAAACTGTTTTAGGACCTACGTTTTTACCATTTTAGTTTCCTTTCTTTTACTTTCAATAATTGTTCCAGCATGCATAAGCCATCAAATAAGCATCTCAATATTCATATACATCATGTACATATGCCATAAGTATTACAAATAGTTTCATCACATAGATGGATACCTTATATGGCATTTACATATATAGATAAGCCATAGCATATGCTAGGATCTCAATTACTTTCATTCCTCTCTTCCATTCTTTAGCTCTTCTCCACGCATACATTTTCCATCATGCTTGACCTAAATTGGTTGGTTATGGGAGAGTGATATTCTAGGGAATCTTAGTAGCAAGCATTACCACTTAAATATGCAAGATGGATGCTAATGCATAATACGTAATTTCATTAAACTTTCTTTGATTAGTGACATGCCATCATGCTATATAGTCTTACATAAAGTGCATGGCCATGGAAAACATGTTATTAACAATACATTCAACATCATTTATCATGTCACAACATTATTCAAATATCATATACGTGTCAACACATAAGCATACCACATCAAGCACATAAAGGGGTAAGTTCACTACCTTGCACATAAGCTTTCCTCTTGATCTTTAGCACTTTCTCCCTAGCTTTTCAACCATGAAGCCTTTATGTCAATCACTTCCCAACATGTTCTTGGATGTTTCAAGGTCATAAACACATTCATATTCATCATATAATTCATTAGGACTCATGAACTCTAACCATCATAGAAATTTAATGGAATCATTAAATCATTGAAATTCCATTTCTTTCCCTCATGAACAGTGTTGACCGAATAGGGTACACCATGGCAAAGTCAAGAATATCAACTTGATTCAACAACCAATCACTTAACTAGCTTGTTTAAGCTTCAATCATATGTTTCTAATTTTAATTTCTTCTTTTCCCTTTCATCTAAGGTTTTTGGGAAGCACCACCCCTTAGAGAAAACTCAACTTTTTCCCCATGAAAACCCTAAGCTCAAGCTCCCAAATCAAAGGAAAATAAGCTAGGAGAGATTGCTTACCTTTAATCTCTAGCTTGCTTGAACTTTGGAACCTTGAATCTTCTTTGTCTTGGCTTGAGTTTCCATTTTGCAAGAGTTTCCCCAAGGGTTCATGAGGCCACAGTTTGGATGCAGATTTGAGGGGGTATTTATAGAAAAATCTTGGTGGAAATCAATGGCCAAGATTAGTTTGTACACTATTTGATCTAATGGCCACATTTAATCTTGGATTTAACTTTTTCCAAAAATAATAATTATAACATCATGTGGGACAGCTCAAGAGAAACCTAATGGGGGTTATGTGGCAAAATTCTAATGGGGGGAACCTTCTGGAAAAATTCCAGTCCAATCCAGTACCAATTGGAGCAGTTTCACAATAACCGGACTATTTTCTGTTCCTAATTTTTTATATTGTACCAAGATATGTATTATGTCCTGGAAATCAATGTATAGACTTATCATACCATTGAAAATGATATACTAAATATTTATCTGCCATCCATCCCTTGGAAAATGACCAAAATACCCTCGGTGTCATTTCTTGCACTATACTAGCCTTAAGGGCATAATTGTCATTTTACCCCTCTTTACACTGCCTCAGGGGATATATTGGCTCTAAGTAATTATATTTATACTATGTCCCACATTTTTGGCCTATCTAAAATGACCATAATGACCTCCATCCTTCACTGGTACAGTATGGGCATCTACAGGCATTTTCGTAATTTTGTACTTTTCCTAGACTGCTCTGGTCTCTGGCCCATTTAACTGTCCAATCACCTTAATAGGTTCATGATGGCGCCATTTAGGCCTTGATATGGGCTCATTGCCTTTATGCCCTTTATGGCACAATCCCAAGACAACTCTCCCGACCTTATTTATTGGGTATTTTATCTAACTGTAAAATCCCGTAAGAATTCTACAGGAATCCTTTTCTGACTCTGTTAGTTTTATAAATTATTATATTAAATATATGAATTTTCTATAAAGTTTCATCTAATTCTGAAGTCTGAAAAATACTGCAATAATTCCTTCTGACTTCAGGAATTTATATCAATTAATCGGGACCTCAAATCAAAATTTAGTGACTCCTTAAATAGACCAGAATAACTTTATCTATCTACTGGTAAAACTTGGGTCTAATATGATCATAGGCATTTTTGGCCTGTTTTGGCTCAACTTTCTCATAATTACATTTAGGTCCCTGAACTTTTGCATAATTGCACTTAGGCCCCTGAACTTTTGGCTATTTGCATTTAAGTTCCTTAACTATTGAAAATTACACTTAAGGACCCAACTTTTGTTTCTACTTTCACTTTTTACCTTTGACCTTTTCTACTTTACATTTAGGTCCCTTTCTTTCTTCAATCCTCATTTAACCTTTATCATTTCTTCTGATCATCGTCATAATCCTTTCCAAACTTCTTTCCATTATCAGTGCTATACGGATAGGGAAAATTAGGATATGATAGATAGAGTGGGAAGTTGATAGTGGAAGAGTTAATTTGTCACCTAGGCGTTAAGGGTTTAATTTTCAATATGGGATCTATAAGATGTTAAATTGTGTTTTGAGGTTTCAAATCTATGAGCTTGAGAATGAGAAATATGAAACTAAGATGAATAATATTACTAACAAAGGTTGATTGTTGGAATTGAAAGATGAAGGGAAAATAATAATTACATGCTTACATAATGTGATAAATTGGATTTATATTTGGAACAGTTGTGGAAATATAGGTATTGAGCTAAATGAAAGATTATGCAGTTGGTAGAGATTTTTGAAAACAATTATGGTTATAGAGTTTGAAAACTTTAAAAGATAAAGGTTATGATTTCATATTTCAAATGATAAATAAATCATATTTGGTGCAAGAGAGGTGAACGGTATTTATTGATGGATGTTTTATTTTCAGAGAGATTTGGAAGTTGAGAAAAAAATATTATTCTGAGAAATAGAGTAGGAGTAAGCTATATCGGAATATTCCAGGTGAGTGAATAACGTCCCTAAAAATAATATTTCCAATAATAACTTGCTATTTGATATGTTCAACTTAAAATGTAAATTTTTAGTATGATTTGTTAAAGGCATGGTTATGTGAATTCATGACTTTGATGAAGATTGTTGGTTTTTCTTTTCAATTGGTTTATAAAATGATTATGGTTATATATGAAAATGGACGAAGAAGTTTTAGAAGAAGACTTTAGCAAATGTTATATTAAGTTGATTTTCTTCATGAAATATACTTATGAGAATTTATTATTTAAATAATTATCCATAAATTGAAGAAATCTTGTGATAAGTTATTTTAATGTTCATGTTGGGGTTTCATGATTATGAAATATTTTTAGCAAAAACTATTGTATTGGAAAGTGTTGTGATTATTGAATGTCAAATGGAACCCACACATGTTAGAAAAGTTTTCAGAAAGGATAGAATACAGAACGCTGGTTACTAACAGCAGTACTGTTAGTCCTTGGTACACCATGGTTAAACCTGAGTTTGATGGATATTCATGAGTCTCGTATTCGCACCTGTTATTCATTGGTCTCGTACCTGCACCTATTTTTGTAGCTTCAAATTGCACCAGATTGGTTATTTACCCTCTTAGACTTTGTGTCCATGCCTATTTTCATGGCCTCATGCTATGCTTGGTTATTTACCCTCGTGGACTATATGTCTACACCTATTTTCATGGCTGCTGACATGCTAGATTGGTTAGTTATTCTCGTGAACTATGTCCACGCCTAATTTTGTTATGTTGAAGTCCTACGGAAAAATGATTTTTTTGAAAGGATTGTTTTAAATTGTTTTCCTGAAAAAAAATGTTTACTGAAATATTTGAATTGAATTATAAAATGTTATGATTTATATTTAAACATGTTACAATTTTTTATTTCTGAATTTTAAATTGTTTTTGGGACGTTATTCACGATTAGATTATTTAGCTTCAGATAGTGCAGTTGACCCTACTCTTCTAGTTGAGCAGTGAAGAGCTTTACGTTCGATCTGAAGTGTTGATTTTTGGCAAAACTCCTTTTGACGTAATTATAATTTGTGAAAAACTTGTATGGTTTTGTTGAAGGATAGGTGCTCCATATAGTCTATAGATAATATTCTGGTCAATTTGAAAAAATGTTGTAGATGATTTTGAAACATTTGCAATCTATTGTAGGATTGTTGGGAGGTCAGTTATACAATGACGATCCTACCGCAATTCCTATAAACTTTTTAAAATTACAATTCTTGGCCCAACATTTATCTTTACATTTCATTTTAGTCCAAGAACTTTTCTAAATTTCACTTAAGTCCTTGAACATTCATTAAAATGATGTTCATGTCCCAAAGCTTTATAACTGTATACTTTTCATGTTTTTCTTAAACCTAACACTTATCTAATCTTTATCATTTCTTCTGATCATTGTCACAATCCCTTCCAAAACTCTTTGCTCTATCTGTTCCTTATAAGTTCCACTGTATGTTTCATACAGATAAGGAAAAATTAGGATGTGACATCAATAGTTCAAGAATAATGTTGCTATAGGAGGCCTTACCTATATCCTTGAGTCCTATCTCTATGGATCTTAATGTTGATGACATAAGATGCCTCACCCATATCTTTCATGTCAAAACTCTTGAACAAAAACTATTTCATCTCTCTCAGTAGCCCTAGATGATTTATTGCAAACAATATGTTATCCACATATAAAATCAAGAATAGATCTTACTCCCATAAACCTTTTGGTATATGTATTGATCCATCATGTTCTCTTAAAACTAAAAGATGTCATCATTACATCGAACTTTGAGTACCATTGTCGTGAAGCGTGTTTAAGACCATATATTAATTTTCTCAACTTGCAAACCAAATGTTCTTTGCCATTTGTAGTGAATCCTTCAAGCTGCCTCATGTAGACTTCTTCCTCAAGTTCACCATGAAGAAATATAATCTTAACATCTATTTGGTGTAACTCTAGATCAAAATATGTAACCAATGCCATAATGATGCAGAAACATTCCTTTGTGGATATAGGAGAAAAGGTTTCTCTATAGTTAACTCCTTATACTTGTGTGAAACCTTTAATAACCAATATAGACTTGTAGTGATCAATATTACCCTTGTGAGTCCCTTTTAGTTTTGTAGACTCACTTACAACCAATAGTTTTAGCCCCATTATGTAACTCTACAAGTTCCAAAACATGGTTATTTGCCATAGATTCTATTTCATCAGTCATAGCATCAAACCATAATTCAAAGCTTATACTTTGTATAGTCTAAGAGAATCACAACAAATCATTTTGAACAATTTTCTCATAGTCACACTCAATATGATACACTACATAGTCACTAGGAAATGTTGACTTTCTTTCTTTTGCTAACCTCCTTAATCCAACCTCTTGATGTGGTTGAGGATGCTCATTTGAAAATTTTGCTATCATATTTTGTGGTTGTGCAATAGATTGATCAACCTAAATATGCTCCTTATGTCTAGTATTGTCAACTTGAGTTACAGGAATAACATGTTCTATGACAACTCTAACTGGAGGAGTGTCGTGAATCATTAATGTTCCTTTATCAGTGTTAGTGGTTTGCTCTATATGATCATGGTGCAATTGATCACTTCCAGTAATCACATTATTCTCAAGAAATATAGTATTCCTAGATTACACAAACTTTCTTTAAGGTGGAGGATAATATAATTTGTAACCTTTAGACTTTATGGCCAACAAAATATGCTTTAATAGTCTTAGGATCCAATTTCTTTTCATGTAGATTGTATACTCTTACTTTTGTAGGACTGCCCCATACCTTAAAGTGATTTAAATCGGGTTTCCATCCTTTCCAAATTTCAAAGGGTGTCTTTGATACTGTCTTTGTTAGAACCCTATTTAAGATGTATAGAAATGTCTTGAATGTTTCATTCCACAAGTAAACTATAAGTTTTGAGCTATTCATCATGCTTCTAACTAAATCTAGTATGGTCATATTTCTTCTTTCAGTTACACCATTCATGTTGTAAGGAATTGGAAGACACGCAGTGGAAATTAATTTAAAATTTTTTTCCATTCCTTGCCAGGATCTACCGTATGTGTTTAAGCCAAGTGGGAAGAAGCATTACCCTCAGTATTTCTCAGTGACTTCCACAGCTTCTCTCTGTGGCTGGTGATCTCTTTCCAATTGCAAGAAGATGTCCACAGCTTCTCTCCGCGGCTCGTGCTCTCTTTCTGATCGCAAGAAGTCGACGCCTCAGGTCAGCTTCCTCTACTGGTATCCACACGAAAAGCATTCTGTCAAATCCTAATTTTTCCCTATCTATATAGTACTGATAGTGGAAAGAGGTTTAGGAAGGATTATGATGGAGATCAGAAGAAATGATAAAGGTTAAATGAGTCTTGAAGGAAGAAAGGGACCTAAACGAAAATGGGAAAAGTTTAAAGGCCAAAAGTTAAAGTAGAAACAAAAGTTGGGCCAAAAGTTGTAATTTTTAAAAGTTTAGGGACCTACATGTAAATATGCAAAAAGTTAGGGACATAAATTTAATTAAGAGAAAAGTTCAAGGGCAAAATTGTAATTATAGAAAGATCAGCCTGAAAAGGGTTATAACTGCCCAGAAGTATTTTAGTCCCATATTCCATCAGTAAATAGAGAAAGGTATGCTGGATAATCTGACATGATACAGAAATTTTATTAGGGCTCCAGACAGCAGATATTTATCTGATAGTCTAAAAGTTATCTGAAATTTTATCAAATTTCATGGACTTCAGATATAAGTGGGCAAATTATAGGAAAGTGTGCCCTACAGTGTCAGATGTCCTAGATCTGACAGAACTCTAGAAGAAGTTATGTATAAAAAGTTATTCACATATTAGTGAATTTTGACGGGAGTTTGATAACACCCATGATCCGATAATAGAATTTATCGGTATGTAAGCCTTGACAGAATGAAATCAGATGACCTCATATATAGGCCCATAATGACGCCAAGGAAGGCCCAAAACCCAGGGTACCAGTCTATCAGTAGAAGGGGTCAGTGCCCAGAAAAAAGTGCGAAATTACAAAAATGCCCTTGGATGCCCAGATTGTACCAGAGATGGATGAAGGGCATTTTGATCATCTGGGATAGGCTAAAAAAGTGGCACATGGTATAAATATGATTAGTTGAGCCAGTATTGCCCTGAGGTAGTACAAAGAGGGGTTAAATGACAATTATGCCCTTAGGGTCAATATAGTGCAAGAAAGGACACCAAGGGTATTTTGGTCATTTCCCAAGGGATCTGTAATTAAGTTGTGGCTAGTACAAGTATTTCAATGGTGTGAGAAGACTAGACATTGATTTCCAGGACAGAATACATATCCTGGTATATTATAAAAAAAATTAGGAACAGAAAGCAGTCCGATTGCTGTCAAACTGCTCCGATCGGTACCAGATTAGACTAAAATTTTTCCAGAAGCTTCCTTACACTATGAGCACGCCACCTAACCCCTTGAGGTGTCCCTTGATGGGTCCCACATGATGTCATAATTATTATTTTATGAAAAAATTAAATCCAAGATTAAATATGGGCCTTTAGATCAAATAGTAACCAAATCAATCTTGGCCATTCATTTTTCTTGGATTTTGTCTATAAATACCCCCTCAATTCTTGTTCAGAACGGTAAGCTCATGTACCCTTGGGTTAGCTCTTGCAAAATGGAAACTCAAGCCAAGACAAAGAAGATTCAAGGTTCCAAAGTTCAAGCAAGCTAGAGATTAAAGATAAGCAATCTTTCCTAGCTTATTCTCCATTGATTTGGGAACTTGAACTTAGGGTTTTCATGGGGAAAAGTTGAGTTTTCTCTAAGGGGAGGTGCTGTCCAAAATACATAGATGAAAGGGGAAAGAAGAAATTAAAGTTAGAAACTTATGATTGATGCTTAAACAAGCTAGTTAAGAGATTGGTTGTTGAATCAAGTTGATATTATTGACTTTGCCAAGAGTGAACCTGTTCGGTATGCACTGTTCATGAGGGAAGGAAATGAAATTTCAATGATTTAATGCTTCCATTGAATTTATATGATGATTTTGTGTAGGATTGGAAAGGTTTTGAACCTTGGAAATAGAATGATATGATATGATATGCATATGAAATAGAATGAGATACAATTATGGAAGATGATTTTGCAATAGAGCTAGATTGCTCTTGCAATAGAGTCAGATTGCTCTTGCAATAGAGTTAGATTGCTCCTGATATAAGGCTAGAAAATGAGTAGATTATGATGACAGATATGTGCATGGTAGAGCTTGTGGAGCTCCCTGCAATGTTAAATAAGGTTATAGAAGATGAGAATGATATGAGAAATTCCTAAGTGATAGAGGAAATGATTAAAGTCTTGATATATAATATTGGCTTATGTGATCATTTTAAGAGAATTATCTGTTGAGTTAACAACTATGTGGAAGTAACTAGCCTTGTAACTTTGTCCGCTGGTTTAGATCTTCTAGAGATGAGAATACAGTACAACAAAATCATAATAGATTCTGGAGGATTGCAGTTAGATCCTAGCATGGCTTCCAGAGAACACAATTACAGGGTCATAGTTAGATCCTGAAGAGGCTTACGGTTGATCGCAGTAGATCCCAAGGGTTGCAGTAGACCTGGCCTAGAGAGAGAAAGTATTGAGCCATAAGTACAGTATGTCTTTGGAAGGACGAATACCAAGGAAAAGTTAAGGTGGAAAAGCTTCACAAGTTGTTTAGCTCCTAACAGAGAGAGTACCCATGATGTTAGATAGCCTTATTACTATCAGGGACTAAACTCAAAATCTCCTTACACATACAGGAACTAAGTGATCAAAGTTAAAGTTATTAATCCTGAGTGCTAAGGATTTATGAGAATGTTTCATAAGATATGAGAAAGGGTCAAATGAGATTATGAAAAATAGGAATGAAAGATAAGTAGACCCTCTATATGAGAATAAAGAGATTAAAAGGCCAGATAGACCCAAAAGAGATAGTATAAGATGGGTCTAAAATAATGAAGTACCAGGGTTTGATCCTGTTAGCACCAGTGCTTCAGATTTATGTCTGCATATTTTAGTTAACCGTGCTCAGGCAATAGTAGCCTAATGATGGGTGACCCCCTAGGAAGTGATGAGCTACATACGAAAGAGCAAATGAGAGCTTTGAGAGCTTCCACTCCTTGCATAGAATGCCAGGCCTTATGTTACGTTATGTTTGTAAAATATGCTAGAGCTCCGAATGTTAGAGCAGTGCAAGCTCTATGTGATAGAGCTGTGCAAGCTCCGAGTGTTAGAGCTGTGCATATTGAGAGAAGGAATGCTTGAGCTCTAATGATAGAGTTTTGCATTCATAAGCAGGTCTGTATTCCTGCAACATGTTGGCCAGGCATTATGCATGTTAGAGTATGTGCTCCTATATGCTCCTATGTACTCATATATGCTCCTATGTGCTCCTGTTTAGCAGTAGAGCAATGAAAGAAAGAATAATAACATAAGTCCCCTCTCTGTATTATAATGAGCTGATAAAGATGATGACAAGTATAATGGTACAAAAATGATAGTTGAAGTTTTGCGAATATTTAGAGAATTACGTTGGATACTCAGATAAGTTAGTGATTGCTCTAAGAAGTATGATGAATTGTTAAATAGAAACTCCAGAATATAGGAGTACATGAGAAAGTTTAATATGAATGAAAGGGGCATTCTCCTCAGAGAAACTCTTCATCGAAGGATGAATAGAGGTTTAACCCTAAAATTTCGAGGACGAAATTTATTTTAAGGGGAGGAGAAATGTCATATCCCAATTTTTAGGCCTAGAAGCCCAGTATATAGCCTGAAAAAGGGATGCTACCAGGCCCTATTGAGTAGAGGTTTTAGTAAATAGAGAAAATTATGCTAATCAGTGTGATGCAACACAAAGTTCTAATAAGAGGTCCCGAAAGATTTATATTAATTTCCAAAGAAAAGAAAAATTAATACAATATGCTCTAGACCTCAGAATCAGATGAAATATGGCAGTAAAATCCTATAATTAATATAAGAATTTCTAAAACTAACAGAGCCTAAAAAGGAGTTATGTATAATTTATTATAGAATTTATAGTGGATTAAAAGACCCGATAAATAGGTTTCAGTGGAATTTCTCGGGAATTGAGCCCATGAAGATAGTGGATCA
Organism: Leucaena leucocephala; assembly: GCA_037074615.1. Lineage (NCBI taxonomy): Eukaryota > Viridiplantae > Streptophyta > Magnoliopsida > Fabales > Fabaceae > Leucaena > Leucaena leucocephala. Next base: position 18,565,809 of record CM073519.1, read on the forward strand.
TACAGAGGGTCTAGAATGGTACATTATAGGCCCAATGATATTTTCATATAAGTATGTGGGCCAGGGCTAATAAAGACCGAGAAAAATAAAGAATTACGAAAATGCCACTGAAGGTATGCCACTGTGTTGTGTCATGGAGTCAGAGTCAGCCGAAGGGCATTATGATCATTTGAATAAGGTTAGACAGTCAAGAAAGGGTATTTTGATAGTTGACCAAGGTCAATAAATACTCTGGTAAGGTATGAAAAGACAATAGTACCCCTAGAAGTACTAAATAGGTATTAAGGGCATTTTAGTAATTTACTAAGGATGTTTCTTGGGAACTGAGCCATTAGAGTGCTTGGGCTAGATTAGAACCCAAGATGACAATCCAAGGCCCAAAAACGTATCCCAAGAGGAATGTGGGCCCAAGAGGCATTAAAATATTATTTTAATGCCTTTTCAATAAAGTAAAGTGACCTAGTCCAAGATAGAACTGGGTAAAGTGATCTGGAATCATGAATGGGGCCCACAAGGCACCACATGGCATGATTATAGTAAAAGAAGAAAATCAAAGGACACATGGCATGATTACAGTAAGAGGAGGAAAAGCAAGAGGACACGGGGCGCGATCTCAGCCGTGCATTCAGGGAAAAGACTCTGGAATTCTCTTGAGAGGCTGAGTCAGCTGGTGAGGTGTTCCAAGAGCCCCACCATTGCTCCACATGCCCCTTGAGTTGTCCCCTGAGGTGTCTTGGATGATGTCATTAGTGGTGAGTCAGCAAGGAGGGTGATGTCATCGTGATGATGCAGGCAAAGCTTCTTGAGGAAGCAAGCAATCTGAACCATTCATCACGAATCAATCTGGACCATTCATTCCACCTCCTCTCACCTATAAATAGGCCACTCCCCTCCCATTTCGAGGCACACCATGGATTTGGCAAGAGAAAGAAGAGAAAAAGAGAGAAAGAGAGAAGGAAAGAAAGAAAGGAAGGAGTTTTGGTGGAGCCAGGAGCAGTCTAAGGAGCTAAAGGACTGGGCAAAGCTTAGGAATGAGGTAAGAAAGTTATATAGTCCATGCTCTAATAAAGTAGAGGATTTCTCTTCGTAGTTAGAATAGAGAAATATCTCTATTAATAAATGTAGCTAAAAGTAGAAAGAAGCCAGGGGAATATCAGATTAAGGATATCACCCCTAGTTAAGCATGAGTTAAGTAGAGCTGTATTGGATAATAATAAAGATATTATTATGCTGTGTATAGGCTCTAACATATGAGAAGAAGGGACCTTAGAGACAAGGTCAAGAGCTGGAAGGAAAGGCTACATGTCAAGTAGTAAACTAATCCTAAACTTGTATGCATTGAATATTATGCTTGATGTGCTATGGCTTTGTTGAATCATGTTGAATATGTGCCTATGTATGAAGCTCTATTCCTATAGTTACTTTGGCTAATTGTATTTCATATGTAACATGGAAGCATACACATGACATAATGTTAACACTTTCACAAGCAAGCACAAGTATTCACATTAATGCATGCATTGTTTAGTGCTATTTGCTACTGAGATTTCCCCAGAAATCTCACCCCTTCCATATCAATCCAATTATAGCAGGTCTTCTCAAGATGGAGGAGATAAATATGTATGAAGAGATGTTAATTTCTTAGCATGATTGATATGTGATTCATGTATGTACAATTGCTGGAAATTGTCACTGTGAACAGTAACTCGTGATGGAGGCAGGGATATTTGAGCTATAATTATAAACAGTAATGATTGAATAAATGTATGATATTTTTCCAGTAAATATTAGACATGCCAAGCTTCGATTTGATATATAGAACGTCTCATTTGGATGTCTCCACATAAAGATATGATTTTTCAAAGTTGGGACCAGAATGCTAGAATCAGGGACAGGACGCTCGATGAATAGTGATTTTGAAACGTTGACCAATGTTGACCTGGTCAAGTCGTGGTCAACGAGTCATTTTTTCCTGAAAGAGAATTATGTTAGCTTCGTGTAGCAATTTGAACCACTCTGTTTTGATTTTTCTAGAATTAGTTATGAATTTTCGAAGTCAAGTTACTCCTCTGGAATTCGCACAGTGAACAGTACTCGCTCAGAGTAAAATTCTAGATTGAGTAATTTGACTTCAACAGCCTGAGAAGTGGTTCCAGTTGCTACCATTTGGTCCCTAAGACGTAAGAAAATGGGGATGTTACACTATAGCTTTTTTGAATTGTATTACATATGTACTTATGTATGTAGCTCTATATCTATTATTACTTTGGCCAATTGTATTTCATATGTAACATGGAAGCATGCACATTACACAATGTTAACACTTTCACAAGCAAGCACAAGTATTTACATTAATGCATGCATTGTTTAGTACCATTTGCTACTGAGATTTCCCCAGAAATCTCATACCCTTCCATGTAATCCCAATCCCATAGGTTTATTAATAATAAAAGAGGGTCGAAGAAGCATGAAGAGGAGCTAGGGATTTGATAGTATAAATGCTATGTGAAGAATTGCTATATGTAATGCTACTATTTGACCAAAGCAAGTAGTGATGTTTATGATGTAATGAAAAATAGTAAACGATGAGATAAATGTGTGAAATTTTATATACATTTAGTTAACATGCCAAGATATGTTTTGACACTAATAACGCCTTATTTCGATGTTTGTACAAAGAGAACTAATTTTCCAAAGTAAGGGATCAGAATCTGTTTTTAGAATTTTTGACCAAATGAACAGAAATCTTTGGTGAATAAACTGTATTAATTGACAAATCATTTGGTTTTGAAATTATGTTTTCCTTAAATTTCAAGATGTTATCTTCATGTAGCTTTTTTAACCACTTCATTTCGATTGTTCTAGAATTAATTATGAGTTTTTGAAGTTTGTCGCTTAATCTGGAATACCATATGAACAGTAACTCGAGAAAGAGTAAAATTCTAGATTTGGCTAATGGACTTCCAAGGTCTTGTAAGTGATTCTAAATGCTACTGAATGATCCCTAAGACATATGAAATTAAGGATGTTTCATAATTGATCTATCAACTAATTGGAGCACTATGCTTGTGTCTCTAAGATCATTAATACCTAAAGCTAAGTATACTGACCAAGGCATGACATTGATAGCAACCCCTAGATCTAATAACGATCCCTTAATATGAACCTTGCCTATTGTGTAGGGGATAGTGTAGGATCCTTGGTTTTGACACTAAACTGGTAATTCAACCTTAAAAAGAGAAGACACATTAGCACTCACCTGAATCCTCTCAAGAAGCCTAAACTTTTTCTTGTCAACACACAATTCTTTCAAAAATTTGGTATACTTAGGATTCCTCTTGAGAAATTCAACCATAGAGATATTTATTTCCTGTTTATTGAATAGAGCATATGCATCTTTTGCAAACTCAAGGTCAAACTTTTTCTTTCCAACTAAATAAGCTTTAGCTAAAGGGAGGTATTTAATACTTACCTCCTTACCTATAGGTATAGAGGCTACTTGCTTGCTTAACTCCACTTTCTCCTCAGTTTGTTTCCCCTTATAAGCTAGACTTTGTATTATCTCTTCCTCTTCTTGAATCTCTTGCAATTTTTCTTGTTCTTGTGAATTTTCCTCTTGGGTTGCTCTCTTGTAATGAGTTGGTGCTCTTTTACGCTCTTCAATTTCCTGAGTTTCATCGATGACAATAGTGGATTTTCAATCTTAAGGTCTTCAATACTTGATTGGGTGTATCATCTTCCTTGAAATGAACCTTTCTACCACTCCTTAATGAGATAACATTCAGAGCCTTTGGGTTCGAAGGTATACTACCACTGCTCTTTACTTGGATATCACTCACAGTATTGGAGACTTGAGTTAGAAGGCTAGAGATATCAGCATTCTTAGAACTTAACTCTTCAAGTTTTCTCTGCAAATCTGTATTATCTTTCTACATACTTTGAAAAATTGAACATCATTCTCTTTTTTATATAGGTTATTCTACCGTCTATTTTGTTCATTTGTGCACCCATACTTTTTAACAATTGAGAGGTCTCAGAACATCCTACTGTAAACCTCTCAAAGTATGCATTTAGAAGCATATTTAACTAGTGAAAGTATTACTTTGACCCAAAAATTAAAATTTTAAAACTTACTTCTCAGGTACTGTTCATTTGGTAAATTTTAGATTGACAGTCCAACTTTAAAAATTCCTAACTAATTCAAGAAAATCATATGGAGTTGATATAAATTTCTACTTGAAGCTCTTTCATAGTTCCTTAATGAAAAAATATAAATAAGGACATTTACTTTGCCAATCAATATAGTTAAATTGTTAACTTTTACTGTTCACATGGAAAATTTTAGAAATTGTAGATTTTGTATCTTAATTTAAAAATTCATTTACTTGATCTACACATCCAAATGAGGTGTATTACCTATGAATTTAAAGTTCTGGATGTGTACTAATTGATCATAAAATTTTGTACATGAATTCCTTCATTTGCCAGGTCAAACTAAAGCCACAAGAAAATTGCTTAGGACCTATATTTTTACTATTTCAGTTTCTTTTCTTTAATTCTCAATAATTGTTCCTACATGCATAAACCATCTCTTTCGCCTCTCATACATTCATTTACATCATGGTGTTATGTCATAATTATTTCATACATTTTTTCTTTACATATGATGGCATATTACATAACATTACATAAAAAGGACAACATACATCACATGGAATCAATTGTCTACTTCTTCTCTTCCATTTCTTAGCTCATGTATCAAACATGATTCTTCCATCATAAATAACCTATAATGTTTGTTTATGGGAGGATGAGATTTTGAAAAAAATCAGTAGTAAACAGTACCATTCAAGGCATAGAAATGAATACAAGTGCATGACATGTTTCATTTATCTTTCTTTATTACCTTTTATTTGCATACTATCATGCTCCACGCCCATCATGCCACATCCTTACTTTTAACCTCAATTATACCTCATTAGAAGTGATTGGAACCAGTTACATGATCATTTGCTTTAAAAACATTCATTTCCAAAAGAATTACTCTCGGGGACTGTTCACTTTTACCGTTTATTTGGTAATTCTAGAACATGTATCCTACTTTGAAAATTTATAATTAATTACAGAAAAATCAAAATAATGTGGTTCCAATTTCTAATGAAATATATTTCACATATATTTGAGGAAAAAATATGAAACTGGGGTTTTCTTGTCCAAATGAAATCAGTTTAATCGTTGAAAATCACTGTTTATTTGGTAAAATCTGGAAGTTCCAGTTTCTTTGCTTAATTTCAAAAATTCATTTATCTTTGGTTACTTATCCAAATGAACTGTGTTACCTATGGATTTGAATCTCTAGACGTCCTCTTTAAGCTCATAAAATTTCATAGAAAAAATCGTTCATTTGATATATGAAATCGTTGCGTGAACGTCACTGCCTCTCAACACTCGTTTTATCTCAATTCCAGATCTTACTTCAAACTTTGGAAAATCATAACAATTCGGATACTTATCCAAATGAGGCGTTCTTGGTGTTCATTTAAATCTATGTATCTTAACTTTAATCATACCAAGTTCCAGACTAAAACTCGTTGATTTAAGAGTCATAAACATTATTACATCACCACGGCCTCAAAACAGGATTACAGAAACATACACCATGCATACTAGCATATCATCCCATAGTGTCATGTAAGTCATATAACTTATTATACAAACTTATTCATAAACATTTACTCTCTTCCCTTGAAAGGATCCAGTACCTAAAACATAGTTATGCATGTGGAAGGAATGAGATTTCATGGAAATTCCAATAGCAAGTTACACAAACTATAATATCATGCATGGACAATTGTATGCTTAACATGTTATCATGTGATGGGAGCTACTTCATAATGGTACATAAGCAAACTCTAACATGCATATTGTCATGACATAACTTGCAAGGAGTTGCAATAATTCATACTTCATCATAACATGATGACATAAGCTCAAGCTCAACCAAACATCACAATCAACAAGCAAGCAAAACAATTAAACAAATATGAGTTATAGTTAGGTATCCTTGTTACCTCTTAGCTATCTTGGTCAAGACCTTCTTGGGATAATTTCCTTCCTTCACAAATGTCAAAACCTAGCCATTACAAAATAATATCAAGTTACAATTCAACTTGAAACCAAATTCAAGACTAGGTTTTCACTAACTTGCTTTCTTTCTCCCTTTTATGTTTCATACTTCCACCTTTCCAAAATAAATTCTCATGGTTCATTTCCACATAATTTTTCATAAAATCCAAATATGAAATCAGAATTTCCAAAATCAAAAAATACCAATTGCTACAGTACCAAACCGAAATGGATGTCCCTTTTTCCAAAAATTCACATTTTGATTCCAATGCTTCCAATACTTGTTCTCCTACTTTATCCCCACACAATTTTCCATTTTAAACTCATTGGAAGCATCAAAATCATGAAATTTCATTATATGAACAGTGTCATGCACAGTTCTAGCAAGAACACATATCCCTAAATCCAAACATACTTGAGTTCCCAAGCTTATACCACTTGATTCTAACTTGTTTAAGCTTGTCTAAACTATCCATAACATAAAAGTCATACTTTAAACATATATGAGCAACACTTAAAGCAGCAACCATAAGGGAAATATAGCATGAAAGCCCCTTAAAACCATGAGCTAACTTACTATAACAAAACTCAAGATCAAGGGAGATGATTACCTTGCTTATTACTTCACTTTGGTTGCTTCTTTCTTGGTTGAATGGAAATTTTGCAAGAGTTTCCCTATGGTTCTCAAGGCTTCCGCACATGGTCTGAAATGAGGGGGTAGTTATAGAAAATTTGGGTTGAAATGGATGGCCAAGATTGATTTGGTTCCTATTTGATCTAAAGGCTCACATTTAATCTTGGATTTCACTTTTTTTAAAATAATAATTATGACATCATGTGGGACAGCTCATGGGAAACCTAAGAGGGTTAGGTGGTATGCTTCCCATGCAAGGAACCTTCTGGAGAAATTCTAGTCCAATCCGGTACCGATCAGTGCAGTTTCACAACAACCGGACTGTGTTCTGTTCCTAATTTTTTATAATATTCCAGGATATGTATTGTATCCTAGAAATTAATGTCTAGGCTTCTCATACCATTGAAAATGTTAGACTGAGTATTTATCTGCATCCATCCATTGGAAAATGACCAAAATACCCTTGGTGTCCTTTCTTGCACTGTACTGACCCTAAGGGCATAATTGTCATTTCACCCCTTCTTGTACTACCTCAGGGCATATATTAACTCTATATAATCATATTTATACTATGTACCACGTTTTTGGCCTATCCAGAATGACCAAAATGACCTCCATCTATCACTGGTACAGTATGGGCATCCAGGGGCATTTTCATAATTTCGCACTTTTCTTGGACTGCTCTGGTCTCTGGCCCACATAACTGTCCAGTCACCTTAATAGGCTCATGATGGCGCCATTTGGGTGTCAGTATGGACTTATTACCTGTATTGCCTTTATGGCCCAATTCACACTATAGCTCTCCCGATCCTATTTATCGGGTATTCTATTTCACTGTAAAATCCCGTATAGTTTCTACAAGATTCCTTTTCTGATTCTGTCAATTTTATAAATTCATATATTAAATATATGAATTTTCTATAAGGTTTCATCTGATTCTGAGATCTAAAAAATAATGTAATAATTCCTTCTGACTTCAGGAATTTATATTAATTAATCGGGACCTCAAATCAAAATTCTGTATTGCGTTAAACTGACCAAAATATTTTTGTCTATCGACTGGTAAAATTTATGTTTGATCTAATTCCAGGCATTTTTGGCCTGTTTTGGCTCAACTTTTCCATATTTACATTTAGGTCCCTTAACTTTTGAATAATTGCACTTTAGTCCCTAAACTTTTCATTAATTGCATTCAGGTCCCTCTTTTTTCTTCTACTTTCACTTTTTGCCTTCAAACTTTTTAATTTGCGTTTTGGTCCCTATTCTTTCCTTAGTTATTAATCCTTCCCTTTCCTTTCTCAATCTGATACAGTTTATTCCAAGAATCTCATATCTATTGCAGATAAACTGTATAGCTATATCAGGTAAGAAAATTGGGGATATGACATTTCTCTCCCCCTTAAAATAAATTTCGTCCTCAAAATTTACATTATATATATACTAAGGAAATAGTTTAGGGTATATTTCTCTCATCCTTTCCTCTGCTTCCCAGGTAGCTTCACTCTCTGTTAATCCCTTCCAGACCACCTTAACTAGAGGGATCTGCTTATTTCGTAACTGCTTGACTTTTCTATCTACAATCTGTACTGGTCCAACTTCATAAGTCAAGTCGTCTAGCAGTGCAATGTCTGTTGGAAAATGTGCCCTAGGGGACAATCATTGTCTTATGAACATTATTGATTTATGAATTTATTAATTGTGTTATCATATTATTTGCATGTTTACTGTGATGACCATCCTTGGATAATTCATGATCTTATCCTAAATATCCCTGGTCGGTCATCTGTGCGGGAGTAGAGATGAAATAAGACCAGTATGACTTTGAAGATGTATAAATATATAAATCAAAGTCATATGCACATGTAAGAGTACAAGGGGTTGGACTGACCCGCTATGAGAGAGTTGCATGGGTTACATCATAATCTTCTCTCATATACAAACCATGTCACTATGCCCTTTGACCTGAGATCATCATGGATTCCTACATGACAAACGCTCAGCTTTGGCCTAGTCAAAAGTCACTTTTGACCGAGTGATCATAAAGACTATGTTCGAGCTTAGTGGTTTTTCATGCAGAGGAATGTGAATGGTCAAGATGGAATTTATCCCTCACATTCGTAGAGAGATATTACTGGGCCCCTCGATGAGTGAGTCTGAGAAATGTATGACCATACTGTAATGCAAAGGTAGTTCCATTTCTATAGTCAGACTACTCAGGGATCGAGAAAGTAACGGTCAGGAATAGGAGGATGACATTATCCATGCCTCATCCATGACCAAAATATCGCGTGACAGAAGGGACATGATATGGTTGTATAAAAGGTTACATCGTTTATCGATTCTCATATAATTTGGGTAGTCGTTATGTCTTGCTAGAGACCGCTTGCGACTTGTGGGCCAGTATAGCAAATGGCCCACTGCCAACTTCATATGGGCCTACAGGGTCACACACAAAATAGCCCAACACGAGCTATGATGTCCAGATTCATTGAATCTAAGACGTGTCTAGATTTAATGAATGATCCAGGGTTGATGTATATATTTATTTATATTTATATTCGTATATATATAAATTCGTATATATATATTATATATAAGGGATATATAGGATTTAATTTATAAGGATAAATTAAATCTCTATCACGTTTGAATTTGAAATTCAAATTGATAGGATATCTCATATAAGAGATATTTACAAGATTTAATTTATAAGGATAAATTAAATCTCTATCACGTTTGAATTTGAAATTCAAATTGATAGGATATCTCATATAAGAGATATTTACAAGATTTAATTTATAAGGATAAATTAAATCTCTATCACGTTTGAATTTGAAATTCAAATTGATAGGATATCTCAAATTTGATTTATGAGAATAAATCAAATACAGTCCAATCTTATCTTTATTTAAATTAAATAAATAGGTGAATTAAATCTGTGGGACGGATTTAATATAAACATTATTTATTTAATTAGTTTCTTATCAAATTATACGATATGTGATATTGTATTCGGAATTAATATAGATTAATTCCAAAATCCAATTCGGTTGAGAAAAACGCAGAGCATCCTATATATCCGATTTTAGGAGCTACGTTTTAAAAACAACACATAACACAAAAAGGGCCGAACGGAATCTGTAAAAGGTTTGCAGATAAGAAACTGCTGAAGTAGAGACGAAGAGGACGAACTCTTGAGAAAGCCTTGGAGGGACAGGAGACGCTAGCACGTCGTTCGTGGTTGGAACGCTGTTCGTGTGGATACCAGTAGAGGAAGACGACCTAAGGAGTCGACTTCTTGCGATCAAAAAGAGAGCACAAGCCGCGGAGAGAAGCTGTGGACGTCTCCTTACGATCGGAAAGAGATCACGAGCCGCAGAGAGAAGCTGTGGAAGTCGCTGAGAAACACTAAGGGTAATTCTTCTTCCCACTTGACTTAAACACATACGGTAGATCCTGACAAGGAATGGAAAAATTTTTAAATTAATTTCTGCTGCGTGTCTTCCAATTCCTTACAATGTCATCTTGTTCAATCACATGCGATGGATCTGAAACATACTTCTTTAACTGTGAAACATGGAATACATCATGAATCTTGCTGAGATGTGGAGGAAGAGCTAATTTGTAAGCCACTGGTCCTACTCTTGAGAGGATCTGAAATGGCCCAATGTATCTAGAATACAGCTTATTCACTTTAATCAATCATCTGGCTCCTGTCGTCAGAGTTATCTTAAGGAATACTTGCTCTCCTTCTCCAAACTCCAACGGCTTCCTTCTGACATCAGCATAACTTTTCTGTCTGCTTTGAGCCGTAAGCAATCTCTTTCTAATCTTATCGATTTGTGTTACTGTCTGGTCTACTATATCAAGACCAAACATCCTCCTTTCTCTCAACTCCACCCAGCATAAGGGAGATCTATACTTCTGTCATATCCCCAATTTTCTGACCTGATGTAGCTGTACAGTTTATCTGAAATGGATATGAGTTTCTTGGAATAGATTGTATCAGATTGAGAAATGAAAGGGAAGGATTCATAACTAAGGAAATAATAGGGACCTAAACGAAAATTGAAAAGTTTGAAGACAAAAAGTTGAAGTAGAAATAAAAGGAGGGACCTAAATGCAATTAATGAAAAGTTCAGGGACTAAAGTTCAATTATTCAAAAGTTAAGGGACCTAAATGTAAATATGGAAAAGCTGAGCCAAAACAGGCCAAAAATGCCCAGAATCAGATCAGACCCAAATTTTACCAGTAGATAGACAAAAATATTCCGGTCAGTTTAACGCAACACAGAATTTTGATTTGAGGTCCCGATTAATTGATATAAATTCCTGAAGTCAGAAGGAATTATTACAGTATTTTTCAGATCTCAGAATCAGATAAGGCCTTATAGAAAATTCATATATTTAATATATGAATTTATAAAACTGACAGAGTCAGAAAAGGAATCCTGTAGAAGCCATACGGAATTTTACAGTGAAATAAAATACCCGATAAATAGGATCGGGGGAGCTATATTGTGAATTGGGCCATAAAGGCAATACAGGCAATAAGCCCATACTGAGGCCCAAATAGCGCCATCATAAGCCCATTAAGGTGATTGGACAGTTATGAGGGCCAGAGACCAGAGCAGTCCAGGAAAAGTGTGAAATTACGAAAATGCCCCTGGATGCCCATACTGTACCAGTAGTGAATGGAGGTCATTTTGATCATTATGGACAGGCCAAAAACGTGGGACATAGTATAAATATGATTATATAGAATCAATATATGCCCTGAGGCAGTGTAAAGAGGTGTGAAATGACGATTTTGCCCTTAGGGTTAGTACAGTGCAGGAAAGGACACTAAGGGTATTTTGGTCATTTCCCAAGGGATGGATGGCAGATAAATATTTAATATATCATTTCAATGGTATGAGAAGCCTAGATATTGATTTCCAGGACATAATACATATCCTGGTATATTATAAAAAAATTCAGAACAGAAAACAGTCCGGTTGTTGTGAAACTGCTCCGATCGGTACCGGATTGGACTGGAATTTCTCCAGAACCTTCTTCACATGTGCAGCACGCCACCTAACCCTCTTAGGTGTCCCATGAGCTGTCCCACATGATGTAATAATTATTATTTTATGAAAAAGTTAAATCCAAGATTAAATGTGAGCCTTTAGATCAAATAGTAACCAAATCAATCTTGGCCATCCATTTCAACCCAAATTTCTCTATAAATACCCCCTCATTTCAGACCATGTGCGGCAGATTTGAGAACCATAGGGAAACTCTTGCAAAATTTCCATTCAACCAAGAAAGAAGCAACCAAAGTGAAGTAACAAGCAAGGTAATCATCTCCCTTGATCTTGAGCTTTGTTCTAGTAGGTTAGCTCATGGTTTTAAGGGGTTTTCATGTTCTATTTCCCTTATGGTTGCTGCTGGAAGTGATGCTCATATATGGTTAAAATATGAGTTTTATGTTATGGATAGTTTAGACAAGCTTAAACAAGCTAGAATCAAGTGGTATAAGCTTGGGAATTCAAGTATGTTTGGATTTAGGGTTTTGTGTTCTTGCTGGTACTGTACGTGGTACTGTTCATATGATGGAATTTCATGATTTTGATGCTTCCAATGAGTTTAAAATGGAAAATTGTGTGGGGATAAAGTAGGAGAACAAGTATTGGAAGCATTGGAATCAAAATGAGAATTTTTGGAAAACACGAGCATGCATTTCGGTTTGGTACTGTAGCAATTGGTATGTTTTGATTTTGGAAATTCTGATTTCATATTTGGATTCTACATGAAAAATTATGTGGAAATGAACCATAAGAATTTATTTTGGAAAGGTGGAAGTAGGAAACATAAATTAGAGAAAGAAAGGGAGCTAGTGAAAACCTAGTCTTGGATTTGGTTTCAAGTTGAGTTGTAACTTGATATTATGTTGTAATGGCTAGGTTTTGACATTTGTGAAGGAAGGAAAGCACTTCAAGAAGGTCTTGACCAAGATAGCTAAGAGGTAGCAAGGATACCTAACTATAACTCATGTTTGTTTAATTGTTTTGCTTGCTTGTTGATTATGGTGTTTGGTTGAGCTTGAGTTTATGTCATCATGTTATGATGAAGTATGAATGATTGCAACTCCTTGCAAGTTATGTCATGACAATATGCATGTTAGAGTTTGCTTATGTGCTATTATGAAGTAGCTCCCATCACATGATAACATGTTAAGCATTCAATTATTCATGCATGATATTATGGTTTGTGTAACTTGCTATTGGGATTTCCATGAAATCTCATTCCTTCCATATGCATAATCTTGTTATAGGTGCTGGAACTTCACATGGAAAAAGGGTAAACATAGATGAATGAGTTTGTATAATAAGTCACATGAGTTACTTAACCTTATGGAAGCATATGATAGTATGTATGGTTGAATGGTGTATGGTTCTGTAATTCTGTTTTGAGACTATGGTGATGTGACGATGTTTATGATGCCCAAATCAACGTGTTTTAGTCTGAAACTTGGTATGATTAAAGTTAAGATACAGACCTTTAAATGGACACCAAGAACGCCTTAATTGGATAAGTATCCGAATTGTTATGATTTTCCAAAGTTGGAAGTAAGATCTGGAATTGATATAAAACGAGTGCTGAGAGGCAGTGACGTTCACACAATGATTTCATATATCAAATGAACGAATTCTTCTATGAAATTTGGTGATATTAAAGAGGACGTCTAGATCTTTAATTCCATATGTAACACAGTTCATTTGGACAAGTAACCAAAGAGAAACAAATTTTTAAAGTTAAGGCAAAGAAACTGGAACTTCCAGATTTTACCAAATGAACAGTGATTTTTAACCAATAAACTGATTTCATGTGAACAAGATAACCTCAATTTCATATTTTTCCCTCAAATATTTATGAAATATACTTCATTAGAAATTGGAACCACATTATTTTGATTTTTCTACAATTAGTTATGAATTTTCAAAGTAGGGTACATGTTCTGGAATTACCAAATGAACAGTAACAGTGAACAGTACCCGAAAGCAAATCTTTTGGAAATGGATATTTTCAAAGCAAATGATCATGTAATTGGTTCCAATCACTTCTAATGGAGTATAATTGAGGTTAAAAGTAAGGATGTAACATTTTGGTATCAGAGCAAAGGATTCTGGCTTAGGAAATGCTCTGATTAGATTATTTATAGACTGTTACATAAGTGAACATCTGCATAATTGACCTTAAGTTAATTATTGCAGGATACTAATGACTGAGTCTAGAACATCAGAGACTACAGTGAACCAGGGGGACCCTAGACCCACAGTCTATAGTTCTGATAGATCAGGGTGGAACTCAGAAGAGATAGATGCTTTTATACATGATCCGGAGTTTGGTCTTCCCCCAGTGATCAATATCCGGGATTCCAGTAGTGAATCAGAATTGGGCAGGTTAGATAATTCTTCTGTGGGATCAAATGAAATGGATGAGGATGATGATGAAGAAGAGGAAATATCAGATGAGGATATACCATCGGAAGAGGATGAACTTGAGGAACCTAACCCAGCCCCACCTATGAATATTGTACTAGAAAGAGATGCAGGTCAGATAGATGATAGAGAGATGATAGACCCTCAAGAGGAACAATCTGATGTGGGTTACTCTTATGTTGGGGGTGGTACAGACCCTGTGCCTAGGCAGGCGGATGAGGTAGATGTTCCTGGACCGAGTCAGGTACCTAAACCAGTTGATGTACCTGGACCCAGCCATACAGCTAACATGCCTGAACCTAGTCATGTAGCTAATATACCTGAACCTAGTCATGTAGCTAATATACCTGAACCTAGTCATGTAGCTGATATACCTGGACCTAGTCAGAGACCAGACCCTACAGATATTCCAGGTCCAAGTGGAACCAAGAAGTTAATGGTACAGATATATCTGGGTAACCATCAGATAATTGAGTTAACCCCTGGGGAAGATATGGATGAAGAACATTTCAGGAAAGCTGTGGAACTCACGAAGCAGCTATATGAGATAGGAAGAATGTTGGTTAGAGGTGTTGATCAAGACTATAGAGTTTATAAAGACTTCATAGCAAGGGTAAGAGAGGCCTATCAAGCATATGATCCAGATACTCTTACCTTAGAAGCTTGGGTTGATATCATGGATGATATTTTACCTCTTACAGCAACATGGAGAGAAGTGTTAGATCAGTACTTTGAAGAGGAACCCTTTGAGGATATCCATGATTGGATCTACATGGTAGGGGAATTTATTAGGATCCATTATGAGAAAACATAGTGTAATAGTTGTATGTATGAATGTTGCTGTAATCTATGTACTTTTGACTAGTAATGACATAATACATGTATGTGTGTCTGTTATGAAGAGTTTATGTAATGATGTTAAACTTGCTGTATGCTATGTTTTCAATGAAATATAAAGTATGTTAATTATAATATTCCTTTCCTATTTTCTATTACGATAGTAAAACAAAATGGTAAGAACCAGAAGAGATAGTGCTTCGGGTGAACCCCAAAATGCCAGAGATATTAATCAGTTGATTCTAGAACGGCTGGAACAGCAGCAGAAGCTGATAGAGGAAGTAAAAGCTGCTCAAGCAAGGAGTGAGCAGGAAAGGGATACTGCTATAGCAACAGCTGTAGCTGAAGCAGTGGAGAACCTCAGACACCCAGAGTCTGCAGGTACAGCTAATACAGAACCTGAGATGGTTCAACAGACAACAGAACTGCCAAGACAAACAGGACAGACAGTAGATCCTGCTGGTATTCAACAGTGGATGGCTAAGTTTTGTAAGCATAGTCCTCCGACATTCGAGGGAACATTCGATGTACAGAAAGCGGAGGATTGGATCAGCAGACTGGAGAAGATCTTCAAGGTATTGGGTTGTCCGTCTGAGAGTAAAGCACAGATGGCAATCTACCAGCTAGAAAGGGATGCTGACAGATGGTGGAAGAACACAGAGCTAGTATTGCAGGCCAGGCACATTCCTATCACGTGGGAAGTGTTCCTTGAACAATTTTATGAGAAGTATTTTCCCCAGTCAGTACGAGATGAACGAGAAGCAGAATTCCTTGTGCTGAGACAAGGAGAAAAAGAATCATTTGACGAATACTTGGCAAAGTTCATCCGTTTTTCCCAGTATTCCACTTACCTGCGACAGGTGGATGATGAGCGGTGGATGACGGAAAGGATGATCAGGGGATTGAATACTACTCTGAAGGATAAGATGACCCCCCAACAATATCATCAGTTCAATAAAGCAGTAGAGGCCTGCAGAATTATTGAGAACAGCTTGAATCACAGGATGCTGATGAGACCGTTGAGCAGAGAGACTGCTGTTCCTGAGAGACCTAACCAGAATATAAATGCAGCCAGTGGCAGTGGCTATAACAAGAAAAGGAAAAGGCAGTGGCAGCAGAACCGAAAACCTAGCAGAGGGAATTACAGGGGAAACACAAATAATAGAGATCAGAGGTCTAGAGTATGTGACAAATGCGGGAAGAACCATGGAGACAGACCATGCTTGATGGGGCAGAATGTCTGTTACACATGTGGGAAGCCTGGACATTTCTCTAGGAGTTGTCCTCAAGCAGCTAATGATCAAAGGCCGCGCACTCAAGGGCGAGTGTTTGCAATGACAAGGGAAGAAGCGCAGAGATCACCCGAGATGATCCAAGGTATCATCTATCTCAATAATCATGCTGTGATTGCTATGTTTGATTCGGGTGCAAGTCATTCCTTTGTTTCTTATGAATGTGCTAAACGTTTGGGCCTTACAATTAGCAAGATGCATTATGCCATATGTGTCACAACCCCTACAAATGCTAAAGTAGTTACATCAGATGTTTGCCTAAATAGTGTCATTCGATATGAATGTTGTTGCACTACTCTTGACCTAATATGCATGCCATTCCATGAGATTGATGTCATAATTGGATTGAATTGGTTGTCTGCCAATAATGTAATGCTGGATTGTAAGAACAAAACTCTAGTTCTTTGTCCACAAGCCCCAAATATGAATCCAGAAGTGAAACTGAATTTCCTGACGGAGGCTCAAGCGGATAGATGTTTACGAAAAGGATGTCAGGGATATATGGTCTTCTTTTCTGTTCAAGCAGAAGTGGAAGAAGGAATTGAAGCGATTCCAGTGGTCAGAGAATTTCCTGAAGTCTTTCCAAAGGAGATTCAGGGATTGCCTCCAGAACGAGAAGTGGAGTTTGCAATTGACATCGTACCTGGAGCTGGACCAGTATCTAAAGCCCCATATCGTATGGCTCCTAATGAGATGATTGAACTTAAGAAGCAGATAGAGGAGCTATTAGAGAAGGGTTTCATCCGACCCAGTGTTTCTCCGTGGGGTGCTCCAGTGTTATTTGTCAAGAAGAAGGATGGCAGTCTCAGATTGTGTATTGATTATCGGGAGTTGAATAAGATTACTGTTAAGAATAAGTACCCTCTTCCCCGAATTGATGATTTGCTAGACCAGTTGGTTGGATCAAGCTTATTCTCTAAGATTGATCTGAGATCGGGGTACCACCAACTCAGAATCAAAGCAGATGATATTTCAAAGACTGCGTTCAGGACTCGCTATGGACATTTCGAATTCTTAGTGATGCCCTTTGGTCTAACGAATGCGCCTGCAATTTTTATGGATTACATGAATAGAATCTTCAGGCCTTATCTAGATCAGTTTGTGGTAGTCTTCATTGATGATATCTTAGTGTACTCCAAATCGGCTGTAGAGCATGAAGAGCATTTGAGGATTGTTCTTAGTACTCTTAAAGAGAAACGACTCTATGCTAAGCTTAGTAAATGTGAGTTTTGGCTGCAAGAAGTCAAATTTCTCGGTCATGTCATATCCCACGAAGGGGTAGCTGTAGATCCTAGCAAAGTTGAAGCAGTGCTAAGCTGGGAACAGCCAGGGACAGTGACAGAGATCAGAAGTTTTCTGGGCTTAGCAGGGTATTACAGGAGATTTATTAAGGACTTTTCTCGAATTGCTCTACCGTTAACCAAGCTGACCAGAAAGAATCAGCAGTTCAAGTGGGATGAGAAGTGTGAGGCTAGTTTTCATGAACTAAAGCAGAGATTAACCACGACTCCTGTGCTGATTATTCCAGACCCAACTCAGACTTATGTAGTCTACACTGATGCTAGCAAGCAGGGGTTGGGATGTGTGTTGATGCAGCAGGGACGAGTGGTAGCCTATGCTTCTCGACAGTTAAAGCCACATGAAGAGAATTATCCCACTCACGATTTGGAGCTTGCAGCGGTAGTTTATGCTCTTAAGATATGGAGGCACTACTTGTATGGAGCTACCATAGAACTGTACTGTGATCATAAAAGCCTGAAGTACCTGCAAGATCAGAAAGAATTAAACATGAGGCAGCGGAGATGGATGGAATTTCTGAAGGATTATGATTTCCAGATCAAATACCATCCAGGAAAAGCTAATGTAGTGGCCGATGCCTTGAGCAGAAAGGTGGTGCAGGTTGCTAGTCTCATGATCAAAGAGCTAGAACTGATAGAAGATGTACGAGATTGGAGTCCTCTGTATCAAATGCAGACATCAGAAAGTTCTTATGGAGGAACGCAGATTAAAGCATTCATTGAGAATGAAATTAAAGAGGCTCAGGAGCAAGATAAACTCGCTGAGATTTTCAAAGGTAAGCTGGAAAGAGGGGAAACTAAAAACTTTGATGTGTCCCAAAATGGATTATTACGATTTAGGGGACAACCATATATTCCCAATGCAATGGGATTGAGAGAAAAGATACTAGAGGAGGCACATAAAAGCAAGTATACAGTACATCCAGGTATGACCAAGATGTATCATGATGTTAAGAGCTTATTTTGGTGGCCTGGATTGAAGAAAGATGTTGTAAATTATGTGTCCAAATGTTTGACATGTCAAAAGGTGAAAGTTGAGCATCAGAAGCCAGCAGGGAAATTACAACCGCTAGAGATACCTGAGTGGAAATGGGACAGCATTGCCATGGATTTTGTTGAAGGACTGCCTATGACTCCTACTAAACATGATGCTATATGGGTGGTAATTGACCGATTAACGAAGTCGGCTCATTTCCTGGCAATCAATAAAAAGGATTCTCTGGAGAAGCTGGCGAAACTTTATGTAAAAGAGATTATTAGACTACATGGTATTCCCAGTAGTATCATTTCTGACAGAGATCCTCGGTTTACATCAAACTTTTGGCGTGCTTTACATAAAGAAATGAACACTACTCTCAGATTTAGTACAGCCTACCATCCTCAGACAGATGGTCAATCTGAGAGAACGATCCAGACGCTCGAGGATATGTTGAGAGCTTGTGTCTTGGATTTCAAAGGGAGTTGGGATACCCATCTGCCGTTGATAGAATTTGCCTACAACAATAGTTATCAGGCTAGCATTCAGATGGCTCCATTTGAAGCATTGTATGGACGGAAGTGTAGATCTCCCTTATGCTGGGTGGAGTTGAGCGAAAGGAGGATGTTTGGTCCTGATATAGTAGACCAGACAGCAGCACAGATCGATAAGATTAGAAAGAGATTGCTGACGGCTCAAAGCAGACAGAAAAGTTATGCTGATGTCAGAAGGAAGCCGTTGGAGTTTGAAGAAGGAGAGCATGTATTCCTTAAGTTGACTCCGACGACAGGAGCTGGACGATCAATCAAAGTGAAGAAGCTGCATCCTAGATACATTGGGCCATTTCAGATCCTCTCAAGAGTAGGATCAGTGGCTTACAAGTTAGCTCTTCCTCCACATCTCAGCAAAATTCATGATGTTTTCCATGTTTCCCAGTTAAAGAAGTATGTTCCAGATCCATCGCATGTGATTGAACAAGATGACATTGCACTGCGAGATGACCTGACTTATGAAGTTGGACCAGCACAGATTGTAGATAGAAAAGTCAAGCAGTTGCGAAATAAGCAGATCCCTCTAGTTAAGGTGGTCTGGAAGGGATTAACAGAGAGTGAAGCTACCTGGGAAGCAGAGGAAAGGATGAGAGAAGTATACCCTGAACTATTTCCTTAATATATATGTAATGTAAATTTCGAGGACGAAATTTATTTTAAGGGGGAGAGAAATGTCATATCCCCAATTTTCTGACCTGATGTAGCTGTACAGTTTATCTGAAATGGATATGAGTTTCTTGGAATAGATTGTATCAGATTGACAAATGAAAGGGAAGGATTCATAACTAAGGAAATAATAGGGACCTAAACGAAAATTGAAAAGTTTGAAGACAAAAAGTTGAAGTAGAAATAAAAGGAGGGACCTAAATGCAATTAATGAAAAGTTCAGGGACTAAAGTTCAATTATTCAAAAGTTAAGGGACCTAAATGTAAATATGGAAAAGCTGAGCCAAAACAGGCCAAAAATGCCCAGAATCAGATCAGACCCAAATTTTACCAGTAGATAGACAAAAATATTCCGGTCAGTTTAACGCAACACAGAATTTTGATTTGAGGTCCCGATTAATTGATATAAATTCCTGAAGTCAGAAGGAATTATTACAATATTTTTCAGATCTCAGAATCAGATAAGGCCTTATAGAAAATTCATATATTTAATATATGAATTTATAAAACTGACAGAGTCAGAAAAGGAATCCTGTAGAAGCCATACGGAATTTTACAGTGAAATAAAATACCCGATAAATAGGATCGGGGGAGCTATATTGTGAATTGGGCCATAAAGGCAATACAGGCAATAAGCCCATACTGAGGCCCAAATAGCGCCATCATAAGCCCATTAAGGTGATTGGACAGTTATGAGGGCCAGAGACCAGAGCAGTCCAGGAAAAGTGTGAAATTACGAAAATGCCCCTGGATGCCCATACTGTACCAGTAGTGAATGGAGGTCATTTTGATCATTATGGACAGGCCAAAAACGTGGGACATAGTATAAATATGATTATATAGAATCAATATATGCCCTGAGGCAGTGTAAAGAGGTGTGAAATGACGATTTTGCCCTTAGGGTTAGTACAGTGCAGGAAAGGACACTAAGGGTATTTTGGTCATTTCCCAAGGGATGGATGGCAGATAAATATTTAATATATCATTTCAATGGTATGAGAAGCCTAGATATTGATTTCCAGGACATAATACATATCCTGGTATATTATAAAAAAATTCAGAACAGAAAACAGTCCGGTTGTTGTGAAACTGCTCCGATCGGTACCGGATTGGACTGGAATTTCTCCAGAACCTTCTTCACATGTGCAGCACGCCACCTAACCCTCTTAGGTGTCCCATGAGCTGTCCCACATGATGTAATAATTATTATTTTATGAAAAAGTTAAATCCAAGATTAAATGTGAGCCTTTAGATCAAATAGTAACCAAATCAATCTTGGCCATCCATTTCAACCCAAATTTCTCTATAAATACCCCCTCATTTCAGACCATGTGCGGCAGATTTGAGAACCATAGGGAAACTCTTGCAAAATTTCCATTCAACCAAGAAAGAAGCAACCAAAGTGAAGTAACAAGCAAGGTAATCATCTCCCTTGATCTTGAGCTTTGTTCTAGTAGGTTAGCTCATGGTTTTAAGGGGTTTTCATGTTCTATTTCCCTTATGGTTGCTGCTGGAAGTGATGCTCATATATGGTTAAAATATGAGTTTTATGTTATGGATAGTTTAGACAAGCTTAAACAAGCTAGAATCAAGTGGTATAAGCTTGGGAATTCAAGTATGTTTGGATTTAGGGTTTTGTGTTCTTGCTGGTACTGTACGTGGTACTGTTCATATGATGGAATTTCATGATTTTGATGCTTCCAATGAGTTTAAAATGGAAAATTGTGTGGGGATAAAGTAGGAGAACAAGTATTGGAAGCATTGGAATCAAAATGAGAATTTTTGGAAAACAAGAGCATGCATTTCGGTTTGGTACTGTAGCAATTGGTATGTTTTGATTTTGGAAATTCTGATTTCATATTTGGATTCTACATGAAAAATTATGTGGAAATGAACCATAAGAATTTATTTTGGAAAGGTGGAAGTAGGAAACATAAATTAGAGAAAGAAAGGGAGCTAGTGAAAACCTAGTCTTGGATTTGGTTTCAAGTTGAGTTGTAACTTGATATTATGTTGTAATGGCTAGGTTTTGACATTTGTGAAGGAAGGAAAGCACTTCAAGAAGGTCTTGACCAAGATAGCTAAGAGGTAGCAAGGATACCTAACTATAACTCATGTTTGTTTAATTGTTTTGCTTGCTTGTTGATTATGGTGTTTGGTTGAGCTTGAGTTTATGTCATCATGTTATGATGAAGTATGAATGATTGCAACTCCTTGCAAGTTATGTCATGACAATATGCATGTTAGAGTTTGCTTATGTGCTATTATGAAGTAGCTCCCATCACATGATAACATGTTAAGCATTCAATTATTCATGCATGATATTATGGTTTGTGTAACTTGCTATTGGGATTTCCATGAAATCTCATTCCTTCCATATGCATAATCTTGTTATAGGTGCTGGAACTTCACATGGAAAAAGGGTAAACATAGATGAATGAGTTTGTATAATAAGTCACATGAGTTACTTAACCTTATGGAAGCATATGATAGTATGTATGGTTGAATGGTGTATGGTTCTGTAATTCTGTTTTGAGACTATGGTGATGTGACGATGTTTATGATGCCCAAATCAACGTGTTTTAGTCTGAAACTTGGCATGATTAAAGTTAAGATACAGACCTTTAAATGGACACCAAGAACGCCTTAATTGGATAAGTATCCGAATTGTTATGATTTTCCAAAGTTGGAAGTAAGATCTGGAATTGATATAAAACGAGTGCTGAGAGGCAGTGACGTTCACACAATGATTTCATATATCAAATGAACGAATTCTTCTATGAAATTTGGTGATATTAAAGAGGACGTCTAGATCTTTAATTCCATATGTAACACAGTTCATTTGGACAAGTAACCAAAGAGAAACAAATTTTTAAAGTTAAGGCAAAGAAACTGGAACTTCCAGATTTTACCAAATGAACAGTGATTTTTAACCAATAAACTGATTTCATGTGAACAAGATAACCTCAATTTCATATTTTTCCCTCAAATATTTATGAAATATACTTCATTAGAAATTGGAACCACATTATTTTGATTTTTCTACAATTAGTTATGAATTTTCAAAGTAGGGTACATGTTCTGGAATTACCAAATGAACAGTAACAGTGAACAGTACCCGAAAGCAAATCTTTTGGAAATGGATATTTTCAAAGCAAATGATCATGTAATTGGTTCCAATCACTTCTAATGGAGTATAATTGAGGTTAAAAGTAAGGATGTAACAACTTCCATCCATAAAGTGCTTCAAACGGAGCTATCTGAATGCTAGCCTGATAACTGTTGTTATAGGAAAACTCTATCAACGGCAGATGAACATCCCAACTCCCTTTGAAATCTAAGACACAAGCTCTCAAGATATCTTCAAGCGTCTGGATTGTTCTCTCAGATTGACCATCTGTTTGAGGATGGTAAGCTGTACTAAATCTGAGAGTAGTGTCCATTTCTTTATGTAGAGCTTGCCAAAAGTTTGACTTAAACCGAGGATCTCTGTCAGATATAATACTACTAGGAATACCATGTAGTCTAACAATCTCTTTTATATACAGTTTTGCCAACTTCTCAAGAGAATCCTTTTTATTGATTGCTAGGAAATGAGCCGACTTCGTTATCGATCAATTACCACCCATATAGCATCATGCTTAGTAGGAGTTATGGGCAGTCCTTTAACAAAATCCATGGCAATGCTGTCCCATTTTCACTCAGGTATCTCTAGTGGTTGTAATTTCCCTACTGGCTTCTGGTGCTCAACTTTCACCTTTTGACATGACAAGCATTTGGACACATAATCTATAACATCTTTCTTCAATCCAGGCCACCAAAATAAACTTCTAACATCATGATACATCTTAGTCATACCTGGATGTACTGTATACTTGCTTTTATGTGCTGATCTAGGATCTTTTCTCTTAATCCCATTGCATTGGGAATATATGGTTGCCGTCTAAATCGTAGCAACCCATCTTGGGACATATCAAAATTTTTAGTTTCCCCTATTTCCAGCTTACCTTTGAAAATCTTAGCGAGTATATCTTGCTCCTGAGCTTCTTGTATCTCATCCTCTATGAAAGCTTTAATCTGTGTTCCTCCATAAGAACTTTCTGTTGTTTGCATTTGATACAAAGGACTCCAATTTCGAACATCTTCTATCAGTTTTAACTCTTTGATCATGAGACTAGCAACCTGCACCACCTTTCTGCTTAAGGCATCGGCCACTACATTAGCTTTTCCTGGATGGTATTTGATCTGGAAATCATAATCCTTCAGAAATTCCATCCATCTCCATTTGCTCATGTTTAATTCTTTCTGATCTTGCAGATACTTCAGGCTTTTATGATCACAGTACAGTTCTATGGTGGCTCCATACAAGTAGTGCCTCCATATCTTGAGAGCATAAACTACCGCTGCAAGCTCCAGATCATAAGTGGGATAATTCTCTTCATGTGGCTTTAACTGTCAAGAAGCATAGGCTACCACTCGTCCCTGCTGTATCAGCACACACCCCAACCCTTGCTTGCTAGCATCAGTATAGACTATATAAGTCTGAGTCGGGTCTGGAATAATTAGCACAGGAGTTGTGGTTAATCTCTGTTTTAATGCATGAAAACTAGCCTCACAATTCTCATCCCACTTGAACTGCTGATTCTTTTTGGTCAGCTTGGTTAATAGCAGAGCAATTCGAGAAAAGTCCTTAATAAATCTTCTGTAATACTCTGCTAAGCCCAGAAAACTTCTGATCTCCATCACTGTCCTTGGCTGTTCCCAGCTTAGCACTACTTCAACTTTGCTAGGATCTACAGCTACCCCTTCAAGGGATATGACATGACCAAAAAATTTGACTTCTTGAAGCCAAAACTCGCATTTACTAAGCTTAGCATAGAGTCGTTTCTCTTTTAGAATACTAAGAACAATCCTCAAATGCTCTTTATGCTCTACAGCCGATTTAGAGTACACTAAGATATTGTCAATGAAGACTACCACAAACTGATCAAGATAAGGCCTGAAGATTCTGTTCATGTAATCTATGAAAATTGCAGGCACATTCGTCAGACCAAAGGGAATCACTAGAAATTCAAAATGACTATATCGAGTCCTGAACGCAGTCTTTGAAATATCATCTATTTTGATTCTGAGTTGTTGATAACCTGATCTCAGATCAATCTTAGAGAATAAGCTTGCTCCAACCAACTAGTCTAGCAAATCATCAATTCTGGAAAGAGGGTACTTATTCTTAACTATAATCTTATTTAACTCCCAATAGTCAATGCACAATCTGAGACTGACATCCTTCTTCTTCATAAATAGCACTATAGCACCCCACGGGGAAACACTGGGTTGGATGAAACCCTTCTCTAATAGATCCTCTATTTGCTTCTTTAGCTCAATCATCTCGTTGGGAGCCATACGGTATGGGGCTTTGGATACTGTCCAACTCCAGGTACGATGTCGATTATAAACTCTACTTCTCATTCTGGAGACAACCCTTGAATCTCCTTTGGAAAGACTTCAGGAAATTCTTTGACCACTGGAATCACTTCAATTCCTTCTTCCACTTTTGCTTGAACAAAAAAGAAGACCATATATCCTTGACATCCTTTCCATAAACATCTATCTGCCTGAGCCTCGGTCAAGAAATTTAGTTTCACTTCTGGATTCACATTTGTAGCTTGTGGACAAAGAACTAGAGTTTTGTTCTTATAATCCAGCATTACATTATTGGCAGACAACCAATTCAATCCAATTATGACATCAATTTCATGGAATGGCATGCATATTAGGTCAAGAGTAGTGCAACAACATTCATATCGAATGACACTATTTAGGCAGATATCTGATGTAACTACTTTAGCATTTATAGGAGTTGTGACACATATGGCATAGTGTAGCTTGCTAATTGTAAGGCCCAAATGTTTAACACATTCATAAGAAACAAAGAAATGACTTGCACCCGAATCAAACACAGCAATCACAGCATGATTATTGAGATAGATGATACCTTGGATCATCTCGGGTGACCTTTGCGCTTCTTCCCTTGTCATTGCAAACACTCGCCCTTGAGTGCGCGGCCTTAGTTCATTAGCTGCCTGAGGACAATTCCTGGAGAAATGTCCAGGCTTCCCACATGTGTAACAGACATTCTGCCCTATCAAACATGGTCTGTCTCCATGGTTCTTCCCACATTTGTCACATACTCTAAACTTCTGGTCTCTATTATTTGTGTTTCCCCTGTAATTCCCTCTGTTAGGCTTTCAGTTCTGCTGCCACTGCCTTTTCCTCTTCTTGTTATAGCCACTGCCACTTGCTGCATTTCTATCCTGGTTAGGTCTCTCAGGAGCAGCAATCTCTCTGCTTACTGGTCTCATCAGCATCCGGTGATTCAAACTGTTCTAAATAATTATGTAGGCCTCTACTGCTTTATTGAACTGATGGTATTGTTAAGGAGTCATCTTATCTTTCAGAGTAGTATTCAATCCCCTGATCATCCTCTCCATCATCCACCGCTAATCATCCACCTGTCGTAGGTAAGTGGAATACTGGGAAAGATGGATGAACTTTGCTAAGTATTCGTCAAATGATTCTTTTTCCCCTTGCCTCATCACAAGGAATTCTGCTTCTCGTTCATCTCATATAGACTGGGGAAAATACTTCTGATAAAACTGTTTAAGGAACACTTCCCATGTGATAGAACTGTGTTTGGCCTGCAATACTAGCTCTGTATTCTTCCACTATCTGTCAGCATCTCTCTCCAACTGGTAGATTGCCATCTGCGCTTTACTCTCAAATAGACAACCCAATACCTTAAAGATCTTCTCTAGTCTGCTGATCCAATCTTCCGCTTTCTGTATATCGAACATTCCCTTAAATGTCAGAGGACTATGCTTACAGAACTTAGCCATCCAATGTTGAATACCATTAGGATCTACTTGTAAGGAATTGGAAGACACGCAGCGGAAATTAACTTAAAATTTTTTCCATTCCTTGCTAGGATCTACTGTATGTGTTTAAGTCAAGTGGGAAGAAGCATTACCCTCAGTGTTCCTCAGCGACTTCTACAGCTTCTGGTCAAGACGTTCACAGCTTCTCTCCATGGCTTGTGCTATCCTTCCGATCGCAAGAAGTCGACGACTCAAGTTGGCTTCCTCTACTGGTATCCACACGAACAGCGTTCCAACCACAAACGACGTACTAGCGCCTCCTGTCCTTCAAGGCTATCTCAAGAATTCATCCTCTCCGTCTCTACTTCAGCAGTTTCTTATCTACAAACCTTTTACAGATTCTCGTTTGGCATTTCTATGTATTATGTTGTTCAAAATGTAGCTCCTAAATCAGATATATAGAATGCTATGTGTTTTTCCTCAACTGAATTGGATTTTGGAGTTAATCTTATATTAATTCAGAAATTAATACAATATCATATATTGTATAATTTGATAAGAAACTAATTAAATAAATAATGTTTATATTAAATCTGTCCCACAGATTTAATTCACCTATTTATTTAATTTAAAATAAAGATAAGACTGGACTATATTTGATTTATTCTCATAAATCAAATTTGAGATATCATATCAATTTGAATTTCAAATTCAAACGTGATAGAGATTTAATTTATCCTTATAAATTAAATCTTGTAAATATCTCTTATATGAGATATCCTATCAATTTGAATTTCAAATTCAAACGTGATAGAGATTTAATTTATCCTTATAAATTAAATCCCATATATCCCTTATATATAATGTATATATAGGAATTTATATATATACGAATATAAATATAAATAAATAAATACATCCACCCTGGATCATTCATTGAATCTGGACACGTCTTAGATTCAATGAATATGGACATCATAGCTCGTGTTGGGCTATTTTGTGTGCGACCCTGTAGGCCCATATGAAGTTGGCAGTGGGCCATTTGCTATACTGGCCCATAAGTCGCAAGCGGTCTCTAGCAAGATATAACGACTACCCAAATCATATGAGGATCGATAAACGATATAACCTTTTATACAACCATATCATGTCCCTTCTGTCACGCGATATTTTGGTCATGGATGAGGCATGGATAATGTCATCCTCCTATTCCTGACTGTTACTTTCTCGATCCCTGAATAGTCTGACTATAGAAATGGAACTACCTTTCCATTACAGTATGGCCATATATTTCTCAGACTCACTCATCGAGGGGCCCAATAATATCTCTCTACGAATGTGAGGGACAAATTCTATCTTGACCATTCACATTCCTCCGCATGAAAAACCACTAAGCCCGAACATAGTCTTTATGATCACCCGGTCAAAAGTGACTTTTGACTAGGTCAAAGCTTAGCGTTTGTCATGTAGCTCTCTCATAGCGGGTCAGTCTAACACCTTGTACTCTTACATGTGCCTATGACTTTGATTTATATCTCTATACATCTTCAAAGTCATACTGGCCTTATTTCATCTCTGCTCCCATATAGATGACTGACCAGGGATATTTAGTATAAGATCATGAATTATCTAAGGATGGTGGTCATCACAGTAAACATGCAAATAATATGATAACACAATTAATAAATTCATAAATCAATAATGTTCATAAGATAATGATTGGCCCCTAGGGCACAATTTCCAACACTACTCTCTGTCCTATCTGTCTTGGCAGTTCTATTGTCTGTTGAACCATCTCTAGTTCTGTATTAGATGTACCAGCAGATTCTGGTTGCCGTAGGTTCTCTACCGCTTTTTCTACAGCCACTGCTATGGCAGCATCCCTTTCATGTTCGCTCCTTGCTTGTGCGGCTCTTACTTCCTCAATTAGCATCTGTTACTGTTCTAGCCATTCTAGAATTAACTGGTTAATTTCTCTGGTTTGGGGTTCACCCGAAGCACTAGCTCTTCTTGTTCTTACCATTTTATTTTACTATCATAATAGAAAATAGGAAAGGAATACTATAATTAACATACTTTATATTTCATTCAAAACATAGCATACAACAAGTTCAACAGCATTACATAGACTTTTCATAACATACACACATACAATAGCCTCACTGTCATAAGTACATTTATAGGTTCACCCATGTATCAGTCTACAATAATCTATTTAGAGCATTTCTTAAGCCAGAATCCTATGCTCTGATACCAAAATGCCAAGTCCTTCTTGGAACTACATAAGGTACCTCAAACGCAAGTTTTACACACTATCCTGTCGACTGCAATGCAACCTCCCGGTGGTGAAGCCGGTTGGCCATGTCGGGGTAAGAGCCAACACTTTGTCTCACTCTCACGCAGTGAGAACCCCCATCATGGTGAAGAATCTTAGCCATCTCATAACTTGCTCTGATACCAAAATGCCACATTCTTACTTTTAACCTCAATTATACCTCATTAGAAGTGATTGGAACCAGTTACATGATCATTTGCTTTGAAAACATCCATTTCCAAAATAATTGCTCTCGGGTACTGTTCACTTTTACTGTTCATTTGGTAATTCCAGAACATGTACCCTACTTTGAAAATCCATAATTAATTATAGAAAAATAAAAATAATGTGGTTCCAATTTCTAATGAAATCTATTTCACATATATTTGAGGGAAAATTATGAAACTGAGGTTTTCTTGTCCAAATGAAGTCAGTTTAATCGTTGAAAATCACTGTTTATTTGGTAAAATCTGGAAGTTCCAATTTCTTTGCTTAACTTCAAAAATTCATTTCTCTCTGGTTACTTATCCAAATGAACTATGTTACCTATGTATTTGAATCTCTAGACGTCCTCTTTAAGATCATAAAATTTCATAGAAAAACTCATTCATTTGATATATGAAATCGTTGCATGAACGTCACTGTCTCTCAGCACTCGTTTTATCTCAATTCCTGATCTTACTTTCAACTTTGGAAAATCATAACAATTCGGATACTTATCCAAATGAGGAATTCTTGGTGTTCGCTTAAATATATGTATCTTAACTTTAATCATGCCAAGTTCCAGACTAAAACTCGTTGATTTAGGTGTCATAAACATTGTTACATCACCACGGACTCAAAACAGGATTGCAGAAACATACACCATGCATACTAGCATATCATCCCATAGTGTCATGTAAGTCATATAACTTATTACACAAGCTTATTCATCAACATTTACACTCTTCCCCTAAAAGGATCCAGTACCTAAAACATAGTTATGCATGTGGAAGGAATGAGATTTCATGGAAATCCCAATAGCAAGTTACACAAACTATAATATCATGCATGGACAATTGTATGCTTAACATGTTATCATGTGATGGGAGTGTAAGGAATTGGAAGACACGCAGCGGAAATAAACTTTAAAAATTTTCCATTCCTTGCCAGGATCTGCCGTATGTGTTTAAGTCAAGTGGAAAGAATCATTACCCTTAGTGTTGCTCAGCGAATTTCACAGCTTCTCTACGTGGGTGGTGATCTCTTTCTGATCGCAAGAAATCGACGGAGTGTTCCTCAGCGACCTTTACAGATTCTCTCCGCGGACGGTGGTCTCTTTCCGATCACAAGAAGTCGACGCCTCAGGTCGGCTTCCTCTACTGGTATCCACACGAACAGCGTTCCAACCACGAACGACGTGCTAGCGTCTCCTGTCCCTCCAAGGCTTTCACAAGTCTCCGTCTCTATTTCAGCAGTTTCCTGTCTGCAAACCTTTTGCAGATTCCGTTCGGCCTTTTGTGTTCTGTGTTATTTTCAAATGTAGCTCCTCCAATCAGATATAGAGGATGCTATGCGTTTTTACACCTGACCTAATTGGATTTTGGAGTTAATCTTATATTAATTCCGAATTGATACAATATCATATATTGTATAATTTTATAAGAAACTAATTAAATAAAATAATATTAAATCCGTCCCACAGATTTAATTACTTATTTATTTAACTTTAAATAAAGATGAGACTGAGTTATATTTGATTTATTCCCATAAATCAAATTTGAGATATCCTATCAATTTAAATTTCGAATTTCAAACGTGATAGAGATTTAATTTATCCTTATAAATTAAATCTTATAAATATCTCTTATATGAGATATCCTATCAATTTGAATTTCGAATTTCAAACGTGATAGAGATTTAATTTATCCTTATAAATTAAATCTTATAAATATCTCTTATATGAGATATCCTATCAATTTGAATTTCGAATTTCAAACGTGATAGAGATTTAATTTATCCTTATAAATTAAATCTTATAAATATCTCTTATATGAGATATCCTATCAATTTGAATTTCGAATTCAAACATGATAGGGATTTAATTTATCCTTATAAATTAAATCTCATATATCTCATATATATAATATATATATATATACGAATTTATATATATACGAATATAAATATAAATAAATATATATATACATTCACCTGGATCTTTCATTGAATCTGGACATCATAGCTCGTGTTGGGCTATTTTGTGTGCGACCCTGTAGGCCCATATGAAGTTGGCAGTGGGCCATTTGCTATACTAGCCCACAAGTCGCAAGCGGTCTCTAGCAAGACATAACAACTACCCAAATCATATGAGGATCGATAAACGATGTAACCTTTTATACAACCATATCATGTCCCTTCTGTCACGCGATATTTTGGTCATGGATGAGGCATGGATAATGTCATCCTCCTATTCCCGACCGTTACTTTCTCGATCCCTGAGTAGTCTGACTATAGAAATGGAACTACCTTTCCATTACAGTATGGCCATACATTTCTCAGACTCACTCATCGAGGGGCCCAGTAATATCTCTCCACGAATGTGAGGGACAAATTCCATCTTGACCATTCACATTCCTCCGCATGAAAAACCACTAAGCCCAAACATAGTCTTTATGATCACTCGGTCAAAAGTGACTTTTGACTAGGTCAAAGCTGAGCGTTTTGTCATGTAGGAATCCATGATGATCTCAGGTCAAAGGGCATATTGACATGGTTTGTATATGAGAGAAGCTTATGACGTTACCCATGCAGTTCTCTCATAGCGGGTCGGTCCAACACCCTGTACTCTTACATGTGCTTATGACTTTGATTTATATCTCTATACATCTTCAAAGTCATACTGGTCTTATTTCATCTGTGCTCCCACATAGATGATCGACCAGGGACATTTAGGATAATATCATGAATTATCCAAGGATGGTCATCATAGTAAACATGCAAATAATATGATAACTCAATTAATAAATTCATAAATCAATAATGTTCATAAGACAATGATTGGCCCCTAGGGCACGATTTCCAACAGGGAGCTACTTCATAATAGTACATAAACAAACTCTAACATGCATATTGTCATGAAATAACTTGCAAGGAGTTGCAATAATTCATACTTCATCATAACATGATGACATAAGCTCAAGCTCAACCAAACATCACAATCAACAAGCAAGCAAAACAATTAAACAAATATGAGTTATAGTTAGGTATCCTTGTTACCTCTTAGCTATCTTGGTCAAGACCTTCTTGGGCTAATTTCCTTCCTTCACAAATGTCAAAACCTAGCCATTACAAAATAATATCAAGAGACAATTCAACTTGAAACCAAATTCAAGACTAGGTTTTCACTAACTTACTTTCTTTCTCCCTTTTATGTTTCATACTTCCACCTTTCCAAAATAAATTCTCATGGTTCATTTCCACATAATTTTTCATAAAATCCAAATATGAAATCAGAATTTCCAAAATCAAAAAATACCAATTGCTACAGTACCAAACCGAAATGGATGTCCCTTTTTCCAAAAATTCATATTTTGATTCCAATGCTTCCAATACTTGTTCTCCTACTTTATCCCCACACAATTTTCCATTTTAAACTCACTGGAAGAATCAAAATCATGAAATTCCATTATATGAATAGTGTCATACACAGTTCCAGCAAGAACACAAAACCCTAAATCCAAACATACTTGAGTTCCCAAGCTTATACCACTTGATTCTAGCTTGTTTAAGCTTGTCTAAACTATCCATAACATAAAACTCATACTTTAAACATATATGAGCAACACTTACAGCAGAAACCATAAGGGAAATATAGCATGAAAGCCCCTTAAAACCATAAGCTAACTTACTAGAACAAAGCTCAAGATCAAGGGAGATGATTACCTTGCTTGTTACTTCACTTTGGTTGCTTCTTTCTTGGTCGAATGGAACTTTTGCAAGAGTTTCCCTATGGTTCTCAAGGCTTCCACACATGGTCTGAAATGAGGGGGTAGTTATAGAAAATTTGGGTTGAAATGGATGGACAAGATTGATTTGGTTACTATTTGATCTAAAAGCCCACATTTAATCTTGGATTTCACTTTTTTTAAAATAATAATTATGACATCATGTGGGACAGCTCATGGGACACCTAAGAGGGTTATGTGGCATGCTTCCCATGCAAGGAACCTTCTGGAGAAATTCTAGTCCAATCCGGTACCGATCAGTGCAGTTTCACAACAACCGGATTGTGTTCTGTTCCTAATTTTTTATAATATGCTAGGATATGTATTGTATCCTAGAAATTAATTTCTAGGCTTCTCATACCATTTAAAATGTTAGAATAAGTATTTATCTGTCATCCATCCATTGGGAAATGACCAAAATACCCTTGGTGTCCTTTCTTGTACTGTACTGACCCTAAGGGTATAATTGTCATTTCACCCCTTCTTGTACTGCCTCAGGGCATATATTAACTCTATATAATCATATTTATACTATGTCCCACGTTATTGGCCTATCCAGAATGACCAAATTGACCTCCATCCATCACTGGTACAGTATAGGCATCCAGGGGCATTTTTGTAATTTCGCACTTTTCCTGGACTGCTCTGGTCTCTGGCCCACATAACTGTCCAGTCACCGTAATGGGCTCATGATGGAGCCATTTGGGCTTCAGTATTGACTTACTACCTGTATTGCCTTTATGGCCCAATTCACACTACAGCTCCCCCGATCCTATTTATCGGGTATTCTATTTCACTGTAAAATCCCGTATAGTTTCTACAGGATTCCTTTTCTGATTCTGTCAATTTTACAAATTCATATATTAAATATATGAATTTTCTATAAGGTTTCATCTGATTCTAAAATCTAAAAAATACTGTAATAATTCCTTCTGACTTCATGAATTTATATTAATTAATCGGGACCTCAAATCAAAATTCTGTGTTGCATTAAACTGACTGGAATGTTTTTGTCTATCTACTAGTAAAATTTGGGTCTGATCTAATTTCGGGTATTTTTGGCCTATTTTGGCTCAACTTTTCTATATTTACATTTAGGTCCCTTAACTTTTGAATAATTGCACTTTAGTCCCTGAACTTTTCATTAATTGCATTTTGGTCCCTCCTTTTTCTTCTACTTTCACTTTTTTCCTTCAAACTTTTTAATTTGAGTTTTGGTCCCTATTCTTTCCTTAGTTATTAATCATTCCCTTTCATTTCTCAATCTGATACGGTTTATTCCAAGAATCTCATATCTATTGCAGATAAACTGTATAGCTACATTAGGTAGGAAAATTGGGGATATGACACATCACTATCATGCATGACCATAAACTCATAAAGGGCAGAGCATATATCATTCATACATTTCATACATCATCATCACATATCATAAACATATCAACACACAAACATATACATCAAGCATATAAGAATAGATAAGTTCACTACCTTGAATCTAAGCTTTCATCCTTGCTGTTAAACTTGCTCTCTAACCTTCCAACCATGAAGAATTTTAGTCAACCACTTCCCAACATCATCTTGAATGTCTCAAGGTCCCAAATACATTCATATTATCACATAATTTATTAGGATCATGATTTCTGTTAATTATCTTGCCTTTTGAATTAATTAGTGCCTTGACCATTTCCCACACAATTTTGCCCAAGGAATCAAAATATAAAGTTATAATTGACAAATTCCAACTCCTTCCTTGAGGCCTGGACAGAATAGAAATGTGGCACAATAAAGTTTTCTCCAAAAATTCCTATTTTGATTCAAATGCTTCGAATACTTGTTCCTCTACTTACCCCACACACTTTTTCTTTTTACAACCATTGGAAGCATCAAAATCATGAAATTCTAGCTCCTATCCAGGAGCATGAATAATGACAAAAAGGGTCTTAAGATTACATGATTTCCTAAGCTCAAACTACTTAATTCTGACTTGTTTAAGCTTATTTGAATATTTTATAACTCAATATTCATCTTCATCGCCCATGAAGATAGAATGTCTAGCAGCTCTCATAGAGAGAAAAATGGTATTTCAACTATTCAAATCCAAGAAAAATCTTCCTATAACATAATACAAAGGTAGGGGAATAAGTTACCTTGGATCCTTACTTGTTTAGCTACTTGATTTTTCTCTTCTTCTTGCTTGAATTTTATTTCAGTATCAACTCCCCATGGTTCTTGCTTTTGGAATGAATAAGAAGAGAAATAGGGGATATTTATAGAAAAGTTTGGGTGAAAATGAAAGGCTAAAATTACTTTGGTTTCTATTTGATCTAATGGTCCATATTCAATATTCCACTAAGCTTGCCCTCAGAGCCAAAAATATGACATCATCCATAACACTATTTAGGGCCTTGTTTGGCTTCTTTCAAAGGGTAAGGGCTTGTTTGAAAATATTAGTCCAATCCGGTACTAGTTTAGTCCAATTTCTCAAAAATTGATTGTTCTACGAATATAATATTTTTGATATTTCATAATATATTTTCTGACCTTAAATCTAGTATCCAAATATTTTCTACCATTGATATTGTTGGACTGAGTATTTATTTGCTTACTATCCCTTGAAAAATGACTTAAATGCCCTTAGTTTACTATCTTACACTATATTAGCCTTCAATACATAGTTGTCATTTCACACCTATTTACACCTTACCAGGGAATATACTGACTATGACTAACCATTCCCATACTCTTGAACAACTCAAAAATATGATAGAGAAATTACAACGCTTTCTTTCAGTAGAGTATTTGTGATAAATATTAAAGTACAATAATTTCCCTTTCCCAAAAAGTTCTCTATTTACGTAAAGTAAAATAGAGTAAGAACGAAAGCTCAAAACATAATAATGAATGTGATTAAATGTTCCTTGTAGGTTGTTGAACTTCTTAACTTCGTACTCAATTTGTCTCATATTTATAGCTTTAACTTGTAAGATATGTAAGGAATTGG
The DNA here is from genome assembly GCA_037074615.1 of Leucaena leucocephala. NCBI lineage: Eukaryota > Viridiplantae > Streptophyta > Magnoliopsida > Fabales > Fabaceae > Leucaena > Leucaena leucocephala. The sequence goes on from CM073519.1 coordinate 18,601,852, forward strand.
AAGACACACAGCGAAAATTAATTTAAAAATTTTTCCATTCCTTGCCAGGATCTACCGTATGTGTTTAAGTCAAGTGAGAAGAAGCATTAACCTCAATGTTTCTCAGCGACTTCCACAGCTTCTCTCCGCGGCTGGTAATCTCTTTCCAATCGCAAGAAGATGTCCACAGCTTCTCTCCGTGGCTTGTGCTCTCTTTTTGATCGCAAGAAGTTGAGGCCTCAGGTTGGCTTCCTCTACTGGTATCCACACGAACAGCGTTTCAACCACGAACGATGTGCTAGCATCTCCTGTCCCTCCAAGGCTCTCTCAAGAGTTCGTCCTCTCCGTCTCTACTTCAGCAGTTTCTTATCTACAAATCTTTTGTAGATTCTCGTTTGGCCTTTCTATGTATTATGTTGTTCAAAATGTAGCTCCTAAATCAGATATATAGAATGCTATGCGTTTTTCCTCAACTGAATTGGATTTTAGAGTTAATCTTATATTAATTCAGAAATTAATACAATATCATATATTGTATAATTTGATAAGAAACTAATTAAATAAATAATGTTTATATTAAATCTGTCCCACAGATTTAATTCACCTATTTATTTAATTTAAAATAAAGATAAGACTGGACTATATTTGATTTATTCTCATAAATCAAATTTGAGATATCATATCAATTTGAATTTCAAATTCAAACGTGATAGATGTAAATATCTCTTATATGATATATCCTATCAATTTGAATTTCAAATTCAAACGTGATAGAGATTTAATTTATCCTTATAAATTAAATCTTGTAAATATCTCTTATATGAGATATCCTATCAATTTGAATTTTAAATTCAACCGTGAAAGAGATTTAATTTATCCTTATAAATTAAATCCTATATATCCCTTATATATAATGTATATATACAAATTTATATATATTTATGAATATAAATATAAATAAATATATACATCAACCCTGGATCATTCATTGAATCTGGACACGTCTTAGATTCAATGAATCTGTGTTGGGCTATTTTGTGTGCGACCCTGTAGGCCCATATGAAGTTGGCAGTGGGCCATTTGCTATACTGGCCCACAAGTCGCAAGCTGTCTCTAGCAAGACATAATGACTACCCAAATCATATGAGAATCGATAAACGATGTAACCTTTTATACAACCATATTATGTCCCTTCTATCACGCGATATTTTGGTCATGGATGAGGCATGGATAATGTCATCCTCCTATTCCTGACCGTTACTTTCTCGATCCCTGAGTAGTCTGACTATAGAAATGGAACTACCTTTTCATTACAGTATGGCCATACATTTCTCAGACTCACTTATCGAGGGGCCCAATAATATCTCTCTACGAATGTGAGGGATAAATTCCATCTTGACCATTCACATTCCTCCGCATGAAAAACCACTAAGCCCGAACATAGTCTTTATGATCACTCGGTCAAAAGTGACTTTTGACTAGGTCAAATATGAGCGTTTGTCATGTAGGAGTCCATGATGATCTCAGGTCAAAGGGTATAGTGACATGGTTTGTATATGAGAGAAGCTTATGACGTAACCTATGCAGCTCTCTCATAGTGGGTCGATCCAACACCTTATACTCTTACATGTGCCTATGAATTTGATTTATATCTCTATACATCTTCAAAGTCATACTGGTCTTATTTCATCTCTGCTCCCGCACAGATGACCGACTAGGGACATTTAGGATAAGATCATGAATTATCCAAGGATGGTCATCACAGTAAACATGCAAATAATATGATAACACAATTAATAAATTCATAAATCAATAATGTTCATAAGACAATGATTGGCCCCTAGGGCACATTTTCTAACAAGATATCTGTTAGATACATCATGGTTTGAGTAAAGTGGAGACAAAGTCATTGGTGGTTGATGGTAGTAGGTAGCTGCATTTCTAATAGTTTTCTTTTAGCCATAACTTCTCCATTTGAAGTGTCTATAATGTAAACATACTAGGAAGACATTGTGAGTATAATAGATAATAATAAGAAACATATATGAATTATTACACTAAATTTAACTTTTATGTCAAAATCTAGTTCTAAAAATCTTTTAAAAATATGTCAATATTTATCAAAGAGTTTATCGATAAGATGGTTTATCGAAGAGGACTTCAATAAAATTGAATGGAATCCTTCAATGAAGAGTTGTAGATCTTATCAATAAATGGCTTATTCGAATAGCTTATCGATAAATATCATAACTGAATCAGACTTTATTTATATTTACTGTATATAATTTATCTAAGTGTTATTCGAAGAATAGCTTTATCGAATAACTTATCCATAAATCACTCAAAAATTGCAAATACTTTAAGTCTGAAGTCAGCGAGTTTGTGAGTGAAATTTTCTCATACTTATTGAAATGTTCTTTGATAATTGTCCTTATCAAATAGTACTTCAAGAAATTGAGTCTTAGAAAATTTTATAGACTTTATATTTATCAAATAGCTTATCGATAAACTGATAAATTCTTCATAGTTCAAACTTCATTTTCTTAATTTATCTAATTTTTTATCAATAAGTTTATTTATAGATTAAGACTTCGATAAAATTTCTTAAAGAAACATTTTCACAAAGCTTTTTGTTTGAAGTCTTTACCGAGCAATGACCTTATCGATAAATGCTTTCATAAAATAAACGAGTCCTTTTAAAATTTATTGAAGGTTTTATCGATATATAGCCTTATCGAGTAAGTCTTCCAAGAGAAATGGTTGTAAAACAAAGACTCATACTTTTTTTCTATGATTCTATTGTTTGTTTATCAAAGGCTTTATTGATAAGCAACTTTATTGAATAGGGCTTAGATAATTTTACTTTAGAAAACATATTCTCTGTAAAATTTCTTACTCACTTATCGAAGAGCTTATTGAACAAACACATTATTGAAAGCTTATTGATAAATGCTCTTATCAAAGCAATTCAAGTTTTAAAATCATTTTTCAATTGTCATCATCAAAATATTATAGTATAACACGCCATTCATAGGCACCCACTCCTATCGAAGCTTTGCCCTCTGTATATTAAATGGAAATAGCTATTATTTACAAATTATATACACAAACACAAGGTATAAATTATAATTTCAATATACTTCATATTTCATCATAGGTGATAGCAAAGCCCTGGACCATGCCCTATACCGCACTGTCTATTGCCTCACACTACCCATATTTCTCTAGGATAGGGCATGAAACAAAATGTAATAATATTAATAAAAAATTAAAAAAATTTATAATTAATTCAATAATATTAATATCATATATATCTTATGCTCAAGCGAGATCCTAAAGTAGACGTAATGGGGCCAATCTTGCTCCAGGACTCAATTAGGTATATCTACCAGAATGTCCTATAAGGGCCTTATCCCATTGCTGTTCTTCTCCCACCACAAATCCCCCTCTGGTTCTTCCATGTTTCTCGTATTCTCTTGAGGGTATTCGCCTTCAGCTCTTCGCCCACTATGAATTTGACCTGTAATTAAGTAAATAAAATTTTTTTATTCATTATATAGATTATGTACAGTAATATAGATTATATACAATCTATATATAATACATATATTAAATATATCTAAAAATCTATATTAATATAGATTATATAGATTAATTAATTAATTAACTAATCATATATACGATTAAGGGTAAAGGTACATCCAGCACCCCAAATTAATTTTAGAAGAGCAATTAGCACCCTAAAGTATTTAAGGGTGCATTTAGCACCCTAAGTTAATTTTGAAGGTGCGACTAGCACCCTAAAGTATTTATGTAACATCTTTACTTTTATACGTCTTAGGGACTATTTAATAACATTTAAAACTACTTACATGACCTCTGTCCATTAGCTAAATTTAGAATTTTTACTTCATGAATTACTATTCATATGGTATTCTAGATTCAAAAAGCCACACAAAGCTAACATCTTGAACTTTAAAGGAAAAATAAGTTCATGACCAAATGTTTGTCAATAAATATAGTTTAATCGTCAAAGGTTACCATTTATTTTTTCAAAAACTCTGAAAACAAATTCTAGTACCTGAATTTGAAAATTTCATTTTTCTTACAGACATTGAAATAAGGTGTACTTAGTGTCAAAATGAAGATTAACATGTTAACTAAATATCTATAAAAGTTCATACATTTATTCTATCATTTACTATTTTTCATTGCATCATGAACATTACTGCTCAAACTAGTCATATAACATCATGACATATAACAATTCTTCAAATAACATTTATACAATCTAATCCCTAACTTCTGTTCATGCTTATTCATCTTCTTAAATCATTCATGAACCTGTTGGGATTGCAATTAAATGGATGGGGTGAGATTCCTAGGGAAATCTCAGTAACAATAGTACTAAACTATGTATGCATCAATATAAATACATGTGCTTGCTTTTGAAAGTGTTAACATAGTGTAATGTGCATGCTTCCATATAACATATGAAATACAATTGGCCAAAGTAATTATAGAAATAGAGCTTCAATCATAAACACATATGGAACAAAATTCAATAGAGCCATAGCACAACCAAGCATACATCCAATACATACAAGTTTAGAATAGTTTATTACCTCACATGCTTGACTTTCCTTTCCTTTATCTTTACTTCTTGCTTCTTACTTCTCCTTGATGTGTGGCTACCCTCTTTTGAGAACACCAATCAATTTCTAACATCACATTATCATCCATTCCTTATAATCTAATTTTCTTGAACATTGAACTTACTTTAACTAGCAAAACTTTCTCTAATATTTACTAATTAACTTGGCCTAAACCAATTTATATCATTACCTCATTTATGAACTCATTTATATCCTGCACAATTTGGCCTCTTGAATCCATTTATGACCTCATAATTTTCAAATTCTAGTAACTATATACTGTTGTAGACAGAATTGTATCCCCTTTTTCTTTCAAAAATTATCATTTTGATTCCAATATTTTCAATGCTTGTTTCTCTACTTTATCCCACACAAATTTCATTTTAAAATTATTAGAAGCATTAAAATTATGAAATTCTAATAACTATTCATGTGTGTGGACAGTAACATAGAAGACTTCCAAAATTTACAACTTTCAATTCCAATGCTTTCCAATCCTATCTAATCCTACACAAAGTCATCATATAAATTCAATGGAAGCATTAAATCGTTGAAATTTCATCTCCCCTATCATGAACAGCGCAGACCAAAAGGTCTCTTTCATGGCAAAGTCAAGAATATCAACTTGATTCATAACCAATCTTTTAACTAGCTTGTTTAAGCATTAATCACATAGCTCTAACTTTAATTTCTCCTTTCTCCTTTCATCTAGGGTTTTGGATAATACATATACCCTAGGTAAAGCTCAACTTTCTTCTATAAAAACCCTAAATTTAAGCCCCAAAATTAAAGGAAAATAAGCAAAGATAGATTACTCACCTTAATCCCTAGCTAGCTTGAACTTTGGTGCCTTGAATCTTTCTTTTCTTGGCTTGAATTTTCATTTGGGCAGCATCTCCCCAAGGGTTCCAAGAGTCACGGCTTTGGGAAGAAAAACGGGAAGTATTTATAGAAAAATCCCATGGAAAATGAAAGGCCAAGATTACTTTGTGCACTATTTGATCTAATGGCTCATATTTGCTCTTAATCTTGTCATGACATCATCCATGACATCATCAAGGGACACCTCATAGACACATGTGACAAAATTCTAAGGGAAAGAAGCATCTAGAAAAATTATAATCTAATCCAGTAGTTGCTCAGTTCAATAACCCTAAAACCAAACTATTTTATAAATCTAATTTTTTTGAGATTTCAAAATATGCTTTCTAATCTTAACTCTAGTATCCAAATTCTTCCTATCATTGACACTCTTAGAATGGGTATAAACTTAATTACTTATCCCTTAAAATTTACCGAAATATCCCTTAGTTCTTCTTTATTTATTATAATATCTCTAAGGCATTATCGTCTTTTCATACATCACTAGAGTATTCCCTGACCCTGGTCAACTATTCAGATAACCCTTCATGACCGTAAGCTTAGTAAAATAACCAAATGCCATCTATCTATCTCTTGCTCAATAGCACAATACAGTGGCATATTCAGTGGCATTTTGTAATATCCTAAATTTTACCTATCTATATAGTACTGATAGTGGAAAGAGGTTTAGAAAGGATCATGATGAAGATCAGACGAGATAATAAAGATTAGATAAGTCTTAAAGAAAGAAAAGGACCTAAACGCAAATTGGAAAAGGTGAAAGGCCAAAAGTTAAAGTAGAAATAAATGTTGGGCCAAAAGTGATAATTTCCAAAAGTTTAGGGACCTAAATATAATTAAGTAAAAAATTAGGGACCCAAATGTAATTATGGAAAAGTTGAGCCAAAACAGGCCAAAAATGCCCGGGATCAGATTAGACTCAAATTTTACCAGTAGATAGACAAAGTTATTCCGGTCAGTTTAAGGAGTCACAGAATTTTGATTTGAGATCCCGATTAATTTATATAAATTCTTGAAGTCAGCAGGAATTATTGCAGTATTTTTTATATCTTAGAATTAGATGAAACTTTACTGTAAATTCTTATATTTAAATTAGTACAATTTTGCCCTTTTACTAACAAAAACACAAATTTATGTCTAATCCACGTCATGTGAGCTTTTTATTTTGACACATTATTATTTAAAAATACAAATGTGTCTTATTATTTAAATAAGAGTACTGAATAAACCCTAAAATTGACATGGTATAGAATTCATAGATGAAGATTGAGAAATTTCATGGTTTATTTAGTGCAATTATTAAATCAATGTTGGAAATTGTGCCCTAGGGGCCAATCATTGTCTCATGAACATTGTTGATTTACGAATTTATTAATTGTGTTATCATATTATTTACATGCTTACTGTGATAACCATCCTTGGATAACTCATGATCTTATCCTAAATATCCCTGGTCGGTCATCTATGCGGGAGCAGAGATGAAATAAGGCCAGTATGACTTTGAAGATGTATAGAGATATAAATCAAAGTCATAGGCACATGTAAGAGTACAAGGTGTTAGACTGACCTGCTATGAGAGAGCTGCATGGGTTAAGTCATAAGCTTCTCTCATATACAAACCATGTCACTATGCCCTATGACCTGAGATCATCATGGATTCCTACATGACAAACGCTCAGCTTTGACCTAGTCAAAAATCACTTTTGAACGAGTGATCATAAAGATTATGTTCGGGCTTAGTAGTTTTCCATGCGGAGGAACATGAATGGTCAAGATGGAATTTGTCCCTCACATTCGTAGAGAGATATTACTAGGCCTCTCGATGAGTGAGTCTGAGAAATGTATGGCCATACTGTAATGGAAAGGTAGTTCCATTTCTATAGTCAGACTACTCAGGGATCAAGAAAGTAACAGTTAGGAATATGAGGATGACATTGTCCATGCGTCATCCATGACCAAAATATTGTGTGACAAAAGGGACATGATATGGTTGTATAAAAGGTTACATCATTTATCGATCCTCATATGATTTGGGTAGTCATGATATCTTGCTAGAGACCGCTTACGACTTGTGAGTCAGTATAGTAAATGGCCCACTGTCAACTTCATATGGGCCTACAGGGTTGTACACAAAATAGCCCAACACGAGCTATGATGTCCAGATTCAATGAATGATCCAGGGTAGATGTATATATTTATTTATATTTATATTCGTATATATAAATTATATATAAGAGATATTTACAAGATTTAATTTATAAGGATAAATTAAATCTCTATCAAGTTTGAATTTAAAATTCAAATTAATAGGATATCTCATATAAGAGATATTTATAAGATTTAATTTATAAGGATAAATGAATTCTCTATCACGTTTGAATTTGAAATTCAAATTGATATGATATCTCAAATTTGATTTATGAGTATAAATCAAATATAATTTTGTCTTATCTTTATTTTAAATAAATAGGTGAATTAAATCTATGGGACGGATTTAATATAAAAACTATTTATTTAATTAGTTTCTTATCAAATTATACAATATATGATATTGTATTAATTTTGGAATTAATATAAGATTAATTCCAAAATCTAACTCTGTTGCAACACGAATAGCATCCTATATATCTGACATTTAGGAGCTACGGTTTGAGGAAGCAAAGAGTGAACGGGAATCCACAAAAGGTTTGCAGATAAGAAACTGCCAAAATAGAGACAGAGATGACGGATTCTTGAGTAAGCCCTGGAGGGACAGGAGGCGCTAACCCGTCGTTCGTGGTTGGAACGCTGTTCTTGTGAATACCAGTATAGGAAGCCGACCTGAGTTGTCGACTTCTTGCGATCGGAAAGAGATCACCAGCCGTGGAGAGAAGCTGTGGAAGTCGCTAAGGAAGACTGAGGGTAATACTTCTTCCCACTTGACTTAAACACATTCGGTATATCCTAGCAGGGAATATAAAAATTTTTAAGTTAATTTCCGCTACGTGTCTTCCAATTCTTTACAATCAATGCATTTAATTTAAAATAATAATGCATCGAAATAAAAAAGTTTATGTGGCATGCATAAAATGAAAGTTAGTATTTTTATTAGAGAAGGGGCAAAATTGCACCAATTTAAATATTTTAAGGTTTTAATTTTCCCTACAAAATTAGTTTGGAGTGATGATTGCACCCTTAAACGCTTTAAGGTGCTAATTGCACCTTTGAAAGTAGTTGACGTGCTAATTGCACCTTTAAATACTTTAGAGTGCAAATTGTTCTTCTAAAATTAGTTTAGGATGTTGGATACACCTTTACCTAATAATTAATTAACCTATATATTTAATTAATCAAATAATTAATTACTTTAAATAAAAATATATATATATCTTACTTTAATCATATCCCAAGCTGCATCCTTAACCCGTGCTTGGACATTCTTCTAGTCCTTCGTGTGAATCAACAACAGGGTCCATTGTCTACTATCTAGGCGAACATACTTGTTGCTCAACAGTAGTAGCACACGTCCACTGGTGATCATGGAAAGCTCTTTAATAGTGAGCCACCTATTGCACCCATTGCCCTAGGAGTCTACAATATGTAGTTTGAAATTTAATTACAAATTATATATAAAAAACTTTATGTATAAATAAAATGTTTCCCTTTGAACTCCACATTGAAGCTGGCCTGGAGCCTTGAAGCACAAAGCTGCTCATTCTAGGCTTGTTGATCCACTTCCTACTCCTCTTGGGCCTGCTCACCATGATGAAAAGCTATCGTATTTGGCATGAATTCTATGATCTCCTTCTTGCTAAGATCGTGGCCATCGTTACTGATATCTGGCCCATAACTAATAATAACCCTAGAAGTATCGGCCATAGAAAAAGGATCATTGGTAGGTGCATAAGATCAATCGGCTCCTTCTTGGGTCTTTAACTCATTCTGATACAATAAATAAATGAAATAATATCAAATAATAATAATTTAAAAAATACAATAAATAAATAATGTAGGCTACTTTATATATTTGGATCCAGATCTATTGTGTGTAGAGATTTTGGCAAAACTCGCCTCACAACTCGCCAAAAGTGTAAAAATAAGGGTGGCACTGTGTATAAATAGGGTTGTATTTTCTAGCAGTTCTCCCCAAAATAGTTAGAAAATGCAACCCTAGGTGAATCGCCTCCTACCATGTGTCCTGATCCCTCGGTAAACATGATCATTTCTAGCAGTTTAGGGGTAACCTCTAGAAATTTCTTTAGACATTTCTAGCGATTGTCTCTTAATCGCTAGAAATGTTAATCACTAACTCTGCCACGTGTCAAAACCACTAGAAAATGTCCCTTAACCACTATAAATGTCCATGAATTTTCTAGTGGTTAGAGTAACCGCTAGAAATTAGGTCGACCTTCGCATTATCTAAGTCAAAGGGCATGGAGTTTCTAATGATATGTTCTATAATAGCTACAAATTCTGTGTGTTTCTAGCGGTTGCCCTAAACCTCTAAAAACTTAATGCTACTAAAATAACTTTTTTGTAGTGTTTGGATCATTCAATATCCTTTCTTTACACCTCATACATCTACTCTCAACATTTGGACATCTAAGCAACATGCAAGTTACATGCACACTTTTGAAAGATCAACTAGTATCATTAAGAAAGATCTTACACGCATTCTAAAATCTTTTGTTGTTTTTAATATACGTTATATTAGGTTTCAGCATCATGCACTATTTTCTCTTCTTTCTTCTTGTCATACTTTAAACACTTCAAACGCTGCGTTGTAATTACGCTTGCATATTTTAATAGTTATTTGATCATTTTATAAAACAAAACAAAATCGTCACATCAAAAGATAAGAATATATATATATATATATATATATATATATGTGCATATTAAGAGATGATTTTAGAATATCTCAAGAGATAAAGAGAAGGTGCTTTAATTTACCTTTCTTTTCCATAGGTTCCGTTTAGATTGCCATTATTTTTATTCTCGTTTTCATATCACTTTAGTCGTAGGAGTTAGATCCCTTTTGCGTGACTCAGGAGTTAGAATATATCCGTTATTTTTCTTTTTTGTTTTGTTTAATTTGCTTAACTACATCGACAACCTTGAAATAAACAAGAAAACACCAAATATGTGTGTATGTAATAGACTAAAAACAAATTTATAAGACATCATTCTATTTATTTTGTGGCTAGCGATTTCTAAATATAACATTAAGGGCGTGTTTGCTATGAGATATTTAGAGGGGAGGGGAGGCAACATTTTTCTAAGGTGGATTTAGAAAGTAACTGCTGGCAAAACAATTTATTTTGGCAGTGTTTGGAACATTCAATATCCTTTCTTTACTCCTCAGACATCCACTCTCAACTTCTGGACATCTAAGAAGCAGTTTGAAAGCTACATGCACACTTTTGAAGGATCAACTAGTATCATTCAGAAAGATCTTACACGCATTATAAAATCTTTTGTTAGTTTTAATATACGTTATATTAGGTTTCAGCATCATGCACTATTTTCTCTTCTTTGTTTTTGTCATACTTTAAACACTTCAAACGCTGCATTGTGGTTACGCTTGCATATTTTAATAGTTATTTGATCATTTTATAAAACAAAAGAAAATCATCACATCAAAAGATAAGAATATATGCATATATATATGTGTGTGTGCATCTTAAGAGATGATTTTAGAATATATTAAGAGATAAAGTGAAGGTGCTTTAATTTACCTTTATATTCCCTAGTTTCCGTTTAGATTGCCATTATTTTTATCCTCTCTTTCAGATCACTTTAGTTCTAGGAGTTTGATCCCTTTTGCGTGACTCAGGAGTTAGAATATATCTCTTATTTTTCTTTTTTGTTTTGTTTAATTTGCTTAACTACAAAGAGAGCCTTGAAATAAGCAAAGGAACACCAAATATGTCTGTATGTAATAGACTAAAAACAAATTTATAAGACACATCATTCTATTTATTTTGTGGCTAGCGATTTCTAAATATAAAGTTAAAGCAACTCTGTCTACATTCTATCGTTAAAACTTTAACGATGAAATGATAAAGAACTTGTTTTCCCCTATTTTATTTTGGTAGGAGGGATTTGGAGAGGAGGAGAAGGGAGGAAAAAATGTTAGAGAAGTGGAGTTAAATTTTTTTTGTTAATTTGTTTTGCTCTTTTATCTTACTTCTTCTCCTTATTAAAATTTTATAACCCCATTTTCCCAATTTTTTAAATTGAGTTAATAAAAATTTTCCCTTTCTAGAGGAAATATGAGGGAGAATACGGGGGTATTTATTGTTTTTTTTTTTTGCTTAAATTTCAAAATTCTAATTTAAGTAAGTGGAACTATACAATTTGAGTGTCTTAATTTATGATTTACCAATTTTGAAAATCTTTTTATAGGAATTTCCCCGTTTTTATATTCTTTCATTCAGTTTTTTTTTTGCGTTTGATAATAATTAAATTATTATTATTTCAGGTTTTTATAGGAATTTCCCCTTTTTTATATTCTTTCCACTTCCACTTGTATATTTTTTCCTTCCGTGCATGCATGAGGCTCTATATAAGTAACAATATAAGACCTTCATGGATCCAAACCAAACCAAGAGATCATCAAGAGAGGCCGTTCAAAGAAAATTATCGACTGTTAGTGATCAAATGGCTTTCTTTCTTTTGCCGGCGTTGCCAATTTTGGAAGAAGGGTTGCTTTTAGCTCTCGGGGCTGTGGCAGCCGGAGCAATGGCAGTAAATGTGGTGCCAGCCGTGGCAGACGTGGTGGTGCCAGCCGTGGCAGACGTGGTGGTGCCAGCTGTGGCAGCTGTGGCAGATGTGGCGGATATGGTGGTGCCAGCCGTGGCAGATTTGGTGGTGCCAGCTGTGGCAGATGTGGTGCATGTACAGCGTCCAAAATGGGAGCCAGAAGTTAAGAAAAGGCAGCAAGAAGAAAGGGAAAGGGAGGAAGCGAGGAAAAAGGAAAACGAGAGGAAATGGGAGGCAGAAAGGAAAAGGAAAGAAGAAAGGAAAAGGGAAGCAAAAGAAAGAAGACGAGACGCAGTAGTAGGAGGAGCAGTAGGAGGAGCAGCAGGAGGAGCAACAGGACCAATAGTACAAAAAATGATATCAAAATGGTTGAGCAGCAGTAGCAGTGACAGTGAAGGCGGTGGTGGAAATGGCGGGAAGAAGAAGAAGAAGAAGAAGAAGACAGAGAATAAGGAGGACGAGGACGAAAGGAACCACAGTGGCACAGACAGTGACAAGAAGAAGAAGAAAGAGGAGGAGGAGAAAGCAAACTACAGTGGCACTGACAGTGACAAGGCAAGTTTATATATATATTATGTGTGTGCGTAGGTCTTTTACCATATATATCACCCAAAATATATTGTAAAGATCAAGATTCATGATTTATTAATGGTATTATATGATTTTCTATAGATTTTACAATTTGTAGTGCACTCAAGAGAGGATTTATAGATTTGTACTGTGTGTCCTTTAAGCTTGGTTTATTTGATCGCAGAAGAAGAAGAAAGGAGAAGAGTGGATTAAGATGAAGATGAAGAAGGGTTGAACAAAAGGAGCTTATGCATATATATATATTTGGCCTGCTTGGCTACGATGCTCCAACTTAGTAATAAGAACTTGGTCCCAGAAAAAAAATATTACTAATAAGGACTGTGTTAATGTAAGTACATAAATAAGTGTACTGTTGTAGGAGAAGCCAACATAGAGTCTTGATATGTATGTGTGAAGAACTTAAATAAAAAAAATCCCTTTAATAATAAGGACTATGTCAAGGTAAATACGTAAATAAATGAGAATAATTACTTAGATGTCTAATGGAAGGAATTTAATCTCCAAAAAATTCTAATAACAAGTGAGTAGCATAAACATGTTATCGTTATCTATTGTGTGACTTGTCATTATAAGCTACTCAATTGTTATTTGATTTTAAAATAATTAATTCTCTTTTATAGATAAGTATTTTTCCCTAAATAAATGTATGTTCTGTTGAAGTAGAAGCCAATATGGAGACTTGGCTTGGCTATATATATATGTGTGTTTGTGTCTCACAGATAATAAATAAGACAGAGACTATATGTGATCTGTGTATGCAAAAATAAAACTTGCTTTTGTTGATATTTCATCTTTCTTGCTTTTAATTCTTTTTATAAGACACATAAACAATCATATACAGGCATCTGTCTCTTTTTCCAAAATTTCAAAATTATTTATATGATGCTTTAATTATTTTTCTTAACTCCCACCATTTTTTGATTATTATCGAAGAAGTATCAACAAGGATAATTTAAAAAAATTGATAAATATAGAAAATAAATCACATATTTATGACAAATATCAAATCCTCAATTATATCTTATTAAAGACAGAAAGACTAATATTCTAGTACGCTAATTTATATTTTTAAAGTTCATTAATAAATTGAGAATAGACTAGAGACAATATTTCAAAGGTAGTTAAATAATTATTATAATTGTTAAACAAATAATTGAAATTACAATCTACAATGACTGGCCTTCCTTTTATTTCGTAAATACGTGATTGTATCCAAGGAAACTATTTCAATTGCTGTATAATAAAATTTCTAGCTCTGCTTTACACCTAAACATTTTTTTTACATGTCATTATTTTAAATTCTACCTATATAATTATTTTTTAAATCCAGCAAATGAAAGAGATTGAGAATGAGGGAGAGCGCAAAGCAATTTAGCATTTAAGGTTAAAAAATGTCAACCCATTTGTGTGCAAGGAAGAGTGAATGAGAGATTTAGGGTTCTAAAATTGCTCCCCTGTGCGTGTAAGGACCAGAGCGAAGGAGATATTCATCGATAAAAATGATCTCATAAATATAGATTATGATAGGGAGAGATCGGTATAACAAACGTTGATGTGGAGGAAAGTTGTCGACACAATAGGGAATCTTGAGAAGGTCATCGGAGTGGTAACGGCAGAGGAATAATCACGAGTTGGTACGGGTGAAATTTTTGTTCATCGAAATGATAATGGCAGAACGTACAATCTCTTTCATTTGCTAGATTCTTTTTCTCACAAAAAAACAGAATTGTATACGTTGAATTTTAAATAATGATGTGTAAAAAAATTTAGGTGCGGGGGTTTAGATGGAAGTTTGAGATCTATTAGTAGAGGATGCTAATTGTACAAAAAAAACTTTTAAGTACTAATTAATTATTCTCTTAAATATTTTATGGTATTAATTATACTACTAAAATTAGTTTGAGGTACTAGGTACACTTTTACCCATCTACTCTTGCTTTATGATTGGTGTTTGGAAATTAACAATTTTGTGATCATGAAAAACCACCCTAACTGAAGTAACAAGTCCTACCTAGAGTAGTGCATTATTGTGACTAATGTAAAAAAGCGTATTCCTATAAAAGTTAGTCATGATAAGCTTTTGTACAACTTTAGTTATGAGAGTTTAGTTAGGTGGATGATAGATTTTGGATACATCATGATTAGTAGAGAAGTTCAATAGTTTAATTAGTTTGGATAATGTATAATTAGATAATATGTGTATTTAGTAGTTGTACAGAATGAGATTGATTCTAGTACTAGTATTAGCTATTCAATAGTTTATTTTTGCTAGTGCGAATTCTAGTTTTGAACTGCATGGTACAAGAAAATGTAAGTTAATTTTTTTTAAAAAAAAAACTATGTAGGTTATTAAAATTGAAGTGTATAACACTTTCTATGTCAGTTACTTACGTCATATTTGGTAGCATGGAATTGGGAGCTAGAAAATAGAAGTAGAGGTGCAATCAAGCATTTTCTTTGTTTGGTATAATGGAATTAGGTTCCACTTTCACTTTCATTTCTAATATTTTGTGTCATTTCAATTCCATCCAAAATGGGAACAGAAGGAAGTGAAATATTTTAGATTATTTTAATCAACTTATAAAATTCCTAGACAACTTTAACACTTCCCAAATTAGAACAAAAAATGCCCTATGCCCATTCCCCAAATCATAAAAAGATCACGGCTTGGTTGCTTAATGAGAATGAAGGTAGCAGCTGAGTGTTGGTGGTAGCCAGCGGAGGTGTCGACTGTTCCAATTGAGAAGGATGATGGCTCGAAGGAGTTGAAAGCACTAATCGATAAGGAGGACAACATTCTTCTCACCTCTGTTTGAATATACCTATATAATACATTGTGTAACATCTTACTTTCATACCTTAGGGACCATTTGGTAGTATTTAGAACCACTTAAATATCCATTAAAGTTCAATTAAGAAACCTGGAATTTCCAAGCTTCACAGGTAATATTCCTATGGTAATTCCAGATTAAGTGAAGAACTTCAAAAAATCATAATTAATTTTAAAAAATTAAAATGAAGTGGTTCAAAAGGCTATACGAAGATAACATACTGAAATTTGAGGAAAATATAAGTCTCAGATAAAATGCTCAGCCAATCAGTATAGTATTGGCGTCAAGCACTGCTCATTTGATCAAAACTTATGAACACAGTTTCTATTTCCTAACTTTGAAAAATTTGTTCTCTTTGTATTGACGTCGAAATAAGGTATTCTTAGTGTCAAAATGAAGCTTGAAATGGTAACTAAATTTTGTTAAAATTTCATACATTTATTCTAACATTTACTAATTTTAATTACATCTCACATGTCACAGCCTCCTCATAAGTTACCGTTCATAGTGACAAGTTTCAACAACTAACTTTACATACATAAACATTTCAAGCATGCAACTAATACCTAACTATTCTTCATTCATCTACATCTTCTCCTTCATGTGAAATTCCTGTTGTGGTAGTAACATGGAGGGGTGAGATTTCAGGGGAAACTCAGTAGCAAACGGAAACCATACAATATATGCAACTACATGCTTAATGTTACTATATGTGTACGTAATGATCATGCTTGTATAATGATAACTTATATGCTTCTATGTCTCTTAATTATAACATATGGCCATAATATAAAAATAAATAGAGCATCACTTAATCATACATGCTTAACATAATCAAAGTAAGTAAATATCACGTAAAATATCTAAGCAATATAAGCATACAAATAGGTAAGTTCACTACCTATATTCCTTGATTTCCCTTACTATTTTCCTTTCTCACTTTTCCTTGATGTGTTACTACCTTCTTTGAGCACACAAGTTAAGTCCTAAAAATTACATTTTTGTAAAGAAAGAGGATCAAGTTTGCCAGGAATAAGAAAGATATGTTACTATCATGACAGTCGTACCATCAACTATTGTTTATTTACTATGAATAGAGAGAGAATTCAATAATGAGTTACAGTCCAGGAAGGAACAAACCAAGACTAGCATATGGTCAGGATCTACTGAGGAAGAAGATAATATCTAATTGTGGAATGGACAATTCCATAAGCATAATCTGATTGCATTCAAAAGTGCATTAGATGCCCCATCAACAGAGAGTTGGATGAATCACTTGGAAGAGATCCCCAAGGCGATTACATATCTTATAGAAAGGAATGCATTGTTAACCGATTACCAGTCAGAGAAAGATGTAAAGAAGTAGTAGAAACGTATAAAAGTTACTCCATGAAGGCAGAAAATGATTCGCTTACCTAGGAACCCTTTATGGAGCAGTTTTATGAGAAGCATTTTTCGTAGTCAAATAGAGATAAGCGTGAGGCTAAGTTAAAGTGTTAAAGTATGGTAAAAGGAAAGTTAAATGACTGAGAAGTTAAAGTGTTGATGGATATTTAGCCAAGTTCATCAACGTGCACAATGAAAGTTAAATGACTGAGAAGTTAGCTCATGAATTGAATTATGTTCTACAAGAAATAATTTTTCCCAAGCAATTGTAGAGGTTCAACAACATGGTAGAGGCAAGCAAGATTATATAGAGAAATTTGTGATGCCCATAAAAGATAAAGGCAACTCTAAAAGATGAATCATTTTAGTGTTTACAGTAAGGATATTCCAAAGGGCCTTCAATTTTTAGAAGAGGAAATTAAAAGCAAGAAAAATTAGAATATGAGTAGAAGAGTAGTAAGTTAGGAGATGCATACATGCAATCAGAGCCTAACGAATATGAAAATTGTGGTAAAGACTAAGGGGATAGGATAGGCTTTGTTTGGTAGGTTGAGGAAGTTGCTATAGATGTGGCAAACTGGGACATTTTGCCAGGAAATATTTATAGAATATGACAAGAGATTCTAGATGCAAAAGAAAGTTTTGTCATGATATGATAAGAGGCAAGAAAGTCACTTGAGATTATTCAAGAAATGATTATTTGTTTAAAATCGCTAAGTAGATATGATATGTAATGGAGGCGCTAGTTATTTGTTAGCAATAATGACTGTAAAAGACAATTGCTTCAATTAGTTTAAGGGTAATAATATGCTATGCATATTTAAATGGAAATGTCAGTAGAACTACTCCATATGTGGTATGTTTACTTCACATAATTAGAAAAATAGATGAGGTAATTAGTGTTAGTTAATCCTCAAGGATTAGGATTAGGATTAAGATTAGAATGGAAATGAGGACCAGAATTAGAGTTGAATTAAAGTTAGGAATAAGGATAAACATTTGAGATTAGATTATGAGAGTCAGTTAGATGAGAAAGCTAGAGCATGATAGTAATAAAAAGTATTCAGAATAATAGATAGTCTTAGCAAGTAGGACAATCATTTATAGTATGATTGAGGTTACTCATGTATTTCTACAAGCTTATGAATACAGTACTCAGACCCATTTCTTATGGTTGGTTATAGCAAGTACCAAGAGTGTGGTAGTGTTATAACTCTATCAAAAGAAATTGTATACAGTAAGAATAGCAGACAATAGTAAAGAAATTGCTTTCAGATCATTATTTATATAAGAGTTAGATATGAAACATATTACTCTCAAATAAAGCTAGATTCAGATGAGTTCATATTACTCTTTAGATAAGTGTTATATCTAATACATATTGCTTGTAAATAGAGCTCAGATTCAGAAGGATGGAATGAGAAAGTTATTATACAGTACCATAGTAACAGAAGGCAATTGCCTATGGCTCTTGCATTTGGCTAAACCATGATTGCATCCTACAATTTCCCATGGTAAGCCACAATAAAGTAGGGAAGTACTCATGAGTAAAAGAGAGGTTAAGTAAAGTCTAGATAAGTAAGATGGGCTATGGAACATAGTGCTGGAGAATTATTTGATGAGTTATCAACAAAAGAGAGTAATTAACCTTTTAATCTAGTTCATTGGTTGAAGTCTTTCAGAAGAATTGCAATTGATCTTAACATGATCTACAGGGAAGTGTTATCCTAGAATTTGATAGTTTCTAAAAAGTCTTAAGACGACAACGGGTGATTCATAAATGTGAAACAACCTAGAATAAGGACAGGATAATATGAATCCTAAAGAAGAGGAACAGAACAACTTGATATCTTTTTAATAAGACAATCACCAAGGATAAGGTATTGACTAACTTATACAAAAAGAGTATCCATGGTGTTTCCAGCTAGCCTCTAGACTAAACTTTGTTTCTCTTAAATGAAGACGAAGTCCAAAATTCAAATATGAGTACTAGAATTCAAAAGATTGTATGAGTATGCCTGAGAAACATAACAGAGAAACCCATATGTCTCAAAAATAGACAAGTATGAGTAGATAAATCCTCTAGATGAGGATAAAAAGATTAAAAAGGCCAGAGAGACACAAAGAAAAAGGTATAAGGCAGAGTAAAGTTAGAATATCAAGTTATGAGAAAGAATATGCTAGGGCTCAGAGTTATATGAAGTGTAACCTTGCCCTACCTCAATAGCACATTCCAATTAAGTGTACTCAGGCCAGAAAAGTGAAATACAGTGTTGAGTCACAAAAGTTAGCAGTACTTAGTTAACATGTCAAACTTTTATTTGACACTAAGAACACTTTATTTCGATATCTAGACAAGGAGAAAGAATTTTTTAAAGTTAGGGACCAAAAACTGTTTTTTAGAATTTTTTACCAAATAAATAGTAATCTTTGACGAATAAACTATATTGATTGGCTAATCATGTGGTATGAGAATTATTTTTCTGTTAAATTTCTTCATGTTATCTTCGAGTAGCATTTATAGTGACAGGTTTCAACAACTCACTTTACAAACATAAACATTTCAAGCATGCAACTAATTCCTAACTCTTCTTCATGCATCTTCATCTTCTCCTTCATGTGAAGTTTCTGTTGTGGTGGTAACTTAGTGTAAGGAATTGTTAGACACGCAGCGGAAATTATCTTAAAAATTTTTCATTCCTTGCCAGGATCTACCGTATGTGTTTAAGTCAAGTGGGAAGAAGCATTACTCTCAGTGTGTCTCAGTGACTTCCACAGCTTTCGGTCACGACGTTCACAGCTTCTCTCTGCGGCTTGTGCTCCCTTTCTGATCACAAGAAGTCGACGACTCAGGTCGGCTTCCTCTACTGGTATCCACACGAACAGCTTTTCAACCACGAACGACGTGCTAGCGTCTCTTGTCCCTCCAGGGCTTTCTCAAGAGTTCGTCCTCTCCATCTCTATTTCGGCAGTTTCTTATCTGTAAACCTTTTGCAGAGTCCCCTTCGGCCTTTCTGTGTTCTATGTGTGTGTCTGTTCCAAAACGTAGCTCCTAATATTAGATATATAGGATGCTCTGCGTTTTCCCTAACCGAAAAGGATTTTAGGAGTTAATCTTATATTAATTATGAAAATAATACAATATCATATATTGTATAATTTTATAAGAAACTAATTAAATAAATAATATTAAATCCGTCCCACAGATTTAATTACCTATTTATTTAACTTTAAATAAAGATGAGACTGAACTATATTTGATTTATTCTCATAAAACAAATTTGAGATATCCTATCAATTTGAATTTCAAATTCAAACATGATAGGGATTTAATTTATCCTTAAAATTAAATCTTATAAATATCTCTTATATGGATATCCTATCAATTTGAATTTTGAATTCAAACATGATAGGGATTTAATTTATCCTTATAAATTAAATCTTATAAATATCTCTTATATGAGATATCCTATCAATTTGAATTTCGAATTCAAACGTGATAGAGATTTAATTTATCCTTATAAATTAAATCTTATAAATATCTCTTATATGAGATATCCTATCAATTTGAATTTCGAATTCAAACGTGATAGGGATTTAATTTATCCTTAAAATTAAATCTCATATATCTCATATATAATATATATATATATATACGAATTTATATATATACGAATATAAATATAAATAAATATATACATTCACCTGGATCATTCATTGAATCTGGACGTGTCTTAGATTCAATGAATCTGGACATCATAGCTCGTGTTGGGCTATTTTGTGTGTGACCCTGTAGGCCCATATGAAGTTGGCAGTGGGCCATTTGCTATACTAGTCCACAAGTCGCAAGCGGTCTCTAGCAAGACATAACGACTACCCAAATCATATGAGGATCGATAAACGATGTAACCTTTTATACAACCATATCATGTCCCTTCTGTCACGCGATATTTTGGTCATGGATGAGGCATGGATGATGTCATCCTCCTATTCCCGACCGTTACTTTCTCGATCCCTGAGTAGTCTGACTATAGAAATGGAACTACCTTTCCATTACAATATGGCCATACATTTCTCAGACTCACTCATCGAGGGGCCCAGTAATATCTCTCCACGAATGTGAGGGACAAATTCCATCTTGATCATTCACATTCCTCCGCATGAAAAACCACTAAGCCCGAACATAGTCTTTATGATCACTCGGTCAAAAGTGACTTTTGACTAGGTCAAAGTTGAGCGTTTTGTCATGTAGGAATCCATGATGATCTCAGGTCAAAGGGCATATTGACATGGTTTGTATATGGGAGAAGCTTATGACTTTACCCATGCAGTTCTCTCATAGCGGGTCAGTCCAACACCCTGTACTCTTACATGTGCTTATGACTTTGATTTATATCTCTATACATTTTCAAAGTCATACTGGTCTTATTTCATCTGTGCTCCCACATAGATGATCGACCAGGGACATTTAGGATAATATCATGAATTATCCAAGGATGGTCATCATAGTAAACATGCAAATAATATGATAACTCAATTAATAAATTCATAAATCAATAATGTTCATAAGACAATGATTGGCCCCTAGGGCATGATTTCCAACAACCTCCCACTTGCACTAGGTACAATCATTAATTTGACTAATTCCCATTGACCTAACATGACGCTCATGCTTTGCCTGCACAAGCGGCTTTGTTAGAGGATCAGCAACATTATCTTCTCCTGCTACTTTACATATTTTTATATCACCTCTATCGTTGATTTCTCTGATGAGATGAAATCGCCTGAGTATATGCTTGGTCCTTTGATGTGACCTAGGCTCTTTGGCCTGTGCAATAGCACCGCTATTGTCACAGAGCAAAGTTATTGGATCTGAGATGGTAGGTATCACCCCTAGTTCTGTGATGAACTTCTTGATCCAAACGGCTTCCTTAGCTGCATCAGATGCTGCTATATACTCAGCTTCCATTGCAGAATCTGCTACAGTGCCCTGCTTAGAGCTCTTCCAGCTTACTGCTCCATTATTGAGGAGGAATATGTATCCAGACTGCGATTTTTGATCGTCCTAGTCAGTTTAGAAACTCACATCTGTGTAACCAGTTACACAGAGCTCATCATCCAATCCACCATAGACTAAGAATAAGTCCTTAGTCCTTCTTAAGTACTTAAGGATATTCTTGACAGCAGTCCAATGGCCCTTACCAGGGTCCTGTTGGCATCTGCTAGTCATACTTAAGGCAAACGAGACATCCGGTCGAATACATAACATGGCGTACATGATAGATCCTATGGCCGAGGCATATGGAACCTTACTCATGTGACATCGCTGATCAGATGTACTAGGACACAGATCTTTGCTGAGGTGAGTACCATGAGACATGGGTATGAAACCCCTCTTTGATTCGTGCATACTGAACCTATGCAGTATTTTGTCTATGTATGTACTCTGACTGAGTCCTAGAAGTCTTTTAGATCTATCTCTATAGATCCTGATTCCTAGGATGTAAGTGGCTTCACCCAAGTCTTTCATCCAGAAAGACTTTCCTAACCAAGACTTGACAATCTGCAAGGTAGGAATGTCATTCCCAATAAGTAGGATGTCATCGACATAGAGTACCAAAAATACAACTGTGCTCCCACTAACCTTCTTGTACACACAAGGTTCATCAATGTTTTGAAGAAATCCAAACTCTTTGATTACTTCATCAAAACGATGATTCCAACTCTGAGAGGCTTGCTTTAGTCCATAAATGGACTTTTGAAGCTTGCACACTTTACCAGAGTCCTCAGAACGCACAAACCCTTCAGGTTGTGTCATGTACATATCCTCAAGGAGCTTTCCATTAAGGAAGGCT
This sequence comes from Leucaena leucocephala, assembly GCA_037074615.1. Lineage (NCBI taxonomy): Eukaryota > Viridiplantae > Streptophyta > Magnoliopsida > Fabales > Fabaceae > Leucaena > Leucaena leucocephala. The sequence continues at coordinate 18,624,775 of CM073519.1, forward strand.
GTCTTAACGTCCATCTGCCATATTTCATAGTCATAATATGCTGCAATAGCAAAGAGGATTCTGATTGATTTGGCCATTGCTACTGGGGAAAAGGTCTCATCATAGTCCACACCATAAGTTTGAGTAAAACCTTTTGTAACCAGTCGTGCCTTGAAGAAATTTACATTGCCATCCATGTCAGTTTTCTCTTTGAAAACCCACTTGCACCCGACGGTTTTTACACCTTCAGGCGGGTTGACCAAGGTCCAAACCTGATTATCGTACATGGATTGCATCTCAGACTTCATGGCACTAAGCCATTTTTTGGAGTTTGGTCCCACTATAGCTTCTCGATAGGTAGTCGGCTCATTATGCTCAATGAGCAACACATCATGACTATCAGAAATCAGAAATCCATATCTCTGAGGCTGAAGTCGTATCCTATTAGATTTACGTGGACCTTGTGTGACTTGAGGAGTCTCAACAACTTGTTGTGAGTCTTCTCTATTTTCCATCTGCAGTTCTGTGGTGTCTTGTAGCTCTCGAACTTCTTCGAGTTGTACCTTACTCCCACTGGTTCTTTTAGAGATAAATTCTCGTTCAAGAAAGATACCATTTCTGACAACAAATACTTTGTTATCAGCAGGGTTGTAGACGTAATATCCCTTGGTTTCCTTAGGATATCCCACAAAAAGGCATTTTGAGGATTTGGGCGCTAATTTGTCTGAGGCTTGTTGCTTAACATAGACCTCGCATCCCCAAATCTTGAGGAAAGATAAACTAGGCGTCCTCCCAGTCCATATCTCATACGGAGTCTTTTTGATTGCCTTAGATGGAACACGATTGAGTGTGAACGCAGCTGTCTCTAGGGCATGGCCCCAAAAGGAGGGCGGAAGATCTGTTAGACTCATCATGGATCGAACCATATCTAATAGTGTTCGATTCCTCCGTTCAAAAATGCCATTCCATTGTGGTGTCCCTGTAGGAGTCAATTGTGAGAGTATCCCACAACTCCTAAGATGATCTATGAACTCTTGGCTCAAATATTCACCACCCCGATCAGATCGAAGGGCTTTAATTGTTTTGCCAAGCTGGTTTTGTACTTCATTTTGAAATATTTTGAACTTTTCAAAAGATTCAGATTTATGTTTCATCAGATAGATGTACCCATATCTGCTGAAATCATCTATAAATGTTATGAAGTACGAATAACCTCCTCTGGTATTTGTGTTCATCGGTCCACACACATCTGTATGTATGAGGCCCAATAAATCAGTGGCCCTCTCACTGTGCTTAGTGAAAGGTGACTTTGTCATCTTTCCTAACAAGCAAGACTCGCAAGTGTCATATGATTCAAAATCAAATGAGTTTAGAAATCCATCTTGATGGAGTTTGAAAATGCGTTTCTCATTTATGTGGCCCAGACGACAGTGCCAGAGGTATGTGGGATTCAAATCATTTGGTTTGACCCTTTTGGCAGTTATGTTATAGATATTTCCATGATTGGGTTGTTCCAAATTTAATATGTAATGATCAACATGCAAATCACCATGAGCATAGAAAACATCATTAGGATAAATAGAACATCTACTATTCCCAGCAATGGAAGTGAAACCTTCCTTATCCAAATAAGAAAGTGAAATAATGTTACTACTTAAAGCAGGAACATAATAGCAATTGTTCAAAACTAACAAAAGTCCAGTGGGCAGAACTAATTCATAAGTGCCTACAGCTAACGCAGCAACCCTTGCTCTGTTTCCAACTCGTAGGTCAACCTCGCCCTTTTCCAGCTTCCTACTGTCCTTTAGTCCCTGCATATTTGTACAAATATGAGAACCACATGCAGTATCTAATACCCATGAGGTGGAAGTAGAAAGATGAATGTCTATAACATAAATACCTGAAGCGATAGCCCCGCTATCCTTCTTGTTCTTTTTCAGATCTTCGAGGTAGAGTTTGCAATTCCTCTTCCAATGACCCGGTTCATTGCAGAAGAAGCAGACTCCTTCCTTCGGAGGCTTTGCCTTCTTTGGTGCAGGCTTGGTTTCGGGCTTGCCTGACTCTTTGGTCTTACCTGATAAGCCATGACCCTTCCCCTTGCCTTTGCCTTTCTTTTTCGTACCCTTTCCTTTCTGAACCATCAAAACACTACTGCGTTTCTTCTTAAGACTCGGCTCAGCAGTTTTAAGCATCCCATGCAGTTCAGAAATAGATTTCTCCATGTTGTTCATGTTGTAGTTCATGACAAACTGGTCATAACTTTCCGGGAGTGAGTTCAAGATCAAATCCGTAGCTAACTCCTGGCTTATGGAAAATCCTAGCCTTTCAACGTGATCAATGTACCCTTTCATCTTTAAGACATGAGTACTAACTGATGCACCTTCAGCCATCTTGCAGGAATGTAAGGCCTTAGTGGTCTCATACCTCTCTTGCCTTTCCTTTTGCTGGAACATTTTCTTGAGATGCACAATCATCTCATAAGCCTCCATGTGTTCGAGATCTCTTTGGAGCTCTGGAACCATGGTGGCTAGCATTAAGCATCCCACATCGACAGAGTCTTCCTTATGCTTCGTGTAAGCATCTCTCTGAGCTCTAGGAGCATTGGCGGCTGGCTCCTTAGGAATGGGTTGATCTAGAACATGCGCCTTTCTTTCCTGCTTGAGAACAATTCTCAAGTTCCTAAACCAGTCAAGAAAGTTTGTCCCATTGAGTTTGTCCTTCTCAAGGACAGATCACAGCAATAATGTAGCAGTATTACTAGTCGTCATGATTCTACAATTAAAATATGCAATTCAATTAGCAATCTCCCACTAAATAAACAACCCTCAATGCAATAGTTAGTGGGCTAAGATCCATATTTGGCTCAAACTTAAGTCCGCTTTGGCAGGACGCTTAAATTAAGTTATTTAGGTAGGTAACACCTTTACCAATTACATCAAATGTAACTCTTAGATGTTTATGGGATTCTATCATCATATGATCTGTCATGTTTTTAATCCCATCTAATGCCTTGAGACCCAAAACCGTTTTGTTAATCTCAATTAAGTCAAACAATAATAAACATGTGAGAGTAGCACCATTACTCTTGCTTATCTCCCCAAGATAACTCAAAAGCACCCACTTTGGTGGAGTCCACAATTGAGTGATCAAGGTTTTGACAAGTATTCATAAATTGACAGCATTATGACTTAAGATTTCTTTTAGAGGGCCTAATTTAACTATCTGGTTTATAAAACGCATGTTTCTCAGTTTGTATCTCATACAAGTAATATGCATGCGCTGATATAATCATAATATGCATAATCTAAACGTGATACAATATGGCTCACCTATCCTAAGTCCCCTCAAGCCAATGAGAGGAGCTCTCTAGTAACAAAAGAGAAATTACATATAGAAACCTCTTTTAACATTCGAGGGGAGTGAGATGAGAGGAGAAGGTACATTGAGAGTATATAGAGGAAGGCATGACACGCAGGCCGTATTTAAAAATTACAACACTTGCAATCTAGAGCCATATTGTTCACCATACCCAAACATTCAAGAATCAATATTCAGATCTAATCGAAGGGCAATTAATGTTTCAAATCTAAAACATTCACAAAGTAACATATGTTACAGTTATGTTGCGCTACGAACAGGTAGCTACGGCGGTCCCGCTAGCCGGTTAGACACACAGCGGAAATTATCTTAAAAATTTTTTATTCCTTGCCAGGATCTACCGTATGTGTTTAAGTCAAGTGGGAAGAAGCATTACCCTCAGTGTGTCTCAGCGACTTCCATAGCTTTCGGTCACGACGTTCACAGCTTCTCTCTGCGGCTCGTGCTCCCTTTCTGATCACAAGAAGTCGACGACTCAGGTCGGCTTTCTCTACTGGTATCCACACGAACAGCTTTTCAACCACGAACGACGTGCTAGCGTCTCTTGTCCCTCTAGGGATTTCTCAAGAGTTTGTCCTCTCCGTCTCTATTTCGGCAGTTTCTTATCTGCAAACCTTTTGCAGAGTCCCCTTCGGCCTTTCTGTGTTCTATGTGTGTGTCTGTTCCAAAACGTAGCTCCTAATATTAGATATATAGGATGCTCTGCGTTTTCCCTAACCGAAAAGGATTTTAGGAGTTAATCTTATATTAATTCCGAAAATAATACAATATCATATATTGTATAATTTTATAAGAAACTAATTAAATAAATAATATTAAATCCGTTCCACAGATTTAATTACCTATTTATTTAACTTTAAATAAAGATGAGACTGAACTATATTTGATTTATTCTCATAAAACAAATTTGAGATATCCTATCAATTTGAATTTCAAATTCAAACATGATAGGGATTTAATTTATCCTTAAAATTAAATCTTATAAATATCTCTTATATGAGATATCCTATCAATTTGAATTTCGAATTCAAACATGATAGGGATTTAATTTATCCTTATAAATTAAATCTTATAAATATCTCTTATATGAGATATCCTATCAATTTGAATTTCGAATTCAAACGTGATAGAGATTTAATTTATCCTTATAAATTAAATCTTATAAATATCTCTTATATGAGATATCCTATCAATTTGAATTTCGAATTCAAATGTGATAGGGATTTAATTTATCCTTAAAATTAAATCTCATATATCTCATATATATAATATATATATATATATACGAATATAAATATAAATAAATATATACATTCACCTGGATCATTCATTGAATCTGGACGTGTCTTAGATTCAATGAATCTAGACATCATAGCTCGTGTTGAGCTATTTTGTGTGCGACCCTGTAGGCCCATATGAAGTTGGCAGTGGGCCATTTGCTATACTAGCCCACAAGTCGCAAGCGGTCTCTAGCAAGACATAATGACTACCCAAATCATATGAGGATCGATAAACGATGTAACCTTTTATACAACCATATCATGTCCCTTCTGTCACGCGATATTTTGGTCATGGATGAGGCATGGATGATGTCATCCTCCTATTCCCGACCGTTACTTTCTCGATCCCTGAGTAGTCTGACTATAGAAATGGAACTACCTTTCCATTACAGTATGGCCATACATTTCTCAGACTCACTCATCGAGGGGCCCAGTAATATCTCTCCACGAATGTGAGGGACAAATTCCATCTTGATCATTCACATTCCTCCGCATGAAAAACCACTAAGCCCGAACATAGTCTTTATGATCACTCGGTCAAAAGTGACTTTTGACTAGGTCAAAGCTGAGCGTTTTGTCATGTAGGAATCCATGATGATCTCAGGTCAAAGGGCATATTGACATGGTTTGTATATGAGAGAAGCTTATGACTTTACCCATGCAGTTCTCTCATAGCGGGTCGGTCCAACACCCTGTACTCTTACATGTGCTTATGACTTTGATTTATATCTCTATACATTTTCAAAGTCATACTGGTCTTATTTCATCTGTGCTCCCACATAGATGATCGACCAGGGACATTTAGGATAATATCATGAATTATCCAAGGATGGTCATCATAGTAAAAATGCAAATAATATGATAACTCAATTAATAAATTCATAAATCAATAATGTTCATAAGACAATGATTGACCCCTAGGGCACGATTTCCAACACTTAGAGGGGTAAGATTTTGGGAAAATTCTCAGTAGCAAACAGAAACTATACAATTTATGCAATAACATGCTTGATGTTACTATGTGTGCACTTAATGATCATGCTTGTATAATGATAACTTATATTCTTCCATGTCCCTTAATTATAATATATGGCCTTAGTATAAAAAGAAACAGAGTATCACTTAATTATACATGCTTCACATAGTCAAAGTAAGTAAACATCACATAACATCCAAGCAACATAAGCATATAAGTAGGTAAGTTCACTATCTTTATTCTTTACTTTTCCTTACTCTTTCCCTTTCTCACTTTCCCTTGATGTGTTACTTCCTTCTTTGAGCACACAAGTCAAATCCCAAACATTGCATAATCATTCATTCATCAACACCAAATTACCTAACATTACTAAACATTAAACTTAATTAATCACTTAACTCCCTAACTTTCTTTGTTTGTGGTTAATTGTCTTATCCTTTAAATTAATTTGTGTCTTGACTTTACCCCACACAATTTGGCCTTCTAAACCTATTTATAAGCTTAGAATTATGAAATTTTAGCTCCTTAATGCACTTCTAGATAGAACTTAAATATGTCTTCTCTATTTCAAAAAAATCTTATTTTGATTATAATGCTTCCAATACTTGTTTCTCTACTTTATTTCACAAAATTTTCATTTTAAATCCATTGGAAGTATAAAAATCATGAAATTATCATCACTATTCATGCGTATTAATAGTAATAGAGAGTTTTAAAACCTCCCTTTTTCCAATTTTAGTCAGACCCAAGAAAAATAGTATAAGGGTCTAAGATCGTAAAGTAACAGGGTAAGAACCTGTTAGCATCAGTGCTTAAGATTTTTATTGGCACTTTTTAATTACGCTTGCTCAAGCAAGAGTAGCCTAAGGATAAGTTATCCCTAAGAAGTTATGTCAAACTCTACCCCCAGTCACGCATGAAGAGAAAATGGGGGTAGTAGGTGGTTATCTCATAACTATTCCCTCCTATGATTTTGAATATATTAATATATTCAAAATGATAACCCAACTTTTTTGGGTATTTCTACTTCAGCCCCACAAATATATGGGTATGTGCCTAATGTACTAAGAGTGGACCGGCCATTTTTCTACATAAACTGGGCCAACAAGCAACTAGTTCATATGTGCTCTTTCTTACACCTGACATTCGGCATTTGGTGTAGAAAGAACTATTGTAGAAAGGTTATTTTAAACTAGCTATGAAGGTATTCATTATAGTAATTGTCTTCTACACCTGTCATGTGTACATCTGATATAAATATTTTATATTATTTACAAAAATATCACCAATTATATTTTTAAACCATTTTCTCAATGACCGGTTTAGAAATGGGGCTTTAAATAGACCTTTTTATAGTAGTGAACAAAAGGAGCTTATATATATATATATATATATATATTCTGAAGCTCGAACTTAATTAATAATAAGAACTTGGTCCCAAAAAAATAAAACTTAATAATAAGAACTATGTTAGAGTGAGTACATAAATAAATGTACTGTCGAAGTATAAGTCAATATTGAGACATGGCTTGCCTGTATGTGTAATGTTGCCTATTGTTAGCGCTCAAATTAATCTATATGTAGTAAGAGGTCAACTTAAACTAAGTGTGAAAATGAGGGGTATTATAAGAGACAATAACAAAAATAAAATAAAATAAAAGCAATAGTATAAAAGGATATCACTAATAAGACAAGCTCTCCCAATATTGATACATGGCTATTATCGTTTAATAATATATTGGAGTTATAACAATTATATATGCTAAGTCCTTATCATACAAAACCCTAGACAACTGCTATAGTTATAATCAAATAATCCACAATTATATCTAGATCTAGAATACGATTGTATCAAGAATGATTAGTAAAGATTCACTTAGCATGTGATAAATAAAACAATAAATGGTTTGTTGCTCTAACATGAATATTCAACAGAAAACCCTATAACTAAACATGTAAACCCAATATGAATAATTATAAGAGAAAACTAAAGATATTAAATAAAGAATATCAAATTATAAATTGAAATAATAAAAATATAAGGGTTTGATTACAAAGGTGTCTCGATTGAAACTCTAGATCCAATATATATAAATTTTAAAACCTAAATCTAGAAAATCATAAATTTGTATAAAGGAAAATATTAAAACATAAAATTGTTCAACCATATTTTAAAGCACAGGAACTCAAGCTACTATATATCTCCTCAAAAACTTAGAAAAATTGGTTAGAAATGTGGGAAATATGAAGATGATTGTGATGGTGGTTGTGATTGATTTGTTGAAAGGAGGAGCCTTGGGGTCATTTATATAGCTTTTAGGAATGAATAATGTTGATGTGGGTTCCTTTACCGATTAGCTCTGTAAAAGAGAATGATAATCTCCATTTATATTTAATATCATTTTAAGTTGTCATCTTTTCTAATATCTTCAGAGATAATATTTTCTTAACTCAAATATCTTATACACAATTAAAAAAATAATAGGATAAAATAGATAAAATAATCAATAAGAAGATAAGAAAAGATAATACAATTATCTATTATCCTTTGATTAAATTCAAATGATATTGATTAATATAATACTAATATAATATTATATTAAAGTAATGAATTAGTATAATATAATATTATTGAATGTATTTCAATCTTTTCTAATGAGATATTATAATTTTCTCCTTTAATTTGGTAATTCCTCAATTAACCTTGTTTATATAATATAATTGTATAGTAGTTGATGTGAGTCATAGTAGTCATTTATTTATTTATTTTAATTTTATAAAATACATAAAATAAAAATATCTTAATGCAAATAATTTAATCAAGAGAAATAATAAAATCAATAAAACATATGAATTTTTTTTAATAATTTAATTTATATAATCAATTAAAGCATAAAATAGTCATGATTACTATAATAATACCTATTAAATATGATAAATTTTTTAAAATAGATAAAAAATAATATGATAAAATAAGGTTTCATCAATGTGTGTGTAACGGATAAATAAGACAGAGACTACAGATATGTGATTTCTGTGTATTTCAAAATAAAACTTGCTTTCATTGAAATTAATTTCATATTTCTTGCTTTTAATTATTTATATGATAAACAAACAAATCATGTAGTCAATAAAATTTAGTATAGTTGATAAGGAGTTAGCTCATAACTTATAAGGTTGTCAGTTTAAATTTTACTGTTAATATAAGGATTTTATTAATGAATGATTTGTAAGTGTTATGTAATGCTTAATTGATTAGAAAAACGTTAACCGACATTACACATGACATCTGTAAGGTTAGTACTAATTATGGGTTTGGCCTACATGGTGATCTATAACGTAACAAGAAAATAAAGGTTAATTTTTTTAAAAACATAATATCTATGGACAGTTATAATTAAAGCTGACCTACATTCTTATACACTACTCTCCATAAATTGATATAGAAAATCTTCCATGACCGACGTATAAAGTCTTATCCCGTGACTAATGAAAAAACCAAGAGTATTCCATTTAAAAGAAAGGTAAATTATATTTTCCTAAAGCAAAAATAATATATTCTTATTTCTTTTTTTTCCGATATATTTTCAAATACGTACATTTAGGAATTAATGAGGAATGAAATGGAATCGGGGAAATCAAGTTATTTATCATTTAATTGTTTGAAATAGCTAGCAACAAAAATATATAAAATGATATGTCTTGAAAATTTGTAATTTATTACACACAGATCTAAGTTGTAGTTAAACAAATTAAATAAAAAAAAGAAAAATAATTTGTTGAGAAAAATAATTTATTGTTTAGAGGGGAAAATATTTATATAATGGCCATGCAAAATGGATCCAACTCCTATGACTAAAGTGATCTGAAAGAGAGAATAAAAACAATGGCAATCCAAACGGAATGTGGAAAAGAAAGGTAAATTAAAGAACTTTCTCTTTATCTTTTGATATATTCTAAAATCATCTTTTAATATATATATATATATATATATATATATTCTTTTTTTATATTATTAACCTGTATCCAACACTTTTTTTTTTGGATCCTATTCCTTACACCGTTAAATGTGTTGGTATATATTCTTTTAATTTGATGTAATGATTTTGTTGATACATATATAATTTGCAAGAATTTCTATAACTCCTTTTTATTCATATCACCTATCTTAAAATAGTTAGTTTTTGGACTAGACCAAGCTAAACTTTTTTAATCAAAACATTGTCTATATAAAAAAATATATAAATAATATTTCATCAAATAAATTGTTTGCAAAATAAAAATAGAACATGATAAAAAGTAGATTCTTAAAATATCGATTATTAATACAATAATATGAATAATAAATTATACTAAAATAGCTTTCATATTCTAAGGACAAAAATCATAAAATTGAACACGCAGGAATATAATTTTTCTTTTAGCAAACTGGAATATAATTGATTATAAATACATTTGATGTAAAATTAAAACAGTTAGATATAAGTGGTGCGAAGAATAACAAAATAGTAGAATAATTTTTAAACTCCAACTGAGAAAAAAAATCAAATTGAACATACACAAATTTTTTTCTTCCTGAATTGGTAATTGATTAGTCTATTCGTATTGATTACAACAAATTGAATATAAATTTGAAATTGTAAAACGAATAACTAAAAAAATGAATGCTTAATACGACATACATATATACATACCTTTGTTTTGTATAAGATACTTTCAAGGAAAATAAAACAATAGATTGATTATTGGAGCAAAAGGAATTTAGGATTTCTCTTAAGTAAAATTATGATATGAACCCTATAGATAGGGGAAAAATATGTTAAGAAAGTTAATTCTATTTGAATTTGGCAATAAAACAGATTTAGAAATATTTTTTTATACAAGGGAAAGCAAAACAAAACACAAGGCTAAGGTTTTATATCCTCCGGAGTAAGTGCTGTGTCTGGACTCAAGATTTGTAGGTCATTAGTTCCCTCTGTTGCATGTTTGGCAAGGAGATCGGCTTAGCCATTATATTCTCTATCAATAAACTGGACAATCACATTCCAATCCCATCAACAACTGAAGCGTGTACGTGGAGTAACAGCACAGTATTACGTTCTTGAAATCATTATCCCAAGCTCTCTTCAGTCACACCCAAAGTTCAGCAGTGAGGGCAACTCCATGTTCTAACCTGAGTACAAATGCCTCGATAATTATAAACACAGATTTAGATTAGTCAACAGTACATTTATTAGGTATTTATATTTTTTTTGGAAAAATAGCCTATTTAAATGAGTTTTATGTAAATTCAAATGCAAATGACATAATGGATGAAGATTGAAAGAGAAACTCGAGATAAAAGAAAATGTTGACATGGATAACAACCGAAGGAGCCAAATAAAAATGGTGGGGGTAAATATTTAAAAATTTAATTAATATATATTGTTGGTTATAAAATATATAAACATAATATAAACAGTTTATGTTTTTAATGTATTTTAATGCACCATTTTATATTGATAATTCCAACAATAAATTTAGATTAACATATATCGTATAAATATTATTTATGTGCGCTTATATAAGTGTGTGACACGCATATGTGCAAAGTGGCCCACTATCGAAGACGGGTGAGTTCCGTAGTTAAATTTTTCCGCAAAACACAAAAATAGAGTATGACCACAAGTTGTTAAAATGAAATAGAATCCATCCCTCACTAGAAGAGGTATCTGCAAGTGTGGTCTAATTGTAAATCTACTTCAGTTTGGTTTGATAATTGGTCGAAGCTAAATGTTCCTCTTAATAACCTTATTCCTAAGAAGGAGGTTGTTATAAATAGGGATGATAAAGTGGTGGACTATGTAAATCAGTGGGGGGGGGGGGTGGAACAGAGATAAACTAGGCGGCTGGTTGCCTCAGAATGTCTTTGAGTGAATTATTTGTGCACATCCATCTCGTGAGGAGAGAGGAAAGGATAAATTCTATTGTGGCTCTTATCACATGGTTGGGGCCGAAGAAAATCCAAACTTTCTTGTGGCTCTTATCACATGGCTGAGTGCACACAGCGGCTCTCAGATTGAGAAGAGGTCTTTTAGAGGCAGCGACTTGCCCTTTCAGTTGTTCTAATGATGAAGATGTCATGCACTTGATCCGAGATTGTGTGAATGCTTTTAATCCCTAAAAGTCTGTGGTTTCCCCGAGTTTGTGGAGTATATTCTATTCACTAAAAGGGGCAAACTGGGTTCGATGGAACTTACAGCATGAATCGGTTTCAGTGGGCTTATTTTTTCGGATATATTTGCTAGGACATCATATTAGAAAATAAACATCTCAAAACAATATAATCAATCCATATTATAACATATATGAATATAAAACCTATGAGATACAGTGGAAGACTTATAATTACATCTCGCCATTAGTTTGATTGGTCTGAGAAGAACTGAAATCAAATGAGATACATATCAAACAGAGAACACTGTCATATAAATAACAGGTTCTTCCAGCTAGTGATTAGGCATAGTGATGGCAACTTGTGTACTGCCGTTACTAGTGGAAAACCTTCGAGAGTGAGCTGAGAAAATAGGTTTATGCTCTAGGACTTAGAAACTATCATATGATAATTCTTAATTGTTAATTTCTACCATCAGACAATTAACCTTAAATAAACTGAGTCAACAATCCACCTTGGACTGGGCCCAATGACTATGGACCACACTCAAAAATATTTACTAATTATCCTAATTAATATCTAAATAGGTTATAATAATAATAAATATCGCACATTCTCCCACTTCACCCGTATACTCAATGTCATTGCCCTGTCTAGGTAAACTGACGTCGTGCTACAAGAATCAAGGCGATAAGTCCCCTTTTATCGGGTATTACCTTCCATGTATTACAGGTAGCACCATCACTTAATCGGTATCACATTATACATGAACTTATCGTTCATCGGTTCCTGTCTCAATGTTGATCAATTTCAATAACACAAATACATACAATCACAATTTGAAATGGTTAACCACAAAATACAATTTCATTGCTCATACCTCCACTAATCAAAAGTAGGACGAAGTCCCTTATGAGGTACGTGTGTGACAAAAATATTCAGCTTTAACCCTTTTGTCAAAGGATCAGCTAACATATCTAATGTACTGATGCATTCAATGGAAACTTGGCTATCCTGAACTCTCTCTCTCAAGTAAAGGAATTTAAGTTCGACAAACTTGCTGCGACTTTTGTTCCTTTTGTTGTTCTCTTTGGCCACCGCAGCTACGTTATCACAGTATATTATGATTGGCTTAGAGATTGAATCCACAATCTTAAGCCCAGTAATAAAATTCCTTATCCAAACAACTTGTGAACTTGCTTTAAAACATGCAATGTACTCAGCATCACTGGTAGAAGGAGCTATTTGAGTTTGCTTAGCGCTTCTCCCCGAAATAGCTCCTTCTGCCAATAGGAAGATGTAACTAGATATAGACTTGTTTTTGTCTAAGCATCCTCCAAGATATGAATCTGAGTATCCAATTACGTCAAGATTGTCTGTTCTCCTGTATGTGAGCATGTAGTGTTTAGTGCATTGTAGGTACCTAAACACCTTTGTAGCTATCCAATGTGCTTCCCCACGATTACTTTGGTATCTTCCCAACATACCCACAACAAAAGCGATGTCAGGTCTTATACAAATATGTGTATACATCAAGCTTCCTATCGCTGAGGTATATGGGACCCTTCCATCTATTTCCTATCAAGCTCAGTTTTAGGACATTGACTTACACTAAACTTATCTCCCTTTTCAATAGGAGCCATGTTAGATAAACAGTTCTGAATTCTTAATCATTCAAGAATTTTGACAACGTAAGCCTCTTGAGACAAGCCTACAAGACATTGGGTTCTATCTCTATGGATCATTATGCCAATGACATAAGAAGCCTCACCCATGTCTTTCATGTCAAAACTCTTAAACAGAAATTGCTTCACCTCACGCAATAATCCCATATCATTAGTAGCAAGTAATATGCCATCCACATACAAAATCAAGAATATGATTTTACTCCCATTAGCCTTGTGGTATATACAATCATCCATGATGTTCTTAACAAAACCAAATGATGTAATCACTTCATGGAACTTTAAGTACCACTGTCGTGAAGCTTGTTTCAAATCATAAATTGATTTCTTTAGCTTACATACCAATTGATCTTTACCTTATGCAACAAATCCCTCAGGTTGTTTCATGTAGACTTCTTCCTCTAGTTCACCATTGAGGAAAGCAGTCTTTACATCTATATGGTGCAACTCCAAATCAAAATGGGCAACCAATGCCATGATGATGCGGAATGAATCTTTCTTAGATACAAGTAAAAAAGTTTCACTGTAATCGATTCCTTCCACTTGAGTAAAGCCCTTAGCAACCAACCTAACCTTGTATCTATTGATGTTACCTTGTAAGTCTCTCTTAGTTTTGTAAACCCATTTACAGTCAATGGCCTTAGACCCACTAGGCAACTCTACAAGTTCACAAACATAGTTGTTTGCCATGGAATTCATTTCATTCATCATAGCATCATGCCATAACTTAGAGTTCATACTCTTCACAGCCTGAGTGAACGTTAAAAGATCGTTCTAAACACTTACATCACAGTCAACCTTAGCAGAATATACTATATAGTCATTAAGTAATACCGACCTTCTTTCTCTAGTTGACCTCCTTAATTCAACTTCTGGGGTTGATCCAGGTTGCTGAACAATGACATCTTCTATCACATTTTGTAGTAATTCCACTTGTGTGATAGGTTGATTATCCGATATGTGTCTATCTTGTTAAGTACCGTCAACTTGAGCCATAGGGTCTACATCACATTCAATGTCAATCCCAATAGTGGGATGCCTATTAACTATTGACATCCCCTCATGAATGATATCAATGGTTTGCTATATGTGATCGTCTGGTGGTCAATCACTACCACTAATCACATCATTCTCAAGAAACTTGGCATTCTTAGACTCTATAAACCTTTTAGAAGGTAGAGGACAATAAAACTTATAACTCTTAGACCTTTTCACATAGCCTACAAAGTAAGCTCTAATGGTCTTAGGGTCTAACTTCTTCTCCTGTGGATTGTATGTAACATCCTTACTTTTATACGTCTTAGGGACCATTCAGTAGCATTTAGAACACTTACAAGACCTTGGAAATCCATTAGCTAAATCTGGAATTTTACTCTTTCTCGGGTTACTGTTCATGTGGTATTCTAGATTACGCAACGAACTTCAAAAAATCATAATTAATTTTAGAAAATTCGAAATGAGGTGGTTCAAAAAGCTACATGAAGATAACATCTTAAAATTTAAGGGAAAAATAATTTCCAGACCAAATGATTCTCCAATTGATACAGTTTATTCGTTGAAGTTTACTGTTCATTTGGTCAAAAACTCTGGAAACAGATTCTTGTCCCTTACTTTGGAAATTCATTTCTCTTGATATACACATCCAAATGAAATGTTCCACCTATGCATGTAAATATCTGGATGTGTAATAATTCTCATAAAATTTTGTGAAATAATTCCTTCATTTGCTAGGTCAAACTGAAGCCACAACAAAACTGCTTCAGGACCTACGTTTTTACCATTTCAGTTTCTTTTCTTTCATTTCCAATAATTGTTTCATCATGCACAGGCCATCAAATAAGCTTCTTAACATTCATATACATCATGTACATATGCCATAAGTATTACAATAGTTTCATCACATAAATGGACACCTTACATGGCATTTACATACATAGACAATTTATAGTATATACTAAAATCTTAATACTTCACTTCCTTTCTTCCATTCTTTAGCTCTTCTCCATGCATACCTTTTCTTCATGCTTGACCTAAATTGGTTGGTTATGGGAGAGTGAGATTCTAGGGAATCTCAGTAGCAAACATTACCACTTAAATATGCAAGATGGATGCTAATGCATGATATGTAATTTCATTAACTTTCTTTGATTAGTGACATGCCATCATGCTATATACTTTTACATAAAGTGCATGGCCATGGAAACATGTTATTCATAACACATTCAACATCATTTATCATGTCACAACATCATTAAAATATCATATACTTGTCAACACAAAAGCATACCACATCAAGCACATAAAGAAGTAAGTTCACTACCTTGCACTTAAGCTTTCCTCTTGATCTTTAGCATTTGCTCCCAAGCTTTCCAACCAATAAGCCTTTATGTCAATCACTTCCCAACATGTTCTTGGATGTTTCAAGGTCCTAAACACATTCATATTGACAACATAATTCATTAGGACTCATGAACTCCAACCATGTTCAAGATTAACTTTGTTACACTCTTTATTGTCATACCTTTCCCTAATATTCACTAATCCACTTGGCTCTTGAATCAATTGATGTCTTGACTTTACCCTACATAATTTTATCTTTTGAACTCATTCATTTTAAAACCATTGGAACTATCAAAATCATGAAATTCCAATCACTGTTCATGCGAGTGAACAGTAACTGTAAGGAATCTCAAAGACTACAACCTTGAGATTTTAATATTTTCAAGATTCAAAACCTTTCCAATCCTACACAAAATCATCATACAAATTCAATGGAAGCATTAAATCATTGAAATTCAATTTCCTTCCCTCATGAACAGTGCAGACCGAACAGGGCACACCATGGCAAAGTCAAGAATATCAATTTGATTCAACAACCAACCACTTAACTAGCTTGTTTAAGCTTCAATCATATAGTTCTAACTTTAATTTCTTCTTTCCCCTTTACTTTAAGGTTTTTGGGCAGCACCACCCCTTAGAGAAAGCTCAACTTTTCTCCCATCAAAACCCTAAGTTCAAGCTCCCAAATCAAAGGAGAATAAGCTAGGAAAGATTGCTTACCTTTAATCTCTAGCTTGCTTGAACTTTGTAACCTTGAATCTTCTTTGTTTTGGCTTGAGTTTCCATTTTGCAAGAGCTTCCCCAAGGGTACATGAGCTTATGGTTCTGAACCAGAATTTAGGGGTATTTATAGCCAAAATCCAAGAAAAATAATGGACAAGATTGATTTGGTTACTATTTGATCTAAAGGCCCACATTTAATCTTGGATTTCTCTTTTTCATAAAATAATAATTATGAAATCATGTGGGACAGCTCAAGGGACACCTCAAGGGGTTATGTGGCGTGCTCACCATGCCAGAAAGCTTCTGGAAAAATTTCAATCCAATCCGGTACCGATCGGTGCAATTTCATAGCAACCGGACTATTTTCTATTCCTAATTTTTTATAACATACCAGGATATGTATTATGTCCTGAAAATCAATGTCCAGGCTTCCCACACCATTGACATACTTGTACTGGCCACAACTTAATTACAGATCCCTTGGGAAATGACCAAAATACCCTTGGTGTCATTTCTTGCACTATATTAACCCTAAGGGCATAATTGTCATTTCACCCCTCTTTGTACTGCCTCAGGGCATATATTGGCTCAAATAATCATATTTATACCATATGTCACGTTTTTAGCATGTCTCAAATGACCAAAATGCCCTTCATCCATCCCTGGTACAATCTGGGCATCTAGGGGCATTTTCGTAATTTCGCACTTTTTCTGGCACTGGCCCCTTCTGCTGATAGACTGGTACCCTGGATTTTGGGCCTTCCTTGGCGTCATTATGGGCCTATATATGAGGTCATCTGATCTCATTCTATCCAGGCTTACATACCGATAAGTTCAATTATCGGATCACGGGTGTTAACAAACTCCCGTCAAAATTCACTGATATATGAATAACTTTTTATACAGAACTTCTTCTAGAGTTCTGTCAGATTCAGGACATCTGATACTGTAGGGCACACTTTCCTGTAATTTATCCACTTATATCTAAAGTCCATGAAATTTGATAAAATTTTAGATAACTTTTAGACTATCAGATAAATATCTGCTGTCTGGAGCCCTAATAAAATTTCTGTATCATGTCAGATTATCTAGCATACCTTCCTCTATTTACTGATGAAATATGGGACTAAAATACTTCTGGGCAGTTATAACCCTTTTCGGACTGATCTTTCTATAATTATAATTTTGCCCTTGAACTTTTTACTTAATTATATTTAAGTCCCATAACTTTTGGAAATTACCACTTTTGGCCCAAATCTTGTTTCTACTTTAACTTTTAGCCTTTAACCTTTTCTACTTTGCGTTTTAGTCCTTCTCCTTCGTCAGGACTCATAAACTTTATCATTCCTTTTTATCTTCGTCATAATCTTTTCTAAACCTCTTTCCATTATCAGTACAATACAGATAGGGAAAAAATTAGGATATGACATTGTACACTCTTACTTCCGCAGGATAACCCCATACCTTAAAATGATTTAAACTAGGTTTCTATCCTTTCCAGATTTTAAAAGGTGTCTTAGACACTGCCTTTGTTGGAACCCTATTTAATATGTATGTGGCTGTCTTGAGTGCTTTTTTCCACAGGGAAGACAACAGTTTGGAGCTACTCATCATGCTCCTAACCATATCCAGCAAGGTCTTATTTCTTCTTTAAGCTACACCCTTCATGTCAGGTGATCTAGGCATAGTATATTGAGCTACTATACTTTACTCTAGAAGAAAATCAGCAAATGGACCTGTAGCTTGTCCTTCACTAATGTATCTGCCATAATACTCACCACCCTAGTCTGATCTCACGATCTTGTTGGTTTCCCAATTTTTTTTCTACTTCTACTTTATATTCCTTGAAAGCATCTAGTGTCTCACTTTTATTATAAAGTACGTAGATATACATGTATCATGAGTAATCATTAATAAATGCGATAAAGTACTTTTGACCATGTACGGTCAAATCAGGGCAACAAATATATGTGTATAATTTCTAGCAACTCAACTTATTTTAACCCCTTTATGTGACTTATTGATCTGCTTTTCCCTTATGCAGTCTACACAAGAATCAAATTCCGAATGATTTAAAGATGGAAGAATTTCGTCTTTATTTAACCTTTTGTTTCTATCAACAAAGATATGACCCAATCTCCTATGCCACATGCTATAAGAATTCTAATCGATGACACTTCTCTTAGTACCACACGAAACAGAAAAAGATTGAGGCGAATCATAAATAATTTTAAATAAACCATCAATCATAACTAAATTCGCAATTAAAATTGAATTCTATAATAAAGTCATGAGTTTCTTAGAAAGAATTAAATGATAATCAAATGGAAAAAGTCTTGACATAGAAATTAAATTCCTCTTGTAAGAGGGAATATAAAAAATATCATAAAGTTCTAAAACATTTTTATTTAAAAGATGAATGCGAAGAGTTCCAACAGCTTTTACAAGATCTCCTCTCCCACTGCCTAACAAGACGGTTTCCTCATTGGGATGTGAAGGCCTGCTTGTTAGAAAACCCTACATGGTAGTAGAAATATGGATCATTGACCCAGTGTCAATCCACAAAATGTCATAATTAATGCTAGAAAAGTTAGATTCAAAAGTAACACACAATGAAAGCATACCTCTCTTTGCAAGCTATCCTTTCCTCTTAAGACAATCATTCCTCATGTGTCCCTTTTCCTTACAGAAGAAGCATATGGCATTCCTTTTGTTGGCAGCTGAAACAGTAAGGATTTTCCACATTTTTTTTATCTTTCTTTCCCATATTTCCTCTTCTACTGCCAGCCATAGAACTTTCTGCTATATGAGCCTCATTTTATGCATTTTTTCCACTCGTCAGCAATCTAGTCTCCTCCTGAATACACATTGACAGTAGTTCATCTACTGACCATTTTTCCTTATATGTGTTGTAGGAGATTTTGAAAGCTTCATTCTGAGTAAGAAGTGAGTTTAGGGCCAATTGCACTAAGAATTGCTCTATAGGTTCCATCTCAAAGGATTTTAGGTGAAGGTCCTGATCTCTCATTTTAATAATATGTTGCCTCACACCACCAATACCTGTAAGCCTCATTGCTTATTTAAGGCTTCTAGGTACCCTTTAGTTGTGCCATACTTAGAGACTGCTCCCCTAATGCTCCTAGTGATCCTTTGCTGTATAAGCAGAAGAGACAAGCGGTTACTCCGCTCCCACATATTATACCTTTCCTTTACCTCTCTGTCATAGGAGGCATCATTCGGTCTCGGAGGTTTATCAAACCTCAAGGCATAATCCAAGTCTAAGAAATTGAGCTGTAACAAAACATCATCTTTCTGGTCAGCATAGTTAATGCTGTCATCTAAGATTGTTTTGTTACTTATATCAGCCATAATCCTATGGGCAGAAATTGGATCTACAAAATGAAAATAGATAAATGTACAAATAAGCTCACAGTAATAATTTGAAGCAATCACAAGACACTGTGCCATGTATGCATGCTTAGCTCAAATGTAGCATGCAAGCAGTATAAATATATATCACCAATGTCTACTTGTGGGCAAAGACATTAGCATAGCCATGTATTTCTCTCAAATGATGGAATTAAAACGTATTCATAATTTTCTAATACCTGTGGGTTAATTAGAAAATAACAAGGCCATTCTATCCCACCCCAATTAAATATACAATTATGGGATATCTACCTTTGAGCAAAGATAAATCATAGCTATACATTTAATTACAAATGATATTTCAAATTCATATGTGATTAATGAATGCATGCAACAAATTCAATAAAAAAGGATGTTGTGGCTACTCCTCACAAAACTACATGCTAATCACAAATATCAATAACGTGCATATAAATCCAAATATGCACAACATGATAGAGTATTTAATAAATTAATTTAATCAAAAAATGTGACTAAATAATTTAATTTAAATTTTTCCACTATTTCATGCACCCAAAAAAATGTTTAATAAATTAGTTTCAATTCAAAAAGTTTTTATAAAAATTAAATAGTTAATTTAATTGCCAAAGGAGAAATTAATAGGCAATTAAATAACATAAAAATTAAAATTTATAAATACCTTTTTCCCAAAACTTAAAATAATGGGGAAAATAATTTAAACATTTATAGTGCATGTAATAGTAATTAAAATATTCTGAAAAAAATCAAATTAAATGGCTAAAATAATTTTTTGAAAATAAAATCAAACAACCCATATACAAGAGTCCAAAACAGAGTCCAAAATTATTTTTTAGAAACAAAAAACCAAATTATCCAAGCCTAAACACATTTTACAAAAAAAAATTATGGCCCAAGGGAAACAGCCCAACACGCAAGCCCAGAAAAATACAACTGTTAAAAAAAATAGAAAGGCCAAAATCCAGGCGGCCTAGAAAGCAGTTTTTTTTTTAAAATTCCTAACAACCCAAAACAGTACGACCCAGCAACATTTTTTTTAAAACACATAGTGGCCCATGTTTCGTTAAATGAAATAGTGCATTTCAGTATGGACTGAAACGCACCATTTTGGGTTACCATCACCATGAGTCAGGTTGAACTAACACGACTCATGACCCGTCTCACAGCCACAACCTAACAATGCAGGAGACACGGCGCCGCGATGCATGTAAGCTTCACCAGTAATGTGTGGTTGTTCTTACGGCGGTTTCTTGCTCCTATTTCTAGAGATCTCTAATGGTGGTTGTGATAGTGGCTTCCTTTCTCTCTAGCGACTTTAGGCGACGATCTCACGGTGATGCTCATAGCATCTCGCACCCATCACGGCTGCTCAAGAACCTATAGCAGTTGCGCCTTTACAGATGATCTCACTGTTGGTGGCCTTCAGTCGCCTTGTTGTTACCTCTAACGGTTCCATCAGCCATTAGTTTCTCAAGGCGATTCTGGGGTTCCTGTTTCTGACGACTTTGCTCCAGTTCTCTCGCTGGCGATTGACATTGATAGATGGCTAAGGAATCAAAATTAAAATAAAATAAATTATGAGTTCTGTATATCCCTTATTCTTTCTCATATTGTTACTTGTGAGAATTAAAAATCAATAAGCAAGGCATAGGGGATCTTAAACTAGGCTCTGATGCCACATGATAGAAAATAAACATATCAAAACAATATAATCAATCTAGATTATAACATATATGAATATAAGACCTATATGAGATACATCAGACGACTTATAATTACCTCTCGACATTAGCTTGATTGATCTGAGAAGAGTTGGAATCAAATGAGATACCTATCAAATAGAGAACACTGTCAGATAAACAACAGGTTCATCCAGCTGGTGATTAGGCATAGTGATGGCAACTTGTGTACTGCCGTCACCAGTTGGGAACCTTCAATAGTGAGTTGAGAAAATAGGTTTACGCTTTGCGACTCAGAAACTATCGTATGATAATTCTCAATTATTAATTTCTACCATCAGAAAATTAACTTTAAATAAACTGAGTTAATAACCCACCTTAGATTGGGCCCAATGACTACGGGGCACACTCAAAAATATTTATTAATTATCTTAATTAATATCTAAATAGATCATAATAATAAATATGTCACACATTTGGGTACTTTTTGATGCATTGAGGGTCATTCATGATCTTAATGCAAATAATAGTTTGTTTTGAATCCGTTTGGACATGGATTTGGCAAGGAAATGTGATTTTCACCCCGACAGGAAGCAAAGATCATTGGTAAGGACTAATATGCACGAGGGTAGTGTTCCACTAGATGTTAGGGATGTTCATAAAGCCTGCGTCCCGGTATGCCTAGCTGAGCCTGTGAAAAAAAAAAGCCCTACCCAGCCCAATAAATATAGGGTAGGGATGGGCATCGGGCTGTAAAATGTAGCCCATACTGTTTTTTGGCTAGGCACAGGGCAGGGGTTGCCCTACCCATGAGCATTCCTTTTTTTATTTTTTTTACTTTTTTCCCTAGATGTTATACTGGGAAGGAAGAATATGATAGCTACTGGTGACTAAATGGTCATTTTAGAAATATGGGTAGTTAAGTAGGTAAATTGCGTCTTTTAATATTTATAACTATATTGATTTTTTCTTTTTCTTTAACTTTACTAATCATAATATAATTACATTATAAATTATAATTATTTATTTTATTTTTTTAGATGCTTCATCTTTGTCAACATTTGAAAAATTGATACAAAGTTGCAATTACAAATTACTTAGACTTCAAGGCTTTTTTTTATATGCAATAAATTTTAAGATTTTAATTATTATCTTTTTGTTACCTTATTTTTAGTGGATTATAGATATTATTTAATTCTTGAAGACATATGAATATGATATTATTTTAGAAGTTTATAATTGCAGATTATTTTCCACAACATGAGCATGACATCACAACTTGAGTATGCCCAACCCATCCACATCCAGCCCGTCTATGCCCAGCCCAACCCAAAATGGTTAGGGCTTTTATCGGGCAAGGCCGGGCATTGAGCTGCAAAATACAGCCCATGCTTTTTTTGGGCAAGGCACTGGGCAGGGGACGTAATGGAAGCAGCGTTTGCGGAGGAGTTTTGTGGGATGATAGAGGAAATTGGAATAGCGGTTATATGTGTAAAGTTACCTCAGTTCCTCCTCCGATAGCAGAAGTGTTTGGTATCCTGTATGGTCTGAATTTGTGTTGGTCTAGAGGTATTAATAAAATCATTGTCTTCTCAGGTTGTATCCAAGCAATCAATCTGGGTCACCAGGGGATGTGATTGCAGCTAACCTTTTAGAGATTTGATTCATGAGACTAGATTGCTTATTCATAAGGATTGGCCGGTTTACATAACCCATACTTTTAGGGAAGAGTTAGTTTTTGCATATGTTTAGTTAAGTCCTCCCATACTATGGAAGTTACCTTTTGCATCAATCAACCTCCACCTTTTAATCATGGAGTGGATTTTGATGAAGGAAGATAATTGTTGTATGACTTTGTGGGTTTCTCCCAATTACTAATGATATCCAGTCTTTCTTCTCGAAAAAGTATTGAATAATGAAAGAGTTTGAGTTAGACAGATCAAAAATGGGTCATATTAAGATAGCTGATTAGTTAGGCAAGGATGTTCTGGAGATTTCTCTTGGGCTGCTTTGTTTCACGACTCTTGATGAAGATGCTACAAAGGATTTCGAAAGAGAGGCTAGGTGCTGCCCACCTAATTGTGCTGCTTTTTTTTAACTGGCTCTTTATCTTGTCAAAAAAAAATATACAATATATATTAATATATAGGGATAAACATATTAAAAAATAATATATATATATATATATATATACACATATATATATAATAACAAGACGAGGTTAGGACACCATGTCCTGTTCCGTCGTGAACCTTTTATTGTCTCTCCCTAAAAAAATTCGGACTAGTTGGTGGGGATGGGACATCATACCTCTTGATTCCCTTCTAAATTTGGGGTTTGGGGTTTAGGGGAGAGAAAATTCTGTCCAATATTGACTAATAGATCCACACTTATTTTTTTTATAATTTATAACTGCTCATAATCAAAATTGACATTTCTCCTTCTTCCCTTCCTATTGGGCTCTCTCTTCCACATTGTTCTTGCCAAATAGGTTGTTCAAGTTTCAGCAACATGAAATATGGGTTTGGGACTCCATTTTTCAATTAACTTAAACATGATTGAGAAATATTTTTTTAACTAGTTAGTAATTTAAGTTTCTCTTCCCAGATTTTATTTTATTTTTTCTAATTTTTAAGAATCTGATTCCACAAGTCTAATCTTTTTATAAACAAAGAAATGTGTTTTAATTTTATGTAATATTAAGATAATTTTTATTATTCAAGTTGTAATTTCTTATATAATATTATCTGTTACAATTTAATATAAGGGTATATTTGCCCCTCTCCTTCCGATTATTAACCTCCCCTTCTCTTCCCTGTAGTTGAACCAAACACTACATAAGGTGGGTATTAATTATTACTTTTTCACACATTTTGTTTTTTTTTAACAATTGAATTTCTTAAAAGCTGAATTCGAACAAGTAAATGCTGCTGATTGCTGACACCAGTGACAAAGATTGTTTTTCTTTTGTTGCCAAAACACAAAAATTTAATTGATAGCGTTTTTGCCTCACATATTTATTCGTAGTGTAAACTGGAGGGAGGAGAGCATCCAGAAACCAAAGTTTTCAAAAGCTACAGTCATTTGGGTACAAGTGATTAAAGATGTGTCTTTCGAAACATGTTTGCCAAGCAAAAAGCTTTCATGAGTAGTTATATTGGGTATTCTAGTTTTCAAGTTAATTAATTGGTAGAAAAATTAATCGTTTATTCCTTAAAATTTTGATTATATTACAATATAGTCCTTAAAATTTAACTCAGTGTAATTGAGTAGTCCTTTAAGTTTAGGGTTTAAGGAGCATTTTAGTCTCTGGAATGCAACTTATAATTGAACCAATGACTCACATGCACGTTGACATATAACAATACTGCAAGTGAAGCTAGACAATATACTATGTCAAATGATACTCTGTTTACCTTTGTTTTCTTTATTATGAAGAAACAGACCTAAGCATAACAGAGAAACAAGATATAATGGCTCTGCCTCATTACATTGTGCATGGAAAAATCTTTTACCTGTTGCAGTTTGGGTCAAACAATATAATTATGATGCGTGAACCTTGCATTTACATAAGGAAGTAAGTCGTGTAAGTTGTTGAGTTAGCAAAACTTTTCATGGCAAGCTAACTCATACATCTCTCTTATTAACCATAAGTTAAATTTGCCGGTATCAACGAAAATAAACCAAAAGGTTAATACCTTTTGTATAAATAAAAAATAACTGCAGAAAACAAATCCAATTGCTGTGACACATTTGCAAATATCGAAGAGTAAATATCTAATAGATCCCTATGAATAAAAATTCTTAATTTTTTAATTCCCTAATTTATGGAACACGCCTAAATTTAATTAATGAATCAATAATGAATAATTAAAAATAAACAAAATCTAAATTTAACTATAATAACAGAAGCAATCATGCTCTTCCCATCAGAATATAGAAGGCTTGTTAGAAGAATCAAATGTAATAAATGACAACCCGACCTAAATATCAATTGGTACCCGACCCATGAAGCACCAACCGAGTTTTACAAGTTTTAGTAAAGATATTGATTGATTGATTATTTATTCATTAAAGGTTTTATCAGTTTAGATGTACATTGTCACCACTGTTTAGTTATTCTTGGAAGCATTTTGCATGTACAGTTTCTAATTTGAAGGAGTTGGAGAGTGTTGGTGTACATAAAGGCAAACTCAAAAGCTTAATGCTGCCATAATCAATTCTGTTGACTTCCATAATTTGTCCTCAACAACAGTTCTACGAATACTGTTACTCCTCCAAATCCCTCTGTTATTACTCCTGAAATCTCCATCCAACAAGTTAATCCTATGGCAAGTGATAGTTACACCATTAATATGCCTATGACCCTTCTACATCACCACCACATGAAGATAACAAGCTAGGTTTCAAATTTTTTTCTGTGGAACTTGTAGGTGATTTCACTCGCATGGTGATGCGTCTGACAGGTAGGTGACAACATGAAAGTAAATAATTAGACAGTAGAGAAGCAAACTTGAGGCAAAGATGTCTCTGTACACACAAGCGCAGACCTGGAGAACGGTATAAACGAAGAGAGGTCAACTATAAGAGAAGAAAAGAGCAGCAGCAATACGCATAATGCGTTGGAGAATAGAGTCATGTGCAGAACTAAGTCGAAGTGGACTATGAAAGAGAAACACGGCTGGACACAAGAAAATAGTTCGTAGAGGGAACTGATGTGTTTCTTCTTCTTCTTTTTCTACTTTTGAGTCATAAGGATAGACTCTAATAATATGTGAGAATTGAAGAATAAGAGCCTAAGAATATTACTAATACTTCTAATGAATGAGAACATAAATAAGTATTTATATAGGTAAAAATATAAGTTAATAGGATAAATTTAGAATCATATCCTTATCCTAAATAAATAAATGGTTAAGGGTTTGTTTTTCCAACTATTAGTTATTTCTTATAAAAAATCACATCAAAGAAATTTCCTCACTCTATGACATCCATTGGTTAAGGGTTTATAATTTATTACAATGGCCTCCCTTCATCAGGATGTCATAGACTTCTC
Source organism: Leucaena leucocephala (assembly GCA_037074615.1). Classification (NCBI taxonomy): domain Eukaryota; kingdom Viridiplantae; phylum Streptophyta; class Magnoliopsida; order Fabales; family Fabaceae; genus Leucaena; species Leucaena leucocephala. The sequence continues at coordinate 18,651,433 of CM073519.1, forward strand.
TGTATTCATCTATGAATTCCACTTCTGTTATTCCACTTGTAATTAATGCTGGAAAATCTTTTTTTGTTTTGGAATAGCCTTTAACTTATCTGCATAAGAAAGTGTTATTTAAAAACATTTTTGATTCTGATTCAACTTTGACCAGAGGGTTTCTGTCCACTAGAAACTTCTTTTCTGCTTGAGATCAAATCCCCAAGACTTTCTCCGCTAGTATTTTTACTAAACTTTCTCTCACTGATGCTTGTGCTACAAGAAGCAGTAAGCTCAGATTTTTCTTTTCTTTTTGGAGGTTGAGAACTCTACAGTAAAGGGTTATCCCTTTGGTCTGAGTGGGAAGATCCCTTTTCTTGAGGCGGCTGAGAAACTCGCCTTTCAGTCTTAGCAGGTTGAGAACACTGCTGTAAGGGAATCATCCCTCCGGTTGAGTGAGCTTCTGATGAAACTCTTTTTGTTTCCTCATCAGGTGGGGAAATTTCTTCTTCTAGATTATAACTCTGAGCTTCTTAAATAAGAAAATTAATTTCTTCTTGCTCAGTCTGAATTTTTTCTTTTAAAGAGAAAATTTCTCCACCCAATTCTGTATATTTTTCAGGAAGCAAATGATGTTCTTTTTTAAGTTCTGAAACCCTTTTCTTTTGGAAACAAAGAGAATTTAATCTCCTTGAAATTTCTTCTTTAAAACTGGTCTCCATTTCTGGAAAGGAAATCAGCAAGAATATTATCTTTTTCCTTTTATAAACTTTATCTTTAAAGAATACATGGAAAAGAATGATGCCCATCTTGCAAGTCTTCTATTTGCAAGTGTATCTGGACATTTATTTTCTATAAAAGGTTTAACCTGTGAATTATCTGTTTGAATTTCAAATTCCTTATCAGAAATCCAAATTTCAAACTTTTTAATAGCATTTTTCACTGCTAAAGTTTCTTTTTCATTGATATCATAGTTTAATTCAGATCTTTTAAATCTTCCTGAAGCATACCTTGATACCGGGTCATTTAGATTATTCCTTATCCTCAAAACTGTACCCCAACATAAATCGGAGGCATCTGTTTGAATATAAAGATAATCATCATCTTTTGGAAGAGGCATTGGACCAGGCCAACATTTTTCTCTATATATTTTTTGACCCTTTCTACCTGATCACTATCATTCATATCCCATGAATAATCATTTTTTCCCTTAGCTTCTTTTGCAATTTTTCTCTTATCATAGCAACAAAAGGGATAAATTCTAGAGCATAATGTAAATGTCCTAAAAATTGCTGTAACATCCTTTTGTTTCAAGTTTTGAAGGAAATGTTAAAATAATTCTAACTGTATTTGGTTGAAGCTCAACAATTCCTTTTTCAATAATAAGACCTAAAAACTCATCTAGATTGTCCTATAATTGATTTTTTTTTTCTGCGAGATTACGAGGCCATGTTGATAAGCCTGTAAAGCAAAAACAAATAAATGATTTTGATGTTCTTCTAATGTTTTAGAGAAAATTAAAACATCATCAGTATAGACTACAATGAAATTTTTATATCTAGACAATATTAGATCCATTCTTTCTTGAAAAATGGCTGAACTTGTTTTTAATCCTATAGGGAGAACATTACATTCATAATTTCCATTTAGCACACTAAAGGCAGTGTATTCTCTAAATGACTCTTCTCATTCATTTTGGAAGAATCCTGATTTGCAATCAAACTTTGAGTAAATTTGACTTCCCTTTATTTTATCAAGAAGGTCTTCTTTTCTAGGTAAAGGATAGGTATTAGATTTCACAACCTTATTTAAGGGTTTATAATCTATTACCAATCTTGGTTCACCTCTTTTTATTTCTAAATAACTTCGTACTAAAAATCCTAGGCAATAAATTCCATGGACTTCTAGATCTTCTTATTAAATTACTCTTCAATAATTTTTCTATTATAGGTGAGAAATCATCTATATCCTGTTTAGAATATTTTCTGGTTTCTCATAAACAGGTTCTCTCTGTTTTAGTTTGATCCTAGCAACATAACTTTTTCTCATTGCAAATGTTCTAGGACTTTTTTCTCATGGTTTCTCATAACTTTTTTCTGTTTTGGTTCAAGAAGTTTTGAAGTATTTTCTTTAATTTGAAAATTTCTTACCATCTCTAAATCACCACGTATAGCTGTTAAACTCTGAGTGTAGATATATCGATGTTTTTGTGGAATTTTTAATAATGGTGTATGTACCCAATTATTACAATGTATTAATCCTTTAAAAGTTTTATGTGTAAAATCATATTCTTTAGAAGCTTGTTTTAATTCTTTAATCCCATGGATAAAATCAGATCCGCTTGCTGGATAATAATAGAATTCTGTTAATCGGAATTCTTTATCTCCATTCTGGATATATATAAATTTGTATCCTTGCTGGTAGCGAGTTATGTTACTGTGAACATCTACTCCTCTTTTACGACTTAGCTTAGTTAATCCTTCAAATTTCTTGGATGTAAAGTTAATTGTACATCCTGTATCAATTAGAGGATGCCAGTTTCTATTTTTTGTTCTTATTTTAATATAGGGAGTTTCCCTAATTTTGTCGCCTAATTATTTTTTTTCATCTATAATTAGATTTTCTGGAGTTAAAATAACTATTTTCTTCAAGGAAATTTTATCCTAAAGTTATATCTTATTCTTCAAGTATTTCGAATACATGAGGAATTATTAATTCTTCTTGTCTTTCAGTAATTAAGATTAAACATAATTCTGCTTCAACGTTCTATTATTACAGGACTTCCTCGATAGGTATATCTAGGCTATTCTAACTATTAGAATGTCATGTTTAAGTCGTTTACTGGAAATATGTCTTTTATTTATTCCAGTATTGATCATTATTTTCTCAAAATTTATATTTTCATTCAAGAATGGTCCTTGAATAATTTTTGTTTCTAAGTTGATTGAAGAAGGTTCAGCTTCTAGGAAGAATAGTTGTAGAAACTGTTCTTTTCATCCTTAACGGTTCTCTAATAGTTAGAGAGATACCTAAAAGTTTAATCTAGGCAGATTAGGTTGTTCTTCTATAGTTGCTGCTTTTCTAAGCTGCATTACTATTTCTATTGGCCAAGATAACTCGTCCTACTTCTTACGTGGAAGAAAAAGACAAAGTCTTTATAAATAATTACAGGTTTATAACTTTTATTATATATTTTTTTATTCTCTGTAAAGGTATAGATAACACTTGTTTGAATTGTTAAGACATCACTTCCAACATATCTATTCTAGAGAGCTTATAACAGAGTTTTATAGCTTTACTTTTTATTCTTATCTCTTCTGGTAAAATTATCGTTTGGCTAAACTGCAAACTTTAGTTTATGATAGATTATATTTCCTAATACTATCCCTAAAATACTATGTTTTAATTCAGATGTTATTCTATCATCCATCAGATATAATTATATAGGCGTATCAATTCCTGCTCAGAAATTGGCTTTTACAATTATCTGCACTGCTGCAACATAGATATATGAAATTTTTTCCGTTCTTCTTCTACTATCTGGTTAGTTATTAATGGGACGGTTTCTAATCCAGACAATGCTTGATTTATTTCAATAAGAAATATATTTTGTCTTATAACAAAATATTTTTTCTTTTTCTTTTCAAATATTTTGAAGTTAGGATATTTTCATCAAAGATATGATCTTCCATTAAATCTAGCTTTTCTTTTTCAATTTTTAAAGATAAATTTTCATTGAAAATATGAGCTTCCATTATTCATAAGATGAAACTTCTTCTGAATATGATTCTAACTCATACAGAGTAATATCTGAAATAGTTTCTTCTCCTTCTTCGCAAGGAAGAAAATCAAATTCATTTTTTAAGGTTTCAAATTCAATTTTGTCTTTTCAGATTTTTTTTATTTCTTTAGACAACTATTTGCATAATTCCCTTCAATATCTACATTTTGTAGGTTTCTTTTTCTTTTTCTTGGCTTTTCTATCAAAGAATTTTTCCTTTTCAATATTTCTTTTCTTTTTTGGGAGTTTCCTAAAATTCTTAAATATTTTCTTTCTTCTCTTTTCATGGCATCCCCATTTATTTTGTAAGAAAATTTTGCCCATTTTTCTATTTTCTTGTTTAGAGAAATTTCTAAACATTTCTTTTCAAACCATCCTTCAGTAAAGGTAATTTTATTTCCAAGAGTTGCACCTGTTTGTGTTAACCCTTTTTTATATTCTTGGTAATCAGCAAATAATTTGGATCCCCAAGGTTCTTTGATTTTTGAAATTAATAGATTACTATAGGTTTGATAGTCTAAATCTATAGGGCTACCAAATCCTCCTTTATAAAAAAATTCTGAAAAATTACATGCATAATTTTGCATAAACAGGGATTGCATAATTCTAACTGATTAAGTTCGTGAACTGCAGTATTCTTTATTCTTTCTCTATATTGGTATTCACTTTCAGTCCTAGGACTTCCAATAAATTCCCAATATAATGTGTTTTCAACTATATCAGTAAGCTCTCCTAGTGTAGCGACTCCTTTTATGGTTCTTTCTATTTCTGGATTTAGAGTACAAAAGTAATTGTAAACATTTCGTCCTATCGCAATTTTTAAGAAATCCCATGCTTTTGAGATATTCATTCCTTCCCTAAGGATTAAATTAAAGTTTTCTGTAATCCATTGAGATATTTTCTGTTCTGGATCTGGGTCACAATCTATATTTAAAAATACTCCCGTAGGATGTATAGGTTCTACAGATTTTTCTGTTGGTTCATACTTATTCGTAAGAACTTCATTTTTATTGAAATAAAACCTTTCTTGATATTTAGGTTTTATCCTTATTTTTTCTTCATACCACTGGTTAGGTCTTTCCTTCCCCGGTATGTTTCCTGCTCGTCGTTCAGCGATTAATTCTTCGCTGTCTGATTGATTTTCTATTTTCATAGGTCTAGCAGATGATTCAGCCTCATTACGTTTTATTTCTGCTATATTAAAGACCTGTACTTGATCTATTGAGGAGGTCTCTAATTCACAACCAGTGCTAGCTCCTAAATAGTCATCTATTTGGTCATCTAAAGCCTTTGTTTCAGCTAAAGATTTTTCTTCTAGCGTTTCTGTTTCAATAACGGAGGTTTCTGCTATTGCCTCGGTTATTGTTAAGGATTTAGTAGGTTCAACTATTAGTTTCCCCTTCCTTTCTTTTTCTTCTTTCCATTCAAGAAATTCTTGATATTCTTTCTCTTCCTCTTTGTGATTTTTAAATTCTAGAAAACATTGAATGATTTGTTTACCTTTGTTTAAGTATATGTGTATAGCCTTTAAATTTATATATATAGAAAAAAAGAGAGAGCGTGATGAAGAGGAAGAAATGTCTAAAGTAATTCATTGTTATGTTGTTTATGAAAGCATGTAGAAGAAGAAGCCGAGTCAGGAGAGAGTAGAGATATAATAGGAGACAAGAGAAGTTGAAGACACTTGGACAAGTCGTGGGGGCCCACAAAAAAATAAAGTAATTAAGTTTTGGTAGGGTTAGAGATGGGAAAATTGTTTCATTTTTAAACGATCATATGTATTTTAGCACTCTTCAAACTTTTATGGTGCCAAATACATATAGCTCAAAATTTTGTATTTAAAAGTGCACTTTAACCCTTTCTTTTAATGATGACTTCTATTTTAGGAGCTTTAATATCCCCGAGTTTTAGGGTGGAAATCAGACAAGAAGGCTACACTAACACAATGGCTGCGAGGGTGAGTGCGACTACATATTTGGTAGCCATCATACGTACTTTTGTCTATTCGGCTTTCCATCATAAGTTGTATTTATCATATATATAAAGACTTTTCATCTCTTAAATTTGATAAATATATGTGTTGAAATTTTCTTAAGGCTGCTAGAGAAGAATTGTGCCGGGGATGTGATTGCGAGTTGGAGGCAGGAAATCAGAGGCAATTTGGAGATATGCTTGCAGGCAGAGAAGGATTTTATGTTCCATTAGTTGTGGATGATATAACTTAAATGGTAATCTGAAGGACATGATGGCTGCGAATATGTTAAGAATTTGAATGACTTATGTCATGCAATATGACAAAATCCGTTGGATCATCCCAATACTGAGTGATCTCTTAGCAAGATTTTTATATTATGTTTTTTCATCGGTATTTTAAAATATCAATATATAAAGTTTCTTAATGTTATATTATATAACAATCCGTTCGGTTTTAAATAAAACAAATAAATAATGAGTTTATTTTAGTCCTAAATATTAAACTTCAATTCATTTTGTTTTCTAAAATTATAATTCTTCTCACAAAATACCACTATATGATTACAAATATTAAGAGGATTTCTATCAAATGTAGCTCAAATATACATGATTAAAGGGAATATTTTAAGAAAATCAACACACAATTATTACAAATAACTAATTTAACTATCTTTCTTGATCTACCCAAATTAGTTAAGTAGATCTTATATCACTACAAAAAAATTGACTTTCAATACAAAAGTCACCCCTAAAGCACTTTAGGTAGTGACTTTTTGTCTCCTCCAAGTCGTCGCTTATGAGACTATTGCCTATAAGCATTGGCAGTGACAATTGAAAGTCACCACTGAAAGTTCAACAAAAAGTGTCAAAGTGGCAGTTGCCGCATAAAATGGAATCAATAGTGACAAAAAGCCACCAACTAAAAGGGAATGTGTAAGTCGCCGTCTAAAGTTGAATTAATTGTAACATGAAAAGTTGTCGCCTAAAGTATAATCAGAGGCGACAATTAATCAATAGTTGCTTTTAAATTTTTTTCCTAATTTTTCTTCAATGAAAACATGCAATGTGCTAATAAATATAAAAGTCAAATAATAAATACCTAAATGAATCAAAATCTAATAACATTAATGAATAATTCATATTATCCTTTAAAATATCATAGTACTTTAATTATTTAAACATATTTAAAGATAACATAAAATTATTTAGTTGAAACATAAACAAAATTGCTCCATTAGTCTTTGCACGAATTGCACATACTCTTCTTCCATATTTGCACGCTCTGCTTCTACTTTTTATCTCTCCTCTTAAATTTTTTATCAAACTCTTCCTACAATTGGATACGCACACTTTGTACAATCGAACTATTACTAGATTGAGGGCAACTTTTCTTCCTTAAAGGCTTCGCCCCATACCCTTTCCCTCTTATATACCCTAACCTCTTACCAAGAAAAGCCACCAATATTTCATCTGAAGGCATCTAAGCGTCATTCTCTAAATCTTCTTGTTGAGAAAGTTTGTGCATACAAACCTATAATAAAAACATAAATAAAATTAACTCAATTGTAGGGCACATTAAAAATCAGACTAAATGTTGGCACATGGTTAATTAGAAGCCCATTAATCGGCCCGCTTCTAGGCGGGTTGGCAGGCTAGCCAATTTTTTTTAAAATTCTTTATATATTTTTTTAAAAAAATTATTTTCATATATACTTTTTTAAAAAATAATTTATATGTATCAATATTAATTGGATTCAAAGCATGATATAAAATTGTCAAAATATGTATTTCTTTAACTTGATCACTATTTGTAAATAAATCTATCACAAGTAAAATAATAATAAAATAAAATATATATATATATATATATATGTATAAAGAAATGACTTAATAAGATAAAATTAGTATAAATTAAGTATAATGTAAACTTTAACTTGATTAAAACTCTAAAATTAATAAAGTGTAATATAAATAATAAAAATTAAAAAAAAGCAGACTAGGGTTTGGTGGGTGCGGGTCAAAAAGACCAACACCAAAATGGGTGACAAACCCGCCATAAAATAGCAGGTTGGCGCGGGCCCAACCCAAATTTCCAGCTCTAGCTATCCACAAGAGAGTTAAATAGATAGGTTGAAATGGAGGGTCATCAATTAAGTGGTTCACACACCGGGTAAGCAAGAGTCAAGCTACACTCAGAACATGGATTTCCCAATAAGTAATGGGAAAGAACTCAACATGTGAGATGAAACATCTCAATTTAAACGTAGAAGAATACGCTCAATTTAAACGTAGAAGAATACGCTCCTTCTATTCATTGGAGAATTAAAAGATTAAAAAATGGTTAATAGTTGTAGGCTATAGCATACTGAAATTAACGATACAAAATATAGTTGGATTGGTAGAACACCAAGGGAGATTATGAAAGAGAGATAATTGAATATATTAACACACAGTAAAGCCGGGGTCAAAGAGACAACAGACTAAAACTACCATCTGCCTTGTCAACTAGATGAAGCTCTTATCCCATCCTCCATTTTCAATTCTCCAAGGTGTAGAAATTGAAATATGACAGATGCTACTTCTATCATGAACCTCTCAAGTGAAATTGATTAACGAAGCCCTTACATAGCAGCTAGCCCATTATAAAAACTCTATTTTTAAGCAGGTATGAGCATTATAATATAAGGTTCACGAAGAAGTTCTCTCCATTGTTTTAAGTAAAACACATAGAGTTAATGTATCACATAGTTGCAATAAGCGATTTGCTTCCTTCTCAGTTAAACAATAGCCCCGGAATATACCAACACAAAATGAGCCACCGAAGGCTTGTAAGCTAATAAAGTTATACATCTATCAAGCTAGAGATACCTCTCAAGCTTTCATTGCAGGCCACCTGTGAAATAGATAATGGGATTTAAAAACCAATACCTTCTGAATCTGCGCAGTGGTTATGTTTGTGGGTGGAAAAGAAGGCATCACAGGGATCATTTGTGGTGGCTGCTCCATCTTCGATACTAGTTATTTTCACTGTAATCAATAGAGAAAAAACCTAATTCGACAATCCACAGTGGATAAAACCTTAACCAAAATGTAAATACCCTCTGAAAACTCCTTCATGAAAACTAAATTCAAAAGGAAAAGAAGATGACACTGAGAGTGAGAGAAGAAAAGATAGAGAGAGAACCAGGGTTTTCTTCTCGGCCTTGGTCTTCTCCACGGGAGCCTTCTCATCAAGTTTCTTCTCCACCTTATCCATTGTTAAGTAGCGCGAAGCAAATAGAGAATGTCGGCACCTATAATGTGTTGGCGCCTTGGCGGACTCGCTCAAAATTGGGAGGGAGTGCCTTTTCAATTTTCATCAAAATAAGGTGCCAGTGGGGGGAGGGAGGTCTCATGATAATAAATAGTTGCGGCACTTTTAACGCCACAAAAAAGTTAACTCTAAAAGTCTGCTTTCAGCAGGAACAAAAATAGTCGCTATTAAAATTTTATTTTTATCAAACATTATTTAGAAAATAATCTTTTTAATCGAATAATGATCTTTTTCTTTCAATAGCTTCTTCAACTCATAAAAGAATTTTACTAAAATTTTTTAAGCAAACGATAACCTTTAATTATTTTTCTTAAATTATTTAAGAAAATAGGTTTTTAATTCTCGAAAAATAGCTATTAAATCATTTGAGTATCTTTTAAAGAAATAAACTCTCATGATTTTTTAAGTCCTAAAATACTCATTTTATTATTTTTTCTTAATTTTCTTTAGCCCAAAATATTTTTAATGATTATTCTTTCATTTATTCTTTCTCTGAAATTTTACCTTTGAGATTTTTTAATTTTAAAAAAATACTCTTGACCTCAATAATATCTTATAAATCTTTTTTATCAAAATTTAAGATGTTAAATGAAACACAGCAACAAAAGACAGAGGCAATAGTATGTATGTATGTAGGTAGGTAGGTAGGTATATGTTTCACTTTCTCTTCTTTCCCCCTATATCTCATGCTTAATTACAATCCTCCCCTACTCTCTAATACACACACTATATGTATATATGTATTTTACATTCCCTTCTTTCTCTCTATCTCTCTCTCACACACCACATCTTCCTCTCTATATCTCCTCCTCCACATTGTCTCTAGCATATACATACTAACTCTCGCACTTATTAGCACACAACTATAATATCTCTCTTATACACACATACATGCTTTATCTCCTTCTTTCACACACACCACATTATTATTTGTATAATCTCTTCTTATTACAATAACAATATGTGAAATTCTTTTATTTACTCTTTAAAAGTAACATTATTCAATTATTTTATTCTATATATTAGATAGTTGTTTTAAAACCCTTCAAATTATAAAAAAAAATTATGAAGACTTTCATCGGTGACAAAAAAATGCCATCACATAAACTATAAACTTTCTATAATGACACATATATGTCACCGTGGAAACTATGACCTTCTACGGCGACAAGTACATTCATCGTAGAAAATATTGTCCTTCTGCGGTGACAATTAGTGTCACCACAGAAAGTCTTACTTTGAGCAGTGACAAAAATTGTTGCCAAAACTCTTTTTTTTTTAGTTATTGACCTTCTATAACGACAAATAGTATTGCTGCTAAAAGTCATACTTTCAGCGATGACAAGTTCTTGAGTTTTAGTGGTGACATTTTTTGTTGCCACTCGTTATCATCAAAACTCTATTTTTTTGTAGTCTATTAAGGACAGGAGGTAGTATGGCATCCTGAACGATTTATGTTTATTGTATGCTAGATTGTTTCCAAATCCGTTGGTTACTCCCAAGAATGGGGCATATGGTGTGGGAACCCTTTTGTGATGCAGAAGTTATATTCCAATGCATAATGATACAATGCAAAATAGTGAAGTGATGGTTAGTCTCTGGAAGTTAAGTTATTATAGATCAGGATCGATACTGTTAAGGATATCATGTCAATAATTTCCTCAATCTTCAATGTGATAAAATCAATTGAGTATCCCATTTTTAGGGATTTTTTTTTTGGGTAAAAGTGATCTTTGTTGTCTTTTCATTGGTATGTGAGTTTTTCCTGCATTAGTTCCATAGCCAATGGGCAGATCTCAAGTGTTTAATATGCGTGTTTAAACTTCAGTTTTCAACACTTGCAAGTTGTACTTGAATTGTGAAACTTTATAAATGGTTTAATATTTTTATGTTTGTGAAATTTCATACTCTTATTATTGATTGGTCTTCCATTTTTCTGTTTGGAGTAATCTGGTCTCTGTGTTTTCATACCAGTGCCGACAGGTAATTCTCTATTGAAACGCTTTTCTTTAGCTTAGTTATTAGTTACTTGCTCTTTAATCATGTACTTTATCTACTAATCTTTGAACAATATTTTATTTTGGACATTGAGTTAGGTCATGTGGACCGAGACCTTTCATGGATGCAATGGGACAATTGTTAGTATTTTATATGAGACAACTTTAGTGGAGCGATATTGGACTTGGCATTTTATTATATTACTGGTGCTTTCAATATAAATTTGTTGGACTCCTTTTTTTGTTTTTTTATATGCTTTTAAGTGTACGCCCAATTGATTTGTGACCTTATTAAACATGCATTTTTATACATTAAGGAATTTAACACATCTTTAATGAAATGACTACTTTATACATTAATCACATGCATCCATCAAACATTCATATTTGAGAAATCCTTTTAAAGTAAGTCATATTTTAGAAGTTGGTGGCTTAGTGCACTAATTTATACATTGATCACATGCATCCTGCGCATTGCATGTGGTTGGAAACGCTTGTTAGGATAAATATCATATATATTTTCTATTGCTGGGGGAAAATTTTATACATTAAATATATAAAATTCACATACAATTTATTATTTAAGTTAAATAATAGATTATCTCAAGGACTAGGAGAGCTGACCTTATCGGGCTGTGAGTTCTGGAGAGTCAAAGAACTGTTAGAGACCATACATAGGGAGCGAATTGTGAAAAACAATAGAAGATAATTTTTCACTTGAGTCACTCAACCAAAATTAGTGTGACATTCTTGGATAGCAAGAACCAGTCGGGATTCGTTAAAGGTGCTAGCACACCATTCGCGTTCACAACCTCATTCGTGGATACCGATAGAAGGTATTCATTCATGGAACAATACTTGTGATATGAATTACCAATCGGGGTTTCAAAGATTATATCTTGAGTTCAATTGGTACATCTCCCTTCTGATTCGATTTAAGTAATGTTGATGTGTGTACCCAAAACTCAACACTAATCAACCGCATGATTTCCAAAACCTTAAATTTTAAAACCCAATACAGCTCTTGGCTTAAACCTATCCCAACCCTTACCTTCTAACCCATATCCCAGAAAAGGTAATCGGTTGTGTTGCCTATGTTCCTAATGATTACAGTGGCAATTGTACTATCGAACCTATAAGTGCATATTCCTAAGATACTGAATACCTAAAAAGGATATAAGTGTTATTCTCCTACACTCAAAAAATTCTGTCATCATGAATGCCGCATTAGTAGAAAATCAAAGTTTATATACGAAAACACCCATTGAGAGGGAGTTTTAAAACCCTTCAAATTGTTCAACTAGTCCAGAACCAAGACTTAAAACTCACACATATTCACTCAAACAAAAAAAAAACTGCCATACCTACCCAATTAAAATCTAATAGAACCCTAATTAAATAGACCCTATCGGCATCAACATATAGTTTCACTAATACCCAAGTTAATTAGCAATTGGGCATGATACAAAACCAGTTTTACTTCCTTAAATACATGTGTAAAAGTTGAGTGTTATAGTGGCCTTCAATCTCTGAAATTATTTTTATGGTCTTTGGAAAATTTTATATAAAAAATACATGCTGACCAAAATGCCCTCCAATGTCTAGAAGTGTCACTTCCAAAATTAGCATTCCGTTTTAAGATGCTCATCAAATTTACAACATATTTTATAGAGATAAATTAATAGTCAAATAAAAAATTAAAAAATATATTATTCTCAAATTTAACACTCAATTTCATGATGCCACATCAACAAATAAGATATTTTCTCTAAAAATTTTAATAGTCACGCAATAAAAATAAAAATTTCAAAAGTGTCATCTCCAAAATATATTACTATTTTAGAAAGAGTTAGATAAATGATTCATTTTGATGGTGTCTCTCAAATTTATAATTTTTTACTCAAAATATCTATATTGATTGCACATAGTAAATTTTTAAGAAAGGATGGTTATGATAAACATGTTTATAAATGATATTTTAAAAAAATCAACATATATTTATTATTAATAATTAATTTATCTAATTTCTGTAATATTTATAAATTAAATATTTTAGTCTTATATTAAATATTAAAAAGAATACTTCAATAGAAATAAAAAATAAGACCTTTAAAAACGGGAAAATCACACAATATAATTCTCTCGAGTTTCGAAGCCAGTCCAAAAAAGAAAGTGGAATTAGGGGTAGTATTTGGAATATTGCGCTTCAAATAGTATCCAAGTTCCTTATTGGTCTCCATTTATAGCCTTTTCTCATAAAACAAAGAGAAAGAAGACCGTGTTCACTCTGTGTCCAATCCGCGTAGTGCTGTGACAGTATCTAAACCTAATCCCTTATTCTCTTTTTCGGCTCGGCTAGTTATATTCCGGGTCCCACGCTACCTTTAAGCATAGAATATACTAAATCAATCAGATTTAAATAATTAAATGCACACTCATTAGCTTCAAATCTTTAAAATGGTTCAGATTTATTCTGAACTATTTATTCATTCTTGCCAACAAAATCTGTTCTGTTTAATTTAAGGATAAAATACGTTGACCACCATTTACCTTAATTACACAGATATTCCCTCTATTTTAAAAATATATAGTTTAATCTAATCTGTTAACACCATTAAAAATATTATCAAAAAAAATTCTAAAAATAATTTTTAATGAAAATTTATATTAGAATAAATTTTATTTGACTATCTTATCCAATTTTAATAAATCCCTAAAAGTTTATATTAAAATATATTTTATTTCCTTTTTAATTTTTATTTTCTATTTTTGCAAATAGTTATTTGCTTAATACGATGAAAAATTAGAATTGTAAAATTTTACAATAAATTAAAATTAATAAATTTTACAATATATTAAAAATTCTGAAAATTTAGGTATTAAAATTATTTTTGGTTGTATAATATTTTTTTAGAAATATCAATGTTTAATTAAATCTTATGATAAAGATGACGATTTTCGTTAAAAAAAGTTTAAAAGTCAATGAAAATTAAATATTAAATATATAAGGAAAGTTAGTGTAACATGTATTTTAATTTTAAAGGACATCCATATGGGTTTTCAAAATAGAGGGAATGTTGATGAATATATATTTTATTATATTATTTCTTATCTATTTTAGAGAATTTATCATGTTTAATAGGCATTATTGTAGTAGTTATGATTATTTTGTACTTTAATTGATTATATAAATTAAACGATTAAAAATATTATTTTCTTGTGTATTATTGATTTTATTATTTCTCTTGATTAAATTGATTTGCATGAAGATATTTTGTTTTAATGTATTTCAAAAAATTAAGTAAAATAAAGCAATGATGACTATGACCCACAACTACTTTAATATCCATGAGGAAAGGTAATTGAGTGATTGTCAAATTGAAAGAGAAAAGTATAATATCTAATTAAAGAAAATTAAAATACCTCTATTCATATAATAATATATTTATTATAAAACAAGATTAAGATGAGAGAAAAATGAAGACAAGAAAATGAGAGAAGTATATTATATTCTTTCATTTGCTTTACAACACAAATGACATGTCTTATTTATAGGCATAGTTTTACATGTTGGTTATATCCAAACTTGAATGGCAAATAGTGGGCAATAAAATTCACGATGACCTAATGGAAGTTACAAGCTTAATGTAGTAGTTGAGGAGAAATAGAATACTAGAAGTTACTTAGCGTTAATGTAGTAGTGGAGGAGTAATAGAGTAGTAGAAGTTGAAGTTGAAGTTGAAAGGGAAGAGGAAAATGAATATCTACATTCTAAATTTCTAATATTCATTACACTGCCCTTGGATGTCCATTATTTAATAATGTGCCTTATTAAAAAACTTCAATTAGGAAAAACCTTGTGGGATAAAAATCTAGTGGAAGAAAAAGAGTACACAATTAATTGATATACTCACAGTGCAGCCTCATTAAAAATCTTTCTAGGAAAATCTAGTGGGCCAAAACCTTAATCAAGGGAAAAACAGTACAGTGTGTATCAACTCCCCTTTTTGCAATGTCAATTGATATCTCTTAATCTACAAATTCCGACATCATGTATAAGCTTCTTAAATACTGCTGCCGGAAGTTACTTGGTGAATAAATCTACTAGATTTTATTTGGAATGGATTTGCTGGATATTAATCTCACTATTCTTTTTGAAGACGATGTGTGAAAAAGAATTTTGGAGAAATATATTTTGTCCTATCTCCTTTGATATGCCCTTCTTTTAGTTGGGTAATACATACAATATTATCTTCGTATAGGACTGTTGCGATCTGCAGGAAAATAGGCTGGTCTACCCTTGATGTATTAGGCCCAAACCCATATATGTGTTGTAGGACTGAAGTGTAAATATCCAAAAGAGTTGGATCATCAGTATGCATATCCTAAGATATTCAAACTGATAGAGGGAGTGGTTATGAGGTAACCACCCCTCTCCCCCATTATCTGATCATGTGTAAATGGGGGATCAAGAGAAAATTGCTTTTTTTTAAAACAATACTGAAGCAACTTTCGGAAGCTCCTCTACATGGAAGAACTTTGCTCTCTTCCCTTGGCAAGACAATAGCTCTCTCTTCTCCTTTATTTTGTGTATTTGCTGTGTATCAGAGACCATAGTCCAGTAATGGTGTCGGGTTGCCATGTGGGTACTAGAAGCTAGAACCAACTAAAGGTATCCCTAAAAACCTGTAATGGTATCAAAGCTAGATTCATATTTTAGTGATTATTTCAAATGTATGAATTTGTCTCTATTAGTGTTTCATAGTAGTTCATACACATAAGAGAGTGAAAAAGGCACACCATAGGCGTCTTTACAAATTTTTGGGTTTTTGAAAATAATTGTTTTAGCCTCGAAAATTAGTACCATTAATAAGAGCTCGCGAAAATAATGAGAATAGACTCCAAAAATGTTGAAAACGGATGTAGGAGGATATAGTTATAGAGGAGAGAAGTTTCGGGTAAAATTGAGTCACCTAAAAACCTCCGATTTAGGTTTTAAAAATAGTCTCATTGTGTAGAGCTCACAAAAATGATGAAAAATAACTCCAAAAATGTCAAAACGGATCGTTGTGACCCGGCTAGATGTTGAAGATGACCTCCAGTTGAAACGACGCCGTTTCAGACTCCTCAATTAAAAAAAGGAGGAGGCTGGTGCAAAAAAAATAAATTTTTTAAGCCATAGAGAGGCCTATAAAAAATTGTTTTGTTTGTTTTAGGCTGCATGGAGGCCCATCCGAGAAAAAAAAAAGGATTTAGGCCAAGGGGTACTGGACCTAGTTGGATCAATAGATCCAACCTAGATCCATAATAATTAAAAAAAGGAAAAAGAAAAATGAAAAAAATTATGCGAGCATGCCACGTGGCTATTGTTGAGTAAGACACGTGGCAGTTCTTGACTAGTACATGTATGCCACGAGCCAGTGTCGAGTGTGGGTTTGTCAAGTTTTGTTCTTATTTACTCTTCCAGGGGAGCATGAGGGGGTGTCCAGATTCCGATTGAAGCGCGATTTATTCCTAAAAATCCCTAAAATCAAGATCTTCATTTTGGTATATAGTTTGCCCATTTTGGGGGCAATTTTGAACCTATTTATAAGTATTCAGTATATTTTTTTTGCATATTTAGATGTTTAAAAATTTCAAAAAATTATGAAAAATTTTATCATTGAATTTCTATGTGAAAATGAGTCAAAGGACTTCAGGTAGCACTGAAAGTAGTGAATATAATTCTTTAATCTCTTCACATCTAGATAATAAAGTTCTAGAAAATGAACCTTAGAGTGAGGATTCATATCCTATACTTGTTGAAGAAGAAGATCCGAAGGAGAATATAAAGATTAATGGTTCAAAAGAAGATCTTGATTAGGACCCTAAAGAAAATCTAGATGTAGATCTAGAAGAAGATCTTGAGCAAAATCCTGAGGAGGATCATGAGGATCCAGTGGAAGAACCTCTTCTTGAGGGGCTTTAATTGATGTTCACAGATTCTGGATCTAACTCTGCGTCTTCTTTTCCTAAACTTATGAATGGGGAAGAAGAAGTAATCCAACCCAAGTATCCTAACTTTGGCTAGGAGGATAGCTAAAGATCAAGCAGCCAAACTAACAAATATAAAAGCATTTATTAATTTCTCCATAATTATGCCAAGTTCATGACTAATAAGAAAAAAAAATCTACAGTAAAGTCATGATAGAATACATAAGACAATCAAAAGGCAGAGACTGAAGCACCAGAAAATCTTTCTGGGTTAAAGCTATAGAGATAACTTCAAAATTTATGCTTAAGTCATCGAATTTTATTTCGCTATTATCTTGAATGATATCTTTTAAGTTCTGGCACTCCTTATGTTTTATATTGCTATTGAAGACATGATTTCATGTATTGTAAATAGAAAACAAGTGTTATTTTATTTAAAGAAGTTCATTTAAAATGCAATTTGATTATTCGTGTATAATATATGCATGCTTCTTATAAGTGGGGGCTTTTAGAAGATGTGGGTTATAAAAGTATATTTTATTATTAAAGTACTCATATATAATTCTTGATAGTACATAATGATGTTTGCTTGTATCTGTGTGATGGGAGATACAAACGTATGCTCCTGATCATGGATCTTGTAGTGTCATTATTTCCTAGTCAAAAATAATATAAGTACACGATATTATATACTTCACTGTGATATATGATTGAAATATTATCTAGTATGATTCTCTTTAAAAAGAGAACCCAGATTTGCCTAATAATTAAAATGGCAACCAAGAACATTATTTCTGACTAAATAAAGGCAAAAAACTCAACGGGGATAACTGAGATATTTGGTACTGTAAGGTCCAATACATCTTAGAGGAACAAGATGCTATTGAACCTTTTGACGACTGCTATGGCTAAACATGAAGCTGGGAATCTGGCCTAGAATACGAGAGACCAAGAGGCTTACTAGGCTTGGAGGAAGATGAATAGTATAGCTAGAATTACGCTTCTTAGTACCATAACAGATGAAATCATGTGTGAATTTGAGACGACAAGACTGCTCAAGCCATGTGGATTGTACACAAGGATAAAGTTGGCAGTATTTCTACCACTAAGCTTAGGAGGTTGACACTTAAGTTCAACACCTATAAGCTTACACCAAATGAAACATCCTACTTTTACCACCTCAGAGTACGTATTTGGAAGCATATTTGATTAGTGGAGACATTACATTAGCCCAAAAATTAAAATTTTAAAACTTACTTCACGGGTATTGTTCACTTAGTAATTTCTAGATTTATAGTCTAACTTTAAAAATTCATAACTAATTGTAAAAAAATTGTATGGAGGTGATATAAATTTATAATTGAATATATTTCATATCTCTTTAAGGAAAAAATATAAATTTGGACGTTTACCTTGCCAATTGATACAGTTAAATCGTTTCTTTGTACTGTTCATATGACAAATTTTGAAAATTCCAGATTCTGTCTCTTAACTTTAGAAATTCATTTCTCTTGATATACACATCCAAATGAAGCATATTACCTATGAATTTACAGATCTGGATGTTTAATACTTGCTCATAAAATTTTGTGGATTAATTCATTCATTTGCTAGATCAAACTGAAGCCACAATAAAATTGCTTCAGGACCTACGTTTTTACCATTTAAGTTTCCTTTCTTTCACTTTCAATAATTGTTCCAGCCTGCATAAACCATTTATTTTGCCTTTCATGCATTCATATACATCATGGGATTATGCCATAATTATTTCATATATTTTCTTTACATGTAATGGATATTACATGACATTACATAAACGGCTAACATACATGCATGCCATCACTTGTCTACTCTTCCTCTTCTATTTCTTAGCTCATGCACCAAACATGATTCTTCCATCTTGGATAACCTATTATGGTTGGTTATAGGAGGGTGATATTCTAGAAAATCTCAGTAGCAAACATTACCACTTAAATATGCAAAATGGATGCTAATGCATGATATGTAATTTCATTAAACTTTCTTTGATTAATGACATGCCATCATGCTACATAATTTTGCATAAAAGTGCATGGCCATGGAAAACATATTATTCAGAATACATTCAACATCATTTATTATGTCACAACATAATTTAAGTATCATATACATGTCAACACATAAGCATACCACATCAAGCACATAAAGAGGTAAGTCTACTACCTTGCACTTAAGCTTTTCTCTTGATCTTTACACTTGCTCCTTAGCTTTCCAACCATGAAGTTCTTCAGCCAATCTCTTTCCAACATCTTCTTGGATGTTTTAAGATCATAAACACATTCATATTCATCACATAATTCATTAGGACCATGAACTCTAACAATGTTCAAGATTAACCTTGATAAACTCTTTACTAACATAACTTTCTCTAATCTTTACTAATTACCTTGGCCCTTGAACCAATTGATGTCTTGATTTTAAACTATACAATTTCACCTTTTGAATCCATTTATGAGTTTAGAATCATGAAATTCCATCTCTTATGCACAGTTCTGTACAGAATTACATAACACCCTATTTTCTTCCAAAAATCCTCATTTTGATTCTAATACTTCCCATATTTGTTTCTCCACTTTATCCCACATAACTTTTCATTTTAAAACTATTGAAATCATCAAAATTATGAAATTCTAATAACTTTTCATGTGAGTAAACAGTAACAGAGAAGGATTTCAAAAACTACAATCTTAGAATTTCAATGCTTCAAAGGTTCAAAACCTATCCAATCCTATACAAAATCATCATATAAATTCAATGGAAGCATTATATCATTGAAATTCCATTTCTTTCCCTCATAAACAGTGCAAACCAAACTGATTCAACTAAGGCAAAGTCAAGAATATTAACTTGATTCAACAATCAATCACTTATCTAGCTTGTTTAAGCTTCAATCACCTATCTCTAACTTTAATTTCTTCTTTTTCCTTTCATCTAAGATTTTTGGACAGCATAAAACCTTAGAGAAAACTCAACTTTCCTCCATGAAAACTCTAAGTTCAAATTCCCAAATCAAAGGAAAATAAGTTAGGATAGATTGCTTACCTTTAATCTCTAGTTTGCTTGAACTTTGGTACCTTGAATCTTCTTTGTCTTGACTTGATTTTTTATTTCGCAAGAGTTTCCC
Source organism: Leucaena leucocephala (assembly GCA_037074615.1). Lineage (NCBI taxonomy): Eukaryota > Viridiplantae > Streptophyta > Magnoliopsida > Fabales > Fabaceae > Leucaena > Leucaena leucocephala. The sequence goes on from CM073519.1 coordinate 18,671,604, forward strand.
CAAAGGGTTCATGCTCTACATTTTTGAATCAGATTTGAGGGGCTATTTATAGAAAAATCTCATGTAAAATTAATGGCCAAGATTAGTTTGTGCACTATTTGATCTAATAGCTCACATTTAATCTTGGATTTAACTTTTTTAAAAAGAGAATTATGACATCATACATGACATCACCAAGGGACAACTCATAGGGCTAGATGGAAAAATTCCAATGGGGGAAGCTTCTGGAAAAATTTTAGTCCAATCCAGTACCGGCTCAGTACGACTCCCCAAAAACCATACTGTTTTATAAATCTAATTTTTCTAAGATTCCATAATATACTGTCTAACCTTAAATCTAGTATCTGGATTCTCCCTACTATTTACATTCTTGGACTGGGCTCAAACTTAATTACAGATCCCTTAAAAATGACTAAAATGCCCTTGGTCTACTATCTTGCACTATATTAACCCCAAGGGCATAATTATCATTTTACTGCATCAGGATGTATACTGGCTCTAACTAATCACCTTTATACTAGCTTGGATGCTTTTGGCCTATCCAAAATGACCAAAATGCCCTCCATTCATCACTATTACAATCTAGCTACACGGGCATTTTAGTAATTTCACACTTTTCCTATGTTGCTATGGACTCTAGCCCACTTAACTGTCTCATCACCTTATTGGGCTTCTTGGGACACCATTTGGGCCTTAATATTGGTCCATTACCTTTATGGCACTATTTCCAATGAATCTCTCCTGACCGTATTTATTCAGTATTTTATTTCACTGTAAAATCCTGTAAGAATTCGATAGGAATCCTTTTCTGATTCTGTCAATTTTATAAATTCTTATATTAAATATAGGAATTTACTATAAAGTTTCATCTAATTTTGAGGTTTAAAAAATATTGTAATAATTCTTCCTGACTTCAGAAATTCATATCAATTAATCGGGACCTCAAATCAAAATTCTGTGTTGCGTTAAACTGATAAGAATAATTTTGTCTATCTACTAGTAAAATTTAGGACTAATATAATTCTGGGCATTTTTTAGCCTTTTTCAGTTTAACTTTCTTATAATTATATTTAGATCCCTAAACTTTTGCTTAATTGTATTTAGGTCGCTAAACTTTTGGTAATTACACCTTTTGGCCCAACTTTTATTTCTACTTTCACTTTTAGCCTTCAACCTTGTCAAATTTTTGTTTAGGTCCTTGAACTTTTAAACTTTTTATTTTAGTCCCTTTCTTCCTTCAAGACCCATCTAACCTTTATTATTTCTTTTGATCATCGTCATAATCCTTTCCATACCTCTTTCTACTATCAGTATTATAGGAAAAAATTAGGATATGACATCAAACACTCCTATGAAGCAAAATCTGAGAGAGATGACTAACATGATCAAAGAGCTGAAGGAAGCTGGTCATACCTTATTTGACGAACAATAAAGTGCAAGCTATGATCAAATCACTCCCTACTGGCTAGGGGTATATGAAAATCAAATTAACCCACAATAAAAATATCGTTACTTTAAATGATACAGCTAGACATTTGGAGCTAGATTATGAGCATATAGAGGCTTACAGAACCTCTAGACATACCTATTTGACTGAGGATGTTGACACTTCCCATTCAAATCCCTATTTTAAGGAGGACACGAAGTTCTAAAAGAAAGGGAAGATGGGCAGTCCTCAATTTCAAAAGGGCATGAAATAATTCAAGAATAAAGGTTAGAAAGGCTGAAAGCAAAAACTGAACTTTAAGAAGGTTAACTACTTTGCCAACTAAAAGATGGGCTATTTCGCACAGAATTGTTCTAAACAGTATGAAAGGGAAAATGTATAAGGGAATTATGTGAATTCGCATGCCTCATATGTTTCTAGTATTATTTTCCTAATAAAAACAATTTCTTCTTCTTGGATTATTGATTAAAGCTCCACAGACTATGTAATCAAAGGTTGATAATCCTTCATGGAGTACCGTTCAATCAAGAGGCTTTATATAGGGAACAATGTGAGAATCAAGGTTAAAGGTATTTACACCTGAAAATTCACTTTGCATTATGGAAAGACCTTGGTCTCTGTGTTATGGTTTTTAGAGTTGGGTTTAAAGTGAACTCCCATGATAAAGTTGCAAACATTTTTAGCGACTTTGTCTCTTATGGTTCAAATTTTCTATTTAAAAAGTTCTTTGTTATGAATATGGTTGGTGGTTCTAGTGTAAATGAATGTTTTGAAATTTCTTCCAATATTATTGATATAAAAGCATGGTACGCTACACTAAGACATATTAATCAAAAAGGCATGATTAAACTAACAAAAGAATGATTGATGGGTTCCATTGCAGCATGAAAATGTCCTAATGTTAAAATTGTCTAGTGGGCAAGGCAACAAGAAAGCCTTTTGATGAGAGAACAAGAGTTGAGAGTCTATTGCAATTAACCCATTCTAACATTACCTGTCCCATGAGTGTGAGCACAAGGCACGGAGCTTGATATTTTGTTACCTTTTTTTATGACTTTTTATGATATGGCCGTATCTATTTGATCTCACATAAGTCTGAGGCCCTTGAGTATTTTAGACAGTAAATGAATGAGATAGAGAATCAAATAGACAATAAAATTATAGCATTACGCACTGATTGAGGTCATGATACTTGTCTAGCTAAAGCAACCTACCAATTTCATATTTGGTGATGCTTTATTGACAACAACATTAATGCTTAACCGTGTGTCCTCAAAATAAGTCGCTTCTATGCCCTAAAAGTTATGGACAAAATACAAGCTGGATCTAACAATCCTTATACTATAGGGGTCAGCCACTTATATCCATGATGATTCCCTTAAGTATAGGAAGTAGGGTCTTAGAGGAAAGAAGTGTATCTTTATAATATACTCTAAATAGTCCAAAGGATACATTTTCATAGGTGAAAATGAAGATGAAACAGTGACTGACATAGAATCAAGATATGCCACATTCATTGAGACGAAAATTCCCAATAGGGTAGATGTTGACCGCACTGTATCTCTTTATGAGACTCAGGAACAAAAAAGTGCTAAACAAATTGACAGATCATAATCCTCTAGATATGTCAATATGAGTGGGAGCTAAGAAATGTCAACATAAAAAAAAGGAGATAGGGAAGTAGCTTCTATCAAAAGGAGTAATAGGAAAGTGTTCCAAAGAGACGCTTCCAAAGAAGGTAAAGCACTCTTAGTTACTCCAGAAGGGGATGTTGAACCCCACTCTGTTCATGAAGCCTGGTTGGTCCCACTAAGGAGGAATAAAAGAAAGAAATGGAAGAAGATAACTGAACTCAATAATGAACAACCAAGTATGGGAGTTAGTTGATCTTCCAAAAGGGCGCAAAGTCATTGGGAACAAGTAGGTTCTCAAATCAAGAGAAATGTGGATGGATCAATTGACAAATTTAAAGCCCGATTGGTTGCAAAGGGACATACACAATAGGAAGGTATAGATTATGAGGTACTTTTTCACCTGTTGTGCACTTCAATTCAATAAGACATATTATAGCAATAGTAAACAGTTTAAATCTAAAATTACATCAGATGGATGTAAAAACTGTATTCCTGAATGGTGATATGGATGAAGAATTCTATATGAAACAACCAATAGATTTCATTGAAAAAGGGTTTGAACACAAGAATTGTAAACTCAAAAGATCCATTATGGATTAAAACAGTCATCCAAACAGTGGTACTTGAGGTTTCACAAGGTGATAACCTCATATAACTTCCAAATAATATAGGAAGACTACTGCGTCTACGTTAAGCGGTTTGAGGGTAAAGTTGTAATATTACCCTTATATGTAGATGACATACTCTTAGCCAGAAATAGTCTTTTGGTGATAGCTATAAAAGAATGACTTTCATCAAACTTTGAAATAAAGGACATGGATGAAGCATAATACATACTTTGAGTTAAGATCCAAAGCGCTCGCTCAAGAAGGATCCTCTCTCTCTCACACACAAGAGGGTTATATCAAGAAAATACTTGAGCGATTCAACATGAGTGACTGCAATACCATGGATATCCTTTTGGCTATTGGAGTGGCTTTAAGTTCTGACATGTGTCCTAAAACTAAATTAGACAAAAAATAGATGGAAAAAAGTTCTATATGCTACAGCTGATGGTAGTCTAATATATGCAATGATGTATACAATACCAGATATCTATTATACAATAAGGCTGGTAAGTAGATTCCAGTCCAATCCCAATGAAAAATGTTGGAAGACAGTGAAAAGGATCTTAAGATACTTACAGGGCACAACTTATACACTGTGAGGAAAATAATCTATGCCTAGTAGGATACTAGATGGCCTTCGAGTTATACCTTCTTTCTAAATAATGTCACCATAAGTTGGAGTAGCAAGAAGCAAACGTGCATTACTTTACACTCTATAGAATTTGATTTTGTGACATGCACTGTAGTAGTGCAAGAGGCTTTGTGGCTGAAAAGATTCATAGAATACCTTGGATTTGGAAATGAGAGTACCAATCCGGTGATAAAGTATTGTGGCAATACTACGGCCATAACCTACACTAAAGACCCTAAGTATCATAGCAAGACCAAGCATGTTGACATCAAGTATAATTTTGTGAGGGATTATACAATACAGAAAATTGTTACCGTGTAATATATTTTCACCAAATGTATGGTAGTAGATCCCCTAACAAAGCCAATAGGCAAAGAAGTCTTTGAGAGACATGTAAAAGCTCTTAGTATGCATAAAATGTGAAATGTAAACCTGATGTAATACTTTTATGAGTGATAAAAGTATGTTTTTCATCATTACTTGATGTGTCTATGTGAAAGTATACAATATCCAGTATGTCATACAGGCAAGAAAGGTTGGCTCTCTCACACGAGCAACAGCCTTTGAGCTCAGGTAGAATGTGCAAAGATGAGACATTTGTGTTCACTAGTAAAACATCAAAGAGTATTGATATGGTAGAGAATAATCACAAACTATATGTCACCTCGACTAAAGTGTGGAAAGTCGAGATGAGATCCATATACATAAAATTAGATCAAGCCATGGAAATCCACTTCCACGGTGCTTATAGCCAGATAACAAATCCTTCAACATTGACATCATAGAGATAAAGTTAAAGAATTTGGGTTTAGATGCTGAGAGTGCCTAGACTTAAATCTGTACAGTATTTATAATAGATACAAAACAACGTACGCTCTTAAAGTATAAGAGTAACACTGTAACATATGATTCATACCACATGTGCTAAAAGAACCGCAAAAGGGAAGTAAGTGAAAGATCCCTATTTCATTGCTGTGTGAGCCCTAGGAAAGTAGTTGATCCATATTGAAGTGATATATGGGCCAAACCTATAATATACATACATATGATAGTGTCTGTGACATGTCACCTTCTAATATTTCGTTTTTATAAGTATGGATACTAGGACTACAAGAAAGGCAATCTGAGTCAAGTTTTATTTGAGAGGGATCAAATTGGCCATAGAAAATTGTATATTGGTAAATCTAGGACATCTGAGGCATATTATTAAATGCAAGCTACGTGAAGAAAAGGTTGTCTTGTACTGGTCTTGTAAAAGGGATTTCTAGTACAAGCAACTAGATGCAGACGTCATGCCCATGCGGTCATGGCAAAGCACTTAGTATGAAAGAAGAAAAAGATAGTATAAACCTATGATCCCTAACCTACCAAGTATGAGTGGGAGTGTAGGAAAATGGGTCAGTCCACCCTTAGTGTATTAGGCCCAAACCCATATATGTGTATGTGGGACTGAAGTATAAATACCCAAAAGAGTTGGGTTATTAGTATGAATATCCTAAGATATTCAAATTGATGGAGGGGTGGTTATGAGGTAACCACCCCTTTCCCCCATTATCTGATCATGTGTAAATGAGGGAGCAAGAGAAAATTGTTTTTTTAAATCAATACCGAAGCAACTTTCAGAAGCTACTCTGCGTGAAAGAACTTGCTATCTTCTCTTGGCAAGATAATAACAGTGCTAGGTTGCTGTGTGGGTACCTGAAGCTAGAACCAACTAGAGGTACACCTGAAAACCTACATGATCATTTTACTATATGACAATCCAATAGTAGTACATATATGATGTATTATCAATCTTAACTATACACATTCTCGACTTGCTTCATGTATCACTAGTATTTTTGCATGATTAGATTATGTGGTTGATATAGTTTGTTTCATTGATCGCCATGAAATAGTTGTACCATTACATGTGAAAAAATAGTCTGTTTATGATCTACCAACATGTGGATCAAACTAAAATCCATTACTGGTATAGCCGACAAAGGTAGTCTTGTGTTCATTCGAAAAAAATAATCTCATATCTATAGTACCCTTCAAGTTAACGAAGAATGTGCTTAACTCCGTTCCAATATCTACACGTTGGTAAAGAAATATATCTTGCTAGTAAGTCAACAACAAATATATATCTGGTCATGTGTGATGAACAAGATACATAAGTACACCAGTTGCACTAAGGTATGACACTTTTAGGCTAAGTAATTCTTCATCACCTTCTTGAAGTGTAAAGGAATCTTTATCTTTCTCTAAAGATCTTACAATCATCAGAGCATAATGGATGTGATTTATCCATATACAAATGTTTAAGACTTTTCTCATATAAGTTTCTTGATACACGAAGATCTCATTTTTCATGTTAGATTTTTTAGTCTAAGGAAAAAGTTTATTCTTCCCAGGTCCTTTATTTCAAACTTTCTTTAAGAAATTCATAGTTTTGAAAATCTCTTCAGGAGTTCTAATAATATTTATGTCATTGACATAAATAGCAATTATAGCAAATTTATTTTCAGATCTTTTTATAAATTTGAATTAGCATATCTGATCATTCTTATATACTTCTTTCAATATATATTCAGTAAGTCGATTATACAACATGTGCCTTGATTTCTTCAATCCATATAAAGACTTATTTAACTTAATTAAGTACCATTCTCAAGAACTTTTAGGTTGTTCAAAAAAACAAGTGGATCTTTGACAGTTAAATACTCAATTTTTTGTTCTTCATTTAGGTGGTGGCGGAGAAAAATCATGGTCTTGGCTTTATCTTTATTGGATTACTGATTGCCTTCCTTGATAATGTCTCCTAAACCCATAGAATCTAAATGAATTTCTGCATCTAGTATCCAAAATAGATAATTCTTTCCAATAATATCAAGAGCCACAAACTCAAGTTTTAAAAGATTTGACATGATGATACTATCATAAAAGTGTAATAAAAGTTAAATGGAGATCAAGATTAAGAAAGTTAAGTAATTAGGAAATAATCCAACATGAAACTATAATTCAACATAAAAGTAATATAGCAACTCAAATTCCAATCATAGACCTTTACAATAATGTCAATTTCTAGAGCAGTTGTACTAATAACGTTTATAAAACTAGCAACAAGATTAAGATGAGAAAAAATATGAAGACAAGAAAATGAAATAAATAGATTGTATTCTTCCACTTGCTTTACAATACTAATGACATGCTCTATTTATAGACATAGTCTCACATGTGGTTTACATACAAATTTGAATGACAAATAGTGGGCAATAAAATTCATGAATGACCTAGTGAAAGTTAAAACTTAATGTAGTAGTGGAGAAGTAATAGGGTATTGGAAGTTGAAGTTGAAGTTGAAGAGGAAGAGGAAGAGAGAGATGGACATCCACATTCTAATATTCATAACAATATTAATAATGTATTATATTATATTAATTAAGTCATTCAATGTAATATAATATTATCTTAGTATTATGTTATATTATATTAATCCAATATCATTTGAATTAATTCAAAAATAATTTCTCAATATCTAATATTTGAATTTAATCAAAGTATAATAGATAAATGTGTTATATTTTTCTATTTTCTTATTAATTATTTTATCTCTTTGATCCTATTACTTTTTATTTGAATTGTTTATAGGATATTTGAGTTAAAAAGATTATTTCTAGAGATATTGGAAAAGATAACAGTTTAGAATAATACTAAAGATAAATGAAGATTATCATTATATTTTGGAGAGTCAATCAATGAAGAGACCCACATCAACATGAAAGATGTAACATCCCAATTTTATTGTTACATTTAAACACAATTAAAAATATTATTTTTTAATAATTTAGAAACATCATATAATTAAATTATTATAGTTTAGTATTTTTATTATTTTCAATAAAATATGATATATAGATTATCCTATCATTATGTTTATTTAGGATGTTATGATTTCAATGCACTTATTAGTTAGATATTTATTAGGATTTCGGTTCATATTTATGTATATAACATGTGAACCCATTTGTCCCCTCACTTGTTACCTCCTCCACAAACTTTCCTTGTACTTTTGTACCAAAACCAATATTCATGCGTTACTTTTTTCCATAAAGTCTTCATCTTTCTCAGAAATCTCATACCAACCCATACAGTTTCTTCAATTTCCTTTTCTTCATTCGTTCCTCTCCATCTTAAGTCAATTTAGCTTATGGCAATAATAATCTCATCAGATTTATAAAGATCGTACATGAAGCTAGTTTCTATTCCATTCTACGTATTGGTCCTTATGTTTGCCTTGAATAGAACTACGGACTATGTCCTTGAGGTTAAAGCACCAAATTATTTGTGATTAATGTTATTGTATACGGGCCGCCTGCTTTGTAGTAATTATTCTTTCTTTTGGCAAGAAGTAACCACTTTCTACTTATTATGTGTGCTAATATCACTACTACAAAAAAGACTTTCTAAATCAGTTGAAAATAGTATTTACACCGGACAACGATCTGGTATAGAAATAGACTGTGTAGAAAGTGTATATTTTTTAAACCGAGCAGTTTACAAGTGTAGAATTAGTATAATTTAAACCGATCCCTTTTGAAATTAGGAGTAGAATTTACTAATATCTCCACATGTTATGTTATCGGGAGTTGTAGATTAATAATTTTTTACACCAGTTGTGTTTATACCCAGTGTAGATGCTCTAACATTTAAATATTGTTTCTAAATTTTCCGGTATTCTTTGTCCGATTTAAATGCATTTTAAAAAATGACCCCTTCAATGTTTCATTAACTCATCCCCTGAAGTTTTATGAATAAATTGCCTAAATATACAGACTCAAAGAGACAGAAGTAGAGACAGAGTTTAAGATGATAGATACAGATCTTCAATTGCTCATTACATTATTCATTTAATAAAATTTAATAAAAAATAAAATAATTTGAATAGAAAAATAAAAAATGTATTCAGTTAGTGACAAATTTTATTGAGAAGGAATGAATTGAACAAAAAACTCAACATAAATATTGTGCAAGTCCTCCATATCTTGTTTAGAAAATGGGTTAGATTGATCAAACATATGAAATATTAAATCAAAATAAAATAAATTAAGATATTACTAATATATATTAAATTGATAAAAAATATAAAATCATTAAAAACACAATTTACCTCCTCAATTAGGTCAGTTCTATTTGACAAGATGATATTGATAATATGTCTGACCATGTAGAAACCGCACAAATTTCTTTGTTTGAGTTGCCTTTGACTTTGTAATATTAATATGAACAAAAATTATTTGTTATCAGCAAAAAAACTGTAGAGAATAAGACTTAACACTTTTTTACCTTCGGTATGATCTATTCAGGGTCCTTTACCGAGTTGGCTTTCTTAAGACCTCTTACAATTGCAAACGTCCTCATAGTCCCATGACTAAAGTTATGAATTTAGTAACATTTTTATTACAAAGAACATATTTAATTTATTACAAACATCATTGTTCTGTAAGGAAGAAAACTCACATGCTCATAATCTTCTTGGCATCAATCAATGGCTTGTAGTGGAGGGAGCATAAGAAGAAAATTTTATAAGTATGCTTACATAGTATAATTAATTGCCAATGATTCCTGTAGAAAATAATTAAACAATAATGATTATTAGCGTTAAGAAAATACAAATCTAGTATGAAATAAATTAAAATATTATTATTCTTACTCCTGCATATATGGTGCGAAGAAATAATTAATATCGATTTTACCAAGCCTCCTTAAAATGTACTGAAGTCTCAAAGATTGAGAGGTCCATTTTGAATAAATCTAAAATGGGCATAGGAATCCAAACTGACCTTATTTGCCCTTAGAAACCAACTCAACTATGCAAACATGATGTTAGTTAATACAAACACTCAGCTTGCATGTACCTACAGTTAATGCAAACACGACGTTAGTTAATGAAAACACTCAGCTTGCATATATTTTATTATTACATATATTTACATTTAAATTAGACTTACATCAAAAATACTTAGATGCACCCGAAGGTTAGTTCATTCACATGAGTGATAGCAGATTTCACATCTACATGGTCAACCAAGGCAAGTTCCCTCACATCACCCACAACTGAATCCACAGGCAACTTATCTACATGGAACGTTTTGTTAGACGCAAATTGGATCACACGTTGCATGGCACTCAAATTAGGAGGTATGGGAAGTTTACTGGGGGATGACGCGACGTGATTCGAAATAAGATGCTTTGGCCATAATATGAAAGTCCCCTTTGCTTGACCCATTGTCTTCACCTGATCAGTAGAAATTGGGACAAAAGCATCTTCAATTATCATGTCTTTAACTACCACGCTTAACTAATCTTCCTGAATTTGGATATGGTGGGCATTTGCCCCTAAGCTATGGATGGAACCATGTGCCCCTAACCTTTTGAGAGGATCATCCACATATAGATCACAAGATTTAGCATCCTCTAACACTAGCCTAGCCATGTAACAGTTCCCTTTAGTGCTAGGACGGGCTACATTTGAGAGCATTTTGGGGGCAATTGGATCCTATTGTCTTGATGTCATCATGGACAATATTTCTTCCTTGATCTTTGCTAACCCCTCTTGTAATTAAGCCTCAGTTAAAGCTTTTGCCTGTGCCCTAGCATCTGCCCAAGCCTCTACCTTACCCTCTACCTCTACCCTAATATTGGATAACAGTGATTCCAACTCTACCCTCAGCACATATGGGAAATGTCATGGAGATGCTCCAAAGTAATATCTTATATCAATACCTCATCCAACTTCCCTGATACAGCCCCCATGCTCTTGCTTGTCGTGGCAACAGTCAAGATGTCATTCCTACCATCTAACTTGAAGGAGCCATGGGCTTCTTATTGTTTAAGATTAGCCTATAACATACAAAAAGTAAACATAAGAAATAATATAATTATCATAAGAAATAATATAATTAGTCTACTAAAACAAAATAATAGAAGTACTACTTACATTTTTTTCACAATCACGCGAGCTTCATCGCTTGTAAATGATCCACTCCTTATTTAGTGAGCGCACAACTATTTATCTTCGCGATGTATTGGAGATGGGGAAGCAAGAGTACCATTAGGATCAGACTTAACATTTTCTTATAGCCTCTTCCTTTTGGCCCCTAACAGGTCTCTTTCAGCCTTCGCGTAACACCCTCGAGACATTGTGTGGGGGCAAATATTCTTGAGATCGTGTTCAATGACTTTTGCTATTTTTTCCTACAACATTTGAAGTACTTAAAATCAATACATACAAAGGGAAACAAATATGGGAAATGCAAGTAGCTTCACTAACTCACCATAGCTGCTTGCGTAGTCTGAACCCTAACAAATTCTTCCCAAGTAGCTTCGTCAATGAATTAATACTTACTATAAGGAGAAGGATGAGTCTAACCATATTTGTCCAGGCCATGCACATACTAACAAGCTAGTTGTGTCTTGAATGCCCTCCAACGGTCAACACAATAAGACAACGTCTTGTTCTTTAAAACTTCATTGTTAGGAATGTCGTAAGTGAGATGCAATAATTGTCATTGAAAGTAGAGTTATCAACAAACAGTTATTTTTTTAGTATTACTCTGTAAACAATACACAATAGTCAGTTCCTATACTCAAATAGTCCCAAATTTGATTCTTCAATGTGGCTATATCAATCTTGTTGTGTGCTAGGGGCTGACATAACTCATGTACTTAGTCCTATATTGACCAATTGGATTCCAATGTATGTTAAACTCAATTGGTAGTAATTTACCTTCCTTCCTGTCTTTCATAATGTTTTTCAATTATGTCGCACTTCTACCCCTCATTTGCTTAGAGTCACTTAGAGCATCGCTAGCCTCATTCTGATTACCACTATCCTCATATTCCTATATACGCAATAACAAAATCAAACATAGTAAACAGACTTAAAACTTTTGCCTTTTGTTGGAATATACAAAACTTGTTCTTTTAGCATTTAACCATGGAAAGAAGTGCAAGCATTTATCGCAGGAAAACTACAAAACCTAGATTAAATGAACACGTAAATAGAGAAGAATATGCACAAGAAAATAAGTATCAAGAACACATACACGACAAAGTACAATGAGAGCAAGAACAAAGAAAAATGATGAGCACAGGGAAGCTCGACGGAAACCATAAAGCACGATAAGCTGAGTAATGATAGAAGTAAGAAATAAAACTGAAAAAAACCTAAGAAATGAGAGACGTGCCAAGGGGCGGGCTCTAAAAATGTTTTGTGAGAAAGACTTTTTACACTAGTTTACATATTTCTAAACCCGACTAACACAATAATCGGTTTAAAAAGATGTCTACTTATTTTAAAAAAATATCACGACTAATGTTTTGAAGAAGACTTTCTACATCGGATAACATAAATTTGGTGTAGTAAATCATATTCTAAACCTGACTAACACAATACCCGGTTTAAAATGATGTCTACTTTATTTCAAAAATGTCACACCTACTATTTTGAATTTCAGAAGACTATCTACCCTGGATAAAATATAAATCCAGTGTAGTAATCATTTTTCTAAACCTGACTAACACAATAACCTATTTAAAAAATATATGCTTATTTTAAAAAACATCATGCATAATATTTTGAATTTCATAAGACTTTCTAAACAAATGAAATATACAACCGGTTAAAATATTGGAATTATTTTTTTTCCACTACCTTCTTATTACCTCATCACTTGAAGTTACAACATATATATGCAATCAGAACAATAAACTTGTGATATTATTACATCAAGACAATATATCCAATTAGAACAATAAACATAATTGCATTAGTGAACATAATTGAACAGTCTGAGAAGGTACAGAGAAAAGAAGTGGGAAAGCATAGACAAGATATGATGAGTCAGAATATGACATAGCTAATCTATACCTATTGATATTAGTAGACTGTGTAGTAATTATATTTTATATTGGTTACGTGTACATCCAGTATAAATATTTAATTTTATTTACAAAAATGTCACCGCTCATCTTTTTTTTAAACTGTCTCCGCAAGGACCAGTTTACAATTTGGGCTTTGAAAAGTATATTTTGCAGTAGTGTATGATGTTTGTAAATATTTGATATATATATATATATATATTGATATAATTATATTGAGAAAACTCGTTTGATTATTTTTATTAAAAATAGTCTTGTGGGATTTAAAGTTTAATTTAGAAAGTTTGTGTTGGAATTATAAACTTGTTATATATTGAGATTAAATTTGAAGAAAATTATCTTGAGAAAAACCCTTTTAGTGATATTTATATGCTATGGGATTTTGATTAATATATTTATTTTGAGAATTATACATTGAGATAGGTGATGATTGATTCTACCACGTGGTATAGCTTTAATTGGTGCTCGATGATTGTCTTTTATCCCACTAGTTTATTGAGGGACGTGCCATACCTGTTTATCGAGGGGCTGCGACACCCCCACCTATTTTTTGAGGGTGAATGAATCCATGGTCTGATTATAAATTCTGTAGATTTTGGCCTATCCATACCATTTGATCTGTTAGCTTTTGAGTAGTCAGTTACCACTAGCACATAGGTTTGGTTGACAGAAATAAGGCAGTTCGGTTAGATTGATGGGAGAAACTTGAGTGTATTATTCATTTAATTTTATTATAATAATATGATATTATATATATATGTATATTATATTTTGTGAGGTCCCACTTGACACCTCTTGAGCACATGTTAGTATGTATAATCAATATGATTGATACTTACTGAGATGTTTGTCTCACCCTATCTTTATTAACATTTTTTAGGGTATATTCTCATCTTAAGATCCCAGGAAAAACTTCACAAGCTTGAGTAGAGTTATATTAATTGCATAGCCTTCTCCTTTGAATGTATGTGTAGAATATTTGTATATTACCACAATAGAATTTATTTTGTATACTTATATATCCTATTACTTTATTTATATTTTTAAGAAAAGTCTTTTATAATTATAGTAGGGTTAATTTAAATTTTAGTTAAACTCTTTTCTACAATGGTTAGCTCTCTTGAAATAAACTAAATTCATTTATAATATTATTTTAAAATTATATTGGGTACAAAATAAGTCTAAATAATTAATAATAATTATATTTTAGGAAAATTTTATAAAAGATGCTAAGGTCACATCCTAAGGCTATATGAATGACTACTACCATCACAATCATCTTTTTTCATCTTTTTCACAATTATATCTATGTTAGGTTCATATATTTAGTTATAGGGTTTTTAATTGAATATATAAGCTAGAGGAACAAATTATTTATTATTTAATTTATTATGTGTTAAATGAAACTTTTAAATAATCATTCTTGATACAATTGTATATTAGATCTAGATATAATTGTGAGTTTTATTATTATGACTATGACGATTGTCTAGTGTTCTATATATTAGGGACTTAGCCTATATAATTTTTATAACCCTAATATATTATTGAATAATGATAATCACACATCAATCATTTGGAGCGCTGGTCTTATTAGTGATATCTTTCTACACTATTATTTTTATTTTATTTTTGTTATTATTTCTTTTTACTTTATAAAAATTTATTAATCAAATTCTCTTTTACTAACTCTTTACACTTAGTATAATATAGAGCTAAATTATGCATTGACTCTATATAAAGAATATAAATTATATTGACTTCTATATTATATAGAGATTAATTTAATAAATAATTTAAATAATTACTATAGGTGACATCAAAGTTCTATGTAATTAAGACAAAACTAGTAAGAGTATTTTACTCTTAATTTAATAGCATTCTTTCAACCACATACGTGGGTTCTCGCTACGAGGTAGAAGTTCAAGATCGAATCTGCCAAGAACCTGAAGAACGTTAACTGGCGTCACGGCCCTAATCGCACATACGCCGTCGTTCGGATTGACCCCAAGAACAAGTGCTCCACTAGGGTCGACGAACCCGGCGACATTGAAGCCTTCTGGGATGAGACGCTCCGTTTACACTTGCCTCCCGGTCCAATTGAGGACTTTACGCTCTACATCGACGTCTTCCATGCGGGCTCCGAGGTGGACACCAAGCCGCTCATCGGCTCGGCTAAGCTTAAGCTCAACGAGGTTCTTCAAGTCGTCGGAATCGGCGATCGCACCACCCGCAATTTGACCCTATAACGACCGTCGGGGAGGCCACAAGGTAGGGTGGAGGTTGGTGTTTCTATCAGAGAAATTGGCTATCGAGCGCCTGCTTCGTATTACGCGCCTCCTTACGGCGTACCACCGTCGTCGGGCTCTTGTGATTTCCTCGGCACCCTGCAGGCGTATGGTTGCCCATACGGCGCACCGCCGCAAGATCTGTACTATTCAGCGCCGCCACCGCCGATTGGGAACCCATATAGTGGGTACAATGCACTGCCGCTGCCAACGGCGTACGGACAGCCGAGTTACGGTTACGATCAGGGGAGTCAGCCGGCGGCGTAAGTAGGGGAGGAGAAGAAGAGCAAGTTTGGTGGGATGGGGACGGGATTGGCTGTGGGCGCAGTGGCTGGAGCGTTGGGTGGACTCGCACTTGCAGAAGGTTTTGATGATTTGGAGGATCATATCGCAGATGAAGCCGCAGATAAAGTGGAAGATGATATTGCTGGTGACGATTTTGGAGGAGACGACTTCTAGAATAAAGCATCGTCTAGCTTAATTGTCACAGCGCGCTTTGAATTTGTTTTTTTTTTTTGGTGGAAGAAAGCGCTCTTGGAAATGTTACTATTATCTAGTCAAGGCTATTCAAAATTTTTTTAAAAATAATAATATTGTATTTGGATTCCTGCGCAATTTACTAGATAAATAGCGGGGGAAACGGAATGGATCTTCTCGTGTTTTATTATTGGCAAAATTGATATGACAGTCCTTATAATTGCGCCCAATTTTAATAAATCTGGTATTTATAATTTTTTCTTTTTAATTAAATACTTATTGTTTACTTTGTTAATAATGTAAGTGCTTCAGTTTATGAAGCCGTTATTTCATACTGAGAGGGATGATGTGGCTCTATTATCTGAGCACGATCTCAACTTTTCTCTCTCTTTACCTCTACTAAGTCTCTGTGAACACCATCAACTTCCTCTGATTGTTCATGTTCTCTCTCCACCATCACCGTCTTTCAGAAGCCAATGAGGAATCTCACCGGTGCAACAAATGCTTAGTCCCTCAAGCTCCTGCCCATTATTCCTTCAAACCTAGAAATTTCTCCTCCTACTATAAACATGTGCAATTTTCATTGTTTTTTAATGCTTTATTTTTGCCTCTCGTACAATTACTTCGCTCCGCTGAAATGAAACTTGACATCAATCTCTTAGATAATTTTCATTTTATTTTTATTGATTTTCTAGTATATTATTGATTTAGTGTGCTGATTTTAAATTTTAAACAAACATACACCTGTTGAAACAATTTTAGTATTACTAGTGTATGAACCTTATCTTACGGAGTTCATAAAATGGCTAAGGGCTTCTTCTATTCGAAGAAAAGAGAGGGAAGGGAAGGAAAAATGAATCCTTTTCTTTTCTCCGGTTTGAAATTTTTGAAAGGAAGGGAGTCAAAATTTTAGCGTACTTCCCTTCCATCTCCCAATTTTTGCGTCCTTCTAAATCGGGATTTTTTTAAGGGACTCTAAAATTTGGGACAATTATATCCCATCTCCACACATCTCACCTTTCTGTCCGAAAATTATCTTTTGTCTCGACACTAGTGTCGCTGTCGACTTGCCAACCGATTCACTATGGCAATTTCGGTACCTCCGCCGACTAGATTTGCTGTCAACTTGCTGTATGGAGATGCGAATAAGTTAGTGAGGCACTTCGACGTGGAGCGAGTACCGTGCTTAATGATAATAGGCTTAATAGCAAGAAGATAACGAGATAAGAAGGAGCCTCATAAACTTGTACAACAACCATTTTCTATAGCTGACGGAGGAAGAGGCGGGGGCTTCCCAGACTAGTGAGTCACAATAGACATCGTCACTATCTGAATATGGTGTTGGATGGCAATGGAGCAAGTCTCCAGCTGAGCCTACCAGTGCCTCCTGTGTGACTACGAAGTGCACCCACTGGAGAGAGACAAACACCTTGCGTGCCAGCTCTCTAGTTCTCGCCTACATAGAACAACAGAGAGAGATAGGGATGGAGGTAGAGTGCTATGGGACGCAATTCGCTCTGTACGTGTTGATAGTGATAGGATTGGTGAGCTTTGCCGGACTGATGGCTGGTCTTACTCTTGGTCTTATGTCTTTGGGCCTCGTCAACCTTGAGGTTCTCATCAAGTCTAGTAATCCTCAGTATCATGTCCATGCTGGTATCCTCTCTTATTCTCTTTCCTCTCTTCTTCTAATTAATCACTACCAAATTTGTCATTTTTTTATTCTGTTTGATCAAACGTTTGGTATTTGAATTTGGATTTGGATTTGGTTGGAAGATGGTAGATACTATGCCTCATTTGATTTAATTTTGGGCGCCTTACTGAGATTCTGCTTCTTGTATTCGGAACGTTCTTTATAGCGCCTGTGACTTGATTTATGTAAAAGCTTAGATGTTTGGGGTTTTATGTGGATTACTTGCTGCCCTGAATTGTATTAGATTGTAAACTTCCTAGCGAATATGCATTAATCGATATGTGATGATGCTGGTCTTGTCTTTGACACGTGGATAGTAAACTTCCTAATTTGGGAACTAATTGAACTCAGCTTCCTTGTCTACCATACTTCGTATATCAAGAAAATGAATTCCCTTTATGTATATCTAGTTATGATGTTAGAAAAGTTTGGGACTTATGGATCATTTACGAAACAATTTGAGCACATAGTTCTTACTTGGTAAGTTGATACTAACCCTCCACTTTTTACAAATTTCAAGAGCTCTCAGTTTGAAAAATTATATTTAATATCTTAATTTTAAAACCTAGCTATGTTATTACCAAATGAAAGTGAGTATAGATTTAAGGAGGTCCCATAAAGGTGAGGCCCACTTGAGAATTATCAATTATTTGTATATTTGAGTAGATGCTCATAACAAGTATGTCTTTTGAATATTGTTGAGAAACATGTATTTTCAATATTGTTGATAATTTCTATATAGTATGTAACTGTTATTAATTTAATCTATATGTGTTTGTAGGAAAAAATAAAGTTATTATTTGATTGAAATTGAGTTTTAAAAGAAAACTCGAGTTTCACAGTGATAAACAAAAACTCCAATTGTTCAACTAGTCTAATAAGTCAAACTCGATTTTAGCTAAGGAACTTGAGTTTTCTAAGTAATATATTATTGTTATTAAAGTGACAAAACTCAAGTTATGTAAGAGTAATTCGAGTTTTACCAATTAGAAGTTTTGTAAAACCCAGGTTTCATTAAAAAAATTGAGTTTTCTAACCATGTTGACCCGATTTAGACAAGTCAATTTTGGATGGAAAAAATCTAAGTTTTATATGTCAATTCTATTTTCTACTTTATTATATATGCATTGCAATGTTAAAACTTGAGTTCCTTTACGAAAATTGAGTTATTATATAAGTTTGTAAAACTCTACTTTTTCTCTCTTACATTATTTTTTTCTTGTTACACAACTTTAGTTTCATAAGAAAGTCAAGTTTTTATGCACAAGTTGGTAACAATAAAAGTATAACAATAAATTAATCATATCATTCTATCCCCTTCTTTCTTTTAATCAAACAAAAAACGCATTCCCTCAATTTCCTTCCAATCAAACCAAACAAAGAAACATCCAACCCTCCTTTCCCTCCCCTCCATGTTGTTCGAACTGAACAGCCCTATAGGGAAGAATGAAGTAGCATGTTTTGATTGATTTTAGACATTACATGTGGAAATTAAGTGGCCCCACTAGTGTTAAAGTGACGAACGTTTTCAAGACTTAATGGATTGGGTATTGTTGCACCATTAAATATATTCATGTATAATTTTACTCCTGAAGTTTTAATATGGTGTCAGTAACACTTTTAGATATAGTTTATAGGTATTTTTATACTTTAACCCTAAAAAAAATATATATTTGAAACTTTTAAAGCTTATTTGTGTATATGAAACGATGGATGATCTGTATTGCAACTGTTTACAATGTACTTGAATTGTTTTACCTTGATCTAAAACGAGATTATATTTATTGGTTTGTGTTTTAGAATATTTGTTAGGGCATCGGCATTCATAATAGGCTTATGATGATCATGTGGTATGCCATTACTTGATGCACAATTGATGGCACTTGTTAGGACTTCTTCTGTGTTTTCCGTTGGCAAGATTGCATTGGATCTATAAGATGTATGACACATCATTAATTTTGTTCTCTTGAGAAGGGTAGCTATACTTCGAACTTGAGCTTTTGTACCCCTTTTTTTTTTCAGGCACATCTCAAGTATCGGTGAACTTGAGACAATCCAATTAGATGAATCTGTTCTTGTTAAACTGTGTTATTCTATAGCTCTAGTCAATAGAACAAGGGTAGACCATGATATGAGGGAGGCTACTTATTTCATTTATTCATATGTAATATAGGTTGTAAATGAAATAAGAGAGTTAATGTGGTTTGTTATTAAATTTAGAATGAACTTGAGACCAATTTAATATATGTTAAGTATATATATGTGGTCCTTTAGTTTTTGCATCAAATTTTATTTTTGTCCTTTAAGTTTAAAATGTATATTTTTAATCATTTAAACTTAACACTATTATTGACTCAGCAAATTTAAAATAATAATTCAGCAATTAAATGTTGACAAAATAATATAAATTTTAATTATTTAATATAAATGGAACATAATTTTAAAATATTAAAATACAAACATATTTTATTAGTGTTTAACTGTATAGTCATAACTTGAATTAGTATTTTTTTTGTCAAACAAAGTTTATCGTATTAAATTTAAATGATTAAAAATATAATTTTTAAATTTATGTGACTAAAATAAAATTTGATATAAATATGAAAGATTAAATATATGCTTTAACCTATATATAATATAATTATTGGATTTACTTTGTATTTGTGCGCTTTGCTGGTGTGTGCTAGAATATTAGTAGTTACTAAGACGTCAAAGATCTCACCCATGATATTGCCATTTTTAGGTGAGGGATCAAGTAGGAGTTAAGGGAAGTGAGGCCAAAGTCTCTATTGCGTTCATTGTGCGCATGCTAATTTATGTTTAATTGTCATGACACTATGAAGTTTTTATCTTATTTTCAGCCTTTTGATAATTTAATTATACTTTCTGGCTTCTCTCCCATTTGTAATCTCTTTTCAAGTAATTATGATTTAAAGGAGATTTTGATTGTCTCTTAGTTGCTTAATTGCAATCATAAACTATTTGAATTATATTTTCCCTTGGAATTTCATAAAATAATTCATTTTCTATGAATGTTTATTTGAGACTGAGCATCCAAGTTAAATTGTCTGTAACTATGAGGTAAATGTGTTATTAAGTGGGCCTGATATACTTCGGGACGAAGTCCCTAAACATTATATGATTTTCTTTTAAGTTAAACTGTAAATTTATCTGAAAAGTTTACTCAAGGATAATATTATTCAGGAAGTTTTCTTTTTGTCCAAATTGCCTAAGAAGAAGTGTTCAAATAGAGTAATATTACTTTTTAGTGTTAAAAATATTAATAGTCAATATTAATTTTTTAACAGTTAATATTAGATTTTTAACATGATAAGATAATATTGTTTCATTTTGAAACTTTCTAAGTGACATTGAACTTTAAAAAATGGCAACATTACTCCTCAACAAAAATTTTCAAAACAAATTTATACCTTAACTCCTTTTTTGTTAACAAAAACCCTATATGTTTACCTTCGGCCTTTCAAGAACGGATTGACTACAATCAGCATCCACTGGTTCAAAAATCCCTTAATTTCCAAAACAAATTTACACCTTAGCTCTCTTTTTTTGCTATCAAACTAACAGGAGTTAGTCTGAGTGATAAGCAACTCAGTATCACTTAAGCGATGTATCGAGTTCGACCCTTGACGTATGTATAAAATCTCCATTGGGAGACTCAGCCACCATAGCCAAGTGCACGAGGTGGGTCAGATCCTGATGTAGTTAGGACAAAGTTACAGTGAACCGAGTGAGCAACTAAAAAAAAACCCTATATGTTTACCTTCAACTTTTCAAGAACAGATTGACTGCGATCAGCATCCACTGGTTCAAAAATCTATGTACAAGGGATTTTACAACAGAAAAATAACAAAATCTGCTACAATATATTTTAGAACACTCACCAGTATCTAAGCACCAGGGAACCACAAATTTGCAACAATGTCCCAGAAATAGAGCAAAGAACACTCGAGAACATTGGAAAGAGGATTGAGGCGAGGCCAAAACCCACTAGCTTCACAAGGTTGACAACATGGCCCAAAGAAAACGAGAAACCATTACAAAATTTCGCAACCTAGGTTCGGAGGCAATCTCAGAGCTCTGGAAATGTTTGGAGGTAAAATGTTACCCTAAAGTAATTTGATGGTTAAAGCAATAATCATCAAATAGCTAAATACAATTAAAGGTCAAATATTTTTTCCATAAATAAGACGGTTAAAAGATAATTTATTTCAATCACAACCTTCAAGTGAAAAAAAATCAAATGCAATAGTGATAGCTTTGTTATAATTATTGTTTAAAATAGTAAATGATATTATCCTATAAAAAATAGAATACAAATTTAAATTTTAAGAAGCCATTTGTTAAGAGAAACGAAAACCTTTTGTACTTTAAACCTTAAAAAGTATTATACCTTCATCAAATTAAAAAAAAAGATAGAAATAGCTTTGTTGCAGGCTAGGAGTTCAGACCAACCTTTCAAGAAGTTGCCTTCAATATCTCACTACAAAAGAACCATCAAAATTAATATGACTGAGCTCAAGGCTGGGAATGTCCAGCTAGCTAGAGGAAGTAGAATTGGAGGTTTCTGCCATGGTGGCTGCATCAGCGCGCAAGAGAACTTAGGACTAAGCTCAGAAGCATTGAAAAGAGCATTGCGCAATAATAGAGCCACGTAAGCAACCATCAAGTCATCAATATACTCATTTTCCAGAAAAGAAGTCAATCCAACATTGGTCAACGCAAGGGACAGATGACCTTATCAATTATAATAGCAAAAGGATAGCCAAACCACACAATCTTTCTGGGTATAAAGTCGTAACGTGTAAACCCAAAAAATACCAAAAGCTTGAAAGCTTCTTGCGCATGGTGGGCGCCCATCAAATGGAAGCACCGTCAACAGAACGTAGCAGCAAATTTATTATCATTCGAGCTTCAGTCTCCTGCGACAATCCTTCCCTTTTCAGGGCTGTCCTTTAAGGTACAAAATTGAAACGACATGTTGTTTATCCAGCACATACCTGATGATCACCAAGTGCCTGTCCTGAATTAGGATGAGCAACAAAACCGAACTAAACAACCAACAGGCCAGAAAATTTTTCCCGCTTACATTAGTGGGGCCGAAATGTATCAGGATACATGAATTTTATGAGCCTGAGCGTTATGCTACAACATATTCATTTGTCTGTATGACTCAAAATCTAAATAGACCGGGGGTCCGTTATAACCATACATGTCAAAAGCTTTATTATCATCTGAAGGCACTAAAGAAGAGCCTTCTCTGCCTTTAAACCCATCGAGAGGTGATCCCCAAGGTGTTCCCTCTTGGTTCAGTCCCAATGCAGTTGGATTCTGTGGTGAGTTCCCAGCAGCCCTTCTGTTTGAGGAATTAGATGTCAAGGAAATGGACACTGGTTGCTGCTGCTGCTGTTGTTGGTTCTTCATCGGTGACTTTGGGCGTAGAGACTCAATTTCAGGTGTAGTCACAACCAAATGGGGTGCCTCGGTAGGTGGATTTCGTCCTCCACCTCCCTGCCATACTTTACCTTCTTTGTCTGCGAAATTCTTGGTGTATGCCTGAATTCATTAAAAAACCCAAAGGGTGGGGTGAATCAATCAAAGAGAACCCAAAAAAATGTACTTAATGCTGACAACAATAAAGTGAAGAACAATGAAATATTACAATTAAAGGGGAAACAGAGAGTATGACTCAATCTTTATATCATTCAACCAAAAGGATTTCCTACTAAATCTTTGGAAACGTATGCAATTAGCTTAATTTAAGACTGGAGTTCCCATTACATCCGTTTAACCATCTAGTTGCTCTCAGGCCAGATTTATTGTTCCTTAAGTTTCCATTACATACGTTTTCAATCATCCAGTTCCTTCCTGACAGAACACTGGAAATCTTGTTTTTCCACTTCACGCCCATTCCTTAAGAAAGCTACAGTTAGATGACAAGAGACACAATACCATGTCGCTACCTCTCCCTCCACCACCCACCCTAGCAGGCCATAGCCCAAATCTCAATGGACATGGGTCCCTCAGGTAAACATATCTTACTGGAGTATACGTCAAGCAAATTTAAGTGCATGTATCAACCAGATGTCAAAACACATTAGAAGGCACAAAATTGACTACTTTAAAAAATTAAAAGAATGAAAAATTAAAATATATTAAACCGACGACTCTCCTAAGTACACGGGCATTTCTGAGAGGTACATCATTTCAAATTTCTCACCACTGCATTGAAATTTGAAGATGACAGTCCTTTACCAGCCGTGACCCAACCAGCTCGAATATTGTGGTCTTCACCAAAGAGTTCAAGCCTCCTCCTTCCAAGGGAAAAGTGCTCAATAATCCTATACATATCTTCAGGCTTTTGAGTTGAACCTGCATTATAAGAACAAGAATTGATGGGATGTCCATTTCATTATTGCATACGATGACTGGAATCATGTAGTAGCACATATAAAACGAATTATGTTATAATACCTTCATAAATTGTGGAAACATCCTAGAAAAAGATTTTCTAATCGATGCATATTTCTATACAAATTAATACCAGTGACAATAGTTATTGACAATTGAATCTATTTTCATATAATCGAAAAATTTATTGCACCTAAATGCTCTCTTTCTTGTATAAACACAACACAATTAATATTTTTAAACCATAAAAACTGTAAATTAAGGCTTTGTTTTCTTATCCCCTATTCTTAATTATCTCTTTAAAACCATCCAACTGCATCTCATATAAACATTCTCTTCTGCCTCTTTATCTCATTTTGTCTCTGCTCACTCTATTTTTCTAGTTCGTTTAAATATACTAGAGCAGACAGGCATCCATATTGTATCCCAACCCTCGCCAAGAAACTTGCTTGCCATTTCATTTTTTTTCCTACTCCACGCTCCAATCCTTAGTTTGAGAGTTAGGAACCAAAAGCACACGTTCTCATCACTTCACACCTTAAATAAGATTACACAGTGCCACCCAATGGACTGGGTTATGTTTCACATTTTTTAAGGACCTGACATTAGATAGGGTCAAGCCATGTTAAAAAACTTAATGGTAAAAATATCATCATGCTTAGTTCAACTTAAAATAAGAAACAAAGAATAAACTGAAGGAGTGGTCTAGAACTGGCTAGGCAAATGAATAATTACCACAATAACAATATAATAGCCTATGTGCAAATTTAAGCAACCAACCTCCCACTCAAACCTTTTTCTTTTAACAAATGAACACTGAGCTTACAGTGCTGGGAAACAAGATAAAAAAGTAGGGCAAGATATAATGTTCTGAAGGCAGTCTAGCAAATACTTTAAAACAGATAAATAAACAAGAAAAGATCAAGACAATACAGAAAGTCGCAAAATACAGAAAACTAATAAAATATCTTAAAAGTGACACTTTCTATGCATGCAGATTAAGAGACAAACAAATTACTTTGATGCGTGACTCTTATTCTCCTTCATAACTAAAGTCTGACATTTAAAGATTTGGTGCAAATTATCCTTTAGACAACAGCAAAATTAATGATCCTGGCGAGTTAAAACAATTATAATATATGTTTATATTCTCATTCTTCCTTTCTCCATTTATCTCTCACTCCCTCCCTCTTCTCCACAGTTGGCTTTACTAAATGAGCCTACATCAGCAACATTTGACCCAATGATTTTCTTGTTGCAATGGGCTAGGGAAAATCTTGTCACCTTTGACACACTCTTGAATACTTGTGGTACAGAACCAAATCTTTCATCACTTTAAGTTTTCTTATCCTTACCATCCCTCAAAGTCGATGAAATCAGCAGACACAAAATGTTGAGTGGATAGACTTAGTGTCTTAGTCCTAAAATCACCCTTGTGTTAATGGTTACATATTTTTCCTTAGTTCAAATATGCTTCTGAAGTGCTTTTTTACCTTCACTCTGATTGTCCTTTTCCTTCTCCTATTCTGCCTCCGTTGCTCCAAACATCTCAATATGGCAGTGGGAAAATTCCAATCCCCTTCTCACTTTCAAGGCATGTCCCCTGATTTAATCAATGTCGAAGTTGAGAATGAAAACCTCTTCTTCCCTGCATAACATAGCTTGTCAACACGACTAGCAACATTCATCTCTTGCCTGCATCCTTATTCAGCCCACTAATCTTAACCTGTGGTAGATGGTTTCTATCCCCAATGGGTATTGGGCTATGAATCAATAAACCCCACCAGGCAGATGAGATTCCTTACTTTGATGGCTTTTGATAGTTTATCAGCTAGGCTTTGTGGTGCAATTTTCAACTTAATACTCTCTTTTTCTTTCCTCCCTCTTCAACTTCAGTTACTTAATGATTTTATTACTTTAGCCTTCAAATTTGCTAAGTCTTCCCCAAAAAAATGGTGGGAAGCGTTGATTGATGATCTTTGGTAGATTGCTTCTTAACTTCTTCCTCATTTTTATCTCTTCCTTCCATCATCCTTTAAATTCTCACAATCTCTATCATTTCTTTCATATGTTTATTCATGCCTCTCCTCAAGCCCCTCAAGTTGTCTTCTCATGAGTAATTTCTTCTTTCCATTCTTTTATTCACCATATCCCCAAACGAAATTGTTTAAGTACCAAATGATAGGAACTTGACTTTTTCTACAAGAACAGGACAGAATGTGCTAGATATAGCTAAAATAACTCAGGCAACAAGGTCCGCATCATGTAAACACATCAATCAAAACAGTATTTATTAAACAAGTTTAAGTTCCTAGAGAACACCATATATTCTAGTTAAAGTGATCTTCCAGCACAGTAGCCTTCAAGCATATAAGAAGACCATAAAGGCTAACACATACAACATTTGAATCCTTTTTCTATTACCAAGACTTCATCCGGTATGTATGATAATTAACGCACAGGCAAACCAAAACCCATCCAAAACCCTGCAGAACATCAATTTGGTTCAGTTCAGTAGTTTGGCTCATTTCAAAACTCTATATCAGAGAAATGATGTTCACAAACTTCTGTCCAAGAACACCCCTTTCAAAAATGCATTTGTTATGCATCTGACTTCCAATTTACAAAGAAAAATAGTTTATGGGAGCATAGTCACATTAGCAGTTATCCTCAGATTGTGCTCAGACAGTCATGTACGTAGCATTACGTGAAACATTAATTTGCACTAACATATGGAAGTTTAATAAGAAAATGCAAAACGCTGCCAACGCTTAAATAGGAATGGGTATTTTTGGGGAATTGCTGGGATTGCCAAAGTCCTTTGATTTTCTTAGACTTCAGTTTTCTTTGGTCCCACGAAAATAAACCATCAAAATTCCTACTCAAATTGAACCATACTATTCTATTGGCTATTGCTCAATCAAAAACCTGTATTAATTTGAACAGTTACGTTCCTTAAAAACTCGTAAGGGTATGATACTAATCTCGTTTTAATAGATGATATGGTTTATTTTGCCTCTTCCAAAAGATTCTGAACTCCAATTCTCAACTATTTATATTCACTTTCTCTGATTTGATACCTTGAAAGTTGCAAAAGTGAGTTCAATCACACGGAAACCAAAAATAGTGATGATAATAACACCACAATTACTATTTAAGGCTTAACTGGTACCCCATGCTGTATCACAAATTAACTGGAAGATCATGCAAACATCAAGGTAAAAGAACCAATTCTTCAGTTCTGATTTTTGCGGATATAAACAGATACAAAGGCTGATTTTTTAACAAGTCAATCCCCAAAAGCAGATAGCAGAATTTATAACTGGTAAGAAATTTAAGGGATTGAGCAAAATATCATTATTTAGCTAGAATAAAAAATGATTCTTTATTCCATAACCACAAATGATGATACTAACCATAAGGAGGTTCTTCTGCGATAATTACATCAGTGTCAATGTTGGCATGAATTATATGGCCATCAGTACTTCGACGGACAGTTCCTTTTATGCCCATCAAGCAGTGCTCCTTCACCACAGCAAAATCAAACAGTTCAAGGTAACATGCCATACTATTTATATAGCATTAAAAAAATCATGTTCGACTAGATAGATGTAGTTGCAATAATACAAGATGTAAATTTTAACGGACCTTGGAATGCTGAAACAAAGTATGTGAATCATGCCGCAGTCCTGGAGTGGCATTATTTTTATTTGTCTTCACCCAACATATATCTTCACACCTACGGAATCCCCACTGTAGAACCCCACATAGAAAATGAAACAAAAGAAAGAAATTAATCAGCAGAACATATGGATAGGATATGATAAGAGCGACCACCCACAATTAAAGTTCAGTTATAAAGATGATTCTAATTTCCAGATCAAGTACCTTCTTTAGACATTGGCGACCTTGTTCAAGGCCTACACCATCTCCCACCCAAAGGAAGATGAACGAAGGAGTATCACCTATAGCCTTAAGGAAAGAAAAGAAGGGAAAGAAATTAGATTTCTCAGCTAAAGATTAAAGTACAATGAACTTAATAAAGAAAAACAAAACGGAAAATGTCTTTAAATAGTAATAAATCATACCAACTAGTATATACAATCAAAGACATTGTGCAGAAGCCATTCTAAGAAGGGGGCACTCCAACAGGAAGTACAAAATTTGTAAAAGCATCAAAGAAAATCAGAATCTCAAGTTTCTTAATACACCATAAATTGCATGACAAGAAATGATTCTCCGCAAACAGCCTTAACAAAAGAATGTACTGCAAAAACAGGGGAATCTTACCTCAATCTTAAGATTCATTATTTCTTCAAATGTCCAGTAGTCCATATGGTCAGCAACACCAGGGGCACGGTGAACATACTCTTCCCAAGGGGGATCCACAAGAATGACATCAAACTTAGTTCCAAAGAACTCAGGAGACAATTCAAACTCTTTTAGATCACATTTAAAATACACGGGAGGAGAAGCAGATTTTGCAACAATTTCATCCTTTTTCTGTATAAGCTCCCTAAGCTTGGGATAATCTTCTACAACATTTGTTAGTTCAAGTTCCCTTATAAAATTTTGTGGCCTCATACCAGAGTCAACAAAGTTTTGAGAATAATCATTCTGTTCACCTCTTGAAGGAGCTTTACTAGGAGTTCCATTGCTTTTTGGAGGAACCCATCCCCCAGGAGATTTATCAGATGATGATCCTCGAGCCATTTGTCCTGTAGGATTAAAGCCAGGACTAGAAATGCCAGGGGAAACACCTCTACCAGGGCCTGATTCGTTATAATACATTGCAGGGTTTGGCGGGTTCCCCAAGTTGGCAGGAAACCTTGGGCCTCCAGGTGGCATGGGAGAAAGGCCAGGGGGAACAGCTAATATATTCATATCAACACCTCGAGCACCAGGCCAAACTGGTGGACTAAATGGTGGAATGAAGACTCCAGGTGAAATTGGTGGACCAGGAGCAGGTGACATGCCAGAGGCAAGAGACTGCATTGGTCCAGGTGGAGGCATTCCAAGAGGGCCAAATGGTGAGCCCATCATTGGTCGTGGCATTCCAACTTGTTGGTTATCTGTTCTAGGCAGCCTAACCCTGCCTCCTCGACCAACTCTATTCCATTTTACTCCATGTGGACCACCTCTGTTATATGATCCAGACTCTCTGTTTCCATGCTGAGACTGTGAACCACCACTACTAGAACTTTGACCCCCAGAACTACGACCAACCACAGAACCTTTCTGACTTCTTCCTCTTCCTCCTTGGATATCGTAGTCAACATCAGTATATCTCTCCTTCAATTCTTCACTAGGAGCTCCAGCGCCGTATAAATCACCCTTCCTTGCTTTGTCTTCATGTAGATATGACCATTGTTCATCACTCGCACCAGATTTAGTATCATATTGGTGATTTACTTCAGTTTTCCTGTAGAAATTGGACTCAGATTCTGCTTTCCCATAGTCAATAGGCTTGGTTTGGATCTCTATCACATCATAATCGTCATTTGAAATTCCAAAATTTGATGAAGTTTTAACTGCTTCACCTCTACTTCCATCTTTTCTACCACCAGACCGACCAATTCTCTCCCAGCCATGTCTTGGCAACTCCCATTCTCTATTGCGAT
The DNA here is from genome assembly GCA_037074615.1 of Leucaena leucocephala. NCBI lineage: Eukaryota > Viridiplantae > Streptophyta > Magnoliopsida > Fabales > Fabaceae > Leucaena > Leucaena leucocephala. Next base: position 18,701,357 of record CM073519.1, read on the forward strand.
AAAAAACAATATCACTATTTTTTGACTTTTTATCAGTATTACTTAATTGCCTCCTTCTCCAACTCTCTTTAGAACTTTCACGATCCTTATTCTTGTCATCCTTATAAGCATCTTTCTCAAATTCCTTCCTTTGAAAGCTACTGCTCCTTTCATAATCAATATATGAGTTTTCTGAATCTTGGTGACGTCTTCCACTTCTCTCAGGACTAGTGGATCTATTTGTGTGCCCTACTTCTCTCGATGTTTTATCCTTACCATGCATATTTCCATCTTCATCTACATGTAATGGCTTATCCCAACTTTCATCATCACTGGTGGCTGATCTCTGGTGCCTCAACTTATAATTTCTGTCCCTTTCCAATCTGTCTTTCAAACTAACCTCTAGAGATTCTAACTTGCCTTTGTTCTTGGCTCTCTCAAAATCAGCTCTTCTCTCTTCTTTACTGTTAGATTTGACAGCCTTGTCACTAGAATCTGGCCCCCTGGATTTACCCTCTCCAAGTTCATTTCTAGAAGATGCACTCCTCTCTCTAGAACTCTCATACTTGGAATCAGAAGCTATACCACTTCCAACATCACCCTTTTCACAATAATCATCATCTGTCTTCCTAATTGTGTCTGCTTCATCCCATTTTCTTCTTGAACTTCTTACTTGCTCAGAAGACCCATGAACCTTCTCTTGACTGCTTTTCCTCTTTTCTGAGACTTTGTCCATGCTTCCAAGCTCATCATGTAATTTTTCCTCGTTGCCTCTACTTCTATTCTGTGAACTATCATACTGTAAACGCTTGGAAGAAATTCTTCTCTCACTTTCATCAGCACGACTATGCCCTCTACTCCCCATCTCATTATCCCCACCATCTTGCTTGTCTAAATCTCTATCTCGGTACAAACTACTCAACTTTTCCAATGAGCTTTCCTCTTGCCTTTTCTTCAATTTTTTAAAGCGTGAATCTTTCCTGGAATCATAATCATTGTCATCACTGTCAGCTCTACTTGAGCCACTAGATCTCTTCCTAGTCTCACTTTTATCACCAGAACTCTTTCTTCTCCCACTACCATCTAAACCATCAATCTCTTCCATATTCCCAGATTTTCTTGACCTACTTGACTTGTGCTTATCATTGCCCTCCCCCTCTTCATCACCAACCCTGTCACTCTTCACATCTGAGCCACATACCTCCCGCTTCGAAAAAACACGAGCACTTTCAGGTGAATCCATTTTTGAGTTGAGCAAAGGGGAAAGAACAATAACCAATGTAGTGGCTCTATTCACAATTCAGCTATGATCCATTTAACAAGAGTAAGTAAAAAAATGCTTTGCTCCAAAATAATGAAACAATTGAGCAGATGAATCCCCAAATTTTCTCACTTGACGATTGTCTGTATATACCTATGTATACTTTAGAAAAGAAAGCTTCGCAAAAATTTCACTATTAGCAACCTTCACAAATAGAGCAGCCTTTTCGTTGAGTTAGGATGCTTGTGCTAAATGAAAATTAAAAGGATGAAACTCAGGGAAGTGCAGCCCATGAGACTTGAAGCAATATTGACACTTGAGTTTGGTGCAGACCTTCTTTTCTAAAAAATGTAAAGCAAAAGTTAGAAAGATATAAAAGAAAAATAGAGAGAAATGGGACGAGCATAACAGAAATCTTGAATATTTACATTGAGCATCAATTCAAACTATAATGATTGTACAAAAATGTGGACAAGTCCAAATGACCAGTTGGGCTGTTGAAACAAGAAGATCAAACGGCTATAACATTTTCAGAATGAGGATAATGGCTGAACAAGGAACTGTTAATTTTGAACTCAAGAAAAAGAACCTATTTTCTGTTGAAACATTATAGCCAGACTAATAAATAAGAGCAATGCAATGCTATAAGTTAAACCAGGAAATCAAATTCAAGTTTGTGAAGCTACAAGTAACTATTATTGCTTTTGGTAGAAACTATGAAAATTGAGTTGAAAATTTGAGTAACTGTTTATCCAACGGAATCACTAACTCTAACAAAGTTATCCAAGCTAATCTAGAATCAACACGTTCCCAACATCATCCATAAGTTCTCATCAAAACAGCCACATAAACTCCCTTCGTCACAAATCTCTACTTCTCTTTCACCAAGAAATTGCTTAATAGAAGCCAATTTCACGTTTAAGAGAGAAAGAAAACAGAGAGCGTATCTTAACTAAACGCTGCCAGAACATTTGCTTTGACCCAATTATTTCATAACGCGGAAGATACATTCAAACGAAGAAATTTGGACACTAATATCTATCCCAATGCAGAAAATGACCATCAAATCCTCAAAAAAAGGGGAAAAAAACAAGCAGCAAAACAGAACCATTCAAGTAACAATAGACCGTCCTAGTCAAAAATTGAAGGACTTACTTTGCTCGAACGATTCCCATGTAGACGAAGATAGCGAGGCCAAGGATGCCAACGAGGTCCAGTTGCGGCGAGTCCATCGAAAGCTCTTCCTCTAACAGTGCTCAAAATCCTCAATGCCCCAATTCTTGTCCGCTTACATTCCACTTCGAACCTTCGTTGCTTCTGCTACTCAGTTCAACACTTTCTCTCTCTCTATCGATTTCGTGGCTTCCTCTCGCTCTCTCCCTCTCGCAGCTCCGCTCTGTGCATGCACCGTCGTCCGTCACTCTTGAGATGCCATCCAGCACAAAGGTGAGGGGATTAGGATTCCAATAATTTGCGGGTAAGAAAACAGAGACAAAGAAAATAGTAATTTTCTTCTCCAACTATAGTAGCCCCTGGAATTTTTCAACAAGTCACTGTAGCTTAGCTTCATAAATTTTTTCTTTGGTCACCAATTTCATAAAATTTTTAAATTAATAACTAACATTAATCCCATAAGCTTATAAATTTAGAAAAAAGACAGAAAAAAACTCTAAAAATAATAAATTATAAATTAACTATGTTATTAACACTATATCAATATTATTAACATAATATCTTACTTTCACATTTAATGAGCATTCAATAATGGATTTATTACTACTATATTTCTCTCTTTTTTAAGCATGTTAAGAAATTTAGAGATCTTGATCTTCAATATTTATTATTAGGGAAAATGACATCTAAGTCCCATAGAAGGTATAAAATGTCAAAAAAATCCTAAAAAATGGCATAATTAATGTCAAGTCCTACAAGACCTCATATAATTTTTTTCTAATTATAAAAAGATATAATTGTCCCTAAAACTGAAATTTTTACTTTTCTTTCTCTTTCCCGTAATCCCCTTTCATCAGCATCAGGACTCTCTCTCTTCCTGTGTCTTGCTGCCCCTTCTCTCAGCGTTTCTCACGTTTGCGCTCGCCCAATTTCTAAAGATCTTCACCACCTGGTTCGTGCTTATGCCTCTTCTTTCTTTTTTAATTTTTCAAGGTTTATGTAGATCTTACTTTTTTGGGTATGCTTCCATTTTATTTATTTTTTATGTTTCATTGCTTTACTCACTGGTGGATTTGGTTTATGATCTTTATTGCACTCAACTTTCCACATGCTGATTTGTAGCTCAGTATTTTTCCTGATACTACAGAAAATTATTTACTTCCTTATCTATTACACAGAAGCCAGCAGGGTTTGTAACTCCTTGAGCTCTATTTAACTTTGACAGGGCAGGATCGTCATAGAATGCTGCAATTTTAAGTATATAGGTTTGTATTTGAATAATAGTGTTACTGTTGATAATTTATGTTAGATCTAGAGGTTTAAAATTTAGCGTCTATTATTGGTCACTTGGTCCAGTAGGAATGAAGATTTTCTCCTATACCTTCTAATTTCTATTGATCAAAGGAATAGTGAAATTGAAATTTTCTAGGCGGATTTAGGGTATGCTTTTAGTATTTTTACATTACTACTCCAAGTAGTTTTGCGTTTCCCTTCTAGGAAGGATTGATGAATGATGATTAGATATAGTATTCATAATATCTAGGATATGTTGTTTGCATTGGCCGTATTATGTGATAATTTATATTAAGAAAACAGAGCATGAAAGGGAGACTTTAAGACCTAATTTACACCTCTTAATATTCTTATTGTGGAAGACTATGGAGCTACTGCTTTTTTTTCTTCTTTCTTAAATATTAGCTGAAATTTGAATCAACTTCTGTATTTCATCCTTCAAAGAATTTAGGCACTTATTTTAGTTAGAGCTTTTTCACATAATCTTGGGGTTTTGATAAAATTTTATCGATTGGTTTCATTATTTAAGGTCTTCCTTGTTTTATACATGAAGCTAACTATTTAGTTTCATATTCTGTATGACTTATGCATGTGTTTGTTGACATGTTAAGTTGGACTTCATAAGTGTGGTAAAACTTGAGGTTCTTGATACCTAATAATGCAGCTGCACATTAGGCTCTTGAATAATTTTGTTCCAACAATCCTAAGTAAGATGAGCTCAAGTTTTCCAGATTTTTCTCCTAGATACTGTGTCAGCTGTAACAGTGGCTATAGGTCTCCAAGATTTTGCAGTTGTGGAGTTATTTGACAAATATGAAGATTTTGCACATTTTTTTGAAAGGAATTGGAAGACATGCAGTGGAAATTAACTTAAAAATTTTTCCATTCCTTGCCAGGATCTACTGTATGTGTTTAAATCAAGTGGGAAGAAGCATTACCCTCAGTGTTCCTCAGTGACTTCCACAACTTCTCTCTGCGGCTGGTGTTCTCTTTTCGATCGCAAGAAGTTGACAGAGTGTTCCTCAGCGACTTCCACAGCTTCTGGTCACGACGTTCACAGCTTCTCTCGGCGGCTCGTGCTCTCCTTCTGATCGCAAGAAGTCGACGACTCAAGTCGGCTTCCTCTACTGGTATCCACACGAATAGCGTTCCAACCACGAATGATGTGCTAGCGCCTCCTGTCCCTCCAGGGCTTTCTCAAGAATTCGTCATCTCCGTCTCTATTTCGGCAATTTCTTATCTGCAAACCTTTTGCGGATTCCCATTCGGCCTTTCTGTGTGTATTCAAAACGCAGCTCCTAAAATCATATATATAAGATGCTATTCGTTTTCCTCAACCGAATTGGATTTTGGAGTTAATCTTATATTAATTCTAAAATTAATACAATATCACATATTGTATAATTTGATAAGAAACTAATTAAATAAATAATATTTATATTAAATCCGTCCCACAGATTTAATTCACCTATTTATTTAATTTAAAATAAAGATAAGACTGAACTATATTTGATTTATTCTCATAAATCAAATTTGAGATATCATATCAATTTGAATTTCAAATTCAAACGTGATAGAGATTTAATTTATCCTTATAAATTAAATCTTGTAAATATCTCTTATATGAGATATCCTATCAATTTGAATTTTAAATTTAAACGTGATAGAGATTTAATTTATCCATATAAATTAAATATCATATATCTCTTATATATAATGTATATATACGAATTTATATATATACGAATATAAATATAAATAAATATATACATCCACCCTGGATCATTCATTGAATCTGGACATGTCTTAGATTCAATAAATCTGGACATCATAGCTCATGTTGGGCTATTTTGTGTGCGACCCTGTAGGCCCATATGAAGTTGACAGTGGGCCATTTGCTATACTGGCCCACAAGTCGCAAGCGGTCTCTAGCAAAACATAACAACTACCCAAATCATATGAGGATCAATAAACGATGTAACCTTTTATACAACCATATCATGTCCCTTCTGTCACGTGATATTTTGGTCATGGATGAGGCATGGTGAATGTCATCCTCCAATTCCTGTCTGTTACTTTCTCGATCCCTGAGTAGTCTGACTATAGAAATGGAACTACCTTTCCATTATAGTATGGCCATACATTTCTAAGAGTCACTCATCGAGGGACCCAGTAATATCTCTCTATGAATGTGAGGGAAAAATTCCATCTTGACCATTCACATTCCTCCGCATGAAAAACCACTAAGCCTGAACATAGTCTTTAAGACAATGATTGGCCCCTAGGGCACGATTTCCAACATTTTTATCTACAGTCCAGTCTGTTGCAGGCAGATACTAGCCAGGAGAATAATGTTTATTTCTTGCTTCCTGTTGTACCTTTTGTAATGACTAATTTTAAGTTTGATAATATTTAGCTTTCATTCAACTTTGATCCATGTGCAATGTAATGGTGGTTTGCTCATCAAGCCAAATTTTGCTATAACTATGCACTCTCACTTAAACATACTACTAATCATCTTACTTTGCTTATATATATGTCTAGTTCAATTTCGTGGTCTTTTAAAATCCATTAGATATTTTTCTTTGGTGAAAGAGAATTTGATTGCTAATCTAATTTACTTTACAATGAACCCCATCACCTGCACTAAGAACCCCATCAACTGCAACTAATAACACCATCACCTGCACTAACAACCCCAGCCCCTGCACTAACAACTATATCAGTTGCAACTTATAACCCCAGCACCTGCAATAACAACCCCAGCACCTGCAAATAACAACCCCATCAGCTATAACTAACAACCTCAGCTCCTGTACTAACAACTCCATCAGCTGCAACTTATAACCCTAGCACCTGCAATAACAACCCCATCACCTGAAATAACAGCCCTTGCACCTACAACTAACAACCCCATCAGCTACACTAACAACCCTAGCCACGATGATGAGTAAACCCACCTGGCAACACACCGTACTGTTCTTTTATTTCATAACAAAGCGCGAAAATTCTCATTTCTTCTTTAATGCTTTTTTATTTCACAAGGCCATTTAAGGTTGGGGTTTTTAGTGCAGCTGATGGTGTTGTTAGTTGCAGCTGATAGGGTTCTTAGTGCAAGTGATAGGGTTCTTAGTTGCAGGGGCTGGGGTTGCTAGTTGCATATGCTAGGGTTGTTATTACGGGCGTTGGAGTTGTTAGTTCAGGTGCTGGGGTTGTCAGTACAGTTGATAGGGTTGTTAGTTGTAGGTGATTGGGTTCTTAGTGCAGGTGATGGGGTTCTTAGTTGCGGGGCTGGGGTTGTTATTGTAGGTGTTAAGGTTGTAAGTGCAACTGATGGAGTTGTTAGTTGTAGCTGATAGGGTTCTTAGTGCAGGTGATGGGGTTGTTAGTTGTAGGGGCTAGGGTTGTTAGTTATAGGTGCTGGGGTTGTTATTTTAGGCGCTGGGATTGTTATTGCAAGTGCTCAGATTGTAAGTGCAGGTGGCGCAAAAATGACGCACAAATTCTTGAGCCATCATATTTGAAAATTAATTCCACATATATTTAAAATTAATTCCTCTCCTTGTACAACCTATGTAAATCATCTTTATGCAGAAAACAATTCTAAATTCCTTTCCTAATTTAACACGAGAAACGGTTCTGAAGGTGAAAACTAACAAATAAACTATATTTAAAGACACCTTCTGACCCAAAATAACAACAAAACCCCAAGCTGTAGCATTTGCAAAAACGTATTCCCCTCCTAAAATATTGTAAATAGCCAGCTTCAAGGACTATATAAATCCTTGACTAGAAAATCACAACAGGTCTATCTCATCATGAAAAGATTTTCATGTTCTGAGAGTTATCTTCCCCTTCCCAAAGTTGCCTAATCATATTTCCAGGGACATTACTTGTTACTAGTTCTGACATTGTAGCCAACAGAGTAAAGATGGAAGAGGAGAACTCGTTGCCTTCTTCCCCTTCATTTTCTTTTTGAGAACTCTGCAGTTCTCTCTATTTTTCCTTTGATTCAGCATATCATCTCAATAACAGCTGGAAGAACAAAAAAATTTCTTAGAAGGAACCCCATATATTCCCCATCAAATTAAATATATACGCCACCCTTCCCTGAAATGTCCTCTACCTTAATAGAGTGTACCCTACAACACAAAGATCATTATGACTCAGTATCATAACAAATCGTGAGCTTGACAATGTATTAAATCATAAAATAAACAATTAAACAAAATAGAAAGAAGAAGATGCCATTATGTCAATAGCATGATAAGGACCTAAAGTTAAGGATTCACATATCTATCAAAACCAAAATTCAAAAACACATGAATTAATGAATTAAAACAAAAACAAAAAACACTGCATTTGCAGACTTGTTCGCCAGGAAGGGAACTCACGTTGTATTCTTTACCAAAGCGAGACCGTAGATATGGAAGAAGCTGCTTTCACTCTCTACCCGTCTAACCATTAGCACTTGCACCAAAGTCCCAGTATCAAAATATTTAAATCTAATGGCCACCATTAAGTTCATATATCATTAAGAAGGAAAATGGGTTATTTTTCCACCAAATTTTCTTGGTGGCCAAACAGAGAAAATGGAGCGGGGATGAGAAAAAAAAAACAAAGAAACTAACCTCGAGGATTGACAACAAACACGAGGTCGCGTTGTCGAGATGGAGAAGAGGAACCAATACCACGGAAGCGTTCGGAGGAGAGATCGGGGGTCATTGGCGGGAGCTCTGATATGAAAAGCGAGGGTTTAGCCATGGGCATTCTGCTTCCTAATGCCACAATTTGATTCCTATAATAGTTGCTTTGAAAACTATGACATGCCATGTTTTTTATTTCACAAGGTCATTTAAGTCTTTTTACAATTAGAAAAAATTCATATGAGATCCCATGAGATTTAAAATAAATTATAGCATTTGGTGGGACTTTTTATCATTCAATTGCTTCCATAAGACCCAGATGTCATTTTTCCTTATTATTATCACTCTATTGAGAGAGATTTTAAAATATTTATTCCTTTTTATGATATTGGAGTAGGATTGTAATATTATAGAAAATAAAGGGGAGTGAGAGAAACATCTTGTTGATGTACTAAGATATCAAGAACATGATGAATCTTAAAAATTAATAGAATATTTAGAGGAGTTTTAAGTACTGGACATAGGCCAAATGATTTGATTGAATTAATATAAATTATCTGTATATATCTTCTCATTTATACGCTTCTCTTATCGGCGATATATTTCTTAAATTGATCTTCATTTTTTAATTTAAGTTTAAAATTTTTAATATTATCCAATTTACTCATCTCTTAAATGAGACTACGGTTCTAACCAGAAGAACTATAATTTTTTTTATGCAATATTTCATGAACATCAAACATATTATATCTAAGATTCATTGTTTCTAAAAGTTTGATTTTTTGTTGTTGTTGTTGATGATTTTAAATCGAAGAATCGTTGTTTATGGAGGATCTTCGTTGAAGGCTTATTCTTTCGGGTTGATTCGGCAAATGAGGATTGATGGAGAGGTTGGAAGGGAGAGATTTTTTTTAATCCAGGGTATTTTTATACTTTTTGCTCCGATTTTAAATGCTTATAAGTACTTTTGCTTTTATTTTAAAAAACCTATGGTGCTAAACACTATTTAAAAAAAATATATGAGTATTTTTGTACCTTAAACTAACAATTATTTATAATTATATTTATGTTAATGACCTTGATGTGTTTTATTTAAAACCAAAACAATCATCAGATAGAATAATCCTTCCCATTTGATATGCTCAGACCTTACTAAAAAAAAAACTCAAGGGGGGATAATTTAATCTTTTCCTAGCCAAGAAAATGTCTTTCCACCAATATGTGAAGGAAGCACTTCCCATACATAAAGGAATATATCTTCCCATGAGAAAATTACAAGTGCTTTTTTCCAAGCACCAAACGTGCCAAACTGCCAACAGATGGGAAAATTTACAGCAAACAGGTTGTAATTGTTTTTTGGTATAAAAAAAAGGTTGTAATTGTGTTTAAACAAAATGGAAAAAATAAACATAGTAGAAAACTGGAAAACAACATTACATTTTTTTTTATATACAAGACAAAATGATATTAAAATACCAAGTCAAATTTACAGATAAAGAGGACTCACATTTAAACTAGATAGCCTAATAAAACATGGTATTGAAATGATGTTGATGCTAACAGAGGAAAAATGGGAATTAAAGCTCAAATTTTCTACTAGGTTATGTTAAGGTTGGTGAGAGAGTTAGCAGGAAACAGGATAAAACATTCTTCACACAATGGACAACGAGGGGAAGGCTAGAAGCAGCATCAATATGACCTGTATTATGAATCCAAAATATAGAGGCCCTTAAACATTTGAGATGAAAATCAGTGCCTACAGTTGCTCGGTTATTCCATAGAAATTCTTTTAAAGGAGACTCTTTATGACAGATGATCCCATGACAGTAGTGAGTTGCTAATCTCTTGTATTTGTGTAGCGCAATACCCATCTTTCATCATTAGTATGACCAGAGCAGTGAAGAGGAGATAACTTCAAATTTGTTGATGATAATTGGAAAGTCAGGGATGAGAAAATTGAGCAACATTTAACCTCTTGTAAGATATCCGAAGGAACAATTCGTTTCCCATGATGCAAAGCCACATTTCTTTTCCCCATATGGTATGAAGTAAAAAAAATTGGCGAATCAAAGAGATCAATCCATCTTCAAACAACTGAAGCAAAGTTTATTTAAGCCAGACTTTGAATTTAATAAAGTTCAGAGAAGGAATCCTGATGAGTAAGCTTCCAAACCAAAGGGATCTTGTTAAAGGGCATTATACAAATAAATGTTCAAGAGTTTCCTCAACATCATAGCCAAATAGACAGAGTAGAGGTATTCATGTGATGGTTCTTCAAGATGTCACAAGCAGGCAAGGCATTGTTCAGTAATTTCCATAGGAAAAGAAGATTCTTGAGGGGAAGTTGAATTTTCCATAAGAATTTCCAAAAAACATCATGAGCTAAATCTCTATGAGGCTATTGTAATAAAAGTTGGGACGTTCCATCTTTAACTGTATAAATACATGATGTGTTGCCAGTCCACATCAGAGAATCCGAAAGATTTAAAATGGAAATGGGTGTGTGCAAAATTGCTTATGCAGTGTCGGGGGGATATAAATTACGAACCAGAGGGATATTCCATGAGACAGAATTCCAAGAACATGGAACATGAAATAATAAATCAGCTACAAGATGAATGTTCATCAATGAAGCTTGATCCTACTGCATGGATCACCAAAGGTTTTGAACAATTAGCAGGGTATTTTCAGCAAGGCCCAAATCCAGGATGAATTGTAAGGGTCCTTGATGATATTAGGGGTGTCAAGGTCAATAGTGTAGAGGCCAAAAGAGAGTGAGACTCAGATGAAATAATGGGCCAAATTTATTTAGCAAGAAGAGCTTGATTAACAAACTTTGTTGCCTGCAAGCCTAAACCCCCTTTTTTATGGGTGAAAATAGATGGTCTCTCTAAAGAAGATGAATTTTCCTCTTTGCACTGGAAGAAACCCAAAAGAAATTCGCACAAGAAGCATTGATGTGATCACAAATGTACTGAGGTAATTTAACATAAGAGATAATATGAATATTAACAGAAGCAAGGATAGATTTGACGAGTTAGTCTTGAAGCTTGAGAAAGAAGCTTAGATTGCTAATTCCCAATTCTTCTTTCAACGGAGTCAATGACCTGCTGATAGATAGGAGATTTGCTTCTTCCTGGATCAATCCAATTCTAAGATATTTTACTAAGTCTAGAACAGAAGTGGAAGACCAAGAAAGACTTGGATCTACTACTGACTTGACTAGATCACAAGGCATACATGTTAACACTAACTTTACTGAGCAAAAATTTACAGCATATCATTCAAAAAAGAGAAGAGCGTCATCCGCATATAATAAATTGAAGACAACTCGAGCTCTCTGCCAAATTTTGATACCATTCAAATGCCTTGATGGTTGTAATTTTGATATCGTAACAGCAAAGGAAAGGAACATTGCATTCCTTTGGGGAAAACAAGCATTGGCGATTCTATATAAAAAAGCATTGGTGGGCCCCATTGCTTTCACTAATCCATTAACCGTCATTATCATTATGCTTTACTATACTTAAGATTATTAATTTTCTATTTTCTATTTTTCATTTGTATTTTATTTTTTTGGTATATGATCAAAATGATATATCAATATCGTTAAGGTCTTGCATAGTTAAAAAATGAAGAAGAAAATACATAAAAACTACTTCCTCTTATTCTTAATATAAAATACAGTTTATTAATTTAGATAGATTAAATAAGTTAAATACAATAGTTAATTATAACAAATATAACGTAATCTTCTCAAAATACTTAGATATAATATTAGATTATATATCAGTTTATAAGTTAGATAAATTAGTTTAAAAAATTTGATAAATATTATATTATAAATAAAATGGATTAAGATTTTATATTCGTGACAAATTTAATCCACTAACTAACTCTTATATTAAAGACCGGAGGTAGTAATAATATTCCTAAACAAACAAGTTTATTCTACTGTGGTTCTGGCACCAGAAAAAACCTGCAACAAGGAACCAATGTCAATGTTAACACTAATATTTGTTGATAGTTAATGGTGGTGGACCATTAAGGCGAAATAGAAATTTTTTTTATACTGAAATTAGTTTTTTGGTTGAAAACTATTACATGGTAATAATAAGTAAAACGTAGATAGTAATAAGTAAAGCTGCTAAAGAAGCCTAATAAAACTAGACAATCCTTAATACCCCCCCCCCTCCTCCCAAGAGGTACCATAACTGGTTATTCAGTGGCCTTCTTTGTACCCTTTTTTTGCCACAGAAAAAAACCTTCAATGATAAATACTCAAGCGAACTTGGTAGCTGATTGGGTTGCGAAGGCTTCATTGGATGAGTCTTGCCTAATTAATTGGGTTATCACTTATCTTATCTTTTGGTTTTTTATCCCTGCCCTAGACCCTCCCCATTGGAGGGACTACTCAAACACACAACACAATACACCCACACACTTCCCCTGACCACTTGAGGATTTGATCCCCCAACCTCCTCAATGAGGTGTTGGGGCATGCCATTGAGCTAATTGCTCATTGGCGGGTTATCACTTATCAAACCTCCTTGGCAGTTTCAGAATTTATTGTCAAAGGATGTTATGCATGACATAGGATGATGTTGTAAGAATTATTTTTCTTATTCGGTGGCCTTCTTAAATATATGATCCCCCGTGTGAAATTGAATTAAGTAAGAAAAAGGTGATATGATCAAATCATGGTCCATTTGGAGTTGTTTGGTATAAGGGATTTGATGGAAAGGAGAGAAGAGGGAAAACATTTTTGAATTGAATTTAATTTTTTTTTTTGAAAAAGTGGGATTATAAAATTTTAATAAGGAGAGGCGTAAGATAAAAGAGTAAAAAACTTAATTAAAAACTTTTAACCCCACTTCTCTAATATTTTAAATCTAACTTAAAAAAAATTTCCCTCATCCCCAAATCCCTGATACCAAATAGAGAGGATAGGAATAAAAGAAAAATTTTAAGGATTTAGATTTTTAAAAATTGAAAAAGTGACGTTACTACTAGGAAAAAAATCTTTAACACCGGTTAAAATGGATTTTTAACAATGGATTTGGGTTTGGTGTACATATGGCCAGTGTAGAAAGTCTGAGATTTTTTACCCCGCACATACGTTCGGTGTAAAGTTTACATTAGTTGTGCTTATAATCAGTGTAAACAAAAGGCGTCCAATAAAAACAATACCTACCCTTTAGACTGGTTATTGCAATAACTAGTCAAAAGGGTTGGTATTTTCTTAATTAACAATTTTTATCCACCTAAAATGTTATGATAACTTGATTACAAGATAATTATGTAATAATATAAATTCAACAGTTAGCCAAATATTTCAAAATTCAATTGAAAATATAATGTAGGTTTCAATTAACATACAAAGTAATCAAAGAATAACTCATCAATCTAACAAAAGAATATATATCAAACTTATTAAAAATACACTTACAAGTCAATTGTATTGTCTTGTGCTAATTCCTTCCTTGACCCTCATCACTCTGCCTCATATATGCCTATTGAATCTTCTACCAATTGTTTCTTCATAATATATTTTTTCTTGCTTGTTTTATCTTTAACGCCTCCAAATGAGTTAGATGATTATTGAGTGTTGGATCTTTTAGATATAATTTAACCAACGATGCTTGCTTTATGCTGATAGCCGATTTTTTACTAAGCATGGCTAATGTCAATGGCCGCAACCTCTAAGTGGGTGTTACATTCATCAATCTTTAACATTTCAGTCCTTTTAACACTAAAAATGGAATATAACTCCACAGTATTTCACGAAGCTAAGTCAATATAGTTGATTTTATATTTACGAACCATATTTCGTATGGTTGATTTTAAGATCGAGCGAGATGCTATTGAATGGCTAGAAACCAAAATGAAGGCAAATAATATGGTACTATATGAGAAAATATAAATAGTCTTGGTGGGTTGAGAATTAAGACTACTAAATTAGATGATAAAAAATGTAGGGTTAAAGAGTCATATAAGGAGAAATTTGTAGAGCTAAATAAATGGCATTTCATTGTACAATTCAATGATCGTATGGATGAGTGAAGCATTGATGCATGTAAAAGGTACCTGATCGATTTTAAAGGCTTCTAGCTGAAATATATTAAACATATGTACTTAATTAGAGCCTTTTAAAATCCATCAGATCACCCTTTATCTATATCTACCCTTAACTCATTCATGCCCACTGAATTGTACAATGAAAAGTGGTTCATTCGCTTGACAAATTTCTCTAAGCCTATTGAGCTTGTGTTTTTCATTCTCAAATTTAGTGGTCTCATTCCTCAACTCATCATTACTATTTTTACTTTCTCATATAAAACCTTAATATCAGCCTTCCGTTTGATTTCTTGCCAACAAAAAACACCTTACCCAATTATAAATAATAATACAAAATATATTTTTCATAAATATGAAATCAACTAACTCATACTCAAATTCATTAAATAAAAATATTCCCCCAGCAATATGAACCAAATGGTATGGCATCATCATGTTCTATTTTTAACCCTATAAAAGATCAAAATGACTAAGTTTAGTGAACCTAGCACCTAATCAAGAGTTGTGACCTTTAATTTTAGCAATACTCACAAAAGAAATTGGGCACCACCAGCAAGTAGATATCATCATTGAAATTATCACCGTTAGATATCCAAAGCTCAACAATCATATAAATCCTCTCAAAGCTTGGAAATAAAGAAATCAAACAAAAAAACTCTTAAAAAAACAAAAGGAGGAAAGTCTGATAAGTATATAAGTACTCATATGTATATTTGTGTGTGGGGTTCATCAAATCGACCGACTGAAAATAAAATAAGTAGAGAAATAATAAGTTTGAGATAAAACACCATTCGAAACTAAGGAAACTATATTCCTGACCATTAATCCAAACCCTAGCAACTTAAACAACATAATACAACCAAACTCGTAGCACTTGCATGGATTGAAAGAAACAAACATAGGATCAAGCAAATACCAAATCTTAGCAACTTGAACGAACACAATGCAAGTAAGAAAGAGAGTGAGGAAGGAGGGTGACTACTTATATAAAAAGATGGAGCACGATGGTATCGATGGGAGAGACACAGTCAAGGTAGAAGGAGAAAGTGAGAGAAACCCGTGATACTGAGAGTGCAAATGCCGCAAGAAAATGAGGAGCGAAGTGGCACCAAATAGAATGCAAGGTTATAAATTAGGACATAAGATTTACACCATACATACCTACAAACCAATGTATAAAATTTAATTAAACAAAAATTAATAATCTTTCTTGGTCATGCCATTATTATTATTTGGCCAAATTAATTGACATTCAAATTAAAGATCAAGAGACTAAAATAATAATATTTATATATGTATATTAATATGGCCCTATGGGCCATTATAAAAATACATATATTTTATAAATTAAAAAACTAAAACCTAATAAATAAAAACCTACTTAAAAACCTAAAACCTAATTAAATAAAAATTTAAACTAAAAATTTTAATAACATAAAAAAACTAAAGCTAGTCATCATCATCATCAAAGGGAGTGGGAGGTTGTGGCACTCAAAAGTTTATCTCAACTATTATTTGTTAGGTCGTCGTCGTAAGTAGCTTGTTCACTTGCCTTGCGAGCCTGTCATTTTTGGCCTCTATATGGCTGAAAGACCATCTCAAAACATTCACATCATCAATGATGTGAACAAAATCATTTATCAATTTAATGACTGAAACCTGGAGGTAGACAATGGCCTTCAGCAATTCATTGTTGGTAGTTGGGTCAATAGAAGGTAGTGCAGTGGTGATGGCAGTAGTAGTGGTGGTGATGGTGATGGAGACGGTGGCAGGGGAAGGCTGGGTCGACAGGAGGTGGAGGCCGCGTATGACGAAATTTTTTTTGGCTATATATGGAACCAAAGAAAGAGAATAAGAGAGAGATTTTATACTTTAGATTTCCACCTTGCCTACTTATAACTGAAAATGCCAAAGTGAAATAATGTGTACGTTGAGATTTCTGAGAGACGACTAATCACTAGTCAAAAGCATTGGAACACAGGAGGACTTGGAGGAAAACGTTATTATAAAGCATGAAGGTTCTAGACCTATTCAAGTGAAGGGCAGATTTTAAAAGTAATATTTACATCGGCTCCATAAAGAGTCAGTGTAAGAACATAGGCTAGGTTCTATTAAAGCTCGTGTAAAGAGTTCTTTTACACTGCATATAAGAGCATCCAAGGTAAAGAGTTGTCTATGTTTACATCCAAGATAAAGAGTTGTCTATGTTTACAAAAATATAACCAGTCACATTTTTCACATCGTCCTCGCGTGTTCCAGTGTAAATGAGGCGGGGTTAAAGACCTTTTTTTTATTAGTGTTATAAAATTTTTATAAAGAAAAAGATATAGGATAAAATGGTAAGAAAAATTAATTAAAACTTTTTAATCTCACTTCTCTAATCAGAAATAGTCGTTTAAGTAGCAAATGGATCAACCCTCCTTTTTTCCAAGCAGCAATATTTATTAACCATTCACCTATTCTATTGACCTGATGCGGTATTGTTGTGGGAGTGTAACTAGAAATGTTTTCGTAATACTCTCATCATTACAATTTCTCCCCTGATGAGACATTTTTTGTCTCCCACTATATCATGTGAATGACCTTCTTAAGGCATCTTGATAATTGTGATGATATAATTTGTGGTTCCTAAATAACCACATGAAATATAAAGTCCAACAAATTCATATTGTCATGTATATGAACAATAATGAGCAAGAAGATTTAATAGTCATTCTTAAAAACTATTGCCTTCAATAATTAATATAAGAGTTAGTTGACTACTTTAATCCTTAATATAAGAGTTAGTTGACTATTTAGTTAAATTAAGGAAACTAAATAAATCAGTTAATTATGGTAAAATCCTTCTCAAAATGAATTCATATTATATACTCCTTAATATACCTAAATTAGTCAACTAACTCTTATATTAGTTATAATTAACTGATTTATTTAGTTTTCTTAATCTATACAAAAAATAATTAGCACTTATATTAAGTATTGGAGATAGTAGAACCTTGTACTACACTAAATCTTAAACCTAAGGATAAAACAAATCAAATTGCTATTGCACAATGACAATGAAAGAATAAATCACTACATAAAAGACTTTTTATGAAGGTTAAATATGACTTTTTACGTCGGTTATACAAGAGACATAAAATCGAGTATGAAGGTTAAATATGACTTTTCACGTCGGTTATTCAAGAGACAAAAAATTGAGTGACATAGTTTCTGTTCAAAATTTATGCTGATTATATCAGCGACGTAAAAATGCTTTCTAGGTAGAATAAAATTTAACCGACGTAGATAGTTTTTTTTAAAAAAAATACACGAACAATTTTATGGTTTCATCTTCTATTATCAAATATCCAAAATGAAAAATAATAACAAGGCTGGTCATTAGAATCATACAAGCATTTTATGAAAAGATTGAACAAAATATAAAATGTAAAAATATAATTAGATCTAAAGCCTTTACAAGATGTCAGAGAAGATGAAAATCTAGGAGCAACGTGTATATCCCAATTTTTATTATTATATTTAAATACAATTAAAAATTATATTTTATCAATAATTTAAAAATATTTTTAATTAAATTATTATGGTTTAGTATTTTTATTATTTTTAATAAAATATGTTATATAAATTATCCTACTATTATCTTATTTAAGATTTTATGATTTGATTGTTATTATTAGTTAGGGATTTACTAGGATTTGGATTCATATTTAGATATGCATTTAAATTTTAAAAATATAGTTTAAATTTTAAATTACAATATATGATAAGATTTTGATAAAGATAATAAGAATAATATACCTATTTTTTATTAAATATACATATAATAATATACGTATTTATATTATAATGATAATATAGTTTAAATTTTAAATTACCATATCTGAGAGGATTTTGAAAAAGATAATTATAATACTGAAAAATAATAAGATCATATTGGATAAGATAAGAATGTTAAACATTATGAATTATATATAAGCACCTTAAGCCTAAACATTAACTCCCATTACCATTTAATTTATCTCTTTACTCCTATTACACTATCATTGAGATTTTAGAGTAACTTTTATTCAAGCATCATATTGTTTGTGATTAATGTTGTTATACATGGGGAAACTAGATTATTTCTAGCTTTAACTAGAGGTAACCACTTTCTATGTAATATCCTGATTTTTATTTTAAGATTCAAGTAGCATTAAAAAGAATTAATTCTTAGTACATAAAATTTTTATTTAAGTTAAGAGAGTTTATCTAAAAAATATTATTTTTATTAAAAAATAATAATAATAACAAAAACAAAAATAAAAGAAAGAGAGGAGGAAGAAAAGAAAAAAGAGACCAGACATAGGTGAATACATATTATATAAAAAAACAAAAAAAAAAGTGGGGCCTACATCTTTTCTTTAATATCTAAACACACGCACCACGCACACGTCTCTTCTTTTCTTCTTCTTCTTCTTTTCTACATCGTTCGCGTCTGCCTGCTCTACAGCTCCTCCATTGATGAATATTGGATCCTTTTGAGCTTTAGTTTGTTCTCATAAAATCTTTCAATTATCATAGTTATTTTCTAATTAGTTTTATATATTAAGAGAGTTCTTTAGAAATATAATATTTGTTAGGAGTAAAGAAGTTTAAGGATCAGGGTTTGGAATAAATGTGGGGTTTTAACAAATGAGAACTATAGAATTGTAGAGATAAGTGAATACTTACATTTAATCATAGAATTTTTCTATTTGCATTATTTAA
Source organism: Leucaena leucocephala (assembly GCA_037074615.1). Lineage (NCBI taxonomy): Eukaryota > Viridiplantae > Streptophyta > Magnoliopsida > Fabales > Fabaceae > Leucaena > Leucaena leucocephala. The sequence goes on from CM073519.1 coordinate 18,720,536, forward strand.
GAGGTTTAGAGTTAGGGTTTAAATGTCAAAGAGTAGAGATGATTTAATATAAAAATTTTGTTGATTTAATTTGAGTTTAATGATTGGTCTATGTTTATTGGAGGTATAATTGATATTTAATCAGTTTAAATTGCTGCTAGAGCTTATAAATTAAAAATAGATATTTTTGTTGAAACCCTAGATTAGAGAAATTGGGGATTTCAGTCTAATTGAATAATTATGGGTTAATTGATAGTGCAAATAAGTTATTGAAACTTAGAAATAATGTGATTTAATATTGAAATAAAGATTTGGATATTGTGAGTGAGATTTGAAAATTAGAGGTAAAATTGGAAACTGTAAACTTATATAATTAAATTAATTTTTTTGTTCAGGAATTTGATTGATGATAAAACTTAAGGTTTAGTAAATTAAGTGTTAATCAAAGGTTAAGAAATTTAAGGATTTTGTATAATTAGATGATTTAGTTGTTGATTTAAGTAAATTAAAGTTAGAAGTTGATTGAAAATTATGAATTATGATATTGGGTTTGTTAGATTTGAATTCAATGATCTATTTTAACTTATTGGAGTGTGTTTTGGGATTAAAAGAATTGATTTTAGGTTGATTATGAAATGTGAGCATTTGAAATTTTGGGAGAAGTTTTAAGGATTATAAATTTGGGGTTTTTGGGTTATTTGAGAAGTTTGATATTATATGAGAATTTATATGAGTAGAATAAAGTTGAGACAATATAAGATTATCATTGAAATGAAAATTTAGAAAATAGATGTGTAATTGTGATAAAGAAATTAAGTTATGGTATTGAACTAATGATTTTTAAATAAAATAAAGTTAGAAGAGAAATGTGAGTATTTATTTAAAAGTATATGTTATGTCAAATTAACAACATATTGATACAAATTGATATAAACTATGTAGATTGACTAGTGAGTTGTGACCTAAGCTCGTGGCTCCTCATCTATGGTATTTTTATTAGCTTTGTAGAAAGGTAATCACTTTTCACTTATTGTGTTTGCTAATATGATGTTTGTGAGTGATTTGATATATATAAATCTACTAATGATGATATGATTATATTGAGAAAACTTGATTGCTAATTTTATTAAAAATCGTCTTGTGGGATTTGGAAAGTTTAAATAGAGATTAAAAACTTATTATATCTTGAGAATGAAATTTGAATAAAGTTATTATTTTGAGAAAAATCCTATGTGATATTTATTGAAGTTATTAATTATCGAGCTCTTGATATTTTGATTAGTACGATTATCTTGATAATTATGTATATGGTGATTGGGATTGGTGATGATGAAGTTATATTTCTACCACGTGGTATAGCCTCTATTGGAGCTCGATGGTTAGCTTTCGTCCCACCAGTTTACCGAGGAACTTGCCCCACCAGTTTATCGAGGAGCTACGACACCCCCACCAGTTTATCCAGGGGGAATGAACCCATGGTCCAGTTTTATACTCTGTGGATTTTGGCCTATCAATAACACTCGACCGGTTAGCTTTTTGAGTGGTTATTCATATGGTAGTTATCACTAGCCCATAGGTTCGGTCAGCAGGTATAAGGCAGTTTAGTTAGTTTGATGGGAGGAACTCGGGTCGTATTTCTTTTGATCATATTATGATAATATATTTTTTTATTTCCCGTGTATTTTATTAATTATCCCACTTGACATCTCACAAGCACGTGTTAGTATGCATGATGAGTAGGATTGTTGATTACTGAGACATTTATCTCATCCCATGGTTATTAACATGTTTCAGGAGTTAGTTTAGTTGTTGGTTCTCACGAGAAGGTACTAGAGGCATAGTGGTATTATTTGACCTGTATACACCATCATTTATGTTTATGTGCTTAATAGATGTAAATTGTCACTATATGACCTATTTTTGTTTATACTTTTATAATTTACTATTTTGATAATCATATTGTACATACTGTTCTGGTATAAGGTCAGAGGCCTCTCAAGGTCATGCATGTGAATTTGTGGATCCATAGTAGTTATTTTGCCATATTAATAGTATTATGCAGTATTTTTTTATGTTATGAGCTTTGAGGTTGTTTACCCGAGTTCAACACTTGGATGTCCCTTTCAAAAGTTTGGAATTGATAATTATGATAGTATTGAAAGAGTAATTTCGTATTTCCATTCATAGTTATTGGTTGATTAAGAAAAATCTTTTATAACCGTGGTAGTGTTCATTTTGGAATCTTTATAAAGCTCTTTTCTACCATGGTTAACTCTTTTAAAATCAAGAAACTCATTTATAAACATGGCTAGTTTGTAGCCAATATGGTACAAATGATTTCAAGTGATTAATTATTGTTATTTTAAGGAGAATTTTACATTCTAGTTGTTATGTGTTGTAATATATGTTTGTGAGTTATTTGATATATATATAAATATATTGATATTGATATAATTGTATTGAGAAAACTTGTTTGATTATTCTTATTGAAAATAGTCTTGTGGGACTTAAAGTTTAATTTGAAAAGTTTGAGTTGAGATTATACACTTGTTATATCTTGATAATGGAATTTGAAGAAAGTTATTATCTTAAAAAAACCCTTTTGTGATATTTATCGAGCTATTAAGATTTTTATTGATATGACTATTTTGAGAATTATGCATTGTGGATGGGTGATAATAGAGTTGTATTTCTATTACATGGTATAGCCTCCATTAGAGCTCGATGATTGGCTTTTGTCTTACTAATTTATCGATGGACATACCACACCTATTTATTAGAGCCTTCTCCATCCTGACCTATTTACAGAGGGAGAATAAACTCAGGGTCCGATCATTTGCTATGTGGATTTTGGCCTATATATAATACTTGACTGGTTAACTTTTTGAGTTGTCAGTTATCACTAGTCAATGTGTTCAGTTTGCGGGAATAAGGCGGTTTGGTTGGATTGATAGGAGGAACTTATGTGGGTTATTCATTTAATTTTATTATGATAACATGCTATTTTCTATATATTATATTTTATGAATTGTCTCACTTGATACCTCATGAGCACATGTTAGTACTTATGATGAGTAGAATTGTTAGTTAGTGAGACATTTGTCTTACCATATTTTTATTAACATTTTTTAGGTGATAGTTTTATCTTAGGACCCCAGTAAAAACTTCATATGCTTGATTAAAGGTATATCAATTCTATAGCATTATCCTTTGAATATGGGTATAATACTTATATATTGTTATAGTAGGGTTTGTTATGTATCTTTAATATTATATAATACATTATTTAGATTTGATTATCGGAGTTCATATAGAGGGTAATATTCTAAATATTTATGATAGACTCTTCTAAATTATTAATTTTTGGTTCAATTTTATTAATATTGCATAGATTCTTACATTATTTTCATATACAAAATTTAATCTAATTTTTAATATCTTTAAGAATGTTTCATAAAAGATTCTATAATTACCATTTTATTAAATAATATACATGTTTATAAAAAAGTGTAATATTTATATTATAAAGTCAAGTATACTCTAATATCTATCTAGTTATAATCTATAATTTATAAAAGATTCAACAATTTATATGTCAAAAATAATTTGACTCATCTTATTCTTTTTCTATTGTAATTATTTGTATATAATTACAATAAAAAAAGAATAAGATGAGTCAAATTATTTTTGACATATAAATTGCTGAATCTCTTATAAATTATTTTATTTATATTGTGTATAAAATGGATCTAAATAATTAATAGTGATTATATTTTAGGAGGATTTTACGACTTGGTATCAGAGTATGATTTTCTGATTTATGTTACATTGTATAGTAGTGGTAATATATATTATTCACCCGTATCCTTCATTGTTAGTTTATAAGTTGTCTATAATATAATACTTACCTATTATGGTGAGTTGCATTCTTAAGAGGGGAGAAATGATGTAAAATTAGAGAAATTATTAAAAAATAAAATAAGGAAGCTTTATAGCATGCTGAATTTTGGTGACAAAATTCTCAAAATGAGGAGAGAGTTGTAACATCCCAATTTTTATTATTATATTTAAACACAATTAAACATGTTATTTATCAATAATTTAGAAATATTTTCTAATTAAATTGTTATGATTTAGTATTTTTATTAGTTTTAATAAAATAGGATATATGATTATCCTACTAATATCGTATTTATAATTTTATGATTTGATTGTTATTATTAATTAGAAATTTATTAGGATTTAAATTCAGATTTAGATATGCATTTGAATTTTAAAAATATAGTTTAAATTTTAAATTATAATGTATGATAGGATTTTGATAAAGATAATAAGAATAATATACCTATAGTTTTTATTAAATGTACATATAATAATATACGTATTTATACTATAATGATAATATAATTTACATTTTAAATTATCATATCTGATAGGATTTTGAGGAAGATAATAATAATACTGAAAAATAATAAGATCAGATTATATAATACTAGAATTGTAAACCTTATGAATTATATATAAGCACCCTAAGTTTAGTCCTTAATTTCTATTACTATCTAGTTTCTCTCTTCACTTTTATCAAATTGTCATTGAGATTTTGGAGTAATATTTGTTAAAACATCAAATTGTTTATGATTAATATTGTTGTACATGGGGTAACTAGATGATGGGAGGAACTTGGGTGGGTTGCCTATTTAATTTTATTATGATAATATATTATTTTTTATATATTATATTTTGTAAATTGTCTAATTTGACATTTTGTGAGTACATGTTAGTACTCATGATGATTAAAATTGTTGGTTATTGAGACATTTATTTTACCCTATTTTTATTAATATTTTTTATATGATAATCTCATCATAAGACCCTAGGAAAAATTTCAAAGGTTTAATTAAAACTATATCAATTGTATAGCCTTCTCATTTAAATGTATTTGTAGAATATTTATATATTAACATAGTAAAGTTTATTATGCATATCTAATTTTAAATAATAAATTATTTGGTTTTCAATCTGGGATGGGGATAATATTCTAAATATCTATGATTGACTCTTATAAATTATTAATTTTTTATTCAATTTTATTAAAATTGCATAAACTCTTTAATTATTTTTATATATACACTTTAATATAATTTTTAATATTTTTAAGAATATTTTATAAAAGATTCTATAATTATCATTTTATTACATAATATACATGTTTATATAAAAGTATAATATTTATATTATAAAATCAAGTATACTCTAATATCTATCTTGTTATAATATATAATTTATAAAAAATTCAGTAATTTATATGTTATCATCTTATTCTTTTTATATCATAATTATTTATCTATTAATTTTTTTATAACTATGTTAGAGTTTCTTTTAAATTTTAGTAAAGCTCTTATCTATCATGATTAACTCTTTTAAAATAAATTCAGTTTATTTATAATATTATTTTTTATTTATATTGTGTATAAAATAAATTTAAATAATTAATAATATTTATATTTTAAGAGTATTTTACACGAATTGTAAAGTGAACTATATCTGAAAGAAACCCAATGCAACTAGAAACGATAGAGAATGAGATCTGAAGGAGAGGGTGTCGTACGTCATACTTGAAATAAGAGTGTCAAACCTTTGATCTAAATAAGATCTATATGATGTGTGATCTTGTAACTTGAGGACGAGAGTGGCACTGGTTTAAGCGAGCGAGCAAGAAAAGATCGATGATCTAGTAGAACGAAGTGTGAGTAGAGGGTAATGGAGCATGTGGCCATGGTTTGAGTTGAGGGAATGAGGAAGGAAGAAAGAAAGAAAGTTTGAGAAGAAAATGAAACGTTGGATTAAAAATTTTAGCCGTTGTGATGGTGATCCGTGTGCTTATTTTTTAAAATTTTAAGAAAGTTCTTTCGTTGGTCATTAATATATAGCTCATTTAGATAGGATTTTAGAAATGAGTTTATGAAAAAAAGAGTTATTAGGCAGCTTATAGAAAATAACTTTTATAAAAGAGTTTATGAAAAAAAGTGGTTTTGAATAAAGAAGTATTTGGATAGTTATTTCCAAAAGTACTTTTATTATTGATAAATTACCAAAAAAGTATGAGTATTAAATGAGGAGAGATAAGAGATGAGAGAAGAGATGAGAGATGGTGTAAGAAAAAAAAGAGAGGGGTGTAAGAAAAAGTAGGAGAGAGGAGAGAGGGTGTAAGAAAAAGTAAGAGAGATGAAAGAGGGTGTAAGAAAAAGTAAGGGTAATATAGTAATTGGTTAGTTCATAAGCTCTTTTACTATTCCATAAGCTATTCTGACCAACTTATCTGAAATCTTGATTTTAAACCATAGTTTAGTCCAAAACCTCTTTTGAACAAATATAACTGTTTGTTTTAAAATTTATTTAAATCAAGATTTTGTCTAAAAGAGCTTTTAAAATTATAGTTTACAATGAAACTAAACAGGCCCATAACCGACGTAGATTTTAATTGATTGTGGAGAAAATCGTGGAGTCAAAGAGAGCCTTATGAAAGCAAAGATCATAGAAAAAATTGTGAAAAATATCAAAATAATATTTATTTTATTTTATTTAAAGAATATAACTAACAAATAGAAATAATATCACATATTAGTAAATAAATACATAATAAAATAAATAATACAAAATAAAATATAATAATTCAAGAATGTACTTTTTTGGAAATCAAGTTATAAATATAACCGAATAAAAAATGTGTTTAAATTTTTATTAATAATGATTTTCGATTTAATTTATTCTTTTTATGTCCGTTATAGAGGTGTGCATAGGTAGGGCAGGGCTGGACAAGGGTACATGGGCTGTATTTTACAGTCTGGTGCCTGGCCTTGCCTAGTAAAAGGTTTAAGTATATCAGGCTAAGCATGGGCGGGCTAGGCATGCCCAAATAGTGATGTTCTACTCATATTGTGAGGAAAAAATTACAATCATAAATTTCTAAAATAATACCATATTTATGTCTTAAAGATTTAAAAAATATTTATAATCAATTAAAAATAAGGTAATAATAAGATAATAATTAAAGTTTTAAAATCTATTACAATTAAAATGATTTTCAGTCATCAGTAGTCATCATATTTTTCCTTCTAAGCATAGCATCTAGAGAAAAAAATAAAAAAAAAAGTACGTTATATATTATAAAGTAAAATATATAATAGAATTTATGAGTTTCAAAATAAAAAATACTTACAAGCTAATGATATTTTCCGTCTCATCAACAAGAGCTTTAGGTTGCCGATCACGAGATGGAGAGTTCTCAGATCTATCTCCATCTTTTATTCTTTCACTCCAATCATGCTCTCTTTCATTGCCACGATCATCTCTTAATCGACCTTCCAGGCCTAATCTACACTTTAGTGGTTTGTCCTTCTACAAAAACATAGTTCATAGTTCAAATGTGGACCATAAGAAAATAAAAATATATCCAGTATGACATTGCTTGCTAATAAGAAATAAGTTACCATGCTTTATCTATAAATTCCTCAGGTTCATATTAGACAACTTGCTTAGATAAAGGGTAGAAGATAAGTAAAATTAAAAAAATTCACCAAATTTGCAAGTTGTTCATAACCTTTAGTTATACTTTCCCTCTTGGCATATATGTGCAGTAAAGATAATCAATACGTGATGTTGCTGCATGACAGGTTCTCCACCAGGTGCATTTGGATCACTACAAACATGGGAAAGCCATTATAAGTAATAAGACATTAAACCCTCCTTAGAAGAACTCGGATTCATCATACTGACAGATTTGACTGTGTGTTTATGAGAAGTATCTGATATGATGCATGGCATGCAATGAGATGAAGCTCACCTTTGTCCATTGCCACTTGGCAAATCTGCAAAATCGCGAATTGGTTCCATGTCTGCAGAAATCAATTAACTGATATATGTAGTGATATGTATTATTAAATTAATCACTCGGCCGGGACAAATGGGCAGGGTAATAACCCTTGCCCAATGCCCAGCCCTGCCCGAAATTGTCCATTTTTTTTTGGGCTGGGCAGGGCCTTTTTTGGCCTAGCCCAGGTGGACACACTGGGCCATGGGCATCTTGTATACCCCTAGTCGATTATACCTATATCGGAAGTAAAAATTGCTAAATTTATTACCAAAATGCCACTAATGGTGTGTTTGGAAACGCACAAAACCTATGTTTCAACCTAGGTTTTGGTAAAACTTAAGTTTTGAGAAAATTTTAAACAAACAGTCATATTTATTCAAACGGGCTTTTGGACTAAACTATGGTTTAAAACCAATGTTTCAGATAAGCTGGTTAGAGTAGCTTATGGAACAATAAAAGAGTTTATGAATTAACTAATTACTATATTACCCCTACTTTTTCTATACCCTCTCTCCTACTTTTTATTACACAATCTCTCCTCTCTCCTATTTTTTCTTATACCCTCTCTCTTTTCTTTTCTTACACCCTCTCTCCTCTTATATCTTATCCTCCTCATTTAATATTCATACCCTTTTTCATAATTTATCAATAATAAAAGTACTTCTGGAAATAACTATCCAAACACTCATTTATGCAGAATCACTTTTTTTTTTCTTAAACTCTTCTCCAAAATCCCTTTTCTATAAGCTGTACAAAAGCTCGTTTTTTTCATAAGCCCATTTCTAAAATCTTATCCAAACACACACAATGTTGTTTTGCTTATTAACAGACATAAATTATAGATATAGTGGGTGTTTAGAAAACTTCTAAACCTAGGTTTTAAACTTAGGTCTGGATAAAATTTAGGTTTTGAGAAATTTTTAAACAAACAACTATTTATTCAAACAGACTTTTAGATCAAACTATGGTTTAAAACTAAGGTTTTAGATAAGCTGGTCATAGTAGCTTATGGAACAGTAAAAGAGCTTATGGATTAACCAATTACTATATTACCCTTACTTTTTCTTACACTATCTCTCCTCTCTCTTACTTTTTCTTACACTCTTTTTCCTTTATTTTCTTACACACTCTCTCCTCTCCTCTCTTATCTCTCATCATTTAATACTTACACCCTTTTTCATAATTTACCAATAATAAAAGTATTTCTAAAAATAACTATCCAAACATTCATTTATTCAAAATAATTTTTTTTCCATAAACTCTTCTCCAAAAGCCATTTTCTAAAAGCTGCCCAAAAACCCTTTTTTTTCATAAACTATTTTTCCAAACTCTTATCCAAAATGGGCCTATAAAAAGTATATTTCGTAGTAGTAATACTAAGTTTTCTCAGTTTTTTAGTAGCAAATTAAAACAAACAACCCAACTCGAATTAAAAATATATATGCTATGTTAAAAAAATATCCATGACGTGTCTTATTCAATTTTAACCAAATTCCAATTGTTTCCAAATAGAATTGTTATTGAATTTTATTAGTAGTGGTCATACACTTGTATATTCTCGATATAAATATATATGTGGGAACTAAATGCAGTAAACTGATTTTTTTAGGATAATTAACTATAATTTTTTGAATAAACTTGACTCTAATATATGTTCCAAGACTGTCGTGCCCTATTAATATTCATGAAACATAGATACAAATGTTCTTCCAATTCATGCAATTGATCACTAAAATTGCATTGACTTTTCTTCATTAGTCGAGCCACTTTATCCTTGGCTTGAAATTAATTGATCTTCTTTTCTCTCAATCCAAAATCTAATATCCGTCTTCATGTGCTCCAACTCATCATTACTAGAGCCAAGTGTCCACTTATTGTCTCAAAGTCCTAGCTCAATATGTAAGTCCCTTTAGCAGCCACATCAAGCTGAGCCGTTACTCAAGCCAGCTTGTTTTCTGAAGCCATGTCCATTATTGAAGCCATAATAAATCCAGGGCAGCTACAAGCAACATAAAGCTATGGGCTAAAATAACCACAATTAGTGAACTTGTTATTGTCACAAGCAACAAAGCCTATCCACGTCTTAACCTAATTCTGACTCAATTTGTTCTAGCAGGTTAGAATATTTATATCGAGGTTATTTGAATTCGGCCGAATGATGACTCAGATGAGGATAATGGGTTTAAAGAATTTGAGAATTTAGTTAAATGGGTGTTAAATATAGGAAAATTGATGGGAGGAGAGTGAAGAATGGTGTTGATGAGGGATTCATAACACGCATGTGATCAATCTCTTTTAAAATAAGGCTGCAAAGTAGAGAAGCATTAGCAGTTTGGGCAAAATATTGTGAAAGAAGGGCATGGATTTTGGGCGGGTGTTGGATCATGGATAAGACTTGACTGACGGTGGGTTGATCCGGATCCATGAGGTGCTCCACAAACAAACGATAAGAAGGGAGTCTAGCTGACATGGTGGACTCTCCATTGGAATAGGCAACAACACGTGTCCAAAAATCATGGTATCATTCAGTGCGTAAGGCATTAGCATATTCGTCACGCAAGTCCACGCCAGTTTGGAGGTTGGAAGAGTTGAGACTGGACGCTATTAAAAGCAATAACAATGTAATTAGATTTTTTTTAATTTGTTAGAGAAAACTAGAGCAGAGTCCCATATTCAAACTTTTTTTAGTGAGAATTACGTACATCAGTGTATCGGTATCCTATACATACAAAATTTTCAGAGTACTTATATTTTTTGAGTATAAAAATTTATTAAGTCATTCTTACTAATAATATTTTTAATAGAGAATTTTTTTCATAATTTTTCTTATTATTTTATAGTTAAACTACATAAAACTTTTCTAAACCATACAAAAAACCTCATTATTATTTAAATTTTAATAATAAATCCTTCCAAACTTTTAAATTTATATAGATAACCTCAAAATATCAATTTTATATTCTAGAATTTTATATTTGCATGTATATAACCCTCAAACTTTGAGTTAAATGCATATCCTTAAATTTTAAATCATGTACATATAAATAAGAAATAAAATTATTAATATGGAAGTTATTTGCATAAAGATAAAAGTTTAGAGAGATTTATTGTAAAGTTTTAAATATATTAGAGAGGTTATTTACATACAACATAAAATTCATGGATTTTGTATAATTTAGACTCATTCAAAATAAGTCATTGACTTTCTCAAAAGAAATATGTAAAAAAATGCTTTTAATCAATTTCATTCACTTTGTAAACATTCTTTTAAATTTCATCCTTTAATTTCTTAATTATTAATTTTATTTAGTTAAATTAGTCTTTTAATTTTTGAACTACTTCAAATTAATAGGCTTGTTGGAAAATTTATATATGACTCCTTGAAGAATTATATCTGAACAAAAACCTAATGGATGAAGGTTAAATTTGAACTAAAATGTAATAGTAAGAAAATCGAGCAATATATTTTTATAGAAAACATGAGTGCACCATTTCTTAATAACCAAATAATTAGAACATTCATATCAGTGGACATGGTATTTTTTTTATAATAAATATGGTATATATAAAATATAACAATAACCTTATTCACATTTCCAAGGATCAATCGCCTACAACTGCAGTGTATTACACACACATATTGTAACATCCCAATTTTTATTTTAAGATTTATGTAACATTAGGAGGAACTAATTCTTAATAGATCAAATTTTTATTTAATTATCTAAGTTAAAAGAGTTTATCTAAATTATAAAATAAATATTGTCTCTTTTAAAATTTTAAAAAATTAAACTAATAAAAAAAAGAAGAAGAAAAAGAAAGAAGAAGCACACCGTAACTTATGTAGGAAAAAAATAAAAAAGAAGAAGAACATGAACAAGAAAAAAGAAGCAAACCATAATTTATCTTAAAAAAACAAAAAAAAAAAAACTAACAAAAGATAGTGGGTGGCAAGTGAGTTACCACCCACTATTATAACCCAATACATAACCCTCAATTACCCACACTACGGCGATAGGCGACCTTCATTTTCATTTCATCTCGAGCACATTTTCTTTTCTTTTATTTGAATAAGTTATCTTTCTCTTACTTTTGAACTTCTATTATTTTTTTTAGTTTTTGATTGAGGGAGAACGTAGGTTTTTTTTTTTTTAAATTTTTAGCATTCTAGTTGATGATTTAGTTTCTAATGTAGCCAATGAGGTTAGTATAAGAGTTATACGGTGTAATTTTTGCTTGGATGGTGAATTTAAGGAAATTAGGGTTAGGATTTAAATGTTAGAGAATAGAGATAATTTAATATGAAAATTTTATTGATTAAATTTGAGTTTAATGATTGGGTTATATTTATTGTAGGTATAATTGATATTTAATAAGTTTAGATTGTGATTATAGCTTGTAAATTGAAAGATGTATTATTGTTAGAATTTTAAATTAGAGAAATTGGGGATTTTGATCAAATTGAATAATTCTGGGTTAATTGATGGTGCAAATAAGTTATTAAAATTTAGAAATGATGTGTTTTAATATTGAAATGAATGTTTGGATATTTTAAGTGAGATTTAGAAATTAGAGGTAAAATTTGTGAACTTTAAAATTATATAATTAAATTGATTATTTGTTTAGCAATTTGATTGATGATAAAACTCAATGTTTAGTTTATTGAGTGTTAATTATAAGTTAAGGGATTTGAGGATTTTGTATAATTGGAGGATTTAGTGGTTGATTTAATTTAATTAACGTTGGAGTTTGTTTGGAATTTATAAATTATGCTTTTTGAGGTTGATTATGAAATAAGAGCATTGGATATTTTGTGTGAAGCTTTAAAGGTTATAAATTTGGGGATTTTGGATTGTTTGAGGAGTTTGATGTTAAAGGAGAAGTTATATAGCAGAATAAAGTTGAAATAATATAGAATTATCATTAGAATAATAATTTGGTAAATAGATGTGTGATTGGGATAGAGAAATTAAGTTATGGTATTGAATTAATAATTTTTAAATAAAATAAAGTTAGAAGAGAAATGTGAGTATTTATTTAAAGTATATGTTGTATCAAATTAACAACTTATTGATACATATTTATACAAATGTTGTAGATTGATCAGTAAATTGTGAATTAAGCACGATGCTCCTCATTTATGGTACTTTTATTAGCTTCGGTAAGAAGTAACCACTTTTCACTCATTATGGGTGCTAATATGATGTTGCTAGTGATTTGATAGATATATATAAATCTACTGATGATGATATGATTATATTGAGAAAATTTGATTGATGATTTTATTCAAAATTATCTTGTAGGACTTAAAGTAATTTGGAAAGTTTAAATAGAGATTAAAAACTTATTATATCTTGAGATTAAAATTTGAAGAAAGTTATTATTTTGAGAAAAAACCCTATTGTGATATTTATTGAAGTTATTGATTATTGAGCTATTGATATTTTGATTAGTATGATTATCTTGAGAATTATGTATATGGTAATTGGGATTGATGATGATAAATTTGTCTTTTTATCATGTGATATAGCTTATATTAGAGCTCGTTGGTTAGCTTTTGTCCCACCAGTTTACTGAGGGGGACTTGTTCTACTAGTTTACCGAGGGGCTATAATACACCCCCACCAGTTTATCGAGGGAAAATAAACCCATGATCCAGTCTTATTCTCTATAGAGTTTGGCCGATCCATAACACTCGACCGATTAATTTTTGAGTAGCCAATCATATGGTAGTTATCACTAACCAATGGGTTCGTTTGGTGAGTATAAGTCAGTTTAGTTGGTTTGATGGGAGAAATTAGGATGGTATTTCTATTTGATCATATTATGATAATGTTTTATTTTCTATCTTGTGTATTTTATTAAATGTCCCACTTGACACCTCATTAGCATATGTTAATATGCATAATGAGTAGGATTTTTGGTTATTGAGACGTTTGTCTCACCGTATAGTTATTAATATTTTTCAGGTGATAGTTTTGTGCTAGGACATCAGGTAAAGTTTCGGAGGCTTGATTGGTGCTATATCAATTGTATAGTCTCCTCCTCTTGATTTCTGTGTGAAATAGTTATTTATTGCCCAAGTAGAGCTCATTTTGCATACTATGATATAATGAGATATTCTATTTGGATTTGATGCTGAGAATGCATGCTAGTAGTAGGCTTGAAGCCCTAGAATGTTGTTTGTGATTTGTTGATTGTGAATCCATTTTTAGAATAGGTAATATTGATAATTTATTTATAAACGAGTATTATAAAGAATCTTGGTGGTGAAGTAGGCTTATGTGATATTATTCCTAGGTTTGATACTCAGAGGTCTATTGAGATGGTTGTGAGAATAATTGTAATATTGGTGTTAATTTGGGGCTTTAACCCGAATCCTTTCTAATATGGTTTTATATGTGAATGTTATATGTAGCCCTTATATCCATGATAGTATCTTTATATAAGTTTTCATCTTTTATATCATAGATAACCTTTTTAAAATGAGTTAAACTCTTTTAACCATAATAGTGTTTGAGTGGTGATTTTTTTCCTATCATGGTTAACCTTTAGAGGTTAAGTTTTTCTCCGTTTCTATGATAACTTTCAAATGATTAATAAAATTTATTTATATCATGGTTAGTTGGTAACTAATTTTGGTAAAAATGATTTAATGTGGTTAATTAGGTTTATATAAAGGAGAATTTTACACATATCAGCTATATGTCTATATATTCAATTAAAAATAATAATTTGATCAAGAAAAACAATACATTTTATTAAACTCATACTTATTGAATATCTTTTTATATTGAATAAAAAAACAATACATGTACCAGAACATGAAAGCAACTTTTTCATATTCTCAAATAGTATTTTCGTCATTTCTGTCCGCAACAGAACCTGAAAATTCAAGAGGGCAATAATCTTCAAGACCTATATTAGGTTAGAGCAACAAGAAAATGATCTTCCAGCGTAATATATGGAATAAATAAAATCTGATGAAATTTTTTTAGAATAAAAAATATATTGATCCCCAAAAAATGTAGAAATTAAAATAGATAAAAGAAAAACAAAGATAGCCAGAAAAATACCGACGTATAAACTGATACGTAAGCCACACTAACCTAAATAATGATTAATAAATTATAAAATTAAAAAAAAAAACACATTGTTCATCATTGTCCTATGCAACTCCTTAGCGATTTCAATATATATAGAATCAATTATACATAACTTTCTAAAATTTGAACCATGCATAAACTTTTATAATGTTTAAAATTTTGCAATCAGCTCCCTCTAAATTCTTATATTTATGCAGATAACTTGCATAAGATTAATTTTATACATTATTTATCTGTGTACAATTTAAATTTAGGAGAATCATCTATATATCAATTAAAGTTTGAGGGGTTATATATACACACAAAATAAAGTTTTAAAGGGTATGTGATTGATAGTTAAGGGTTATACGCACATATTTAAAACATAGAGGTTTATTATTAAATTTAAAAAGTTAATGTGCGGTTATTTGCACATTATCTAAAACCAGGCAGGGGAATTTTTGTGTAATTTTGGCCTTTGATATTTTTACACACACATATAGGTTATTAAAGGGAATAAACTAAAATAGAATGGAAAGAAGATGCCATTGCTAACCTTGTTGAGAACTTGTAGAAATCTTTCTTGTGAAAATCTTGTTGCCTGCAAATAAATAAAAAATATCATGAGGGGGGGTCTCCTTTGAATATTTATAGGTCTTTTGTACGAGTAAAATTTATTTGCTTTGAGGACGCAAAGCTTCTTTTGGCCTTGCTTCTAAGAAAGAGATTGATTATGGAAATAAAATAATACAATCTTAATTATTAGAAGACCTTGTAGTGTACGTGAAGAGTCATGTTCGTAGGACATTATATTCTGGAAGGAAAATGCTGGATTTTGTTTCATTCGTAAACCAATAGCAATTAGTAACTTCCAAGGCAGAAATATCAAACTATTGAAATTTTGTCACCGCATGGTCCAGATTTTAAGTGAAGCCATCTCACAACTCACAACTCACAACTCACAAGATTTCAAAAAGCTTCTTCTTCTTTTCTTTTTAAATGCTTGCATTGGGTTCACGTTGATTTTTTTTTTTTTTGGGTATCCTCCTAAAACAGGAAATCTTCCTCGTCAAGGCGCTGCCCAATCATGACTCAATAAACAAGTGTTAGCATGAAAACTCCAAATAAAAAATATGAAAAATTAATATGTAATTAAATCCTTATGATTTCACACCTCATTTTCAATTAAGTCCTTGTTACTTTCTCTTTTTCCATTTAAATCTTATAGTTTCTTTAATTATATGTATTGATCTCTACACTCATAATTCTAATTTATAAGAGAAACGACATAAATAACTTATGATGTGGTTCTTACTTAATATACATTTAGATTAATTTTATTATATGAATCTAAATAAAATCAAAATCAACTAAATTATATATAGATGTGATGAAAAAATTGCAAGACTAAAAATATTTTATTGTTATATTGATAATAAATAAATTTTCTTTCATCATTTTAATTTTAAAAAACATTTTTATTTTGTATTCTATAGCAACTTACATGTTGCTTAGTCAATATCCATATTAACCTTAATTAACAGACAATGAGTAGGGTTAATATCTATAACTGAGGAAACTATAATAGATCAATAAAAGGAAAAAATTTAACGATCTAATTAAAAATAAAATAAAATTATAACAATTCATAAATTAATTTTTCCTTAAAAAAATAAAGTCAGAATGCAGGACTCCTTCGCGTTTTGTCCAAACCTTCACTGACTCTTTACCTGACGAGGGCCCCACCACAAAGATGTGGCAGTGGGTGCCCCGTTGCAAAGAAGCATGGAACATTTTGTTTTAAGAGAATTACTCATAGGTACCATAAAAAAGAATTTAATATTAAAAAGTATTTGAAATTATTAATAATTAAAAAGTCCCAAAGGATCTAAGGATTAAAGATTAAAATTGTGAATTTACCAAGCTACACTCGTTTGTTTGAAATCAAAATAGAAAAGGAAAATAGAGGGTTAGCTTGCTTGTTCACACAAAACTCTCACCTCCCATCTCCCGTCTTCTATCTCATGTCTCCATCACTCTAAATCTTAACTCGCTGGTTCTTGTCGCCACTGCTCTCTCGCTGCTCGCTCTCACCCACTCTTAGCTTTGCTTTATTTTAATGCATATGAAATAATTTGCCACTGTTAATTTTTCTATATTTACTTTGAAGCTCGTTTATCGCTCTGAAGGCACCGATGTGCCGCTCATTTAGTAAATTTTGTTGTTTGAAGGGATTCATAGCTCATTGGCTACGGTCTTGGATATTTTTCCCTAGATTAACTTTATATGAATATATTAGGAGTGTCCATGGTGATCGGTTGCCCAATACACTTACCTAAGCCTAGAAAAATAATGTCCAGTCCGGCCCCCAAAAAAATGAGTTGAAATATAATTAGGTAAGGTCGGGCCTGGCAAAATGTCGGGTAGGGCAAAACACTAGCAATGTATATAGCCTTACTTATTTAGCTCGACCCTATATATATTATATCCCTTTTATTTTTTATAATTATATTAATTTCTTTATTTTTTTATGTTTTAACTTCGCTAATTATCATATAATTATATTACAAATTATAATTGTTCCTTCTATTTTTTTTTCAAATACTTCATCCTTGTCAACTTTAGGGAGATTGATACAAAGTTGTAATTACAAACTACTTAAACTTCAAGATTTTTTTTATATATGCAATAGACTTTAAGACTTTAATTACTATATTTTTGTTGCCTTATTCGTAGTATATTATGGATATTATTTAACTATTGATAATATAAAAATGATATTTTAGAAGTTTATAATTATAGATCTTTTCCCCAGAATATGAGTAGGGCCATAATGACTTGGGCATGTAAGTCTGCCTATGCTCAACCCAAAATGGTTAGAGCTTTTATTAGGTAGAATCGGATATTGGGCTACAAAATATAACCCATATTTTTTTGGGTAGGGCACCGGGTAAAGGGACTGCCAATGGACACCCCTAGAATATATGCTTTGGGTCCTTCCTAATTTGGTTGCCAGGACATATGTTTGTATTGATGATAATAGTTGAATTTGTTATTTCTGAGAGTTGGAATTGGAAAATTTTTCTCTTCTCAGTCTGTTTCATTTTCTATGCTTATGTAATTATTGCCCACATTACTTCTCGAATGCTCTACACTGTATTTTCTCTCTTACTCGCATCACTTTATCCAGCCTCTGCAAAATTTGTTTCTTGGTGCTTATACTTCACCTTTTAATATAATTTTTAGTAATTATGACAATAACTTTTAGATTTTGGTTACATCCACTCCTCTAACCTTGAATCAAAACTAAGAAAAAGTTTCCCAAAGAGGATTTCTTATGCTCGCATAATTTGTTCTTTCATCTCTTCCCAATAAAATTCATTTTATCATAAAAAAATTAAAGGGAAAATGACATATGGGTCCCATAGAAGCAATTGAATGACAAAAAAATTCCAATAAATGCTATAATTCATTTCAAATCCCATGGGACCTCAAATGAATTTTTTCCAATTATGAAAAGACACAACTATCCTTCTTGGCGTGCTTTAGTGTGAAAGAATAAGAGAAAGTGTGATGAGGAAGCCTGTAGCTATAGTGACTGATGCAGAAAGAAAGAAGAGAGAGAGAAATGTTGAAGGGTTTTTGAGTTTCTTATGCTTCAGAGCTCAGGCTTGGCCTTCCTAGTAGTGATTCTCCTCCTCTTGAGAGGAAATCTGGAAGTAGGATTTCTCTTTTCGGTAAGGATTTGCAGAGTAATCATAATAATACTGATCATAGTGCTAATAATGGGTTCTGCTTTTCTTCTTCCCTTTTGAAGAACAACAATGTGGCTGGAGCTAAAAGGGCTTTTTCTGACGCCATTGATGGAAAATGGGGTTTCTTTGTGAGTGACAAAATTATTGCGTCTGAAGCTGATTTGGGAAAAGAAGCTTATTTGTTCTCTCCAAGAGGAAGAGGGAATCTTGTGAAGCCTCCTCTAGTTTTTGCAGAACCTTATGCAAATCTTGAACAAAAAAACATTAAAGATGGCGGAATAGTTCAAGAGAAGAAGAAACCTCAGGTTACTGTTTTTACTACAAATGAACATAGAAGTTATCCTCCTGCTGCTAAGTAAGCTTTACCTTTTTTCTGTTCTTTTTCATGTCATCATCATTTGGTTTTGGTTTTGGTTCTAAGGAAGAAGGTGAAAGTCTGTTTGTTATATTAGATGATGAAATCATGATGAAGTTTTCTAAACATAAAATTAGAGATATGTTGGAACTGTGAGCATCACTTGAAAATTATTTTCAGTGTTAAGAGCATTCCTTCATGTCATTTTTATTGATTTTCTATATTTTCTAAAATAAAAATAAGGGATTTCATATCATATCTCTGTTGTGTGTATTCATTTTCTCTTTGATTTCTAGTTCATCTTTTTTTGTTCATCTTTTTATTCATTCATCATAGATGTTCATTTTTGTTCATTTTTTAGTGTCATCATTTCTGCTGAGTTGAGTATTGTTGTGTGGTGTTGGATTAACGAGCATAGGAAATTATGTTGGCATAAGCCTTTATAACTGTGGTTGTTTGAATTTTGTGGTTTTTCAACTCCTAGTTCTCAATGGGGGAAAACTCACTGATTGTTGTTTTGCAAACATGTGTTAAGAAGGGAACTGCAACAATGAAGTGACCGATTTCTCTTATGTGTGTTCGTGTTTAATTTTTTTGTGATAATTATATGATTGCTGTGACACACATATCAACTTGGATTTCAAAATATGTTGGAGCATTAGATAGATACAATTTTGAATTAGGAAAATATAGTGAATATGAATTTACAGAAGTGACTGGTCCTTTTTTACTACCTCGATTCTGAACAGCCATATCAACTTTGAAAATTAACCCTAAGAGTCCAAGATACTTATCAAAAGATGAATATTGGTTAGTAACATTAGCTAAAAATGCAACAATGAAGTATTTGGTTTATGAAGAGTTTCGCTAGAACATTTTTTCTAAAACTTTATTATTTAACTGTTGTCAGCCAGGAATACCCACTATTACAAAAACTGATATTATAAAGATGGATAGATAATTCGGGAAGTTAAACTATTTTATTTTCTAACAGCCATACCATATAACTCCAAGATGCTTGTCAAAAGCATCTGTGAGTTATAAAAATAACCAAAAGAAGCCACAAGTCTAGAAAATTTTTGAGTTGGGTCAAAGCATAATAATGCGGAGGATGACTATATTTATATAGAACATAAACAATTAAGAAGGAAAACATTGCTTGCGTCTCATACCAGTTGTCCAAACTACAAAAAGTAAGATTCAATTTTTGTCACATACACCTGATAAATTTGTCCTCTTTTCTTGCAGACTTTGATTGCACGTGTTGATAGCTGTAACCCTTATGAAGTTGATATGGTGAATTTGAAGAAACTCATCCCAAAAATTATGGAATTGGTGGCTCAAAATTCATTGGTAGACCATACCTCAGAATGTGGGCAAGATGTACAAGCTGTGAATGTAAAGCAGTTGATTCCTGATGATGAAAAATCAATAATTTTTGGGGTTTGCTTATGGAAGCAAATTTCTAGATTTGTAATGTATAATTTGAATATGTGATTATGTGGAGAAGATATAATCATTTTATAATGATAAAGAATCATAATTACTGAATTGTTATTCAAATATGATGGCTCAAGCATTTCTGCGTCATTGATCATATCTTAATTATAGTTGAACTTAAACGTACTACTAATAATTTTACTTATATATATATGTCTAGGTCAACTTTGCACTTATAACCTCATCACCTGCAATAACAATCCCAGTGTCTGAAATAACAATCTCAGCACCTGTAACTTACAGCTCCATCAACTGCACTTATAACCTTAGTGCCTAAAATAACAACTATAACACTAGCAACTAACAACCCCAGCACCTGCAATAACAACCCCAGAGCCTACAAAAACAACCCCAACACCTGCAACTAACAACCACATTACCTGTATTAAGAAACCCATCAACTACAACTAACAACTCCATCAGCTGCACTTACAATCGCAGCACCTACAATAACAACCCGAGTGCTTGAAATAACAACCCCAGCACCTGCAACTAACAATCCCAGCCCTTGCAACTAAGAACCCCATCAGCTACAACTAACAACCCCATCAGCTGCACTAACAACCCCAACACCTGAAATAACAACTCTAACACCTGAAATACAACCCCAGCCCCTGCAACTAAGAACTTCATCACCTGCACTAAGAACCCTATCAGCTTAACTAACAACACCATCAACTACACTAATAACCCCAACCCCTATACTAACAACCCCATCAGCTGCAACTTACAACCCCAGCACCTGTAATAACAACCTCAGTGCCTAAAATAATAACCCTAGCACTTGCAACTAACAACCCCATCAGCTGTACTAACAACCCCAGCCACGATGATGAGTAAATCCACCTGCAACACACTGTACTGTTCTTTTATTTCATAGCAAAGCATGCCAAGACTGTACTATTCTCGCAAAGCGCGCCAACTCTCATTTCTTCTTTAATATTTTTTTATTTCACAAGGTTATTTAAGTCTTTTTACAACTAGAAAAAATTCATGTGAGGTCCCATGGGATTTGACATGAATTATAGCATTTGATGGGACTTTTTTGTCATTCAATTGCTTACATGGGACCCATATGTCATTTTCGCAAAATTAAAAGTGGAAACATAACTAGTGGAACACACATTCCATGCCTAGATGGGAACTTTGGCAGATCAGTAGGTGGAGAACTTTGATAGCTAGAAATTTGGAGCAAGTATCTTAAATTTTGAAATATGATAAAGCTGATTGTTTTTGAAGGGTAAGAAGATGGGAAGACTAAAAACAATAAAAAAAATGCAAACAATGCATACCCGGAAAAGTCATATCCAGGGTAGTGCTGAAGATAAATGAACAAGATGCAAACTCTAGCTTGCAAAGAAGCGTCCACAGTAAGAGCTAGTAACTCCAGCAGCAAAGTAGCTTTTGTTGAGAGGAAGCTTCTAGAAGAGTGTTGAAATCATTTGACACTTGATCATTGAAGAAGACAACGAATTCTAGGCTAGTTTGTTTTTGAGGTATTTGACCCAATGGAACAACCTTAAGTCGGATATGAAAATTGGATTTGTAGATGAACACAAAATGCCTTTCAAGTCAAACTTGTCAGATATTGCACTTTACAAGAGGTTTTTGGCTTCATCAATAACAAGTTAGGATGAAGGCAAGGATAGATGTGTAGACTATAAGAGTGGAAAACATATATGCCTAACTTGTTTGTGGCCTACTTTGTAACTAGGAATTACATTATTTTTATAACTTAATTGCTTGACAAGCTAGTGTACATAACTTTTTTCATAGGAAATAGGTGTTAACAATATATATTTTATTGTTATTAACAATTTGGTTGAGAATAAAATGACAACTATATCATCTTACTTTGTTATTATCCAATCACTATTGACAAATTAGCACCATGGCAATGGGTGCTTGTAATGACATGTCACTTGATATTGCAAACCATTGACAAGTGATAGTGTATACAATGACAAGTTAGGGTACTTGCAATGACAAATCACTTTATATTAGAATATTATAATATCCCGAAACATATTATATTAGCATATTAATTTTATATCATATTATAAAAGATTATTTTGGATATAATCTTATATGAAGTTGTATATTCTAATATAAATTGAATTGTTACTTTGTGCACAAACCCTTGTCAATGCTTGCACGTTAGCTTGTCATTATTGCTCTACTAAAGATCGTATATAAAGTTATATATTATAATACAATCTGATATAATCTACTATAAAGTTAGATATTAATGATATAATCTGATATAAAGTTACATGTTCTTATATAATCTATTTTTGAATATAATATGATATAAAATTATATATTATAATACTAAGTTACTTATCATTGCCTTCATCCTAACTTGTTATTACTTTCACTCACAGTTGTTATTGCAGACACTATCACTTGTCATTGTCTGCAACCTTACTTGTCATTCCCATTATTCTATCCTATCACTTGCCTTAACAACAAACTTATTCTATTGGGTTTCATTGTAGTATTTAATTTGAGTTATTTAGTTGTAATATATTTTCCATTAGTTATATAGGCACACTGACTTTTCATTAGCATGGTGCTCACTTGTCAATAATGATTGGATAATAATAACATCAAATGACAGTTGTCCTATTATTCTCAACCATATTTTTAATAATAAAACAAAATATATCATTGTCAATACCATTTCCTATACAAAAGGCCATGTACACTAGCTTGTCAAGCAATTAAGTTGCAAAAAGAATGTAATTCCTAGGTACAAAGAAGGCCATAAACAAGTTAGGCATCTCTATTTTTCAATCTTATAGTCTCTGCACATCTATCCTTGCCTCTTGCTTTGGTTGTAGCCTAAAAGTCGATTCAACACTTTATCACCATGCAAACAATGCCTACCCAAAAAATTTTGAGCTTCTTTGTCCTTTTTTTTTCACTGTTTTTAGTCTTCCCATCTTAGTACCCTACAAAAACAACCAACTTCATCACATTTCAACATTTTCCATGTACTTATTATATACAAAAGATACTTGCCCCAAATTTCTAGCTATCAAAGTTCTCTTCCCACTGGTCTATCAAATTTCCTATCTAGGCATGAAATGTGTTGTCCACTAGTTTTGTTTTTGATTTTAATTTTTTATGATAAAATGAATTTTATTAGGGAGAGATGAAAGAATAAATTGTGTGTGCATAACAAAACCTCATATCAAAAAATAGAAAAAAAATACAAAAGCAGAAAAAAAAGTAACAAGACCCCTAAAAAATAGAGATTGCCTTCTAAAGAAAGGGCAATTAAGTAGAACACCAAATAGCAACTATACAAATAAATGAAGGAAGAACAATATTAGACATTAGAGAATAATGATTCAAAGGGCTTAGCTCTTTGATAAGATTTTTCTTAGTTTTGATTCAAATAACTGATCCAAAATTAATGCCTCATAATGCACTTAAATAGTAAGAGGCTAGAAAATTAATTACCATTGTCTACTTATCTACCATTCCCAAGTACACGATTGGTAACCAAAACCATGATATTTTACAAGGAAATTTTCACCTCATGACTAATAGAGTCATGAATGGGATCAGAAAAGGAAACAAGGGTATCAGTAGCCACGAGAAAATAAAATCCTAGTTTGAACAAATAAACCCAATAATAACATAGGCATAAAAAATGAAACAGACCGCGAAGAGAAAATCATTCCAATTCTATTTCGTAGAACTAATAACTTCAACTATAATCATCAATACAATCATATGTCCTGAAAACCAAATGAGGAAGGACCCAAAGCATTATTCATAAAGTTAACCTAGGAAAAAAGTATCCAAGACCGCATCCAAGAAGCTATGAATCCCTCCAAATAACAAAATTTACCAAATTAGCGGAACATCGGTGCCTTCAAAGTGATAAATGAACACCAAAGTAAAGACAGAGAAATTAACAATGGGAAATTATGTCTTACTCATTAAAAGAAATCAAAGCTGGGAGTGGGTGAGAGTGAGCGGTGAGAGAGTAGTGGCAACAAGGACTGACGAGTTGAGATTTAGAGTGATAGAGACGGGAGACGGGAGGTGAGAGTTTCGTATGAATAAGCAGAATTCGAACCCTCCTTTTTCCTTTTCAGTTTTGATTTCAAACAAATGAGGGCAACTTGGTAAATTTATAATCTCAATCTCTCACCCTTAAGTCTTTGAAACTTTTTAATCATTTGATAATTTCTAGAGACTTTTCAATAATAAATTCTCTTGCATGGGATTGATTTAGATCAATATTTCTCATTGAGAAGTTAAAATTTAAACATAAATAAATAAAAATGAATTATTGAAATTTGATTTTAAAAAGTCCAGATTGAAAATTAAAAGAAGAAGAAAAACAATTTATTTGTTGAGGAGGAGGAGAAGAGAAACAAAAATGGGGAGAGATATATAGGCATGTGTTTGGGGTACTGTTTAACTTACCAAACATCACTGTTGGACTTCGGGTTTGGGTCTACTCTTAATGAGCCGGACTATTTGATTAAGAAATGTGAAACCTTTCTATGTAAAGTAGAGAATAAACCAGCATTAATTTTCTTCAGAGAATTGTAGAATGAGAAACACTATTAATAATAAATTAATAAGCATTTATTCTCTTGATTGAGAATTGAAGGGGACAAAAGAATATGCAACAAATCAGAGTTATTATACCTTAAGTAATTGTCACCCTAATGCTATAAATAAAGGGTGACTCTCTCAATTATTCCTTGCTCCATCCATTGAGTTTTCTGGCTCTCTATGTGAGCACTGCTATGCCACTCATCAAGAGCATCAATAGATCAACTAGCAGTTTTAGAGTTGACCCAGATTCAAACATGGATCTGACCTGATACGCTTTCTCTATTAGCTATCTCCTTCAATCTCTTCACAAATTTTGAAAATTGATGCTTTGGGGTGAAGTAGACTCTTGGGAAGTAGAATTGTTTCCCAAACATGTTGGGAGAGTTGAGAGGAACTATCAAAGAGCGAGGAAGAGGAGAGAAAATAAAATAGCAAGGAGAATAGAGCAAGTGGAAGATATGAAGAAAGTAAAGAGATGACATAAAACAAATACAAAAGGATGCAACCCTTTTAGGAAGTTTTCACTAAATGCAATAAACAACGCCCAAATGCAATTTTACTCTTAATAATCAACATTTAATGTCAAAATCTTGATTTTCTAGAAAATTTATTCAAACGCTCTTATTTTGATTAAATCATTTATGAGATTGGATTCTCCTAGAAA
Organism: Leucaena leucocephala; assembly: GCA_037074615.1. Taxonomy (NCBI): domain Eukaryota; kingdom Viridiplantae; phylum Streptophyta; class Magnoliopsida; order Fabales; family Fabaceae; genus Leucaena; species Leucaena leucocephala. The sequence goes on from CM073519.1 coordinate 18,746,331, forward strand.
AGCTTTTTTTTTCTCTCATCAAAACCTTGTTTCATATAGACTATCTAAAGGTTATCCAATCACCCGTTAATTTGGATACTTTTTTCTAGAAAAGTAGTTTTGACTATTTTTTGAACATAAGTATTATCTTGTTAGAAATAATCATGTTTGAGATACTATTGAGTATTAAATGTGAACATTTCTCTTAACAAGGATTTAAATCTTAGCTTACCATGTTGTAAAGAACTAGTCCATTCTATTAGATTCAACATATTAGCATAGTTTTGGCTTTTCAGTTATAACTATTATCAAAACTGTCATATCCTAATTTTTCCTATCTGGATAATACTGATAGTGGAAAGAGATTTGGAAAGGATTATGACAAAGATAAGAAGAAATGATAAAGGTTAAATGATTCTTGAAGAAAGAAAGGGACTTAAACAAAAATTAGAAAAGGTTGAAGGCAAAAAGTTAAAGTAGAAATAAGATTTGGGCCAAAAGTGATAATTTCTAAAAGTTTAAGGACCTAAATGTAATTAAGCAAAAAGTCAGGGACCTAAATGTAATTATAAAAAAGTTCAGCCAGAAAAGGCTTGAAACTGCCTAGAAGTATTTCAGTCCCACATTCTATCAGTAAATAGAGGAAGTTATGTTGGTTAATTTAGCATGATACAGAAATTTTATTAGGGCTCTAGACGGTAGATATTTATCTGATAGTCTAAAAGTTATTTGAAATTTTATCAAATTTCATGGACTTCAGATATAAGTGGGAGAATTACAGGAAAGTGTGCACTATAGTGTCAGATGTCATGGATCTAACAGAATCCCGGAAGGAGTTCTGTATAAAAAGTTATTCCCATATAAGTAAATTTTGACGGAAGTTTGTTTACACCCGTGATCTGATTATGGGACTTATCAGTATGTAAGCCTGGATAGACTGAGATCAGATGACCTCATATATAGGCCCATGATGACGCCAAGGAGGGACCAAAACCCAGGGTACCAGTTCATCAACAGAAGGGGCCAGTGTCCAGAAAAAGTGTGAAATTATGAAAATACCCCTAGATGCCCAGATTGTACCAGTGACGAATGGAGGGCATTATGGTCATCTAGAACAGGCTAAAAATGTGGGATATAGTATAAATATGATTAGTTAGAGCTAGTATATGCCCTGAGGCAGGGCAATGAGAGGTGAAATGACAATTATGTCCTTAGGGTTAATATAGTGCAAGAAATGACACCAAGGGTATTTTGGTTATTTCTCAAGGGATGGATGGCAGATAAATATTTAGTATATCAATGTCAATGGTATGAGAAGCCTAGACATTGATTTCTAGGATAGAATACATATCCTGGTATATTATAAAAAATTAAGAATAGAAAATAGTCCGGTTGTTGTGAAACTGCTCTAATCGGTACCGGATTGGACGAAAACTTTTCTAGAAGCTTCCTTACATGAGAATTTCACCACATACCCCCACGAGGTGTCCCTTATGATGTTATAATTATTCCTTTTTAAAAAAGTTAAATCCAAGATTAAATGTGAGCCTTTAGATCAAATAGTGCATAAAGTAATCTTGGCTATTGATTTTCCATAAAATTTTCTATAAATACCCCATCAAATCTGGTTCAAAACTGTGGCCTCATGAAACTTGGGGAAAATCTTACAAAATAGAAACTCAAGCCAAGATAAAGAAGATTCAAAGTACCAAAGTTCAAGCAAGCTAGAGATTAAAGGTATGCAATCTATCCTAGTTTATTTTCTTTTGATTTGGGAGCTTGAACTTAGGGTTTTCATGGAGAAAAAGTTAAATTTTCTCTACGGGGTTGTGCTGCCCAAAAACCTTAGATGAAAGGGGAAAGAAGAAATTAAAGTTAGAAGTATATGATTGAAGCTTAAACAAGCTAGTTAAGTGATTGGTTGTTGAATCAAATTGATATTCTTGACTTTGCCAAGGGTGAACCTGTTCGGTATGTAATTTTCATGAGGTAAGAAAATAAAATTTCAATGATTTAATAATTCCATTGAATTTATATGATGATTTTGTGTAGGATTGGAAATGTTTTGAACCTTGGAAACATTGAAATTCTAAGATTGTAGTTTTTGGAATTCTTCTTTGTTACTGTTCACTCACATGAACAGTTATTGGCATTTCATGATTTTGATGATTCCAATGGTTTTAAAATGAAAAGTTGTGTGGGATAAAGTGGAGAAACAAGTATGGGAAGCATTAGAACCAAAATGAGAATTTTTGAAAGAATTGTATGCATGTATTCGGTTTTGTATAGCAGGCCATGAAGGAGCTAGAATTTCATGATTCTAAGCTCATAAATAGATTCAAAAGATGAAATTGTGTAGGGTAAAGTTAAGACATCAATTGGTTCAAGAGCCAAGTTGATTAGTGAAGATTAGAGAAAGTTATGATAATGAAGAGTGTAACAAAGTTAGTCTTGAACATGGTTGGAGTTCATGAGTCCTAATAAATTATGTGATGAATATGAATGTGTTTAGGACCTTAAAACATCCAAGAAGATGTTGGGAAGTGATTAACATAAAGGCTTCATGGTTGGAAAGCTAGGGAGCAAGTGCAAAAGATAAAGAGGAAAGCTTAAGTGCAAGGTAGTGAACTTACCTCTTTATGTGCTTGATGTTGTATGCTTATGTGTTGACATGTATATGATATTTGAATGATGTTGTGACATGATAAATGATGTTGAATGTATTGTGAATAACGTGTTTTCCATGGCCATGCACTTTTATGCTAAAGTATATAGCGTGATAGCATGTCACTAATCAAAAAAAATTTAATGAAATTACATATCATGCATTAGCATCCATCTTGTATATTTAAGTGGTAATATTTGCTACTGAGATTCCCTAGAATCTCACTCTCCCATAACCAACCAATCTAGGTCAAGCATGATGAAAAATGTATACATGGAGAAAAGCTAAAGAATGGAATTAGATATGATTATATATAGGGAAAAATATATAAAATAAATCACATATATATAAATACGACCTAATATATCTAAATCTAAAATGTATATCTATTTTATCATAAAAATATTTATATTATTTAATTTAAATTATATATTTGTATATTATATCTAAAATCTATATCTATTTTATCTAAAGACATTCTAATATATCTAAAATCAATATCTATTTCTTATCACAACAGTTCTCTTCTTAAAACTCTCCTACAATTATAGAAGCTAACATTCAGGTTTTTAGATCATGAGGAGAAAAAAAACTAAGTTCAAATGGTGTTATAGTCCATTGTTCCCTAGTAAGACATATATATTTTGTTATTTGTTAATAAAAAATTCTATCATCTCTTTTGTCTTTACTATTTTTAATAGTAATCACTTGAATCAAAGCTTTTTATACATATTAGATATTTTACTTGTATGTATAACATTAATAAATTCGAGGAAGATCTTTTTTGTTAGATCTAATATTTTGATTACGATAATTAATTGAAAAAAGTTTTTAAAATGAGTTTTAACTGATGTAGAGTATTTATTAATAAGCTTATCGATGGGGCAATTATTCGATAAATCAGAAAAAACTTTTGAAAGAAAATATGTTTTATGAAAAGCATTTATTGAAGACCTATTCGATAAGATTTCTTATCGATAAAGACTTTAATAAATCAATATAAATTTAGTTTATGAAAATTCTGAGTCGATATTCTAAAACAGAAGCTATTCAAAGACTTATTCGATAATGAGATTTATCAAAGAAGCCTTTGATAAGATTGGTAAGACTGAATTTGTGAAAAGTTTGCAAAAAGAATCTTATAAAAGGATTTATTGAATAATTGATCAAACAAGAGATTTATTGATAAAATATTTGATAAATCAAATTTGATTTTCAAAGAAGTTATTATGTTCTCAATGACTCATTTAACGAAGGACTATTGATAAAGGGATTTATCGAATATCTCTTTGATAAATTAGTAAAAGTTTATGAGTTTTTAAAAGCACTGAAAAATGATCTTTCACATGTTTTTACTGCTTGCTTTTGATGGAATCGTACCTTAGTTGTTTCTTCTCAAACATGATTTATAAAAGTTCTGATAAGAAAGTGAAAAGTTTTTAAGAAATCTAAAGTTGGATAATATATTATTTGCAATTTTAAGTTTCTATTTTCAAGAATAATTTTGACAATGATTATCTAAAATGCTTTCTTCTCGACTTGGTCTCTAGATCTTGAGTCACAAATTTATAAGATCAATTAGAAAACAGAAAAGTTAAATTGTTCCAAATTCAAATTGCTAGAGTTTCAATGAGATAAATGTCTTTATGATGATTTGATTGTTTGAAATATTTTGATGATGATTCATTTCTTATAATGCTTGATTAATCTATTTGAATCATCAATAGATTGCTCAGTCTTAAATTTATGAAGATAATCTTATTCATGAAAGACTCAAAGTAAAGATTCATTATGCTCTTATCAATAATTTATTAAATCATATTATTTATTGAAGAGATATTCGATAAGATCATTCGTTAAGCTTAACTAAATTATCTTTAAATATCTAATTGCTCTGTCAATATATTTATCGAGCTTATGAATTACTTAGATTTGATTGAATTGTCTTCATGAATTTTATAGCATATTCTTACTTACTGAATGATTATATACTTAAGACTTGTTTTGATATGATAAATGGTCTTTTGAATCTTTGTTTCCAAATTATATTACAAGGTTTTGAAGATCAAAGATTGTTTGAAAGTCTATTTGAAAATAATTAAAAAGAATATTCTTTAGCATTTATCGGTAGCTATTCAAAGAGTCCATTTATCGAATAATACTTTGATAAATGATGTAATATGAAATATATCAGTAAATACGAAAGCATATGTTTGAAAGAATATTTTTAAAGAGTTTATCGACAAGGACATTGATTAAAGAACTATTTGATAAATTATGAACTATCTCTTTGTAATTTATTAAAGATTTATCGAAGTCTTTTTCAATAAGATTGATTATCAAAGAATTTGCTCGATAAGATTTAAACTATTTCAAATGCAATTTTTTAGCAATTTATCGAAGACCTTTTCAATCACAGTGTTATTCGATAAGTCAAACTATTTTGCAAAAAGTGTTTTAAACCATACTTTATCATATTTTAATATTTAATTCTAAATTATTTGGAAATAATTACTATATGCTAATAATGATTATATATCTTTGCAAGATCATTTACTGACTATGGCAAGATCAAACGAAGAAGATCAACAAAAGAGCCAAAAGCGTCATATGCATATGTTAGCAATAACAACTATATTCATCAACAACTATCTCAATAGTTACTTCAACAGAATCATGACAAATCAAGTATAAAAGAAGAAGCCAAAATGAAAAGTTTAAGTTGTTGAAAGACATAAGGAAAATAAGAGATACTCAAAATGCATTTAGATCATATTCAGTAAATTGTATGTATGTTTTACTCTATTTCTCTCATTTGGTTTAGAACATAGTATATTTATGAAAAAGAGAGACTTAGAAATATTAAGCTCAAGTGTTTGTTTATCTTATTTACTCTATTGAGATAGTTTTTATATGTATCAATCATTTTGTAAATTGTTCAAGTGAATTCTTGAGTAGATTATTACCTTATAGTTGTAAGGGGAGTGAGAGAGATTCTCACTGGGTTAACCTTATGGGGTTGTAAGGGGGAGTGAGAGAAAATTCTCACGTGAATGTACTAAGACACCAAGAGCCAAAGGAATCTTAAAGATAGTAAAACACTCAGAGGATGTATCTAAAGACTGGATATAAGCCAATAAGATCGAGTGGAACTAGCATAAATCATTGTGTGTAATATTTCTCCTACAACATCTTCCATCGATGATATCATTATAAATTATACTCCTTAAATTCATTAAAATCTCTTTAGAGTTTTTAAAACTTTTAATATCACTCAATTTACCCCTCTCTTGGGTGATACAGCCAAATTCAACATTTGGTATCAGAGCAAGGTCACTTGTTAAAGGATCTAACAATCTCAATTGCAAAGATCATGATTTTATTTAATTGTAAAATGTTTTCTAAAAGTTTTGATATCATCATTCCTCTTATTTTAGAAAATTATGAGTTCATATATTGGAAATGTCAAATGACTATATTTTTTAAAACTCTTAATTTTGATATGAGGAAAATTCTTTCCAATGATTTTGATTTTAAACCAAGGAAGGGTTGGAATAAAAATGAAAAGAAATTGTTCTCTGAACCTTAGAGCAATGAAAATTTTATACAATGCTGTATTTCAAAATGACTATCAGAAAACCAAATTTTACTCTAATGTCAGAGACATGTTTAATACTCTTGATTCTATCTATTTCTCTAACAATTATGTTAAAGCTTACATTGTTGATAGTTCATTTGTAACATAAAGGTACAAATCATCTATCGATGAACAAATGAAAGATGATGCTAAAAAGAAGAATTCACAGAATGTCTTCCTTAAATGATTAACACGAAGAAACAAGATGAAAAAGAGAAATAAGAAGAGCTAAATACATATGAATATGATGAATCATTATCCAAAGCTCAAGATATTTCAAAGGTAAACAATTCTTATCCTTCTTATAGTTGAAGAAAAACAATTTTTAAGCTTTCATGAAGTAATTTTTCAACCAATTATAGATGCCATTTCAAAAAGTAAAAATGTTTTGTATATAAAAGTAATTTTGCAAATATAGTTGTAAAGTTCATCTTATTATTTGCAATTATTGTGGTAAATCATGTCACATTTCTCACACGTGCTATATTAGAAGAAATTCTAATATGAAAAATTTAGTTTGGGTTCCTAAAAGACAATCAAGGTCCAAAACTAATGCTCAATGACCCAAAGTCAAATCGGTACCAAATTGTCTTTCTAGTGTTTCAAGTGTATAGGATAACATTAAAAGGAACATACAAGGTACATGGAGAAATGGGCATCCAAGAGTTCCTCATACATCAGTGAAAGCTACAACAGGAAAACTCAAGGAGCGTTTATTGCAATAATGCCTAAGACAACTCATAAGAAGCAATGGAGGAAGGCCCAAAGAATACTTTCTACCTCAAGAATAGACTATCACAATATACCATTCAATTATCTTGAGGAGAACAGAAGAAACAAGATCCCTCAAGCATCAAAGTGAAAATTAATTGATTACAAGCATCCCAAAGAAATCAAAAGATGCAATAGATAAGAAAAGGCAATCCTTCTTCTACATAAGGTAAAGAGACAACGGTAAACCTCTTGTATTATCATGTTTGACATATCATTGAGGTTTATACTTGTATCCTTAGGAATGAATATTGACTATTTTACAAAATCTTTTTATATACTTCTATGAAAACTTAACTGATAAACATTATGCAAAGGAGAAAAAAACAATGTTCATAAGTTTAATTCTTTGTGCATACATAACTTAAAAAGAAAATATCTCTTTTATGCATAAAGATATATTTATCTCACTATGCTCATTCTAAAATTATTCAGATTCTTCGAGCATGTGAATTATATTCTGCTTCCTACAAACTAACCATTAATAGATCCAAGCAAAGATGGATAACAAAAAAAGAAAATTAAGTCAATTGTTTTGTATGAAATCTGGTTGATGAGGTTTGTCTCAAGATTGATGGCTACAACGAGATAATCTAAATCTTGAAGAAGATGAGCCTACGAAACTTGAATTTTTATGATAAAGAAAATGCCAATAACAATGTACCAGAATCAAGTGAACTGCCACAAGGACAAGAATAAACATGGCAAAATCTAATTCTTATCTCATTACTGGAAATAATTGAATTTTGGATTAGATTAACAATTGATTATTCCTTGTTGCATTCCATTAGCAGTCAACATTATTTTCATATTGCTAAATAAATCGTGCACAACATGTTTTTCAAACATGTTCAAATATTATGAATTTCAATTTTTGCATCAAATATTGCATTAAATACATGCACATGAATTGAAAACTTGTTTTTGAAATATGTGAATGTTAGTATTGGAGATTAATACTCTTGTCAAGAAATTTCTAAAATCTATTTGCTTGAGTCATCATCATAATTGTGCTACCATGTGCTTGAACGTCTTATTCTCCAATGAATTAAACATTATTTTGTTTAACAAAGTTAATTTATATGAAGTTCAAGCTTATCTATTCATAAAAGGAATTATTCCAACCTTAAACTTAAAATGTCTATTCACTAGAACAAATCTCCTACTCTAGTCATTTGGACTAATGAGTGAATGTGCTTCATCGATTCAATTATCACTTATAAAAAGAGTAAAGTCTTTGAATTCTCAGTATGCTTCTTTAGTCAATATTTTATATGACTTTTTTCCAAGAAAATTCCAAGATATGCATTATTTTTCAACATGGAATCTTAACATTGAATATTCTTCTCCAATCAAATGACCTTCAATGTTTTCACAAAATTAAATTTTTTTAAAAGTCCATATTTTGAAAAAGTACATTGAGTTGATTTCTAAAAGATTTTCATTTTCAAAATATGCATTACCTTTCACAAGCTTATTTCTTGATATATTCATCCATACTCATTGTGAATTCATTAGTTTTGATGATGAAGATGTTATATGAGTTTATTCTCTATATGACCTTTCTAACAATTCTACTAGAAAGAAAGATATTTGTTTTCATAAGAGGAGATAAATAAATTTCTCAATGGATTACATTACTAAGGTTTAATATAAGATAGCACTGGAACAACAAAGTTCAATTGGCAACAATTATATCATAGTCAATACAAAGGGTGCTTAAACAAAGCAAAGAGAGAAAGGCGAAAGAATTTCACATATCAATTCATCAGATTGCCTGAATAAGCATTCCTAAACCCTCTCTTTCTCCTTACACTTAAATATATCTGAGATCTTGATGCTTTATTGCTATATGTGCTTATGTGCTTTTAATTTTCTTGTGATGCTTCATGTTTTTAAAAAAAGTTCATGTATTTCAAAATTATCATTCAAATCATGAAATTATCGAATAAGATATCGATAAAGGTTCTTATCGATAAAATGTTCGATAAATATGAAACAAAGTCATTTAATGAATTGAATCTTTTCAAAAACCTATTCAATAAAGTCATTTATCGAATATGTATTCGATAAGAATGAATTGTTTTGAAAATTTTACAAAGTATTATGTGCTCCTTTTCTTCTACAAATTCTTCGATAAAAATTCTTATCCAAATGTTATTAGATCAAATTTGTGAAAAAGCATTAAACTTTATCGAACAACTTATCGATAAGGCTACTTATTGAAAAGGTATATGATAAATGAAGTATTTATTGGAAAAATGACAAGTTTTTGATCAAATAACAATTTAATAAATCTTGTGTGATTCATGTGAAAAATGTTGTTATTTATCGAACAGCTATTCGATAAGAAAGCTTATCAAAGAACTATTCGATAAATAATTTATCGTTGTTTAAAGATTTATCGACAAACAATTCGAATAGGGTACTTACCAAAGGACTTATCGATAAATTATGTGCTATTTATTGAAAATAATATGATTGTTACTATGTCAGTTTATCGAAACCCTTTTCAAAAAATTATTCTGATTCTCTCAACCCATATCTCATAATTGTTCTCATAACTATTTCTCAGCAATCAAAACTATCTGAAATCATTCCCCCAACATTCCAAATCAAATCTCTCATCTAAATCCTCAATTTACCTTCCTTATCATCGCTAGACCTTTACTATATACCATCATATCAAGCAATCACGAGAACCAGGGTACCTGAAGTTAGGTTAGAATAGACAAAATGAAAGATAAAGGGAGGTAATTCTAAGTCAAAAATGGTAAAAGACAAGAGTTTATCACAAGTTCAAAAGCATGAGCGAGAGAGTCCTGCACAATAAAGTTCTCAACATGCTCTAAAAGAAAGAAAAGAAATGAAACTTCTCAAGGTAATTCAAGGTCTTCATCCTCAAACTTTTCTTCTCCCATTACTTACTAGTAATTTGGAACAAGGAGTAGATAAAGGGAGGCTAAAGGCAAAATATGCTCATAAGGACTTTTGTCTTGTCATTGTTATAGACTTAGATTATCTAAAGTATAACAACAAGACTAAGTTAGATCTTAGTAACCCTATGAAACATTAATGTTATGAAAATTGGTTAGGAATAAACCTCTCTTATTGTCCTAAAGTGGTCAGAAGATTTTATTACAATAAGAGAGTGGTTGATGAGGCTGGTGATAATGTGAATTGCTGAGTAGCCATCTGATCATAGAATTAAGAGTAAGAGAAATACGATTGGATTTAGATATAATCAACTTGCTACTGAAAAACATCAGACTTTAAAGAAAGGCCAGAGCTATCTATAAAACAAATACTGATGCTGAATGACAATTTCTTGAGTGACCTAAAATTTGTGCCCAAGGATATGTGTGATTATTATAGAATAATCTACTATATATACTCAAGAAGTGTCACATCCCAAAATTTGGGCCGTGACCGGTATAGAATATGAATAAATCCATATTTCTTAAGCCTAAAACCTTAAATAAAATGTTTAATATAATAATCATAATATATATTACATTGTAATCAAAAGGCAAGTCATATGTAGGAATTTGGGTAGAATTGTCTTTGTATAACTGACCTTTTCAAAATCCTACAACAGACTGCGAATGTTTCAAATCACCTGCAGACGTTTTCAAAATAACCAGAATCTTGTCTACAAACTAGGTGGAGCATCTAAATCTCCAATGTAACATCCTTACTTTTATATGTCTTAGGGACCATTCAGTAGCATTTGGGACCACTTACAAGACCTTGGAAGCCCATTAGTAAAATCTGGAATTTTACTCTTTCTCGGGTTACTGTTCATATGGTATTCCAGATTATGTAACAAACTTCAAAAAATCATAATTAATTCTAGAAAAATCAAAATGAAGTGGTTCAAAAAGATACGTGAAGATAAAATATTAAAATTTAAGGGAAAAATAATTTCCAGACCAAATGACTCATCAATTAATACAATTTATTCACCAAAGATTACTGTTCATTTGGTAAAAAATTCTAGAAACAGATTCTGGTCCCTTACTTTGGAAAATTAGTTATCATTGTAAAGACATCGAATTAAGGTATTCTTGGTGTTAAAATGAAGGATGTCATGTTAAATAAATGTCTGCAAAAGTTCATACATTTATTCCACCATTTACTATTTTTCATTATATCATGACCTTCACCACTTATATTGGTCATACAGCAACATTACATATAACAATTCTTCATATAACATATATACTATCCAATCCCTAGCTTTACTTCATGCTTCATCATCCTCTTTCATAATTCAAAAACCTGTGGGATGGGGATTACATGAAAAGGGATGAGATTTCTGGGGAAATCTCAGTAGCAAACATTACTAAACCATGCATATATTAATGTAATTACTTGTGCTTGCTTGTGAAAGTGTTAACATTGTGTAATATGCATGCTTCCATGTAACATATGAAATACAATTACCTAAAGTAATCATAGAAATAAAGCTTCATACATAAGCATATATGAAACACAATTCAATAAAGCCATACCACATTCAAGCATAACATTCAATGCATACAAGTTTAGGATAAGTTTACTACCTCATATACTTGATTTCTTTCACTTTATCTTGCTTCTTTCTTCTCACTTCTCTTGGATATGTGGCTGCATATTTTGGAGCATATCAATCAATCCCTAACATTACATAACCATTCATCCATCATCATCTAATTTCCTTGAGCATTAAACTCACTTTAACTAACATAACTTTTCTTGAACATTAATCTCATTAACTTACCTTAATCTTAAATAATGGACTTAACCTTTGAATTGTCATATCCCCAATTTTCTGACCTGATGTACCTGTACAGTTTATCTGCAATAGATATAAGATTTTTGGAATAAATTGTATCAGATTGCAAAAAGAAATGGAAGGATTAATAACTAAGGAAAGAATAGGGACCAAAATGCAAATTGAAAAGTTTGAAGACAAAAAGTTGAAATAGAAATAAAAGGAGGGACCTAAATGCAATTAATGAAAAGTTCAGGGACTAAAGTGCAATTATTCAAAAGTTAAGGGACCTAAATGTAAATATGGAAAAGTTGAGCCAAAACAGGCCAAAAATGACCGCAATCAAATCAGACCCAAATTTTACCAGTAGATAGACAAAAATATTCCAGTCAGTTTAACGCAAACAGGATTTTGATTTGAGGTCCCGATTAATTGATATAAATTCCTGAAGTCAGAAGGAATTATTACAGTATTTTTCAGACCTAACAATCATATGAGACTTTATAGGAAATTCATATATTTAATATATGAATTTATAAAATTGACAGAATCAGAAAAGGAATCCTGTAGAAGCCAAACCGGATTTTTCAGTGAAATAAAATACCCGATAAATAGGATCGGGAGAGTTGTAACGTGAATTGGGCCATAAAGGCAATACAGGCAATAAGCCCATAATAAGGCCCAAATGGCACCATCATAAGCCCATTAAGGTGATTGGACAGTTATGTGGGCCAGAGACCAGAGCAGTCCAGTAAAAGTATGAAATTATGAAAATGCCCCTGGATGCCCATACTGTACCAGTGATGGATAGAGGTCATTTTGGTCATTTCCCAAGGGATGGATGACAGATAAATACTCAGTATAACATTTTCAATGATATGAGAAGCCTAGACATTAATTTTCAGGATAGAATACATATCCTGGTATATTATAAAAAATTAGGAACAGAACACAGTCTGGTTGTTGTGAAACTGCACTGATCGGTACCGAATTGGACTGGAATTTCTCCAGAAGGTTCTTTGCATGGGCAGCACGCCACCTAACCCTCTTAGGTGTCCCATGAGCTGTCCCGCATGATGTAATAATTATTCTTTTTAGAAAAAGTGAAATCCAAAATCAATCTTGGCCATCCATTTCAACCCAAATTTCTCTATAAATATCCCCTATTCAGAACACTTCGGCATGCATGGTGAACCATAGGGAAACTCTTGCAAAATTTCCATTCAACCAAGAAAGAAGCAACCAAAGTGAAGTAACAAGCAAGGTAATCATCTGCCTTGATCTTGAGCTTTGTTCTAGCAAGTTAGCTCATGGTTTTAAGGGGTTTTCATTCTATATTTCCCTTATGGTTTCTGCTGGAAGTGCTGCTCATATGTGGTTAAAATATGAGTTTTATGTTATGGATAGTTTAGACAAGCTTAAACAAGCTAGAATCAAGTGGTATAAGCTTGTGAATTCAAGTATGTTTGGATTTAGGGTTCTGTGTTCTTGCTGGTACTGTATGTGGTACTGTTCATATGATGGAATTTCATGATTTTGATGCTTCCAATGAGTTTAAAATGGAAAGTTGTGTGGGGATAAAGTAGGAGAACAAGTATTGGAAGCATTGGAATCAAAATGAGAATTTTTGGAAAACAAGAGCATGCATTTCGGTTTGGCACTGTAGCAATTGGTATGTTTTGATTTTGGAGATTCTGATTTAATATTTGGATTCTTCATGAAAAATTATGTGGAAATGAACCATGAGAATTTATTTTGGAAAGGTGGAAGTAGGAAACATAAATTAGAGAAAGAAAGGGAGCTAGTGAAAACCTAGTCTTGGATTTGATTTCAAGTTGAGTTGTAACTTGATATTATGTTGTAATGGCTAGGTTTTGACATTTGTGAAGGAAGGAAAGTACTTAAAGAAGGTCTTGACCAAGATAGCTAAGAGGTAGCAAGGATACCTAACTATAACTCATGTTTGTTTAATTGTTTTGCTTGCTTGTTGATTATGGTGTTTGGTTGAGCTTGAGCTTATGTCATCATGTTATGATGAAGTATGAATGATTGTAACTCCTTGCAAGTTATGTCATGACAATATGCATGTTAGAGTTTGCTTATGTACCATTATGAAGTAGCTCCCATCACATGATAACATGTTAAGCATACAATTATTCATGCATGATATTATAGTTTGTGTAACTTGCTATTGGGATTTCCATGAAATCTCATTCCTTCCACATGCATAACTATGTTTTAGGTGCTGGATCCTCTCAAGGGAAGAGAGTAAATGTTAATGATTAAGTTTGTATAATAAGTTATATGACTCACATAACACTATGGGATGATATGCTAGCATGCAAGGTGTATGTTTCTGTAACTCTGTTGTGAGGCCGTGGTGATGTGACGATGATTTTGATATGTAAACCAACGAGTTTTAGTATGAAATTTGGTTTGAAGTTAGATAAGATACAGATATTTAAATGGACACCAAGAACGCCTTAATTGGATAAATATCCGAATTGTTATGATTTTCCAAAGTTGCAAGTAAGATCTGGAATTGAGATAAAACGAGTGCTGAGAGGCAGTGACGTTCACGCAATGATTTCATATATCAAATGAACGAATTTTTCTATGAAATTTGGTGAGCTTAAAGAGGACATATAGATATTTAATTCCATATGTAACACAGTTCATTTGGATAATTAACCAAAGAGAAATGAATTTTTGAAGTTAAGCCAAGAAACTGGAACCTCCAGATTTTTACCAAATGAACAGTGATTTTTAACCAATAAACTGATTTCATTTGGACCAGAGAACCTCAGTTTCATATTTTCCCCTCAAATATTTATGAAAGAGCTTTCATTAGAAATTGGAACCACATTATTTTGATTTTTCTACAATTAGTTATGAATTTTCAAAGTAGGGTACATGTTCTAGAATTACTAAATGAACAGTACCAATGAACAGTACCAAGAGCAAATCTTTGGAAATGGATGTTTTCAAAGAAAATGATCATGTAATTAGTTCCAATCACTTCTAATGGAGTATAATTGAGGTTAAAAGTAAGGATGTGACAATTTGGTATTAGAGCATAGGATTCTGGCTTAGAAAATGCTCTGAATAGATTATTTTAGACTGATACATAAGTGAACCTATGAATGTACTTATGACAGTGAGGCTATGGTATGTGTGTATGTTATGGAAGTAATGCTGTTGAACTTGCTGTATGCTATGTTTTGAATAAAATATAAAGTATGTTAATTATAATATTCCTTTCCTATTTCCTATTATGATAGTAAAACAAAATGGTAAGAACCAGAAGAGCTAGTGCTTCGGGTGAACACCAAAACGCCGGAGATATTAATCAGTTGATTCTAGAACGGCTGGAACAGCAGCAGAAGCTGATAGAGGAAGTAAAAGCTGCTGAAGCAAGGAGTGAGCAGGAAAGGGATGCTGCTATAGCAGTAGCTTTAGCTGAAGCAGTGGAGAACCTCAGACACCCAGAGTCTGCAGGTACAGCTAATACAGAACCAGAGATGGTTCAACAGACAACAGAACTGTCGAGACAGATAGGACAAACAGTAGATCCTACTGGTATTCAATAATGGATGGCTATGTTCTGTAAGCATAGTCTTCCGACATTTGAGGGAACGTTCGATGTACAGAAAGCAGAGGATTGGATCAGTAGACTGGAGAAGATCTTCAGGTACTGGGTTGTCCGTCTGAGAGTAAAGCACAGATGGCAATCCCAGTTAGAGAGAGATGCCGACAGATGGTGGAAGAACACAGAGCTAGTATTGCAGGCCAGACACATTCCTATCACATGGGAAGTGTTCCTTGAACAGTTTTATGAGAAGTATTTTCCCCAGTCAGTGCGGGATAAACAAGAAGCAGAATTCCTTGTGCTAAGACAAGGAGAAAAAGAATCATTTGATGAATACTTGACAAAGTTCATCCGTCTTTCCCAGTATTCCACTTACTTGCGACAGGTGGATGATGAGCGATGGATGACGGAAAGGATGATCAGGGGATTGAATACTACCCTGAAAGATAAGATGACCCCTCAACAATACCATCAGTTCAATAAAGCAGTAGAGGCTTGCAGAATTATTGAGAATAGTCTGAATCACCAGATGCTGATGAGACCGATAAGCAGAGAGAATGCTTCTCCTGAGAGACCTAACCAGGATAGAAATACAGCCAGTGGCAGTGGCTATAATAAGAAGAGAAAAAGGCAGTGGCAGCAGAACCGAAAGCCACAAAGGAAACTATAGGGGTGACACAAATAATAGAGATCAGAGGTCTAGAGTATGTGACAAATGTGGGAAGAACCATGGAGACAGACCATGCTTGATGGGGCAGAATGTATGTTACACATGTGGGAAGCCTGGACATTTCTCCAGAAGTTGTCCTCAAGTAGTTGACGATCAAAGGCCGCGCACTCAAGGGCGAGTGTTTGCAATGACAAGGGAAGAGGCACAGAGATCACCCGAGATGATCCAAGGTATTATCTACCTCAATAATCATGCTGTGATTGCTATGTTTGATTCGGGTGCAAGTCATTCCTTTATTTCTTATGAATGTGCTAAATGTTTGGGCCTTCCAATTAGCAAGCTGCATTATGCCATATGTGTCACAACCCTTACAAATGCTAAAGTAGTTACATCAGATGTCTGCCTAAATAGTGTCATTCGATATGAATGTTGTTTCACTACTCTTGACCTCATATGCATGCCATTCCATGAGATTGATGCCATAATTGGATTGAATTGGTTGTCTGCCAATAATGTAATGCTGGATTGTAAGAACAAAACTCTAGTTCTTTGTCCACAAACCCCAAATGTGAATCCAGAGGTGAAACTGAATTTCCTGACGAAGGCTCAAGCGGATAGATGTTTACGAAAAGGATGTCAGGGATATATGGTCTTCTTTTCTGTTCAAGCAGAAGTGGAAGAAGGAATTGAAGCAATTCCCGTGGTCAGAGAATTTCCCAAAGTATTTCCAAAAAAGATTCAGGGATTGCCTCCAGAACGAGAAGTAGAGTTTGCAATTGACATTGTACCTGGAGTTGGACTAGTATCTAAAGCCCCATATTGTAT
This sequence comes from Leucaena leucocephala, assembly GCA_037074615.1. Lineage (NCBI taxonomy): Eukaryota > Viridiplantae > Streptophyta > Magnoliopsida > Fabales > Fabaceae > Leucaena > Leucaena leucocephala. The sequence continues at coordinate 18,763,223 of CM073519.1, forward strand.
GGCTCCCAATGAGATGATTGAACTTAAAAAGCAGATAGAGGAGCTATTAGAGAAGGGTTTCATCTGACCCAGTGTTTCTCCATGGGGTACTCTAGTGTTATTCGTCAAGAAGAAGGATGGCAGTCTCAGATTGTGCATTGATTATCGGGAGTTGAATAAGATTACTGTTAAGAATAAGTACCCTCTTCCCCGAATTGATGATTTGTTAGACCAGTTGGTTGGAGCAAGCTTATTCTCTAAGATTGATCTGAGGTCAGGTTATCACCAACTCAGAATCAAAGCAGATGATATTTCAAAGACTGCGTTCAGGACTCGATATGGTCATTTTGAATTTCTAGTGATGCCCTTTGGTTTGACGAATGTACCTACAATTTTTATGGATTACATGAACAGAATCTTCAGGCCTTACCTAGATCAGTTTGTGGTAGTTTTCATTGATGATATCCTAGTGTACTCCAAATCTACTGTAGAGCATGAAGAGCATTTGAGAATTGTTCTTAGTACTCTTAAAGAGAAACGACTCTATGCTAAGCTTAGTAAATGTGAGTTTTGGCTGCAAGAAGTCAAATTTCTCGGTCATGTCATATCCCACGAAGGGGTAGCTGTAGATCCTAGCAAAGTTGAAGCAGTGCTAAGCTGGGAACAGCCAAGGACAGTGACAGAGATAAGAAGTTTTTTGGGCTTAGCAGGGTATTATAGAAGATTTATTAAGGACTTTTCTCGAATTGCTCTACCGTTAACCAAGCTGACAAGAAAGAATCAGCAGTTCAAGTGGGATGAGAAGTGTGAGGCCAGTTTTCATGAACTAAAGCAGAGATTAACCACGACTCTTGTGCTGATTATTCTAGACCCAACTCAGACTTATGTAGTCTACACTAATGCTAGCAAGCAGGGGTTGAGATGTGTGTTGATGCAGCAAGGATGAGTGGTAGCCTATGCTTCTTGACAGTTAAAGCCATATGAAGAGAATTATCCCACGCATGATCTGGAGCTTGCAGCGGTAGTTTATGCTCTTAAGATATGGAGGCACTACTTGTATGGAGCTACCATAGAACTGTACTGTGATCATAAAAGCCTGAAGTACCTGCAAGATCAGAAAGAATTGAACATGAGGCAACGGATATGGATGGAATTTCTAAAGGATTATGATTTCCAGATCAAATACCATCCAGGAAAAGCTAATGTAGTGGCCGATGCCTTGAGCAGAAAGGTGGTGCAGGTTACTAGTCTCATGAACAAAGAGCTAGAACTGATAGAAGATGTTCGAGATTGGAGTCCTCTGTATCAAATGCAGACATCAGAAAGTTCTTATGGAGGAACGCATATTAAAGTTTTTATTGAGGATGAGATAAAAGAGGCTCAGGAGCAAGATAGGCTCGCTGAAATTTTCAAAGGTAAGCTGGAAAGAGGGGAAACTAAAAACTTTGATGTGTCCCAAGATGGATTACTACAATTTAGGGGACGACCATATATTCCTAATGCAATGGGATTGAGAGAAAAGATACTAGAGGAGGCATATAAAAGCAAGTATACAGTACATCTAGGTATGACCAAGATGTATCATGATGTGAAGAGTTTATTTTGGTGGCCTAGATTAAAGAAAGATGTTGTAAATTGTGTCCAAATGTTTGACATGTCAAAAGGTGAAAGTTGAGCATCAGAAGCCAGCAGGGAAATTACAACCACTAGAGATACCCGAGTGGAAATGGGACAGCATTGCCATGGATTTTGTTGAAGGACTGCCCATGACTCCTACTAAGCATGATACTATATGGGTAATAATTGACCGATTAATGAAGTCGGCTCATTTCCTGGCAATCAATAAAAAGGATTCTCTAGAGAAGCTGGCTAAACTCTATATAAAAGAGATTGTTAGACTACATGGTATTCCCAGTAGTATTATTTCTGACAGAGATCCTCGATTTACATCAAACTTTTGGTGAGCTTTACATAAAGAAATGAACACTACTCTCAGATTTAGTACAGCCTACCATCCTCAAATAGATGGTTAATCTGAGAGAATGATCCAGACGCTTGAGGATATGTTGAGAGCTTGTGTCTTTGATTTCAAAGGAAGTTGGGATGTCCATCTGCCATTGATAGAGTTTGCCTATAACAACAGTTATCAGGCTAGCATTCAGATGGCTCCATTTGAAGCACTTTGTGGATGAAAGTGTAGATCTCCCTTATGCTGGGTGGAGTTGAGTGAAAGGAGGATGTTTGATCCTGATCTAGTATACCAGACAGCAGTACAGATTGATAAGATCAGAAAAAGGCTATTAACAGCTCAAAGCAGACAGAAGAGTTATGCTGATGTTAGAAGGAAGCCGTTGGAGTTTAAAGAAGGAGAGCATGTATTTCTTAAGTTGACTCCAACGACAGGAGCCGGACGATCAATCAAAGTGAAGAAGCTGCATCCTAGATACATTGGGCCATTTCAGATCCTTTCAAGAGTAGGATCAGTGGCTTATAAATTAGCCCTTCCTCCACATCTCAGCAAGATTCATGATGTGTTCCATGTTTCCCAATTAAAGAAGTATGTTCCAGGTCCATCACATGTGATTGAGCAGGATGATATTGCACTGTGAGATGACCTGACTTATGAAGTTGGACCAGTACAGATAGTAGATAGAAAGGTCAAACAGTTGCGAAATAAGCAGATCCCTCTAGTTAAGGTGGTCTGGAAGGGATTAACAGAGAATGAAGCTACCTGGGAAGGAGAGGAAAGGATGAGAGAGATATACCCTGAACTATTTCCTTAGTATATATGTAATATAAATTTTGAGGACAAAATTTATTTTAAGGGGGAGAGAAATGTCATATCCCCAATTTTCTAAGCTGATATACCTGTACAGTTTATCTGCAATAGATATAAGATTTTTGGAATAAACTGTATCAGATTGCAAAAAGAAATAGAAGGATTAATAACTAAGGAAAGAATAGGGACCAAAATGCAAATTGAAAAGTTTGAAAACAAAAAGTTGAAATACAAATAAAAGGAGGGACCTAAATGCAATTAATGGAAAGTTCAGGGACTAAAGTGCAATTATTCAAAAGTTAAGGGACCTAAATGTAAATATGGAAAAGTTGAGCCAAAAGAGGCCAAAAATGCCCGTAATCAGATCAGACCCAAATTTTACCAGTAGATAGACAAAAATATTCCGGTCAGTTTAACGCAAACAGGATTTTGATTTGAGGTCTCGATTAATTGATATAAATTCCTGAAGTCAGAAGGAATTATTACAGTATTTTTCAGATCTAAAAATCATATGAAACTTTATAGGAAATTCATATATTTAATATATGAATTTATAAAATTGACAGAATCGGAAAAGGAATCTTGTAGAAGCCAAACCGGATTTTTCAGTGAAATAAAATACCCAATAAATAGGATCGGGAGAGTTGTAACGTGAATTGGGCCATAAAGGCAATACAGGCAATAAGCCCATAATAAGGCCCAAATGGCACCATCATAAGCCCATTAAGGTGATTGGACAGTTATGTGGGCCAGAGACCAGAGTAGTCCAGGAAAAGTATGAAATTATGAAAATGCCCCTGGATGCCCATACTGTACCAGTGATGGATGGAGGTCATTTTGGTCATTTCCCAAGGGATGAATGGCAGATAAATACTCAGTATAACATTTTCAATGATATGAGAAGCCTAGACATTAATTTCCAGGATAGAATACATATCCTGGTATATTATAAAAAATTAGGAACAGAACACAGTCTGGTTGTTGTGAAACTGCACTGATCGGTGCATGGGCAGCACGTCACCTAACCCTCTTAGGTGTCCCATGAGCTGTCCCGCATGATGTAATAATTATTCGTTTTAGAAAAAGTGAAATCCAAGATTAAATGTGAGCCTTTAGATCAAATAGTAACCAAATCAATCTTGGCCATCCATTTCAACCCAAATTTCTCTATAAATATCCCCTATTCAGAACACTTCGGCATGCATGGTGAACCATAGGGAAACTCTTGCAAAATTTCCATTCAACCAAGAAAGAAGCAACCAAAGTGAAGTAGCAAGCAAGGTAATCATCTCCCTTGATCTTGAGCTTTGTTCTAGCAAGTTAGCTCATGGTTTTAAGGGGTTTTCATGCTATATTTCCCTTATGGTTTCTGCTGGAAGTGCTGCTCATATGTGGTTAAAATATGAGTTTTATGTTATGGATAGTTTAGACAAGCTTAAACAAGCTAGAATCAAGTGGTATAAGCTTGTGAATTCAAGTATGTTTGGATTTAGGGTTCTATGTTCTTGCTGGTACTGTACGTGATACTGTTCATATGATGTAATTTCATGATTTTGATGCTTCCAATGAGTTTAAAATGGAAAGTTGTGTGGGGATAAAGTAGGAGAACAAGTATTGGAAGCATTGGAATCAAAATGAGAATTTTTGGAAAACAAGAGCATGCATTTCGGTTTGGCACTGTAGCAATTGGTATGTTTTGATTTTGGAAATTCTGATTTCATATTTGGATTCTACATGAAAAATTATGTGGAAATGAACCATGAGAATTTATTTTGGAAAGGTGGAAGTAGGAAACATAAATTAGAGAAAGAAAGGGAGCTAGTGAAAACCTAGTCTTGGATTTGATTTCAAGTTGAGTTGTAACTTGATATTATGTTGTAATGGCTAGGTTTTGACATTTGTGAAGGAAGGAAAGTACTTAAAGAAGATCTTGACCAAGATAGCTAAGAGGTAGCAAGGATACCTAACTATAACTCATGTTTGTTTAATTGTTTTGCTTGCTTGTTGATTATGGTGTTTTGTTGAGCTTGAGCTTATGTCATCATGTTATGATGAAGTATGAATGATTGCAACTCCTTGCAAGTTATGTCATGACAATATGAATGTTAGAGTTTGCTTATGTACCATTATTAAGTAGCTCCCATCACATGATAACATGTTAAGCATACAATTATTCATGCATGATATTATAGTTTGTGTAACTTGCTATTGGGATTTCCTTGAAATCTCATTCCTTCCACATGCATAACTATGTTTTAGGTGCTGGATCCTCTCAAGGGAAGAGAGTAAATGTTAATGATTAAGTTTGTATAATAAGTTATATGACTCACATAACACTATGGGATGATATGCTAGCATGCAAGGTGTATGTTTCTGTAACTTTGTTGTAAGGCCGTGGTGATGTGACGATGATTTTGATATGTAAACCAACGAGTTTTAGTATGAAATTTGGTTTGAAGTTAGATAAGATACAGATATTTAAATGGACACCAAGAACGCCTTAATTGGATAAATATCCGAATTGTTATGATTTTCCAAAGTTGCAAGTAAGATCTGGAATTGAGATAAAATGAGTACTGAAAGGCAGTGACGTTCACGCAATGATTTCATATGTCAAATGAACGAATTTTTCTATGAAATTTGGTGAGCTTAAAGAGGACGTCTAGAGATTTAATTGAATATGTAACACAGTTCATTTGGATAAGTAACCAAAGAGAAATGAATTTTTGAAATTAAGCCAAGAAACTGGAACCTCCAGATTTTTACCAAATGAACAGTGATTTTTAACCAATAAACTGATTTCATTTGGACTAGAGAACCTCAATTTCATATTTTTCCCTCAAATATTTATAAAATAGCTTTCATTAGAAATTGGAACCATATTATTTGGATTTTTCTACAATTAATTATGAATTTTCAAAGTAGGATACATGTTTTGGAATTACCAAATGAACAGTAACAATGAACAGTACCAAGAGCAAATCTTTGGAAATGGATGTTTTCAAAGCAAATGATCATGTAATTGGTTCTAATCACTTCTAATGGAGTATAATTGAGGTTAAAAGTAAGGATGTGACATGAATCAATTGATGTCTTGACTTTACCCTATAAAATTTCATATTTTGAATCTATTTATGAGTTTAGAATCATGAAATTCCAGCTCCTTCATGGCCTACTGTATAGAACTGAGCATATGTATACAATTCTTTCAAAAATTCTCATTTTGATTCTAATGCTTCCCATACTTGTTTCTCCTCTTTACCCCACACAACTTTTCATTTTAAAACCATTGGAAGCATCAAAATCATGAAATTGAAATCACTGTTCATGCAAGTGAACATTAACCGTGAAGAATTTCAAAACTACAACCTTGAGATTTTAATGTTTCCAAGGTTCAAAACCTTTCCAATCCTACACAAAATCATCATATAAATTCGATGGAAGCATGAAATCATTGAAATTCCATTTTCTCCCCTCATGAACAGTGCAGACCGAACAGGTTCCATTATGGCAAAGTCAAGAATATCAACTTGATTCAACAACCAATCTCTTAACTAGCTTGTTTAAGCTTCAATCATATGTCTCTAACTTTAATTTCTTCTTTTCCCTTTCATCTAAGGTCTTTGGGAAGCACCACCCCTTAGAGAAAACTCAACTTTTCTCCCATGAAAACCCTAAGTTCAAGCTCCCAAATTAAAGAAAAATAAGTTAGGATAGATTGCTTACCTTTAATCGCTAGATTGCTTTAACTTTGGAACCTTGAATCTTCTTTGTCTTAGCTTGAGTTTTCATTTTGCAAGAGTTTCACCAAGGGTTCATGAGCTTCACATTTTTTGGCAGATTTGAGGGGGTATTTATAGCCAAAATCTATGGAAAATCAATAGCCAAGATTGATTTGGTTACTATTTGATCTAAAAGCCCACATTTAATCTTGGATTTAACTTTTTCAAAAAGGTAATTGTGACACCATCCATGACATCAAAAGGGACACATCAAAGGGGTTATGTGGCAAAATTCTAATGGGGGAACCTTCTGGAAAAATTCCAATCCAATCCGGTACCAGCTCAGTCTGATTCCCCAAAAACTGGATTGTTTTATAAATCTAATTTTTTTTAGATTCTATAATATACCTTCTGACCTTAAATACTATATCCGGATTCTTCCTACCATTGACATACTCGTATTGGGCCACAACTTAATTACTAATCCCTTGGAAAATGACTGAAATGCCCTTGGTTTACTGTCTTACACTATATTAACCTTAAGGGTATAATCGTCATTTTACCCCTCTTTGCACTGCCTCAGAGCATATACTGGCTCTGTCTAATCATATTTATACTACATGACACGTTTTTGGCCTCTCCAAAATGACATAAATGCCCACCATCCATCACTGGTACAATATGGGCATCCAGGGGCATTTTCGTAATTTTGCACTTTTCCTGGACTGCTTTGGACTCTGGCCCACTTAACTGTCTCACTACCTTATTGTGCCTATGATGGTGTCATTTGGGCCTTAATATGGGCTTATTGCCTTTATTGTCTTTGTGGCCCAATTCACAAGACAACTCTCACGATCCTATTTATCAGGTATTTTATTTCGCCGTAAAATTCCGTAAGGATTCTACAGGATTCCTTTTCTAACTCTGTCAATTTTATAAATTCTTACATTAAATATAAGAATTTATTATAAAGTTTCATCTAATTCTGATGTCTGAAAAATACTGTAATAATTCTTCTGAGTTCAGAAATTTATATCAATTAATCGGGACCTCAAATCAAAATTACGTGTTATGTTAAACTGACCGGAATATATTTGTCTATCTACTGGTAAAATTTAGGTCTTATCTAATTTTGGGCATTTTTGACTTGTTCCGGCTCAATTTTCTCATATTTACATTTAGGTCCCTGAACTTTTGAATAATTGCACTTAAGGGCCCAACTTTTATTTCTACTTTATTTTTTAGTCCTTCTCTTCCCTCAAGACTCATCTAACCTTTATCTTTTCTTTTGATCTTCGTCATAATCCTTTCCAAACCTCTTTCCACTATCAGTACTATACGGATAGGGAAAAATTAGGATATGACATTTCTACCCTCTTAAAATAAATTTCATCCTCGAAATTTACTTAGCACCTTAGTCAACAATCTTGGATAGGTATCCTTGTCCTCTTTATGACTAAGGATTAGGGCATTTACCTCTTATCTTCTATTTTGACATCTTAGTGGAGTACTTTCCCTATATGCAGATCTTCATATCTTTGCTGTGATCATTTTTTTGTCATGAATCAACTAAATCAGAGTTGAATTCCAGTTCATTCTATTACTTGCTTACTTGCTACACATTTATCTGCCTATGGACTTCTTACCATACTAAACTTGTAAGTAGTATCCATTTCTTTCATATAAAACTCTCTCGAATACTACTATATTCTAGAGCTTTCATTAACGACTGATTATATTTCTTAGGCAATCACGTATTGCTCATCTGGTTATCTAGTGGAATTCTCTAGAAATCTGCAACCCTTATTTCTTATTTTCATATCATCATACTTCTTATCATTTTTAATAACTCATCATAATACAAAGAGAGAACTTATGTCATAATTCTTTCTTTCGTTGCTCTATTACTAAATAGGAGCACATAGGAGCATATAGGAGCACATACTCTAACATGCATAATGTCTGGCCAACAAGTTGTAAGACTACATATCTACTCATGAATGCAAAGCTCTAACATTGGAGCTCAAGCATTCCTTCTCTTAATAAGCACAGCTCTAGCACTCGGAGCTTGCACAGCTTTATCACATAGAGCTTGCACTTCTCTAACATTCGGAGCTTTAGCATATTTTATAAACATCACATAACATAACGTAGCATAATATAATACCTGGCATTTCATGCAAGGAGTGAAAGCTCTCATTTGCTCTTCATCTATAATATAACATTTGAACATCTTATCCCTTTCAGAAAAGGGAGCCTCTCTATCTGTTTATAAGGCTAGCTATAAAGCCACTTCATATCGTACTTCTCAATACATATTTCTCATAACATATCTCATTACGTACTCTTAATAGCATTTCTCATTTCGTATCTTTCATGCCATAACATGGCATATCTGGCCAAATTCGGCTATATCATAGTCTATCTTTCAAATCCATTTCATTTGGGCTTGACATAAAGGTTCTAGTCTCTTACTGTTCGTAACCCTTTCTAGCTTTTCATAGCTCTTTCTATCATTTTATATAGCTTTGTGCATATATGCCAATTTCTATGGCATTTCTACCTTTTTCTATCACTTCCCAGGGGGTCACTCATCATTGGGCTACTGTTGCTTGATCATACTTAACTAAAAAGTGCAAATATAAATATGAAGCACTGGTGCTAACAGGCTCTAACCCTGATACTTTACTATCTTAGACCCATCTTATACTATCTCTCTTGGGTCTATTTAGCCTTCTAATCTCTTTATCCTCATTTGACCCTTTCTCATATCTTATGAAATATTCTTATGAATCCTTAGTACTCAGGATTAACAACTTTAACTTTGATCACTTAGTTCCCATTGCGTGTAGGAATATTCTGAGTTCAGTCCCTGATAGTAATAAGGCTATTTGAAACTAACATCATGGGTACTCTCTCTGTTAAGAGCTAACCAACTTGTGAAGTTTCTATACCTTAACTTTATCCTTGGTATTCGTCCTTCCAAAGACATATTGTACTCATGGCTCAATACTTTCTTTCTCTAGGCTAGGTGTACTGCAACCTTCGGGATCTACTGCGATCAACCGTAAGCCTCTTCAGGATCTAACTGCGACCCTATAATTTTGTTCTCTAGGAGACATACTAGGATCTAACTGTAATCCTCTAAAATCTATAGCAATTTCGTTGTATTGTATTCTCATCTCTGGAAGACCTAAACCAATGGACAAATTTACAAGGTTAGTCACTTCCACATAGTTGTTAACTCAACAGATAATTCCCCAAAAATGATCATAGAGGCCAATATTATCTATAAGGACTTTACTCATTTCCTTTATCACTCAGGAATTTCTCATATCATTATCATCTTTTATAACTTTACTATATCCATTACTATAGAGAGCTACACAGGCTCCACCATGCACATATCTATCATTATCTATCTATCTTATCAGAGGGACCTTACTCTATCTAAGTTATAATGTCCCATCTCTTGGCTTTATTTCAAAAGCAATCTTACTCCATCACAAGAGCAATTTAGCTCTATTGTAAAAGCATTAACTTATATTACTTATAAACTGCTCCTTCTTAGAGCTGCATCATCTTTCATATCTGTGTTTCATTTCCTTTCATATTTATAGCACATTATTCATATACTTTTCCCTAATAATAGGATATGTCTTAAGGACTGTAATCATTTATCTATAGATTCACTATGAATCCTCATCTTTAATCTCATTCTCTATCTTATTAACCATCATTGTCTGATCATAAATCCTCATTCCATTCTTTGGGAAATAACTGGCTACCTATTTTGTTCATCACTTTTCTACTGCTCTATCATCACCAAGTTAAATTATTTAATTGCATATCGTATGGCATAGGAGCAACATATCTTTCTTATCTGGTATACTCTACCTTGTGTGTACTGTGGGAGGGGAGTATTAACTTATCATAGCATACTCAACATGCATAATATGCAAGGAGATGCAATCATCTAAGCATTCTCTAACATGTGTGTCATCATATGATAACTGCAAGGAGATGCAACTTCTCATCATAACTTATGGCAATATAAGCCATATCACTATTACATAGTTTGTTTAACCATCCCTTATACATTCTTTTCTAGGAAATCATAGACAGCACATAATTCCATATATGGATGTGCCACCCTTGAATATTAACTGGTGGATCCCTTGCTAGATACTCGCTTAGATATATATGCCATGTAGGGGTATATGGCAGTACTTGACTCACTACTATCTCATGCCAGTCTGCTAGAGCATAAACTTGATTTAGGTTAAGGCCCTCTACTGTGTATCTGCTTATCATCCTTGCTATGGCATTGAGGAACTGTAGGTAAACTAACTGCTCTTAATTTCTACTTCTATCCATCCCCTGACTAAATTGAGTAATTTACTTTCCACAGCTTTCTTGAGACTGATACAGTCAGTATTATATGTCTTTAACAAAGAAGGCTGGGGTTGACTAGGACCAGGAACATCACGCTGATCTTTCTTTATAAAGTCACATATTCCTAGACTCTGGAAATGGACAAGAGCTGTCATAAACTTAGATTGGATGTCTAAATTAGGGGACTGTGATCTATTACTCATAACAACTCTATCCTCAAACTCTGGTGGAGGAGAAATAATATCTGGTCTACCCATAATCTAGTAACAGTACTCAGCTTCCTCAGCCGTAATCTTTCCTCTCATTGGAGGGATAAAGCTTATATCAGGGTTAAAAGGCACTCCAACAAACTCATACCGTATAGAGTCACTATACTCAAAATCATCTGGTGCATATTGGACTTCCGACTACATCTCTATATGACCTCCAAACTACAGGTTTGAGTCTACAGAAACATCTATAGGGCATTCTACTGTAGACTTTCCTGACCAATCCCTTATACTCTCATCTAAACTCTCTTCATTGTCTAAGGGATGACAAAGTCTGGATGTACAATATCCTCACATATCACTACTGGCTGGGGGTCTCCCTTATTAACTGAAGCCTCTAACTTAACCTTATGAAATCCCATATCTAATCCTACAATATTTTCTTAATTAAGCAATGCTAACTATCTCAATACATACCCTAACTTACTATTTAGAGTTAAGGTCTAGGCAATATCTTAAATCATGCCAGAAACTTTTGCTTTGATACCAAAATGTAACATCCTTACTTTTATACATCTTAGGAACCATTCAGTAGCATTTGCAACCACTTACAAGACCTTGGAAGTCTATTAGCCAAATCTGGAATTTCAATGGCCAAGATTGAATTGGTTACTATTTGATCTAAAGGCCCACATTTAATCTTGGATTTAACTTTTTCAAAAAGGTAATTATGACATCAACCATGACATCACAAGGGACATATCAAAGGGGTTATGTGGAGAAATTCTAATGGGGGAACCTTCTGGAAAAATTCTAGTCCAATCTGGTTCCGGCTCAGTCCGATTCCCAAAAAATCGGACTGTTTTATAAATCTATTTTTTTAAGATTCCATAATATACTTTATGACCTTAAATACTGTATCCGGATTCTTCCTACCATTGGCATACTCGTACTGGGCCACAACTTAATTACAAATCCCTTGGAAAATGACTGAAATGCCCTTGGTTCACTGTTTTGCACTATATTAACCCTAAGGGTATAATCATCATTTTACCCCTATTTGCACTGGCTCAGAGCATATAATGGCTCTGAATAATCATATTTATACTACATGACACATTTTTGGCCTGTCCAGAATTACCCAAATGCCCTCCATCCATCACTGGTATAATATGGGCATTTAGGGGCATTTCGTAATTTTGGACTTTTCCTGGACTGCTCTGGACTCTAGCCCACTTAACTGTCTCACTACCTTATTGTGCCTATGATGGTGTCATTTGGGCCTTAATATGGGCTTATTGCCTTTATTGCCTTTATAGCCCAATTGACAAGACAACTCTCCCGGTCTTATTTATCGGGTATTTTATTTCGCCATAAAATCCCATAAGGATTATACAGGATTCCTTTTCTGACTCTATCAATTTTATAAATTCTTAAATTAAATATAGGAATTTTTTATAAAGTTTTATCTAATTCTGATGTTTGAAAAATACTGTAAGAATTCTTCTGAGTTCAAAAATTTATATCAATTAGTCGGGACCTCAAATCAAAATTCTGTGTTGCGTTAAACTGACCGGAATATATTTATCTATCTATTGGTAAAAATTGGGTCTTATCTGATTTTGGGCATTTTTGGCCTGTTTCGGCTCAACTTTCTCATATTTACATTTAGGTCCCTGAACTTTTGAATAATTGCACTTAAGGGCCCAACTTTTGTTTTTACTTTGCATTTTAGTCCTTCTCTTCCCTCAAGACTCATATAACCTTTATCTTTCCTTATGATCTTCGTCATAATCCTTCCAAAACCTCTTTCCACTATCAGTACTATACGGATAGGGAAAAATTAGGATATGACATCCAACAAAATAATACAAGTATTTCATGAATTTATAATTAGATTATAAGTAGATATGCCAAAAACAATGATTCGGATCAGACGTGAGGCTCTTCAAGCTTAGCTAGAGGAATAGGGTCAATTATCTAAAGCCAAAATAATCTACTCGTGAATAACGTCCCAAAAATATAATTTAAAATGCATAAATAAACAATGTCACGTGTTTAAATGTCAATAATCGCACTTTGTAATTAAATATAAATATTTCGGTAAACATTTTACTTCAGGAATCTATTCAAAACAATCCTTTCAAAATAATCCTTTTTCTGTAGGACTTTAAAAATAGGCATAGACACACAGTCCACGAGGGTAACTAACCAATTCGGCATGGCACAAGGCCACAAAAATAGGCGTGGACACACAATCCACCAGGGTAAATAATAAAGTATAGCACAGGCCACGAAACAAGCGTAGGTACGAGACCCACAAATAACAGGCGCAGGTACAAGACCTAGGAATAACATGCGTGATAATAATTCTCACGAATAATTGGCATGAGTACAAGACTCACGAATATCTATCAAGCTCGGGTTTAATCTTGGTGAACCAAGGACAAACAGTACTGCTGTTAGTAAACAACATTTTGTAGTCAGTCCTCTCTGAAAACCTTTCCTGCATGTGTGAGGTCCATTTATCATTTAATGGTCACAATACTTTCCAATGCAATAATTCTCAGTAAGAATCTTCATAATTATGAAATCCCAGCATGAACATCAGAATAATTATCAAAAGACTTCTACAATTCATATGGAATAAATATTCCAATAGTAAAATCCACATAGAAATATTTCATCAAGAAAATAAATATAATATAACATTTACCATAGTCTTTTTCAAACTTTCTTTATTAAATGTAGTCATATAATGATGCAAGTGAAAAGAACACTAATAATATAATTCAAAACTATCAACTCATAGAACCATGTCTTTATAAAATCATGCTTGAAACTTGACACTTTAAATAGAACATCTCAAATAACAATTCATTATTAAAAATATCATTTTTAGGGGATGTTATTCACTCACCTGCCCTTGATAAGACACAATTTCGCCCTTGATCTTTTTACTTAATTCTATTCAAGTCCCTTAACTTTTAGAAATGACCACTTTTGACCTAACTTTTGTTTCTACTTTCATTTTTAGCCTTCAACCTTTTCTAATTTTCGTTTTACTCATTCTCTTTCTTCAAAACTCATCTAACCTTTATTATTTCTTCTTATCTTCCTCATAATCCTTTCCAAACCTCTTTCCACTATCAGTATTATGCAGATAGGGAAAAATTAGGACATGACATGGGACTTCACATATCCACCCCCATAGGGGCCCAACGACCTCGCTAGCATACTGACTGAAGGCCTGGCTTTGATACTAATTGTAACATCCCAGACCCCTCCCTCGTAGATATTGTCCTTATTTGCAGCCGTAGCCAAGAGCAGGGTTTTGCTTCCCTGGGTGCAGCCGTATAAGGGTAATGTAAAGTCCTACATTGTTTGGGAAAGGGAACAAAGCATGCCTTATAAGGGTGTAGATACCTTCCCCTCGTAGACGATTTTTTTGGATGGCTAAGGCTGCACCCAGGAAAACAAAACCCTACTCTTGGCTATGGCTTCAAATAGGGACAATATCTACGAGGGAGGGGATTGGGATGTTACAATTGGTATCAGAGCCAGGCCTCTAATCGATGTGGCAGCGAGGTCGCTGGGCCTTTTTGGGGTGTGGAAGTAATATAAAGTCCCACATCGGTTGGGAAGGGGAATGGAGCATGCCTTATAAGCGTGTGGATACCTTCCCCTCGTAGATGCATTTTTTAGGTGGCTACGGCCTACGGATGCAAACAGGGATAATATCTACGAGGAAGGGGCTGGGATGTTACAATTGAATTGTAAAATCCTCCTAAAATATAACTATTATTAATTATTTAAACATATTTTGTATCCAATATAATTTAAAAATAAAATTATAAATAAATTTAGTTTATTTCAAAAGAGTTAACCATGGTAGAAAAGAGTTTAACTAAAATTTAAATGAACTCTACTATAGTTATAAAAAGGTTTTCCTTAAACTATAAATAAGGTAATATGATATATGAGTATGCAAAATAAAATCTATTGTGGCAATATACAAATATTCTACACATACCTTCAAAGGAGAGAGCTATACAATTAATATAGCTTTACTCAAGCTTATTAAGTTTTTCCCTAGGGTCTTAAGATGAGAATATACCCTAAAAAATATTAATAACCACGGGGTGAGACAAACGCCTCAGTAACCATCAATCCTACTCATTATGAATACTAATATGTGCTCGTGAGGTGTCAAGTGGAACAATTTATAAAGTATAACATATATAAAATAACATATCATCATATTATAATCAAATGGATAAACTACCCAAGTTCCTCCCATCAATCCAACTAAACCGCCTTATTCCCGCCGACCGAATCCATGGACTAGTGATAACTACCATATGACTGGCCACCCAAGAAGCTAATTGGTCAAGTGATATAGATTGGCCAAAATCTACAGAGCACATGACCGGACCATGGGTTCATTCCCCCTTGATAAATAGGTGGGGGTGTCATAGCCCCTCAGTAAATAGGTGGGGGTATCGTAGCCTCTCGATAAACAAGTAGGGCAAAAACCAACCATCTATCTTCAATGGAGGCTATACCATGTAGTAGAAATACAATAATCTCTTCAACCATTGCCAATGCATAAATCTTAAAGTCATCATATTAATCAAAATCTCAATAGCTTGATAATATCACAAAAGAGTATTTTTCTCAAGATAACTTTCCAAATTAAACTTTAAATCCCACAAGAATATTTTCAATGAAAATCATAAAACAACCTTTCTGAATATAATATTATCAATATTAATATATATATTTTAAAATACTCAAAAACATCATATTAATACACACAACAAATAGAAAGTGGTTACCTTGAAGGGACTGAGAGATATGTCTAAAAAGAGAATAACCGACTCAATAATCAAATTTGAGAAATAACTCAGGGTCTTAATTATATTTATAAACTATAATAATAATTCAAAATTCAAATCCATATGTTATCTTTATTAAAATCTTATCAGATATAGTAATTTAAAATTTAGACTATATTATCATTATAGTATAAATACATATATTATTATATGTATATTTAATCAAAGATATAGGTATATTATTATTATTATCTTTATCAAAATATTATCAGGTATTGTAATTTAAAATTTAAACCATACTTTTAAAATGAAATTGTATATCTAAATCTGAATCCAAATCTTAATAAATTCCTAACTAATAATAACAATCAAATCATAAAATTCTAAATAGGATAAAAATAGGATAATCTACATATCATATTTTATTAAAAATAATAAAAATACTAAACTATAATAATTTAATTAGATAATATTTTTAAGCTATTGATAAATAACATTTTTTATTTTACTTTAATATAAGGATAAAAATTGGGATGTTACACAATGATCCAAAACAACTTACTTGTACACTATTCTTCAAAATGATATTCTCTCCTTATTTTCCTAAATTTTCTAAAAATAAAATAGTCCATCAATGAATGCCATTCATTTCTTTAAGACCTTAAAACATAGTCCAATAACATAAAATTTCTATTATAATTTTAACCCCAAGAAACCCCAAAAACAACATCCTCTAATTAATTTTTCCTTAGCTCATGGGATTGTCCAAACACAGGAAGAAGGCAAACACATAGCTTAAGTTCTACTATCCCAAAATATCATTTTTGAAGTTTGAAAACATAATCCAAGCCTATCCCTTCATTTCATCCATTTATCACATTGGGGTCTCTAAATGCTTAGTACATTTTATCTTTTACTTGAATCTAACCCCTACACATATTAAAACATCAAAATAGTGGTATTTTCCAGCTGCCATACTTCCATATTTTCAGATTCCTGCCATACAAGCATAATAACAATATACAAAGCGAAGTAACATTAATATACACTCAAATCTTCACTTGACTATGGTTATCAGACTTGTTCTAATTCCATGATACAAAATTCTTAATTAGAAACTTCCCAAATCAGTTTCTAGCTTCAAGTTCCAAACCCAAGGCTTCCACATTACTCAACTATCTCAACATTTAGACATCTAACTTTCTTAATGATCACACTTATCAACACAAATAACCTCCCCTATTCATTCATCGGACAAACCTTACCCAACATAATCCATGACTTATTAAATCAATTCCAACTACTCAGTCATCACCAAAACAACAATCTAACTTAAAATCAAAATCCAGAGAAACCAAACACAAAATCAAAATATCAAGCTCTTGACTTCAGCAAGACTAGCCAACTCATACTATCAATATAAAACTTCAATTGAGCTATGTTATATTTTCTTTTTAGCTTTAATTTTTTGTTGGGTAACCCAACCCCAAAATGTACAGGAAAACCCAAGGTGGGAATGAAATCAGAGGCCCACCTTTGTTAAAAGTCACTCCTCTGGCGTCACACTCTCAGCCTCTCACTCTCTCTCCCACAGTCGCTGAGCAAAAAAAATGACAGGAGGAAGTGTTTCAGAAATAAAAAGGACAGAGTGGCATTTTGGTAATTTTGCACATCTAAAAAAATAAAATTCCTACTCCTGTAGGTGCTGGGATTTTAACAGGAGACCTTTTGTCTTTAACCACTTAGCTAGCCACTTCCTCTTGTAATTTCACAGCAAGAATATATATATATATTCTTAAATAACTTATTATCATATCTAACCATTTCCAGGGTCATTACATTCTTCTCCTCTTAAGAAATTTGGCCCTCTAAATTTGAAAATATACTCACCTCAATTCTCAAACAAGTGTGGGTATTTGATCTCCATTTCACTCCCATCTCCCAAGTAGCTTCTTCCTCTAAATGATTACGCCACAACATTTTCACTGAAGAAATCTCCTCTGAGCTTAACTTCTTTACTTATATATTAATAATAGCTATTGTATACTCATCATACAACAATCTTCATTTATAGAACTTCTTGATATCCCATGACATGAGAGGGATCATTTATATACTTCCATAGCATCAACACATGAAACACCGGATGAATTCTTGATAACTTTGGTGGTAGGGGTAATCGATAAGCTACAACACTTATTTTGTCTAAGATCTCAAAGGGATCAATATACCTCAGACTCAGCTTGCCTTTCTTCCCAAATCTCATGACACATTTCATTGGCAACACCTTTAAAAATACTTTATCTCCAATAATGAATTCTAATTCCCTTCGATGATGATCCATGTAAGATTTCTATTGGCTTTGAGCTGTCAATAACCTTTGTTGAATTACTTTCACCTTCTCTTTGGCATCTTGAACCAAATTTGGTCCAAATATCTCTCTGTCACCAACTTTAAACCATCCAATTGGAGACCTACAATGTCTTCCATATAATGCTTCAAATGGTGCCATTTGGATACTTTATTAGTAGCTATTATTATAGGCAAATTTCACTAGTAGCAAATGATTATCCCAACTTCCACTGAAATCTATGATACAGGATCTCAACATATCCTCAACTAATTGGATCACTTGCTCAGATTGTCTATCAGTTTAAGGATAAAAAGCAATACTAAATTCAATAGAGTACCCAACACTTTCTGAAATGATTTCTAAAATTGAGAAGTGAATTGGGGCCCTCGATCTGAAATGATAGACACCGGGACTCTGTGCAAACGTAAAATCTCATCAATATAAATCTTAGCATATCTAGCCACACTGTAAGTCATCTTTACTAGAAGAAAATGAGCCGACTTAGTTAATCTGTCAATAATCACCCAGATAGAGTTAAAACCTCTAATAGTATGGGGCAAACCAACGATAAAATCTATTGTTGTATTTTCCCATTTCCACTCAAGTATTTCTAACCTTTGTAATAGTCCTATAGGCTTTTGATGCTCCACTCTAACTTGTTGACACACCAAACAACATGCAACAAAGTTTGTCACGTTATTTTTCATACCATGCCACCAATATAACTATTTCAAATCTTGATACATTTTAGTTATTCTAGGGTGAATAGTATAAGTAGAATGATTAGCTTCTTTCAAAATTTTCTTTATCAAATATTGAATTTGAGGCACACAAATATTGCATTGTACCTCATAACACCTTCATGGTCAATCACAGATTCTGTATTACTTCCCTTTTTGACCAAATCTCACAACTTGTATAATTTTGGATCATAGTACTAAGACTCCTTAATCTGATCATTTTAAGAGAATGAGCTTGCAAATGAGCTAAAAACGCTCCTTTATCAACAATTTCAAATATGACTCCCTCTTGATCAACTTTATGAATTTATTGTACTAACTGTCTTCTTTCAATATTTATGTGTGCCAAGTTACCTATAGACTTTCTACTTAAAGCATCAGCTACCACATTCACCTTACTAGGATGATACAAAATCTTACAATCATAATCTTTTAACAATTCCATCCATCTTCTCTATTTGAGATTCATATCTTTCTGCTTAAAAATGTAGTTGAGACTTTTATAGTCAGTGAAGATTTCACAAGTTTCACCATACAGAAAATGTCTCCAGATCTTCAGAGCAAACCTTATCGTGACCATTTCTAGATCATGAGTTGGATAATTTTGTTTATACTTCTTAAGTTTTCTAGAGGCATAAGCAATTACTTGCCTATTTTGCATTAATATATAGATTAAACCAATTTGATAAGCATCACAATACACTGTGTACCCTCCAACTCCTGAATGTAATATTAAAACTGGAGCAGAAGTCAAAGACCCCTTTAACTTCTTAAAACTTCCCTCACACTTATCATCCCAAATAAATTTCACATTCTTCTAAGTTAACCTTGTCAATAGAGCGACTATTCTCGAGAAATCCTTCACAAAACAGCAGTAATATCCTGCGAGGCCCAAGAAACTGCAAATCTCTATGACTGTTATAGGTCATGGCTAACTTTTGACTACCTTAACCTTGCTAATATCCACTTGAATATTGTCTTTTGACACCATGTGCCCCAAGAAAATGACCTCATTCAACTAGAATTCACATTTAGAAAATTTAGCATAAAATTATTGTTCTATCAACATTTGCAATATTAACAGCAAATAATGCTAATGCTCCTCTGTACTCTTGGAGTATACCAAAATATCATCAATAAACACGATTACAAACTTATCAAGAAATACTCTAAATACCTGATTCATGAATTCCATGAATACTGCAGGAGCATTTGTCAAACCAAAAGACATCACCAAAAATTCATAATGACCATACCAAGTTTTGAATGCGTTCTTTGGAATACTTCCTTCTTGATCTTTAATTGATGATACCCTGATGCAAGTCTACCTTTGAAAAATACTGGGCTCCTTGTAACTGATCAAAAAGGTCATCAATGCGCAGTAACAGATACTTATTCTTTATGGTCACTTTATTAAGTTGTCGATAGTCAATGCATAACTTTATGGCTGCCATCCTGTAAGGTGGAATAGAAATTGGCTGTGTTCCAGGAACAATATCAATACCAAATTCTACCTCTCTATTTGGAGGTAAGACAGGCAATTCCTCTTAAAAGACATCAGTAAATTCTCAAACAACTGGAATTTGATCTAAGCTGACAATAAACTTATCAACATCTTTTACTATAGCCAGAAATCCCTGACAACCCTTTATTAATAATTGTTGGGCTTTTAAAGCAAAGATCAAGTTAGTTGGCCTCTCTACTTTATTCCCTTACAACACAAAAGGAGTTTCACCTAGAATATTAAATTTTACCACTTTCAAGTGGCAATCAACAATAGATAACAAGAGGCAAACCAATCGATGCCTAATATCACATCAAAATCAATCATATCAAGAATCATTAAATCAACAAGATTTTCTCTTCCTTCAAAAGACACTTCACAAGATTTATACACCTATGAAACTAACAAAGATTTCCTAACTAGGTTAGCAACCAAAAAAGGACAATCAAGTTTGACAAAGTCTTTACCCAGCCTTTTAGCAAAATATCTAAAACATAGGAATATGTTGGTCTAGGTTCAAACAATGCATAAGCTTTTTGAGAACACGTAGTGATAATACCTATAACCACATCATTAGAGGCCCAAGCATCTTGCCTCGTTATAGTATACAACCTTGCTTGGCCTTGCCCTGAAGAAGGCTGTGCCCTTTTTCCTGATGGTCTTCCTTAAGTACCTCTACCTGTCGAGGTAGAAGTTGCTCCAATAAATGGGGCTATAAAAGTAGCAAGGCGAGGATAAGGTCAGGCTGATCCATAACTCAAAGTGGGCTAAGCAAATGGACATTGTTTCTTCATATGACCTGACTGTCCATACCTGAAATATACACCTGAGGCTTTATGATAGACTCCTGAATGATAATTCCCACAAATAGCACAAGGAGACCTAGAATAATTAGACTGGCTCATAGTAGACTAAGGTCTAATACTTCCAAAATTAGGTCTCAGATCTGAAACACCCACGGAGGGTCTATAAGATCTAGGCACTGGCTACATAGTAAATGATAGGGATTGGCCCTGAGAGTGATTCCCTTTAAACGAAGACCTTTGGAATTTTTTGCTCCCTATCTTCTACTTCTTAGAAACCCCTTTTTCTTCAATGTGCCTTAGCTCAATTCTCAATGCAATATCAACCATATCAGTATAGGAGGCAAAATGATTCAACTAGGGGCCACATCATCATGTATATATATTGGTAATCCCTGGATAAATCTGCCAATCCTATCATTCTCTGAAGGAATCAATATAGATAAATAAGAAGAAAGCTCTCTAAACTTCCTATCGTACTCATCCATTGTCATTCCCGAAGTACACTTTAACAATAAAAACTCTTTGATTCTTGCTTCCTTTATACTATAGGGAAGATAGCGTTTAAGAAAGATATAGTTGAAGTCAACCCATGACAATGATAGCACTCTATCTCCCTATAAACTAGGCACTGCCTTGCTTCACGTATTAAATATCCTTTCTAATCAGAATAAAGCAAACTCCACATACTGAATATCAGGATATCTCAGAGCTCTACACTTCTTGTCAATACCCTCCAAAAATTCTATAGGTTCTGTGAAATTAAGAGGATCCAGCTTAATGAATTTTGACAACTTGACTGTAATATTATCTTCTTCAATTATATTGTATTTATTCTCGAGTCTCGTGTTTAGATGATGTAGAGATTTCAAGAGCTTGTGGATTAGATGGTTTAGCTTAAGATAGAATCTCTTGAAGAGGTATAAGGGATTGACCTCCCCTAGTCTTAGCTCTCCTACGACCCTATCCTTTGCCTCTAGGGGCAAGTCACTTTACTGAGCAGAGCCTTTAGACAAAGCCTTATCACTCCTAAAGATTCTTCTAGCTGGTGGACGTCTAGGTGGCATTTAGCTATACACAAAAAATATAGAAAATATTCAATTTCAAGGGAAAATAGATTCTTGATATAATAAGAAAAGAAAATACTTTTAAATTTCTTAAAAAGACCTTCAATGATGCCTCAACTATAATTATCCAGGGTTCATAATGATAATTGATGACTCGCTGAAGCATCCCTGCTCTACTTTGCTATATAAGACCTTTGCTTTGATACTAAAACTATCACATCTCGAAATTTGGGCTGTGACAAGCATAGAATATGAATAAATCTATATTCCTTAAGACTAAAGCCTTCTATAAAATGTTTAAAGTAATAATCATAATATATATTACATTTTAATCAAAAGGCAAATCATCTGTAGGAATTTTAGCAGGATATTTGTATAACTGACCTTCCAAAAATCCTACAATGGACTGTAAATGTTTCAAATCACCTGTAGAAATTTTTAAAATAACCAGAATCTTGTCTATAAACTAGGTGGAGTATCTAAATCTCTAACAAAATAATATAAGTATTTCATGAATTTATAATTACATTATAAGTAGATATGCCAAAAATAATGCTTCGGATCGAACGTGAGGCTCTTCAATGCTTAGCTGGAGGAATTGGGTCAATAATACTATCTGAAGCCAAAATAATCTACTCGTGAATAACGTTCCAAAAATTATGAAAATAAATAATGTTAGCATGTTTAAATGTTAATAATAACACTTTGTAATTAAATACAAATATTTTAATAACCATTTTATTTCAGGAAATCTATTCAAAACAATAATTGTTCTATAGGACTTCAATAGAATGAAAATAGGCATGGACACACAGTCCACGAGGGTAACTAACCAATTCAGCGTGGCTCAAGGCCACAAAAAATAGGCGTGGATACACAGTCCACGAGTGTAAATAACCAAGTTTAGCATAAGGCCATAAAACAAGCACAAGTACGAGACCCACAAATAACAGGCGTAGGTACAAGACCTATAAATAACAGGCGTAAGAATAAATCCCTCGAATAACTAGTACGAGTACTAGACTCACGAATATCCATCGAGCTCAGGTTTAATCATGGTGTACCAAGGACTAATAGTACTGCTGTTAGTAACCAGCGTTATGTATTCAGTCCTCTCTAAAAACCTTTCCACATACATGAGGTCCATTTAGCATTTAATGATCACAATACTTTCTAATGTAACAATTTTCAGTAAGAATACTTCATAATTATGAAACCCCAGCATGAACATCAGAATAATTATCAAAAGATTTCTTCAATTCATATGGAATAAATATTCCAACAGTAAAATCCACATAGAAATATTTTATCAAGAAAATAAATTTAATATAACATTTACCAAAGTCTTTTTCAAAACTTTCTTTATTCATTTTCATACATAAATGTAGTCATATAATGACCCAAGTGAAAAGAACACCAATAATATAATTCAAAACTATCAACTCATAGAACCATGTCTTTAGAAAATCATGCTTAAAACATCAAATAAAAATTCATTATTAAAAATATCATTTTTAGGGGACGTTATTCACTCACCTGCAATGTTCTAAAATAACTTACTTCTACTATATTCTTCAAAATGATATTCTTTCCTTATTTTCTATTTTTTTTGAAAATAAAACAGTCCACCAATGAATTCATTCATTTCTTTAAGACCTTAAAACATAGTCCAATAACATAAAATTTCTATTATAATCTTAACCTCAAGAAACCCCAAAAACAACATCCTCTAATTAATTTTTCCTTAGCTCATGGGATTGTCCAAACAGAGGAAGAAAGCAAATTCATAGCTTAAGTTCTATTATCCCAAAATATCATTTTTGAAGTTTGAAAACATAATCCAAGCCTATCCCTTCATTTCATCCATTTATCACATTGGGGTCTCTAAATGCTTAGTACATTTTATCTTTTACTTGAATCTAACCCCTACACATATTAAAACATCAAAATAGTGGTATTTTCCAACTTCCATACTTCTAGATTTTTGGATTCCTTCCATGCAAGCATAATAACAACATACTTTCATTTCATCTATTTATCACATTGAGGTCTCTAAATGCTTATAACATTTTTTTCTTTTACTTGAATCTAACCCCTCCACATATTTAGCTTCCATACTTCTAGATTTTCAGATTCCTTTCATGCAAGCATAATAACAACATACAAAGTGATGTAACATTAATATACACTTAAATCTACACTTAGCTATGGTCATCAGACTTGTTCCAATTCTATGATACATAATTCTTCATTAGAAACTTCCCAAATCAGTTTCTAGCTTCAATTTCAAAACCCAAGGCTTCCACATTACTCAACTATCTCAACATTCAGACATCTAACTTTCTCATTAACCGCACTCATTGAACAAACCTTACCCAACATAATCCATGATTTATTAAATAAATTCCAACTACTCAGTCATCACCAAAACACCTATCTAACTTAAAATCAAAATCTAGAGAAACCAAACACAAAATCAAAACATCAAGCTCTTGACTATAGCAAGACTAGCTAACTCATGCTGTCAGTATAACACTTCAATTGAGGTACGATGTATTTTCTTTTTAGCTTCAATTTTTTGTCGAGTAATACAACCCCCAAACGTCATATCGAGAAACCTAAAGGTGGGAATAAAATGAGGGCCACCTTTGTCAAAATCCACTCTTGGATGCACTCTCTGACTTCCCTTTACCAATGACGCTATCTTCATTCTCCCTCCCACTTTTTGTGTCTATCTCCCACTTTCTGTATTTTGAAGACAAGGAAGACAATGATCTCCAGTAGCAACGGTAGAAGTGATGGAATCATGATCTCATCTCCAGCCTCCAATCACTCCTTTGGTCACTGAACAAAAAAATGTATGGGAAGTGTTTCAAAAATGAAAAGGACAGAGGGGCAATTTGCTAATTTCTTGTGTCTAAAAAAAAGTAAAAATCCTATTCCTACAGGTACTAGGATTTGAACAGGGGACTTCCTACTCAACTATCCTATCTCCAACCACTCAGCTAACCACTTCCTCTTATAATTTCACTACAAAAATATATATATTCTTAAATAAATTATTATCATATCTAACCATTTTCCATGGTTATTACAAGAAGCATACAACAAGTTAGGTAGTTTCACTTACATGACTCGGGAGGATTATGGGTTTGTGGCTAGGATAATTAGAGAGGAAAAGATCAACATTGGAGATTTACTCTACAATAAAATGAGAAATTTATATTTTTTAAAATCCAAGTCCTCTCAATTCCTTATCCTCAACTGATTTCTCTCTTCCTTTAATACTATAACATAGAATATTTAGAGAAAGGGAAAAGGAAGTAAAGGTACCAATATTTGGGACCGAGTAGATATATCGAATAAGGATTTTACTGCCACTGAATATTGGAGGGAAGAAGCCTATAAACAAGATAAAATTGAATCTTCAACTTCTCTTACTAGTCCATCCACTGTAACCATGCACAATTTGGTGTAGCAAGAACTCAGAATCTTCAAAGAAGATATATTGGCTCAAATTCAAAAAGTATGAAGCCTTCTTATTCTAATCTTCATGAGCTTCTTAAAGAGTTTGGACATTATTTGGAAAATAATATTGTCTCTAAGTTGGATAAAGCTATTCAAGCTATCAAGAATTAGTTAGCCACTCTCCTTCACATCATTGGGTTGTATACTCTGGCCATCACTTTCCTCATACAAGAAGTAATTGAATTAAAGAGTCAAATTGCATCAACTCCTTCTGGTCATCCTAACTCAACTTTCCCTACCTCTAGACCTACCTACAATATACCTCATCCTCAACGCTTTATTTTTAGAACTTCAGGACCTTATTTTGATTGATGTAAAAAAGGGGTAGATAGACTAAAATTATTTTAAGTGATTGTTTGATTTCGTAATTACTTCAAAATCAATGAAAATTACTTTTGTGTTTGCTTCTCTGTGTTTCTCTGTGTTTGTGTATTTACTAATGAGTGTTCCTTCTGATATGATTGTGTTTTTGTTTATCTCTGTACTTAATTTCTAAATTCCAATTTAATGATTTTTAAAGCTTCTCAATTAAGTTTTGACATCATCAAAAAGGGAGAGAAATGTTAGATCTAATATTTTGATGATGACAATTAATTGAGAAAAGATTTCAAAATGAGTTTTAACTAATATAGAATATTTATTGATAAGCTTATTGATGAAGCAATTATTTGATAAGTTATTTAATAAATTAGAATTAACTTTTGAAGGAAAATACGCTTTCTAAAAAGCATTTATTGAAGATCTATTCGATTTCCTTATAGACAAAGACTTCAATCAATCAATCTAAATTTAGTTTATGAAAATTCTGAGTCAATGTTCTTAACTGAAGTTATTCAAAGATTTATTCTATAAAGAGATTTATCGAAGAAACCTTCGATAAGACTTATAAGACCTAGTTTGTGAAAAGTTTGCATAAAGAATCTTATAAAAGGATTTATTGAATAATTGATCAAATAGGAGATTTATGGATAAAATATTTGATTTATCAAAGAAGTTATGTTCTCAAAGACTCATTTATTGAAAGACTAATAAAAAGGGAGATTTATCAAATATCTCTATGATAAATTAGTGAAAATTTGAGTTTTCAAAAGCTCTAAAAATTGTTCTTTCACATGTTTTTACTACTTGCTTCTGATGGAATCTTACCTTAGTTATTTCTTCTCAAACATGATTTATAAATTTTTTTATCATAAAGTGAAAATTTGTAAGAGATCTAAAGTTTGATCATATATTATTTGCAAGTTTAAATTTATATTTTCAAGAATAATTTTGACAATGATGATCTAAACTGCTTTCTTCTCGACTTGGTCTCTAGAATATTGAGTCACAAATTTATAAGATCAATTAAAAGAAAGAAATGATAAATTGTTTTAAATTCAAATCAATGAAGTTTCAATTTGATAAATGTCTTTATGATGATTTTATTGTTTGAAATATTTTACTAATGATTTATTTCTTATAATGGTTGATTAATCTATTTAAATCATCAATATATTGCTCAATCTTAAATTTAGGAAGAGAATATTATTAATGAAAGACTCAAAGTAAAGATTCATTATGCTCTTATCAATAAAATATTCAATCATATTATTTATTGAAGAGAACTTTGATAAGATCATTCATTAAGCTTAACTTTTACTCTTTAAATTTATTCAAATATCTCTAGAGTTTTCAAATATCTTTAAGAATAATTGTTGGTAGGGATATAATCAACATTATTTGTACTTATGCACCTCAAGTGGGAACAGAAACACATCTTAAGGAAAAATTTTGGGAAGATTTGGAGGGGCTGATTTAGAGCATACCACTTACTGAAAAGATTTTTATTAGTGGGGACCTTAATGGTCATGTTGGTAAGGAAGCAGGGCAATATGCATGGACTCATGGTGGTTTTGGTTTTGGAGAAATTAATAATGAAGGGCAATCTATCCTTGAGTTTTCTTTAGCTTACAACCTTAAGATTGTCAACACGTGCTTTAAGAAGCGGGAGGAACACTTGATCACATACAAGAGTGGGGTCCACAGGTCACAGATCGATTTCTTTTTGGTAAGGAGTCATGACAGAAGACTTTGTATAAATTGTAAAGTGATTCCAGGGGACGGAGTGACAACCCAGCATAGGTTAATGGTCCTTGATGTGCGAATTAAGTGTAGGAAGGAAAAGCGGTGACAGGTTTTAAACACAAGAGTCAAGTGGTGGCAGCTAAAAGGGGAGAAGAGAGAAACTTTTAAGAGAACTATGTTAAATGAAAGGATTTGGGAGGCGCAGGAAAATGCTAATATGATGTGGAAGGAAATGGCTGAGAAGGTCCGAGCAGTTGCTAAAGTAATTTTGGGAGAATCTAAAGGTTTTGGTCGACAAGATAAAGAGACTTGGTGGTGGAATGAGGACGTACAAGCGAAAGTTAAGTCCAAGAGAAACTGTTTCAAAGCTATACACTTGTGTAATAATACCAAAAATTGGGAAAAGTATCGTTTAGCTAAGAAGGACACTAAGAAGGCGGTGAGTGCATCTCGTTTTAAGGCGTTTGAGGAATTTTATAAAGAGTTAGGGACAAAGTCGGGAGAACAAAAGATTTATAAGATTACAAGAAACAGGGAAAGGAAATCGAGGGATTTGGATCAAGTACGATGTATTAAAGATGAAGAAGGCAATGTTTTGGTTACAGATAGTGATATTAAAGAACGGTGGGAGACCTATTTTTACAAATTGTTTAATGACGAGGGGGGAGGGTCGAGTTATGAGCTAGAGGATTTAACAGGAGAAGTTGAACCAAATTTGGCATTTTACCGTAAGATACGTGTTGGCGAGGTTAAAGAGGCGCTTAAGAAAATGGAAAATGGTAAAGCTATTGGACCTGATAGTATTCCTATTGAAGTTTAGAAGTGTTTAGGTGAAATAGGGGTGGTGTGGCTTGCTAAACTTTTTAATGTGATATTAAGTTCTAAGAAAATGTCGGATGAATGGAGGAAAAGTACTTTAGTTCCTATTTATAAAAATAAAGGAGATATTCAAAATTGTGCAAACTACAGGGGATAAAGCTTATGAGTCACACTATGAAGTTGTGGGAAAAGGTAATTGAACACAGGTTGAGATTAGAGACTGATATTACTGAGAATCAGTGTGGTTTCATGCCAAGTAGGTCTACAATAGAGGCGATTTATTTATTAAGGGGTTAATGGAAAGGTACCGGATTAAAAGAAGAGACTTGCATATGGTCTTCATTGACTTAGAAAAAGCATATGATCGAGTGCCAAGAGAGGTGCTTTGGAAAGCTTTGGAAAAGAAAGGTGTACGTATGGCATATATCAAGGTAATAAAAGATATGTATGAGGGGGTAACAACTACTGTAAGAACGTCTGGGGGCGAAACAAAGGATTTTCCCATAAGGATTGGTCTACATTAGGGATCAGCCTTGAGTCCTTATTTATTTAATCTAGTAGTGGATGTTCTAACTAAACCTATTCAAGAAGAAATCCCTAAGTGCATGCTTTTTGCGGACGATATAGTTCTTGTGGCGGAGTCAAGAGAAGAGATTAATTTTAAACTTGAGTTATGGAGAAGTACTTTAGAGTCGAAGGGTTTTCGTCTGAGTAGAAGTAAGACAGAATATATGCATTGTAACTTTGATAAGAGACAAGTTAGAAGTAACTTGGAGGTCAGATTGGGAAATCAAGTTATTCCATAAATAGATGAGTTCAAATATTTGGGATCAATAATACAGAAGGACGGTGAAATTTTGGAGGATGTTAATCATAGAATTCAGGCCGGGTGGTTTAAATGAAGAAAGGCTACTGGGGTTATATGTGATCAAAAAGTACCAGATAAAGTAAAAGGAAAGTTTTATCGCACTGCTATAAGACCAGCAATGCTTTATGGAAGTGAATGCTGGGCTTTAAAAGGACAGCAAGAGCATAAAGTTGGGGTAGCTGAGATGAGGATGTTGAGATGGATGTGTGGGCATACAAGAAAAGATAATATTCATAATGAACATATACGGGGAAGAGTTAGAGTGGCACCTATTGAAGAGAAAATGGTAGAGAACCGTCTTAGGTGGTTTGGACACGTACAAAGAAGGCCAAGGGATGCGCCGGTAAAGAGGGTGGATCAAATAGTATGGACACCGGTTAAAAGGGGTATAGGAAGGCCAAAGAGAACACTCAAAGAGGTCATTGAACGGGATCTCCTGGTCAATAACCTATCTAAGGATTTAGTTTTCGATAGAGCACAATGGCATCGTATGATCCATGTAGCCGACCCCATTTAATGGGATAAGGCTTGTTGTTGTTGTATCTCTAGAGTTTTCAACATTTTTAGAATCACCCAATTCACCTCTTATTGGGTGATAGAACCATATTCAACACTTTTGAATTGATGTTTATGTGGAACATATGTTGAATCTGGTTCTATCACCCAGTAGGGGATAAATTGGATGATTTTAAAAATTTTGAAAACTCTAGAAATATTTGAATGAAAACTTACCGAAGGAAGAATTTATGGGAGAAACATTACACATGATTATTTATATTGGTTTTGTCGTATCCTACTTTTAACACTTTAGAGTATGTATTCAAAAGCGTATTTAACTAGCCAAAGAACTGCTTTGGCCTAAAAATTAAAATTTTTAAATTAAACTATATGATACTGTTCATTTGCTAAATTCAAGATTAATAGTCTAACTTTGAAAAAATCACAATTGATTCTAGAAAAATTATATAGAGGTAGTTCATAGCTCTAATGAAATCCCTTCCATTTTTGTTTAAGCGAAAAATATAAAACTGGACAATTAGTGGCCCATTTTATACAGTTAAATCATCAAAATTTACTATTTATATGGTAAATTCTAGAAATTCTAGATTATGTCTCTTAGCTTTGAAAATTTCTTTCTCTTGATATGCACATCCAAATAAGGCATCTTACCTATGAATTTAAAGCTATGAATATGTACTACATGCTCAAAATGTTTCGTGAATTAATTCTTTCATTTGCTAGGTCAAACTAGAGTTAAAACATAACTACTTCAGGACCTACGTTTATTGCCATTTCATCTTCTTTCTTTAATTTCTAGAAATTAATCCAGCATTCATAAAGAATCAAATATGCTTCCCATATATTCATATATATCATGTGAATATTTCATAATTATTTCATATATTTTTATCACATAAATGGGCACTTTATATAGCATTTACATAAATAGGGAAACTATACATCATAAGCTAGATATCAATTTGTTCACTTTCTTTATTCTATTCCTTAGCTCCTTCATTTCCATAAGTATTCCATCATAATTATCCTATATTGGTGGGTTATAGGAGGGTGAGATTATGGAGAATCTCAGTAGCAAACATTACCACTTATATATGCAAGATGGATGCTAATGCATGCTATGTCATTTCATTAAACTTTCTTTAATTACTGACATGCCATCATGCTTTATGCTTTGCATAAAAATGCATGGCCATGGGAAGCATGTTATACATAACATTTTCAACATTATTTATCATGTCACAACATCATTCAATAATCATATACTTGTCAACACATAAGCATACCACATCAAGCACATAAAGGGATATATCCACTACCTTAAATATAAGCTCTCTTGTTCTTGCACTTGCTCCCTAAGCTTTCAACCATGCATACCTTCGGTCAATCACTTCCTAACAACCTCTTGGATTTCTCAAAGTTTTATACATATCCATATTCATCACATAACTCATAGGATTATGAACTCAATTAATGTTCAAGACTATCCTTCTTGAACTATTAACTTTTTACTTTAACTTTAAGGGTTTCTATCCATCTTTATAAAAATTATTTCAATAGGTCCATCTCATACAATTTTTTATGAGTAATCCAAATATGAGCTTAGATTTATAAAAATTAAACTCCTTCCCCATGAACTGTATAGAAACTGAAATAACACATAATATCTCCAAAAATTATAGTTTTGATTCCAATTATTCCAATACTTGTTTCTATACTTTATCGCACACAATTTTTCATTTTAAATTCATTGGAAGCATCAAAATCATGAAATTCCTCTTCTTGTACAGAAGTTCTATCATATCCCAAATTTTTTTACCTGATGTAACTGTACATTTTATGTGAAATATATATGAGATTCTTAGAATAAACTGTATCAGATTGAGAAAGAAAATAGAGGGATTATTGACTAAGGAAAATATAGGGACCTAAACACAAAGTAGGAAAGGTTAAAGGCCAAAAGTTAAAGTAGAACTGCCTGGAAGTTTAGCTGGAAAATATAGGGACCTAAATGTAATTAAACAAAAAGTTAGGGACCCAAACGTAATTATAGAAAAGTTTAGCCAGAAAAGGCTTAGAACTGCCTGGAAGTATTCCAGTCCCACAATTCATTAGTAAATAAAGAAAGTTATGCTGGTTAATATAGCATAGTATAGAAATTTTAATAGGGTTTCAGATAGTGAATATTTATCTGATAGTCTGAAAGTTATCTGAAATTTTATCAGATCTCATAGATATCAGATATAAGTGGAAAAGTTACAGGAAGGTGTTCCCCATGACATCAGATGTCATGAATCTAACAGAACCCCAGAAGGAGCTCTGTATGAAAAGTTATCCCCATATTAGTGAATTTTGATAGGAGTTTAAGAACACCTGTGATCCAATTATGGAACTTAGTAGTAAGTAAGCCTAAATAGAATAAACTTAGATGACCTTATATATGCGCCTATGATGATGCCAAGGAGGGCCCAAAACCCATGATATCAGTTCATCAATAGAAGGGGCCAGTGTCCAGGAAAAGTATGAAATTACGAAAATGCCCCTATATGACTATATTGTACTAGTGATCGATAGAGGGCATTTTGGTTATTCTTGATAGGCTAAAAATGTGGTATATAGTATAAATATGATTATTTAGAGCTAGTATATGCCCTGAGGCAGTACAAAGAGTGGTAAAATGACAATTATGCCCTTAAGATTAATATATGTAAGAAGACACCAAGGGTATTTTGGTCATTTTCCAAGGGATGGATGGAAGATAAATACTCAATCTAATAATGTCAATGGTATGAGAAACTATACATTGGTTTCTATGATAGAATACATATCCTGGAATATTATAAAAATTAGGAACATAAAACAGTCTGACTTTGGTGAAACTGGTCCAATTGGTATCAGGCTAGACTATAATTTTTTCTATCAGTATATTTCACCTTTTTTAGCCAAACATGACCCTAAATGATGTCATGCATGGCATCAAGGGAGGAGCTTCTAGGGCAAGCCAAGTTGAAGAATGAATATGGACCATTAGATCAAATAATAATCAAATCAATCTTGGCCATTCATTTGCACTCAAGTTCATCTATAAATACCCCCAAATTAGAACCTATTCAGCATGCATGGTGAACCTTAGGGAACCTCTTGCAAAATTTCCATTCAACTAAGAAAGAAGCACGCAAAGTGAAGCAACAATCAAGGTAATCATATCCCTTGATCTTGAGCTTTATTCTAGCAAGTTAGCTCATGGTTTTAAGGGATTTTTATGCTATGTTTCCCTTATGGTTGCTGCTGGAAATACTTCCCATGTATGGTTAGAATATGAGTTTTATGGTATGGATAGTTTAGACAAGCTTAAACAAGCTAGAATCAAGTGGTATAAGTTTGAAAATTCAAGTATGTATGAAGTTAAGGTTTTATGTTCTTGCTGGTACTGTATGTGAAACTATTCATATGTTGGAATTTTATGATATTTATGTTTCCAATTATTTTAAAATGGAAAATTGTGTGGGGATAAAGTAGGAGAACAAGTATTGGAAGCATTGGAATCAAAATGTGAATTTTTGGAAAAAGGAGCATTCACTTCGGTTTGGCACAGAACCTTTTGAGGTGTTTTGATTTTGGAAATTCTAGTTTCATATTTGGATTCTACATGAAAAAGTACGTGGAAATGAACCATGAGAATTTATTTTGGAAAGATGGAAGTATGAAACCTAAAATAGAGAAAGAAATAAAGTTAGTGAAAACCTAGTCTTGGTTTTGTGTTCAAGTTGAGTTGTAACTTGATATTACTTTGTAATGGCTAGGTTTTGACCTTTGTGAAGGAATAAAAGGATCTCAAGAAGACCTTGACAAGGATAGCTAAGAGGTAGCAAGAATACCTAAATATAGTTTCATGTTTGTTTAATTGTTTGCTTGCTTGTTGATTATGGTGTTTGGTTAAGCATGAGAATGTGTCATCATGTTGATGATGAAGTATGAATGATTGCAACTCTTTGAAAGTTATGTCATGACAATATGCATGTTAGAGTTTACTTATGTACCATTATGAAGTAGCTCCCATCTCATGATAACATGTTAAGCATCCAATTAATCATGCATGATATTATGGCTTGTGTAACTTGCTATTAGGATTTCCATGAAATCTCGTTCCTTCCACATGCATAACTATGTTTTAGGTGCTGGAAATTCTCAAGAAAAGAGGGTAAACATAGATGTATAAATTTGTATTATAAGTTATGGCACTTACATGACACTATGGAATGATATGCTAGTATGCATGATGTATGATTCTGTAAGTATGCTCTACGGTTGATGCTTTGTAACAATGATTATAAGGATTAATCTAATGAGTTTGAATATGAAATTTGGCATGATGATAGCTAAGATACATAGATTTAAATAAAAACTAAGTACGCCTCAATTGGTTAATTATTCGAATTGTTATGATTTTCTAAAGTTGGAGTTAAAATATGGAATAGAGATAAAGTAAGTAATTAGAGGCAGTAACGTTGTGACGATAGTTACATATAGCAAATGAATGATTTTTTCCATGAACTTTTGTGAACTTAAATAGGACATCTAGAGCTCTAAATCAATAGGTACACGGTTCATTTGGACAAGCAATAAAAGAGAAATAAATTTTTGAAGTTAAGGCAAAGAAACTGAAACTTCTAGATTTTACCAAATGAACAGTTTTTCAACGAATAAACTGATTTCATTGGGACAAAGGAACCTCAGTTTTATATTTTTCCTTCAAATATTAATGAAATAGGTTTCATTAAAAATTATAACCACCCTATTTGTATTTTTCTATGTTTAATTATGAATTTTCAAATTATGATACATGTTCTAGAATTACCGAATGAACAATAAAAGTGAACAGTACCTGAGAGCAATTTTTTTGAAAATGGAAGTTTTTAAAGCTAAAGTCCATGTAATTGGTTCCAATAACTTATGAATGAGTATAATTGAGGTTGAAAATAAGGATGTGACAAGTTCACATAGTGGCAGAAGCTTACTCAAGATTGAAATTACAAACATATATGATTCTATAAGTTAATACCACTTGATTCTAACTTAATCCTCTTTGTTTTATCTTGTTCTAACCTCAATTTTTCCTTCCCCTAATTATGTACTGGTTTTGGTCAGCCATGGAAGATGATAAATTTCATTTTTTTCCTAGCTATTTAACTCAAGATAATTCTTCTTAGAACTCAAGATTAAAAGCTTGATCAAAGTATTTACCTTGTGCTCTTGATTCCTTGCTTCTTTGATTACTTGGTTTTCCTTTTTTCCTTGTGTCTCCATGCATTACATCATAATTTCCCCATATATGCCTTGCTTCACGTGCTGCAGATTTGGAGGAGTATTTATAGATTTAAGGCAAGGTGAATCAAGGGCTTAGATTACTTTGTGCACTATTTGATCTAATGGCCAAGATTGCTCATTACAACTTGTCTTGCCCACCAAACCAAAAATAACATCAACCATGACATCATATAAGACCTTTTTTGGCACAACATAAGGAAAAATACTGATAGGAAAAATTTCAATTCAATCTGGTATCGGCTTAGTCCAATTTCTCAAAAATCATATTGTTTTATGAATATAATTTTCTTGTGATTCCATAATATATTTTCTGACCTTAAATCTAGTATCCTAATTTTTTCTACCATTGACATTGTTGGACTGGGTATTCATCTAATTACTAACCATTGAAAAATGACTGAAATGCCATTGGTTCACTATTTTATACTATATTAACCCTACGGGCATAATTATCATGTCATACTTATTTACATTATATCAGAATATATTCTGACTCTAGTCAATCATTCCTGTATCTCTTTTGACCTTTTTACTGTGTCTATATAACCAAAATCCCCTCAATTCATCTTTTGTTCCATATTATAACACATGGGCATTTTTTGTCATTTCACACTTTTCAAGATTATTGTGAACATTAGCCCCCATAACCATTGGAGCACATTATTAGGCCCTCTTGGTTGACATTTTGGGCCTTTGATTTGGTCTAAACCTTTTATTTGATGAATTCCTAAGCAACTTCCCCTAATAGTATTTATCAGGGTATCTTATTTCACCTTAAATTCTATTATAAATTCTACATAACTTCTTTTCGAGTTATGTTAGTTTCTTATATTAATTATAAAAATTTGCTATAAAATTTTATTTGATTATGAGGTCTAGAAGGTCTTGTAATAACTTTCAGACTTTAAAAATTAATATCAATTATTTGGAACCTCAAATCAAAATTCTAAAAAATATGCCTAACCCAATTACCATTATCTATTTACTGGTAAAATTTAGGACTAAAATATTTCTGAGCAATTCTAGGCCATTTTTGGCTCAACTTTTCATAATTACAATTTTGCCCATAAATTTGACAAAATACGCTTTAGTCTCTAAATTTACCAAATTCTACTTTAGTCTCTTACTACAATTTATTGAAATTCCAGTTAGTACCTGAAATATCAAAACTCTATTTATGTCCTTTTTATATTTCCCTTAAAAAATTATATTTACACACTTACCCTATGGACTTTTCATATTTACAACTAAGTTCCTATAATTTTATTATTTACAATTTAGTATCTAAAAACTCTCTGTATATTTCTGGAACTTCTACTCAAAGTAAGCCTAAAAAAATTAGGATATGATAGGTTCGTCCTAATCCACTTGGCCTACATTCAGTCCCTAGAGACCTCCTCTAAGTATTCCACTATCTCTAAGATTTCATGGGCTCTTGGTCCCTCAGTATATCAGCGTAAGAATTCCTTCTCACTCCCATTTACAACCCATAAGGTAGTTACCTATGAGAATCCCTCTCAATCCCCTTACACCTATAAGGTAATAATCCACTCAAGAATCCCACTTGAGCAATTCAGAAAAAAAAGATTAATACATATAACACTCTCTCAATAGAGTAGATGAAATAAACATTTAAGTTCTAATTCTCTAATTTTCTCTCTCTTAAGAATATATGATGCTCTGAACCAAAAGGAAAGGAAACAAAGACTATTTCTATGTATTATGGTAGTGCAATGTAAGCATCTCTTATTTTGTTAAGTCTCCCAACTTTTTTCCTTCTTATTTTGGCTTCTTCCTCTTTTATACTTGGTTCAAAATTCAGTTGAAGCCTTGAAGTAGCCATTGAGATAGATGTTATTAAATATAGCCGTTATTACTGAAGTAGACATCTAACACTTTTGGCTCTTTATTGATCTCTTTGTTTGATCTTGTTTAATCCTATAGGTGATCTTAAAAATATACTTTAGAAAATACATATAATCAATGTAAGTATAGAGCAAGTGTTTCCAAATGATTTAGAATTGAAGATCAAAATATGATAAAGTCTAGTTTGAAAACACTTTTTGCAAAATGGTTTGACGTATCAAAGATCTTATCAAATAACACCTTTATCGTAAAGGTCTTCGATAAATTGTTGAAGAATTATATTTGAAACAGTTTAAAACTTATCGAGCAATCCTTTGATAATTAGTCTTATCCAAAAGGACTTTGATAAATCTTCAATAAATTCAAAAAGATAGTTCATGATTTATCGAATAGTTCTTTGATAAATCCCATTATCAATAAACTCTTTGAAAAAAAATTCTTTCAAACATATGCTTTCAGACTTATTGATATATTTTATAATACATCATTTATGAGTGTTCTTCCATAAATAGACTATTTGAATAGCTTATTGATAAATGCTAAATAACATTCTTTTCAAATCTTTTCAACAGACTTTCAAACATTTAGATCTTTTCTCAAATCATCATGTAATACATTGGAAATTATAAGTCATAAGATCTTTCACTAAATCAGGTCAAGAGTATCATTTAACACACTAGAGCAATTCTACAAGATACAAGATTATAAGCTTGACCAAAAATGATTTATCATACCAGAACAAGTCATGAGTATATAATCATTTAGCAAATAAGAATAGGCTATAAAATTCATGAATATAATTTATTCAATCAAATCTATGTAAGAGCATAATGAATCTTTACTTTGAATAATGAATCTTTTAATGAAGGATCTTTATCATGAGATGAAGGATCTTTACTTAGAACCACGACTCATAATTTTCATGAGATGAATTTAGATTGATATTTTGAAGTCTTTATCAATAAGAGACCTTATCAAATAGATCTTTGATAAGTGCTTTTTTAGAAATCATATTTTCTTTCAAAAAAAATTTCTCATTTATCGAATAACTACCTTATCGATGAGCTTTTTGATAAATCCTCTTTATTAGTTGTTTTATTTTGAAGTATTTTCTCAATTATTTCTCATCATCAATTGGAGTCTAACATTTATCCCTCTTTATGATGATGTCAAAATTTAATTGAGAAGCTTTTTAAAACATTGAGTTGTAATATAGATTAATTGAGTACTGATCAAGGAAAAGATATAGCATAAGGCATATCACAAATTCAAACATAGAAAAGCATATCATAGAAGCAAGTTTTCATTCGTTTCAAACAATTATAAAATATTCAAAAACTAAAACAATTCATCTCTCTCCCTTTTTGACATCTATAAAAAATGGGGCCCTTAATCCTGAAAATAGAGCCTTGAGAAGGAGGTATATTGTAGGTAGGTCGAGAGGTAGATGGGTAAGTTGGGTTTAAACCAGGGAGAGGGTTAGAGGTACTTTCACTTTTTAAATCAGTTACTTCTTGTCTCAAAAATGTGATTACCTATATCTGCAACTCAATAATATATAGAAGAATGGCTGAATAATCTTTGTTTGTTTGAATCCCCTTTTCAACCTCAGAAACAATCTTAGTTTCCAAGGAGAGTCCAAGCACTTTAAGCACCTCAGGAATGTCAGGATCAGAGTGAGATAACTTCAAGCTTTCCTTGACTTGAGCCAGTAGTTCTTCTTTAAAACTTCTAAGTTCTTGTTGGACCATGTGTTGCAAAATAGTTTGAGCAAAGGAGCGTACAGAGAAAGGGACAATAGGAGTAGCTAAAGATTCAGCTTCATCTAGTTGCATGGGCTACTTCCCTTTTTATGGCTTCTTCCTTTTAACATCCAGTGGCAGTGAAATCCTCATTCAGTATATCTGCTCGGCCCCAAATCTTGGTATCTTCACTTCCTTCTCCCCTTTCTCTAAATATTCTATGTTATAGTGTTGAAAGAAAAGGGAAATTAGTTAAAGGTAAGCCATTTGAGTGGACTTGGATTTTGAAAAATAGAAATTCCTCATTTCATTGTAGATCAAATCTCCAATATTGATCTTTTCCCCACTAATTATCCTATCCCCAACACATATTCTCCTGAGTCATGTATGTGAAGCTACCTGACTTGTTGACCATATTTTTAAAGTATATGTAGTGGATTATTCTATAATAATCACACATATCTTTTGGAATAAACTTCAGATCACCAGAGAAGTATCCTTCAATATCATAATCTCATAAATCTGCCTTATGGATAATTGTGGTTTTTTCTCAAAGTCTATTGTTTTTAGCATAGAATTGATCATATTTGAGTCCAATCTTATTGCATTTCCCCTTAATTTTGTGATTTGATGTCTATTAACTAGCTCACCATCATCACCAGATCAAATACCTTTATATTGCAATAAAATCTTCTGAACACTTAAGGATAATATGAGAGGTTTATTCCTAACCAGTTTTCATAATGTTTAATAGGGTTAGTAAGATCTAACCTAGTCTTGTCGTTGTACTAAGTCTATAATAATGACAAGACAAAAGTCCCTTTGAGCATATTCTGCCTTTAGCTTCCTTTTATCTACTCCTTGATCCAAATTACTAGAAGTAACGGTAGAGAAGTAAAGTTTGAGAATGAAGACCCATAATTACCTTGAAAAGTTTCATTTCTTTTCTTTCTTTTTTGAGGCATGTTGAGAATGTTGAATAGGACTCTCTCACGAGTGCTTTTTAACCTGTGATGAACTCTTATCCTTTACCCTTTTTGACTTAGAAGTATCTCTCTTTATCTTTCCTTTTGCCTGTTATAACCTAACTTTAGGTACCTTGGTTCTTGCGATTGCTTGATATGATGGTATATAGTAAAGGTCTAGATACGACGAGGAAGGTAAATTAAGGATTTAGATGAGAGATTTGATTTAGAATGTTGGGGGAATGATTTTAGATAGTTTTGATTGCTAAGAGGGAGTTATGAGAAGGGTAATGAGATCTGGGTTAAGAGAATTAGAAAGATTTAGTATGACAATTTATCGATAAGTGCTTTATTTGAGGTGATTATTGATAAATATTCATACAACAGAAACAAATTTATCAAATAGTTCTTCAATAAACCCCTTTATCGATGAAGTGTTCTATAAATATCTACCTTTTCAACAAATCGCACAAGATTTATTGAAGTATCATTTCAAAACCATCTTTATTAAATTATTATTAAATTAAAAACTTCAATCATTTTGCCAAAAACACTTCATTTATTAAATAGGTTTTTGATAAGTAGCATTATTGATAAGTTATTCAATAAATTTTAAAGTTTTTTCATAAATTTTATCGAATAACATTTGGATAAGTGTTATTTTTGAAAATTTTATCGATTAAAAATAACACAGAACACTTTGCAAGATTTTCAAAAAAAATCATTCTTATTGAATATGTATTTGATAAATAATTTGATAGAATAGGTTTTTTTGAAAAGATTTATTTCATTGAATGTTTAGTTACTTCGTATTTTATCTTATGTTTATCGAAGCTTTTATAAATAAGAACATTTATCGATAACCTTTTCGATAAGTTCATGACTTTTAAAAATATGATGTATCAAAAGATGATCAAAAGCACATAAAAACATATAGCAAGAAAATATTATTATGAAGATAGCTCAGATATATTCCTAAAATAAAGAGTGGGTTTAAAAATGCTCATTTAGTTTTTGCATTCTTATGAATTGATCTAGCTAACTTTTTACCTTCCTCTCTTGAGAATTTTCTTTTGCATTGGCATGAATGATGTTCCTCTTGTTACCAATTTGAACGTTGTAACTCCAGTGCTATTGTGTCAGATCTCAATCTTGATATGTAGTATTATTGATTTAGAAATTTCTCTATTATCCTATCATAAGTGCAAATCTCTTCCTTTCTTGGAGAATGGTTAGCATGTTCATAAAATAATTTCTATTTATACATGAGACTATATGCCAACTCCTCATTAAAACATATCAATTTTCAGTGAAAGTAGATGAGTATGCTAAAGGATTCAGCTTGAAAAGTATTATACATAGACACAGAGCTCTCCTTTTAAAAAAAATCTATCTTGAAACATAATACTTCAAAACAAATATGCAATTTTCCTATTAGTTTTCAAATATGAACCTTTGAAAAATTGATTTCATAAACATATGAAGGATCAACTGATTGGAGAAAAATATTACACACATATTGGATAACATGTTGAACATCAATGTTAACATGTTTAGAAATTTCCTAGGAGCAAATGTTAGATAAGATATCAAGAATGAAACCTCAAAGACTTTGCTCATTTTACAATTATAGATGAACAATAAAGCACATTAACTCGTTAGTCCAAATGTCCAGAGTAGCAAACTTATTCCAATGAATAAATATTTTGAGCAGGCTTTGATGTTCTAGTGTACTTATTTTTTTGAATAGATAAGCTTGAATTTCATATAAAATAACTTTGTTAAACAAAGGAATTTTTAATTCGTTGGAGGATAATAAGTTCAAACACGAGCATTTTTAAACAATTATGATGATGACTCTGGCAAATAGATTTGAAGTACCTTTGAAATTTCCAAATAAGAGTATTGATCTCCAATACTGATGTCCACATATTTAAAAAAAAGTTTTCAATTCATGTGCATGCATCTAATGCAATCATATTTGATGTAGGAATGGAAGTTCAACTTTATTTTTTAAATCATGGATATGAACTTTTGTAAATCATAATAAATTTATGAATTGAGATCCATGAAGTAATTTAAAATATAAATATGGAAAACATGCATAATTTCATTTAAGAGTCCATTTAGCAATATGAAGAATTGAAGAGTTGATTGCTAAAGAAGTTCAACAAGGAGCAAATATCTATAACACTAATCCAGAATTTTGTTTAAACGCAATACATAGATAAGGATTAGATTTCACCATGTTTTGTCTTATCCTTGTGACAACTAGCTTGATTTAGGTGATTTGACGTTGAATTTTCTTCTGCGCAAAACTTCAAACTTCACTAGTTTATCTTCATCAAGATTTAGATTATCTTTATTTGTAGCCATAAATCATGAGATAAACCTTGTTAATCATATTCCCTACCAAAACAATTGAACTGATTTTCTTTTTTGGTATCCAAATTTGCTTGGATCCATCATTAGTTAGTTGTAACAATTTAGAATATTTGTGCGTAGTGAGATAAATATATCTTTATGCATGAAAGAGATACTTTGCTTTTAAGTTATTTATGCACAAATAGTTGAACTACTGAACATTACTCCTTTCTCCTTTGCATAATGTTTATTAGTTTAGTTTTCATATGAGTATATGAAAAGATTTTGGAAATCAGTTGCAATGTTTATTCCTAAGGATATAGGTATAAACATAAAAGATATGTCAAACATGATAATGCAAAATGCTTGAGATACCCATTGCATCTTTTGATTTCTTCTGACATCAAAATGCTTGCAATGGTCTCTCAACTGATATGAACTTTGATGCTTAAGATATCCTCCTTGTTCTATTCTCTTAAAGATAATTGAATGGCATATTGTGATAGTATATTCTTGATGTAGAATGTACACCTTGGGTTATTCTCCATTGCTTCTTATAAATTCCATTTGAAGTTGTTGCAATGGATTCTCAATAATTTCCCTAAGTGACATGGCTTTAACTAGTGCATGATAAACTCTTGGATGCCCTTTATCCATGTACCTTGTCCATTTATTTTAATCTTATCCTACACATTTTAAATACTAGAGGAAGATTTTGGTACCTATTTGACTTTGAGTCCTTGAAAGTTAGAATTGGACCTTGATTGTCCTTTAGGAACCCAATCATACTTGTTTCTTACATTAAAATTTCTTCTAATATAGCACGTGTGGGAAGTATGACCTTGTTTACCACAATAATTGCAAATACCTGAATGATGTTTATCATTGATATCCTTGCAGGTATTATGTTGGTCTAGTAAGCAATCTATAATTATTGAGCAAGATTTCTTTCTTCCTATTTGAATCTTCAGTGATATCCTTATGATGCAAATCATTTTTACTTTTAGAAATAACATTAATAATATGTTGAAAAATCATTTTTCATATATTTACAAGAGGGATTGAAATTCTTTACCATTGAATCATTCTGAGCTATAAATAATAGTTCACTAGATCTATATGTTAGTTTTAGGTAGATAGGATGGATCACCTAAGAGGAGAGTGAATTAGGTGATCGATGACGTTTTCAAAATATTTGAAACCTTTTTCATAATCTGATAAATAAAATATTATGATTTGAAAGCTTTGCTTAAAAACAAATTCCTGAAAA
Source organism: Leucaena leucocephala (assembly GCA_037074615.1). Taxonomy (NCBI): domain Eukaryota; kingdom Viridiplantae; phylum Streptophyta; class Magnoliopsida; order Fabales; family Fabaceae; genus Leucaena; species Leucaena leucocephala. The sequence goes on from CM073519.1 coordinate 18,806,945, forward strand.
TCAAAGAGTTAAGGAAGAAGAAATTGCACAGATAATTTATCCTAGTTCAATCTTTCCTTGACCTACGTTTAGTCCTCAGCTTCCGAGATTTTCCATTCTGCTATAGACACCAAGATTAAAATGAGCTCTTGGTAGCCTTTACAACCTCAATTTTAATGGCTAATTAAGAACTAACTTAAACTTGAGGTTATACCATACTCTAGTGGCTACACTCCCCCTTAAACTGATAAGGCCAATTCCCAACCTTGAATCCCCTAATTCTAAGTTTTGCTCTCAGACAGTTGAAGAAATGAAGGGTGAATTTAATTCTAAGAAAGAGTGAGTACATAGACATTGAAGCTCACTGAAAATCTCTCTCAAAGAATAATACATGAAGATTGGAGAGTTGTCATGTTTTCTTGGTTACTAGCTATTTGATGCTTTCATGACTAAGTATTGTTGATATCTCATCATTCTATTATCATTCAACATCGCCAACATCATTACTTTGAATACTCTTCTTTTTATAGTTGATCTTTGTAACCATTGATTATTGTATTTGTTAAGGTTCTTTTATGTTGAGTTTTCTATCTTTTAGAAATATGACTGTTGAACTAGCTATTATAGCCATTGAGGCTTTTGTCTTTTTGTTGTTGAAAGTCTATTGGCTTTGCTCTTGGTCTGATCTCTAATTTAGCTTTGATCTTAACAGAATCTAAGCTCTTTGATATTAATCCTATAAACACTTCAAGATTTAATTGTTAATATAAAAATCGTGAAGTGAGGATTTGAGTAACTAGTATTAAACTTGACTAGATTTAATCACAACAAAAGTGATGGTAGAATAATGCATGCTCACTCAAATTAATAACCCAAAACAATTATCAAGTGTATAAGATTAATTAAGTTATAAACACTTAAGATCATAAAGATTCTTCTTGTTTTCAAATATTATTCTATATTAATTGATTATCCAATCAATTAAATAGAGTTGACGTATGAAATAGAAAATATATCATTATATTGATTTGATTTTCTAGACATATATGATGTACTCTTATAAAGATAAGTTTATCAAGAGATTTGTCATGAAGAATAACGAGAAACATTTGCAAATTATTACTTAAATCAATCATTTGAAGTATGAAATAGACTTCTATCATAGAATAAAACTCTACTTCAAATTTCAAAAGTTTATGGGATTAATAGATTAAATAGTTGATCGAATGCCTAGTCAAATAATGTGTTTAGAAAAATGAATGAGAAATTATTTCAACACATATTAATTGAATATTTAATCTGTTAATATAAATTAATCGATTAATTTGTTTATATTTAAATTTCACAACACTAAAACTTCACTGATTAATCGAACAATTAACAGATTAATATAAATCAATCAATTAATAGCAATATCTTTGTTCAAGAGAAAAACTATTTACAATGCATTAATCGATTAACAAATCTATTAATTTTAGTTAATCGTTAACCAATTGATTAATTGACTTTTCAGCTCAAATATAGAAAGCAAGCCAGTCGACATTAATTGATTAACCAATGATTAATTGATTTTCTTTTTAAAACAAAAGGCTACCATTTAGTTAATCTAACATTTAATCAATTAATGCTCAATAATCGAATAACTAATCGATTAACTTCTTTTAACTTTACTTTATTTCAAAATCATTTTGTTCAAAAACCAATTTTTCACAACCTTAATTAACTTCATTCTCTTTTCTTTTTTGACATCATCAAAACATAAACATACTAACATTATCTATGTTAAGCTCATCTTCATTCTTCTTTTCCTCTTGTTCCTCAGTGTTGATTATCTCATGAAGATGCTTTGTGATTTTTCCTTTTTCATCATCATCTTCCATTTGTTCATTAGTAGGATATTTGCAACTTTGAACTATTGATGAACTATCAACATTATCAACTTCAATGTAATTATCAGAGGAATAGATAGAATCAAGAGTTTTGAAAATATCTTTGACATCAGAGTAAAATTTTATTTTCATATAATCTTTTTAGATATAGCATTATAAATTTTTTTATTACTCTAAGATTAAGGGAAAACAATCTCTTTTCATTTTTATTCTAATCCTTTATTGGTTTAAAATCCATATCATTTAAAAGGATTTCCCTCATATCATAATCAAGAGTTTTAAAGAATATAGTCATACAACCTTTCCAATACAAAAACTTAGAATTTTCTAAAACAGGAGGAATAATGATATCAAAGTCTTGAGAAACTTTTCACAATCAAATACAGCCATGATCTTCATACTTGAGATCATTAGATCCTTTAAGAAGCGACCTTACTCAGATACCAAATGTTGAATCTAATTGTATCCCCCAAGAGGTAGGTTAATTGGGTGACTTTGAATTTTTTTTAAAACTCTAGAGATATTTGAATAAATTTAAAGAGTAGAGTTTAGAATGATATCACCGAAGGAAGAAGTTATGGGAGAAAGATTGCACACGATGATTTATATTAGTTTAACCCAATCAACTTAGCCTACATCTAGTCCTTAGAGACCTCTCCCGAGTGTTCCACTATCTCCAAGATTCTATGAGCTCTTAATGCCTCACTATCTTAGCCTAAGAATTCCTACTCACTCCCCCTTACAACCCATAAGGTAGTCACCTGTGAGAATCCCTCTCACTCCCCTTACACCCGCAAGGTAATAATCTACTCAAGAATCCCACTTGAGCAATTCAAAAAAAGATTGACACCTGTAACTCTTAATAGAGTAGATGAGATAAACACGTAAGTTCTAATTGCCTAAGTTTCTATCTCTCAAGATTATATAATGCTCTGAACCAAAAGGAGAGGAAATAAAGCAAAACAGAGACTATTATTGTCTATGATCGTAGTACATTGTAAGCACTCTTGTTTTGTTAGTTCTCCTAACTCCTTTCTTCTTCTTCTTCTTATTTTAGATTCTTCCTCTTTTATACTTGGTTCTTCATAATTTGTTTAAGCATTAAAGTAGCTGTTGAGATAGCCATTATTGAATATAGTCATTATTGCTAATGTGGCCATATGATACTTTTGTTGGAAAACGTGCCCTAGGGGCCAATCATTGTCTTATGAACATTATTGATTTATGAATTTATTAATTGTGTTATCATATTATTTGCATGTTTACTGTGCTGACCATCCTTGGATAATTCATGATCTTATCCTAAATGTCCCTGGTCGGTCATCTGTGCGGGACCAGAGATGAAACAAGACCAGTATGACTTTGAAGATGTATAGAGATATAAATCAAAGTCATATGCACATGTAAGAGTACAAGGTGTTAGACCGACCCGCTATGAGAGAGTTGCATGGGTTACGTCATAATCTTCTCTCATATACAAACCATGTCACTATGCCCTTTGATCTGAGATCATCATGGATTCCTACATGACAAACGCTCAGCTTTGGCCTAGTCAAAAGTCACTTTTGACTGAGTGATCATAAAGACTATGTTCGGGCTTAGTGGTTTTTCATGCGGAGGAATATGAATGGTCAAGATGGAATTTGTCCCTCACATTCGTAGAGAGATATTACTGGGCCCCTCGATGAGTGAGTTTGAGAAATGTATGGCCATACTGTAATGGAAAGGTAGTTCCATTTCTATAGTCAGACTACTCAGGGATCGAGAAAATAATGGTCAGGAATAGGAGGATGACATTATCCATGCCTCATCCATGACCAAAATATTGTGTGATAGAAGGGATATGATATGGTTGTATAAAAGGTTACATCGTTTATCGATTCTCATATGATTTGGGTAGTCGTTATGTCTTACTAGAGACCGCTTGTGACTTGTGGGCCAGTATAGCAAATGGCCCACTGCCAACTTCATATGGGCCTACAGGGTCGCACACAAAATAGCCCAACACGAGCTATGATGTCCAGATTTATTGAATCTAAGAAGTGTCTAGATTCAATGAATGATCCAGGGTTGATGTATATATTTATTTATATTTATATTCGTATATATATAAATTCGTATATATATATTATATATAAGAGATATTTACAAGATTTAATTTATAAGGATAAATTAAATCTCTATCACGTTTGAATTTGAAATTCAAATTGATAGGATATCTCATATAAGAGATATTTACAAGATTTAATTTATAAGGATAAATTAAATCTCTATCACGTTTGAATTTGAAATTCAAATTGATAGGATATCTCAAATTTGATTTATGAGAATAAATCAAATACAGTCCAATCTTATCTTTATTTAAATTAAATAAATAGGTGAATTAAATCTGTGGGATGGATTTAATATAAATATTATTTATTTAATTAGTTTCTTATCAAATTATACAATATGTGATATTGTATTCGAAATTAATATAGATTAATAGAGACAGAGAGGACGAACTCTTGAGAAAGCCTTGGAGGGACAGGAGACGCTAGCACGTCGTTCGTGGTTGGAACGCTGTTCGTGTGAATACCAGTAGAGGAAGACGACCTGAGGAGTCGACTTCTTGCGATCAAAAAGAGAGCACGAGCCATGGAGAGAAGCTATGGAAGTCGCTGAGAAACACTGAGGGTAATGCTTCTTCCCACTTGACTTAAACACATACGGTAGATCCTGGCAAGGAATGGAAAATTTTTTAAAATTAATTTCCGCTTCGTGTCTTCCAATTCCTTACAACTTTAGGTTCTTTATTGATCTCTTTGTTTAATCTTGTTTCAGCCTATATATATCTTAAAAATATACTTTAGAAAAAATATATAATCAACGTAAGTATAGAGCAAGTGTTCCCCAATGATTTAGAATTAAATATTAAAATCTAATAGTCTTGTTGAAAACACTTTTTGCAAAATGGCCTGGCATATCGAAGAGCTTATTTAAGAACACCCTTATAAAAAAGATCTTCGATAAATTACTGAAGAATTATATTTGAAACAGTTTATAACTTATCGAGCAATTCGTCGATAATCAACCTTATCAAAAAGGACTTCGATAAATCTTCAATAAATTACAAAGACATAGTTCATGATTTATTGAATACTTATTTGATAAATGCCATTATATATAAACTCTTTGAAAAAAAATTCTTTCAAACATATGCTTTCAGACTTATCGATATATTTCACAATACATAATTTATAAGTGTTCTTCGATAAATGGACTCTTTTAAATGAGTCTTTGAAGAATAGAACTCTATTTTGAATACATGTTTGTGAAATACTTTCATAAAAATCTTTTACAAAACTGAGTATGTGAAATACTTATCAAAGTCTTCTTTAATAAATCCACTTATCGAATACGTCTTTGAATAACTTTGGTTTCAGAACCATGATTCAAATTTTCATAGGCTAAATTTATATTGATTTATCAAAGTCTTTATCGATAAGAGACCTTATTAAATAGATCTTCAATAAATGCTTTTTTAGAAATCATATTTTTCTTCAAACGTTTTTTCTCATTTATCAAATAACTACCTTATCGATGAGTTTTTCGATAAATCCTCTTTATGAGTTAAGTTTATTTTGAAATCTTTTCTCAATTATTTATCATTATCAAAATATTAGAGTCTAACAACATGGTGGCTCCTATATATGAACGTTATACCCTTTTTTTTGCTTTGTTAAATCTTTTTTTAAGTGGTTGCATGTAATTTGTTGCTCTTTTTTATGTATTTAAATATATAAACAATAATTTATTAAATATGAAATTTATTCTCATTATATCTTATTAAATTATGTCTGTAACTCTGTATGAGAGAGATGTTTACATGTTATGCTTTTAAGGAAATCAACAATAATACCTCTCAACAGTTGTTTCTAGGGGTGAAGAAGATTCTAGGATTAGAAAAAAGTGGATTAAACTTAAGAGGTATGGAAAGATTTTAAAGAAGTTGTACTAGTTGATGGTATCAAGAAAGCAATATGCTTGTCCTATAAAGAGAAGTTATCTACTAGTGGAAGGGGAGCTAGCAATAGCCACCTTAAGAGGCATTATGATATTTGCTTGCAACAAAAGTTGTTTGCCTCTCAACAAAAAGAACAAACCACTAATCTTGAATTAATTCATTTATTAGTTCTAACATTAAATATTCTAATGAAAAAAATGAGAGAAATCATAGCTACTTGTACATGGTACATGAGTGTCGCTTTAACATGGTAAAAGATGAAGTTTTGATATAGGCATTTGAATATGCAAATACAAATTTTAGGAAAGTCAGTCGTAAAACAACAAGAAGTGACTGTCTCAAGTTATATGAGGTAGAAAAGAATGCTTCAAAATATATGTTGAAGAATGTGAGAAAGGTAAGTGTTACAACAAACATGTGGAAGTCAAATCATCAAGTAGATGAATACATGTTTATCACTAGCCATTTTGTTGATGCTAAGTGGAATCTTCATAAGTGAGTTTTGAGTTTCGTCAAAGTGCTTACTGTAACATCCCAATTTTTATTTAGGATTCAAGTAATATTATAAGAAACTAATTCCTAGTAGATAAAATTTTTATTTAATTACATAAGTTAAGAGAATTTATCTAAAGTATGATTAAAAAATTACTAAAAATATGATTTATGAAAATAATAGGAATTGTAAAATAATAATAAAATTATGAAATAAAAATAAAATGAACTAATAATATTACTAAAAAAAAGGGAAGAAGAGATTTGTTAAAGGATAGAAAGGAACCATATGAAGATGAGGAGATTATATTGAAGCTTTGGTGTAGTCATGCGAATGTTGTTGTGCTATTCAATTTTAATTTCATAGTGATCTTTTCATTAATATGCTGATTGTTTTATTATATGTTTTAATGGGCTCATTTTTTGGAAATTAAAATTTTAGATTCCATATAATAACTATTTAAAATATTATATTTATAAATATGTGTGATTTGAAAACCTACTTATGCCCTTCAAGGCTTGAAATAAGAGGCATTTTTAGAGGCATACATTAATGTAAACAAGTCTCTAGGACTCTAAAAAGGATTTAGGCCTGATAGGCTTTCTACAGGCTCATGCCTAAGCCTAAAAGAAGCTTGTATACAAGCTCAGGCTTTAGACATCTATTACAAGTTTATACCTGTTTAGCCAAAGCTTGGCCTAGCCTGGACTGTTTCTATCCCTAGATAATTGAATTAAGCACATTATATCCCTTTTTTAAGCATTTTTTTCATGGACATATACATATATATAATCAAACAAAGTAATCAACACATCGACATACACAAGCATATACATCAAACACACAAGGGTAAGTTCACTATCTTGTACATAAGCTTTTATCTTTATCTTTGAATTTGCTCCCTAGGCTTCCCAACCATGTAAGAGTTTGGCCGACCTCATCCAAATATCCTCTTGGATGTCTCAAGGTCCTAAACACATTAACATTGATCATATAACTCATTAGAACAAAGACGTTATATCATAGTCAAAACTATCTCTCTTAACTTAACATCTTTCTCTTAATTTTAGGATTAGTGTTTTTGCTTTCTATAAATTACTATCATAGGCTAATTCTACAAAATTTTTCATATAAATCCAAATATAATCTTGGATTTATCAAACTCATGCTCATTCCCTATAAATCAGTGCTGCTCGAGAGACACCCTATCTTGGTGCCAAAAAGATACTTTTTATTCAACTGCTTCCAACTTCACTTCCTCAATCTAGTTCCACATGATTTTTTATTTTAAATCTATTGGAAGACTTACAATAATCAACATTATATCCTAGGTATAAAATCCAATCATAGCAACCAAACCATGTAATTCAATCAAGTATAAGCTATAACTACTTGTATCCTATCTATTCCAACTTGTTTTACTTATTTCTACCATCAAACTCATCTTTCCCTCACTACTACATATTTAATCCAGCAGCATATATGGGATAATAACATTATTTTTAACCATTTAATCTAACAATTAATTCTCCTAACTACAAGATTAAAGACTTAGGAGAAGATGTTACCTTGAATCCTTGCTCAATTGGCTCTTGAATTGCATGATCTTGGCTTGATAAATCATTTTGAAAGAGTTTCTCTAAGGAAACCCATACATGGCTGGTCAAGAGCAAGGGGTAATTATACACAACTTGAAGATTAGATTAATGGCCAATATTTAATCATACAATAACGGCTAATATTGCATCTTAAAAAATAAGGGGTCTAGATTTAGCCACCTAACTTGCTTACATCATCAAAACCTTCTCATGAAATTATCATGCTTAGGTTGCACCATCTCATGGGAGAACGGGCTTCTTGAAAAATTCTGTCTAATCTTGTACCTTCTCAGTTAGTTTTTTCAAAAACCATATTGTTTCCTAAATCTAAATTTTTTGAGGTTTCATAATTTATCTTCTAGCAGTAGATTCATTCTTTGTATTCTTCTTGCCTTTAAGATTATTAGACTAGGTAAGGATTTTATTACTTGACCCTTGAAATGACCAAAATGCCCTTTATTCACTTTTATTACACTAGGAATATTTTCATCTTTTCACATCTCACTGAGGTATTTCTTATCCTTGGTCCCCTATTCTTGTATCCCTCTTTGACTTCCTATACAGGGTCATATCATTTGTTAGATATCTAATCTAACATTCCCTAAGAATTTCTGTTGTAACTTTAATTACTTCTAAAATTCATATAAATTAATCGGGCTAGAGATCAAATTTCTTACTCTAGTCAAACAGATCGAAAAAATCCCCTCTATCTTTCATGAATTACGTTTTTTGGAAACATTTCTATAACTACGATTGTGTCCCTAACTTTTTCAAGAATGATGCTTGTGTCCCTTAATTCTTCATAATCGTGCTAATGTTCCATTAACTTGTCACTACGTTAACTTTAATCCTTGAAATTTTTATAATTTACACTTTAATCCTTTTAACTTTCTTATTTAGGCCCTAATGGACTTCTCTCCTTACAATTTAGTCCTTACTTCCTTTTTCCTCTTTCTGTCCCTGGAGACTCTTCTGAAGTCTCTAACTTTATTTACATACTTGCCCCTGTCACTTTTACTATTTACATCATAGTTTGTGTATTTTCCCTATTTATAGTTTAGTCCCTAAACACTCTCTGTATAATTTTAGGACTTCTGCTCAAAGGGGCCGAGGTAGCCTACCTATTTTAGGCTACTTTAAGGGCTCTAGGTCTAAAAATTGGGATATTATATTTGTCACACACATACATATTATAATAAAATCCTATATAATGTTGGTGATATTTTGTAGTATGCATTGGACTTTGCTTGTCATTGCCCCTAAAGAAATATGATTTACTGGTTCAAATCAATATTTGGATAGCCAAACCCTGAGATTGTATACATCATCAATACGTGAGTTTTTATTTGTAGATTTATTAAGCATAACATGTAGCATGTTATATGATTTTTTTCCAATCACATTGCAAAAAAGGCTTTCTAAATTGGTTGAAAATTGTATTCTACGTAGGATAATGATTTGTTGTAGAAATAGACCTTGTAGAAAGTGTACATTTTTTAAATCGAGCAGTTCACTGGTGTAGAATGAGTAGAATTTAAACATGTTCATTTTGAAATTAGGAGTAGGATTTACTAATATCTCTATGGGTTATGTGAATGGGAGGTGTAGATAAATGAAATTTTGACACCAGTCGTGTTTACACCCGGTGTAGAATAATCCATTTTCTATGCCTCACCATAAATACGACCAGTATAGATGTTGTAATATTTACATATTGTTTCTAAACCTTCCGGTATTCTTTGTCCAGTTTAAATATATTTTCTAAAAAAGACCCCTTCAATGTTTTATAACCCTATTCCCTGAAGCTTCATGAATAAACTGCCCAAATATACAGACTCAAGGAGACAGCAACAGAGACAGAGTTCAAGATGGCAGATACAAATCTTTAATTACTCATTACATTATTCATTTAATAAAGTTCAATAAAAAATGCAATAATTTGAACATAAAAATAAAAAAATGTATTCAGTTAATGACAAACTCTTTTGAGAAGGAATTAATTGAATAAAAAATTTAGCCCAAATTTGTGCAGGTCCTCAATATCTTGTTTAGGAAATGGGTCACATTGACCAAACATATAAAACATCAAATAAATAAAAGAAATTAAGGCATTACTAATATATATTAAATGGACAAGAAATATGAAATTGTCACATCCTAATTTTTCTCTATCTGTATAATACTGATAGTGGAAAGAGGCTTGGAAAGGATTGTGATGATGAATATAAAGGAAAAATAATGATTAGACAAAAGCTTTAGGCAATTAAGTGTAATTTTTTAAAGTTGAACCGAAAAATGCCCATAATCAGATTATTCCCCAATTTTTCTAGTAAATAGAGAATTTTTTTTGATCAATTTGACGTAAAACATAATTTTGATTTGAGGTCCCAAAAAATTTATATTAATTTTTAGAGAAAGGAAAATTAATACAGTATCCTCTCAACCTCAGAATTAGATGAAATTTGGCACAAAATTCTTATAATTAACATAAGAATTTATAAAACTAACAGAGCTCAAAAAGGAGTTATGTAGAATTTATTACAAAATTTATAGTAAATTAAAATACCCGATAAATACGTTTTGGGGGAATTTCTCACGAATTTAGCCCATAAAGATAGTGGATCATGTAAAGGGCCCAAAATGGCATCTTATAGGCCCAATAATATTTTTAGATAAGTACATGGGCCAGGGCTAATAAAGATAAGGAAAAATGTAAAATCACGAAATGTCACTGAGTATGCCACTGTGTTGTGTCATTGAGTTAGAGTTAGACAAAGGGCATGTTGGTCATTTGACTAAGGTTAGACAATCAAGGAGAGTTCTCAAAATAGTTGACCAAGGTTAGGGAATACTCTAATGATGTGTGAAAAGACGATAATACCCTTTGAGAAATTAAAGTGAAATCAGACACTGATAAAGAGTCTTGAGAAAATGTTGAGAATTTTTATCAGGACTTCTGAATCTCAAACAATTATGAGACTTTGTAAGAAATTTATTTTATATTAGAATGAATTTTTTAAAAATGTTAGAACCATTAAAAGAGGTGTCTATCATTTATTTCAAAATCAGGATATTTTAAAGATATCAGAATAAGGAAAGTGCCTTAGAATTTGTGCCAATTAGCTATTGGACCCAAGGAAGGCCTAGGGCAGCCCAATAAGTCCCAAAAGTTGTCTTGGAGCCTAGGTCCAATAATGAATAATTTTTAAATTTTTGGAAAAGAAAAGAAAATGAAAAAAAGTGAGAATTAGGGTTTGCACATGGTAAGACCCACAAGACCTCACACATGGCATCCAAGGCAAGGGGAAGAGATTATTTTTGTCATGTGATCTTATCTCAAGTTGGCTTGGTGGGCAAGTTGGATGTAAGAACAATTATGAGCCATTAGATAAAATAGTGCGCAAAGTGATCTTAGCCATTCATTTTCCATGAGATTTTCTATAAATACCCCCACTATTTCTTCTCAAAACCATGAAACAATAACCCTTAGGGAAGGTATGTCAAAACTAAAAATCAAGCAAAGACAAAGAAGAAGCCAAGTTCCAAAGTTCAAGCAAGCTAAAGAATAAAGGTAAGCAATCTATCCTAGCTTATTTTCTTTTGATTTGGGGGCTTGAACTTAGGGTTTTCATGAAAGAAAGTTGAGTTTTATCTAAGGTGTATATGCTATCCAAAGCCTTAGATGAAAGGAGAAAGAAAAAATTAAAGTTTGAGTTATGTGATTGAAGCTTAAACAAGCTAGTTAGGTGATTGGTTGTTGAATCAAGTTGATATTCTTGACTTTGCCAAGGTTATAACATTTTGGTCTACACTATTAATGATATAAGGAGATGTAATTTCAATGATCTAATGCTTCAATTGAATTTATATGATGATTTTTGTGTAGGATTGGATAGCTTTTGAACCTTAGAAGTATTAGAATTGAAAGTTATAGTTCTTGGAATTCTTCTCTATTACTGTTCATTAGTATGAATAGTGATTGGAATTTCATGATTTTGATGCTGCCAATGTTTTTAAAATTAAAATTTGTGTAGGATAAAGTGGAGGAATAAGTATGGGAAGCATTAGAATCAAAATTAGAATTTTTAAAAGAAAAGAGGGTGTTATGTAATCCTATACATAACAGTGCATAGGAGCAAGAATTTCATGATTCTAAACTCATAAATGGATTTAAAAGATGAAATTGTGTAGGGTAAAGTCAATACATCAATTGGTTCAAAGTCCAAGTTAATTAGTGAAGACTAGAGAAAGCTATATTAGTAAAGAGTTTATCAAGAATAGTCTTGAACATTGTTGGAGTTCATAGTCCTAATGAATTATGTGATGGATATGAATGTGTTTAGGACCTTGAAACATCCAAGAAGATGTTGGGAAGTGATTGACCAAAAGGCTTAATGGTTGGAAAGCTTAGGGAGCAAGTGCAAAAGAACAAGAGAAAAGCTTAAGTGCAATGTAGTGGATTTACCTCTTTATGCGCTTGATATGGTATGCTTATGTGTTGACATGTATATGATGTTTGAATGATGTTGTGACATGATAAATGATGTTCAATGTTTTATGAATAACATGGTTTCCATGGCCATGCATTTTTATGCAAAGTATATAGCATGATGGCATACCACTAATTAAAGAAAGTTTAATAAAATTACATATCATGCATTAGCATCATTCTTGCATATTTAAGTGGTAATATTTCTACTGAGATTCCCTAGAATCTCACCCTCCCACAACCAACTAATTTAGGTCAAGCATGAAGGAAAATGTATGCATGGAGAAGAGCTAAATAATGGAAGAAAGAAAGTGAAGTAATTGAGGTCCTAGCATATGCTATGAATTTTTCATGTATGTAAATGCCATGTAAGGTGTCTATTTATGTGATAAAAATGTATGAAATAATTATGACATATGTATATGATGTATATGAATATATGAGAAGCTTATTTGATGGTTTAGGAATGCTATATTAGTTTATGAACATTTAAGAAAGAAGATGAAATGGTAAAAACGTAGGTCTTGAAGCAGTTTTGTTGGGACTTCAATTTGACCTAGCAAATGAAAGGATTATTTCACAAAATTTTATAATCATGTAGTAAACATCTAGATTTTTAAATTCATAGATAACACGCCTCATTTGGATATGTATATCAAGAGAAATGAATTTCCAAAGTCAAGAGAAAGAATATGGAATTTCCAGAATTTGCCATATGAACAGTAAAAAATAACGATTTAACTATATCAATTGGAAAAGTAAATGTCTAGATTTATATTTTTTCCTTACAGAACTATGAAAGAACTTCAATTATAAATTTGGATCACCTCCATACAATTTTTCTACAATTAGTTATGAATTTTTAAATTTAGACTTTAAATCTGGAAATCACCAAATGAACAGTACATGAGAAGTAAGTTTTAAAATTTTAATTTTTGAGCTAATGTAATGCTTCTGCTAATAAAAGACACTTCTAAATACATACTCTGAGGTGCTAAAAGTAGGATGCTTCAGAAATTATTAAAAATACTATTTACCTCCTCAGTTAGGTCAGTTCTATTTGACAAGATGATATTGATCATGTGTTTGACCATGTAGAAGCCGCATAAGTTGCTTTGTTTGGGTTGCCTTCGACTCTGTAATATTAACATGAACAAAAATATTTGTCATCAATAAAAATATGGAGAATAAGACTTGACACTTTTATTACCTTCGGTGTGATCCATTTAAGGTTCCTCACCGAGTTGGTTTTTTAAGAACCCTTGCAATTGCAAATATCCTCATAGCCCTATGAACAAAGTTATGAACTTATTAACCTATTTATTATAAATACCATATTTATTACAACCACTATTGTTCTGTATAGAAGAAAAATCATGTTTTCATAATCTTCTTGGCATCAACCGATAGCTTGTAGTGGAGGGCGCATAAGAAGAAAACTTTAAAAGTGTGCTTACATAGTATGATCAATTGCCAATTATTACTATAGAAAATAATTAAACAATAATGATTATTAGCATTAAGCAAATAAAACCTAGTATAAAATAAATTGAAATATTATTATTCTTACTCTTGTATATATAGTGTGAAGAACTAATCAATATTGGTTTCACCAAGCCTCCTTAAAATGTACTGAAGTCACAAAGATTGGGAGGTCCCTTTTGAATAAATCTAAAATGGGCATAGGAATCCAAACTGAACTTATTTGCCCTTGGAAACCAACTTAGCTTGCATGTACCTACAGTTAATGCAAATACTCATCTTGCATGAATTTTGTTATTACATATATTTACATTTAAATTAGACTTACATTAAAAATACTTGGATGCACCTGAAGGCTAGTTCATTCTTAGGAGTGATAACATATTTCACATCTGCATGGTCAACAAAGGTAGGCGGCCCCATATCACCCATAACTGAATCCATAGGCAATACATCATCCATATGGAACATTTTATCATATGCCAATCGGATCACATGTTGCATGGCACTAAAATTAGGAGGTACGGGAAGTTTGTTCAGGGATAATGTGAAGTGATCTAAAACAAGATGCTTTAGCCATAATATGAAAGTCCCCTTTACCTAACCTACTGTCTTCACCTCATCACTAGAAATTGGGACAAGAGCATCTTTAATTATCATGTCTTTAATTGCCACCCTTAACTGATTATCCTGAATTTGGATATAGTGGGCAATTGCCTCTAAGCTATGGATGGAACCATGTGCCATTAACCTTTTGAGAGGATCCTACACATATAGATTATAAGGTTCAACATCCTTTGACATTGACCCAGCCATGTAATAGATCCCTTTTGGGGGTACTTGGCTCCTGTTACCTTGATACCATCATGAATAACATTTCTTCCTTGATATTTGCCAACCCCTCTATAATCGTGCCTCAATTGAAGTTTCTAAACCTAGCATCTTCCTAAGCCTCTACCCTAATATAGGATAACAATGATTTTAGCTCTACCCTTGACACATATTGGGAATGTCGTGGAGATAGTCCAAAGTAATCTCTTATACCAACACCTCCTCAAACTCCCCTGACATGGCCCACATGCTTTTGCTTGCCTGTGGCAACAATCAAGATGTCATTCCTGTCATATCCTAATTTTTTTCTATCTGTATAGTACTGATAAAGGAAAGAGGTTTAGGAAGGATTATGACGAAGATCAGAAATGATAAAGGTTAAATGAGTCTTGAAGGAAGAAAGGGACCTAAACAAAAATTGGAAAAGTTTAAAGGCCAAAAGTTAAAGTAGAAACAAAAGTTGGGCCAAAAGTTATAATTTCCAAAAGTTTAGGGACCTAAATGTAAATATGCAAAAAGTTAGGGACATAAATGTAATTAAGAGAAAAGTTTAAGGGCAAAATTGTAATTATAGAAAGATCAGCCCGAAAAGGGTTATAACTGCCCAGAAGTTTTTTAGTCCATATTCCATTAGTAAATAGAGGAAGGTATGCTAGATAATTTGTCATGATACAGAAATTTTATTAGGGCTCCAAACAGCAGATATTTATCTGATAGTCTAAAAGTTATCTGAAATTTTATCAGATTTCATGAACTTCATATATAAGTGGGCAAATTACAGGAAAGTGTGCCCTGCAGTGTCAGTATCCTGGATCTGACAGAACTCCGGAAGAAGTTATGTATAAAAAGTTATTCACATATTAGTGAATTTTGACGGGAGTTTGATAACACCCGTGATCCGATAATGGAACTTATCGGTATGTAAGCCTAGATAAAATGAGATCAGATGACCTCATATATAGGCCCATAATGACGCTAAGAAGGGACCAAAACCCAGGGTACCAGTCTATCAGTAGAAGGGGCCAGTGCCCAGAAAAAATGCAAAATTACAAAAATGCCCCTAGATGCTCAGATTGTACCAGGGATGGATGAAGGGCATTTTGGTCATCTGGGACAGGTTAAAAATGTGGTACATGGTATAAGTATGATTATTTAGAGCCAGATACGCCCTAAGGCAATATACAGAAGGGTAAAATGATGATTATGCCCTTAGGGTTAGTACAGTGCAAGACAGTGAACCAAGGGCATTTTAGTCATTTTCTAAGGGATATGTAATTAAATTGTGGCCAATACAAGTATGTAAATGGTGTGAGAAGCCTAGACATTGATTTCCAGGACAGAAGACATATCCTGGTATATTATAATAAAATTAGGAACAGAAAACAGTCCGGTTGTTGTAAAACTACACCGATCGGTACCGGATTGGACTGGAATTTTTCCAGAAACTTCCTTACACCATAAGCACGCCACATAACCCCTTGAGGTGTCCCTTGATGGGTCCCACATGATGTCATAATTATTATTTTATGAAAAAGTTAAATCCAAGATTAAATGTGGGCCTTTAGATCAAATAGTAACCAAATTAATCTTGGCCATTCATTTTTCTTGGATTTTGGCTATAAATACCCATCCAATTCTGCAGCAAACCATAGCTTCTTGGATGCCTTGGGGAAACTCTTGCAAAATGAAAACTCAAGCCAAGACAAAGAAGATTCAAGGTTCTAAAGTTCAAGCAAGCTAGAGATTAAAGGTAAGCAATCTTTCCTAGCTTATTCTCCTTTGATTTGGGAGCTTGAACCTAGGGTTTTCATGGGGAAAAAGTTGAGTTTTCTCTAAGGGGAAGTGCTGTCCAAAATCCATAGATGAAACGGGAAAGAAGAAATTAAAGTTAGAAACATATGATTGAAGCTTAAACAAGCTAGTTAAGAGATTGGGTGTTGAATCAAATTGATCTTCTTGACTTTGCCATGATGTGTACTGTTCGGTATGCACTGTTCATGAGGGAAGGAAATTGAATTTCAATGATTTAATGCTTCCATTGAGTTTGTATGATGATTTTGTGTAGGATTGGAAAGGTTTTGAACCTTGGAAACATTAAAATCTCAAAGTTGTGTACTCTTTGAGATTCCTTACGGTTACTGTTCACTCGCATGAACAGTGATTAGAATTTCAAGATTTTGATGCTTCCAATGGTTTTAAAATGAAAAGTTGTGTGGGGTAAAGTGGAGAAACAAGTATGGGAAGCATTAGAATCAAAATGAGAATTTTTGAAAGAATTGTGTGCTTATGTTCAATTCTGTACAACAGGCCATGAAGGAGCTGGAATTTCATGATTCTAAGCTCATAAATGAGTTCAAAAGATGAAATTTTGTAGGGTAAAGTCAAGGCATCAATTGATTAAAGAGCCAAGTGGATTAGTGAATATTAGGGAAAGTTATGACAATAAAGAGTGTAACAAAGTTAATCTTGAACATGGTTGGAGTTCATGAGTCCTAATGAATTATGTGATGAATATGAATGTGTTTAGGACCTTGAAACATCCAAGAACATGTTGGGAAGTGATTGACATAAAGGCTTATTGGTTGGAAAGCTTGGGAGCAAATGCTAAAGATCAAGAGGAAAGCTTAAGTGCAAGGTAGTGAACTTATCTCTTTATGTGCTTGGTATGGTATGCTTATGTGTTGACATATATATATTATTTGAATGATGTTGTGACATGATAAATGATGTTGAATGTATTGTAAATAACATGTTTCCATGGCCATGCACTTTATGTAAAAGTATATAGCATGATGGCATGTCACTAATCAAAGAAAGTTAATGAAATTACATATCATGCATTAGCATCCATCTTGCATATTTAAGTGGTAATATTTGCTACTGAGATTCCCTAGAATCTCACTCTCCCATAATCAACCAATTTAGGTCAAGCATGAAGAAAAGGTATGCATGGAGAAGATCTAAAGAATGGAAGAAAGGAAGTGAAGTATTGAGATTTTAGCATATACTATAAATTGTCTATGTATGTAAATGCCATGTAACGTGTCCATTTATGTGATGAAACTATTGTAATACTTATGGCATATGTACATGATGTATATGAATGTTAAGAAGCTTATTTAATGGCTTGTGCATGCTGAAACAATTATTGGAAATGAAAGAAAAGAATTTTGTTGTGGCTTCAGTTTGACCTAGCAAATAAAGGAATTATTTCACAAAATTTTATGAGCATGTAGTAAACATCCACATCTTTAAATTCATATGTATAACGTGTCATTTGGATGTGTATATCAAGAGAAATGATTTTCTAAAGTAAGGGACCAGAATCTGTTTCCAGAGTTTTGATCAAATGAACAATAAACATCAACGAATAAACTGTACTAATTGGCTAATCATTTGGTCTAGAAATTATTTTTCCTTTAAATTTCAAGATGTTATCTTCATGTATCTTTTTTAACCACTTCATTTTGAGTTTTCTAGAATTAATTATGATTTTTTGAAGTTCGTTCCGTAATCTGGAATACCATATGAACAGTAACCCGAGAAAGAGTAAAATTCCAGATTTGGCTAATGGACTTCCAAGGTCTTGTAAGTAGTTCTAAATGCTACTGAATGGTCCCTAAGACGTAGGAAAGTAAGGATGTTACAATTCCTACCATTTGACTTGAAGGAGCCATAGACTTCTTATTATTTACAATCAGCCTATAACAATAAAGAGAAAACATAAGAAATAATATAATTAGCATAAGAACTAATATAATTAGTCTATTAAAACAAAATAATAGAAGTAGTACTTACAATTTTTTTTTATCATGTGAGCTTGATCACTTGTAAATGAACTGCTCCTTGTTTGGTGAGCATACAACTATTTATCTTCACGATCTATTGTAGATGGAGGAGTAAGAGTAATACTAGGATCGGACTAAACATTTTCTTCTACCCTCTTCTTCTTGTCCCGGCTATGCACATACTGATGAGCTAGTTGTGTCTTGAATGCCCTCTAACGCTCAGCGCAATAAGACAACATCTTCTTCTTTAAGACTTCATTGTTGGGAACATTGTAAGTGAGCTACAATAATTGCTATTGAAAGTAGAGTTATTAACAAACAATTATTTTTTTGGTATTGTTCTACATATAATATACAATTGTCAATTCCTATACCCGGATAGAGTCACAAATTTGATTATTCACGCGATTATCAACATCATCCCAAGTCTCTATGGTGATGTTAGTTTTGTTGCATGATAGGAGGCTGACATAACTCATGTACTTGGTCTTGTGTTCACCAAATGGGTTCCAATGTGTGTCAAACTCAATCGATAGTAATTTTCCTTCCTTCCCGTCTTTTGTAATGTATTTCAATCGCGTCATACTTCTGCCCCTCATTTGCTTAGAGTCTCTTGGAGCATCGCTAGCCTCATTCTGATTACCACTACCCACCATATTCCTATATACGCAATAACAAAATTAAACATAGTAAACAGACTTAACCCTTTTGCCTTCTGTCAAAATACGCAAAACTTGTTCATTTAGCATTTATCCATGGAAAGAAGTGCAAGCATTTATCTTAGAAAAACTACAAAACCTAGATTAAATGAACACATAAATAGCGAAGAACGTACACGGCAAAGCACAACAAGAGTAAGAACAGAGAAGTAAGAAATAATGGTAGAAGTGGAGTAATGGTAAAAGTAAGAAATAAGATTGAAGACAACTTGAGAAATGAGAAACGAGAGACACCCTAAGGGCGGTCTTCGAAAATGTTTTGTGAGGAAGACTTTTTACACCAGTTTACATATTTCTAAATCTGATTAATACAATAACCGGTTTAAAAAGATGTCTACTTATTTTAAAAAATGCCATGACTAACATTTTGAAGAAGACTTTCTATACCGGATAACATAAATCCAGTATAGTAAATCATATTTTAGACCTGACTAACACAATATCTAGTTTAAAAAGATGTCTACTTATTTTCAAAATTGCCATGCCTAATATTTTAAATTCCAGAAGACTATCTACATCGGATAAAATCTATATCCAGTGTAGTAAATCATTTTTCTAAACTTGACTAGCACAATAACTGGTTTAAAAAAATGTCTACTTATTTTCAAAAAAGCCACACCTAATATTTTGAATTTCATAAGACTTTATACACCTGATGAAATATACAACCAGTTTAAATATTGGTTATTTTTCCACCTGCCTTCTTATTACTCTATCACTTGAAGTTACAACATATATATACAATTAGAACAATAAACTTGTTTTATTACTACATCAAAACAATATATCCAATCAAAACAATAAACATAAACTTGGGTATGCATAAATCTTTCTATACTGCATTCCTAAAGGACATATTATTTTCTTAGAATCATAGTAGTGTTTGGGTAACACATTTTCTTTTGGAAACATGTCTTGCAATAACTCAAGCAACTCTGAAAAACCTCTATTACTCCACCCATGCCATGCTTTCACACTTACCAATCTCAACACAGCATTCAACAGGTGGTATTTTTTGCACCTTGGGTACAGAGGTTTTTCTGCATCATTACACATATTACCATATGCATGTGATCGTATAAAAGCATCTTTTCCAATATCATGAATCATGTCCTCTACCAGATCATCAGTATCCATGTCATCATCAAAGGTATATTCTAACTATTCAAATGCACTCGACCTTTCCACATTTTCACTATGCCATACCCATACTGTGTAATTCTTACAAAACTCCTTACAAATAAGATGAGTGTACATATCTACAGGACTTTGTTTCCTCTCATTCAAACAATTCACACAAGGACAATAAAACCTTCCATTGTCATCATCTCCATTTTGTTTAGGAAAATCCAAAAACTCCTTCATCCCCTCAGCATATTCAATACTACTCATTTAGCATTTGTCCAACTATAATCCATATTTGTGAAACACTATAAAACTAGAAAAATAGAAAATAAGAAAACCTAGTTTGAAGCTAATTATGGGAGAGAATATATCATGCACAAGTGGAAGAACTCACCCAATGAAACAAGTAAATGACAACAATGAATCCATAAAATAATAGCAAAAGCCAATAGTGTATAAATCTTCAGTTCTCGAGACAAGTAGATCAAAACAAATTAAAGTGTATTTTGATTAAATTAAAGTGTATTTTGTAAGCAAATCTACACTGGATAAAATGTAACACTGGTGTAGAAATAACTTTTTCTAAACTGGACATTACATTCTACACTGGTCACTTTTATACGGATGTAACATATTATAAATTGCAAAAATCTACAAGTATGAAATGGAAGACCGATGTAGAAAGAACTTTTTTCTATACTTCACATTGACATATGTCATCAGAACAAGAAACTTCATTCATTCAACTTTACTAGTAACTTTACATCAAAAGTATAAAATTTCTAAAATAATATATATAAGATAAAGTTTGCAGGCTTTAACTCCTCATCAGAATCAGAGGTCTGGGATTCATCAGAGTTGGTAGGATCAACATGATTATACAAGCTATCATTCTCTTGATGACAGCAAACTTCTAAGCGGAAAGCTTTGAAATTCTCTTTCAATCTAGTAACTTTCTGAGTCAGTTCTTCCACTGAGTCCTCTAGGCTAGTGAAGCGCATGATGAGTTTCTCAAGGCGCTCTACCAGAGAGACAACTAGGGGATAAGGAGAAGAAACTATAAGGTGAAGGTCAAGATGTTTGTCTTTAAATACATCCCTATTTATTTTGTGTAGCAGAAAAGGAGGTGTGCATAAGGAAGAAGCCATTGGAAGGTTCAGATTGAAGAAAATAAAATAAAATAAAATATAGAGACAAAGTACTGATCATAGGAATGGTATACATATGATTGATGGATAGTAAAGGTTTTAGAAAATAATATCGAAGAATGCAATTGGCCTTCTATCATAATGAGTACAAATGTTGGGAAACAAAGAAGTGAAATGAACGATCTGAGAAGGTACAAAGAAAATAAGTGGGAGAACATAGACAGAAAACTGAAAAGTCAGCATAGCAAGTATATTTAACACCGGTTATATATATTTTACACAGGTTGCATGTAAATTCAGTGTAAATATTTCATTTTATTGACAAAATACCACCAATCACTTTTTTCTAATGCGTCTACACAAGGTTTGAAGAAGTTATAGAAAAGAAGTGGGAAAGCATAGACAAGAAATGAAGAGTTAGAATATAACGAAGCTAATCTACACCTATTTATATTAGTATTAGTTGTAGTAATTATCTTTTACACCGGTTACGTATACATCCGATATAAATATTTTATCCTATTTATAAAATTGCCACCGCTCATTTTTTTAAACTTTCTCCCTAAGGATCGGTTTAAAATTGAGGCTTTAAAAATATTTTGCAGTAGTGAATTGGTGATAGGGCTATACAAGGTGTCAATCCTTTCAGAGCCCATACACATGGTACCAAACTATGAATGACAATTAATAAAAAAAACTAATATTTTAATCCTTTAACACAACTCACTTATAATTATATTCCTCAACTATAACTTTTGGTGTCCGAGGAGGCAGCAGTTTGGGGCCAAGGAATAGTTAGTGCAGCTAGTTATGCTTATGTTGAGTGATGTAAATGGGCTTGGACCCTTAATTTCTTTCAAAAATCCAAAAAAGGACTCCTTTTAACTTTTAAGAACCAATAATTTTTTAAGAAAACAGTGAATGGATGAAAAAATGTCTTACAAATATTTAAAAAGTTTGTAAAAACTGAAATTAGGTTAAAAATTAAAACATATTACATGTTTATAAGCGAATATGATATTTTGACAAACTAATTTGATAGGATCTTAACTAATAAATATTGACAATTTCAATTAAATTATATTATTTTACTTACCACTGGGCTAACATTTATTTTGAGTGACTCTAGTCGAACTCATTGAATCTTTAACTACTACATCAACTGGTCCGTTTTTTAAAACCTTGAGTATAAGTTATAACGATTCATGATAAAAATTTATAGTATTCATATCCAACAAACCGATTTCTAGATTTTTGTTCATGCATAATGAAATCCTTTGACTAATTTAAATTATTAACTATGTATATGTACTTTCAATATTCATTTCTTATGTACACATTTAATTTGTTTATAATTGTGCACACGCACAATCTGGAAATATAATTCAACTGTGACCACACGATTAAACTGTAAATCACCCGTGATCATATATTGTGATTTTTTTTCATAATTGACAAGCAGCATTAATATATTTTTATATTGGATTGGATTCAGTGACTAATAAGGCTATGACCAAATCTTTATGCTCATTATTTATAGCCAAGATCTCCTGCATGAATAGTTAGATAACACACACAATTCACTATATAAAAGCCCTATCATCCTTCTCAACAACCACAATTAATTCCTCAAAAACTGCTTTGCCCATTAAATTACCTTTCCTGTGTCTTTTTTCCTTCCACATGGAAGAAGATGGCTATTGCTATGGCTGCCAATCTTGCAATACACCAAATATTTTTATCACACTTGTGGGCACACAATCTGCTCAGTGTGTGGCCTCATACTGAATTATCGTTCTGTCCATGAATCCCATAACGACGACGTAGTTCATGTAATCAATGGCCCTTCCAGTCCTACTATTCCTGCAACTAACCTCTGCAATAGTAATGGAGGCAGGGCCTTAATTTCTTGTGGTTGTCTCACGAACCATCCACTTGGCTTGGACCCGAATAGCCCGACGGTTCAAGCCCTAGGGGCAACGGAGGCGATTTCTTATGGTTCTCTCACGAGCCATCCACATGGCTCGGTAAATAGCCTGAAGGTTCAAGCCCTAGGGGCAACGGAGGAGATTTCTTTTGGTTCTCTCACGAACCATCCACATGGATCAGACCCAAATAGCCCGACGGTTCAAACCCTAATGGCGATGGAGGATATGGCGAGGAAGTTGGGGTTAGTCGAGAGAACCAAGAATGGCGCGAAGGAGTTGTATAAGAAGGTGGATGATGAGAAGATATGTGGAAGGCAGAGAAACCCTAGGGCTATTATGGCTGCTTGCTTGTACTTGGTTTGCCAAAAAGAGGGTTCTCCTAGGACAGTCAGGGAGATCTATAACGTAGCAAGTGATGGGGTGAGAAAAAAGGAGATTCATAAGTGCATGGAGATTATGAAGAAATGGCTCAATGTTACTGGAACCATACATGCAAAGGACATAGCCAGGCGTTACTGCTCTAATCTTGGGCTCAATAATAGCACACTAAGGGCTGTGCAAGAAACTGTTCAGAAATCAAAATCGTATGATATAAGGAGGAACTCTACATCTATTGTAGCAGCCACTATTTTCATGGTCACGGAGCTGTCAGAGAAAAGGATAAGCATTCGAGGTCTATCTCTCTCTCTCTATCTATCTATGTATATACATATATATACACTATGTTTTATAAAACTTAGAAACATCGAAGAAAGTTTCATTGTCGGTGTTCCATTTCATATGAATACATCAAGGGTCAAACTAGTGAGCTAGCACACTTAAAGGGATTAATTTGATGCAATTTTCAGTCAATATAAGATTGTAGTTTTATTAGAAATTTAGATTTTCTTTGGATTTACACCTCTTCTCCTAAAAAGAAAAAATGTTTTCTTTGCCTGACGATTTTATTGATACGGCATGATTTCGTATTGCTTGTTTGAGGAAGTTTTGTTTCAATTAATGATTTTTGGCATGTTTCAAAAGTTATAAATGACTTAACTTTTTATGTGTATAAAATTTAATCTTGTAGTTTGCACGATAATTTTAGTGCATTTTTTGAAGTTTTTTTTCCTGGTCCTTTACCACAAAATGTTTTAATTTCGTAAAATTTCATAAATATTTACATTTTAAAATTTTTACAGTGTAATATTTCTTGGTATGTTAGATGGACAAAATTGGGGTAAAATTGAACTTACAATTAAAAGTCATGTGATACTAAAGGATTGTAATTAAAAGAATATGATATTGAATTTCATTTGGAATATTCAAATGAAGGTTTATTTTATTCATTATTTATTTCCATTCTCTTTTATTCGCCTTGTCATTTGTCATCCGAAGATACCTCATAAGCAAAACATAAAATTATCATTGAACTGTATATATTTTATTATATGAGCCCTTTTATTTTTATTGCGTTCCTCTCAA
Source organism: Leucaena leucocephala (assembly GCA_037074615.1). Classification (NCBI taxonomy): domain Eukaryota; kingdom Viridiplantae; phylum Streptophyta; class Magnoliopsida; order Fabales; family Fabaceae; genus Leucaena; species Leucaena leucocephala. The sequence continues at coordinate 18,831,884 of CM073519.1, forward strand.
TTTATCGAACCAAGATGTGAGTGAGTATTTCCAAACATACTTTAGCAATGCCTCCTAGATTTCACTTGGTTGCTTTAGGCAATTTCCGTTTCTTTCTTTCTTATAATATAGAGTAGTTTTTACCGCCTTAATTTTTTATTAAAAAAATTAGATGTGAGTGAGCATTTTGACTGAAAAGTCATTATGTATGACAGAAGTCGCCCAAGCATCTAAAGTGACAGAAGCGACAATAAAGAAGGCATACAAGGATCTTTATCATTATGCTTCACTTCTGATTCCAAGTTGGTATGCCAATGTGAATGCCATAGAGAGCTTGATCCGCCTCCGCTGAAGATATCTGTTTCTGAACCTATGCTACTATACAGCAAGAAAATCATCAGTTCCGTTTATTTCATTTATGAACAACTAAATTCAATATGTGTAGATTAGCTGCATCATATTCTAATTATTCAGTTTCTTATCTATGCTTTCCTGCTTATTTTCTTTAACTTCTTCAGACATTGCAGAGAAGCTTTTAGAACAAATGAAAGGTGGCATATTTTGTAAATAAGATGAAATATTTACACCGGATTTACATTGAATTGATGTAAAATATATATAACCGGTGTTAAATATACTTTCTATTCTAATTCTTCAGTTTCCTATCTATGCTTTCCCGCTTCTTTTCTCTGTATCTTCTCAGGCCGTTCATTTCACTTCTTCAATTCCCAACATTTGTGCTCATTATGATAGAAGGCCAATTGCATTCTTCGATATTCTTTTCTAAAATTGTTCTTATTCCTCAACCATATGTATACCATTCCTATGATCAATACTTTTGTCTCATCACTTTATCTCTATTTTCTTTTCTTTTCTTCTATCTTAATGCTCCAATGGCTTCTTCCTCATTCACACCTCCTTCTCTGCTGCACAAAAGAAATAGAGACGATTTTAAGGACAAACATCCTGACCCACACCCTGTAGTTCCTTCTCCTCCTCCCCTGGTTGTCACTCTAATGGAGCACCTTGAGAAACTGATCATGCACTTGAATGCTTTAGAGGACTCAGTGGAAGAACTATCTTAGAAAGTTATTAGACTAAAAGACAGTTTTAGGGCTTTATGTTTAGAAGTTTGCCACCATTAATAGCATGATAGCTTGTATCATCCTATTGATGCCATCGACTCTAATAAATCATAGACCTCCGAGTCTAATGAGGAGTGAAAGCCTGTAACCTTTATCTGCTTCTCCTATTTTATTTTTTGTACTTAATGACAAAAAGAGAGAATATATTATATATTCTGATAGATATTATGTAACATCCTTACTTTTATACATTTTAGGGACCATTCAGTAGCATTTAGAACTACGTACAAGACCTTGGAAGTCCATTAGCCAAATATGGAATTTTACTTTTTCTCGGGTTACTGTTCATATGGTATTCCAGATTATGCAATGAACTTCAAAAAATCATAATTAATTCTAGAAAACTTGAAATAAAGTGGTTCAAAAATCTACATGAAGATAAAATCTTGAACTTTAAGGAAAAAATAATTTCCAGACCAAATGATTATCCAATTGGTACAGTTTATTCGTTGAAGTTTACTATTCATTTGCTCAAAAACTCTAGAAACAAATTCTGGTCCCTAACTTTGGAAATTCATATCTCTTCACTTTACCCCACACAACTTTTCATTTTAAAACCATTGGAAGCATCAAAATCATGAAATTCCAATCACTGTTCATGCATGTGAACAGTAACTGTGAAGAACTTCAAGAACTACAATCTTGAGATTTCAATGTTTGCAAGGTTCAAAACCTTTCCAATCCTACACAAAATCATCATACAAATTCAATGGAAGCATTAAATCATTGAAACTCAATTTCCTTCCTTCATGAACAGTGCAGACCAAACAGGGCACACCATGGCAAAGTCAAGAATATCAATTTGATTCAACTACCAATCACTTAACTAGCTTGTTTAAGCTTCGATCATGTGTTTCTAACTTTAATTTCTTCTTTCCTCTTTCATCTATGGATTTTAGACAGCACCTCCCCTTATAGAAAACTCAACTTTTCCCCATGAAAACCCTAAGTTCAAGCTCCCAAATCAAAGGAGAATAAGCTAGGAAAGATTGCTTACCTTTAATCTCTAGCTTGCTTGACCTTTGGAACCTTGAATCTTCTTTGTCTTGGCTTGAGTTTTCATTTTGCAAGAGTTTTCCCAACGTATCACATGGCCACGGTTTTGGGCAGAATGAGGGGGTATTTATAGCTAAAATTCAAGAAAAATCAATGGCCAAGATTGATTTGGTTACTATTTGATCCAAAGGCTCACATTTAATCTTGGATTTAACTTTTTCTAAAAAGAAATAATTATGACATCATGTGGGACAGATCAAGGGACACCTGATGGGGGTATGTGGAGTGCTCATAGTGTAAGGAAACTTCTAGAAAAATTCCAGTCCAATCCAGTACTGATCGGAGCAATTTCACAACAACCAGACTATTTTCTGTTCCTAATTTTTTATAATATACCAGGATATGTATTCAATCTTGCAAATTAATGTCTAGGCTTCTCACACCATTGACATACTTGTACTGGACACAACTTAATTACAGATCCCTTGAAAAATGACTGAAATGCCCTTGGTTCACTGTCTTGCACTGTACTAACCCTAAGGGCATAATCGTCATTTTACCCTTCTATGTACTGCCTCAGGGCGTATCTTGGCTCTAAATAATCATATTTATACCATGTTCCACATTTTTAGCCTGTCCCAGATGACCAAAATGCCCTTCATCCATCCCTGGTACAATCTGAGCATCTAGGGGCATTTTCGTAATTTCACACTTTTTCTAGGCACTGGCCCCTTCTACGGATGGACTGGTACCCTGGGTTTTGGGCCCTCCTTGGTGTCATCATGGACCTATATATGAGGTCATCTGATCTCATTCTATCCAGGCTTACATACCGATAAGTTCCATTATCGGATCACGGGTGTTATCAAACTCCCGTCAAAATTCACTAATATGTAAATAACTTTTTATACAGAACTTATTTCAAAGTTCTATCAGATCTAGGACATCTGATACTGTAGGGCATACTTTCCTGTAATTTTCCCACTTATATCTGAAGTCCATGAAATCTGATAAAATTTCAGATAACTTTTAGACTATCAGATAAATATCTGCTGTATGGTGCCCTAATAAAATTTCTGTACCATGTCAGATTATCCAGGATATCCTCCTATATTTACTGATAGAATATGGGACTAAAATACTTCTGGGCAGTTATAACCCTTTCCAGGCTGATCTTTCTATAATTACAATTTTGCCCTTGAACTTTTTACTTAATTACATTTAAGTCCCTTAACTTTTGGAAATTACCACTTTTAGCCCAAATCTTGTTTCTACTTTAACTTTTGGCCTTTAACCTTTTCTAATTTTCATTGTAGTCATTCTCTTTCTTCATGACTCATCTAACCTTTACCATTCCTTCTTATCTTCGTCATAATCCTTCCTAAACCTCTTTCCACTATCAGTACTATACAAATAGAAAAAAATTAGGATATGGCATATTGTGTTTAGAAATTTCATATTTTTGATGTAAAGTTATTAGTAAATCTGAATAAATGAAGTTTCTTGTTTTGATGACATGTTGTTCTTTTATTTTCCAAAAAAAAATGCGACAGCTTGAAACTGGACATATCTATGTCAGGTATAGAATATAATGACCGGTTTAAAATAAGTTATTTCTACACTGGTCTTCCACTCATCTAGTGTAGAGTTATTCAATTTATATTATTTTATACCAATGTAAAAGTGACCGATGTAGAATATATTATCTAGTTTAGAAAAAAGTTATTTCTAAACCGGTGTTACATTTTATCTGGTGTAGATTTGCTTACGAAATACCCTTTAATTTAATCAAAAACCCCTTCATACATCCCATATGTTATTTTCATTTGTTCACGCGTTTAAGTCTTCTCAACCCTTCACAGTCGATGAGTTTTGTTTTGAACTCCTTGTCTCAAGAACTGGAGATTTATGCACTACTAGCAGTACCTTTTGCCATTATTTGTACTAGATTCATTGCTGTCATTTACTTGTTTCTTTTGATTCATTGTTGCAAGCTAGGTTTTCTTGCTTTCTATTTTCCTAGTTTTTTAGTCTTCCATAAATATGGATCATAGTTGGATAAATGTTAAACGAACAAGTGTTGAGTATGCTGAGGGGGTGAAGCAGTTTTTGGATTTTTCTAAACATAACGGTGATAATGACAATGGAAGGTTTTATTATCCTTGTGTGAGTTGATTGAATGAGAGGAAATAAAGTCCTACAGATATGTACACTTATCTAATTTGTGAGGGGTTCTACAAGAGTTACACAGTATGGGTATAGCATGGTGAAAATGTGGAAAGGTTAAATTCGTCTGAACAATTGAAACAGACCTTTGATGATGACATGGATACTGATGATCGGGTAGAGGACATAATTCGTGATATTGGAGATGATACTTTTATGCGGTCACATGAATATAGTACTATGTGCAATGATGCAGAAAAACCTCTTGCCCAGGGTGCAAAAAATACAACCTATTGAATACGATATTGAGATTGGTAAGTGTGAAAACATGACATTGGTGGATTGATAAAAGTTTTTTAGAATTGCTTGAGTTGTTGCAAGACATGTTTCCAGAAGAAAATGTGTTACCCAAATACTACTATGATGTTAAGAAAATAATATGTCATTTAGGCATGCAATATAAAAAGATTCAAGCATGCCCAAATGATTGCATATTGTACAGGAAAGATTTTGAAGATGAGGAGAAATATCAAATATGTAAGACACCAAGGTATAAATCAAACAAGTCTCCTACAAAGGTGTTATGGTATCTTCCAATTATACTAAGGTTTAAGCAGCTTTTTGCTAATGAAGATGATTCAAAAAAATGTTATAGCATGCAATTGAAAGGATTTATGACGGAAAGCTTCGTCATCCGGCTAATTCTTTACAATGGAAGAAGATTGATGACTTATTTCTCAAGTTCAGCAAGGAACCACAAAATCTAAGGCTTTGACTCAGTACAGATGGCATGAACCTTTATGGTAGCCTTAGTAGTATGCATAGTTCATGGCCTGTCCTCTTGGTAGTTTACAACCTATCTCCCTTGTTATGTATGAGACGCAAGTATGTAATGTTTTCTGTGTTGATCTCAAGACCGAAACAATTGAGAACTGACATAGACATTTACCTAATGTCCTTGATCGAAAATTTGAAGAAGCTATGGGAAGGCATGGATTTTTTTATGCTATTAAGAAGAAGGTATTCAATATGCGGGCCATGATATTTTTTACAATTAATGACTTTCCTGCATACAGAAATTTGTCAGGGTATAGTGTTAAGGGCCATAAAGCATGTCCCATTTGTGAGGAAAGGACTTGCTACTATCAACTTTGTCATGAAAGAAGACAGTCTACCTAGGTTATAGCAAATTTCTAAGATAAGGCTACCCATACTGTCAACTAAAGAAAAAAAATTTTGGCAGCCAAGAATTTAAAAATGCTTTGAAGCCATTGACTGGAGAAAAAGTTTATGAAAAGGTGAAAGACATCAACGTTACTTTCAATAAGACTACCAAGAGAATTGAGAAAAATATATGGAAAAAAGATCTGTCTTCTTTGAGCTTCTGTATTGGCAACATCTTCAGATAAGACATTGTATTGATGTCATGCATGTAGAGAAAAATGTGTGTGACAACATTGTTGGAATACTTCTCAACCTACATGGTAGTTCCAAAGATGCTTTGAAGGCAAGATTATATTTGCAAGAAATAGGAATATATGAGGATTTACATCCAAGGCCATATGGTAAGGGGAGTTATTGTGTGGAAGAGATTAATATTTTGTCCAAGAATGAGAGAAGAAGTATTTGTGAATGTTTACAAGAAATCGAAGTTCCTTCTAGGTACTCATCTAATCTTAAGAAGATTGTGTCGATGAAAGATTTGAAATTAGTAGGCCAAAAGTCTCATGATTGTCATGTCTTGATACAACAATTACTCGTAGTAGTTGTTCGAGGAATCCTTCAAGATGATTTGAGACACATTGAACCCGACTTTACTTCTTCTTCAATGCTATATTTGGCAAGGTCTTTGGTACTAAAAAGTTGGATGAATTGGAGCATGAGGGTTATGTTATTTTGTGCCAACTTGAAAAATTATTTCTTCCAGGATATTTTGACATTATGGTACACCTCATCGTTCATCTAGTGTGAGAGATAAAACTGTGTGGCCCTGCATACTTACGATAGATATACCCATTTGAAAGATACATGAAAATCCTTAAAGGGTATATGAAGAATCCAAATTGGCCTGAGGCATCCATTGTTAAAAAATATGTTTTTGAAGAAGCTATGGATTTTTGTCAATACTACTTGTCTAAAGTACAACTTATCGGTCTCGCTAAACCCCTTGCCAAATAGGGGTCAATGCGAAATATCGGTGAAGAGTATTGATTGTAATGAATTGTAGTAAATACACTTATATATCTTGAATAACATTGATGAAGTTCAAGACTATATAGTTATTCATAAAGAGCTTATCCAGAAACAAAATAATAGAATGACAGAGCAAATGTTGATTAAAGAAAATAACAAATCTTTTGCACATTAGTTCAAACAGAAGGTTAAAAATGATGATTGTATATCTGATTCAGTTAGATAGTAGCATATGATCCTGAATTTAATGTGATATGTTAGAATTCATTTGATATCAACGGGTATTCCTTTTATACTAAGTCCCTAGATGATAAAAGTAGCATGCAGAATAGTAGTGTTATGTTAGTGGCTAAAGTTATGCACTTCTCTAGTTTAAAAGACAACAATCCTAAATTAGCAGCCATCCCTTATTATGGTGTCGTTGAGGATATTTGGGAGTTAGACTACACTAAATTCACAGTTATCATGTTCAAATACAAATGTGCTAATATAAACAATGGTGTTATGGTGGATTGGTTACGATTTATAATGGTTAATTTGAATAGTATAAGTTTTGCGAATGAGTATTTCATTATAGCAAACCAAGCAAAACAAATGTTCTATATCACTGATCCGGCAAATAAAAGATGGTATGTCGCTCTCCAAGGAAAAAGGGTTATTGACGACGATAATTCAATTTGTGAGACCCTTTATTTTCAATAGATTTAATAATAACACAAGTGTATTGTTCTGATTGCATATATTATTTTGTTCTAACTTACAAGTAACGGGTTAATAAAGGGTTATTTTGAAAAACAACTCCCATATTTAAACTGGATGTATATGTTACCCGACGTAAAAAGTGATCTGAAAATGTTTTTACACCAGTTGTACATGTTATTTGGTGTAGAAATTATTTTGAAAATCAAAATACTAGTCGTTTCATATTCAAAATATGATTTTTACACCAGATTTAAATGTTAACCGGTGTAAAAAGTCTTAAATGAAAATATTTTATCGAAGCCGCCTCTTGGCACGTCTCTTCCATTATTATTTCTCTGGTTGTATGCAGTCTTTTTTTTACGTCGTCTATCATTACGCCAGCCATTGTGCTATGTAGTTTTCATCTTGGTTCGCTGTGGTTAGTCGTTCTTCTCTATTCTCACTCTCGTTGTACTTTGCTGTGTAATTGTTCTAGACACTTACTTTCTCTTGTATGTGCTTCGCCTTTTACGTGTTTGTTTAATCTAGGTTTTGTAGTTTTCTGCGATAAATGCTTGCACTTCTTTCCATCGATAAATGCTTGCAATTCTTTTGTTGTGGTCAGTCATTCTTCTCTGTTTACCATGTTTTTTTTGTTATTGTGTATATAGAAATATGGGGGGTATGGTAATCATAATGAAGCTAGCGATACTCCAAGTGACTCTAAGCAAAGGAGGGACATAAGTGAGACGCGATTGAAAGACATTTTGAAAGATAGGATGGAAGGTAAATTACTACCGATTGAGTTTAACACATGTTGGAACCCAATTGGTGAACACAAGGCAAAGTACATGAGTTATGTCATCCTTCTAGAACGCAACATGACTAACATCACCATACAGACTTGGGATGCTATTGATAATCGGGTGAATAATCAAATTTGGGACTCTATCTAGGTATAAGAATTGACTATTATATATTGTATGTAGACCAATACCAAAAAATATAACTATTTGTTGATAACTCTGCTTTCAATGGAAATTATTGTAGCTCACTTATGATGTTCCCAACAATGAAGTCTTGAAGAAGAAGATATTGTCTTATTGCACTGAGCATTGGAGGGTATTCAAGATGCAACTAGCTCATCAGTATGTGCATGGCTAGGACAAAGATGGTCAGCCTTATCCTTCTCCATGTAGCAAGTATCAATTCATTGACGAAACTACTTGGGAAGAATTTGTTAGGCTTCAGACTACTACAGAAGCTATAGTGAGTTGATATGTTGTGAAAAAGGAATCTTGCATTTCCCATGTTTCTATCTTTTGTATGTATTGATTTTAACTACGTCAAGTCTTGTAAGAAAAATGAGCAAAAGCCATTGAACACGCTCTCAAGAATGATTGCCCTCACACAATGTCTCGAGGGGTTACAGGAAGGCTGAAGAGACTTATTGGGGGCAAAAAAGAAGAGGTTGGAAGAGGGTGTTGAGTCTGATCCTAGTGTTACTCTTCCTAACCCATGTCCAATACGTCATGAAGATAAATGTTTATACACTCACCAAAAAAGGAACGGATCATTTACAAGCGATCACGCTCACATGATTGTGGCAAAAATTGTAAGTACTACTTGTATTATTTTATTTTAGTAGACTAATTATATTATTTCTTATGTTTGTACTTTTTATGTTATAGGTTGATATTAAATAACAAGAAGCCCATGGGTCCTTCAAAAGGGAGATCTTAAACAAGGTCAGTTCGGATTCTTACGCCTATTTTAGATTTATTTAAAAGGGATCTCCCAATCTTCAATACTTAAGTACATTGTAAGGAGGCTTGGTGAAGCCAATATTGATTATTTCTTCACACCATATACATAGGAGTAAGAATAATAATATTGTAATTTTTTTCATACTAGGTTTGTATTTGCTTAATGCTAATAATCATTATTGTTTTATTATTTTCTACAATAATCATGGGCAATTGATCATACTATGTAAGCATACTTATAAAATTTTCTTCTTATACTCCTTCCACTACAAGTCATCGGTTGATGACAAGAAGATTATGAACATGTGAGTTTTCTTCCTTATAGAATAATGGCATTTGTAATAAATTAAATATGGTCTTTATAATAAAATGGTTACTAAGTTTACAACTTTGGTCATATGGCTATGTGGACATTTACAATTGCAAGGGGTCTTAAGAAAGACAACTCAGTGAAGGACCCTGAATGGATCACACTGAAGATAATAAAAGTGTTAAGGTTTATACTCCACGCAGTTTTTTGCTGATGACACATAATTTTATTCATGTTTATATTACATAGTCGAAGGCAACCCAAAGAAGGCAACTTGTATGGATTCTACATGGTTAGACACATGATCAATATCATCTTGTCAAATAGAATTGACCTAATTGAGGAGATAAATTGTGTTTTTAATGATTTCATATATTTCTATTCAATTTAATATATCTTAGTAATGCTTTAATTTCTTTTATTTTAATTTGATATTTTAGATGTTTGATCTATCTGATTCATTTCCTGAACAAGATATTGATGACCTGCGCAATATTTGGGCTGAGTTTTTTCTTCAAATCATTCATTCTCAATAGTATTTGTCATTACCATAATACATTCTTTTATTTCTCTGTTCAAATGATTATATTTTTTATTGAATTTTATTAAATGAATAATGTAATAAGCAATTGAAGATCTGTCTCTCCTATCTTGAATTTTGTCTCTGGTGCTGTCTCTTTGAGTCTGTATATTTAGGCAGTTTATTCATGAAGCTTTAAGGGATATGGTTAATTAAATATTGAAGGGGTCATTTTTTCAAAATACATTTAAACTGGACAAAAAGAATACCAGCAGGTGTAGAAATAGTATATATAAATATGACAACATCTACATCGGTTGTCTTTATAGTGAGGTGTATAAAATTCATTAATTACACTGGATATAAACGCAACTGGTGTAAAAATTCATTAATCTATAGTAGCCTTTCAAAAGGGATCAGTTCAACCAGTGTAGATATTAGCAAATTCTACTCCTGATTTCAAAATGGACCAGTCTAAGTTATACTCATTTTACACCGGTGAACCGCCCGATTTAAAAAGTGTACACTTTCTAAACAGTATATTTCTACACTGGCCATTGTCCGATGTAGAATACCATTTTTAACCGATTTAGAAAGCCTTTTTTGTAGTAGTCATCCATTTTTTTATCTAAATAATGGTGGAGAAGGGATTATGAGAGGAAAAGGAGAAAGAGGATTATGAGAGGATCCAGATTCAGCATGTCGTTTTTTTTTAAATAAAGTTGAAGTACTGAAAAATAAAGTGGATATTTTCAAGTATTGAACTTAATGTCTCCTGAGTTGCTTTGTTTTCAGTTTTATCAAATACAATGTTTTATGTAACTAACTTTAGAAAGAAGCATAGAAACACCAGAATCCCAAAGCTAAGAAAGCACAGGTAAGAGTTTCTACTATTACTTGGTTTTACAAACTCCTTGAATTAAAATAGAAAATGTCATGCTCTTTCGAAAGTCCTCAAACAATGTGGTTAACAGTCGTTAACTTTGGTACTTCATAAACAGGATCCTTAAATGTTAGTACCATCAAAACCTTTTGGGAAAGAGATTCCAAGTGTTCTGCATGTGTAATTTGAAGAAATACTATCTAAGAAGCCTGACTTACATTTAATTTATGTATAACATGGTGTGAACAGTAAACACTTATATGTCAATTAATGCTTTCTAAAATCGTAGAATGTTTTTTTCTCTCGGGTTGGGCGAGAGTGTTTTCTCTCTACGGTCAGGGTAGGGTATTACTTGCCCTTCTCGAAGGCGGTTCGAGTGTGTCTTGGTGGCCGGCCACTATCTGTTGGGGGTGGCGTTGGTGTGTGTGAGAGATTTGGGGCTTTTTGTTTCTGTGTGCTAGGTATTTGGTGAGGAAAGATCGGGATTTATGGAGTTGGATAGCTTGGAGTGGACAAAGCCAGAGAATAGATCTGGTGCTCTGATTGTACGAGTGGTGGTGAAGAAGTCAATTCACAAACCTACTTTCCGTTAGCTAGCTCCAAAGGTGTGGGATGTTGTTGGTAAGGTGAAGATCAATGATGTAGAGGACAACAAGTTTTTGTGCAAGTTCGTGAATCCTTAGGACGCTGAGTGGAAGTGGATATCTCAAAGCCTCTTACTGTTGCTTTTCGGATTATCAGATCTAACCGGTCTGTTTCAGGGGTGAATATGAAATATGAATGTTTGTATCACTACTGTTAAGCATTTGGGCCTAAAACTTGCACTCAGGCATGTAGTTTTCCGTATGGTAAATGTTGGGGAACACCAGCTGCAAGAGTTTTGACTATCACATCTTAGATTTTTAAGGCTGGAAGAGTAGTACACAACATGTGAAGTTAAGCAAAAGTTGGGATAAAATTATAATTATAAAAAATATATAAAAATTCCAATAAAATTCTAGAAAATGGAAAATGAGATATTAAGGCTCATTTTAGCTGAAAAATGATGAAAATACCCCTAGAGTGATTTTTAAGAAATTTTTAGATATTTAGTTAATTTTAGGCTATTTAACTAGATTTAATTATTTGAGTTATGTAAAGACCTCAAAAAAATTAAAAAATATAGGAATAATATACTTTGAGAATTATAGGACATTGTATAATAAGTAATTTTATTCCCAAAATATCCCTAGTTGAATTTTAGAGGAATTTAAATGCAAGTCAAGTTAATTGGGGATTTTATTTGAAAAAATTCTAAATAAATACCTAAAGGGGTAAATAAATTTCAAGAAAATTTATGGGGTTTCCCTTGAATTAATATAATATAATATAATAGATATAAGTCTTTTATTAACTTAGAGACTTTAGAAATTAATTCCCAAGTAAAGTTTGGATAATAGGAATTAAATTGGTTTTCTATAAATGAAATTATGATGGAAATAAAGGAGAGACCTATTTGGATGAGAAAAATGTTAGAAATGTATTATGGAACTAATAAAAATTAATTGAAGTATCCAAGACAATGTAATTGTGAAATATGTATTTATTCTAGTAAAAGTGCACTGATATAACATAGCTTTTCCCTTGGCTAAAAATGGCACTATTTGCCTAGCTAGGAATGGTGAGAATTTTGACTTGTATTATAATTTAATTTATAATTATTTTTTGTGGGAAAATTGGTGCAAGAAGCCATGAGACTTTGACACATAAGCATGGTAATTAGTGTGAACTTGGAGGTTAAACAATTAGCATGTGGTCTATAAATAGCACTCCTCCTCCATACATTATTGCAATTTTGGACACCATAGAGAACCTCTTGCAAATTGGATTCTTGACCTTTCAAGAGAAAGAAGAGCTAGCCATTTTGGTCATTAAGCTTAGATTAAATGTTAGTGTATGTCTCTAACTTCCTAATTGATGTTTTATCTAGTTAAATCATGGTTTAGGTAATTGGAAAATAAAGAATTCCCTATGGATGCATGCTGGCCAAAATGTATAAGACCTAGGGAGATATGATTTTAATGTTAAATTTAGGTTGAATACATTGATTAGTGTTTAATTTAAGTGGTATTGCATGAATATTGTATGACTTCCTTGTATTTAAAATTATTTAGGCCTCTCATCCACCTTGAAATTCTACCATAGGAATTGATTTTGTTGATTTTGATGCTTCCAATGTGTTTAAAATAAAAAATAGTGCAGAGTGAACCTAAAAAATAAGCTTTCAAAGCATTTGAATCAAAATTAGAAATTGAGAGTTTTCCTGGGGCACCTCTCAATTTCCTTCTATCTAGAATAATATAGACCAAAAGTATCAAGATATTACAAAGTTAAGAATATCAATTAAATTCAATAACCAACCATTTAAATTAACTTATCGAAGTGTCATTTACATGCTTCTAACTTCATTTAATTTTCCTTCTTTAACTTTGAACTCTTGATAAAAATTTCATATGTTTCTTTAAAACATTTATCGGGTGTCCGATTTCACCTTAACTTTCTTGATTAATTCTAGAGGACTCTTTTTTATCTTCTATCAGTTTTATAAATTCTTATATTAATTATAAGAAGTTTTTGTAAAATTTTATCTGATTATGAGGTTCAGAAGATACTATATTAATTTTCTAACTTCAAAAATTAATATCAATTTATCAGGACTTTAAATTAGAATTCTAAGAGATATGCCTGCCCAAATTTTATCCTCTATTTACTGGTAAAATTTAGGACCAAAATATTTCTGGGCAATTTTTTGCTTTTTCTAGCTTAACTTTCCATAATTACACTTTTACCCCTGAATTTGATAAAATTATACTTTAGTCTTTGAAATTGCCAAATTCCATTTTAGTCCATTTCTACCAAATTTTTAATTACAATTTGATACCTAAAATCTCAAAATTCCATTTAGGTCCTTGAACTTTCTACTATTTATAATTTAGTCCCTAGACTTTTACTATTTACAATTTAGTCCCTAGACTTTCACTATTTATAGTTTAGTCCCTTTTTTTATTTATGACTTGCTCAAATTCTATCCTCTATTTATAAGTAAAATTTGAGAGTGAAACATTTTTGAGCAATTTTTAGCCTTTCCTGATTTAAGTTTCTATAATTATGCTTTTGTCTATGAATTTGGCAAAATTGCACTTTAGCCCCTAAAAGTACCAAATTCTATTTTAGTCCCTTTCAACTAAATTTAAAATTCCAATTTGGTCCCTGAATTCTCAAATTTTCATTTAGGTCCTTAAACTCTTCACTATTTGCAATTTAGTCCTTAAACTTTCACTATTTATAGTTTAGTCCCTGAATTTTACTATTTATAATTTAGTCTCTTTAGCTTTATAACTTTATACCTTCTCTCTTTATTTGACTTAAACTTTATCTAATCATTATCTTTTTTTCTAATTATCATCACAATCCTTCATAACATTTTTCCTATATCAGTCTTATATAGATAGGAAAATAGGACCTAAATAAAATTTTGAGATTTGAGGTACTAAACTGGAATTTCAGTAATTTGTAGTAAGAGACTAAAGTGGAATTTAACAAATTTAGGGACTAAAGTGTATTTAGTCAAAATTCAGGGGTAAAATTGCAATTATAATAAAGTTGAGTCAGAAATGGCCCATAATTGCCTGGAAATGTTTCAATCCCAAATTTTTCTGGTAAGTAGGGAATGGTAATTGGGTCAAGCATACTTTTTAGAATTTAAATTTTGGGTCCAAAATAATTGATATTAATTTTTAAAATCTAGAAGTTATTACAAGACCTTTTGGACCTCATAATAAGATAAAATTTAATAGGAAATTCTTCTAATTAATTTAAAAATTTATGAAACTGACAGAACTTAAAAAAGAGTTATGTAAAATTTATAATAAAATTTAAGGTAAAATAAAATACCCAATAAATATGTTTAGGAAAATTTTCTTGGGAATGGAGCTAATAAAGGAGATGGGACATGGTCGAAGGCCAAAGATGATGGTTTAGAGGCCCAATAATGTGCTCCAACAGTTATACAGCCCAGTGTTTAGAAAAACCCTAAAAGGTACAAAATGATAAAAATGCCTCTGTGTTATAATATTGAATAAGAGATGAATGGGGGCATTTTGGTTGGATTGAGCCAGTACCAAATTGGACTAGAATTTCTTTAATCATGTTTTTGCCCTAAATTGTGCCAAACAAGGCCTTAAATGATGTCATATTAAAACTTGGTGGGCAAGTCAAGATTAAAAAGCAATGTTGGCCCTTAATTTAAATAGTGCAAGAATAGATCTAAGCCATTGATTCACCCATGAAATTCTCTACATATACACCCCCAAATCTGTAGCATGTACAACATGGGGAGGTGCTGCCAAAATTTCTCTAGACTCAAGGAAATAAGGAGAAACAAGTAATCAAAGAAGCTAGGAATCAAGAGCACAAGGTAAGTACTTTAATTAAGCTTTTAATTTTGACTTCTAGGAAGAAATTATCTTGAGTTAAATAGCTAGAAAATAATAGAATTTCTCCTCTTCCATGGTAACAAAAACCTGTACATAATTAGGGAAAGGAGAAACTGAGGTTAAAACAAAATAAAACAAAGAGGATAAAGATATAATCAAGTGGGATTAACTTGTAGAATCATATATGTTTGTAATTTCAATCTTGAGTAAGCTTCTTCCACTATATGGAAGTATGGCCAGGAGATGAAATATGATGGTGCAATAGATTTAAAATAAAAATTTATGTGGCGATAAGTGAATAAACAAGTATTGGAGGCATTATAATTAAAATAGGATTTTGTGAATTCCTAGAGATGATTTCTGTTTCTATCCAGTTCATGGGGAAGGAGTTTGATTTTCATAAATCTAATCTCATATTTGGATTCCTCCTGAAAAATTTTATGCGATTGACCTATGGAAATAATTTTTAGAAAGATGGATAGAAATCCCTAAAGATAAAGTAAAGAGTTAAGAGTTCAAGAAGGATAGCCTTTAACATTACTTGAGTTCATGGTCCTAATGAGTTATGTGATAAATATGAATATGTTTAGGACCTTGACACATTCAAGGGGATTTTGGGAGTTGGCTAACCTAAAGAATTCATGGTTGGGAGGCTACGGAGCAAGTGCAAGATCAAAAGAGAAAGCTTAAATGCAAGGTAGTGAACTTACCCTTCTTGTATGCTTAATGTACATGTTTGTGTGTTGATATGTTTATGTTATTTGATGATGATGTATTATATGTATGAATGGTATATACTTTGCCTTTATGAGTTTATGGCCATGCATGATAGCATGAGGCATGGAGCATGATAGTATGTAAATGGAAGTTAAAGAAAGATACAGGTAACATGGCATGTACTTGCATTCATCTTGTATGCATTGAATGGTTCCATTTTCTACTGAGATTTTCTAAAAAATCTCACCCTCCCATAACCAACCAATATAGGTCAACAATGATGGAAATTGTATACTTGAAGGAGAGCAACAAAATGGAAGAAGGAAAATGGACAAATTTATGCTCTAGCATGAATTGTATAATTTACCAACTATGTTCATATTATATAATATGCCATTATATGTAATGGAAAATATATGAAATATTTAAGGCATAATTCCATGATGTACATGATTGTATAAAAAGCCAAGTTGATGGTTTATGAATGTTGGATTAATTTATGAGAATTAAAAGAAGAAAGTGAAATGGTAAAAACATAGGTCCTGGAACAATCTTGTTTTGACTCTAGTTTGATCTATCAAATGAAGAAACTAATTGACAAAATTTTATGAGCATGCACCACACATCTAGAGCTTTAAATTCATAGGCAACATGCCTCATTTTGAAGTGAATATAAAGAGAAATGAATTTCCAAATTAAGGGTCATAATCTAGAATTTTTAGAATTAATTATAAGAAAAATAAACTTTAATGAATTAATTGTATCGATTGGCCAAGAAATGATGAGTTTTTATATTTTTACATTAAATATAAATGAAATAAATGTAATTAGAGCTTTGAACAATCTCCATACGATTTTTCTAGAATTAGTTATCATTTTTCAAATTTGGACTGTTAATCCGGAATTTACCAAATGAATAATACTCGAGAGTTAAATTTAAAATTTTTAATTTTTATGCCAAAGTGATGCTTACGCTAATTAAATACACTTTTGAATACATACTTTGAGGGATTAAAATTAGGATATGACATGGATCATATCAAATTTCAACTTGTCAGTAATGCATCTCTGACTTCCAAGAATTACTTTGAGTATTTCACTCCCTTGGTGATTTTTTTAAGAGTTCTAGTTAACTTTTTGCTCTTTTTCTTTGCTTCTTCATATTTTGTATAGGATCATACATTGTCAGCATTCTCCATTTTTGCTTGAGTTGTTTTTCTAGAACATTAAACTTGTTCTTGGAACTTACCAAGTCCTTGTTATTCTTATCAATTTAGATCATAAAGCATTGTACTTAGATAGCAATTCATCATAGGTAGGTTCAAGATTGATTACCTCATCAGTATTAGACACTTCTTGTTCTTAGGCAATGAGACAGATATTTGCCATTTCTTATTTGTCGCTATCTTCATCGTCTAATGAGTTATTTCCCGAGATAGATGTGACTAGAGCCTTTCTTCTTTGATATTTATCTTTCTTCTTTTTTTGTCCTACTTTGACAGTTGGGCACAATCATCTTTAATTTGCCTTGTCTTCTTGCACTCGAAGAAAATGGTCTTATTCATTGCTCTTGAGATTGAGGGAATTTCTTTTTGACTAAAATTTTCTTCCAACAGCTATGTCCTTATAGAATTTCTAGAATTGCTTGACAATGAGACACATTTCATTATCCCCTAGCTCATTATCTTCATCTTCACTTTCTTGAGCTTTGAGTGAAATTCCTTTACTATTTTATCCTTCAACGCCTTCTTGTATTTTTAATTTCTCTTATATTCTAACAAGCTTCCAAAGAGTGTAATAATTGATCACATTGATTCTCCTTTTCTTCTTCTATAGCAATCACCTTTGTTTCCTATTCTTTGGTGAGTCCATCAAGAATTTTTCTTCCTTGATCCTCTTGACTATATATCTTGCTAGGTGCAATCAAGTGGTTAATGAGGTTAGTGAATTTGACTTCCATCTCTCAGATGCTTTCTCTTAGATTCATTTGAAATAATTGGAATTCTATTGTCAGAGTGTTGACTCTGCTCTGCTTGACTTCATAAGTTCCTTCATGATCAATTTCAAGTGCCTCCCATATCTCCTTTGTTATCTCTAGACTTTATACTCTGAAGTACTCTTTATGACTTATATCACAAGTCGGTATGTTAGCAGCTTTGTCATTCAGTACAACCAACTTTTGTCATTTGAATAAGTAAGTTAGAATTTAGAGGGATATCATTGAGGTTAGAAATAATAGATAAAGTAAATGCAAAGAGTTTATACTGGTTTAACCCAACTTAGCATTCGAAGATTCACAAGACTCTTGGTAGTTAAGTACATTAACAAGAGAAAACCTTTCTCATACCCCCTCACTTCCCTTAAGGTTACAATCTATCAACTCAAGAGACACACTATTTAGTATCTCAGGTGAAGGAATAAAATATTTCTAAATCTCTTTCAACTAGAGTGATAGTAATAAATACTGAAGATCAAATGATTTTCTTAGAATATGAAAAATATAGTAAAACAGAGTATAAAATGAATATAATAATCAATGTTCAATAAATATCATTATCATTCTCTATCTTTTTCATTTGTTATGGCTTCTTTTATAATTGAGTCTAAAAACCATTGAAATAACTGTTGAAGAATAGAACCGTTGATAACGGTTGAATCATTTAATGCATCTAACACAATTTTGCTTTATGATAATTTTCTTTATTTTATTGTATTTCTGCTTACAATTGATCTTAAAATGTATTGTATAAATAATATAATAAGTTTTTAAGCAAAGATGAATTAGTTTCCAATGGTTTGGATAGAAATAGAAAAGTCTTGTTTGAAAGTTATTTTGAATAACATATATTTATCGAAGTATTTATCAAAAAATATTCTTATCGAAATGAGCATCAATAAACATTCAAATAATATGTATTCAAATAAAATCAACTCTTATCGAGTAATACTTAAAAAAAAAGCCTCATCGCAATATCCTTCGAAAAATAAACTTTTAGTAACATAAGCATGATTCAGGCTTTTTGAAATACTTATCTAGAAGAAGTCTATTCAAAACATTATTCCATAGGCTAGAAAATGTAACTTATAGAAGCGTTCTTCAATAAGTGGGCTTACTGAATAATTATTCAATAAGATCATGATGTTTCAGAATAATGGTTTATTTGAGGCTTTCTTCAAGTCTTGTAAACACAAATTCTATATAATACATTTTCAAATCAATATTTTATAAGATCATTTCTAAATCATAAGATATTTGTTCAAATAATTATAGATTTTAATATTGCTTTATTGGTTTTATAAACTGGTTTAAAAGCTAAAACTTCTCTATTTATTGAAGTGCTTATCAATAAACTACCTTATCGATTAATCATTCGATAAAGGTCATTTAGAAATCAATTTCATAAACAAAGTTTATTCTTATTTATCGAATATTTTATCGATAAACAGACTTATTCATAAATGCCATTTAGAAACAGATTTCACAAATAGAGTTCTGTTCATATTTTTTGAAGTGTTTTTCGATAAACACCTTTATTGATAAATGTTTTGATAAATTCCTTTCAGAAATTGTTTTCTCAAACTAAATTTTGTTCTTACTTATTGAAGGGCACATTGGTAAGCACCCTTATCAATAAGCTTATTGAAAAATAAGCTTTGCTGAAACTAGATTTGAAGATATACTATTACAAAATAGGCTTTCTAAAGCCCCATTTTAAACCGGTCCATGTGGATATGATTTAAAAAAATAATCGGTGGTATTTTTGTAAATATGATAAAATAGTTATACCAGATGTACATGTAACCAGTGTAAAAGATAATTACTACACTGGATACTAATATCAATACGTGTATATTAGTTGTGTCATATTCTAACTCTTCAGTTTCTTGGCTATGCTTCCCACTTCTTTTCTCTGTACCTTTTCAGGCTGTTCATTTCACTTCTTCGGTTCCCAACATTTATACTCATTAATAGTTATAAAGTTTTCTTCTTATGCTCCCTCCACTACAAGCCATTAGTTGATGCGAAGAAGATTATGAACAAGTGAGTTTTTTTCTATATAGAACAATGGTGTTTGTAATAAATATGGTATTTGTGATAAATGGGTTACTCAGTTCATAACTTTTGTCATAGGGTTATGAGGACATTTGCTATAACATCCTAATTTTCTTATGTCTTAGGGACCAAATGGTAGCATATGGAACTACTTTTAAGGTTATTGAAGTCAAATTATAAAGTATAGAATTTTACTCTATCAAGTACTCTTCACTATGTAGACTTCAGACAAGTGACCTAACTTCAAAAAATTATAATTAAATCTAAAAAAATTAAAATGAAGTGGTTCAAGTTGCTACACAAAGCTAACTTAATCCTCTTTCAAGAAAAGCAACTCATTGACCATGCCTTGGCAAAGTCTGTATCATTCAATGATTAAAGTTTACTGTTTATCCAACATCATTCCCGTGATTCCAGTATTTTGGTCCTAAATTTGAAAAATTATAACTCCATGTGTAGATATCTAAATAAAGGTTTCTATATATCAAATCGAAGCTTGGTACATCTACTTGAAAAATATTATACGTTTATTCACAGTGACTATTTCTAATTACAGCTCAAATGTCACTACCTTACCATGAGTTACTATTCATAATGACAAATTCTATCAACCAACTTTACATGCATATGCATAACATGCATTAATCATATATTAGTCATGATAAATAATTCTTAACTTCTCTTCACAAATATTCAACTCCTTCATCTTGAGAATACCTGCTGTTATTGGATTGATATGGAACGGGTGAGATTTATGGGGAAATCTCAGTAGTAAATGGTACTAAACAATGTATGCATTAATGCTTGGTATTAGTGCTTACTCATGATTGTGTCAACATAATGTAACGTGCATTCTTCCATATAGCATATGAAATACAAGTGGGCAAAGTAATTATAGCACAAAGCTTCAACAATTACATATGAATAACATCAATCAAGCCATAACA
Organism: Leucaena leucocephala; assembly: GCA_037074615.1. Taxonomy (NCBI): domain Eukaryota; kingdom Viridiplantae; phylum Streptophyta; class Magnoliopsida; order Fabales; family Fabaceae; genus Leucaena; species Leucaena leucocephala. Next base: position 18,852,716 of record CM073519.1, read on the forward strand.
CATGTAAGGAATTGGAAGACACGCAGCAGAAATTAATTTAAATTTTTTTCCATTCCTTACCAGGATCTACCGTATGTGTTTAAGTCAAGTGGGAAGAAGCATTACCCTCAGTGTTTCTCAGCGACTTCCACAGCTTCTCTCCGCGGCTGGTAATCTCTTTCCGATCGCAAGAAGACGTCCACAGCTTCTCTTCGCGACTCGTGCTCTCTTTCTGATCGCAAGAAGTCAACGCCTCAGGTCGGCTTCCTCTACTAGTATCCACACGAACAGCTTTCCAACCACGAACGACGTGCTAGCGTCTCCTGTCCCTCCAAGGCTCTCTCAAGAATTCGTCCTCTCCGTCTCTACTTCAGCAGTTTCTTATCTGTAAACCTTTTTGCAGATTCCCTTCAGTCTTTTGTGTTATGTGTTGTTATTCAAAACGTAGCTCCTAAAATAAGATATATAGGATGCTCTGCATTTTCTCAATCGAATTGGATTTTTAGAATTAATCTATATTAATTCTGAAATTAATACAATATCACATATTGTATAATTTGATAAGAAACTAATTAAATAAATAATATTTGTATTAAATCTGTCCCACATATTTAATTCACCTATTTATTTAATTTAAAATAAAGATAAGATTGGACTATATTTGATTTATTCTCATAAATCAAATTTGAGATATGATGTCAATTTAAATTTTAAATTCAAACGTGATAGAGATTTAATTTATCCTTATAAATTAAATCTTGTAAATATCTCTTATATGAGATATTCTATCAATTTGAATTTCAAATTCAAACATGATAGAGATTTAATTTATCCTTATAAATTAAATCTTGTAAATATCTCTTATATGAGATATCCTATCAATTTGAATTTTAAATTCCAACATGATAGAGATTTAATTTATCCTTATAAATTAAATTCTATATATATCCCTTATATATAATGTATATATACGAATTTATATATATATATAAATATAAATATAAATAAATATATATATCAACCTTGGATCATTCATTGAATCTGGACATCATAGCTCGTGTTGGGCTATTTTGTGTGTGACCCTGTAGGCCCATATGAAGTTGGCAGTGGGCCATTTGCTATATTGGCCCACAAGTCGCAAGCGGTCTCTAACAAGATATCACGACTACCCAAATCATATGAGGATCGATAAACGATGTAACCTTTTATACGACCATATCATGTCCCTTCTATCACGCTATATTTTGGTCATGGATAAGGCATGGATAATGTCATCCTCCTATTCCTGACCGTTACTTTCTCGATCCCAGAGTAGTCTGACTATAAAAATGGAACTACCTTTCCATTACAGTATGGCCATACATTTCTCATACTCACTCATCGAGGGGCCCAGTAATATCTCTCTACGAATGTGAGGGACAAATTCCATCTTGACCATTCACATTCCTCCGCATGAAAAATCACTAAGCCCGAACATAGTCTTTATGGTCTCAGGTCAAAGGGCATAGTGACATGGTTTGTATATGAGAGAAGCTGATGACGTAACCCATACAACTCTCTCATAGCGGGTCGGTCCAACACCTTGTACTCTTACATGTGTCTATGACTTTGATTTATATCTCTATACATCTTCAAAGTCATACTGGCCTTATTTCATCTCTGCTCCCACATAGATGACCGACCAGGGATATTTAGGATAAGATCACTAATTATCCAAGGATGGTCATCACAATAAATATGCAAATAATATGATAACACAATTAATAAATTCATAAATCAATAATGTTCAAAAGACAATGATTGGCCCCTTGGGAACATTTTCCAACAACACAATCAACCATACATTCAACACATACAAGTTTAGGTAAGTTTACTACCTCACTTGTACCCTTTTCCTTTAGCCTTTGCTCTACGGTTCCTTCTTTCATAGGTCAAAGCCTATATATAGCATAATAATATTTTCATTATTATCCTATCCAATATAGCTTTACTTAACTCAAGCTTAACTTGAGCTAATACCCTTAATCAGAAAATCCCTTACCTTTCTTTCTATCCAGGGCCAACCTTATCAAGATACATTTCTCTATTCTAACTATTAATCTCATAAGAACAATCCTATAATTTATTAGAGTAGGGACTAGGATAAATTACTTACCTTATTCCTAAGTTTGCTGAGTCCCTAAGCTACTTGGATTGCTCTTAACTCGGTCAGACCTCCTCCTTTTTTCTTCATTTCTTTATCTCTCTCTTCCTTTCTCTTCTTACTATGGTTGTGCATGGAATGGAAGGGTGGGGGTATTTATAGGTAAAGTGAAATGGAATGGACAATCTAGATCAAATCACGATGAATGGCTCAGATCGCTTGCTTCCTTAATAAGCTTTGCCTGTATCATCATGATGACATCATCAACAGACACCTTGCATGCTAGGTGGTGATATAGTGGGGCCCTGGGGACAACTCAGATGCCGACTTAGTGCTTTTAGAGAATTTCATAATCTTGTCCCGTAATGAATGGCTGAGATTATGCAATATGCCCTTAGTTTTTTCTTTAGTTTTCTTCTTCCCTTAATTAGTGCCATATGACATCTTAGTGGGTTCCATGAGGACACCTTTCATGCTACCTCGTAGCTTCCAGATAAGTTCAAAGCTTTATCATATCAATTTCCCAGTTATAACTTTAATTGGGTAATTATACTTTACTAAAAATCACTAAAATATTATTTTAATGCTACTTAAATCCACATAACTCTTGGTCTATATTTGTGTACTTTTTAAAATACCATCTTGGGTCTCTAATCAAGATCAAATACTCTATTGGTTCAATTCCTAAGAAACTCCCTTGGCAAATTATCAAAATGCCCTTGGTTTCTCTTTACTTTAATAATTCTATAGGCATTATTGTCTTTTCACATTTCAACAGAACATTTCCTGACCCTAGTTAACTATTCTTGTAGCTATCTTTAACCTTTTGACATGGGTAAAATGACTAAAATGCCCTTTACTTATTTTTTTAATTATTTTATGATATAGGGGCGTTTTTGTCATTTTACATATTTTATGAATATTTCTGGACACTAGCTCCTTTAACTGATGAACTGATATTATGGGCATGGGCCTCACTTGGAATCATCATGGGCCTCCTGTGACATCATATGGGCTCATTCAGTCCCAGTTTGCTTACTACTTAAGTTTCATAATCGGATATCGGGTGTCCAAAAACTCCTATCAAAATTCACTAAGATGTGAATAGCTTTTCCTACATAACTCTTTTTGAGGTTCTGTTAGTTCCTTAACCTGACTTCATAGGACATACTTCCCTATAACTTTTCATTTATATATGAGGTCCATAAATTATGATAACTTTTAGACTATCAGATAAATATAAGCTATATGGAACTCTAATAATTTTTTTATATTAGGCTAGTTTAACCAACATAACTTTATCTATCTACTGATGAAATTTAGGACTGAAATTCTTTCGGGCAATTTTGAGCCTTTTCTAGCTCAACTTTCTATAATTATAATTTTACCCTTAGAAACTTTTAAAAATTACACTTTATTCCCTCAAATTTTTATAATTACACTTAATGGCCCATAACTTGTATCTATTTTCATTTTTTTCCTTGGGTCTTTTGGACTTCTATTTTGGTTCCTTTCTTTACCAAAATGACCATTATACCCCTAGGAACTTTTATTATTTACATATAAGTCACATACTTTCACTCATTTACAGTTTAGACCCTAAAAATCCTCTGTATGTTTTTGGGACTTCTGCTCAAAGGGGTCTAGTAGCTTATATATTTTAGGCTACAAACTGGTCTTATAGGCTTAAAAACTAGGATATGAAATTTGCAATTGCAAGGGATCTTAAGAAAGCCAACTCGTTGAGGGACCCTAAATGGATCAACTGAAGGTAATAAAAGTGTTAAGTCTTATGTTCCACGGTTTTTTGCTAATGACAAATAATTTTGTTTATGTTAATATTATAGAGTCGAAGGAAATCCAAAGAAAGCAACTTGTTCGCCTTCTACATGGTTAGACACATGATTAATGTTATCTTGTCAAATAGGACTGACCTAACTGAGGAGGTAAATTATGTTTTTAATGATTTCATATATTTTTGGTCAATTTAATATATCTTAGTAATACCTTAATTTCTTTTATTTTAATTTGATGCTTCAGATGTTTGATCAATCTGACATATTTCCTGAACAAGATATTGAGGACCTATACAGTATTTGGGCAAAGTTTTTTTATTCAATTCATTCATTCTCAATAGTATTTGTCATTAACTAAATATATATTTTTTATTTTCCTGTTCAAATTGTGGTATTTTTATTGAATTTTATTAAATGAATAATGCAATGAGAAATTGAAGATATGTCTCTACCATCTTAAACTCTATCTCTACTACTGTCTCTTTGAGTACGTATATTTGTATAGTTTATTCATGAAGCTTTAGGGGATAAGGTTGATGAAACATTGAAGGGGCATTTTTTAAAAATACATTTAAACAAGACAAAGAATAATGGCAGGTGTTGAAGTACATTTTCTACACTGGTTATCTTTATGGTGAGGTGCAAAAAATAGATTAATCTACATTGGGTGTAAATACAACTGGTGTAAAAAATTCATTAATATACAGCTAACATTCACATAACACGTGTAGATAGTAATAAATTCTACTCCTAATTTCAAAAGGGATTGGTTTAAATTCACTCATACTATACCGGTGAACTGACCAGTTTAAAAAGTGTACACTTTCTTCACGGTCTGTTTTTACATCGGATCATTGTCTGGTATAGAATACCATTTTTAACATGATTTAGAAATCATTTTTGCAGTAGTGATATAATTGCCATCATCAACATATGGAGTCTAACATATCCCTGAAACTCTAACTCTTTATAGGATAGTCCCTCTAGTCTTTGGATGCCATTTCTTGAATCTTAGGGCCTTCTTTGATGTTTCTTTTGAGTCTTTAATACTCTACAAGTACCTATAATCAATTTCAAGCTCTTATAATATCACTTATCTTAAAATTAAGGTGACTATGTTTCCCTAATTAATTAACAATCAATGCAAGGGTTTTGAATCACAATTAAGCACAAATGTATGTAAAAAGGGCATAAAACATATCAAAACCACTGAAAATAACATGAAAAATCATATAAAAGTTTGTTTGATCATGTACCTTTTGCAAGTGAATTCCTCATTGGAAGTGCATCTCTCAACAATTCAAGCAATTATATGAAACTATTAAGGTCCATTGTACTTACTACCTAGTTAATGAACATAAAGTCTATCAAGTTATCTCAATCTAATACTTAACTAGAAATTTAAGGGGTTATATTATTTATTTTAAAAAAATTGGCAAAGTTTCCCCTTAAAGTAAGGAACTCCAAAATTTCAACACAACTATATATACACAGTAGCAGCAATAAAATAGGCAATTTGTAACAATTAAAAGGTAATCCATATTGCTCATTAAAAATAAATAAAAATATTGATCTAGTGTAAAAGTTTCAAGTTCAAAATGATAATTCCAAGAAACTCCATTTGTTATGTGAAACATCCTACCTAATATTCCCAATACTTAGCATACCCACTCGTTACATACACATATTACCATGGTAATTAAAGAGCTCAGTTAGCTCTTCTCAATTTATCACATAGATAACCATGATAAAAATAAAAGAGAGACAATCTTGGTCTGAGATGCTATCATGGTTAAAAAAGAACACCACGTACCTAGCTCGATAAGCTTGATAGAAAATAAGCAATCCTTGTCTATAAACACCACATTATCAAGGTTATAATGGAACAAAGTCACTCTTGTACATAGAGGGGTTATTACCCTTATACTATTACTTATGGATAGCTTAACCATGTTAGAAAAAGTTACTGTAAATATAACATGGTTATTAGAACTCATATCTCTTGATTGCTCATAGATAATTAGTCACAATAATCTAGACATTTAATAACATAGTCTATATCACAACTTTATGAGGAAATACCAAGTGCCAACCCATGAAATCATGTAAAATAGAGTAAGCAACTAGTATCAATGTCTAAATACAAAGTCCAATTTAATAATTCAATGACATCATAAATGATTCCTAAGTGTCAAGTAAAGTTAAATCAAGACATAAACTAAAGGGTGGAAGGTGGCTACTCTTTGGAGTAACCTCACACCTCTAGTCCCTTCCCTGTTGTGCTTTCTCTACTACTCTCAAATGGAAAGATAAAATAACAAAGTGAGACCACTATCTCATAATGTAAATTCCCACCCACCAAACATTTTATCAGTCATTTATTTCCATAAACATACATATTGGAGAATACAATTATAATCATAATTAAAGAATAGATACAATAGAACAGCATAAACCATATGTATAGCCATAATAATCATATTAATACTATTTATTCATTGCTCAATTCTTGCATTATATCCTCCTTATTTCTCCTGACATGAACCCATGGGCTAATTGCTACCACGTTATCACTGACCCTAACAAGCTTCCTATAAGTATGATGTGAACTCGCAAAAGTCAGCAAAGTACACAAGGGCTTGGGTTCCTCCAAAAAAGGTTATTGCCTAGTATTCTAATGGGTTACTACCTTGGGATATCTCTAGAGTGTCACATGTAAGGAATTGAAAGACACTCAGCCGAAATTAACTTAAAAATTTTTCTATTCCCTATCAGTATCTACCGAATGTGTTTAAGTTAAGTAGAAAGAAGTATTACCCTCAGTTTGAGATATCATATCAATTTGAATTTCAAATATAAACGTGATAGAGATTTAATTTATCCTTATAAATTAAATCTTGTAAATATCTCTTATATATATAATATATATATACACGAATTTATATATATATATATATATGCGAATATAAATATAAATAAATATATACATCTACCTTGGATCATTCATTGAATCTGGACATGTCTTAGATTCAATGAATCTGGATATCATAGCTCGTGTTAGGCTATTTTGTGTGTGACCCTGTAGTCCCATATGAAGTTGGCAGTGAGCCATTTACTATACTGACTCACAAGTCGTAAGCGGTCTCTAGCAAGACATCACGACTACCCAAATCATATGAGGATCGATAAACGATGTAACCTTTTATACAACCATATCATGTCCCTTTTCTCACATGATATTTTGGTCATGGATGAGGCATGGATAATGTCATCCTCCTATTCCTGACCATTACCTTCTCGATCCCTGAGTAGTCTGACCATAGAAATAGAACTACCTTTCCATTACAGTATGACCATACATTTCTCAGAATCACTCATCTAGGGGCCCAGTAATATCTCTCTATGAATGTGAGGGATAAATTTCTTCTTGACCATTCACATTCCTCCGCATGAAAAACCACTAAGCCCGAACATAGTCTTTATGACCACTCAGTCAAAAGTGACTTTTGACTAGGTTAAAGCTGAGCATTTATCATGTAGGAATCCATGATGATCTCAGGTCAAAGGGCATAGTGACATGGTTTGTATATAAGAGAAGCTTATGACTTAACCCATACAGCTCTCTGATAGCGAGTCAGTCCAACACCTTATACTCTTACATGTGCCTATGATTTTGATTTATATCTCTATACATCTTCAAAGTCATACTGGTCTTATTTCATCTCTGCTCCCGCATAGATGACCGACCAGGGACATTTAGGATAAGATCATGAGTTATCCAAGGATGGTCATCAAAGTAAACATGTAAATAATATGATAACATAATAAGAAATTCATAAATCAACAATGTTTATGAGATAATGATTGGCCCCTAGGGCACAATTTCCAACATCACAAACTGAGGGTTACAACCCTGGCATTAAGAGGCCAGCCATAGTGAGCTCTTTGACAGTAAACCACATGGTCACAATATCATATCTCTATAAATCCCCCCAAAATATTATTTGAATCACAATACACAAGTAGTTATAACTGGTATATTTGGAGCACTATTCGAATCTAGTTAGGTATCCATAATAACTTCACATAACACACTGGTTCAAAAATTCATGCTCATCTGACATAATTTATCACCACTGTATATAAGTCATTATTTAATTTATAACAAATATTCTCAATTAAATAACATAATGAGGTACACTATAGTTTCATGCTCATACAACACATTTATCACAGTACAATATAAATTCTAGCAAGCAACATGAGGAAATTATTAAAATAAGAATAAACAATCAAACTGGACCACTCGTTATGGCTAGCTACACAATCCATAACCAAATTTGAAATTCCAACCAATATAGTCTACTATCTAGTCCTAGGGTTTCAAATATCATAATTTTTCATTATCTATTTGTCTATCAAGCCATATCTAAGGTATAAAAGGTGTTTATATGAATCTTAACCAGTATCTCTAATTCAATTCATTAAAATTATATCCTAAAGTGTTCTTATTGACTCCTAAGCCTCATAGAGGCACCAACAGGTAAAATAGCAAGAATCTAGTTACCTTATACTGTTTGATTACCAAACCAAGAAGGTTACTATCAAAGTTCCCTAAATGATAATCACAACGAATCTACAATGTTTATATATTGAATGAGTTAATAAACTACCCCTACAATAGTTTTGTAAATAACTCAGCAAAACATGTTTAATTCGAATTGAATTACTTCAGCAAATCTGTAATTGAAACTTCAACAAAACTGCTAAAAAATTGTATTTAATGGTCTTATTCCTAAACTACCTAAAACTTTATGAATATAAAAAAATATTGAAACTTGAGACTAGGCAACTACAAAGCATTAGGAATAAGAGGAAGGGATTATAGAGTGCTTACAAATTAGTCAAGATGAGAAAGGTCCAACAACATGAAAACTCGACCACAACAATAAACACGACAAAGACAAATGGAGGTGGAAACAGACCAAAAATGTTTGGAAAATGCCGATAACCACTAAAGGAAGAAGTTTTGGTGATGGGGTAGGCTTTTGGGACCACGACGATCGATTTGAAAAGTGAACGTAAAAAAATAAAAACATGAGCATTTAAGTTAATATTCAAACTTAACACTTTTAACTTCGATTATATAAAACAACCGATGTTGAAAATACCAACCACATAGGTTCCAAGAAAAATAACATTATAGGTAAGACATTTTTTTATAGTTTTACTCATCTTAAAGATGTACGATGTCATTTATTATGATAACTAACGCTAAAAAGATTCAAAATATTACAAAAATGCCACTACCCTTTTTAATATCTATTTGGCAGAAATCTGACACTCAATAGGGATGTGAAAAGCCATATGTTTAGTAGTGACTTCTTATTTTGCTATTTTTAGTTGTTAAAATCCATATATGCATTTATAACTTCACCTTTAAACTTGATCATCCAATGATATAAGTAATTTGACATAAGTTTTGTGCTATTTTAAAATCACTTTCAAACATGTCACTTTCTTAAAAGATTATTTTTATTTTTGTCTTTTTAACTGGATGTCATTTACACATATCAATGGATTATAATCACTCATAAGATATTGCTTAAAAAATGATGTATGCATAGTGTTAGATTCCATATTCAATAATATTTTGATGATATGAAAAGGATATATGCCCAAATGATGTCAAAAGTGATTTAAAATAATCACCTTGTTTATATGTTTAAATGTTATTAAAAAATAAAGTTAATCAAGTTAATCGATTGGTCAAATGATTAATGGTACTTATTTGATTAGTCAATTGATTAATGAGTATCAATTAATCGATTGGTTATTCGAGTAATGCAAGGATGATATTCTATGCTATAAAGGAAAATCAATTAATTGATTAATTAGTGTCCACTAATCGATTAAGTGTTTGATTAATGTCATAAGATAGCTCTATGGAATTAAACAGATAAGTCAATTAATCCACTGGTTAATCATTTAATGATAATTAATCGATTGCCTATTTAATTAATTTGTTGAGAACAATTTTTCTTCTGACCAAATATAACTCTATGAATCGATTAGTTAATCAATGAATTTATATTAATCCACTAATTGTTTGATTAATAAATGAAGAATCATTTTGTGAAATTCAAATATGAATCTATTAATCGATTAGTTAATCGATATTTGATTAATTTGTGTTGAATATGTTTCAATTCTTCCAGAGATATTAATCGACTAAGTATTCGATTAACTTATATTAATCAATTACATAATCAAGTAACTTCAAATATCTTTCTCTGATTCCATTCAAACTGATTGAATCTCTCTTTGAGCTATATATGATTGTTCCAGATATGAAATATACATATGTTTCTCCATATTCTGATTTTATTACATTATTTGTTTCTTCATTCTGTAACTCAACATTTATTGAAATTTAGTTTTTATCATCATACATACTCTTTTAGAGAGATAATGCAAATATATCTTCATTCATTTTGTTTACTTAAGAGATTGGTTCTATTAAGTTGGGAATATTACCTTATGGGAAGTAAGGGAGAGTGCTTAGTGAATCAATTGTTGTACTGAGGCGCCAAGAGCCCATTCAAATCTTGGAGATAGTTGAAAATCTTAGAAGGCCTCAGGGGACTGGATGTAAGACAAGAGGATTAGTCTAAACCAGTATAAATTGCTTGTGTTGATTCCTCTATCTCTTGGTGAAATCTTTATGATCCTTATTCTCTTTATACATTCATGTTCTCGTTGTCTTTAAGCCTTAATTTTTTGTTAAAAAATTAAAACGCTAATTTTACCCCCTCTTGGGTGTATCTACTGTCATATCCTAAATTTTCCCTATCTACATAATACTGATATTGAAAAGAGGTTTGGAAAGGATTATGACGAAGATCAGAAGAAAAGATAAAGGTCAGATGAGTTTTGAAGAAAGAGAAGGACTAAAATGAAAATTAGAAAATGTTGAAGACAAAAGTGAAAGTAGAAACAAAAGTTGGGCCCTTAAGTATAATTTTCAAAAGTTAAGGGACTTAAATGCAAATAGCTAAAAGTTCAGGGGTCAAAGTGCAATTATTCAAAAGTTCAGGGACCAAAATGTAAATATGGAAAAGTTGAGCCAAAACAGGCCAAAAATGGCCAGAATTAGATCATACTCAAATTTTACCAGTAGATAAATAAAAATATTCTGGTCAGTTTAACATAACACAGAATTTTGATTTGAGGTTCCGATTAATTGATATAAATTCCTAAAGTCAGAAGGAATTATTGCAGTATTTTTCAGACCTCAGAATCAGATGAAACTTTATAGGAAATTCCTATATTTAATGTAAGAATTTATAATATTGACAGAGTCAGAAAAGGAATCCTGTAGAAGCCTTACAGGATTTTACGGTGAAATAAAATACCCTATAAATAGGATCGGGTGAGATTTATTGGGATTTGTGCCACAAAAGTAATGAGGCCAATGAGCCCATACCAAGGCCCAAATGGTGCCATAATGATCCCAATAAAGTAGTGAGATAGTATGTGGGCCAGAGTCCAGAGTAGTCCAGCAATAGTGCAAAATTACGAAAATACCCCTATGTAGCTAGAATGTGTCAGAAATGGATGGAGGGCATTTTGATCATTTTGGATAGGTTAAAAATGTCCAAGCAAGTCTAGGGGTAATTAATTAGAGCTAGTAAATACTCAGATGATGTTTGAAAAGACGATAATGCCCTTTGAGAAATTAAAGTAAAATCGGACACTGACAAAGTGTTAAAGGAAATGTAGGGAATTTTTATCAGGACTTCTAGGTCTCAAAAAGTTATGAGACTTTATAGGGAATTCATTTTACATTATAATGAATTTATAAAAATGTTAGAACTGTTAAAATAGGTGTCTAGCATTTATTTTAAAATCAGGGTATTTTAAGGGATATCGGTATAAGAAAAGTGCCTTGGGATTTATGGCAATTAGCTATTGGACCCAAGGAAGGCCTATGGCATCCCAAAATTTCGTCCTAGGGCATCCCAATAAGTCCCAAGAGTTGTCTTGGAGCCCAAGTGTAATAATGAATAATTTATGAATTTTTTAAAAGAAAAAAAAGGGATAAAGTGAGAATTATGGTTTGCACATGGTGGGACCCACACACCCACACACTTGGCATCCAAGACAAGGGGGAGGAGAAGATTTTTGTCATGAGGATTTATCTCGAGTTTTCTTGGAGAGTAAGCTTGATGTAAGAACAAATATGAGCCATTAGATCAAATACTGTAGAAAGTGATCTTGGCCATTCATTTTTCATGGAATTTTTCTATAAATACCCCCTTCATTTCTGCAGCAAACCGTAAGTTCATGGACCCTTGGGGAAACTCTTTCAAAATGAAAACTCAAGCCAAGACAAAGAAGATTCAAGGTTCCAAAGTTCAATCAAGCTAGAGATTAAAGGTAAGCAATCTCTCATAGCTTATTCTCCTTTGATTTGGGAGCTTGAACTTAGGGTTTCATGGGGGAAAAGTTAAATTTTCTATAAGGGGTGGTGCTGCCCAAATACTTTAGATGAAAGGGAAAAGAAGAAATTAAAGTTAGAAACATACGATTGAAGCTTAAACAAGCTAGTTATGTGGTTGGTTGTTGTATCAAATTGATATTCTTGACTTTGCCATGGTGTGCCCTGTTCGGTCTGCACTGTTCATGAGGGAATGAAATGGAATTTCAATTATTTAATGCTTCCATTGAGTTTATATGATGATTTTGTGTAGGATTGGAAAGGTTTTGAACCTTGGAAACATTAAAATCTCAAGGTTGGAGTCTTTGAGATTCCTTACAGTTACTGTTCACACACATGAACAGTGATTAGAATTTCATGATTTTGATAGTTCCAATAGTTTTAAAATGAAGAGTTGTGTGGGCTAAAGTAGAGAAACATTATAGGAAGTATTAGAATCAAAATAATAATTTTTTAAAGAATTGTATGCTTATGTTCAATTCTGCACAGCAGGCCATGAAGGAGATAGAATTTCATGATTCTAACCTCATAAATAAATTCAAAAAATAAAATTGTATAAGGTAAATTCAAGACATCAATTGGTTCAAGACCCAAGTGGATTAGTGAAGATTAGAGAAAGTTGTGACAATAAAGAGTGTAACAAAGTTAGTCTTGAACATGGTTGGAGTTCATGTGTCCTAATGAGTTATGTGATGAATATGAATGTGTTTAGGACCATGGAACATCCAAGAAGATGCCGTGAAGTGATGGACATAAAGGCTTCATGGTTGGAAAGCTAGGGAGCAAATGCTAAAGATCAAGAGCAAAGCTTAAGTGCAAGGTAGTGAACTTACTTCTTTATGTGCTTGATGTGGTATGCTTATGTGTTGAGATGTATATGATATTTTAATGATATTGTGACATGATAAATGTGTTGAATGTATTGTGAATAACATGTTTTCCATGACCATGCACTTTATGTAAAAGTATATAGCATAATGGCATGTCACTAATCAAAGAAAGTTTAATGAACTTACTTATCATACATTAGCATCCATCTTGCATATTTAAGTAGTAATGTTTGCTACTGAGATTCTCTAGAACCTCACTCTCCAATAACCAACCAATTTAGGTCAAGCATGATGGATAATGTATGCATGGAGAAGACCTAAAGCATGGAAGAAGAAAAGTGAAGTATTTAAGATGTTAGCATATTCTATGCACTTTCCATAAATGTCAAAGCCATGTAAAGTATATATTTATGTGATGAGATTGTATGAAACAATTATTGTATAACCCATGATGTATATTAATTCATAAAAGCAAAAGAGATGACTTATGTATGCTAGAATAATTATTGAAACTGAAAGAAAGGAATCTAAAAGGCTAAAACATAGGTCCTAAAGCAGTTTTGTTGTGGCTTCAGTTTGACCTAGTAAATGAAGGAATTATTTCATGAAATTTTATGAGCATGTATAACACATCCAGAGCTTTAAGTTCATAGGTAGAATATTTCATTTGGAAGTGTATATCAAGAGAAAAGAATTTCCAAATTAAGGGACTATAATCTGTTTCCAGAGTTTTTGACCAAATAAACAGTAAATTTAACGAATAAACTGTATTAATTGGATAATCATTTGGTTTGAAAATTTGTTTCCCTTAAATTTAAAGATGTTATCTTCACGTAGGTTTTTGAACTACTTTATTTTGATATTTTTATAATTAATTATGATTTTTTGAAGTTCGTTGCGTAATCTGGAATACTATATGAGCAGTAACCCAAGAAAGAGTAAAAATCCAGATTTGGCTAATGGACTTCCAAGGTCTTGTAAGTGGTTCTAAATGCTACTAAATGGTCCCTTAAATATATAAAAGTAAGGATGTTACATGTACCTAGTCTAACATTTAGTATCAGAGTAGGTCTCTTAATAAAGATCTAACAATCTTAAGAGAGATCTAGTATCTATGGCAAAATTTAGAGATAGCGTGTTGCTAGAAGGAAGCTCAACCATAAAGAGGCTTTAATAGAGAGGAATTTATGTTATAGAAAATGAGAATAAAGACCTTCATTGTCATATCCTACTTTTAACCCCTCAGAGTAGTATTTGGAAGCATTTGTAATTAGCGAAAGTATTACTTTGACTTAAAAATTAAAAAATTTAAATTCAATTATCGAGTATTCTTCATTTGGTAAATTCCAGATTCGCAGTCCAACTTTAAAAATTCATAACTAATTATACAAAACTCATATGAAGATGTTTCAAAGCTCTAATAAAAGCTATTTCATTTCTATTTAAGGAAAAATATGAAATTTAACATTTAATAGTCTATTTGATTCAGTTAAATCGGCCAAGTTTAATATTCAAATGGTAAATTTTAGAAGTTCCATATTCTATCTCTTAAATTTAGAATTTCATTTCTCTTGATATACACATCCAAATGAGGTGTGTTACATATGAATTTAAAGTTCTGGATGTGTAATACATGTTCATAAAATTTAATGGATCAATTCATTTGTTTGTTAGGTCAAACTGGAATCACAACGGAACTACTCTAGGACCTACGTTTTTACCATTTTATTTTCTTATTTTGATTCTCATAAATTCATCCAACATTTATAAACCATCAACTTTGGTTTTAATTCAGTCATACACATCATGTAAGTGTACCATAATTGTTTCATATATTTTCACCATATAAATAGGTACTTTACATAGCATTTACGTACATGGAAATTCATAGCATATGATAGGACATCAATTACTTCAATTTCTTTCTTCTATTCTTTAGTTATTCTCCATGCATATGTTTTCCATCTTGTTTATGGGAAGGTGAGATTCTAGGGAATATCAATAGTAAACATGACCACTTATATATGCAAGATGGATGCTAATACATGATATGTAATTTCATTAAACTTTCATTAATTAGTGACATGCCATCATGCTTAATGCTTTATATAAGAATGCATGGCCATGGGAAACATGTTATTCATAACATATTCAACATCATTTATCATATCACAACATAATTCAATCATCATATATATGCCAATACATAAGCATACCACATCAAGCACATAGAGAGTTAAGTCCACTACCTTAAAACTTTATCTTTCTCTCTTTGCTCCCTTTGTCTTCAACCAAATATTGGTTGCTTGCTCAACCTTTTTAACTTATTCTCTTAGGCATATCATGTCCCTAAACACAATTATATTGTGTATACAAATTATTAGAGCAATTACATAAATATTGTATATTAAATTCCTTAAAACCCTAACTCTCTTAACTTAATTTTTGGAGTTAATAGTTTAGCTTTGTAATAATTATTTCCTTAGACCAATCCTACATAATTTTGTCCAAGGAATCCAAATATAAGCTTAGATTTATGAAATCAAATTCCTTCCTTGACTTCTGTATAGAACTAAAATATACCTATATTACCAAAAATTATCATTTTTATTCAAATGCTTCCAATACTTGTTTCTCTACTTTACCCACTCAATTTTTTATTTTAAACTCGTTGAAGGTGTCAAAATCATAAAGTTCTCACATATGAAAAGTGATTCATACAGTGGTAGACAAAAACATAAAATCCTAATTGCATGCATTATACATTTCTAGGCCAATACTACTTGATTCTAGCTTGATAAAGCTTATCTAACATAAGATTCATCTTTCCCCTCTAATTCTAAATCCTGTCTAGCAACCAAGATGGAGACAAAAATGGTGTTTCAACCATCCAAATCTAAGAGAAATCTTCCTATAACATAATACAAAGATACTTATTTCTTGAATCATTACTTAATTGGCTCTTGGATTGCTTCTTCTTTTTGCTTAGATTTCATTTTGGCATCAACCTCCCCATGGTTCCTTTATGTTTGGCATGAATGAAGAGAAATATAGGGGTATTTATAGGCAAATATCCAAGGACATGAGTGGATAGGTTAATTCCAACACTATTTAATCTAATGATTGATATTTGCTCTTAATTCTTGACTTATCCTCCAACATAAAATCACATGCCAAAATTCTTCCTTCTCCCTTGCACATGGCGCTATTTGGACATGAGGAGGGTCCCACAAAGAAACCTCACATATTGTTGAATTTTTTCCTTTCTTATCTTTTTTAATAAAAAAATATAAAATTGATATTGACCATATGACAACTCCTTGGCTGTTGGGCTTCATTTTTTATGCAACTTTGGGCCCTCTTTAGGTCCAAACCAATATTTTGTACATATCCTAAGGTACTTTCTATATCGACTGTCACATCCTAATTTCTCCCTATATGTATAGTACTGATAGTGGAAAGAGATTTAGGAAGGATTATGACGAAGATAAGAAGGAATGATAAAGGTTAGATGAGTCCTGAAGAAAGAGAATGACTAAAATAAAAATTAGAAAAGGTTAAAGTCCAAAAGTTAAACTAGAAACAAGATTTGGGCCAAAAGTGGTAATTTTCAAAAGTTAAGGGACTTAAATGTAATTAAGTAAAACGTTCAAGGGCAAAATTGTAATTATAGAAAGATCAGCCCATAAAGGGTTATAACTGCCCAGAAGTATTTTAGTCCCATATTCCATCAGTAAATAGAGGAAGGTATGCTGGATAATCTGACATGGTACAGAAATTTTATTAGGGCTCCAGACAGTAAATATTTATCTGATAGTCTAAAAGTTATCTGAAATTTTATTAGATTTCATGGACTTCAGATATAAGTGGGCAAATTACAGGAAAGTGTTCCCTACAGTGTCAAATGTCCTGGATCTGATAGAACTCTGGAAGAAGTTCTGTATAAAAAGTTATTCACATATTAGTGAATTTTGACGGGGAGTTTGATAACACCCGTGATCCGATATTGGAATTTATCGATATGTAAGCCTAGATAGAATGAGATCAGATGACCTTATATATCGGCCCATGATGACACCAAGAAGGGTCCAAAACCCAGGGTACCAATCCATCAGTAGAAGGGGCCAGTGCCTAGGAAAAGTGCAAAATTACAAAAATGCCCCTAGATGCCCAGATTGTACCATGGATGGATGAAGGGCTCTTTGGTCATCTGGGACAGGATAAAAATGTGGTACATGGTATAAATATGATTATTTAGAGCCCAGATACTCCCTGAGGCAGTATACAGAAGGGTAAAATGATGATTATACCCTTAGGGTTAGTACAGTATAAGACAGGGAACTAAGGGCATTTCAGTCATTTCCTAAGGGATCTATAATTAAGTTGTGGCTAGTACAAGTATGTCAATGGTGTGAGAAGCCTAGACATTGATTTCCAAGACAGAATACATATCATGGCATATTATAAAAAATTAGGAACAGAAAGCAGTTTGGTTGCTGTGAAACTGCACCGATCGGTACCGGATTGGACTAGAATTTAGCCAAAAGCTTCCTACCATGATAATTTCGCCACATAAGCCCATGAAGTGTCCCTTGTGATGTCATGATGATGTCACAATTTACTTTATGAAAAAGTTAAATCTAAGATTGAATGTGGGTCTTTAGATCAAATAGTAACCAAATCAATTTTGGCCATTCTGAAAGGAAATAAAAAACTAAACAAATATCTTGCATTAATGAAAAGTATCCACACAACGTACACAACCCTATATTTATAGGCATACACAAGACTAATTACTCTACCAACCAACTATCCACGTAATAACCAATTATTATTATTACATTTTACTGTCTAACAGGCCCCCTCAAGTTTGTGACTATAAAGATCTATAGTCCCTAACTTGCATATAATTCTACTATTGTCTTCTTTTCCAAGAGTTTTAGTAAGTATATCTACTTGTTGATTTTTACTTCTGACATGTTCAAGGCTAATTACTCCTTCTTGTAGCTTCTCTAACAAAGTAACAGTCCACCTCTATATGCTTTGTGCACTCATGAAATACAGGGTTTGTTGCAATATAGATAGCGGATTGACTATCACAAAACACTTGTACAGGTTCTAGATTATGTATTTCCAGATATCTAAGCATTCTTGAGGACCAGACCACTTCGGATACAGCCTAACTTAGTGCTCTATATTCAGCTTTTGCTGAAGACTTTGAAACTGTTGACTGCTTCTTTGATTTCCAGCATATAAATGATCCCGCAAACTTTAGCAAATAACCAATTACGGATCTGCGTGTGTCAAGACATGTTCCCCAATCTGAATCCACAAAACATTCTAACTTGGTAGGCTATCCTGATGCCAATAATATCCCAAGTCCCGGTTGATTCTTGAGATATCTAACCACCCTTACTGCTGCATTATAGTGAGATCTTCGTGGCGTATTCATAAACTAAGTCCCTGCACCACAAAACACAAGTCAGGTCTTGTCATGGACAAATAGGATAATCTCCCTACCAATCTCCTATATACAGCAGGTTTGGGCAATAATGGATCATCAACCTCTTGTTTGGGATTTGCCATTAATCTCATATTCTTCTCCATTAGCACTGTAAGAGGCTTAGCTGCAGACAATCCCATATCAGTAATAATATCAAGAGCATACTTTCTTTGATTAAGAACTATACCTTTGTTTGACCTTGCCACTTCTATTCCTAAGAAATATTTAAGCTCTCCTAAATCCTTTATTCTAAACTTACTATGCAGAAATTGCTTTACCTCATTTATTTTATCAAGTATATTTCCAGTAATGATTAAACCATCAACATAAGCTAAGACCAAAGTTATTTCAGATTCACTTTTTCTAATAAATAAAGAATAATCATACTCATTCTATTTAAAACCTCCCTCCAATAATGCATTGGTGAGCTTAATGTTCCATTGCCGTGAAGCTTGTTTAAGCCCATACAAGGATTTTGTTAATTTGCAAACCTTGTTTTTTGTCAAATTCCTAAAACCTTGAGGTATTTGCATGTATACTTCTTCCTCCAAGTCACCTTGAAGAAAAGCATTGTATACATCTATTTGAAAGAGGGCCCAATCATTCTGGACAGCAAGAGCAAGCACAATTCTAATAGTAACTATTTTAATCACAGGGGAAAAGGTTTCAAAGTAATCAATTCCCTCTTGTTGACTATACCCTTTAGCAACTAATCTAGCTTTAAACCTGCCAATATTTCCATTAGAATTATATTTTACCTTAAAAACCCACTTACACCTAATTGGTGTCTTGTTTTTAGGTAAATCAACTAATTGCCACGTGCCATTTTCTTCTAATGCCTGTATTTCTTTCTGCATTACATCTATCCATCTAGGATCTTATGCAGCTTCCTGAAAGCTACAAGGCTCAACAATACTATCAATCTTAGATAAGAATACTCTATAATCTGAAGAAATATTTGAATAGCAAAGTGTGACTCCAAATGATACTTTACCTTCCTTTTACCTGTCACTGGATGTTGTTGTGAATCTATTGTGCATACATATCCGAACTGAGCCTTCTTTGAAGTCCATATGGCACAATGATAGTCTTGCATCCATGCAGGCGCTCTTCTTTCACGTACTAGTTTGACACTCTTAGTATCCATTTCATGTCCATTATCTTCTTCCTGAGTTTGAGGGTGTGTGCCATGTGTGTGTGCGCCTTGTGTCTCATGTGTAGTTGAATGCTCTATATGTTGAGATTTAAGTTCAGTTTATGATATATGGGTTGAAGGTGTGTGAAACTCATTATATGTAAATGATTCAAGTTTGAATGGATCAATCATGGTGTCATCATTAATCCCCTTTGATTGGTGCATAGAGAATCTTGAAAAGGATACTTGGATTCAATGAAAACAACATGTCGATTAACACACATAGATGCAGTTTTAATGTTATATAATAGAAACCCCTTTTGAGCATCTAAATAGCCCATAAAAACACAAGGATATGATCTGGGACCAAATTTGTCATGAGCATGTAAGTTAGTAGCATATGCAAGGCATCCAAAAACTCTAATCATGGATAGATCTGGTTGATAACCATACAACATTCATATGGGGTTTTATAACCTAGAATACGAGAAGGAGTTCGATTAATAAGAAATTTAGCAGTAGTAATACATTCACCCCAAAACTTCAAGGGTACTCCAGATTGAAAATTAAACTCCTTGCAACTTCTAAGAGATGTCTATGTTTTCGTTCAACTACCTCATTTTGTTGAGGAGTGTATGGGCATGTGGTCTCATGAATAACTCTTTTAGTACATAGATAAGACCGAAAATCATGACTAGCAAACTCAAGGACATTATCAGTACGTATCTTTTTGATTAAACCCGAAAATTGAGTAGAGACAAAGGCAAAGAAATTCTTTAAATGGAAAATGGCATCACTTTTATTAATCATCAAGAATGTCCATGTACAACGTGAAAAATCATCAACAATAGTAAGAAAGTAACGATACCCCTTATATGTGGGTTTTCTATAAGGTCCCCAAACATCAACATGAAGCAATTCAAAACAACAACTAGTCTTAGAAGAACTAGAGGTGAAAGGTAAACGAGTTTACTTGGAACGGGCACAAACATCACATTTATGAGGGTAAACAACAGAGACCTTAGCCTTAATCAAATCTAGGTGTTTCAACTTATCTATAGGTGCATGACCTAGCCACTTATGCTAAATATCCTGTGGGAAACTAATAGGCTCTTTCTGTTCAACATGCATAAGAGCGTCATTCTTGGTATTCCTAGTTATCACATATAATCCAGAGCTCTTTCTACCAATCAGTCTTTCTTTCCCACTTAAGATTTCCTGCAAGATATAACGATCAGAATGGAAAGACACTAAACATTCCATGTCAGTAGTTAAGCGTGAAACAGATATGAGATTGAAATAGCAACCAGAAGCAAAATAAACATGTTTAAGAATAATTCTATCTGCAATATGAACTGTGCCAGGGTGTGTGACTACCATTGTTTCACCATTTGGCATAGTGATTCTCCTAGGAGGCCCTACGTATCTATAAACACTGTCAAACATAGTGATACTGCTGGCAACATGACAAGTTGCCCCTGAATCAATAATCCAATCAGTTTCAAACAAGGAATTAGGGACAGCACTAACGATACCTGAGGTGCAATCATCAATATAATCAGCTGCCACTCCCACAATGGTGTCATCTGGCTTCCTTTTTAAGATATGAAGGATCTGATCATACTATAACTGTGAGATAGGCCCCTGCTCAGAGGCTGCAGCAATAGGTGAGGCTTGAGTATGTGATGAGATAGCGAGTCTCTCATGTTATCCAGCTTGGTTGACAGAAGGTTCAGTGGTTTGTTTCCCTCAAAAATTGGGAGGGAATCCAACCAAATGATAACATGTTTCCCTCTTATGTCCCTTACGGTGATAATATGAACATTCATCTTGACTCCTTCCATGACCTCATCCTCTTCCCTGTCGTCCGCCCGAGTCACCATAGCGGATCCTTCCAATGGATGATTGGGTGATTGAGAGAAAATTTCCCTTTGTGACTCGTCTTGAGAAATGAGAGAGAAGGCCTGGTTGAACGAAGGAAGAGGTGTCTGGAGAAGAATTTGAGTCCTCGCATGATCAAAGTTATCATTGAGACCAAGGAGAAATTGTAGTAACCTCTGTTGCTGTTGCGCTTTGAAATATTCTTGTGTAGATAAGCATTGACGGGATGGTGAAGGAACTAAACAGTCATACTCGTCCTAAAGATCTCTCAATTTTGTGTAGTACATTACTACACTCATAGTCCCCTGAGTCTGAGTTGTTATTGACTTGTGTAAGTAGAAAATTCTGGTTCCATCAGTTTTATGGTAACGTTCCTTAAGATCATCCCAAACCATTTGTGCACTCATAGAAAAGACCAGTCTATTGGAAATGCTCCTTTCAACAGAATTAATCAACCAAGAAAGAACAACTAAATTACAGCGATCCCACATACCTTGGAAAGCTGGCTCTTGCATCTCGCGAGTACATGATCCATCTATAAAGCCCAATTTATTCTTTCCATGAAGAGCTAATTGCATCGTCCGACTCCATAGCTCATAGTTATAAGACCCACATAATAGTTGTGGAACAAGTATGGTCACTTGGGTGTCAGATGGATACAAATGTAAGGGATGAGAGAAATCAACAGTCGGGGAAATATAATCATCCTTCCCCATTGAACCATATTCCCTTAACAACAGGGAATAGTTGGTGAAAGTCTAGTGAACTTCCCAAACTGTAGTGGTAGAAAGATGCCTAAGAAAGCAAATGGATGCGAAAATACTGAGGTATAATTACTTACTCCTTGCTGCTAACGGATGAAACTTCTAGAATCATGTTCAAGATTGCAACAGATCTCCACACTCAAGAGTTCTAACAACAATGAGCTCTAATTTGCAGCGGTGATGTCGTCAAAGAAATCAGTACAGTGATGGGCTGAGATCTCACGAGTCAGTGTTGCTGTGAGTAAACATTCTTCCAACCAAGAAATGACAATGACTCTTGGCTGGGATCTTATAGCAATGGGTTGAATCTTGAAAGGTTGGTGTTGCTGTGAGTATTCAGGAGCCCTAATGGCGGTCTCCCCTTTGTTGTTCCTATGTCACTCCTAACGAGGGGAGAGATGATATCACCTGACTAGAACCCACTTAGGTTTAAGAAGTCATTAGACTTCGACAAAGAGGCTGGCCCAAGAGTACATTGGCTCTGATACCATGAAAGGAAATAAAAAACTAAACAAATATCTTGCATTAATGAAAAGTATCCACACAACATACACAACCCTATATTTATAGGCATACACAAGACTAATTACTCTACCTACCAACTATCCACGTAATAACCAATTATTATTATTATATTTTACTGTCTAACACATTCATTTGTCATGAATTTTGGCTATAAATACCCCCTCATTCTTCATCAAAACTGTGGCTTCATGGACCCTTGGGGAAACTCTTGCAAAATGAAAACTCAAGCCAAGACAAAGAAGATTCAAGGTTCCAAAGTTCAAGCAAGCTAGAGATTAAAGGTAAGCAATCTCTCCTAGCTTATTCTCCTTTGATTTGGGAGCTTGAACTTAGGGTTTTCATGGGGAAAAGTTGAATTTTCTCTAAGGGGAGGTGCTGCCCAAATACTTTAGTTGAAAGGGAACAGAAGAAATTAAAGTTAGAAATAGAAGATTGAAGCTTAAACAAGCTAGTTATGTGGTTGGTTGTTGAATCAAATTGATATTCTTAACTTTGCCATGGTGTGCCCTGTTCGGTCTGCACTGTTCATGAGGGAAGAAAATGGAATTTCAATGATTTAATGCTTCCATTGAGTTTATATGATGATTTTGTGTAGGATTGGAAAGGTTTTGAATCTTGGAAACATTAAAATCTCAAGATTGTAGTTCTTGAGATTCCTTACAGTTACTGTTCACAACATGAACAGTGATTGGAATTTCATGATTTTGATGGTTCCAATATTTTAAAATGAAAAGTTGTGTGGGGTAAAGTGGAGAAACAAGTATGGGAGGCATTAGAATCAAAATGAGAATTTTTGAAAGAAATGTATGCTTATGTTCAAGTTTGTACAACAGGCCATGAAGGAGCTGGAATTTCATGATTCTAAGCTCATAAATGGATTCAAAAGAGGAAATTGTGTAAGGTAAATTCAATACATCAATTGATTCAAAGTCCAAGTCTATTAGTAAAGATTAGGGAAAATTATGATAATAAAGAGTGTAACAAGAATTAGTCTTGAACATGGTTGGAGTTCATGAGTCCTAATAAATTATGTGATGAATATGAATGTGTTTAGGACCTTGAAACATCCAAGAACATGTTGGGAAGTGATTGACATAAAGGGTTCATGGTTGGAAAGCTAAAGATCAAGAGGAAAGCTTAAGTGCAAGGTAGTGAACTTACTTCTTTATGTGCTTGATGTGGTATGCTTTCGTGTTGACATGTATATGTTATTTGAATGATGTTATGACATGATAAATGATGTTGAATGTATTGTGAATAACATGTTTCCATGGCCATGCACTTTTTGTAAAAGTTTATATCATGATGGCATGTCACTAATCCAAGAAAGCTTAATGAAATTACATATCATGCATTAGCATCCATCTTGCATATTTAAGTGGTAATGTTTGCTACTGAATTCCCTAGAATCTCACTCTCCCATAACCAACCAATTTAGGTCAAGTATGATGGATAATGTATGAATGGAGAGGAGCTAAAGCATGGAAGAAGAAAAGTGAAGTATTTAAGATGTTAGTATATGCTATGCACTTTCCATATATGTCAAAGCCATGTAAAGCATATATTTATGTGATGAGATTGTATGAAACAATTATTGTATAACCCTATGATGTATATGAATTCATATAAGGCAAAAGAGATGATTCATGTATGCTAGAACAATTATTGAAGGTAAAAGAAAGGAAATTGAAATAGTAAAACGTAGGTCCTAAAGTAGTTATGTTGTGTCTTCAGTTTGACCTAGCAAATGGATAAATTATTTCACGAAATTTTATGAGCATGTAGTACACATCCATATCTTTAACTGAATAGGTATAACATTTCATTTGGATGTGTATATCAAGAGAAATGAATTTCCAAATTAAAGGACTAGAATCTGTTTCCAGAGTTTTGACCAAATAAACAGTAAACTTCAATGAATAAACTGTACGAATTGGCTAATCATTTGGTCTAGAAATTATTTTTCCTAAAATTTCAAGATGTTATCTTCACATAGGTTTTTGAAACACTTCATTTCTAGTTTTCTAGAATTAATTATGATTTTTTGAAGTTTGTTGCGTAATCTAGAATACCATATGAACAGTAACCTGAGAAAGAGTAAAATTCTAGATTTGGCTAATGGATTTCCAAGGTCTTGTAAGTGGTTCCAAAGGCTACTGAATGGTCCCTAAGACGTATAAAAGTAAGGATGTTACATTTTGGTATTAGAGCATAGGATTCTTGCTTAAGAAATGCTCTGAATATATTATTTATGGACTAATATGAGGTTATTCCCATACCCTAACCCTAAGTAGTAAGTGTTTTGTTAAGGTAGGGTATGTTATGGGATGGTTAACATTGCTTAATTAAGCAAATGTTGTAGGAATATATATGAGATTCCATAAGGTAAAGTTAGAGGCTTCAGTTAATAAAGGAGACCCTAGACCAGTAATGATATATGAAGATCATCCCTCAGACAATGAAGACAGTTCAGCGAAGAGTATAGGGGATAAGTCAAGAAAGTCTACAGTAGAATACCCCATAGATGTTTCTCTAGACTCAAACCTGCAGTCTGGAGGTCATGTAGAGATGTAACCTGAAGCCGTGTATGCACCAGTTGATGTTGAGACTAGTGACTCTACACAGTATGAGTAAGTTGGAGTGCCCTCTAACCCTAATATAAGCTCTATTCCTCTAATGAGAGGACAGATTAAGGATGAGGAAGTTGAGTACTGGTACTAGATTATGGGTGGACTAGATATTATTCCTCTTTAACCAGAGTTTGAGGACAGAGATGTTATGAGTAATAGATAACAACCCCCTAATTCAGACATCCAGTCAGAGCCTATGACCATTCCTTTCTATTTCCAAATTCCAGGAATAGATACAGATCAGTGGTATGTTCCTAGTCCTAGTCAACCCCAGCCTTCTTTGTTAAAGACAGATAGTTTTGACCATATTGGTCTGAAGAAAGTTGCGGATAGTGGCTTACTCAGTCCAGGTCAAGGTATGGACAGAAGTAGATATTAAGAACAATTAGTTATCTGTAGTTCCTCAATGCCATAGTAGGAATGATAAACAGACATCTAGTAGTGGGCATTAACCTAATATACTTTAGAGGACTGGTATGAGATGATAGTAATTCAAGTGTCATATGTCATAGCCTAATTTTTAGGTATAGAAGCCCAGTATATAGCCTAAAAAAGGGATGATACTAGACCTTGTCAAGCAGAGGTCTCAATAAATAGAGAAAATTATGCTAATCAGTGTGATGCAACACAAAGTTCTGATAAGAGGTCCCAAAAGAGATATATTAATTTTTAAAGAAAGGAAAATCAATATAGTATTCTCTGGACCACAGAATCAGATGAAATATGGCAGTAAAATCCTATAATTAATCTAAGAATTTCTAAAACTGACAGAGCTCAAAAAGGAGTTCTGTAGAATTTATTATAGAATTTATAGTGGATTAAAATACCCGATAAATAGGTTTCAGGGGAATTTCTCGGGAATTAAGCCCATTAAGATAGGGGATCATACAGAGGGTCCAGAATGGCACCTTATAGGCCCAATGATATTTTTAGATAAGTATGTGGGCTAGGGCTAATAAAGATCGAGAAAAATGAAGAATTACGAAAATGCCACTGAAGGTATGCCACTGTGTTATGTCCTTGAGTCAGAGTTAGACGAAGGGCATTATGATCGTTTGACTAAGGTTAGACAGTTAAGAAAGGGTATCTGGATAGTTGACCAGGGTCAAGAGATACTATGGTAATATACGAAATTTTATGAGCATGTAGTACACATCCATAGCTTTAACTGCATAGGTAGAACGTTTCATTTGAATGTGTATATCAAGAGAAATAAATTTCCAAAGTAAGGGACCAGAATCTGTTTCCAGAGTTTTGACCAAATGAATAGTAAATTTCAACGAATGAACTGTACCAATTGGCTAATCATTTGGTCTAAAAATTACTTTTTCCTCAAATTTCAAGAAGTTATCTTCACGTAGGTTTTTGAACCACTTCATTTCTAGTTTTCTAGAATTAATTATGATTTTTTGAAGTTTGTTGTGTAATCTGGAATACCATATGAACAGTAACCCAAGAAAGAGTAAAATTCTAGATTTGGCTAATGGACTCCCAAGGTCTTGTAAGTGGTTCCAAAGGCTACTGAATGGTCCCTAAGACGTATAAAAGTAAGATGTTACATCGACTACCCTAAATTACCTTGAGTTTTTAGATAAATTCTATAGAGCTCTTTTAATGGTCTTGACATTTTTAGAAATTCATTTTACTATTAAATGAATTTCTTAAAAATTTTCATAATTTTTTGAGACATAGAAGTCCTAATAAAAAATCTATATGTTTCATTAAATCCTTTTATTGGCCTGTCCTTTTTCACCTTAAATTCCATAATAAATTCTACAGGATTCCTTTTTTATTTTTTTTTCATTCTTATAATAATTATAAGAATTTTCTACCAAATTTTATCTAATTCTGAGGTCTAGAAGATGATGTAATAGTTTTTGACTTCATAGATTAATATCAATTTTTGTGGACCTAAAACTGAAATTTTAAAAAATATGCCTGGCCTAATTACCATTATCTATTTATTGGTAAAATTTAGAACAGTAGCATTTTGGGACAGTTTTAAGCCTTTTCAGCTCAATTTTCTCGTAATCATATTTTTGCCCCTTAAATTTGACAAATTCGTAATTTGTCAAATTCTATTTTGGTCCCTTACTTCAAATTTTGAAATGTCATTTTAGTCCTTTCTAATTTAACCTATGAATTCACAAAACTCTATTTAGGTCCCTTGAATTCTTTATATTAAACTTTCATAAAAATGACGTTTGGTCCTTATGCTTTATAACTTTATACTTTTCATTTCTCTCTTCAACTTACAACTCATTTGATTATTATACTTTCTTCTAATCATCATCACAATCTTTTCCTTACCTCTTTTCTCTATCAGTCATCTATAAATAGGGAAAATCAAGATGTGACATTTATCAAAACTTCTAAGTATGGTATATGGGATATCATATGTAAAATCCTAATTTTAATTCTAAATATTTGAGTAACATTAGAATGGAATTTATTAAGTAATTTAAGGTTTAGAGTACTTCAAATATATTATTTTATATATAGAATTATAAAATTAAGAAATAATAAAAGAAGATTTAAAATTGAAGGTAATATGTATTTATTTGTATTTATATTGAGTTAAATTCAATTGTGTTATTTTATGGTAATTGGAAACTATTGTATAATTATTTGAGAGTAAAGAATTCATCCAAATTATATTCTCATACAAATAGAGCTTAATTATTTAAATTTTTAGATAATCTAAATAACTGATAATTAATTAAGAAAATAGATTTAGATAATATTTAATATTGAAATATGGTTTAAGAGTATTAGAAAGAACTTTAAATTTTTAGTATTTAGAAAAATTTGAGAGAGAGACAAAAAAATAAAAATGAAAGAAAAAGAAATAATTGAAGGAAAAAAGAGACAAAAAACAACAAAAACAAAAGAAGAACACACATGTGGTGATTCAGGAACAGGAAAAAGAAAAGAAAATGAAAGACAAAAATAAAAAAAATAGATATATATTATAATGGTGTGGGACCCAGACCATTATAATAATACCTATACTCGTCTCTCTCCCTCTCGACTCAATTTCTTCATTCTTCCTTTATCTTTCTCTTCTCAAGTCGCCGACAGTAGCAGTTTCTTCCTCTATACAAAATTTTAAATATTTTTGGAGCTTCATTCTTACTCCTAAAATCTTCCAACTATGATAATTAGTTCCCAAATATTTCTCTACTCAATGAAAGCTCTTCAGAAATATAATTTTTGTTGGGAGCAAAGCAAGTTTGAGGATTATGGCTTGGAACAAGTGTAGATTTTTAACAAATAAGAATTATATAATTGTAGAGGTAAGTAAATACTTGCATTTAATCGATTTTAGAATTTTTCTATTTGTATTATTTAAGAGGTTTAGAGTTAGGTTAAATGTTAAAGAGTAGAGATGATTTAATATGAAGATTTTGTTGATTTAATTTGAGTTTAATGGTTAGGTTAGTTTGTTAGACGTGTAATTGATATTTAATCAGTTTCGATTGTAGCTAGAGCTTGTAAATTTAAAATGGGTATTTTTTTGAAACCCTAGATTAGAGAAATTGGGAGTTTTGATCAAATTGAATAATTATGGGTTAATTGATAATGCAGATGAGTTATTGAAATTTAAGAATAATGTGATTTAATATTAAAATGAAGATTTAGATATTTTGAGTGAGATTTAGAAATTGGTGGTAAACTTTAAACTTATGTAATTAAATTGATTATTTATTTAGCAATTTGATTGGTGATGAAACTCAAGGTTTAACATATTAAATGTTAATTATAAGTTAAGGGATTTGAGGATTTTGTATAAATGGAGGATTTAGTAGTTGATTTAAGTAAATTAAAGTTAGAGTTTGATTGAAATTATGAATTATGCTTTTTGAGGTTGATTATGAAATGTAAGCACTTAAAATTTTAGGTGAAACTTTCAGGGTTGTAAATTTGGGGTTTTTGGATTGTTTGAGGAGTTTGATGTTAAATGAGAATTTATGAGTAAAATAAAGTTAAGACAATATAAGATTATCAGTAGAATGATAATTTGAGAAATCGAAGAATTGTAGATATTTTTCTTCAAATTAAAGCGGGCAAAGTTTGGGATTTTATGATGATTGGATTAAAAATTTGAGGTCATGAAGTTATTGGATGATAGAGTTATGATTGGGATAGATAAATTCAGTTATAGTATTGATTTAAGAATTTTATAAATAAAATAGAATTAGAAGAGAAAAGTAAATATTTATTTAAAAGTATATGTTGTGTCAAATTAATAATTTATTGATGCACATTTATACAAATGATGTAGATTGACTAGTGAATTGTGAACTAAGCATGGGACTCCTTATTTATGGTACTTTTATTAGCTTTGGCAAGAGGTAACCAATTTTCACTCATTGTGTTTGCTAATATGATGTTTGTGAGTGGTTTGATATATATAAATCTACTAATGATGATATGATTATATTAAAAAAATTTGATTGTTGATTTTATTAAAAATTATCTTGTTGGATTTGAAAAGTTTAAATGGAGATTAAAGACTTATTATATCTTGAGATTAAAATTTGAAGAAAGTTATTATTTCAAAAAAAAATCCTATTGTAATATTTATTGAAGTTATTGATTATCGAGCTATTGATATTTTGATTAGTACGATTATCTTGAGAATTATGTATATGGTAATTGGGATTGGTGATGATGAAGCTATCTTTCTACCACGTGGTATAGCCTCAATTAGAGCTCGATGGTTGACTTTTGTCCTACTAGTTTACTGAGGGACTTGGTCTACCTGTTTACCGAAGGGCTATGACACACCCACTAGTTTATCGAGGGCAATGAACCTATGGTCCAGTCTTGTGCTCTATGGATTTTGACCGATCCATAACACTCGACCAGTTAGCTTTTTAAGTGGCCAGACATATGCAGTTATCACTCGCCCAAAGGTTCAGTCGGTAGGTATAAGGCGGTTTGGTTCGTTTGATGGGAGGAACTGGGGTTATTTGATCATATTATGATAATTATTATTTTCTATCTCATGTATTTTATTAATTGTCCCACTTGATACCTCACAAGCACATGTTAGTAGGCATGATGAATATGATTGTTGGTTACTGAGACGTTTGTATTATTAACATTTTTCATGTGATAGTTTCGTACTAAGTCATCAAGGAAGGCTTTAGAAGTTTGATTAGTTCTATATCAATTGTATAGCCGCCTTCTCTTAATTTATGTGTGAAATATTTATATATTGCTACTCATTTTGCATACTCTGATATAATGAGATACTTTGTTTGGCTTTGCTGCTGGGAATGCATACTGGTAATGGGCTTGAGGCCCTAGGCAGTTACTTGTGATTTGTTGATTGTGGGTCCACTTTCAAAATGTGTAAGGTTGAGAATTTATTTAAGAATCTGTATTATACATCATCTCAGTTATGAAGTGGATTAATATAATGTTATTCCTGGGTTTGATGCATGGAGATCAATTTGAGAAGATTGTTAGGATAACTCTGATAGTGGTATTAATTGGGGGCTTGAACCTTATAACCATGTTAGTAGGATCGAATTCTTTCTAACATGGTTTTATATGCGAATTTTGTGTGAAACTCTTATATCCATGATAGTAGCCTTATATAAGTTTTACTTATTTATATCATGGATAACAGTTTCAAAATAAGTTAAACTATTTTAACTATGATAGTGCTTGAGCGGTGATTTTGTCATTTTCTATCATGGTTTACTCTTTAGAGGTAAAGTTTTCTCCGTAGTCATGATAATTTTCAAATGATTAACAAAACTTAATTATATCATGGTTAGTTTGTAACTATTTTTGGTAAAAATGATTTAATGTGGTTAATTATAGTTATGTAAAGGTAAATTTCACATCATACAAGGTGGGAAATATGTTCCAACAAAAGTCATTGATAGAGCAAAAGTTCCAAAGGAGCAAAGTGAATATAATGACAACGACAAAAAGATGATACTGCTGAATGACAAGGCCATCAATATTATAACATGTTTCTTAAGTCAAAAGGAGTATTTCCAGATGTCTAGTCTAGAAACAGTTAAGGAAATATGGGAAGCTCTAGAAATAGCCCATGAAGGAACCTCTGGTGTTAAAGAAAGCATAGTCAACGCTCTTAAAATTGAGTTTGAGCTTTTTAAAATGGCTGATAGAGAAAGCGTTAGGGATATAGAAGTAAGATTTTGACATCTCATAAACCATTTGATAGATCTTGGGCAATCATATAGCTCAAGAGATCAAGTACATAAAATTTTTGAAGGTCTTATGAAATAATGGAAGCCAAAGGTCACAACAATTGAAGAAGCTAAAGGCGAATCTATAAAGTCTTTCACCACTCTATTTGGAAGTCTAGCTGAATATGAGAACAGAATAGGAAAGGAATTGTTCTTAAAGCTCAAGAAAGTGTATTTATGATAAAGAGCTAGAAGATTATGAAATGGGTTTCATAGCTTGGAGATTCAAGAAATTCTACATAAATTGAGCAAGCAAAAATTCTCAACTAAAGAAAGGTGCTTCATCATTAAGGGAACTGAAAGATCATATTGAGTGCAAAAAGTTAGGCTATATCATAGCTGAATGTCCTCAATTCTCCAAGAAAGACCAAGAGAATAAAAGAAAAAAGTTTTAGAAGAGGAGAGCATTCACGTCATCAATCTAGGGAGAAAGCTCTTCAGAAAGTGAAGAGAGAGAATGATGAAAAAGTAAACATTTGTCTAGTCACTCAAGAAGAAAATGACTCAGAGATAGAGGAGGTAATAAATGTTGAACCTACCTATGATGAATTGTTCTCTAAATATAATGAATTACATTCTGAATTCATAAAATTAGCAAAATAGTTAGTAAACTCCAAGAAGATTCAGAGTTTATAAGAAAAGATAAGTGTGATATATGAGGTTGTATCAAAGTGCCCAAAGAGTGAGGAATCAAAGATGAAAAATAGAGTTAACTAAAACTCTCAAAAAATTCACTAAAGGTAGTGAAATGCTCAACATTATACTTGAGAATCAAAGATGTGTCTCTGATAAGTTAGTAAAGGATATCATCCTAATCTAGACAAACATAGAGCAAAGAAAAAGTTAGGTAACAAATCATATAGGCATTACTTTAGACATATTGTACATACATCAAACACATTTGCTCTATGTTCATATTGTAATAGCAAGGGTCACTCTTTTGCTTTTTGTTATCAAGACCTTACGGTACATTGAAATGGGTTCTAATAGACACTTAAGTACCTAAGGTAATCCAAACTAACTTAAAAGGACCCAAGAAAATCTGGGTACCTAAAGTCAAATAATTTTGTTTCAAGTTTTTCTTAAATCATCCAAGACCAAAAAATGGTATATTGATGATGCTTCAGACATATGACAAGAAGTTCCTCAAGTTTCATCATAAGGAATGTAGCAAATTAAGATTCAGAGGAAATCAATACGGGGAGATTGCTAGGATTGGAGAAGTTGGAAATAAAGAAGGGGTGAAAGTAGATGTATACTATGTAGAAGGATTATGCCACAACCTCTTCAATGAGGGTCAAATTGTGGATAAAGACAATTGGATCATCTTTGAATCAAAAGAATGCCTGATAGTATGAAAGAAAGATCTTCTATTCAATAAGGAAAGCTCGAAGGCAAAACTCTATGTTCCAAGGGACAGTAACTGTTATACTATTTCTATTAATTCAAATTCACTTGAAAACTATTTTCTTAGTAAATATAAAGAAAGTTGGCTATGGTACAAGAGATTAACTCATGTAAATATACGTCATATTTTAAAACTAGTTAAAAAAATATATAGTAATTGGTTTACCTGAAGTTAAATCTAAAATTAATATTATTTGTGAAGCTTGTCAAAAGGAAAACAAGTAAAGTCCTCCTTTAAATCAAAGAAGGAAGTCTCAACTAAGAGACCACTCCAATTACTCTACATGGATTTGGTTGGTGCATCAAGAGTCAAAAGTTTTAGAGAAAATGTAACATCCTTACTTTTATACATTTTAGGGACCATTCAGTAGCATTTAGAACCACTTACGAGACCTTGGAAGTCCATTAGCCAAATCTGGAATTTTACTCTTTCTCGGATTACTGTTCATATAGTATTCCAGATTACGCAATGAACTTTGAAAAATCATAATTAATTCTAGAAAACTCAAAATAAAGTGGTTCAAAAAGCTACGTGAATATGACATCTTGAAATTTAAGGAAAAAATAATTTCCAGACCAAATGATTAGCCAATTGGTACAGTTTATTCGTTAAATTTTACTATTCATTTGGTCAAAAACTCTGAAAACAGATTCTGGTCCCTTACTTTGGAAATTCATTTCTCTTGATATACACATCCAAATGAAACTTTCTACCTATGCATGTAAATATATTGATGTTTAATACATGCTCATAAAATTTTGTTAAATAATTCCTCCATTTGATAGTTCAAACTGAAGCCACAACAGAACTCCTTTAGGACCTACGTTTTACTATTTCAGTTTCCTTTCTTTTACCTTCAATAATTGTTCTAGCATACATGAATCATCTCTTTTTCCTTATATGAATTCATATACATCATGGGGTTATACAATAAGTGTTTCATACAATCTCATCACATAAATAGATGCTTTACATGGCTTTAGCATACATGGAAAGTGCATAGCATATACTAACATCTTACATACTTCACTTTTCTTTTTCCATGCTTTAGCTCCTCTCCATGCATACATTATCCATCATGCTTGACCTAAATTGGTTGGTTATGGGAGAGTGAGATTCTAGGGAATCTCAGTAGCAAACATTACCACTTAAATATGCAAGTTGGATGCTAATGCATGATATGTAATTTCATTAAGCTTTCTTGGATTAGTGACATGCCATCATGATATAAACTTTTACATAAAGTGCATGGCCATGGAAACATGTTATTCACAATACACTCAACATCATTTATCATGTCACAACATCATTCAAATATTATATACATGCCAACACAAAAGCATACCACATCAAGCACATAAAGAAGTAAGTTCACTACCTTGCACTTAAGCTTTCCTCTTGATCTTTAGCATTTGCTCCCTAGCTTTCCAACCAATAAGCCTTTATGTCAATCACTTCCCAACATGTTCTTGGATGTTTCAAGTTCCTAAACACATTCATATTCATCACATAATTCATTAGGACTCATGAACTCCAACCATGTTCAAGATTAACTTTGTTATACTCTTTATTGTCATAACTTTCCCTAATATTCACTAATCCACTTGACTCTTGAATCAATTGATGTCTTGACTTTACCCTACACAATTTCATCTTTTGAACTCATTTATGAGCTTAGAATCATGAAATTCCAGCTCCTTAATGGCCTGCTGTACAAAATTAAACATAAGCATACAATTCTTTCAAAAATTCTCATTTTGATTCGAATGCTTCCCATACTTGTTTCTACACTTTACCCCACACAACTTTTCATGTTCAAACCATTGGAATCATCAAAATCATGAAATTCCAATCACTGTTCATGCATGTGAACATTCAAGAACTACAGTCTTGAGATTTCAATGTTTCCAAGGTTCAAAACCTTTCCAATCCTACACAAAATCATCATACAAATTCAATGGAAGCATTAAATCATTGAAATTCCATTTCCTTCCCACATGAACAGTGCAGAATGAACAGGTTCACTCTTGGAAAAGTCAAGAATATCAACTTGATTCAACAACCAATCTCTTAACTAGCTTGTTTAAGCATCAATCATAAGTTTCTAACTTTAATTTCTTCTTTTCCCTTTCATCTATGGATTTTGGACAGCACCTGCCCTTAGAGAAAACTCAACTTTTCCCCCAAGAAAACCCTAAGTTCAAGCTCCCAAATCAAAGGAGAATAAGTTAGGAAAGATTACTTACCTTTAATCTCTAGCTTGCTTTAACTTTGGAACCTTGAATCTTCTTTGTCTTGGCTTGAGTTTCCATTTTGCAAGAGCTTCCCCAAGGGTACATGAGCTTATGGTTCTGAACCAGAATTGAGGGGGTATTTATAGCCAAAATCCAAGAAAAATGAATGGCCAAGATTGATTTGATTACTATTTGATCTAAAGGCCCACATTTAATCTTGGATTTAACTTTTTCATAAAATAATAATTATGAAATCATGTGGGACCCCTCAAGGGACACCTCAAGGGGTTAGGTGGTGTGTTCATGGTGTAAGGAAGCTTCTGGAAAAATTCTAGTCTAATTCGATACCGATCGGAGCAGTTTCACAGCAACCGAACTGCTTTCTGTTCCTAATTTTTTTATAATATACGAGGATATGTATTCTGTCCTAAAAATCAATGTCTAGGATTCTCACACCATTTACATACTTGTACTAGCCACAACTTAATTACAGATCCCTTGGAAAATGACTGAAATACCCTTGGTTCACTGTCTTGCACTGTATTAACCCTAAGGGCATAATCATCATTTTACACTTCTGTATACTGCCTCAGGGCGTATCTGGCTCTAAATAATCATATTTATACCATGTGCCACATTTTTAACCTGTCCCAGATGACCAAAATGCCCTTCATCCATCCCTGGTACAATCTGAGCATCGAGGGGCATTTTCATAATTTCACACTTTTTCTGGGCACTGGCCCCTTCTACTGATGGACTGGTACCCTGGGTTTTAGGCCCTTCTTGGCATCATCATGGGCCTATAATGAGGTTATCTGATCTTATTCTATCTAGGCTTACATGCCGATAAATTCCATTATCGGATTACGGGTGTTATCAAACTCCCGTCAAAATTCACTAATATGTGAATAACTTTTATACAGAACTTCTTCCGAAGTTCTGTCAGATCCAGGACATCTGACACTATAGGACACACTTTCTTGTAATTTGCCCACTTATATCTGAAGTCCATGAAATCTGATAAAATTTTAGATAACTTTTAGACTATGAGATAAATATCTACTGCCTGGAGCCCTAATAAAATTTATGTATCATGTCAGATTATCCAGCATACCTTCCTCTATTTACTGATGGAATATGGGACTAAAATACTTCTGGGCAATTATAACCCTTTTCGGGCTGATCTTTCTATAATTACAATTTTACCCTTGAACTTTTTACTTAATTACATTTAAGTCCCTTAACTTTTGAAAATTACCACTTTTAGCCCAAATCTTGTTTCTACTTTAACTTTTAGCCTTTAACCTTTTATAATTTTCATTTTAGTCCTTCTCTTTCTTCAGGACTCATCTAACCTTTATCATTCCTTCTGTTCCTCGTCATAATCCTTCCTAAACCTCTTTTCACTATCAGTACTATACAGATAGGGAAAAATTAGGATATGACAGGAAACTTATATCCTCTGGTGATAGTTGATGAATTTTTGAGATTTACTTGGACTTTCTTTCATCCAAAGATGAGACTTTTAATGCTTTTGTTATATTTGCCAAAAAGGTACAAAATGAGAAAGGTAACTCTATTGTGTATATTAAAACTGATTATAGGGGAGAATACAAAAACGCTAAAATTAATGAATTATGTGACAAGTATGGGATAGATCATAACTTCTCTGCACCAAGAACACCCTAACAAAATATAGTTGTTGAAAGGAAAAACAAAGTCCTCATTGAGATGGCTAATGCTTAATGACAAAGGTGTCTCACAAGTTTTCTAGGTAGAGGCTATGCACATAGAAAGTTACATAACCAACCAAGCCTACATCATACCATTACTCAACAAGACATTATATGAGATCTACAAATGATGCAAGCTTAATCTCACTCGTATGATGATCTTTGAGAGCAAAATTTTATCCATAACAACAAAACAAAATTGGGTAAATTCGATCATAAAGCTAATGAGGGTATTTTTCTTGGCTAATTAAATTGTGTAAAGCAAATAGACTTTTTAATAAAATAACTTTTGCAATAGAAGAGTATGTATATATAGTATTTTCTAAAACAAGCAATTTCAAAGCATCTATGATAACTGTCGTTCTAATTATCAAACAAAACTAAGCTAACCAATAGTATATAGAGGCTAACCTAGGTTGATTCACAAGGAGCTTAGATGGATGTCAAGATACCAAATTAATCTAATGAGCCACAAATTAACAAGTTAAAGAGATGGTGTTTGATGAGATTTTATCTAACTTCTTAAAGTAAATCCTATGCTATTGTTTATGCTTTTTAAGTATTTATGATGATAAGATGAATGAATGACAAGTGTGTTCCCTTGGAGACTATATTTCCTTCATTATCCACATAATATAAGAAGTTAAACAGATGAATTAGAATATGTCAGCTAACAACTCGCTAGCTAAATCTCAATCAAAGCTACAACTCGTAGACATCAAAAGAGATTATGAATCATTCAACTCAGATAGAAGAAGATGAATTAAACATATATAACTATACTCTATTTTATGATTACTCTAATTAATCACAGCCACGTCCAACTCGATCCAAGGATGAAAATCAATCAAAGTATCAATAATGCATAAATAAGAAATCCAACTCAATTTCCTACTTCTTTGTCCTATACTAACTCTAATTGAATCAATAAACCAGCAATAACTACATCAACTTGATACAATTAAATTTGATTTAAGACACAATGAACTCCATGTTTAGCTGAAGGATTCAGGTTCAACATTATCTCTAAGAAAGCACAATAGCTTAGCCTTGCATTACCATATGAACTTTAGCAATAACAGAAAACATAGCAGCAATCATGATGAATATGGAAGAAGAAGATGAAGATGAAGATGATAGCTACACTTTCCTCTGGTTCTATTGTCTAGAACAGAGGAAAGTTATAGAATAGAAATAGAAAATGGAAATGGAGAAGGAATGAAAGGAGAATGGCGTGACTGGTGTGGTGGAATGAAGGTGAAATTAGAGATGTAGGTGGTATAGGCGTGAATAATGATTTAGAATGATCCCCTTTCCAATGCTGATATATGGCAACCTTTATAGCAGTGCGGGTGAGTGAAATGGACTGAATGAATTAAATAGCAATTGCATGAATTTGTTACAGAGCATGTGTGAATCACCAAATTGATTATGTTATGCTACACATGTGCTATGATGCATCAATTATGGCCTGATCACGTGTGCATCTTATTTTCCCCTTTTTTTGCAGTTATAGCGTGAACATGCAATCAATCCTTGAAGCACATTCCTACTTCTATTTAGCCCATGTGGTTCTATTGTAACACATGTGTCTTCAAATAGCAACCCACTTGCTCCTATTAACCATGCACTTAATTCTGGTATCAGCTTCTTCAATCTAGCACATGTCTAATGTCCAGCTATCAATTAATCTAATATGTTGATTGGTCACTAAAAAATAGAAATTTAATAGATTATTTATCCAATTAATCACTAAAATCAAATCAATTAATTTTCACTTGCTCTATTTTAATTTTATTAATTAATTGCTCATAATATTGGTAAATAGGGATAAAATCAATAATAAAACTAACTTTAAACACACTAAAAATCACTATAAATATGAGTTTATCAACTCCTCCACACTTAGCTTTTGTACTTCGAGCAAAATTATCGATCAAAAATGAAATTCAAACGCTCATGTTCAGCAAATTTAGCAAAATAGATTTAGCATAAGAACTTGTAGTCATCAACCTTTTCCCTTCAACTGGCAATAATCCAAACTAATCTCATATCAATCAAAGAATCTAACTCATGCAATGAAATCATAGTAAGCAATAAGGTGAGATTTCCTCACAAGGTGTAGTGTTTCACTTATTATCTTATCAAGGTAATTTCACTCAACCATCTTGCTTAAGCTTCCTAGAGGCTTGTAACCATCCTACATCTCCACCACTACTTGCCACAAGTGTTATGAATTCAAGGGTCTTTATTGGGTTATAATATTGGAATTGCTAAGTGATGAAATGGAAATGCTTGTCAATAATTAATGAAATACTACATATGATCGGATTTCTTTAAGCTATTTCAATACTTTTTCATAATTTGAACTTGCAACTGCAGAAAGTACCCAAGTCACCAAATATTTCCTTTCATACAAGTTGAATATCATATTTTTTCCATCTGATCTATCTCTTCTTTCTTTCTTTCTTTTTCTCTCTTTTCTGTACTTTTCTTTTTGCTTTTCTCTTTTTTTCACTATTGAACCAGATAGCACGTATATTGAATTTTAGATATCCAACAAGTGGTGCAATTTATAAGTTATTTCACAATTTAAAACTTACTATAGTAGCAAAAATCCTTTATAGCATTCATTAAGCAAGGATAAAATTTTGAAAGAAAGTGAAGGTCTCAAAGGGGTAAGCAAAGGATTTGATTTTTATGTGGCTACTATTTAGTAAAGAGGGTTTAGCAAGAAATGCCCTTATGATTCCATAATTTCTAGAAGCTAATGTGGTTTTGAATCAAGGATTGAGACAAGTTCTACAAAGTTACAAAACTAGGCAGTGTCACACAATGTAATGAGTATTTGTTATTAGAGGCTCAAATTCCTTCCATCTAGCTTACTCACCCTAATCATCTTACAATAACAAGCTTACATGAATATTAACTAAATACATGAGATCAATCATTAATGCTACACAATTTCTAATAATCAATCCATAAAACAAGTAATTTTTTAGTTGAGGATCACTTTTAGTCGCGATAAACAAGACTTCAGGTCGCGATTGTATTTCACAGAGAGGAAATTTTTAGAAAACAGGGAAGATTGGTCGCGACGATCATGTACAATAATCGTAACGCATGATCATAGGGAGTAATCTTCATAAATACACAAGCTCAGGTCGTGACCAAGTGTCCATCCTGTCACGACCAAAATTCATAGAGTTATAGTCATGACAAAGATAAGGATAAATCACGACTAAAATATCACATACAGGTAATCATCAAAAAGTAAGAAATTTGACATCACAGATAGGTAAACATCACGACTAATTTCATAGAGAAGAAATTTGACATTTTTGCAAATATAAGTAGCGATAAGAACATCACAAGGTTGCGACCAAAGTACAGAATCATAGCAAGTATCTGATTTTATTTACCCCATTTCATAAACTACTCCCCCACACTTAATTTCTACATTTTCCTCAATGTGAAGAAGTAGAGAAACACATGTAAAGGCTAAAGTAATGAAGAGGACAAAGCTGAATTAGAATCCAAGATAAACACTAATTTTCATCTACCCTACTGACTTGATCTCCTTCCCCACACTTAATCACAAATATCAGCACAAGTATATAAGTAAAATAGTGTAAACCAGACTATTTTAAGTGGGGAAACAAGGAAGGAGACAACCTAAGTGTCAGGGAGTTTGAAGTTCTCCTTGTATAGCTTGAATAATTGGCCATTAACTTGGAATGATATACCATCTACTTCATCCTGTCTTATTGGTATCGCCTTTATCCATCCCAAGAGATAATCTCAGCTAGCAGAATATAGGCATATCCAACATATAGTGGGAATGGTCTTGATGATATAACTAATGTATTATCCATCTTTGTCCCTATAGTGAAATTTTCAACATCTATGTTTTTACTTGCACATTTGTCATGTTTGTATTCTTCATACAAAAGGTCAGTGACATATAAAGAAATTTCATATTCAAACATATCATTCTCAGAATTTTGGAGCAATAACTGATGTTCCTTTTGTTAGAAATTGTGCCCTAGGGGCCAATCATTATCTCATGAATATTGTTGATTTATGAATTTATTAATTGTGTTGTCATATTATTTGCATGTTTACTGTGATAACCATCCTTGGATAACTCATGATCTTATCATAAATGTCCATAGTCGGTCATCTATGTGGGAGCAGAGATGAAATAAGACTAGTATGACTTTGAAGATATATAGAGATTTAAATCAATGTCATAGGCACATGTAAGAGTACAAGGTGATGGACCGACCCGCTATGAGAGAGCTGTATGAGTTAAGTCATAAGCTTCTCTCATATACAATCTACGTCACTATGCCTTTTGACCTGAGATCATCATGGATTCCTACATGACAAATGCTCAGATTTGACCTAGTCAAAAGTCACTTTTCACCAAGTGATTATAAAGACTATGTTCGGGCTTAGTAGTTTTCCATGCAGAGGAATGTGAATGGTCAAGATGGAATTTGTCCCTCACATTTGTAGAGAGATATTATTGGGCCCTTCGATGAGTGAGTCTGAGAAATGTATGGCCATACTGTAATGGAAAGGTAATTCTATTCCTATAGTCAGACTACTCAGGGATCAAGAAAGTAACAGTTAGAAATAGGAGGATGACATTGTCCATGCCTCATCCATGACTAAAATATCGTGTGACAAAAGGGACATGATATGGTTGTATAAAAGGTTACATTATTTATCGATCCTCATATGATTTGGGTAGTCGTGATGTCTTGCTAGAGACCGCTTATGACTTGTGAGTCAGTATAGTAAATGGCCCACTGCCAACTTCATATGGGCCTACAGGGTTGCACACAAAATAGCCTAACACGAGCTATGATATCCAGATTCATTGAATCTAAGACATGTCCAGATTCAATGAATGATCTAGGGTGGATGTATATATTTATTTCTATTTATATTCGTATATATATAAATTCATATATATACATTATATATAAGAGATATTTACAAGATTTAATTTATAAGGATAAATTAAATCTCTATCACGTTTGAATTTAAAATTCAAATTGATATGATATCTCATATAAGAGATATTTACAAGATTTAATTTATAAGGATAAATTAAACCTGTATCACATTTGAATTTGAAATTCAAATTGATATGATATCTCAAACTTGATTTATGAGAATAAATCAAATATAATTCTGTCTTATCTTTATTTTAAATTAAATAAATAGGTAAATTAAATCTGTGGGACAGATTTAATATAAACACTATTTATTGAATTAGTTTCTTATCAAATTATACAATATATGATATTGTATTAATTTCAGAATTAATATAAGATTAATTCCAAAATCTAAGGTTGTTGCAACACGAATAACATCCTATGTATCTGACATTTAGGAGCTACAATTTGGATACAGCAAAGGGTGAACGGGAATCCACAAAAGGTTTGCAGATAAGAAACTGTCAAAATAGAGACGGAGAGGACGAATTCTTGAGTAAGCCCTACAGGGACAGGAGGCGCTAGCATGTCGTTCGTGGTTAGAACGCTATTCGTGTGGATACCAGTAAGGAAAGCCGACTTGAGTCGTCAACTTCTTGCGATCGAAAAGAGATCACGAGCCACGGAGAGAAGCTGTGAACGTTGCAACCAGAAGCTGACAAAGTCGCAACTGAATACTGAGGGTAATACTTATTTCCACTTGACTTAAACACATACGATAGATCCTGGCAGGGAATGGAAAATTTTTTAAGTTAATTTCCGCTACGTGTCTTCCAATTCCTTACAGTGGTATCAGAGCCATGCCATTTTGTGTTTGAGTTAGGTATGATTGTTGATACATATGATATGTGTTAGACTTCGTAGCCGATCATATGATAACATGCATTTTATGTGTGACATATAAGGAATCCATTTTATGTGTGACAGAAGGAATCTGAAAGGGAATTGAAATCGGTAGTGCGTGCTAATTGATTTGATCAATTAATAATGATGGGGGTCTAAGAAAATCGAATTCAGATTCATGATTATTTATGAAACAAAAACAAAATTCAATTAATGGTAACATAATTGTGGCTACCTGTTCATAGCGCAACATGTTCGTGGCTACCTATTCGTAGCGCAACATAATCGTGGCTACCTGTTCATAGCGCAACATAATTGTAACATATACTATTTTGTGAATATTTTAGTTTTGAAACATTAATTGCCTTTCATTTAATCTGAATATTGATTCTTGAATGTCTGGGTATGGTAAACAATATGGCTCTAGATTGTAAGTGTTGTAATTTTTAAATACGGCATGTGTGTCGTGCCTTCCTCTATATACTCTCAATGTACCTTCTATTCTCATCTCACTCCCCTCGAATGTTAAATGAGGTTTCTATATGTAATTTCCCTTTTCTTACTAGAGAGTTTCTCTCATTGGCTTGAGGGGACTTAGGATAGGTGAGCCATATTGTATCATGTTTAAAATTATGCATCTTGTGATTATATCAGCACATGCATATTACTTGTATAAGATACAAATTGAGAAACATGCTTTCTTATAAACCAGATAGTTAATTAAACCCTCTAAATGAGATCTTAAGTCATAATGCCGTCAATTTATGAACACTTGTCAAAACCTCGATCGCTCAATTGTAGACTCCACCAAAGTGGGTGCATTTGAGTTATCTTGGGGAGATAAGCAAGAGTAATGGTGCTACTCTTACATGTTTGTTATTGTTTGACTTAATTGAGATTAACAAAATAGTTTTTGGTCTCAAGGCATTAGATGGGATTAAAACATGCTAGATCATATGATGATAGAATCCCATGAATATCTAAGAGTTACATTTGATGTAATTGGTAAAGGTGTTACTTACCTAAATAACCTAATTTAAGCGTCCTGCCAAAGCGGACTTAAGTTTAA
This sequence comes from Leucaena leucocephala, assembly GCA_037074615.1. Lineage (NCBI taxonomy): Eukaryota > Viridiplantae > Streptophyta > Magnoliopsida > Fabales > Fabaceae > Leucaena > Leucaena leucocephala. The sequence goes on from CM073519.1 coordinate 18,896,931, forward strand.
GCCAAATATGAATCTTAGCCCACTAACTATTGCATTGAGGGTTGTTTATTTAGTGGGAGATTGCTAATTCAATTGCATATTTTAATTGTAGAATCATGATGACTAGTAATACTGCTACATTATCGCTACGATCTGTCCTTGAGAAGGACAAACTCAATGGGACAAACTTTCTTGACTGGTTTAGGAACTTGAGAATTGTTCTCAAGCAGGAAAGAAAGGCACATGTCCTAGATCAACCCATTCATGAGGAGCCAGCAGCCAATATTCCTAGAGCTCAGAGAGATTCTTACACGAAGCATAAGATAGACTCTGTCAATGTGGGATGCTTAATGCTAGCCACCATGGTTCTAGAGCTCCAAAGAGATCTGGAACACATGGAGGCTTATGAGATGATTGTGCATCTCAAGGAAATGTTCCAGCAACAGGCAAGGCAAGAGAGTTATGAGACCACTAAGGCCTTATATTCCTGCAAGATGGCTGAAGGTGCATCAGTCACTACTCATGTCTTAAAGATGAAATGGCACATTGATCACCTTGAGAGGCTTAGATTTCCCATGAGCCAGGAGTTAGCTGCGGAATTGATCTTCAACTCACTCCTAGAAAGTTATGACCAGTTTGTCATGAACTACAACATGAACAACATGGAGAAATCTATTTCTGAACTACATAGGATGCTTAAAACTATTGAGCCGAGTCTTAAGAAGAAGCCCAGTATTGTTTTGATGGTTCAGAAAAAGAAAGGCAAAGGCAAAGGGAAGGGTCATGGCTCATCAGGTAAGACCAAAGAGTTAGGCAAGCCCGAAACCAAGCCTTCACTAAAGAAGAGAAAGCCTCCGAAGGAAGGATTCTGCTTCTTCTGCAATGAACCTGGTCATTAGAAGAGGAATTGCAAACTCTACCTCGAAGATCTGAAAAAGAACAAGAAGGGTAGCGGCGCTATCGCTTCAGGTATTTATGTTATAGACATTCATCTTTCTACTTCCACCACATGGGTATTAGATACTGCATGTAGTTCTTATATTTGTACAAATGTGCAGGGACTAAAGGACAATAGGAAGCTAAAAAAGGGTGAAGTTAACTTACGAGTTGGAAACAGAGCAAGGGTTACTGCGTTAGCTGTAGGCACTTATGAATTAGTTATGCCCAATGGGCTTTTGTTAGTTTTGAACAATTACTATTATGTTCCTGCTTTAAGTAGTAACATAGTTTCACTTTCTTATTTTTATAAGGAAGGTTTCACTTCCATTGCTGGGAATAGTAGATGTTCTATTTATCATAATGATATTTTCTATGCTCATGGTGATTTGCATGTTGATCATTACATATTAAATTTGGAACAATCCAATCATGGAAATATCTATAACATAACCACCAAAAGGGTTAAACTAAACAATTTGAATCTGACATACCTCTGGCACTGTCGTCTGGGCCACATATATGAGAAATATATTTCCAAACTCCATCAAGATGGATTTCTAAACTCATTTGATTTTGAATCATATGACACTTGTGAGTCTTGCTTGTTAGGAAAGATGACAAAGTCACCTTTCACTGGGAACAGTGAGAGGGCCACTAATTTATTAGGCCTCATACATACAGATATGTGTAGACCGATGAACATAAATGCCAGAGGAGGTTATTCATACTTCATAACATTCATAGATGATTTTAACAGATATGGGTACATCTATCTGATGAAATATAAATTTAAATCTTTTAAAATGTTCAAGATATTTCAAAATGAAGTACAAAACCAGCTTGGCAAAATAATTAAAGCCCTTCAATCTGATCGGGGTGGTGAATATTTGAGCCAAGAGTTCATTGATCATCTTAGAAGTTATAGGATAGTCTCACAATTGACTCCTCTAGGGACACCACAATGGAATAGCATTTCTGAATGGAGGAATCAAACACTATTAAATATGGTTCGATCCATGATGAGTCGAACAGATCTTCCACCCTCCTTTTGGGGCCATGCCCTAGAAACAACTACGTTCACACTCAATCATGTTCCATCTAAGGCAATTGAAAAGACTCCGTATGAGATATGGACTAGGAGGACACCTAGTTTGTCTTTTCTCGAGATTTGGGGATGCGAGGTCTATGTTAAGCAACAAGCCTCAGACAAATTAGCGTCTAAATCCTTAAAGTGCCTTTTTATGGGATATCCTAAGGAAACCAAGGGATACTATGTCTACAACCCCGCTCATAACAAAGTGTTTGTTGTCAGAAATGGTATCTTTCTCGAACGAGAATTTATCTCTAAAACAACCAGTGGGAGCAAGGTAAACCTCAAAGAAGTTCGAGAGCCATAAGACATCACAGAACTATAGATGGAAAATAGAGAAGACTCACAACAAGTTGTTGAGACTCCTCAAGTCACACAAGGTCCATGAAAATCAATAGGACACAACTTCAGCCTTAAAGATATGGATTTCTGATCTCTGACAGTCGTGATGTGTTGCTCATTGAGCATAATGAGCCAACTACCTATCGAGAAGCTATAGTGGGACTAAACTCTGAAAAATGGCTTAATGCCATGAAGTCTGAGATGCAATCCATGTACGACAATCATGTTTCGACCTTAGTCGACTCGCCTGAAGGGGTAAAAACTGTCGGGTGCAAGTAAGTTTTTAAGGAGAAAACTGACATGGATGTCAATGTAAATGTCTTCAAGGCAGGACTGGTTGTAAAAGGATTTACTCAAACTCATGGTGTAGACTATGATGAGACCTTTTCCCCAGTTGCAATGGCCAAATCAATCAGAATCCTCTTTACCATAGTAGCATATTATGACTATAAAATATGGCAGATGGACATCAAGATAGCCTTCCTTAATGGAAAGCTCCTTGAGGATGTGTACATGACACAACCTAAAGGGTTTGTGCATTCTGAGGACTTTGGTAAAATGTGCAAGCTTTAAAGGTCCATTTATGGACTGAAGCAAGCCTCTCAGAGTTGGAATCATCATTTTGATGAAGTAGTCAAAGAGTTTGGATTTCTTTAGAACATTGATGAACCTTGTGTGTACAAGAAGGTTAGTGGGAGCATAGTTGTGTTTTTGGTACTCTATGTCGATGACATCCTACTTATTGGGAATGACATTCCTACCTTACAGATTGTCAAGTCTTGGTTAGAAAAGTCTTTCTCGATGAAAGACTTGGGCGAAGTCACCTGCATCCTAGGAATCAGGATCTATAGAGATAGATCTAAAAGACTTCTAGGACTCAGTCAGAGTACATACATAGACAAAATACTGCATAGGTTCTCTATAGTAGATCTTAAGTCCTTGAAGTTAGAGCAAACATTTATGTTGATGGAGTTTATATTTGAATTTATCACATTAATTCTCTTTATTATCTAAGATACTCCATCATCTTTTACAGCAGTAGGCAATTCTATAACTCTAGAAGATTTAGCCACTTGTCTATCATTGTTGAATCTGTTCTGCCCATAATTCTTGTCTGCACCTCTATCCCACCATCTGAGATTAAGATGATCTCTCAATCCTTCAATATATGTGTTGTAGTATAGATTCCTTTATGGATATTGGTTTGATTTGTTTTTATAGATGGTTGATACATCTGGACAGTGTGTAGGACAATTGATAATAGTATGCATAGGAAAATAACACAGCTGATGTCATATCCTAATTTTTCCTATCTGTATAATATTGATAGTGGAAGGAGATTTGGAAAGGATTATGACGAAGATTAGAAGAAATGATAAAGGTTAAATAAGTCTTGAAGAAAGAAAGGGACCTAAACAAAAATTAGAAAAGGTTGAAGGCAAAAAAATAAAGTAGAAACAAGATTTGGGCCAAAAGTAGTAATTCCCAAAAGTTCAGGGATCTAAATATAATTAAGCAAAAAGTCAGGGACTTAAAAATAATTATGGAAAAGTTCAGCCATAAAAGGCTTATAACTACCTATAAGTATTTCAGTCCAACATTCCATCAGTAAATAGAGGAAGTTATGCTAGTTAATCTAGCATAATATAGAAATTATATTAGGGCTCCAGACAATAGATATTTATCTGAAAGTCTAAAAGTTATATGAAATTTTATCAGATTTCATGGACCTTAGATATAAGTGGGACAATTACAGGAAAGTGTGCCCTATAGTGTCAGATGTCATGGATCTGACAAAACCCCGGAAGGAGTTATGTATAAAAAGTTATTCCGATATAAGTGAATTTTGACGGGAGTTTGAGAATACCCGTGATCCAATTATGGGATTTAGTAGTATGTAAGCCTAGATAGACTGAGATCAGATGACCTCTTATATAGGCCCATGATGATGCCAAGGAGGGTCAAAAACAGAGGGTACCAGTTCATCAGTAGAAGGGGCCAGTGTCCAGATAAAGTGCAAAATTATGAAAATGGCCCTATGTAGCCAGAGTGTACTAGAGATGGATGTAGGGCATTTTGGTCATCTGGGATAGTTAAAAAACGTGTATTATAGTATAAAGATGATTCGTTAGAGCCAATATACAACCTAAGGCAGTATAAAGAGGTGTGAAATGACAATAATGCCCTTAGGGTTAATACAGTGCAAGACAGCGAACCAAGGGCATTTCAGTCATTTTCCAAAGGATCTGTAATTAAATTGCTGCCCAGTACAAAATTTTCAATGGTATGAGAAACCTAGACATTGATTTCTAGGACCAAATACATATCCTAGAATATTATAAAAATTAGGAACATAAAATAGTCCAATTTTTGGGGAATCGAACCTAGCCAGTACTGGATTAGACTGGAATTTCTCCATAAGCTCTCTCCCTATGAGAATTGCGCCACATAACCCCATGAGTTGTCCCTTGTGATGCCATGGATGATGTCATAAGTCTCCTTTTTGAAAAAGTTAAATCCAAGATTAAATGTAAGCCTTTTGATCAAATAGTGCACAAAGTAATCTTGGCCATTGATTTTCCATGAAAATTTCTATAAATACCCCATCAAATCTGGTTCAAAACTGTGGCCCCATGAACCTTGGGAAAACTCTTGCAAAATGGAAACTCAAGTCAAGATAAAGAAGATTCAAGGTACCAAAGTTCAAGCAAGCTAGAGATTAAACCTAAGCAATCTCTCATAGCTTATTTTCCTTTGATTTGGGAGCTTGAACTTATGGTTTTCATGGGGAAAATTTGATTTTTCTCTAAGGTTTTGTGCTGCCTAAAAACCTTAGATGAATAGGAAATGAAAAAATTAAAGTCAGAGACATATGATTGAAGCTTAAACAAGCTAGTAAAGTGATTGGTTGTTGAATGAAGTTAATATTCTTGACTTTTTCATGGATGAACCTGTTCAGTATGCACTGTTCATGAGAGAAATAAATGTAATTTCAATGATTTAATGCTTCCATTGAATTTATATGATGATTTTGTGTAGGATTGGAAAGATTTTGAACCTTGGAAACATTAAAATCTTAATATTGTAGTTTTTGAAATTCTTCTCTGTTACTGTTCACTAGCGTAAATAGTGATTAGAATTTCATTATTTTGTTGCTTCCAATAGTTTAAACATGAAAAATTGTATGGGATAAAGTGGAGAAACAAGTATTGGAAGCATTAGAACTAAAAAGAGAATTTTTGAAGGAATTATGTACATGTTTCGGTACTATACAACATGCCATGAAGGAGCTAGAATTTTATGATTCTAAGCTAATAAATGTATTCAAAAGATGAATTTATATAAGGTAACGTCAAAACATTAATTGGTTCAAGAGCCAAGTGGATTAGTGAAGATTAGAGAAAGTTATGATAATAAAGAGTATAACAAGGTTAGTCTTGAACATGGTTGGAGTTCATGAGTTCTAATGAATTATGTGATGGATATGGATGTATTTAGGACCTTGAAACATCCAAAAAGATGTTGGGAAGTGATTCACATAAAGACTTTATGGTTGGAAAGCTAGGGAGCAAGTGCTAAAGATCAAGAGGAAAGCTTAAGTGCAAGGTAGTGAACTTATCTCTTTATGTGCTTATGTGTTGACATGTATATGTTATTTGAATGATGTTGTGACATGATAAATTATGTTGAATGTATTATGAATAACATGTTTCCATGGCCATGCACTTTTATGCAAAAGTATATCGCATGATGGCATGTGACTGATCAAAGAAAGTTTAATGAAATTACATATTATGCATTAGCATCAATCTTGCATGTTTAAGTGGTAATGTTTGCTACTGAGATTCCCTACAATCTTACTCTTCCATAACCAAGCAATCTAGGTTAAGCATGATGGAAAAGGTATACATGGAGAGAGCTAAAGAATGGAAGAAAGGAAGTGAAGTAATTGAGATCTTATTATATGCTATGAATTATCTGTGTATGTAAATGCCATGTAAGGTGTCCATTTATGTGATAAAAATATTTGTAATAATTATGGCATATGTACATGATGTATATGAATATTGAGAAGCTTATTTGATGGCTTATACATGTTGGAACAATTATTGAAAGTGAAAGAAAAGAAACTGAAATGGTAAAAATGTAGGTCCTAGAGTAGTTTGGTTGTGGCTTCATTTTGACCTAGCAAATGAAGGAATTATTTCACAAAATTTTATGAGACCAGAATCCGTCTTTAGAATTTTTGACTAAATAAATAGTAAACTTTGACGAATAAAATATATTAATTGGTTAATCATTTTGTTTGAAAATTATTTTCCCTTAAAGTTAAAGATATTAGCTTCACGTTGCTTTTCGAACCACTTCATTTCAATTTTTTATAATTAATTATGATTTTTTGAAGTTCATTGCGTAGTCTGGAATACCATATAAACAGTAACTTGAGAAAGAGAAAAATTATAGATTTAGCTAATGAACTTTCAAAGACTTATAAGTGGTTCTAAATGCTACTAAGTGGTCCCTAAAACGTATAAAATTAAGGATCTTACATTTTGGTATCAGATCAAATGATTCTGGCTTAAGAAATGCTCTGAATAGATTATTTATAGATTGATATAAGATTATTCCCAGACCCTAACCCTATATAATAAGTATTTGGTTAAGTTAGGGTATGTAATGGGATAGTTAGTATTGCTTAATTAAGCAAATATTGCAAAAGTAGATATGATATTTCATAAAGTTAAGTCAGAGGCTTCAGTTAGTAAGGGAGACCCCAAGCCGATAGTGATATATGGACATGGTGTACATCCATACTTTGATCATCCTTTAGACAATGAAGAGAGTTTATATGAGAGTATAGGGGATCAGTCAAGGAAGTCTACAGTAGGATGTTCCATAGATGTTTCTGTAGACTCAAACCTGTAGCCTAGAGGTTATGTAGAGATTCATATTGAAGCTATGTATGAACTAAATGATGTGGAGTGTAGTGACTCTATACGGTATAAGTATATTGGAGTTCTCTCTAACCCTGATATAAGCTTTATCCCTCTAATGAGAGGAGAAATTATGGCTGAGGAAGCTGAGTATTGGTACTGAATTATGGGTAGACCAGATATTATTCCTGCTCCACCAGAGTTTGAAGACAGAGTTGTTATGAGTAATATATCACAGTTCCCTGATTCAGACATCCAGTTAAAGTTTATGACAGTTCCTATCCATTCCCAAAGTCTAGGAATATGTGACTTTATAGAGAAAGATCAGTGGGATGTTCCTGGTCCTATTCAACCCCATCCTTCATTCTTAAAGATAGATAGTGTTGACCATATTAGTCTAAAAAAAGCTGCGGAGAGTGAATTACTCAGTCTAGGTCAAGGGATGGACAAAAGTAGATATTAAGAACAGTCAGTTTATTTACAGTTTCTCAATGCCATAGTAGGGATGATGAAAAGACATATAGTAGAGGGCATTAACCTAATATACTCTAGAGTACTGATATGAGATGATAGTAAGTCATGTATTGCCATATACCCCTACATGGCATATAGAGCTAAGTGAGTATTTGGCAAATAATCTACCAACCGATATACAAGGGGTGGTACTTTTGGATGCAAAAGTATATGCAGTCCATGATTTATAGGAAAGAATGTAAAAGAGATAATGGGTAATGTATGTACAAATGTTATGGTGACATAAAAGGTGTTGGCTAGAAGTATCAGACAAGTTAAGTCACGATAAGTTAAGCCACAGGTCACGACAAATATTTATAGAAACTCGTGGTTGTGATAAGTAAAGACTATTGATTATGATAGGAATTTCCCGAGCTGCTAGGCCACAACGGAACATGACCTATAGTCACAATGAAAGAATACAGAGCTGTTAAGTTGTGACAAGTAAGTGGAGATAGTCACGACTAGTGTCATATCCTAATTTTTCCCTATCGGCATAGTACTGATAGTGGAAAGAGGTTTGGAAAGGATTATGACAAAGATCAAAAGAAATGATAAATGTTAGATGAATCTTGAAGAAAGAGAAGGACAAAACGTAAAGTAGAAAAGGTTAAAGGTAAAAAGTTAAAGTAGAAAAGGTTAAAGGCAAAAAGTTAAAGTAGAAACAAAAGTTGGGCCTTAAGTGTAATTTTCAAAAGTTAAGGGACTTAAATGCAAATAGCCAAAAGTTTAGGGGTCTAAGTGCAATTATTCAAAAGTTTAGGGACCTAAATGTAAATATGAGAAAGTTCAGCCAAAACAAGCCAAAAATGCCCAGAATCATATTAGACTCAAATTTTACCAGTAGATAGACAAAGTAATTCTGGTCAGTTTAAGGAGTCACAAAATTTTGATTTGAGGTCCCGATTAATTGATATAAATTCTTGAAGTCAGAGGGCATTGTTGCAGTAGTTTTTAGATCTTAGAATCAGATGAAACTTTACTGTAAATTCTTATATTTAATATATAAATTTATAAAATTGACAAAGTTAGAAAAGGAATACTATAGAATTCTTATGAGATTTTACGGTAAAATAGAATATTAGATAAATAGGATCGGGAGAGGTGTCTTGGGATTTGTGCCATAAGGGCAATAAAGGAAATAAGCCCATATAAAGGCCTAAATGGCGCCATTATGAGCCCATTATGGTGACTGGACATTTAAGTGGGCCAGAGTCCAGAGTAGTCTAGAAAAAGTGCAAAATTATGAAAATACCCCTACAAGCCTATAATGTACTAGTGATGGATTGAGAGCATTTTAGTCATTCTGGACAGGCCAAAAAGTCCAATATAGTATAAGGATGATTAGTTAGAGCCAGTATACACCCCGAGGTAGTGTAAAGAGGTGTGAAATGACAATTAAGCCTTTAGGGTTAATATAATGCAAGACAGTGAACCAAGAGCATTTTAGTCATTTCCCAAGGGATCTATAATTAAGTTGTGGCCAGTACAAGAATGTTAATGGTAGGAAGAATTCGGATACTAGATTTAAGGTCAGAAAGTATATTTTGAAATATTAGAAAAATTAGATTTATAAAATAATCTAGTTTTTGGGGAATCGGACTGAGGCGGTACCGGATTGGACTGGAATTTTTCCAGAACATTCTTCCCCCATTTGAATTGCACCACATCACCCCATGAGGTGTCCCCTTGAGTTGTCCCTTGATGATGTCATGGATGATGTCATAATTATCTTTTTGAAAAAGTGAAATCCAAGATTAAATGTGGGCCATTATATCAAATAGTGCACAAATTAATCTTGGCCATTGATTTCCACCAAGATTTTTCTATATATACCCCTCAAATCTGCATCCAAACCGTGGCTTGTCAACCCTTGGGGAAACTCTTGCAAAATGAAAACTCAAGCCAAGATAAAGAAGATTTAAGGTACCAAAGTTCAAGCAAATAGAGATTAAAGGTAAGCAATCTCTTCTAGCTTATTTTCCTTTGATTTGGGAGCTTGAACTTAGACTTTTCATGGGAGAAAAGTTGAGTTTTTTTCTAAGAGGTAGTGCTGCCCAGAAATCTTAGATGAAAGGGAAAAGAAGAATAAATTAAAGTTAGAAGTATATATTGAAGCTTAAACAAGCTAGTTAAGTGATTGGTTGTTGAATCAAGTTGATATTCTTGACTTTACCATGGTGTACCTGTTCAGTATGCACTGTTCATGATGGAAGGAAATGGAATTTCAATGATTTAATGCTTCCATTGAATTTATATGATGATTTTGTGTAGGATTGGAAAGGTTTTGAACCTTAGAAATATTAAAATCTCAAGATTATAGTTTTTAAAATTCTTCATGGTACTGTTCACTCGCATGAACAGTGATTAGAATTTCATGATTTTGATGCTTCCAATGGTGTTAAAATGAAAAGTTGTGTGGGATAAAGTGGAGAAATAAATATGGGAAGCATTATAATCAAAATGAGAATTTTTGAAAGAATTGTGTACATGTTTCGGTTCTGTACAGCAGGCCATGAAGGAGCTAGAATTTCATGATTCTAAGCTCATAAATGGATTCAAAAGATTAAATTATGTAGGGTAAATTCAAGACATCAATTGGTTCAAGAGCCAAGTTGAATAGTAAAGATTAGAGAAAGTATGATAATAAAGAGTATAACAAGGTTAGTCTTGAACATGGTTGGAGTTCATGAGTCCTAATGAAGTATGTGATGAATATGAATGTTTTTAGGACCTTGAAACATCCAAGAAGATGTTGGGAAGTGATTGACATAAAGGCTTCATGGTTGGAAAGCTAAGGAGCAAGTGCAAAAGATCAAGAGAAAAGCTTAAGTACAAGGTAGTGAACTTACCTCTTTATGCGCTTGATGTGGTATGCTTATGTGTTGACATGTATATGATATTTGAATGAATTTGTGACATGATAAATGATGTTGAATGTTTTGTGAATAGCATGTTTTTCATGGCCATGTATTTTATGTAAAAGTATATAGCATGATGGCATGTCACTATTCAAAGAAAGTTTAATGAAATTACATATCATGCATTATCATCCATCTTGCATATTTAAGTGGTAATGTTTTCTACTGAGATTCCCTAGAACTCACTCTCCCATAACCAACTAATTTAGGTTAAGCATGATGAAAAACATATGCATCAAGAAGAGCTAAAGAATGGAAGAAAGGAATAGAAGTAATTGAGATCCTAGCATGTGCTATGGATTATCTATGTATGTAAATGCCCTATAAGGTGTCCATCTATGTGATACAACTATTTTTAATACTTATGGCATATGTACATGATGTATATGAATATTGAGTACCTTATTTGATGGCTTATGCATGCTGGAACAATTATTGAAAGTAAAAGAAAGGAAACTGAAATGGTAAAAATGTAGGTCCTGAATGCTTCAGTTTGACCAAGCAAATGAAGGAATTATTTCATAAAATTTTACAAGCGTGTAGCACACATTCATAGATTTAAGTGAATATGTAGAAAGTTTCATTTGGATGTGTATATAGAGAGAAATGAATTTCCAAAGTAAAGGACCATAATATATTTCCAGAGTTTTTGACCAAATGAACAGTAAACTTTAGTGAATAAACTGTAATGATTGATGCATCATTTGGTCTGGAAATTATTTTTCCCTTAAATTTCAATATGTTATCTTCATGTAGCTTTTTGAACCACTTCATTTCAATTTTTCTACAATTAATTATGATTTATCAAAGTTCATTGTGTAATCTGGAATACCATATGAACAGTAACCCGAGAAAGAGTAAAATTCCTGATTTTGCTAATGTACTTCCAAGGTCTTGTAAGTGGTTCCAAATGCTATCGAATGGTCCCTAAGACATATAAAAGGAAGGATGTTACAACTAGCAAGTGCTCAGGTGGCGATTAAAATGCACAGAGACCTAATGACAGGAATAAAGATGCTAACCTCACTAAAGCTTATAAGTTAGAGGTTTAGCATAGAGTGCAGGCAAGATAGATAGTACGATGCATTAAGATACAGAATATTAGTTTAAGAAGAGGTTTAGAAGTACATCCTCTGTATGATCATTAGAAGTTAATCTACATTACGAAACACTTTGTGCAGCTAGTCTCTATTGAACAGAATAATAAGAAGTTAGAATGAGACTTGGCTAAGAATGATCTAATACATGGCATAAGGTTAAAGATGTGATGGCTAATAGATAGAAAGTTAATATTCCTAAAATAGAGGATCCTATCACGAAGAGACAGTAACCTAGTACAGCTAGGGTAAATCACCCCAGGGAACAGAAATAATAGTGTTGGATAATGAATGAGATTCATAGGACCTAAAATAGTCAGGATCCAAAGGCATACCAGAAAAGAATTACAGTCCAGTCAAGAGCAGACTGAGACTGAAAGACAGAAAGAGTTAAGAGATATAGAAAGATACAAAGGTTACTCCATACGAGATAAAGAGTGATATGCTCACTTGAGAAGTTTTTCTCGAAGAGTTTAAAAGAAGTATTCCTCTTGATTAGAGAAAGGTGAGTGTGAGGCTAAGGATTAGAGCAAAGGAAAGAGAAACCCTTTGATAAATAATTAGCTGAGTTATCTATATAAACCTTAAGGCTTAATAAGAGATATTTTCTTGCATGTTATTAATCCAGGAGGACAAAGGGAAAACTTAAAAGTTCGAATGGCATAGAGATGTAAGCCAGCCCTTCCTCAGTTAGCTAAAAGAAAATAGCTGACTTAGTTATAGATTACCGCTAGATTACAATAAGGCTAAGGACACATAAGTCCTTCAGGCTAAGGACACAGAAGTCTTACAGGCGATGAGAAATGTTACGATAAGAATGCATATGGTCTAGTAAGGTAACCACATATTTAAAGATAAAGTGACTCCCTTATTCCTTATGTAAGAAAGAGTAAAGAAGGGTTGAGTCTATACCCTAGTAAGAGGGTAACGTGGCAGTCTAAGTGAAATAAGTAAATGACTCAGGTATCTGAATAGATAATCAGGACCTAGCAGTTAAGGTGATAAAGGGATAGAATGTTGTAAAGTCTACCTAGCTAATTGTTTAATTGCAATGTAAGTATAAGGGATGGTTGAGCAAACTATATAATAATGGTATGTCTTATGTTGCCATAAGTTATGATGAGAAGTTGCATCTACTTGCAGTTGTCATACGAGGACACACATGTTAGAGAATGCGTAAATGACTACTTCTCCTTGCATATTATGCATGTTGAATATGTTATGATAAATGAATACTCCCCTCACATATTACATACAGGGTAGAGTATACCAGATGAGAAAGTTATGTTTCTCCCATGCCCTACTACATACAATTAGATAATTTAACTTGATGATGATAAAGCAATAGAAAAATGATGAATGAGATAGGTAGCTAATTAATTTCCAAAGAATAGAATGAGAATTTATGATCAAGCAATGATAGTCAATGGGATAGAGAATGATACTAAAGATGAGGATTAATAATGAATCTGCGGATAAATGATTATGATACTCAGGATATATTCCTTCAGTAGGTAAAAATATATGAATGATGTGCTATGAATAAGAAATAGAATGAGAAGCATTTATGAAAGATAATGCAGCCCTAAGAAGCAGCAGATTTTGAGTAATATAAGTTAATGTTTTTGCAATAGAGCTAGATTGCTCTTGCGATAGAGTAAGATTATTTTTTAAAGGAAACCAAGAGAATGGACAGCATAGCTTATATAGAGTAATGTCCTTCAGATGAGATTAATAGATGATTATAGATATGTGCATGGTAGAGTCTGTGTAGCTCTCTGCAGTAATGGATATAGTAAAGTTATAAAAGATGAGAATGATATATGAAGTTCCTGAGCGATAGAGAAAATGAGTAAAGTCCTAATAGATAATATTGGCTTCTGTGATCATTTTTGGGGAATTATTTGTTGAGTTAACAACTATTTGAAAGTGACTAACCTTGTAACTTTGTTTGTTGGTTTAGGTCTTCTAAATATGAGAATACAGTACAATAGAATCACAGTAGATTCTAGACGATTGTAGTTAGATCCAAGTATAGCTCACAGGGTGGTAGTTAGATCCTGAAAAGGCTTACAGTTGATCGCAGTAGATCCTGAGGGTCACAGTAGACCAAGCCTAGAGCAAGAAAGTAATAAGACATAAATACAATATTTCTTTGGAAGGACGAATACCAAGGAAAAAGTTAAGGTATAGAAGCTTCACAAGTTGGTTAACTTATTACAGAGAGAGTACCCATGATGTTAATTTAGATAGCCTATTACTATTAGGGGCTGAACTTAGAGTCTTTGTACAACCAACAGGAAGTCAGTAATAAGAGTTAAAGTTATTAATCTTGAGTCCCAATGATTTATAAGAATATTTCATAAGATGTGAGAAAGGATCAAATGAGAATAAAGAGATCCTTACGATAAGATTACAAGGAATAAGAATAAAAGACAAGTAGATCCTCCATATGAGGATAAAGAGATTAAAAGGCCAAATAGACCCAAGAAAGATAGTATAAGAAGGGTCTAAGATAGTAAAGTACTAGAGTTGGAGCCTGTTAGCACTAGTGCTTCATATTTTTATCTGCATATTTCAGTTAATCATGCTTAGGTAAGAGTAGTTCAATGATGGGTGACCCCCTGGGAAGTGATAGAAAAAGATGTAAATGCTATAGAAATTGGCATATATCCATACAGTTATGTAAAATGATAGAAAGAGCTGTGAAAAGTATGTAATAAGATACGTTATGAGAAATATGTATTGAGAAATATAATATAAAGTGGCTCTATAGCTAGCTTTGTAAGCAGATCGAGAGGCTCCCTTTTTGAAAGGGATAAGATGTTTAAGTGTTATGTTACAGATGAAGTAGCAAATGAGAGCTTTCACTCCTTGCATAAAATGCCAGGCATTATGTTATGTTATATTATGTTTGTAGAATATGCTAAAGCTCCAAATGTTAGAGTAGTGCAAGCTCTATGGGATAGAGTTGTGCAAGCTCCGAGTGTTAGAGTAGTACAAGTTATATGTGATAGAGCTGTGCAAGCTCCGAGTGTTAGAGATGTGCATATTAAGAGAAGGAATGCTTGAGCTCCGATGTTAGAGCTTTGCATTCATGAGTAGGTATGTAGTCCTGCAACATGTTGCCCAGGCATTATGCATGTTAGAGTATGTGCTCCTATATGCTTCTATGTGCTTCTATTCATTAGTAAGGCAATGAAAGAAAGAGTAATGACATAAGTCCTCTCTCTATATATTATGATGAGTTATTGAAGATGATAAGAAGTATGATAATATGAAAATGAGAGTAAAGTTGTGCAAATGTTTAGAGAATTCTACTAGATACTCAAATGAGTCATAAATGATTATACTAAGAAGTATGATGAATAGTTAGCAGAAACTCCAGAATATAGCAGTATTCGAGAGAGTTTTACATGAAAGAAATGGACGCTACTCACAAGTCCAGTATAGTGAGAAGTCCATATGCAAATAGATGCAAAGTAATGAAGTAAGTAACAGAATGAGGTAGCGTTCAACTCTGATTAAGTTGACTCAGAATAAAAGGAAAATAATGACAGTAAAGATATGAAGATTTACGGACATGAAAGGTACTCTGCTAAGATATTAAGATAGAAGATAAGAGATAGATACCCCAGTCCTTAGTCATAAAAGTGAGAAAAGAATATGTATTCAAGATTGTTAACTAAGGTGGTGAGTAAATTTTGAGGATGAAATTTATTTTAAGGGGAGTAGAAATGTCATATCCTAATTTTCCCTATCTGTATAATACTGATAGTGGAAAGAGATTTGGAAAGGATTATGACGAAGATCAGAAGAAATGATAAAGGTTAAATAAGTCTTGAAGAAAGAAAGGGACCTAAACAAAAATTAGAAAAGGTTGAAGGCAAAAAGATCAAGTAGAAACAAGATTTGGGCCAAAAGTAGTAATTCCCAAAAGTTCAGGGACCTAAATATAATTAAGTAAAAAGTCAGGGACTTAAAAGTAATTATGGAAAAGTTCAGCCATAAAAGGCTTATAACTACCTATAAGTATTTCAGTCCAACATTCCATCAGTAAATAGAGGAAATTATGCTAGTTAATCTAGCATAATATAGAAATTATATTAGGGCTCCAGACAGTAGATATTTATCGATAGTCTAAAAGTTATATGAAATTTTATCAGATTTTATGGACTCAGATATAAGTGGGACAATTACAGGAAAGTGTGCCATATAGTGTCAGATGTCATGGATCTGACAAAACCCCAGAAGGAGTTATGTATAAAAAGTTATTCCCATATAAGTGAATTTTGACAGGAGTTTGAGAACACCCGTGATCCAATTATGGGATTTAATAGTATGTAAGCCTAGATAGACTGAGATCAGATGATCTCTTATATAGGCCCATGATGATGCCAAGGAGGGTCGAAAACAGAGGGTACCAGTTCATCAGTAGAAGGGGCCAGTGTCCAGATAAAGTGCAAAATTACAAAAATGGCCTTATGTAGCCAGAGTGTACTAGAGATGGATGTAGGGCAATTTGGTCATCTGGAATAGGTAAAAAACGTGTATTATAGTATAAAGATGATTCGTTAGAGCCAGTATACAACCTAAGGCATTATAAAGAGGTGTGAAATGACAATAATGCCCTTAGGGTTAATAGAGTGCAAGACAGCGAACCAAGGGCATCTCAGTCATTTTCCAAGGGATCTGTAATTAAATTGGTGCCCAATACAAAATTTTCAATGGTATGAGAAACCTAGACATTGATTTCCAGGACAAAATACATATCCTAGAATATTATAAAAATTAGGAACAGAAAATAGTCCAGTTTTTAGGGAATCGAACCTAGCCAGTACTGGATTGGACTGGAATTTCTCCAAAAGCTCCCTCCCTGTGAGAATTGCGCCACATAACTCCCATGAGTTGTCCCTTGTGATTCCATGGATGATGTCATAAGTCTCCTTTTTGAAAAAGTTAAATCCAAGATTAAATGTGAGCCTTTAGATCAAATAGTGCACAAAGTAATCTTGGCCATTGATTTTCCATGAAAATTTCTATAAATACCCCATCAAATATGGTTCAAAACTGTGGCCTCATGAACCTTGGGAAAACTCTTGCAAAATGGAAACTCAAGTCAACATAAAGAAGATTCAAGGTACCAAAGTTTAAGCAAGTTAGAGATTAAACATAAGCAATCTCTCATAGCTTATTTTCCTTTGATTTGGGAGCTTGAACTTATGGTTTTTATGGGGAAAAGTTGAGTTTTCTCTAAGGTTTTGTACTGCCTAAAAACCTTAGATGAAAGGGAAATGAAAAAATTAAAGTCAGAGACATATGATTGAAGCTTAAACAAGCTAGTAAAGTGATTGGTTGTTGAATGAAGTTAATATTCTTGACTTTTCCATGGATGAACCTATTTGGTATGCACTGTTCATGAGGGAAGTAAATGGAATTTCAATTATTTAATACTTCCATTGAATTTATATGATGATTTTGTGTAGGATTAGAAAGGTTTTGAACCTTGGAAACATTAAAATCTTAATATTGTAGTTTTTGAAATTCTTCTCTATTACTGTTCACTAGCATGAACAGTGATTAGAATTTCATGATTTTGATGCTTCCAATAGTTTAAAAAGGAAAAATTGTATGGGATAAAGTGGAGAAACAAGTATTGGAAGCATTAGAACGAAAAAGAGAATTTTTGAAGGAATTGTATACATGTTTCAGTTCTGTACAACAGGCCATGAAGGAGCTAGAATTTCATGATTCTAAGCTAATAAATGTATTCAAAAGATGTAATTCTGTAGGGTAAAGTCAAAACATTAATTGGTTCAAGAGCCAAGTGGATTAGTGAAGATTAGAGAAAGTTATGATAATAAAGAGTATAACAAGGTTAGTCTTGAACATGGTTGGAGTTCATGAGTCCTAATGAATTATGTGATGAATATGGATGTATTTAGGACCTTGAATCATCCAAGAAGATGTTAGGAAGTGATTCACATAAAGACTTCATGGTTGGAAAGCTAGGGAGCAAGTGCTAAAGATCAAGAGGAAAGCTTAAGTGCAAGGTAGTGAACTTACCTCTTTATGTGCTTGATGTGGTATGCTTATTTGTTGACATGTATATGTTATTTGAATGATGTTGTGACATGATAAATGATGTTGAATGTATTGTGAATAACATGTTTCCATGGCCATGCACTTTCATGCAAAAGTATATCGCATGATGGCATGTCATTAATCAAAGAAGGTTTAATGAATTGCATATCTAGGTCAAGCATGATAGAAAAGGTATACATGGAGAGAGCTAAAGAATGGAAGAAAGGAAGTGAAGTAATTGAGATCTTATTATATGCTATGAATTATCTATGTATGTAAATGCCATGTAAGGTGTCCATTTATGTGATGAAACTATTTGTAATAATTATGGCATATGTACATGATGTATATGAATATTTAGAAGCTTATTTTATGGCTTATACATGTTGGGACAATTATTGAAAGCAAAAGAAAAGAAACTGAAATGGTAAAAACGTAGGTCCTGAAGGAGTTTGGTTGTGGCTTCAGTTTGACGTAGCAAATGAAGGAATTATTTCACAAAATTTTATGAGCGTGTAGTAAACATCTAGAGATTTAAGTTCATAGGTAGAACGTTTCATTTGGATGTGTATAACAAGAGAAATGAATTTTCAAAATAAGGGACCATAATTTGTCTTTAGAATTTTTAACCAAATAATAGTAAACTTTGACGAATAAACTGTATTAATTGGTTAATCATTTGGTCTGAAATTATTTTTCCCTCAAATATAATGATTTTATCTTCACGTAGCTTTTTGAACCACTTCATTTCAATTTTTCTATATTTAATTGTGATTTTGTGAAGTTCATTGTGTAATCTAGAATACCATATGAACAGTAACCCGAGAAAGAGAAAAATTGCAGATTTAGCTAATGAATTCGAAAGACTTATAAGTGGTTCTAAATGCTACTAAGTGGTCCCTAAAATGTATAAAAGTAAGGATGTTATAGCTAACAACTAGGAGCAACAAGGGCTTGAGAGTATGAGCTTTAAACATGTGAATTACCCAGTTGAGCAGCTAGATTATTAATCTGAGCATTCATGGCAGCAACTTGAGAAGACAAACTATTGTAATCTTGAGAAGGCCTTGCAGAAACTTCATACACTTGCCTATAATCATACCCCTATACTATTGGTCATTGCTTGCTATCTTCTCAATATGATGACACAATCTCATGCTCAACCAAACATCATAATCAACAAGCAAGCAAACATGAAACTATAGTTAGGTATTCTTGCTACCTCTTAGCTATCCTTGTCAAAGCCTTCTTGAGATGATTTCCTTCCTTCACACATGTCAAAACCTAGCCATTACAAAGTAATATCAAGTTACAACTCAACTTGAACACAAAACCAAGACTATGTTTTCACTAGTTTCCATTCTTTCTCTATTTTATGTTTCATACTTCCATCTTTCCAAAATAATTTCTCATGGTTCATTTCCAAATAATTTTTCATGTATAATCCAAATATGAAGCTAGAATTTCCAAAATCAAATCATGTCACAAGCTGCTATACAGAACCGAAAGACATCCTTAATTTTCCAAAAATTCACATTTTGATTCCAATGCTTCTAATACTTGTTCTCCTACTTTATCCCCACATAATTTTCCATTTTAAACTCATCGGAAGCATCAAAATTATGAAATTCTAACATATGAACAGTGTCATGTACAGTAGCAGCTATGAACACAAACTTCCATTTGCTTGCATACTTGAATTCCCAAGCTTGTACCACTTGATTCTAGCTTGTTTAAGCTTTTCTAAATTATCTATAACATAAAACTCATATTCTAACCATATATGGACAGCACTTCCAGCAGCAACCACAAGGTAAATAGGGTACAAAAATCCCTTAAAATCAAGAGCTAGCTTACTAGAATAAAGCTCAAGATTAGGGGAGATAATTACCTTGCTTATTGCTCCAAGTTGTGTGCTTCTCTCTTGGTTGAATGGAATTTTTACAATAGTTTCCCCATTTTTCCCAAGGATTCCAAATAGGGTCTGAAATGAGGGGGTATTTATAGAAAAATTTGGGTGGAAATGGATGGCCAAGATTGATTTGGTTACTATTTGATCTAATGGTCCATGCATGACATCACACAAGGACATGTTTGGCTATAAAAAGTTAAATATACTGATAGGAAAATTTTAGTCTAGTCCGGTACTGATCAGAGCAGTTTCACACAAACTAAACTGTTTTATGTTCCTAATTTTTATAATATTCTAGGATATGTATTATGTCCTGTAAATCAATGTCTAGGTTTCTCATACCCTTGAAATTGTTAGACTGAGTATTTATCTACCATCCATCCCTTGAGAAATGACCAAAATACCCTTGGTGTCCTTTCTTGCACTATATTAACCCTAAGGGCATAACTATCATTTTACCCATCATTGTACTACCTCAGGGCATATACTGGCT
This sequence comes from Leucaena leucocephala, assembly GCA_037074615.1. Classification (NCBI taxonomy): domain Eukaryota; kingdom Viridiplantae; phylum Streptophyta; class Magnoliopsida; order Fabales; family Fabaceae; genus Leucaena; species Leucaena leucocephala. Next base: position 18,917,235 of record CM073519.1, read on the forward strand.
CTAAATAATCATATTTATACTATATGGGGCTTTTCTAGCCTATCCAGAATGACCAAAATGCCCTCTATCTATTATTGGTATAATATGGGCATCCAAAGGCATTTTTGTAATTTCAAACTTTTCCTGGACTGCTCAGAACTTTGGCCTACTTAATTGTCTAGCCACCTTATTGGGCTTATGATGGCACCATTTGGGCCTTGGTTTAGGCTCATTGCCTTTATGGCACAAATCCAAAGATATCTCTCCCAATCATATTTATCGGGTATTTTATCCCACTATAAAATCCCGTATGAATTCTACAGGATTCCTTTTCGAACTCTGTTGATCTTATAAATTCTTATATTAAATATAATAATTTACTATAAGGTTTCATCTGATTCTGAGATCTAAAAATACTGTAATAATTCCTTCTGACTTCAGAAATTTATATCAATTAATCGGGACCTCAAATCAAAATTCTGTGATGCCTTAAACTGACCGGAATAACTGTCTATCTACTAGTAAAATTTGGTTCTGATTTGATTCTGGGCATTTTTGAGCCTTTTTCGGTTCAACTTTCTCATATTTACATTTAGGTCATTGACTTTTTGCTTATTTACATTTAGGTCCATAAACTCTAGAAATTACCACTTTAGGCCTAACTTTTGTTTCTACTTTAACTTTTGGCCTCCAACCTTTTCTAATTTCTTTTAGGTCCCTATTTTCCTTCAAGACTCAATTAACCTTTATTATTTCTTCTAATCTTTGTCATAAGCCTTTCTAAACCTCTTTCCACTATCAGTATTATATAGATAGGGAATATTTAGGATATGACAACTTTGGGCATGACGAGAAAGGCAAATGGTGGCGACTCAACAAGAGAAAACACTAAATTTGTAGAAAAACTAAAATACCTACATACTTTTTATGTTTTTTAGGCCCAGGAGATTGCTTAAGCAACCTTAACAAGTAAGGCTCCCCAGTAACAACGCCATTTTGATCACTGTCATTCTAATTATCAAACAAAACTAAGCTAATAATTAGTAAGTGGAGGCTAACCTAGGTTGATTCACAAGGAGCCTAGATGGATGTTAAGATGCCTAATTAATCTAATGAGCTACAAATTAACAAGTTAAAGAGATGGTGTTTGATGATATTTTATCTAACTTCTGAAAGTAAATCCTATGCTATTGTTTATGCTTTTAAGTGTTTATGATGATAAGATGAATGAATGACAAGTATGTTCCCTTGGAGATTACCTTTCCTTCATTTCTACATAATATGAGAAGTTAATCAGCTGAATTAGAATATATTATCTAACAACTTGCTAGCTAAATCTCAATCAAAGCTACAACTACAGACAACAAACGAGATTATGAATCATTCAACTTAGATATAGAAGAAGATGAATTAAACAGATATAACTATACTCTAATTTATAATTACTCTAATTAATCACAGTCATGTCTGTTGGAAAATGTGCCCTAGGGGCCAATCATTATCTTATAAACATTATTGATTTATGAGTTTATCAATTGTGTTATCATATTATTCGCATGTTTACTGTGATAACCATCCTTGGATAATTCATGATCTTATCCTAAATGTCCCTGGTCGGTCATCTGTGCGAGAACAGAGATGAAATAAGACCAGTATGACTTTGAAGATGTATAGAGATATAAATCAAAGTCATAGGCACATGTAAGAGTACAAGGTGTTGGACCGACCTGGGTTACGTCATAAGCTTCTCTCATATACAAACCATGTCACTATGCCCTTTGACCTCAGATCATCATGGATTCCTACATGACAAACACTCAGCTTTGACCTGGTCAAAAGTCACTTTTGACCGAGTGATCATAAAGACTATGTTCGAGTTTAGTGGTGTTTCATGCGGAGGAATGTGAGTGGTTAAGATGGAATTTGTCCCTCATATTCGTAGAGAGCTATTACTAGGCCCCTCGATGAGTGAGTCTGAGAAATGTATGGCCATACTGTAATGGAAAGGTAGTTCTATTTCTATAGTCAGACTACTCAGGGATCGAGAAAGTAACGGTCAGGAATAGGAGGATTGTCATATCCCTAATTTTTTTGACCTAATGTACCTGTACAGTTTATCTGCAATGGATGTAAGATTCTTGGAATAAACTATATCAGATTGTGAAAGGAAAGGGAAGGATTAATAACTAAGGAAAGAATAGGGACCAAAATGAAAATTTAAAAGTTTGAAGGTGAAAAGTGAAAGTAGAAGAAAAAGGAGGGACCTAAATGCAATTAATGAAAAGTTCAGGGACTAAAGTGTAATTATTCAAAAGTTAAAGGACCTAAATGTAAATATAAAAAAGTTGAGCCAAAACAGGCCAAAAATGCCCGGAATCAGATCAAACCCAAATTTTACCAGTAGATAGACAAAAATATTCTGGTCAGTTTAACGCAACACAGAATTTTGATTTGAGGTCCCGATTAATTGATATAAATTTTTGAAGTCGAAAGGAATTATTATAGTATTTTTCAGATCTCATAATCAGATGAGACCTTATAGAAAATTCATATATTTAATATATGAATTTATAAAATTGAGAGAGTCAGAAAAGGAATCCTGTAGAAACCATACGGGATTTTTCAGTAAAATAAAATACCCGATAAATAGGATCGGGAGAGTTGTAACGTGAATTGGGCCATAAAGGCAATACAGTCAATAAGCCCATAATAAGGCCCAAATGGCGCCATCATAAGCCCATTAAGGTGACTGGACAGTTATGTGGGCCAGAGACCAGAGCAGTCCAGGAAAAGTGCAAAATTACAAAAATGCCCCTGGATGCCCATACTGTACCAGTAGTGGATAGAGGTCATTTTGGTCACTTTAGACAGGCTAAAAACGTATCATATAGTATAAAGAGGATTATTTAGAGCCCATATACACCATGAGCTAGTATAAAGAGGGGTGAAATGACGATTTTGCCCTTAGGGTTAGTACAGTGCAGGAAAGGACACCAAGGGTATTTTGGTCATTTCCCAAGGGATGGATGGCAGATAAATACTCAGTATAATATTTTCAATGATATGGGAAGCCTAGACATTAATTTCTAGGATAGAATACATATCCTGGTATGTTATAAAAAAAATTAGGAACAGAACACAGTCCGGTAGTTATGAAACTGCACTGATCAGTACCGGATTGGACTGGAATTTCTCCAGAAGGTTCTTTGCATGGGCAGCACGCCACCTAACCCTCTTAGGTGTCCCATGAGCTGTCCCACATGATGTAATAATTATTCTTTTTAGAAAAAGTAAAATCCAAGATTAAATGTGAGCCTTTAGTTCAAATAGTAACCAAATCAATCTTGGCCATCCATTTCAACCCAAATTTCTCTATAAATACCCCCCTATTCAGAACACTTCGGCATGCATGGTGAACCATAGGGAAACTCTTGCAAAATTTCCATTCAACCAAGAAAGAAGCAACCAAAGTGAAGTAACAAGCAAGGTAATCATCTCCCTTGATCTTGAGCTTTGTTCTAGCAAGTTAGCTCATGGTTTTAAGGGGTTTTCATGCTATATTTCCCTTATGGTTGCTTATGGAAGTGCTTCTCATATGTGGTTAAAATATGAGTTTTATGTTATGGATAGTTTAGACAAGCTTAAACAAGCTAGAATCAAGTGGTATAAGCTTGTGAATTCAAGTATGTTTGGATTTAGGGTTTTGTGTTCTTGCTGGTACTGTACGTGGTACTGTTCATATGATGGAATTTCATGATTTTGATGCTTCCAATGAGTTTAAAATGGAAAGTTGTGTGGGGATAAAGTAGGAGAACAAGTATTGGAAGCATTGGAATCAAAATGAGAATTTTTGGAAAACAAGAGCATGCATTTCGGTTTGGCACTGTAGCAATTGGTATGTTTTGATTTTGGAAATTCTGATTTCATATTTGGATTCTACATGAAAAATTATGTGGAAATGAACCATGAGAATTTATTTTGGAAAGGTAGAAGTAGAAAACATAAATTAGAGAAAGAAAGAGAGCTAGTGAAAACCTAGTCTTGGATTCGGTTTCAAGTTGAGTTGTAACTTAATATTATGTTGTAATGGCTAGGTTTTGACATTTGTGAAGGAAGGAAAGCACTTCAAGAAGGTCTTGACCAAGATAGCTAAGAGGTAGCAAGGATACCTAACTATAACTCATGTTTGTTTAATTGTCTTGCTTGCTTGTTGATTATGGTGTTTGGTTGAGCTTGAGCTTATGTCATCATGTTATGATGAAGTATGGATGATTGCAACTCCTTGCAAGTTATGTCATGACAATATGCATGTTAGAGTTTGCTTATGTACTATTATGAAGTAGCTCCCATCACATGATAACATGTTAAGCATACAATTATTCATGCATGATATTATAGTTTGTGTAACTTGCTATTGGGATTTCCATGAAATCTCATTCCTTCCACATTCATAACTATGTTTTAGGTGCTGGATCCTCTCAAGGGAAGAGAGTAATTGTTGATGATTAAGTTTGTATAACAAGTTATATGACTTACATGACAATATGGTATGATATGTTAGTGTGTATGGTGTATGTTTCTGTAACCCTGTTTTGAGTCCGTGGTGATGTGACGCTGATTTTGATATGTAAACCAACGAGTTTTAGTCTGAAATTTGGTGTGAGGTTATCTAAGATACATATCTTTAAATGGACACCAAGAACGCCTTAACTGGATAAGTATCCGAAATGTTATGATTTTCCAAAGTTTGAAGTAAGATCTGGAATTGAGATAAAACGAGTACTGAGAGGCAGTGACGTTCATGCAATGATTTCATATATCAAATGAACAAATTTTTCTATGAAATTTGGTGATCTTAAAGAGGACGTCTAGATATTTAATTCCATATGTAACACATTTCATTTGGACAAGTAACAAAAGAGAAACAAATTTTTAAAGTTAAAGCAAAGAAACTGGAACTTCCAGATTTTACCAAATGAACAGTGATTTTCAACGATTAAACTGATTTCATTGGGACAAGAAAACCTCAGTTTCATATTTTTCCCTAAAAGATATGTGAAATATCTTTCATTAGAAAGTGGAACCATATTATTTTGATTTTTGTACAATTAATTATGAATTTGCAAAGTAGAGTACATGTTCTGGAATTACCAAATGAACAACAGTACCCGAAAGCAAATCTTTTGGAAATAGATATTTTCAAAGCAAATGATCATGTAATTGGTTCCAATCACTTCTAATGAAGTATAATTGAGGTTAAAAGTAAGGATGTGACATTTTGGTATCAGAGCAAAGGATTATGGCTTAGAAAATGCTCTGATTACATTATTTATAGACTGATACATAAGTGAACATCTGCATAATTGACCTTAAGTTAATTATTGCAGGATACCAATGACTGAGTCTAGAACATCAGAGACTACAGTGAACCAGGGGGACCCTAGACCCATAGTCTATAGTTCTGATAGATCAGGGTGGAACTTAGAAGAGATAGATGCTTTCATACATGATCCGGAGTTTAGTCTTCCCCCAGTGATCAATATCTGGGATTCCAATAGTGAATCAGAATTGGGCAGGTTAGATAATTCTTCTGTGGGATCAAATGAGATGGATGAGGATGATGATGAAGAAGAGGGAATATCAGATGAGGATATACAATCAGAAGAGGATGAACTTGAGGACCCTAACCCAGCCCCACCTATGAATATTGTATTAGAAAGAGATACAGGTCAGATAGATGATATAGAGATGATAGACCCTCAAGAGGAACAATCTGATGTGGGTTACTCTTATATTAGGAATGCAACATACCTTGTGCCTAGGCAGACGGATGAGGTAGATGTTCCTGGACCGAGTCAGGTACCTAAACCAGTTGATGTACCTGGACCCAGCCATACAGCTAATATGCCTGAACCTAGTCATGTAGCTGATATACCTGGACCTAGTCAGAGACCAGACCTTACAGATATTCCAGGTCCAAGTGGAACCAAGAAGTTAATGGTATAGATATATCTGGGTAACCATCAGATAATTGAGTTAACCCCTGGGGAGGATATGGATGAAGAACATTTCAGGAAAGCTGTGGAACGCACAAAACAGCTATATGAGATAGGAAGAATGTTGATTAGAGGTGTTGATCAAGACTATAGAGTTTATAAAGATTTCATAGCAAGGTTAAGAGAGGCCTATCAAGCATATGATCCAGATACTCTTACCCTAGAAGCTTAGGTTGATATCATGGATGATATTTTGCCTTTTACAGCAACATGGAGAGAAGGGTTAGATCAGTACTTTGAAGAGGAACCCTTTGAGGATATCCATGATTGGATCTACATGGTAGGGGAATTTATTAGGATCCATTATGAGAAAACATAGTGTAATAGCTGTATGTATGAATGTTGTTGTAATCTATGTACTTTTGACTAGTAATGACATAATACATGTATGTGTGTCTGTTATGAAGAGTTTATGTAATGATGTTAAACCTGCTGTATGCTATATTTTGAATGAAATATAAAGTATGTTAATTATAATATTCCTTTCCTATTTCTTATTACGATAGTAAAACAAAATGGTAAGAACCAGAAGAGCTGGTGCTTCGGGTGAATCCCAAAATGCCGGAGATATTAATCAGCTGATTCTAGAATGGCTGGAGCAGTAGCAGAAGCTGATAGAGGAAGTAAAAGCTTCTCAAGCAAGGAGTGAGCAGGAAAGGGATGCTGCTATAGCAGCAGCTGTAGCTGAAGCAGTGGAGAACCTCAGACACCCAGAGTCTGCAGGTACAGCTAATACCGAACTAGAGATGGTTCAACAGACAATAGAACTACCGAGACAGACAGGACAAACAGTAGATCTTACTGGTATTCAACAATAGATGACTAAATTATGTAAGCATAGTCCTCCGACGTTCGAGGGAACATTTGATGTATAGAAAGCGGAAGATTGGATCAGCAGACTGGAGAAGATCTTCAAGGTACTAGGTTATCCGTCTGAGAGTAAAGCACAGATGGCAATTTACTAGCTAGAAAGGGATGCAGACAGATGGTGGAAGAACACAGAGCTAGTATTGCAGGCCAGACACATTCCTATCATGTGGGAAGTGTTCCTTGAACAGTTTTATGAGAAGTAATTTCCCCAGTCAGTGTGGGATGAACGAGAAGCAGAATTCCTTGTACTGAGACAAGGAGAAAAAGAATCCTATGATGAATACTTAGCAAAGTTCATCAGTCTTTCTCAGTATTCCACTTACCTACGATAGGTGGATGATAAGCGGTGGATGACGGAAAGGATGATCAGGGGATTGAATGCTACCCTAAAAGATAAGATGACCTCTCAATAGTACTATCACTTTAATAAAGTAGTAGAGGCTTGCAGAATTATTGAGAATACCCTGAATCACCGGATGCTAATGAAACCGGTGAGCAGAGAGACTGCTGCTCCTAAGAGACCTAACCAGAATAGAAATATAGCCAGTGGCAGTGGCTATAACAAGAAAAGGAAAAGGCAGTGGCAGCAGAACTGAAAGCCTAGTAGAGGGAATTATAGGGGAAACACAAATAATAGAGATCAGAGGTCTAGAGTATGTGGCAAATGCGGGAAGAACCATGGAGACAGACCATGCTTATTGGGGCAAAATGTATGTTACACATGTGGGAAGACTGGACATTTCTCCAAGAGTTGTCCTCAAGCAGCTGATTATCAAAGGCCGCATACTCAATGGCGAGTGTTTGCAATGACAAGGGAAGAGGCACAGAGATCACCCAAGATGATCCAAGGTATCATCTATCTCAATAATCATGCTATGATTGCTATGTTTGATTCGGGTGCAAGTCATTCCTTTATTTCTTATGAATGTGCTAAATGTTTGGGCCTTACAATTAGCAAGCTGCATTATGCCATATGTGTCACAACCCCTACAAATACTAAAGTAGTTACATCAGATGTCTGCCTAAATAGTGTCATTCGATATAAATGTTGTTGCACTACTCTTGACCTAATATGCATGCCATTCCATGAAATTGATGTCATAATTAGATTGAATTGGTTGTCTGCCAATAATGTAATGCTTGATTGTAAGAACAAAACTCTAGTTCTTTGTCCACAAGCCCCAAATGTGAATCCAGAAGTGAAACTGAATTTCCTAACGGAGGCTCAAGTGGATAGATGTTTACGAAAAGGATGTCAGGGATATATGGTCTTCTTTTCTGTTCAAGCAGAAGTGGAAGAAGGAATTGAAGCAATTCCAGTGGTCAAAGAATTTCCTGAAGTCTTTCCAAAGGAGATTCAGGGATTGCCTCCAGAACGAGAAGTGGAGTTTACAATTGACATCGTACCTGGAGTTGGACCAGTATCTAAAGCCCCATATTGTATGGCTCCCAATGAGATAATTGAACTTAAGAAGCAGATAGAGGAGCTATTAGAGAAGGGTTTCATCCGACCCAGTGTTTCTCCATGGGGTTCTCCAGTGTTATTCGTCAAGAAGAAGGATGGCAGTCTCAGATTGTGTATTGACTATCGATAGTTGAATAAGATTACTATTAAGAATAAGTACCCTCTTCCCCGAATTGATGATTTGCTAGACCAGTTGGTTGGAGCAAACTTATTCTCTAAGATTGATCTGAGATCAGGTTATCACCAACTCAAAATCAAAGCAGATGATATTTCAAAGACTGCATTCAGGACTCGATATGGTCATTTTGAATTTCTAGTGATACCCTTTGGTCTGACGAATGCACCTGTAATTTTTATGGATTACATGAACAGAATCTTTAGGCCTTATCTAGATCAATTTGTGGTAGTCTTCATTGATGATATCTTAGTGTACTCCAAATCGGCTGTAGAGCATGAAGAGCATTTGAAGATTGTTCTTAGTACTCTTAAAGAGAAACGACTTTATGCTAAGCTTAGTAAATGTGAGTTTTGGCTGCAAGAAGTCAAATTTCTCAGTCATGTCATATCCCATGAAGGGGTAGCTATAGATGCTAGCAAAGTTGAAGCAGTGCTAAGCTGGGAACAGCTAAGGACAGTGACGGAGATCAAAAGTTTTTTGGGCTTAGCAGGGTATTATAGAAGATTTATTAAGTACTTTTCTCGAATTGCTCTACCGTTAAACAAGCTGACAAGAAAGAATCAGCAGTTCAAGTGGGATGAGAAGTATGAGGCCAGTTTTCATGAACTAAAGCAGAGATTAACCACGACTCCTGTGCTGATTATTCCAGACCCAACTCAGACTTATGTAGTCTACACTGATGCTAGTAAGCAGGGGTTGGGATGTGTGTTAATGCAGCAAGGACGAGTGGTAGCCTATGCTTCTCGACAGTTAAAGCCACATGAAGAGAATTATCCCACGCATGATCTGGAGCTTGCAGCGGTAGTTTATGCTCTGAAGATATGGAGGCACTACTTGTATGGAGCTACCATAGAACTGTACTGTGAGCATAAAAGCCTGAAGTATTTGCAAGATCAGAAAGAATTAAACATGAGGCAACGGAGATGGATTGAATTTCTAAAGGATTATGATTTCCAGATCAAATACCATCCAGGAAAAGCTAATGTAGTGGCCGATGCCTTGAGCAGAAAGGTGGTGCAGGTTGCTAGTCTCATGATCAAAGAGCTAGAACTAATAGAAGATATGCGAGATTGGAGTCCTCTGTATCAAATACAGACATCAGAAAGTTCTTATGGAGGAACGCAGATTAAAGCTTTTATTGAGGATGAGATAAAAGAGGCTCAGGAGCAGGATAGGCTCGTAGAAATTTTCAAAGGTAAGCTAGAAAGAGGGGAAACTAAAAACTTTAATGTGTCCCAAGATGGATTACTATGATTTAGGGGATGACCATATATTCCCAATGCAATGGGATTGAGAGAAAAGATACTAGAAGAGGCACATAAAAGCAAGTATATAGTACATCCAGGTATGACCAAAATGTATCATGATGTGAAGAGTTTATTTTGGTGGCCTGGATTGAAGAAAGATGTTGTAAATTATGTGTCCAAATGTTTGACATGTCAAAAGGTGAAAGTTGAGCATCATAAGCCAGCAGGGAAATTACAACCACTAGAGATACCCTAGTGGAAATGGGATATCATTGCATGGATTTTATTGAAGGACTGCCCATGACTCTTACTAAGCATGATGCTATATGGGTGGTAATTAACCGATTAACGAAGTCGGCTCATTTCCTGACAATTAATAAAAAGGATTCTCTAGAGAAGCTGGCGAAACTCTATGTAAAAGAGATTATTAGACTACATGGTAATCCCAGTAGTATCATTTCTGACAGAGATCCTCGGTTTACATCAAACTTTTGGCGTGCTTTACATAAAGAAATGAACACTACTCTCAGATTTAGTACAGCCTACCATCCTCAGATAGATGGTCAATCTGAGAGAATGATCCAGACGCTCGAGGATATGTTGAGAGCTTGTGTCTTGGATTTCAAAGGAAGTTGGGATGTCCATCTGCCGTTGATAGAGTTTGCCTATAACAATAGTTATCAAGCTAGCATTCAGATGGCTCCATTTGAAGCGCTGTATGGACGAAAGTGTAGATCTCCCTTATGCTGGGTGGAGTTGAGTGAAAGGAGGATGTTTGGTCCTGATATAGTAGACCAGACAGCAGTACAGATTGATAAGATCAGAAAAAGGCTATTAACAGCTCAAAAGCAGACAGAAGAGTTATGCTGATGTTAGAAGGAAGCCGTTGGAGTTTAAAGAAGGAGAGCATGTATTCCTTAAGTTGACTCCAACGATAGGAGCTGGATGATCGATCAAAGTGAAGAAGTTGCACCCTAGATACATTGGGCCATTTCATATCCTCTCAAGAGTAAGATCAGTGGCTTACAAATTAGCTCTTCCTCCACATCTCAGCAAGATTCATGATGTGTTCCATGTTTCCCAATTAAAGAAGTATGTTTTAGATCCATCACATGTGATTGAGAAGGATGATATTGCATTGCGAGATGACCTGACTTCTGAAGTTGGACCAGTACAGATTATAGATAGAAAGGTCAAGCAGTTGCGAAATAAGCAGATCCCTCTAGTTAAGGTGGTATGGAAGGGATTAACGGAGAATGAAGCTACTTGGGAAACAGAGGAAAGGATGAGAGAAATATACCCTGAACTATTTCCTTAATGTATATGTAATGTAAATTTCGAGGACGAAATTTATTTTAAGGGGGAGAGAAATGTCATATCCCTAATTTTTTTGACCTGATGTACCTGTACAGTTTATCTGCAATGGATATAAGATTCTTGGAATAAACTGTATCAGATTGTGAAAGGAAAGGGAAGGATTAATAACTAAGGAAAGAATAGGGACCAAAATGAAAATTTAAAAGTTTGAAGGTGAAAAGTGAAAGTAGAAGAAAAAGGAGGGACCTAAATATAATTAATGAAAAGTTCAGGGACTAAAGTGTAATTATTCAAAAGTTAAGGGACCTAAATGTAAATATAGAAAAATTGAGCCAAAACAGGCCAAAAATGCCCGGAATCAGATCAGACCCAAATTTTACCAGTAGATAGACAAAAATATTCTGGTCAGTTTAACGCAACACAGAATTTTGATTTGAGGTCCCGATTAATTGATATAAATTTCTGAAGTCGAAAGGAATTATTACAGTATTTTTCAGATCTCATAATCAGATGACACCTTATAGAAAATTCATATATTTAATATATGAATTTATAAAATTGAGAGAGTCAGAAAAGGAATCCTGTAGAAACCATACGGGATTTTTCAGTGAAATAAAATACCCGATAAATAGGATCGGGAGAGTTGTAACGTAAATTGGGCCATAAAGGCAATACAGGCAATAAGCCCATAATAAGGCCCAAATGGCGCCATCATAAGCCCATTAAGGTGACTGGACAGTTATGTGGGCCAGAGACCAGAGCAGTCCAGGAAAAGTGCAAAATTACGAAAATGCCCCTGGATGCCCATACTGTACCAGTAGTGGATAGAGGTCATTTTGGTCACTTTAGACAGGCTAAAAACGTGTCATATAGTATAAAGAGGATTATTTAGAGCCCATATACACCATGAGCCAGTATAAAGAGGGGTGAAATGACGATTTTGCCCTTAGGGTTAGTACAGTGCAGGAAAGGACACCAAGGGTATTTTGGTCATTTTTCAAGGGATGGATGGCAGATAAATACTCAGTATAATATTTTCAATGATATGGGAAGCCTAGACATTAATTTCTAGGATAGAATACATATCCTGGTATGTTATAAAAAAAATTAGGAACAGAACACAGTCCGGTAGTTATGAAACTGCACTGATCAGTACCGGATTGGACTGGAATTTCTCCAGAAGGTTCTTTGCATGGGCAGCACGCCACCTAACCCTCTTAGGTGTCCCATGAGCTGTCCCACATGATGTAATAATTATTCTTTTTAGAAAAAGTAAAATCCAAGATTAAATGTGAGCCTTTAGTTCAAATAGTAACCAAATCAATCTTGGCCATCTATTTCAACACAATTTCTCTATAAATACCCCCCTATTCAGAACACTTCGGCATGCATGGTGAACCATAGGGAAACTCTTGCAAAATTTCCATTCAACCAAGAAAGAAGCAACCAAAGTGAAGTAACAAGCAAGGTAATCATCTCCCTTGATCTTGAGCTTTGTTCTAGCAAGTTAGCTCATGGTTTTAAGGGGTTTTCATGCTATATTTCCCTTATGGTTGCTTATGGAAGTGCTTCTCATATGTGGTTAAAATATGAGTTTTATGTTATGGATAGTTTAGACAAGCTTAAACAAGCTAGAATCAAGTGGTATAAGCTTGTGAATTCAAGTATGTTTGGATTTAGGGTTTTGTGTTCTTGCTGGTACTGTACGTGGTACTGTTCATATGATGGAATTTCATGATTTTGATGCTTCCAATGAGTTTAAAATGGAAAGTTGTGTGGGGATAAAGTAGGAGAACAAGTATTGGAAGCATTGGAATCAAAATGAGAATTTTTGGAAAACAAGAGCATGCATTTCGGTTTGGCACTGTAGCAATTGGTATGTTTTGATTTTGGAAATTCTGATTTCATATTTGGATTCTACATGAAAAATTATGTGGAAATGAACCATGAGAATTTATTTTGGAAAGGTAGAAGTAGAAAACATAAATTAGAGAAAGAAAGAGAGCTAGTGAAAACCTAGTCTTGGATTCGGTTTCAAGTTGAGTTGTAACTTAATATTATGTTGTAATGGCTAGGTTTTGACATTTGTGAAGGAAGGAAAGCACTTCAAGAAGGTCTTGACCAAGATAGCTAAGAGGTAGCAAGGATACCTAACTATAACTCATGTTTGTTTAATTGTCTTGCTTGCTTGTTGATTATGGTGTTTGGTTGAGCTTGAGCTTATGTCATCATGTTATGATGAAGTATGGATGATTGCAACTCCTTGCAAGTTATGTCATGACAATATGCATGTTAGAGTTTGCTTATGTACTATTATGAAGTAGCTCCCATCACATGATAACATGTTAAGCATACAATTATTCATGCATGATATTATAGTTTGTGTAACTTGCTATTGGGATTTCCATGAAATCTCATTCCTTCCACATTCATAACTATGTTTTAGGTGCTGGATCCTCTCAAGGGAAGAGAGTAATTGTTGATGATTAAGTTTGTATAACAAGTTATATGACTTACATGACAATATGGGATGATATGTTAGTGTGTATGGTGTATGTTTATGTAACCCTGTTTTGAGTCTGTGGTGATGTGACGCTGATTTTGATATGTAAACCAACGAGTTTTAGTCTGAAATTTGGTGTGAGGTTATCTAAGATACATATCTTTAAATGGACACCAAGAACGCCTTAACTGGATAAGTATCCGAAATGTTATGATTTTCCAAAGTTTGAAGTAAGATCTGGAATTGAGATAAAACGAGTGCTGAGAGGCAGTGACATTCATGCAATGATTTCATATATCAAATGAACGAATTTTTCTATGAAATTTGGTGATCTTAAAGAGGACGTCTAGATATTTAATTCCATATGTAACACATTTCATTTGGACAAGTAACAAAAGAGAAACAAATTTTTAAAGTTAAAGCAAAGAAACTGGAACTTCCAGATTTTACCAAATGAACAGTGATTTTCAACGATTAAACTGATTTCATTGGGACAAGAAAACCTCAGTTTCATATTTTTTCCTAAAAGATATGTGAAATATCTTTCATTAGAAATTGGAACCATATTATTTTGATTTTTGTACAATTAATTATGAATTTGCAAAGTAGAGTACATGTTCTGGAATTACCAAATGAACAGTAACAGTGAACAGTACCCGGAAGCAAATCGTTTGGAAATGGATATTTTCAAAGCAAATGATCATGTAATTGGTTCCAATCACTTCTAATGAAGTATAATTGAGGTTAAAAGTAAGGATGTGACAAGGATGACATTATCCATGCCTCATCCATGACTAAAATATTGCGTGACAGAAGGGACATGATATGGTTGTATAAAAAGTTACATCGTTTATCGATCCTCATATGATTTGGGTAGTCGTTATGTCTTGCTAGAGACCACTTGCGACTTGTGGGCCAGTATAGCAAATGGCCCATTGCCAACTTCATATGGGCCTACAGGGTCGCACACAAAATAGCCCAACACGAGCTATGATGTCCAGATTCATTGAATCTAAGACGTGTCTAGATTCAATGAATGATCCAGGGTTGATGTATATATTTATTTATATTTATATTCGTATATATATAAATTTGTATATATATTATATATAAGGGATATATAGGATTTAATTTATAAGGATAAATTAAATCTCTATCACGTTTGAATTTAAAATTCAAATTGATAGGATATCTCAAATTTGATTTATGAGAATAAATCAAATATAGTCCAATCTTATCTTTATTTAAATTAAATAAATAGGTGAATTAAATCTGTGGGACGGATTTAATATAAATATTATTTATTTAATTAGTTTCTTATCAAATTATACAATATGTGATATTGTATTAATTTTAGAATTAATATAGATTAATTCCAAGATGCAATTCGGTTGAGAAAAACGCAGAGCATCCTATATATCTGATTTTAGGAGCTACGTTTTTGACACACAATACAAAAGGCCGAATGAAATCTGCAAAAGGTTTGCAGATAAGAAACTACTGAAGTAGAGACGGAGAGGACGAATTCTTGAGAGAGCCTTGGAGGGACAGGAGATGCTAGCACGTCGTTCGTGGTTGGAACGCTGTTCGTGTGGATACCAGTAGAGGAAGCTGACCTGAGGCGTCAACTTCTTGCGATCAGAAAGAGAGCACAAGCCACAGAGAGAAGCTGTGGACATCTTCTTGCGATCGGAAAAAGATCACTAGTCGCGGAGAGAAGCTGTGGAAGTCGCTGAGGAACACCAAGGGTAATGCTTCTTTCCACTTGACTTAAACACATACGGTAGATCCTGGCAAGGAATGGAAAAAAAAATTTAAATTAATTTTCGCTGCATGTCTTCCAATTCCTTTCAATGTCCAACTCAGTCCAAGGATAAAAATCAATTAAAGCATCAATAATGCATAAATAAGAAATCCAACTCAGTTTCCTACTTCTTTGTCCTCTACTAACTTTAATTGAATCAATAAACTAGAAGTAACTACATCAACTCGATACAATTAAATCTGATTTAAGACACAATGAATTCCCTGTTCAGCTTAAGGATTTAAGTTCAGCATTATCTCCAAGCGAGCACAACAGCTTAGCCTTACATTACCATCTGAACTTCAGCAGCAACAAAAAACACAGCAGTAGTCATGATGGATGTATAAGATGATGAAGATGATAGCTACACTTTCCTCTAGTTTTATTGTCTAGAACAGAGAAAAGTTATAGAATAGAAATGGAAAATGGAAATGGAGAAGGAATTAAAGGAGAATGGTGTGACTGGTGTGGTGGAATGAAGGTGAAATTATATATGCAGGTGGTCTAGTCTTGAATGATGATTTGGAAAGATCCCTTCTTTTAATGCTGATATATGTCACCTTTTATAGTAGTGTGGGTGAGTGAAATTGACTGAATGAATTAAATGCCAGCTACATGAATATGTTATAGAGCATCTGTGAATCCAAAAATTGATTCTGTTATGCTACACATGTGCTGTGATGCATCAGTTATGGCCTGATCATATATGCATCTTATTTTCCCCTTTTTCTGCAGTTACAATGTGAACATGCAGTTAATCCTTGATGAATATGTTCCTACTTCTATTCAGTCCATGTGATTCTATTATAACACATGTGTCTTCAAACAGCAGCCCACTTGTTCCTATTAATCGTGTGCTTAAATCTATTATTAGCTTCTTTAATCCAACACATGTCTAATGTCCAGCTGTCAATTAATATAATATACTGAGTGATCACTGCAAAAATAGAAATTTAATAGATTATTTATCCAATTAATAACTAAAATCATATCAGTTAATTTCCAGTTGCTCAATTTTAGTTTTATTAATTAATTGCTCATCATATTAGTAAATGGGGGATAAAATCAATAATAAAACTTACTTTAAACACATTAAAAATCACTACAAATATGAGTTTATCACTCTAGATAATGAAGTTGAGATAATACAGGGTCTTGAAACACTAAAATTGAATAAAGAAAAAGAACCCTAGTTGATCAACCTAGCAATCAGCTTAATGAGTCAGAAAAATATCAACCTAGAGCTTGAAGACATAATAGAAACTGTTATTTATACTGGGTTATTGGTGAAGTCTATAAATGAGTAAGAACCCAAAGACAAGTGTTTAATGAAGTTAATTTGTTTGTATTTATTTCTAACTTTAAACCCATCAATATAGATGAAATACTATTAGATAATTTTTGGATAGTTGCTATACAGGAAGAGCTAAATCAATTTGAATGGAATCAAGTTTGGGACTTGGTACCTATACCTAATGATCATCCAGTCATCGAGATTGAATGGGTATTCAAAACTAAACTTGATGAATATGTTGTAATCATTAGACACAAGGCTAGATTAGTTTTAAAAGGCTATAATTAAGAAGGTATTAATTATGAGGAAACCTATACTCTAATGGCAAGTTTAGAAGCTATACGAGTACTTTTAGCCTTTGCTTGTATTAAAGATATTAAATTATATAAATCGTTGTCAAAATTGCTTTTCTTAATGGTTATATAATATAAGAGGTCTATCACGTCCTGATATTTGGACCGTGATTGGCACAGAATATGAATAATTTCACATTCTGAAAGCCTAATACCTTTAAAAAAAATTCAAACTTTCCATATGGAGCTTTTGCCCTTTTCAAAATAATATAAGTTCTTAATAAAAGTAATTACATCAAAAGTAGTGTCAAAAGAAGCTTCAGATATGCAATGAGGTTCTTTACTACTCATCGGGAGGATTAGAGTCACCTGCACTATCTGATGGCAAAATAATCTACTCGTGAATAATGTCCCAAGAAAATCATGATTTAAACGAATGTGGAAATAAACAATGCATAAACATGTTCAGATAACATCTCGTATTTCAATGCAAACTTTTCTGTAAACCTTTTGATTTCAAGAAACAACAGTTTTGAAATACCCTTTTCAAATCAATCGTTTGAAAACAATCTTTTCAAAACCATGATTTTTCCATAGGATTTCAATAGAACGAAAATAGATATGGACACAGAGTCCACGAGGGTAACTGACCAATCTGGCAGCTTGAAGCCGCTAACTGTTGGTGGCCCAAGGCCACTAACCTTCGCGAGTATGAAACCCACAGTGTAATCTAGTGCTCGAAGCCACTAACTATCAGTGTCTCAAGGCCACTAACCCTCGCGAGTATGAAACCCACGGTGTAATCTGGTGGCTCCAAGCCACTAACTGTCGATGACTCAAGGCCACTGACCTTCGCGAGTATGAAACCCATAGTGTAATCTAGTAGCTCAGCCACTACCATCGTGAGTACAAAACCCATGGAATAATCCATCGAGTTTGGGTAACCAAGGTGCACCAAGGGCTAACAGTACTGCTGCTAGCAACCAGCATTATATATTCCTTCCTTTCAAAACATTTCCATCATGCATGGGGTTTATTTCACATGTAATGATCACAATCATTTCAATGCCATAATCGTTGGTAAAAATCACTTTGAATTTCAAAAACCCCAGCTTGTAAATTTAAAATCAAGTTACTATGTAAACATATGAAATTCACATAGGAATATGTTTCATGAATAATCATCATTTTAACGCAACTTTTGCCAAACTCTTTTCAAAAGCTTATTCATTCATTTTCAAACATAATCATAGTTCCTTTGTAAACCAATCGAAAGAAAATCATTTCTTACGATTTAAACCATACTTTCATAAACTTTAACTTTCAAAATCCATATTTGAAATTCATCATTTGAAATGAAATTGCATTTGAAAATGTAAATTTTAAGTAACGTTA
Source organism: Leucaena leucocephala (assembly GCA_037074615.1). Classification (NCBI taxonomy): domain Eukaryota; kingdom Viridiplantae; phylum Streptophyta; class Magnoliopsida; order Fabales; family Fabaceae; genus Leucaena; species Leucaena leucocephala. The sequence continues at coordinate 18,935,636 of CM073519.1, forward strand.
TTTACTCACCTGCCACGCTACTCAACCTTTACCTATTTCAGCCAAATCACTTACGAATACTTTCACTTCTCAATCCCCTGGTATTATGAAACAATACATTAACGCTCTAAACAAAGTTTCAATAGAAATATACAATATTTCTCAAAACAATCACTGCCTAAAACTCATTACGCATGACTACCCTTCGAGTTACTTCTGTAAAAGCATAGCTACTTCATTAGCTTACCCAAAATACTTTCCTTATTATGCCTCAACATGAAAATACATTTATTTGACAATAAGTCAGTATTTAACTGAAGTGTGATGAATATCTTCAACTTTGACACCCTTAGAAAAGTTATTGTTATAATCAACTTCCAATTTAGACTAAATTATTGCTCCAATTCCTAAATCCATCAATTACCAACTTTCTTGAAATCTCACACACAATAATCATACGTACCTTAAGCCTCTATTCCATTTTCTCACCTTTTATAATAAACCCACACACATATGCTTTTAAAATCATTACAGTACATGCGCAAGTCAAAATACATACATACACATATGCCTCTCCAGGACAGTCAGTTATGCACACAACAACTATACACACATAAACCTGACTATTATCACATACATGGCTCACAGAGTGATCTCACACACAACAGTCTCATCAGCTCGACTCATGGCGTCTCGCATAACCCACGGGGATAAATAATTTCTCAGCTAATAACCACAGATATGCAACTCTTTAAATTCAATGGCAGAACAGAACTAAAATTCTCACCTAGATTGTAGAAGAAACAGCAGAGTTTCTTTAATCTATACATCCTCTATTTTTGACCCAACAACCAGATTTTGAAAGGAGGCGACAGAGGAACCATGACTCACACTCACGGTACCACCACCAACAGGGAGCTATCGGCACATGACTCAGAGTCAGCCAATGAACAAACCCCAAAACTCTAGAATCTTAGTGATGATGAGCAAAGTCGGAGAACTCACCACCACAGTTGAAGATGCTACAGTTCTGTCATCGATATTGTAACTCAGGTTCCTTCCTCATTTATGTCATTTTCTGTCCAAAAGAAAGAAATTCACTACTCTACCGTCATCGTCCACACACACAGACACTCGCCCTTCACTGATTTCCCACTGCTTCTCACATCCGACGCACCTCTGCCCCTATTTATCACGTTTTATGCACAGTGGTTAGATTGACAACACTGGCATGACGATACAGAGGCAAATTGATGGAACACGGTACCGATGGTGTGTGATCTACCTGCCCTACTGCTCTCTCCCTTCTCTACCACTGCGATACCACCTACAATGCTGTGGAAGCTTAGAGCATAATGAAGAGAAAGTATGATGTTAGGAAAGTTTAAAGGGGAAGGTGTAGTTTTGTAATTTCGCGCATTAAAAAAATAAAACTCTCATAGTTGCAGTGCTCAGGGATCAAACACATGACCTACGTGATAATTCTTCATCCCTGGACCATCCTGCTAACATCTTCCCAATGACATTCTCTGCACCAATTATATATATATTCCTTAGCTACATAAATTTAATCTAATAAATTTTTAGAACAATAACATTCTTCCCCTCTTAAGAAATTTAGTCCTCCGAATTTGAAAATATGCTCACCTTAGAGCTCGAATAAATACGGGTACCTGATTCATATCTCACCCTCCATTTCCCAGGTAGCTTATTCCTCTGAATGGTTATGCCATAACACTTTCACAGAAGGAATCTCTTTCGATCATAACTTCTTTACTTATTGATCAATAATAGCTACCGGGTGCTCATCGTATGAAAAGTCTTCATTCACTTGAACCTCTTGATATTCAATAACATGAGTTGGATCATACAAGTACTTCCGTAGCATCAATACATGAAACACCGGATAAATCCCCAATAATTCTGGTAGTAGGGCTAATCGATAAGCTATCGCACTAACTTTGGCCAAAATTTTAAAAGGACCAATATACCTTAGACTTAACCTGCCCTTCTTACTAAATCTCGTAACTCCTTTCATTAGTCACACCCTCAAGAACACTTTATCTCTGACCATGAACTCTAACTCCCTACGACGATGATCCACATAAGACTTCTGTCAACTTTGAGCCGTCAACAACCTTTGTTGAATCACTTTTACCTTTTCTTTAGCATCCTGAACCGAATTGGGTCCTAATATCACTCTATCACCAACTTCAAACCATCCAATTGGAGATTTACATCGTCTTCTATATAATGCCTCAAACAGTGCCATGTGAATACTTGCTTGATAACTATTATTATAAGTGAATTCTACTAGCGGCAAATACTTTTCCTAACTTTCACCAAAATCCATGATACAGGACCTCAACATATCCTCAACTGTTTGGATTATCCTCTCTAACTGTCCATCAGTCTGAGGATGAAAAGTAGTACTTAGATCTAATCGAGTACCCAATGCTTTTTGAAATGATTCCCAAAATCGAGAAGTAAACTGGGGCCCTCTATCAGAAATGATAGGCATTGGGACTCTGTGCAATCGTAAAATCTCTTCAATGTAAATCTTAGCATATCTAACCACATTGTACGTCATTTTTGCTAGAAGAAAATGAGCAGACTTTGTCAATCTATCAATAATTAACCAAATAGAGTCAAAACCTTTAACAGTACGGGGCAATCCCATGATGAATCCATAGTTATGTTTTCCCATTTCTATTCAGGTATCTCCAACCGTTGTAATGGTCCCACAGGCTTCTAATATTCCACTTTAACTTGTTAACACACTAAACAATGTTCAACAAAACCCGCCACATCATTCTTCATATCATGCCACCAATACCACTGCTTTAAATCTTGGTACATCTTAGTTATACCATGGTGGATAGTATGAGCATAATGATGAGCTTCCTCAAGAATCTACCTTCTTAACTCCTGGACTTGTGGAACACAAATCTTGTCCCCGTACATTAAAATACCTTCCTGATCAATTGCAAATCCTAAAGTACTCCCATCTTGAACTGAATCCCACAACCTGTACAACTTCATATTAAAATACTGAGCTTCCTTAATCTGATGACTTAACGAGGAACGAGCTTACAAATAGGCTAAAAATGCTCCCTTCCAAGTAATTTCAAACTCCCTTTGTTCCACCATATGAATCTCCTATACAAATGGTATTCTTCTAGTCTTTATATATGGTAAACTACCCATAGACTTTCTGCTTAAAGCATCAGCAACCATATTTGCTTTCCATAGACAGTACAAAATTGTACAATCATAGTCCTTTAACAATTCCATCCACCTTCCCTGCCTGAGATTGAAATCCTTCTGATCAAATATGCACTTAAGACTCTTGTGATCAGTGAAAATCTCACAAGTTTCACCGTACAAATAATGTCTCTAAATCTTTAAAGCAAACACCACAGCAGCCATCTCTAAATCATGAGTTGGATAATTCGCTCATGCATCTTAAGCTTTCTAAAGGCATAAGCAATCACTTATCCATTCTGTATTAACACACAGCCTAACCTGATTCAGAAAGTATCAAAATACACAGTATATCTTTCATATCCTAAATTTTCCCTATCTGTATAATATTAATAGTGAAAAAAGATTTGGAAAGGATTATGACGAAGATAAGAAGAAATGATAAAGGTTAAATGAGTCTTGAAGAAAGAAAGGGACCTAAACGAAAATTAGAAAAGGTTAAAGGCAAAAAGTTAAGATAGAAATAAATATTGGGCAAAAAGTGGTAATTTCTAAACGTTAAGGGACTTACATATAATTAAGTAAAAAGTTTAAGGGCAAAATTGTAATTATGGAAAAATCAGTCAAAAAGGGTTAGAACTGCCAGGAAGTATTTCAGTCCCATATTCCATCAGTAAATAGAGGAAGTTACGTTGGTTAATCTAGCATGATACATAAATTTTATTAAAGCTCTAGACAGCAAATATTTATTTGATAGTCTAAAAGTTATCTAAAATTTTATCACATCTCATAGACTTCAGATATAAGGGTATAAGTTACTTCATGACATCAGATGTCATGAATCTGATAGGGCCCTGAAAGGAGCTCTATAGGAAAAGTTATCCCTATATCAGTAAATTTTGTCGGGAGTTTGAGAACACCCATTATCCGATTATGGAACTTAACAGGAAATAAGCCTATATAGAATGCGCTCAGATGGACTCATATATAGGTCCAAGATGACACCAAGGAGGGCCCAAAATCCAAGGTACTAGTTTATCAGTAGAAGGGGCCAATGTCCCGAAAAAGCGCAAAATTACGAAAATATCCCTATGTAGCTAAAGTGTACTAGAGATAAATGGAGGGCATTTTGGTCATCTGGGATAGGCTAAAAATGTGTAGTGTAGTATAAGTATGATTAGTTAGGGCCAATATACACCCTGAGGCAGTACAAAGAGGGGTGAAAAGACAATTTTACCCTTAGGGTCAATATAGTGCAAGAAAGGACACCAAGGGTATTTTGGTCATTTCCCAAGGGATATGTAATTAAGCAGTGGCCCAGTACAAGTATGTCAATAGTAGGAAGAATCTAGATACTGGATTTAAGGTCAGAAAGCATACTATGAAATTTTAGAAAAATTAGATTTATAAAATAGTCCGGTTTTTGGGCAATCGGGATGAATCGATATCGAATTAGACTGGAATTTCCATAAGCTTTCCCCTATTGGAATTTTGCCACCTAGACCCTTGAGTTGTCCCTTGGTGATTGAAAGTAATTGGAAGCTTTCTCCTGTCCCTCCAAGACTTTCTCACCAATTCGTCCTCTCCGTCTCTATTTCAGCAGTTTCTTATCTGCAAACCTTTTGCAGATTCCCTTCGGCCTTTTGTGTTATGTGTTGTTCAAAAACGTAGCTCCTAAAATCAGATATATAGGATGCTCTGCATTTTTCTCAACTGAATTGGATGAGAAATGTTAGGATAGGATGAATATGGCCTAGTAAGGTAGCCACAGATTCAAAGATAAAGTGACTCCCCTATTCCTATGTAAGAAAGAGTAAAGAAGGGTTGAGTCTATACCCTAGTAAGAGGGTGATGTGGTAGCCTAAGTGAAATAAGTCAATGACTCAGGTACCTGAATAAATGATTAGGACCTAGTGATTAAGGTGATAAGGGATGGTTGAGCAGATGTATGTAATAATGATATTGCTGATATTGTTATAAGGTATGATGAGAAGTTGTATCTCCTTGCAGCTGTCATATGAGGACACGCATGTTAGAGATTGCTTAAAGTATTGCATCTCTTTGCATAATATGCTTGTTGTGTATGCTATGATAAATGATTATGATACTCAAGATATATCCTTTCAATAGGGGTAAGATGTATAAATGATATGGCTCCAAGAAGGAGTGAATTCTAAGTAATGTATGTTAATGTTTTTGCAATAGAGCTAGATTGCTCTTGCAATAGAGTAAGATTGATTTTGAAATAAAGCCAAGAGATGGGACAGTATAACTCAAATAGAGTAAGGTCCTTCTGATGAGATGAATAAATGATGATAGACATATGCATGGTAGAGCCTGTGTAGCTCTCTATAGTGATAAATCTAGTAAGTTATAAAGTATGAGAATGATATGAGAAGTTCCTGAGTGATAGAGGAAATGAGTAAAGTCCTAATAGATAATATTGGCTTCTGTGATCATTTTTGGGGAATTATTTGTGGAGTTAACAACTATGTGGAAGTGACTAACCTTGTAACTTTGTCTGTTGGTTTAGGTCTTCCAGTGATGAGAATACAATATAACGGAATCGTAGTAGATTCTGGAGGATTACAGTTAGATCCTAGTATAGCTCACAGGGTCGCAGTTAGATCCTGAAGAGGCTTACGGTTGATGGCAGTAGATCCCGAGGGTCGCAATAGACTAAGCCTAGAGCAAGAAAGTAATGAGCCATAAGTACAGTATTTCTTTGAAAGGACAAATACCAAGGAAAAGTTAAGGTATAAAAGCTTCACAAGTTGATTAACTCATAACAGAGAGAGTACCCATGATGTTAGTTTCAGATAGCCTTATTACTATTAGGGACTGAACTCAGAATCTTCTTACACGTAACAGGAACTCAGTGATCAAAGTGAAAGTTGTTAATCCTGAGTCCTAAGGATTTATGGGAATATTACATAATATTTGAGAAGAGATCCTTATAATGAGATTACAGAAAATAAGAGATAAGTAGTTCCTCCCGATGAGGATAAAGAGATTAGAAGGCTAGACAGACCCAAGAGAGATACTATAAGATGGGTATAAGATAGTAAAGTACTAGGATTGGAGCCTGTAAGCACCAGTGCTACAGATTTTTATCTGCATATTTCAGTTAAGCGTGCTCAGGCAAGGGTAGTCTAATGATGGGTGACCCCCTGGGAAGTGATGAAAAAAATGTGAATGCCACAAGAAATTGGCATATATGCACAAAGCTATGTAAAATGATAGAAAGAGCTATGAAAAGCTAGAAAGGCTTATGAACAGTAAGAGACTATGACCCTTATGTCAAGTCCAAATGACATGGATTTGAAAGATGAACTATGATATAGCCAGATTTGGCCAGATATGCTATTTTATGTCATGAAAGATACGAAATGAGAAGATATGCCTTGAGAAGCGGCTGTATAGCTAGCTTTATAAACAGATAGAGAGGCTTTCTTTTGAGAAAAGGTAAGATGTTTGAATGATGAGCTACATGTGAAAGAGCAAATGAGAGCTTTGAGAGCTTCCACTCCTTGCATAGAATGCTAGGCCTTATGTTATGTTACATTATGTGATGTTTACAGAATATGCTAAAGCTCCGAATGTTAGAGCTGTACAAGCTCCGAGTGTTAGAACTGTGCATACTAAGAGAAGGAATGCTTGAGCTTCGATGTTAGAGCTTTGCATTCATGGGCAGGTATACAGTCCTGCAATATGTTGGCCAGGCATTATGCATGTTAGAGTATATGCTCCTATATGCTCCTATGTGCTCCTGTTTAGCAGTAGAGCAATGAAAGAAAGAATAATGATATAAGTCCTCTCTCTGTATTATGATGAGTATTTAAAGATGATAAGAATGTATGATGATATGAGAATGAGAGTTAAAGTTTGCGGATATTCAGAGAATTCCGCTAGATACTCAAATGAGCAATAAGTGATTGCACTAAGAAATATGATGAATAGTTAGTAGAAGCTCCAAAATATAGCAGTATTTGAGGGAGTTTGACATGAAAGAAATAGACACTACTCACAAGTCCAGCATAGTGAGAAGTCCATATGCAGATAGATGCGTAGCAAGAAAGTAATAGAATGAACTGGAGTTCAATTCTGATTGAGTTGATCAGAATAGAAGAAAGACCATAGTAAAGATATGAAGAATTGCAGATATGAAAAGTACTCCGCTAAGATGTTTATTTTAAGATATAGATACCCCAATCATTGACTGAGATGTTGAGTAAATTTCGAGGACGAAATTTATTTTAAAGGAGGTACAAATGTCATATCCCAATTTTTCCCTATCTGTATAGTACTGATAGTGGAAAGAGGTTTAGGAAGGATTATGACGAAGATCAGAAGAAATGATAAAGGTTAAATGAGTCTTGAAGGAAGAAAGGGACCTAAACGAAAATTGGAAAAGTTTAAAGCCCAAAAGTTAAAGTAAAAACAAAAGTTGGGCCAAAAGTTGCTATTTCCAAAAGTTTAGGGACCTAAATGTAAATATCCAAAAAGTTAAGGACATAAATGTAATTAAGAGAAAAGTTCAAGGGCAAAATTGTAATTATAGAAAGATCAGCCCGAAAAGGGTTATAACTGCCCATAAGTATTTTAGTCCCATATTCCATCAGTAAATAGAGGAAGGTATGCTGGATAATCTGACATGATACAGAAATTTTATTAGGGCTCCAGACAGTAGATATTTATCTCATAGTCTAAAAGTTATCTGAAATTTTATCAGATTTCATGGACTTCAGATATAAGTGGGCAAATTACAAGAAAGTGTGCCCTACAGTGTTAGATATCCTAGATATGACAAAACTCTGAAAGAAGTTCTGTATAAAAAGTTATTCACATATTAGTGAATTTTGACGGGAGTTTGATAACACTCGTGATCCGATAATAGAACTTATCGGTATGTAAGCCTGGATAGAATGAGATCAGATGACCTCATATATAGGCCAATGATGATGCCAAGAAGGGCCCAAAACCCAGGGTAACCAATCCATCAGTAGAAGGGGCCAGTGCTCAGAAAAAGTATGAAATTATGAAAATGCCCCTGGATGCTCAGATTGTACCAGGGATGGATGAAGGGCATTTTGGTCATCTAGGACAGGATAAAAACGTGGCACATGGTATAAATATGATTATTTAGAGCTAGATAGGCCCTGAGGCAGTATACAGAAGGGTAAAATGACGATTATGCCCTTAGGGTTAGTACAGTGTAAGACAGTGAAACAAGGGCATTTTAGTCATTTTCCATGGGATCTGTAATTAAGTTGTGGCCAGTACAAGTATGTCAATGGTGTGAGAAGTCTAGACATTGATTTCTAGGGCATAATATATATCCTGGTATATTATAAAAAAATTAGGAACAGAAAGCAGTCCGGTTGCTGTGAAACTGCTCCGATCGGTACCGGATTAGACTAGAATTTTTCTAGAAGCTTCCTTACACTATGAGCATGCCACCTAACCCTTTGAGGTGTCCCTTGATGGGTCCCACATGATGTCATAATTATTATTTTATGAAAAAGTTAAATCCAAGATTAAATATGGGTCTTTAGATCAAATAGTAACCAAATCAACCTTGGCCATTCATTTTTCTTGGATTTTGGCTATAAATACCCCTCAATTCTGGTTCAGAACCGTAAGCTTATGTACCCTTGGGGAAGCTCTTGCAAAATGGAAACTCAAGCCAAGACAAAGAAGATTCAAGGTTCTAAAGTTCAAGTAAGCTAGAGATTAAATGTAAGCAATCTTTCCTAGCTTATTCTCCTTTGATTTGGGAGCTTGAACTTAGGGTTTTCATGGGGAAAATTTGAGTTTTCTCTAAGGGGAGGTGCTGTCCAAAATCCATAGATGAAAGGGGAAAGAAGAAATTAAAGTTGATATTCTTAAGCTTGAACTATGGGGAAAAGCTTGAACTTATGATTGATGCTTAAACAAGCTAGTTAAGAGATTGGTTGTTGAATCAAGTTGATATTCTTGACTTTGCCAAGAGTGAACCTGTTCAGTATGCACTGTTCATGAGGGAAGGAAATGAAATTTCAATGATTTAATGCTTTCATTGAATTTGTATGATGATTTTGTGTAGGGTTGGAAAGGTTTTGAACCTTGGAAACATTGAAATCTCAAGATTGTAGTTCTTGAAGTTCTTCATGTTTACTATTAACACACATGAACAGTGATTGGAATTTCATGATTTTGATGCTTCCAATGGTTTTAAAATAAAAAGTTGTGTGGGGTAAAGTGGAGAAACAAGTATGGGAAGCATTAGAATCCAAATGGGAATTTTTGAAAGAATTGTGTGCTTATGTTCAATTCTGTACAGCAGGCCATGAAGGAGCTGGAATTTCATGATTCTAAGCTCATAAATGAGTTCAAAAGATGAAATTGTGTAGGTTAAAGTCAAGACATCAATTGATTCAAGAGCCAAGTGGATTAGTGAATATTAGGGAAAGTTATGATAATAAAGAGTGTAACAAAGTTAATCTTGAACACGGTTAGAGTTCATGAGTCCTAATGAATTATGTGATGAATATGAATGTGTTTAGGACCTTGAAACATCCAAGAATATGTTGGGAAGTGATTGACATAAAGGCTTATTGGTTGGAAAGCTAGGAAGCAAATGCTAAAGATCAAGAGGAAAGCTTAAGTGCAAGGTAGTGAACTTACTTATTTATGTGCTTGATGTGGTATGCTTTTGTGTTGGCATGTATATGTTATTTGAATGATGTTGTGACATGATAAATGATGTTGAATGTATTGTGAATAACATGTTTCCATGGCCATGCACTTTATGTAAAAGTTTATATCATGATGGCATGTTACTAATCCAAGAAAGCTTAATGAAATTACATATCAAGCATTAGCATCCATCTTGCATATTTAAGTGGTAATGTTTGCTACTGAGATTCCCTAGAATCTCACTCTCCCATAACCAACCAATTTAGGTCAAGCATGAAGAAAAAGTATGCATGGAGTAGAGCTAAAGCATGGAAGAAGGAAAGTGAAGTATTTAAGATTATAGCATATGCTATGCATTTTCCATGTATGTAAATGCCATGTAAGGTGTCTATTTATGTGATAAACTTGTATGTAATAATTATGGCATATGTACATGATGTATATGAATGTTAAGAAGCTTATTTAATGGCTTGTGCATGATGAAACAATTATTGGAAATGAAAGAATAGAAACTGAAATGGTAAAAACGTAGGTCTTGAACCAGTTTTGTTGTGGCTTCAGTTTGACCTAACAAATGAAGGAATTAGTTCACAAAATTTTATGAACATGTATCACACATCAAGAGATTTAAATTCATAGGTAGAACGTGTCATTTGGATGTGTATATCAAGAGAAATGATTTTCCAAAGTAAGGGACCATAATCTGTTTCCAGAGTTTTTGACCAAATAAACAGTAAATTCAACGAATAAACTGTACTAATTGGCTAATCATTTGGTCTAGAAATTATTTTTTCCTTAAATTTCAAGATGTTATATTCACGTATATTTTTGAACCACTTCATTTTGAGTTTTCTAGAATTAATTATGTTTTTTCGAAGTTCATTGCGTAATCTAGAATACCACATGAACAGTAACCCTAGAAAGAGTAAAATTCCAGATTTGGCTAATAGACTTCCAAGGTCTTGTAAGTGGTTCTAAATGCTACTGAATGGTCCCTAAGACATATAAAAGTAAGCACTAATTAATAAGGTATTTAATGCCAATTACTGATATATCTATCATGTTTAAGTTCCTTTAACTTAGTAGTGAATATGCCTTTAACAAAAAAGTTTTTCCATTTGCTTCCCAATATTTTGAAACAAAGTAGCTAAGTTTATTGCAATAGAAGCCATAATTTATAAAAAGATAATCCCCTTCACAAATTAAAGCAAACCAAATACTTAATCAAAATAAACATGTTGTTCTTCTATTGAAAATGAATTTTTCCATTACATTGCAAGAAGGTTACAACAAGGCCAACATGTAATTTATTATAAGTTAAGGTTTAATTTTTCTCAAGAAGTTTTTGTGTAGGAGTTATGGGCGTCTAGTCATATTTCTTATATTAATAAAGCCATGAAAGTTCAAATTAAATAAGGAACAATGTCGCCCCTAACTGTTAAAAATGTTAATAATCAACATTAGTTTTGTAACAAGCAATGTTAGTTTTTAAATGGTTAGGATAGATTTGCTACTTGTTTAAAACATTCGGGACAATGTTGATCTAGAAAAAATTTAGAAATACCCAACTCCTACGCAAAAAATTCCAAAAAAAATTGGACCTCAACCTATTTATTATCCTTTGCTTTTGATTAGTTGGATTTCCCCTATATTGCAAGAAAAGGTTTTTAATTTCGATGATGCAAGGCTTATGCTGGGAGCTTAGAAGAATGAGCCTATAATATTGTTGGAAATCGTGCCCTAGGGGCCAATCATTGTCTTATGAACATTATTGATTTATGAATTTATTAATTGAGTTATCATATTATTTGCATGTTTACTATGATGATCATCCTTGGATAATTCATGATATTATCCTAAATGTCCCTGGTCGATCATCTCTGCGGGAGCACAGATGAAATAAGACCAGTATGACTTTGAAGATGTATAGAGATATAAATCAAAGTCATAAGCACATGTAAGAGTACAAGGTGCTGGACCGACCCGCTATAAGAGAATTGCATGGGTAACATCATAAGCTTCTCTCATATACAAACTATGTCAATACGCCCTTTAACCTGAGATCATCATGGATTCCTACATGACAAAACGCTCAGCTTTGACCTAGTCAAAAGTCACTTTTGACCGAGTGATCATAAAGACTATGTTCGGCCTTAGTGGTTTTTCATGCGGAGGAATGTGAATGGTCAAGATGAAATTTGTCCCTCACATTTGTAGAGAGATATTACTGGGCCCCTCGATGAGTGAGTCTGAGAAATGTATGGCCATACTATAATGGAAAGGTAGTTCCATTTCTATAGTCAGACTACTCAGGGATCGAGAAAGTAATGGTCAAGAATAGGAGGATGACATTATCCATGCCTCATCCATGACCAAAATATCGCGTGACAGAAGGGACATGATATGGTTGTATAAAAGGTTATATCGTTTATCGATCCTCATATGATTTGGGTAGTCGTTATGTCTTGCTAGAGACCGCTTGCGACTTGTGGGCTAGTATAGCAAATGGCCCACTGCCAACTTCATATGGGCCTACAGGGTCGCACACAAAATAGCCCAACACAAGCTATGATGTCCAGATTCATTCAATCTAAGACATGTCCAGATTCAATGAATGATCCAGGATATATGTATATATATTTATTTATATTTATATTCGTATATATATATAAATTCGTATATATACATTATATGTGTATATGAGATTTAATTTATAAGGATAAATTAAATCTCTATCACGTTTGAAATTCGAAATTCAAATTGATAGGATATCTCATATAAGTGATATTTATAAGATTTAATTTATAAGGATAAATTAAATCTCTATCATGTTTGAAATTTGAAATTCAAATTGATAGGATATCTCATATAAGAGATATTTATAAGATTTAATTTATAAGGATAAATTAAATCTCTATCATGTTTGAAATTCGAAATTCAAATTGATAGGATATCTCATATAAGAGATATTTATAAGATTTAATTTATAAGGATAAATTAAATCTCTATCACGTTTGAAATTCGAAATTCAAATTGATAGGATATCTCAAATTTGATTTATGAGAATAAATCAAAAAATAGTTCAGTCTCATCTTTATTTAAAATTAAATAAATGGGTAATTAAATCTGTGGGACGGATTTGATATTATTTATTTAATTAGTTTCTTATAAAATTATACAATATATGATATTGTATTAATTTTGGAATTAATATAAGATTAACTCCAAAATCCAATTCGGTTGACAGAGAGAAAAAACGCATAGCATCCTATATATCTGATTTGAGGAGCTGCGTTTTGCACAGAGAAACATATAGAACATAGAAAGGCCGAAGGGGACTCTGCAAAAGGTTTGCAGATAAGAAACTGCCGAAATAGAGACGGAGAGGACGAACTCTTGAGAAAGCCTTGGAGGGACAAGAGACGCTAGCACGTCGTTCGTGGTTGGAACGCTGTTCGTGTGGATACCAGTAGAGGAAGCTGACCTGAGTCGTCGACTTCTTGTGATCAGAAAAGGAGCACGAGCCACAGAGAGAAGCTGTGAACGTCGTGACCGAAAGCTGTGAAAGTCGCTGAGGCACACTAAGGGTAATACTTCTTCCCACTTGACTTAAACACATACGGTAGATCCTGGCAAGGAATGGACAAATTTTTAAATTAATTTCCGCTGCGTGTCTTCCAATTCCTTACAGTGGTATCAAAGCCATGCCATTTTGTGTTTAAGTTAGGCTTGATTGGTGATTCATATGATATGTGTTAGTCGTAGTCGGTCATATAATATGCGTTTCATGTGTGACATATAAGGAATCCGTCTTATGTATGACATATAAGGAATCTAAAAGGGTACTGAAATCGGTGGTGATATGTTTTGATTTGATCAATTAACATAGAAGGGGTCCAAGAAAACCGAATGCAGATTCGTGATTATTTACATAGCAAAACCGAATGCCGTGGCTACCTGTTCGTAGCGTAATATAACCATAGAATATTCTATTTTGTGAATATTTTAAGATTTGAAACATCAATTGCCCTGCAATTAAATCTGAATGTTGATTCTTGAATGTTTGGGTATGGTGAACAATATGGCTCTAGATTACAAGTGTTGTAATTTTTAAATACGGCCTGCGTGTCGTGCCTTCCTATATATTTACTCTCAATGTACCTTCTCTTCTCATCTCACTCCTCTCGAATGTTAAAAGAGGTTTCTATATGTAATTTCCCTTTTCTTACTAGAGAGCTCCTCTCATTGGCTTGAGGGGACTTAGGATAGGTGAGCCATATTGTATCACGTTTAAATTATGCATCTTATGATTATATCAGCACATGCATATTAATTGTATGAGATACAAACTGAGAAGCATGCATTCTCATAAACTAAACAGTTAAATTAAGCCCTCTAAATGAAATCTTAAGTCATAATGCCGTCAATTTATGAACACTTGTCAAAACCTCGATCGCTCAATTGTGGACTCCGCCAAAGTGGGTGCTTTTGAGTCATCTTGGGGAGATAAGCAAAGAGTAATGGTGCTACTCTCATATGTTCATTATTGTTTGACTTAATTGAGATTAACAAAATGGTTTTGGATCTCAAGGCATTAGATGGGATTAGAACATGCCAGATCATATGATGATAGGATCCCATGAACATCTAAGAGTTACATTTGATGTAATTGGTAAAGGTGTTACCTACCTAAATAACTTAATTTAAGCGTCCTGCCAAAGCGGACTTAAGTTTGAGCCAAATATGGATCTTAGCCCACTAACTATTGCATTGAGGGTTGTTTATTTAGTGGGAGATTACTAATTACATTGCATATTTTAATTATAGAATCATGATGACTAGTAATACTGCTACATTATCGCTGCGATCTGTCCTTGAGAAGGACAAACTCAATGGGACAAACTTTCTTGACTGGTTTAGGAACTTGAGAATTGTTCTCAAGCAGGAAAGAAAGGCGCATGTCCTAGATCAACCCATTCCTGAGGAGCCAGCCGCCAATGCTCCTAGAGCTAAGAGAGATGCTTACATGAAGCATAAGGAAGACTCTATCGATGTGGGATGCTTGATGCTAGACACCATGGTTCTGGAGCTCCAAAGAGATCTGGAACACATGGAAGCTTATGAGATGATTGTGCATCTCAAGGAAATGTTCCAGCAACAAGCAAGGCAAGAGAGGTATGAGACCACTAAGGCCTTACATTCCGGCAAGATGGCTGAAGGTACATCAGTTAGTACTCATGTCTTAAAGATGAAAGGGTACATTGATCACCTTGAGAGGCTTGGATTTCCCATGAGCCAGGAGTTAGCTACGGATTTGATCTTGAACTCACTCCCAGAAAGTTATGACCACTTTGTCATGAACTACAACATGAACAACATGGAGAAATCTATTTCTGAACTGCATGGGATGCTTAAAACTGCTGAGCCAAGTCTTAAGAAGAAGCCCAATAGTGTTTTGATGGTTCAGAAAGGAAAGGGTACTAAAAAGAAAGGCAAAGGCAAGGGGAAGGGTCATGGCTTATCAGGTAAGACCAAAGAGTCAGGCAAACCCGAAACCAAGCCTACACCAAAGAAGGCAAAGCCTCCGAAGGAAGGAGTCTGCTTCTTCTGCAATGAACCCGGTCATTGGAAGAGGAATTGCAAACTCTACCTCAAAGATCTGAAAAAGAACAAGAAGGATAGCGGGGCTATCGCTTCAGGTATTTATGTTATAGACATTTATCTTTCTACTTCCACCTCATGGGTATTAGATACTGCATGTGGTTCTCATATTTGTACAAATGTGCAGGGACTAAAGGACAGTAGGAAGCTGAAAAAGGGCGAGGTTGACCTACGAGTTGGAAACAGAGCAAGGGTTGCTGCGTTAGCTGTAAGCACTTATGAATTAGTTCTGCCTACTGGGCTTTTGTTAGTTTTGAACAATTGCTATTATGTTCCTGCTTTAAGTAGTAACATTGTTTCACTTTCTTATTTGGATAAGGAAGGTTTCACTTCCATTGCTGGGAATAGTAGATGTTCTATTTATCGTAATGATGTTTTCTATGCTCATGGTGATTTGCATGTTGATCATTACATATTAAATTTGGAACAACCCAATCATGGAAATATCTATAACATAACCGCCAAAAGGGTCAAACAAAATGATTTGAATCCCACATACCTCTGGCACTGTCGTCTGGGCCACATAAATGAGAAACGCATTTCCAAACTCCATCAAGATGGATTTCTAAACTCATTTGATTTTGAATCATATGACACTTGCGAGTCTTGCTTGTTAGGAAAGATGACAAAGTCACCTTTCACTGGGCACAGTGAGAGAGCCACTGATTTATTGGGCCTCATACATACAGATGTGTGTGGACCGATGAACACAAATGCCAGAGGAGGTTATTCGTACTTCATAACATTTATAGATGATTTCAGCAGATATGGGTACATCTATCTGATGAAACATAAATCTGAATCTTTTGAAAAGTTCAAAATATTTCAAAACGAAGTACAAAACCAGCTTGGCAAAACAATTCAAGCCATTCGATCTGATCGGGGTGGTGAATATTTGAGCCAAGAGTTCATAGATCATCTTAGGAGTTGTGGGATAGTCTCACAATTGACTCCTCCAGGGACACCACAATGGAATGGCGTTTCTGAATGGAGGAATCGAACACTATTAGATATGGTTCGATCCATGATGAGTCAAACAGATCTTCCGCCCTCGTTTTAGGGCCATGCCCTAGAGACAGCTGGGTTCACACTCAATCATGTTCCATCAAAGGCAATTGAAAAGACTCCGTATGAGATATGGACTGGGAGGACGCCTAGTTTGTCTTTCCTCAAGATTTGGGGATGCGAGGTCTATGTTAAGCAACAAACCTCAGACAAATTAGCGCCCAAATCCTCAAAGTGCCTTTTTGTGGGATATCCTAAGGAAACCAAGGGATATTATGTCTACAACCCTGCTGATAATAAAGTGTTTGTTGTCAGAAATGGTATCTTTCTCAAAAGAGAATTTATCTCTAAAAGAACCAGTGGGACTAAGGTACACCTCGAAGAAGTTCGAGAGCCACAAGACACCATAGAACTGCAGATGGAAAATAGAGAAGACTCACAACAAGTTGTTGAGACTCCTCAAGTCACGCAAGGTCCACGTAAATCTAATAGGACACGACTTCAGCCTCAGAGATATGGATTTCTGATTTCTGATAGTCGTGAAGTGTTGCTCATTGAGCATAATGAGCTGACTACCTATCGAGAAGCTATAGTGGGACCAAACTCTGAGAAATGGCTTAATGCCATGAAGTCTGAAATGCAATCCATGTACGACAATAAGGTTTGGACCTTAGTCGACCCGCCTGAAGGTGTAAAAACCGTCGGGTGCAAGTGGGTTTTTAAGGAGAAAACTGACATGGATGGCAATATAAATGTCTTCAAGGCACGACTGGTTACAAAAGGATTTACTCAAACTCATGGTGTGGACTATGATGAGACCTTTTTCCCAGTTGCCATGGCCAAATCAATCAGAATCCTCTTTGCCATAGCAGCATATTATGACTATGAAATATGGCAGATGGACGTCAAGACAGCCTTCCTTAATGGAAAGCTCCTTGAGGATGTGTACATGACACAACCTGAAGGGTTTGTGCATTCTGAGGACTCTGGCAAAGTGTGCAAGCTTCAAAGGTCCATTTATGGACTGAAGCAAGCCTCTCGGAGTTGGAATCAACGTTTTGATGAAGTAGTCAAAGAGTTTGGATTTCTTCAAAACATTGATGAACCTTGTGTGTACAAGAAGGTTAGTGGGAGCACAGTTGTGTTTTTGGTACTCTATGTCGATGACATCCTACTTATTAGGAATGACATTCCTACCTTGCAGATTGTCAAGTCTTGGTTAGGAAAGTCTTTCTCGATGAAAGAATTGGGTGAAGCCACCTACATCCTAGGAATCAGGATCTATAGAGATAGATCTAAAAGACTTCTAGGACTCAGTCAGAGTACATACATAGATAAAATACTGCATAGGTTCAGTATGCACGAATCAAAGAGGGGTTTCATACCCATGTCTCATGGTATTCACCTCAGCAAAGATCTATGTCCTAGTACATCTGATCAGCGAGGTCGCATGAGTAAAGTTCCATATGCCTCGGCCATAGGATCTATCATGTACGCCATGTTATGTACTCGTCCGGATGTCTCATTTGCCTTGAGTATGACTAGCAGATATCAACAGGACCCTGGTGAGGGCCATTGGACTGCTGTCAAGAATATCCTTAAGTACTTAAGAAGGACTAAGGACTTATTCTTGGTCTATGGTGGATTGGATGACGAACTCTGTGTAACTGGTTACACAGATGCCAGTTTCCAAACTGACCAGGATGACCAAAAATCGCAGTCTGGATATATATTCCTCCTCAATAATGGAGCAGTAAGCTGGAAGAGCTCTAAGCAGGGCACTGTAGCAGATTCTTTGACAGAAGCTGAGTATATAGCAGCATCTGATGCAGCTAAGGAAGCCGTTTGGATCAGGAAGTTCATCACAGAACTAGGGGTGATACCTACCATCTCAGATCCAATAACTTTGCTCTGTGACAATAGCGGTGCTATTGCACAGGCTAAAGAGCCTAGGTCACATCAAAGGACCAAGCATATACTCAGGCGATTTCATCTCATCAGAGAAATCAATGATAGAGGTGATATAAAAATATGCAAAGTAGCAGGAGAAGATAATGTTGCTGATCCTCTAACAAAGCCGCTTGTGCAGGCAAAGCATGAGCGTCATGTCAGGTCAATGGGAATTAGTCAAATTAATGAATGTACCTAGTGCAAGTGGGAGGTTGTTGGAAATCGTGCCCTAGGGGCCAATCATTGTCTTATGAACATTAGGCTTGTCTTCTTTCACCCTCTGAACCTTAGGCTTTTGTGGTGCCTTTTCTGGTTATAGGCCTTTTGGGGTTTAATTCTGAGGCACCTTGTCTGGAACCAGCTCTGATATGACATACTTTCTCAATTTGATCATATGTGTTGGCCATATAATATAATTCCCTAGAGCTTGTTTCAATATTTTTATCTCGTCAGTAGGCATGGAATAGGTACAGTGCCTGTTCGTTTCTTTATACACTCTACCATGACCTTGGCATTGCCATCAAGAATTGTTTCTAGTGAAGTGTTGTGTCATCTAGGTATGAAGGATGTAGTCTCTTGGTCTATCATAATGTAGAGACCACACTTTTCCCTATTGTCCTTAATGTGCTCAAGGGTAGGGTTAGGACCATATGGTTGGGAGACAAACTTCTCGTTATTGGCACTGCCCTTCCCACTAGTTACCACAGAAGAACCCTAAAAATGTAAACAAAATTAGTAAAGACAAAATACATGTTAAACGTCCATTAAAAAGAAGTAAATAAATATGTGTTTATCTCTAAACTTTGGTAAGTGTGGGGAAGCCTACCATCATCATAGCCTACTAGAGCCTCGCATCCATATGCTCTTTGAGACTAGTATCCATAAGCTCTAAGACTCTAGTATCCATCTTGTTACATATCTTTGCCAACTTTACTTGATACTTTGCTTTAAGTTCATCTCAAGCCTTTTACAACTCATCTTTAAGCATGTATGCGGAGGGTGATTTTCTTCTTCGATAAGGGAGCCAAAAAACTCTTTACGTATGACTCGTTTGGGGGCCTTTATTATTGGTGGTCTGGGGTCCCAATAGCTATCTCTAGGATGTCCATTCTATTTTTAGGAACAAAACACCCTTAGGATGCCTATTTCTCTAGTCCATCCTATAATATATATAAGTTACCAAGTTAAATTAATTTAAGAGCAAGTAATAACGTATAAATTCTTAGTATTTAAATTAGTTACTTACAATCCTCTCAACAACTGTAGCAACCTCTAGAGTGATATATAGTCCCTTCTTCACCCTCACAACCTTCCATTTTTGTTGGTGAGATGGATGTTAGATGCTGATAGATGAAAAAGGGTTTGAGACAGTACTGGCCGACAGGGCCTCGGGTGTGACAAGGTCTAGGCATGATAGGGCTCTCACCCTCTCTGGATCCAATTGCTTGTTGTGCAACCTCCAACTACTCTTGCATTATTTTCCTTTCAAGGACACTATACCCCTTTAGACATATAGTGCCAGTACACATTTTTCTTGGCTACTTATTGATTTCTCTTACAAAAAGTCTATGATAATGAAATGAAACAATTAGTTGATTAAATGTACATTCATTACTAACAAAGTTAATTAAGACCTTATAAATAGTATCTTCCCTCTGTTGATGAAACAATGTCCAAGCTTTGTCGCTAACATTGGGGTATGTGTCATTCGGATGCTCCCTAATCTTTCTGCCTCGTGGTAGTCCTTCACAAGGTTTTACTTAAAGTCCCTCCACCATTTACCGTATTGCTTTAAGATGTGACGCTTTATGCTTGCAGTGGTAGGAATGTCAAAATATTGCTCCTTGGATGTACAAAAAACATAGATGAAGTTGCAATAAGGGACAAAAATCATGAATAAATAAGTAGAAAGGTGGAACATAGAATTTGAAATGTACCAAAATGTCCTCTCAAATCATATAATTATCTTTCTAGTAGACTGACTTCTAGTTAGGGTACACAATGCTAATCTAAACAGTATTATAGCTGACATAGCTATTAAACACTGGCCCATTTTAACTAATGGCCTTCATTTCAGAATCAAACTCAACCAAAAATTTGTCTGTCATATCGATAAATCAACTATCAAAATATAATTTTAAGCTGAGCTGAGCGTACTGTCAAACCAGCCTAAAGTTAATATTTAATTCTCCCATGGTTCAGCGTACTATCCAAATAAAGGGAGAGAGCAAATTCTTAACTTGAGATCTACTATCCTAAGCCTCATTTTGGAGTTTTTCAGCACCTATTACAACAGTTCACACATTTAGGAATATAAACAAACAAAACTCAATTCAATTTTTTAGCAACCAAACACACAAAACTCCATAACCTACTTCAGTGAATCACTTGCTTACAAACCTATAGTACAAAATTTACATATTTTATTAACTAATTTAGTCTCTTTTAGCTTTAATCCAAATAAAGAACTATATCACAAAATAATGAAGAAGTTAAACGTTGACTTATTGCTTTGAAGATGAGAATGACGATAGAGGGAGTTAATGTGAAGATAGTGAATGACGATGAGAATGACAATAGTCACTGAAATCAGTAGGAAAATGACAGAAAAATAAATCTTTGGTGGTAGGGAGAGAAAGGGACCACAAGTGGTTGTGTGAAAAGTAAATCTGAAGCTCACAGTGGATTAGGCTTGGTAAATTTTTGTGGCTTTTTACTGTAATTTTTATTAAAGCCTACTGTTAAATATACTTGTAACGACGGTTGTTAATAAAACTACGATAAAAGTATGACATTTACCATATGTGAAGAGTTTATACATCGATTTTATTAACAACCACTGTTACAAGTATATGTAACCACAATTTTTATAAAAAATTGTCGTAAAAGACATTGATCATGTACTACATATTTGAAGATAACATATATAATATATTGAATCCAATAAATTAGACAAGAAGCTAGTATGCCAACGATATTTAGTAATTTGTTGCATTATCAATTTATTGGATAAATTAGACTTCTTGATTAATATTTCTTTCTCAAAATATGTGCACTTTCAATTTCCATTAAAGTATTCATTGCTGAATGTGAGCTAATTAAACAAGGTAAAATTGATGTATTAATTGGTTGAGTTTTAAGCAACCTATATGGCATCATTTTCAACTATACCAAAATTTTGGGTTAGTTGAGTTAGGCTAATATCAAAGTCGATACAATATAATATGTTATTCTTAGGAAAAATATGTACACAATTGATTAAAATAATAATAACTGACTTTATAAAATATTCTACTATTTTGACTATTCCTTAAAAACTATTGTAATAGACTATTCTTTACATTTTGTAAGAAATCCATCCCATCCACCAAGTGCCAAAAATTAAAAAAAAATGAGATTAATAAAAGTTGTGAAACCTTTCAATCAGATGATGAAACAAATTTTTCTGAGTTTTGGGAGTCGTGTGGGTCATCTGAAGGGTAGTGGGTGTGCAAATGGTTACTTTAGTGGGGGAGATCAAAATGGAGACGATTGAATCTTTCTTGTAGGTTCTCTACTTGCAAGGACAACTTTTCAACCGAGTTCTCCAATGTATCTATTTTTTTTTTCAATTTTTCCAGATGTTTGAGGAGGTCTAGAAACGACAAAGTAGGTATCAGGTCTATGAGATTATGCTTATCTTCAAAATCATCACACGATCTTTTCTGTGAATGGGAAGGATAAGAGTATAAAGAGGACATCATTTTAAGAAAGCTAAAAAGAGAGTAAAACAAAGATCATACAAGAGGAAACATATTGAGGAAAAGGAAGTGGAATAAAAAGTACAATAGAAGGGTATTTAACATTGAGGAAAAGACGGTTTGTAAAAGGTATTTGTTGGCATTCCCTCATAATAGCTAGAGACTTTAGGAACTGAAAAGGCAAGAGATATGTACTTTCTTTATGCAGATCAGGTGCGAAGGCAGGAAGGCAGAATTATTGACTTATAACAACAATTGTTCTAAAAACTGCCATTATAAGTTCTCGGTATCACTTTTAACAATAGTTGTATGAAAACCTATCATAAAAAGTTTCTAAAATACATATTTATTTACAAATATACCACTACCTTTTTACAGCATTTTTACTTTTACCTGCCATGAAGTAGTGACTTGATAAGTGTTTTTTCTAGTAGTGATTCCTTAATATAATTAATATCCACTTAACTTTTTTTTATTAGATTAAGGAAGTAAAGTAAATAAGTTAATTATGATAAAATATAACTCCTTAAGATGAATTCATATCATATATTCTATATACCCAAATTAGTCAACTAACTCTAATATTAGTTATAATTAATTGATTTACTTGATTTTCTTAGTTTATCTAAAAAAGTTAACTAGGTCTTATATTAAAAAATAAAGATAATATTAATAGTTACAAGAGTTTTATTGATTTTAGGCTGGGCTTGTTTAATTAATCCTAAGTTTGATATGTTGATATTCTTTGTTCACTCTAGGGGATTTAAGTAGCCACTGATTTAGAACAATGTTTTTGTTTTGCAGTTAGCTGATATGACTAGAAGTATTAGTACATCTCTATGGATAGTCTCCAATAAAGGCATATTATTGTGGCGTTGGAATGTTCTTCTAGATGGTGGGATGTTTTATTAATGGAATTTTAAAAAATTATAAGATAATATTATTTTGTGTAGGGAATGGTATAGTGATTAATTTCTTTTAAATGATATAATGTTTATCTATAATGTATTGGTTTTTTTAATTGCCTAAATATAAATTTTTATTTAATATTATTCTCTTGTTATTATTCAATGGTCATATTATATATTATAATTCATAATTGATAGCAAAATAAAGAGCAGGTGAGATAATTTATTGGCTTCGAATCCGGTGCATTTGGGGTACAACAGATGTACCACAAGAGAGAGAAAAAGAAAAGAGAGAGGGGGACATAGCTGAAAAACTTAGTGGCGATGTGATTTTCAACGGATGAAGAGAACCCTTTATATAGGGAAGATATGGAAGCATTTTAATATTAAAATATCTACCAATATATGCATCAATTGAGTGTGAAAGAATTATCACAATCTCTCCAATATCTTATTCAAATGAGATCCTACATGATTTGGATTTTAACTTATTTAAATCTTTACCAAATATTTATAATATCGGATATTCATATTTAAAGCACGAATATGATTATAATATGAACATATTAAATTAAAAGGAAAATGAGAGAAAATACTATAGAAAATGATAAATTCTAAAGTAAAACATTGTGTTGGTAATGCTTGATCTATTCTTAGTAATGTTTGATATATTCTTGGTAATAGACTTGATTTTAAATTTATCATTTTTTAGAGTCTTTTTTTTATCATTTTTCCTAAATTAAATCACGTATATCTAATATTTAGATTATTCATATAATATAAATTAAATTACATATTTAATTTAGATTATATTTAATTAAGTAAATAACCTTGTTAAATATTCTAACCCATCAAAACGAACCCGAAATACAACAACAATAAATATTTATAATTATAAGAAAAGATAAATAATAAAATAACTATATATAATAAAAATTAGTAAGGTCATTGCTTTGATTTAGTTAAGGGTATAACCCTTTCGAGGGGAAAACATTTCAAACAAGTGTGCTTTTTTTAAGTTTTAACTTGTATTCTCCTCTTTATGGGAGTGAAATTGTTTAACACCTCAACTAACAACTTGTTAGTGCAAAGTTATTTTATTTGATAGTTATTGACAAAGAACCATCAAATAAGTTGACCTTATTTGAGAGTTATTAATGAAGCATTATCACTAACATAGAGTTGATCTTACAATATAAAGGTCCGTTAAATTCTTATAGATCTCAAGTTCAATTATATAATTCTTGATAATAGGATTCAATTAATATTATAAACAAATAAAGAATTTTTAAATGTGTCTCTAATATTTATGATTTAGAATGATCATATATTTAGTTAGAAAAAAAAATATGACACATCATATTTTATGACTAGAAACCTCAAATATAGGAAAAAATAACTGCCAAATACTTTAAATTTTGTACTAGTGTTTATATTATGCTTACATTAATCATATGGCAATTCTTCTCATTATTTCTTCTCTTTAAGAACTTGTTGAGTCTTTTATTTTTTTTAAATTTTTTTCATTGATTTGTAACTTGACTAAAAAAAAAGGGCATTTCCTCCTTTTCTAGTATTTTGAAATTTTTTGATGCTTTACTTGACTTAAATAAATTGTTTTCTGACCTTGAATTGTCAATCTCACTAATTTTTATGATATTACCAAATTGTGACTTTGATAATAACTAGGGGAAATGACAAAAAAATTTAAAAAGATGATAAATGTTAAAGTAGGACAATGTATTAGTAATAATTGATCTATTATTGGTAATGTTTCATTTATTACTGGTAACATACTGACTTAAAATTTATCATTTTCAAAGTCTTTTGCTGTCATTTTCCCTAATAATTAATGAAAAATGGAGAAAAAAATAAATATGAATAATTGTGTTAAATTCTTTTTACATTTTAAAACTTTCATTCCAACTTTTTGAATACATGAACCAAACTTTTATTTAATCAAATTTTCTATTTTTTCTTAAGTATAAATATATTTTTATTTTAGGCAATTATGTTCAAGGCATTGTTGGATATTAAATGTGACATATTAGATTCAAATCTTGGTTTATTATAGGATTAACCCATTTTATTAGGCCCAATACAGTTGGTATTTCATGGAATTTTCTGTTGATATTCCAAACTTACTTTTAAAATCTAGTTGTATTCTAATTTGTTTTAATTCGTATTCCCCTTTTGTTTCTATACATTGTTATAAAAAAATCAAATCATTCCATTATGGGAAAAAGACAATAAAAGACCAATTGAATTTGAAAATAACAAAATATACTTATGAATATCTAAAAAGACATATTAGACAGGAGGTCCAATTTGTCCTTTAAAAATTTGAGTGAAAAGATCAAATTACTTTTGAAAATTTTTGAAATAAAAGCGAGAGAATCAGGCTAAGAACATAGAGCATCTCGTCCTTGACTATTACTCACACCACCCCAAAGCTCCATATCATTCTAAGAACGCAGGCCAGTGCACTTTATCTGTATGCCTTGGAGACTTCATATATGTGCCTGGAACATTTCACTTTTTTTCACAATTCAATGAGTGCTCTAGCAAACTTCAATGGTGATAGACTGATATATTCTTTGTAAACTAATATCGCTAGTGAAGCATTATGAAACTGGTGCCCATTTATCGACCCGATTACTCAGTTCCCATACTTGGTTCCAGAAGCTTCACTTTTTCCTTCACTATTACCATCGCCATCCAGTTGGAAGGAGTATGTATCGATACCTCTCCCTCTCTCTGTCTATCCCCTTTCTTGCAAAGAAATGTTCTGCTCTAGATTGTGAACTTGAAATCTTTATGCATCTAAATTGCATGTGTAGATGTGTGGTATTGTACAATAAAGCGAACATAGATAAAATCCTTATGTCTGATTGATTTGCAATTTGTTTTCTTGCAAGCGAAATTGTGTTTTATGTTTATTGAATTGCTGATAATTAATGAATTGCCTAATGATATTCACAATATGATCAATTGTATCTACAACTTCCCTTAAGACATTAACAAATGTACCTATCAATTGACTTGCAACTAATGGCTTTGGGGTTTGCAACTCCTGCAGTGTGATTTGCAACATGAATAGCTATATTTACAACTTCCCCTGAAGCATTAACAACTCTGTAACAACATTCCTATGAGTAATAGTGTTTGGATTTGTAACTCATGTAATAGGATTTGTAACATAAGAAATTGATTTGAGTGGATTGTCGTCGTCCGGTTCATCAAAATAAAATAATTGCACCCTATTAATGCAGTATAAGGAACAACCCTATCATTTTTCTCAAGGAGCCCTTTTCATTAGAACCCAGTAGATCGGTGACAAAATCATTGAAAACCTAAGTAAAAGAAAAATGGGTTTTAGGTTTGATTGATTTTTGATGCAATAAAATAAGGGTGTTGTAAAGTAAATATTTTTGTATTTTTGATTAAGATGGAAAATGGGTGAATTATTAAAGAAATATGTTGAGAAAGACTCTTGATGATAGAAATCTATCTATCCTTGCTCTTAATATGATATGAGAATTTTAAAATCACTAAGTCTTAAATAAAACCTCAATCGATTGATCGAGTTCAGAACATTAACATTCCTTAAACTCCTTTGATCAAAGTTAGTTCAAAACCCATTAATGCGCTGTTAAAAATACTTAGCGTCTAATTAAATCAGATAATGAAAATGCCCTCGAATGATCATCAATCGATGACCATAGATTTCAAGCAATCGAATCAGTTAGCAACGATCGTTGATAAAAGCCCAATTATCTAGAAATCAAAACTGAAATATTCATATTAAAACTAACATCCAAATCATCCAAATTCAATTATAAAACCTAATATCAAAATAATTGATCGATATTCAATCCTTACTCATACAAACAAAACTCTAGATCTAGGAATTTCAAAACATATGAAAGAGGTGAGATTAAAATAGAAAACTCCCTAGTGCAGTGCAGTCCATAAGCTCAAGATATGTGATCCATCACCAAGAGACTAAAGATTTAGCTTCTCATGACTCCTACTGTGCTACAATCACTACTTAGATATGATGCCATTAAGAAAGTTGAAGAATGGTGATGGAAAGATGAATGATGAAAGATATTTGGGTAGGTTATGGAGAGAGTGTTGGGAGAATGTTTGAGTAATGCTTCTTACCCTTATAAGGTAAAAACTAGCCTCCCCTTACGTCTGCGGCTTCTCTCTCCTTTTAAAGCCAGAATAACCTAATAAAAAATGCACAGCTTTATTGATTTTCTTCTTTGATCATGACCAGATCCTATTTGTGGTCGTAACCTATGAACGCAGGAAAACTTCCTAGAAGAAATGAGGTCACGACCTATAGATTCTTTGGTCACGACTAAAAAGCACAGAAGCTACCTTCCTTAATTTGATTATCTTTGTCTTGTGATTTCTTTTTTTGCTAACATTAGTCCTTAGTTCTCCTCTAAAACACCAGCAATTTAGAATCAAAGCTTACTGTAAAAGTCCAACTAGTTACTAAAGAACGACATATATGCAGTTTGGAGGAGTTAATTTACCATTTTATCCTTAAATCAGCATATTGCCAAGCACAATCATGTATGACCACAAAAGCACAATTGTAGGCATAAAATAAATGGTAAAGTTTTCTCAAAACCCTTTAAATGTCACAAAAACCATACACAATTTGTGTCTTATCAATTCTCCCACGCTTGAACCTTTGTACTCCTGGACAAAGAAATGAAATACATCTGGGCTAACGCTATTAAATCTGAGGTAACAACATAATCGACAATGACACCTTAAAACAATTACTGCACCATCTTTTTGGGAATACATAAGTGATAATATGAGCAATGTAAAGTAATCAACTACTAAATGAAATCAACCTTAACCATATGAGCGCAATAGATTCTCTATAAGGATGTAAGTGTTTAGCTCTCTATATCCTCTCATTGTTAGGGTTCTTTCACTCAGATTCAAATTGAAAAACATCCTACCATATTCTTGTACTGGCTCTAAATCTCATCAACTATACAACACTTATACAAAGAATGAAGAGGTCTTTTAGGGGTGCAATAATGGAGGGAGGCCACGTGGAATAGAATATGAAGGATAAAAAGTACTATATGTATTTAATAATGAATATATAACATGAATTCATGTGTTCCAAGATGTAGAGGCGATAATTGTGCTAATAGGGTTTGATAATAATGCCTCATTCATTGCTCTTTTCTTTCTTCAATTTTTTCCTTGCACTATTTCCCTTTGTTCTCTCTCTTTTTCTATTTATGTTTGTGCAATATGCTTTCTCTCTCTTCTATTTGGCACCTTGTATATAAAAGTTGTAGTACAATTTCACAATAACAATGATTTTCTTACATGAACAAGAAGTTTATTTCAAAAAGATGTTCAGCATATATGAATTTCTATGATGGAAAAAGAAAAATGATTGGCTCAAAGGGGGTGACTATAGATATAATATATACTGGCTTGTGTTTGGGATAAAAGGGTTTAGAAATAAATGCCTCTATCATACTCAATAATATAAATGTGCAAGTAATTTTTAACTCAAAGCTAAGACAAGTTCTAGAGGATATAAACCAATTGAATAACCACTCAATATAGAAATTTAGGCTGAGAATCTTTCCAACTAAGGCTTACATATAAATTACTCATAAGCTAAAGTCTCATACAATGTTCATCATTCACTAGGCTTTAAAACACTTATCACAATTGAAAACCTTCTTAAATGATGAATTAAAAGCCCCAAAGTATTCACTCATAATCATGAAATAATTCTAAATCTAACAGTAAAAGTTTAAGTGTTTCCAATTTGATTTCCATTTTAAAAAATTCAAGTGTGACAATGGTTTCTATATACTACTTATGCAAAAGGTTAGAGACAAGAGGGCAATGAATCATTTATAAAACCTTAGTAGCTCAAGAGAGATCCTTCTATATATTATTGCATAAAGCAAAGAGAAGGTAAATGGATGGACATTTCCACACTCAGGTCACGACTGACAGCAGTTAAGGTTGTGATCAAATTTCACAGTGAGTGCTAGCCCTAAACTTACAACAGGTAGTCGCGACAATGAATGATTAAGTCGCGACACCAATACATAAAGAGCATATCAAGTCCAAAGTTCCATGTTAGGTCATGACCATGCAACACATAGGTCACGATGAAAAACCACAGAGACTACCACTTGATAGTTTTCAAGCCAAAAACATAGTTTTCACTAAAACATTTTGGCCAACAACAAAATAGTTTAAAGTGGGAATCCAATTTTCAGCAATTCATCACACATTAAGAGCAAAAAACTAGAAATTTTGTGTTAAAAGATTGGATTAATCAAATATTTCTCATTAAATAGTACAGAAATAAGAACATCTCCCCCACACTTAAACTTGATAGTGTCGTCACTGTCAACAGAATCATATACACCACAGCGCTATATAAGACCAATTTAAATCTAGTTGGAGCACAGCAGTTAAAACACATCACTCAATGTAATTTCATGGTGAAGCTTGCAGTCACATTCAAATTATACATAGCAAGATAGGGAAAGCAAAGATGACAAGATGGGTAAGCTAAAATGATGCAATTGAGTATGGATTCAACTCGGAGAACCAATAATAAGTAAACAACATATGGCAACATAGGGGTATTATTCAAAACAGAAGCAAACTAAAATTAAACACTATCCTATTGAATCATCAAGTAGAAAAATTGACTTCTACTTCTACTAGTTCATCCCTTTCTAATTATCAAACCAACATATCAAACATATATCACTTTAGGAAAACTAGAAAAATGTAAAAGATAGGAAAAGGACAACCTGGCCTCAGGGAGACAGAGCATATTCCTCATAAAGTTTCAAGAGGTGGCCATTTGCCTGAAAGATTTTGCTCGTTGCCTTGTCCTTCAACTCAATCATCTCAAGTTCGTGGACTTTAACAACTATGTAAGGTTCGTTCCAGCTAGTTTTGAATTTACCATGTTTGAACTTGAATCTAGCTTGGTACCTTAACATTCTATCACCCTCCTTAAACATTTTCCTCAAAATATGAGTATCATGGAGTACTTTTGTCTTTAGTTTATAAATTTCAAAGCTACTGTAGGCATCCAATCTAATCTCTTCCAGCTCTTGAACTTGCAACAACCTCTTTGAACTAGCTTCTACAAGATCCTCATTGCAACCTTTCACTATCCAAAATATCTTATGCTCTATTTCCACAAGCATGTGACATGTTTTTCCAAAAACTATCCTATAAAGAGACATGCATAGAGGTGTTTTAAAAGCTATTCTGTAAGCCCATAAAGCATCGTCAAATCTTAAATTCTAATCCTTAGTGAATGGCTTAATAATCTTTTCTAGAATATGCTTTATTTCCCTATTAGAAACCTCTGATAGACCATTAGTTTGAGGGTGGTATGGGGTTAAGACTTTGTAGGTTACACCATATTTTGTTAATGAGTTATTGATTAGCTTATTACAAAAATGGGTACCTTGATCACTGATTAATGATTTTGGCACTCCAAATATACTAAAAATATGAGACCTTAGAAACTTGGAGATAGTTTGGGCATTATCTAGTCTTGTAGGAATGGCCTCCACCCACCTAGATAAGTAGGCTACAACCAATAAAATGTAATAAAATCTTGTTAAAGATTGAAAAGGTCCCATGAAATCTATTCCCCAAACATAAAAAATCTCAGAAAATAGAATAGGTTGTTGCAAATCTTTGGCACCTATCGCAGGATCTATCGAACTCAAAAGCGTCTTTGAAAAGGGAGGGCCAATAAAAACAAGATTCAAAAACTCTACGTGCAGTCCTTGTTGGAAATTGTGCCCTAAGGGACAATCATTATCTTATGAACATTATTGATTTATGAATTTATTAATTGTGTTATCATATTATTTGCATGTTTACTGTGATGACCAGCCTTGGATAATTCATGATCTTATCCTAAATGTCCCTGGTCAGTCATCTATACGGGAGCAGAGATAAAATAAGACCAGTATGACTTTAAAGATGTATAGAGATATAAATCAAAGTCATGGGCACATGTAAGAGTACAAGGTGTTGGATCGACCCGCAATGAGAGAGCTACATGGATTACGTCATAAGCTTCTCTCATATACAAACCATGTCACTATGCCCTTTGACCTGAGATAATCATGGATTCCTACATGACAAACGCTCAGCTTTGACCTAGTCTAAAGTCACTTTTGTCCAAGTGATCATAAAGACTATGTTTGGGCTTAGTGGTTTTTCATGCGGAGGAATGTGAATGGTCAAGATGGAATTTGTCCCTCACATTCATGGAGAGATAGTACTGGGCCCCTTGATGAGTGAGTCTGAGAAATGTATGGCCATACTGTAATGGAAAGGTAGTTCCATTTCTATAGTCAGGCTACTTAAGGATCGAGAAAGTAACTGTCAAGAATAGGAGGATGACATTTACCATGCCTCATCCATGACCAAAATATGGCGTGACAGAAGGGATATGATATGGTTGTATAAAAGGTTACATCGTTTATCGATCCTCATATGATTTGGGTAGTCATTATGTCTTGCTAGAGACCACTTACAACTTGTAGGCCAGTATAGCAAATGGCCCACTACCAACTTCATATGGGCCTACAAGGTCGCACACAAAATAGCCCAATACGAGCTATGATGTCCAGATTCATTGAATCTAAGACATGTCCAGATTCAATGAATAATCTAGGGTGGATGTATATATTTATTTATATTTATATTCGTATATATATAAATTCGTATATATACATTATATATAACGGATATATGAGATTTAATTTATAAGGATAAATTAAACATCTATCACGTTTGAATTTGAAATTCAAATTGATAGGATATCTCATATAAGAGATATTTATAAGATTTAATTTATAAGGATAAATTAAATCTCTATCACGTTTGAATTTAAAATTCAAATTGATATGATATCTCAAATTTGATTTATGAGAATAAATCAAATATAGTTCAGTCTTATCTTTATTTTAAATTAAATAAATAGGTGAATTAAATCTGTGGGACAGATTTAATATAAATATTATTTATTTAATTAGTTTCTTATCAAATTATACAATATATGATATTATATTAATTTCAGATTTAATATAAGATTAAATGCAAAATCTAATTCGGTTGAGGAAAATGCATAGCATCCTATATATCTTATTTTAGGAGCCACGTTTGAGAAACACAGACACAGAACACAAAAAGGCTGAACAGAATCCGCAAAAGGTTTGCAGATAAGAAACTGCCAAAATAGAGACGGAGACTTGAGAAAGCCTTGGAGGGACAGGAGACACTAGCACGTCGTTCGTGGTTGGAACGCTGTTCGTGTGGATACCAGTAGAGGAAGCCGACCTGAGGCGTCGACTTCTTGCAATCGGAAAGAGAGCACGAGCCGTGGAGAGAAGCTGTGGAAGTTAATTTTCGTTGCGTGTCTTCTAATTCCTTACAGTGGTATCAGAGCCATGCCATTTTGTGTTTAAGTTAGGCTTGATTGTTGATTCATATGATATATGTTAGTCGTAGCCGATTATATAATATGAATTTTATGTATGACATATAAGGAATCCGTGTTATGTATGACATAAAAGGAATCTAAAAGGGAATTGAAGTCGGTGGTGATGTGTTTTGATTTGATCAATTAACATAGATGGGGTCTAAGAAAACCGAATGTAGATTCGTGATTATTTATGAAACAAAATTTTTCTTCTCAGGGCGCTGCCCCTAGACCCTGCCCGCTAACCAGCTAGCGGGACCGCCATGGCTACCTTTTTATAGCGCAACATAACCGCAACATATCTTATTTTATGAATATTTTAGATTTAAAACATTAATTTCCCTTCAATTAGATCTGAATATTGATTCTTGAATGTTTGGGTATGGTGAACAATATGGCTCTAGATTGCAAGTGTTGTAATTTTTAAATACGACCTGCGTGTCGTGCCTTCCTCTATATACTCTCAATGTACCCTCTCTTCTCATCTCACTCCCCTCGAATGTTAAAAGAGGTTTCTATATGTAATTTCCCTTTTCTTACTAGAGAGCTCCTCTCATTGGCTTGAGGGGACTTAGGACAGGTGAGCCATATTGTATCACGTTTAAATTATGCATCTCATGATTATATCAGAAACATACATATTACTTGTATGAGATACAAACTGAGAAACATGCATTCTTATAAACCAGATAGTTAAATTAAGCCCTCTAAATGAAATCTTAAGTCATAATACCATCAAATTATGAACACTTATCAAAACCTCGATCGCTCAATTGTGGACTCCACCAAAGTGGGCGCTTTTGAGTCATCTTGGGGAGATAAGCAAGAGTAATGGTGCTACTCTCACATGTTTATTATTATTTGTCTTAATTGAGATTAACAAAACGGTTTTGGGTCTCAAGGCATTAGATGGGATTAAAAACATGACAGATCATATGATGATAGAATCCCATGAACATCTAAGAGTTACATTTGATATAATTGGTAAAGGTATTACCTACCTAAATAACTTAATTTAAGCGCCCTGCCAAAGCGAACTTAAGTTTAAGCTAAATATGGATCTTAGTCCACTAACTATTGCATTGAGGGTTATTTATTTAGTAGGAGATTGCTAATTTAATTGCATATTTTAATTGAGAAGGACAAACTTAATGGGATAAACTTTCTTGACTGATATAGCAACTTGAGAATTGTTCTCAAGCAGGAAAGAAAGGCGCATGTCCTAGATTAACCCATTCTTGAGGAGCTAGCGGTCAATGCTCCTAGAGCTCAAAGAGATGCTTACACAAAGCATAAGGAAGACTCTATCGATGTGGGATGCTTGATGCTAGCCACCATGGTTCTGGAGCTCCAAAGAGATCTGGAACACATGGAGGCCTATGAGACGATTGTGCACCTCAAGGAAATGTTCCAGCAACAGGCAAGGCAAGAGAGGTATGAAACCACTAAGGCTTTATATTCCTTCAAGATGGCTGAAGGTGCATCAGTCAGTACTCATGTCTTAAAGATGAAAGGGTACATTAATCACCTTGAGAGGCTTGGATTTCCCATGAGCCAGGAGTTAGCTACGGATTTGATCTTAAACTCACTCCCATAAAGTTATGACCAGTTTGTCATGAACTACAACATGAACAACATGGAGAAATCTATTTTTAAACTGCATGGGATGCTTAAAACTGCTGAGTTAAGTCTTAAGAAGAAGCCCAATGCTGTTTTGATGGTTCAGAAAGGAAAGGGTATGAAAAAGAAAGGCAAAGACAAGGGGAAAGGTCATGGCTCATCAGGTAAGACCAAAGAGTCAGGCAAACCCGAAACCAAGCCTGCACCAAAGAAGGCAAAGCCTCCGAAGGAAGGAGTTTGCTTCTTCTGCAATGAACATGGTCATTGGAAGAGGAATTGCAAACTCTACCTCGAAGATCTGAAAAAGAACAAGAATGATAGCGGGGTTATCGCTTCAGGTATTTATGTTATAGACATTCATCTTTCTACTTCCACCTCATGGGTATTAGATACTGCATGTGGTTCTCACATTTGTACAAATGTGCAGGGACTAAAGGACAGTAGGAAGCTGAAAAAGGGTGAGGTTGACCTACGAGTTGGAAAAAGAGCAAGGGTTGCTGCGTTAGCTGTAGGCACTTATGAATTAGTTCTGCCCACTGGGCTTTTGTTAGTTTTGAACAATTGCTATTATGTTCATGCTTTAAGCAGTAACATTGTTTCACTTTCTTATTTGGATAAGGAAGGTTTCACTTCCATTGCTGGGAATAGTAGATGTTCTATTTATCGTAATGATATTTTCTATGCTCATGGTGATTTGCATGTTGATCATTACATATTAAATTTGGAACAACCCAATCATGGAAATATCTATAACATAACCGCCAAAAGGGTCAAACCGAACTATTTGAATCTGACATACCTCTGGCACTGTCGTTTGGGCCACATAAATGAGAAACGTATTTCTAAACTCCATTAAGATGGATTTCTAAACTCATTTGATTTTGAATCATATGACACTTGCGAGTCTTCTCGTTAGGAAAGATGACAAAGTCACCTTTTACTGGGCACAGTGAGAGGGCCACTGATTTATTGGGCCTCATACATACAGATATGTGTAGACCGATAAACACAAATGCCAGAGGAGGTTATTCGTACTTCATAACATTCATAGATGATTTCAGCAGATATGGGTACATCTATCTGATGAAACATAAATCTGAATCTTTTAAAAAGTTCAAGATATTTCAAAATGAAGTACAAAACCAGCTTGGCAAAATAATTAAAGCCCTTCGATCTGATCGGGGTGGTGAATATTTGAGCCAAGAGTTCATAGATCATCTTAGGAGTTGTGGGATAGTCTCATAATTGACTCCTCCAGGGACACCACAATGGAATGGCATTTCTGAACGGAGGAATCGAACACTATTAGATATGGTTTGATCCATGATGAGTCGAACAGATCTTCTGCCCTCCTTTTAGAGCCAAGCCCTAGAGACAGCTGCGTTCACACTCAATCGTGTTCCATCCAAGGAAATTAAAAAGACTCCATATTGGATATGGACTAGGAGGACTCCTAGTTTGTCTTTCCTCAAGATTTGGGGATGTGAGGTCTATGTTAAGCAACAAGCCTCAGACAAATTATCGCCCAAATCCTCAAAGTGCCTTTTTTTGGGATATCCTAAGGAAACTAAGGGATACTACGCTTACAACCCTGCTGATAACAAAGTGTTTGTTGTCAGAAATGGTATCTTTCTTAAACGAGAATTTATCTCTAAAAGAACCAGTAGGAGTAAGATACACCTCGAAGAAGTTCGAGAGCCATAAGACACCACAGAACTACAGATGGAAAATAGAGAAGACTCACAACAAGTTGTTGAGACTCCTCAAGTCACGCAAGGTCCACGGAAATCTAATAGGACACGACTTCAGCCTCAGAGATATGGATTTCTGATTTCTGATAGTCATGATATGTTGCTCATTGAGCATAATGAGTCAACTACCTATCGAGAAGCTATAGTGGGATTAAACTCTGAAAAGTGGCTTAATGCCATGAAGTCTGAGATGCAATCCATGTACGACAATAAGGTTTGGACCTTAGTCGACCCACCTGAAGGTGTAAAAACTATCGAGTGCAAGTGGGTTTTTAAGGAGAAAACTGACATAGATGGCAATGTAAATATCTTCAAGGCACGACTGGTTGAAAAAGAATTTACTCAAACTCATGGTGTGGACTATGATGAGACCTTTTCCCCAGTTGTAATGGCCAAATTAATTAGAATCCTCTTTGCCATAGCAGCATATTATGACTATGAAATATGGCAGATAGACGTCAAGACAGCCTTCCTTAATGGAAAGCTCCTTGAGGATGTGTACATGACACAACCTGAAAGGTTTGTGCATTTTGAGGACTCTG
This sequence comes from Leucaena leucocephala, assembly GCA_037074615.1. NCBI lineage: Eukaryota > Viridiplantae > Streptophyta > Magnoliopsida > Fabales > Fabaceae > Leucaena > Leucaena leucocephala. Next base: position 18,972,215 of record CM073519.1, read on the forward strand.
GTAAAGTGTGCAAGCTTCAAAGGTCCATTTATGCACTAAAGCAAGCCTCTCAGAGTTAAAATCATCGTTTGATGAAGTAGTCAAAGAGTTTGGATTTCTTCAAAACATTGATGAACCTTGTGTGTACAAAAAGGTTAGTGGGAGCACAGTTGTATTTTTAGTATTGTATGTCGATGACATCCTACTTATTGGGAATGACATTCCTACCTTGAATATTATCAAGTCTTGGTTAGGAAAGTCTTTCTCGATGAAAGACTTAGGTGAAGCCACCTATATCCTAGGAATCAGGATCTATAGAGATAGATCTACATACATAGACAAAATACTGCATAGGTTCAGTGTGCACGAATCAAAGAGGGGTTACATACCCATGTCTTATAGTAGTCACCTCAGTAAAGATCTGTGTCCTAGTACATCTGATCAGCGAGGTCGCATGAGTAAAGTTCCATATGCCTCAGCCATAGGATCTATCATGTACGCCATGTTATGTACTCTACTAGATGTCTCGTTTACCTTAAGTATGACTAGCAGATATCAACAGGACCCTGGTGAGGGCCATTGGACTGCTGTCAAGAATATCTTTAAGTACTTAAGAAGGACTAAGGACTTATTCTTGGTCTATGGTGGATCGGATGATGAACTCTATGTAACTGGTTACACAGATGCGAGTTTCCAAACTGACTAGGATGACCAAAAATCATAGTCTGGATATATATTCCTCCTCAATAATAGAGCAGTAAGCTGGAAGAGCTCTAAGCAGGGCACTGTAGCAGATTCTGTAACAGAAGCTGAGTATATAACAGCATCTGATGTAGCTAAGGAAGCTGTTTAGATCAGGAAGTTTATCACGGAACTAGGGATGATACCTACCATCTCAGATCCAATAACTTTGCTCTGTGACAATATCGGTGCCATTGCATAGGCCAAAGAGCCTAGGTCACATCAAAGGACCAAGCATATACTCAGGCGATTTCATCTCATCAGAGAAATCAACGATAGAGGTGATATAAAAATATGCAAAGTAGCAGAAGATAATGTTGTTGATCCTCTAACAAAGCCGCTTATGCAAGCAAAGCATGAGCGTCATGTTAGGTCAATGGGAATTAGTCAAATTAATGATTGTACCTAGTGCAAGTGGGAGGTTGTTGGAAATTGTGCCATAGGGGCCAATCATTGTCTTATGAATATTATTGATTTATGAAGTTATTAATTGTGTTATCATATTATTTGTATGTTTACTGTGATGACCATCCTTAGATAATTCATGATCTTATCCAAAATGTCCCTGGTCGGTCATCTATGCAGGAGTAGAGATGAAATAAGACCAGTATGACTTTGAAGATGTATAGAGATATAAATCAAAGTCATAGGCACATGTAAGAGTACAAGGTATTAGATCGACCCGCTGTGAGAGAGCTGCATGGATTACGTCATAAGCTTCTCTCATATACAAACAATGTCACTATACCCTTTGACCTGAGATCATCATGGATTCCTACATGACAAACGCTCAGCTTTGACCTAGTCTAAAGTCACTTTTGACCGAGTGATCATAAAGACTATGTTTGGGCTTAGTGGTTTTTCATGCGAAGGAATGTGAATGGTCAAGATGGAATTTGTCCCTCACATTCATGGAGAGATAGTACTGAGCCCCTCGATGAGTGAGTCTGAGAAATGTATGGCCATACTGTAATGGAAAGGTAGTTCTATTTCTATAGTCAGACTACTCAAGGATCGAGAAAGTAACGGTCAAGAATAGGAGGATGACATTCACCATGCCTCATCCATGACCAAAATATGGCGTGACAGAAAGGACATGATATGGTTGTATAAAAGGTTACATCGTTTATTGATCCTCATATGAGTTGGGTAGTCATTATGTCTTGCTAGAGACCGCTTGTGACTTGTGGGCCAGTATAGCGAATGGCCCACTACCAACTTCATATTGGCCTATAGGGTCGCACACAAAATAACCCAACACGAGCTATGATCTCCAGATTCATTGAATCTAAGACATGTTCAGATTCAATGAATAATCTAGGGTGGATGTATATATTTATTTATATTTATATTCGTATATATACATTATATATAACGGATATATGAGATTTAATTTATAAGGATAAATTAAATCTCTATCACGTTTAAATTTAAAATTCAAATTGATAGGATATCTCATATAAGAGATATTTATAAGATTTAATTTATAAGGATAAATTAAATCTCTATCACGTTTGAATTTAAAATTCAAATTGATATGATATCTCAAATTTGATTTATGAGAATAAATCAAATATAGTTCAGTCTTATCTTTATTTTAAATTAAATAAATAGGTGAATTAAATCTGTGGGATAGATTTAATATAAACATTATTTATTTAATTAGTTTCTTATCAAATTATACAATATATGATATTGTATTAGTTTTGGATTTAATATAAGATTAACTGCAAAATCTAATTCGGTTGAGAAAAACGCATAGCATCCTATATATCTGATTTTTGGAGCTACATTTTAGAAACACAGACACAGAACACAAAAAGACCGAACGAAATCTGCAAAAGGTTTGCAGATAAGAAACTGTCGAAATAGAGACGGAGACTTGAGAAACCCTTAGAGGGACAGGAGACACTAGCACGTCATTCGTGGTTGGAATGCTGTTCGTGTAGATACCAGTAGAGGAAGCCGACCTGAGGCGTCGACTTCTTACGATCGAAAAGAGAGTACAAGCCATGGTGAGAAGCTGTGAAAGTCTTCTTGCGATCGGAAAGGAGATCACCGGCCGCAGAGAGAAGCTGTGGAAGTCGCTGAGGAACACTGAGGGTAATACTTCTTCCTACTTGACTTAAACACATACAGTAGATCCTGACAAGGAATGGAAAAAAATTTATGTTAATTTTCGCTGCGTGTCTTCCAATTCCTTACAGTCCTTTCCCCCCAAAATGACCACCACAAACCCATGAATGACAAGCTTCCAAAACTAATTTGTGATTTTGGTCTGGGACATATCATCTTAATACTTGATCTGAGCAAAACCTCCACAAAAAAGTTTGTCCCAAATAACGTATTTAGATTTACTCTTGAGCTTTTGGGCCTAGAATTTAAACAAATGAGATGGGATTAGGCTAGTCTCAATGAAATTAACTAAATGAGCATACCAAGGTTCTACAACAGCAACCAAACAAAGAGATTGGTCAAGGAAAGAATCACAAATAAGATCAAAACTAAGTACTCCCCTTGTCTCTGTTGGTAATCTAATTAGATGATCTACAAAGTGGTTCATATTTCCAGCTCGATCCCACACTTCTATATCAAACTCTTGAAGCAGCAACGTCCATCGTAAAAGTCTTGGCTTAGATTAAGGTTTATTGAACAAGTACTTGACTACTGCATGATATGTGTAAACAACAACTGTGGAGTTAATGAGATATGCTATGAATTTATCTAGATCTACTACAATTGCAAACAGTTCTTTTTCAATAGGGGTATAATTAATTTGAGCAGCATCAAGTGTTTTTGAAGTATATACAATCACTCTAGATAAATTGCCTTCCTTTTATCCTATCATAGCTCCTACAACATAATTTGAGGCATCACATGATAGTTCAAAAGGAAGATCTCAATCTAGTGAAGTTAGAATAGGTATAGAAACTAACCTATCCTTCAATTTTTCAAAGGCATATTTGTATTAGTAGAAAAAATAAATTTAGTATCTTTTTGAAAAAGCTTTGAAAGTGGAAAAGTAATTTTATTAAAGTCCTTGATGAATCTTTCATAAAACCCAATATGCCTCAGAAAAGAACGAAGTTCTTTTAAAGTTGTGGGGTAAGGCAACGAGGAAATGACTTCAATTTTCACTTTATCTACCTCAATTCCCTTGCTAGATATAAGATTACCAAGTATTATTCCATGATCAACCATGAAGTGGCACTTTTCAAAGTTCAAAGCAATGTTTTCTCAATATATCTAGTAAGGATGCTATCGAGGCTCTCTAGACACTCATCAAAAGAATTGCCATTTACGGTAAAATCATCCTTGAACACATCCATGCATTTTTTAATTAAATAAGCAAATATAGAAAACATGCAACACTAAAATGTGCTAGGAGTATTACACAAACCAAATGGAATTCTTTTATAGGCATATGTATCAAAGGGACATGTAAATGTGGTATTTTCTTGGTCCCTCAGATCTATTAGAATCTAGAAATATCCTAAATACCCATGTAGGAAACAATAATGGCTCTTCCCTGCTAAGCTCTCAAGCATTTGATCAATAAAAGGTAAGGGAAAGTTATCTTTCCTAGTAGAATTGTTCAACTTCTAATAATCAATACAAACCCTCCATGGATTTTACACACTAGTAGGTATCAATTCATTATTCTCATTCTTTACTACTGTCAATCCACTTTTTTTAGGCACCACATGACAGGAAATACTTATTCACTATCTGAAATAGCATATGATATTCCTGCCTTTAACAATTTATAATCTCCTTCCTAACCATATCATAGATCAATGGATTTAATCTTCTTTGGGGTTGTTTAATTGGCTTGGAATCTTTATTCAGCAAAATCCTATGAGTTGAAATAGTAGGGTCTATCCCTTTTATATCAGCTAATTACCAACCTAAGACCTCTCTATTCTTTCTAAGCATACTTAATAACCTAGACTCTTGACTAATAGTTAAAGAACTAGAAATTATTATTGGCAATTTTGAGTCTGGCTCAAGGTAAGTATACTTTAGGTTAGAGGATAAATCTTTTAACTCTAATTCTAGGGGTAGAACAATATAAGGGATCAAGTGGGATAAATCATTTAAATTAGAAATACTCCCTTTTGTAGATCCTTGGAGGTTGCTCATATTGAGCTCATTAGGAGGTTCTATCTTTCCTGTAATCTCTTTAAGAGTTGCACGAAGCTTAAGTTGGTCTATAGCTACAACATAGTTGAGATCAGTCTCTTGCATTCCTCCATTATTATTTGAGATCAAATCATTCCAGAATCTTAGAGTATGAGAGGTAATTGTTGAATGTGAATGAGGATAAATAGAGTCAGAAAATATTGGCCCTTTAACCAAATCAGCGGAATGTGGAATTGAAGGAATTTGAAATTCAGTGGTTGTGTCTGCTATTTTTGGTCGTGACCTCTCAGATTTATCTTCAACATCTCATCGCGACTCAAACTGACAATGCGTGTCTCTAAAATGTTTGGTCATGACGTAGACATCTTTTTGTTGTGACTTGGAATCATAGAGAGACTGTCCCTCAGCACCATGATATGCAGTCGCGACTTCATCATCCTCGCATAGCGACTGGATATCTCAGGAGTTTTGGTCACGACTAAACAATCATCATGTCATGACTCAATTACATAGAGAATCTCTCCCTTAGCGAGTTCATATCTAGTCATGACTTTAAGGTCTTTACATCACGACTTGAGATCACATAAGATTGACCTCTCTTTGTTTGTTCCACTTCCATCCTCCATAATGTCTTGTATTCCTATAAAATCACTCACAAGTTCCTTTCCAAAAATATTGTCACTAGAGGATGATGAAATTGTATCAAAGTTAGATGGAAATGCAAAATCTTTAGAAGATGAAAGCATGCTATTTACATCAAAATAATTAAAACATGACGCATTGCCTTCACAAGAGCATGGGAAAGAATAAACAGAAAAAAGAGATTCAAAATAGTTAACATGAGCACTCAAAGGTGAATATGAATCCATATGCTCCTAAAATGCTTTATGGGAATTTTGGGAATTATGCAACATAAGATTATACCCATCATGCAAACTCAATTCATGCTCATCCCTAGTTTCTTCAACAGCATAATCAATGGCATTCACCCTAGCAAAAGCATAATTATTAAAAGGATATTTCATTGCTTCATTCATATTGAAAGTCACTACATATCCTCTAACCTCCATTGTAATAGAACTATACTTTATACTAATGATTGTCTTAGAAGTTTGAAGGAAATGTCAACCTAGGATCAAAGTGCTCTTGTTAACTAGCTCACTGGACATATCCAGAACATAGAAATCAACTAGGAACACTAAATCCTTAACATGCACTAAAATATCCTCAAGAATTCCCTTAGGGTATCTAATTGATATATCAACTAATTGGAGCACTATGTTTGTGTATCTAAGATTATTAATCCCTAAGGCTAAGCATATCGACCAAGGAATTACATTAATGACAACCCCTAGATCTAATAATGCTCCCTTAATATAAATTTTGCTATAGTGCATGGGATTGTGTAAGATCATGGGTCTTGGCACTTAACTGGTATTTCAACCTTAAAAAGTGATGACACATTAGTGCTCACCTGAATTCTCTCAAGAGACCTAAACTTTTTCTTATCAGCACACAACTCTTTCAAAAGTTTAGCATACTTAGGGTTTCTTTTGAACAATTCAACCATAGGTATGTTTATTTCTAACTTATTGAAGAGATTCAAAGTATCTTTTGCAAATTCAGGGTTAATCTTTTTCTTTCCAGCAAAATACGTTTTAGGAAAAGGAAGATCATTTATACTTATCTCCTTACCTGTATGCATAGAGGCTCCTTGCTTGCTCGACTCTACCTTATCCTCAACTTGTTTCCCTTTGTATGCTGGATTTGGTACTATCACTTCCTCTTCTTGCTTCTCTAGTATATCCTCTTGTGCTGGTAAGTTCTCCTCTTAGGTTGCCTTCTCAATAATAAGCTGTTGTTCTTTCTCACTTTCTGATTTCCAAATCTTCCTCTATGACAATGTTGTATTTTCAGCTTCAGGGTGTTTCATATCCTCCTTTGGTACATCATCTTCCTTGAAGTGCACCTTTCTCCCACTTCTGAGTGATATAGCATTCAAGCCCCTCGGATTGATGATAATATTTGAAGGTATACTGCCACTGCTTTTTGTTTTGATATCACTCATTGTATTGGAAACTTGAGTTAAATGACTTGTAATATCTGCATTCTTGGAACTTAACTCCTAGAGCTTCTTGTGTACATCTGTATTATTCTCCTACAAACTTTGAAGAATTGAAGCTGTGGAGGTGAACTGACCATAATTCTCTTTGAGCTTGTTATCTATATTGGTCATTCAATTGTCCATATTGTTCATTTGTCTAGCCATACTCTTAAACAATTGAGAAGTCTCATCTAGTCTTGATGCTGTTGAAGCATTAGGGTGAGCAAAAACCATAGACCTTGCATTATTTTAGTAGTTGCTTGAGGAAGCACCACCTTTTTAGAATTGGTTTGGCCTATTCTCCCTACTCCCCCACCTAAAATTTGGGTAGTCTCTCTAGCTAGGGTTATAAGTGTTGGAGTATGGGTTTCTCTTCTGGTATTGATGGTCTCTTCCTTGATACATTACTGCTACTTCTTCATACTGTCTATCACATGTACTTGTGGCATGCATCATTTAACCGCATGTCTCACATCCTGTAACTAGTGCTTGTGAGGTCCCCACTGCATAAACTTACTTTGTGGAATGCATCTCCCTTTCAATTAAATTCATCCTCTTTTCTATTTGGTTTCCTAAAGCTGTTATTTCTACCAAAATCTCTTTTGAATTACCCGAAGATGATGAGGTCATTCTCCTTGGATCCTCAATCTGATGGTCTTTATTAGCCATTTTTTGGAATAATTCCCTACTTGCTTGTGGAGTCTTATCTCTCAAATATCCATTTGCTGCTACATTCAAGGACACTTGATTGTGAGGGAGTAGACCATCCATGAAGATGTCTACTAGATAAGCCTTTGTCATATTGTGATGTGGACATCGAGCTAACAAGTTGATAAATCTTGTCCAATATTCATGTAATGACTCTCCATCCTGTTGCAGAATGTTTGTAATCTCCTTCTTCATCCGAGTTGTCCTAGAGGCCAGGAAGAATTGTTTTAAATATGTTGACTTCAACTGATCCCATGTAAGAGTGGAGAAAAGAGTTGGTAGATTGTATAACCACTTCTTAGCCTTCCCTTCTATAGTGAAATGGAAACACCTCCTTAAAACATTATCCAATGCAATCATTGGACGCTTCATTGAAGAGCAAATCATATGCATGGTTTGTAAGTGCTGATGTGGACATTCTCCTGCAAAACCATAAAATTTATGTAAGGCTACAATCAAAGCTCCTTTAATTTCAAATTAGCCTCTTCAGTATAAAAACCATAAGGGTCATAATTCACATACGAATGATTTATTTCCCTCACACTTCTATTATTATCTACATTCATTGGTATTTTATTTTCTCCTTATCTATTGTACCCATCATGCCCATTAGGATTAATCTTAACCAAAGTAGAAATTTCTAATAGAATCTCTAAATTAAGTCCAATTTCAGATTCAGTGACACTAGAGGATGAGATAGATTATGTTGACTTTGCCTCTTCTCTAAATTATTTCCTTAGTTTCCTAAGTTGTCTCTCAATTTCAGGTTCAAAAGGCACTAATGGTTCAGTTCTGCTATGCATACAACATAGGAACAATCAAGAAAAATCAGGCAAGCAATCACAATTAGACACAAAAGTTTCACAGTAGAAGAGTTCAACTAGTCACGACATAAGGGTGTTTAGGTCGTGACCCAATTACACAAAGAGTAAAAGTTCTAAAAATTGGATTCAGTGTTGCAACTAAAATGTGTTTTGGCCGTGACCAGAAATCACAGAGAATAAATTTTCCAAAATAGTCGTGATGAGAGGTTGTATCTGTCGCGACAGGAATGAACAGAGTGTAATCAAGTATCATAGAAAAACAATCCGATCGCGACACAAGTATGTTTAGTTGCAACTCAAAGATGCATAGAGCAAATTCGAAGAAACTTGAAAAAAATGTAGAATGCTATGAAATGAAAACAACAAAATCTAAAATTCAAACAAAAATTATGACTCAGATAAGTAATGAAATTGATAACTAATTACAAATGGACCAATTAGTTGGCTCCCTGGCAACGACACTATTGATTTGAGAGGATTGCTTCGTCCAGTTCATCAAAATAAAATAATTGTACCCTATTAATGCAATATAAGGCATAACCCTATCGTTCTTGTCAAGGAGCCCTTTTCATTGGAACCCTAGCAAATCGGTGACAAAATCATTGAAAACCTAAGTGAAAGTGAAATGGGTTTTTGTTTCGATTAATTTTTGATGCAATAAGATAAGGGTGCAGTAAAGTAAATGTTTTTTTATTTTTTATTAAGATGGAAAATGGGTAGATTGTTAAAGAAATATGTTGAGAAAGGTTCTTGATGATGGAAACCTATCTATTCTTGCTCTTAATATGATATAGGAATTTTAAAATCACTAAGTCTTAAAAAAAATCTCGATCGATCGAGTTTAGAACATTAACATTCCTTAAATTTCTTTGATCAAAGCTAGTTCAAAACCCATTAATGCGCTGTTAAAAACCACTTAGCATCTAATTAAATTAGATGATAAAAATTCCCTTGAATGATCGTCGATCGATGACAGTAGATTTGAAGCAATCGAATCAGTTAGCAACGATCGTTGATAAAAACCCAATTATCTAGAAAATAAAACTGAAATATTCATATTAAAACTAACATCCAAATCAACCAAATTCAATTACAAAATCTAATCTCAGAATAATTGATCGATATTCAATCCTTACTCATACAATCAAAACCCTAGATCTAGGAATTTTAAATATATGAAAGAGGTGAGATTAAAACATAAAACTCCCTAGTGTAGTACAGTCCATGAGCTCAAGATATGCGATCCATCACCAAGAGACTAAAGATTTAGTCTCTCATGACTCAAGATTTCATCCACTTGATATTTTGAAAATGAGTTGGTTGAACTTGAAAATTCACTCATTGAAATTGAAAAATGGAATAAGTAAACAATTGAATTGGTTGGATGGTACCAAGAAAATATAGTACTAACTCCTATTTCTTATTGAATTTTTAGTGAATTAACCGAGTTGCGCTGCAATCAATGCTCATATATGATGCCATTAAGAAAGCTGAAGAATGGTGATGGAAAGATGAATGATGGAAGATATGTAGGTAGGTTGAGGAGAGAGTGTCGGGAGAATGTTTAAGTACTGCTTCTTTGCCGTATCTGGTAAAAACCAATCTCCCCTTGTTTCTGCGGCTTCCCTCTCTTTTTAATGCTAGAAGGACCTAATAAAAAATGTGCAGCTTCACTGATTCTCTTCTTTAGTCATGACCAAATCCTATTTTTGGTTGCGACCTGTGAACACAGGAAAACTTCCTAGAAGAAATGAGGCAGCGATCTGTGGATTTTTTGGTCGCAACTAAAAAGCACAGAGATGCCTTTCTTGATTTGATTCTCTTTGTCTTGTGATTTCTTTTCTGTTAACATTAGTCATTGGTTCTCCTCCAAAACAACTACAATTCATAATCAAAGCTCACTGTAAAAGTTCAACCATTTACTAAAGAATGACATATATGTAGTTTGGAGGAGTTAATTTACCATTTTACCCTTAAATCAGCTTATTTCCAACCACAATCATGTATGACCACAAAAAACACAATTATAGGCATAATATGAATGGTAAAGTTGTCACAAAATCCTCAAAATGTCACATAAACAATACACAATTTGTGTCTTATCAGCAACATTATTTACAACTTTCCCTAATACATTAACAATTGTACCTATCAACGGACTTGCAACTAATGGATTTAGGGTTTGCAACTCATATAATGGGATTTGCAACATGGGTAATGATATTTACAATTTCCCCTAAGACATTAACAAATGTACCTATCAATGGAAAAGCAACTAATGGCTTTGGGGTTCGTAACTCTTACAATGGGATTTGCAACATGAGCAATGATATTGATAACTTCCCTTAAGACATTAACAACTGTACCTATCAACGAACTTACAACTAATGGTTTTTGGGTTTATAACTCATGTAATGTGATTTGCAACATTAGCCACAATATTTACAAACTTGAAAGCAATGTTTTACAATTTTAGAGTTGTAAATGTCTTAAGGAAAGTTGCAAATTATATTATTGAGGTTGCAAACCAATTAAAAGACAAATCGCATTGCATGAGTTAAAAACCCAAAAGCAATATTTTGCAATTTCAGTTTTAAATTGTACTGGAACATTTGGACACAATCATTACAAAATGTGTCCTCTAATGGGTAGGATGCTTTTTTTATACAAGGGTTTATTGCTGGTTGTAGACTCATAATGTACATTGTTGTTATTTGATTATATGTATTGTAATTGCTGTCGTGGGCAGGATGACTTTTTTGTAAATGCCATAAGTAAAGTGGTCAATGTTATTAAATGAAATAGAGCAATAAGTTATGATTATTTATCAGTTACAATTTTAGTTGTAAATGTCTAAGGGAAAGTTACAAATCTTATTGTCGAAGTTAAAAATTTCATTAGAGAAGTTGCAAACCCGAAAACAATTATCATACAATTACAGTTGTATATGTCTTAGAGAAAGTTGCAAATCCCATTAGAGTTGTAAATACATTTGCAGAAGTTACAAACCCAAAAAGCAATACCTTACAATTTCAGTCGTAAATGTCTTAGGTAAAGTTGTAAATTCCATTGTTGAAATTGTAAATCTCATTAGAGGAGTTGCAAATACCATTATAGGAGTTGTAAATCCAAAATAATTGTAAATATCTTAGAAAAAGTTACAAATCTTATTAGAGAAGTTACAAATCCCATTGCAGGAGTTATAAACCCGAAAGCAATATCTTGTAATTTCAGTTATAAATGTCTTAAAAATGTTGTAAATCTCATTGTTAGAGTTACAAATCCCATTAGAGAAATTACAAATCCCATTACAAGAGTTACAAACACATCCTATATGCATCACAACCTGCCTATTACAACTCGTTCAACATTATTAACTAACTGCTACTAAACATTTAGAAGGAATTTCACATTATTGGCAAGTCTGCATACTAATTGATCAAAGATACAAAGTTCAACCTTGATAATACACCATTATATCAAGAATTTCTCCATGTCTGGTTTACACAATGAGCTTCAACATTGACAAGGGTGTGTTCAATTTGAGCTTGAATGGTGCTCTAATTAGCTTTGATACTCTTTAACAGCAATGAGGCGAGCTATAGAGTAGGAGAAGTGACCTACATCGACCACCCAACGACTATAGAGTCAGAGAACAAGAAGTATAGCACTATCTGGAATCAAAATTGGATCTATTTGCATTTTTCATTAGTGCAAATTCTTCTTCCCATAGTACCTATATATGGATGCACAATATCCATAAACAATAGTAGTACTACCCTTAAGCACTTAAGGCCATTAGTGATGGTTCAGAAAATCCCACTTTTTCTCCTATTTCATTTTGAGTTTCATTATCTCACTTTTTCTTTAAATCTTCTAGGGGTAATTTAGTTTTTTCACCTAAATTTGTAAATGACAGATTATGTTTCCTACTCAATTTATCATTTTAAATATTCATATTCTTAATCTGTCATTTTCAAATTCACATAGTTATTTATTGTGTTTTCCCTCCCATTATTTGAATCAGACCCTCAAATGTGTACGGTTAGGATTATGGATGAGAAGAGACGTGGTTCACTATTCTAATTTAGAGCATTCATGGGCTTGTTTTGATAGATTTTTAGAAAATGACTTATAGAAAAAAGGCTTTTCGAAAAGGGTTTTTGGAGAAGAGTTTATAGAAAAAAGTAGTTTTAAATAAATAAGTGTTTAGATAGTTATTATTAGAAGGGTTTTTGTAATTAGTAAATTAGCAGAAAGGTATGAGATGAAAAAAAGTACACGTCACATCACCATAATTTCCCCCTGAGCTTCTCCCTCAATTCTCATCCTCCCTAGGCTCTTATCTTCTCCCTCTCATACTCTCTCTCCAGCAAACGATGGAGGAAAAAAAAGTGATGTTCATCTTCCCTCTTCTTCTTCTAGTGATGGTTGATGACAGTTATTCCACGTAGTCAAGTAACAGATGGCCCAAGCTTTAATTACAACAGTGACCAAAGTTGACACAATGATGACAAAAGCCACATGACGATGATGACAAAAGACACAAAAATGGATGAATGGTGAGAAAGAAGGAGGAGTAAATGTGAACAATGACCATGTTTAACGAAATAGAGAAAAAAGAGATGAGAGAATGTGAAAAAATATGGATAAAATGATAAATATATAGCCTATAAACTCGTTTACTATTTTAGAAACTATTACAGTATGTTATTTAAAATTATAGTTTTAAACTATAGTTTTATCTATAATTTTTTTTAAATAAATATAATTATTTATTTTAAAATTTATTTAATCTAAAGTTTAAGGTAAAACTACTTATACAACTATAATTTTCTACAAAAACAAACAAGCACCTTATCAATGATCAGTTTTATTATGACAGGTTATAACGCTGCTCATTAGCTCCGCAAAACAGATCACAATTCGGTTCCGACATTGTCCATAAAATTAAGAGCATCCTTCTATCTGTCTCTCTACCCCAAATAGGTTTAAACTAGTATTTGATTTTCTCAAGTCTCCTAAAGATTCAGAGAATGTCGAGTCCACTTGAGAGATACCAAAAACTGCGCCTGAGAGAGTTTCTTCCCAAAATTGACAGATACCCAATTGCCTGCAAAGAGCTAAGCTCTATTCTCAGGGACGCATACGATAAGCTCCCAAAAAATTTGCAGGCTATTGTCTTCCAAGACATCCGCACAGCCTTCCGTCTCCTCCCAGAGTAAGTCTTTCATACCCTTCTTTTTCCGGTTATTTTGGTTCGAGCTTTTTCTCTGTTTCAACGAAACGGTTGTTTGAACTCGAATAGTTATGGTTTCGTTCCAAAAATCCTAAACATCAAGTCCAGTTCTATCCGGTTAGAGATTTGTCTACTTTGAAACCCTAATTCTATATTTATAGTTGCTAATTGCTAATTCTATCAGTGTTAATAATACAGTAAACGAATTTGAATTATATATATATATATATATATGTATATGTATAATATAAACGCACTTTTAACATAACCTAACAATCTCGATATGTATTTTGTTGAGGGCCTTATACCTGCATGGACAACTAAAACTAAAGATTTAAGTTCGTGCTCATAACTAAAACTTCATCTTGTTCTTTGTCTTGTCTAGCCTATTTCAATTCCTCCTGGAAGAAAGGTTTCGTATTCTCTCATATGACGGAGCAGTTTACACAGTGAGGCATTTGGATTGTTTAGATTGTTTTAAATTTCCATCTTCATCTTTGTTGACTTCACAAAAAAGATTGAATGATGTTTCAATGAGAATAAGAGAGTCATAAGCCTTGATTAATGTGTTCTGCTGTTTTGACTATGATAATTAGCCTATTAGCAGATAATTGAACGGCTTACAGTTGTGAAAAAGTCTGCCTAATGCTGTAGTATTTTTTGGTTTATGCTCCCTTCTCCCCCATTTATAAGAGACAATTTTAAAGGTTTTGGTGTGGGTATAAAGTACTTTACCAAATTTTTAGAAGAAATTAAATACTTGAAATGGCCCTAATAAAATAACAAACTTTTCAGTGAACACAAATGGATAGAAAATGATGACAGTTAATTGAGGCCACACCTGGAAAAAAGGAATAAATTTTCAGACATAAACTGAATTTTTGAGTCTTGGAAGGTTTGTAGACTATTTCAATCTCTCTCAAAGGACTAAAACAATCTCCTCGAGCTTGGTTTAGTAGATTCAGTGAAGTCATTTAGAAGTTTGGGATGATTCAAAGTGTTGCAAGTCATTCTGTATTCTATTGTCACTCATCAGTAGGTCGACGCATATAGTGGGTTGTTTATGTGGGCAGCATTATTATTACAGGCAATGATCTGGAGGGTTTGGAAAGCTCAGGTACTTCCTGGGTATTAAGTTAGCTTGGTCATCAACTGGAGTTGCTATATCATAGCAAAAGTACGCTCTCAATATTTTGATGGAGACAGGGATGTTGGATTGTAGATCAGTTGATACTCCTATAGATCCAAATGTCAAACCCCTTCCCCAAGACCGTGGCCGCTTGAAAACTAGAAGTGATACTGGAGATTGGTTGGAAAACTCTACTACCTCAATCTTACTTGTTCTAATATCTCTTCTGCAGTAAGTGTAGTAAGTCCATTCTTGGAATTTCCTAGTGACATACATTGGGAAGTTGCATTTTACATCCTTAGGTACATCAAGAAATCCCCAAGTCAATGACTGTTATATGAGGATTACGGAAATTCTCGTACAACTAGCTACGGTTATAGTGATAAGGATGAAGCCCAAATGGTTGGCTATAGTAATGCAGATTGGGCTGGATGTCTAATTGACAGATGCTCTACTTCAGGATATTGCATGTTTATTGGTGGCAACTTAATTTCATGGAAGAATAAGACGCAAAATGCAGTTATAAGGTCTATTGCTGAAGCTGAATATCATTCAATGACCTTAGTGATAGGTGAGCTTTTGTGGTTAAAGTAGCTTCTTCAAGAAGTGAAGTAGGGGATTGTTACTAGAATGGGTTTGATTCGTGACAACCAGTCTGCTTGTATATTGCTTCAAATCCAGTGTTTCTGAGTGGACCAAACACATTGACATAGATTGCAATTTTGTGCAAGAGAAGATCCAATCCAGTCGTCTTGTTACCAAGTTTCTCGGTTCAAAAGATCACCTAGCAGACATACTAAAACTCTCAGAGGTCCTCGAATAAAGTACATTTGTAACAAGCTAGGTGCATATGATCTATATGCACCAGCTTGAGGGGGAGTGTTAAGAAAGTTGCTCATTTAGTATGTATTGTATATGATTAGGGCTGACTAGACTCTGAGTAGTTAGATACAAATTATATTTATTTGTAGTCATTAGTCATTAATTACTTGTCTTGAACATATGAATATGAATAAGACAGCCTAGTGGATCGGAATACACTGATTACTTTTCCCAAATCTCTCTTTTTTCTTGTGATTTATCAATATTAATTAATAATTAATAGCGGAGAGATAAAACCACAAGTATAGTTCATAGCTTTATGAGAGTTTGGTTAAGAGCCTGATACTACTTTTAGTCATCTGCGATGTGATTTTGAGTTGAAAGTCCAAATGGAACTGTCCAATGAGCCTCTTTGACTCTTTATTCATTTATTCTTAAATGTTATGTAATTGTAGAATCCAGACCCCAAGTGCTGTTTCATCTGCCCATCTACTCGTACAAAGTGTAGAAGTTGCATTGCCAAAGCAGAAGAGGAATATGGCTGTCAAAGAGTTTAAGCATGCAATTGTTGCTCATAAGAGGCGCTATAAAACTCAACAAGAAGGAAAAGGTCAGATATATTTAGTTGATTCTGCATAATTGCATTGCTTTAACAAAGAATGCAAGTAAATCTAAAATAAGTTTTTATCAGGTTCTACCCAACTGCCGCACGATATTTTAATGCACATCTTCGGCTTTTTAGATATAAAATCTTTAGTCTCTGTGGGACTAGTTTGCTGGTAAGACTACTTCCTTTATGTTAATGATATACCGTGATGCAAATTTGAGTGTAAAATCTAGAGACATTTGCCTATCTTCCCTGGTTCATGTTATTCACCGAAGAATACTAGGTACAAGTTAAGAGGCACGGAAATTTTAACTCAAGCAAATACAAAAAAACAATTATATCTAAATAATTTGAAATAATTGAAAGTGTTGGAGTGGGCTTCTTCTCTTGGACCCTAGAAAATATAACCCTTGTTTCCTTGCTTTAGTAGGTTTGCCTCTGTATTTATTTTCTAGAGAAAATAATTCTATAGCTACCTATACTTTCCCTCAATTTTTAATCTGGTCCACGTTTTTTTCTCACCTTATTAAAGCTTATAATTTTACTCTGTTAGCACTGTTAGCCCCTTTAACTTTGCTCTGTAAGAACTGTTAACCCTTGTACAAAAACTAGTTATGTTAATAAAGTAAAGTTAAAGGATTTAATATGAAAAGAAAAAAAAGATAGGTACCAAATTAAAAAATGAAGGAAAGTATATGTACCTGCAAAATAGTTTTCTCTATTTTTTATATGATCTGATCATTATCTATGTGATTTTAGGATTAATTATTTTTTATATTTTTCCCTTTGGGTGGGATTGTATGTGTTCTCACATTCTCTCCATATTCTTTTCTCTAGAAAATCTAAAAGACGATTATATCTAAAATTATATGAGATAATGAAATATCAACATAGAATATTAAATTAAGATAAATTAATAATTGGGATGTGTTTGGCATTGAAGACAATATACAACAACAACAACAACAAGCCTTATCCCATTAAATGGGGTCGGCTACATGGATCATACGACGCCATTGTGCTCTATCGAAAACTAAATCCTTAGATAGGTTATTGACTAGGAGATCCCGTTCAATGACCTCTTTGAGCGTTCTCTTTGGCCTTCCTCTACCCCTTTTAACCGGTGTCCATACTATTTGATCCTCCCTCTTCACCGGCGCATCCCTTGGCCTTCTTTGTACGTGTCCAAACCACCTAAGACGGTTCTCTACCATTTTCTCTTCAATAGGTGCCACTCCAACTCTTCCCCGTATATGTTCATTACGAATCTTATCTTTTCTTGTATGCCCACACATCCATCTCAGCATCCTCATCTCAGCTACCCCAACTTTATGCTCTTGCTGTCCTTTTAAAGCCCAGCATTGAGGACAATATCAACGTGTTATTTTAGCTCACATCTTGTGCATGTGTAACCCTTGTATCTTGCTTCCTTGGTAATTGAATTATACTTGTGAATCTTTATCATTTATCAAATCCTTGGTAATTGAATTATACTTGTGAATCTTTAGCATTATATCTCACATCAATGCTGCATTTGAAGGTCATGGAACTTAGCTGCAAATGAGAACCGTCTGTGGGAGTTGCAGTATGTTGTGCTCTATCGCAGTTTTGTTCAAGAGCAGCCTATTAGACTGGATGGAGACAGAAAGTATCCTCTCCCACAGGATCCCATAGATACAAGATTGAATACTGACTGGAAAGAAGCAGTTAAAAGAGCATATACTGGTAACAGTTGGTTTTCTTACTTGTAACGGAGGCTTTGTTTTCACATCTAGTACCTTTTTTTGTAAAGAAATGCTATAAAACTAAGTCAGTAGAATAGAAAACCTTTTATGTGCATAGCTTCTCATCTATTTTGAAGTTTTGAACATATTTGAATGTTTCCATCCTCGTAGAATTTCTGATTCCCATGCTTTACTGGTTTATCCAATGGTCTTCACATTATGGCTGTCATATCTGCTGTGATGAGTTGGGGATTTAGGTACCGTTCCGTAAGATAACAATAGCATGATAGTAAATTTTGATACGGTGAAAATCGTCAGCATGGTTTCGGAAGTAGTTTAAAGATTCTATAGCCTGTCGAGAAGTGTTGAAACCTAAATTAAGGAGCATTGATTTTCTTGTCATGACTGACTCTGCAATTTCGTCAATTCAATGTTTTATTCAATAATATACATAATACAGCGTTTTACTTGCTTCCACTCAGTATTCATAGTGTGCCTTCAGAATGTTTCTATTCTTTTCTCATCTTATACTCTACTTTGATATAGGAGGTTTATCTAAGAAATTAACATCAAATAGGGGATACTGTGCACACTGCAAAACAGTAGTTTGGCTTAATAACTCAAAATGTCTCAATGCACATTGTGGGATAATATCCAACATTCAAGATATCAAACCTGTAACTACATGCCAGGTATTATTCTATTTACTGATGGAACAAGATAACTTTGTTTTTTATCATAATTTTAAGCAAATTAGGAAAGAGTTGAAGAATGAATGTTTCTATCATTTATAACAAAGGAGACCTGCATATTACATAGAAAACTTGAGGTAAATTCATTTATTGGAGTTCTGAGTAAGGAATGGTGAGTAATGCCTACTCTGAGAATTTCCTTAAATTCTGATGCCATTATATTCCATTTATTCAGACATATTAGTTATTGCCATTCTCTGGATTGCCAGCAAAAATTTTCTGTTCCAAACATTTGTGTTGTTTCATCTTTTACGATATAATATTCATTTTGAGAGTCATCTTTTCAAATTAAGGTTCTGAAATTATTAGCCATAATTGTGTAAAACCTCCTCATCTCAGGTTGTTGAATATCTTCTGGATGATTCTTTATCCATGACATCTTCCTCAGATAGTGACAGTGATTCTGAAGGAGGATCAGTTTCTAGGTTATGGGCATATCCCAAGCACCTCCAAAGATAATCGGCGGCAAATCTGCGGACATTCTTTCTTTGAGCCATTCAAGACCGTTCGATTTTTAACCCTTGTCATTTTCAAAGGAGTAAGTATTAATGACTGTTAGGACAAGAAACTTCGAGGGATGAGGCTTTTGGACCTTTCCAGCAGCTAATGTTTGTATATAAAAAACATAAAAGTAATTAAACTAGGTAATTATTTCAAGGATGTGTTCGTTGCAAATATGGTATTTAATAAAAGATTTATTTAACTAATTTAATTATATTAAAAGTTATATAAATCAGTTAATATTATATAGTTTTTTAGATTAATATAATTTTTTTAATTCCTTTTCTCCCTCAAATATATGTTTATTGTTGAAGAACTATCAATAAAAATAATTTAAAGAAATGATAAATATAAAAAATAAATTATATATATATATATGATTAACTCTCAAATTATATATTAAATTAAAGACTATAGTAGTACTTAGGGGTGATTAAATTTACTAGTTCAAGTTTGCTACATCAACCTCAAACAAAACATCATGACTTGATATTATTATTTGAAGGGATTTAGGCGTATTTGTGAAACTCTCGGAGTAATCAGATAGCCCATGCAAACGGAATCATGGTAATAGACTCTGTTGTTTCTCATGGCAAATACAGCGGGGGGAGAAGAGACTTCGGTTTTTGGAGTCCAAATTAGGGAGTTACTCGGTCTCTAATGTATGCATAAGCCTTTTTTAACCACTCCCTCACACATTGCGACGTGCTCATATGTAACCATTTTCATATAAAGGGATGTATTGCACATGCTTGCCCTATACTTTGCTTTATTTCTATTTGTGACTCACTTGTAAATGGACTTGGCTCTAATCCATCTAAGGGGATTCGGTAATAACATTATTCATATGATGGGAAAATTAGATCACTTAAGTAATTAATATTAAAAGATTTCACAGGGAGCAATATGATAATGATAAAATTTAATATGAGAAATGGCGTTATAGTATATTGACAATAAAGATATTTAATGAACCTAGTCATCTTGTAGAAAATAAATATACTTGTCATGATAAATGAAAAAATATGATATGAAAATGTTGTAAGCATAATATTTGCTTAATTTTTACTATATATATATATATATATTATTCTTTTTGGTGTTTTAAACCTTGCTGACCTCCTCGATGATAATACTTTAATTACAGTTACCTTCTCTCTATTTTTTATTTTTTTAAAAAAATTATATACACCTCACTCGAAGTCAAAGGTTATATGTCATCAATCTCCCTTTTATTTCTTAAGTTTTTATTTCAATTTACCTAATCACTAATTAGCCGTTAAATTTAACAATTAATTTTTAAATCACATATTTTAGACTAAAATACCCTTATCTAATATAAATAATGCTTAAACAATGTTTTAAGTTATCCAAAAAAAGAAGAAGAATACTACTCAAGTCCCACCTAAGAGAATTTATCCCCATTAGGTACCAGAAAATTATTAAATCATTGACAAATCTCATAGGACTTCAGGGGAAGAAATTCGAATTGTGAAATGACCATGTTACCCTTATTCATTAAAAAATGACAAGTAAAATAAATGTGTAGAAATTGACAAGTCAACCAAGAATGACTGGTAATTTTATTTCTCTAAAAAATATTAAGTTTAGATTATGAGTTATCATTCGTTACTATTTAGCTTATTAATTGTAATACATAAAGTTGTCATTTATACCATTTCACTTGTCATTTTTAAATGAATGAGGCAAATAATAACTTTACTTGTTGCAATTGACAAATTAGTCAGCAACAAATGACAACTAATTTCTCTCAAATTATTATGTCTATATTTTATGATTTGTCACTTGTTGCTACTTGATTTGTTAATTGCATCATATAAAGTGTCATTTGTATGATTTCACTTGTTATTTTTCAATAGATGAGGGCAAGATGATCATTTCGCAAGTGGAATATCTCCCTTTGAAGTCCCATAGGACTTGTCAATGATTTTGTGGGACCCTATAAGGATAAATTATCTTATGTGGGACTTATACGACATTCCCCAACAAATATTCATCTATATATTTGTGAACTTTTAATCATAATATAAAATTGATTAATTTAATTTATTTAATATTTTATTGTTTGAAACTCATGTTATCCAAAAAGAATCTTACAAACACACACACACACACACACACACACACACACACACACACATACAAAGAAAATGAGTCAGGAATTTAGTATAATGAAGGGATAAATATACCAATATAATTTATATTTAAATTTTCTTCTTTATGGTGAAATATTTTTGTTGGCTTAAGATCCATGCTTCTGAATATCACGTCATTGTTCTCTCTTTTCTATCTAACTCTTGTCTCGACTCATCTGTATCCCACTTTCGATATGTCTGCCTTATAATTTTCCTAAAGTCTTCTGAACATGCCCTTTCCTGAACTAATAATCTCTATTATTTTTCTTTTTTAGTTGTTGGTTGTAATAATAATTAGTGTTTGTAAAGAAAAATAGGATAGATATTGCGTTCTAGTGTGTTCTCTTATTTAGGTTTGAGTTGTATTTATAATAATTATTGATATTATTAGAGATACTTATTATGAACAATTTATTAATTATTTAATAACTAATGAAATTCAACAATATTTATTATTTATAATTTAAAATGTTTATTAGTTATAACACATTATTTTATTTTCCTCCTTTTCATCATATTCTATTCCTTTTCTTGGGTGCAAGCTGAGTAGGGTGGTTACTATTCAGTTCGTATTAGCTCTAAGTTTAATTCCCGTCCAAATGGTGGTCCGTCTAACTCAGGTTTCTGGTTCTAATTCTTATTCTAGTTTAGCAGACAATGGCTTGATTGATATAGAGAATGTTTTGTCTTAGGATTTTCATAATATTGATGAGCATGATAATACTGCTGCCAATCATTGAATCCCCCGCTAGAGAAATATGTATATACTCCAAGAGTATTACAACATATAACAATTCAGTATATTTTAATTTTAGTTGGTTAATAACTCATATAGAATAATTTATATTTTAATTTTAATTAAAATGCAATAACTGTGGATATTGCCAAATTAAGAGGTATATTTTTCTTAAAAATAAAATAAAATATGAATTGTTTTATATTAGTCATCAGTCAACTAAAACTAAAATGTATTAGTTGTAATATTTAATTATATAGAATTTATATAATATAACACTCCTATAGTATGTAAGTAGTTATATTAATCATTTGCTGACTGGATACTAGTCGATGTCCTCACCAATCCACTTTGGATAAAGTTGAAGTGCATGCACGTGTGGTATAGATTCGAGCATTCAAGTTGACCGTAGTTGCCATTTTTCACTTCTTGAGTCCTTTGTTTGTAGTTTTTTTTTACCCTCAAGTACCTACAATAAAATCAATCCTCATATAGCATCGATTGTTTTAAAAATAAATTAATAACGATTAATCTCTAATTATGATAAAATTTGCCCATGTTAAGTACTAATTCAAAGTAAACATTCTAAACCATAAATTACTCATAATATATGCAAATATAGCTCAATATACCTATAAAAGACTCCAAAAATTATATGAAATGACACAAAATAAATGGGTTTGATTAATTCTTTAACCACGTGATGTTTCTTCCCAAATAGGAATTGAATCAATAAACAACGTTCTCATAAGAGACAAAGATAAGTAGAGTCCAATGAGCACTATAAAAATATCAATCACATTAATATAATTCTATTATAATATGTATATGTGTGTGCCAAATATAAGAGTATACTTACTATTCAATGTAAGGTACAAAATATATTTTTCTCTTGATTCAGATCATGACATCCAACATGTACAACAACCTCAATTCCCGATTGTTATCTTGCTTTTGCACTCTTTGTTGACACATGAAGTCATATGTGTCCCCTTTTTTCTTCGTCTAGACACTTGTGATAGAAGGGATTGTTGTTCAAAATAGGAAGAAATAAGCATGCACATGATAAAATAAAAATTATTAAAATAAATTTACAACTTATAATATGTCTAACTAGATGACAACTAAATCTAACATCTCAAAATTTAGGAATTGAACGAGGTCCCTCTTGTCCATGGTGATGAATTCCTTGGGCTTGTTTGTATTTAAAATACCTGGTAGAATATTAAAACTAATTGTACCCTCCATATTTTCCACCATAGAATAAAGCAATGATAGATTTCTGAATCTCGAGGGAATGGTTGGATCAAGAGAATATAGCTTCTTCTTATTGTCGCCTTCTTCTTTGATGGGTTCTTGGACGTTGGCTCCTGTGCCACCTTCTTCAATGCCTCCTGCAGTACTATTTTTAAACAAGAGATGTTGACCTCATAATGAAATTACCTATAGCATGGACAAATATTTGGACCTCATCAGTGGGTAAGAGCACCTATGTACTACCATGACCATTTTTGATCTTATCTACAGTCACCCTCACTTGGTCAAAGTTGTTCAGGGCTCCCCATTGTCTGGGATATGCATTACTAAAAAAAAGGCTTTTCATAGAGGTTAAAAGTAGCATTTAATGGCAATTTTGTGAGCGGCATGAATACTACAGAAGTTATAAGTATAAGCTTTAATGGCAGTTAAAAAATACTGTTAAAAGAAAATTTTTTAAGGCATTTTTTTGTGAAAAGTTATATTTTTATATTTTAGTTAATTTTTCATTGTATTCTACCTTGTATTTAGCAAAATAAAAACAGAACAATTTCCAGCAAGCAATGTATGCATTCAACGCCAAAATCCAAATGGTAATCATCAAAAAATCCAAATGAAAAATTCAAATTAGTAAACTTTCAATCAATCAAATAGCTCTTTGTACATCATATATTAAGTAAATAGTTCAATGAGTAATCATAAACAAGTTAAAAAACTAATTGATCAAATATTTACAAAAAATTTGACAAGTTCTTCATCTTCCAGGCATGTATTGAAGTATTGTTCTTGTCAAATCATCCCTAATTGAGTCAATTTGTTCATCTTCATAGCTTAATTTGTTATCAAACGACTCCAAATTAGAAGTAATGAAATAAGTAGCTAAGTACTAAAGATATGAATAAATTGTAAAATCACAAAATATTAATGTGAGATCTTCATACCTCATATTCTCTCAGTGAGCATTATTTCAATGATTTTCTAGATATATCGAATCACATAGTATCAACATTCAATACTTCCAAGTTGACAGCTGTACTAACAAAATAGAACAATATTAGGAACATTAGGGAATACTATACTTTATACCAAATAAGTTTATAAAAATAAAACTTAGGTAGTTAAAAACAACTTACTTTCTGTCTCTTCCATGTAGGAAGGAAGTTAATTAGTACCATGTGTGTGCACTCTAAAAAAATTGGCACCTAGAACAATTCTATCACTAATTGGTAAAAAAGATATTCTGTTAGGATCTTTTAAAATGAAAAGATTTATTTTTTAGAAAGTCATGTCCTTATAAATTAAGGAATTTATGTGAAGGGTTGTGTACGGAGTAGTCTAAGGATTGACCCTCAAAGCTCTCATGAAAAGGATACATACATAAGGCCATAAAACGTCAGTTAAAGTGGCATACAATGGACCGAGATCCCATGCTTAATTCATGCACATCTTTTTCACATGATATAATTGATTTAAATTTTAGTCTACCGTAGTAGTTTTAATGGGTGAAGCCACCTCTTAAATAAAGTTTCAAATCCTGGAGATACCTTTACTCACAACATGATATTTCCACACAGTAAAAGAGTTTGTGACCATTTTAAAATGATAAGGGGTTGTTGGAATATTTTAAAATGAAAAGAAGTGTTGTTTTTTTGGGAAGTCACATCTTTATAAATTAAAGAACTTATGTGAAGGGTTGTGAAGAAAGTTATATCTGTAAAAGATTGTTACTCTTCATGGAAAATCATTATTAATTATTTAATTTATTTTCGTTCATGAATCAACATATGGGGTTCATGAATCTAAACATATAGTTATGACTTTCTAATTGAAGAGGTGCTACTTCAAGATGCACCACTTCAAGGCCTATAAATACCTATCACCATCTCTCATTTGATATAAACAATAAGATCAAATTTATTGCCTTTGTCTTGAGTACACACAAAGATTGAATCAAATTATCACTTTATATAGACTATTGCTATTTTGGCTTGAATAGTGGAAGTGCAATATATTCTTAAGGTTCTTCATTCTATCCTACAAAAAATTTGCCAATCAACCTAACTTGCAATCTATAAGATAGGAATAGGTGGGGCAAATTATGTCTAAAGAAAAGAGCTACCCACACCTTGAAGACGCTATGCTCAACTTTCTTTTTCATCTCTTCTTGTACTCTTGAGAGGAGTCCCAACCAATAAGTTCCATGAAAATAGGGGAATTGATGAGCACCCAAACTCATCAAAACTGGACTGTTTAGATTTAATGGGTTGGTCCAAATTTAAAATTTTCAAATGATGAGTTTTAAATAAAAAAATCACTTTTTTAATTTGGACAATCCAAATCATATTTGAATAGTCTAGATTTGATATATTTGGGAGGCCAAACTCATTCCAAAAAAGGAGAAATGAAATTGCTTTATAATCCATTTTTTAAGGCTTATTGTATAGGGTTTCTCATGTGGATTTATTTTTTTAAAAAAAGGTATTTTACCTCTAGTAGTCCCTCTCCCTCTTTTTTATTTTTTTTCTTTTTGTATTTTTTTTGAAAATTCCCATTTACTTCAGTCAAATAAATTGCAGTTTCCTCCAACAAAGCAATTATAAAACGCTTCATTTTTTGCGAAAACGCGGGGTTTCTACTTCACTTTGTACTCCACTGGATCATATAGCAATTATAACAACTAGGCGAGTTTGGGTGAACAATGTCATTCCAAAAAAGAGGAATTCTCATGTGAATGTTTTTTTTAAAAGAAAAAAGTATTTTACTACAAGTAGTCCCTCCCCCTCTCTTTATTTTCTTTTCTTTTTGTTGTTTTTTTAAATTCCCATTTACTCCAGTCAAATAAAACACTTTGCTCAGGAAAACAAAATGTCAAATAAACTGCAGTTACTTTCCCCCATAGTCATGATGAAACGTTCCTTTTGTTTTTTTTTGTTTTTTTTGCTGAAACGAGGTGTTTCTACTTCCCTTGGAACTCCGCTACAGCATATAGCAATTATGTGTCAAAGTCTAAAATAAATAGGCCTACTTCAAATCAAGCACTTTTATGCTCTAAGCCAACCTTATCTCTTTCACACTCTCACAGCAGAAATGGGGATTCCTCATTTTCTGGTCTTAACAGACCCAATCAAGGACACTTGAATCCCTGTATGTTGTTCTCTCATTCTTTGAACAAACATGGTTGTAACGTCACATTCCTAATCACTGAGTTCAACCTCCAAAGAGTGATGATGAAGGCTGCGACTTATCTGATAAATCAATTTAGTGTCACTACCAGATGGTTTGGATCCTGAAGATGAAAGAAGAGACCCACAGAAAATGCTTTATTCAATCAGAAAGACCATGCCTTCAAGCCCTCCTAAAGTCATAGATGAGATTAATGCTCTAGATAGAAACAATAAAATCACTTGCATAGTTGTTACTGTAAATATGGGATGGGCTTTGGAAATTGGCAGCAGACTGGGAATCAAAGGTACTCTTTTTTGGACTTCCTTTACAACTTCCTTGACTCTTTGTGACTCTATCCACAGCTTCATTGATGGTGGTGTTAATGATTCTCAATTATCTATTATGTTCAATGCATGTTTGTAAATAAGACTTCTATCTCTTTGGCCTTGAATAATTTTACAAGGTACTGAATATTCTAATCATGACCCCAATAGAAGAGAAAAGATAAAAACAAACCTTTACTCTTCTTTGTTTTGATCCATCTATGCTTAAATTTCATAGATGTTTGTTTTCCTTTTCTTATCTGTATTTGGAACATCATAAGTTCCAATTTGCCATGGAAGTTTTTTTTAGGAGCTTGAGTATTTGGAAAGTTTCCTTGGATCCATAGCATCTCAAAAGTATTGAAATAGAAGCAAACTCCCCTTTGGCAGTTAAAAATGTTAGCAGTCAAAGTTAATGTTTTAATAGTTCAAGTGAATTTGTTCCTTTTTTAACACTTTTGACGTGATATTGATCCAAGAAAAACTTTTAGATATACACATTTTCTACGTGAAAACTTCTAGGACAAAATTGGAACTTAAGCCTATAAATAATGTGCTTTCTTTTTCACTTCCTTCCTCTGAAAATCTTAAACCAATTTTCATATTTTGACAATGCCATTTCAAGACTTCCAATCAACACCCAAAACAATTAAGCTTTCTCCAAGCATGCCTATGATGGAGCCAAAAGATTTGCTTTGGTACAACCTAGTGTTAGAACGGTAGTTTTCCCCCAAAAGGGAGTGAATTGGGTGATAATAAAATTTTAAATCTTAAATTTATAAAAGCAATAATATCAACAAGATAGAGATGGGAAAGATACCACCGAGGAAGCATATAAATATAATGTGTACGGAGAGATTATACTAGTTCAACCAAACCATTTGGCCTATGTCTAATCCTCAAATAGCTCATCTGAGTATTTCACTATAATCTAAGATTCATAGGGCTCTTGGTGCCTCAATACATCAACTTCAAGAGTTATCCTCTCTCACTCCCACTTACTTCATGTAAGGTTACAATAAACTAACTCAATAACCCACTCTCTTGAGTATCTCAAATGAAGGATAAAAGATTTGTAAGTCTTTGTCAAATAGAGTTGATGATGTTAAACACTGAAGTGCAGAAGCACACTCTTAGAAAATGTAAAATAGAGTATTGAATGAAAGTTAATGCAAATGACAAAAGGTTCATCAATATTATTCAATGTTTTTGTTGCTACATTTACTATGACATTCTATTATAGTTGAGTCTTAAAATATATCCGTTGATAGTCGATAGACTCATTGCAGTAGTTGTTGACGAGTTTGAGTCATTGAAGGGGTAACTATTGGATGCATTAAATGCTTCTCTGACACAAACTTTTTGTGTTTATCCATAGATAAATTAGTTTTCAAAACTTTGGATGGAATACTAGATAGATGGTTTGAAGATCAGTTTCAATGTCAGATGAAGAATAAGTCAATTTATCGAAGTGTTCATTGAAGAACATGCTTTTCAAAACATGCTTTAATAAATGTATGCTTTAAACATTATTAGAAAAATATGCCTACAACAGTGGTTAAAAGTGACATTTCAAGGCGACTTTTTTGATCGGCATGAATTCTATTGCCATTGCAAGTCTATCTTTTAACAGCTGTTAGAAAATCGCCATTAAATGTAAGACTTTAATGGAGGTTTTTTTTAAAATCACCATTAAGTATTTAGATTGTTACGGCAGTTTCAAATAAAATTGTTGTTACAATTTAATCCTATAACAACGGTTTTACATGTAACTGGTGTTACAGTCTATACTTGTAGTAGCAATTTTCATAGAAAACTGTCGTTGAAGGCTTAATTTTTTTTTACAGTTTCTTTTAATTTTCTTATCAATACCACCCTATATTTTATCATAATGAAGACAGACTATAGGAAGTAAAGTATGAAGTAAGCAATGGAAAAATCTAAAATTAAATGTTAATATATATATAGTAATAAAGTAATTCGAATTCTTATTAATGCATGTAATTAACCAAAAACTAATGCAATCATATATTCATGGATATTGTACAATCATATATATATGGAAATGGATGATTGATTAAAGTAAGTTCTCAAGGATGGTTTTGCCAAATCATCCATCATTGAGTGGATTTACTCATCTTCAAAGCTTATGTCATTCTCCTCGAACACCTGCAAGTTAGAAGTATTAGGTAATTGTTCAAGATGTAAATAAATTGAAAAAGTTGCTAAATATCGATCACTTCATACCTCTTGTAAGCTATCCATAATCCCTATCTCAATAATCTTGTGCATATATCATATTATATAATATCCGTACTCAACACTACCAGGTTGAAGACAGTACTAACAAAATAAAAAAAATACAGAGCACTTAACTTACTTTATACCTAATAAATTTATGAAAATTGAAACTTAATTATTTGAAAAGTATTTACTTGAGGATAAATCCATGAAGGATTAGTACTAACTAGATGTCCTCTAAAGAAGTTAAAGCCTCACACAACCCTATATCAAGTTGGGAAAAAAAGATATCATATAACTTACTAAATTTGTATGTTAACAAATCTATGAAGAAAACTCACATGTTGACAATGGAAACAATCTCGATATCTGGCCATCTAAACAATGAATCGAACTAGTACACCGCATTATTTTCAGGGGTTATGACAAGTAGAGTCCAATGCGTACTACAAAATATGAACAATGTTATATATGAATGTATTATAATATGTATATGAATGAGCCAAGTATAAGAGTATATTTATGTTTTATTGTAAGGTGCATAATATATCTTTCTCCTAATATGAGTCATAATATTGACGATGTACATAATCCTTGAGTGCCTATTGGTGCCATCTCTTAGACATGTTGAGAACACATGAAGCTATATGTGTCCCCTTTTGCTTGTCAAGGCATCTTCGATAGAAGTGGCTATTGTTAATAGATAAAAGAGTTAATATGACGCAAATTAATAAACATAAAGTATTAAAATAAATTTATAACTTACAATACGGTACACTAAATGATAGTTGAATCTAGCTCCTCAAAATTCAAGAATTGCACTATGCCATTCATATCTAGGGTGAATTTGTAAAGCTCCTGAGTGGTCAAAACCCTAGATGGAAATGTGAAACTAAGTGCTTCCTCCAATCTTGTTGCCATAGTGTGAAGAGTTGCCATACCAAAATATCTTAAGGATATGTTCTAAGGAAGATGTCTGAGCTTGTCTCCTTTCACCCTCTTCACCTTGGATTTCTATGATGCCTTGTTTGGTTCCAGGCCCTTTGGGGTTTGCTTTTGAGGCACCTTCTTTCGAATCGGCTCCGGTGTGACCCATTTTCTCAATTTGATCAGATGTATTGTGCACATAATAAACTGGACTAGAGCTTGGTCCAATAAAACCGTGATCAAAAGTCTAACATTACTTTATACATAACCTTTATTAAAAAAAAAAGCACTCCTTAAACTACTTTTACATTGATCCTGTTATTTGAAGATAACATATAATCTTGAATCCAATAAATTAGACATTATTATGCCAATGATATTTAGTAATATGTTGTATTATTAATTTATTGGATAAATTAGACTTCTTGATTAATAGTTTTTTCTCAAACTATGTTCACTTTCAATTTCCTTTAAATTAAGTACTCATTGCTCAACGCGTAGCTAACAAGGTAAAATTGATGTAGGACCATAAAGAAAAAAGTTATTTACATATTTGTTGAGTTTTGAGCTATATCTGACAACCATGAAAAGCAATCAATTGATTAGAACAATAACTAACTTTAGAAAAATATTCTAACTAGTTTGACTATTCTTTAAAAAATATTCTAATTATTATTCTTTACATTTTGTAAGTTTTATCATCCCATATCCCAACTACCAATGCCAAAAAGTATAAAAAAAAGGAGATAAAAGAAAGGTGAAGCATTTCAATAAGATGAAGCAAAGTTGTCTGAGTTGTGGCAGTCATATGGGTCATCTGAAGAGTGTTGGAAGCGCGATGGTTAGAATAGAGACTATTAAAATTTTCTTGTAATTTCTCTACCTACAAGGAGAACTCTTCAATTGAGTTCTCCAAATTATCCATTATGTTTATCAATTCTTCTAGACATTTGACGAGGTCTAGAAATGGCAGAATAGTCATCGGGTATGGGAAAGGATACTTATCCTCAAAATCATCAAGTGATCTTTTTTGTTAAAGGGGAAGGAGAAGATCATGAAGAGGAGACCATTTTAAGAAAGCCGAGAAAAGAGATAAAGACATGTTAGACTTAGGTAGTTAGGCTGGATCACACAAGAGGGGTGAATTGGGT
This sequence comes from Leucaena leucocephala, assembly GCA_037074615.1. Lineage (NCBI taxonomy): Eukaryota > Viridiplantae > Streptophyta > Magnoliopsida > Fabales > Fabaceae > Leucaena > Leucaena leucocephala. Next base: position 19,003,444 of record CM073519.1, read on the forward strand.
GTTCGACAACTTGTAAAAATTGTACGACTCTTTGAAAACTCTTTGATAAACTGATGTATGAAACAATCTGATTTGAAAACCTTTGATTTTAAATTGAAAATGAATTACTAGAATTCAAAGAGTTTAGGAAGAAAGAGACTACACAGAGAATTTATCCTGTTTGATCTTTCCTTGACCTATGTCCAGTCCTCAGCTCCCTACTGAGATATTCCAATCCACTATAATTAAGATTATAATTGGCTCTTAGTAACCTCTACAAACTCAATTTTCATAGCTAATTGTGAACAACCTCAAACCTGATGTTACACCATACTTTGGTGGCAACACTCTCCCTTAAACAGATATGAGCAAATCCTAACCTTGAATCCCCTGATTCTAAGGTTTTGCTCTTAGATTGATAAAGAATAAAGGGATTTCAAACTCTTTTAGATAGAGCGGATAATACATTGTTGCTCATAATATTTTTCTTTCTTAATAAAATGATACATTATGAAAGGAGAGTTGAATGCTTTTTGGGTAGAAATATTTATGGCATGATTATTCATTCATAGCTCTTATTGCCATAATTATCTCTCATTTGTCAACCTCATAACTTTGAATGCTCTTCTATTTATAGTTGATGCTTATGACCGTTGAGCAATCTTTTAGTTGAGGTTTTCTTCCTGTTGGAAATATGATCATTGAACTAGCTGTTATAGCCATTGAGGCTTCTAACACAAAATGTCTTTTTGCTGTTGGAAGTCCATTGGCTTTGATCTTAGTCTTTTCTCATATTTAGCTTTGAGTTGAATATGAATATATGAATCCTATAAACACTTCAATTGATTTACTCGTTAGTAAATAAACATGTGAAGTGAGGATTTGATGAAATGAATTTAAATTTGAATAGAAATAATCACAACAAGAATGATATGATAATAATGTATAATCAGTCATATGAATTAATATTTGATACACCAACTAATGAACAAGTGTATAAAATAAATTCAGTTATAAACACTTCAAGATAATATAAAGATTATGCTTGTTTTAAAAGATTATTCTATATTAATTGATTAATTAGAGTGAATGTGAGAAACAAAAAATAGAACATCGTACTAATTGGATTATTAAACCATATATAATGTAACTTTATAAAGATAAGTTTCTCAAAAGAATTATCAAGAAGAATAATGATAAACATGGGCAAATTATCACTTGAATCAACTATACGAAATAGGAAATCAATTTGTAGCTTAAAACAGAGATATATTTGAAGTTTCTAAAGTCAATAGATTAATATAAGTTAACCGAATGCCTAGTAGATTAATGTGTTTGAAACAATTGAATTAGAAAATATTTCAACACACATTAATCGAATAGTTAATATGTTAGTGCAAATTAATCGATTAATTAGTTTATATTTAAATTTTACAAAATTGATATTTCACTATTTAATATAATAGTTAACATATTAATATAAATTAATCAATTAACAATAAATTAAGAGTAATATATTTGTTTAAGAGAAAATATAATTTCTTTATATTAATCAATTAAATAATCGATTAATTGACTTATGAATTTAATATCAGAATGCAAGCTCTCGGCATTAATTGAACACTTAATCGATTAATAGTCACTCATTAATCAATCAATTAATTTTCTTTTGTAAAACATAATATTGCATGTACACTAATCTATCATTGAATCAATTAGTTGATATTAATCGATTAACTCATTCTTTTCCTTTTAACTTCATTTGATTAAAAACACAATTCCATTGCATCAAAAACACTTTTCACTTCATAAAACAACTTAATCCTTTATCCTATTTTGACATCATCAAAATATATAGAATCTAATATTCTCCCCCTTTTTGATGATTGCAAAATTTAAGTGAAAGTGAAGTTAATTGATTAAAAATTTAAAGTCAATAAACACATAGTCAATCAAGAATCAATCAATGGATAAATATGAGCGTAATATATCATTAAAATTCTAAAAAGTTATACAACGAGTTTTGTAAAACTTATGAATAAAAAAGCAATACGAATAAACTCAATAAACTCAATAATCAATCGACTCCATATAGGATTCCTTCTCCTCTTCACTTCTTATCTCTTTCTTTTTGACATCATCCAAAAAGGTTAGGGCTAGGGAGGAAGGAATAACTAAGGAAAGTCGAGGTAAGGGCAGATATGATGCTGAATCAATGGGAGGGAGTGGTACGACTAAGGTATATGTGGGAGCATGTGAGGGTGAGGGGTATAAGACAGTGGATGTGGTGGGTTTAGAAGTAGGCTAGTCAGGCTGAGAGGTGAAGGATCCCTGAGCTTCGCTTCTATAAAAAAAGGTATGATATTATTGAGGTATGCCAACAAGATGTTCTTAACATCAGATACTTCTTCATGTATGGCAGCTTTTCATATAGATAACGCCTCTTGCAGCTATATGATCTTTTACTTGAACGCTTAGAAATCTTGGATATGAACTTTGAGTAAAGTTTGGATTCCATAGCTTTGCGTCTCATGAATCGAGTCTGCTTCTTTCCTTGAGGTGGTAAGTTTGCTCTCAAACTTAACAAACTCTGACTAAAGGTACCTCTAAATAGATATACCCAAGAATGACAATGCTATAAAAACTTAAGGTCCATAGAGGAATAACCTTCATCCTGAGGAAGAGAGGTACTGGTTGAAGGCTACTTGGCATGAGGATCCTTAGGAAGCTTACCCTTCTTGCCATCATATGGCAGTCTAATCTTTATCTTATTGAGCTAAGTCATCCTAAAGGCACCGATCTCTTCCTTTTGCCTTCCCTCCAGATGGTGGATGTTAAAGTGTTTGAGGATGAAGGGAGACAAGCTGAAGGTAGGGAAAAGGTGTAGTCCTTGTTCTCTTCAGAGTAAAGTAGTCCTGCTAGTTAATCTTTTCACTACTCCTGGCCAGAGTAAAGTAGTCCTGCTTGTTCATATAGCTGAAGCTCGAGGACTTGACTATCATGCACTGGGAGTAGATATGATGGATGATGCGATAAAAATTACACATCTAACACAAGGTGAAGGTCAAGGATTTAGGATATAGCTTGTTGGTCTGAAGAAGGGTGTGCTGTGCCTTCGCTTGATCCATAGGCTTCATATATGTAGAGGGAGGGGCTTCTATTAGTTAGTTGTTCACACTAAAGTCTAGCTTAATCTCTCTGCCCCTGAGCCTGATAGCTAGGTAGCTATCTATGATATTCTCCTTTTCTTCTAAAGAGTCAAATATCTATATGTTACAGTAAAATCTTCTAACTATCTTTAGGGTGTATGGCTCATTTATCTTTAGCAAACTCTCAAAATGGTCGAGGGGCTTTATCAGCTCTAGATTCACGTATGATCTATATTCAGAGTAGATATATCAACAGATACTACTAGATATCACTTTCTCTCCCTAAACTCAGAGTTATACCTAGCCATGTTTACATTCGAATTGATGTTACCTTGAAAGAATACTAGACTTGATGGTTGAGACTCTAAGGGGCTAATGAGTTAAAGAGGATGATAAAGTAACCAAGATTTGGTTTAAGACAAAGGGAGCAAAAAGAAAAGGATAAAGGTTTAAGGTAGTGAACTTACCTCTTTGTGTGCTTGATGTGATATGCTTATGTATTGACATGTATATGATATTGAATAATCTTATGACATGATAAATGATGTTGAATATTTTATGTATAATATGCTTTCAATGTCCATGCATTTTTATACAAAGTATAAAGCATGATAGCATGTCACTAATTAAAGAGAATTTAATGAAATTACATATCATTCATTAGTATCTATCTTGTATATTTAAGTGGTAATATTTGCTATTAAGATTCCAAGAATCTCATCCTCCCATAACCAACCAATTTAGATTAAGCATGATGGAAGAGCTAAAGTATGGAAAAGTGAAGAAATGTATGCTTTAGAATGAATTGTATAATTTTCCAGCAATGTTCATGTTATGTAATATACCATATATGTAATAGAAAATATATGAAATAATTATATAATGACCCTATGATATATATATATATATATATCAATGTATGGGAAACCAAGTTGATGATTTACGAATGTTGGAATAATTTATGAGAATTAAAGAAAGAAGATAGAATGATAAAAATGTAGGTCATATAGAAGTTTTATTTTGACTCCAGTTTGACCTAGCAAATGAAAGAATTAATTCACATAATTTTATGATTATGAAGTACATATCAAGAGCTTTAAATGCACAAGTAACACGACTAATTTGAATGTATATGACAAGAGAAATGAATTTCTAAATTTAAATGACAAAATCTAAAATTTCTAGAATTTACCATATGTATTGTAAATTTTGGCAATTTAATTGGATTAAATGAGTCAATAAATGTCCAATTTTATATTTTGTTCCTTAAAGATAAATTGAATAGCTTTAACTATAGTTTTGAATCATCTCCATATAATTTGTTTAGAGTTAGTTATAATTTTTTAAAATTGGACTATCAATCCAGAATTTACCAAATGAATAGTACCAGAGAGTTAAATTTAAAAGTTTAATTTTTGGGCTAATTTAATGCTTTCACTAGTTAAATATGCTTTTGAATACATACTCTAAGGGGTTAAAAGTATAATGTTACATCTTCAACAGTGAAGGTGATTTGAGAATTGTGCACCTATGCCTTTAAATCCACTACTTGTTTCAGAGCCTTGAGTTCTTGTGTGTGAGAATCAACAAGTTGAAGAGGATTTGAAAACTATCCTTTAAAGCTTCATTATCCTTGGACATTTTAGCCAGCAATTTCTCTTCCAAAGATTGCCTAAAATCCTTAACTGAGGCAATAACCCCTTGAAGTGAACCTTGGCCAACTTCTTGTACCATAGCAATTATCTTTTCCTCAAAACTTCTTAACTCTTATTATAGCAAATGTTGGATTGAAGCTTGAGAAAATGATAGAGCAGATACATGAGTAGGGCTAATAGAGGATTGAGCTTCATCTTGATGTTTTAATCTTGATGTAGTAGGCTACTTTTGTTTTACCTTTTTAGCTTGCTTGCCTTTAGATAGTAAAGATAAGGAGATCCTCATCCTTTGAATTTGTTCAGGTCCAAATCTTGCTACCTTCACCTCCTTATCTCCTTATTCTAGATCATCATTGCTATTTAATTGGGGAAAGAAAATACCAACTGGGGGTAAGGTATAGGTGTAACCTTGGACTTGTCATAGTGGAAATTTTTTATCTCACTGTATATCAGAGCTTCTGTGTTAATCTTCTCCCCATTGATAATCTTGGCTAGCATGATAATCCTCTTGATTTAGATAAGTAAAGGTCTCTTACTTGTTGACATACTCATTGAATAAATATAGTGGATTATATGATGATAATCACACATGTCGTTTAGAACAAACTTCAAGTTATTAGACTTCATGTTTTGATGATGACAAATAATTGTATTATTGACAATTTAAATCTAGTTTTTATATAGCTTATTTTTTGATAAGTTTATCGATAAGGGTATTTATCGATAAGCTCTTCAATAAATAAGAATAACATTCATTTAACTATTTGACAAAAGGAATTTATTGAAGCATAGATTGATAAATCAATAAAGGTCTTTATTGATAAAGACTTCGATAAATGCATTCATCAATAAGCATTCTTGTGAAATATGTTTCTAAGAAGCATTTATCAAAGCATTTATCGATAAGATCTTCGATAAAAAAGGAGAAAGCTGTTATAAAGTCTATTTCAAGCTTCATTTGTCGAAGTATTAATCGATAAGGCAGTTTATCAATAAATACTTTGATAAATAGAGCATGCTTAGTTTTAAACCAAGTTCTAAAACTAACAAATGGTTTTGAAAACTTGTAAATCAATTAAAGAATGATTTTATGACTTGCTTTGAAAAATGATCTTATAAAATCTTGTTTTGAAATATATTACTTAGCATTTGAGATGTTTGAAAGTAAAATAATTGTTCTTCAATGTCAAACATTTATCAAATAACTATTTATTGTAGAACATTTTGATAAAGTAGCTATTCTAGTCATGAGAGAAATGTTTTGAAAAGAGTTTTCTCGATAGGTATTTTGACAAGTATAAACCAAGTCTTTTTATTAAAAGGTATGTTTTTAAAGACATTTTGATAAGGCTAGTTATCAAAGTATTATTAGATAAGAGTCAAACTATTTCAATACAAAATCTTTGATATATATAGAAGTTTTTTCTGATAAGGCATATTTTTTATAAACACTTTGATAAATTCAACTGTTCTTCAAAAATAATTTCAAACCAGATTTTGACAAATTTTGACATTTCAATCCAAAATGTTATGAATTAATTGATCTTTGTTTAACATCTTTCTATATCATTCATGCAACATATTTCTAGATCAATTGCAGAAAGAAATAAGATCAATTAAAGAAATTCATCAAAAAGCAAAAATTTGTCGAATGCATTAAATTCTTCAAGCGTCAACAACCATTGACTCTATTCTTCAACAATTACTTCAATGAGTCTAACATATATTCAAACGAATCAATTATAAAAGAAACTCGAGTACATGATGAAGTTAAGAAGCACAACGAATGAATAATGGACATCATTTACAGAGCATTCATTACAATATTCATTGCTACTTTTTTACTTTGTTTCTCATTCTCTAAACATAGCATCTTGATCTTTGAGAGAGAAACTTATAGTTTGATCTTTAGTGTTTATCATTATCACTCTTACTTGAGAGAGAGCTAGTAATCTCGATTCTTTATCTGAGATACTCAAGAGTAAGACTCTTGAGTGGGATTGTAACCTTACGAGAAGTAAGGGGGCGTGAGAAAGGAAATCTCTTGTACTGAGGCACTAAGAGCCTGATGAATCTTGAAAAATAGTAGAATACTTAGAGGAGTATGAGGACTGGATGTAGGCCAAGTGATTGGGCTAAACAAGTATAAATTTTCTATGTAACTTATATGCTTCCTACATCAGTGATATCTTTCTTAACTTAATTTTTGTGTTTCTATTTAATTTTGAATTTTTTAATATCACCAAATTCAGACCTTCTTGGGTGAAGTAATCGTTATAACACAATTTACTAGAGAAATTGTCTCTCAACATCAGAACCTTATAAATATCTTTTGGTGACAAGGTTGGTCCTTTCACATGGTCTCTAGTCCTTAATAGAACATTAATGAAATCACCATCAAGCTTCATCTCTCTTCACTCAATTCAGTTGTTAGATCATTCTTGACCAAAATACCCTCTTCGTTAACCTCATCTTGTATCCTTATATTGCATTAAAATCTCCTAACTACTTCAAGGCTGTAGGATAACTTGATTCCTAACCAATTCTTATAGTACTTCATGGGATTAGGTATATCCAACTGAGTCTTATCATTATATTTCAGATATTCTAAATCCACATAAACTATAGGGCAAAAACCCTATCAGCAAACTTAATTTTGTACTTTTTCTTATCTACTCCCTTATCTATGTGTCCCATAGGTAAATCATTAGTAGGAGCATTAGGAATACCTTAGAAGACCCTACTTTTTCTTTGGAAATATCTTTCTTCTTTTGATCAGATTAGGTAGGCTGAGACGAGACTCCCACATTCAAAGTAAATTTCACAGCCTTGTTGACATTGTCATCAGATTGAGTTTTCTTTGACCCTAACTCCTTTTATACAATAGGCAACATGCTCCTCTTCCTCTTTGAAGAAAGCTATGAACTTTGCCTTCCACCTATTCTTAGAGTTACTGAATAGGAAAGGAATCCTTAATTACTTTAGGTCTAAATGCAGAAAATTTTGACTTTAAAGGAGTGCCTTTCATTACTAGAGTCTTATTGGTATATTCACGATTATATACATTGGCATTCATTATCCTCACCATTTTAAATCAGTAGATGAGAAGGAATCAAATGGTAAAAAGATGCTGGGAAGGAGTTTTCTATAGGTTTAAAGTGGAAAATTTAAGAGAGGAAAACTATTTGGAAATAGTTAGTTATAGATAGTTAAAGAATTTTTCAAATTAGGGTTCCCACTTAGATTTTTGAATCCACTATTTATCAAGATTACAATGGGCTCTTGAGAACCACCTCAAATTTGAGGTTACACCATGCTTCTGGTGGAACATTCCCACTTAAATAGACACGAGCAATTCCCAACCTTGAAACCCCTAATACTCTGGTTTTGCTCTCTAATAGATGAAGAAATGGAGGGTGTATCTAACTCTCAAATAGAGTGGCTGATAAGCATTGAGGCTCATGTTATGTTTCTCTCTTAATGAAGTAATACATAATGAACAAAGAGTTGAATACTTTTTTGGATAATGATATTGCGTTAGTCATTATTCTCTTTTATCGTCCATAGTCATCAACATCTTAACTTCGAATGATGTTCTATTTATAGTTGATCTTGTGATAGTTGAACATTCTTTCCATTGAGGCTTTCTTCTATTGAGTTTTCTTCCCATTGGAAATATGACTGTTGAACTAGCCATTATAGCCATTAAGGCTTTTTGTCTTTTTGTTATTTAATGTCCATTGGATTTTATCTCGGTCTAATTTCAGGTTTAGCTTTGATCTTTAACAGAATATGAATGCTTTGATATTAATCTTGTAAACACTTCAAGATTTAATTGTTAGTCTATAACCAAGTAAAGTGACGATTTGAGGAACTGAGTTTAAATTTGAATAGATTTAATCACGACAATAATGATAGTAGAATAATGCATGCTCAAACATAATAATTTGGTGATTCAATAATGATCAAGTGTATAAGATTAATTCAGTTGTGAACACTTTAAAATCATATAGTGATTATGGTTGTTTTCAAAGATTATTCTATATTAATTGTTACCCAATCGATTAATATAGAATTAGCATGTGAACAGAAAATAGAGCATTATACTGAATGGATATTTTAATCCTATATAATGTAACTTTATGAAGATAAGTTTCTCAAAAAATAATCATAAAGATTAATAGGAAACATTGTCATATTGTTACTCAAATTAATCATTTTAAATTTGAAATTAATTTCTATCTTAAAATAGAGATGTATTTCAAATTTTAAAAGTTTATGACATAATCGATTAATATAAATTAATCAAATGCATAATTGATTAATTGTCTGGAATATTTGAATCATAAAGCATCTCAACACAAGTTAATTGAACAATTAATCTGTTAATGAAAATTAATCAATTAACCAATCGATTAATTAGTTTATATTTGAATTTCACAAAACTAAAACTTCACTGATTAATTGAACAGTTAATAGATTAAATTAAATTAATCGATTAATAGCAATATCTTTGTTCAAAAGAAAATATGTTTCAATACATTAATTGATTAACTAATTGATTAATTTCAATTAATCAATTGATTAATTGGATCATTAACTTTCTTCCAGAAGGCCAGCTCTCGACATTAATCGATTAACTAATCAACTAATGGTAACTAATTAATCGATTAATTTATTTTCCTTTCTAAAATAGATTGTTGCCTTTTCATTAATCTAACATCTAATGGATTAATTGATATTAATCGTTTAACTATCAATAATGAAACAATTAATTGATTAACTCCACTAACTTCTTCATTTAACTTCATTTGGTTAAAAAACACATTTTCATTACTTCAAAACATCTTTTCTCATCATGAATCAACTTAATTCTTTTTATTCTCTTTTGACATCATCAAAGAATATACATATAAAATTCTCCCATTTTTTGATGATGGCAAAACTTAAGTGAAAGTGAAGCTACATGGAGTTGTAGTTAAATGATCGAAAACATTTTAAATTCAATTCGAAATATAACAAGACAAGAGACAACGAATAATTCCATTAAAGCATTAAAAGTTTTACAATGGATTGAAACTAAACAATGCACAAGTAAAACAACAAAAACAATCGAAGACTCAATCATCAATTAATCAAGGATTCCCTATCCTCTTTACTTCTTCTCTCCCCCTTTTTGATATCATCCAAAAAGGTTGGGGCTAAGGAGGAAGGAATGACTAAGGGAAGCTGGCATAAAGGCAGGTCTGAAGTTGAGTCAACGGATGGTAGAGGTACAATTAAAGTCAAGGTATATGAAGGAGAAGATGAAGACTCTAAGACTATGGTAGTAGAAGCAACTAAGGCAAGCTGTTCAAGTTGAGAAGGAGAAGGGTCCTGAAGCTCTTCTTTAGTGAAGAAGGGCCTCATGTGTGGATGTATGCCAAAATAAAGTTCTTGACATCCGACACTTATTCAGAATACGAGCATGTTGTGTAGATAATGCCTCATGTCACTCTCTGACCTCTTCCTTGAAAGCTTAGAAATCCTGTATATGAGCTTTAAGTACAGTTTGGATTCTATAGCTATGCCTCTCATGAACCAAATTTGCTTTCTTCTTGGAAATTGTGGGTCTGCTCTCCAACTTTGTAAACTCTTATGCAGGTACATTTGAATATATGCTCCCATAAAGGATAGAGCTATAGATACTTTTGGTCTAGCAGAGGAATGACCTTCATCTTGAAGAAGAAAGGTACTAGCAGATGTCGGTTTAGCTTTAGGATCCCTCGAAAACTTTCCCTTCTTGTCAACATAAGGCAGTTTCATCTTCATGTTGTCTAGCTGTTAAACATCCTAGTTTTTAGCCCTCAGAGTACGTATTTGGAAGCATATTTGATCAGCAGAAGTATTACTTTAGTCCTAAAACTAAAATTTTAAAACTTACTTTTTGGGTACTGTTTATTAGATAATTTCCAGATTGACAGTTTGACTTTAAAAATTCTTAATTAATTCTAGAAAAATCATATGGCGGTGATCTAGGACCTACATTTTTGCCATTTCATCTTCTTTTTTTTAAAATGTCCATAAATAAATCTAGCATTCCTAAACCATCAAATAAGCTTCCCATAACTTCACATACATTATTTACATGTGCCATAATTATTTTATACATTTTCATCACATGAATAGACACTTTACATAGCTAGGAAAGATCATACATCATAGGCTAGAATATCAAATTGTTCACTTTCTTTCTTCCACTCTTTAGCTCTTCTCCATGCATACATTTTCCATTATGCTTGACCTAAAATGGTTGGTTGTGGAAGGGTGAGATTTTAGGCAATCTCAGTAGCAAACAATAACACTTAGATATGCAAGATATATGCTAATGCATGATATGTAATTTCATTAAAATTTCTTTAATTAGTGATAAGCCATCATGCGATATACTTTGCATAAAAATGAATGGCCATGGGAAACATGTTATTCAAAACATATTTAACATCATTTATCATGTCACAACATTATTCAATCATTATATACATGTCAACACATAAGCATACCACACCAAGAACATAAAAAGGTAAGTCTACTACCTTGAACATAAGCTTTTCTCTTGTTCATTTGCACTTGCTCCCTAAACTTTCCGACCATGAAGCTTTTTGGTCAATCACTTCTTAACATCTTCTTGGATGTCTCTGTTGGAAATCGTGCCCTAGGGGCCAATCATTGTCTTATGAACATTATTGATTTATGAATTTATTAATTGAGTTATCATATTATTTGCATGTTTACTATGATGACCATCCTTGGATAATTCATGATATTATCCTAAATGTCCTTGGTCGATCATCTATGTGGGAGCACAGATGAAATAAGACCAGTATGACTTTGAAAATGTATAGAGATATAAATCAAAGTCATAAGCACATGTAAGAGTACAGGGTGTTGGACCGACCCGCTATGAGAGAACTGCATGGGTAACGTCATAAGCTTCTCTCATATACAAACCATGTCAATATACCCTCTGACTTGAGATCATCATGGATTCCTACATGGCAAAACGCTCAGCTTTGACCTGTCAAAAGTCACTTTTGACCGAGTGATCATAAAGACTATGTTCGGGCTTAGTGGTTTTTCATGCGGAGGAATGTGAATGGTCAAGATGGAATTTGTCCCTCACATTCGTGGAGAGATATTACTAGGCCCCTCGATGAGTGAGTCTGAGAAATGTATGGCCGTACTGTAATGGAAAGGTAGTTCCACTTCTATAGTCAGACTACTTAGGGATCGAGAAAGTAACGGTCGGGAATAGGAGGATGACATCATCCATGCCTCATCCATGACCAAAATATCGCGTGACAGAAGGGACATGATATGGTTGTATAAAAGGTTACATCGTTTATCGATCCTCATATGATTTGGGTAGTCGTTATGTCTTGCTAGAGACCGCTTGCGACTTGTGGGGTAGTATAGCAAATGGCCCACTGCCAACTTCATATGGGCCTACAGGGTCGCACACAAAATAGCCCAACACGAGCTATGATGTCCAGATTCATTGAATCTAAGACATGTCCAGATTCAATGAATGATCCAGGTGAATGTATATATATTTATTTATATTTATATTCGTATATATATAAATTCGTATATATATATTATATATATGAGATATATGAGATTTAATTTATAAGGATAAATTAAATCCCTATCACGTTTGAATTCGAAATTCAAATTGATAGGATATCTCATATAAGAGATATTTATAAGATTTAATTTATAAGGATAAATTAAATCTCTATCACGTTTGAATTCGAAATTCAAATTGATAGGATATCTCATATAAGAGATATTTATAAGATTTAATTTATAAGGATAAATTAAATCTCTATCACGTTTGAATTCGAAATTTAAATTGATAGGATATCTCATATAAGAGATATTTATAAGATTTAATTTTAAGGATAAATTAAATCCCTATCATGTTTGAATTTGAAATTCAAATTGATAGGATATCTCAAATTTGTTTTATGAGAATAAATCAAATATAGTTCAGTCTCATCTTTATTTAAAGTTAAATAAATAGGTAATTAAATCTGTGGGACGGATTTAATATTATTTATTTAATTAGTTTCTTATAAAATTATACAATATATGATATTGTATTATTTTTCAGAATTAATATAAGATTAACTCCTAAAATCCTTTTCGGTTAGGGAAAACGCAGAGTATCCTATATATCTAATATTAGGAGCTACGTTTTGAAAAAAGAGACACACACATAGAACACAGAAAGGCCGAAGGGGACTCTGCAAAAGGTTTGCAGATAAGAAACTGCCAAAATAGAGACGGAGAGGATGAACTCTTGAGAAAGCCCTGGAGGGACAAGAGACGCTAGCACATCGTTCATAGTTGAAAAGCTGTTCGTGTGGATACCAGTAGAGGAAGCAGACCTGAGTCGTCGACTTCTTGTGATCAGAAAGGGAGCACGAGCCGCAGAGAGAAGCTGTGAACGTCATGACCGAAAGCTATGGAAGTCGCTGAGACACACTGAGGGTAATGCTTCTTCCCACTTGACTTAAACACATACGGTAGATCCTAGCAAGGAATGAAAAATTTTTAAGATAATTTCCGCTGCGTGTATTTCAATTCCTTACAGTCTCAAGGTCCTAAACACATTCATATGCATCACATAATTCATTAGGACCATGAACTAAAACAATGTTCAAGACTACCCTTCATAAACTCTTAACTCTTTACTTTAACTTTAGAGATTTCTATCCATCTTTCTAAAAATTACTTTCATAGGTAAATCACACACAATTTATCATGAAGAATATAAATATGAGCTTAGATTTATAAAATTCAATCTCCTTCCCCATGAACTAGAAAAAAACCATGGGTACCCTTCAAGAAATCCAAAAATTCTCATTTTGATTATAATCCTTTTAATAATTGTTTGTCTACTTTATCCCACATAAAATTTCATTTTAAAACCATTAGAAGCATTAAAATTATGAAATTTCAATTACTATTCATGCGTGTGAACAGTAATAGAGAAGACTTACAGAAGTTACAACTTTTAATTCCAATGATTCCAAGGTTGCAAACCTATTTAATCCTATAAAAAATCATCATATAAATTCAATGGAAGCATTAGGTCATTGAAATTCTCATATATAAACAGTGATATGTACTATAGTAGCCAAGAGAATAAACCCATAATTGCATGCATACTTGAATTTCTAAGCCAATACTACTTGGTTCTAGCTTGCTTCTACTTGCCTAAGCTTTGTATAACATAAAATTTATCCTTTACCCACCATTTAGCATTTCTTCCAACGGCAAATAGGGAGGAATAAAATAATTTCTAACCATTAAATCTAACAACTACTCCTCCCAACTAGAATCTTAAATACTTAGGGATAAAGATTACCTTGGAAGCTTGCTTATTTGTTTCTTGAGTTGCCTTGGTCATGTCACATCCTAATTTTCCCTATCTGTATAATACTGATAGTGGAAAGAGGTTTAAACAGGATTGTGATGATGAATAGAAAGGAAAAATAATGATTAGACAAAGTTATAAAAATAAGGGACTAAAATGAAAAGTTTAAAAGTTCTATGGTGCAAAGTGTAATTTTTAAAAGTTTAAGGGCAAAATGGTAATTATTGAAAGTTGAGCCGAGAAAGGTCCAAAAATGCCTAAAATCGTATTAGTCCCAAATTTTTCCAGTAAATAGAGAAAATTATTTTGATCAGTTTGATATAGTACAGAATTTTGATTTGAGGACTAAAAAAAATTTATATTAATTTCTGAATAAAGGGAAATTAATACAATATCCTATAGACCTTATAATAAGATGAAATTTGGTAGTAAATTTCTATAATTAATATAAGAATTTATAAAACTGACAGAGCTCAAAAATTGTTTTTGTAGAATTTATTATGAAATTTATAGTGGATTAAAACACTTGATAAATATGTTTTGGTAGAATTTATCGGGAGTTGACCCATGAGGTAGTGGACCATGTAGAGGGCCCAAAATATAATTTTATAGACCCAGTAATATTTTTAGATAAGTATGTGGGTGAAGGCTAATAAAGACCAGAAAAATGTAAAATTACGAAAATGCCACTGTGTTGTTTCAATGAGCCAGAGATAAATAAAGGATATTTTGGTCATTTGAATAAGGTTAGACAATCAAGGAGAGTTCCCATAATAGTTGAAAAAGGTCAGGGAATACTTTGATGAGGTGTAAAAAGACAATAATGCCCTTTGAGAAATTAAAGTGAAATCGGACACCGATAAAGGGTCTTGAAGAAATGTAGGGAATTTTTATCAGGACTTTTGAGTCTCAAAAAATTATGAGACTTTGCAAGGTATTTATTGTATATGAGAATGAATTTCTAAAAATATTAGAACCATTAAAAGAGGTGTCTAGCATTTATTTTAAAATTAGGATAGTTTAAGGATATCGGTATAAGGAACCAAAGGAAGGCCTAGGGCAGTTTAATATTTCATCCTAGGGAAGCCCAATAAGTCCCAAAAGTTGCCTTAGATCCCAAGTCCAATAGTGAATGATTTATAAATTTTTGAAAAAGAAAAGAAAAATGACTAAAGTGAGAATTAGGGTTTGCACATGGTGGGACCCACACAGCCTTAGACTGACATCCAAGACAAGGGGAGGAGAAGCTTTTATCATGTGATCTTATCTCAATTAGATCACATAGTCCACAAAGTGATATTTATAACATCCTTATTTTTATATGTCTTAGGGACCATTCAGTAGCATTTAGAACTACTTACAAGACCTTAGAAGTCCATTAGCAAAATCTGGAATTTTACTCTTTCTAAGGTTACTATTCATATGGTATTTCAAATTACGCAACGTATTTCAAAAAATATAATGAATTCTAGAAAAATCAAAATGAAGTGGTTCAAAAAGCTACATGAAGCTAACATCTTGAACTTTAAGGGAAAAATAATTTCTAGACCAAATGATTAACCAATTAATACAATTTATTCATCAAAGTTTACTGTTCAATTGGTAAAAAATTCTAAAGACAGATTATAGTCCCTTATTTGGAAAATTAATTCTCTTTGTAAAGACATCAAAATAAGGCATTCTTGGTGTCAAAATGCAGATTTGCATGTCATCTAAATGTCTGTAAAATTTCATACATTTATTCTATCATTTACTATTTTTTCTTACATAATGACCATCACTACTTACATTGGCCATACAGCAACATTACACATTTACATAACATATATACCATACAATCCCTAGCTTTTCTTCATGCTTCATCATCCATTTTCATTATTCACAAACCTGTGGGATTGGGTTTACATGAAAAGGAATGAGATTTATGGGGAAATCTTAGTAGCAAACATTACTAAACAATGCATGCATTAATGTAGATACTTGTGCTTGCTTGTAAAAGTGTTAACATTGTGTAATGTGCATGCTTCCATGTAACATATGAAATACAATTGGCCAAAAGAAATAGAGCTTCATACATAAGCAGATACGTAACACAATTCAACAAAGCCATAGCACATTAAAGCATAATATTCAATGCATACAAGTTTAGGATAAGTTTACTACCTCATATACTTGGCTCTCTTTCACTTCACCTTGGTTCTTTCTTCTCATATATCTTGGACATATGGCTTCCTCTTTCGGAGCACATCAATCAATCCCTAACATCACATAACCATTCATCCATCATCATCTAATTTTCTTGAGCATTAAACTCACTTTAACTAACATAACTTTCTCTTGAACATTAAGCTCACTTATTTTCCTTAATCTTAACTAATGGATTTGGCCTTTGAATTAATTGATGTCTTAACTTTTCCCTACACAATTTCGTCTTTTGAATCCATCTATGGGCTTAGAATAGTGAAATTTCAGCTCCTCCATGGCCTGCTTTATAGAACCGAAACATGCACATAATTCCTTTAAAAATTCTCATTTTAATTCTAATACTTCCCATACTCGTTTCTCCACTTTACCCTACACAACTTTTCATTCTAAAACCATTGAAAGCATCAAAATTATGAAATTCCAATCACTGTTTATGCGAGTGAACATTAACTGTGAAGAATTTCAAAAACTACTATCTTGGAATTTCAATGCTTCCATGGTTCAAAACCTTTCCAATCCTACACAATCATCATATAAATTCAATGGAAGCATTAAATCATTGAAATTCCATTTCCTTCCCTCATGAACAGTGCAGACCAAACATGTTCATCCATGGCAAAGTCAAGAATATCAACTTGATTCAACAACCAACCACTTAACTACCTTGTTTAAGCTTCAATCATATGTCTCTAACTTCAATTTCTTCTTTTCCCTTTCATCTAAGGTTTTTGGGCAGCACAACACCTTAGATAAAATTCAACTTTTCTCCCATGGAAACCCTAAGTTCAAGCTCCCAAATCAAAGGAAAATAAGCTAGGAGATATTGCTTACCTTTAATCTCTAGCTTGCTTGAACTTTGGTAACTTGAATCTTCTTTGTCTTGGCTTGAGTTTCCATTTTGCAAGAGTTTCCCCAAGGTTCATGAGGCCACAGTTTTGAATCAGATTTGAGGGGGCATTTATAGAAAATTTTATGGAAAATCAATGGCCAAGATTGCTTTATGCACTATTTGATCTAAAGGCTCACATTTAATCTTGGATTTAACTTTTTTAAAAAGGAGATTTATGACATCATCCATAACATGACAAGGGACAAATCATGGGACACCTCATGGGGGTATGTGGCACAATTCTCATGGGGAGGAAGCTTCTGTAGAAATTTTAGTCCAATCCAGTATCGACTCTGTCAGATTCCCCAAAATCTGGACTATTTTCTTTTCCTAATTTTTATGATATTCCAAGATATGTATTATGTCCTAGAAATCAATGTATAGATTTCTCATACCATTGACATTTTTTCCTGGGCCACAATTTAATTACAGATCCCTTAGGAAATGATTGAAATGCCATTGGTGTCCCTTCTTACTCTACATTGACCCTAATGGCATAATATTCATTTCACCTCTCTTTGTACTGCCTCATGGCATATACTGGCTGTAAATAATCATATTTATACTATGTACCATATTTTTAGCCTATCCCAGATGACCAAAAGGCCCTCCATCCATCACTAGTACAACATGAATAGCTAGGGGCATTTTCATAATTTCATACTTTTTATGGACACTGGCCCTTTCTACTGATGAACTGGTACCCTGGGTTTTGGGCCCTCCTTGGCATCATCATAGGACTATATATGAGGTCATCTGATCTCAGTCTATCCAGGCTTACTTACTGCTAAATCCCATAATCGGATAACAGGTGTTCTCAAACTCCTGTCAAAATTCACTTATATGGGAATAACTTTTTATATAGAACTTCTTCTGGGGTTCTGTCAGATCCATAATATCTGACACTATAGGGCACACTTTCCTGTCATTCTCCCACTTATATCTGAATTCTATGAAATCTAATAAAATTTTAGATAACTTTCAGACTATCAGATAAATATCTACTGTCTGGAGCCCTAATAAAATTTCTATATCATACTAGATTAACCAGTGTAACTTCCTCTATTTGTTAATGGAATGTGAGACTAAAAGACTTTTGGGCAGTTCTATCCTTTTTTGGGATGATCTTTCTATAATTACAATTTTACCCTTAAACTTTTTACTTAATTACATTTAAGTCACTTAACTTTTGGAAATTACTACTTTTGGCCCAACTTTTATTTCTAATTTAACTTTTTACCTTTAACCTTTTCTAATTTGTATTTTAATCCTTCTCTTTCTTCAAGACTCATCTAACCTTTATCATTTCTTCTGATCTTCGTCATAATCCTTTCCAAATCTCTTTCCACTATTAGTATTATACAGATAGGGAAAATTAGGATATAATATTTCTACCCCTTTAAAATAAATTTCGTCCTCAAAATTTACTCAACACCTTAGTTAACAATCTTGAATAGATATTCTTTTCTCACTTTTATGACTAAGGACTGGGGTATATATCTCTTATCTTCTATCTTAACATCTTAACAGAGTACCTTTCATGTCCGTAAATATTCATATCTTTACTGTCATTATTTTCCTTTTATTCCGAATCAACTCAATCAGAGTTGAATGCTACCTCATTCTGTTACTTCATTGCTTTGCATCTATTTGCATATGGACTTATCACTATACTAGACTTGTGAGTAGTGTACATTTCTTTCATGTAAAGCTCTCTCGAATACTGCTATATTCTAGAGTTTTTGCTAACTATTCATCATACTTCTTAGTATAATCATTTATGACTCATTTGAGTATCTAGCGGAATTCTCTGAACATCCGCAAAACTTCATTTCTCATTTTTGTATCATCATCTTTCTGTTTTTCTTATTATCTTTATCAACTCATCATAATACAGAGATTGCTTTACTAATGAATAGGAGCACATACTCTAACATGCATAATGCCTGGCCAACATGTTATAGGACTATATAACTGCTCATGAATGCAAAGCTCTAACATTGGAGCTAAAGCATTCATTTCTTTAATATGCACAGCTCTAACACTCAGAGCTTGTACTGCTCTAACATTCAGAGCTTTAGAATATTCTATAATCATAACATAACATCACATAACATAACATAATGTCTGGTATTTTATGCAAGCAGTGAAAGCTCTCATTTGCTACTTCATCTATAACATAACACTTAAACATCTTATCCCTTTTAAAAAGGGAGACTCTCGATCTATTTACAAAGCTAACTGTAAAGGGACTTCATATTTATTTCTCAATACATATTTCTCGTAATGTATCTTATTACGTACTTTTCATAGCTATTTCTATAATTTTACATAACTTTGTACATATATGCCAATTTATATGGCATTTACACCTTTTTCTATTACTTCCCAGGGGTCACCCATCATTGGACTACTCTTGCCTGAGCACACTTAACTGAAAAGTACAAATATAAATCTAAAGCACTGGTGCTAATAGGCTAAAATCCTAGTACTCTACTATCTTAGACCCTTCCTGTACTATCTTTCTTAGGTCTATCTGGTCTTCTAATCTCTTTGTCCTCATATAGAGGATCTATTGGCCTTTCATTCTTATTTTCTATAATCTCACCATAGGGATCTCTTTATTCTTTTCCTCTTCCTTAGGAACATTATCTATAGATTCATAAACATCTGTTATTCATGACTAAAAACTTTAACTCTGATCATTTAGTTCCTGTTGCGTGTACGAAGATTCTGAGTTCAGTCCCTAATAGTAATAAGGCTATATGAAATTAGTATCATGGGTACTCTCTGTGTTATGAGTTAACCAACTTGTGAAACTTCTATACCTTAACTTTTCCTTGGTATTCATCCTTCTAAAGAAATACTATACTTATGGATCATTACTTTCTTGCTCTAAGCTTGGTCTAATGCGACCCTCAGGATCTACTGTGATCAACCGTAAGCCTTTTCAAGATCTAATTGTGACCCAGTGAGCCATACTAGGATCTAACTACAATCCTCCATAATCTACTGCGATTCTGTTGTACTGTATTCTCATCTTTGGAAGACCTAAACCAACGGATAAAGTTACAAGGTTAGTCACTTCCACATAGTTGTTAACTCCACAAAAAATTCCCCCAAAATGATCACATAAGCCAATATTATCTATTAGGACTTTACTCATTTCCTCTATCACTCAGGAACTTTATATATCATTCTCATCTTTTATAACTTTACTATATCCATTACTGCAGAGAGCTACACAGGCTCTACCATGCACATAGCTATCATCATCTATTCATCTTATCTGAAGGACATTACTCTATATGAGCTATACTGTCCATTTTCTTAGTTTTATTTCAAAAGCAATTTTACTCTATCGCAAGAACAATCTAGCTTTATTGCAAAAATATTAACTTATATTACTCAGAATATACTCCTTCTCGAGGCCGCATTATCTTTCATAAATGCTTCTCATTCCATCCCATTGACTATCATTATCTGATCATAATTTCTCTTTCTACTCTTTAGGAATTGACTAGTTAACTATCTCGTTCATCATTTTTCTATTGCTTTATCATTTCCAAGTTAAATTATCTAATTGCATGTCATAAGGCATGGGAGCAACATAACTTTCTCATCTGGTATACTCTACCCAGTACGTACTGCGTAAGGGGAGTATTCATTTATCATATCATATTCAATATACATAATATGTAAGGAGATGTATTCATTTAAGTATTCTCTAACATGCGTGTCATCATATGACAACTGCAAGTAGATGCAACTCCTCATCATAACTTATGGCAACATAAGCCATATTATCATCACATACA
This sequence comes from Leucaena leucocephala, assembly GCA_037074615.1. Taxonomy (NCBI): domain Eukaryota; kingdom Viridiplantae; phylum Streptophyta; class Magnoliopsida; order Fabales; family Fabaceae; genus Leucaena; species Leucaena leucocephala. The sequence continues at coordinate 19,024,563 of CM073519.1, forward strand.
TCTGCTTAACCATTCCTCATATTCATATTACAATTAAACAATTAACTAGGTAACCTTTAAATATGTCCCTTTATCATCTCAACTGCTAGGTCCTAATCATCTATTCAGGTACCTGAGTCATTTACTTATTTCACTTAGGCTGTCACGTTACCCTCTTACTAGGGATAGACTCAACCATTCTTTACTCTTTCTTACATAAAGAATAGGGGAGTCACTTTATCTTTAAATCTGTGGCTACTTTACTAGGACCTATTCATTCATATCATAATATTTCTCATTGCCTATAAGACTTCTATGTCCCTAACCTGAAGAACTTATGTGCTCTTAGCCTCACTGTAATCTAGCGGTAATCCATAACTAAGTTAGCTATTTTCTTTTAGCTAACTGAGGAAGGGCTGGCTCACATCTCTTATGCTATTCAAACTTTTAAGTTTTCCCCTTATCCTCATGGATTATTAACAGGTGAGAAAATATCTCTTATTAAGCCTCAAGGTTTATGTAGATGAACACAGCTAATTATTCATCAAAGGGTTTCTCTTTCCTTTACACTAACCCTTAGCGTTATACTCACCTTTCTCTAATTGAGAGAAATACTTCTTTTAAACTCTTCGAGAAAAACTTCTTAAATGATCAGATCACTTTCTATCTCATATGAAGTAATTTTTGTATCTATATGTATCTCTTAATTCTTCCTGTCTGTCAGTCCCAGTCTATTGTTGACTAGACTGTGCTTCTTTTCTGCTCTGTCTTTGGATCTTGACTAATTTAAGTCATAAGGATCTCATTCATCATCCAGCACGATTACTTCTATTTTCTGGGGTAGCGCAATAGGTTACTATCCCTTCGTGATATGATCCCTCTATTTTGGGAACATTAACTTTCTATCTATTAACCATCACGTCTTTAACCTTAGGTCATGTATTAGATCATTCTTAAACAAGTCTCATTCTAACTTCTTATTATTCTATTCAATAGAGACTAGTTGGACAAAGTGTTTCGTAATTTAGATCAACTCCTAATGATCATACGGAGGATCTACTTCTAAACCTCTTCTTAAACTGATCTTCTGTATCTCAGTGTATCGTATTGTCTAGCTTGCCTACACTCTATGCTAAACCTCTAATTGATGACCTTCAGTGAGGTTAGCATCTTTATTCCTGTCATCAGGTCTTTGTGCATTTTAGTTGGCACTTGAATACTTGCTACCCACGTCTCATATTCTTTATAACCTTTAGTCGTCACCATCTCAACTTACTTGTCACGACTTAACAATTCTATATTCTTCCATCGTGATCATAGGTCATATTCTATCATGGCCTAGTAGCTCAAGAAATTCCTATTGCGATCCATGGCCTTTACTTATCACAACCACGAGTTTCTGTAAATATTTATCGCGACCTGTGGCTTAACTCATCACGACTTAACTTGTTTGGTACTTCTAGCCATCACCTTTTATGTCACCATAACATTTATACATACATTACCCCTTGTATATCAGATTTATATGTTATTCGAAGTAAAAAGTGATCTGAAAAATTTTAGGTCACTTTTTCTACATCAGATTTATATGTTATTTGGAGTAAAAAACTGATCTGAAAAATTTAAGGTAATCTTTTTTACACCAAATTTATGTTATCGGGTGTAAAAAGTGATATGAAAAATTTAAGGTTACTTTTTCTACACCGAATTTATATTTTATCTGATGTAGAAAGTCTTATGAAATTCAAAATATTAGTCATTTCGTATTCAAAATATGATTTTTACACCAGATTTAAATGTGAACTGGTGTAAAAAATCTTATAGAAAATACTTTTTCGAAGCTCGCCTTTTGGCGCGTCTCTTCATTTCTCATTTCTCAAGTTTTATTCAATTTTATTTCTTACATCGTTTATCATTACTCCGGTAGTCATGCTTTATGGTTTTCATCAGGCTTCGTTGTGCTCAGTCGTTCTTCTTTGTTCTCGCTCTCGTTGTGTACGTATTCTATATGCTTATTTTCTTGTGTTCGTGCTTCGCCATTTAAGTGTTCGTTTAATCTAGGTTTTGTAGTTTTCTTGCGATAAATGCTTGTGCTTCATTCCATGGGTAAATGCTAAAGGAACAACTTTTGTGTATTCTGATAGAAGGCAAAAGGTTTAAGTCTATTTAATATGTTTGATTTTGTTATTGCGTATATAGGAATATGGGGGTAGTAGTAATCAGAATGAGGTTAGCGATGCTCTAATTGAGTCTAAGAAAGGAGGGATAGAAGTGTGACGCGATTGAAAGATATTTCGAAAGACAAGAAGGAAGGGAAATTACTATTGATTGAGTTTGACACATGTTGGAACCCAATTGGTGAACACAGGACCATACATGAGTCATGTCAGCCTCCTAGCATGAAACAAGACTAACATCGCCATATAGACTTGGGATCCTATTGATAATCGCATTAAGAATCAAATTTGGGACTTTATCCCGGTATAAGAATTGACTATTGTATTTTATATGCAAGCCAATACCAAAAAACCCTACTATTTGTTGATAACTCTGCTTTCAATGAAAATTATTGCAGCTCACTAACGATGTTTCCAACAATGAAGTCTTGAAAAAGAAGATGTTGTCTTTTTATGCTGAGCGTTAGAGGGTATTCAAGACACAACTAGCTTGTCAATATGTACATAGCCGAGAAAAAGATGGTCAGCCTTATCCTTCTCCATGCAGTAAGTATCAATTCATTGACGAAGCTACTTGGGAAGAATTTGTTAGGCTTTGGACTATGACAACAACTATGGTGAGTTGATATGTCATGAAAAAGGAATCTTGAATTTCCCATTTTTCTTCCTTTTGTATGTATTGATTTTAACTACTGCAAGTCTTGTAGGAAAAAAGAGAAAAAGCCATTGAACAGGCTTTCAAGAATGATTACCCCCACACAATGTCTCGAAGGGGTTACGCGAAGGCTGAAAGAGACTTGTTTGGGGCCAAGAGGAAGAGGCTACTGAGTCTGATCCTAGTGTTACTCTTGCTCCCCCATCTCCAATATGTCACGAAGATAAATGGTTGTATGCTTATTGATAAACTCATATTTGTAGAGATTTTTTAGTTTGTTTAGAGTGAGTTGATTATTGATTTTATCCCCATTTATCAATATATCGAGCAATTATTAAATAAATAATTTTCAAAATAGTTGAGAATTAATTGATATCAATTTAGTGATTAAAGTGAACAAATAATCTATTTATTCTAATTTTCTATCACATATCAATGGATTAAGGGAGAATGACAGCTGGATTTAAGGAGTTGATGATATGTGATAGCACATGGGCTAGATCCAGGAATTGAGGAACAAATTGAAAGTGGGAGTTCATGCATATGCTGGCACATGGAGAAGCACTATTCAAGCACACACACTGCACAATATTACACACATGCTTGATCTGAACATAATCACACATTTCAATAGTAGTTGATGTATTCCACACATCATTCACACTATTTTAGCTACCCTTCACATCATTCCACACCTATATATACACACCATTCCAGATCATAGGGGATTCATGCTAGGCACTCTGTTCCCTTCTCCATTAAGACATTCCAATTTAGATCTGTAACTCTAATTCCACCTTCATTCCACCATACCTGACACCATTCTTCTCCTTTCATTCCTTCTCCATTTCTCTCTCATTCTCTATTTCTATTTTCTATCATGTACTTTCCTCTATTCTAGTCAATAGAACTAGAGGAAACTTCTACAGTTCATCTTCATCTTCTTCTATCATTTTCACCATGACTGCTGCTGTGTTTTCTGTTGCTGCTGAAGTTCAGATGGCAATGCAAGGCTAAGCTGCTGTGCTCTCTTGGAGATGTTGCTGAACCTAAATCCTTGAGCTAAATAGGGAGTTCATTGTGTCTTTAATTTAGAGTTAATTATAACGAGTTGATGTAGTTAATTCTATAATTAATAATGCAATTAGAGTAGTAGAGGACAAAGAAGTAGGGAACCGAGTTAGATTTCTTATTTCTACATAACTATCCTTTGATTGATTCGCATCTTTGATCGAGTTGAACATAGTTATGATTAATTGAAGTGATTCTATTTAATTCATATTATACTATCTCTAGGTTCAATGATCCTTAATTTCTTTTAATGTCTGCGAGTTGTAGCTTTGCTTGAGATTTAGCTAGCGAGTTGTTAGCTAACATATTCTAATACAACTAATTTAATCCTCATATTCTGTCGATAATGAAGGTAAGGTAATCTCCAAGGGAACACACTTGTCATTCATTCATCTCATCATCATAAACACTAAAAACATAAACAATAGCATAGAATTTACTTTTAGTAGTTAGATTGAAACTCATCAAACACCATCTCTTTAACTTGTTAATTTGTGGCTCATTAGATTAATTAGGAACTTCTACATCAATTTAGGCTTCTTGTGAAATGACATAGGTTAGCCTCTACTTACTATTGGTTAGCTTAGTTTTGTTTGATAATTAAAATGATAGTTATCACTTACCAAAAAAGGAGCAGATCATTTACAAGCGATTAGGCTAAGATGATTTCGAAAAAAAATTGTTAGTTCAATTTCTATTATTTTGTTTTAGTAGACTAATTATATTATTTCTTATGTTTTCTCTTTATATGTTATAGGTTAATTTTAAAAACAAGAAGCCCATGGCTCCTTCAAGTCAGATGGTAGGAATGACATCTTGACGGTTGCCACAGGCAAGCAATAGCATGGGGCCATGTCAGGGGAGTTGGAGGATGTATCAGTATAAGAGATTATTTTAGAGCATCTCCATGACATTACCCATATATGCTGAGGGTAGAGCTAGAATTATTGTTATCCACCATGAGGGTAGAGGCTAAGGTAGAGACTGGGCCAAAAGCTAAGGCACAGGCAGAAGTTTCAATTGAGGCACGATTACAAGAGGGGTTTGCAAATATCAAGGAAGAAATGTTAACTATGATGAACTCAAGGCAACAGGAGCCAATTGCCCCCAATTACTCTCAACTGTAGCCTGTCCTAATACTAAAGGAAGCTATTGCATGGTCGAGCGGTGTCAGAAGATGCTGAACTTTATGATCTATATGTGGAAGATCCTCTTAAAATGTTAGTGGCATATGGTTCCCTCCATATCTTAGGGCCAACTGCCTACCACATCCAAATTTACGACGATTAGTTAAGGATGGCAGTTGAAGACATGATAATTGAAGATGTTATTATCCCAATTCCCACTGATGAGGTGAAGACAGTGAGTCAGATAAAGGGGACTTTTATATTATAGGCAAAGTATCTTATTTCAGATCACATCACATCATCCCTAAGTAAACTTCCCATACCTCCCAATTTGAGTGCCATACAACGTGTGATTCGATTAGCATATGATGAAACATTCCATGTGGATAGATTGCCTATGGATTCATTTATGGTTAACACAGGGGTACCTGCCTTTGTTGACTGTGCAGATGTGAAATCTGTTATCACTCCTAAGAATGAAATAACCTCCGGGTGCATCCAAGTAGTTTTTCTGTAAGTCTAATTTAAATGTAAATATATGTAATTGTAAGGAATTGGAAGACACGCAGCGAAAATTAACTTAAAATTTTTTTCATTCCTTGCCAAGATCTACCGTATGTGTTTAACTCAAGTAGGAAGAAGCATTACCCTCAGTGTTCCTCAGCGACTTCCGCAGCTTTTGGTCACGAATTATCCTCTTCGTCTCTATTTCGGCAGTTTCTCAAGAATTTGGCCTCTCCGTCTCTATTTTGACAGTTTCTTATCTGCAAACCTTTTGCAGATTCCCTTTTGACCTTTCTGTGTTCTATATATTTCAAAACGTAGCTCCTAAAATCTGATATATAGGATGCTATGCATTTTCCTCTACCAAATTGGATTTTGGAGTTAATCTTATATTAATTCCGAAATTAATACAATATTATATATTGTATAATTTGATAAGAAATTAATTAAATAAATAATATTTATATTAAATCCGTCCCACAGATTTAATTCACCTACTTATTTAACTTAAAATAAAGATAAGACTGAACTATATTTGATTTATTCTCATAAATCAAATTTGAGATATCATATCAATTTGAATTTCAAATTCAAACGTGATAGAGATTTAATTTATCCTTATAAATTAAATCTTATAAATATCTCTTATATGAGATATCCTATCAATTTGAATTTCAAATTCAAATGTGATAGAGATTTAATTTATCCTTATAAATTAAATCTTATAAATATCTCTTATATGAGATACCCTATTAATTTGAATTTCAAATTCAAACGTGATAGAGATTTAATTTATCCTTGTAAATTAAATCTCATATATCTTTTATATATAATATATATACGAATTTATATATATACGAATATAAATATAAATAAATATATACATCCAGCCTGGATCATTTATTGAATCTGGACATGTCTTAGATTCAATGAATCTGGATAGCATAGCTCATGTTGGGCTATTTTGTGTGTGACCCTGCAGGCCCATATGAAGTTGGCAGTGGGCCATTTGCTATACTAGCCCACAAGTCACAAGCGGTCTCTAGCAAGACATAACGACTACCTAAATCATATGAGGATCGTTAAACGATGTAACCTTTTATACAACCATATCATGTCCCTTCTGTCACGCGATATTTTGGTCATGGATGAGGCATGGATAATGTCATCCTCCTATTCCTGACTATTACTTTCTTGATCCCTGAGTAGTCTACCTATAGAAATGGAACTACCTTTCCATTACAGTATGGCCATACATTTCTCAGACTCACTCATCGAGGGGCCCAGTAATATCTCTCTACGAATATGAGGGACAAATTCCATCTTGACCATTCACATTCCTCCGCATTAAAAACCACTAAGCCCGAACATAGTCTTTATAATCACTCGGTCAAAAGTGACTTTTGACTAGGTCAAAGCTGAGTGTTTGTCATGTAGGAATCCATGATGATCTCAGGTTAAAGGGCATAGTAACATGGTTTGTATATGAGAGAAGCTTATGATGTAACCCATACAGCTCTCTCATAGCGGGTCGGTCCAACACCTTGTACTCTTACATATGCCTATGACTTTGATTTATATCTCTATACATCTTCAAAGTCATACTGGTCTTATTTCATCTCTACTCCCGCATAGATGACTGACCAGGGACATTTAGGATAAGATTATGAATTATCCAAGGATGGTCATCACAGTAAACATGCAAATAATATGATAACACAATTAATAAATTCATAAATCAATAATGTTCATAAGACAATGATTGGCCCCTAGGGCACAATTTCCAACAGTAATAACAAAATTCATGTTTGCTGAGTGTTTTCATTAACTAACGTTGTGTTTGCATTAACTGTAGGTACATACAAGCTGATTTGGTTTCCAAGGGCAAACAAGGTCAGTTTGGATTCCTATGCCCATTTTAGATTTATGCAAAAGGGACCTCCTAATCTTTGAGAGTTCAGTACATTTCAAGGAGGCTTAATGAAACCGATATTGATTGTTTCTTCCTCTTAATCTTTGATACTTCAGTACATTTCAAGAAGGCTTAGTGAAACAGATATTGATTGTTTCTTCACACCATATATGCAGGAGTAATAATAATAATATTTCATTTTACTTTATGCTAGTTTTGTATTTGGTTTATGCTAATAATCGTTATTGTTGAATTAATTTCTACAGCAATCGTTGGCAATTGATCATACTATGTAAGCATACTTATAAAGTTTTCTTCTTATGCTCCCTCCACTACAAGCCATTGGTTGTTGCCAAGAAGATTATAAACATGTGAGTTTTCTTCCTTACAGAACAATGGTGTTTGTAATAAATATTGTCTTTATAGTAAAAGGGTTACTAAGTTCATAACTTTGCTCATAGGGCTATGAGGACGTTTGCAATTACAATGGGTCTTAAGAAAGGCAACTTGGTGAGGGACATTAATTGGATCACACCGAAGGTAATAAAAGTTTTAAGTCTTATGCTCCACAGTTTTTTACTGATGACACATAATTTTGTTCATGTTAATATTACATAGTTGAAGGCAACCTAAACAAAGCAACTTGTGTGGCTTCTACATGGTCAGACACATGATTAATATCATCTTATCAAATAGGATTGACCTAACTAAGGAGATAAATTGTGTTTTTAATGATTTCAAAGTTCTTGTCAATTTAATATATATTAGTCATCCTTATTTTTTTCTATCTTAATTTGATATTTCAGATATTTGATCAATTTGACATATTTCTTAAATAAGATATTGAGGACCTACTCAATGTTTGGGCTGAGTTTTTTTGTTCAAATCATTCATTCTCAATAGTATTTGTAATTAATAGAATTCATTTTTTTATTTTTCTGTTCAAATTATTGTATTTTTTTATTGAATTTTATTAAATGAATAATGTAATGAACAATTAAAGATTTGTCTCTATCATCTTAAACTCTGTCTCTGCTATTGTTTGAGTTTGTATATTTGGGTAATTTATTCATGAAGCTTCAGAGAATGGGATTAATGAAATATTGAAAGGGTCATTTTAAGAAAACTGGCAGGTGTAGAAACAATATGTAAATATTACAACATCTACACCGGTTATCTTTATGGTAAGGTGTAGAAAATTAATTAATCTACACCGGGTGTAAACACAACTGGTGTAAAAAATAGTTTAATCCACATATCTCGTTCACATAAAAATTCTATTCCTAATTTCAAAAGGGACCGGTTTAAATTCTACACTGGTGAATCGCCCGATTTAAAAAGTGTAAACTTTCTACACGGTCTGTTTTTACACGGTCATTGTCTAGTGTAGAATACCATTTTTAACCGATTTAGAAAGCCTTTTTTGCAATAGTGTACTATACAACTCTAGAGAGGTTGATAAATATATAAAAAAATATATTGATGAGCTTAAGAGGGATAACCTTAATATACTAGACAGTTGGTATGCCAAAGCACACAATAAACAATTTATAGTACGGTTGAAAGAGCACATACATGTTGAGCATAATGTTGTTCCTAATTCAATTTCTGAGAAGTTGAAGATCTTAGCAAATGGTCTGTGCAAACATGTGATCTCTTACACAAGCTACATCATCAATGGGTTCACCTTCTATACAAAAGAGTAGGACGATTGGAGCAAAATGCAAAATAGTGGTGCAATTCTTGTACCTAAAAGCATGTATATATTAAGTGCCAATGATGAAAAAAGCATGTAAATATGTCATACTTTAGGGTTATTGAGCACATTTGGGAGTTTGATTACATCGGATTTTGGGTTTAAGTATTCAGATGCAAGTGGGTTAACAATAATACTGCGGTGAGAATTGATGACTTAAGTTTGATACGACTAAATTTTAATAAGGAAAGGTATAAAGACAGTCCTTTCATTTTGGCTTCTTAAACAAAACAAGTGTTATATGTCCTTGATCCTGCTCGTAATGGATGGTCTATTCTTTTGTTGAGCAATAAAATAAATGATAACATGGGAGATAGAGACAATGGAGTTAAGGATGATTCATTTCATGGTTTGCATTAAATAGATTTCAATGAAGATAAAGCTTTGTATGTCAAGCATGACCACAATGGAGGAATATGGATTTAGAAGAAGGGAAAATTACTTCAAAAGAAGAAAAATGTTCAAGCTAGAAAGACCTTAAAAAGCTCAAGAAAGAGGCACTTGAGCATGTAGATTTTCTTAATTAGTTGCTTAACTTAATAAAATTTATTTCAATTATTTTCTAGGTTTGATGAGTTGATTATTATTTATTGAGTTTCTTTATTTCCTATACTAGGACAATTTGCTACATGTAGCTATTGTTTATGTGATTGTAATGCATGCAAGAGGGTTGCTTGATAAGTATACCCCTATTTAAAAAGAGTAGCAAAAAAACTTGATGGTTCTTTGAAAGACTCGCCAAATACTATTATAAAATTATTTGACGTTATAACTCACAATGGTCAAGTATGTCAACTATACATGACGATTATTAAAGCCAATCGTTAAGTAAGAATAACCATATAAGACACATGGCTTATTCATAGGATGCAAATTATATATAGTTTCTTTGTCATTTTCAAGGGTTTTATGAGAAGTTTACCATTCATTTTATACCTGTAATTGTGCTTTTATGGTAATACATGATTGTGCATGATAATGTGTTGGTTAAATGGTAAATTAACTCTTCCAAACTGCATTTATGTTGTTCTTTAATTAGTTGAACTTTTACAGTGAGCTTTAATTTGGAGTTATAGGTGTTTTGGAGGAGAATCAAAGACCCAATGTGAAGTAGAGAAGGAATCACTAGACAAATATGACCTAAAACATGAAAATAAGTTTATGTGATGTTTATTCGCAACCTTAAAGTCCACAGATCGTGACCTTTTTTTCTCTTGGGAGGTTCTCTGTGTTCTCAAGTCACGACCAAAATTAGGATATGGTCATGACTAGAATAGCAGTTAGTGAAGCTGTGCATTTTCATTTAGTTTACTCTGCAATTAAGGCAAATGGGGAGTAGTCAAACGAGAGGATGTTAGATTTTGGCTAGATTTGGCTAGGAAGTAGCTGCTCATTCTCTCTAAAACCTTTATTCACACCTTCCATTTTTATTGATCTTTCCACGTATTTTTACATTTACAAACCAATTAATCCACTTCTACCATATTTCTCTTAATGTTTCCATTACCTTTTATGTATTCTTCATGGCATCATTTCTAGGCAGCGATGGCAACATAGTAGGAGCTATGAGAGGCTACAACTTTAGTCTCTTGGTGATGGATAGCATATCTTGAGCTCATGACTGCACTGGGGAGTTTTCTATCTTAATCTGCACCTATTTCATGTTTTGACATTTCTACATTTAGGAGTTTTATTGTATGGATAGGGATTGAATGTTGATAGATTATTCTCATATTAGAAATTTTTAATTGACGTTAGATGAAGAGATTGTTGATTTTAATATAAATATTTTAGTTTTGATTTTTGGATAGTTAGACTATTATCAATGATTGTTGATGTTTAATTCGATTGCTTAAAGTCTGTGGTTGTTGATTGATGATCATTTGAGGGCATTATCATTATCTAATTTCATTATACACTAAATGGTTTTTCAACTGTGTATTAAGAAGTTTTTAAGCTAGCTTTGATCAAAGGAGTTCAAGAACTATTATTGCACTAAACTCAATCGATTGATTGAGATTTTATTTAAGAGTGATTTCAAATCTCCCATATTAAATTAAGAACATGAATAGTTATGCATTCATCATTAAAGACAAGATGATGTACTTTCATTTCATACACAATGAGGGAGGAAAGTTGTAAATTACAAGGAGAAATGGCCAAACACTATGTGTACTATTGAGTTACCATACGGATTAATTCTATCCATACATAGCCCAAGCCTTTATGGGCTCACAACCAAATTTAGAAAAATTCTGGTCAATTGTCTTCCATTGAGTAGAATCAGCTGGGTGACGAAGTTGTCTATCATTTATTCCCATCAGAATGTGATCTCAAGCTCTTTGCTTCTATAACGTTAGCAAACAAACGCTTAAACCGTGGTATTATTGGAAGATACACAACACCTTCAAAGGAAAGCCTTTCATAATCTCATCACAATCATCACTGTCTTTCTTTACTTTTTATCTTGAAGTGCCACATTTAGTGCACTTATTCATCCTCTCATACCTATTTATGTACAATATCCAGTCATTAGGCCAAGCATATATCTTCTTATAAGATAAACCCAGTGGACACAACATTTTCTTTGCCTCGTACATTGATTTTGGAAGTGTATTTTCTACAAGAAGCACATCACTCAACAAGTTGAGCAATTCCACCAAACTTGTATTGTTCCAACAATTTCTCGAATTCAAATTCATCAATCGTAACACAAATTTTAAGCTTGTGTACTCATCTTTACTCCCTGTGTACAATGGCATCAGTATCAATTAGCAAACTTTCAAATATAGGAGAGAATTGTGGAAAGGACTTGACTCTAATATCACAAAACATATATAGAATTCTATTTCAAAAGTTATCATTCATAACTTCCTCATTTTCACAAAAGGAGTCCTCCTAATATCACCATGCCAAATCCAATTTGTATATCTTAAATTTATTCCATCACATATAAGATGCTCTTTTATATTAGGAATAGATAATCGGTTATAGTTTAAATAGTTGACATAGGGATAGAAGAAGAACCCATCACTTTTCTTTAAAGCATTCCTATCAACAAATTCAAGAAACCTTTCTGACCCATCTTCATATTCTTTAGTAGTCACATATCTTGTATCCAACTATAATCAACTATTCTGTTAAATATAATCAATCCAAAATGGTAACAAAATCAATCAAATAGGACAAGTAGGAAACAAATAGGAACAATGTATTGAACTATATTTAAGCCAATTAACGATAAAAAAATCCAATAACAATGTATCATTTTTCAAAATTTGCTTAAACACACCCATAAACGAATAGGAACCAATGTAATAATCCAAATACTATAACAATCAAATCTTTAGTAAAGTTCTTGGGCCAAAATGAAATGTAGAGATAAATGTTGGGCCAAGAAGTATAATTTTAAGTTTGAGGGATTAAAATGAAATTTGTTAAAAGTTTAAGGGTAAAATGGTAATTATGAGAAAGTTGAGTTAGGAAAGGCCCAAAATTGTCTGGAAGTAGTTCAGTCCCAAATTTTACCAATAAATAGAGAAAATTATTATGATCAATTTAACACAACATAGAATTTTGATTTGAGCTCCCGATAAATTGATAGGAATTTTTGAAGAAAGGAAAATTAGTACAGTATCCTCTAGACCTCATAATTAGATACAATTTGGTAGTAAATTTATTAATTAATATAAGAATTTATGAAACTGACATAACTCAAAAAGAAGTTATGTGGAATTTATAGTGAATTAAAACACTAGATAAGTGCTTTTCGGGGTAATTTCTTAGGAGTTGAGCCCATGAAAGCAGGGGACCATGTAGAAGGCCCAAAATGGCGTCTCATAGGCCTAATAATATTTTCAGATGAGTATATAGACTAGTGCTAATAAAGACCCAGAAAAATGTAAAGTTCTGTAAATGCCCTTAAGGTTAATATAGTGTAAGATAGTGAACCAAGGGCATTTTTGTCATTTTCTAAGGGATGGTAAGCAGATAATTACCTAGTCAAACAATGTCAATGGTAGGAAAAATCCAGATACTGGATTTAAGGTAAAAAAATCTCAGAAAAATTAGAGTTATTAAATAGTCTAGTTTTTATGAAATTTGACTAGGCTGGTATTAGATTGGATTAGAATTTTTTCAATCAGATCCTAGCCCTAAATTTTGCCAAACAAGGCCCTAAATGATGTCATGGATGATGTTATAAAGTGGATTCTAGGGAAAGCTTGATGCAAGAATGAAATCTCAAGGCAAGACAAGGCAAATCCAAGAGCCACTCTAGTAAAGATTCAAGGGCCATGACATATAAAAGGAAATGAGGTAAAGAGGATGAGCAAGCAACCAATGTTTGGTTAGAAGATTAGGGAGCAAGTGCAAGAATAAGAGGCAAAGGCTTATGTTTTAGGTAGTGGACTTACCTCTTTATGTGCTTGATGTGGTATCATTATGCGTTGAGATGTATATGATGATTGAATGATGTTGTGACATGATAAATGATGTTGAATATGTTATGAATGGCATGTTTCCATAGCCATGCATTTTTATACAAAGTTTATAGCATGATGGCATGTCACTAATTAAAAAAGTTTAATGAAATTACATATCATGCATTTATAGGTTATTTATGATGGAAAAATCATGCTTGATATACGAGCTAAGGAATGGAAGAGAAGAATTAGACAAGTGATGGCATGTCATGTATGTTATGTAATATGCCATTATATCTAAAGAAAAATATATGAAATAATTATGGCATAACCCCATGATGTATATGAATGTATGAGAAGCTAAAGAGATGGTTTATGTATGCTTAAACAAGTATTGAGAATTAAAGAAATGAAACTGAAATGGTAAAAACGTAGGTCCTAAAATAGTTTTGTGTTAGCTTCAGTTTGACCTAACAAATGAAGGAATTAATTCACAAAATTTTATGAGCATGTAGTAAACATCTAGAGATTTAAATTCATAGGTAATGCATCTTATTTGGATGTGTATATCAAGAGAAATGAATTTTCAAATTTAAGAGACAGAATCTGGAATTGCCAGAATTTGCCATATGAACAGTAAAACGTAACAATTTAACTATATTGATTGGAAAAGTAAATGTCCAGATTTATATTTTTCATTAAAAAGATATGAAAGAGCTTCAAGTATAAATTTGGATCATCTCTATACAATGTTTCTAGAATTAGTTATGAATTTTGAAAATTAGATTGTGAATATGGAATTTACCAAATGAACTGTACCAGATAAGTAAGTTTTAAAATTTTAATTTTTGGGCTATAGTAATGCTTTCATGAATCAAATAGACTTCTGAATATGTACTTTGAGAGGTTAAAAGTAGAATGTTTCACTGTATGATCTATTACAGTTTATAAACAACAAACAACTAAACAACTCACAAAAACATACCACAAATTAGAAAAATTAGAAAAACATACATACAAACAAATAGGAACTAATGTAACAAACCAAAACAAAAAAATCACATCTTTAATACAAGGATGATAGTCAATATGATGTATTACATCTTATAAACAACAAACAAAAGAAAAAAAAATTGAGCAAATAATGAAGTTAAATGGTGACTTACGGCACTTATAACATAGAATGATGACGGAGAACAATGTTATTTATAGAAATAAGAACAAAAAAGGATGAAAACACTAAAAATGACATTCATGTAAGTCTATCTTGGTGGAGCAGAGGAACGAGAGTACAAACGGCTGTGAAAAGTGAAACTGAAATTGAAGTTGGGTAAGGGATTTTGAATTTTTGGGGTACTTTTTGTCACATCCCAATTTTTTCTTACTTGTATAAGACTGATAAAGGACGAAAGAAGAGATTGTGATGATGACTAGATGAAAAGATAACAGTTAGAGGATGTTTAAGTTAGACAAAGGAAAAGAAAAAGTAAAGGTATAAAGGAGAAGGACCTAAATGAAAAGTCCAAAAGTTCAAGGGTAAGTTTTAAAAGAAAGGTAATAAATTGAAAAGTTTAAAACCTTCCAGGCGCAAAAGTGTAATACGAGGAAATTGAGCTGAAAGTGGCCAAAAACTTCTTGCAAGTGTTTGAGTCCCAAAATTCATCAGTAGATAGTATTTAGAGTTGAATGACACAACACATAAATTTTATTCGAGGTCTTGAACAACTGATATTGATCTAAAGTTCTAAAAGTTATTCGAATTTTTTATTAGACCTTCTGGATCTCATATATAGATAAAAATTTATAGGAAGGTGTGTCCTATTAAACAAAAGGTTAAGGAACTGGGGAAACCCTGTAAGGAGCTTTATAGAAGGAGTTATTTACATTTTAGTAAATTTTTATGGGAGTTTGCGATCATGTGATATCTAGATCATAAGAATTGAACATTAGGCAAGCTAGGTGTGAGTGTGTTAGTCTAGGAAGATACTGTTGGAAAATGTGCCCTAGGGGCTAATCATTGTCTTATGAACATTATTGATTTATCAATTTATTAATTGTGTTATCATATTATTTCCATGTTTATTATGATGACCATCCTTGGATAATTCATAATCTTATCCTAAATGTCCCTGGTCGGTCATCTATGTGGGAGCAGAGATGAAATAAGGCCAGTATGACTTTGAAGACGTATAGAGATATAAATCAAAGTCATAGGCACATGTAAGAGTACAAGGTGTTAGACTGACCCACTATGAGAGAGCTGCATGGGTTACGTCATAAGTTTCTCTCATATACAAACCATGTCACTATGCCCTTTGACCTGAGATCATCATGGATTCCTACATGACAAACGCTCAGCTTTGACCTAGTCAAAAGTCACTTTTGATCGAGTGATCATAAAGACTATGTTCAAGCTTAGTGGTTTTTCATGCGGAGGAATGTGAATGGTCAAAATAGAATTTGTCCCTCACATTCGTAGAGAGATATTACTGGGCCCCTCAATGAGTGAGTCTGAGAAACCTATGGCCATACTGTAATGGAAAGGTAGTTCCATTTCTATAATCAGACTACTCAGGGATCGAGAAAGTAACGGTTAGGAATAGGAGGATGACATTATCCATGCCTCATCCATGACCAAAATATCGCGTGACAGAAGGGACGTGATATGGTTGTATAAAAGGTTATATCGTTTATCGATCCTTATATGATTTGGGTAGTCGTTATGTCTTGCTAGAGAACGCTTGCAACTTGTGGGCCAGTATAGCAAATGGCCTACTGCCAACTTCATATGGGCCTACAGGTTCGCACACAAAATAGCCCAACACGAGCTATGATGTCCAGATCATTGAATCTAAGACGTGTCCAGATTCAATGAATGATCCAAAGTTGATGTATATATTTATTTATATTTATATTCATATATATATAAATTCATATATATATTATATAAGGGATATAAAGGATTTAATTTATAAGGATAAATTAAATCTCTATCACGTTTGAATTTGAAATTCAAATTGATAGGATATCTCAAATTTGATTTATGAGAATAAATCAAATATAGTCCAATCTTATCTTTATTTAAATTAAATAAATAGGTGAATTAAATCTGTGGGACGGATTTAATATAAATATTATTTATTTAATTAGTTTCTTATCAAATTATACAATATATGATATTGTATTAATTTCGGATTTAATATAGATTAATTCCAAAATCCAATTCGGTTGAGGAAAACGCAGAGCATCCTATATATATGATTTTAGGAGCTACGTTTTTGACACACGACACACGACACAACACAAAAGGCCGAACAGAATCTGTAAAAGGTTTGCAGATAAGAAACTGCTGAAGTAAAGATGGAGAGGACGAACTCTTGAGAAAGCCTTGGAGGGACAGGAGACGCTAGCACGTCGTTCATGGTTGGAACGCTGTTCGTGTGGATACCAATAGAGAAAGCCGACCTGAGGCGTCGACTTCTCGTGATCAAAAAGAGAGCACGAGCCGTGGAGAAAAGCTGTGAACGTCTTCTTGCGATCGGAAAGAGATCACCAGCCGCGGAGAGAAGCTGTGGAAGTCGCTGAGAAACACTAAGGGTAATGCTTCTTTCCACTTGACTTAAACACATATGGTAGATCCTGGCAAGGAATGGAAAAATTTTTAAATTAATTTACGCTGCGTGTCTTCCAATTCCTAACAGTGGTATCAGAGCCATGCCGTTTTGTGTTTAAGTTAGGCTTGATTGTTGATTAATATGATATGTGTTAGTCATAGCCAATCATATAATATGCATTTTATGTATGACATATAAGGAATCCGTGTTATGTATGACATAAAAGGAGTCGAAAAGGGAATTGAAATCGGAGGTGATGCTTTTTGATTTGATCAATAAACATAGATGGGGTCTAAGAAAACCGAATGCAGATTCATGATTATTTATGAAACAAAATTTTTCTTCTAGGGGCGCTGCCCCTAGACCCCACCCGCTAACCGGCTAGCGGGAGCGAGACCGCTATGGCTACCTGTTCGTAGCGCAACATAATCGTAACATATGTTATTTGATGAATGTTTTAGATATGAAACATTAATTTCCCTTCAGTTAGATCTGAATATTGATTCTTGAATGTTTGGGTATGGTGAACAATATGGCTCTAGATTGCAAGTGTTGTAATTTTTAAATATGGCCTGCGTGTCGTGCCTTCCTCTATATACTCTCAATGTACCTTCTCTTCTCATCTCACTCCCCTCGAATGTTAAAAGAGATTTCTATATGTAATTTCCCTTTTTCTTACTAGAGTGCTCCTCTCATTGGCTTGAGGGGACTTAGGAAAGGTAAGCCATATTGTATCACGTTTAGATTATGCGTATTATGATTATATCAGAAACATGCATATACTTGTATGAGATACAAACTGAGAAACATGCATTCTTATAAACCAGATAGTTAAATTAAGCCCTCTAAATGAAATCTTAAGTCATAATGCCATCAATTTATAAACACTTGTCAAAGCCTCGATCGCTCAATTGTGGACTCCACTAAAGTGGGTGCTTTTGAGTTATCTTGGGGAGATAAGCAAGAGTAATGGTGCTACTCTCACATGTTTATTATTGTTTGACTTAATTGAGATTAACAAAACAGTTTTGAGTCTCAAGGCATTGTATGGGATTAAAAACATGCCAAATCATATGATGATAGAATCCCATGAACATCTAAGAGTTACATTTGATGTAATTGGTAAAGGTGTTACCTACCTAAATAACTTAATTTAAGCGTCCTGCCAAAGCAGACTTAATTTTAAGCCAAATATGGATCTTAGCCCACTAACTATTGCATTGAGGGTTGTTTATTTAGTAGGAGATTGCTAATTGAATTGCATATTTTTAATTGTAGAATCATGACGACTAGTAATACTACTACATTATCGCTGTGATCTGTCCTTGAGAATGACAAACTTAATGGGACAAACTTTCTTGACTGGTTTAGGAACTTGAGAATTGTTCTCAAGCAAGAAAGAAAGGCGCATATCCTAGATCAACCCATTCCTGAGGAGCCAGCGGCCAATGCTCCTAGAGCTCAGAGAGATGCTTACACGAAGCATAAGGAAGACTCTATCGATGTGGGATGCTTGATGCTAGCCACTATGGTTCTAGAACTCCAAAGAGATCTGGAACACATGGAGGCTTATGAGATGATTGTGCATCTCAAGGAAATGTTCTAGCAACAAGCAAGGCAAGAGAGGTATGAGACCACTAAGGCCTTACATTCCTGCAAGATGGCTGAAGGTGCATCAGTCAGTACTCATGTCTTAAAGATGAAAGGGTATATTGATCACCTTGAGAGGCTTGGATTTCCCATGAGTCAGGAGTTAGCTACAGATTTGATCTTGAACTCACTCCCAGAAAGTTATGACCAGTTTGTCATGAACTACAACATGAACAACATGGAGAAATCTATTTCTGAACTGCATGGGATGCTTAAAACTGCTGAGTTGAGTCTTAAGAAGAAGCCCAGTGCTATTTTGATGGTTCAGAAAAGAAAGGGTATGAAAAAGAAAGGCAAAGGCAAGGGGAAGGGTCATGGCTCATCAGGTAAGACCAAAGAGTCAGGCAAGCCCGAAACCAAACCTGCACCAAAGAAGGCAAAGCCTCCGAAGGAAGGAGTCTGCTTCTTCTGCAATGAACCTGGTCATTGGAAGAGGAATTGCAAACTCTACCTCGAAGATCTGAAAAAGAACAAGAAGGATAGCGGGACTATCGCTTCAGATATTTATGTTATAGACATTCATCTTTCTACTTCCACTTCATGGGTATTAGATACTGCATGTGGTTCTCACATTTGTACAAATGTGCAGGGACTAAAGGACAGTAGGAAGCTGAAAAAGGGTGAGGTTGACCTACGAGTTGGAAATAGAGCAAGGGTTGCTGCCTTAGCTGTAGGCACTTATGAATTAGTTCTGCCCACTGGGCTTTTGTTAGTTTTGAACAATTGCTATTATGTTCCTGCTTTAAGTAGTAACATTGTTTCACTTTCTTATTTGGATAAGGAAGGTTTCACTTCCATTGCTGGGAATAGTAGATATTCTATTTATCGTAATGATGTTTTCTATGCTCATGGTTATTTGCATATTGATCATTACATATTAAATTTGGAACAACCCAATCATGGAAATATCTATAACATAACTGCCAAAAGGGTCAAACCGAACGATTTGAATCTGACATACCTCTGCCACTGTCGTCTAGGCCACATAAATGAGAAACGCATTTCCAAACTCCATCAAGATGGATTTCTAAACTCATTTGATTTTGAATCATATGACACTTGCGAGTCTTACTTGTTAGGAAAGATGACAAAGTCACCCTTCACTGGGCACAGTGAGAGGGCCACTGATTTATTGGGTCTCATACATACAGATGTGTGTGGACCGATGAACACAAATGCCAGAGGAGGTTATTCGTACTTCATAACATTCATAGATGATTTCAGTAGATATGGGTACATCTATCTGATGAAACATAAATCTGAATCTTTTGAAAAGTTCAAGATATTTCAAAATGAAGTACAAAACCAGCTTGGCAAAACAATTAAAGCACTTCGATCTGATCGGGGTGGTGAATATTTGAGCCAAGAGTTCATAGATCATCTCAGGAGTTGTGGGATAGTCTCACAATTGACTCCTCCAGGGACACCACAATGGAATGGCGTTTCTGAACAGAGGAATCGAACACTATTAGATATGGTTCGATCCATGATGAGTCAAACAGATCTTCCGCCCTCCTTTTGGGGCCATGCCCTAGAGACAATTGCGTTTACACTCAATTGTGTTCCATCTAAGGCAATTGAAAAGACTCCGTATGAGATATGGGCTAGGAGGACGCCTAGTTTATCTTTCCTCAAGATTTGGGGATGCGAGGTCTATGTTAAGAAACAAGCCTCATACAAGTTAGTGTCCAAATCCTCAAAGTACCTTTTTGTGGGATATCCTAAGGAAACCAAGGGATATTACGTCTACAACCCTGCTGATAACAAAGTGTTTGTTGTCAGAAATGGTATCTTTCTCGAACGAGAATTTATCTCTAAAAGAACCAGTGGGAGTAAGGTACACCTCGAAGAATTTTGAGAGCCACAAGACACCATAGAACTGTAGATGGAAAATAGAGAAGACTCACAACAAGTTGTTGAGACTCCTCAAGTCACGCAAGGTCCACGGAAGTCTAATAGGACACGACTTCACCCTCAGAGATATGGATTTTTGATTTCTGACAGTCGTGATGTGTTGCTCATTGAGCATAATGAGCCGACTACCTATCGAGAAGCTATAGTGGGACCAAATTCTGAAAAGTGGCTTAATGCCATGAAGTCTGAAATGCAATCCATGTACGACAATAAGGTTTGGACCTTAGTCGACCCGCTTAAAGGTGTAAAAATCATCGGGTGCAAGTGGGTTTTTAAGGAGAAAACTGACATGGATGGCAATGTAAATGTCTTCAAGGCACGACTGGTTGCAAAAGGATTTACTCAAACTCATGGTGTGGACTATGATGAGACCTTTTCCCCAGTTACAATGGCCAAATCAATCAGAATCCTCTTTGCCATAGCAGCATATTATGACTATGAAATATGGCAGATGGACATTAAGACAGCCTTCCTTAATGGAAAGCTCCTTGAGGATGTGTACATGACACAACCTGAAAGGTTTGTGCGTTCTGAGGACTCTGGTAAAGTGTGCAAGCTTCAAAGGTCCATTTATGGACTGAAGCAAGCATCTTGGAGTTGGAATCATCGTTTTGATGAAGTAGTCAAAGAGTTTGGATTTCTTCAAAATATTGATGAACCTTGTGTGTACAAGAAGGTTAGTGGGAGCACAATTGTGTTTTTGGTACGCTATGTCGATGACATCCTACTTATTGGGAATGACATTCCTACCTTGCAGATTGTCAAGTCTTGGTTAGGAAAGTCTTTCTCGATGAAAGACTTGGGTGAAGCCACCTACATCCTAAGAATTAGGATCTATAGAGATAGATCTAAAAGACTTCTAGGACTCAGTCAGAGTACATATATAGACAAAATACTGCATAGGTTCAGTATGCACGAATCAAAGAGGGGTTTCATACCCATGTCTCATGGTAGTCACCTCAGCAAAGATCTGTGTCCTAGTACATCTGATCAGCGAGGTCGCATGAGTAAAGTTTCCTATGCCTCAGCCTTAGGATCTATCATGTACGCCATGTTATGTACTCGACCGGATGTCTCGTTTGCCTTAAGTATGACTAGCAGATATCAATAGGACCCTGGTGAGGCCCATTGGACTGCTATCAAGAATATCCTTAAGTACTTAAGAAGGACTAAGGACTTATTCTTGGTCTATGGTGTAACATCCCGATTTTTGGTCTAGGAGATCGGGACAGTTCATCTAGGTCCAAGATGAGGAATGTGAGAAATGTCCTAAGTCTCAAGCCTAGGAATTCTGCAGGTAGCTTGATATGGGCTGGCTCCTGTGTAAGATAACCTGATATGGGCGGGTTGTCGAGCCTTTCAATTAACGATGACTCCCGAAGAGTTTAAGGGATAAGTTATTGAAAGAGAATTTCTAGAACTTAAGATAAAGGATGAGAAGATGAGCAATGAGGCCAGAAAGAGAATGCAGGGGCAAAATCGTAATTATGGGAAAGATCGGGCTGGTAGCCGATGAGTACCATATTTTGCCAGAAAATAGAGAAAATTATGCTGATCATTTCACTGAACTGTGAAATGTGCATATGAGGTCTCTATGTGTATGAAAGAATTAGAAATGTGACCAGGGGTAAAATGGTCATTTTGGAAAAGTGTGCGCGTGAGTGCTTTTTCAGGCCAAAACAGCCCGGTCCGGATAAAATATCTGAAAATACCGGGAGATAGAGAAAAGGATTCCGGGTTGAATGAGGAGTCACGGAATTTTGATTTGAGGTCCCGATTTTTCTGTAAAAATTCCGGAAGATGGGAATTTACAGTTATAATCGGTAAAGAAAAAGCAGTCCCGATAGGGATGATCGGACTGTGGCTAGAGGCCGTATAGTGGTTGTTAAGGCCCATAGTGACACCAGGGAGGGCCCAGGCCCATTAGATCAGTCCAGTGGTAAAAGGGGCCGGTGTCCGGAAAAAAGGGTGCGAAATGACGAAAATACCCCTATGTTATAGAACAGCTGAAGAATGAGTGAAGGGTATTTTGGTCATTTGGCTAAGGTTAGTCAGTCCAGACAGGGTATCTGGATAGTTGAACAGGGTCAAAGAATACTCTGGTAAGATGGGAAAAGACAATAATGCCCCTAGACCTAATAAAGTAAAGAAAGAGAGATTAAGGGCATTTTGGTAATTTGCCAAGGGGTGTTTCTTGGGAATCATGCCATCAGAGTACTTGGGCTGGATCAGAGACCCAAGATGATATTCCCAGGCCCAAAAACGTAGGCCCAGTGATATGTGGGAAAAAGTGGCATTAAAATACTATTTTAATGCTGTTTCAATAAAGTAAAGTTACTCGGTCGGCACGATAACCGAGGAGGTGATCAGATAAAGTCTGGGACTTATCTGGATAGCATTGGAAGGCGTGCAAGGTCTCTTCCAGGCGCCACATGGCATTAGTCTGGAGAAAGCAGATAAAGCTGAGGACACGCTTTACGAGGCAAGAGACTGGACCGGTGAGTCAGCATGCTGAGTCAGCTGCTGAGGTGTCCAGGATTTCAGACATGTGATAAATGTGGCGCTGAGGTGTCCCGGTGAGGTGTCCTGGATGATGTCATGCATGATGCAGTAAAAAGGAATAAAAGAAAATAGGAAAATCCAGGAAAAACCAGGACCACATGTTCAGATGGCTTCAAAATTACAAGAATGCCATCCATTAAAGCTATAAATACCCCCCTTCCCCTCCCATTTTATGCATCCCACGTTTTTGGCAAGAAAAGAGAGAGAAAGAAGAGAGAGAAGGAGAAAGAAAGAAAGAAAGGAAGTTCTGGTGGAGTTGGAAGCAGTATAGAAGTTCTGGAGCTCTGCTTTTGAGGTAGTAACTAATCCTAGCTCTTATGTAATGTCTTTGTGATTTGTTGTGCTATTATTTGGTTGGATTGTTGTCTTATATGTTATGCTTGAAGCTCTATTACAATGCTATGATCATATGTTATTGAATATGGAAGCACGCAGCATACTTATCTATACACAATCACAAGCAAGCACCGTCACTCTGCATTACATATATTGTTATGATTATTGCTACTGGGATTCTTTTGAATCTCATTCCCAAAAATAACATTACAGGGGAGGTTCTGTCAAAATAAAATCTGGGAATTTTGAGAGACGCCGTTAGGCTGCCGAAATTCTGGCAACGAAGAAGGAACAAAGAAAGGAACTGATACGTACTGTGTACGTAGGTGCTGTCTAAGGAGGCTGGAAGTGAGTGGACCTAGCCGGTTCATCCAGTCTTTCCTGGGTACTTACGTAGAATGGTAGTTCCTACGGGAATTACCGAATCGGTACAAGATCGGTTACTTTCTAAAGAAGAATTGTAGCAGTTATGCTGCCGGATTTTAGGCAGGAAAAGATGTAATAGAAATATGATAATTTGCTGTATGCCTTGTTGTATGACATTTTATTATTTAATAATAAATGTTGATTGGCATGTTCAATTTGTGAATGGGGAATTAAGGGAGAAATTCGCAGGTCCTGAGGTAGCAGTGTTCTGGCCTCAGTTTGACCTAGTAAACGAAGGAGTTTGGCTATGAAATTTGGCAGGTCAGTCGTACACATCTGGGGCATTACATGGATAGGTAATAAGCCTTGTTTGGATGTATAGAATGAGATTAATTAATTTTCAAATTAAAGGTCCAGAATAAGGAACTTAAGAGAAAAATTTTGAATTTCTGGGCTTAAGTTAAGGTATAATCAAGCTAATGTTGCTTCCGCGAGTGTACTCTGAGGAGTCTAAGGGAGGATGTTTCATTTTGGTATCAGAGCAATAGGTTCTGGCATAGACCAGAAAGGATTCTGGTTTGGAGCATAAGATTCTGGCACAGAACAGAAGGTTATGGCTTAGTGATACTCTGATTTAGAAAGGTTATTTCCCTAGAGTACATAGAGGTTTAGAAAAGCCCAGTGGAGGTAAAGCTCTTAAATGAGAAAGTGAGATAAGGTAGACCCCAGAATTACGTCAAGATGGGGTAAGATATGAAAGAAATGGACACTGCTTATAAGTGCAGTAAGTTGTCCATAAGAAGGAGAGCAGATAGTATTGAAAGGGTGCAAAGTTTGATGAGATAGCCAGTATGAGGTTTGTCTAGGAATAATCCTAGGACAGGACCTAAGGCTAGAGATGTGACGGGCTGATGTTCCCTAAGCAGAGGGATTCCATCACGGAGAAGTAGTAGACCTAGGGAAGAGTACCCTAGAGAACCAAAGTGATAATAAGAGATGATGAATGAGATCCATGCGATTCAAGTTCGGTGGGATCAAGGAAAAGAAGTAAAGAAGCATTGGCTAAGAGCACTCTGGGAGGTAGCTTAAGTTGTGAAGCCAATAGCAAGAGAAAGAGGCAATAGTTCAGGCAGGGGACTGATCAAGGAGAAGATTAGGTTGGAGAGCAGAGATGTAAAAGTGGTGGGCCATGGCACATAGGAGTGTCGAGTAGGGCAATGCAGTGGTGAGAGAAAGGCCACTTGGCGAGAGTTGCCTACGAATGCTGACATCCCTAGGAAAGGTGTTTGCTACCACAGACAGAGTCTCCAATTTCCCTGAGGTCGACCCTAAGAATGGTTAAGAAGAACCATAGCTGTAAGGGTGACTTAGCTGTAAGAACTGTATGCCTAGATGTAAATGATGTGATTAATGAAGAGTTCCTTTCTGATCTAGAGAATGTGGTTATTGTAACAAGTCATGAGAAATAAGTAGTAAGATAATAAATCTGTCTTAACTCAGTGATGAGGTTGCTGTATGAGGGGTTAGAACATGGATAGCTGTAAGCAACTATAATTAAAGATGTTAGTTGCTAAGAATCCATGTGGAAGGTCTGGGACCAAGCTGTTGCTCCTCTAGACCATCACTGGAGTGAGGATAAGACAGAGAGGGATGATCTTACTGGTTATATATATGACTGCGTTATAAGAATCACATAGCTGTATAGGTCAGTAAGAAGTTCTCTTCAGGAAAGATGAGGTATCCCTTAAAATTTCGAGGACGAAATTTTTAAAAGGGGAGGAGAATTGTAACATCCCGATTTTTGGTCTAGGAGATCGGGACAGTTCATCTAGGTCCAAGATGAGGAATGTGAGAAATGTCCTAAGTCTCAAGCCTAGGAATTCTGCAGGTAGCTTGATATGGGCTGGCTCCTGTGTAAGATAACCTGATATGGGCGGGTTGTCGAGCCTTTCAATTAACGATGACTCCCGAAGAGTTTAAGGGATAAGTTATTGAAAGAGAATTTCTAGAACTTAAGATAAAGGATGAGAAGATGAGCAATGAGGCCAGAAAGAGAATGCAGGGGCAAAATCGTAATTATGGGAAAGATCGGGCTGGTAGCCGATGAGTACCATATTTTGCCAGAAAATAGAGAAAATTATGCTGATCATTTCACTGAACTGTGAAATGTGCATATGAGGTCTCTATGTGTATGAAAGAATTAGAAATGTGACCAGGGGTAAAATGGTCATTTTGGAAAAGTGTGCGCGTGAGTGCTTTTTCAGGCCAAAACAGCCCGGTCCGGATAAAATATCTGAAAATACCGGGAGATAGAGAAAAGGATTCCGGGTTGAATGAGGAGTCACGGAATTTTGATTTGAGGTCCCGATTTTTCTGTAAAAATTCCGGAAGATGGGAATTTACAGTTATAATCGGTAAAGAAAAAGCAGTCCCGATAGGGATGATCGGACTGTGGCTAGAGGCCGTATAGTGGTTGTTAAGGCCCATAGTGACACCAGGGAGGGCCCAGGCCCATTAGATCAGTCCAGTGGTAAAAGGGGCCGGTGTCCGGAAAAAAGGGTGCGAAATGACGAAAATACCCCTATGTTATAGAACAGCTGAAGAATGAGTGAAGGGTATTTTGGTCATTTGGCTAAGGTTAGTCAGTCCAGACAGGGTATCTGGATAGTTGAACAGGGTCAAAGAATACTCTGGTAAGATGGGAAAAGACAATAATGCCCCTAGACCTAATAAAGTAAAGAAAGAGAGATTAAGGGCATTTTGGTAATTTGCCAAGGGGTGTTTCTTGGGAATCATGCCATCAGAGTACTTGGGCTGGATCAGAGACCCAAGATGATATTCCCAGGCCCAAAAACGTAGGCCCAGTGATATGTGGGAAAAAGTGGCATTAAAATACTATTTTAATGCTGTTTCAATAAAGTAAAGTTACTCGGTCGGCACGATAACCGAGGAGGTGATCAGATAAAGTCTGGGACTTATCTGGATAGCATTGGAAGGCGTGCAAGGTCTCTTCCAGGCGCCACATGGCATTAGTCTGGAGAAAGCAGATAAAGCTGAGGACACGCTTTACGAGGCAAGAGACTGGACCGGTGAGTCAGCATGCTGAGTCAGCTGCTGAGGTGTCCAGGATTTCAGACATGTGATAAATGTGGCGCTGAGGTGTCCCGGTGAGGTGTCCTGGATGATGTCATGCATGATGCAGTAAAAAGGAATAAAAGAAAATAGGAAAATCCAGGAAAAACCAGGACCACATGTTCAGATGGCTTCAAAATTACAAGAATGCCATCCATTAAAGCTATAAATACCCCCCTTCCCCTCCCATTTTATGCATCCCACGTTTTTGGCAAGAAAAGAGAGAGAAAGAAGAGAGAGAAGGAGAAAGAAAGAAAGAAAGGAAGTTCTGGTGGAGTTGGAAGCAGTATAGAAGTTCTGGAGCTCTGCTTTTGAGGTAGTAACTAATCCTAGCTCTTATGTAATGTCTTTGTGATTTGTTGTGCTATTATTTGGTTGGATTGTTGTCTTATATGTTATGCTTGAAGCTCTATTACAATGCTATGATCATATGTTATTGAATATGGAAGCACGCAGCATACTTATCTATACACAATCACAAGCAAGCACCGTCACTCTGCATTACATATATTGTTATGATTATTGCTACTGGGATTCTTTTGAATCTCATTCCCAAAAATAACATTACAGGGGAGGTTCTGTCAAAATAAAATCTGGGAATTTTGAGAGACGCCGTTAGGCTGCCGAAATTCTGGCAACGAAGAAGGAACAAAGAAAGGAACTGATACGTACTGTGTACGTAGGTGCTGTCTAAGGAGGCTGGAAGTGAGTGGACCTAGCCGGTTCATCCAGTCTTTCCTGGGTACTTACGTAGAATGGTAGTTCCTACGGGAATTACCGAATCGGTACAAGATCGGTTACTTTCTAAAGAAGAATTGTAGCAGTTATGCTGCCGGATTTTAGGCAGGAAAAGATGTAATAGAAATATGATAATTTGCTGTATGCCTTGTTGTATGACATTTTATTATTTAATAATAAATGTTGATTGGCATGTTCAATTTGTGAATGGGGAATTAAGGGAGAAATTCGCAGGTCCTGAGGTAGCAGTGTTCTGGCCTCAGTTTGACCTAGTAAACGAAGGAGTTTGGCTATGAAATTTGGCAGGTCAGTCGTACACATCTGGGGCATTACATGGATAGGTAATAAGCCTTGTTTGGATGTATAGAATGAGATTAATTAATTTTCAAATTAAAGGTCCAGAATAAGGAACTTAAGAGAAAAATTTTGAATTTCTGGGCTTAAGTTAAGGTATAATCAAGCTAATGTTGCTTCCGCGAGTGTACTCTGAGGAGTCTAAGGGAGGATGTTTCATATGGTGGATTGGATGACGAACTATGTGTAACTGGTTACACAGACGCGAGTTTCCAAACTGACCAGGACGACCAAAAATCGCAGTCTGGATATATATTCCTCCTCAATAATGGAGCAGTAAGTTGGAAGAGCTCTAAGCAGGGCACTGTAGCATATTCTACAATAGAAGCTGAGTATATAGCAGCATCTGATGCAGCTATGGAAGCCGTTTGGATCCGGAAGTTCATCACGGAACTAGGGGTGATACCTACCATCTCAGATCCAATAACTTTGCTCTGTGACAATAGTAGTGCCATTGCACAGGCCAAAGAGCCTAGGTCACATCAAAGGACCAAGCACATACTCAGGCAATTTTATCTCATCAGAGAAATCAACGATAGAGGTGATATAAAAATATGCAAAGTAGCAGGAGAAGACAATGTTGCTGATCCTCTAACAAAGCCACTTGCGCAGGCAAAGCATGAGGGTCATGTTAGGTCAATGGGAATTAGTCAAATTAATGATTGTACCTAGTGCAAGTGGGAGGTTGTTGGAAAATGTGCCCTAGGGGCCAATCATTGCCTTATGAACATTATTGATTTATGAATTTATTAATTATGTTATCATATTATTTGCATGTTTATTATGATAACCATCCTTGGATAATTCATGATCTTATCCTAAATGTCCCTGGTCGGTCATCTATGTGGGAGCAGAGATGAAATAAGGCCAGTATGACTTTGAAGATGTATACAGATATAAATCAAAGTCATAGGCACATGTAAGAGTACAAGGTGTTGGACCGACCCACTATGAGAGAGCTACATGGGTTACATCATAAGCTTCTCTCATATACAAACCATATCACTATGCCCTTTGACCTGAGATCATCATGGATTCCTACATGACAAATGCTCAGCTTTGACCTAGTCAAAAGTCACTTTTGATCGAGTGATCATAAAGACTATGTTCGGGCTTAGTGGTTTTTCATGCGGAGGAATGTGAATGGTCAAGATGGAATTTGTCCCTCACATTCGTAGAGAGATATTACTGGGCCCCTCGATGAGTGAGTCTGAGAAACGTATGGCCATACTGTAATGGAATGGTAGTTCCATTTCTATAGTCAGACTACTCAGGGATCGAGAAAGTAACAGTCAGGAATAGGAGGATGACATTATCCATGCCTCATCCATGACCAAAATATCGCGTGACAGAAGGGACGTGATATGGTTGTATAAAAGGTTATATCGTTTATCGATCCTTATATGATTTGGGTAGTCGTTATGTCTTGCTAGAGAACGCTTGCAACTTGTGGGCCAGTATATCAAATGGCCCACTGCCAACTTCATATGGGCCTACAGGGTCGCACACAAAATAGCCCAACACGAGCTATGATGTCCAGATTCATTGAATCGAAGACGTGTCCAGATTCAATGAATGATCCAAAGTTAATGTATATATTTATTTATATTTATATTCGTATATATAGAAATTAGTATATATATATTATATATAAGGGATATATAGGATTTAATTTATAAGGATAAATTAAATCTCTATCACGTTTGAATTTGAAATTCAAATTGATAGGATATCTCATATAAGACATATTTACAAGATTTAATTTATAAGGATAAATTAAATCTCTATCACGTTTGAATTTAAAATTCAAATTGATAGGATATCTCATATAAGACATATTTACAAGATTTAATTTATAAGGATAAATTAAATCTCTATCACGTTTGAATTTGAAATTCAAATTGATAGGATATCTCAAATTTGATTTATGAGAATAAATCAAATATAGTCCAACCTTATCTTTATTTAAATTAAATAAATAGGTGAATTAAATCTGTGGGACAGATTTAATATAAATATTATTTATTTAATTAGTTTCTTATCAAATTATACAATATGTGATATTGTATTAATTTCGGATTTAATATAGATTAATTCCAAAATCCAATTCGGTTGAGGAAAACGCAGAGCATCCTATATATCTGATTTTAGGAGCTACGTTTTTGACACACGACACACAACACACAACACAAAAGGCCAAACGGAATCTGCAAAAGGTTTGCAGATAAGAAACTGCTGAAGTAGAGACGGAGAAGACGAACTCTTGAGAAAGCCTTGGAGGGACAGGAGACGCTAGCATGTCATTTGTGGTTGGAACGCTGTTCGTGTGGATACCAGTAGAGGAAGCTGACCTGAGGCGTTAACTTCTCACGATCAGAAAGAGAGCACGAGCCGCGAAGAGAAGCTGTGAACTTCTTCTTGCGATCGGAAAGAGATCACCAGCAGCAAAGAGAAGCTGTGGAAGTCGCTGAGAAGCACTAAGTGTAATGCTTCTTTCCACTTGACTTAAACACATACGGTAGATCCTGGCAAGGAATAGAAAAATTTTTAAATTAATTTCCGCTGTGTGTCTTCCAATTCTTAACAGATACACCCAAGAGGGGGTGAATTGGGTATTTTTAAAATTTTTAACGGAAATTTAATAACTCAAACATAGAGAATATGTTGAATAAAGAGAACAGGGATCAGAGAGATTTCACCGAAGGATTGAAGAATCAACACAAGTAGTTTATCCTATTTCAGACCTATCCTCTTGTCCTACGTTGTCATATCCCCAATTTTTTTGACCTGATGTACCTGTACAGTTTATCTGCAATGGATATAAGATTCTTGGAATAAACTGTATCAAATTGTGAAAGGAAAGGGAAGGATTAATAACTAAGAAAAGAATAGGGACCAAAATGAAAATTTAAAAGTTTGAAGGTGAAAAGTGAAAGTAGAAGAAAAAGGAGGGACCTAAATGCAATTAATGAAAAGTTCAGGGACTAAAGTGCAATTATTCAAAAGTTAAGGGACCTAAATGTAAATATGGAAAAGTTGAGCCAAAACAGGCCAAAAATGCCCAGAATCAGATCAGACCCAAATTTTACCAGTAGATAGACAAAAATATTCCGGTCAGTTTAACGCAACACAGAATTTTGATTTGAGGTCCCGATTAATTGATATAAATTCCTGAAGTCAGAAGGAATTATTGCAGTATTTTTGAGATCTCATAATTAGATGAGACTTTATAGAAAATTCATATATTTAATATATGAATTTATAAAATTGACAGAATCAGAAAAGGAATCCTGTAGAAGCCATACGGGATTTTACAGTGAAATAAAATACCCGATAAATATGATTGGGAGAGTTGTATAGTGAATTGAGCCATAAAGGCAATCTAGGAAATAAGCCCATAATAAGGCCCAAATGGTGCCATCATAAGCCCATTAAGGTGACTGGACAGTTATGTGGGCCAGAGACCAGAGCAGTCCAGGAAAAGTGCAAAATTACGAAAATGCCCCTGGATGCCCATACTGTACCAGTAGTGGATAGAGGTCATTTTAGTCACTTTAGACAGGCTAAAAACGTGTCATATAGTATAAAGAGGATTATTTAGAGCCCATATACACCATGAGCCAGTATAAAGAGGGGTGAAATGACGATTTTGCCCTTAGGGTTAGTACAGTGCAGGAAAGGACACCAAGGGTATTTTGGTCATTTTCCAAGGGATGGATGGCAGATAAATACTCAGTATAATATTTTCAATGATATGAGAAGCCTAGACATTAATTTCCAGGATAGAATACATATCCTGGTATATTATAAAAAATTAGGAACATAACACAGTCCGGTTGTTGTGAAACTGCACTGATCGGTACTGGATTGGACTGAAATTTCTCCAGAAGGTTCTTTGCATGGGCAGAACGCCACCTAACCCTCTTAGGTGTCCCATGAGCTGTCCCACATGATGTAATAATTATTCTTTTTAGAAAAAAGTAAAATCCAAGATTAAATGTGAGCCTTTAGATCAAATAGTAACCAAATCAATCTTGGCCATCCATTTTAACCCAAATTTCTCTATAAATACCCCCCTATTCAGAACACTTCGGCATGCATGGTGAACCATAGGGAAACTCTTGGAAAATTTCCATTCAACCAGGAAAGAAGCAACCAAAGTGAAGTAACAAGCAAGGTAATCATCTCCCTTGATCTTGAGCTTTGTTCTAGCAAGTTAGCTCATGGTTTTATGGGGTTTTCATGCTATATTTCCCTTATGGTTGCTGCTGGAAGTGCTGCTCATATGTGTTTAAAATATGATTTTTATGTTATGGATAGTTTAGACAAGCTTAAACAAGCTAGAATCAAGTGGTATAAGCTTGTGAATTCAAGTATGTTTGGATTTAGGGTTTTGTGTTCTTGCTGGTACTGTACGTGGTACTGTTCATATGATGGAATTTCATGATTTTGATGCTTCCAATGAGTTTAAAATGGAAAGTTGTGTGGGGATAAAGTAGGAGAACAAGTATTGGAAGCATTAGAATCAAAATGAGAATTTTTGGAAAACAAGAGCATGCATTTCGGTTTGGCACTGTAGCAATTGGTATGTTTTGATTTTGGAAATTCTGATTTCATATTTGGATTCTACATGAAAAATTATGTGGAAATGAACCATGAGAATTTATTTTGGAAAGGTAGAAGTAGGAAACATAAATTAGAGAAAGAAAGGGAGCTAGTGAAAACCTAGTCTTGGATTTGGTTTTAAGTTGAGTTGTAACTTGATATTATGTTGTAATGGCTAGGTTTTGACATTTGTGAAGGAAGGAAAGCACTTCAAGAAGGTCTTGACCAAGATAGCTAAGAGGTAGCAAGGATACCTAACTATAACTCATGTTTGTTTAATTGTGTTGCTTGCTTGTTGATTATGGTGTTTGGTTGAGCTTGAGCTTATGTCATCATGTTATGATGAAGTATGAATGATTGCAACTCCTTTCAAGTTATGTCATGACAATATGCATGTTAGAGTTTGCTTATGTACCATTATGAAGTAGCTCCCATCTCATGATAACATGTTAAGCATACAATTATCCATGCATGATATTATAGTTTGTGTAACTTGCTATTGGGATTTCCATGAAATCTCATTCCTTCTGTTGGAAATCGTGCCCTAGGGGCCAATCATTGTCTTATGAACATTATTGATTTATGAATTTATTAATTGAGTTATCATATTATTTGCATGTTTACTATGATGACCATCCTTGGATAATTCATGATATTATCCTAAATGTCCCTGGTCGATCATCTATGTGGGAGCACAGATGAAATAAGACCAGTATGACTTTGAAGATGTATAGAGATATAAATCAAAGTCATAAGCACATGTAAGAGTACAGGGTGTTGGACCGACCCGCTATGAGAGAACTGCATGGGTAACGTCATAAGCTTCTCTCATATACAAACCATGTCAATATGCCCTTTGACCTGAGATCATCATGGATTCCTACATGACAAAACGCTCAGCTTTGACCTAGTCAAAAGTCACTTTTGACCGAGTGATCATAAAGACTATGTTCGGGCTTAGTGGTTTTTCATGCGGAGGAATGTGAATGGTCAAGATGGAATTTGTCCCTCACATTCGTGGAGAGATATTACTGGGCCCCTCGATGAGTGAGTCTGAGAAATGTATGGCCATACTGTAATGGAAAGGTAGTTCCATTTCTATAGTCAGACTACTCAGGGATCGAGAAAGTAACGGTCGGGAATAGGAGGATGACATTATCCATGCCTCATCCATGACCAAAATATCGCGTGACAGAAGGGACATGATATGGTTGTATAAAAGGTTACATCGTTTATCGATCCTCATATGATTTGGGTAGTCGTTATGTCTTGCTAGAGACCGCTTGCGACTTGTGGGCTAGTATAGCAAATGGCCCACTGCCAACTTCATATGGGCCTACAGGGTCGCACACAAAATAGCCCAACACGAGCTATGATGTCCAGATTCATTGAATCTAAGACATGTCCAGATTCAATGAAAGATCCAGGTGAATGTATATATATTTATTTATATTCGTATATATATAAATTCGTATATATATATATATATATATTATATATATGAGATATATGAGATTTAATTTATAAGGATAAATTAAATCCCTATCACGTTTGAATTCAAAATTCAAATTGATAGGATATCTCATATAAGAGATATTTATAAGATTTAATTTATAAGGATAAATTAAATCTTTATCACGTTTGAAATTCGAAATTCAAATTGATAGGATATCTCATATAAGAGATATTTATAAGATTTAATTTATAAGGATAAATTAAATCTCTATCACGTTTGAAATTCGAAATTCAAATTGATAGGATATCTCATATAAGAGATATTTATAAGATTTAATTTATAAGGATAAATTAAATCTCTATCACGTTTGAAATTCGAAATTTAAATTGATAGGATATCTCAAATTTGATTTATGGGAATAAATCAAATATAACTCAGTCTCATCTTTATTTAAAGTTAAATAAATAAGTAATTAAATCTGTGGGACGGATTTAATATTATTTTATTTAATTAGTTTCTTATAAAATTATACAATATATGATATTGTATCAATTCGGAATTAATATAAGATTAACTCCAAAATCCAATTAGGTTAAGTGGAAAAACGCATAGCATCCTCTATATCTGATTGGAGGAGCTACGTTTGAAAATAACACAGAACACAAAAGGCCGAATGGAATCTGCAAAAGGTTTGCAGACAAGAAACTGCCGAAATAGAGACGGAGACTTGTGAAAGCCTTGGAGGGACAGGAGACGCTAGCACGTCGTTCGTGGTTGGAACGCTGTTCGTGTGGATACCAGTAGAGGAAGCCGACCTGAGGCGTCGACTTCTTGTGATCGGAAAGAGACCACCGTCCGCGGAGAGAATCTGTGAAGGTCGCTGAGGAACACTCCATCGATTTCTTGCGATCAGAAAGAGATCACCACCCACGTAGAGAAGCTGTGAAATTCGCTGAGCAACACTAAGGGTAATGATTCTTTCCACTTGACTTAAACACATACGGCAGATCCTGGCAAGGAATGGAAAATTTTTAAAGTTTATTTCCGCTGCGTGTCTTCCAATTCCTTTCACCTTCCACATGCATAACTATGTTTTAGGTGCTGGATATTTTCAAGGGAGGAGAATAAATGTTGATGAATAAGTTTGTATAATAAGCTACATGACTTACATGACACTATGGGATGATATGCTAGTATGCATGGTGTATGTTTCTCTAGTCCTGTTTTGAGGCCGTGGTGATTTGACAATGTTTTTGGCATCTAAATCAACGAGTTTTAATATGAAACTTGGGCTGCTTAAATTTAAGACACAGAGATTTAAATGAACACCAAGAATGCCTCATTTGGATAAGTATCTGAATTATTATGATTTTCCAAAGTTGGAAGTAAGATCTGGAATTGAGTAAAACGAGTGCTGAGAGGCAGTGACGGTTACACAAAGATTTCATATACCAAATGACCTCTTTTTTCTACGAAATTTTATGACCTTAAAGATAACTTCTAAAGCTTCAAATCAATAGGTAACACAGTTCATTTGGATAAGTAACCAAAGAGAAATGAATTTTTGAAGTTAAGCAAAGAAACTGGAACTTCCAGATTTTACCAAATAAACAGTGATTTTCAATGATTAAACTGATTTCATTGGGACAAGAAAACCTCAGTTTCATATTTTTCCCTCAAAGATATGTGAAATATATTTCATTAGAAATTGGAAGCATGTTATTTCAATATTTCTACAATTAATTATGAATTTTCAAAGTAGGGTACATGTTCTGGAATTACCAAATGAACAGTAAAAGTGAACAGTACCCGAGAGCAAATCTTTTGGAAATGGATGTTTTCAAAGCAAATGGTCATATAATTGGTTCCAATCACTTCTAATCAAGTATAATTGAGGTTAAAAGTAAGGATATGACATACGTCCAGTCTCCAAAGTCCTTCTGAGATTTTCAATTATCCCTAAGATTTGAATAGGGCTTTTGGTGCCTTAGTACAATAATTGATTCTCTCAATCACTCCCTCTTACTTCCTATAAGGTAATAATCCCAATTTAAGAGAAATAATCTCTTAAGTCTATAAAAGGAATAAAAATATTCATAACTCTCTCAAAGAGTATATATGATGATGAACATTGAAGTTCAATAATGTAAGGTTACAGAATAATGAAGAAACAGAGAATTAATAAATTCAGAAGTTGTTGTTTCGTCTGTTGGTTGTTTCTTCATCAATGCTTAGTCTTAAATAGCATTTACTTCATTTGATTGCTATTAGACTCAAACTTGTAACCCTTGGAGTGAAGACGTTGTTGGTGGGTAGGTGAGCATTTAATGCTTTGCTGGAAGTAGCAAGTTTCTATTGATGTAGCCTTTATCATTTCAATCTTCAAGCATTTTTTGAACACACCCAATCTCAAAAGATTTGTTAGTAGTTAAATAATTGATTAAGTATATGAACCATTAATAATCAACTCATTATAAAAGATCAAGTTGATCAAGTTCAGATGGCTTTCAAAAAATATTATGTATTAATCGATTAATTATCATTAATTAGATCAATTTTTTAATTAATGAGAGAAACATAAAATAGAGCTTCACATTGATCAGAATTTCTAACCATATAGAATGTAATTTGACAAGAAAAGTTTCTCAAAAGATATATAATGAAGAATGATGAGAAACATATGCATACTTTATATTTGAAACAATCATTTATAGCTCAAAGAGAGATTCAATCAATTTCAATACAAACGAAATATCTTTGAAATATATGAAGTTAATCGAATAACTAATCGATTAATATAAGTTAATTGAATACATAGTTGATTAATTTAATTTCTCTAGAAGAATTAATACTGAAATATTTTTAACACACATTAATTGAACAATTAATCCATTAATATAAATTAATCGATTAATGTATTCAGATTTAAATTTCTCAAAATGATTATGCACTGATTAATCAAACAGTTAATAGATTAATATAAATTAATTGATTAACTAATTGATTGATGGAGTTTCTTTTGAATAAAGGAAGAATTGTTCTGAATAAATTAATCGAACAGACAATTGATTAATTAGAATTAATCGATTAACTAATTGATTAATTGACTTATCTTTTTATTCCAAATAGACTTCCATAACATTAATCAAACACTTAATCGATTAATAGACACTCATTAATCTATTAACTAATGGATTAATTAATTTTTTATAGCACATAACACTATCTTGACATTAATTGAACAACCAATCGATTAATTGATACTCATTAATCGATTGACTAATCGATTAACTCCTTCTATTTTTCTTTTTAACATAATTTAAACACATAAACACTTTTGATTATTTTTAGTTACTTTTGACATGATTATATTGAGTTCCTTTGGACATCATCAAAATATTATTTAATATGAATTCTAATATTCCCTCCATTTTTGATGATGACAAAACCAAGTGAGTTAGAAAACATTAAACATCAACAAAATAAGTCAAACACACCTTGAAGATCATTAAAACTTGAATATCAAAATAACACAGTGAGTCAACTTGAACATCATTAAAATTTCAAAAGTTATACAAAGTTCAAAATAAGCAAAAATAGAAATATCTCAGTCAGTTGACTCTATAGAAGATTTATCCTTCTTCTCTTCACTTCTTCTCTCCCCTTTTTGACATCATTTAAAAAGGATGTGACTAGAAATGAAGGAATGACTGTGGGAAGTTGGGAAAATGGAAGGTTAGGTTCAGTGGTAATGGAAGGAAGGGGTATAGTGAGTAAATATGTAGGAGTCAGAAGCTTGGGGCTTTAAAGATGAGGCAGAAGTGGGTAAGAGGATAGGAACTTCAGGAACATGCTGATAAAGCTGAGGCTCTGATGATGATGGCTAGCCCTAAGTTCCTCTTCTAAGAAGGAAGGTCCAATGTTATTCAGATACGCGAGGAGAATGTTCTTTACGTCAGACACGTCCTGATAAATAATGTCTTATCTTTCTGATATGGCCTCTTGCCTTTCTCTGACTTCTTTCTTGAAAGCTTAGAAATCCCTTATATGAGTCTCAAGTAGTGTCTGGATCCCAAAGTTATGCCTCTCATGAATAATGTTAGCTTTTATCCTTAAGGCATTGAGTCCACTCTCTAGCTCAACCAACTCATCCTGAAGGTACCTCTGAATAGATGCACTCATAAATGATGGTGCAGTATATACTTGAGGTCTAGTAGAAGAGTGACCTTCATCCTAAGGAAGATAAGTATTTGCAGTAGGCTGCTTATCCTGGTGTATATGGGGGTCATCCCTTCTTGGTATCATAGGGAATCTTTATCTTCATCTTGTTCAGCTATATAATCCTAGCCAAAGTGATGTAATCATGCTGGTTAAGGTAGGTGAAGATGGTAGACTTAATAATCAAACACCAAAAGTAGATGTAATGGATGATGTGATAAAATTACACATTTGACTTAGGGTGAAAAATATAGACCTAGGGAAAGGCTTGTTGGTTTATAGGAAGAGATAATAAACCTTGGCATGATCTATATGCTTCATTTGTACTGAAGCAAGAACACATATCATCTAATTGATAATATTGAAGTCAAGCTTGATCTCTTAACCTCTTAGCCCGTAGTCAGATAATTGTCCATAATGTTGTCATTTTCATCCAATATGTCATATATCTACATGTTGTAATAAAATCTCCTGACTACATCTAGACTATAAGTCTCATTAATCCTAAGCCAACTCTCAAAGTGATGTAATGGCTCTATTAGGTCCGAATTAACCTTCTTATTAGCCTTAAGGGCAAGGATATCAACATAGACTATAGGATACCACTTTCTTTCCCTAAACTCTAAGTTATACTTGCCATATTAACGTCTAAATCCAAGTTACCTTGCATAAAAGATAAACTTGATGGCTAGGAATCTGAGGGAACTAGTATGGTAGTAGGCTTCCTTGGTGTCTTCTGTCTCTTGCTAAGTATCTTAGTGGTAATATTCATTGTCTTCTCCAGCATAGAAGTAACTCTAGATCAGAGTCAATGTTAGAGTTAATCTGTTGAGACCTTGCCTTTCTCTTTAAAGCAGATTGTGGAGAAGGCTTAGTGATCTAGACTTTGCTCTTATCTTTGGTTATTCCTTTTGCCAAAGCCTTGCTTACTGGTACCTTACTCTTTCTCTTTGACACCTTTGGGCCATCTTTGG
Source organism: Leucaena leucocephala (assembly GCA_037074615.1). NCBI lineage: Eukaryota > Viridiplantae > Streptophyta > Magnoliopsida > Fabales > Fabaceae > Leucaena > Leucaena leucocephala. Next base: position 19,064,087 of record CM073519.1, read on the forward strand.
CTACCTTGGATTTATATTTTTTCTTCCTTTCCTTCAAGATTGACGTCTGAGGAGCAATGGATACCAGATCTGTCACATTTATGGTTTTTATTCTTGCCATAGCTTCCGTTATTTGAGTGATTGAAGGAATTTGTGGGTACTTTTTGGTGGGTTTTGATCTGTGAAGGGTACGCAAGCTATCCCATAAACTAATTTGAGAATTTTTTTAGGATTGAAATGAGACAAATTAATTGATTAAATGTTCAATTAATTACAATTAATTGCATATTCAATCGATTAATTTCAAAGAAAAAACATCTAACACATATTCAACATTAATTAATCGATTAGATGTTCGATTAATTAACACTAATTGAATAGTCAATCGATTAATTTTCAAGAAAAATAACATTTAACACATATTCAATATCCATTAATCGATTAGATGTTCGATTAATTAACATTAATCGAATATTTAATTGATTATTCTTAAAGTAAAACAACTTTTAAAAACATTTTTCCCATGGTAAATGGTGTTGAATATGTTACATATAACAAGTTTCCCATGGCCATGCATTTTTATTCAAAGCATAAAGCATGATAGCATGTCACTAACGAAAGAAAGTTTAATGTAATTACATATAATGTATTAGCATATATCTTGTATATTTAAGTGGCAATGTTTGCTACTATGGTTCCCCAGAAACTTACCCTCTCATAACCAACTAATATAGGTCAATTATGATGAGAAACATATGCATGGAGAAGAGCTAAATAATGGAAGAAGGCAAGTGGCAATTATTCATTTTAGCATGAATTGTATAATTTGACAACTATATTTATGTTATGTAATATGCCATTAGATGTAAAGAAAATGTATAAAATAATGATGGCATAACCCTACAATGTCTATATTTCCATGAGAAACCAAGTTGAGGGTTTATGAATATTAGATTAATTTATGAGAATTAAAAGAAGAAAGTGAAATGGTAAGAATGTAGGTCCTAAAATAGTCATGCTTTGACACTAGTTTGACCTAGCAAATGAAGGAATTAATTCACTAAATTTTATGAACATGTATTACATATCTAGAGATTTAAATGCATAGGTAACACACTTCATTTGGATATGTATAACAAGAGAAATGAATTTTCAAAGTTAAGAGATAGAATCTAGAACTTCTAGAATTTACCATATGAATAGTAAACTCTACCGATTTAACTGGATCAAATGGGCTAGTAAATGTTCAATTTCCAATTTTTTCCTTAAAAATGAATGAAATAGCTTTCACTAGAGCATTGAACCAGCTCCATACGATTTTTATAGAATTAGTTATGAATTTTCAAAGATTGATTGGCAATTTGACATTTACCAAATGAACAATACCCAATTATTAAATTTAATATTGTTAAGTTTTGGACCAAAGTAATGCTTCCGCTAGTTAAATACACTTTAAAAATGAACATGATCTTGGATATAGTAAGATAAAGATAAATAGACTCAGTAGTTTCTTGGGAATTAATATTAAGTGATAGAAAATGAGTTAGGTAGTTATAGGGAACTAGAATGATGAGAGACAAGTATAATCCTGGTAATGTTAATAGCTACTCAGTTTTAGGGTTAGGTTGAGAGGCTCATGAGTAAGGGATACGATGTATGAAAGTTCTGGCCTCCTAATTTTTCTTAGGAATTGGGAACTAGTCCTTCAAATTAGAGTTGACATTGCTCCAAATAAAGAAAGATACCCTATCCGTGTAGAAAGGGGATGCAATTAAGATGGAGTTGACATTACTTTGATAGAAGAATATGTCCTCTATTAAGAACAAAGAGAATACAACCAAAGTATGTCAAGCATAGTTAATTTTACCTAATAAAGTGTGATTGACCAAGAATAAAGTTTAGGGATAGAGCTTAATAGAGTACTAAGCATGTAAGAAAGAATATACTGGTATAAGTCCTCTCCCTATAATTTTATGAACAAGAAGATCATTTTACAGCTGGCTCTACAGACAAATAGATCGGCTCTCTTTTGTGGGGATAAGATGTTTGAATTTTATACTACATATGAAATAGCAAGTGAGAGCTTTTACTCCTTGCATTAAATGATAGGCACTATGTTATGTTTGAGAAAATATGTTAAAGCTTCGAGTGATAGATCTATGTAAGCTCCGAGTACTAGAGCTATGCATATTAAGGGAAGGAATGTTTGAACCCTAATGTTAGAACTATGCATTCATGAGAAGGTATGCAGTCTTGCAACATGTTGGCTAGGCATTATAAATGTTAGAGTATGTGTTGCTACTTAGTAGTAAAGTAAAGAAAAGAACAACCGTAAAAGTCCTTTCTCTATACTAATTATAATTGTTAGAGACTGTAAGAGTAGCTGGAGGAGGAGAAATCTGTAAGACTCATATTGTAAATTGAGTAAAGTATAGTATGAGGCCTAAAACAAATCTAAAATGATAGATAGGTAGTTGCCTAAAGAATTTATAAGGCCTAAGAGAATGGTATTGGTTTATGAGAATAAATCAGAATCATTCGGTGTATCTGGAGGCAGCAATTAGATACTGCACAAATGATGAGAATGAAGGCAACAACCTCACTGAAGTTTATTAGCTAGAGAATTGGTACAAGATATGGCTAAGCCAACTAGTGCGATACACTAACATATAAATAATTAGTTTTAGGAATACTTAGAAATAGATCCTCTGTGCAATAATTTAGAGTAGATCTACATTACGAAAGACTTCATTATCCTAGTCCTTTTCCAAACTAAAGTAGTAGAGGCTAGACTGGGGCTTGTTGTCATATCCCCAATTTATTTATCTGATGTATATGTAGAGTTTATTAGTAATAGACATGAGATTCTTGAAATAAACTGTATAAGATTGAGGAAGGAAAGAGATGGATTATTAACTAAGGAAAGTTCAGGGACCTAAGTAAAAACTAGAAAAGGTTGAAGGCCAAAAGTGAAAGTAGAAACAAAAGTTGGGCCAAAAGTGGTAATTATCAAAAGTTTAGGGACTCAAATATAATTAATCAAAAGTTCAGGGACAAAAATGTAATTATGAGAAAGTTGAACCAGAAAAGGTCCAAAAATACCTAGAATCATATTAGTCCCAAATTTTACCAGTAGATAGATAAAATTATCCTAATCAGTTTAACGCACCACAGAATTTTGATTTGAGGTCCCGATTAATTGATATAAATTTCTAAAGTCAGGAAGAATTATTACAGTATTTTTCAGACCTTAGAATTAGATGAAACTTTATAGTAAATTCCTATATTTAATATAAGAATTTATAAAATTAACAGAGTCAGAAAAGGAATCCTGTAGAATTCTTACAGGAATTTATAGTGGAATAAAATACCCGATAAATATTGTCGGGAGAGGTTTCTTGGGATTTGTGCCATAAAGGTAATGGACTAATATTAAGGCCCAAATGGCATCCTAAGAGGCCCAATAAGATGGTTAGACAGTTAAGTAAGCCAGAATCTAAAGTAACCCCAGAAAAGTGTGAAATTACAAAAATGCCCCTATATGGCCAGATTATACCAGTAATGGATAGAGGGCATTTTAGTCAATCTGGACAGGACAAGAACGTCCAAGCTAGTTAAGTAATTGGTTGTTGAATCAAGTTGATATTCTTAACTTTGCCATGGTTGAACTAGTTCGGTTTGCACTATTTATGATGGAAGGAAATGGAATTTCAATGATTTAAGGATTCCATTGCATTTATATGATGATTTTGTGTAGGATTGGATAGGTTTTGAACCTTGAAAATATTGAAATTCTAAGATTTTAGTTTTTAAAATTATCCCCTGTTACTGTTCACTCGTATGAACAGTGATTAGAATTTCATGATTTTGATGCTTCCAATAGTTTTAAAATGAAAAGTTGTGTGAGATAAAGTGGAGAAGTAAGTATGGGAAGCATTATAATCAAAATGAGAATTTTTGAAGGAATTATGCACATGTTTTCAGTTCTGTCCAGTAGGCCATGAAAGAGCTAGAATTTCATGATTCTAAGCTCATAAATGGATTCAAAAGATAAAATTGTGTAAGGTAAAGTCAAGCATCAATTGATTCAAAGGCCAAGTCCATTAGTTGAGATTAAGGAAAGTTAGTGTAGTTAAATGAGCTTAATATTCAAGAGAAAGTTATGTTAGTTAAAGTGAGTTTAATGCTCAAGGAAGTTAGATTGTGATGGATAAATGATTATGTGATGTTAGGAATTGATTGGTATGCTAAGTATATTTTTTAGAATTTTGATTTGAGATCCCAAAAAATTATTAATTTGTGAAGTCTAGAAATTATTACACGGTCTTCTAGGTTTCAAAAAATTATGAAATTTTGTAGGATATTCATTTAATAGTAGAATGATTTTTGAAAAAATTTGGGACCCTTAAAAGATATTTATACAATTTATTCCAAATATTAAGGTATGTTAGGGTACCCGATAAAGGAAATGCCTTAGGAAGTGTGCAAATAATGTGTTGGACTCAAAGAGAGCCCAAAATGGTGTTATGTGCAGGCCCAAGAGGTTAAGGAATTTATCATGTGGCCCAATGAATTATCTAGCATATTTTATGAATTTTTAAAGAGAAAAACCAAATATATATCAAGAATATGTGAGATGTCCTTGTTAGACCCACCTCATGTCCAAATGGCACCATGTGTAACGGTGAAGGAAAGATTTTAGCAAGTGATTTTATCCTTTATTTTGATTAGAGGTTAAGTAAAAAATGAGAGCAATTTTGGACTATTAGATTAAATAGTGTTGTAATCAATTTATCCATTCATGATTAGATTATCACAAGAAATTATAATGATTATATGAGTTTTAAGTTGAAGAAGAAATGAAAAGTATAAATTTATATGCTTAAGGACCTGAACATTATTTTCATGAAAGTTTAATATAAAGAATTCAAGGGACCTAAATGGAGTTTATAAATTTGGAAGTTAAATTAGAATTTAAAAATGTATAGAAAGAAACTAAAATGATATTACAAAAAGTGTAGTAAGGGTCTAAAATGGAATTTGATAAATTCAGGGATAAAAGTGTAATTTGTCATATTCAGGGGCAAAATTATAATTATGAGTAAGTTGAGGCAGAAATGACCCAAACCTGCCCAAAAATGTTACAGCTCCAAATTTTACTAGTAAATAGAGAATGATAATTGGGCTAAGAATATTTTTCAGAATTCTGATTTGAGGTCCACAAAAATTAATATTAATTTGTAAAGTCTAGAAATTATTACATGGTCTTCTGGGTTTCAGAAAATTATGAAACTTTACAAGAAATTCATTTAATAGTAGAATGAATTTTGAAAAATGTTAGGACCCTTGAAAGATATTTATACAATTTATTCCAAATATTAAGGTATGTTAGGGTACTCGGTAAAGGAAATGCCTTGGGAAGTGTGTAAATAATGTGTTGGACTTAAAGAGAGCCAAAAATGGTGACATGTGCAGGCCCAAGAGGTCAGGGAATTTATCATGTGGCCCAATGAATTATCTAGCATATTTTATGAATTTTTAAAGAGAAAAACCAAATATATATCAAGAATATGTGAGGTGTCCTTGTTGGACCCACCACATGTCCAAATGGCACCATGGGCAATAGGGAAGGAAGGAGTTTAGCATGTGATTTTATCCTTTATTTTGCTCAGAGGTTAAGTGAAAAATGAGAGCAATTTTAGACCATTAGATTAAACAGTGTTGTAATCAATTTATCCATTCATGACCTTGGATTTTTGCCTATAGATGCCCCTCTATTTCTCTTCATTTTGGCATGAAACAAGAGAGTTATGGGGAGGAGCTGCCAAAATGAAAACCTAAGCAAGAAGAAGAAGCAATTCAAGGGCTAATCAAGTAAATATTTAAGGTAATTTCTTTCTCCTATCTTTGAACTATGTAATAGGAAGATTGCTCTTGGTTTAAAGAGGTTTTAATGGCAATTCTTTCCTAAGTATAGCTACTGTACATGCTGCCCTAGTGCAGAAGGAATATAAATTTTATGTTATATATAGCTTAGATAAGCTTAAACAAGCTAGAATCAAGTAGTATTGGCTTGAAATTCAAGTATGCATTCAATTAGGGATGCATGTTATTGGCTGCCATTGTATGAATCATTGTTCATATATGATTATTTTATGATTTTTATGCTTCTAATTAGTTTAAAATGAAAAATTGTGTGGGGTAAAGTAGAGAAACAAGTATTAGAAGCATTGGAATCAAAATTACAATTCTTGGATATTTAAGTGGTAATATTTACTACTAAAATTCCCTAGAATCTTACCCTCCCACAACCAACGAATATAGATCAATTATGATGAGAAACATATGTATGAAGAAGAGCTAAAGAATGGAAAAAGGCAAGTGGCAATTATTCATTTTAGCATGAATTGTATAATTTGCCAACTATGAATATGCCATTAGATATAAAGAAAATGTATGAAATAATGATGGCATGACCCTACAATGTCTATATTTGCATGAGAAACCAAGTTGAGGATTTATGAATGTTGGATTAATTTATGAGAATTAAAAGAAGAAAGTGAAATGGTAAAAACGTAGGTCCTTGAATAGTCATACTTTGACTCCAGTTTGGCCTAGTAAATGAAAGAATTAATTCATAAACTTTTATGAGCCCGTAATACACATTGAGAGATTTAAATGCATATGTAACACGCTTTATTTGGATATATATATCAAGAGAAATGAATTTTCAAAATTAAGAGACATTATCTAGAACTTCTAGAATTACATGTGAATAGTAAACTTTGCAGATTTAAGTGGATCAAATGGGCTAGTAAATGTTCAATTTCATATTTTTTTTTCTTTAAAAAGGAATGAAATATCTTTCTTTAGAACTTTGAACCATCTCCATAGTTGATTTTTCTAGAATTAGTTATGAATTTTCAAAGTTGGACTACCAATCTAGAATTTACTAAATGGACAGTACCCGATAATTAAATTTAAATTTTAAATTTTTGGGCCGAAGTAAGCTTCTCGTAGTTAAATACGCTTCTGAATATGTACTTTGAGGGTTTAAAAGTAGGATATGACAATCAACGTGCTTTGTCTGGGAGTGAAGTACGGGATTCTTTGACAAACTGATTGTGCTTGTGTTGTCACCGAGAATTGAAATCTCATTCAAATGTATTCTTAGATCTTACAGTTGTTATTGGAGCCATAGTACCTGTGCACAACAAATCCGAAAAGCTACATACTCAGCTTCTGTTGATTAGATAGCCACCCTGTACTGTTTCTTACTGAATCATGAGACTAAATAGTCACCAAGGAATTCACATTGTCCACTAGTGTTTTTCTTATCTATTTTGTATCCTCTATGATTAGGGCCTGAGTATGCTATCAAGTATTATGCTCCTCAAACCATATCCTAATGTCAATGGTTCTAACGAGATATTTGAATATCCTCTTTATAGTTTTAGCATGTGATTCCTTGGAACAGCTTCATATCTTGCACATATCCCCACACTGAATTGTATGTCTGGTCTATTTATGATGAGGTATAGAAGAGATCCAATCATTCCATGATATTTTGTAATGTTGAAATCTTTTTCCTTCTTATCCCTATCTAGCATTGTATTTGTACTTGTCATATCCTAATTTTTCCCTATTCATATAGTACTGATAGTGGAAAGAGGTTTGGAAAGGATTATGATGAAGATTAGAAGAAATAATAAAGGTTTGACGATTCTTTAAAGAAGAGAAGGACTAAAATGAAAAGTAGAAAGGGTTAAAGGCAAAAAGTGAAAGTAGAAACAAAAGTTGGGCCCTTAAGTGTAATTATGGAAAAGTTGAGCCAAAATAGGCCAAAAATGCCGGAATCAAATCGGACTCAAATTTTACAAATAGATAGACAAAATTATTCCGGTCAGTTTAACGCAACACAGAATTTTGATTTGAGATCCCGATTAATTGATATAAATTCCTGAAGTCAGAAGAATTATTACAGAATTTTCAGACATCAGAATCAGATGAAACTTTATAGGAAATTCCTATATTTAATGTAATAATTTATGAAATTGACAGAGTCAGAAAAAGAATCCTGCAGAAATATTACGGGACTTTACGGTGAAATGAAATACCCAATAAATAAGATTGGGTGAGGTTTATTAGGATTTGTGTCATAAAGGACATAAAGGCAATGAGCCTAAATCAAGACCCAAATGGCGCCATATTAGGCCCAATGTGATGACTGGACAGTTAAGTGGGCCAAAGTCCAAAGCAGTCCAAGAAAAGTGTGAAATTACGGAAATGACCCTAGATGCCCATACTGTACCAATGAGGGGTAAAGGACCTTCTGGTCATTCTGGATATGCCAAAAGTGTGTAAGATAGTATAAAGATGATTAATTAGAGTCATTAAATACTTTGATGATATTTGAAAAGATGATAATGCCCTTTGAGGAATTAAAGTAAAATCGGACACCGATAAAGGGTTAAAGGAAATATAGGGAATTTTTATCAAGACTTCTGGGTCTCAAAAAATTATGAGACTTTACAGGGAATTCATTTCATATTAGAATAATTAAAAGAGATGTCTAGCATTTATTTCAAGAGTTAAGTAGAGCTGTACTAGATAATAATAAAGATATTATTATACTGTGTATAGGCTCTAACATATGAAAAGAAGAGACCTTAGAGACAAAGCTAAGAGCTAGAGGAAGGCTATATGCCAGATAGTAAACTAATCCTAAACTTGTATGCATTGAATGTTATGCTTGATGTGCTATGGCTTTGTTAAAATGTGCTATACATGTGCTTAAGTATGAAGCTCTGTTTCTATGATTACTTTGGCCAATTGTATTTGATATGGAATATGGAAGCATGCACATTAGACAATGTTAACACTTTCACAAGCAAGCACAAGTATTCACATTAATGCATGCACTACTTAGTACTGTTTGCTACTGAGATTTCCTCAGAAATCTCACCCGTTCCATATCAATCCAATTACAGCAGGTCTTCTCAAGATGGAGGAGATAAAGATGCATGAATAGATGTTAATTACTTAGCATGATTGATATGTAATTCATGTATGTATAATTGCTGAAAGTTGTTACTATGAACAGTAACTCGTGATGGAGGCAGTGAAATTTGAGCTGTAATTATGAATAGTAAATGATTGAATAAATGTATGATATTTTTCCAGTAAATAGTAGACATGCCAATCTTCAATTTGATATATAGAACTTCTTATTTGGATTTCTACATACAAAGATATGATTTATCAAAGTTGGGACCAGAATGCTAGAATCAGGGACAGGACGCTGGAGGAACAGTGATTTTGGAATGTTGACCAAAGTTGACCTGGTCAAGTCGTGGTCAACTAGTCATTTTTTCCTGAAATAGAATTATGTTAGCTTTGTGTATCAATTTGAACCACTCCATTTTAATTTTTCTAGAATTAGTTATGATTTTTTGAAATCAGGTCACTCCTTTGGAATTTGTACAATGAACAGTACTCACTAAGAGTAAAATTCAAGATTGAGTAATTTGACTTCAACAGCCTTAGAAGTGGTTCCAAATACTATCGTTTGGTCCCTAAGACGTAAGAAAATAAGTATGTTACAGCCAATATATGCCCTGATGAAGTATCAAAAGGTGTGAAATGACATTTATGTAAGGAATTGGAAGACACGCAGCAGAAATTAACTTAAAAAAATTTTCCATTCCCTGCCAGGATCTACCGTATGTGTTTAAGTCAAGTGGAAAGAAGTATTACCCTCAGTATTCAGTCATGACTTTCTCAGCTTCTGGTTGCGACATCTACAACTTCTCTCTGCGGCTCATGATCTCTTTTCGATCGCAAGAAGTCGATGACTCAGGTCGACTTCCTCTACTGGTATCCACACGAACAACGTTCTAACCATGAACAACGTGCTAGCGCCTTCCCTCCAAGGCTTACTCAAGAATTCATCCTCTCTGTCTCTATTTCAGCAGTTTCTTATCTGCAAACCTTTTGTGGATTCCCGTTCATGCTTTTTCTGTACCAACCGTAGCTCCTAAATATTAGATATATAGGATGCTATGCGTGTTACAACAGACTTAAATTTTTGGAATTAATCTTATATTAATTCTACAATTAATACAATATCATATATTGTATAATTTGATAAGAAACTAATTAAATAAATAGTGTCTGTATTAAATTTGTCCAACAGATTTAATTTACCCATTTATTTAATTTAAAATAAAGATAAGATGGAATTACATTTGATTTATTCTCATAAATCAAATTTGAGATATCATATCAATTTGATTTTTTAATTCAAATGTGATAGAGATTTAATTTTATCCTTATAAATTAAATCTTGTAAATATATCTTATATGAGATATCATATCAATTTGAATTTCAAATTCAAACGTGATAGAGATTTAATTTATCCTTATAAATTAAATCTTATAAATATCTCTTATATATAATATATTTATACGAATTTATATACATACGAATATAAATATAAATAAATATATACATCCACCCTGGATCATTTATTGAATCTGGACATATCTTAGATTCAATGAATCTAGACATCATAGCTCGTGTTGGGCTATTTTGTGTGTAACCCTGTAGGCCCATATGAAGTTGGCAGTAGGCCATTTACTATACTGACTCACAAGTCGCAAGCGATCTCTAGCAAGGCATCACAACTACCCAAATCATATGAGGATCGATGAACGATGTAACCTTTTAAACAACCATATCATGTCCCTTTTGTCACACGATATTTTGGTCATGGATGAGGCGTGGAGAATGTCATCCTCCTATTCCTGACTGTTATTTTCTCAATCCCTGAGTAGTCTGACTATAGAAATAGAACTACCTTTCCATTATAGTATGGCCATATGTTTCTCAAACTCACTCATCGAGGGGCCTAGTAATATCTCTCTACGAATATGAGGGACAAATTCCATCTTGACCATTCACATTCCTCCGCATGAAAAACCACTAAGCCCGAACATAGTCTTTATGATCACTCGGTCAAAAGTGACTTTTGACTAGGTCAAAGCTGAGCGTTTGTCATGTAGGAATCCATGATGATCTCAGGTCAAAGGGCATAGTGACATGGTTTGTATATGAGAGAAGCTTATGACTTAACCTATGCGGCTCTCTCATAGCGGGTCGGTCCAACACCTTGTACTCTTACATGTGCTTATGACTTTGATTTATATCTCTATATATCTTCAAAGTCATACTGGTCTTATTTCATCTTTGCTCCCGCACAGATGACCGACTAGGGACATTTAGGATAAGATCATGAGTTTATCCAATGATGGTCATCACAGTAAACATGCAAATAATATGATAACACAATTAATAAATTCATAAATCAACAATGTTCATAAGACAATGATTGGCCCATAGGGCACAATTTCCAATAATTTATGCCCTTAGGATTAATATAGTGCAAGAAAGTGCAATAAGGGTATTTTGGTCATTTCTCAAGGGATGGTTGGCAGATAAATATTTAGTCTAACAATATCAATGGTAGGAAAAACCTAAACACTAGTTTTCATGACATAATACATATTCTGGAATATTATAAAAATTGGGAACATAAAACAGTCCGGTTCTTGTGAAACTGCTTAGATCGGTACTGGACTAGATTGTAATTTTTCCTATCAGTATTTATACTTTTCTTCAGCCAAACACAGCCCTAAATGATGTCATGGATGATATCATTAATGAGGCTTCTAGGGCAAGTTTGATGGAAGGTGGATTATGGAACATTATATCAAATAGTAACCAAACTAATTTTGGCCTTCCATTTCCACCCAATTTTATCTATAAATACTCATCAATTCTAGAACTGTTTGGTAGCTTAGAAGCCTTGGGGAACCTCTACCAAAATTCACTTTGAAGGAAGAAAGAAGCATACACTTTGGAGCAACAAGAAAGGTAACTAGTTCCTTTGATCTTGGACTTTGTTCTAGCAAGTTTGTTCTTAGTTTTAAGAGGTTTCTATGGCACTTTCCCTTTGACATTGCTGCTGGTCATGCTGTTCATATGTGGTGGGAATATGAATTTTATGTTATGAATAGTTTAGACAAGTTTAAACAAGATAGAATCAAGTGGTATTAGCTTGGAAATTCAAGTATGCATGTAAGGTTTTGTGTTCTTGGCTTCCACTGTATGAATCACTATTCATATGTAAGAATTCCATAATTTTGATGCTTCCAATGGGTTTAAAATGGAAAATTGTGTGGGGATAAAGTAGTGAAACAAGTAGTAGAAGCATTGGAATCAAAATGAGAATTTTTGGAAAACAAAGGGAAATATTTTAGTTTTGTATAGTAGCCAAGGATGTGGTTTGATTTTGGAAAATCTGATTTCATATTTGTATTCTACATGAAAAATTATGTGGAAATGAACAATGAGAATTTATTTATAAGGATGGAAGCATAAGTCATAAAGTAGACAAAGAATGGAATCTAGTTAGAACCTAGTTTTGGAATTGTTTTGAAGTTGAGTTGTAACTTCATGTTACTTTGTAATGGCTAGGTTTTGACATTTATGAGGGAAGAAGACCATCTCAAGAAGATTTTGTCAAGGATAACTTAAGAGGTAGCAAGAATACCAAACTATAATATTATGTTTGTTTGATTAGATACTTGATTGTTATTTGTGATGTTTGGTTGAGCTTAAAATTATACTATAATGATGATGATGAAGTTTGAATGATTGTAACTCCTTGTAACTAATGTCATGACAATATGCATGTTAGAGTTTGCTTATGTATGAACATGAAGTAACTCCCATTTCATGATAACGTGTTAATCATTTAATCAATCATGCATGATATTATAGTTTGTATGACTCGCTATTGAGATTTCTATGAAATCTCATTCTTTCCATATGCATAACCATATTATAGGTGCTAGAACCCCCCAAGGAAAAGGTTAAATATGGATGTTTGAATTTGTGTAATAAGTTATGCTTACTACATGGCACTATGAGATGACTTGATGGGATACCTAGCATGTTATAGTGTGTTTGTATTATGAGGTAGTAAACTTATGATGGTCATTATGATGACTTAACCAATGAGTTTGGATGTGAAATTTGGCATGAAAAATCCAAGATATAGAGATTTAAATGGACACAAAAAAGTCTCAATTGGTTAAGTTTTTGATTTAATATGATTTTTCTAAGTTGGAGATAGAATCTGAAATTGAGATAAAGTGAGCGACTGGAGGTAGTGACGTTCAATTGCTAATTTCATATAGTAAAAAAAATAATTTTTCTACAAAATTTTATGGACATAAAGAAAACATCTAAGCAAAGAGAATTTTCCATAGGTAACACGTTTCATTTGGACACGTAAGCACAGAGAAATGAATTTTTGAATTTAAGCCAAAGAAGCTGGAATAGATTCCATTAGAAATTGGAACCACTCCATTTTGATTTTTCTATATTTAATTATGAATTTTCAAAGTTAGGGTTGTATTTTGGATTACCAAATGAATAGTACCCCGATAAGCATTTTCTTGAGAATTCAAATTTCTAAAGCAAAGAGATATGTAATTGGTTAAAGTTACTCCAAATTGAGTGTTACTGAGGTTAAAAATAAGGATACGACATTACACTGGTGTAAAATATGCTTTTTAAAGCCCATTTTTAAACCGGTCTTGTGGAGATAGTTTAAAAAATGACTGGTGGCATTTTTGTAAATAAAATGAAATTGTTACACTGAATGTACCTTCTCAGACCGTTCATTTCACTTCTTCGGTTCCCAATATTTGTACACATAATGACAGAAGGCCAATTGTATTATTCGATATTCTTTTCTGAAACCATTCTTATTCCTCAACCATATGTATACCATTCTTATAATTAGTACTTTTTGTCTCATCACTTTATCTCTATTTTATTTTCTTGTCTTCTATCTGAACCCTCTAATAGCTTCTTCCTCATGAGCACATCCTTCTCTATCATACAAAAGAAACAAAAATGAATTTGAAGACAAACATCCTGACCCTCACCCTGTAGTTCCTTCTCATCCTCCCATGGTTGTCACTCTGATGGAGTGCCTTGAAAAACTCATCATGCACTTTAATGGCCTGGAGGACTCAGTGGAAGAACTAACACATAAAGTTAATATACTGAAAGATAGTTTTAGAGCTTTCCGCTCATAAGTTTGCCGCCATCAATATCATGATAGCTTGTATAATCATGTTGATCCTACCGACTCTGATAAATCCCAAACCTTCGAGTCTGATAAGGAGTGAAAGCCTACAACCTTTATCTGCTCCTTATATTTTATTTTTTATATATAATGAAAGAAAAGAGTGAATATATTATATATTTTGATAGATATTATTTTAGAAATTTCATACTTTTGATGTAAAATTATTAGGAAAGCTGAATGAATGAAGTTTCTTGTTCTGATAACATAGTATTCTTTTATTTTTCAAAACAAAAAAAATGCAACAGATTGAAATGGACATGTCAATGTAAGGTGTAAAATATAATGTCTGGTTTAGAAAAAGTTATTTCTACACCGGTCTTCTATTTCATCCAGTGTAGATTTATGCAATTTATAATATTTTACACTGGTGTAAAAGTGACCAGTGTAAAATATAATGTCAGGTTAGAAAAAGTTATTTCTACACCAGTGTTGCATTTTATCTGGTGCAGATTTGCTTACAAAATATTCTTTATTTTATTTGAAAGCCCCTTCGCGCCTCCTATATGTCTATTTTACTTGTTTTCATGTTTAAGTCTTCTTGACCCTTCACAGCTGGGTGAGTTTTCTTTTGAACTCCTTATCTTGAGAATTGAAGATTTATGCACTACTGGCAATCACTTTTGCTGCTATTTATGCTGGATTCATTGATGTCATTTAATTGTTTCATTTGGTGAGTTCTTCCACTTGTGCATGATATTTATCTCCCATAATTAGCTACAACCTATGTTATTTTTCTAGGTTTTTAGTCTTCCACAAATATGGATCGTAGTTAGATAAATGCTAAACGAACAAGTATTAAGTATGTTGAGGGGGTGAAGGATTTTTTGGATTTTGCTAGACAAAATAGTGATAATGACAATGAAAGATTTTATTACCCTTACATAAGTTGTTTGAATGAGAGGAAACAAAGTCCTGCAGATATGTACACTTATCTAATTTGTGAAGGGTTTTGCTTGAGTTACATAGTATGGGTATGGAATGGTGAAAATATATAAAGATCAAGTGCATCTAAACAGTTAGAATAAGCCTTTGATGATGCTATGGATACTGATGATCAGGTAAAGGACATGATTCGTGATGTTGGAGAAGATGCTTTTATGCTGTCACATGTATGTGGTAATATGTGCAATGATGTAGAAAAACCTCTATACCCAGGGTGGAAAAAATATAACATGTTGAATGCGGTGTTGAGATTGGTAAGTGTGAAAGCACGGCATGGGTGGAGTGATAGAGGTTTCTCATAATTGCTAGAGTTGTTGCAAGACATATTTCTAGAAGAAAATGTGTTACTGATAGGATGCAATTTATATATGGTTTTTTAACATTTTTAAGGGTTTTATGGGAAATTTACCATTCATTTTATGCCTATAATTGTGCTTTTGTGTTAATACATGTTTTGCATAGCAATTGCTAATTAAAGGGTTAAATGGTAAATTAACTCTTCTAAACTACATTTATGTTGTTCTTTAATTAGTTGGACTTTTACAGTCACAACCTGAGTAATGGCTAGTTGCGACTCATATTCTCTGTGAACTTTAGTCGTGACCATATCAACTTACTAGTCACGACTTGATAGCTCTGTGTTCTTTAGTCGTGACCATAGGTCATCCTCTATCACGACCTAATAGCTCTATAACTCCTAGTCGCGGCCAATAGTCTTTACTTGTCACGACCAAAATGCCTATATGAATCTTTGTTGCACCCCGTGACTTAACTTCGCTAGAACATCTAGTCGTGACCTAAACTGCTTCACATCACGACCTAAGCATAACTTTTTCTAAACATTCTCTTCTTATGTTCCTAACTTTGATGAGCTTGGGTCAATTGAAACTCATTCATATTTATCTACTATAATCACATTAAATAGGGAACATATTTACATAGATGTTCAACTAACTATCATTTCATTATATCACATCAAACTCATATTTCATATCACCATAAAATTTATACATATATTACATACATGTCTACTACATATTTGGGCTACATCGAAACTATCATACATCTATATAATTGCTTTACACTATTTACAAATTTACATTACCCCTAATCTCTTTTTACATTCTTTTATAGGGAATAGTGAACTATAAATATTTTTACATACAGAAGTGCCACCCCTGTATATCAATTGGTAGACTATTTGCCAAAAACTCCCTTAACTCTACGTGCCATGTAAGGGTATATGGTAGTATCTGACTTACTATCTCATGCCAATCTTCTAGAGTGTAAACCCGATTCAGGTCAATGCCTCTATTATATATCAGCCTATCAACCCTGCTATGTGATAAGACACATTTTGTATATGTTTTTGTGACATTTTTAAGAGCTTTATAACAATTTTACCATCCATTTTGTGCCTTAAATTATACTTTTATGGTAATACATGATTGTGCATAACAATATGCTAATTAAAGGGTAAAATGGTAAATTAACTCTTCCAAACTGTATAAATTCTATTATTTACTGATTTAGACTTTTACAATGAGTTTTTATCCTGGATTACAGGTATTTTAGAAGAGAGCAAGGACCAAGAAAGAAATCACAAGTCAATGAAAGTGAAACCACGCTCCTGCATATTTTAGTCGCGACCAACGAGTCCGCCGGTCACGACCTTGATTCTTCTGGAATTCTCCCTGTGTTTATAGGTCATGACCAAACCATGGATCTTGTCATGACTAAAATGCAAAATTACTGAAACTATATGTTTTGAATTAGGTTATGCAGAAATAAAAGGGGAAGAAGGCTGCTGTCAAATAGGAGGCTGATTTTTGACCTGATTAGGCTAAGAAGCAATACTCTCATGCTCTTTGATTATCTTCTCCACCTTTGCCATCATTTTACTCCTGTCCATAGATTTCTCTACCTTTCTATACTATCAATCTACCATCTTCTCACTATTTCTCCATGGCATCTCAAATGAACAATAATTTCAGTGCAGCAGTAGTCGTGAGAGGCTAAACCTTAGTCTGTTGGTGATGAAAAAGATATCTTGATCTCATGGACTCAAATGGGGAGTTTCTTCTGTTCTAATTTGCATCTTCTCATTTTGTGATTGCTGTTAGATATAGGGTTTTCATCTTATGAGCAAGTTTTGAATATCGATTGATCATTCTCATATTAACTTTGTAATTGAATTTGGATTCATTGAATGTTTGTTTTTAATAGAATATTTCAATTTTAATTTTAAGAGAGTGGGTTAATGTCAATGATCGTTGTTAATTAATTCATTGTTTGAAATATAGGGTTTTCAATCGATGACCATTCGAGGGCATTTTTATCATCTAAATTCGATTTACATGCAAAGTGGTTTATGACAGTTCACTAATAGTTTTTCAAAATAGCTTTGATCAAAGGGGTTTAAGGAAAATTAGGGTTATGGATTCAATCGATCGATTGAGGTTTTCT
The DNA here is from genome assembly GCA_037074615.1 of Leucaena leucocephala. NCBI lineage: Eukaryota > Viridiplantae > Streptophyta > Magnoliopsida > Fabales > Fabaceae > Leucaena > Leucaena leucocephala. The sequence goes on from CM073519.1 coordinate 19,081,699, forward strand.
TTAAGACTTAGTGATTTATAAACTCCAATTTTAAATATGAGAACAAGGATAAATACGTTTTCATCATCAAGAGTCTTTCATAAGATATTTCTCAACAAACCAACTTGTTTTCATCATAAACAAAAATCCAAAAATATTTATCTTTCTGCACCCTATTTTTATCATATCAATCTCTAAAAATCCCAAAACCATTTTATCCCTGCTCAGGTTTTCATTGATTTTGATATCCAATCTACTAGGTTTTCACATAAAAGGATTCGCGAGAAGAATGATAGGGTTGTGCCTTATACTATATTATATTGGGTATAATAAACTTTATTTTGATGGATCAGACCATGACAATCTGACTGCTTCAATGGCGCCATTGCCGGGGAGCCAAGCAATTAGTTCCTTAGTAATTGATTGTCAATTTCATTAGCTACCTAAGGCATTTTTCTTGTTTTTGTTTGCATATTAGTTTTTTAGTAGTCTTTTAAAATTTCATTACATTATGCACTTTTCTGAGTTTCTACAAATCAGTCTCTGTGACTATGAGTCATGACCTAAACTCACTTGCGTCGCGATAATTACTCTATGGGAATGTGAGTCGTGACCTAACACCAATTGTGTCATGACCTGATTGCTTCCCTATGAAATTTGACTACTCTATAAAAACCAGTCGCGGCATTTAAAACCTTCCTTCGTGACTACTTTCTCTGTGATATTGAGTCGCGACTAAAACCGCTTTAGTCGTAACTATTAAAAATTTTCTATTGTGCAACTTTTGTGACTGACTTTGACTGATTGCATTTATTAGTCTCTATCTGTTCTGCATTGCATGCATAAAAGAGATGAACCATTAGTTCCTTTTGAATCTAAAATTGAGAGAAGACTTAGGAAACTAAAGAGAGAGTTTAGAGAATTTAGAGAAGAAGCAAAATCTAGTTCCTCCTCTAGTATTCCATAGTCTAAAACTGAACTGAATATAGGTGATATTAATCATAATGGGCCTAATGGGCATAGAGAAAATGAAATACCAATGAACCCAGAAGGTAATAGAAGTGTGAGGGAAATTAATCATTCACATGTGAATTATGATCCTTATAGTTTCCATACTGAAGAAGCTAATTTTGAGATTAAAGGAGCTTTGATTGTAGCCTTACCTAAATTTTATAGTTTTATAGGAGAATGTCCACACAGACACTTACAAACCATGCATATGATTTGTTCGTCAATGAAACCTCCAATGAATGCACTGGATAATGTCTTAAGGTGGTGTTTTCATTTTACGTTGGAAGGAAAGGCTAAAGAGTGGCTATACAATTTGGCCACCCATTTCTCTACTCTTACATGGGATCAGCTGAAGTCGACGCATCTTGAACAGTTTTAACTAGTTTTAAAGACCACTCAAATGAAGAAGGAGATCACTAACATTCTGTAACAAGATGGAGAATCTTTACATGAGTATTGGACGAGGTTTCTTAACCTGTTGGCTCGATGCCCTCACCACAACATGACCAAGGCTGATTTAGTAGACATTTTCTTTGATGGTCTACTTTCTCATAATCAGGTTTCCTTGTATAATACAGTAAATGGATCCTTGAGAGATAAGATTCCACAAGCAAGTCAGAAGTTGTGCCATAAAATGGCCAATGAAGACCATCAGACAGGGGATCCAAGGAGAATGCCCACATCTTCTTTAGGTAATTCAAAAGAGATCTTAGCAAAAATAGCGGCTTTGGGAAACATAATGGAGAAGAGGATGAATTTGATTGAAAGATAGCTGCATTCTACAAAATAAGTTCATGCAGTGGATACCTCACAAGCCTTGGTTATAGGATGTGAATCATGTGGTTCTATGATGCATGCTACTAGTACATGTGAAAGATAGTATGAAGAAGTAGAAACAATGTGTAAAGGGAGAGACAATCAATACCAGAAGAGAGACCCATACTCCAACACATATAACCCTGGTTGGAGAGACCACCCAAACTTTAGGTGGGGTTGATAGGCTAAATCAATTCTAATGAGGTGGTGCTTCCTCAAGCAACTACTAAAATAATGCAAGGTCTACAGTTCCAACTCACCCTATGACCTTATTAACATCAAGGCCAGATGAGACTTCTCAATTTTTAAATAGTATGGCTGCATAGATGAACAACATAGATGGTAGAATGACCAATATAGACAACAAGCTCAAAGAGAATGATGGTCAATTCACCTCTATAGCTTTAATCTTTCAAAGTATGCAGAAGGATAATGCTGATGTGAAAATGAAAATTGAGGAGTTAAGTTCCAAGAATGCAAGTATAATAAGTCACTTAACTCAAGTCTCTAATATAGTGAGTAGCATTCAAGGAAAGAGCAATGGAAGCATACCTTCTAATACTGTCATCTATCCGAGGGGTCTGAAGCAATATCCCTCATAAGTGGTAGAAAGGTTCATTTTAAGGAAACTGATAAACCAGAGCAGGATGTGGAAGGAGCTAAATGTGAGAATTCATCTCTTTCACAAGTGCAAATTGGGAAATCTAAAAGTGCTAAAGAACAACAACTTATAATGAAGAAGCTAACCCAAGAGGAGAACTCATAAGCCCAAATTGAGATATAAGAGCTGCAAGAAGAAGCAGTAACAGTACCAAGTACAACCTACAAAGGAAAGCAACCTGAGGAGAAACTGTATTAGTTTAGAAAAAGAAAGAGAAGGATTATTAACTAAGGAAAATTTAGGGACCTAAACGTAAATTAAAAAATGTTGAAGGCAAAAAGTTAAAGTAGAAAAAAAATTGGGCCAAAAGGGGTAATTATCAAAAGTTTAGGGACCTAAATGTAAATAAGCAAAAAGTCAGGGACCTAAATGTAATTATGAGAAAGTTGAACTGAAAAAGGCTAAAAATTTCATGAAATCATATTAGACCCAAATTTTACCAATAGATAGACAAAGTTATATTGGTTAGTTTAAGGAGTCATAGAATTTTGATTTGAGGTCCCGATTAATTGATATAAATTCCTGAAGTCAGAATAAATTATTATAGTATTTTACAGACCTCAGAATCAGATCAAACCTTACAATAAATTCTTATATTTAATATAAGAATTTATAAAATTGACAGAGTCAGAAAAGGAATCCTGTAGAATTCTTACGGGATTTTACAGTGGAATAAAATACCCGATAAATATGGTCTGAAGAGATTCATTGGGATTTATGCCATAAAGGCAATAAGCCCATACTAGGGCCCAAATGGAACCACAATAGGCTCAATAAGGTGACTTGATAGTTAAGTGGGCTAGAGTCTAGAGCAGTCCAGGAAAAGTGTAAGATTACGAAAATACCCCTAGTTGACCATATTGTACTAGTGATAGATGGAGGTCATTTTTGATAGGCTAAAAATGTGTAATATAGTATAAATATGATTATTTAGAGCCAGTATATGCTCTGAGGCAGTACAAAGAGGGGTAAAATGACAATTATGCCCTTAAGCTTAATATAGTACAAGAAAGGATACCAAGGGTATATTGGTCATTTCCCAAGGGATGGATGTCAGATAAATACTCATTTTAACAATATCAATGGTATGAGGAACCTAGACACTAGTTTCCAGGATAGAATACATATCCTGGAATATTATAAAAATTAGGAACAGAAAACAGTCTAGTTTTTGTGAAACTGCTCCGATCGGTATCGGACTGGACTAGAATTTTTCTATCAGTATATTTTACTTTTTCTAGCCAAACATGGCCTTGTGTGATGTCATGCATGGTGTCAAAAGGCATGGGTTCTAGGGTAAGTTTGTTCAAGAATGAATATGGACCATTAGATCAAATAGTAACCAAATCAATCTTGACCATCCATTTCCACCTAAATTTATCTATAAATAGCCCCTCATTTCAGACCCCATTCGGCATGCTTGAGAACCATAGGAAAACTCTTGCAAAATTTCAATTCAACCAAGAAAGAAGCACACAACTTGAAGCAACAAGCAAGGTAATCATCTCCTTTGATCTTGAGTTTTATTCTAGTAAGCTAGCTCTTAATTTTAAGGGATTTTTGTGCTATATTTTCCTTGTGGTTGCTACTGGAAGTGCAATTCATATGTGGTTAGAATATGAGTTTTATGTTATGGATAGTTTATACAAGTATGAACAAGCTAGAATCAAATGATATAAGCTTGGAAATTCAAGTATGCTTGTAGTTAAAAGTTTGTGTTCATGGCTGTTACTGTATGTGACACTGTTCATATGTTGCAATTTCATGATTTTGATGCTTCCAATGAGTTTAAAATGGAAAATTATGTGAAGATGAAGTAGGAGAACAAGTATTGGAAGTATTGGAATCAAAATGTTAATTTTTGAAAATCAAGGGTTTCACTTCGGTTTGACACAACAGCTCATGTAATATTCAACTCAGCTAAGACAAGTTTTAGAGGATATAAACCAATAACCACTCAATATAGAAATTTAGGCCGAGTATCACATCTTTACTTTTAACCTCAATTATACTCCATTAGAAGTGATTGGAACCAATTACATGATCATTTACTTTAAAAACATTCATTTCCAAAAGAATTACTCTCAGGTATTGTTCACTATTACTGTTCATTTGGTAATTTTAGAACATCCACCCTAATTTGAAAATTCATAATTAATTTTAGAAAAATTGAAATAACGTGGTTCCAATTTTTAATGAAATCTCTTTCATAGATCTATGAGGAAAAAATATAAAACTGAGGTTTTCTTGTCCAAATGAAATCAGTTTATTGGATAAAAATCACTGTTCATTTGTTAAAATTTGAAAGTTCCAGTTTCTTTGTCTTAACTTCAAAAATTAATTTCTCTTTGGTTACTTATCCAAATGAACCGTGTTACCTATGGATTTGAAACTCTAGACGTACTATTTAAGATCATAAAATTTCATAGAAAAATTCGTTCATTTGATATATAAAAGCATTGCGTGAACATTGCTGCCTCTAAACGCTTACCTCATCTCAGTTCTAGATTTTAACTTCAAATTAGAAAAATCATAACAATTCGAATTCTTACCCAAATGAGGCTTTCTTGGTGTTCATTGAAAGATATGTATCTTAAGTTTAATAATACCAAATTTCATACTAAAACTCGTTGGTTTACATATCAAAATCATCATCACATCACCACGGCCTCACAACAGAGTTACGGAAACATACACCTTGCATGCTAGCATATCATCCCATAGTGTTATGTGAGTCATATAACTTATTATACAAACTTAATCATTAACATTTACTCTCTTCCCTTGAGAGGATCCAGCACTTAAAACATAGTTATACATGTGGAAGGAATGAGATTTCATGGAAGTCCCAATAGCAAGTTACACAAACTATAATATCATGCATGAATAATTGTATGCTTAACATGTTATCATGTGATGGGAGCTAATTCATAATGGTACATAAGCAAACTATAGCATGCATATTGTTATGACATAACTTGCAAGGAGTTGCAATCATTCATACTTCATCATAACATGATGACATAAGCTCAAGCTCAACCAAACACCATAATCAACAAGCAAGCAAAACAATTAAACAAACATGAGTTATAGTTAGGTATCCTTGCTACCTCTTAGCTATCTTGGTCAAGACCTTATTGAAGTGCTTTCCTTCCTTCACAAATGTCAAAACCTAGCCATTACAACATAATATCAAGTTACAACTCAACTTGAAACCAAATCCAAGACTAGGTTTTCACTAGCTCCCTTTCTTTCTCTAATTTATGTTTCCTACTTCCACCTTTCTAAAATAAATTCTCACAGTTCATTTCCACATAATTTTTCATGTAGAATCCAAATATGAAATCAGAATTTCCAAAATTAAAACATAGCAATTGCTACAGTGCCAAACCTAAATGCATGCTCTTGTTTTCCAAAAATTCTCATTTTGATTCCAATGCTTCCAATAATTGTTCTCCTACTTTATCCCCACACAATTTTCCATTTTAAACTCATTGGAAGCATCAAAATCATGAAATTCCATCATATGACCAGTACCATGTACAGTACCAGCAAGAACACAAAACCCTAAATCCAAACATACTTGAATTCACAAGCTTATACCACTTGATTCTAGCTTGTTCAAGCTTGTCTAAACTATCCATAACATAAAACTCATATTTTAACCACATATGAGCTGCACTTCCAGCAGCAACCATAAGGGAAATATAGCATGAAAACCCCTTAAAACCATGAGCTAACTTGCTAGAACAAAGCTCAAGATCAAGGGAGATGATTACCTTGCTTGTTACTTTACTTTGGTTGCTTCTTTCTTGGTTGAATGGAAATTTTGCAAGAGTTTCCCTATGGTTCACCATGCATGCCAAAGTGTTCTGAATAGGGGGGGTATTTATAGAGAAATTTGGGTTGAAATGGATGGCCAAGATTGATTTGGTTACTATTTGATCTAAAGGCTCATATTTAATCTTGGATTTTACTTTTTCTAAAAAGAATAATTATTACATCATGTGGGACAGCTCATGGGACACCTAAGTGGGTTAGGTGGCGTGCTGCCCATGTAAAGAACCTTCTGGAGAAATTCTAGTCCAATCCGGTACCGATCAGTGCAGTTTCACAGTAACCGGACTGTGTTTTGTTCTTAATTTTTTATAATATACCAGGATATGTATTCTATCCTAGAAATTAATGTCTAGGCTTCTCATATCATTGAAAATGTTATACTGAGTATTTATCTGTCATCCATCCCTTGGAAAATGACCAAAATACCCTTAGTGTCATTTCCTGCACTGTACTAACCCTAAGGGCAAAATCGTCATTTCGTACCTCTTTACACTGCCTCAGGGCATATATTGACTCCATATAATCATATTTATACTATGTACCACGTTTTTGGCCTGTTCATATTGACCAAAATGACCTCCATCTATCACTGGTACAGTATGGGCATTCAGGGGCATTTTCGTAATTTCAAACTTTTCCTGGACTACTCTGGTCTCTGGCCCACATAACTGTCCAATCACCTTAATGGTCTTATGATGGTGCCATTTGGGCCTTATTATGGGCTTATTGCCTATATTGCCTTTATGGCCCAATTCACGTTACAACTCTCCTGATCCTATTTATCGGGTATTTTATTTCACTGAAAAATCCGGTTTGGCTTCTACAGGATTCCTTTTCTGATTCTGTCAATTTTATAAATTCATATATTAAATATATGAATTTCCTATAAAGTCTCATATGATTTTTAGATATGAAAAATACTATAATAATTCCTTCTGGCTTCAGGAATTTATATCAATTAATCGGGACCTCAAATCAAAATTCTGTGTTGCGTTAAATTGACCGGAATATTTTTGTCTATCTACTGGTAAAATTTGGGTATGATCTGATTCCGCACATTTTTGGCCTGTTTTGGCTCAACTTTTCCATACTTACATTTAGGTCCCTTAGCTTTTGATTAATTGCACTTTAGTCCCTGAACTTTCCATTAATTGCATTTAGGTCCCTCCTTTTATTTCTATTTTAGCTTTTTATCTTCAAACTTTTCAATTTGCATTTTGGTCCCTATGCTTTCCTTAGTTATTAATCCTTTCATTTCTTTTTGCAATCTGATACAGTTTATTCTAAGAATCTTATATCTATTGCAGATAAACTGTACAGGTACATCAGGTCAGAAAATTGTGGATATGACATTTCTTACCCTCTTAAAATAAATTTTGTCCTCGAAATTTACATTACATATATACTAAGGAAATAGTTCAGGGTATATCTCTCTCATCCTTTCCTCTGCTTTCCAGGTAGCTTCATTCTCTGTTAATCCCTTCCAGACCACCTTAACTAGAGGGATCTGCTTATTTTGCAACTGCTTGACCTTTCTATCTACTATCTGTACTGGTCCAACTTCATAAGTCAGGTCATCTCGTAGTGCAATATCATCCTGCTCAATCACATGTGATGGATCTGGAACATACTTCTTTAATTGGGAAACATGGAACATATCATGAATCTTGCTAAGATGTGGAGGAAGAGCTAATTTATAAGCCACTGATCCTACTCTTGAGAGGATCTAAAATGGCCCAATGTATCTAGGATACAGCTTCTTCACCTTGATTGATCCTCCAGCTCCTGTCGTTGGAGTCAACTTAAGGAATACATGCTCTCCTTCTTCAAACTCCAACAACTTCCTTCTAATATCAGCATACCTCTTCTATCTGCTTTGAGCTGTTAATAGCCTTTTTCTGATCTTATCAATCTGTACTGCTGTCTGGTCTACTAGATCAGGACCAAACATCCTCCTTTCACTCAACCCCACCTAGCATAAGGGAGATCTACACTTCCGTCCATAAAGTGCTTCAAATGGAGCCATCTGAATGCTAGCCTGATAACTGTTGTTATAGGCAAACTCTATCAATGGCAGATGGACATCCCAACTTCCTTTGAAATCCAAGACACAAGCTCTCAACATATCCTCAAGCGTTTGGATCGTTCTCTCAGATTGACCATCTGTTTGAGGATGGTAGGCTGTACTAAATCAAAGAGTAATGTTCATTTCTTTATGTAGAGCTCGCCAAAAGTTTGATGTAAACCGAGGATCTCTGTCAGAAATAATACTACTGGGTATACCATGTAGTCTAACAATCTCTTTTATATAGAGTTTCGCCAGCTTCTCTAGAGAATCCTTTTTATTGATTGCTAGGAAATGAGCTGACTTTGTTAATCGGTCAATTATTACCCATATAGCATCATGCTTAGTAGGAGTCATGGGCAGTCCTTCAACAAAATCCATGGCAATGGTGTCCTATTTCCACTTGGGTATCTCTAGTGGTTGTAATTTCCCTACTAGCTTCTGATGCTCAACTTTCACCTTTTGACATGTCAAACATTTGGACACATAATTTACAATATCTTTCTTTAATCCAGGCCACCAAAATAAACTCTTCACATCATGATACATCTTGGTCATACCTAGATGTACTGTATACTTGCTTTTATGTGCCTCCTCTAGTATCTTTTCTCTCAATCCCATTGCATTGGGAATATATGGTCGTCCCCTAAATCGTAGTAATCCATCTTGGGACACATCAAAGTTTTTAGTTTCCCCTCTTTCCAGCTTACCTTTGAAAATTTCAGTGAGCCTATCTTACTCCTGAGCCTCTTTTATCTCATCCTCAATAAAAGCTTTAATATGAGTTCCTCCATAAGAACTTTCTGATGTCTGCATTTGATACAGAGGACTCCAATCTCGAACATGTTTTATCAGTTCTAGCTCTTTGATCATGAGACTAGCAACCTGCACCACCTTTCTGCTCAAGACATCGGCCACTACATTAGCTTTTCCTGGATGGTATTTGATCTGGAAATCATAATCCTTTAGAAATTCCATCCATCTCCGTTACCTCATGTTCAATTCTTTCTAATCTTACAGGTACTTCAGGCTTTTATGATCACAGTACAGTTCTATGGTAGCTCCATACAAGTAGTGCCTCCATATCTTGAGAGCATAAACTACTGCTGCAAGCTCCAGATCATGCGTGGGATAATTCTCTTCATGTGGCTTTAACTGTCGAGAAGCATAGGCTACCACTCGTCCTTGCTGCATCAACACATATCCCAACCCCTGCTTGCTAGCATCAGTGTAGACTACATAAGTCTGAGTTGGGTATGGAATAATCAGCACAGGAGTCGTGGTTAATCTCTGCTTTAGTTCATGAAAATTGGCCTCATACTTCTTATCCCACTTAAACTGCTGATTCTTTCTTGTCAGCTTGGTTAACGGTAGAGCAATTCGAGAAAAGTCCTTAATAAATCTTCTATAATACCCTGCTAAGCCTAGAAAACTTCTGATCTCTGTCACTGTCCTTGGTTGTTCCCAGCTTAGCACTGCTTCAACTTTGCTAGGATCTACAGCTACCCCTTCAGGGGATATGACATGACCGAGAAATTTGACTTCTTGCAGCCAAAACTCACATTTACTAAGCTTAGCATAGAGTCGTTTCTCTTCAAGAGTACTAAGAACAATTCTCAAATGCTCTTCATGCTCTACAGCAGATTTGGAGTACACTAGGATATCATCAATGAAAACTACCATAAACTGATCTAGGTAAGGCCTGAAGATTCTGTTCATGTAATCCATGAAAATTGTAGGTGCATTCGTCAGACCAAAGGGCATCACTAGAAATTCAAAATGACCATATCGAGTCCTGAACGCAGTCTTTGAAATATCATTTGCTTTGATTCTGAGTTGGTGATAACCTGACCTCAGATCAATCTTAGAGAATAAGCTTGCTCCAACCAACTGGTCTAACAAATCATTAATTCGGGGAAGATGGTACTTATTCTTAACAGTAATCTTATTCAACTCCCGATAATCAATGCACAATCTGAGGCTGCCATCCTTCTTCATGACGAATAACACTGGAGCACCCCATGGAGAAACACTGGGTCGGATGAAACCCTTCTCTAATAGCTCCTCTATATGCTTTTTAAGTTCAATCATCTCATTGGGAGCCATACGATATGGGGCTTTAGATACTGGTCCAACTCCAGGTATAATGCCAATTGTAAACTCCACTTCTCGTTCTAGAGGCAATCCCTAAATCTCTTTCGGAAATACTTTAGGAAATTCTCTGACCACGAGAATTGCTTCAATTCCTTCTCCCACTTCTACTTGAACAGAAAAGAAGACCATGTATCCCTGACATCCTTTTCGTAAACATCTATCCGCTTGAGCCTCCGTCAGGAAATTCAGTTTCACCTCTGGATTCATATTTGGGGTTTGTGGATAAAGAACTAGAGTTTTGTTCTTACAATCCATCATTACATTATTGGCAGACAACCAATTCAATCCAATTATGACATCAATCTCATGGAATGGTATGCATATGAGGTCAAGAGGAGTGCAACAACATTCATATCGAATGACACTATTTAGGCAGACATATGATGTAACTACTTTAGCATTTGTAGGGGTTATGACACATATGGCATAATGCAGCTTGCTAATTGTAAGGCCCAAACATTTAGCACATTCATAAGAAATAAAGGAATGACTTGCACCCGAATCAAACATAGCAATCACAGCATGATTATTGAGGTAGATGATACCTTGGATCATCTCGGGTAATCTCTATTCCTCTTCCCTTGTCATTGCAAACACTCACCCTTGAGTGTGCGGCCTTTGATAATCAGCTACTTGAGGACAACTCCTGGAGAAATGTCCAGGCTTCCCACATGTGTAACATACATTCTGCCCCATTAAGCATGGTCTGTCTCCATGGTTCTTCCCACATTTGTCACATACTCTAGACCTCTGATCTCTATTATTTGTGTCACCCCTATAGTTTCCTCTGTTAGGCTTTTAGTTTTGCTACCACTGCCTTTTTATCTTCTTATTATAACCACTGCCACTGGCTGCATTTCTATCCTGGTTAGGTCTCTCAGGAGCAGCATTCTCTCTGCTTACCGGTCTCATCAGCATCTGGTGATTCAGACTATTCTCAATAATTCTGCAGGCCTCTACTGCTTTATTAAACTGATGGTATTGTTGAGGGGTCATCTTATCTTTCAGAGTAGTATTCAATCCCCTGATCATCCTTTCCGTCATCCATCGCTCATCATCCACCGCAGGTAAGTGGAATACTGGGAAAGACGGATGAACTTTGCCAAGTATTCGTCAAATGATTCTTTTTCTCCTTGTCTTAGCACAAGCAATTCTGTTTCTCATTCATCCCATGTCACATCCTTACTTTTAACCTCAATTATACTCCATTAGAAGTGATTGGAACCAATTTCATGATTATTTACTTTGAAAATATCAATTTCCAAAAGATTTGCTTTCGGGTACTGTTCACTATTACTGCTCATTTGGAAATTCCAGAACATGTACCCTACTTTGAAAATTCATAATTAATTGTAGAAAAATCAAAATAATGTGGTTCCAATTTCTAATGAAATCTATTTCATAAATATTTGAGGAAAAAATATGAAATTGAGGTTATCTTGTTCACATGAAATCAGTTTATTGGTTAAAAATCACTGTTCCTTTGGTAAAATCTGGAAGTTCCAGTTTCTTGGCTTAATTTCAAAAATTCATTTCTATTTGGTTACTTATCCAAATGAACTGTGTTACATATGGAATTAAATCTCTATACGTCATCTTTAAGTTCACCAAATTTCATAGAAAAATTCGTTCATTTGATATATGAAATCATTGCGTGAACGTCACTGCCTCTCAGCACTCGTTTTATCTCAATTCCAGATCTTACTTGCAATTTTGGAAAATCATAACAATTTGGATATTTATCCAATTAAGGCGTTATTGGTGTCCATTGAAATATCTGTATCTTATATAACTTCACACCAAATTTCATACTAAAACTTGTTGGTTTACATATCAAAATCATCATCACATCACCACGGCCTCACAACAGAGTTACAGAAACATACACCTTGCATGCTAGCATATCATTCCATAGTGTTATGTGAGTCATATAACTTATTATACAAACTTAATCATTAACATTTACTGTCTTCCCTTGAGAGGATCCAGCAACTAAAACATAGTTATGCATGTGGAAGGAATGAGATTTCATGGAAGTCCCAATAGCAAGTTACACAAACTATAATATCATGCATGAATAATTGTATGCTTAACATGTTATCATGTGATGGGAGCTACTTCATAATGGTACATAAGAAAACTCTAGCATGCATATTGTCATGACATAACTTTCAAGGAGTTGCAATCATTCATACTTCATCATAACATGATGACATAAGCTCAAGCTCAACCAAACACCATAATCAACAAGCAAGCAAAACAATTAAACAAACATGAGTTATAGTTAGGTATCCTTGCTACCTCTTAGCTATCTTGGTCAAGACCTTCTTGAAGTGCTTTCCTTCCTTAACAAATGTCAAAACCTAGCCATTACAACATAATATCAAGTTACAACTCAACTTGAAACCAAATCCAAGACTAGGTTTTCACTAGCTCCCTTTCTTTCTCTAATTTATGTTTCCTACTTCCACCTTTCCAAAATAAATTCTCATAGTTCATTTCCACATAATTTTTCATGTAGAATCCAAATATGAAATCAGAATTTCCAAAATCAAAACATACCAATTGCTACAGTGCCAAACCGAAATGCATGCTCTTGTTTTCCAAAAATTCTCATTTTGATTCCAATGCTTCCAATACTTGTTCTCCTACTTTATCTCCACACAATTTTCCATTTTAAACTCATTGGAAGCACCAAAATCATGAAATTCCATCATATGACCAGTACCATGTACAGTACCAGCAAGAACACAAAACCCTAAATCCAAACATACTTGAATTCACAAGCTTATACCACTTGATTCTAGCTTGTTTAAGCTTGTCTAAACTATCCATAACATAAAACTCATATTTTAACCACATATGAGCTGCACTTCCAGCAGCAACCATAAGGGAAATATAGCATGAAAACCCCTTAAAACCATGAGCTAACTTGCTAGAACAAAGCTCAAGATCAAGGGAGATGATTACCTTGCTTGTTACTTCACTTTGGTTGCTTCTTTCTTGGTTGAATGGAAATTTTGCAAGAGTTTCCCTATGGTTCAACATGCATGCCGAAGTGTTCTGAATAGGGGGTATTTATAGAGAAATTTGGGTTGAAATGGATGGCCAAGATTGATTTGGTTACTATTTGATCTAAAGGCTCACATTTAATCTTGGATTTTACTTTTTCTAAAAAGAATAATTATTACATCATGTGGGACAGCTCATGGGACACCTAAGAGGGTTAGGTGGCGTGCTGCCCATGCAAAGAACCTTCTGGAGAAGTTCTAGTCCAATCCGGTACCGATCAGTGCAGTTTCACAACAATCGGACTGTGTTCTGTTCCTAATTTTTTATAATATATCAGGATATGTATTCTATCCTGGAAATTAATTTCTAGGCTTATCATATCATTGAAAATTTTAGACTGAGTATTTATCTGCCATCCATCCCTTGGGAAATTACCAAAATACCCTTGGTGTCCTTTCGTGCACTGTACTGACCCTAAGGGTTAAATCGTCATTTCACACCTCTTTATACTATCTCAGGGTGTATATGGGCTCTAAATAATCCTCTTTATACTATATGACACATTTTTAGCCTGTCTAGAGTGACCAAAATGATCTCCATCCACTACTGGTATAGTACAGGCATCCAGGGGTATTTTCGTAATTTTACACTTTTCCTGGACTGCTCTGGTCTCTAGCTCACATAATTGTCCAATCACCTTAATGGGCTTATGATGGTGCCATTTAGGCCTCACTATGGGCTTATTGCTTGTATTATCTTTATGGCCCAATTCACACTATAGCTTCCCCGATCCTATTTATCGGGTATTTTATTTCACTGTAAAATCCCGTATGATTTCTACAGGATTCCTTTTCTGACTCTCTCAATTTTATAAATTCATATATTAAATATATGAATTTTCTATAAGGTCTCATCTGATTATGAGATCTAAAAAATACTGTAATAATTCCTTCTGACTTCAGAAATTTATATCAATTAATTGGGACCTCAAATCAAAATTCTGTGCTGCGTTAAACTGACCAAAATATTTTTGTCTATCTACTGATAAAATTTGGGTCTGATCTGATTCCGGGCATTTTTGGCCTGTTTTGGCTCAACTTTTCCATATTTATATTTAGGTCCCTTAACTTTTGAATAATTGCACTTTAGTCCCTGAACTTTTCATTAATTGCATTTAGGTCCCTCCTTTTTCTTCTACTTTCACTTTTCACCTTCAAACTTTTAAATTTTCATTTTGGTCCCTATTCTTTCCTTAGTTATGAATCATTCCCTTTCCTTTCACAATCTGATACAATTTATTCCAAGAATCTTATATCTATTGCAGATAAGCTGTACAGGTACATCAGGTCAGAAAATTGGGGATATGACATCCCGCACTGACTGGGGAAAATACTTCTCATAAAACTGTTCAAGGAACACTTCCCAAGTGATAGGAATGTGTCTGGCCTGCAATACTAGCTCTGTGTTCTTCCACCATCTATCGGCATCTCTCTCTAACTGGTAGATTGCCATCTGTGCTTTACTCTCAGATGGACAACCCAGTACCTTGAAGATCTTCTCCAGTCTACTGATCCAATCCTCCGCTTTTTGTACATCGAACGTTCCCTCGAACGTCGGAGGACTATGCTTATAGAACTTAGCCATCCATTGTTGAATACCAGTAGGATCTACTGTTTGTCCTGTCTGTCTTGGCAGTTCTATTGTCTGTTGAACCATCTCTGATTTTGTATTAGCTGTACCTGTAGACTCTGGGTGTCTGAGGTTCTCCACTACTTCAGCTATAGCTGCTGCTATAACAGCATCCCTTTCCTGCTCACTCCTTGCTTGAGCAGCTTTTACTTCCTCTATCAGCTTCTGCTGCTGTTCCAGCCATTCTAGAATCAACTGATTAATATCTCTGGCGTTTTGGGGTT
This sequence comes from Leucaena leucocephala, assembly GCA_037074615.1. NCBI lineage: Eukaryota > Viridiplantae > Streptophyta > Magnoliopsida > Fabales > Fabaceae > Leucaena > Leucaena leucocephala. The sequence continues at coordinate 19,097,150 of CM073519.1, forward strand.
CACCCGAAGCACTAGCTCTTCTGGTTCTTACCATTTTGTTTTACTATCGTAATAGGAAATAGGAAAGGAATATTATAATTAACATACTTTATATTTCATTCAAAACATAGCATACAGCAAGTTCAACAGCATTACTTCCATAATATACACACATACCATAGCCTCACTGTCATAAGTACATTTATAGGTTCACTTATGTATCAGTCTAAAATAATCTATTCAGAGCATTTCCTAAGCCAGAATCCTAAGCTCTAATACCAAATTGTCACATCCTTATTTTTAACCTCAATTATAATCCATTAGAAGTGATTGGAACCAATTACATGATCATTTGCTTTGAAAACATCCATTTCCAAAGATTTGCTCTTGGGTACTGTTCATTGTTACTGTTCATTTCGTAATTCTAGAACATGTACCCTACTTTGAAAATTCATAATTAATTGTATAAAAATCAAAATAATGTGGTTCCAATTTCTAATGAAAGCTCTTTCATAAATATTTGAGGGAAAAATATGAAACTGAGGTTCTCTAGTCCAAATGAAATCAGTTTATTGGTTAAAAATCACTGTCATTTGGTAAAACTCTGGAGGCTCCAGTTTCTTGGCTTAAATTCAAAAATTCATTTCTCTTTGGTTACTTCTCCAAATGAACTATGTTACATATGGAATTAAATCTCTAGACGTCCTCTTTAAGCTCACCAAATTTCATAGAAAAATTCGTTCATTTGGTATATGAAATCATTACGTGAACGTCACTGCCTCTCAGCACTCGTTTTATCTAAATTCTAGATCTTACTTGCAAATTTGGAAAATCATAACAATTTGGATATTTATCCAATTAAGGCGTTCTTGGTGTCCATTGAAATATATGTATCTTATCTAACTTCACACCAAATTTCATACTAAAACTCGTTGGTTTACATATCAAAATCATCGTCACATCACTACGGCCTCACAACAGAGTTACAGAAACATACACCTTGCATGCTAGCATATCATCCCATAGTGTTATGTGAGTCATATAAATTATTATACAAACTTAATCATTAACATTTATTCTCTTTCATTGAGAGGATCCAGCACCTAAAACATAGGTATGCATGTGGAAGGAATGAGATTTCATGCAAATCCCAATAGCAAGTTACACAAACTATAATATCATGCATGAATAATTGTATGCTTAACATGTTATCATGTGATGGGAGCTACTTCATAATGGTACATAAGAAAACTCTAGCATGAATATTGTCATGACATAACTTGCAAGGAGTTGCAATCATTCATACTTCATCATAACATGATGACATAAGCTCAGCTCAACCAAACACCATAATCAACAAGCAAGCAAAACAATTAAACAAACATGAGTTATAGTTAGGTATCCTTGCTACCTCTGAGCTATCTTGGTCAAGACCTTCTTGAAGTGCTTTCCTTCCTTCACAAATGTCAAAACCTAGCCATTACAACATAATATCAAGTTACAACTCAACTTGAAAACAAATCCAAGACTAGGTTTTCACTAGCTCCCTTTCTTTCTCTAATTTATGTTTCCTACTTCCACCTTTCCAAAATAAATTCTCATGGTTCATTTCCACATAATTTTTCATGTAGAATTCAAATATGAAATCATAATTTCTAAAATCAAAGCATATCAATTGCTACAGTGCGAAACCGAAATGCATGCTCTTTTTTTCCAAAAATTCTCATTTTGATTCCAATGCTTCCAATACTTGTTCTCCTACTTTATCCCTACACAATTTTCCATTTTAAACTCATTGGAAGCATCAAAATCATGAAATTCCATCATATGAACAGTACCACATACAGTACCAGCAAGAACACAAAACCCTAAATCCAAACATACTTGAATTCACAAGCTTATACCACTTGATTCTACCTTGTTTAAGCTTGTCTAAACTATCCATAACATAAAACTCATATTTTAACCACATATGAGATGCACTTCCAGCAGCAACCATAAGGGAAATATAGCATGAAAACCCCTTAAAACCATGAGCTAACTTGCTAGAACAAAGCTCAAGATCAAGGGAGATGATTACCTTGCTTGTTACTTCACTTTGGTTGCTTCTTTCTTGGTTGAATAGAAATTTTGCAAGAGTTTCCCTATGGTTCACCATGCATGCCGAAGTGTTCTGAATAGGGGGTATTTATAGAGAAATTTGGGTTGAAATGGATGGCCAAGATTGATTTGGTTACTATTTGATCTAAAGGTTCATATTTAATCTTGGATTTTACTTTTTCTAAAAAGAATAATTATTACATCATGTGGGATAGCTCATGGGACACCTAAGAGGGTTAGGTGGCGTGCTGCCCATGCAAAGAACCTTCTGGAGAAATTCCAGTCCAATCCGGTACCGATCAGTGAAGTTTCACAACAACCGGGATATGTATTCTATCCTGAAAATTAATGTCTAGGCTTCTCTTATCATTGAAAATGTTATACTGAGTATTTATTTGCCATCCATCCCTTGGGAAATGACCAAAATACCCTTAGTGTCCTTTCCTGCACTGTACTAACCCTAAGGGCAAAATCGTCATTTCACACCTCTTTACACTGCCTCAGGGCATATATTGACTCTATATAATCATATTTATACTGTGTCCCACATTTTTGGCCTATCCATAATGACCAAAATGACCTCCATTCATCACTGGTATAGTATGGGCATCCAGGGGCATTTTCATAATTTCATACTTTTCCTGGACTCCTCTGGTCTCTGGCCCAGATAACTGTCCAATCACCTTAGTGGGCTTATGATGGCGCCATTTGGGCCTTATTATGGGCTTATTGCCTGTATTGCCTTTATGGTCCAATTCACATTACAACTCTCCCGATCCTATTTATCGGGTATTTTATTTCACTGAAAAATCCGGTTTGGCTTCTACAGGATTCCTTTTCTGATTCTGTCAATTTTATAAATTCATATATTAAATATATGAATTTCCTGTAAAGTCTCATATGATTTTTAGATCTGAAAAATACTGTAATAATTCCTTCTAACTTCAAGAATTTATATCAATTAATTGGGACCTCAAATCAAAATTCTGTGTTGCGTTAAACTTACCGGAATATTTTTGTCTATCTACTGGTAAAATTTGGGTTTGATCTGATTTCGGGCATTTTTGGCCTGTTTTGGCTCAACTTTTCCATATTTACATTTAGGTCCCTTAACTTTTGAATAATTGCATTTTAGTCCCTGAACTTTCCATTAATTACATTTAGGTCCCTCCTTTTATTTCTATTTCAGCTTTTTGTCTTCAAACTTTTCAATTTGCATTTTGGTCCCTATTCTTTCCTTAGTTATTAATCCTTCCATTTCTTTTTGCAATCTGATACAGTTTATTCCAAGAATCTTATATCTATTGCAGATAAACTGTACAGGTACATCAGGTCAGAAAATTGGGGATATGACACAAGGTTAGCCACTTCCACTTAGTTGCTAAATCAACAGATAATTCCACAACACTGATTATAGAAGCCAATATTTTCTATTAAGACTTTACCCGTTTCCTCTATCACTCAGAAATTTCACATATTATTCTTATCTTTCATAACTTTACTACATCTAGCATTTAGAGAGTTACACGGCTCTACCTTGCACATATCTGTCACAATTTGTACGTCTCATCTAGTGGACATTACTCTACATGAGCTGCACTATCCATTAGCATTCATCTTTAATCTCATTCTTTGTCTAACTGACTATCATTGTCAATTCATAAATTCCCATTCTATTCTTTAGGAATTAACTGGCTTACTATCTCGTTTATCACTTTTCTATTGCTTTATCATTACCAAGTTGAATTATCTAATTATATGTCATATGGTATAGGAGCAACATAATTTTCTCATCATATATACTCTACCCTTAATGAAATGTGAAAGGGGAGTATTTGTCACATCCCAATTTTTAGGCCTAAAACTCAGTTTGTAGACTAAAAAAGGTAGGCTACTAGACCCTATTATGCAGGAGTCCTAGAAGTATACAAATGATATTCAGGGACTAAACTGCAAGAAAGTGAAAATTCAGGGAAAATAGTGAAAGTCCCTGTGGGCATAAAGAAGAAGTAAGAAGTGTTTCTTGGGAACTGAGCCACCATAGTGCTTGGGCTTGGTTAGAAACCCAATATGACATTTAAAGGCCCAAAAACGTAGGCCCAATAGTTATGGGAGTTTGAGAGGCATTAAAATAATATTTTATTGCTTTACCATAAAGTAAAGTTACCTAGTTAAGGATAGAACTAGGAAAAGTAATCAGACATGACTTTAGACCATGAGGTGGCATGAAAAGTGTCCTCATGGGACCCACGAAGAACCACATGGCATGATTACAGGAAAAGAAAAAAGTTAATGACACATGTCATGAGATTAGAAAAAGGGAAAAAAGTAAAAAGGACACGTGGCACAATCTTAGCCGTTCATTCCAAGAAAAGACTATGGAATTCTCTGGAGAGGTTGAGTCAGCTGGTGATGTGTCTCAAGGGCCACACCATTGTGCCACATACCCCCTGAGGTGTCGCCTAAAGTGTCCTTGGATGAGGTCATATTGGTGATTCATTGAGGAGGATGATGTCATTGTGAATATGCAGGCGAAGCTTCTTAAGGAAGCTAAGCGATCTGGGCCCTTCATCACGATTCTATTTGAACCATTCATTCTACCTCCACTCACCTATAAATAGGCCACCCCTTTCTCAAGGAATGCACGACCAAGAGCAAGAGAAAGAGGAGAAAGAAGAGAGAAAGAGAAACGAAGAGAAAGAAAGAAGGAGTTCTAGTGGAGTCACGAGCAGTCTAAGGAGTTTAAGGACTGGGGATTGCTCTAATAAAGTAGAGGATTGCTCTTAGTAGTTAGAATAGAGAAATATCTCTATTAATAAAGTTAGCTATAAATAGAAGGAAAGGGGAATATCGGATTAAGGATATTACCCCAAAGTTGAGCATGAGTAAGTAGACAAGGTTAAGAGCTAGAAGGAAAGGCTACACGCCAGGTAGTAAACTGACCTACTTGTATGCTTATATTGCTTGGATGTTTTATGTGATGTTTTATTACCTTGATGATGTGAGGCATGTATGATTAAGTAATACTCTGTTTCTTTTTATGATATGGCCATATGTTATAATTAAGGGACATGGAAGCATGTAAGTTATCATTATGCAAGTATGATCATTAAGTACACACATAGTAACATCAAGCATATAGTTGCATACATTGTATGGTTTCTGTTTGTTACTAAGATTTCCCCAGAAATCTCACCCCTTCCATATCAATCCAATTACAGCATGTCTTCTCAAGATGGAAGAGATAAAGATGCATGAAGAGACGTTAATTATTTAGCATAATTGCTGAAAAATGTCACTATGAACAGTAACTCGTGGTGAGGCAGTGACATTTGAACAATAATTAGAAATAGTAAACGGTTCAATAAATGTATGATATTTTTCCAGTAAATAGTAGACATGTCAAGCTTCGATTTGATATATAGAACCTCTCATTTGGATGTCTACACATAAAGATATGATCTTTCAAAGTTGGGACCAAAAATGTTAGAATCAGGGAAAAATACAGGATGAATAGTAAACTTCAGACATTGATTGATGTTGACTAAGTCAAGGTGTGGTCAACAAGTTATTTTTACCTGAAAGAACATTAAGTTAGATTTGTGTAGCAATTTGAACCACTTCATTTCAAATTTTCTAGAATTAGTTATGAGTTTTCGAAGTTAGGTTACTCCTCTGGAATTTACACAATGAATAGTATTCGCTAAGAGTAAAATTCCAGATTGAATAATTTGACTTCAATAGCCTTAAAAGTGGTTCCAGATGCTACCGTTTGGTCCCTAAGACGTATGAAAAGTAGGATGTTTCAGTATTCATTCATCATAGCATACTCTAACATGCATAATATGCAAGGAGATGCAATCATTTAAGCATTCTCTAACATGCGTGTTATCATATGACAACTGCAAGGAGATGTAATTGTTCATCATAACTTATGGCAATATAAGCCATATTACATAATTTGCTCAACCATCCATCATACTTACATTGCAATTAAACAATTAACTAGGTAACTTTAAAGCATTCTTTCCTCTGTCATATTATTTGTCAGACTATCTATCACATTATCTAGTCAGGATCTGACAATTTATTCAAGAACCTGAATCAACTATTTATCTAACTTAAGCTGCCATGTTACCCTCTTATTAGGGTATAGACTCAACCCTTCATTACTCTTTCTTACATAGGGAATAGGGGAGTCACTTTATCTTTAAAACTGTGGCTTTCTTTCTCTCTTTAAACATCAAACTTCTTTTTTGAATCTTGCATATGTCTACTACTCCGTTGAACTTCTACGAAGACATGGGAAAACACTTTCTTTGTAATAAAAAATTCAATCCGTGAGCTAACTTCACAGTCATTCAACTCTCAATGTTCATGTGGATGAACTCGGCTAAGTATTCATCAAAGGGTTTCTCTTTCCCTGCTTTAACCCTTAGCCTCACACTCATCTCTATCTAAATTGAGAGGAATGCTTCTCGCAAACTATTTGAAAAGCACTTATCAAGTGAGCAGATAAATCTCCATCTCTATGGAGTAACTTCTACATCTCTCTACTATCTCTTAACTCTTTCTATATGTATATCGATCTCAGTCTGCTCTTGACTAGACTGTGATTCCTTTCTGGTCTATCTCTAGATCCTGACTAACTCAAGTCACATGGATCTCATTCATCATCTAGCACTATTACTTCTGTTCTCTAGGGTGCTCTACTCTATGTATACAAGGTTATTGTTTCCTCGTGATGGGATCCCTCTATTTTAGGAACATTAACTTTCTATCTATTAGACATCACGTCTTTAACCTTAAGCCATGTGTTAGCCTCCTTCATAAGCAAGTCTTAATCTAACTTTTAATTATTTTGTTCAGGAAGGACTACTAAATAAACTCTTTCATAAGGTACGTCTACTCTTGATGGTCACACAGAGGACCTACTTCTGAACCTTTTCTTAAACTAATCTTGATCTTCTGTATCTTAGTTCCTCGTACTATTTGTCTAGCCTGCACCATGTGCTAAACCTCTAACTAATAAACTTCAGTATGGTTGGCATCTTTATTCTTGTCATCATATCTCAGTACATTCTAGTCACGACCTAATCTATCTGGAACTTTACATTGCAACCAATGGTTTTTATTTGTCATGACCAAAATGCCTCTGTGAATCTTTGTTGTGCCCCATGACTTAACTCATCGCAACTTAACTTCTTTGGAACTTCTAGTCATGACCTAAACTGCTTCACATTGTAACCTGGGCATAGCTTTTTCTAAACATTCTCTTCTAATGTTCCTAACTTTAATGAGCTTGGATCAATTGAAACTCATGTTGGAAATCGTGCCCTAGGGGCCAATCATTGTCTTATGAACATTATTGATTTATGAATTTATTAATTGAGTTATCATATTATTTGCATGTTTACTATGATGACCATCCTTGGATAATTCATGATATTATCCTAAATGTCCCTGGTCGATCATCTATGTGGGAGCACAGATGAAATAAGACCAGTATGACTTTGAAAATGTATAGAGATATAAATCAAAGTCATAAGCACATGTAAGAGTACAGGGTGTTGGACCGACCCGCTATGAGAGAACTGCATGGGTAACGTCATAAGCTTCTCTCATATACAAACCATGTCAATATGCCCTTTGACCTGAGATCATCATGGATTCCTACATGACAAAACGCTAAGCTTTGACCTAGTCAAAAGTCACTTTTGACAGAGTGATCATAAAGACTATGTTCGGGCTTAGTGGTTTTTCATGCGGAGGAATGTGAATGGTCAAGATGGAATTTGTCCCTCACATTCGTGGAGAGATATTACTGGGCCCCTCGATGAGTGAGTCTGAGAAATGTATGGCCATACTGTAATGGAAAGGTAGTTCCATTTCTATAGTCAGACTACTCAGGGATCGAGAAAGTAACGGTCGGGAATAGGAGGATGACATCATCCATGCCTCATCCATGACCAAAATATCGCGTGACAGAAAGGACATGATATGGTTGTATAAAAGGTTACATCGTTTATCGATCCTCATATGATTTGGGTAGTCGTTATGTCTTGCTAGAGACCGCTTGCGACTTGTGGGCTAGTATAGCAAATGGCCCACTGCCAACTTCATATGGGCCTACAGGGTCGCACACAAAATAGCCCAACACGAGCTATGATGTCCAGATTCATTGAATCTAAAACATGTCAAGATTCAATGAATGATCCAGGTGAATGTATATATATTTATTTATATTTATATTCGTATATATATAAATTTGTATATATATATATTATATATATGAGATATATGAGATTTAATTTATAAGGATAAATTAAATCCCTATCACGTTTGAATTCGAAATTCAAATTGATAGGATATCTCATATAAGAGATATTTATAAGATTTAATTTATAAGGATAAATTAAATCTCTATCACGTTTGAATTCGAAATTCAAATTGATAGGATATCTCATATAAGAGATATTTATAAGATTTAATTTATAAGGATAAATTAAATCTCTATCACGTTTAAATTCGAAATTCAAATTGATAGGATATCTCATATAAGAGATATTTATAAGATTTAATTTTAAGGATAAATTAAATCCCTATCATGTTTGAATTTGAAATTCAAATTGATAGGATATCTCAAATTTGTTTTATGAGAATAAATCAAATATAGTTCAGTCTCATCTTTATTTAAAGTTAAATAAATAGGTAATTAAATCTGTGGGACGGATTTAATATTATTTATTTAATTAGTTTCTTATAAAATTATACAATATATGATATTGTATTATTTTCAGAATTAATATAAGATTAACTCCTAAAATCCTTTTCGGTTAGGAAAAACGTAGAGCATCCTATATATCTAATATTAGGAGCTACGTTTTGAACTGACACACACATAGAACACAGAAAGGCCGAAGGGGACTCTGCAAAAGGTTTGCAGATAAGAAACTGCCAAAATAGAGACGAAGAGGACGAACTCTTGAGAAAGCCCTGGAGGGACAAGAGACGCTAGCACGTCGTTCGTGGTTGAAAAGCTGTTCGTGTGGATACCAGTAGAGGAAGCCGACCTGAGTCGTCGACTTCTTGTGATCATAAAGGGAGCACGAGCCGCAGAGAGAAGCTGTGAACGTCGTGACCGAAAGCTGTGGAAGTCGCTGAGACACACTGAGGGTAATGCTTCTTCCCACTTGACTTAAACACATACGGTAGATCCTGGCAAGGAATGAAAAATTTTTTAAGATAATTTCCGCTGCGTGTCTTTCAATTCCTTACAGTGGTATCAGAGCCATGCCGTTTTGTGTTTAAGTTAGGCTTGATTGTTGATTTATATGATATATGTTAGTAGTAGCCGATCATATAATAAGCGTTGTATGTGTGACATATATGGAATCCGTGTTGTGTATGACATAAAAGGAATATAAAAGGAAATTGAAATCGGTGGTGATGCTTTTTGATTTGATCAATTCGCATAGATGGGGTATAAGAAAACCGAATTCGAATTTGTGATTATTTGTGAAAACCGAATTCAGATTCGTGATTATTTCCCGCCCGCTAACCGGCTAGTGGGACCGCCGTAGCTACCTGTTCGTAGCGCAACATAACCGTAACATATGTTACTTTGTGAATGTTTTAGATTTGAAACATTAATTGCCCTTCGATTAGATCTGAATATTGATTCTTGAATGTTTGGGTATGGTGAACAATATGGCTCTAGATTGCAAGTGTTGTAATTTTTAAATACGGCCTGCGTGTCGTGCCTTCCTCTATATACTCTCAATGTACCTTCTCCTCTCATCTCACTCCCCTCGAATGTTAAAAGAGGTTTCTATATGTAATTTCTCTTTTCTTACTAGAGAGCTCCTCTCATTGGCTTGAGGGGACTTAGGATAGGTGAACCATATTGTATCACGTTTAGATTATGCATATTATGATTATATCAGCGCATGCATATTACTTGTATGAGATACGAACTGAGAAACATGTGTTTTATAAACCAGATAGTTAAATTAGGCCCTCTAAAAGAAATCTTAAGTCATAATGCTGTCAATTTATGAACACTTGTCAAAACCTTGATCGCTCAATTGTGGACTCCACCAAAGTGGGTGCTTTTGAGTTATCTTGGGGAGATAAGCAAGAGTAATGGTGCTACTCTCACATGTTTATTATTGTTTGACTTAATTGAGATTAACAAAACGGTTTTGGGTCTCAAGGCATTAGGTGGGATTAAAAACATGACAGATCATATGATGATAGAATCCCATAAACATCTAAGAGTTACATTTGATGTAATTGGTAAAGGTGTTACCTACCTAAATAACTTAATTTAAGCGTCCTGCCAAAGCAGACTTAAGTTTGAGCCAAATATGGATCTTAGCCCACTAACTATATCATTGAGGGTTGTTTATTTAGTGGGAGATTGCTAATTGAATTGCATATTTTAATTGTAGAATCATGACGACTAGTAATACTGCTACATTATCGCTGCGATCTGTCCTTGAGAAGGACAAACTCAATGGGACAAACTTTCTTGACTGGTTTAGGAACTTGAGAATTGTTCTCAAGCAGGAAAGAAAGGCGCATGTCCTAGATCAACCCATTCCTGAGGAGCCAGCCGCCAATGCTCCTAGAGCTCAGAGAGATGCTTACACTAAGCATAAGGAAGACTCTGTCGATGTGGGATGCTTAATGCTAGCCACCATGGTTCCAGAGCTCCAAAGAGATCTCGAACACATGGAGGCTTATGAGATGATTGTGCATCTCAAGGAAATGTTCCAACAACAGGCAAGGCAAGAGAGGTATGAGACCACTAAGGCCTTACATTCCTGCAAGATGGCTGAAGGTGCATCAGTTAGTACTCATGTCTTAAAGATTAAAGGGTACATTGATCACCTTGAAAGGCTTGGATTTCCTATGAGCCAGGAGTTAGCTACGGATTTGATCTTGAACTCACTCCCGGAAAGTTATGACCAGTTTGTCATGAACTACAACATGAACAACATGGAGAAATCTATTTCTGAACTGCATGGGATGCTTAAAACTGCTGAGCCGAGTCTTAAGAAGAAACCCAGTAGTGTTTTGATGGTTCAGAAAGGAAAGGGTACGAAAAAGAAAGGCCAAGGCAAGGGGAAGGGTCATGGCTCATCAGGTAAGACCAAAGAGTCAGGCAAGCCCGAAACCAAGCCTGCACCAAAGAAGGCAAAGCCTCCGAAGGAAGGAGTCTACTTCTTCTGCAATGAACTGGGTCATTGGAAGAGGAATTGCAAACTCTACCTCGAAGATCTGAAAAAGAACAAGAAGGATAGCGGGGCTATCGCTTCAGGTATTTATGTTATAGACATTCATCTTTCTACTTCCACCTCATGGGTATTAGATACTGCATGTGGTTCTCACATTTGTACAAATGTGTAGGGACTAAAGGACAGTAGGAAGCTGAAAAAGGGCGAGGTTGACCTACGAGTTGGAAACAGAGCAAGGGTTGCTGCGTTAGCTGTAGGCACTTATGAATTAGTTCTGCCCACTGGGCTTTTGTTAGTTTTGAACAATTGCTATTATGTTCCTGCTTTAAGTAGTAACATTATTTCACTTTCTTATTTGGATAAGGAAGGTTTCACTTCCATTGCTGGGAATAGTAGATGTTCTATTTATCGTAATGATGTTTTATATGCTCATGGTGATTTGCATGTTGATCATTACATATTAAATTTGGAACAACCCAATCATGGAAATATCTATAACATAACCGCCAAAAGGGTCAAACCAAACGATTTGAATCCCACATACCTCTGGCACTGTCGTCTAGGCCACATAAATGAGAAACGCATTTTCAAACTCCATCAAGATGGATTTCTAAACTCATTTGATTTTGAATCATATGACACTTGCGAGTCTTGCTTGTTAGGAAAGATGACAAAGTCACCTTTCACTGGGCACAGTGAGAGGGCCACTAATTTATTGGGCCTCATACATACAGATGTGTGTGGACCGATGAACACAAATGCCAGAGGAGGTTATTCGTACTTCATAACATTTATAGATGATTTCAGCAGATATGGGTACATCTATCTGATGAAACATAAATCTGAATCTTTTGAAAAGTTCAAAATATTTCAAAATGAAGTACAAAACCAGCTTGGCAAAACAATTAAAGCCCTTCGATCTGATCGGGGTGGTGAATATTTGAGCCAAGAGTTCATAGATCATCTTAGGAGTTGTGGGATACTCTCACAATTGACTCCTCCAGGGACACCACAATGGAATGGTGTTTCTGAACGGAGGAATCGAACACTATTAGATATGGTTCGATCCATGATGAGTCTAACAGATCTTCCGCCCTCCTTTTGGGGCCATGCCCTAGAGACAGCTACGTTCACACTCAATCGTGTTCCATCTAAGGCAATCGAAAAGACTCCATATGAGATATGGACTAGGAGGACGCCTAGTTTGTCTTTCCTCAAGATTTGGGGATGCGAGGTCTATGTTAAGCAACAAGCCTCAGACAAATTAGCGATCAAATCCTCAAAATGCCTTTTTGTGGGATATCCTAAGGAAACCAAGGGATATTACGTCTACAACCCTGCTGATAACAAAGTATTTATTGTCAGAAATGGTATCTTTCTTGAACGAGAATTTATCTCTAAAAGAACCAGTGGGAGTAAGGTACAACTCGAAGAAGTTCGAGAGCGACAAGACACCACAGAACTGCAGATGGAAAATAGAGAAGACTCACAACAAGTTGTTGAGACTCCTCAAGTCACGCAAGGTCCACGTAAATCTAATAGGATACGACTTCAGCCTCAGAGATATGGATTTCTGATTTCTGATAGTCGTGATGTGTTGCTCATTGAGCATAATGAGCCGACTACCTATCGAGAAGCTATAGTGGGACCAAACTCCGAAAAATAGCTTAGTGCCATGAAGTCTGAGATGCAATCCATGTACGACAATCAGGTTTGGACCTTGGTCGACCCGCCTGAAGGTGTAAAAACCGTCGGGTGCAAGTGGGTTTTCAAAGAGAAAACTGACATGGATGGCAATGTAAATGTCTTTAAGGCACGACTGGTTGCAAAAGGTTTTACTCAAACTCATGGTGTGGACTATGATGAGACCTTTTCCCCAGTAGCAATGGCCAAATCAATCAGAATCCTCTTTGCTATTGCAGCATATTATGACTATGAAATATGGCAGATGGACGTCAAGACAGCCTTCCTTAATGGAAAGCTCCTTGAGGATGTGTACATGACACAACCTGAAGGGTGTGTGCGTTCCGAGGACTCTGGTAAAGTGTGCAAGCTTCAAAAGTCCATTTATGGACTAAAGCAAGCCTCTCGGAGTTGGAATCATCGTTTTGATGAAGTAATCAAAGAGTTTAGATTTCTTCAAAAGATTGATGAACCTTGTGTGTACAAGAAGGTTAGTGGGAGCACAGTTGTATTTTTGGTACTCTATGTCGATGACATCCTACTTATTGGGAATGACATTCCTACCTTGCAGATTGTCAAGTCTTGGTTATTAAAGTCTTTCTCGATGAAAGATTTGGGTGAAGCCACCTACATCCTAGGAATCAGGATCTATAGAGATAGATCTAAAACACTTCTAGGACTCAGTCAGAGTACATACATAGACAAAATACTGCATAGGTTCAGTATGCACGAATCAAAGAGGGGTTTCATACCCATGTCTCATGGTACTCACCTTAGCAAAGATCTGTGTCCTAGTACATCTGATCAGCGAGGTCGCATGAGTAAGGTTCCATATGCCTCGGCCATAGGATCTATCATGTACGCCATGTTATGTACTCGACCGGATGTCTCGTTTGCCTTAAATATGACTAGCAGATACCAACAGGACCCTGGTGAGGGCCATTGGACTGCTGTCAAGAATATCCTTAAGTACTTAAGAAGGACTAAAGACTTATTCTTGGTCTATGGTGGATTGGATGATGAGCTCTGTGTAACTGGTTACACAGATGCGAGTTTCCAAACTGACCAGGACGACCAAAAATCGCAGTCTGGATACATATTCCTCCTCAATAATGGAGCAGTAAGCTGGAAGAGCTCTAAGCAGGGCACTGTAGCAGATTCTGCAATGGAAGCTGAGTATATAGCAGCATCTGATGCAGCTAAGGAAGCCGTTTGGATCAGGAAGTTCATCACAGAACTAGGGGTGATACCTACCATCTTAGATCCAATAACTTTGCTCTGTGACAATAGTGGTGCTATTGCACAGGCCAAAGAGCCTAGGTCACATCAAAGGACCAAGCATATACTCAGGCGATTTCATCTCATCAGAGAAATCAACGATAGAGGTGATATAAAAATATGTAAAGTAGCAGGAGAAGATAATGTTGCTGATCCTCTAACAAAGCCGCTTGTGCAGGCAAAGCATGAGCGTCATGTTAGGTCAATGGGAATTAGTCAAATTAATGATTGTACCTAGTGCAGTGGGAGGTTGTTGGAAATCGTGCCCTAGGGGCCAATCATTGTCTTATGAACATTATTGATTTATGAATTTATTAATTGAGTTATCATATTATTTGCATGTTTACTATGATGACCATCCTTGGATAATTCATGATATTATCCTAAATGTCCCTGGTCGATCATCTATGTGGGAGCACAGATGAAATAAGACCAGTATGACTTTGAAAATGTATAGAGATATAAATCAAAGTCATAAGCACATGTAAGAGTACAGGGTGTTGGACCGACCCGCTATGAGAGAACTGCATGGGTAACGTCATAAGCTTCTCTCATATACAAACCATGTCAATATGCCCTTTGACCTGAGATCATCATGGATTCCTACATGACAAAACGCTCAGCTTTGACCTAGTCAAAAGTCACTTTTGACAGAGTGATCATAAAGACTATGTTCGGGCTTAGTGGTTTTTCATGCGGAGGAATGTGAATGGTCAAGATGGAATTTGTCCCTCACATTCATGGAGAGATATTACTGGGCCCCTCGATGAGTGAGTCTGAGAAATGTATGGCCATACTGTAATGGAAAGGTAGTTCCATTTCTATAGTCAGACTACTCAGGGATCGAGAAAGTAACGGTCGGGAATAGGAGGATGACATCATCCATGCCTCATCCATGACCAAAATATCGCGTGACAGAAGGGACATGATATGGTTGTATAAAAGGTTACATCGTTTATCGATCCTCATATGATTTGGGTAGTCGTTATGTCTTGCTAGAGACCGCTTGCGACTTGTGGGCTAGTATAGCAAATGGCCCACTGCCAACTTCATATGGGCCTACAGGGTCGCACACAAAATAGCCCAACACGAGCTATGATGTCCAGATTCATTGAATCTAAGACATGTCAAGATTCAATGAATGATCCAGGTGAATGTATATATATTTATTTATATTTATATTCGTATATATATAAATTTGTATATATATATATATATTATATATATGAGATATATGAGATTTAATTTATAAGGATAAATTAAATCCCTATCACGTTTGAATTCGAAATTCAAATTGATAGGATATCTCATATAAGAGATATTTATAAGATTTAATTTATAAGGATAAATTAAATCTCTATCACGTTTGAATTCGAAATTCAAATTGATAGGATATCTCATATAAGAGATATTTATAAGATTTAATTTATAAGGATAAATTAAATCTCTATCACGTTTAAATTCGAAATTCAAATTGATAGGATATCTCATATAAGAGATATTTATAAGATTTAATTTTAAAGATAAATTAAATCCCTATCATGTTTGAATTTGAAATTCAAATTGATAGGATATCTCAAATTTGTTTTATGAGAATAAATCAAATATAGTTCAGTCTCATCTTTATTTAAAGTTAAATAAATAGGTAATTAAATCTGTGGGACGGATTTAATATTATTTATTTAATTAGTTTCTTATAAAATTATACAATATATGATATTGTATTATTTTCGGAATTAATATAAGATTAACTCCTAAAATCCTTTTCGGTTAGGAAAAACGCAGAGCATCCTATATATCTAATATTAGGAGCTACGTTTTGAACTGACACACACATAGAACACAGAAAGGCCGAAGGGGACTCTGCAAAAGGTTTGCAGATAAGAAACTGCCAAAATAGAGACGGAGAGGACGAACTCTTGAGAAAGCCCTGGAGGGACAAGAGACGCTAGCACGTCGTTCGTGGTTGAAAAGCTGTTCGTGTGGATACCAGTAGAGGAAGCCGACCTGAGTCGTCGACTTCTTGTGATCATAAAGGGAGCACGAGCCGCAGAGAGAAGCTGTGAACGTCGTGACCGAAAGCTGTGGAAGTCGCTGAGACACACTGAGGGTAATGCTTCTTCCCACTTGACTTAAACACATACGGTAGATCCTGGCAAGGAATGAAAAATTTTTTAAGATAATTTCCGCTGCGTGTCTTTCAATTCCTTACAACTCATTCATATCTATCTATCATAATCACATTAAATAGGGAATATATTCACATAAATGTTCAACTAACTATCATTTTATTATATCACATCAAAACTCATATTTCATGCCATCAGAGTATTTATACATGCATTACATACATGTCAACTACATATTCGGGGTATATCATAACTATTATACATTTGAGTAATTATTTTACTTTACAATGTTCACATATTTATATTACCCCTCATCTCTTTTTACATTCTTTTCTAGGGAATCGTAAACTTCAAATACTTTTGCATATAGAAGTGCCACCCCTATATATCAGTTGATGGATCATTCACCAAAAACCCACGTAGCTCTATGTTCCATGTAGAGGTATATGGAAATATATGGCTTATGACCATTTCATGCCAATCTTCTAAAGTGTAAACTTGCTTCAGGTTAATTCCCTCTATTGTATATTTGTTTATCATCCCTACTATGGCATTAAGGAACTACAGATAAACTAACTGCTCTTGATATCTATTTCTATCCATCCCTTGATCTACACTAAGTAATTCACTCTTCACAACTTTCTTGAGACTAATATAGTCAACATTATCTGTCTTTAGCAAAGAAGGCTAGGGTTGACTAGGACTAGAAACATCACACTGATCCTTCTCTATAAAATCACATATTCCTGGACTTTGAGAATGGGAAGGGACTATTATAGACCTGACTGGATTTCTAGATTAAGAGACTATTATAGGTTACTTATATCAAATCTATCCTTAAACTCTAATGGAGGAGGAATAATATCTGGTCTACGTATAATTCAGTACTAGTACTCAGCTTTCTCAACCGTAATATGTCCTCTCATATGAGGAATAGAGTTCACATCAGGGTTAGAGGGTACTCTAACAAACTCATACTGTATAGAGTCACTAAACTCAACATCCTTTGGTACATGCACAACTTCAACCTGAATCTCCCCATAACCTCCAGACTGTAAATTTGAGTCAACAGAAATATCTATGTGATATTCTACTGTAGACCTCTCTGATAGATCCCCTATACTCTCATATGAACTCTCTACTGTTTGAAGGATGATTAGAGTCTAGATATAGATCATCTTCATATATCATTACTGGCTAGGGATCTCCTTATTAATTGATGGCTTTGACTTAACTTTATAAAATCTCATATCTATTCCTGTAATATTTGGTTAAATGAGCAATCTTCCTAATAAAACAATAACAAAGTATGTACTACTTAGAGTCAAGGTCTGGGAATTGTCTTATTTGATGCTAGAAACTTCTACTTGTCACATCCTTACTTTTAACCTCAATTATACTCCATTAGAATTGATTGGAACCAATTACATGATCATTTGCTCTAAAAACATTCATTTTCAAAAGAATTGCTCTTGGGGTACTATTCATTTTTACTGTTCATTTGGTAATTCAAGAACATGTACCCTACTTTGAAAATTCATAATTAATTGTGGAAAAATTGAAATAATGTGGTTCCAATTTCTAATGAAATCTATTTCATAGATACTTGAGGGAAAAATATGAAACTGAGGTTTTCTTGTCCACATGAAATCAGTTTATTGGTTAAAAATCACTGTTCATTTAGTAAAATCTTGAAGTTCTAGTTTCTTTGCTTAAATTCAAAAATTCATTTCTCCTTTGTTACTTATCCAAATGAACTGTGTTACCTATGGATTTTAAGATCTATATGTCCTATTTAAGATCATAAAATTTCATAGAAAAAATCGTTCATTTGATATATGAAATCATTGCGTGAATGTCATTGCCTCTTAGCACTCGTTTTATCTCAATTCAATATCTTACTTCCAACTTTGGAAAATCATAACAATTCGGATACTTATCCAAATGAGGCATTCTTGATGTTCATTTTAATATCTGTATCTTAAATTTAATCATACCAAGTTTCAGACTAAAAATCATTGGTTTAGACATTATAACCATCGTCACAGAGCGTCAGCCTCAAAACATAGTTACAGAAACATACACCATACATGCTAGCATATCACCCTATAGTGTCATGTAAGTCATGTAACTTATTATACAAACTTAATCATTACCATTTACTCTCTTCCCTCGAGAGGATCCAGCACCTAAAACATAGTTATGCATGTGGAAGCAATGAGACTTCATAGAAATCCCAATAGCAAGTTACATAAACTATAATATCATGCATGAATAATTGGATGCTTAACATGTTATCATGAGATGGGAGCTAATTCATAATGGTACATAAGTCAACTCTAACATGCATATTGTCATGACATAACTTGCAAGGAGTTGCAATCATTCATACTTCATCATAACATGATGACATAAGATCAAGCTCAACCAAACACCATAATCAACAAGCAAGCAAACAATTAAACAAACATGAGTTATAGTTAGGTATCCTTTCTACCTCTTAGTTATCCTTGTCAAGGTCTTCTTGAGGTGCTTTCCTTCCTTCACAAATGTCAAAACCTACCCATTACATAATAATATCAAGTTACAACTCAACTTGAATACAAAACTAAGACTAGGTTTCCACTAGCTCCCTTTCTTTCTCTACTTTATGTTTCTTACTTCCATCTTTCCAAAATAAATTCTAATGGTTCATTTCCACATAATTTTTCATGTACAATCCAACTATAAAACTATAATTTCCAAAATCAAAACACTTCAGTTGCTACAGTACCAAACCGAAGTGAAGCCCTAGATTCCCAAAAATTCACATTTTGATTCCAATGCTTCCAATATTTGTTCTCCTACTTTATCCCCACATAATTTTCCATTTTAAACTCATTGGAAGCATCAAAATCATGAAATTCCATCATATGAACAGTACCATATACAGTACCAGCACGAACACAAAACCCTAAATCCAAACATACTTGAATTTCCAAGGTTATACCACTTAATTCTAGCTTGTTTAAGCTTGTCTAAACTATCCATAACATAAAACTCATATTTTAACCACATATAAGCAGCACTTCCAGTAGCAACCATAAGGGAAATAGAGAACAAAATCCCCTTAAAACTAAGAGCTAACTTGCTAGAACAAAGCTCAAGATCAAGAGAGATGATTACCTTGCTTCTTGCTTCAAGTTGTGTGCTTCTTCCTTGGTTGAGTGGAAATTTTACAAGAGTTTCCCCATGGTTCCAAGGGCTGCCAAATAGGTATGAAATGAGGGGGTATTTATAGAGAAATTTGGGTGAAAATGGATGGCCAAGATTAATTTGTATACTATTTGATCCAAGGGCACACATTTAATCTTGAATTTAACTTTTTCTAAAAATAATAATTATGACATCATGTGGGATAGCTCATGGGACACCTAAGAGGGGTATGTGGCATGCTGTCCATGTAAGGAAGCTTCTGGAAAAATTCTAGTACCGATCAAAGCAGTTTCACAATAACCAGACTGTGTTCTGTTCCTAATTTTTTATAATATACCAGGATATGTAGTCTGTCCTGGAAATCAATGTCTAGACTTCTCATAGCATTGACATTGATATACTGAATATTTATCTGCCACCCATTCATTGGGAAATGACCAAAATACCCTTGGTTTATTGCAGTATATTGACCCTAAGGGCATAATTGTCATTTCACCCCTCTTTCTACTGCCTCAGGGCATATACTGGCTCAAATAATCATATTTATACCATGTGCCACTTTTTTAGCTTGTCCCAGATGACCAAAATGCCCTCCATCCATTACTAGTACAATATGGGTATTCAGGGGCATTTTTGTAATTTCACACTTTTTCTGGACACTGGCCCCTTTTACTGATGAACTAGTACCCTGGGTTTTGGGCCCTCCTTGGCATCATCATGGGCCTATATATGTGGTCATTTGATCTCATTCTATCTAGGCTGACATACTGATAAATTCTATTATCGGATCATGGGTGTTAACAAACTCCCGTCAAAATTCACTGATGTGTGAATAACTTTTTATATAGAACTTCTTCTGCAGTTCTGTCAGATCTAGGACATCTGACACTGTATGGCACACTTTCTTGTAATTTGCCCACTTATATTTGATGTCCATGGAATCTGATAAAATTTCAGATAACTTTTAGAATATCAGATAAATATCTGCTATCTAGAGCCCTAATAAAATTTATGTATCATGTCAAATTAACCAGCTTATCTTCCTCTATTTACTGATAGAAAATGGGACTGAAATACTTTCAGGCAGTTTTAACCCTTTCTGGGCTGATCTTTCTATAATTATAATTTTGCCCTTGAACTTTTTACTTAATTACATTTAAGTCCCTTAACTTTTGGAAATTATCACTTTTGGCCCAAATCTTGTTTCTACTTTAACTTTTGTTCTTTAACCTTTTCTACTTTGCGTTTAGGTCCTTCTCTTTCTTCAAGACTCATCTAACCTTTATCGTTTCTTCTGATATTCGTCATGATCCTTTCTAAACCTCTTTCCACTAACAATATTATATAGATAGGAAAAATTAGGATATGACACTACTCTAATACCAAAATGAAACATCCTTAATTTTGTATGTCTTAGGGACCATTCAGTAGCATTTAGAACCACTTACAAGACCTTGGAAGTCCATTAGCTAAATCTAGAATTTTTACTCTTTTCGCATTACTGTTTATATGGTATTCCAGATTTGGTGATGAACTTAAAAAAATCAGAATTAATTAAAGAAAAATAAAAAATGAAGTAGTTCAAAAATCTACGTGAAGATAACATCTTGAAATTTAAGGAAAAATAATTTCCATACCAAATGCTTAGTCAATTTATACAGTTTATTCGTCAAATATTACTATTCATTTTGTCAAAAATTCTAAAAACATATTCGGGTCCTTATTTTAGAAAATTCATTCTCTTTGTACAGACATCAAAATAAGGTGTTCTTAGTGTCAAAATGAAGCTTGACATGTTAAGTAAATGTCCATACAAGTTAATACATTTATCTCATCATTTGCTATTTTTCATTACATTATGAACATTATTGTTCAACTTGTCATATAATATCATTACACATAACACTTCTTCACATAACATTTACACTATCCAATCCCTAAATTATTTTCATGCTTATTCATCATCTTTCATCATTCATAAACCTATTAGGATTGGGATTACATGGACAGGGTGAGATTTCTGGGGAAATCTCAGTAGCAAACAATACTAAATAATGCATGCATTAATGTAAATACTTGTGCTTACTTGTGAAAGTGTTAACATTGTGTAATGTGAATGCTTCCATGTAACATATGAAATACAAGTAATCAAAGTAATAATAGAAATAGAGCTTCAATCATAAACACATATGCAACATAATTCAACATAGCCATAGCACAATCAAGCATCATCCAATACATGCATGTTTAGGATAAGTTTACTACCTCATATACTTGAGCTTCTTTCACTTTATCTTGCCTCTTTCTTCTCCTTCTCTTTGATGTGTGGCTGCCTCCTTGGAGTCCACCATCAAATCCTAACATCATATAATCATCCATCCATTACAACCTAACTTCCTTGAACATACATCAAACATATTTTAACTAACATAACTTCCTTTGATCTTTGCTAATTGACTTGGCCTTTGAACCAATTGATGTCTTCACTCT
This sequence comes from Leucaena leucocephala, assembly GCA_037074615.1. NCBI lineage: Eukaryota > Viridiplantae > Streptophyta > Magnoliopsida > Fabales > Fabaceae > Leucaena > Leucaena leucocephala. The sequence goes on from CM073519.1 coordinate 19,119,246, forward strand.
ACCCTACACAATTTCACCTTGTAAATCCCTTTATGAGCTTAGAATCATGAAATTCTAGCTCTTATGCACTGTTATGGACAGATTTGAAAAACATGCATAATTCTTCCAAAAATTCTCATATTGATTCCAATGCTTCCCATACTTGTTTCTCTACTTTATCCCACACAACTTTTCATTTTAAAACCATTGGAAATATCAAAATTATAAAATTTCAATCACTATTCATATGAGTGAATAGTAATAGGAATTTCAATGCTTCCAAGGTTTAAAACCTATCTATTCCTAAAAAAAATCATCATATGAATTCAATGGGAGCATTAGATCATTGAAATTCCATCACCTTTTATCATGAATAGTGCAGAACAAAATGGTTCAACCATGGAAAAGTCAAGAATATCAATTTAATTCAACAAACAATCACCAAACTAGCTTGTTTAAGCTTCAATCACATATCTCTAACTTTAATTTCTTTTTTCTCCTTTCATCTAAGGTTTTGGACACCATATACACCTTAGAGAAAACTCAACTTTCTTCCATGAAAACCCTAAGTTCAAGCTCCCAAATCAAGGGAAAATAAGCTAGGATAGATTGCTTACCTTTAATCCCTAGCTTACTTGAACTTTGGACCTTGGATTCTTCTTTGTTTTGGTTTGAGTTTTCATTTTATAAGAGGTTCCCCAAGGGTTCTCCTTCACAATTTTGAGTAGAAATAGTGGGGGTATTTATAGCCAAATTCCATGGAAAAATCAGTGGCCAAATCTTGAGTTTGATTGGTTGGTTTTTGGATTAATTAACCTTAATCTTATCTTTACTTTATTTTATTCTAACATATCACATGCTTCAATTCTTCTTCCTTATTCTTGCTTCCATGTTGCATAATTGAGAGTTAGGTGGGACTCAAATAATACACATCATGCCACCTTTCCATTCATGAAGTTTCCTACTTCTTTTCTTCTATTTTTTTAAAATCTGCATGAAGTATTCATGGGTCCAAAAATATGGGCTTGGCATATTGGGCTTCTTATGGGACACCGTATTGGTTGTCCAAATCCATCCCCTTATTTTTCATAAATATTCCAAGGTATTTCCTTTACCAGGTATTATAACATCTCAATTTTTCCCTATCTGTATAAGCTAATAGAGGAAAAATATTATGAAGGGATTAGAATGGTAATAAGAAGAAAAGATAATGATTAAGATAAGTTTTTAGCCAAAGAAATAGAAAAATAGACTAAATTACAATTTAGTGAAAGTTTAGGGACTAAATTGCAATTAACAAAAGTTTCAAATGATATAATGGACATTTTAGAAAAGAAAGGGACTAAAGTGAAAATTCTAAAAGTTCCATGGTGTAAAATGGAAGTAGACTAAGCATTGGGCCATTAAGTGTAATTATGAAAAGTTGAGTTAGAAAAGGCTAAAAACTGCCTTGAACCATTTTAGTTCCAAATTTTACCATAAAGTAGAGAAAGTTATTTTGATCAGTTTAACATAACACATAATTTTGATTTGAGATCTCAATAATTTGATATTAATTTCCAAAGTCAGAGAGATTATTACAGTATCCTCTAGACCTCATAATCATATGAAACTTGGTAGTAAATTCTTATAAATAATATAAGAATTCATGAAACTAACAGAGCTCAAAAAGGAGTCCTGTAGAATTAATTATGAAATTTACGGTAAAATTAGACACCGATAAAGGATTTGAAGAAGATGTATAAATTTTTATCAGGACTTCTACGTCTCAAAAAATTATGAGACTTTGTAAGAAATTAATTTTATGTTAGAATGAATTTCTAAAAATGTTATAACTATTAAAATACGTGTCTAGTATTTATTTCAAAAATTAGGGTGATTTAAGAATATCGGTATAAGGAAAGTACCTTGGGATTTGTGCCAATTAGTTATTGGACCTAAAAGAGGCCCAATATGGTATCCTAGATAAGCCCTATAAGAACAAGATCAAGTCTTAGAGATTAAGTCAATTTTGGATATTTTATGAATTTTTAAATAGAAAAAACAAAAGAAAATGAAGAAGCTTTAAGAGGAAGACAAGGGTTGCACATGGTGGGGCCCATACACCATGTGCAATATGCCACATGGAAGCAAGAATAAGGAAGAAGAGTGTGGACATGTGCTAAAATGATATAAAACAATATAAGAATTAACCTAATGGTGATTAAGGTTAATTAACACAAAAACCAACCAATCAAATTCAAGATTAAGGAGTTGTAATAATTAGTTGAAGGAGGGATATTCTTGTCCTAAGATGCCAAAGTTTTGGCTATCAATACCCCTCCATTTCATTACAAAACTGTGGCCCTTGGTTCCCTTGAAAAAACTCTTGTCATTTGAAAACTCAACCAAGATAAAGGCAATTCAAGGCACTTAAAGATCAAGGTAGTCAAGGCATAAGTTATGTGATCATTCCTAGTTTATTTAGAGGTGTTTTGGAAGGGTAAAACCTAAATTTTAGTGGTTGGAAATTCCATTAAACCTAGAGTATGCTTCCTGTCCAAATCTTGAAAGAAATAAGGAAAGAAGAAAAGCAAGATACAATCAAGTAGAAGACACTTACATAATCTAGTTTGATGATTGGTTATTGAATTTAGTTGATATTCTTGACTTTGCTCTTTCTTGAGGCCTTTCGGCCAAGGTTGTTCTGTATAAGAGAAGATAGAATTTCAATGATCTAATACTTCCATTGAATTTAAAAGATGATTTTATGTATGATTGGATAAGTTTGGAACCTTGGAAGCGTTGGAATTCAAAGTTGTAATTTTTAAGTGTTCTATGTTACTATTCACACACATGAATAGTGATTGGAATTTCATGATTTTGATGCTTCCAGTGGTTTTAAAATGAAAAATTGTGTTGAGGAAAGTAGATAAACAAGTATTGGAAGCATTGGAATCAAAATTAGCATTTTTGAAAGAAAAAGAAAAGCTTTTCGGTACTATCCAGAACAGGGTATAGTTACTGGAATTTGGGCATTTAGATTTCATAAATGGATTTAGAAGGCCAAATTCTGTAGGGTAAAGTTAGGAGTTCAATTGATTCAAAGATCAGGCTAATTGATAAAGATTTAAGAAAGTTACTTTAGTAGATAAAGTTTAATGTTCAAGGAAGTTATATTATAATGAGTTAATGGTAATACAATGTTAGGATTTGGTTTGTGAGATCAAAGAGGGAAGTCACATTTCAAGGAAAAGTAGGGAGCAAGAGGTAAAGGAAAAGGATGAGGAAAGCAAGGTGTTTGAGGTAGTGAACTTACCTACTTGTATGCTTATGTTGCTTGGATGCTTTATTTGATGTTTACTTACTTTGATTATGTGAAGCATGTATGATTAAGTAATGCTCTATTTCTTTTTATGCAATAGCCATATGTTATAATTAAGATACATGAAAGCATGTAATCATTATGCAAGCATGATCATTAAGTGCACACATAGTAACATCAAGCATATAGTTGCATACATTGTATGGCTTCTGTTTACTACTGAGATTTCTCCTAAAATCTCACCCCTACATGTCACCCCCACACCAAAAGGTTCATCAAAAATGGAAGAAGATGAAGATGCAAGAAGAGGAGTTAAGGGATAGATGGCATGTTTAAGTGTAATTTTTATGTTATAACTTATGTATTGTATGCTTAGAGGTAATATAGTTGTAGCTGTTTACAAAAATAGCAAATGACCAAATAAATGTACAACATTTTAGAATTATTTAGTTAATATATCAAGCTTCGTTTTGATACCAAGAATGCCTTATTCTGACGCCTATGCAAAGAGAACAAAATTTTTAAAGTTTTGGACTAGGAACTATTTTTCTAGAAATTTGACCAAATGAACAGTAAATTTTGATGTCAGAGTTGACTCAATTAACTGATCAATTGGTCTAAGGAAGTATTTTCCCTTAAAGCTTAAGATGTTAGCTTCATGTAGATTTTTGAACCACTCTATTTCAATTTTTCTAGAATTAGTTATGATTTTTTGAAATTCATCACTTAATCTGGAATTACCATATGAACAATACTCATAAATAGTGAAATTCTAGATTTCATAGTTGAACTTCAATGAACTTGTAAGTGGTTCTAAATGCTACCGAATGGTCCCTAAGACGTAAAAAAATAAGGTGTTACAGGTATCCTAAATAACCATGATTTTTGAAATAAAAGCTAGACACCTCCTTTAATGGTTCTAACATTTTTAGAAATTCATTCTAATATAAATTGAATTTTCTGCAAAGTCTCATAATTTTCTGAGACACATAAGTCTAGATAAAAATTCCCTACCTTTCCTTTAACCTTTTATCGGTGTCCAATTTGACCTTAAATTTCATAATTAATTCTACAAGACTCCTTTTTTACTTCTGTCCATTTCATAAACTCTTATATTAATTATAAAAATTTACTGTCAAATTTCATCTAATTATGAGGTCTAGAGGATACTACAACAATCTCTTGACTTTAGAAATGTATATCAATTTTTCGAGACCTCAAATCAAAATTCCGTGTTGCGTTAAACTGATCATAATAACTTTCCCTATTGTATAATAAAATTTGGGACCAATATGATTTTGGGCAATTTTGGGCCTTTTCTATCTCAACTTTCAATAATTACTATTTTGCCCTTGAACTTCTAAAAATTATACTTTAGGCCCTCAACTTTTTATAATTACACGTAATGGCCCAAAGTTTATTTGTACTTTCATTTTCCACCATGGAACCTTAAAACTTGTTTTTTAGTCCCTCTCTTTCTTCAAGACTCGTCTAACCTTTCTCATTCCTTCCTATCATCGTCATAATCCTTTCCAAATCTCTTTCCTCTATCAGTATTATACAGATAGGGAAAAAATAGAATATGACACAAATCATTCATCGCAATACAAGGAAAGCAAAGATGACAAGATGGGTAATCTAAAATATGCATGCGAGTGTGTGGATGGAAAGATAACTGGACAAAAAGTAAGTCACTGAGGAATTTTATTCAAAAACCCTAAGAAACAATAAACAAAGAAATTAACTACTATTTCTTCTGGTTCATCCCTTTTCAATCATCAAACCAGCATATCGAACATAAACCACATTAGGAAAACTAGTAAAATGTAAGAAATAGAAAAGGGACAACTGGCTTCAAGGCAGTGATTGGAACTCATAGAATTTTAAGAGATGGTTGTTTGATCGAAAAGTATTCCCCATTGATTATATTGTGAAGTCCATCCAAGCTTGTCTTGAATTTTCCCTGTTTAAACTTGAACTTTCCTAACTGTGGTTGGTATATATTAACAATAAACTTGGGTGGTATTCCCTTTATATCATTTGTATATTCCACTTCCTCAAGTGCTTCACCCAGTTGAGGTTGGTATACCGCTGCAATATACTGAGGATCACTGTCCTTCAATTCATTCAAATTCTACATCTTGCTTTCAATCTCCTTAAGTGTTGTACAAAGCTTAAGTTGGTCTACATCTGTAACATAGTTGAGATCAATCTCTTTCATTCCTGCATCATTATTTGAGATCAAATCATTTAAGAATCTTAAAGTATGAGAGGTAATTATTGAATGTGAGTGAGGATAAGTAAAGTCAGAACATATTGGCCCTTTAACTAAAATAGTAAAATATGGAACTAAAGGAATTTGAAAGTCACTGGTTATGTATACTATTTCTAGTCGCGACCTCTTAAGTTTATCTTTAACTTCTCTTCGCAGCTTAAACTGATAGTGAGTGTCTCTGAAATGTTTGGTCATGATGTAGTCGTCTATTAGTCACGACTTGGGATCACAGAGAGACAGTCCCTCAGTACCCTTATTTTCATTGCGACTTCATCATCTTCTTGTCAAGATTGGATGTCTCGAGAGTTTTTTGTTGTGACTAAACAATCATCTTGTCATGACTCTATTGCACAGAGAGTCTCTCCCTCATTAAGTTCATATCTAGTCGTGACTTTGAGGCCTTTAAGTCGTGATTTATGATCACATAAGCTCGACCCCTCTCTGTTTGTTCCACTTCCAACTTCCACAATGTCTTGTATTCCTATAAAGTCACTCATAAATCCCTTTCCAAAAATATTATCACTGGAGCATGATGAAATTGTATCAAAGTTAGATATGAATAAGAAATCTTTAGAAAATGAATGCATGTTATTTACATCAAAGCAATTAAAACATGATGGATTACCTTCACAAGAGCAAGAAAAAAATAAAAAAAAAGAAAGAGATTCAAAATAGCTATCATAAGCACTCAGATGAATTTGAATCCATATGTTCCTAAAATGCTTCATGGGAATTTTGGGAATTATGCAACATAAGATCATACCCATCATGCAAACTCAATTCATGCTCATCCCTATTTTCTTCAATAGCATAATCAATGGCATTCACCCCAGCAAAAATAGAATTATCAAAAGCGTATTTCATTACTTCGTTCATATTAAAAGTGACTACATGTCCTCTAACATCCATTGTAATAGAACTATACTTCATACTAATTATTGTCTTGGAAGTTTGAAGGAAAGCTTTGCCTAAGATCAAAGCGCTCTCATTCACTAGCTTACTGGACATGTCCAGAACATAAAAATAAGCTAGGAATACTAAATCCTTAACTTGCACTAGAATATCCTCAAGAATTCCCTTAGGATATCTAATTGATCTATCAGCTAATTAGAGCACTACACTTGTCTCTAAGATTATTAATACCTAAGGCTAAGTATATGTCATATCCCCAATTTTCTTATCTGATGTATATGTACATTTTATCTGTAATGGATATGAGATTCTTGAAATAAACTGCATTATATTAAGGAAATAAAGGGATTATTAACTAAGGAAATTTCAAGGACCTAAACACAAATAAGAAAAGGTTAGAGGCAAAAAGTTAAAGTAGAAACAAAAGTTGGGCCAAAAGTGATAATTTTCAAAAGTTTAGGGACCTAAATGTAATTAAATAAAAAGTCAGGGACCTAAATATAATTGTGAGAAAGTTGAACTAAAAAAGGATAAAAAATATCCAGAATCAGATTAGACCCAAATTTTACTAGTAGATAGACAAAATTATTCCGGTCAGTTTAAGGAGATATAGAATTTTGATTTAAGGTCCCAATTAATTGATATAAATTTTTGAAGTCAAGTGAAATTATTACAGTATTTTTTAGACCTCAAAATAAGATGAAACCTTACAGTAAATTCCTATATTTAATATAAGAATTTATAAAATTGATAGAGTTAGAAAAGGAATCCTGTAGAAATCTTACGGGGATTTTACAGTGAAATAAAATACCCGATAAATATGGTCGGGAGAGATTCATTGGGATTTATGCCATAAAGGTAATGAGCCCATACAAAGGCCCAAATGGTGCCACAATAAGCCCAATAAGGTGGATGGATAGTTAAGTGGGCCAGAGTCCAGAATAACCCAAGAAAAGTGCGAAATTACAAAATGCCCCTGGAGACCAGATTGTACCAGTGATAGATAGAGGGCATTTTGGTCATTCTGGCTAGGCTTAAAACGTCCTATATAGTATAAATTTGATTAGTTAGAGCTAGTATATGCCCTGAGGAAGTACAAAGAGGGGTAAAATGACAATTATACCCTTAGGTTAATATAGTGAAAGAAGGATACAAGGGTATTTTGGTCATTTTCCAAGAGATGGATGGTAGATAAATACTCAGTCTAACAATGTTGGTGGTATAAGAAACCTAGATACTGGTTTCCAGGATAGAATACATATTCTAGAATATTATAAAAATTAGGAAAAAAATAGTTTGATTTTTTGTGAAACTGCTCTGATTAGTACCGAACTGGACTAGAATTTTTCCTATCAATATATTTACTTTTTTCTAGCCAAACATGGCCTTGTATGATGTCATGCATTGTGCCAAGATTGTGGCTTCTAGGGCAAGCTAAGATTAAGAATGAATATGTACCATTAGATCAAACAGTAACCAAATCCATCTTGGTCATCCATTTCTATCCAAATTTATTTATAAATACCTCCTCATTTCAGACCCCATTTGGCATGCTTCGGAACCATAGGGAAACTTTTGGAAAATTTCCATTGAACCAAGAAAGAAGCACACAACTTGAAGCAACAACCAAGATAATTATCTCCCTTGTTCTTGAGCTTAATTCTAGCAAGCTAGCTCTTGATTCTAAGGGGTTTTGTTCCATATTTCTCTTCTAGTTGCTATTAGAAGTGCTGTCCACATGTGAAAATAATATGAGTTTTATGTTATATATAGTTTAGACAAGCTTAAAAAAGCTAGAATCAAGTGGTATAAGCTTGGAAATTCAAGTATGCATGTAGTTAGAAGTTTGTGTTCATGGTTGTTACTGTACATGACACTATTTATATGTTGAAATTTCATTATTTTGATGCTTCCAATGAGTTTGAAATGAAAAATTGTGTGGGGATAAAGTAGGACAACAAGTATTGGAAGAATTGGAATCAAAATATGAATTTTGGAAAATCAAGTGTTTCATTTCAGTCAAGAGGAGAAACTTGTGATATGTTTTGATTTTGGAAATTCTAGTTTCATATTTGGATTCTACATGAAAAATTATGTGGAAATGAACTATGAGAATTTATTTTCGAAAGATGGAAGTATGAAACATAAAGGGAAAGAATGGAAGTTACTGAAAACCTAGTCTTGGTATTGTGTTCAAGTAGAGTTAACTTGATATTACTTTGTAATGGCTAGGCTTTGACATTTGTGAAGGAAGGAACTATCTCAAGAAGACTTTGTGAAGGATAGCTAAAGAGGTAGCAAGAATACCTAACTATAGTTTCATGTATGCTTGATTGTATGTTTGCTTGTTGATTATGGTGTTTGGTTGAGCTTGAGATTATGCCATCATGCCTATGATGAAGTATGAATGATTGAAACTCCTTGCAACTTATGTCATGACAATATGCATGCTAGAGTTTGCTTATGTACCATTATGAAGTAGCTCCTATCTCATGATAATATGTTAAGCATCAAATTAATCATGCATGATTATATAGTTGTGTGACTTGCTATTGGAATTTCCATGAAATCTCATTCCTCCCATATGCATAACCATGTCATAGGTGCTGGAACTTCTCAAGGAGAAAGGGTAAACATAGATGGATGAACTTGTATAATAAGTTATATTGCTTACTTGACACTATAGAAGGATGTGGTGATGTGCATAGTGTATGATCATGTAATTGCATCCTGAGGCTATGACTTTGTGAGATGATTATGATGCCTAAACCAACAAGTTTGAACTTAAAATTTGGTATGATGATATACAAGATATAGATCTTTAAATGAACACTAAGAGTGCCTCAATTGGTTAAGTATTCGATTTGTTATGATTTTTCTAAATTGAAGTTAAAATCTGGAACTAAGATCAAGTAAGCAAGAAGAGGCAGTAACGTTTCGACATTAATTTCGTATAGTAAATGAACGAGTTTTTCCATTAAATTTTGTGAGCTTAAAGAGAATACCTGGAGCTTTAAATCACATCTGGAGCTTTAAATCCATAGGTAACATGATTCAATTGGACAAGTAATGAAAGAGAAATAAATTTTTGAAGTTAAGGCAAAGAAACTGGAACTTCCAGATTTTACCAAATAAACAGTGTTTTTCAATGAATAAACTAATTTCATGGGGGGAATGAAACCTCAATTTTAGATTTTTCCTTCAAAGTTTAATGAATGAGCTTTCATTAGAAATTGGAACCAATCTATTTTGATTTTTCTACATTTAATTATGAATTTTTAAAGTTGGGTGCATGTTTTGGAATTACCAAATAAACAGTAGCGTGAACAGTACCTGAGAGCAATTCTTTTGAAAATATTGATTTCTAAGGCAAATGGTTATGTAATTGGATCAAATGACTTCCAACTAAGTATAATTGAGGTTAAAAGTAAGGATATGATATTTTGGTATTAGAGCAAAGGATTCTGGCTTAAGAAATACTCTGAATAGATTATTTATAGACTGATGCAAAACTAAACATTCCCATAATTGACACTAAGTTAGTGATTGCAGGATAAATATGGCTAAACCTAGGACTGGGTCAAAGACTACTGTGAACCAGGGGGACCCTATACCAGAAGTCTTTAGTTCAATAGGTCAGGGTGAACCCAAAGGAGGTTGATGCATTGGTAAATGATCCTAAGTTTGGACTTCCTCCAGTGATTTACGTCCCATATTCTAGTAGTGAATCAGAACTGGATAGGTTATATAGTTCTTCAATCGGATCTAATGGGATGGATGAAGTATCAGATGAGGATATACTTGAGGAACCTATCCCAGCCTCTCCCATCAATGTTGTACCTCTTGAAGAAGCTGACCCTAGTATAGAGGGGAATGCAAATTAGGTAAATGACAGAGATATGGTAGACTTCCAGGAAGAACAGTCTGATGAGTGCTATTCCTATATGGTGGGTGCTACAGACCTTGCATAAAGGCAGCCTATAGAGGTAGATATTCTTGGTCCAAGTCAAGTACCTAACCCAGCTGATATACCTGGACCTAGCCATATACCAGACCATATAGACATCATAGTTCCTAGTGGAACGAAGAAGCCAATGGTAGATATATACCTAGATAACAACAAGGTTGTAGAGCTAACCCTTGGGGAGGATATGAATAAAGAATGATTCAAGAAAGCAGTGGAACTAGCTAGGCAGCTGTATGACCTAGGAAGACTGTTGGTTAGAGTAGTAGATCAGGATTATAGAAGTTACATGGACTTCATAACAAGAGTACAAGAAGCCTATCAAGCTTATGATCTGGATACCCTTACCTTAGAAGATTGGACTAATATCATGGATGATATGTTACCTCTCACAGCGATGTAAAGAGTAGGGCTAGATCAATATTTTGAGGAGGAACCTTATGAGGACAGTCCTGAATAGATCTATATAATAGGTGAGTTTATTAGGATCCATTATGAGAAAGCATAATGTAATTGTTGTATCTATGAATACTACTGTGATCTATGTACTTACGAACAGTGATGATATTGTACATGTATTTATGTTATGAAAGATCTATGTAATGTTGCTGAACTTACTATATGTTATGTTTTGAGTGAAATATAAGTTATGTTGATTATTATACTCCTCTCTTATTTAGATAGAGAAATAAAATGGTTAGAACCAGAAGAACTGTGTCCTCGAGAGAACCCCAAAACCCAGGGGATATTAACCAGCTAATCTTAGAACGATTAGAACAACAATGGAAGATGATTGAAGAAGTGAGAGTAGCTAAGGTGAGGAGCAAACAGGAAAGGGATGCTGCCATAGCAGCGGCTGTAGCAAAAGCAGTAGAGATTTTAAGACACCCAGAATCTGTAGGTGTGGCAAACATGGAACCAGAAAGTGTACAACAGATAGCAGAGCCACCAAGACAGATGGGATAGACGGTGGATCCCACTGGCATTCAATAGTGGATGACTAAATTCTATAAGTATAGTCCTCCAATATTTGAGAGGATGTTTGATGTACAGAAAGCGAAAGACTGGATAAGCTGATTGGAGAAGATTTTCAAGGTACTTGATTGTCTGTGTGAGAGTAAAGCACAGATGACAATCTATTAGCTAGAAAGAGATGCATATAGATGGTGAAAGAACATCGAGCTAGTGTTACAGGCTAGACACATTCCTATCACATGGGAAGTATTTCTTGAACAGTTTTATGAGAAGTATTTCTCTCAATCAGTAAGGGACGAAAGAGAAGCATAATTCCTTGTGTTGAAACAAGGAGAGAGAATGTTTTGATGAGTACCTGGCTAAGTTTATTTTTCTTTCCCAATACTCCACTTATCTGCGACAAGTGGATGGTGAGTGCTGGATGACAGAGAGAATGATAAGTGGACTGAATGTTACTTTAAAAGATAAGATGACTCTCCGGTAGTATAGCCAGTTTAATAAAGCAATAGAGGCCTGTAGAATAATTGAGAATAGCCTGAATCATCGAATGCTGATGAAACCCATAAGCAGAGAGAATATTGTTCCTGAAAGAACTGGTCAAAACAGAAATTTGGCTAGTGGCAGTGGCTACTCTAGAAAAAGAAAAAGGTAGTGGCAGAATAGAAGGCCTGCTAGAGGAGACTTTAAGAACAATACAAATAATAGGGACCTGAGATTTAGAATATATTATAAGTGCGGGAAGAGCCATGGTGCCTGATGGGGCAGAACGTCTGTTACACATGTGGGAAACCTAGACATTTCTCCAGGAATTGTCCCCATGCAGTAAGTGATCAAAGGCCGCGCACACAAGGGCGAGTATTTGTATTGACAAGGGAAGATGCTCAAAGGTCACCCGAGATGATTCAAGGTATCATTTATCTCAATAATCATTTTATGATTGCTATGTTTGATTCAGGTGCAAGTCATTCCTTTGTTTCTTATGAATATGCTAAATAGTTAAGCCTTACAATTAGCAAGTTGCATTATGGCATATGTGTGACAACCCCTACAAATGCTAGAGTAATTATATAAGATATTTGTTTGAATAGTGTCATTCGATATGAGCATTATTGCACTACTGTAGACCTGATATGTATGCCCTTTCATGAAATTGATGTCATAATTAGACTGAATTGGTTGTCTACCCATAATGTAATGCTGGATTGTAAGAACAAAACTCTAGTTCTTTGTCCACAAGCCATAAATATGAATCTAGAAGTGAGACTAAATTTCATAACGGAGGCTTAGGCAGATAAATGTTTATAGAAAGGATGTTAGGGATATATGGTCTTCTTTTCTGTTCAAATAAAAGTAGAAGAATGGATTGAAATAATTCCAATGGTTAAAGAATTTTCTGAAGTCTTTCCAAAGGAGATTCAAGGACTACCTCCAGAGCGGGAAGTAGAGTTTGCAATTGATATTGTACCTAGAGCTGGACCAGTATCTAAAGCCCCATTTTGTATGGCTCCTAACGAGATGATTGAGCTGAAGAAGCAGATCGAGGAGCTTTTAGAGAAGGGTTTCATTCGACCTAGTGTTTCTCTGTAGGGTGCTCCAGTGTTCTTTGTTAAGAAGAAGGATGGTAGTCTCAGACTATGCATTTACTATCGGGAGTTAAATAAGATTACATTTAAGAATAAGTACCCTCTTCCTCGGATTGATGATTTGCTAGACCAGTTGGTGGGAGCAAGTTTATTCTGTACAATTTATCTGAGATCAGGTTATCACTAACTCATGATTAAAGCAGATGATATTTCAAAAACTATGTTCAAGACTTGATATGGTCATTTTGAATTTTTGGTAATGCCTTTTGGTCTGACAAATGCACTTGCAATTTTCATGGATTATATGAACAGAATCTTCAGGCCTTATCTAGATCAGTTTGTTGTGGTCTTCATTGATGATATCCTAGTATACTCTAAATCTACAAAAGAGCATGAAGATAATTTGAGAATTGTTCTTAGTACTCTTAAAGAAAAGCAACTCTATGCTAAGCTTAGTAAATGTGAGTTTTGGCTTCAAGAAGTCAAATTTCTCAGTCATGTCATATCCTATGAAGGGGTAGTTGTAGATCCTATCAAAGTTTAAGCAGTATTAACCTGGGAACAACCAAGGATAGTGATGGAGATCAAAAGTTTTATAGGTTTAGCAAGGTATTATGGAAGATTTATTAAGGACTTTTCTCGAGTAGCTCTACCGTTAACCAAGCTGACCAGAAAGAATTGGCAATTCAAGTAGGATAAGAAGTATGAGGCTAGTTTCCAAAAATTAAAGCAGAGATTAACCATAACTCCTGTGCTGATTATTCCAGACCTAACTCAGACTTATGTAGTCTATACTGACGTTAGCAAGTAGGCGTTAGGATGTGTATTAATGTAGCAGGGTCGAGTGGTAGCCTATACTTCTCGGTAGTTAAAGCCACATGAAGAGAACTATCCCACTCATGATCTGGAGCTTGCAACGGTAGTGTATGCTCTCAAGATTTAGAGACATTATTTGTATGGAGCGACCATAGAGCTGTATTATGACCACAAAAGCCTGAAGTATCTACAAGATCAAAAAGAATTGAACATGAGGTAGTGGAGATGGATGGAATTTCTAAAGGATTATGATTTTCAGATCAAATACCATCTACGAAAAGCAAATGTGGTAGCTGATTCCTTAAGCAAAAATGTGGTGCAGGTGGCAAGTCTTATGATCAAGGAGCTAGAATTAATAGAAGATGTTCGAGATTAGAGTCCTTTATACCAAATGTAGATAGCATAAAGTTCTTATGGAGGAACGCAGATTAAACCTTTCTTTGAGGATGAAATAAAAGGAGCTCAAGAGCATGATAAGCTCGCAGCAATTTTTAAGAATAAGCTGGAAAGAGGGGAAACTAGAAATTTTGATGTCTCATAGGATGGGTTGCTACGATTTAGGGGACGACCATATATTCTCAATGCAATGGGATTGAGAGAGAAGATCTTAGATGAAGCACATAAGAGTCGATATACAGTACATCCAGGTATGACCAAGATGTATCATGATGTTAAAAGTTTGTTTTGGTGGCCTGGATTGAAGAAGGAAGTTGTAGCTTATGTGTCCAAGTACTTAACATGTCAAAAGGTGAAAGTTGAGCACTAGAGGCCAGCAGGGAAATTACAACCACTAGAGATACCTAAGTGGAAATGGGACAGCATTGCCATGGATTTTATGAAGGATTGCCCATGACTCCTTCTAAGCATGATGCTATATGGGTAGTAATTGACCAATTGACTAAGTCGGCTCATTTCTTGGCAATGAATAAGAAAGATTCTCTTGAGAAGCTGGCAAAATTGTATGTAAAGAGATTATTAGATTACACGGTATCCCAAGTAGTATTATATCTAACAGAGATCCTCGATTTACATTAAATTTTTAGCGAGCTTTACATAAAGAAATGGATACTACTCTCAGATTTAGTACAGCTTATTATCCTCAGACAGATGGTCAATATGAGAGAATTATCTAGACACTAGAGGATATGTTGAGAGCATACAATTTGGATTTCAAAGGGAGTTGGGATGTCCATCTACCATTAATAGAGTTTGCCTATAACAACAGTTATCAGGCTAGTATTCAGATGGCTCCATTTGAAGTACTTTATGGATGAAAGTGTAGATCTCCCTTGTGCTGGTTAGAGTTGAGTGAAAGAAGGATGTTTGGTCATGATATAGTAGATCAAATAGCAGCGCAGATTGATAAGATCAGGAAAAGGTTGCTGACAGCTCAAAGTCGATAGAAGAGTTATGCTAATGTTAGAAGGAAGTTGTTAGAGTTTGAAGAAGGAGAGCATGTATTTCTTAAGTTGACTCCAACTACAGGAGACAGACGATCGATCAAAGTGAAGAAGTTACATCCTATATAAATTGGGCCATTTCATATCCTCACAAGAATAGGATCAGTGGCTTACGAGTTAGCTCTTCCTCCAAATCTTAGCAAGATCCATGATGTATTCTATGTTTCATAGTTAAAGAAGTATATTCCATATCTATCACATGTGATTGAGCAAGATGATGTTGCACTGCGAGATGACTTAACTTATGAAGTCAGGCTAACACGAATTATAGATCGAAAGGTCAAGCAATTGTGAAATAAGCAGATCTCTTTAGTTAAGGTGGTCTAGAAGGGATTAACAGAGAATGAAGCTACATGGAAAGCAGAGAAAAGATGAAGGAAACATATCCTGAACTATTTCCTTAATGTATATGTAGCATAAATTTCAATGACAAAATTTATTTTAAGGGGGAGAGAAATGTCATATCCCCAATTTTCTTATTTGATGTATATGCACAATTTATTTGTAATGGATATGAGATTTTTGGAATAAACTGCATCATATTGAGGAAGGAAAGAAAGGCATTATTAACTAAGGAAATTTCAAGGACCTAAACATAAATTAGAAAAGGTTGGAAGCAAAAAGTTAAAGTATAAACAAAAGTTAGGCCAAAAGTGGTAATTATCAAAAGTTTAGCGACTTAAATATAATTAAGCAAAAAGTTAGGGACCTAAATGTAATTGTGAGAAAGTTGAACTGAAAAAGGCTAAAAAATTCCCATAATCAATTTAGACCCAAATTTTACCAGTAGATAGATAAAATTATCCCGGTAAGTTTAAGGGGACACATAATTTTGATTTGAGATCCCGATTAATTGATATAAATTTATGAATTCAAGGGAAATTATTATAGTATTTTTCAGACCTCAAAATCAGATAAAACCTTACAATAAATTCCTATATTTAATATAATAATTTATAAAATTGACAGAGTCAGAAAAAGAATCCTGTAGAATTCTTACGGGATTTTACAGTGAAATAAAATATTTGATAAATATGGTCGGGAGAGATTCATTGGGATTTGTGCCATAAAGGTAATGTGCCTATACAAGGGCCCAAATGGTGCCACAATAAGCCCAATAAGGTGGATGGACAGTTAAGTGGGCCAGAGCCCAGAACAACCCAGAAAAAGTACGAAATTATGAAAATACCCTTAAAAACTAGATTGTACCAGTGTAGAAGGAGGGCATTTTGGTCATTTTAGATAGGCTAAAAATGTCTCATATAGTATAAATATGATTAGTTAGAGTCAGTATATGCCATGAGGTAGTACAAAGAGGGATAAAATGACAATTATGCCCTCAAGGTTAATATAATGCAAGAAAGGACACCAAGGGTATTTTGGTCATTTCCTAAGGGATGGATGGCAGATAAATACTCAGTCTAACAATGTTAGTGGTATAAGAAACCTAGATACTGGTTCCAGGATAGTATATATATTATGGAATATTATAAAAATTAGGAACATAAAATAGTCTGATTTTTATGAAACTGCTCCGATCGGTACCAAACTGGACTAGAAATTTTCCTATTAGTATATTTACCTTTTTCTAGCCAAACATGACCTTGTATGATGTCATGCATGGCATCAAGATTGTGGCTTCTAGGGCAAGCCAAGATTAAGAATGAATATGGACCATTAGATCAAATAGTAACCAAAGCAATCTTGGCCATCCATTTCCACCCAAATTTCTCTATAAATACCCCCTCATTTTAGACCCCATTCAGCATACTTCTGAACCATAGGGAAATTCTTGCAAAATTTCCATTGAGCCAAGAAAGAAGCACACAACTTGAAGCAACAACTAAGGTAATTATCTCCCTTGTTCTTTAGCTTAATTCTAGCAAGCTAGCTCTTGATTCTAAGGGGTTTTGTGCCATATTTCTCTTCTAGTTGCTATTGGAAGTGCTGTCCACATGTGAAAAGAATATGAGTTTTATGTTATAGATAGTTTAGACAAGCTTAAAGAAGCTAGAATCAAGTGGTATAAGCTTGGACATTCAAGTATGCATGTAGTTAGAAGTTTGTGTTCATGGCTGTTACTGTACGTGACACTATTTATATGTTGAAATTTTATGATTTTAATGCTTATAATGAGTTTAAAATGGAAAATTGTGTGGGGATAAAGTAGTAGAACAAGTATTGGAAGCATTGGAATCAAAATGTGAATTTTGGAAAATCAAGGGTTTCACTCTGTCAAGAGCAGCAGCTTGTGATATGTTTTGATTTTAGAAATTCTAGTTTCATATTTAGATTCTACATGAAAAATTATGTGGAAATGAACTATGAGAATTTATTTTGCAAAGATGGAAGTATGAAACATAAAATAGAGAAAGAATGGAAGTTAGTGAAAACCTAGTCTTGGTATTGTGTTTAAGTTGAGTTATGTCATATCCTAATTTTTCTTTATCTGTATAATACTAATAGTGGAAAGAGGTTTATAAATGATTATGACCATGATCAGAAGGAGTAATAAAAGTTAGATGAGTTTTGAAGGTAGTGAGGGACTAAAATGAAAAGTTCAAAAGTCTTATGGTAGAAAATGAAAGTAGATAAAACTTTTGGGCCATTAAGTGTAATTATGAAAAGTTGAGGGCCTAAAGTGTAATTTTCAAAAGTTATGGGACGCAATGGTAATTATTGAAAGTTGAGCCAGAAAGTGCCTAAAAATGTCTAGAATTAGATTATTCCCAAATTTTTCCAGTAAATAGAGAAAATTATTCTGATCAGTTTGACGCAACCTAAAATTTTAATGAGGTCCCAAAAAATTTATATTATTTTTAAAGGAAGGGACATTAATATAGTATTCTCTAGACCTCAGAATCAAATGAAATGTGGCAATAAATTCCTATAATTAATATAAGAATTTTTAAAACTGATAGAACACAAAAATGAGTTATGTAGAATTTATTATAGAATTTACAGTAAATTAAAACACCAGATAAATATGTTTTGGGGAAATTTCTCGAGAATTGAACCCATGAAGGCAGTGGATCATACAAAGAGTCCATAATGGCACCTTATAGGCCCAATGATATTTTTAGACAAGTATGTGGGCCAGGGTTAATAAAGACAGAGAAAAATACAAAATTATGAAAATGCCACTTAAGGTATGTCACTGTGTTGTGTCATTAAGTCAGAGTTAGACGAAGGGCATTTTGGTCATTTGGATAAGCCAAAAACATACAAGAAAGTACAGGAGTGATTATTCAGTGTCATTATATGCTCTGATAAGAAGTAAAGAGGTGTAAAATAACAATTATGCCCTTAGGGTTAATATAGGGCAAGACAGTGAACCAAGGGCATTTTAGTCATTTTTCAAGGGATCTGTAATTAAGTTTTGGCCCAATCCAAGAATGTCAATGGAGAAAGAATCTGGATACTGGATTTAAGGTTAGACAATATATTATGGAATTTTAGAAAAATTAGATTTATAAAATAGTCTGGTTTTTGGGAAATCGGACTGAGCCAGTACCAGATTGGACTAGAATTTTTCCAGAAGCTTCCCCCATTGGAATTTCGCCACCTAACCCTATGAGTTGTCCCTTGGTGATGTCATGGATGATGTCATAATTATTTTTTTTGGAAAAATTAAATCCAAGATTAAATGTGAGCCATTAGATCAACTAGTGCATAAAGTAATCTTGGCCATTGATTTTTCATGAGATTTTTTATAAATACCCCCTCAAATCTAAAGCCAAACTGTGAGTGAAACATCCTTATTTTCTTATGTCTTAAGGACCAAATGGTATCATCTGGAACCACTTTTAAGGCTATTGAAGTTAAATTACTCAATCTATAATTTTACTCTTAGCGAGTACTGTTCACTGTGTAAATTCCAGTGGAGTTACCTGACTTCAAAAAATCATAACTAATTCTAAAAAAATCAAAATGAAGTAGTTAAAATTTCTACACAAAACTAACATAATGCTCTTTCAGGAAAAAATAACTTGTTGACCACACCTTGACCAGGTCAATGTCAGAAAATGTCTGAAGTTTACTGCTCATCCTATATTTTCCCTTGATTTCAGCACTTTGGTCCCAAATTTGTACTATCTAGTCCCTAGCTTTTCTTCATGCTTCTTTAGACCTCTTATAACATACCTGTGGGATTGGGATTACATGGAAGGGGATGAGATTTCTGGGGAAATCTCAGTAGCAAACATAAACCATACAATGTATGCAACCATATGCTTGATGTTACTATGTGTGCACTTAATGATCATGTTTGCATAATGATAACTTACATGCTTCCATGTCCCTTAATTATAACATATGTCCATAGCATAAAAAGAAATAGAGCATTACTTAATCATACATGCCTCACATCATCAAGGTAAGAAAACATCACATAAAACATCCAAGCAATATAAGCATACAAGTAGGTAAGTTTACTACTTGACGTATAGCCTTTTGTAACATCCTTACTTTTATATTTCTTAGGGACCATTAAGTAGCATTTAGAACCACTTACAAGACCTTGGAAGTCCATTAGCCAAATCTGGAATTTTACTCTTTCTCGGTTTACTGTTCATAGGTATTCTAGATTACGCAACGAACTTCGAAAAATCATAATTAATTCTAGAAAATTCGAAATGAGGCGGTTCAAAAAGCTACATGAAGATAAAATCTTAAAATTTAAGGGAAAAATAATTTAAGCCAATTGATACAGTTTATTCATTGAAGTTTACTGTTCATTTGGTCAAAAACTCTGGAAACAGATTCTGGTCCCTTACTTTGGAAATTCATTTCCCTTGATATACACATCCAAATGAAACGTTACACCTATGCATGTAAATATCTGGATGTGTACTACATGCTCATAAAATTTCATGAAATAATTCCTTCATTTGCTAGGTCAAACTGAAGCCACAACAAAACTGTTTCAGGACCTACGTTTTTACCATTTCAGTTTCTCTTCTTTCACTTTCCATAATTATTCAAGCATACATAATCCATCAAATAAACTTCTCAATATTCGTATACATCATGTACATATGCCATAATTATTTCAAATAGCTTCATCACATAAATACACACCTTACATGGCATTTACATACATGGACAATTTATAGTATATGCTAAAATCTCAATACTTCACTTCCTTTCTTCCATTCTTTAGCTCTTCTCCATGCATACCTTTTCTTCATGCTTGACCTAAATTGGTTGGTTATGGGAGAGTGAGATTCTAGGGAATCTTAGTAGCAAACATTACCACTTAAATATGCAAGATGGATGCTAATGCATGATATGTAATTTCATTAAGCTTTCTTGGATTAGTGACATGCCATCATGATATAAACTTTTACATAAAGTTCATGGCCATGGAAACATGTTATTCATAATACATTCAACATCATTTATCATGTCACAACATCATTTAAATATCATATACATGTCAACACATAAGCATACCACATCAAGCACATAAAGAGGTAAGTTCACTACCTTGCACTTAAGCTTTTCTCTTGACCTTTAGCCCTTGCTCCCTAGCTTTCCAACCATGAAGCCTTTATGTCCATCACTTCCCAACATCTTCTTGGATGTTTCACGGTCCTAAACACATTTATATTCATCACATAACAAATTAGGACTCATGAACTCCAACCATGTTCAAGACTAACTTTGTTACACTCTTTATTGTCATAACTTTCTCTAATTTTCACTAATCCACTTGGCTCTTGAACCAATTGATTTCTTGACTTTACCCTACACAATTTCATCTTTTGAATCCATTTATGAGCTTAGAATCATGAAATTCCAGCTGCTTCATGGCCTGCTGTACAGAACTGAATATAAGCATACAATTCTTTCAAAAATTCTCATTTTGATTCTAATGCTTCCCATACTTGTTTCTCCACTTTACTTCATACAACTTTTCATTTTAAAACCATTGAAACCATCAAAATCATGAAATTCTAATCACTGTTCATGTGAGTGAACAGTAATGATAAGGAATCTCAAAGACTATAACCTTGAGATTTTAATGTTTCCAAGGTTCAAAACCTTTCCAATCCTACACAAAATCATCATACAAACTCAATGGAAGCATTAAATCATTGAAATTCAATTTCCTTCCCTCATGAACAGTGCAGACCGAACAGGGCACACCATGGCAAAGTCAAGAATATCAATTTGATTCAACAACCAACCACTTAACTAGCTTGTTTAAGCTTCAATCATATGGTTCTAACTTTAATTTCTTCTTTCCCCTTTCCTTTAAGGTTTTTGGGCAGCACCACCCCTTAGAGAAAACTCAACTTTTCTCCCATCAAAACCCTAAGTTCAAGCTCCCAAATCAAAGGAGAATAAGCTAGGAAAGATTGCTTATCTTTAATCTCTAGCTTGCTTGAACTTTGGAACCTTGAATCTTCTTTGTTTTGGCTTGAGTTTCCATTTTGCAAGAGCTTCCCCAAGGGTACATGAGCTTAACGTTCTGAACCAGAATTGAGGGGTATTTATAGCCAAAATCCAAGAAAAATGAATGGCCAAGATTGATTTGGTTACTATTTGATCTAAAGGCCCACATTTAATCTTGGATTTATCTTTTTCATAAAATAATAATTATGACATCATGTGGTACAGCTCAAGGGACACCTCAAGGGGTTATGTGGCGTGCTCACCATGCTAGGAAGCTTCTAGAAAAATTTCAGTCCAATCCGGTACCGATCGGTGCAATTTCACAGTAACCGGACTGTTTTCTGTTCCTAATTTTTTATAATATACCAGGATATGTATTCTATCCTAGAAATTAATGTATAGGCTTCTCACACCATTGACATACTTATACTGGCCACAACTTAGTTACAGATCCCTTGGAAAATGACTGAACTACCCTTGGTGTCCTTTCTTACACTATATTAACCCTAAGGGCATAATTGTCATTTCACCCCTCTTTGTACTACCTTAGGGCATATACTGGCTCAACTAATCATATTTATACCATGTACCACATTTTTACCATGTCCCAGATGACCAAAATGCCCTTCACCCATCCCTGGTACAATCTAGGTATCTAGGGGCATTTTCGTAATTTCACACTTTTCTGGGCACTGGCCCCTTCTACTGATAGACTGGTACCCTGGGTTTTGGGCCCTTCTTGGCGTCATCATAGGCCTATATATGAGGTCATCTGATCTCATTCTATCCAGGCTCACATACCGATAAATTCTATTATCGAATCACGGGTGTTATCAAACTCCCGTCAAAATTCACTAATATGTGAATAACTTTTTATACATAACTTCTTCCGGGGTTCTGTCAGATCCATAACATCTGACACTGTAGGGCACACTTTCCTATAATTCCCCCACTTATATCTGATGTCTATAGAATCTGATAAAAATTCAGATAACTTTTAGACTATCAGATAATTTTCTGCTGTCTGCAGCCCTACTAAAATTTCTGTATCATGCCAGATTACCCAGCATGACTTCCTCTATTTACTGATGGAATGTGGGACTGAAATACTTATAGGCAGTTCTAAACCTTTTATGGCTGAACTTTTCCATAATTACATTTATGTCCCTGACTTTTTGCTTAATTACATTTAGGTCCCTAAACTTTTGGAAATTACAACTTTTGGCCCAACTTTTGTTTCTACTTTAACTTTTAGCCTTTAAACTTTTCCAATTTTTGTTTAGGTCTCTTTCTTCCTTCAAGACTCATTTAACCTTTATCATTCTTCTGATCTTTGTCATAATCCTTCCTAAACCTCTTTCTACTATCAGTACTATACAGATAGGGAAAAATTAGGATATGACACCTTTCCTTCCAACTCTTAACCTTGTATCTAAGGTTGCTTCTTTTTATCAGTCAGAGCCTATATATAGCATAATAATATCTTTATTATTATCCTGTATAGATCTACTTACTCATGCTCAACTTTGGGGTAATATCCTTAATCCGACATTCCCCTAACTTTCTCTCCATCTATAGCTAACATTATTAATAGAAATATTTCTCTATTCTAACCACTAAGAGAAATCCTCTACTTTATTAAAGTAGGGACTAGACAACTTACTTACCTCATTCCTAAGCTCTGCCAAGTCCCTAAGCTCCTTGGACTGCTCCTGGCTTTACCATAACTTCTTCCTTCCTTTCCTTTCTTTCTCTTTCTCTCTTTCTCTCTTCTTTCTTTTGTTCCTTGACCGTGTCTTCCTTGGAGGGAGGAGTGGCCTATTTATATGTGGAGGGAGGTGGAATAGATGACTCAGATCGAATCATGATGAATGGCCCAGATCGTTTAGCTTCCTCATGAAGCTTTGCCTGCATTATCACGATGACATCATCCTCCTTGATGACTCACAAACATGACATCATCCAAGGACACCTCAGGGGACACGTTAGGGGGTATGTGGAACAAATAGTGGGGCCCTTGGGATACCTCACCAGCTAACTCAGCCTTTACAGAGAATTCTAGAGTCTTTTCCTGGAATGAACGCCGAGATTGTGCCACTTGTCCTTTTTTACTTTTACTCCTTTTTCCTATCTAATGACATGTGTCATTAACTTTTCTTCTTTTCTTGTAATCATGCCATGTAGTACCTTGTGAGTCCCATGAGGACACCTTTCATGCCACCTCATGGTCTAAAGCTATATCTGATCACTTTTTCCAGTTCTATCCTTAACTAGGTAACTTTACTTTATGGTAAAGTACTAAAATATTATTTTAATGCCTCTCAAACTCCCATAACTAATGGGCCTACATTTTTAGGCCTTTAAATGTCATCTTGGGTTTTTAACCAAGCCCAAGCACTATAGTGGCTTGGTTCCCAAGAAACACTTCTTACTTCTTCTTTATATCTACAGGGACTTTCACTATTTTTCCTGAATTTTCACTTTCTTGCAGTTTAGTCCCTGGACATCATCTGTATACTTCTGGGACTCCTGCATAATAGGGTATAGTAGCCTACCTTTTTTAGGCTACATACTGAGCTTCTAGGCCTAAAAATTGAGATATGATAGTGAGCACAAGAACCTTGGGGAAACTCTTACAAAATGAAGACTCAAGCCAAGACAAAGAAGATTCAAGGTACCAAAGTTCAAGCAAGCTAGAGATTAAAGGTAAGCAATCTATCCTAACTTATTTTCCTTTGATTTGGGAGCTTGAACTTAGGGTTTTCATGGAGAAAAGTTGAGTTTTCTCTAAGGTGTTGTGCTGTCCAAACATCTTAGATGAAAGGGAAAAGAAAAAATTAAAGTTAGAGATTTATGATTGAAGCTTAAACAAGCTAGTTAAGTGATTGGTTGTTGAATCAAGTTGATATTCTTGACTTTGCCATGGTTGAACCAGTTCAGTTTGCACTATTCATGATGGAAGGAAATGGAATTTCAATGATTTAAGGCTTCCATTGAATTTAGATGATGATTTTGTGTAGGATTGGATAGGTTTTAAACCTTGGAAATATTGAAATTCTAAGATTATAGTTGTTAAAATTCTCCTCTATTACTATTCACTCGCATGAAGAGTGATTGGAATTTCATGATTTTGATGCTTCCAATGGTTTTAAAATAAAGTTGTGTGGGATAAAGTGGAGAAACAAGTATGGGAAGCATTAGAATCAAAATGAAATTTTTTGAAGGAATTCAGTCCATGTGTTTAGTTTTGTCCAGCAGGCTATGAAGGAGCTAGAATTTCATGATTCTAAGCTCATAAATGGATTCAAAATATGAAATTTTATGGGTTAAAGTCAAGACATCAATTGATTCAAAGGCCAAGTCCATTAGTTAAGATTAAGGAAAGTTGATGTAGTTAAATGAACTTAATGTTCAAGAGAAAGTTATGTTAGTTAAAGTGAGTTTAATGCTCAAGGGAGTTAGATTGTGATGAATGAATTATTATGTGATATTAGGAATTGATTGGTATGCTCCAAAAGAGGCAGCCACATATCCAAGAGAAGTGAGAAGAAAGAAGCAAGAGAAAGTGAAAGAAAGTCAAGTATATGAGGTAGTAAACTTATCCTAAACTTGTATGTATTTAATGTTATACTTGATTGTGCTATGGCTTTATTGAATTGTGTTCCATATGTGCTTATGTATGAAGCTCTATTTCTATGATTACTTTGGCCAATTGTATTTCATATGTTACATGGAAGCATGCACATTACACAATGTTAACACTTTCACAAGCAAGCATAAGTATTTACATTAATGCATGCATTGTTTATTATTGTTTGCTACTGAGATTTCCCTAGAAATCTCATCCCATTCCATGTAATCCCAATCCCATAGGTTTGTTAACAATGAAAGAGGATTGAAGAAGCATGAAGAGAAGCTAGGGATTTGATAGTATAAATGTTATATGAAGAATTGTTATATGTAATGTTACTATTTGACCAATGCTAGTAGAGATGATCATGATGTAATGAAAAATAGTAAATGATGAGATAAATATATGAAATTTTACAGACATTTAGTTAACATTCCAAGCTTCATTTTGACACTAAGAACGCCTTATTTTGATATCTGTACAAACAGAATTAATTTTCCAAAGTAAGGGGCCAGAATCTGTTTTCAGAATTTTTGACAAAATGAACAGTAATTTTTGACGAATAAACTATATTAATTGGATAGGGATTTGGTCTGGAAATTATTTTTCCCTTAAATTTCAAGATGTTATCTTCATGTAGCTTTTCGAACCGCTTTATTTTTATTTTTCTAGAATTGATTACGATTTTTTAAAGTTCATCGCGTAATTTGGAATGCCATATGAACAATAACTCAAGAAAGGGGACAATTCCAGATTTAGTTAATGAACTTCCAAAGTCTTGTAAGTGGTTATAAATACTACTGAATGGTCCCTAAGACGTATGAAAGTAAGGATGTTTCTGGTTGTAACTTGATATTACTTTGTAATGGCTAGGTTTTGACATTTGTGAAAGAAGGAAAGCATCTCAAGAAGACTTTTTGAAGGATAGCTAAAGAGGTAGCAAGAATACCTAACTATAGTTTCATGTATGCTTGATTGTATGTTTGCTTGTTGATTATGGTGTTTGGTTGAGCTTGAGATTATGCCATTATGCTTATGATGAAGTATGAATGATTGCAACTCCTTATAACTTATGTCATGACAATATGTATGTTAGAGTTTGCCTATGTACCATTATGAAGTAGCTCCCATCTCATGATAACATGTTAAGCATCCAATTAATCATGCATGATATCATAGTTGTGTGACTTGCTATTGGGATTTCCATGAAATCTCATTCCTCCCATATGCATAACCATGTCATAGGTGCTGGAACTTCTCAAGAAAAAAAGGATAAATATAGATGGATGAACTTGTGTAATAAGTTATATTGCTTACTTGACACTATAGAAGGTTGTGATGATGTGCATAGTGTATGATCATGTAATTGTATCCTAAGGCTGTGACTTTTTGATGATGATTATGATGCCTAAACTAATGAGTTTGAACTTGAAATTTGGTGTGTTGATAGCCAAGGTACAGAGCTTTAAATGAACACCAAAACCGCCTCAATTGGTTAAGTATTCGATTTGTTATGATTTTTTTAAGTTGAAATTAAAATCTAGGACTAAGATCAAGTAAGCAACTGGAGGCAGTAATGTTCCAATATTAATTTCGTATAGCAAATGAATGAGTTTTTCCATGAAAGATAAGCTAATAAATTAATTTGGAACTTTAAATCCATAGGTAACACGTTTCATTTGGACAAGTAATGAAAGATAAATGAATTTTTGAAGTTAAGGCAAAGAAACTGGAGCTTCCAAATTTTACAAAATGAATAGTGTTTTTTCAACAAATAAACTGATTTCATGGGGACAATGAAACCTCAATTTTATATTTTTACTTCAAAGTTTAATGAAATTTATTTCATTAGAAATTTGAACCAACCTATTTTGATTTTTCTACATTTAATTATGAATTTTTAAAGTTAGCTGCATGTTCTAGAATTACCAAATGAACAATAGTGTGTACAGTACCCGAGAGCATTTCTTTTGAAAATGCTAATTTCTAAGGCAAATGGTTATGTAATTGGATCAAATGACTTCCAACTAAGTATAATTGAGGTTAAAAGTAAGGATATGACAGTATACCTACCAAGGCATTACATTAATGGCAACCCCTAGATCTAATAACGCTCCCTTAATATGAACATTTCCTATAGTGCAATGGATTATGTAAGAGTCTTGGCACTTGACTGGTAGTTTAGCCTTAAAAAGTGATGACACATTAGCACTCACCTGAATTCTCTCAAGAGGCCTAAACTTTTTCTTATTAGCACACAACTCTTTCAAAAATTTAGCATACTTAAGGTCTCTTTTGAAGAATTCAATTATAGGAATATTTATTTCTAACTTATTGAAGAGATTGAAAGCATATTTTGCAAATTTAGAATCAATCTTTTTCTTTCCATCAAAATACGCTTTAGGAAAAAGAAGATCCTTTATACTTACCTCCTTACCTGTACGCATAGAGGCTCCTTACTTGCTTGACTGCGCCTTATCCTTTTCTTGTTTCTCTTTGTATGATGAACTTGGTATTATCACTTTCTCTTCTTGCTTCTCTTCTATTTCCTCTTGTGCTTGTGAGTTCTCCTATTGGGTTGCTTTCTTAATCATAAGCTGCTGTTCTTTCTCATTTTCTTATTTCCTAATCTCCATCTGTGACAATGGTGTATTTTTAGCTTCAAGGTCTTTCATATCATCCTTTGGTGCATCATCTTCCTTGAAGTGAACTTCTCTCCCATTTATGAGTGATATAGCATTCAAGCCCCTTGGATTAATGATAGTATTTGAAGGTATACTACCACTGTTCTTTATTTGGATTTCACTAACTGTATTGGAAACTTGAGTTAAATGACTTGTAATATCAGTATTCTTAGAACTTAACTCCTCAAGTTTCCTGTGTACATCTGCATTATCCTTTTGCATACTTTGAAGAATTGAAGCTATGGAGGCGAACTGACCATCATTCTCATTAAGCTTGTTGTCTATATTGGTCATTCTATCGTCCATGTTATTTATTTGTACATCATTCTCTTCAACAATTGAGAAGTCTCATCTGGTCTTGATGCCACTAAAGCATTAGGGTGAGTTGGAACCATAGACCTTGCATTACTTTGGTAGTTGTTTAATGAAGCACTACCTCGTTGGAATTGGTTTGGATTATTTTCCCCACTCCTCACCTAAAATTTGGGTGTTTCTCCAACCAGGATTATATGTGTTAGAATATGGGTATCTCTTCTTGTATTGATTGTCTCTCCCTTGATACATTGTTGCTACCTCTTCATACTGCCTGTCACATATACTTGTAGTGTAATATCCTTAATCTTCTGTACTGGTTCCTATGTACAGATTAAACGGAATATATGAGCTCTGTTTCAGGAAAAACATGTGTACCTTTATGTAAAGAAAAGGATTAAATTGCAAAAGAAAGGAAATTAAGGGACCTAAATGCAATTATGGAAAGTTTAAAGTTAGGAATGAAAGGTAGACAAAAATATGGGGTCTTAAAGTGTAATTTTAGCCAAATTAAGGGACTTAATTATAAAGAAGGAAAAGTTCCCTGGGGCTGAAGTATAATTAAAGAAAATAGGCCAGAAGTGGTTTGCACTGCCCGACAGCATTTCAGTCCCAGATTCTACCAGAAGGTAGGGCAGGTGACGCCGGGTAACCAAGCCTAATACCGGAATTTTTGAAGACTCCAGATAGCCAGAAATGGACTGATCGTCCAAAAGTTATAAAAATTTATACTGGATACCCTAGATTTCAGATATAAGTGGGAAAATACAGGATGATGCGCCTTTATGGCCGGATGTCGGGAAACTGACAGGATACCGATAGGAGGTCTGTAGGAAAAGTTATTCACAAAATAAAAAAATCCAGACGGAGTGTGAGGCCTCCGGGGATCCGGGTAGGAGATTTATCGGTATTTTTAAAGAGGCTGAATGCGATCGGATGACTTCGGTCAGATGACCGTTATAACCCCCAAGGATGCCTGAACACAGTAGGACACTATATATGGGAAAAAGAGCCGCTGACTGGAAAAGGTATATACTCGGTAAATAATAGTTAAAATATTCAATGAATTGTGTTAAAGGAAGATTCCTCGTAATGCGTGCCATACAGGTAATGGACCCAGGAAGCCCGAAAATGGCGCCATTAGAGGCCCAATAAGACTCTTGGACTGATAGGTGGGCCAGTGTCCAGCAGAACCCCGGAAAAGTGCGAAATTACGAAAATGCCCCTATGTTGTACAAAAAGGGCAGCAGATGAATATAGGGTATTCTGGTCATTTTGGACAGACCCAGAGGTCAGGACATGTCTAAATAAGGTTGACTAGAGCCAGTATAAGCTTTGACCGGGTCCAGAAAGGTGTGAAATGACGATTTTGCCCTTACGAATTAAAATAGGACAAGATAGGGCACCAAGGGCATTTTGGTCATTTCACAGGGGATCTGTAATTGAGTCTGGACCCAGTATTAAAAAGTTAATGATGTAAAGGGTCTAGATACTAAATGTGAGGTCAGTAGACATAAAAAGGATCTTCAGAAACATCAGATTTAGAAAACGGCACGTTTTTCGAGGCGATGGACCGGGCCTGTACCAGATTGGACCGGAAAGCTTCCAGAACCTCCAAATTTCGTCACATGAAGAATATGGGTGGTGAGGTGTCCTATGAGGTGTCCCATGAGGTGTCCAGGGTGATGCAGTAAAAAGAATTAAAGAAAATAGGAAATTCCAGGAAAAACTAGGACCACATGTTCAGATGGCTCAAAATTTCAAGAATGCCATCCATTAAAGCTATAAATACCCCCTTCCCCTCCCATTTTATGCATCCCACGTTTTTGGCAAGAAAAGAGAGAGAAAGAAGAGAGAGAAGGAGAAAGAAAGAAAGAAAGGAAGTTCTGGTGGAGTTGGAAGTAGTAAGGAAGTTCTGAAGCTCTGCTTTTGAGGTAATAACTAATCCTAGCTCTTATGTAATGTCTTTGTGATGTGTTATTTTGTTTGGTTGATTGTTGTCCTATATGTTATGCTTGAAGCTCTATTCCAATGCTATGATCATATGTTATTGAATATGGAAGCATGCAGCATACTTATCTATACACAGTCACAAGCAAGCACCGTCACTTTGCATTACATATTTTGTTATGATTGTTGTTACTGGGATTCTTTTGAATCTCATTCCCAAACATAACATTACAGGGGAGGTTCTGTCAAAATAAAATTTGGAAATCTTAAGAGACGCCGGTAGGCTGCTGAAATTCTGACAACGAAGACGGAACAAAGAAAGGAACTGATACGTACTGTGTACGTAGTGCTGTCTAAGGAGGCTGGAAGTGAGTGGACCCAGCAGGTTCATCCAGTCTTTCCTGGGTACTACGTAGAATGGTAGTTCGCATAAGGGAATTACCGAATCGGTACAACATCAGTTACTTTCTAAAGAAGAATTGCAGCAGTTATGCTGCTGGTTTTTAGACAGAAAAGGATGTAATACAATATGAGGGAGTTAATCATGCACTAATATATAACAGTTGATTATTTATTAATTGTTATCTGGCCTGTATGACTGATATGTGTTGGCTGTATGCTTGAGTATGTAAAGACTAAATGCTGAAAATAGGCTCAGTGAACAGTAACTCGTGAAGACCCATTCATGTTTGATAAATCATTAAAAATAGTAAAGGATTGAATTAATGTACGAAATTTTTAGAGTAAAAAGTAGACATACTAAGATTTAATTTGATATATAGAATGTCTAATTTGGATGTATACACGAAAAGATATAAATTGTTAAAGTTGGGACCAGAATGCTGGATTCAGGAGAAAGTCATTGGATGAACAGTAAGATTGAAACGTTGACCCACGTGAAATTTGTCAAGGATTGGTCAACCAATGATTTTTCCCTGAAGTATATTTGAGTTAGCTTCATGTAGCAATTTGAACCACTTCATTTCGATTTTTATAGAATTAGTTATAAATTTTCAAAATCAGGTCACTCATCTGGAATTTGCCACAGTGAACAGTACTCGATATGAATAAAATTCCAGATTAAGTGTTTAGACTTCAATGACCCTGAAAGTGGTTTAAGTGCTACTGAATTGTCCCTAAGATGTATAAATATAAGGATGTGACATGTAGCATGCATTATTGAACCACATGCTCACATCCTGTAACTAATGCATGTGAGGTTCCCACTGCATGAACTTTCCTTGTGGAATGCAGCTTTCTTTCAATTACATTCATCCTCTTTTTCATTCGATTTCCTAAAGTTGTTATTTTTGCCAACATCTCTTTTGAATTACTCGAATATGATGAGGTCATTCTCCTTGGATCCTTTGTATGATGGTCTTTATTAGCCATTTTTTTTGAATAATTCCCAACTTGCTTGTGGAGTTTTATCTATCAAAGATCTATTTGCATCTACATTCAAGGACACCTGATTGTGAGCAAGTAGACCATCAAAGAAAATGTCTGCTAAATTAGCCTTTGTCATATTGTGATGTGGACATCGAGCTAACAAGTTGATAAATCCTGTTCAATATTCATGTAATCACTCTCTATCATGTTACAAAATGTTTGTAATTTCCTTCTTCATTCGAGTTGTCTTAGAGGCCGGGAAGAATTGTTCTAAATATGTTGACTTCAACTGATCCCATATAAGAGTGGAGAAATGAGTTGGCAGATTGTATAACCACTCCTTAGCCTTCCCTTCTATAATAAAATGGAAACATCTCTTTAAGACATTATCCAATGTAGTCATTAGAGGTTTCATTGAAGAGAAAATCATATGCATGGTTTGTAAGTGCAGATGTGGACATTTTCTTGCAAAATAATGAAATTTAGGTAAGGCTGCAATCAAAGCTCCTTTAATTTCAACATTAGCCTTTTAAGTATAAAAACCATAAGGATCATGATTCACATGCGAATGATTTATTTACCTCACACTTCTATTATCTTCTACATTAATTGGTATTTCATTTTCTCCTTGTCTATTGTGCCCATTATGCCCATTAGGATTAAGCTCAGCCATATTAGAAATTTCTAAAGGAATCTCTAAAGTAAGTTCAATTTCATATCCTAGAACACTAGTTTATGTTCATCTTGCCTCTTCTCTAAATTTTTTCCTTAATTTCCTAAGTTGTCTCTCAATTTCATGTTCAAAAGGCACTAATGGTTCAATTCTTCTTCGCATACAACATAGGAACAATCAAGAACAACTAGGCAGGCAATCATAATCAAACACAGAAGTTTCACAGCAGAAAAATTCAGCTAATCACGACACAAGGGTATTTAGGTCACAACCAATTACACAGAGAGTAAATGTTCTAAAAATTGGATTTAGCATCATGACTAAAATGTGGTTTGGTCATGACAAACAATCACAAAGAGTATATTTTTCAAAATAGCCATGACCAGAGGTTGTGACTATCATGACTGGAGTTCATAGAGAGTAATCAAGCACTACAGAAAAGGAATCTAGTTATGACATAATTATGAGTGGTCACTACTCAAATGTGCAGAAAGCAAATTTGCATAAACTGAAAAAATACAAAGTTCAATACAATGAAAATAACATAAACTAAAATTTAAACAAAGCAAGTGACTCAAGTAAATAATGAAATTGACAACCAATTGCTAATGAACCAATTACTTGGCTCCCTAGCAACGACGCCATTGACATACATCTCAGATTGTCGTCATCTGATTCATCAAAATAAAATAATTACACCCTATTAATGTGGTATAAGTAACAACCCTATCGTTCTTCTAAAGGATCCTTTTTTATTATAACCCTAGCAGATCGATGACAAAACCATTGAAAACCTGAGTGAAATTAAAATGGGTTATGGGTTTGATTGATTTTTGGTGCAATAAAATAATGGTGTAGTAAAGTAAATATTTTTGTATTTTTGATTAAGATGAAAAATGAGTGGATTGTGAAGGAAATATATTGAGAAAGACTCTTGATGATAGACACTTATCTATCCCTGCTCTTAATATGATATGGGGATTTTAAAATCACTAAGTCTGAAATAAAACCTCAATCGATCGATTGAGTCTAGAACATTAATATTCCTTAAACTCCTTTTATTAGAGCTAGTTCAAAAACCATTACTACACTATTAAAAACCATTTACCGTGTAATTAAATCATATGATAAAATTACCCTCAAATGATCATCGATCGATGATCATATATTTCAAGGAATCAAATCAATTAGCAACGATCGTTGATAAAAACCCAATTATCCAAAAATTGAAATTGAAATGTTCATATTAAAATCAACATTCAAATCATCCAAATTTAATTACAAAACATAATCTCAGAATAATTGATCGATATTCAATCCTTACTCATACAATGAAAAATCTAGATCTAAGAATTCCAAAACATAAAAAAGTGAGATGAAAATAGAAAACTCCCCAGTGTAGTGTAGTCCATGAGCTCAAGATATGTGATCCATCACAAAGAGACTAAAGATTTAGCCTCTCATGACTCCTAATGTGTTGCAATCACTGCTCAGATGTGATGCCATTAAGAAAGTAGAAAAACGGTAATGAAAAGATGAATGATGGAAGATATGTAAGTAAGTTGTGGAGAAAGTGTTGAGAGAATGATTGAGTATTGTTTCTTAATTGTATCATGTAAAAACTAGCCTTTACTTGCATCTGTAGCTTCCATCTCCTTTTAAAGCCAGATTGACCTAATAAAAAATGTGCAGCTTCATTGATTCTCCTTCTTTGGT
This sequence comes from Leucaena leucocephala, assembly GCA_037074615.1. Classification (NCBI taxonomy): domain Eukaryota; kingdom Viridiplantae; phylum Streptophyta; class Magnoliopsida; order Fabales; family Fabaceae; genus Leucaena; species Leucaena leucocephala. Next base: position 19,153,268 of record CM073519.1, read on the forward strand.
TGCGACTAGATCCCATTTTTGGTCATGACCATATATTACCACAAAAGTATAATTGCAGGCATAAAATGAATGGTAAAGTCGTCACAAAACTCTTAAAATATCACAAAAACCATACATAATTTGTGTCTTATCACAAAATCCAATAATGTAATATAAGGTACAACCCTATCGTTCTTCTCAAGGAGCCTTTTTATTAGAATTCTAGCAAATTGGTGGTTAAAGCTATTGAAAAATTGAGTAAAAATATGGGTTCTTGGGTTTGATCGAATGTTGATACTATAAAATAAGGGCGTAATAAATAAATATTTTTGTATTTTTTATTAAGATGAAAATGGGTTAGATTGTGATAGAAATATGTCAAGAAAGACTCTTGATGATTAAAACATAACTATCTTTGCTCTTAATTTGATATGGAAGGTTTGAAATCACTAAGTCTTAAATAAAACCTTAATCAATCGATTGACTCCAGTGCAATAATAGTTCTTAAACTCCTTTGATCAAAGCTAGCTTATAAACTTCTTAATATACTATTGAAAGTCACTTAGTGTGTAATTAAATCAGATGATAATAATGCCCTCAAATGATCATCAATTAATAACTATAAACTTTAAGCAATTGAACTAAACATCAATAATAATTTATAATAGTCCAATTGTCCAAAAATCAAAACTAAAATGTTTATATTAAAACTAGTAATGTCATGTCCAATGTCAAATACAAATATCTAATCTGAGAATAATCAATTGACACTAAATCTCTAATCATACAATGAAATCCCTAAATCTAGAAATGTCAACATATGAAATAGGTGTAGATTGAGATAGAAAACTCCCCAGTGCAATCAATGAGCTTAATATATGTTGTCCATCACCAAGAGACTAATGTTTTAGCCTATCATAACTCCTACTGTGTTGCCATCACTGCCCATAATTGATGCCATGAAGAATGGAGAAAAAGGTGATGGAAATGTTAAGAAAAATATGGTAAAAATGGATTAATCAGTGCAGAAATATGAAAATCTATAGAAAGGTGAAGAAAAATGAAAGGTGTTTGTGAATATTGTAGAGAGAATGTTGAGAGAGAGTGAGAACTACTCCTTTCACCAAATCCGGCAAAAAATCTAGCCTCTTCTCGTCTAATTGCTCCTGCTCCCTTTAATTCTAGAATAACCTAATAAAAAACGCGTAGCTTCACTAAATGTCCTTTTTAGTCATGACCATATCCATATTTTGGTCGTGACTTGGAAAAGCAAAAAAGGTTCCTAGAAGAATTAAGGTCACGACCTGTGGACAGTTTGGTCACGACTAAATACCACAGAAATTGGCCTCCTTATGTGATCCTCTTTGTCTTGTGATTTCTTTTATACTCACATTAGTCTTTAATTCTCCTCCAAAATACCTACAATTCAAAATCAAAGCTCACTGTAAAAGTCCAACTAATTAAAGAATAACATAAATGTAGTTTGGAAGAGTTAATTTACCATTTAACCCTTTAATTAGCATATTGCCATACATAATCACTTATTAACATAACACAATTACATGCATAAAATGAATGGTGAACTTCCCATAAAACCCTTAAAAATGTCAAAGAAACTATATACAAATTGCATCCTATCATGCATATAGACTTTTTAACCAACAAACAATTACAATATAAGAGTATGTGCATGTAGTGTTTTCTAAAATATAACCAATTTCAAAGCCTCTAGGTGATGAAGCTAAGATAATATAGAGTCTTGAAACACTAAAATTAAACAAAGAACTTATAGTTAATAAATTAAGTAGTTAGTCTAATAAATCTAAAAATGATTAACCTAGAGCTTGGAAACACAATAGAAATCATCCCTTAAACCAGGTAATTGATGAAGTTGATGAAGGAGTAAAAACCCATAGACAAGTATTTAATGAAGTATATTTGTCTATATTTATTTCTAACATTGAACCCACCAATGTAGCTAAACCACTAATAGATGAGTTCTGGATAATTGCAATGCAAGAAGAATTAAATCAATTTGAACGAAATCAAGTTTCGAAATTGGTGCCTATACCCAATGACTATCCAGTTATCGAAACTACATGGGTGTTCAAGAACAAACTTGATGAATCTACTGTAATCATTAGAAATAAGGATAGATTAATGGCAAAAGGCTATAACAAAGAGAAAGGTATAAATTATAAGGAAACCTATGCTCTAGTGGCTAGATTGGAAGCTATACGAGTACTTTTACCCTTTATTTACATCAAAGATTTTAACATTTATCAAATGGATGTCAAAGTGTTTTTCTTAATAGTTATATAATGGAAAAGGTATACGTAGAACAACCCCTAGATTTGAACATCACTTTTTCCAAATCATGTGTATAAACTTAATAAGGCATTATATGGGTTAAAACAAGCTTCTAGAGCTTTGTACGGTCATCTTAGAAAATTTCTAATAGAACAAGTCTTTGAAAGAGGAAAGGTAGATACTACGTTGTTTATTAAAAGAAATAAATATGATATATTAGTAGTTCAAATTTATGTTGATAATATTATCTTCGATGCTACTAATAAGGATATTTGTTAAGAGTTTGGTAGGGTAATGCAGGGAGAATTTGAGATGTCTATGATGGGAGGACTAAATTTCTTTCTCGTACTACAAATCAGATAATAAGCAAATGGCATCTTCATCTCATAGTCCAAGTACTTGAAGGAACTACTAAAGAAGTTTGAAATGGATTAAGTGATAAACTAATATTTGTAGTAATTTTAGTGTATTTAAAGAGAGTTTTATTATTGATTTTATCCCAATTTATCAATATGATGAGAAAATAATAAATAAAATAAAAATAGAACAAGTGAAAATTAATTGATATTATTTTAGTGATTAATTAGATAAATAATCTATTAAAATTCTATTACAGGAATGCAGTAACCAATCAACAATTTTGGTGAAAGTTAGTGACAGTTGGACTAGAGAAGATTTAAGCATGAGCTAGATGAAAGAAGTTAACAGAGTGAAGCATGTGCTGGAGAAGATGCTAACAGAAATCATATGAGAAAATGTATCACAAGTTGCACGTGCTGTAGGAGAAAGGGAGTTAGTAACAGCATATGATAGCATGGGGAGTATAGTTCAGTGGGCATTGCACATGAATTATGTCATATCCTAATTTTTCCCTATTTGTATAATACTGATAGAGGAAAGAGGTTTGAAAAGGATTATGACGATGAGAAGAAGGAATAATAGAGGTTAAATAAGTCTTGAATGAAGAAAGGGACCTAAACAAAAATTAGAAAAGTTTAAAGGCCAAAAGTTAAAGTAGAAGCAAAAGTTGGGCCAAAAGTGATAATTTCCAAAAGTTAAGGGACTTAAATGTAATTAAGGAAAAAGTTCAAGGGCAAAATTGTAATTATGGAAAGGTCAGCCCGAAAAGGATTAGAACTGCCCAGAAGTATTTTAGTCCTATATTCCATCAGTAAATAGAGGAAGATACGCTGGTCAATCTAGCATGATACAGAAATTTTATTAGGGATCCATACAGCAAATATTTATCTGATAGTCTGAAAGTTATATAAAATTTTATCATATTTCATGGACTTCATATATAAGTGAGGGAATTATAGGAAAGTATGCCTTATAGTGTTAGATGTCCTGGATCTGACAGAACCCCAGAAGAAGTTCTGTATAAAAAGTTATTCACATATTAGTGAATTTTAACGGGAGTTTGATAACACTCGTGATATGATAATGAAACTTATCGGTATGTAAGCCTAGATAGAATGAGATCAGATGACCTCATATATAGGCCCATGATGACGCTAAGAAGGGCCCAGAACCTAGGGTACTAGTCCATCAGCAGAAGGGGCCAGTGTCCAGAAAAAGTGTGAAATTACGATAATGCCCCTATGTAGCCAGATTGTACCAGAGATGGATGGAGGGCATTTTGGTCATCTAGGATAGGCTAAAAATGTGGGATATAGTATAAATATAATTAGTTAGAGTTAGTATATACCCTAAGGCAGTACAAGGAGGGGTAAAATGTTAATTATGCCCTTAAGATTAATATAGTGCAAGAAAGGACACCAAGGGTATTTTGGTCATTTTCCAAGGGATAGATGGCAGATAAATACTCAGTATAACAATGTCAATGGTATGAGAAGCCTATACATTGATTTCTAGGATAGAATACATATCCTGGTATATTATAAATAAATTAGGAACAGAAAACAGTCCGGTTACTGTGAAACTTCTCTAATCGGTACCAGATTAAACTAGAATTTTTCCAAAAGCTTCCTTATATGAGAATTTCACCACATACCCCCATGAGGTGTCTCTTGATATATCCTTTATGATGTCATAATTATTTATTTTTGAAAAAGTTAAATCCAAAATTAAATGTGAGCCTTTAGATCAAATAATGCACAAAGTAATCTTGGCCATTAATTTTCCATAAAATTTTCTATAAATACCCCCTCAAATTCTGCCCAAAACCATGAACTCGTGATACCTTGGGGAAACCCTTGCAAAATGGAAACTCAAGCCAAGATAAAGAAGATTCAAGGTACCAAAGTTCAAGCAAGCTAAAGATTAAAGGTAAGCAATCCCTCCTAGCTTATTTTCCTTTGATTTGGAAGCTTGAACTTAGGGTTTTCATGGGAAAAAGTTTCGTTTTCTCTAAGTTTTTATGCTGACCAAAAACCTTAGATGAAAGGAAAAAGAAGAAATTAAAGTTAGAGACATGTGATTGAAGCTTAAACAAGCTAGTTAAGTTATTGGTTGTTTGATCAAATTGATATTCTTGACTTTGCTATTGATGAACCTGTTTGGTCTTCACTGTTCATGATGGAAAGAAATGGAATTTCAATGATTTTATGCTTCCATTCACCTTATATGATGATTTTATGTAGGATTGGAAAGATTTTGAACGTTGGAAGCATTGAAATTTCAAGATTGTAGTTTTTGAAATTCTTCACAGTACTATTCACTTGCATGAACGGTGATTGGAATTTCATAATTTTGATGCTTCCAATGGTTTTAAAATGAAAATTTGTGTGGGGTAAAGTGGAGAAAAAAGTATGGGAAGCATTCGAATCAAAATGAGAATTTTTAAAAGAATTGTATGCATATGTTCAGTTCTGTACAGCAGGCCATGAATGAGCTGGAATTTTATTATTCTTAACTTATAGATAGATTTAAAAGATGAAATTATGTGGGGTAAAGTCAAGACATCAATTGATTCAAAGGCCAAGTCTATTAGTTAAGATTAAGGAAAATAAGTGAGCTTAATCTTCAAGAGGAAGTTAAGTTAGTTAAAGTGAGTTTAATGCTCAAGGAAATTAAATGATGATGAATGAATGGTTATGTGATGTTAGGGATTGATTGATATATTCCAAAAGAGGCAGCCACATGTTCAATAAAAGTGAGAAGAAAGAGGCAAGATAATGTGAAAGAAAGTCAAGTGTATAAGGTAGTAAACTTATCCTAAACTTGTATGCATTGAATGTTATGCTTGAATGTGCTATGGCTTTGTTGAATTGTGTTGCATATGTGCTTATGTAAGAAGCTCTATTGCTATGATTACTTTGGCCAAATGTATTTTATATGTTACATGGAAGCATGCACATTACACAATGTTAACACTTTCACAAGCAAGCACAAGTATCTACATTAATGTATGCATTGTTTAGTAATGTTTGCTACTGAGATTTCCCCAAAACTCTCATTCCTTTTAATGTAAATCCATTCCCATAGGTTTATGAATAGTGAAAGAGGATCATGAAGCATGAAGAAAAGCTAGGGATTGGATGGTATATATGTTATGTAAATGTGTAATGTTGTTGTATGACCAATGTAAGTAGTGATTGTCATGATGTAAAGAAAAATAGTAAATGATGGAATAAATGTATGAAATTTTACATAAATTTAGATAACATTACAAGATTTTTTTTTGACACCAAGAATGCCTTATTTTGATGTCTTTACAAAGAGAACTAATTTTCCAAGGTAAAAGATCACAATCTGTTTCCAAACTTTTTGACCAAATGAATAGTAATATTTGGCGAATAAACTGTATTAATTGACGAGTTATTTGGTCTGGAAATTATTTTCCCTTAAATTTAAAGATGTTATCTTCATGTAACTTTTTGAACCACTTCTTTTCAATTTTTCTATGATTAATTATGATTTTTTGAAGTTTGTTGCGTAATCTGGAATACCATATGAACAGTACCCCCGAGAAAGAGTAAAATTCTAGATTTGGCTAATGGACTTCCAAGGTCTTGTAAGTGGTTCCAAATGCTACTGAATGGTCCCTAAGACGTATGGAAGTAAGGATGTTACAAATTACACACAGAGATCAAACAATATTGTTACACATGCTAGATCACATGGAATTAAGAAGTTGTTAATAGAAGCAAGTGGTGGATTCACACATGTGTTGTAACAGAATTGGGCATGTCCTAACAGCTAGAGGGAGTCCAATTCATATCTGGTACACCATTCATCAATTAGAGATCTATCACACTACTCACATACTTCTCCTATATATCATATACATCATCCCACCTATTACTCACACCTTTATCATTGATCACAGACATCATACTAAGATCTCATCACGTTATCTGCACCCTCTGATTCCATCATTCTCCCATTCACACATCATTCCACTCCACTCCAGCATAACTTCTATCAATCTCACACGCACACTCTATCACAGATCCATTCTCTCTATCTCTATTTCCATTCTCTCATCTATAACTTTCCTCTATTATATACAATAGAACCAGAGGAAAGTTCAGCTATCATCTTCATCTTTTCCTTCAATATTCACCATGGCTGCTGATCTGGTTAATGCTGCTATTGAAGTTTTATAGCAATGGAATGTTAGATCTATTATGCTATCTTAGAGATAATGCTAAACCACAATCCTTAAGTTGAACAAGGAGTTTATTGTATCTTTAATTTATAATTGATTGTATTAAGTTGATATAGTTAATTCTATAATTACTGATTCAATTATAGATAGTAGATGATTAATGATTAAGGAACTAAGTTGAATTTCTTATTTCTATATAATTGATGCTTTTGATTGATTTGCATCCTTCGACTGAGTTGGATATAGTTGTGGTTAATTAGAGTAATCTAAAATAGAGTACAGTTGTATATGTTTAATTCATCTTCTTCTATCTCAACTAGTTAACTCTATATATTATATGGATAATGAAGGTAAGGTAATCTCCATGGGAACATACTTGTCATATATTCATCTCATTATCATAAACACTTAAAATCATAAATAATAGTATAGGATTTACATTCAGAATTAGTTCAAACACCTTATCTCACAAACCATCTGATTAATTTGTTAATTTGTGGCTCATTAGATATATTAGAAACTTTTACATCCATTTAGGCTCCTCGTGAATTGACCTAGGATAGCTTTACTTTATTATTGATTAGCTTAATTTTGTTTGATAATTAAAATGATAGTTATCAAAATGGCACCGTTGCTGGGGAGCCTTACTTGTTAAGGTTTCCTAAGCAATTTGCTAGGCCTAAAACTCAAAAAGTATATAGGTTTTTAGTTTTTCTGCAAATTTAGTGTTTTGTCTTGTTAAGTCACAATCAATTGCCTTTCTAGTTGCAACTAACGTGCTTAAAATTGATTTTTGAGTGTCTCTGTGAACTCTAGTCATGACCAGAAACATATTTGGTCACAAACAAAAATTTGTTTTTAACTCATTTTTCTCTCTATTATATTAGTCACGACCGAAGTACTTTATGGTCGTAACCAAAAATATTTTTTATCAACCAGATTGACACTTAGTCATAACCATAAATCAGTGTTTAAATCATATTTACTCTCTGTGATTTTTAGTCGTTACTGGATTGACAATTGGTCATAACCAGAAACTATAAACTTCAAGCATTTGCTTTTTGTGATTTTTAGTGGCAACTAGAGTGATATTGGGTCATGACCAAAAATCTTGATTAAAAAATTTTCACCTCTGTGACTGATAGTGATGATGTGAAGTTTGTTTTTATCACAATCTCTATTCTCCATGATTATTAGTTATGACCTGGTCACCTTTTAGTCACGACCTAATTCTTTTAAACTGCGATTACTTGATTTAAATTTCTAAAATTACTGTATATGTGATACACTTGATATCCTGCATCATTATTGAGTTTGATTTGCATGACCAGAAGCTCTAAATTATTTCCTTTAGACATATAAATCAATAGAATACCTAGGCAAATTTAGAAGGCTAAAATCTTAAATCAAGCCAGTGTTGCATATTTTGTTGAACTTAGTTCTTCTGATGAATTTATTGTGGCTAAAATTGAATTTACATCTAGTGCCATCTTAGATAATCATTTTGTCATGAAGCATGTTAATGAAGGAGAAGCTCATACTCATAATCAGAATATTCAAAATGAGCAATATAGAGCGAATAACATGAATAATAGAATAGCACTTAGGAGCATAACATAACTCGCTTCTTCTAATGCAAACTTTGATCATTTTCGCACTTGTCCTGCTTTGGATGTTAATTTTAAGCTAAAAGGTCCCTTATTAAGTAACTTACCAAAGTTTTATGGATTGGCAAGTAAGGATCCTCTCAAGAATTTAAAGACTGTACAGTAGGTTTACTCATCCATGAAACCTATAGGTTTTGACATAGATGTTGTACAGAGACAAGTATTCCATTTTACACTTGAAGGAAAGGAATAATAATGGTTTTATATGCTAGAACATCATACACTTCAAGCTTGGACTCCTGGAATAACTTGAGGACTACCTTCTTAAAGAGATACTTCCCTACTTCTAAGACTGCTACATTGAGGAAGGATATTTTTACTGTAAAACAGTATGATCAAGAGTCTTTCCATGAGTTTTGGGGAAGGTTTCAAGAGCTACTAACTAGATGTCCATAGCATCAGATTCCATGTGAGCATTTGGTGTAGTATTTTCATTCAGGATTGCACTATACATGCAGAAAGAATTTGGATGCAGCCTGCTGGAGGTTCCATTGATGATTTAACTCCAGATGAAGCATGGAACTTGATTGAGAATATAGCAAGCAATTACTAGCAGTATGGGGGCTATGATGTTAGGCAAGTCTATGAGATTTCTACAAGGCCTTCTCAAGATTATAATAACTTATATTCTCAAGTTGCTGCCATGAATGCTCAGATCAACAATTTAGCTACTCAGCTGAGCAATTCACATGTTCAAAGCTTGTAATCTCAAGCTCTTGTTGCTCCTAGTTGTCAGCTTTGTTATTCTCATATACACACTACTATCAATTGTCCTACACACTATGAAGATGTATAAGCATCTATCAAGGAAAATAGAACTAGTATCCATAAAGGAATCCATACTCCAACACTGATAATGAAGGATGGAGGGATAGAGGTGAAGATAAGAATTTAGGGTAGAACATATTCAATAATGATAGACACGTGGCTAAATCTTCTAGAGCTATAGAAGTCCCTTCTGTTGTAAAGAATGATAGAATAGCTAAAATAATCAAGAGTATTAATGTGATGAATTCAAATATTAATTCCATAAACACATACTTCAACTTTAACTTCAAGGACTTGAGATATACTGTGGAGAACAACCAAGCAATGATAGAATCCAAATTTGCTACCTTGGAAAGTAAAATAGAACAATAGGAAACAAAAGCTATGTAACATCCTTACTTTTATACGTTTTAGGGACTTTTCAGTAGCATTTAGAACCACTTACAAGACCTTAGAAGTCCATTAGCCAAATATGGAATTTTACTCTTTCTCGGTTACTGTTTATATGGGCATTCTAGATTACACAACAAACTTTAAAAAATCATAATTAATTCTAGAAACATCTTGAATTTTAAGGGAAAATAATTTCCAGACCAAATTATTAGCCAATTAATACATTTTATTCGCCAAAGTTTACTGTTCATTTGGTCAAAACTCCTAGAAACAGATTCTGGTCCCTTACTTTGGAAAATCAGTTCTCTTTGTACAGACATCCAAATAAACTATTCTTGGTGTCAAAATGAAGCTTGGCATGTCATCTAAATGTCTGTAAAAGCTCATATATTTATTCTATCATTTACTATTTTTCATTATATCATGACCTTTACTGCTCATATTGGTCAGACAACAATAATACATTTAACAATTCTTCACATAACACATATACTATTCAATCCCTAGCTTTTCCTCTTTCATCATTCATAAACCTATGGAATTGGGATTACATGGAAAGGGATGAGATTTCTGGGGAAATCTCAGTAGCAAACGTTATTAAACAATGCACGCATTAATGTAATTACTTGTGCTTACTTGTGAAAGTTTTATCATTGTGTAATGTGCATGCTTCCATGTAACATATGAAATACAATTAGCCAACGTAATCATAGAAACAGAGCTTCATACATAAGCATAATTGCAACACAATTCACCAAAGCCATAGCACAATCAAGCATAACATTCAATGCATACAAGTTTAGGATAATTTTACTACCTTGAGCACTTGACTTTCTTTCTCCTTATCTTGCTTCTTTCTTCTCACTTTTCTTGAACATGTGGCTGCCTCTCTTGGAGCATAACAATCAATTTCTAACATCAAATAATCATTCATTCATCACAATCTAACTCCCTTGAGCATTAAACTCACTTTAACTAACATAATTTCTTCTTGAACATTAAGGCCATTAACTTTCTTTAATCTTAACTAATGGACTTGGTCTTTGAATCAATTGATTTCTTGACTTTACCCTACATAATTTCATCTTTTGAATCCATTTGAGCTTAGAATAATGAAATTCCAGCTCCTTCATCACATGCTGTACAGAACCGAAACTGTACTCAATTCTTTCAAAAAATCTCATTTTGATTCCAATGCTTCCCATACTTGTTTCTCTACTTTATCCCACCCAATTTTTCATTTAAAAACCATTGGAAGCATCAAAATCATGAAATTCCAATTACTATTCATGCATGTGAATAGTAATAGAGAAGGGTTTCAAAAACTACAACCTTGGAATTTCAATGCTTTAAAGGTTCAAAACCTTTCCAATCCTACACAAAATCATCATCTAAATTCAATGGAAGCATTAAATTATTGAAATTCCATTTTATTCCTTATGAACAGTGCAGACTAAATAGGGTACACTATGGCAAATTTAAGAATATCAACTTGATGTTGGAAATCGTGCCCTAGGGGCCAATCATTGTCTTATGAACATTATTCATTTATGAATTTATTAATTGTGTTATCATATTATTTGCATGTTTACTGTGATCACCATCCTTGGATAATTCATGATCTTATCCTAAATGTCCCTGGTATGTTATCTATGTGGGAGCAGAGATGAAATAAGACCAGTACGACTTTGAAGATGTATAAAGATATAAATCAAAGACATAGGCACATGTAAGAGTATAAGGTGTTGGACCGACCCGCTATGAGAGAGCTGCATGGGTTACGTCATAAGCTTCTCTCATATACAAACCATGTCACTATGCCCTTTGACCTGAGATCATCATGGATTCCTACATGACAAACGCTCAGCTTTGACCTAGTCAAAAGTCACTTTTGACCGAGTGGTCATAAAGACTATGTTCGGGTTTAGTGGTTTTTCATGCGGAGAAATGTGAATGGTCAAGATGGAATTTGTCCCTCATATTCGTAGAGAGATATTACTGGGCCCCTCGATGAGTGAGTCTGAGAAACGTATGGCCATACTGTAATAGAAAGGTAGTTCCATTTCTATAGTCAAACTACTCAAGGATCAAGAAAGTAACAGTCAGGAATAGGAGGATGACATTATCCATACCTTATCTATGACCAAAATATCGCGTGACAGCAGGGACATGATATGGTTGTATAAAAGTTTACATCGTTTAACGATCCTCACATGATTTGGGTAGTCGTTATGTCTTGCTAGAGACCGCTTGCGATTTGTGGGTCAGTATAGCAAATGGCCCACTGCCAACTTCATATGGGCCTACAGGGTCGCACACAAAATAGCCCAACATGAGCTATGATGTCCAGATTCATTGAATCTAAGACATGTCCAGATTCAATGAATGATCCAGGGTGGATGTATATATTTATTTATATTTATATTCGTATATATATAAATTTGTATATATACATTATATATAAGAGATATTCTATCACGTTTGAATTTGAAATTTAAATTGATAGGATATCTCATATAAGAGATATTTATAAGATTTAATTTATAAGAATAAATTAAATCTCTATCACGTTTGAATTTAAAATTCAAATTGATATAATATGTCAAATTTAATTTATGAGAATAAATCAAATATAGTTCAGTCTTATCTTTATTTTAAGTTAAATAAATAGGTAAATTAAATCTGTGGGACAGATTTAATATAAATATTATTTATTTAATTAGTTTCTTATCAAATTATATAATGTATGATATTGTATTAATTTCGGAATTAATATAAGATTAACTCCAAAATCCAATTCGGGAGAGGAGAACGCATAGCATCCTATATATCTAATTTTAGGAGCTATGTTTTTAAATATATAGACCATAGAAAGGTCGAAGGGGAATCTACAAAAGGTTTACAGATAAGAAACTGCAGAAATAGAGACGAAGAGGACGAATTCTTGAGAAAGCCCTGGAGGGACAAGAGACGCTAGCACGTCATTCGTAGTTGAAACGATGTTCGTGTGGATACCAGTAGAGGAAGCCGACCTGAGTCGTCGACTTCTTGTGATCGGAAAGGGAGCATGAGCTGCAGAGAGAAGTTGTGAATGTCATGACTAGAAGCTATGGAAGTCGCTGAGGAACACTAAGGGTAATGCTTTTTCCCACTTGACTTAAACACATACGGTAGATCCTGGCAAGGAATAGAAATTTTTTTAATTAATTTTTGCTGTGTGTCTTCCAATTCCTTATAGTGGTATCAGAGCCATGCCATTTTGTGTTTAAGTTAGACTTGATTTTTGATTCATATGATATGTGTTAGTCGTAGCCGATCATATAATATGCGTTTTATGTGTTACATATAAGGGATCCGTGTTATGTATGACATAAAAGGAATCTAAAAGGGAATTAAAATCGGTGGTGATACGTTTTGATTTGATCAATTAACATAGATGGGGACTAAGAGAACTGAATTCAGATTCGTGATTATTTATGGAACAATTTCTTTTTCTCGGGGCGTCGCCCACTAACCGGCTATCGGGACCGCCATGGCTACCTATTCGTAGCACAACATAACCGTAACATATATTATTTTTTGAATATTTTAGATTTGAAACATTAATTGCCCTTTAATTAAATCTGAATGTTGATTCTTGAATGCTTAGGTATGGTGAACAATATGGCTTTAGATTGCAAGTGTTGTAATTTTTTAAATACGGCCTGCGTGTCGTGCCTTCCTATATATACTCTCAATGTACCTTCTCTTCTCATCTCACTCCCCTCGAATATTAAAAGAGGTTTCTATATGTAATTTCCCTCTTCTTACTAGAAAGCTCCTCTCATTGGCTGGAGGGGACTTAGGACAGGTGAGCCATATTGTATCACGTTTAAACCAGGTAGTTAAATTAAGCCCTCTAAATGAAATCTTAAGTCATAATGCCGTCAATTTATGAACACTTGTCAAAACCTCGATCGCTCAATTGTGGACTCCACCAAAGTGGGTGTTTTTGAGTTATCTTGGGGAGATAAGCAAGAGTAATGGTGCTACTCTCACATGTTTATTATTGTTTGACTTAATTGAGATTAACAAAATGGTTTTGGGTCTCAAGGCATTAGATGGGATTAAAAATATGACAGATCATATGATGATAGGATCCCATGAACATCTAAGAGTTATATTTGATGTAATTGGTAAAGGTGTTACCTACCTAAATAACTTAATTTAAGCGTCCTGCTAAAGCAGACTTAAGTTTGAGCCAAATATGGATCTTAGCCCACTAACTATTGCATTGAGGGTTATTTATTTAGTGGGAGATTGCTAATTAAATTGCATATTTTAATTCTAGAATCATGATGACTAGTAATACTTCTACATTATCGCTGCGATCTGTCCTTGAGAAGGACAAACTCAATGGGACAAACTTTCTTGATTAGTTTAGGAACTTGAGAATTGTTCTCAAGTAGGAAAGAAAGGCGCATGCCCTAGATCAATCCATTCCTGAGGAGCCAGCGGCCAATGCTCCTAGAGCTTAGAGAGATGCTTACACGAAGCATAAGGAAGACTCTATCGATGTGGGATGCTTGATGCTAGCCACCATGGTTCCGGAGATCCAAAGAGATCTAGAACACATGGAGGCTTATGAGATGCTTGTGCAACTCAAGGAAATATTCCAGCAATAGGTAAGGCAAGAGAGGTATGAGACTACTAAGGCCTTATATTCCTACAAGATAGCTAAAGGTGCATCAGTCAGTACTCATGTCGTAAAGATGAAAGGGTACATTGATTACCTTGAGAGGCTTAGATTTCCCATGAGCTAGGAGTTAGCTACGGATTTGATCTTAAACTCACTCCCATAAAGTTATGACCAGTTTGTCATTAACTATAACATGAATAACATGGGGAAATCTATTTCTGAACTATATGGGATGCTTAAAATTGTTGAGCTGAGTCTTAAGAAGAAGGCCAGTATTGTTTTGATGGTTCAAAAAGGAAAGGGTATGAAAAAGAAAGTCAAAGGCAAGGGGAAGGGTCATGGCTTATTAGGTAAGACCAAAGAGTCAGGCAAGCTCGAAACTAAGCCTGCACCAAAGAAGGCAAAGCCTCTGAAGGAAGGAGTTTGCTTCTTCTGCAATGAACCTGGTCATTGGAAGAGGAATTGCAAACTCTACCTCGAAGATCTGAAAAAGAACAAGAAGGATAACGGGGCTATCGCTTCAGGTATTTATGTTATAGACATTCATCTTTCTACTTCCACCTCATGGGTATTAGATACTGCATGTTGTTCTCACATTTGTACAAATGTGCAAGGACTAAAGGATAATAGGAAGCTGAAAAAGGGCGAGGTTGACCTACGAGTTAGAAACATAGAAAGGGTTGCTGCGTTAGCTGTAGGTACTTATGAATTAGTTCTGCCCATTGGACTTTTGTTAGTTTTGAACAATTGCTATTATGTTCCTACTTTAAGTAGTAACATTGTTTCACTTTCTTATTTGGATAAGGAAGATTTCACTTCCATTACTAGGAATAGTAGATGTTCTATTTATCGTAATGATATTTTCTATGCTCATAGTGATTTGCATTTTGATCATTACATATTAAATTTGGAATAACCCAATCATGGAAATATCTATAACATAACCGCCAAAAGGGTCAAACCAAACAATTTGAATCCCACATGCCTCTGGCACTCTCGTCTGGGCCACTTAAATGAGAAACGTATTTCCAAACTCTATCAAGATGGATTTCTAAACTCATTTGATTTTGAATCATATGACACTTGCGAGTCTTGCTTGTTAGGAAAAATGACAAAGTCTCCTTTAACTTGGCACAGTAGGAGGGCCACTTGCGATTGGTTGGAAAAGGATTTACTCAAACTCATGGTGTGGACTATGATGAGACCTTTTCCCCAGTTGCAATGGCCAAATCAATCAGAATCCTCTTTGCCATAGCAGCATATTATGACTATGAAATATGGCAGATGGACGTCAAGACAACCTTCCTTAATGGAAAGCTCCTTGAGGATGTGTACATGACACAACCTGAAGGGTTTGTGCATTCTGGGGACTCTAGTAAAGTGTGTAAGCTTCAAAGGTCCATTTATGGACTGAAGCAAGCCTCTTGGAGTTGGAATCATCGTTTTGATGAAGTAGTCAAAGAGTTTGGATGTCTTCAAAATATTGATGAACCTTGTGTGTACAAGAAAGTTAGTGGGAGCACAGTTGTGTTTTTGGTACTCTATGTCGATGACATCCTACTTATTGGGAATGACATTCCTACCTTACAGATTGTCAAGTCTTGGTTATTAAAGTCTTTCTCGATGAAAGATTTGGATGAAAGATTGTCAAGTCTGGGCACAGTAAGAGGGCCACTAATTTATTGGGCCTCATACATACAGATGTGTGTGGACTGATGAACACAAATGCCAGAGGAGGTTATTCGTACTTCATAACATTTATAGATGATTTCAGCAGATATGGGTACATCTATCTGATGAAACATAAATCTGAATCTTTTGAAAAGTTCAAAATATTTCAAAATGAAGTACAAAACCAGCTTGGCAAAACAATTAAAGCCCTTCGATCTGATCGGGGTGGTGAATATTTGAGCCAAGAGTTCATAGATCATCTTAGGAGTTGTGGGATACTCTCACAATTGACTCCTCCAGGGACACCACAATGGAATGGTGTTTCTGAACGGAGGAATCGAACACTATTAGATATGGTTCGATCCATGATGAGTCTAACAGATCTTCCGCCCTCTTTTTGGGGCCATGCCCTAGAGACAGCTACGTTCACACTCAATCGTGTTCCATCTAAGGCAATCGAAAAGACTCCGTATGAGATATGGACTGGGAGGACGCCTAGTTTGTCTTTCCTCAAGATTTGGGGATGCGAGGTCTATGTTAAGCAACAAGCCTCAGACAAATTAGCGATCAAATCCTCAAAATGCCTTTTTGTGGGATATCCTAAGGAAACCAAGGGATATTACGTCTACAACCCTGCTGATAACAAAGTATTTATTGTCAGAAATGGTATCTTTCTTGAACGAGAATTTATCTCTAAAAGAACCAGTGGGAGTAAGGTACAACTCGAAGAAGTTCGAGAGCTACAAGACACCACAGAACTGCAGATGGAAAATAGAGAAGACTCACAACAAGTTGTTGAGACTCCTCAAGTCACGCAAGGTCCACGTAAATCTAATAGGATACGACTTCAGCCTCAGAGATATGGATTTCTGATTTCTGATAGTCGTGATGTGTTGCTCATTGAGCATAATGAGCCGACTACCTATCGAGAAGCTATAGTGGGACCAAACTCCGAAAAATAGCTTAGTGCCATGAAGTCTGAGATGCAATCCATGTACGACAATCAGGTTTGGACCTTGGTCGACCCGCCTGAAGGTGTAAAAACCGTCGGGTGCAAGTGGGTTTTCAAAGAGAAAACTGACATGGATGGCAATGTAAATGTCTTTAAGGCATGACTGGTTGCAAAAGGTTTTACTCAAACTCATGGTGTGGACTATGATGAGACCTTTTCCCCAGTAGCAATGGCCAAATCAATCAGAATCCTCTTTGCTATTGCAGCATATTATGACTATGAAATATGGCAGATGGACGTCAAGACAGCCTTCCTTAATGGAAAGCTCCTTGAGGATGTGTACATGACACAACCTGAAGGGTTTGTGCGTTCCGAGGAATCTGGTAAAGTGTGCAAGCTTCAAAAGTCCATTTATGGACTAAAGCAAGCCTCTCGGAGTTGGAATCATCGTTTTGATGAAGTAATCAAAGAGTTTAGATTTCTTCAAAAGATTGATGAACCTTGTGTGTACAAGAAGGTTAGTGGGAGCACAGTTGTATTTTTGGTACTCTATGTCGATGACATCCTACTTATTGGGAATGACATTCCTACCTTGCAGATTGTCAAGTCTTGGTTATTAAAGTCTTTCTCGATGAAAGATTTGGGTGAAGCCACCTACATCCTAGGAATCAGGATCTATAGAGATAGATCTAAAAGACTTCTAGGACTCAGTTAGAGTACATACATAGACAAAATACTGTATAGGTTCAGTATGCACGAATCAAAGAGGGGTTTCATACCCATGTCTCATGGTAGTCACCTCAGCAAAGATCTGTGTCCTAGTACATCTTATCAGTGAGGTCGCATGAGTAAAGTTCCATATGCCTTGGCCATAGGATCTATCATGTACGCCATGTTATGTACTCGACCGGATGTCTCATTTGCCTTAAGTATGACTAGCAGATATCAACAGGACCCTGGCTAGGGCCATTGGACTACTGTCAAGAATATCCTTAAGTAATTAAGAAGGACTAAGGACTTATTCTTGGTCTATGGTGGATTGGATAATGAACTCTGTGTAACTGGTTACATAGATGCAAGTTTCCAAACTGACCAGGACGACCAAAAATCGCAGTCTGGATATATATTCCTCCTCAATAATGGAGTAGTAAGCTGGAAGAGCTCTAAGCAGGGCACTGTAGTAGTTTTTGCAATGGAAGCTGAGTATATGACAGTATCTGATGTAGCTAAGGAAGCCGTTTGGATTAGGAAGTTCATCACGGAACTAGGGCTGATACCTACTATCTCAGATCCAATAACTTTGCTCTATGATAATAGCGGTGCCATTGCACAGGCTAAAGAGCCTAGGTCAAATCAAAGGACCAAGCATATACTCAGGCAGTTTCATCTCATCAGAGAAATCAACGATAGAGGTGATATAAAAATATGTAAAGTAGCAGGATAATATAATGTTGCTAATCCTCTAACAAAGCCGCTTGTGCAGGCAAAGCATGAGCGTCATGTTAGGTTAATGGGAATTAGTCAAATTAATGATTGTACCTAGTGCAAGTGGGAGGTTGTTGGAAATCATGCCCTATGGGCTAATCATTGCCTTATGAACATTATGGATTTATGAATTTATCAATTGTGTTATGATATTATTTGCATGTTTACTGTGATGATCATCCTTGGATAATTCATGATCTTATACTAAATGTCCTTGGTCAGTCACCTATATGGGAGCAGAGATGAAATAAGACCAGTAGGACTTTGAAAATGTATAGAGATATAAATCAAAGTCATTGGCACATGTAAGAGTATAAGGTGTTGGACCAACCCACTTTGAGAGAGCTGCATGGGTTACGTCATAAGCTTCTCTCATATACAAATCATGTCACTATGCCCTTTTACCTGAGATCATCATGGATTCCTACATGACAAATGCTCATCTTTGACCTAGTCAAAAGTCACTTTTGACCGAGTGATCATAAAGACTATGTTTGGGTTTAGTGGTTTTTCATGCGGAGAAATATAAATGGTCAAGATAGAATTTGTCCCTCACATTCGTAGAGAGATATTACTGGGCCCCTCGATGAGTGAGTCTAAGAAATGTATGGCCATACTATAATGGAAAGGTAGTTCCATTTCTATAGTCAGACTACTCAGGGATCGAGAAAGTAACGGTCAAGAATAGGAGGATGACATTGTCCAGGCCTCATCCATGACCAAAATATCGCGTGACAGAAGGGACATGATATGGTTGTATAAAAGGTTACATCATTTAACGATCCTTATATGATTTGGGTAGTCGTTATATCTTGCTAGAGACTGCTTGCTACTTGTGGGCCAATATAGCAAATGGCCCACTGCCAACTTCATATGGGCCTACAGGGTCACACACAAAATAGCCCAAAATGAGCTATGATGTCCAGATTCATTGAATCTAAGACATGTACAGATTCAATGAATGATCCAGGGTGGATGCATATATTTATTTATATTTATATTCGTATATATATAAATTCGTATATATACATTATATATAAGAGATATTTATAAGATTTAATTTATAAGGATAAATTAAATCCTATCACGTTTGAATTTAAAATTCAAATTGATATGATATGTTAAATTTAATTTATGAGAATAAATCAAATATAGTACAGTCTTATCTTTATTTTAAGTTAAATAAATAGGTGAATTAAATCTGTGGGACAGATTGAATATAAATATTATTTATTTAATTAGTTTCTTATCAAATTATACAATATATGATATTGTATTAATTTTGAAATTAATATAAGATTAACTCTAAAATCCAATTCGGGAGAGGAAAACACATAGCATCCTATATATATGATTTTAGGAGCTACGTTTTTAAATATATAGAACACAGAAAGGCTGAAGGGGAATTTGTAAAAGGTTTGTAGATAAGAAACTGCCAAAATAGAGACGAAGAGGACTAATTCTTGAGAAAGCCCTGGAGGGACAGGAGACTCTAGCACATTGTTCGTGGTTGGAACGCTGTTCGTGTGGATATCAGTAGAGGAAGCCAACTTGAGTCGTCGACTTCTTGCGATCGGAAAGGGAGCATGAGCCGCAAAGAGAAGGTGTGAACGTCGTGACTAGAAGCTGCGGAAGTCGCTGAGGAACACTGAGGGTAATGCTTTTTCCCACTTGACTTAAATACATACGGTAGATCCTGGCAAGGAATGGAAAAAATTTTAAGTTAATTTCCGCTTCGTGTCATCCAATTCCTTACACTTGATTCATCAACCAATCTCTTAACTAGCTTGTTTAAGCTTCAATCATACACTTTTAACTTTAATTTATTCTTTTCCCTTTCATCTAAGTTTTTTGGGAAGCACAACCCCTTAGAGAAAACTCAACTTTTCTCCCATGAAAACCCTAAGTTCAAGCTCCCAAATCAAAGGAAAATAAGCTAAGAGAGATTGCTTACCTTTAATCTCTAGCTTGCTTGAACTTTGGTACCTTGAATCTTCTTTGTCTTGGCTTGAGTTTTCATTTTACAAGAGTTTCCCTAAGGGTCCATGAAGCCATAGTTTTGCTGCAGAATTGAGGGGGTGTTTATAGAAAATTTCATGAAAAATCAATGGCCAGGATTGATTTGGTTACTATTTGATCTAAAGGCTCACATTTAGTCTTGAATTTAACTTTTTCCAAAAAGAATAATTATAAAATCATATGGGACAGCTCAAGGGACACCTCATGGGGGCATGTGGTATGCTCGCCATGCCAGGAAGCTTTTGAAAAAAATTCAGTCCAATACAGTACCGATCGGAGCAGTTTCACAACAACTGGACTGTTTTATGTTCCTAATTTTTTTATAATATTCCAGGATATGTATTCTATCCTGGAAATAAATATCTAGGCTTCTCATACCCTTGACATGGTTATACTGAATATTTATCTGCCATCCATCCCTTAGGAAATGACCAATATACCCTTGGTATCCTTTCTTACACTATATTGACCTTAAGGGTAAAATTGTCTTTTTACCCCTCTTTGTACTGCCTTTGGGCCTATACTGGCTCTAACTAATTATATTTATACTATATGCCACATTTTTAGCTTGTCCTAGATGACCAACCATCCATCTTTGGTACAATATGGGCATCCAAGGGCATTTTCATAATTTTACACTTTTTCTGGACACTGGCCCCTTCTGTTGATGAGCTGGTACCCTTGGTTTTGGGCCCTCCTTGGCATCATCATAGGCCCATATATGAGTTCATCTAGTCTCATTTCATCTAGGCTTATTTACTGATAAATTCCATTATCGGATCATTGGTGGCTTCAAACTCCCCGTCAAAATTCACTGTTATGGTAATAACTTTTTATACAGGACTTCTTCTATGGTTCTTTCAGATTCATAACATCTAATATTATAGGGCACACTTTCCTATAATTACCCCACTTATATCTGATGTCCATAGAATTTGATAAAAATTCAGATAACTTTTAGACTATCAGATAATTTTCTGTTGTCTGGAGCCGTAATAAAATTTCTATATCATGCCAGATTATCCAGCGTAACTTCCTCTATTTACTGATGGAATATTAGACTGAAAAACTTTCGGGTAATTCTAACCCTTTTCGGGTTAACCTTTCCATAATTACAATTTTGCCCTTGAACTTTTTACTTAATAATATTTAAGTCCCTTAACTTTTGAAAATTACCACTTTTAGCCCAACTTTTGTTTCTACTTTAACCTTTGGCCTTTAACCTTTTCTACTTTTCATTTTAGTCATTCTCTTCCTTAAAGAATCATCTAACCTTTATCATTTATTATGTTCTTCGTCATAATCCTTTCTAAACCTTTTTCCATTATTAGTAGTATACCGATAGGAAAAAACCAGGATATGACAAGCTACAAACATGAATGGCTATATATCACAGATAGCAAATTCAATGAGTGATGTTTCAGGCCATAATTGGTGGAAGTTTACCTTCAAACATAGTTGTTAATCCCAAACATGTAAATGCTATAAGCCTGATAAGTGAAAAAATAGTGGGAAAAGTAGATACATAAGAGGATAAGAAGGATAAGGAAGCAAAAGAGCAGCAGAACATATCTGGAGATGAAGAGTTAATTGGATAAAAACCTTCACTCATGCCATAATCATAAAGTAGCATAGAAAATGAGATATTACTGTAGGAAAATGAGCAAACTACATTGAAAGATGCTGCATAACCACCTATTATGCATGAAGCAGTTGCTAGTTCTAGCAGTACAAGTCATAAATCAGATAGAAACCAGAAGCAAAAGGAGCATGCAGATGTAGAATATAAGGACAGAGAGATAAGTATTAAACACCTACCTTTTCCTAATGCATACATGTGTCTGAAGAAGGTTTTAAAGGATAAATAGGAATAAGATAATCTGAATCTGTTGGGTAAATTGGAAGTTAATGTGCCACTTATAGATCATATTAGAAGCATACCTAAGTATTGAAAATTCATTAAAGAACTCTGCACTAATAAAAGAATATGCAAAACAAATGAAAGAGTTCAAGTAGGATATAGTGTGTCAGCTTTATTTAAGCCATAACTTCCTATTAAATGTGATGATCCATGTTCCTTTACAATCCCAATCACTATAAGCAAATTTCAGTGTGCTAGTCCTCTGTTAGATTTTGGTGCAGCCATTAATATAATGCCAACTTCCATTTATACATCATTAGGCATAAGCATATGCTCACTTAAGGAAACATCAATGATAGTGCAACTTGCTGATCGAACCATTAGGAAACTTGAGGAGCTTCTAGAGGATATACTAGTAAAGGTCAAAGAGTTGATTATACCTACAGATTTTTATGTCTTGGATATGTCACATGAGTCAAATTCAAAGGGACCTATTATCTTGGGTAGGTCATTCCTTATAACAGCCAACACTATGATACGTATGAAAAATAGGAGTATCACAATGGAAGTGGGTGATAATGTCATAACTTTTAATGTCTATGAAGCAATGAGACACCCATTTGAAGATTACTCGCTGTTAGGCTTAAGTACAATTGATGCATACATTGAAGAAGCTAAAGAAGAACATGAATTGCTGCTGCTACAAAATTCTAATAAAGCTAAATGCGAATTGCTTGAATATGAAATTTCTTCTTCTTCTATTTTTTCTTTGGATAGTATTTGTTATATGTCAAGTATTAACTATATTTTAGTTGATAGCTTATTTTCTACGCTACAATCTTTTTCTCTATCTGTTACTAACTTTTTAAATGAAGGATTTCGAAAGAAACAATAAGATAAAATTATAGGAGAAATCATTGTTGCTGGAACTCTCATTACAGAAACAGAACTGGATAACACAAAACCTATGAGGACAAAATTGGTGAAGCCTGTTGTAGCTTTGAAAACTAAGAAGTTGGTTCTATCAATTGTCTAACCACCTGAGTTGGAACTCAAACCACTTCATAGTAACCTTACATATGTGTTTTTAGCTAGACATGATACATTACCTATTATAATTGATAACTCACTTTCTGTTTTTGAGGAAGAAAGGCTGATTTTAGGTTTTGAAAACATATATGAGAGCAATAGGTTAGGCTCTAGCTGATATATCTAGTATAGATGCATCTGTACGCACACATAAAATTCTATTAAATGATGGAGCTAAACTTATTAAACAGCAACAAAGAAGGCAAAACCCCTTGATTTCTGATGTGGTCAAGAAAGAGGTAACTAAATTGTTGAATGCTGTCATTATATACCCAATTTCAGACAGTGACTGGGTAAGTCTAGTTCATGTGGTGCCTAAAAAAAGTTGTATAACTGTGGTAAGGAATGAAAATAATGAACTAATCCCTACTAGAGTGCAAAATTTATCACATCCTTAATTTCAACCTCATTTATACTTTAGTAGAAGTTATTGGAACCAATTACATGACCTTTTGCTTTGGAAATAAGCATTTTCAAAATAATTACTCTTAGGTACTGTTCATTTGATAATTCCAGAACATATACCCTACTTTGAAAATTTATATTAATTGTAAAAAAATCGAAATAAGGTGGTTCCAATTTCTAATGAAAGCTCTTTCATTAAACTTTGAAGGAGAAATACCAAACTGAGGTTTCATTGTTTCAATAAAATCAGTTTATTCATTGAAAAACACTGTTCATTTGGTAAAATATGAAAGTTCCAGTTTCCTTGCCTTAACTTGAAAAATTCATTTCTCTTTGGTTACTTGTCCAAAGGAACTGTGTCACCTATGGATTTAAAGCTCCAGATGTGTTCTCGTTAATTTGCTATATAAAATCAATAAGTGAACATTGCAGCCTCTAACCACTCACTTTATCTCAATTCTAGATCTTAATTCCCAACTTAGAAAAATCATAACAAATCAAAATTTGAACCATTTGAAGCGTTCTTGGTGTCCATTTAAAGCTCTGTATCTTAACTATAATCATGCCAAATTTTAAATTCAAACTCATTGATAAAGGTATCATAATCATCGTCACACCACCACAGCCACAGAACACAATTACAGAATCATACATAATACATCCATCCTATCCTTTCATAGTGACATGTAACTCATATAATTGATCATACAAGTTCAACCATCTATGTTTACCCATTTTCCTTGTAAAGTTCCATAATATCATGCATAATTAATTGGATGCTTAACATGTTATCATGAGATGGGAGTTACTTCATAATGGTACATAAGCAAACTCTAACATGCATATTGTCATGACATAACTTGCAAGGAGTTACAATCATTCATACTTCATCATCAACATGATGACACATTCTCATGCTCAACCAAAGATCATAACTAACAAGCAAGCAAATAATTAAGCAAACATGAAACTATAATTAGGTATTATTGCTACCTCTTAGCTATTCTTGTCAAGGTCTTCTTGAGATGATTTTCTTCCTTCACAAATGTCAAAACCTAGCCATTATAAAGCAACATCTAGTTATAACTCAACTTGAAACCAATTCCAAGACTAGGTTTTCACTAACATCCATTCTTCTCTATTTTATGTTTCATACTTCCATCTTTCCAAAATAAATTTTCATAGTTCATTTTCACATAATTTTTCATGTAGAATCTAAATACGAAACTAGAATTTCCAAAATCAAAACATGTCACAAGCTACTATTTAAACTGAAGTAAACCCCATTATTTTCCAAAATTCACATTTTGATTCCAATGCTTTCAATACTTGTTCTCCTACTTTATCCCCACACAATTTTCAATTTTAAATTCATTGGAAGCATCAAAATCATGAAATTCTAATATATGAACAGTGTCATGCATAGTAATAGCCAAGAACACAACACCCTAATTCCAAACATACTTAAATTTCTAAGCTTATACCACTTGATTCTAGCTTGTTTAAGCTTATCTAAACTATCCATAACATAAAACTCATATTCTAACTGTCATATCCTCAATTTTTCTACCTGATATAACTATATAGTTTATGTGAAATAAATATGAGAATCTTGGCACAAATTGTATCAGATTAAGAAAGGAAATGAAGGGATTATGAACTAAGGAAGCTTTAGGGACCAAAATGCAAATTAAAAAAGGTTAGAGGTAAAACATTAAAGTAGAAATAAAGGTTGGGCCAAAAGTGATAATTTTCAAAAGTTAAGGGCCTTAAATGTAATTAAGTAAAAAGTTCAAGGGTAAAATTGTAATTATAGAAAGATCAGCCCGAAAAGGGTTATAACTTCCTGAAAGTTTTTTTGGTCCCATATTCCATCAGTAAATAGATAAAGTTACACTGGTTAATCTGGCATGATACAAAAATTTTATTAGGGCTCCAGACAGCAGAAAATTATCTCATAGTCTAAAAGTTATCTAAATTTTTATTAGATTCCATAGACATCAGATATAAGTGGGGGAATTATAGGAAAGTATGCCCTATAATGTCAGATGTTATGAATCTGACAGAACCCCATAAGAAGTCCTATACAAAAAGTTATTCCCATAACAATGAATTTTAACGGGAGTTTGAAGCCACCCGTGATCCGGTAATGGAACCTATGAGTAAGTAAGCCTGGATAGAATGAACTCAGATGGCCTAATATATGGTCCTATAATAACGCCAAGGAGGGCCTAAAACCTAGGGTACCAGTTCATCAGTAAAACGGGCCAGTGTTTAAAAAAAGTGTGAAATTATGAAAATGCCCCTGAATGCTCATATTGTACCAGTGATGGATAGAGGGCATTTTGATCAGTTGGGAAAGGATAAAAATGTGGCACATAGTATAAATATGATTATTTGAGCTAGTATATGCCCTGAGGCAGTACAAAGAGGGGTGAAATGACAATTAAGCCCTTAGGGTCAATATAGTGCAAGAAAAGACACCAAGGGTATTTTGGTCATTTCTCAAGGGATGGATGGCAGATAAATACTTAGTCTAGAATTTTCAATGGTACAAGAAGCCTAGACATTGATTTATATAACATAATATATATCCTAGTATATTATAAAAAATTAGGAACAGAACACAGTCCGGTTATTGTGAAACTTCTCTTATCGGTATGGGATTGAACTAGAATTTTTCCAGAAGCTTCCTTACATGGGAATCACTCCACATACCCCTATGAGGTGTCCCATGAGCTGTCCCTTATGACTTCATAATTATTCTTTTTGGAAAAAGTTAAATTCAAGATTAAATGTGAGCCCTTAGATCAAATAGTGCATAAATTGATCTTGGCCATCCATTTCAACCCAAATTTCTCTATAAATACCCCCTATTTAGATGGCTTCAGTATGCATGGTGAACCATAGGGAAACTCTTGCAAAATTTCCTTTCAACCAAGAAAGAACCACACAAAGTAAAGCAACAATCAAGGTAATCATCTCCCTTGATCTTGAGCTTTATTCTAGCAAGTTAGCTCATGATTTTTAGGGGTTTTCATGCTATATTTCCCTTATGGTTGCTGCTGTAAGTTCTTCTCATATGTGGTTAAAATATGAGTTTTAGATTATGGATATTTTAGCTAAGCTTAAACAAGCTAGAAAGGGAGCTAGTGAAAACCTAGTTTTGGTTTTATGTTCAAGTTGAGTTGTAACTTGATATTATTGTGTAATGGCTAGGTTTTGACATTTGTGAAGGAAGGAAAGCACCTCAAGAAGACCTTGACAAGGATAACTATGAGGTAGCAAGAATACCTAACTATAACTCATGTTTGTTTAATTGTTTGCTTGCTTGTTGATTGTGGTGTTTGGTTGAGCATGAGAATGTGTCATCATGTTGATGATGATGTATGAATGATTGAAACTCCTTGCAAGTTATGTCATGACAATATGCATGTTAGAGTTTTCTTGTGTACCATTATGAAGTAGCTCCCATCTCATAATAACATGTTAAGCATCCAATTAATCATGCATGATATTATAGTTTGTGTTACTTCCTATTGGGATTTTCATGAAATCTCATTCCTTCCATATGCATAACCTTGTTATAGGTGCTGGAACTTCACATGGAAAAAGGGTAAACATAGATGGATGAGTTTGTATAATAAGTTATATTACTTATATGGTACTATGGGATGGTATGCTTGTATGCATGGTGTATGATTCTGTAACTATTTTGTGAGGCTGACGCTTTGTGATGATGGTTATAACGTCTAAACCAATGAATTTTAACCTGAAATTTGGCATGATTATAGTTAAGATACAGAGATTTAAATGGACACCAAGAACGCCTCAATTGGTTAAGAATTCAATTAGTTATGATTTTTTGAATTTAGAATTAAGATCTGAAATTAAGATAAAATGAGAGTTGAGAGACAGCGACGTTCACGCAATGATTTTATATATCAAATGAATGAATTTTTCTAGGGAATTTTATGATCTTAAAGAGGACAGCAAAGAAACTAGAACTTCCAGATTTTACCAAATGAACAGTGATTTTTAACCCATAAATTGATTTCAAGTGGACAAGAAAACCTTAGTTTCATATTTTTCCCTCAAAGATCTATGAAATAGATTTCATTAGAAATTGGAACCACATTATTTTAATTTTTCTACAATTAATTATGAATTTTTAAAGTAGGGTACATGTTCTTGAATTACCAAATGAACAGTAAAAGTGAACAATCCATGAGAGCAATTCTTTTGAAAATGGATGTTTTCAAAGCAAATGATCATGTAATTAGTTCCAATGACTTCTAATAAAGTATGATTAAGGTTAAAGCTAGGGATGCGACATTTTGGTATCAGAGTAAAGGATTCTGGCTTAGGAAATACTCTGATTAGATTATTTATAGACTGATACATAAGTAAACATCTTCATAATTGACACTAAGTTAATTATTCCAGGATAAAGATGACTCAGTCTCAGACTTCAGATACTATAGTAAATCAGGGAGACCCAATGCCTGAGGTATTTAGTTCAAATAGGTTAGGACTAAACCTAGAAGTAGTAGAGGCTTTGGTATATGATCCAAAATTTGGACTGCCTCCAGTAATCCACATCTATGATTCTAGCAATGAATCAAAACTGGACAGGCTTGATAGTTCTTCAGTTGGATAAAATAGGATAGATGAGTTATCAGATGAGGAACCTATTCCAGCCCCACCTATTAATATGGTACCTCTTGAGGCAGCTAACCCTAATAGAGAGAGATATAGATCAGATGAATGATATAGAGATGGAAGATCTTTAGGAAGATCAGGTTGAGGAGGGGTACTTCTATGTTGTGGGAACTGTAGAACCTGTACCAAGACAGGCTACTGGGATAAATGTCCCTGATTCAATTACCTGAACCAGCTAATATACTTGAACCTAGTTATGCAGTTGACATACCTGGACCTAGTCACAGACCAGACCCTACAGATATCCCTAGTCCCAGTGGAACAAAGAAGCCAGTAGTAGAAATATACCTTGATCCTAACTATGTTATAGAGTTAGTACTAGGAAAGAATATGACAGAGGAAGGGTTCAAGGAAGTGGTAGAATTAGCTAGGAAGCTGTATGATTTGAGAAGAATGCTGGTTAGAGAAGTAGACCAAGATTACAGAACTTGCATAGACTTCATAACTAGAGTTCGAGAAGTCTATAAGGCATATGATCTAAATACCCTTACTCTCACTGATTGGATTAATATAATGGATGATATTTTGCCTCTTACAGCAACATGGAGAGAAGGGCTAGATCAATACTTTGAAGAGGAACCCTTTAAGGATATCCATGATTGGATCTACATGGTAGGGCAATTTATTAGGATCCAATATGAGAAAACATAGTATAATAGATGTATCTATGAACACGACTGTAATCTATGTACTCATGAGTAGTGATGATATTGTGTATGTATGTATCTTATGAAAAGTTTATGTAATACTGTTAAACTTGTTGTATGCTATGTTTTGAATGAAATATGAATTATGTTAGTTATGATATTCTTTTCCTATTACAATAGTATAACAAAATGGTAAGAACAAGAAGAGCTAGTTCTTCAGGTGAACCCCAAAATGCTTGAGGCATTAACCAGTTGATTCTAGAATGACTAGAACAGCAACAGAAACTAATTGAAGAAGTAAGAGCTACTCAAGCAAGGAGCGAATAGGAAAGGGATACTACCATAGCAGCGGCTATAGCAGAAGCAGTAGAGAACCTACGACAACCAGAATCTGCTGGTACAATTAACATAGAACTAGAGGTGGTTCAACAAATAACAGAGCTGCCGAGACAAACATGACAGATAGTAGATCCTGTTGGTATTCAACAATGGATGGCTAAGTTCTATTAGCATAGTCCTATGACATTTTAGGGAATGTTTGATGTACAAAAAGCGCAGGATTAGATCAGTATACTAGAGAATATCTTTAAGGTACTGGGTTGTCCGTTTGAGAGTAAAGCATATATAGCAATCTACTAGCTAGAAATGGATGCTGATAGATGGTGGAAGAACATTGAACTGTTATTACAAGCAAGACACATTCCTATTACATGGGAAGTATTCCTTGAGCAATTTTATGAGAAGTACTTTTCCCAGTCAGTGTGGGACAAAAGAGAAGCAGAATTCCTTGTGCTGAGACAAGGATAAAATGAATCTTTTTATGAAAACTTGGCAAAGTTCATCCGTCTTTCTCAGTATTCCACTTACCTGTGATAGGTGGATGATGAACGGTAGATGACAGAGAAGATGATTAGGGGATTGAATACTACTCTGAAAGACAAGATGACTCCCCAATAGTATAACCAGTTTAATAAAGCAGTAGAGGCTTGCAGGATCATTGAGAATAGCCTGAATCACTGGATGCTGATGAGACCGGTGAGCAGAGAGGTTGCTGCTCCTGAGAGAACTAAACATAATAGAAATACAGCAGGTGGTAGTGGCTATAACATGAAAAGGAAAAGACAGTGGCAGCAGAACAAGAAGCCTAACAGAGCAAATTTTAGATGCAATACAAATAATAGAGACCAGAGGTCTAGAGTATGTGACAAATGTCGGAAGAACCATGGAGACAAATCATGCTTGATGGGGCAGAACGTCTGTTACACATGTGGGAAGCCTGGACACTTTTCCAAAAATTGTTCCTAGGTAGCTAATGATCAGAGACCACGCACTCAAGGGAGAGTGTTTGCATTAACAAGAGAAGATGCATAAAGATCACCCAAGATGATCCAAGGTATCATCTATCTTAATAATCATTATGTGATTGCTATGTTTGATTCGGGTGCAAGTCATTCCTTTGTTTCTTATGACTGTGCTAATCGGGTAGGCCTTATAATTAGCAAATTGGATTAGGTAATATGTGTGACAACTCCCATAAATGCTAAGGTAATTATGTCATATGTCTGCCTAAATAGTGTCATTAGATATAAGTGTTGCTGTACTACTCTAGACCTAATATGTATACCCTTTCATGAAATTGATGTCATAATTGGATTGAATTGGTTATCTGCCAACAATGTAATGCTGGATTGTAAGAACAAAACTCTAGTTCTTTGTCCACAAACTACAAATATGAGTCCAGAAGTGAAACTGAATTTCCTGATAGAGGCTCAGGCAGATAGATATCTATTAAAATGATGTTAGGTATATATGGTTTTCTTTTCTATTCAAGCAGAAGTACAAGAAGGAATTGAAACAATTTCAGAGGTCAAAGATTTTCTCAAAGTCTTTCCAAAGGAGATTCAAGTCGCCTCTAGAACAAGAAGTGGAGTTTGCCATAGATATTGTACCCAGAACTGGACCAGTATCTAAAGCCCCATATTGTATGGCTCCCAACGAGATAATTGAGCTTAAGAAGAAGATTGAGGAGCTCCTGGAGAAGGGTTTCATACGACCCAATATTTCTCCGTGGGGTTCTCTAGTGTTATTTGTCAAGAAGAAGGATGGCAGTCTCAGATTGTGCATTGACTATTGGGAGTTGAATAAGATTACTGTTAAGAATAAGTACCCTCTTCCCCAAATTAATGATTTGTTAGACCAGTTGGTTGGTGTGAACTTATTCTCTAAGATTGATATGATATCAGGTTATCACCAACTCAGAATCAAAGCAGATGATATTTCAAAGAATGCATTCAGGACTCGATATGGTCATTTTGAATTCCTAGTAATGTCCTTTAGTTTGACAAATGCACCTGCAATTTTCTTGGATTATATGAACCAAATCTTCAGGCCTTATCTAGATAAGTTTGTGGTAGTTTTCATTGATGATATCTTAGTGTACTCCAAATCTGCTGAAGAGCATGAAGAGTATTTTAGGATTGTTCTTAGTACTCTTAAAGAGAAATGACTCTATGCTAAGCTTAGTAAATATGTGTTTTGGCTGCGATAAGTCAAATTTCTCAATCATGTCATATCCAATGAAGGGGTAACTGTAGATCCTAGCAAAGTTGTAGTACTAAGTTGGGAACAACCAAGGACAGTGACGAAGATCATAAGTTTTATAGGCTTAATAGGGTATTATAGAAGCTGGTACTGTGCGTGACATTGTTCATATGATGGAATTTAATAATTTTGATTCTTCCAATGAGTTTAAAATGGAAAATTGTGAGGGGATAAAGTAGGAGAACAAGTATTGGAAGCATTGGAATCAAAATGTGAATTTTTGGGAATTAAGGGCTTCAGTTTGGTTTGGTACTATAGCAACTAAAGTGTTTTGATTTTGGAAATTCTAGTTTTGTATTTGGATTCTACATGAAAAATTATGTGGAAATGAATCATGAGAATTTATTTTGGAAAGATGGAAGTAAAAAACATAATGTAGAGAAAGAAAGGGAGCTAGTGAAAACTTAGTTTTGGTTTTGTGTTCAAGTTGAGTTGTAACTTGATACTATTGTGTAATTGCTAAGTTTTGACATTTGACAAGGATAACTAAGAGGTAGCAAGAATACCTAACTATAACTCATGTTTGTTTAATTGTTTGCTTGCTTGTTGATTATGGTGTTTGGTTGGAAATAGGAAATTATACTGATAGGAAAAATTCCAGTCCAGTTTGGTACTAATCGGAGCAGTTTCACAAAAACCAGACTTTTTTTTGTTCCTAATTTTTATAATATTTTAGGATATGTTCTCTATCCTAGAAATCAATGTCTAGGTTCCTCACACCATTGACATTATTCGACTGAGTATTTATCTGCCATCCTCCATTAGAAAATGACCAAAATACCCTTGGTGTCCTTTCTTGTACTATATTAACCCTAAGGACATAATTATCATTTTACCCCTCTTTGTACTACCTCAAGGCATACACTACTCTAACTAATCATATTTATACTATATGGGACATTTTTA
This sequence comes from Leucaena leucocephala, assembly GCA_037074615.1. Classification (NCBI taxonomy): domain Eukaryota; kingdom Viridiplantae; phylum Streptophyta; class Magnoliopsida; order Fabales; family Fabaceae; genus Leucaena; species Leucaena leucocephala. Next base: position 19,185,994 of record CM073519.1, read on the forward strand.
GCCTGTCCAGAATGACCAAAATACCCTCCATCAATCACTGGTACAATTTGGTCATTCAAGGGTATTTTTGTAATTTTGTACTTTTCCTGGACTACTCTGGACCTTGGCCAACTTAATTGTCTAGTCACCTTATTGGGCCTTGGTATGGGCTCATTGCCTTTATGGCATAAATCCCAATAAATCTATCCTGACCATATTTATCGGGTATTTTATTTCACCGTAAAATCCCGTAAGAATTCTACATGATTCCTTTTCTGACTCTGTTAGTTTTATACATTCTTATATTAAATATAGGAATTTATCATAAGGTTTCATCTGATTCTGAAGTCTAAAAAACACTATAATAATTCCTTCTGACTTCAGGAATTTATATCAATTAATCAGGTCCTCAAATCCAAATTCTGTGACTCCTTAAACTGATCAGAATAACTTTGTCTATCTACTGGTAAAATTTGGGTCTAATCTTATTTTGGGCATTTTTTAGCTTTTTCTAGTTCAACTTTCTCATAATTACATTTAGGTCCCTAAACTTTTTATAATTACCACTTTTGGCCCAACTTTTGTTTCTACTTGAACTTTTTGCCTTCAACCTTTTCTAATTTGCGTTTAAGTCCCTGAACATTCCTTAGTTAATAATCCCTTTCTTTTCTTTCTCAATCTGATGCGGTCTATTTCAAGAATCTCATATCCATTACAAATAAACTGTAAGTATACATCAAGTAAGAAAATTAGGGATATGACAAAATTCACGGAGAGTTTGCATTGATTATAGGAAATTGCATGTTGCAACTAGGAAGGACCATTTTCCTTTACATTTATTGATCAAATGTTGGAAAGACTTGCTAGAAAGGCCCATTACTACTTTCTTGATGGTTTTTAAGATATTTTCATGTTCCAATTGCACCGGATGACTAAGAGAAGACCACATTCACATGTCCCTTTGGTTCATATGCTTATAAGAGGATGCCATTTGGCTTATGAAATGCTCCTGGAACATTTTAAAGAGCTACGATGTCCATATTCAGTGAATTATTGGAAAGCAACATGGAGGTATTTGTTATATCCTAAATTTTTCCCTATCTGTATAATACTGATAGTGGAAAAAGGTTTGAAAAAGATTATGACGAAGATCAGAAGAAATAATAAAGGTTAGATAAGTCTTTAATAAAGAGAAGGACCTAAACAAAAATTGGAAAAGGTTAAAGGCCAAAAGTTAAAGTAGAAATAAATATTGGGCCAAAATGGTAATTTTCAAAAGTTTAGGGACCTATATGTAATTAAGTAAAAAGTTAGGGACCTAAATGTAATTATGAAAAAGTTAAGCCAAAACAGGCCAAAAGTTCCCAGAATCAAACCAGACTCAAATTTTACTAGTAGATAGACAAGATTGTTTCGGTCAGTTTAATGCAACACAGAATTTTGATTTGAGGTCCCGATTAATTGATATAAATTTATGAAGTCAGAAGAATTATTACAGTATTCTTCAGACATCATAATCAGATGGGATATTATAGGAAATTCCCATATTTAATATTAATTGATATAAATTTATAAAGTCAGAAAAGGAATCCTGTAGAAGCCTTATGGGATTTTACGGTGAAATAAAATACCCGATAAATAGGATCGGGTGAGATTTATTGTGAATTATGCTATTAAGGGCATAAAGGCAATGAGCCCATAACAAGGCCAAAATGGCGCCATAATGAGCCCAATAAAGTAGTGAAACAGTTATGTGGGCCAGAGTCCAGAGCAGTCCAGAAAAAGTGCAAAATTACAAAAATGCCCCTGGATGCCCCTATTATACCAGTGATAGATAGAGGGTATTGTGGTCATTCTGGACAAACAAAAAATGTGTAAGATGGTTTAAAGATGATTAATTGGAGCCAGTAAATACTCTGATGATGTTTGAAATGACGATAATGCCCTTTGAGAAATGAAAGTAAAATCGGGCACCGGTAAAGGGTTAAAGGAAATGTAGAGAATTTTTATCAGGACTTCTGGGTCTCAAAAATTATGAGACTTTACAGGGAATTTATTTTATATTAGAATAAATTTATAAAAATATTAGAACTATTAAAAGAGGTGTCTAACATTTATTTCAAAATCAGGATATTTTAAGAATATCGGTATAAGGAAAGTACCTTGGGATGTGTGCCAATTAGCTATTAGACCCAAGGAAGGCCTATGGCAGCCCAAACTTTCGTGCTAGGGCAGCCCATTAAGTCCCAAGAGTTGTCTTGGAGCCCAAGTCCATAATGAATAATTTTTGAATTTTTGAAAAGAAAAAAAAGGGATAAAGCGTGAATTATGGCTTGCACATGGTGGGACCCAACACCCACACACTTGGTGTCAAATACAAGGGGGAGGAGAAGATTTTTGTCATGTGGATTTATCTCAAGTTGGCTTGGAGAGTAAGCTTGATGTAAGAATAAATATGAGCCATTAGATCAAATAGTGTACAAAGTGATGTTGGCCTTTCATTTTCCATGGAATTTTTCTATAAATATCCCCTCAATTCTGCAGCCAAACCATGAGCAAAGAACCCTTGGGGAAACTCTTGCAAAATGGAAACTCAAGCCAAGACAAAGAAGATTCAAGGTTCCAAAGTTCAAGCAAGCTAGAGATTAAAGGTAAGCAATCTCTCCTAGCTTATTTTCCTTTGATTTAGGAGCTTGAACTTAGGGTTTTCATGGGGGAAAAGTTGATTTTTCTCTAAGGGAAGGTGATACGCAAAAACCTTTGATGAAAGGGGAAAGAAAAAACTAAAGTTAGAAACATATATGATCGAAGCTTAAACAAGCTAGTTAAGTGATTGGTTGTTGAATCAAGTTGATATTCTTGACTTTGCCAAGAGTGAACCTGTTCGGTCTGCACTTTTCATGAGGGAAGGAAATTGAATTTCAATGGTTTAATGCTTCCGTTGAATTTAGATGATGATTTTGTGTAGGATTGGATAGGTTTTGAACCTTGAAAGCATTAAAATTCCAAAATTATAGTTTTTGAAACCCTTCTCTATTACTGTTCACTCGCATGCACAGTGATTGGAATTTCATGATTTTGATGGTTCCAATGGTTTTAAAATGAAAAATTGTATGGGATAAAGTAAAGAAACAAGTATGGGAAGCATTGGAATCAAAATGAGAATTTTTGAAAGAATTGAGTGCAGTTTTGGTTCTGTACAGCATGTGATGAAGGAGCTGGAATTTCATGATTCTAAGCTCATAAATGGATTCAAAAGAGGAAATTGTTTAGGGTAAAGTCAAGACATCAATTGAGTCAAAGACCAAGTCCATTAGCTAAGATTAAGGAAAGTTAATGGGCTTAATGTTCAAGAAGAAGTTATGTTAGTTAAAGTGAATTTAATGCTCAAGGAAGTTAGATTGTGACGAATGAATGATTATGTGATGTTAGGAATTGATTGGTATGCTCCAAGAGAGGCAGCCACATATTCAAGAAAAGTGAGAAGGAGGAAGCAAGATAAGGAGAAAGAAAGTCAAGTGCTCAAGGTAGTAAACTTATCCTAAACTTGTATGCATTGAATGTTATGCTTGATTGTGCTATGGCTTGATTGAATTGTGTTGCCTATGTACTCATGTATGAAGCTCTGTTTATATATTTACTTTGGCCAATTGTATTTCATATGTAACATGGAAGCATGCACATGACACAATAGTAACACTTTCACAAGCAAGCACAAGTAGTTACATTAATGCATGCATTGTTTAGTACCGTTTGCTACTGAGATTTCCCCCAAAATCTCATCCCTTTCCATGTAATCCCAATCCCACAGGTTTATGAATGATGAAAGAGGATGATGAAGATTGAAGAAAAGCTAGGGATTGGATAGTATATATGTTATGTGAATGTGTAATGTTGCTGTATGACTAATGTAAGCAGTGATGATCATGCTGTGATGAAAAATAGTAAATGATGGAATAAATGTATGAAACTTTATATACATTTAGATGACATTCCAAGCTTCGTTTTGACACCAAGAATGCTTTATTTGGATGTCTTTACAAAGAGAACTGATTTTCCAAAATAAGGGACCAGAATCTGTTTCCAGGATTTTTGACCAAATGAACAGTAAATTTTGACGAATAAACTGTATTAATTGGCTAATAATTTGGTATGTAAATTATTTTTCCCTTAAATTTCAAGATGTTATCTTTACGTATGTTTTTGAACCACTTCATTTCGAGTTTTCTAGAATTAATTATGATTTTCTGAAGTTCATTGTATAATCTGAAATATCATATGAACAGTAACCCAAGAAAGAATAAAATTCCAGATTTGGCTAATGGACTTCCAAGGTATTGTTAGTGGTTCTAAATGCTACTGAATGGTCCCTAAAATGTATGAAAGTAAGGATGTTATAGTATTCATGGATGATTTTACAATATATGGTAAGGACTTTGATGAATGTTTAGAAAGATTAGAGAAAGTTTTAGCAAGATGCATTGACAAAAAGCTTGTGCTGAATTTTGAGAAATGTCACTTCATTGAAGATAAAGGCATAGTTCTAGGGCATTTAATATCTAAAGATGGGATTTAGGTAGATAAAGCTAAGATTGAGTTTATTTCTTCTCTTCCTTATCCAAATCTTTAAAGGAACTAAGGTTATTTCTAGGACATGCTAGATTCTACAGAAGATTCATTAAGGACTTTAGCAAGATTGCATCTCCTCTTTCTACACTCATGCAAAAAGATTTAAAGTTCTGTTTTGATGATACTTATAAGAGAGCATTTGACACTATTAAAGATATGCTTATCACACCACCTATACTTACTGCACCTAATTGGAATTTAGATTTTTATCTTTCATGTGATGCATCAAATGAAGTTGTAGGTGCAATGTTAGGACATAAAGATGGTAAGTTGTCTAAAGTCATTTCATATGCCTCTAAGATATTAGATAATTCAAAAGAACTAACTACCACAGAAAAAGAAATATTTGCCATTGTGTTTGCACTAGACAAATTCAGATATGATCTTATTTAAAAAGCCATTTTCCAAGCCTAGACTCTTGAGGTGGATGTTGCTAATCCAAGAATTTGATGTGGAGATAAGGGATACAATGGGAGCAGAAATATGGTAGCTAATCATTTAAGTAGGTTGCCTAAAAATACAAGAGGAGTATTAGATTGTGACATCACTTGTGATACATTTAGAGATTATTCTATTTTTTATATTTTTATAATTATACCCAGGTATTGTCACTTAGTGAATTATATTGTTACTAGTCTAATTTCACCTCCTTTATCTCATTTCCAGAGCCAAAACATAAAGCATGAGGCAAAATTTTACATTTGGAAACTACCAATTCTGTGGAAAATATGTAGTGATCAATTTATAAGATGTGTGCTAAGTGAAGAGGTGGACAACATTCTTACAGCTTGTCATTCTTTTTGTTTCTGGAAGACATCTTAGTGCAAACAAGACATCAAGGAAGATTCTTGATGCTGGTTTTTATTGGCCACAACTATTCAAAGACGGCTATGAATTCTGTAAAGCGTGTAATAGGTGCCAATGCTTTGGTCGATTGACCAAAAGGCATAAAATTCCTTAACAACCTATGCTGTTTTGTGAGGTGTTTGAAGTATGGGGCATTGACTTTATGGGACCATTTCTACCATCTTTTGGATATACATATATTCTCCTAACTATGGACTATCTCTCAATATGGGTGGTGTCACATCCTAATTTTTCCCTATATGTATAATACTGATAGTGGAAATAAGTATAATACTTTGACCCAGTATAATACTAATAGTTATACAGTTGACATACCTGGACCTAGTCACAGACTATACCCTATAATATCCCTGGTCCCAGTGGAACAAAGAAGCCAGTAGTAGAAATATACCTTGATCCTACCTATGTTATAAAGTTAGTACTAGGAAAGAATATGACAGAGGATCGATTCAAGAAAGTGGTGGAATTAACTGGGCAACTGTATGAATTGAGAAGAATGTTGGTTAGAGAAGTAGACCAAGATTATAGAACTTACATGGACTTCATAACTAGAGTGTGAGAAGTCTATAAGGCATATGATCCAAATAGCCTTACTCTCACTGATTGGATTAATATCATGGATGATATTTTGCCTCTTACAGCAACATGGAGAGAAGGGCTAGATCAGTACTTTAAAGAGGAACCCTTTGACAATATCCATGATTGGATCTATATGATAGGGGAGTTTATTAGGATCCAGTATGAGAAAACATAATGTAATAGTTGTATGTATAAATGTTGCTATAATCTATGTACTCATGACTAGTAATAACATTGTACATATATGTGTGTATGTTATGAAAAGTCTATGCAATGATGTTAAAATTGTTGTATGCTATGTTTTGAATGAAATATGAGTTATGTTAGTTATGTTATTCCTTTCCTATTACAATAGTAGAGCAAAATGGTAAGAACAAGAAGAGCTAGTTCTTCGGGTGAACCCCAAAATGCCAGAGACATTAACCAGTTGATTTTAGAATAACTAGAACAACAACAGAAGCTGATAGAGAAAGTAAGAGCTGCTCTAGCAAGAAGTGAACAAGAAAGGGATATTGCTATAGCAGCAGCTGTAGCGGAAGCAGTGGAGAATGGCAACTAAAGTCTGCTGGTACAACTAATATAGAACCAAAAATGGTTCAGTAGACAACAGAGCCACCCAGAAAGGCAGGACATACAGTAGATCTGCTAGTATTCAACAGTGGATAGCTAAGTTTTGTAAGCATAGTCCTCCGACATTCGAGAGAACATTCGATGTACATAAAATAGAGGATTTTATCAGCATACTAGAGAAGATCTTTAAGGTGCTAGGTTGTCCGTCTGAGAGCAAGGTACATATGGCAATCTACCAGCTAGAAAGGGATGCTAATAGATGGTGGAAGAACACAGAGCTAGTATTACAAGCAAGGCACCTTCCTATCACGTGGGAAGTATTCATTGAACAGTTTTATGAAAAGTATTTCCCCCAGTCTGTACGAGATGAACGAGAAGCAGAATTCCTTGTGCTGAGACAAGGAGAAAAAGAATCTTTTGATAAGTACTTGGCAAAGTTCATCTGTCTTTTCCAGTATTCAACTTACCTGTGACAGGTAGATGATGAACGGTGGATGACAGAGAGGATGATCAGGGGATTGAATACTACTCCGAAAGACAAGATGACTCCCCAGTAGTACAACAAGTTTAATAAAGTAGTAGAGGCTTGCAGGATCTTTGAGAACAACCTGAATCATCGGATGCTGATGAGATTGATGAGCAGAGAGATTGTTGCTCCTGAGAGAACTAACCATAATAGAAATACAACTGGTAGCAGTGGCTATAACAGGAAAAAGGAAAAGACAGTGGCAGCAGAATAAGAAGCCTAACAGAGGAAACTATAGGGGCAATGCAAATAATAGAGACCAGAGGTCTAGAGTATGCGAAAAAATAAGGGAAGAACTATGGAGACAGACTGTGCTTGATGGGGCAGAATGTCTAATACATATGCGGGAAGCTTGGACATTTTTCCAGAAATTGCCCCTAGGTACCTAATGATCAAAGGTTGCGCACTCAAGGGCGAGTGTTTGCAATGACAAGGGAAGAAGCACAAAGATCACCCAAGATGATCCAAGGTATAATCTATCTCAATAATCATGCTGTGATTGCTATGTTTGATTCGGGTGCAAGTCATTCCTTTGTTTCTTATAAATGTGCTAAACATTTGGGCCTTATAATTAGCAAGCTACATTATGCCATATGTGTCACAACCCCTACAAATGCTAAAATAGTTACATCAGATGTCTGCCTAAATAATATCATTCGATATGAATGTTGTTGCACTACTCTTGACCTAATATGCATGCCATTTCGTGAAATTGATGTCATAATTGGATTGAATTAGTTATCTGCCAACAATGTAATGTTGGATTATAAGAACAAAACTCTAGTTCTTTGTCTATAAGCTACAAATATGAGTCCAGAAGTGAAACTAAATTTCCTAACGGAGGCTCAAGCAGATAGATGTCTACAAAAAGGATGTTAGGGATATATGGTTTTCTTTTATGTTCAAGCAGAAGTAGAAGAAGGAATTGAAGCAATTCCAGTGTTCAAAGATTTTCCCAAAGTCTTTCCAAAGGAGATTCAAGGATTGCCTCTAGAGCGAGAAGTGGAGTTTGCAATCGATATCATACCTGGAGATGGACCAATATCCAAAGCCCCATATCATATGGCTCCCAATGAGATGATTGAACTTAAGAAGCATATAGAGGAGATATTAGAGAAGGGTTTCATCCGACCCAGTGTTTCTCCGTGGGGTGCTCCAGTGTTATTCGTCAAGAAGAAGGATGGTAGTCTTAGATTATGCATTGACTATCGGGAGTTGAATAAGATTACAGTTAAGAATAAGTACCCTCTTCCCTGAATTGATGATTTGCTGGACCAGTTGGTTAGAGCAAAATTATTCTCTAAGATTGATCTGAGATCAGGTTATCACCAACTCAGAATCAAAGCAGATGATATTTCAAAGACTGTGTTTAGGACTCAATATGGTCATTTTGAATTTCTAGTGATGCCCTTTGGTCAGACGAATGCTCCTGCAATTTTCATGTTTTACATGAACAAGATCTTTAGGCCTTATCTAGATCAGTTTGTGGTAGTTTTTATTTATGATATTTTAGTGTACTATAAATCTGCAGCAGAGCATGAAGAGCATTTGAGAATTATTTTTAGTACTCTTAAAGAGAAACAACTCTATGCTAAGCTTAGTAAATGTGAGTTTTGGCTACAAGAAGTCAAATTTCTCAGTCATGTCATATCCCAAGAAGGGGTAGTTATAGATTCTAGCAAAGTTGAAGTAGTGTTAAATTATGAACAACCAAGGACAGTGTCAGAGATTATAAGTTTTCTAGGCTTAACAGGGTATTATAGAAGATTTATTAAGGACTTTTCTTGAATTGCTATACCGTTAACCAAGCTGACCAGAAAGAATCAGTAGTTCAAATGGGATGAGAAGTGTGAGGCTAGTTTTCATGAAGTAAAGCAGAGATTAACCACGACTTCTGTGCTGATTATTCCAGACCTAACTCATACTTGTGTAGTCTACACTGATGCTAGCAAGCAGGGGTTGGGATGTGTGTTAATGCAGTAGGGGCGAGTGGTAGCCTATGCTTCTCGACAGTTAAAGCTACATGAAGATAATTATCCCACTCACGATATAGAGCTTGTAGCGGTAGTATATGCTCTCAAGATATGGAGACATTACTTGTACGGAGTTACCATAAAGCTGTATTGTGACCATAAAAGCCTGAAGTACCTGCAAGATTATAAAGAATTGAACATGAGGCAATAGAGATGGATGGAATTTCTGAAGGATTATGATTTCCAAATCAAATACCATACAGGAAAAGCTAATGTAGTGGCCGATACCTTAAGCGGAAAGGTGGTGCAGGTTGCTAGTCTCATGATCAAAAAGCTAGAACTGATAGAAGATGTACGAGATTGGAGTCCTCTGTATCAAATACAGACAGTAGAAAGTTCTTATGGAGGAACACAGATTAAAGCTTTTATTGAGGATGAGATAAAATAGGCTCAGGAACAAGATAGACTCGCTGAGATTTTCAAGAGTAAGCTGGAAAGAGGGGAAACTAAAAATTTTGATGTATCCCAAGATAGGTTGCTACGATTTAGAGGGTGACCATATATTCCTAATGCAATGGGATTGAGAGAAAATCCTAGATGAGGAACATAAAAGCAAGTATACAGTACATCCAGGTATGACCAAAATGTACCATGATGTTAAAGGTTTATTTTGGTGGCCTGGATTAAAGAAAGATGTTATAGCTTATGTGTCTAAATGCCTGACATGTCAAAAAGTGAAAGTTGAGCACTAGAAGCCAGCAGGGAAGCTACAACCACTAAAGATTCCTGAGTAGAAATGGGACAGTATTGCCATGGATTTTGTTGAGGGACTACCCATGACTTCTACTAGATGTGATGTTATATGGGTAGTAATTGACTGATTAACCAAGTCGACTCATTTCCTGGCAATCAACAAGAAGGATTCTCTTGAGAAGTTGGCAAAATTGTATATAAAAGAGATTATTAGACTACATGGTATTCCCAGTAGTATCATATCCGATAGAGATCTGCGATTTACATCAAATTTTTGGTGGGCTTTACATAAAGAAATAGACATTACTCTCATATTTAGTATAGCTTACCATCCTCAAAAAGATGGTCAATATGAGAGAATGATCCAAACGCTAGAAGATATACTGAGATCATGTGTCTTGGATTTTAAAAGGAGTTGGGATATCCATTTGCCATTGATAGTGTTTCCCTATAACAACAGTTATCAGGCTTGCATTCAGATGGCTCTGTTTGATGTACTTTTTAGATGGAAGTGTAGATCTCCCTTGTGTTAGGCAGAGTTGAGTGAAAGGATGATATTTGGTCCTAATATAGTAGACTAGACAGCAGCACAAATAGATTAGATTAGAAAGAGATTGCTGATGGCTCAACGTAGACAGAAAAGTTATATTGATGTCAGAAGGAAGCCGTTGGAGTTTGGAGAAGGAGAGCATGTATTCCTTAAGTTGACTCTGACAATAGGAGTCAGATGATCGATTAAAGTGAAGAAGATGCATCCTAAATACATTGGGCTATTTCAGATCCTCTCAAGAGTAGGATCAGTGGCTTACAAATTAGCTCTTCCTCCACATCTTAGCAAGATCCATGATGTATTCCATGTTTCCCAGCTAAAGAAGTATGTTCTAGATCCATTGCATGTGATTGAACAAGATGACATTGCACTGCGAGATGACCTGACTTATGAAGTTGAACCAGTACAGATTGTAGATAGAAAGGTCAAGCAGTTGCGAAATAAGCAGATCCCTCTAGTTAAGGTGGTTTGGAAGGGGTTAACAGAGACTGAAGCTACCTGGGAAGCAGAGGAAATAATGAAAGAAACATACCCTAAACTATTTTCTTAGTACATGTAATGTAAATTTCGAGGACGAAATTTATTTTAAGTGGGAAGAGAAATGTCATATCCCCAATTTTCTTATCTAATGTGTACACAGTTTATCTGTAATGGATATGAGATTCTTGGAATAAACTATATCAGATTGAGAAAGGGAAGGATTAATAACTAACAAAAGAATAGGGACCAAAATGCAAATTAGAAAAGCTTGGAGGCAAAAAGTGAAAGTAGAAGAAAAAGGAGGGACCCAAATGTAATTAATGAAAAGTTCAGGGACTAAAGTGCAATATTCAAAAGTTGAGGGGCCTAAATATAAATATGGAAAAGTTGAGCCAAGAAAGGCTAAAAATGCCTGAAATCAGATCAGACCCAAATTTTACCGGTAGATAGACAAAAATATTCCGGTCAGTTTAACGCAACACATAATTTTGATTTGAGGTCCCAATTAATTTATATAAATTCTTGAAGTCATAAGGAATTATTACAATATTTTTTAGATCTTAGAATCAGATGAGACCTTACAGTAAATTCATATATTTAATATAAGAATTTATAAAATTGACAGAGTCAGGAAAGAAATCCTGTAGGATCCATACGGGAATTTACAGTGAAACAAAATACCTAATAAATAGGATCAGGAGAGTTGTATTGTGAATTGGGCCAAAAAGGCAATACAAGCAATGAGCCCATATCAAGGCCCAAATGGCACCACCATGAGCCTAATAAGGTAATGAGACAACTAAGTGGGCCAGAGTCTAAAATAGTCCAAGAAAAGTGCGAAATTATGAAAATGCCCCTAGATGCCCATACTATATCAGTGATGGATGGAGGTCATTTTGATCATTCTGGACAGGCAAAAAATGTGGAACATAGTTTAAATATGATTATTTAGAGCCAGTATATGCCCTGAGACAGTGTAAAGAGGGGTAAAATAATGATTATGCCCTTAGGGCTAGTATAGTGCAAGAAAGGACACCAAGGGTATTTTGGTCATTTTCCAAGGGATGGATGACAGATAAATACTCAGTCTAATATTTTCAATGGTATGAGAGTCCTAGGCATTAATTTCCAAGATAGAATACATATCCTAGTATATTATAGAAAATTAGGAATAGAACACAGTCCGGTTGTTGTGAAACTGCTCCGATCGGTACCAGATTGGACTGGAATTTTTCCAGAAGCTTCCTCACATGGGAATCTTGCCACATACCCATATTAGGTGTACCATGAGCTTTCCCACATGATTTCTTAATTATTCTTTTTAGAAAAAGTTAAATCCAAGATTAAATGCGAGCCCTTGGATCAAATAGTAACCAAATCAATCTTGGCCATCCATTTCAACCCAAATTTCTCTATAAATACCCCCCAATTCAGATCACTTCTTCATGCATGGTGAACCATAGGGAAACTCTTGCAAAATTTCCATTCAACCAAGAAAGAAGCAACCAAAGTGAAGTAACAAGCAAGGTAATCATCTCCCTTGATCTTGAACTTTGTTCTAGTAAGTTAGCTCATGGTTTCAAGGGGTTTTTGTGCTATATTTCCCTTATGGTTGCTGCTGTAAGTTCTGCTCATATATGGTTAAAATATGAGTTTTATGTTATGGATAGTTTAGACAAGCTTAAACAAGCTAGAATCAAGTAGTATAAGTTTGGGAATTCAAGTATGTTTGAATTTAGGGTTTTGTGTTCTTGCTGGTACTGTGCATGAAACTGTTCATATGATGGAATTTTATGATTTTGATGCTTCCAATTAGTTTAAAATGGATAAAGTTGGAGAACAAGTATTAGAAGCATTAGAATCAAAATGTGAATTTTTGGGAATCAAGGGCTTCATTTCGATTTGGTACTGTAGCAACTAAAGGGTTTGGATTTTGGAAATTCTATTTTCATATTTGGATTCTAGATGAAAAATAATGTGGAAATGAACTATGAGAATTTATTTTGGAAAGATGTAAGTAAGAAACATAAAGTAGAGAAAGAAAGGAAGCTAGTGAAAACCTAGTCTTGGTTTTGTGTTCAAGTTGAGTTGTAACTTGATATTATTGTGTAATGGCTAGGTTTTGACATTTGTGAAGGAAGGAAAGCACCTCAAGAAGACCTGACAAGGATAACTAAGAGGTAGCAAGGATACCTAACTATAACTCATGTTTGTTTAATTGTTTGCTTGCTTGTTGATTATGGTGTTTGGTTGAGCTTGAACTTATGTCATCATGTTATGATGAAGTATGAATGATTGCAACTCCTTGCAAGTTATGTCATGACAATATGCATGTTAGAGTTTGCTTATGTACCATTATGAAGTAGCTCTCATCTCATGGTAACATGTTAAGCATCCAATTATTTATGCATGATATTATAGTTTATGTAACTTGCTATTGGGATTTTCATAAAATCTCATTCGTTCCACATGCACAACTATGTTTTAGGTGCTGGATCCTCTCAAGGGAAGAGAGTAAATGTTGATGATTAAGTTGTATAATAAGCTACATGACTTACATGACAATATTGGATGGTATGCTAGTATGCATGGTGTATGTTTTTATAACCCTGTTTTAAGGCTGTGGTGATGTGACGATGACTTTGACACCTAAATCAATGAGTTTTAGTCTGAAATTTGGCATGAGAAAATTTAAGATATAGAGATTTAAATGAACACCAAGAACGCCTCATTTGGATAATTATCTAAGTTGTTATGATTTTCCAAAATTGGGAGTAAGATCTAGAATTGAGATAAAAACTAGTGCTAAGAGGCAGTGATGTTCATGAAATGCTTTCATATATCAAATGTACGAGTTTTTCTATGGAATTTTAAGAGCTTAAAGAGGAAATCTAGATATTCAAATCCATAGGCAACATAGTTCATTTGGATAAGTAACCAAAGAGAAATAAATTTTTGAATTCAAGATTAAGAAACTGGAACTTCCAGATTTTACCAAATGAACAGTGATATTTAACCAATAAACTGATTTCATTTGGAAAAGAAAACCTCAGTTTTATTTTTTTCCCTGAAAGATATATGAAAAATTGGAACCACATTAATTCAATTTTTCTACAATTAATTATGAATTTTCAAAGTAGGGTACATGTTTTGGAATTACCAAATGAACAGTAACAGTGAACAGTACCTGAGAGTAATTCTTTTGGAAATGAATATTTTCAAAGCAAATGATCATGTAATTGGTTCCAATCACTTCTAATGGAGTATAATTGAGGTTAAAAATAAGGATGTGACATTCTTGGTGGGCAAGTTTGATGTAAGAGCAATTATTAGCCATTAGATCAAATAGTGCACAAAGTAATCTTGGCCATTCATTTTCCATAAAAATTTTCTATAAATACCCCAATTTTTTTGTCCAAAAACGCGGCTTTGGAACCCTTGGGGAGGTTCTATACAAATGCCAACTCAAGCCAAGACAAAGAAGATTCAAGGTACTAAAGTTCAAGCTAGCTAGAGATTAAGGTAAGTAATCTATCCTAGCTTGTTTTCCTATGATTTGGGGGCTTGAACTTAGGATTTCTATGGAAGAAATTTGAGTTTTCTTTAAGGTGTATGTGCTGTCCAAAACCTTAGATGAAAGGAGAAAGAAGAAATTAAAGTTAGAGTTATGTGATTGAAGTTTAAATAAGATAGTTAGGTGATTGGTTGTTGAATCAAGTTGATATTCTTGACTTTGCCATTGTTGAGACCTTTTGGTCTACACTGTTCATGATAGAAGAAGATGAAATTTCAATGATCTAATGCTTCCATTGAATTTATATGATGATTTTGTGTAGGATTGGATAAGCTTTGAACCTTGGAAGCATTGGAATATAAATTTGTAATTTTTAGAATTCTTCTCTATTACTGTTCACTTCCATGAACAGTGATTGGAATTTCATGATTTTGATGATTCCAATGTTTTTAAAATGAAAATTTGTGTGGGATAAAGTAGAGAAACAAGTATGGGAAGCATTAGAATCAAAATGAGAATTTATGGAAGAATTATGCATGTTTTTCAAATTTGTCCAGAATAATGCATAGAAGCTAGACTTTCATTCTAAACTCATTAATGGATTCAAAAGATGAAATTGTGTAGGATAAAGTCAATACATCAATTGATTCAAAGGCCAAGTCCATTAGTTAAGATTTAGGAAAATTAATGTGGTTAAATGAGCTCAATGTTCAAGAGAAAGTTAGATTGTAATGGATGGATAATTATGTGATGTTAGATTTTGATTGTAGACTCCAAAGAGGTAGCCACACATCCAAGAGAAGTAAGAATAAAGAGGCAAAGCAAAGTTAAAGTAAGAAGAAAGTCAAGTATATGATGTAGTAAACTTATCTTAAACTTATATGCATTGAATGTTATACTTTGTTGTGCTATGGCTATGTTGATTGTGTTACTTGTGTATATGATTAAAGCTCTGTTTATATGATTACTTTGGACAATTGTATTTCATATGTTACATGGAAGCATGCACATTACACAATGTTAACATTTTCACAAGTAAGCACAAGTATTGATATTAATGCATGCATTGTTTAGTACCGTTTGCTACTAAGATTTCCCTAGAAATCTCACCCCTCCATATAATCCCAATCTCAACAGGTTTATGAATGATAAAAGAGGATGATGAAGTATGAAGAGAAGCTAGGGATTGGATAGTATCAATGTTATGTGAAGAATTGTGATATGTAATGTTGTTATATGACTAATATCAGTAGTGATGATCATGATGTAATGAAAAGTGGTAAATGATGATATAAATGTATGAAATTTTACATTTAATTAACATGTAAAGCTTCGTTTTGACACTAAGAACACCTTATTTTGATGTCTGTACAAGGAGAAAGATTTTTTCAAAGTAAGGGACCAGAATCTGTTTTCAGAATTTTTTACCAAATGAACATTAATTTTTTATGACTAAACTGTATTAATTGAGTAAGTAGTTGGTCTAGAAATTATTTTTCTCTTAAATTTAAAGATGTTATCTTCACTTAAATTTTTGAACCACTTTATTTTGATTTTTTTAGAATTAATTATGATTTTTTGAAATTCGTCACCTAATCTGGAATACCATATGAACAGTAACTCGAGAAGAGTAAAAATTCCAAATTTAGCTAATGGACTTCCACAGTCTTGTAAGTGGTTCTAAATGCTACTGAATGATTCATAAGACGTACGAAAGTAAGGACATTTTAGGTGGAGGCTATACCAACAAGGAAATATGATGTAGTGGCAGTTTCTAAATATTTAAAGTCACACGTCTTCTAAGGTTTGGTGTGCCAATAGCTATAGTGAGTGGTCAAGGTTCTCATTTCTATAATAAGATTTTAGGGGGGTTATTTGCTACTATTGGGATCAAGCACAAGGTCTAAACAGCTTATCATCCCTAAGCTAATGGTCAAGCTAAAAATTCCAACAAAGCTATCAAGAGGATTCTGGAGAGGATAGTAAGACCCTCAATGAAAGATTGTGGGCATACAAAATAGCTCATAAAACCCCACTTGAGATATCCCCTTATAGAATGGACTATGGTAAAACATGTCATTTGCCAGTAGAAGTTGAGCACAAAACATTATTGGTAGTCAAAGCTTGTAACATGGATTTTAACACTACTAGAAAAGAAATAATGTTGCAGATTCAGGAATTGGAAGAAATAAGGCTGGATGCCTATGAGAATTCTAGGATTTATAAATAGAGATCCAAGTTTCTTCATGATAAATAGATTCTACATAAGGAATTTTAGGTTGGAGATAAGGTTTTGAGATTTAAAGCTAGATATGCTTTCAAACCTAGAAAGCTTGCTACAAGATGGGATGGTCTGTATATGGTGACCAATATCCATGATTATAGAACAATTGAATTATTGGATGAAGTAGATGGTACAACTTTTCATGTCAATGGCCACTTATTGAAGCTGTACAAGGAGAACTTTAAATCCCTATGATACTCAGGTTGTCTCCTTCCTTGATTCACCTCTTTCAATGGTATGCTTTAATCAGTTTACTTATATACTTGAGTTGTTATTTGTTGATTAAGTATTGGGGAGGAGACCAAGTCAGTGGGGGTAGATAAAAATTAATAAGTTAATCTTGGATTCTGGTTCATCTGTGTCCTCCTCATTACTTTATCCTTTGTATGTGCTTTATTACTTCTTCACATTGAGGACAACATAGAAATTAAGTGTCAACTCCAATGAGCACAAATACTATGCTAGATAAAGATGAGAAAGGGCAAGACTTCAGCATTACAAAACATAAGGAATGATCGGATCTCTTATTTACCTCATTGCAAGTAGACTAGACATTCAATTTAGTGTGGGAATTGTGCTACATATCAACCTGATCTAAAGGAATCCCATGCCGAAGCTATAAAAATAGTATTCAGATACGTGGTAGGAACCATGGGCTTGGTATATTGTTTTTGAAGGGAGGAACAAAATACTTGGTATTATACTCAAACTCTAACCATGGAGGATACAAAACTAATAGAAAAAGCACCATCAGATAATGTAAATTTCTTGGTGATTGTCTAGTCTCATGGTTCAGTAAAAAGCAGTACACAATAGCTATCTCATTAATATAAGCTTAGTATGTAGCAGTGAAAACTGTTAGTCTAATTATCGAACAAGAAACTAAGCTACTTATAGTAAAGTGAAGCAAACCTAGGTCGATTTATAAGGAGCCTAAATGGATGCTAAAGTACCTAATTATTCTAATAAGCCATAATTTAACAAATTAACACAATAATACGTGAGATGAGATGCTTGAATAAGTTCTAAATATAAATCCTATGCTATTGTTTATGATTTTAGATATTAATGATGTTGTTATGAATTAATGACAAGTGTGTTCCGTTAGAGATTACCTTACCTTCATTATCTATAGAATATGATGAGTTAATTAGTTGAATTAAAATGTGTTAGCTAACAACTTGCTAGCTAAATCTCTATGAAAACTACAACTCACAAGCATTGAATAGAGAAATCTGAATCATTCAACTTAAGAGGAAGAAGATGATAAATTAAATAGGTACAACTATACTCTATTATAGAATTTCTCTAATTAACCACATATATTTCCAACTAGTTTAAGGATGAAGATCAATTCAAGCTCAAATATATAGAATAAGGAAATCTAACTCGATTCCTTAGTATTCATCATCTACTAACTCTAATTGAATCAGTAAAACTAGTATGAACTACATTAATAGATCCAATCAAATATGGAATTAATAAAATAATTGAACTCCCTATTATAGATCAAGGACTCTAGCTCAGCATCTTCTCCAAGAGAACACATCATATCTAGCCTTGCATTGCTATAAGAACTTCAACAGTAATGGCAAGTAGAACAATAGCAGTCATGGTAAATGTAAAAGCAAGAAGATGAAGATGAAATACATATTCCTCTAGTTCTCCTACCCAGAATAAAGCAAGTTTGCAGATAAGTTGAGAGTGAAATGGCCTAAAGTTAGATCGGGATGGAAGTAAAGTATGAGACTGATAGAGAAAGATGAATCTGGTATGGAATGATAGGAGTTGTCTTGTGGACTGAATGAATATATTATGTAAATGGTCTTCCTCCTGTGCGTAGTGAACATATTGCCTCCCTCCAATGCCAGTATATATGCCTTCTTAATTCTATTATTAGCTCTTTTAGTCCCTGGATCAAGCTGTCCAACTGACCATTTATTTTTCATTCTAACTCCTCTTTCTATTTCATTCACAGCAGCAAGTTGACTTGTGATTAATGAGCATTTTCCTAAAATGATAATTTAAAAGATACAAATTATTTATCTAATAAGATAATATTCCAATATATGACCAAAATTTTATCAATTAATTCCCCATTATCCTAATTTTATGTTATTTGTTAATTGCTAAACATAATAGTAAGTGTGGACAAAATTAATAATCAAACTCTCTTTAAATACACTAAAATCAATATAAAAATAACATTTTATCAATTCTCTGACACTTATCTTTTGTACTTCAAGCAAAATTATTGATCAAAATTGGCAAAACATATTCAACATAAGTACTTGCAACTATCAATCTTTTCCCTTCAATTGGCAACAATCCATACTAATATCATATCAATCAAAGAATCTACCTCATGCAATTAAATCATGGTAAGCAACTACGTTGAGATTTCTTTACAAGGTTTAGTGTTTCACTCACTCTCTTATCAAGGTTATTTTCATTAAACAATCTAGCTTAGGCTTCCGATAGGCTTATAACCATCTTACATCTTCACCTCTAAATGCCACAAGGGTTGTAAATCAAAGGGTCTTTATTAGGGTTGTAATGTTTAAAAGGTTGAATGATGAAATAGAAATGAGAGTTAATGATTAATGAAATACTGCACAAATTCTTCTTTCTTCAAGCTACTTCAATACTTAATGTCAGTTCTAATTGTACAACTGCAGAAAATAACAAGTCAACATCTATCTTTCTTCCATTCAAATTGAATATCACATCTTTCTTGTCATCTTGTCTATCACTTCTTTTTCCTTTCTTTCTTTTTTCTATTATTTTCTATGTTTTTCTTCTTCTTTTTCTTTCAACTATTGAGCCAGATAACGAATGCATTAAGGTTCAGATATTTAACAAGTAGTTACAACTTAACAAATATTTCACAATTAAAGAATTACTACTGTAACAAATATTTGTATAGTATTCATTAATCAAGGATGGAATTTTTAAAGAAAATAAAGGTCTCAAAGGTTTAAGCAAAATATTTAATATTTACATGGTTAATGTTTGGTCAAAAGGGTTTTGAAAGAAATGTCCTTATCACTTTCACATTTCTAAGAAGCTAATATGGTTTTGAATCAAGGATTGAGATAAGTTTTGCGAAGTTAGCAAACTAAATGGTGTCACACAATATAAAGGAGTATGTGTTGGAGGCTCAAAATCCTTCCATCAGGCTTATTCACCCTAATTAACTCACCATGACTAGATTTCATAAATGTTAAATTAAATACATGAGACTAATACTCACACTTCATCAAGTTTGTCAATGTTTAAAAGTATATGCTCAAAATTCAATTTAATTCCATGATAGTAAATTCAAAAGACCAAAAATGATAAGAAAGAAATAGAAGAATTTTTCAATAGAGGATCACTTTTAGTTGCGACAAAAAGGACATCAGGTCGTCAAATCTCTAGAAAATAAGGAATATTGGTTGCAACAAAAATAGACACTAGTCACTGTTATGGCTTATAAATTTTCAAAATTTTCAAAATTTGTTTAGTAAATGAATATATATTTTTAATGTTGAGAATTGTTAATGTGTATGCGTTAGCCATGTGGTCAATGGGTAGGAGTTAACTTCAGAGATATCGTGTTCGAGCACTAGAGGCTGCAATGGTGAACATTTTATTTTTTTTTTGCTTTAGTGCGTGAAATTAAAGAAATGCCCTTCTCCCTTTTTCTACATAAACTGTATGCCATTTTCATTTTCTCTCTGAATCTCTTCAGTGACCCAAGCAGAAGGAAGTGGCGAGGGCAAAGAGGAGATCTTCACGCCATCCATGTTGTGAACCTAAGCTTGCTTCTGCCAGGGTCGTTGCCGTCTTATTCCATTACTGCTGACTCCCATCTTTCTCTCTGTCAATATATATTTTCCACCCGAGATTCATTCGGTCATGAAAGTAGGAGCAGAGAAACTTTGTAAAGAAGGTCGTGTCTTTGGGGTACCATTTGGTGATTATCATTGTCCCCTATTATTTGAGTGTTTACAGCCGTTGTAAGGTTGCCCTACTTTTGTGATGAAACTGTTTCTTCTTCTCTATGGGTGAGCGACCATGAAAAAGGTTAATGGAGTGTTGGGTCATGGCAGGAGCAGTGGCTTAAACTCCAGTAAGTACCCTTTTTGCCTCCTTTTGTTATTACTCTATGGCCTACACATTGGTGTTGCTATAGCAAAACCAAAATTTCTCGCCCCTTTTCTTTCTGATTGCCTAAGTTGGTGGCTTGATGTTGGCAATTTGAGAGCTGCCCGTCATTCTATATCAATTAACTTCTAATTATTTCCTCTAACAGCTAGGTTCTTAGTAGTTCCCAACGAGTTCCTCTGTTCCTGGTAAAAGGTCATGAGGTGAGTGGAATTGTTATCGCTAGGTCTGTGAAGGAAGGATGTCAAGCAGAAGCATAGTTGGTGTCAGACTGTGCAATCTTTGTTGAAGTGAACTACATATGGTAAGTCAGTGAACCTTACTCTTTGATCATTTACTATAACTTTGGCTTTCCTTTATGACATTAAAGCTAGGCGTAGCAATGAGGGATGAGTGAATGCATGGCTATGATGTTTATGCTCTATTGGTGGGTATGTATCTAAACATTTAAATTGATGTTTGAAATGATTTTTGGTTTCTGTGGTAATTCTAGTAGAATGAACAGAGCATGTCACGCATACATGTATATAAGCATATGATATTATTACTGCTGTTAGGAGTATTATTTCAGGAATAGATCTAGTAGCCATGTGTATGTTTATGTGCCTGCAAACAAATGCAAAATGTTGAAGTTGTGCATACATATGTGTTTGCTGTTATATATGTTACTGCTACTTGAGGAAGGGGTTCAAACAACATATGTGCATATGTATTATTGCTATTTTGAGAAACTTGTTGCTGATATGGAAGCTTTTTGTAACACCGTGATAATACAGTTTTAAATTTAAGTTTCATTGTCTTTGGTTGTTAGCATGGGTTATTGTTTCGACTAATGCTTATGCTACTTGTTGGATTATGGCTCATGCTTGTTTGTACTTTGGAAATATGTGGCTTGAAGGAGCAATGCTACTGATTTTTGAGTAACCATGTTATAAGTCAAGTATTTTTATGTGTGTCTCAGTCAACTTAAGTACCAAAAGAATTTGGGAAGTGAAATGAGATGTTAGATTAAATATGCTTAATTTCTATGGGAACTTTAGATAAAAAGTTAATATATCGTTTTTAGAATATCAAGGATTTGAAAAGTGAAAATAATCGAAAGGGATTAGCTGAAACGGGTAAAGGTTTAAGAGCATGCCAGGTAAGTGAATAACGTTCCCTAAACTTAAGATTTTTAAATACATTGTCATTTCATTGAATATGTTGAATTTCAAATATGATCTTCGAAAAGCCGATTTTACGATCCATGAGTTAAAATTGTTCAAAATGATTCATTTTCAAACAGTTTACAAAAAGGATTACGATTATGCATGAAAATGAATAAAGAGGATTTAGAAAATAATTTGACAAATGTTACATTGAACTGATGTTATATTCCAATGGAAATTTCATATGTTTTCTTAGTAACTTGAGATTTGATTTTAAATGTTCATGCTGGGGTTTTTGGAATTCAAAGTGATTTTACTAATAATTATGGCATTTGAAATGATTGAGATCATTACATGTGAAATGGACCCCACGCATGTTGGAAACATTTTAGAAAGATGGAATACAGAACGCTGGTTACTAACAGCAGTACTAGTAGTCCTTAGTGCACCTTGATTACCTGAGCTCGAGACAGATACATGAGTTTCATACTCGCGATGGTTAGTGGCCTTGAGCCACCATATTATTCTGTGGGTTTATACTCGCAATGGTTAGTGTCCTTGAGCCACTAGATTATTTTGTTGGTTTTGTACTCACGATGGTTAATGACTTTGAGCCAACAGATTTATTTCATGGGATTTATTCTCGTGACAGTTAGTGGACTCGAGCCACCGATTGGTTATTTACCCCCTGTGGACTGTGTGTCCATGTCTGTTTCATGGCTTTGTGCTACGCATGGTTGTTTACCATCATGGAGTGTGTGTCCACATCTGTTTACGTTCTATTGAAGTCCTACGAAAAGAATACAGTTTTGAAAGGATTGTTTTGAAATGATTAATTTGAAATGGTTATTTCAAATTGTTTTCCCTAAAGTACAAATATTTACGGAAATGTTTGCATCTAATTACAAAATGTTATGAAATATATTTTCAACATGATTATGCATTATTTATTTCCATATTTTTAAATCATATTTTTGGGACATTATTCACGAGTAGATTATTTGGTTCCAGATAATGTAGTTGACTCTAATCCTCCCGCTAAGTAGTGAAGAGCCTCATTGCCAATCTGAAGCGTTGTTTTGACAAAGACTACTTTTGATGTAATTATCATTTAGAAAGTTCTTATTTTATTTTGAATGGAAGGTAAATGCTCCACATAGTTCTTAGAAAATATTCTAGTTATTTAGGAAAACGTTATAGAAAGTTTGAATGTTTGCAGTTTGTTGTAGGATAATCAGGAGATCGGTTATACAACAATGATCCTGCCGAGATTCCTACAAAGAATTTGCTCTTGATTTATGAAATGTAATTTATTATGATTTTCATTTCAACATTTCATTTAAGGTTTTAGACTTCCAGAATATGAAATTATTCATATTCAGTGTCGGTCTCGGTTCAAATTTTGGACGTGACAGTCACGACCCATAATCACAGAGAGTAAATGTCAAAACAAAGATAAGCATAGGTAACGCTTACACATCATATATATGTAATATTCAAAAACTATGTCGCGACAAAAATAGGCAATGATCGTGACTCATTATCATAGAGAAGAAACTTGACACACTTGAACACATTAGTTGTGACAAGTGTCAGATCCTAATTTTTCCCTATCTGTATAATACTGATAGTGAAAAGAGGTTTAGAAAGGATTGTGATGATGAATAGAAAGGAAAAACAATGATTAGACAAAGGTATAACGATGAGGGACTAAAATGAAAAGTCTAAAAGTTCTTTGGTGGAAAGTGTAAAGTAGACAAAAGCTTTGGGCCATTAAGTATAATTATAAAAAGTTGAGAGGGGTTAAAGTGTAATTTTCAAAAGTTCAAGGGTAAAATGGTAATTATAGAAAGTTGAGCCGAAAAAGGTCTAAAAATTCCCAGAATCATAGTAGTCCCAAATTTTCCCAGTAAAAAGAGAAAATTATTCTAATCAGTTTGATGCAACGCAGAATTTTGATTTAAGGTGCCAAAAAATTCATATTAAGTTTTGAAGAAAAGAAATTAATACAGTATCATCTGAACCTCAAAATCAAATGAAATTTGGTAGTAAATTCTTATAATTGATACAAGAATTTATGAAATTGACATATCCCAAAAAGGAGTTATGTAAAATTTATTATGAAATTTACAGCAGAATAAAACACCCGATATCACATCCTATTTTTTCCCTATCCGTATAATAGATAGTAGAAAGAGGTTTGGAAAGGATGGTGATGATAAATAGAAAGGAAAAATGATGATTAAACAAAGGTAGAAAGAAAAGGGACTAAAATAAAAAGTTTAAAAGTTATTTGGTGTAAAAATGAAAGTAGAAATAAACTTTAGGCCATTAAGTGTAATTATGAAAAGTTGATGGCCTAAAGTGTATTTTTCAAAAGTTCAAGGGTAAAATGGTAATGATGAGAAAGTTGAGCTAAAAAAGGCCTAGAAATGCCCAAAATCATATTAGTCCCAAATTTTTCTAGTAAATAGAGAAAATTATTCTGATCAGTTTGATGCAACACAGAATTTTGATGAGGTCCCAAAAAATTTATATTAATTTATGAAGAAAGTGAAATTAATACAGTATCCTCTGAACCTCAGAATTAGTTGAAATTTGGCAGTAACTTCCTATAAGTAATATAAGAATTTATGAAACTGACAGAGCTTAAAAAGGAGTTCTATAGAATTTATTATGGAATTTACAGTGGATTAAAATACTCGATAAATATGTTTCGGGAGAATTTCTCAGGAATTGACCCCATGAAGGCAGTGGATCATATAGAGGGCCCAAAATGGTGCCTTATAGACCCAATGATATTTTTAGATAAGTATGTGGGCCATGGTTAATAAAGACCCTAAAAAATAAGAAATTACGAAAATGCCACTGTTGTGCCACTGTGTTGTAATATTGAACAAGAGATGAATGAAGGGTATTTTGGTCATTTGGATAGGTTAAAAAATCCAGGCAATTACAGGAGTGAATAGTTAGTGTCAGTATATGCCCTGATAAGAAGTAAAGAGGTGTAAAATGACAATTATGCCCTTAGGGTTAATAGAGTGCAAGATGGTGAACTAAGGGCATTTCAGTCATTTGCCAAGGGATCTGTAATTAAGTTTGGCCCAATCCAAGAATATCAATGGTAGGAAGAATCCAGATACTGGATTTAAGTTTAGACAGTGTATTATGGAATCTCAAAAAAAATAGATTTATCAAACAGTCTGGTTTTGAGAAATCGAACTAAACTGGTGTCAGATTGGACTAGAATTTTTCTAGAAGTTTCTTTCCCTTGGAATGGTGCCACCTAGCCCTATGAGTTGTCCCTTCATGATGTCATAATTAGCTTTTTAGAAAATTTAAATCAAAGATTAAATATGAGCCATTAGATCAAATAGTGCACGAAGTGATCTTGGCCATTGATTTTCAATGGGATTTGGCTATAAATACCCCCACAAATTCAGAAGCAAACCATGGCATGACAACCCTTAGGGAACCTCTTGTAAAATAAAAACTCAAACCAAGACAAAGAAGATTCAAGGTACCAAATTTCAAGCAAACTAGAGATTAAAGGTAAAAATCTATCCTAACTTATTTTCCTTTGATTTGGGAGCTTGAACTTAGGGTTTTTGAAACATCCTCATTTTCATATATCTTAGGTACCAAATGGTAGCATCTTTAATCACTTTTAAGGCTATTGAAGTCAAATTACTCAATCTGGAATTTTACTCTTAGCGAGTACTGTTCACTGTGTAAATTCCAGTGGAGTGACCTGACTTCGAAAAATCATAACTAATACTAGAAAAATTGAAATGAAGTGGTTCAAATTGATACGTGAAGCTAACTTAATGACCTTTTAGGAACAAATAACTCATTGACCACTCCTTTACCAGGTCAATGTCAGTCAACATCTGAAGTTTATTGTTCATCCTGTGCTTTTCCCTGATTCCAGTATTTTGGTCCTAACATTTACACTACCCAATCCCTAGCTTTTCTTCATGTTTCTTCAATCTTTCCTCATCTTAAACCTGTGGGATTGGGATTACATGGAAGGGGTGAGATTTATGGGGAAATCTCAGTAGCAAACGGAAACCATACAATGTATGCAACTATATGCTTGATGTTACTATGTGTGTACATAATGATCTTGCTTGCATCATAATAACATATATGCTTCCATGTTACTTAAATATAACATATGACCATAGTATAAAAAGAAACATAGCATTACTTAATCATGCATGCTTCATATTATCAAAGTAAGTAAACATCACATAAAACATCCAAGCAGTATAAGCACACAAGTAGGTAAGTTTACTACCTGGCGTGTAGCCTTTCCTTCCAGCTCTTAACCTTGTCTCTAAGAGCCTATACATAGCATAATAATATCTTTGTTATTATCCAGTATAGCTCTACTTAACCCATACTTAACTAGGGCTAATATCCTTAATCTGACATTCCCCTGGCTTTCTTTCTACCTTTAGCTACCTTTATTAATAGAGATATTTCTCTATTCTAACTATTAAGAGCAATCCTCTACTTTATTATAGCAGGGACTAGATACCTTTCTTACCTTATTCCTCATCTCTGCCCAGTCCCTCAGCTCCTTAGACTGCTCCTGGCTCCACTAAAACTCCTTCCTTTCTTTCCTTTCTCTCTCTTTCTCTCTTCTTTCTCTTCTTCCTTTTGCTCCTTGGCCATGGAATTCCTTGAGGGAGGGGTGTCCTATTTATAGGTGAATGGAGGTGGAATTAATGGCTCAGATCAAATCGTGATGAATTGCCCAGATCGCTTAGCTTTCTCAAGAAGCTTTGCTTGCATCGTCACGATGACATCATCCTCCTTCATGACTCACTATTATGACATCATCCAAGGACACCTCAGGGGGTATGTGGCATAATTAGTGGGGCCCTTGGGACACCTCACCAGCTGACTCAGCCTCTCCAGAGAATTCCAGAGCCTTTTCTTGGAATGAACGGCCGAGATTATGCCACGTGTCCTCTTTACTTTTTCTCCTTTTTCTAATCTTATGACATATGTCCTTAACTTTTCTTCTTTTCCTGTAATAATGCCATGTGGCACCTTGTGGGTCCCTTTTATGCCACCTCATGATTCCAGATCACTTTTCCTAGTTCTATCTTTAACTGGGTAACCTTACTTTATGGAAAAGCACTAAAATATTATTTTAATGCCTTAAACTCCATAATCCTTGGGCCTACATTTTTGGGCTCTTGGATTGCTATCTGGTTTCTAACCAAGCCCAAGCACTCTGGTGGCTCAGTTCCCAAGAAATACCTCTTACTTTTTCTTTATGCCCACAGGGACTTTCACTATTTACACTTTAGACCTTGAATTTTCACTTTCTTGCAGTTTAGTCCCTGAACATCATTTGTATACTTCTGGGACTCCAACAGAATAGGGTCTAGTAGCCTACCTTTTTCAGGCTACATATTAGGCTTCCAGGCCTAAAAATTGGGATATGATAGTTTTCATGGAAGAAAGTTGAGTTTTACCTAAGGTGTTGTGCTGTCCAAAAACCATAGATGAAAGGAAAAAGAAGAAATTAAAGTTAGAGATATGTGATTAAAGCTTAAACAAGCTAGTTAAGTGATTGGTTTTTAAATCAAGTTGATATTCTTGACTTTGCCATGGTTGAACCATTTTGGTTTGCACTGGTCATGATGGAAAGAAATAGAATTTCAATGATATAATTCTTCCATTGAATTTATATGATGATTTTGTGTAGGATTGGATAGGTTTTGAACCTTGAAAGCATTGGAATTTCAAGTTGTAGTTTTTGAAGTTCTTCTCAGTTACTATTCACTCTTATGAACAGTGATTGGAATTTCATGATTTTAATGTTTCCAATGGTTTTAAAATGAAAAGTTGTGTGGGATAAAGTGGAGAAACAAGTATGGGAAGCAGTAGAATCAAAATGAGAATTTTTTAAAGAAAAGAGGGTGTTATGCAATTCTGTATAGAACAATGCATAAGAGCTAGAATTTTATGATTCTAAGCTCATAAATAGATTTAAAAGATGAAATTGTGTAGGTTAAAGTCAAGACATCAATTGGTTCAAGGGCCAAGTTAATTAGTGAAGACTAGAGAAAGTTATGTTAGTAAGGAGTTTATCAAGGTTAGTATTGAACATTGTTGGAGTTCATTGTCCTAATGAATTATGTGATGAATATGAATGTTTTTAGGACCCTGAAACATCCAAGAAGATGTTGGGAAGTGATTGACCAAAAGGCTTCATGGTTGGAAAGCTAGGGAGCAAGTGCAAAAGATCAAGAGAAAAGCTTAAGTGCAAGATAGTGGGCTTACCTCTTTATGTGCTTGATGTGGTATGCTTATGTGTTGATATGTATATGATATTTGAATGATGTTGTGACATGATGGCATGTCACTAAATAAAGAAAGTTTAATGAAATTACATATCATGCATTAGCATCCATCTTGCATATTTAAGTGGTAATGTTTACTACTGAGATTCCTTAGAATCTTCCCTCCTATAACCAACCATAATAGGTTATTCGTGATGGAAGAATCCTGTTTGGTACATGAGCTGAGGAATGGAAGAGGAAGAGTAGACAAGTGATGGCATGCATGTATGTTAGCCTTTTTATGTGATGTTATGTAATATCCATTATATGTAAAGAAAATGTATGAAAGAACTATGGCATAACCCAATGATGTGTATGAATGCATAAAAGGCAAAAGAGAAGGTTTATGCATGGTGGAACAATTATAGAAAGTGAACGAAAGGGAACTGAAATGGTAAAACGTAGGTCCTGTAGCAATTTTGTTGTGGCTAAAGTTTGACCTAGCAAATGAAGGAATTAATCCACAAAATTTTATAAGCATGTAGTACACATCTAAAGCTTCAAATTCATAGTAACACGCCGCATTTGGAGGTGTATATCAAGAGAAATGAATTTCCAAAATTAAGTGACAGAATCTGGAAATTTCAGAATTTGCCATATGAACAGTAAGAAGCAACGATTTAACTGTATCAATTGGCAAAGTAAATGCTAGATTGATATTTTTCCCCTAACGTGCTATAAAAGAGCTTTAATTAGAAATTTGGATCACCTTCATACGATTTTTGTAAAATTAGTTATGAATTTTTAAATTTGGACTATAAATCTGGAAATTACCAAATAAACAGTACCCCGAGAAGTAAGTTTTAAAATTTTAATTTTTGGTCTAATGTAATGCTTTCACTAATAAAATACACTTCTGAATACGTACTATGAAGTGGTAAAAGTAGGATGTTTCACTTGATAAGGGAATTTCTCAAGAATTTAGCCGATGAAGATAGTGGACCATGTAGATGGTCCAAAATGGTGCCTTATAGGGCCAATAATATTTTTATATAAGTATGTGGGCTAGGGCTAATAAAGACCTAAAAAATATAAAATTACAAAAATGCCACTAAGTGTGCCACTGTATTGTGTCAATGAAGGGCATTTTGGTCATTTGATTAAGGTTAGATGGTCAAGGAGAGTTTCAAAAATAGGTGACCAAGGTTCAGGAATACTCTGATGATGTGTGAAAAAGACAATAATACCCTTTGAGATATTAAGGTAAAATCGGATAAAGATAAAGGGTCTTGAGGAAATATAGAGAATTTATATCAAGACTTCTAGGTCTCAAAAAAATTATGAGACTTTGTAAAGAATTCATTTTATTTTGGAATGAATTTTTAAAAATATTAGAACAATTAAAAGAGGTGTCTAGTATTTATCTCAAGATCAAGATAATTTAATGATATCGGTATGAGGAAAGTGACGTGGGATTTGTGCCAATTAGCAATTAGACCTAAGAGAGGCCCAATATTTCATCCTAGGGAAGCCCAATAAGTCCTAAAAGTTGTCTTAGAGTCCAAGTCCAATAATGAATAATTTATAAATTTTTAAAAAAGAAAAGAAAAATGAATAAAGTAAGAATTAGGGTTTTCACATGGTGGGACCCACAAACCTTCACACATGGCATCCAAGGCAAGGGGAAGAGAAGAGTTTTGTCATGAGATCTTATTTAAACATAACTCTATATCTTTTTGCATGAGTTTAGAAAGTGGAGAGAAAATCTTGCTAAAGTCTTTAATGAATCTCCTATAGAATCCATCATGTCTTAGGAATGACCTTAGCTACTTGAAAGATGTGGGACAAGGAAGAGAAGAAATAACCTCAATCTTTGCTTTATCTACTTCAATGTATCTTGTTAAGACTTTCTTTAAACTTTCTAAACATTCATCAAAATCCTTACCACATACTG